>CM053145.1:21569063-24069063 GCA_028571685.1 Heterohyrax brucei
ATGTATGAGTTTCTCAAGATTGGTAACAGATAGAAACAAGAGAAAATACACAGTGATTCATCTACCTAGAGAAGTTACAGAGGTTTACACAGAGAATTCCAAGTATAAGTACAAGAAAATAAGAGAGACTTAGAAAACTGGTAAAACCTACATTGTTGATAGAGTTGGGAGTACTTAGCACTGTGAAAACAGCACTTTCACAGAAAGAAATCTACTTCTCTAAGTCTGGGAAACAGTGAACAGAGAATGTATGAGTTTCTCAAGATTGGTAACAGATAGAAACAAGAGAAAGTACACAGTGATTCATCTACCTAGAGAAGTTACAGAGGTTTACACAGAAAATTCCAAGGATAAGTACAAGAAAATAAGAGAGACTTAGAAAACTGGTAAAACCTACATTGTTGATAGAGTTGGGAGTACTTAGCACTGTGAAAACAGCACTTTCACAGAAAGAAATCTACTTCTCTAAGTCTGGGAAACAGTGAACAGAGAATGTATGAGTTTCTCAAGATTGGTAACAGATAGAAACAAGAGAAAGTACACAGTGATTCATCTACCTAGAGAAGTTACAGAGGTTTACACAGAGAATTCCAAGGAAAAGTACAAGAAAATAAGAGAGACTTAGAAAACTGGTAAAACCTATATTGTTGATAGAGTTGGAAGTACTTAGCACTGTGAAAACAGCACTTTCGCAGAAAGAAATCTACTTCTCTAAGACTGGGAAACAGTGAACAGAGAATGTATGAGTTTTTCAAGATTGGTAACAGATAGAAACAAGAGAAAGTACACAGTGATTCATCTACCTAGAGAAGTTACAGAGGTTTACACAGAGAATTCCAAGTATAAGTACAAGAAAATAAGAGAGACTTAGAAAACTGGTAAAACCTACATTGATGATAGAGTTGGGAGTACTTAGCACTGTGAAAACAGCACTTTCGCCGAAGGAAATTTAGTTCTCTAAGTCCGTGAAACAGTGAACAGAGAATGTATGAGTTTTTCAAGTTTGGTAACAGATAGAAACAAGCGAAAGTACACAGTGATTCATCTACCTAGAGAAGTTACAGAGGTTTACACAGAGAATTCCAAGGAAAAGTACAAGAAAATAAGAAAGACTCAGAAAACTGGTAAAACCTACATTGTTGATAGAGTTGGGAGTACTTAGCACTGTGAAAACAGCACTTTCGCCAAAGGAAATTTAGTTCTCTAAGTCCGTGAAACAGTGAACAGAGAATGTATGAGTTTCTCAAGTTTGGTAACAGATAGAAACAAGCGAAAGTACACAGTGATTCATCTACGTAGAAAAGTTACAGAGGTTTACACAGAGAATTCCAAGGATAAGTACAAGAAAATAAGAGAGACTTAGAAAAGTGGTAAAACCTATATTGTTGATAGAGTTGGAAGTACTTAGCACTGTGAAAACAGCACTTTCGCAGAAAGAAATCTACTTCTCTAAGACTGGGAAACAGTGAACAGAGAATGTATGAGTTTTTCAAGATTGGTAACAGATAGAAACAAGAGAAAGTACACAGTGATTCATCTACCTAGAGAAGTTACAGAGGTTTACACAGAGAATTCCAAGTATAAGTACAAGAAAATAAGAGAGACTTAGAAAACTGGTAAAACCTACATTGATGATAGAGTTGGGAGTACTTAGCACTGTGAAAACAGCACTTTCGCCGAAGGAAATTTAGTTCTCTAAGTCCGTGAAACAGTGAACAGAGAATGTATGAGTTTTTCAAGTTTGGTAACAGATAGAAACAAGCGAAAGTACACAGTGATTCAACTACCTAGAAAAGTTACAGAGGTTCACACAGAGAATTCCAAGGATAAGTACAAGAAAATAAGAGAGACTTAGAAAACTGGTAAAACCTACATTGTTGATAGAGTTGGGAGTACTTAGCACTGTGAAAACAGCACTTTCGCCGAAGGAAATTTAGTTCTCTAAGTCCGTGAAACAGTGAACAGAGAATGTATGAGTTTCTCAAGTTTGGTAACAGATAGAAACAAGCGAAAGTACACAGTGATTCATCTACCTAGAAAAGTTACAGAGGTTTACACAGAGAATTCCAAGGATAAGTACAAGAAAATAAGAGAGACTTAGAAAACTGGTAAAACCTACATTGTTGATAGAGTTGGGAGTACTTAGCACTGTGAAAACAGCACTTTCGCCGAAGGAAATTTAGTTCTCTAAGTCCGTGAAACAGTGAACAGAGAATGTATGAGTTTCTCAAGTTTGGTAACAGATAGAAACAAGCGAAAGTACACAGTGAATCATCTACCTAGAAAAGTTACAGAGGTTTACACAGAGAATTCCAAGGGTAAGTACAAGAAAATAAGAGAGACTTAGAAAACTGGTAAAACCTACATTGTTGATAGAGTTGGGAGTACTTAGCACTGTGAAAACAGCACTTTCGCCGAAGGAAATTTAGTTCTCTAAGTCCGTGAAACAGTGAACAGAGAATGTATGAGTTTCTCAAGTTTGGTAACAGATAGAAACAAGCGAAAGTACACAGTGATTCATCTACCTAGAAAAGCTACAGAGGTTTACACAGAGAATTCCAAGGATAAGTACAAGAAAATAAGAGAGACTTAGAAAACTGGTAAAACCTACATTGTTAATAGAGTTGGGAGTACTTAGCACTGTGAAAACAGCACTTTCACAGAAAGAAATCTACTTCTCTAACACTGGGAAACAGTGAACAGAGAATGTATGAGTTTCTCAAGATTGGTAACAGATAGAAACAAGAGAAAGTACACAGTGATTCATCTACCTAGAAAAGTTACAGAGGTTTACACAGAGAATTCCAAGGATAAGTACAAGAAAATAAGAGAGACTTAGAAAACTGGTAAAACATACATTGTTAATAGAGTTGGGAGTACTTAGCACTGTGAAAACAGCACTTTCGCAGAAAGAAATCTACTTCTATAAGTCTGGGAAACAGTTAACAGAGAATGTATGAGTTTCTCAAGATTGGTAACAGATAGAAACAAGAGAAAGTACACAGTGATTCATCCACCTAGAAAAGTTACAGAGGTTTACACAGAGAATTCCAAGTGTAAGTACAAGAAAATAAGAGAGACTTAGAAAACCGGTAAAACCTACATTGTTGATAGAGTTGGGAGTACTTAGCACTGTGAAAACAGCACTTTCGCAGAAAGAAATCTACTTCTCTAAGACTGGGAAACAGTGAACAGAGAATGTATGAGTTTCTCAAGATTGGTACCAGATAGAAACAAGAGAAATTACACAGTGATTCATCTACCTAGAGAAGTTACAGAGGTTTACACAGAGAATTCCAAGTATAAGTACAAGAAAATAAGAGAGACTTAGAAAACTGGTAAAACCTACATTGTTGATAGAGTTGGGAGTACTTAGCACTGTGAAAACAGCACTTTCACAGAAAGAAATCTACTTCTCTAAGTCTGGGAAACAGTGAACAGAGAATGTATGAGTTTCTCAAGATTGGTAACAGATAGAAACAAGAGAAAGTACACAGTGATTCATCTACCTAGAGAAGTTACAGAAGTTTACACAGAGAATTCCAAGGAAAAGTACAAGAAAATAAGAAAGACTCAGAAAACTGGTAAAACCTACATTGTTGATAGAGTTGGGAGTACTTAGCACTGTGAAAACAGCACTTTCGCCAAAGGAAATTTAGTTCTCTAAGTCCGTGAAACAGTGAACAGAGAATGTATGAGTTTCTCAAGTTTGGTAACAGATAGAAACAAGCGAAAGTACACAGTGATTCATCTACGTAGAAAAGTTACAGAGGTTTACACAGAGAATTCCAAGGATAAGTACAAGAAAATAAGAGAGACTTAGAAAACTGGTAAAACCTATATTGTTGATAGAGTTGGAAGTACTTAGCACTGTGAAAACAGCACTTTCGCAGAAAGAAATCTACTTCTCTAAGACTGGGAAACAGTGAACAGAGAATGTATGAGTTTTTCAAGATTGGTAACAGATAGAAACAAGAGAAAGTACACAGTGATTCATCTACCTAGAGAAGTTACAGAGGTTTACACAGAGAATTCCAAGTATAAGTACAAGAAAATAAGAGAGACTTAGAAAACTGGTAAAACCTACATTGATGATAGAGTTGGGAGTACTTAGCACTGTGAAAACAGCACTTTCGCCGAAGGAAATTTAGTTCTCTAAGTCCGTGAAACAGTGAACAGAGAATGTATGAGTTTTTCAAGTTTGGTAACAGATAGAAACAAGCGAAAGTACACAGTGATTCAACTACCTAGAAAAGTTACAGAGGTTCACACAGAGAATTCCAAGGATAAGTACAAGAAAATAAGAGAGACTTAGAAAACTGGTAAAACCTACATTGTTGATAGAGTTGGGAGTACTTAGCACTGTGAAAACAGCACTTTCGCCGAAGGAAATTTAGTTCTCTAAGTCCGTGAAACAGTGAACAGAGAATGTATGAGTTTCTCAAGTTTGGTAACAGATAGAAACAAGCGAAAGTACACAGTGATTCATCTACCTAGAAAAGTTACAGAGGTTTACACAGAGAATTCCAAGGATAAGTACAAGAAAATAAGAGAGACTTAGAAAACTGGTAAAACCTACATTGTTGATAGAGTTGGGAGTACTTAGCACTGTGAAAACAGCACTTTCGCCGAAGGAAATTTAGTTCTCTAAGTCCGTGAAACAGTGAACAGAGAATGTATGAGTTTCTCAAGTTTGGTAACAGATAGAAACAAGCGAAAGTACACAGTGAATCATCTACCTAGAAAAGTTACAGAGGTTTACACAGAGAATTCCAAGGGTAAGTACAAGAAAATAAGAGAGACTTAGAAAACTGGTAAAACCTACATTGTTGATAGAGTTGGGAGTACTTAGCACTGTGAAAACAGCACTTTCGCCGAAGGAAATTTAGTTCTCTAAGTCCGTGAAACAGTGAACAGAGAATGTATGAGTTTCTCAAGTTTGGTAACAGATAGAAACAAGCGAAAGTACACAGTGATTCATCTACCTAGAAAAGTTACAGAGGTTTACACAGAGAATTCCAAGGATAAGTACAAGAAAATAAGAGAGACTTAGAAAACTGGTAAAACCTACATTGTTAATAGAGTTGGGAGTACTTAGCACTGTGAAAACAGCACTTTCACAGAAAGAAATCTACTTCTCTAACACGGGAAACAGTGAACAGAGAATGTATGAGTTTCTCAAGATTGGTAACAGATAGAAACAAGAGAAAGTACACAGTGATTCATCTACCTAGAAAAGTTACAGAGGTTTACACAGAGAATTCCAAGGATAAGTACAAGAAAATAAGAGAGACTTAGAAAACTGGTAAAACCTACATTGTTAATAGAGTTGGGAGTACTTAGCACTGTGAAAACAGCACTTTCGCAGAAAGAAATCTACTTCTATAAGTCTGGGAAACAGTTAACAGAGAATGTATGAGTTTCTCAAGATTGGTAACAGATAGAAACAAGAGAAAGTACACAGTGATTCATCCACCTAGAAAAGTTACAGAGGTTTACACAGAGAATTCCAAGTGTAAGTACAAGAAAATAAGAGAGACTTAGAAAACCGGTAAAACCTACATTGTTGATAGAGTTGGGAGTACTTAGCACTGTGAAAACAGCACTTTCGCAGAAAGAAATCTACTTCTCTAAGACTGGGAAACAGTGAACAGAGAATGTATGAGTTTCTCAAGATTGGTACCAGATAGAAACAAGAGAAATTACACAGTGATTCATCTACCTAGAGAAGTTACAGAGGTTTACACAGAGAATTCCAAGTATAAGTACAAGAAAATAAGAGAGACTTAGAAAACTGGTAAAACCTACATTGTTGATAGAGTTGGGAGTACTTAGCACTGTGAAAACAGCACTTTCACAGAAAGAAATCTACTTCTCTAAGTCTGGGAAACAGTGAACAGAGAATGTATGAGTTTCTCAAGATTGGTAACAGATAGAAACAAGAGAAAGTACACAGTGATTCATCTACCTAGAGAAGTTACAGAGGTTTACACAGAGAATTCCAAGGAAAAGTACAAGAAAATAAGAAAGACTCAGAAAACTGGTAAAACCTACATTGTTGATAGAGTTGGGAGTACTTAGCACTGTGAAAACAGCACTTTCGCCAAAGGAAATTTAGTTCTCTAAGTCCGTGAAACAGTGAACAGAGAATGTATGAGTTTCTCAAGTTTGGTAACAGATAGAAACAAGCGAAAGTACACAGTGATTCATCTACGTAGAAAAGTTACAGAGGTTTACACAGAGAATTCCAAGGATAAGTACAAGAAAATAAGAGAGACTTAGAAAACTGGTAAAACCTATATTGTTGATAGAGTTGGAAGTACTTAGCACTGTGAAAACAGCACTTTCGCAGAAAGAAATCTACTTCTCTAAGACTGGGAAACAGTGAACAGAGAATGTATGAGTTTTTCAAGATTGGTAACAGATAGAAACAAGAGAAAGTACACAGTGATTCATCTACCTAGAGAAGTTACAGAGGTTTACACAGAGAATTCCAAGTATAAGTACAAGAAAATAAGAGAGACTTAGAAAACTGGTAAAACCTACATTGATGATAGAGTTGGGAGTACTTAGCACTGTGAAAACAGCACTTTCGCCGAAGGAAATTTAGTTCTCTAAGTCCGTGAAACAGTGAACAGAGAATGTATGAGTTTTTCAAGTTTGGTAACAGATAGAAACAAGCGAAAGTACACAGTGATTCAACTACCTAGAAAAGTTACAGAGGTTCACACAGAGAATTCCAAGGATAAGTACAAGAAAATAAGAGAGACTTAGAAAACTGGTAAAACCTACATTGTTGATAGAGTTGGGAGTACTTAGCACTGTGAAAACAGCACTTTCGCCGAAGGAAATTTAGTTCTCTAAGTCCGTGAAACAGTGAACAGAGAATGTATGAGTTTCTCAAGTTTGGTAACAGATAGAAACAAGCGAAAGTACACAGTGATTCATCTACCTAGAAAAGTTACAGAGGTTTACACAGAGAATTCCAAGGATAAGTACAAGAAAATAAGAGAGACTTAGAAAACTGGTAAAACCTACATTGTTGATAGAGTTGGGAGTACTTAGCACTGTGAAAACAGCACTTTCGCCGAAGGAAATTTAGTTCTCTAAGTCCGTGAAACAGTGAACAGAGAATGTATGAGTTTCTCAAGTTTGGTAACAGATAGAAACAAGCGAAAGTACACAGTGAATCATCTACCTAGAAAAGTTACAGAGGTTTACACAGAGAATTCCAAGGGTAAGTACAAGAAAATAAGAGAGACTTAGAAAACTGGTAAAACCTACATTGTTGATAGAGTTGGGAGTACTTAGCACTGTGAAAACAGCACTTTCGCCGAAGGAAATTTAGTTCTCTAAGTCCGTGAAACAGTGAACAGAGAATGTATGAGTTTCTCAAGTTTGGTAACAGATAGAAACAAGCGAAAGTACACAGTGATTCATCTACCTAGAAAAGTTACAGAGGTTTACACAGAGAATTCCAAGGATAAGTACAAGAAAATAAAAGAGACTTAGAAAACTGGTAAAACCTACATTGTTGATAGAGTTGGGAGTACTTAGCACTGTGAAAACAGCACTTTCGCCAAAGGAAATTTAGTTCTGTAAGTCCGTGAAACAGTGAACAGAGAATGTATGAGTTTCTCAAGTTTGGTAACAGATAGAAACAAGCGAAAGTACACAGTGATTCATCTACCTAGAAAAGCTACAGAGGTTTACACAGAGAATTCCAAGGATAAGTACAAGAAAATAAGAGAGACTTAGAAAACTGGTAAAACCTACATTGTTAATAGAGTTGGGAGTACTTATCACTGTGAAAACAGCACTTTCACAGAAAGAAATCTACTTCTCTAACACTGGGAAACAGTGAACAGAGAATGTATGAGTTTCTCAAGATTGGTAACAGATAGAAACAAGAGAAAGTACACAGTGATTCATCTACCTAGAAAAGTTACAGAGGTTTACACAGAGAATTCCAAGTATAAGTACAAGAAAATAAGAGAGACTTAGAAAACCGGTAAAACCTACATTGTTGATAGAGTTGGGAGTAGTTAGCACTGTGAAAACAGCACTTTCGCCGAAAGAAATTTAGTTTTCTAAGTCTGTGAAACAGTGAAAAGAGAATGTATGAGTTTCTCAAGATTGGTAACACACAGAAACAAGAGAAACTACACAGTGATTCATCTACCTAGAAAAGTTACAGAGGTTTACACAGAGAAAACCAAGTATAAGTACAAGAAAATAAGAGAGACTTAGAAAACTGGTAAAACCTACATTGTTGATAGAGTTGGGAGTACTTAGCACTGTGAAAACAGCACTTTCGCAGAAAGAAATCTACTTCTCTAAGACTGGGAAACAGTGAACAGAGAATGTATGAGTTTCTCAAGATTGGTAACAGATAGAAACAAGAGAAAGTACACAGTGATTCATATACCTAGAGAAGTTACATAAGTTTACACAGAGAAGTACATGTGTAAGTACAAGAAAATAAGAGAGACTTAGAAAACTGGTAAAACCTACATTGTGGATAGAGTTGGGAGTACTTAGCACTGTGAAAACAGCACTTTCGCAGAAAGAAATCTACCTCCCTAAGACTCGGAAACAGTGAACAGAGAATGTATGAGTTTCTCAAGATTGGTAACAGATAGAAACTAGAGAAAGTACACAGTGATTCATCTATCTAGAGAAGTTACAGAAGTTTACAAAGAGAAGTACATGTATAAGTACAAGAAAATAAGAGAGACTTAGAAAACTGGTAAAACCTACATTGTTGATAGAGTTGGGAGTACTTAGCACTGTGAAAACAGCACTTTCGCCGAAGGAAATTTAGTTCTCTAAGTCCGTGAAACAGTGAACAGAGAATGTATGAGTTTCTCAAGATTGGTAACAGATAGAAACAAGAGAAAGTACACAGTGATTCATCCACCTAGAAAAGTTACAGAGGTTTACACAGAGAATTCCAAGTGTAAGTACAAGAAAATAAGAGAGACTTAGAAAACCGGTAAAACCTACATTGTTGATAGAGTTGGGAGTACTTAGCACTGTGAAAACAGCACTTTCGCAGAAAGAAATCTACTTCTCTAAGACTGGGAAACAGTGAACAGAGAATGTATGAGTTTCTCAAGATTGGTAACAGATAGAAACAAGAGAAAATACACAGTGATTCATCTACCTACAGAAGTTACAGAGGTTTACACAGAGAATTCCAAGTATAAGTACAAGAAAATAAGAGAGACTTAGAAAACTGGTAAAACCTACATTGTTGATAGAGTTGGGAGTACTTAGCACTGTGAAAACAGCACTTTCACAGAAAGAAATCTACTTCTCTAAGTCTGGGAAACAGTGAACAGAGAATGTATGAGTTTCTCAAGATTGGTAACAGATAGAAACAAGAGAAAGTACACAGTGATTCATCTACCTAGAGAAGTTACAGAGGTTTAGACAGAAAATTCCAAGGATAAGTACAAGAAAATAAGAGAGACTTAGAAAACTGGTAAAACCTACATTGTTGATAGAGTTGGGAGTACTTAGCACTGTGAAAACAGCACTTTCGCTGAAGGAAATTTAGTTCTCTAAGTCCGTGAAACAGTGAACAGAGAATGTATGAATTTCTGAAGTTTGGTAACAGACAGAAACAAGCGAAAGTACACAGTGATTCATCTACCTAGAAAAGTTACAGAGGTTTACACAGAGATTTCCAAGGATAAGTACACGAAAATAAGAGAGACTTAGAAAACTGGTAAAACCTACATTGTTGATAGAGTTGGGAGTACTTAGCACTGTGAAAACAGCACTTTCGCCGAAGGAAATTTAGTTCTCTAAGTCCGTGAAACAGTGAACAGAGAATGTATGAGTTTCTCAAGATTGGTAACAGATAGAAACAAGCGAAAGTACACAGTGATTCATCTACCTAGAAAAGTTACAGAGGTTTACACAGAGAATTCCAAGGATAAGTACAAGAAAATAAGAGAGACTTAGAAAACTGGTACAACCTACATTGTTGATAGAGTTGGGAGTACTTAGCACTGTGAAAACAGCACTTTCGCCGAAGGAAATTTAGTTCTCTAAGTCCGTGAAACAGTGAACAGAGAATGTATGAGTTTCTCAAGATTGGTAACAGATAGAAACAAGAGAAAGTACACAGTGATTCATATACCTAGAGAAGTTACATAAGTTTACACAGAGAAGTACATGTGTAAGTACAAGAAAATAAGAGAGACTTAGAAAACTGGTAAAACCTACTTTGTGGATAGAGTTGGGAGTACTTAGCACTGTGAAAACAGCACTTTCGCAGAAAGAAATCTACCTCCCTAAGACACGGAAACAGTGAACAGAGAATGTATGAGTTTCTCAAGATTGGTAACAGATAGAAACTAGAGAAAGTACACAGTGATTCATCTATCTAGAGAAGTTACAGAAGTTTACAAAGAGAAGGACATGTATAAGTACAAGAAAATAAGAGAGACTTAGAAAACTGGTAAAACCTACATTGTTGATAGAGTTGGGAGTACTTAGCACTGTGAAAACAGCACTTTCGCCGAAGGAAATTTAGTTCTCTAAGTCCGTGAAACAGTGAACAGAGAATGTATGAGTTTCTCAAGTTTGGTAACAGATAGAAACAAGCGAAAGTACACAGTGATTCATCTACCTAGAAAAGTTACAGAGGTTTACACAGAGAATTCCAAGGATAAGTACAAGAAAATAAGAGAGACTTAGAAAACTGGTAAAACCTACATTGTTAATAGAGTTGGGAGTACTTAGCACTGTGAAAACAGCACTTTCGCAGAAAGAAATCTACTTCTATAAGTCTGGGAAACAGTGAACAGAGAATGTATGAGTTTCTCAAGATTGGTAACAGATAGAAACAAGAGAAAGTACACAGTGATTCATCCACCTAGAAAAGTTACAGAGGTTTACACAGAGAATTCCAAGTGTAAGTACAAGAAAATAAGAGAGACTTAGAAAACCGGTAAAACCTACATTGTTGATAGAGTTGGGAGTACTTAGCACTGTGAAAACAGCACTTTCGCAGAAAGAAATCTACTTCTCTAAGACTGGGAAACAGTGAACAGAGAATGTATGAGTTTCTCAAGATTGGTAACAGATAGAAACAAGAGAAAATACACAGTGATTCATCTACCTAGAGAAGTTACAGAGGTTTACACAGAGAATTCCAAGTATAAGTACAAGAAAATAAGAGAGACTTAGAAAACTGGTAAAACCTACATTGTTGATAGAGTTGGGAGTACTTAGCACTGTGAAAACAGCACTTTCGCAGAAAGAAATCTACTTCTCTAAGACTGGGAAACAGTGAACAGAGAATGTATGAGTTTCTCAAGATTGGTAACAGATAGAAACAAGAGAAATTACACAGTGATTCATCTACCTAGAGAAGTTACAGAGGTTTACACAGAGAATTCCAAGTATAAGTACAAGAAAATAAGAGAGACTTAGAAAACTGGTAAAACCTACATTGTTGATAGAGTTGGGAGTACTTAGCACTGTGAAAACAGCACTTTCACAGAAAGAAATCTACTTCTCTAAGTCTGGGAAACAGTGAACAGAGAATGTATGAGTTTCTCAAGATTGGTAACAGATAGAAACAAGAGAAAGTACACAGTGATTCATCTACCTAGAGAAGTTACAGAGGTTTACACAGAGAATTCCAAGGAAAAGTACAAGAAAATAAGAGAGACTTAGAAAACTGGTAAAACCTATATTGTTGATAGAGTTGGAAGTACTTAGCACTGTGAAAACAGCACTTTCGCAGAAAGAAATCTACTTCTCTAAGACTGGGAAACAGTGAACAGAGAATGTATGAGTTTTTCAAGATTGGTAACAGATAGAAACAAGAGAAAGTACACAGTGATTCATCTACCTAGAGAAGTTACAGAGGTTTACACAGAGAATTCCAAGTATAAGTACAAGAAAATAAGAGAGACTTAGAAAACTGGTAAAACCTACATTGATGATAGAGTTGGGAGTACTTAGCACTGTGAAAACAGCACTTTCGCCGAAGGAAATTTAGTTCTCTAAGTCCGTGAAACAGTGAACAGAGAATGTATGAGTTTTTCAAGTTTGGTAACAGATAGAAACAAGCGAAAGTACACAGTGATTCAACTACCTAGAAAAGTTACAGAGGTTCACACAGAGAATTCCAAGGATAAGTACAAGAAAATAAGAGAGACTTAGAAAACTGGTAAAACCTACATTGTTGATAGAGTTGGGAGTACTTAGCACTGTGAAAACAGCACTTTCGCCGAAGGAAATTTAGTTCTCTAAGTCCGTGAAACAGTGAACAGAGAATGTATGAGTTTCTCAAGTTTGGTAACAGATAGAAACAAGCGAAAGTACACAGTGATTCATCTACCTAGAAAAGTTACAGAGGTTTACACGGAGAATTCCAAGGATAAGTACAAGAAAATAAGAGAGACTTAGAAAACTGGTAAAACCTACATTGTTGATAGAGTTGGGAGTACTTAGCACTGTGAAAACAGCACTTTCGCCGAAGGAAATTTAGTTCTCTAAGTCCGTGAAACAGTGAACAGAGAATGTATGAGTTTCTCAAGTTTGGTAACAGATAGAAACAAGCGAAAGTACACAGTGAATCATCTACCTAGAAAAGTTACAGAGGTTTACACAGAGAATTCCAAGGGTAAGTACAAGAAAATAAGAGAGACTTAGAAAACTGGTAAAACCTACATTGTTGATAGAGTTGGGAGTACTTAGCACTGTGAAAACAGCACTTTCGCCGAAGGAAATTTAGTTCTCTAAGTCCGTGAAACAGTGAACAGAGAATGTATGAGTTTCTCAAGTTTGGTAACAGATAGAAACAAGCGAAAGTACACAGTGATTCATCTACCTAGAAAAGTTACAGAGGTTTACACAGAGAATTCCAAGGATAAGTACAAGAAAATAAGAGAGACTTAGAAAACTGGTAAAACCTACATTGTTGATAGAGTTGGGCGTACTTAGCACTGTGAAAACAGCACTTTCGCCGAAGGAAATTTAGTTCGCTAAGTCCGTGAAACAGTGAACAGAGAATGTATGAGTTTCTCAAGTTTGGTAACAGATAGAAACAAGCGAAAGTACACAGTGATTCATCTACCTAGAAAAGTTACAGAGGTTTACACAGAGAATTCCAAGGATAAGTACAAGAAAATAAAAGAGACTTAGAAAACTGGTAAAACCTACATTGTTGATAGAGTTGGGAGTACTTAGCACTGTGAAAACAGCACTTTCGCCAAAGGACATTTAGTTCTCTAAGTCCGTGAAACAGTGAACAGAGAAAGTATGAGTTTCTCAAGTTTGGTAACAGATAGAAACAAGCGAAAGTACACAGTGATTCATCTACCTAGAAAAGCTACAGAGGTTTACACAGAGAATTCCAAGGATAAGTACAAGAAAATAAGAGAGACTTAGAAAACTGGTAAAATCTACATTGTTAATAGAGTTGGGAGTACTTAGCACTGTGAAAACAGCACTTTCACAGAAAGAAATCTACTTCTCTAACACTGGGAAACAGTGAACAGAGAATGTATGAGTTTCTCAAGATTGGTAACAGATAGAAACAAGAGAAAGTACACAGTGATTCATCTACCTAGAAAAGTTACAGAGGTTTACACAGAGAATTCCAAGTATAAGTACAAGAAAATAAGAGAGACTTAGAAAACCGGTAAAACCTACATTGTTGATAGAGTTGGGAGTACTTAGCACTGTGAAAACAGCACTTTCGCCGAAAGAAATTTAGTTTTCTAAGTCTGTGAAACAGTGAAAAGAGAATGTATCAGTTTCTCAAGATTGGTAACACACAGAAACAAGAGAAACTACACAGTGATTCATCTACCTAGAAAAGTTACAGAGGTTTACACAGAGAAAACCAAGTATAAGTACAAGAAAATAAGAGAGACTTAGAAAACTGGTAAAACCTACATTGTTGATAGAGTTGGGAGTACTTAGCACTGTGAAAACAGCACTTTCGCAGAAAGAAATCTACTTCTCTCAGACTGGGAAACAGTGAACAGAGAATGTATGAGTTTCTCAAGATTGGTAACAGATAGAAACAAGAGAAAGTACACAGTGATTCATATACCTAGAGAAGTTACATAAGTTTACACAGAGAAGTACATGTGTAAGTACAGGAAAATAAGAGAGACTTAGAAAACTGGTAAAACCTACATTGTGGATAGAGTTGGGAGTACTTAGCACTGTGAAAACAGCACTTTCGCAGAAAGAAATCTACCTCCCTAAGACTCAGAAACAGTGAACAGAGAATGTATGAGTTTCTCAAGATTGGTAACAGATAGAAACTAGAGAAAGTACACAGTGATTCATCTATCTAGAGAAGTTACAGAAGTTTACAAAGAGAAGTACATGTATAAGTACAAGAAAATAAGAGAGACTTAGAAAACTGGTAAAACCTACATTGTTGATAGAGTTGGGAGTACTTAGCACTGTGAAAACAGCACTTTCGCCGAAGGAAATTTAGTTCTCTAAGTCCGTGAAACAGTGAACAGAGAATGTATGAGTTTCTCAAGATTGGTAACAGATAGAAACAAGAGAAAGTACACAGTGATTCATCCACCTAGAAAAGTTACAGAGGTTTACACAGAGAATTCCAAGTGTAAGTACAAGAAAATAAGAGAGACTTAGAAAACCGGTAAAACCTACATTGTTGATAGAGTTGGGAGTACTTAGCACTGTGAAAACAGCACTTTCGCAGAAAGAAATCTACTTCTCTAAGACTGGGAAACAGTGAACAGAGAATGTATGAGTTTCTCAAGATTGGTAACAGATAGAAACAAGAGAAAATACACAGTGATTCATCTACCTAGAGAAGTTACAGAGGTTTACACAGAGAATTCCAAGTATAAGTACAAGAAAATAAGAGAGACTTAGAAAACTGGTAAAACCTACATTGTTGATAGAGTTGGGAGTACTTAGCACTGTGAAAACAGCACTTTCACAGAAAGAAATCTACTTCTCTAAGTCTGGGAAACAGTGAACAGAGAATGTATGAGTTTCTCAAGATTGGTAACAGATAGAAACAAGAGAAAGTACACAGTGATTCATCTACCTAGAGAAGTTACAGAGGTTTACACAGAAAATTCCAAGGATAAGTACAAGAAAATAAGAGAGACTTAGAAAACTGGTAAAACCTACATTGTTGATAGAGTTGGGAGTACTTAGCACTGTGAAAACAGCACTTTCGCCGAAGGAAATTTAGTTCTCTAAGTCCGTGAAACAGTGAACAGAGAATGTATGAATTTCTGAAGTTTGGTAACAGACAGAAACAAGCGAAAGTACACAGTGATTCATCTACCTAGAAAAGTTACAGAGGTTTACACAGAGATTTCCAAGGATAAGTACAAGAAAATAAGAGAGACTTAGAAAACTGGTAAAACCTACATTGTTGATAGAGTTGGGAGTACTTAGCACTGTGAAAACAGCACTTTCGCCGAAGGAAATTTAGTTCTCTAAGTCCGTGAAACAGTGAACAGAGAATATATGAGTTTCTCAAGATTGGTAACAGATAGAAACAAGCGAAAGTACACAGTGATTCATCTACCTAGAAAAGTTACAGAGGTTTACACAGAGAATTCCAAGGATAAGTACAAGAAAATAAGAGAGACTTAGAAAACTGGTACAACCTACATTGTTGATAGAGTTGGGAGTACTTAGCACTGTGAAAACAGCACTTCCGCCGAAGGAAATTTAGTTCTCTAAGTCCGTGAAACAGTGAACAGAGAATGTATGAGTTTCTCAAGTTTGGTAACAGATAGAAACAAGAGAAAGTACACAGTGATTCATCTACCTTGTAAAGTTACAGAGGTTTACACAGAGAATTCCAAGGATAAGTACAAGAAAATAAGAGAGACTTAGAAAACTGGTAAAACCTACATTGTTGATAGAGTTGGGAGTACTTAGCACTGTGAAAACAGCACTTTCGCCGAAGGAAATTTATTTCTCTAAGTCCGTGAAACAGTGAATAGAGAATGTATGAGTTTCTCAAGTTTGGTAACAGATAGAAACAAGCGAAAGTACACAGTGATTCATCAACCTAGAAAAGTTACAGAGGTTTACACAGAGAATAACAAGGATAAGTACAAGAAAATAAGAGAGTTAGAAAACTGGTAAAACCTACATTGTTGAGAGAGTTGGGAGTACGTAGCACTGTGAAAACAGCACTTTCGCCGAAGGAAATTTAGTTCTCTAAGTCCGTGAAACAGTGAACAGAGAATGTATGAGTTTCTCAAGTTTGGTAACAGATAGAAACAAGCGAAAGTACACAGTGATTCATCTAACTAGAAAAGTTACAGAGGTTTACACAGAGAATTCCAGGATAAGTACAAGAAAATAAGAGAGACTTAGAAAACTGGTAAAACCTATATTGTTGATAGAGTTGGAAGTACTTAGCACTGTGAAAACAGCACTTTCGCAGAAAGAAATCTACTTCTCTAAGACTGGGAAACAGTGAACAGAGAATGTATGAGTTTCTCAAGATTGGTAACAGATAGAAACAAGAGAAAGTACACAGTGATTCATCTACCTAGAGAAGTTACAGAGGTTTACACAGAGAATTCCAAGGATAAGTACAAGAAAATAAGAGAGACTTAGAAAACTGGTAAAACCTACATTGTTGATAGAGTTGGGAGTACTTAGCACTGTGAAAACAGCACTTTCGCCGAAGGAAATTTAGTTCTCTAGGTCCGTGAAACAGTGAACAGAGAATGTATGAGTTTCTCAAGTTTGGTAACAGATAGAAACAAGCCAAAGTACACAGTGATTCATCTACCTAGAAAAGTTACAGAGGTTTACACAGAGAATTCCAAGGATAAGTACAAGAAAATAAGAGAGACTTAGAAAACTGGTAAAACCTACATTGTTAATAGAGTTGGGAGTACTTACCACTGTGAAAACAGCACTTTCGCAGAAAGAAATCTACTTCTCTAAGTCTGGGAAACAGTGAACAGAGAATGTATGAGTTTCTCAAGATTGGTAACAGATAGAAACAAGAGAAAGTACACAGTGATTCATCCACCTAGAAAAGTTACAGAGGTTTACACAGAGAATTCCAAGTGTAAGTACAAGAAAATAAGAGAGACTTAGAAAACCGGTAAAACCTCCATTGTTGATAGAGTTGGGAGTACTTAGCACTGTGAAAACAGCACTTTCGCAGAAAGAAATCTACTTCTCTAAGACTGGGAAACAGTGAACAGAGAATGTATGAGTTTCTCAAGATTGGTAACAGATAGAAACAAGCGAAAGTCCACAGTGATTCATCTACCTAGAGAAGTTACAGAGGTTTACACAGAGAATTCCAAGGATAAGTACAAGAAAATAAGAAAGACTTAGAAAACTGGTAAAACCTACATTGTTGATAGAGTTGGGAGTACTTAGCACTGTGAAAACAGCACTTTCGCAGAAAGAAATCTACTTCTCTAAGACTGGGAAACAGTGAACAGAGTATGTATGAGTTTCTCAAGATTGGTAACAGATAGAAACAAGAGAAAGTACACAGTGATTCATCTACCTAGAGAAGTTACAGAGGTTTACACAGAGAATTCCAAGGATAAGTACAAGAAAATAAGAGAGACTTAGAAAACTGGTAAAACCTAAATTGTTGATAGAGTTGGGAGTACTTAGCACTGTGAAAACAGCACTTTCGCCGAAGGAAATTTAGTTCTCTAAGTCCGTGAAACAGTGAACAGAGAATATATGAGTTTCTCAGGATTGATAACAGATAGAAACAAGCGAAAGTACACAGTGATTCATCTACCTAGAAAAGTTACAGAGGTTTACACAGAGAATTCCAAGGATAAGTACAAGAAAATAAGAGAGACTTACAAAACTGGTACAACCTACATTGTTGATAGAGTTGGGAGTACTTAGCACTGTGAAAAGAGCACTTTCGCCGAAGGAAATTTAGTTCTCTAAGTCCGTGAAACAGTGGACAGAGAATGTATGAGTTTCTCAAGTTTGGTAACAGATAGAAACAAGCGAAAGTACACAGTGATTCATCTACCTAGAAAAGTTACAGAGGTTTACACAGAGAATTCCAAGGATAAGTACAAGAAAATAAGAGAGACTTAGAAAACTGGTAAAACCTACATTGTTAATAGAGTTGGGAGTACTTAGCACTGTGAAAACAGCACTTTCGCAGAAAGAAATCTACTTCTCTAAGTCTGGGAAACAGTGAACAGAGAATGTATGAGTTTCTCAAGATTGGTAACAGATAGAAACAAGAGAAAGTACACAGTGATTCATCCACCTAGAAAAGTTACAGAGGTTTACACAGAGAATTCCAAGTGTAAGTACAAGAAAATAAGAGAGACTTACAAAACCGGTAAAACCTACATTGTTGATAGAGTTGGGAGTACTTAGCACTGTGAAAACCGCACTTTCGCAGAAAGAAATCTACTTCTCTAAGACTGGGAAACAGTGAACAGAGAATGTATGAGTTTCTCAAGATTGGTAACAGATAGAAACAAGAGAACTTACACACTGATTCATCTACCTAGAGAAGTTACAGAGGTTTACACAGAGAATTCCAAGGATAAGTACAAGAAAATAAGAGAGACTTAGAAAACTGGTAAAACCTACATTGTTGATAGAGTTGGGAGTACTTAGCACTGTGAAAACAACACTTTCGCAGAAAGAAATCTACTTCTCTAAGTCTGGGAAACAGTGAACAGAGAATGTATGAGTTTCTCAAGATTGGTAACAGATAGAAACAAGAGAAAGTACACAGTGATTCATCTACCTAGAGAGGTTACAGAGGTTTACACAGAGAATTCCAAGGATAAGTACAAGAAAATAAGAGAGACTTAGAAAACTGGTAAAACCTACATTGTTGATAGAGTTGGGAGTACTTAGCACTGTGAAAACAGCACTTTCGCCGAAGGAAATTTAGTTCTCTAAGTCCGTGAAACAGTGAACAGAGAATGTATGAGTTTCTCAAGTTTGGTAACAGACAGAAACAAGCGAAAGTACACAGTGATTCATCTACGTAGAAAAGTTACAGAGGTTTACACAGAGAATTCCAAGGATAAGTACAAGAAAATAAGAGAGACTTAGAAAACTGGTAAAACCTACATTGTTGATAGAGTTGGGAGTACTTAGCACTGTGAAAACAGCACTTTCGCCGAAGGAAATTTAGTTCTCTAAGTCCGTGAAACAGTGAACAGAGAATGTATGAGTTTCTCAAGTTTGGTAACAGACAGAAACAAGTGAAAGTACATAGTGATTCATCTGCCTAGAAAAGTTACAGAGGTTTACACAGAGAATTCCAAGAATAAGTACAAGAAAATAAGAGAGACTTAGAAAACTGGTAAAACCTACATTGTTGATAGAGTTGGGAGTACTTAGCACTGTGAAAACAGCACTTTCGCCGAAGGAAATTTAGTTCTCTAAGTCCGTGAAACAGTGAACTGAGAATGTATGAGTTTCTCAAGTTTGGTAACAGATAGAAACAAGAGAAAGTACACAGTGATTCATCTACCTAGAAAAGTTACAGAGGTTTACACAGAGAATTCCAAGGATAAGTACAAGAAAATAAGAGAGACTTAGAAAACTGGTAAAACCTACATTGTTGATAGAGTTGGGAGTACTTAGCACTGTGAAAACAGCACTTTCGCAGAAAGAAATCTACTTCTCTAAGACTGGGAAACAGTGAACAGAGAATGTATGAGTTTCTCAAGATTGGTAACAGATAGAAACAAGAGAAAGTACACAGTGATTCATCTACCTAGAGAAGTTACAGAGGTTTACACAGAGAATTCCAAGGATAAGTACAAGAAAATAAGAGAGACTTAGAAAACTGGTAAAACCTACATTGTTGATAGAGTTGGGAGTACTTAGCACTGTGAAAACAGCACTTTCGCAGAAAGAAATCTACTTCTCTAAGACTGGGAAACAGTGAACAGAGAATGTATGAGTTTCTCAAGATTGGTAACAGATAGAAACAAGAGAAAGTACACAGTGATTCATCTACCTAGAGAAGTTAGAGAGGTTTACACAGAGAATTCCAAGGATAAGTACAAGAAAATGAGAGAGACTTAGAAAACTGGTAAAACCTACATTGTGGATAGAGTTGGGAGTACTTAGCACTGTGAAAACAGCACTTTCGCCGAAGGAAATTTAGTTCTCTAAGTCCGTGAAACAGTGAACAGAGAATGTATGAGTTTCTCAAGTTTGGTAACAGACAGAAACAAGCGAAAGTACACAGTGATTCATCTACGTAGAAAAGTTACAGAGGTTTACACAGAGAATTCCAAGGATAAGTACAAGAAAATAAGAGAGACTTAGAAAACTGGTAAAACCTACATTGTTAATAGAGTTGGGAGTACTTAGCACTGTGAAAACAGCACTTTCGCAGAAAGAAATCTACTTCTCTAAGTCTGGGAAACAGTGAACAGAGAATGTATGAGTTTCTCAAGATTGGTAACAGATAGAAACAAGAGAAAGTACACAGTGATTCATCTACCTAGAAAAGTTACAGAGGTTTACACAGAGAATTCCAAGTATAAGTACAAGAATATAAGAAGGACTTAGAAAACCGGTAAAATCTACATTGTTGATAGAGTTGGGAGTACTTAGCACTGTGAAAACAGCACTTTCGCAGAAAGAAATCTACTTCTCTAAGACTTGGAAACAGTGAACAGAGAATGTATGAGTTTCTCAAGATTGGTAACAGATAGAAACAAGAGAAAGTACACAGTGATTCATCTACCTAGAGAAGTTACAGAGGTTTACACAGAAAATTCCAGGTATAAGTACAAGAAAATAAGAGAGACTTAGAAAACTGGTAAAACCTACATTGTTGATAGAGTTGGGAGTACTTAGCACTGTGAAAACAGCACTTTCGCCGAAGGAAATTTAGTTCTCTAAGTCCGTGAAACAGTGAACAGAGAATGTATGAGTTTCTCAAGTTTGGTAACAGATAGAAACAAGCGAAAGTACACAGTGATTCATCTACCTAGAAAAGTTACAGAGGTTTACACAGAGAATTCCAAGGATAAGTACAAGAAAATAAGAGAGACTTAGAAAACTGGTAAAACCTACATTGTTGATAGAGTTGGGAGTACTTAGCACTGTGAAAACAGCACTTTCGCAGAAAGAAATCTACTTCTCTAAGTCTGGGAAACAGTGAACAGAGAATGTATGAGTTTCTCAAGATTGGTAACAGATAGAAACAAGAGAAAGTACACAGTGATTCATCCACCTAGAAAAGTTACAGAGGTTTACACAGAGAATTCCAAGTGTAAGTACAAGAAAATAAGAGAGACTTAGAAAACCGGTAAAGCCTACATTGTTGATAGAGTTGGGAGTACTTAGCACTGTGAAAACAGCACTTTCGCCGAAGGAAATTTAGTTCTCTAAGTCCGTGAAACAGTGAACAGAGAATGTATGAGTTTCTCAAGTTTGGTAACAGACAGAAACAAGCGAAAGTACACAGTGATTCATCTACGTAGAAAAGTTACAGAGGTTTACATAGAGAATTCCAAGGATAAGTACAAGAAAATAAGAGAGACTTAGAAAACTGGTAAAACCTACATTGTTGATAGAGTTGGGAGGACTTAGCGCTGTGAAAACAGCACTTTCGCCGAAGGAAATTTAGTTCTCTAAGTCCGTGAAACAGTGAACAGAGAATGTATGAGTTTCTCAAGTTTGGTAACAGATAGAAACAAGAGAAAGTACACAGTGATTCATCTACCTAGAAAAGTTACAGAGGTTTACACAGAGAATTCCAAGGATAAGTACAAGAAAATAAGAGAGACTTAGAAAACTGGTAAAACCTACATTGTTGATAGAGTTGGGAGTACTTAGCACTGTGAAAACAGCACTTTCGCAGAAAGAAATCTACTTCTCTAAGACTGGTAAACAGTGAACAGAGAATGTATGAGTTTCTCAAGATTGGTAACAGATAGAAACAAGAGAAAGTACACAGTGATTCATCTACCTAGAGAAGTTACAGAGGTTTACACAGAAAATTCCAGGTATAAGTACAAGAAAATAAGAGAGACTTAGAAAACTGGTAAAACCTACATTGTTGATAGAGTTGGGAGTACTTAGCACTGTGAAAACAGCACTTTCGCCGAAGGAAATTTAGTTCTGTAAGTCCGTGAAACAGTGAACAGAGAATGTATGAGTTTCTCCAGTTTGGTAACAGATAGAAACAAGCGAAAGTACACAGTGATTCATCAACCTAGAAAAGTTACACAGGTTTACACAGAGAATTCCAAGGATAAGTACAAGAAAATAAGAGAGACTTAGAAAACTGGTAAAACCTACATTGTTGATGGAGTTGGGAGTACTTAGCACTGTGAAAACAGGACTTTCGCCGAAGGAAATTTAGTTCTCTAAGTCCGTGAAACAGTGAACAGAGAATGTATGAGTTTCTCAAGTTTGGTAACAGATAGAAACAAGCGAAAGTACACAGTGATTCATCTACCTAGAAAAGTTACAGAGGTTTACACAGAGAATTCCAAGGATAAGTACAAGAAAATAAGAGAGACTTAGAAAACCGGTAAAATCTACATTGTTGATAGAGTTGGGAGTACTTAACACTGTGAAAACAGCACTTTCGCAGAAAGAAATCTACTTCTCTAAGACTGGGAAACAGTGAACAGAGAATGTATGAGTTTCTCAAGATTGGTAACAGATAGAAACAAGAGAAAGTACACAGTGATTCATCTACCTAGAGAAGTTACAGAGGTTTACACAGAGAATTACAAGTATAAGTACAAGAAAATAAGAGAGACTTAGAAAACTGGTAAAACCTACATTGTTGATAGAGTTGGGAGTACTTAGCACTGTGAAAACAGCACTTTCGCCGAAGGAAATTTAGTTCTCTAAGTCCGTGAAACAGTGAACAGAGAATGTATGAGTTTCTCAAGTTTGGTAACAGATAGAAACAAGCGAAAGTTCTCAGTGATTCATCAACCTAGAAAAGTTACAGAGGTTTACACAGAGAATAACAAGGATAAGTACAAGAAAATAAGAGAGACTTAGAAAACTGGTAAAACCTACATTGTTGAGAGAGTTGGTAGTACTTAGCACTGTGAAAACAGCACTTTCGCCGAAGGAAATTTAGATCTCTAAGTCCGTGAAACAGTGAACAGAGAATGTATGAGTTTCTCAAGTTTGGTAACAGATAGAAACAAGCGAAAGTACACAGTGATTCATCTACCTAGAAAAGTTAGAGAGGTTTACACAGAGAATTCCAAGGATAAGTACAAGAAAATAAGAGAGACTTAGAAAACTGGTAAAACCTATATTGTTGATAGAGTTGGAAGTACTTAGCACTGTGAAAACAGCACTTTCGCAGAAAGAAATCTACTTCTCTAAGACTGGGAAACAGTGAACAGAGAATGTATGAGTTTCTCAAGATTGGTAACAGATAGAAACAAGAGAAAGTACACAGTGATTCATCTACCTAGAGAAGTTACAGAGGTTTACACAGAGAATTCCAAGTATAAGTACAAGAAAATAAGAGAGACTTAGAAAACTGGTAAAACCTACATTGTTGATAGAGTTGGGAGTACTTAGCACTGTGAAAACAGCACTTTCGCCGAAGGAAATTTAGTTCTCTAAGTCCGTGAAACAGTGAACAGAGAATGTATGAGTTTCTCAAGTTTGGTAACAGATAGAAACAAGCGAAAGTACACAGTGATTCATCTACCTAGAAAAGTTACAGAGGTTTACACAGAGAATTCCAAGGATAAGTACAAGAAAATAAGAGAGACTTAGAAAACTGGTAAAACCTACATTGTTGATAGAGTTGGGAGGACTTAGCACTGTGAAAACAGCACTTTCGCCGAAGGAAATTTAGTTCTCTAAGTCCGTGAAACAGTGAACAGAGAATGTATGAGTTTCTGAAGTTTGGTAACAGACAGAAACAAGCGAAAGTACACAGTGATTCATCTAACCTGGAAAAGTTACAGAGGTTTACACAGAGAATTCCAAGGATAAGTACAAGAAAATAAGAGAGACTTAGAAAACTGGTAAAACCTACATTGTTGATAGAGTTGGGAGTACTTAGCACTGTGAAAACAGCACTTTCGCCGAAGGAAATTTAGTTCTCTAAGTCCGTGAAACAGTGAACAGAGAATGTATGAGTTTCTCAAGTTTGGTAACAGACAGAAACAAGCGAAAGTACACAGTGATTCATCTACCTAGAAAAGTTACAGAGGTTTACACAGAGATTTCCAAGGATAAGTACAAGAAAATAAGAGAGACTTAGAAAACTGGTAAAACCTACATTGTTGATAGAGTTGAGAGTACTTAGCACTGTGAAAACAGCACTTTCGCCGAAGGAAATTTAGTTCTCTAAGTCCGTGAAACAGTGAACAGAGAATGTATGAGTTTCTCAAGTTTGGTAACAGATAGAAACAAGAGAAAGTACACAGTGATTCATCTACCTAGAGAAGTTACAGAGGTTTACACAGAGAATTCCAAGGATAAGTACAAGAAAATAAGAGAGACTTAGAAAACTGGTAAAACCTACATTGTTGATAGAGTTGGGAGTACTTAGCACTGTGAAAACAGCACTTTCGCCGAAGGAAATTTAGTTCTCTAAGTCCGTGAAACAGTGAACAGAGAATGTATGAGTTTCTCAAGTTTGGTAACAGATAGAAACAAGCGAAAGAACACAGTGATTCATCTACCTAGAAAAGTTACAGAGGTTTACACAGAGAATTCCAAGGATAAGTACAAGAAAATAAGAGAGACTTAGAAAACTGGTAAAACCTACATTGTTAATAGAGTTGGGAGTACTTAGCACTGTGAAAACAGCACTTTCGCAGAAAGAAATCTACTTCTCTAAGTCTGGGAAACAGTGAACAGAGAATGTATGAGTTTCTCAAGATTGGTAACAGATAGAAACAAGAGAAAGTACACAGTGATTCATCCACCTAGAAAAGTTACAGAGGTTTAAATAGAGAATTCCAAGTGTAAGTACAAGAAAATAAGAGAGACTTAGAAAACCGGTAAAACCTACATTGTTGATAGAGTTGGGAGTACTTAGCACTGTGAAAACAGCACTTTCGCAGAAAGAAATCTACTTCTCTAAGACTGGGAAACAGTGAACAGAGAATGTATGAGTTTCTCAAGATTGGTAACAGATAGAAACAAGAGAAATTACACAGTGATTCATCTACCTAGAGAAGTTACAGAGGTTTACACAGAGAATTCCAAGGATAAGTACAAGAAAATAAGAGAGACTTAGAAAACTGGTAAAACCTACATTGTTGATAGAGTTGGGAGTACTTAGCACTGTGAAAACAGCACTTTCGCCGAAGGAAATTTAGTTCTCTAAGTCCGTGAAACAGTGAACAGAGAATGTATGAGTTTCTCAAGTTTGGTAACAGACAGAAACAAGCGAAAGTACACAGTGATTCATCTACGTAGAAAAGTTACAGAGGTTTACACAGAGAATTCCAAGGATAAGTACAAGAAAATAAGAGAGACTTAGAAAACTGGTAAAACCTACATTGTTGATAGAGTTGGGAGGACTTAGCACTGTGAAAACAGCACTTTCGCCGAAGGAAATTTAGTTCTCTAAGTCCGTGAAACAGTGAACAGAGAATGTATGAGTTTCTCAAGTTTGGTAACAGATAGAAACAAGAGAAAGTACACAGTGATTCATCTACCTAGAAAAGTTACAGAGGTTTACACAGAGAATTCCAAGGATAAGTACAAGAAAATAAGAGAGACTTAGAAAACTGGTAAAACCTACATTGTTGATAGAGTTGGGAGTACTTAGCACTGTGAAAACAGCACTTTCGCCGAAGGAAATTTAGTTCTCTAAGTCCGTGAAACAGTGAACAGAGAATGTATGAGTTTCTCAAGTTTGGTAACAGACAGAAACAAGCGAAAGTACACAGTGATTCATCTACGTAGAAAAGTTACAGAGGTTTACACAGAGAATTCCAAGGATAAGTACAAGAAAATAAGAGAGACTTAGAAAACTGGTAAAACCTACATTGTTGATAGAGTTGGGAGTACTTAGCACTGTGAAAACAGCACTTTCGCCGAAGGAAATTTAGTTCTCTAAGTCCGTGAAACAGTGAACAGAGAATGTATGAGTTTCTCAAGTTTGGTAACAGACAGAAACAAGTGAAAGTACATAGTGATTCATCTACCTAGAAAAGTTACAGAGGTTTACACAGAGAATTCCAAGGATAAGTACAAGAAAATAAGAGAGACTTAGAAAACTGGTAAAACCTACATTGTTGATAGAGTTGGGAGTACTTAGCACTGTGAAAACAGCACTTTCGCCGAAGGAAATTTAGTTCTCTAAGTCCGTGAAACAGTGAACTGAGAATGTATGAGTTTCTCAAGTTTGGTAACAGATAGAAACAAGAGAAAGTACACAGTGATTCATCTACCTAGAAAAGTTACAGAGGTTTACACAGAGAATTCCAAGGATAAGTACAAGAAAATAAGAGAGACTTAGAAAACTGGTAAAACCTACATTGTTGATAGAGTTGGGAGTACTTAGCACTGTGAAAACAGCACTTTCGCAGAAAGAAATCTACTTCTCTAAGACTGGGAAACAGTGAACAGAGAATGTATGAGTTTCTCAAGATTGGTAACAGATAGAAACAAGAGAAAGTACACAGTGATTCATCTACCTAGAGAAGTTACAGAGGTTTACACAGAGAATTCCAAGGATAAGTACAAGAAAATAAGAGAGACTTAGAAAACTGGTAAAACCTACATTGTTGATAGAGTTGGGAGTACTTAGCACTGTGAAAACAGCACTTTCGCAGAAAGAAATCTACTTCTCTAAGACTGGGAAACAGTGAACAGAGAATGTATGAGTTTCTCAAGATTGGTAACAGATAGAAACAAGAGAAAGTACACAGTGATTCATCTACCTAGAGAAGTTAGAGAGGTTTACACAGAGAATTCCAAGGATAAGTACAAGAAAATGAGAGAGACTTAGAAAACTGGTAAAACCTACATTGTGGATAGAGTTGGGAGTACTTAGCACTGTGAAAACAGCACTTTCGCCGAAGGAAATTTAGTTCTCTAAGTCCGTGAAACAGTGAACAGAGAATGTATGAGTTTCTCAAGTTTGGTAACAGACAGAAACAAGCGAAAGTACACAGTGATTCATCTACGTAGAAAAGTTACAGAGGTTTACACAGAGAATTCCAAGGATAAGTACAAGAAAATAAGAGAGACTTAGAAAACTGGTAAAACCTACATTGTTAATAGAGTTGGGAGTACTTAGCACTGTGAAAACAGCACTTTCGCAGAAAGAAATCTACTTCTCTAAGTCTGGGAAACAGTGAACAGAGAATGTATGAGTTTCTCAAGATTGGTAACAGATAGAAACAAGAGAAAGTACACAGTGATTCATCTACCTAGAAAAGTTACAGAGGTTTACACAGAGAATTCCAAGTATAAGTACAAGAATATAAGAAGGACTTAGAAAACCGGTAAAATCTACATTGTTGATAGAGTTGGGAGTACTTAGCACTGTGAAAACAGCACTTTCGCAGAAAGAAATCTACTTCTCTAAGACTTGGAAACAGTGAACAGAGAATGTATGAGTTTCTCAAGATTGGTAACAGATAGAAACAAGAGAAAGTACACAGTGATTCATCTACCTAGAGAAGTTACAGAGGTTTACACAGAAAATTCCAGGTATAAGTACAAGAAAATAAGAGAGACTTAGAAAACTGGTAAAACCTACATTGTTGATAGAGTTGGGAGTACTTAGCACTGTGAAAACAGCACTTTCGCCGAAGGAAATTTAGTTCTCTAAGTCCGTGAAACAGTGAACAGAGAATGTATGAGTTTCTCAAGTTTGGTAACAGATAGAAACAAGCGAAAGTACACAGTGATTCATCTACCTAGAAAAGTTACAGAGGTTTACACAGAGAATTCCAAGGATAAGTACAAGAAAATAAGAGAGACTTAGAAAACTGGTAAAACCTACATTGTTGATAGAGTTGGGAGTACTTAGCACTGTGAAAACAGCACTTTCGCAGAAAGAAATCTACTTCTCTAAGTCTGGGAAACAGTGAACAGAGAATGTATGAGTTTCTCAAGATTGGTAACAGATAGAAACAAGAGAAAGTACACAGTGATTCATCCACCTAGAAAAGTTACAGAGGTTTACACAGAGAATTCCAAGTGTAAGTACAAGAAAATAAGAGAGACTTAGAAAACCGGTAAAGCCTACATTGTTGATAGAGTTGGGAGTACTTAGCACTGTGAAAACAGCACTTTCGCCGAAGGAAATTTAGTTCTCTAAGTCCGTGAAACAGTGAACAGAGAATGTATGAGTTTCTCAAGTTTGGTAACAGACAGAAACAAGCGAAAGTACACAGTGATTCATCTACGTAGAAAAGTTACAGAGGTTTACATAGAGAATTCCAAGGATAAGTACAAGAAAATAAGAGAGACTTAGAAAACTGGTAAAACCTACATTGTTGATAGAGTTGGGAGGACTTAGCGCTGTGAAAACAGCACTTTCGCCGAAGGAAATTTAGTTCTCTAAGTCCGTGAAACAGTGAACAGAGAATGTATGAGTTTCTCAAGTTTGGTAACAGATGGAAACAAGAGAAAGTACACAGTGATTCATCTACCTAGAAAAGTTACAGAGGTTTACACAGAGAATTCCAAGGATAAGTACAAGAAAATAAGAGAGACTTAGAAAACTGGTAAAACCTACATTGTTGATAGAGTTGGGAGTACTTAGCACTGTGAAAACAGCACTTTCGCAGAAAGAAATCTACTTCTCTAAGACTGGTAAACAGTGAACAGAGAATGTATGAGTTTCTCAAGATTGGTAACAGATAGAAACAAGAGAAAGTACACAGTGATTCATCTACCTAGAGAAGTTACAGAGGTTTACACAGAAAATTCCAGGTATAAGTACAAGAAAATAAGAGAGACTTAGAAAACTGGTAAAACCTACATTGTTGATAGAGTTGGGAGTACTTAGCACTGTGAAAACAGCACTTTCGCCGAAGGAAATTTAGTTCTGTAAGTCCGTGAAACAGTGAACAGAGAATGTATGAGTTTCTCCAGTTTGGTAACAGATAGAAACAAGCGAAAGTACACAGTGATTCATCAACCTAGAAAAGTTACACAGGTTTACACAGAGAATTCCAAGGATAAGTACAAGAAAATAAGAGAGACTTAGAAAACTGGTAAAACCTACATTGTTGATGGAGTTGGGAGTACTTAGCACTGTGAAAACAGGACTTTCGCCGAAGGAAATTTAGTTCTCTAAGTCCGTGAAACAGTGAACAGAGAATGTATGAGTTTCTCAAGTTTGGTAACAGATAGAAACAAGCGAAAGTACACAGTGATTCATCTACCTAGAAAAGTTACAGAGGTTTACACAGAGAATTCCAAGGATAAGTACAAGAAAATAAGAGAGACTTAGAAAACCGGTAAAATCTACATTGTTGATAGAGTTGGGAGTACTTAACACTGTGAAAACAGCACTTTCGCAGAAAGAAATCTACTTCTCTAAGACTGGGAAACAGTGAACAGAGAATGTATGAGTTTCTCAAGATTGGTAACAGATAGAAACAAGAGAAAGTACACAGTGATTCATCTACCTAGAGAAGTTACAGAGGTTTACACAGAGAATTACAAGTATAAGTACAAGAAAATAAGAGAGACTTAGAAAACTGGTAAAACCTACATTGTTGATAGAGTTGGGAGTACTTAGCACTGTGAAAACAGCACTTTCGCCGAAGGAAATTTAGTTCTCTAAGTCCGTGAAACAGTGAACAGAGAATGTATGAGTTTCTCAAGTTTGGTAACAGATAGAAACAAGCGAAAGTTCTCAGTGATTCATCAACCTAGAAAAGTTACAGAGGTTTACACAGAGAATAACAAGGATAAGTACAAGAAAATAAGAGAGACTTAGAAAACTGGTAAAACCTACATTGTTGAGAGAGTTGGTAGTACTTAGCACTGTGAAAACAGCACTTTCGCCGAAGGAAATTTAGATCTCTAAGTCCGTGAAACAGTGAACAGAGAATGTATGAGTTTCTCAAGTTTGGTAACAGATAGAAACAAGCGAAAGTACACAGTGATTCATCTACCTAGAAAAGTTAGAGAGGTTTACACAGAGAATTCCAAGGATAAGTACAAGAAAATAAGAGAGACTTAGAAAACTGGTAAAACCTATATTGTTGATAGAGTTGGAAGTACTTAGCACTGTGAAAACAGCACTTTCGCAGAAAGAAATCTACTTCTCTAAGACTGGGAAACAGTGAACAGAGAATGTATGAGTTTCTCAAGATTGGTAACAGATAGAAACAAGAGAAAGTACACAGTGATTCATCTACCAAGAGAAGTTACAGAGGTTTACACAGAGAATTCCAAGTATAAGTACAAGAAAATAAGAGAGACTTAGAAAACTGGTAAAACCTACATTGTTGATAGAGTTGGGAGTACTTAGCACTGTGAAAACAGCACTTTCGCCGAAGGAAATTTAGTTCTCTAAGTCCGTGAAACAGTGAACAGAGAATGTATGAGTTTCTCAAGTTTGGTAACAGATAGAAACAAGCGAAAGTACACAGTGATTCATCTACCTAGAAAAGTTACAGAGGTTTACACAGAGAATTCCAAGGATAAGTACAAGAAAATAAGAGAGACATAGAAAACTGGTAAAACCTACATTGTTGATAGAGTTGGGAGGACTTAGCACTGTGAAAACAGCACTTTCGCCGAAGGAAATTTAGTTCTCTAAGTCCGTGAAACAGTGAACAGAGAATGTATGAGTTTCTGAAGTTTGGTAACAGACAGAAACAAGCGAAAGTACACAGTGATTCATCTAACCTGGAAAAGTTACAGAGGTTTACACAGAGAATTCCAAGGATAAGTACAAGAAAATAAGAGAGACTTAGAAAACTGGTAAAACCTACATTGTTGATAGAGTTGGGAGTACTTAGCACTGTGAAAACAGCACTTTCGCCGAAGGAAATTTAGTTCTCTAAGTCCGTGAAACAGTGAACAGAGAATGTATGAGTTTCTCAAGTTTGGTAACAGACAGAAACAAGCGAAAGTACACAGTGATTCATCTACCTAGAAAAGTTACAGAGGTTTACACAGAGATTTCCAAGGATAAGTACAAGAGAATAAGAGAGACTTAGAAAACTGGTAAAACCTACATTGTTGATAGAGTTGAGAGTACTTAGCACTGTGAAAACAGCACTTTCGCCGAAGGAAATTTAGTTCTCTAAGTCCGTGAAACAGTGAACAGAGAATGTATGAGTTTCTCAAGTTTGGTAACAGATAGAAACAAGCGAAAGTACACAGTGATTCATCTACCTAGAGAAGTTACAGAGGTTTACACAGAGAATTCCAAGGATAAGTACAAGAAAATAAGAGAGACTTAGAAAACTGGTAAAACCTACATTGTTGATAGAGTTGGGAGTACTTAGCACTGTGAAAACAGCACTTTCGCCGAAGGAAATTTAGTTCTCTAAGTCCGTGAAACAGTGAACAGAGAATGTATGAGTTTCTCAAGTTTGGTAACAGATAGAAACAAGCGAAAGAACACAGTGATTCATCTACCTAGAAAAGTTACAGAGGTTTACACAGAGAATTCCAAGGATAAGTACAAGAAAATAAGAGAGACTTAGAAAACTGGTAAAACCTACATTGTTGATAGAGTTGGGAGTACTTAGCACTGTGAAAACAGCACTTTCGCAGAAAGAAATCTACTTCTCTAAGTCTGGGAAACAGTGAACAGAGAATGAATGAGTTTCTCAAGATTGGTAACAGATAGAAACAAGAGAAAGTACACAGTGATTCATCCACCTAGAAAAGTTACAGAGGTTTAAATAGAGAATTCCAAGTGTAAGTACAAGAAAATAAGAGAGACTTAGAAAACCGGTAAAACCTACATTGTTGATAGAGTTGGGAGTACTTAGCACTGTGAAAACAGCACTTTCGCAGAAAGAAATCTACTTCTCTAAGACTGGGAAACAGTGAACAGAGAATGTATGAGTTTCTCAAGATTGGTAACAGATAGAAACAAGAGAAATTACACAGTGATTCATCTACCTAGAGAAGTTACAGAGGTTTACACAGAGAATTCCAAGGATAAGTACAAGAAAATAAGAGAGACTTAGAAAACTGGTAAAACCTACATTGTTGATAGAGTTGGGAGTACTTAGCACTGTGAAAACAGCACTTTCGCCGAAGGAAATTTAGTTCTCTAAGTCCGTGAAACAGTGAACAGAGAATGTATGAGTTTCTCAAGTTTGGTAACAGACAGAAACAAGCGAAAGTACACAGTGATTCATCTACGTAGAAAAGTTACAGAAGTTTACACAGAGAATTCCAAGGATAAGTACAAGAAAATAAGAGAGACTTAGAAAACTGGTAAAACCTACATTGTTGATAGAGTTGGGAGGACTTAGCACTGTGAAAACAGCACTTTCGCCGAAGGAAATTTAGTTCTCTAAGTCCGTGAAACAGTGAACAGAGAATGTATGAGTTTCTCAAGTTTGGTAACAGATAGAAACAAGAGAAAGTACACAGTGATTCATCTACCTAGAAAAGTTACAGAGGTTTACACAGAGAATTCCAAGGATAAGTACAAGAAAATAAGAGAGACTTAGAAAACTGGTAAAACCTACATTGTTGATAGAGTTGGGAGTACTTAGCACTGTGAAAACAGCACTTTCGCAGAAAGAAATCTACTTCTCTAAGACTGGTAAACAGTGAACAGAGAATGTATGAGTTTCTCAAGATTGGTAACAGATAGAAACAAGAGAAAGTACACAGTGATTCATCTACCTAGAGAAGTTACAGAGGTTTACACAGAAAATTCCAGGTATAAGTACAAGAAAATAAGAGAGACTTAGAAAACTGGTAAAACCTACATTGTTGATAGAGTTGGGAGTACTTAGCACTGTGAAAACAGCACTTTCGCCGAAGGAAATTTAGTTCTGTAAGTCCGTGAAACAGTGAACAGAGAATGTATGAGTTTCTCCAGTTTGGTAACAGATAGAAACAAGCGAAAGTACACAGTGATTCATCAACCTAGAAAAGTTACACAGGTTTACACAGAGAATTCCAAGGATAAGTACAAGAAAATAAGAGAGACTTAGAAAACTGGTAAAACCTACATTGTTGATGGAGTTGGGAGTACTTAGCACTGTGAAAACAGGACTTTCGCCGAAGGAAATTTAGTTCTCTAAGTCCGTGAAACAGTGAACAGGGAATGTATGAGTTTCTCAAGTTTGGTAACAGATAGAAACAAGCGAAAGTACACAGTGATTCATCTACCTAGAAAAGTTACAGAGGTTTACACAGAGAATTCCAAGGATAAGTACAAGAAAATAAGAGAGACTTAGAAAACCGGTAAAATCTACATTGTTGATAGAGTTGGCAGTACTTAACACTGTGAAAACAGCACTTTCGCAGAAAGAAATCTACTTCTCTAAGACTGGGAAACAGTGAACAGAGAATGTATGAGTTTCTCAAGATTGGTAACAGATAGAAACAAGAGAAAGTACACAGTGATTCATCTACCTAGAGAAGTTACAGAGGTTTACACAGAGAATTACAAGTATAAGTACAAGAAAATAAGAGAGACTTAGAAAACTGGTAAAACCTACATTGTTGATAGAGTTGGGAGTACTTAGCACTGTGAAAACAGCACTTTCGCCGAAGGAAATTTAGTTCTCTAAGTCCGTGAAACAGTGAACAGAGAATGTATGAGTTTCTCAAGTTTGGTAACAGATAGAAACAAGCGAAAGTTCTCAGTGATTCATCAACCTAGAAAAGTTACAGAGGTTTACACAGAGAATAACAAGGATAAGTACAAGAAAATAAGAGAGACTTAGAAAACTGGTAAAACCTACATTGTTGAGAGAGTTGGTAGTACTTAGCACTGTGAAAACAGCACTTTCGCCGAAGGAAATTTAGATCTCTAAGTCCGTGAAACAGTGAACAGAGAATGTATGAGTTTCTCAAGTTTGGTAACAGATAGAAACAAGCGAAAGTACACAGTGATTCATCTACCTAGAAAAGTTAGAGAGGTTTACACAGAGAATTCCAAGGATAAGTACAAGAAAATAAGAGAGACTTAGAAAACTGGTAAAACCTATATTGTTGATAGAGTTGGAAGTACTTAGCACTGTGAAAACAGCACTTTCGCAGAAAGAAATCTACTTCTGTAGGACTTGGAAACAGTGAACAGAGAATGTATGAGTTTCTCAAGATTGGTAACAGATAGAAACAAGAGAAAGTACACAGTGATTCATCTACCTAGAGAAGTTACAGAGGTTTACACAGAGAATTCCAAGTATAAGTACAAGAAAATAAGAGAGACTTAGAAAACTGGTAAAACCTACATTGTTGATAGAGTTGGGAGTACTTAGCACTGTGAAAACAGCACTTTCGCCGAAGGAAATTTAGTTTTCTAAGTCCGTGAAACAGTGAACAGAGAATGTATGAGTTTCTCAAGTTTGGTAACAGATAGAAACAAGCGAAAGTACACAGTGATTCATCTACCTAGAAAAGTTACAGAGGTTTACACAGAGAATTCCAAGGATAAGTACAAGAAAATAAGAGAGACTTAGAAAACTGGTAAAACCTACATTGTTGATAGAGTTGGGAGGACTTAGCACTGTGAAAACAGCACTTTCGCCGAAGGAAATTTAGTTCTCTAAGTCCGTGAAACAGTGAACAGAGAATGTATGAGTTTCTGAAGTTTGGTAACAGACAGAAACAAGCGAAAGTACACAGTGATTCATCTAACCTGGAAAAGTTACAGAGGTTTACACAGAGAATTCCAAGGATAAGTACAAGAAAATAAGAGAGACTTAGAAAACTGGTAAAACCTACATTGTTGATAGAGTTGGGAGTACTTAGCACTGTGAAAACAGCACTTTCGCCGAAGGAAATTTAGTTCTCTAAGTCCGTGAAACAGTGAACAGAGAATGTATGAGTTTCTCAAGTTTGGTAACAGACAGAAACAAGCGAAAGTACACAGTGATTCATCTACCTAGAAAAGTTACAGAGGTTTACACAGAGATTTCCAAGGATAAGTACAAGAAAATAAGAGAGACTTAGAAAACTGGTAAAACCTACATTGTTGATAGAGTTGAGAGTACTTAGCACTGTGAAAACAGCACTTTCGCCGAAGGAAATTTAGTTCTCTAAGTCCGTGAAACAGTGAACAGAGAATGTATGAATTTCTCAAGTTTGGTAACAGATAGAAACAAGAGAAAGTACACAGTGATTCATCTACCTAGAGAAGTTACAGAGGTTTACACAGAGAATTCCAAGGATAAGTACAAGAAAATAAGAGAGACTTAGAAAACTGGTAAAACCTACATTGTTGATAGAGTTGGGAGTACTTAGCACTGTGAAAACAGCACTTTCGCCGAAGGAAATTTAGTTCTCTAAGTCCGTGAAACAGTGAACAGAGAATGTATGAGTTTCTCAAGTTTGGTAACAGATAGAAACAAGCGAAAGTACACAGTGATTCATCTACCTAGAAAAGTTACAGAGGTTTACACAGAGAATTCCAAGGATAAGTACAAGAAAATAAGAGAGACTTAGAAAACTGGTAAAACCTACATTGTTAATAGAGTTGGGAGTACTTAGCACTGTGAAAACAGCACTTTCGCAGAAAGAAATCTACTTCTCTAAGTCTGGGAAACAGTGAACAGAGAATGTATGAGTTTCTCAAGATTGGTAACAGATAGAAACAAGAGAAAGTACACAGTGATTCATCCACCTAGAAAAGTTACAGAGGTTTAAACAGAGAATTCCAAGTGTAAGTACAAGAAAATAAGGGAGACTTAGAAAACCGGTAAAACCTACATTGTTGATAGAGTTGGGAGTACTTAGCACTGTGAAAACAGCACTTTCGCAGAAAGAAATCTACTTCTCTAAGACTGGGAAACAGTGAACAGAGAATGTATGAGTTTCTCAAGATTGGTAACAGATAGAAACAAGAGAAATTACACAGTGATTCATCTACCTAGAGAAGTTACAGAGGTTTACACAGAGAATTCCAAGGATAAGTACAAGAAAATAAGAGAGACTTAGAAAACTGGTAAAACCTACATTGTTGATAGAGTTGGGAGTACTTAGCACTGTGAAAACAGCACTTTCGCCGAAGGAAATTTACTTCTCTAAGTCCGTGAAACAGTGAACAGAGAATGTATGAGTTTCTCAAGTTTGGTAACAGATAGAAACAAGCGAAAGTACACAGTGATTCATCTACCTAGAAAAGTTACAGAGGTTTACACAGAGAATTCCAAGGATAAGTACAAGAAAATAAGACAGACTTAGAAAACTGGTAAAACCTACATTGTTGATAGAGTTGGGAGTACTTAGCACTGTGAAAACAGCACTTTCGCAGAAAGAAATCTACTTCTCTAAGTCTGGGAAACAGTGAACAGAGAATGTATGAGTTTCTCAAGATTGGTAACAGATAGAAACAAGAGAAAGTACACAGTGATTCATCCACCTAGAAAAGTTACAGAGGTTTACACAGAGAATTCCAAGTGTAAGTACAAGAAAATAAGAGAGACTTAGAAAACCGGTAAAGCCTACATTGTTGATAGAGTTGGGAGTACTTAGCACTGTGAAAACAGCACTTTCGCCGAAGGAAATTTAGTTCTCTAAGTCCGTGAAACAGTGAAAAGAGAATGTATGAGTTTCTCAAGTTTGGTAACAGACAGAAAGAAGCGAAAGTACACAGTGATTCATCTACGTAGAAAAGTTACAGAGGTTTACACAGAGAATTCCAAGGATAAGTACAAGAAAATAAGAGAGACTTAGAAAACTGGTAAAACCTACATTGTTGATAGAGTTGGGAGGACTTAGCACTGTGAAAACATCACTTTCGCCGAAGGAAATTTAGTTCTCTAAGTCCGTGAAACAGTGAACAGGGAATGTATGAGTTTCTCAAGTTTGGTAACAGATAGAAACAAGCGAAAGTACACAGTGATTCATCTACCTAGAAAAGTTACAGAGGTTTACACAGAGAATTCCAAGGATAAGTACAAGAAAATAAGAGAGACTTAGAAAACCGGTAAAATCTACATTGTTGATAGAGTTGGGAGTACTTAACACTGTGAAAACAGCACTTTCGCAGAAAGAAATCTACTTCTCTAAGACTGGGAAACAGTGAACAGAGAATGTATGAGTTTCTCAAGATTGGTAACAGATAGAAACAAGAGAAAGTACACAGTGATTCATCTACCTAGAGAAGTTACAGAGGTTTACACAGAGAATTCCAAGTATAAGTACAAGAAAATAAGAGAGACTTAGAAAACTGGTAAAACCTACATTGTTGATAGAGTTGGGAGTACTTAGCACTGTGAAAACAGCACTTTCACCGAAGGAAATTTAGTTCTCTAAGTCCGTGAAACAGTGAACAGAGAATGTATGAGTTTCTCAAGTTTGGTAACAGATAGAAACAAGCGAAAGTTCTCAGTGATTCATCAACCTAGAAAAGTTACAGAGGTTTACACAGAGAATAACAAGGATAAGTACAAGAAAATAAGAGAGACTTAGAAAACTGGTAAAACCTACATTGTTGAGAGAGTTGGTAGTACTTAGCACTGTGAAAACAGCACTTTCGCCGAAGGAAATTTAGATCTCTAAGTCCGTGAAACAGTGAACAGAGAATGTATGAGTTTCTCAAGTTTGGTAACAGATAGAAACAAGCGAAAGTACACAGTGATTCATCTACCTAGAAAAGTTAGAGAGGTTTACACAGAGAATTCCAAGGATAAGTACAAGAAAATAAGAGAGACTTAGAAAACTGGTAAAACCTATATTGTTGATAGAGTTGGAAGTACTTAGCACTGTGAAAACAGCACTTTCGCAGAAAGAAATCTACTTCTCTAGGACTGGGAAACAGTGAACAGAGAATGTATGAGTTTCTCAAGATTGGTAACAGATAGAAACAAGAGAAAGTACACAGTGATTCATCTACCTAGAGAAGTTACAGAGGTTTACACAGAGAATTCCAAGTATAAGTACAAGAAAATAAGAGAGACTTAGAAAACTGGTAAAACCTACATTGTTGATAGAGTTGGGAGTACTTAGCACTGTGAAAACAGCACTTTCGCCGAAGGAAATTTAGTTTTCTAAGTCCGTGAAACAGTGAACAGAGAATGTATGAGTTTCTCAAGTTTGGTAACAGATAGAAACAAGCGAAAGTACACAGTGATTCATCTACCTAGAAAAGTTACAGAGGTTTACACAGAGAATTCCAAGGATAAGTACAAGAAAATAAGAGAGACTTAGAAAACTGGTAAAACCTACATTGTTGATAGAGTTGGGAGGACTTAGCACTGTGAAAACAGCACTTTCGCCGAAGGAAATTTAGTTCTCTAAGTCCGTGAAACAGTGAACAGAGAATGTATGAGTTTCTGAAGTTTGGTAACAGACAGAAACAAGCGAAAGTACACAGTGATTCATCTAACCTGGAAAAGTTACAGAGGTTTACACAGAGAATTCCAAGGATAAGTACAAGAAAATAAGAGAGACTTAGAAAACTGGTAAAACGTACATTGTTGATAGAGTTGGGAGTACTTAGCACTGTGAAAACAGCACTTTCGCCGAAGGAAATTTAGTTCTCTAAGTCCGTGAAACAGTGAACAGAGAATGTATGAGTTTCTCAAGTTTGGTAACAGACAGAAACAAGCGAAAGTACACAGTGATTCATCTACCTAGAAAAGTTACAGAGGTTTACACAGAGATTTCCAAGGATAAGTACAAGAAAATAAGAGAGACTTAGAAAACTGGTAAAACCTACATTGTTGATAGAGTTGAGAGTACTTAGCACTGTGAAAACAGCACTTTCGCCGAAGGAAATTTAGTTCTCTAAGTCCGTGAAACAGTGAACAGAGAATGTATGAGTTTCTCAAGTTTGGTAACAGATAGAAACAAGAGAAAGTACACAGTGATTCATCTACCTAGAGAAGTTACAGAGGTTTACACAGAGAATTCCAAGGATAAGTACAAGAAAATAAGAGAGACTTAGAAAACTGGTAAAACCTACATTGTTGATAGAGTTGGGAGTACTTAGCACTGTGAAAACAGCACTTTCGCCGAAGGAAATTTAGTTCTCTAAGTCCGTGAAACAGTGAACAGAGAATGTATGAGTTTCTCAAGTTTGGTAACAGATAGAAACAAGCGAAAGTACACAGTGATTCATCTACCTAGAAAAGTTACAGAGGTTTACACAGAGAATTCCAAGGATAAGTACAAGAAAATAAGAGAGACTTAGAAAACTGGTAAAACCTACATTGTTAATAGAGTTGGGAGTACTTAGCACTGTGAAAACAGCACTTTCGCAGAAAGAAATCTACTTCTCTAAGTCTGGGAAACAGTGAACAGAGAATGTATGAGTTTCTCAAGATTGGTAACAGATAGAAACAAGAGAAAGTACACAGTGATTCATCCACCTAGAAAAGTTACAGAGGTTTAAACAGAGAATTCCAAGTGTAAGTACAAGAAAATAAGAGAGACTAAGAAAACCGGTAAAACCTACATTGTTGATAGAGTTGGGAGTACTTAGCACTGTGAAAACAGCACTTTCGCAGAAAGAAATCTACTTCTCTAAGACTGGGAAACAGTGAACAGAGAATGTATGAGTTTCTCAAGATTGGTAACAGATAGAAACAAGAGAAATTACACAGTGATTCATCTACCTAGAGAAGTTACAGAGGTTTACACAGAGAATTCCAAGGATAAGTACAAGAAAATAAGAGAGACTTAGAAAACTGGTAAAACCTACATTGTTGATAGAGTTGGGAGTACTTAGCACTGTGAAAACAGCACTTTCGCCGAAGGAAATTTACTTCTCTAAGTCCGTGAAACAGTGAACAGAGAATGTATGAGTTTCTCAAGTTTGGTAACAGATAGAAACAAGCGAAAGTACACAGTGATTCATCTACCTAGAAAAGTTACAGAGGTTTACACAGAGAATTCCAAGGATAAGTACAAGAAAATAAGAGAGACTTAGAAAACTGGTAAAACCTACATTGTTGATAGAGTTGGGAGTACTTAGCACTGTGAAAACAGCACTTTCGCAGAAAGAAATCTACTTCTCTAAGTCTGGGAAACAGTGAACAGAGAATGTATGAGTTTCTCAAGATTGGTAACAGATAGAAACAAGAGAAAGTACACAGTGATTCATCCACCTAGAAAAGTTACAGAGGTTTACACAGAGAATTCCAAGTGTAAGTACAAGAAAATAAGAGAGACTTAGAAAACCGGTAAAGCCTACATTGTTGATAGAGTTGGGAGTACTTAGCACTGTGAAAACAGCACTTTCGCCGAAGGAAATTTAGTTCTCTAAGTCCGTGAAACAGTGAACAGAGAATGTATGAGTTTCTCAAGTTTGGTAACAGACAGAAAGAAGCGAAAGTACACAGTGATTCATCTACGTAGAAAAGTTACAGAGGTTTACACAGAGAATTCCAAGGATAAGTACAAGAAAATAAGAGAGACTTAGAAAACTGGTAAAACCTACATTGTTGATAGAGTTGGGAGGACTTAGCACTGTGAAAACGGCACTTTCACCGAAGGAAATTTAGTTCTCTAAGTCCGTGAAACAGTGAACAGAGAATGTATGAGTTTCTCAAGTTTGGTAACAGATAGAAACAAGAGAAAGTACACAGTGATTCATCTACCTAGAAAAGTTACAGAGGTTTACACAGAGAATTCCAAGGATAAGTACAAGAAAATAAGAGAGACTTAGAAAACTGGTAAACCCTACATTGTTGATAGAGTTGGGAGTACTTAGCACTGTGAAAACAGCACTTTCGCAGAAAGAAATCTACTTCTCTAAGACTGGTAAACAGTGAACAGAGAATGTATGAGTTTCTCAAGATTGGTAACAGATAGAAACAAGAGAAAGTACACAGTGATTCATCTACCTAGAGAAGTTACAGAGGTTTACACAGAAAATTCCAGGTATAAGTACAAGAAAATAAGAGAGACTTAGAAAACTGGTAAAACCTACATTGTTGATAGAGTTGGGAGTACTTAGCACTGTGAAAACAGCACTTTCGCCGAAGCAAATTTAGTTCTGTAAGTCCGTGAAACAGTGAACAGAGAATGTATGAGTTTCTCCAGTTTGGTAACAGATAGAAACAAGCGAAAGTACACAGTGATTCATCAACCTAGAAAATTTACACAGGTTTACACAGAGAATTCCAAGGATAAGTACAAGAAAATAAGAGAGACTTAGAAAACTGGTAAAACCTACATTGTTGATGGAGTTGGGAGTACTTAGCACTGTGAAAACAGGACTTTCGCCGAAGGAAATTTAGTTCTCTAAGTCCGTGAAACAGTGAACAGAGAATGTATGAGTTTCTCAAGTTTGGTAACAGATAGAAACAAGCGAAAGTACACAGTGATTCATCTACCTAGAAAAGTTACAGAGGTTTACACAGAGAATTCCAAGGATAAGTACAAGAAAATAAGACAGACTTAGAAAACCGGTAAAATCTACATTGTTGATAGAGTTGGGAGTACTTAACACTGTGAAAACAGCACTTTCGCAGAAAGAAATCTACTTCTCTAAGACTGGGAAACAGTGAACAGAGAATGTATGAGTTTCTCAAGATTGGTAACAGATAGAAACAAGAGAAAGTACACAGTGATTCATCTACCTAGAGAAGTTACAGAGGTTTACACAGAGAATTCCAAGTATAAGTACAAGAAAATAAGAGAGACTTAGAAAACTGGTAAAACCTACATTGTTGATAGAGTTGGGAGTACTTAGCACTGTGAAAACAGCACTTTCGCCGAAGGAAATTTAGTTCTCTAAGTCCGTGAAACAGTGAACAGAGAATGTATGAGTTTCTCAAGTTTGGTAACAGATAGAAACAAGCGAAAGTACACAGTGATTCATCTACCTAGAAAAGTTACAGAGGTTTACACAGAGAATTCCAAGGATAAGTACAAGAAAATAAGAGAGACTTAGAAAACTGGTAAAACCTACATTGTTAATAGAGTTGGGAGTACTTAGCACTGTGAAAACAGCACTTTCGCAGAAAGAAATCTACTTCTCTAAGTCTGGGAAACAGTGAACAGAGAATGTATGAGTTTCTCAAGATTGGTAACAGATAGAAACAAGAGAAAGTACACAGTGATTCATCCACCTAGAAAAGTTACAGAGGTTTAAACAGAGAATTCCAAGTGTAAGTACAAGAAAATAAGAGAGACTTAGAAAACCGGTAAAACCTACATTGTTGATAGAGTTGGGAGTACTTAGCACTGTGAAAACAGCACTTTCGCAGAAAGAAATCTACTTCTCTAAGACTGGGAAACAGTGAACAGAGAATGTATGAGTTTCTCAAGATTGGTAACAGATAGAAACAAGAGAAATTACACAGTGATTCATCTACCTAGAAAAGTTACAGAGGTTTACACAGAGAATTCCAAGGATAAGTACAAGAAAATAAGAGAGACTTAGAAAACTGGTAAAACCTACATTGTTGATAGAGTTGGGAGTACTTAGCACTGTGAAAACAGCACTTTCGCAGAAAGAAATCTACTTCTCTAAGACTGGGAAACAGTGAACAGAGAATGTATGAGTTTCTCAAGATTGGTAACAGATAGAAACAAGAGAAAGTACACAGTGATTCATCTACCTAGAGAAGTTACAGAGGTTTACACAGAGAATTCCAAGGATAAGTACAAGAAAATAAGAGAGACTTAGAAAACTGGTAAAACCTATATTGTTGATAGAGTTGGAAGTACTTAGCACTGTGAAAACAGCACTTTCGCAGAAAGAAATCTACTTCTCTAAGACTGGGAAACAGTGAACAGAGAATGTATGAGTTTCTCAAGATTGGTAACAGATAGAAACAGGAGAAATTACACAGTGATTCATCTACCTAGAGAAGTTACAGAGGTTTACACAGAGAATTCCAAGGATAAGTACAAGAAAATAAGAGAGACTTAGAAAACTGGTAAAACCTACATTGTTGATAGAGTTGGGAGTACTTAGCACTGTGAAAACAGCACTTTCGCAGAAAGAAATCTACTTCTCTAAGACTGGTAAACAGTGAACAGAGAATGTATGAGTTTCTCAAGAATGGTAACAGATAGAAACAAGAGAAAGTACACAGTGATTCATCTACCTAGAGAAGTTACAGAGGTTTACACAGAAAATTCCAGGTATAAGTACAAGAAAATAAGAGAGACTTAGAAAACTGGTAAAACCTACATTGTTGATAGAGTTGGGAGTACTTAGCACTGTGAAAACAGCACTTTCGCCGAAGGAAATTTAGTTCTGTGAGTCCGTGAAACAGTGAACAGAGAATGTATGAGTTTCTCCAGTTTGGTAACAGATAGAAACAAGCGAAAGTACACAGTGATTCATCAACCTAGAAAAGTTACACAGGTTTACACAGAGAATTCCAAGGATAAGTACAAGAAAATAAGAGAGACTTAGAAAACTGGTAAAACCTACATTGTTGATGGAGTTGGGAGTACTTAGCACTGTGAAAACAGGACTTTCGCCGAAGGAAATTTAGTTCTCTAAGTCCGTGAAACAGTGAACAGAGAATGTATGAGTTTCTCAAGTTTGGTAACAGATAGAAACAAGCGAAAGTACACAGTGATTCATCTACCTAGAAAAGTTACAGAGGTTTACACAGAGAATTCCAAGGATAAGTACAAGAAAATAAGAGAGACTTAGAAAACCGGTAAAATCTACATTGTTGATAGAGTTGGGAGTACTTAGCACTGTGAAAACAGCACTTTCGCAGAAAGAAATCTACTTCTCTAAGACTGGGAAACAGTGAACAGAGAATGTATGAGTTTCTCAAGATTGGTAACAGATAGAAACAAGAGAAAGTACACAGTGATTCATCTACCTAGAGAAGTTACAGAGGTTTACACAGAGAATTCCAGGTATAAGTACAAGAAAATAAGAGAGACTTAGAAAACTGGTAAAACCTACATTGTTGATAGAGTTGGGAGTACTTAGCACTGTGAAAACAGCACTTTCGCCGAAGGAAATTTAGTTCTCTAAGTCCGTGAAACAGTGAACAGAGAATGTATGAGTTTCTCAAGTGTGGTAACAGATAGAAACAAGCGAAAGTTCTCAGTGATTCATCAACCTAGAAAAGTTACAGAGGTTTACACAGAGAATAACAAGGATAAGTACAAGAAAATAAGAGAGACTTAGAAAACTGGTAAAACCTACATTGTTGAGAGAGTTGGTAGTACTTAGCACTGTGAAAACAGCACTTTCGCCGAAGGAAATTTAGATCTGTAAGTCCGTGAAACAGTGAACAGAGAATGTATGAGTTTCTCAAGTTTGGTAACAGATAGAAACAAGCGAAAGTACACAGTGATTCATCTACCTAGAAAAGTTAGAATAGTTTACACAGAGAATTCCAAGGATAAGTACAAGAAAATAAGTGAGACTTAGAAAACTGGTAAAACCTATATTGTTGATAGAGTTGGAAGTACTTAGCACTGTGAAAACAGCACTTTTGCAGAAAGAAATCTACTTCTCTAAGACTGGGAAACAGTGAACAGAGAATGTATGAGTTTCTCAAGATTGGTAACAGATAGAAACAAGAGAAAGTACACAGTGATTCATCTACCTAGAGAAGTTACAGAGGTTTACACAGAGAATTCCAAGTATAAGTACAAGAAAATAAGAGAGACTTAGAAAACTGGTAAAACCTACATTGTTGATAGAGTTGGGAGTACTTAGCACTGTGAAAACAGCACTTTCGCCGAAGGAAATTTAGTTCTCTAAGTCCGTGAAACAGTGAACAGAGAATGTATGAGTTTCTCAAGTTTGGTAACAGATAGAAACAAGCGAAAGTACACAGTGATTCATCTACCTAGAAAAGTTACAGAGGTTTACACAGAGAATTCCAAGGATAAGTACAAGAAAATAAGAGAGACTTAGAAAACTGGTAAAACCTACATTGTTAATAGAGTTGGGAGTACTTAGCACTGTGAAAACAGCACTTTCGCAGAAAGAAATCTACTTCTCTAAGTCTGGGAAACAGTGAACAGAGAATGTATGAGTTTCTCAAGATTGGTAACAGATAGAAACAAGAGAAAGTACACAGTGATTCATCCACCTAGAAAAGTTACAGAGGTTTAAACAGAGAATTCCAAGTGTAAGTACAAGAAAATAAGAGAGACTTAGAAAACCGGTAAAACCTACATTGTTGATAGAGTTGGGAGTACTTAGCACTGTGAAAACAGCACTTTCGCAGAAAGAAATCTACTTCTCTAAGACTGGGAAACAGTGAACAGAGAATGTATGAGTTTCTCAAGATTGGTAACAGATAGAAACAAGAGAAATTACACAGTGATTCATCTACCTAGAGAAGTTACAGAGGTTTACACAGAGAATTCCAAGGATAAGTACAAGAAAATAAGAGATACTTAGAAAACTGGTAAAACCTACATTGTTGATAGAGTTGGGAGTACTTAGCACTGTGAAAACAGCACTTTCGCAGAAAGAAATCTACTTCTCTAAGACTGGGAAACAGTGAACAGAGAATGTATGAGTTTCTCAAGATTGGTAACAGATAGAAACAAGAGAAAGTACACAGTGATTCATCTACCTAGAGAAGTTACAGAGGTTTACACAGAGAATTCCAAGGATAAGTACAAGAAAATAAGAGAGACTTAGAAAACTGGTAAAACCTACATTGTTGATAGAGTTGGGAGTACTTAGCACTATGAAAACAGCACTTTCGCCGAAGGAAATTTAGTTCTCTAAGTCCGTGAAACAGTGAACAGAGAATGTATGAGTTTCTCAAGTTTGGTAACAGATAGAAACAAGCGAAAGTACACAGTGATTCATCTACCTAGAAAAGTTACAGAGGTTTACACAGAGAATTCCAAGGATAAGTACAAGAAAATAAGAGAGACTTAGAAAACTGGTAAAACCTATATTGTTGATAGAGTTGGAAGTACTTAGCACTGTGAAAACAGCACTTTCGCAGAAAGAAATCTACTTCTCTAAGACTGGGAAACAGTGAACAGAGAATGTATGAGTTTCTCAAGATTGGTAACAGATAGAAACAGGAGAAATTACACAGTGATTCATCTACCTAGAGAAGTTACAGAGGTTTACACAGAGAATTCCAAGGATAAGTACAAGAAAATAAGAGAGACTTAGAAAACTGGTAAAACCTACATTGTTGATAGAGTTGGGAGTACTTAGCACTGTGAAAACAGCACTTTCGCAGAAAGAAATCTACTTCTCTAAGACTGGTAAACAGTGAACAGAGAATGTATGAGTTTCTCAAGAATGGTAACAGATAGAAACAAGAGAAAGTACACAGTGATTCATCTACCTAGAGAAGTTACAGAGGTTTACACAGAAAATTCCAGGTATAAGTACAAGAAAATAAGAGAGACTTAGAAAACTGGTAAAACCTACATTGTTGATAGAGTTCGGAGTACTTAGCACTGTGAAAACAGCACTTTCGCCAAAGGAAATTTAGTTCTGTAAGTCCGTGAAACAGTGAACAGAGAATGTATGAGTTTCTCCAGTTTGGTAACAGATAGAAACAAGCGAAAGTACACAGTGATTCATCAACCTAGAAAAGTTACACAGGTTTACACAGAGAATTCCAAGGATAAGTACAAGAAAATAAGAGAGACTTAGAAAACTGGTAAAACCTACATTGTTGATGGAGTTGGGAGTACTTAGCACTGTGAAAACAGGACTTTCGCCGAAGGAAATTTAGTTCTCTAAGTCCGTGAAACAGTGAACAGAGAATGTATGAGTTTCTCAAGTTTGGTAACAGATAGAAACAAGCGAAAGTACACAGTGATTCATCTACCTAGAAAAGTTACAGAGGTTTACACAGAGAATTCCAAGGATAAGTACAAGAAAATAAGAGAGACTTAGAAAACCGGTAAAATCTACATTGTTGATAGAGTTGGGAGTACTTAGCACTGTGAAAACAGCACTTTCGCAGAAAGAAATCTACTTCTCTAAGACTGGGAAACAGTGAACAGAGAATGTATGAGTTTCTCAAGATTGGTAACAGATAGAAACAAGAGAAAGTACACAGTGATTCATCTACCTAGAGAAGTTACAGAGGTTTACACAGAGAATTACAAGTATAAGTACAAGAAAATAAGAGAGACTTAGAAAACTGGTAAAACCTACATTGTTGATAGAGTTGGGAGTACTTAGCACTGTGAAAACAGCACTTTCGCCGAAGGAAATTTAGTTCTCTAAGTCCGTGAAACAGTGAACAGAGAATGTATGAGTTTCTCAAGTTTGGTAACAGATAGAAACAAGCGAAAGTTCTCAGTGATTCATCAACCTAGAAAAGTTACAGAGGTTTACACAGAGAATAACAAGGATAAGTACAAGAAAATAAGAGAGACTTAGAAAACTGGTAAAACCTACATTGTTGAGAGAGTTGGGAGTACTTAGCACTGTGAAAACAGCACTTTCGCCGAAGGAAATTTAGATCTCTAAGTCCGTGAAACAGTGAACAGAGAATGTATGAGTTTCTCAAGTTTGGTAACAGATAGAAACAAGCGAAAGTACACAGTGATTCATCTACCTAGAAAAGTTAGAGAGGTTTACACAGAGAATTCCAAGGATAAGTACAAGAAAGTAAGAGAGACTTAGAAAACTGGTAAAACCTATATTGTTGATAGAGTTGGAAGTACTTAGCACTGTGAAAACAGCACTTTCGCAGAAAGAAATCTACTTCTCTAAGACTGGGAAACAGTGAACAGAGAATGTATGAGTTTCTCAAGATTGGTAACAGATAGAAACAAGAGAAAGTACACAGTGATTCATCTACCTAGAGAAGTTACAGAGGTTTACACAGAGAATTCCAAGTATAAGTACAAGAAAATAAGAGAGACTTAGAAAACTGGTAAAACCTACATTGTTGATAGAGTTGGGAGTACTTAGCACTGTGAAAACAGCACTTTCGCCGAAGGAAATTTACTTCTCTAAGTCCGTGAAACAGTGAACAGAGAATGTATGAGTTTCTCAAGTTTGGTAACAGATAGAAACAAGCGAAAGTACACAGTGATTCATCTACCTAGAAAAGTTACAGAGGTTTACACAGAGAATTCCAAGGATAAGTACAAGAAAATAAGAGAGACTTAGAAAACTGGTAAAAACTACATTGTTGATAGAGTTGGGAGTACTTAGCACTGTGAAAACAGCACTTTCGCAGAAAGAAATCTACTTCTCTAAGTCTGGGAAACAGTGAACAGAGAATGTATGAGTTTCTCAAGATTGGTAACAGATAGAAACAAGAGAAAGTACACAGTGATTCATCCACCTAGAAAAGTTACAGAGGTTTACACAGAGAATTCCAAGTGTAAGTACAAGAATATAAGAGAGACTTAGAAAACCGGTAAAACCTACATTGTTGATAGAGTTGGGAGTACTTAGCACTGTGAAAACAGCACATTCGCAGAAAGAAATCTACCTCTCTAAGACTGGGAAACAGTGAACAGAGAATTTATGAGTTTCTCAAGATTGGTAACAGATAGAAACAGGAGAAATTACACAGTGATTCATCTACCTAGAGAAGTTACAGAGGTTTACACAGAGAATTCCAAGGATAAGTACAAGAAAATAAGAGAGACTTAGAAAACTGGTAAAACCTACATTGTTGATAGAGTTGGGAGTACTTAGCACTGTGAAAACAGCACTTTCGCAGAAAGAAATCTACTTCTCTAAGACTGGGAAACAGTGAACAGAGAATGTATGAGTTTCTCAAGATTGGTAACAGATAGAAACAAGAGAAAGTACACAGTGATTCATCTACCTAGAGAAGTTACAGAGGTTTACACAGAAAATTCCAGGTATAAGTACAAGAAAATAAGAGAGACTTAGAAAACTGGTAAAACCTACATTGTTGATAGAGTTGGGAGTACTTAGCACTGTGAAAACAGCACTTACGCCGAAGGAAATTTAGTTCTGTAAGTCCGTGAAACAGTGAACAGAGAATGTATGAGTTTCTCCAGTTTGGTAACAGATAGAAACAAGCGAAAGTACACAGTGATTCATCTACCTAGAAAAGTTACACAGGTTTACACAGAGAATTCCAAGGATAAGTACAAGAAAATAAGAGAGACTTAGAAAACTGGTAAAACCTACATTGTTGATGGAGTTGGGAGTACTTAGCACTGTGAAAACAGGACTTTCGCCGAAGGAAATTTAGTTCTCTAAGTCCGTGAAACAGTGAACAGAGAATGTATGAGTTTCTCAAGTTTGGTAACAGATAGAAACAAGCGAAAGTACACAGTGATTCATCTACCTAGAAAAGTTACAGAGGTTTACACAGAGAATTCCAAGGATAAGTACAAGAAAATAAGAGAGACTTAGAAAACTGGTAAAATCTACATTGTTGATAGAGTTGGGAGTACTTAGCACTGTGAAAACAGCACTTTCGCAGAAAGAAATCTACTTCTCTAAGACTGGGAAACAGTGAACAGAGAATGTATGAGTTTCTCAAGATTGGTAACAGATAGAAACAAGAGAAAGTACAGAGTGATTCATCTACCTAGAGAAGTTACAGAGGTTTACACAGAGAATTCCAAGTATAAGTACAAGAAAATAAGAGAGACTTAGAAAACTGGTAAAACCTACATTGTTGATAGAGTTGGGAGTACTTAGCACTGTGAAAACAGCACTTTCGCCGAAGGAAATTTAGTTCTCTAAGTCCGTGAAACAGTGAACAGAGAATGTATGAGTTTCTCAAGTTTGGTAACAGATAGAAACAAGCGAAAGTACACAGTGATTCATCTACCTAGAAAAGTTACAGAGGTTTACACAGAGAATTCCAAGGATAAGTACAAGAAAATAAGAGAGACTTAGAAAACTGGTAAAACCTACATTGTTAATAGAGTTGGGAGTACTTAGCACTGTGAAAACAGCACTTTCGCAGAAAGAAATCTACTTCTCTAAGTCTGGGAAACAGTGAACAGAGAATGTATGAGTTTCTCAAGATTGGTAACAGATAGAAACAAGAGAAAGTACACAGTGATTCATCCACCTAGAAAAGTTACAGAGGTTTAAACAGAGAATTCCAAGTGTAAGTACAAGAAAATAAGAGAGACTTAGAAAACCGGTAAAACCTACATTGTTGATAGAGTTGGGAGTACTTAGCACTGTGAAAACAGCACTTTCGCAGAAAGAAATCTACTTCTCTAAGACTGGGAAACAGTGAACAGAGAATGTATGAGTTTCTCAAGATTGGTAACAGATAGAAACAAGAGAAATTACACAGTGATTCATCTACCTAGAGAAGTTACAGAGGTTTACACAGAGAATTCCAAGGATAAGTACAAGAAAATAAGAGAGACTTAGAAAACTGGTAAAACCTACATTGTTGATAGAGTTGGGAGTACTTAGCACTGTGAAAACAGCACTTTCGCAGAAAGAAATCTACTTCTCTAAGACTGGGAAACAGTGAACAGAGAATGTATGAGTTTCTCAAGATTGGTAACAGATAGAAACAAGAGAAAGTACACAGTGATTCATCTACCTAGAGAAGTTACAGAGGTTTACACAGAGAATTCCAAGGATAAGTACAAGAAAATAAGAGAGACTTAGAAAACTGGTAAAACCTACATTGTTGATAGAGTTGGGAGTACTTAGCACTGTGAAAACAGCACTTTCGCCGAAGGAAATTTAGTTCTCTAAGTCCGTGAAACAGTGAACAGAGAATGTATGAGTTTCTCAAGTTTGGTAACAGATAGAAACAAGCGAAAGTACACAGTGATTCATCTACCTAGAAAAGTTACAGAGGTTTACACAGAGAATTCCAAGGATAAGTACAAGAAAATAAGAGAGACTTAGAAAACTGGTAAAACCTATATTGTTGATAGAGTTGGAAGTACTTAGCACTGTGAAAACAGCACTTTCGCAGAAAGAAATCTACTTCTCTAAGACTGGGAAACGGTGAACAGAGAATGTATGAGTTTCTCAAGATTGGTAACAGATAGAAACAAGAGAAAGTACACAGTGATTCACCTACCTAGAGAAGTTATAGAGGTTTACACAGAGAATTCCAAGTATAAGTACAAGAAAATAAGAGAGACTTAGAAAACTGGTAAAACCTACATTGTTGATAGAGTTGGGAGTACTTAGCACTGTGAAAACAGCACTTTCGCCGAAGGAAATTTACTTCTCTAAGTCCGTGAAACAGTGAACAGAGAATGTATGAGTTTCTCAAGTTTGGTAACAGATAGAAACAAGCGAAAGTACACAGTGATTCATCTACCTAGAAAAGTTACAGAGGTTTACACAGAGAATTCCAAGGATAAGTACAAGAAAATAAGAGAGACTTAGAAAACTGGTAAAAACTACATTGTTGATAGAGTTGGGAGTACTTAGCACTGTGAAAACAGCACTTTCGCAGAAAGAAATCTACTTCTCTAAGTCTGGGAAACAGTGAACAGAGAATGTATGAGTTTCTCAAGATTGGTAACAGATAGAAACAAGAGAAAGTACACAGTGATTCATCCAGCTAGAAAAGTTACAGAGGTTTACACAGAGAATTCCAAGTGTAAGTACAAGAATATAAGAGAGACTTAGAAAACCGGTAAAACCTACATTGTTGATAGAGTTGGGAGTACTTAGCACTGTGAAAACAGCACATTCGCAGAAAGAAATCTACTTCTCTAAGACTGGGAAACAGTGAACAGAGAATGTATGAGTTTCTCAAGATTGGTAACAGATAGAAACAGGAGAAATTACACAGTGATTCATCTACCTAGAGAAGTTACAGAGGTTTACACAGAGAATTCCAAGGATAAGTACAAGAAAATAAGAGAGACTTAGAAAACTGGTAAAACCTACATTGTTGATAGAGTTGGGAGTACTTAGCACTGTGAAAACAGCACTTTCGGAGAAAGAAATCTACTTCTCTAAGTCTGGGAAACAGTGAACAGAGAATGTATGAGTTTCTCAAGATTGGTAACACATAGAAACAAGAGAAAGTACACAGTGATTCATCTACCTAGAGAAGTTACAGAGGTTTACACAGAGAATTCCAAGGATAAGTACAAGAAAATAAGAGAGACTTAGAAAACTGGTAAAACCTACATTGTTGATAGAGTTGGGAGTACTTAGCACTGTGAAAACAGCACATTCGCAGAAAGAAATCTACTTCTCTAAGACTGGGAAACAGTGAACAGAGAATGTATGAGTTTCTCAAGATTGGTAACAGATAGAAACAGGAGAAATTACACAGTGATTCATCTACCTAGAGAAGTTACAGAGGTTTACACAGAGAATTCCAAGGATAAGTACAAGAAAATAAGAGAGACTTAGAAAACTGGTAAAACCTACATTGTTGATAGAGTTGGGAGTACTTAGCACTGTGAAAACAGCACTTTCGCCGAAGGAAATTTAGTTCTGTAAGTCCGTGAAACAGTGAACAGAGAATGTATGAGTTTCTCCAGTTTGGTAACAGATAGAAACAAGCGAAAGTACACAGTGATTCATCAACCTAGAAAAGTTACACAGGTTTACACAGAGAATTCCAAGGATAAGTACAAGAAAATAAGAGAGACTTAGAAAACTGGTAAAACCTACATTGTTGATGGAGTTGGGAGTACTTAGCACTGTGAAAACAGGACTTTCGCCGAAGGAAATTTAGTTCTCTAAGTCCGTGAAACAGTGAACAGAGAATGTATGAGTTTCTCAAGTTTGGTAACAGATAGAAACAAGCGAAAGTACACAGTGATTCATCTACCTAGAAAAGTTACAGAGGTTTACACAGAGAATTCCAAGGATAAGTACAAGAAAATAAGAGAGACTTAGAAAACCGGTAAAATCTACATTGTTGATAGAGTTGGGAGTACTTAGCACTGTGAAAACAGCACTTTCGCAGAAAGAAATCTACTTCTCTAAGACTGGGAAACAGTGAACAGAGAATGTATGAGTTTCTCAAGATTGGTAACAGATAGAAACAAGAGAAAGTACACAGTGATTCATCTACCTAGAGAAGTTACAGAGGTTTACACAGAGAATTACAAGTATAAGTACAAGAAAATAAGAGAGACTTAGAAAACTGGTAAAACCTACATTGTTGATAGAGTTGGGAGTACTTAGCACTGTGAAAACAGCACTTTCGCCGAAGGAAATTTAGTTCTCTAAGTCCGTGAAACAGTGAACAGAGAATGTATGAGTTTCTCAAGTTTGGTAACAGATAGAAACAAGCGAAAGTTCTCAGTGATTCATCAACCTAGAAAAGTTACAGAGGTTTACACAGAGAATAACAAGGATAAGTACAAGAAAATAAGAGAGACTTAGAAAACTGGTAAAACCTACATTGTTGAGAGAGTTGGGAGTACTTAGCACTGTGAAAACAGCACTTTCGCCGAAGGAAATTTAGATCTCTAAGTCCGTGAAACAGTGAACAGAGAATGTATGAGTTTCTCAAGTTTGGTAACAGATAGAAACAAGCGAAAGTACACAGTGATTCATCTACCTAGAAAAGTTAGAGAGGTTTACACAGAGAATTCCAAGGATAAGTACAAGAAAATAAGAGAGACTTAGAAAACTGGTAAAACCTATATTGTTGATAGAGTTGGAAGTACTTAGCACTGTGAAAACAGCACTTTCGCAGAAAGAAATCTACTTCTCTAAGACTGGGAAACAGTGAACAGAGAATGTATGAGTTTCTCAAGATTGGTAACAGATAGAAACAAGAGAAAGTACACAGTGATTCATCTACCTAGAGAAGTTACAGAGGTTTACACAGAGAATTCCAAGTATAAGTACAAGAAAATAAGAGAGACTTAGAAAACTGGTAAAACCTACATTGTTGATAGAGTTGGGAGTACTTAGCACTGTGAAAACAGCACTTTCGCCGAAGGAAATTTACTTCTCTAAGTCCGTGAAACAGTGAACAGAGAATGTATGAGTTTCTCAAGTTTGGTAACAGATAGAAACAAGCGAAAGTACACAGTGATTCATCTACCTAGAAAAGTTACAGAGGTTTACACAGAGAATTCCAAGGATAAGTACAAGAAAATAAGAGAGACTTAGAAAACTGGTAAAAACTACATTGTTGATAGAGTTGGGAGTACTTAGCACTGTGAAAACAGCACTTTCGCAGAAAGAAATCTACTTCTCTAAGTCTGGGAAACAGTGAACAGAGAATGTATGAGTTTCTCAAGATTGGTAACAGATAGAAACAAGAGAAAGTACACAGTGATTCATCCACCTAGAAAAGTTACAGAGGTTTACACAGAGAATTCCAAGTGTAAGTACAAGAATATAAGAGAGACTTAGAAAACCGGTAAAACCTACATTGTTGATAGAGTTGGGAGTACTTAGCACTGTGAAAACAGCACATTCGCAGAAAGAAATCTACTTCTCTAAGACTGGGAAACAGTGAACAGAGAATTTATGAGTTTCTCAAGATTGGTAACAGATAGAAACAGGAGAAATTACACAGTGATTCATCTACCTAGAGAAGTTACAGAGGTTTACACAGAGAATTCCAAGGATAAGTACAAGAAAATAAGAGAGACTTAGAAAACTGGTAAAACCTACATTGTTGATAGAGTTGGGAGTACTTAGCACTGTGAAAACAGCACTTTCGCAGAAAGAAATCTACTTCTCTAAGACTGGTAAACAGTGAACAGAGAATGTATGAGTTTCTCAAGATTGGTAACAGATAGAAACAAGAGAAAGTACACAGTGATTCATCTACCTAGAGAAGTTACAGAGGTTTACACAGAAAATTCCAGGTATAAGTACAAGAAAATAAGAGAGACTTAGAAAACTGGTAAAACCTACATTGTTGATAGAGTTGGGAGTACTTAGCACTGTGAAAACAGCACTTACGCCAAAGGAAATTTAGTTCTGTAAGTCCGTGAAACAGTGAACAGAGAATGTATGAGTTTCTCCAGTTTGGTAACAGATAGAAACAAGCGAAAGTACACAGTGATTCATCTACCTAGAAAAGTTACACAGGTTTACACAGAGAATTCCAAGGATAAGTACAAGAAAATAAGAGAGACTTAGAAAACTGGTAAAACCTACATTGTTGATGGAGTTGGGAGTACTTAGCACTGTGAAAACAGGACTTTCGCCGAAGGAAATTTAGTTCTCTAAGTCCGTGAAACAGTGAACAGAGAATGTATGAGTTTCTCAAGTTTGGTAACAGATAGAAACAAGCGAAAGTACACAGTGATTCATCTACCTAGAAAAGTTACAGAGGTTTACACAGAGAATTCCAAGGATAAGTACAAGAAAATAAGAGAGACTTAGAAAACTGGTAAAATCTACATTGTTGATAGAGTTGGGAGTACTTAGCACTGTGAAAACAGCACTTTCGCAGAAAGAAATCTACTTCTCTAAGACTGGGAAACAGTGAACAGAGAATGTATGAGTTTCTCAAGATTGGTAACAGATAGAAACAAGAGAAAGTACAGAGTGATTCATCTACCTAGAGAAGTTACAGAGGTTTACACAGAGAATTCCAAGTATAAGTACAAGAAAATAAGAGAGACTTAGAAAACTGGTAAAACCTACATTGTTGATAGAGTTGGGAGTACTTAGCACTGTGAAAACAGCACTTTCGCCGAAGGAAATTTAGTTCTCTAAGTCCGTGAAACAGTGAACAGAGAATGTATGAGTTTCTCAAGTTTGGTAACAGATAGAAACAAGCGAAAGTACACAGTGATTCATCTACCTAGAAAAGTTACAGAGGTTTACACAGAGAATTCCAAGGATAAGTACAAGAAAATAAGAGAGACTTAGAAAACTGGTAAAACCTACATTGTTAATAGAGTTGGGAGTACTTAGCACTGTGAAAACAGCACTTTCGCAGAAAGAAATCTACTTCTCTAAGTCTGGGAAACAGTGAACAGAGAATGTATGAGTTTCTCAAGATTGGTAACAGATAGAAACAAGAGAAAGTACACAGTGATTCATCCACCTAGAAAAGTTACAGAGGTTTAAACAGAGAATTCCAAGTGTAAGTACAAGAAAATAAGAGAGACTTAGAAAACCGGTAAAACCTACATTGTTGATAGAGTTGGGAGTACTTAGCACTGTGAAAACAGCACTTTCGCAGAAAGAAATCTACTTCTCTAAGACTGGGAAACAGTGAACAGAGAATGTATGAGTTTCTCAAGATTGGTAACAGATAGAAACAAGAGAAATTACACAGTGATTCATCTACCTAGAGAAGTTACAGAGGTTTACACAGAGAATTCCAAGGATAAGTACAAGAAAATAAGAGAGACTTAGAAAACTGGTAAAACCTACATTGTTGATAGAGTTGGGAGTACTTAGCACTGTGAAAACAGCACTTTCGCAGAAAGAAATCTACTTCTCTAAGACTGGGAAACAGTGAACAGAGAATGTATGAGTTTCTCAAGATTGGTAACAGATAGAAACAAGAGAAAGTACACAGTGATTCATCTACCTAGAGAAGTTACAGAGGTTTACACAGAGAATTCCAAGGATAAGTACAAGAAAATAAGAGAGACTTAGAAAACTGGTAAAACCTACATTGTTGATAGAGTTGGGAGTACTTAGCACTGTGAAAACAGCACTTTCGCCGAAGGAAATTTAGTTCTCTAAGTCCGTGAAACAGTGAACAGAGAATGTATGAGTTTCTCAAGTTTGGTAACAGATAGAAACAAGCGAAAGTACACAGTGATTCATCTACCTAGAAAAGTTACAGAGGTTTACACAGAGAATTCCAAGGATAAGTACAAGAAAATAAGAGAGACTTAGAAAACTGGTAAAACCTATATTGTTGATAGAGTTGGAAGTACTTAGCACTGTGAAAACAGCACTTTCGCAGAAAGAAATCTACTTCTCTAAGACTGGGAAACGGTGAACAGAGAATGTATGAGTTTCTCAAGATTGGTAACAGATAGAAACAAGAGAAAGTACACAGTGATTCACCTACCTAGAGAAGTTATAGAGGTTTACACAGAGAATTCCAAGTATAAGTACAAGAAAATAAGAGAGACTTAGAAAACTGGTAAAACCTACATTGTTGATAGAGTTGGGAGTACTTAGCACTGTGAAAACAGCACTTTCGCCGAAGGAAATTTACTTCTCTAAGTCCGTGAAACAGTGAACAGAGAATGTATGAGTTTCTCAAGTTTGGTAACAGATAGAAACAAGCGAAAGTACACAGTGATTCATCTACCTAGAAAAGTTACAGAGGTTTACACAGAGAATTCCAAGGATAAGTACAAGAAAATAAGAGAGACTTAGAAAACTGGTAAAAACTACATTGTTGATAGAGTTGGGAGTACTTAGCACTGTGAAAACAGCACTTTCGCAGAAAGAAATCTACTTCTCTAAGTCTGGGAAACAGTGAACAGAGAATGTATGAGTTTCTCAAGATTGGTAACAGATAGAAACAAGAGAAAGTACACAGTGATTCATCCAGCTAGAAAAGTTACAGAGGTTTACACAGAGAATTCCAAGTGCAAGTACAAGAATATAAGAGAGACTTAGAAAACCGGTAAAACCTACATTGTTGATAGAGTTGGGAGTACTTAGCACTGTGAAAACAGCACATTCGCAGAAAGAAATCTACTTCTCTAAGACTGGGAAACAGTGAACAGAGAATGTATGAGTTTCTCAAGATTGGTAACAGATAGAAACAGGAGAAATTACACAGTGATTCATCTACCTAGAGAAGTTACAGAGGTTTACACAGAGAATTCCAAGGATAAGTACAAGAAAATAAGAGAGACTTAGAAAACTGGTAAAACCTACATTGTTGATAGAGTTGGGAGTACTTAGCACTGTGAAAACAGCACTTTCGGAGAAAGAAATCTACTTCTCTAAGTCTGGGAAACAGTGAACAGAGAATGTATGAGTTTCTCAAGATTGGTAACACATAGAAACAAGAGAAAGTACACAGTGATTCATCTACCTAGAGAAGTTACAGAGGTTTACACAGAGAATTCCAAGGATAAGTACAAGAAAATAAGAGAGACTTAGAAAACTGGTAAAACCTACATTGTTGATAGAGTTGGGAGTACTTAGCACTGTGAAAACAGCACATTCGCAGAAAGAAATCTACTTCTCTAAGACTGGGAAACAGTGAACAGAGAATGTATGAGTTTCTCAAGATTGGTAACAGATAGAAACAGGAGAAATTACACAGTGATTCATCTACCTAGAGAAGTTACAGAGGTTTACACAGAGAATTCCAAGGATAAGTACAAGAAAATAAGAGAGACTTAGAAAACTGGTAAAACCTACATTGTTGATAGAGTTGGGAGTACTTAGCACTGTGAAAACAGCACTTTCGCCGAAGGAAATTTAGTTCTGTAAGTCCGTGAAACAGTGAACAGAGAATGTATGAGTTTCTCCAGTTTGGTAACAGATAGAAACAAGCGAAAGTACACAGTGATTCATCAACCTAGAAAAGTTACACAGGTTTACACAGAGAATTCCAAGGATAAGTACAAGAAAATAAGAGAGACTTAGAAAACTGGTAAAACCTACATTGTTGATGGAGTTGGGAGTACTTAGCACTGTGAAAACAGGACTTTCGCCGAAGGAAATTTAGTTCTCTAAGTCCGTGAAACAGTGAACAGAGAATGTATGAGTTTCTCAAGTTTGGTAACAGATAGAAACAAGCGAAAGTACACAGTGATTCATCTACCTAGAAAAGTTACAGAGGTTTACACAGAGAATTCCAAGGATAAGTACAAGAAAATAAGAGAGACTTAGAAAACTGGTAAAACCTACATTGTTGATAGAGTTGGGAGTACTTAGCACTGTGAAAACAGCACTTTCGCAGAAAGAAATCTACTTCTCTAAGACTGGGAAACAGTGAACAGAGAATGTATGAGTTTCTCAAGATTGGTAACAGATAGAAACAAGAGAAAGTACACAGTGATTCATCTACCTAGAGAAGTTACAGAGGTTTACACAGAGAATTCCAAGGATAAGTACAAGAAAATAAGAGAGACTTAGAAAACTGGTAAAACCTACATTGTTGATAGAGTTGGGAGTACTTAGCACTGTGAAAACAGCACTTTCGCCGAAGGAAATTTAGTTCTCTAAGTCCGTGAAACAGTGAACAGAGAATGTATGAGTTTCTCAAGTTTGGTAACAGATAGAAACAAGCGAAAGTACACAGTGATTCATCTACCTAGAAAAGTTACAGAGGTTTACACAGAGAATTCCAAGGATAAGTACAAGAAAATAAGAGAGACTTAGAAAACTGGTAAAACCTATATTGTTGATAGAGTTGGAAGTACTTAGCACTGTGAAAACAGCACTTTCGCAGAAAGAAATCTACTTCTCTAAGACTGGGAAACAGTGAACAGAGAATGTATGAGTTTCTCAAGATTGGTAACAGATAGAAACAAGAGAAAGTACACAGTGATTCACCTACCTAGAGAAGTTATAGAGGTTTACACAGAGAATTCCAAGTATAAGTACAAGAAAATAAGAGAGACTTAGAAAACTGGTAAAACCTACATTGTTGATAGAGTTGGGAGTACTTAGCACTGTGAAAACAGCACTTTCGCCGAAGGAAATTTACTTCTCTAAGTCCGTGAAACAGTGAACAGAGAATGTATGAGTTTCTCAAGTTTGGTAACAGATAGAAACAAGCGAAAGTACACAGTGATTCATCTACCTAGAAAAGTTACAGAGGTTTACACAGAGAATTCCAAGGATAAGTACAAGAAAATAAGAGAGACTTAGAAAACTGGTAAAAACTACATTGTTGATAGAGTTGGGAGTACTTAGCACTGTGAAAACAGCACTTTCGCAGAAAGAAATCTACTTCTCTAAGTCTGGGAAACAGTGAACAGAGAATGTATGAGTTTCTCAAGATTGGTAACAGATAGAAACAAGAGAAAGTACACAGTGATTCATCCAGCTAGAAAAGTTACAGAGGTTTACACAGAGAATTCCAAGTGTAAGTACAAGAATATAAGAGAGACTTAGAAAACCGGTAAAACCTACATTGTTGATAGAGTTGGGAGTACTTAGCACTGTGAAAACAGCACATTCGCAGAAAGAAATCTACTTCTCTAAGACTGGGAAACAGTGAACAGAGAATGTATGAGTTTCTCAAGATTGGTAACAGATAGAAACAGGAGAAATTACACAGTGATTCATCTACCTAGAGACGTTACAGAGGTTTACACAGAGAATTCCAAGGATAAGTACAAGAAAATAAGAGAGACTTAGAAAACTGGTAAAACCTACATTGTTGATAGAGTTGGGAGTACTTAGCACTGTGAAAACAGCACTTTCGGAGAAAGAAATCTACTTCTCTAAGTCTGGGAAACAGTGAACAGAGAATGTATGAGTTTCTCAAGATTGGTAACACATAGAAACAAGAGAAAGTACACAGTGATTCATCTACCTAGAGAAGTTACAGAGGTTTACACAGAGAATTCCAAGGATAAGTACAAGAAAATAAGAGAGACTTAGAAAACTGGTAAAACCTACATTGTTGATAGAGTTGGGAGTACTTAGCACTGTGAAAACAGCACATTCGCAGAAAGAAATCTACTTCTCTAAGACTGGGAAACAGTGAACAGAGAATGTATGAGTTTCTCAAGATTGGTAACAGATAGAAACAGGAGAAATTACACAGTGATTCATCTACCTAGAGAAGTTACAGAGGTTTACACAGAGAATTCCAAGGATAAGTACAAGAAAATAAGAGAGACTTAGAAAACTGGTAAAACCTACATTGTTGATAGAGTTGGGAGTACTTAGCAATGTGAAAACAGCACTTTCGTAGAAAGAAATCTACTTCTCTAAGTCCGTGAAACAGTGAACAGAGAATGTATGAGTTTCTCAAGTTTGGTAACAGACAGAAACAAGCGAAAGTACACAGTGATTCATCTACCTAGAAAAGTTATAGAGGTTTACACAGAGAATTCCAAGGATAAGTACAAGAAAATAAGAGAGACTTAGAAAACTGGTAAAACCTACATTGTTGATAGAGTTGGGAGTACTTAGCACTGTGAAAACAGCACTTTCGCCGAAGGAAATTTAGTTCTCTAAGTCCGTGAAACAGTGAACAGAGAATGTATGAGTTTCTCAAGATTGGTAACAGATAGAAACAAGAGAAAGTACACAGTGATTCATCTACCTAGAAAAGTTACAGAGGTTTACACAGAGAATTCCAAGGATAAGTACAAGAAAATAAGAGAGACTTAGAAAACTGGTAAAACCTACATTGTTGATAGAGGTGGGAGTACTTAGCACTGTGAAAACAGCACTTTCGCAGAAAGAAATCTACTTCTCTAAGACTGGGAAACAGTGAACAGAGAATGTATGAGTTTCTCAAGATTGGTAACAGATAGAAACAAGAGAAAGTACACAGTGATTCATCTACCTAGAGAAGTTACAGAGGTTTACACAGAGAATTCCAAGGATAAGTACAAGAAAATAAGAGAGACTTAGAAAAGTGGTAAAACCTACATTGTTGATAGAGTTGGGAGTACTTAGCACTGTGAAAACAGCACTTTCGCCGAAGAAAATTTAGTTCTCTAAGTCCGTGAAACAGTGAACAGAGAATGTATGAGTTTCTCAAGTTTGGTAACAGATAGAAACAAGCGAAAGTACACAGTGATTCATCTACCTAGAAAAGTTACAGAGGTTTACACAGAGAATTCCAAGGATAAGTACAAGAAAATAAGAGAGACTTAGAAAACTGGTAAAACCTATATTGTTGATAGAGTTGGAAGTACTTAGCACTGTGAAAACAGCACTTTCGCAGAAAGAAATCTACTTCTCTAAGACTGGGAAACAGTGCACAGAGAATGTATGAGTTTCTCAAGATTGGTAACAGATAGAAACAAGAGAAAGTACACAGTGATTCATCTACCTAGAAAAGTTACAGAGGTTTACACAGAGAATTCCAAGTATAAGTACAAGAATATAAGAAGGACTTAGAAAACCGGTAAAACCTACATTGTTGATAGAGTTGGGAGTACTTAGCACTGTGAAAACAGCACTTTCGCAGAAAGAAATCTACTTCTCTAAGACTGGGAAACAGTGAGCAGAGAATGTAAGAGTTTCTCAAGATTGGTAACAGATAGAAACAAGCGAAAGTACACAGTGATTCATCTACCTAGAGAAGTTACAGAGGTTTACACAGAAAATTCCAGGTATAAGTACAAGAAAATAAGAGAGACTTAGAAAACTGGTAAAACCTACATTGTTGATAGAGTTGGGAGTACTTAGCACTGTGAAAACAGCACTTTCGCCGAAGGAAATTTAGTTCTCTAAGTCCGTGAAACAGTGAACAGAGAATGTATGAGTTTCTCCAGTTGGGTAACAGATAGAAACAAGCGAAAGTACACAGTGATTCATCAACCTAGAAAAGTTACACAGGTTTACACAGAGAATTCCAAGGATCAGTACAAGAAAATAAGAGAGACTTAGAAAACTGGTAAAACCTACATTGTTGATAGAGTTGGGCGTACTTAGCACTGTGAAAACAGCACTTTCGCCGAAGGAAATTTAGTTCTCTAAGTCCGTGAAACAGTGAACAGAGAATGTATGAGTTTCTCAAGTTTGGTAACAGATAGAAACAAGCGAAAGTACACAGTGATTCATCTACCTAGAAAAGTTACAGAGGTTTACACAGAGAATTCCAAGGATAAGTACAAGAAAATAAGAGAGACTTAGAAAACTGGTAAAACCTACATTGTTGATAGAGTTGGGCGTACTTAGCACTGTGAAAACAGCACTTTCGCCGAAGGAAATTTAGTTCGCTAAGTCCGTGAAACAGTGAACAGAGAATGTATGAGTTTCTCAAGTTTGGTAACAGATAGAAACAAGCGAAAGTACACAGTGATTCATCTACCTAGAAAAGTTACAGAGGTTTACACAGAGAATTCCAAGGATAAGTACAAGAAAATAAGAGAGACTTAGAAAACTGGTAAAAACTACATTGTTGATAGAGTTGGGAGTACTTAGCACTGTGAAAACAGCACTTTCGCAGAAAGAAATCTACTTCTCTAAGTCTGGGAAACAGTGAACAGAGAATGTATGAGTTTCTCAAGATTGGTAACAGATAGAAACAAGAGAAAGTACACAGTGATTCATCCAGCTAGAAAAGTTACAGAGGTTTACACAGAGAATTCCAAGTGTAAGTACAAGAATATAAGAGAGACTTAGAAAACCGGTAAAACCTACATTGTTGATAGAGTTGGGAGTACTTAGCACTGTGAAAACAGCACATTCGCAGAAAGAAATCTACTTCTCTAAGACTGGGAAACAGTGAACAGAGAATGTATGAGTTTCTCAAGATTGGTAACAGATAGAAACAGGAGAAATTACACAGTGATTCATCTACCTAGAGAAGTTACAGAGGTTTACACAGAGAATTCCAAGGATAAGTACAAGAAAATAAGAGAGACTTAGAAAACTGGTAAAACCTACATTGTTGATAGAGTTGGGAGTACTTAGCACTGTGAAAACAGCACTTTCGGAGAAAGAAATCTACTTCTCTAAGTCTGGGAAACAGTGAACAGAGAATGTATGAGTTTCTCAAGATTGGTAACACATAGAAACAAGAGAAAGTACACAGTGATTCATCTACCTAGCGAAGTTACAGAGGTTTACACAGAGAATTCCAAGGATAAGTACAAGAAAATAAGAGAGACTTAGAAAACTGGTAAAACCTACATTGTTGATAGAGTTGGGAGTACTTAGCACTGTGAAAACAGCACATTCGCAGAAAGAAATCTACTTCTCTAAGACTGGGAAACAGTGAACAGAGAATGTATGAGTTTCTCAAGATTGGTAACAGATAGAAACAGGAGAAATTACACAGTGATTCATCTACCTAGAGAAGTTACAGAGGTTTACACAGAGAATTCCAAGGATAAGTACAAGAAAATAAGAGAGACTTAGAAAACTGGTAAAACCTACATTGTTGATAGAGTTGGGAGTACTTAGCACTGTGAAAACAGCACTTTCGCCGAAGGAAATTTAGTTCTGTAAGTCCGTGAAACAGTGAACAGAGAATGTATGAGTTTCTCCAGTTTGGTAACAGATAGAAACAAGCGAAAGTACACAGTGATTCATCAACCTAGAAAAGTTACACAGGTTTACACAGAGAATTCCAAGGATAAGTACAAGAAAATAAGAGAGACTTAGAAAACTGGTAAAACCTACATTGTTGATGGAGTTGGGAGTACTTAGCACTGTGAAAACAGGACTTTCGCCGAAGGAAATTTAGTTCTCTAAGTCCGTGAAACAGTGAACAGAGAATGTATGAGTTTCTCAAGTTTGGTAACAGATAGAAACAAGCGAAAGTACACAGTGATTCATCTACCTAGAAAAGTTACAGAGGTTTACACAGAGAATTCCAAGGATAAGTACAAGAAAATAAGAGAGACTTAGAAAACTGGTAAAACCTACATTGTTGATAGAGTTGGGAGTACTTAGCACTGTGAAAACAGCACTTTCGCAGAAAGAAATCTACTTCTCTAAGACTGGGAAACAGTGAACAGAGAATGTATGAGTTTCTCAAGATTGGTAACAGATAGAAACAAGAGAAAGTACACAGTGATTCATCTACCTAGAGAAGTTACAGAGGTTTACACAGAGAATTCCAAGGATAAGTACAAGAAAATAAGAGAGACTTAGAAAACTGGTAAAACCTACATTGTTGATAGAGTTGGGAGTACTTAGCACTGTGAAAACAGCACTTTCGCCGAAGGAAATTTAGTTCTCTAAGTCCGTGAAACAGTGAACAGAGAATGTATGAGTTTCTCAAGTTTGGTAACAGATAGAAACAAGCGAAAGTACACAGTGATTCATCTACCTAGAAAAGTTACAGAGGTTTACACAGAGAATTCCAAGGATAAGTACAAGAAAATAAGAGAGACTTAGAAAACTGGTAAAACCTATATTGTTGATAGAGTTGGAAGTACTTAGCACTGTGAAAACAGCACTTTCGCAGAAAGAAATCTACTTCTCTAAGACTGGGAAACAGTGAACAGAGAATGTATGAGTTTCTCAAGATTGGTAACAGATAGAAACAAGAGAAAGTACACAGTGATTCACCTACCTAGAGAAGTTATAGAGGTTTACACAGAGAATTCCAAGTATAAGTACAAGAAAATAAGAGAGACTTAGAAAACTGGTAAAACCTACATTGTTGATAGAGTTGGGAGTACTTAGCACTGTGAAAACAGCACTTTCGCCGAAGGAAATTTACTTCTCTAAGTCCGTGAAACAGTGAACAGAGAATGTATGAGTTTCTCAAGTTTGGTAACAGATAGAAACAAGCGAAAGTACACAGTGATTCATCTACCTAGAAAAGTTACAGAGGTTTACACAGAGAATTCCAAGGATAAGTACAAGAAAATAAGAGAGACTTAGAAAACTGGTAAAAACTACATTGTTGATAGAGTTGGGAGTACTTAGCACTGTGAAAACAGCACTTTCGCAGAAAGAAATCTACTTCTCTAAGTCTGGGAAACAGTGAACAGAGAATGTATGAGTTTCTCAAGATTGGTAACAGATAGAAACAAGAGAAAGTACACAGTGATTCATCCAGCTAGAAAAGTTACAGAGGTTTACACAGAGAATTCCAAGTGTAAGTACAAGAATATAAGAGAGACTTAGAAAACCGGTAAAACCTACATTGTTGATAGAGTTGGGAGTACTTAGCACTGTGAAAACAGCACATTCGCAGAAAGAAATCTACTTCTCTAAGACTGGGAAACAGTGAACAGAGAATGTATGAGTTTCTCAAGATTGGTAACAGATAGAAACAGGAGAAATTACACAGTGATTCATCTACCTAGAGACGTTACAGAGGTTTACACAGAGAATTCCAAGGATAAGTACAAGAAAATAAGAGAGACTTAGAAAACTGGTAAAACCTACATTGTTGATAGAGTTGGGAGTACTTAGCACTGTGAAAACAGCACTTTCGGAGAAAGAAATCTACTTCTCTAAGTCTGGGAAACAGTGAACAGAGAATGTATGAGTTTCTCAAGATTGGTAACACATAGAAACAAGAGAAAGTACACAGTGATTCATCTACCTAGAGAAGTTACAGAGGTTTACACAGAGAATTCCAAGGATAAGTACAAGAAAATAAGAGAGACTTAGAAAACTGGTAAAACCTACATTGTTGATAGAGTTGGGAGTACTTAGCACTGTGAAAACAGCACATTCGCAGAAAGAAATCTACTTCTCTAAGACTGGGAAACAGTGAACAGAGAATGTATGAGTTTCTCAAGATTGGTAACAGATAGAAACAGGAGAAATTACACAGTGATTCATCTACCTAGAGAAGTTACAGAGGTTTACACAGAGAATTCCAAGGATAAGTACAAGAAAATAAGAGAGACTTAGAAAACTGGTAAAACCTACATTGTTGATAGAGTTGGGAGTACTTAGCACTGTGAAAACAGCACTTTCGTAGAAAGAAATCTACTTCTCTAAGTCCGTGAAACAGTGAACAGAGAATGTATGAGTTTCTCAAGTTTGGTAACAGACAGAAACAAGCGAAAGTACACAGTGATTCATCTACCTAGAAAAGTTATAGAGGTTTACACAGAGAATTCCAAGGATAAGTACAAGAAAATAAGAGAGACTTAGAAAACTGGTAAAACCTACATTGTTGATAGAGTTGGGAGTACTTAGCACTGTGAAAACAGCACTTTCGCCGAAGGAAATTTAGTTCTCTAAGTCCGTGAAACAGTGAACAGAGAATGTATGAGTTTCTCAAGATTGGTAACAGATAGAAACAAGAGAAAGTACACAGTGATTCATCTACCTAGAAAAGTTACAGAGGTTTACACAGAGAATTCCAAGGATAAGTACAAGAAAATAAGAGAGACTTAGAAAACTGGTAAAACCTACATTGTTGATAGAGGTGGGAGTACTTAGCACTGTGAAAACAGCACTTTCGCAGAAAGAAATCTACTTCTCTAAGACTGGGAAACAGTGAACAGAGAATGTATGAGTTTCTCAAGATTGGTAACAGATAGAAACAAGAGAAAGTACACAGTGATTCATCTACCTAGAGAAGTTACAGAGGTTTACACAGAGAATTCCAAGGATAAGTACAAGAAAATAAGAGAGACTTAGAAAAGTGGTAAAACCTACATTGTTGATAGAGTTGGGAGTACTTAGCACTGTGAAAACAGCACTTTCGCCGAAGAAAATTTAGTTCTCTAAGTCCGTGAAACAGTGAACAGAGAATGTATGAGTTTCTCAAGTTTGGTAACAGATAGAAACAAGCGAAAGTACACAGTGATTCATCTACCTAGAAAAGTTACAGAGGTTTACACAGAGAATTCCAAGGATAAGTACAAGAAAATAAGAGAGACTTAGAAAACTGGTAAAACCTATATTGTTGATAGAGTTGGAAGTACTTAGCACTGTGAAAACAGCACTTTCGCAGAAAGAAATCTACTTCTCTAAGACTGGGAAACAGTGCACAGAGAATGTATGAGTTTCTCAAGATTGGTAACAGATAGAAACAAGAGAAAGTACACAGTGATTCATCTACCTAGAAAAGTTACAGAGGTTTACACAGAGAATTCCAAGTATAAGTACAAGAATATAAGAAGGACTTAGAAAACCGGTAAAACCTACATTGTTGATAGAGTTGGGAGTACTTAGCACTGTGAAAACAGCACTTTCGCAGAAAGAAATCTACTTCTCTAAGACTGGGAAACAGTGAGCAGAGAATGTAAGAGTTTCTCAAGATTGGTAACAGATAGAAACAAGCGAAAGTACACAGTGATTCATCTACCTAGAGAAGTTACAGAGGTTTACACAGAAAATTCCAGGTATAAGTACAAGAAAATAAGAGAGACTTAGAAAACTGGTAAAACCTACATTGTTGATAGAGTTGGGAGTACTTAGCACTGTGAAAACAGCACTTTCGCCGAAGGAAATTTAGTTCTCTAAGTCCGTGAAACAGTGAACAGAGAATGTATGAGTTTCTCCAGTTGGGTAACAGATAGAAACAAGCGAAAGTACACAGTGATTCATCAACCTAGAAAAGTTACACAGGTTTACACAGAGAATTCCAAGGATCAGTACAAGAAAATAAGAGAGACTTAGAAAACTGGTAAAACCTACATTGTTGATAGAGTTGGGCGTACTTAGCACTGTGAAAACAGCACTTTCGCCGAAGGAAATTTAGTTCTCTAAGTCCGTGAAACAGTGAACAGAGAATGTATGAGTTTCTCAAGTTTGGTAACAGATAGAAACAAGCGAAAGTACACAGTGATTCATCTACCTAGAAAAGTTACAGAGGTTTACACAGAGAATTCCAAGGATAAGTACAAGAAAATAAAAGAGACTTAGAAAACTGGTAAAACCTACATTGTTGATAGAGTTGGGAGTACTTAGCACTGTGAAAACAGCACTTTCGCCAAAGGAAATTTAGTTCTCTAAGTCCGTGAAATAGTGAACAGAGAATGTATGAGTTTCTCAAGTTTGGTAACAGATAGAAACAAGCGAAAGTACACAGTGATTCATCTACCTAGAAAAGCTACAGAGGTTTACACAGAGAATTCCAAGGATAAGTACAAGAAAATAAGAGAGACTTAGAAAACCGGTAAAATCTACATTGTTGATAGAGTTGGGAGTACTTAGCACTGTGAAAACAGCACTTTCGCAGAAAGAAATCTACTTCTCTAAGACTGGGAAACAGTGAACAGAGAATGTATGAGTTTCTCAAGATTGGTAACAGATAGAAACAAGAGAAAGTACACAGTGATTCATCTACCTAGAGAAGTTACAGAGGTTTACACAGAGAATTACAAGTATAAGTACAAGAAAATAAGAGAGACTTAGAAAACTGGTAAAACCTACATTGTTGATAGAGTTGGGAGTACTTAGCACTGTGAAAACAGCACTTTCGCCGAAGGAAATTTAGTTCTCTAAGTCCGTGAAACAGTGAACAGAGAATGTATGAGTTTCTCAAGTTTGGTAACAGATAGAAACAAGCGAAAGTTCTCAGTGATTCATTAACCTAGAAAAGTTACAGAGGTTTACACAGAGAATAACAAGGATAAGTACAAGAAAATAAGAGAGACTTAGAAAACTGGTAAAACCTACATTGTTGAGAGAGTTGGTAGTACTTAGCACTGTGAAAACAGCACTTTCGCCGAAGGAAATTTAGATCTCTAAGTCCGTGAAACAGTGAACAGAGAATGTATGAGTTTCTCAAGTTTGGTAACAGATAGAAACAAGCGAAAGTACACAGTGATTCATCTACCTAGAAAAGTTAGAGAGGTTTACACAGAGAATTCCAAGGATAAGTACAAGAAAATAAGAGAGACTTAGAAAACTGGTAAAACCTATATTGTTGATAGAGTTCGAAGTACTTAGCACTGTGAAAACAGCACTTTCGCAGAAAGAAATCTACTTCTCTAAGACTGGGAAACAGTGAACAGAGAATGTATGAGTTTCTCAAGATTGGTAACAGATAGAAACAAGAGAAAGTACACAGTGATTCATCTACCTAGAGAAGTTACAGAGGTTTACACAGAGAATTCCAAGTATAAGTACAAGAAAATAAGAGAGACTTAGAAAACTGGTAAAACCTACATTGTTGATCAAGTTCGGAGTACTTAGCACTGTGAAAACAGCACTTTCGCCGAAGGAAATTTAGTTCTCTAAGTCCGTGAAACAGTGAACAGAGCATGTATGAGTTTCTCAAGTTTGGTAACAGATAGAAACAAGCGAAAGTACACAGTGATTCATCTACCTAGAAAAGTTACAGAGGTTTAAACAGAGAATTCCAAGTGTAAGTACAAGAAAATAAGAGAGACTTAGAAAACCGGTAAAACCTACATTGTTGATAGAGTTAGGAGTACTTAGCACTGTGAAAACAGCACTTTCGCAGAAAGAAATCTACTTCTCTAAGACTGGGAAACAGTGAACAGAGAATGTATGAGTTTCTCAAGATTGGTAACAGATAGAAACAAGAGAAATTACACAGTGATTCATCTACCTAGAGAAGTTACAGAGGTTTACACAGAGAATTCCAAGGATAAGTACAAGAAAATAAGAGAGACTTAGAAAACTGGTAAAACCTACATTGTTGATAGAGTTGGGAGTACTTAGCACTGTGAAAACAGCACTTTCGCAGAAAGAAATCTACTTCTCTAAGACTGGGAAACAGTGAACAGAGAATGTATGAGTTTCTCAAGATTGGTAACAGATAGAAACAAGAGAAATTACACAGTGATTCATCTACCTAGAGAAGTTACAGAGGTTTACACAGAGAATTCCAAGGATAAGTACAAGAAAATAAGAGAGACTTAGAAAACTGGTAAAACCTACATTGTTGATAGAGTTGGGAGTACTTAGCACTGTGAAAACAGCACTTTCGCAGAAAGAAATCTACTTCTCTAAGTCTGGGAAACAGTGAACAGAGAATGTATGAGTTTCTCAAGATTGGTAACACATAGAAACAAGAGAAAGTACACAGTGATTCATCTACCTAGAGAAGTTACAGAGGTTTACACAGAGAATTCCAAGGATAAGTACAAGAAAATAAGAGAGACTTAGAAAACTGGTAAAACCTACATTGTTGATAGAGTTGGGAGTACTTAGCACTGTGAAAACAGCACTTTCGCCGAAGGAAATTTAGTTCTCTAAGTCCGTGAAACAGTGAACAGAGAATGTATGAGTTTCTCAAGTTTGGTAACAGACAGAAACAAGCGAAAGTACACAGTTATTCATCTACCTAGAAAAGTTACAGAGGTTTACACAGAGAATTCCAAGGATAAGTACAAGAAAATAAGAGAGACTTAGAAAACTGGTAAAACCTACATTGTTGATAGAGTTGGGAGTACTTAGCACTGTGAAAACAGCACTTTCGCCGAAGGAAATTTAGTTCTCTAAGTCCGTGAAACAGTGAACAGAGAAAGTATGAGTTTCTCAAGTTTGGTAACAGACAGAAACAAGCGAAAGTACACAGTGATTCATCTACCTAGAAAAGTTACAGAGGTTTACACAGAGAATTCCAAGGATAAGTACAAGAAAATAAGAGAGACTTAGAAAACTGGTAAAACCTACATTGTTGATAGAGTTGGGAGTACTTAGCACTGTGAAAACAGCACTTTCGCCGAAGGAAATTTAGTTCTCTAAGTCCGTGAAACAGTGAACAGAGAATGTATGAGTTTCTCAAGTTTGGTAACAGATAGAAACAAGAGAAAGTACACAGTGATTCATCTACCTAGAGAAGTTACAGAGGTTTACACAGAGAATTCCAAGGATAAGTACAAGAAAATAAGAGAGACTTAGAAAACTGGTAAAACCTACATTGTTGATAGAGTTGGGAGTACTTAGCACTGTGAAAACAGCACTTTCGCCGAAGAAAATTTAGTTCTCTAAGTCCGTGAAACAGTGAACAGAGAATGTATGAGTTTCTCAAGTTTGGTAACAGATAGAAACAAGCGAAAGTACACAGTGATTCATCTACCTAGAAAAGTTACAGAGGTTTACACAGAGAATTCCAAGGATAAGTACAAGAAAATAAGAGAGACTTAGAAAACTGGTAAAACCTATATTGTTGATAGAGTTGGAAGTACTTAGCACTGTGAAAACAGCACTTTCGCAGAAAGAAATCTACTTCTCTAAGACTGGGAAACAGTGAACAGAGAATGTATGAGTTTCTCAAGATTGGTAACAGATAGAAACAAGAGAAAGTACACAGTGATTCATCTACCTAGAAAAGTTACAGAGGTTTACACAGAGAATTCCAAGTATAAGTACAAGAATATAAGAAGGACTTAGAAAACCGGTAAAACCTACATTGTTGATAGAGTTGGGAGTACTTAGCACTGTGAAAACAGCACTTTCGCAGAAAGAAATCTACTTCTCTAAGACTGGGAAACAGTGAACAGAGAATGTAAGAGTTTCTCAAGATTGGTAACAGATAGAAACAGCGAAAGTACACAGTGATTCATCTACCTAGAGAAGTTACAGAGGTTTACACAGAAAATTCCAGGTATAAGTACAAGAAAATAAGAGAGACTTAGAAAACTGGTAAAACCTACATTGTTGATAGAGTTGGCAGTACTTAGCACTGTGAAAACAGCACTTTCGCCGAAGGAAATTTAGTTCTCTAAGTCCGTGAAACAGTGAACAGAGAATGTATGAGTTTCTCCAGTTGGGTAACAGATAGAAACAAGCGAAAGTACACAGTGATTCATCAACCTAGAAAAGTTACACAGGTTTACACAGAGAATTCCAAGGATCAGTACAAGAAAATAAGAGAGACTTAGAAAACTGGTAAAACCTACATTGTTGATAGAGTTGGGCGTACTTAGCACTGTGAAAACAGCACTTTCGCCGAAGGAAATTTAGTTCTCTAAGTCCGTGAAACAGTGAACAGAGAATGTATGAGTTTCTCAAGTTTGGTAACAGATAGAAACAAGCGAAAGTACAGAGTGATTCATCTACCTAGAAAAGTTACAGAGGTTTACACAGAGAATTCCAAGGATAAGTACAAGAAAATAAGAGAGACTTAGAAAACTGGTAAAACCTACATTGTTGATAGAGTTGGGAGTACTTAGCACTGTGAAAACAGCACTTTCGCCAAAGGAAATTTAGTTCTCTAAGTCCGTGAAATAGTGAACAGAGAATGTATGAGTTTCTCAAGTTTGGTAACAGATAGAAACAAGCGAAAGTACACAGTGATTCATCTACCTAGAAAAGCTACAGAGGTTTACACAGAGAATTCCAAGGATAAGTACAAGAAAATAAGAGAGACTTAGAAAACTGGTAAAACCTACATTGTTAATAGAGTTGGGAGTACTTAGCACTGTGAAAACAGCACTTTCACAGAAAGAAATCTACTTCTCTAACACTGGGAAACAGTGAACAGAGAATGTATGAGTTTCTCAAGATTGGTAAGAGATTGAAACAAGAGAAAGTACACAGTGATTCATCTACCTAGAAAAGTTACAGAGGTTTACACAGAGAATTCCAAGTGTAAGTACAAGAAAATAAGAGAGACTCAGAAAACCGGTAAAACCTACATTGTTGATAGAGTTGGGAGTACTTAGCACTGTGAAAACAGCACTTTCGCCGAAAGAAATTTAGGTTTCTAAGTCTGTGAAACAGTGAAAAGAGAATGTATCAGTTTCTCAAGATTGGTAACACACAGAAACAAGAGAAACTACACAGTGATTCATCTACCTAGGAAAGTTACAGAGGTTTACACAGAGAAAACCAAGTATAAGTACAAGAAAATAAGAGAGACTTAGAAAACTGGTAAAACCTACATTGTTGATAGAGTTGGGAGTACTTAGCACTGTCAAAACAGCACTTTCGCAGAAAGAAATCTACTTCTCTAAGACTGGGAAACAGTGAACAGAGACTGTATGAGTTTCTCAAGATTGGTAACAGATAGAAACAAGAGAAAGTACTCAGTGATTCATATACCTAGAGAAGTTACATAAGTTTACACAGAGAAGTACATGTGTAAGTACAAGAAAATAAGAGAGACTTAGAAAACTGGTAAAACGTACATTGTGGATAGAGTTGGGAGTACTTAGCACTGTGAAAACAGCACTTTCACAGAAAGAAATCTACCTCTCTAAGACTCGGAAACAGTGAACAGAGAATGTATGAGTTTCTCAAGATTGGTAACAGATAGAAATTAGAGAAAGTACACAGTGATTCATCTATCTAGAGAAGTTACAGAAGTTTACAAAGAGAAGTACATGTATAAGTACAAGAAAATAAGAGAGACTTAGAAAACTGGTAAAACCTACATTGTGGATAGAGTTGGGAGTACTTAGCACTGTGAAAATAGCACTTTCGCCGAAAGAAATCTACTTCTCTAAGACTGGGAATCAGTGAACAGAGAATGTATGAGTTTCTCAAGATTGGTAACAAATAGAAACAAGAGAAAGTACGCAGTGATTCATCTACGTAGAAAAGTTACAGAGGTTTACACAGAGAATTCCAAGGATAAGTACAAGAAAATAAGAGAGACTTAGAAAACTGGTAAAACCTACATTGTTGATAGAGTTGGGAGTACTTAGCACTGTGAAAACAGCACTTTCGCAGAAAGAAATCTACTTCTCTAAGTCCGTGAAACAGTGAGCAGAGAATGTATGAGTTTCTCAAGTTTGGTAACAGATAGAAACAAGCGAAAGTACACAGTGATTCATCTACCTAGAAAAGTTACAGAGGTTTACGTAGAGAATTCCAAGGATAAGACAAGAAAATAAGAGAGACTTAGAAAACTGGTAAAACCTACATTGTTGATAGAGTTGGGAGTACTTAGCACTGTGAAAATAGCACTTTCGCCGAAGGAAATTTAGTTCTCTAAGTCCGTGAAACAGTGAACAGAGAATGTATGAGTTTCTCAAGTTTGGTAACAGATAGAAACAAGCGAAAGTACACAGTGATTCATCTACCTAGAAAAGTTACAGAGGTTTACACAGAGAATTCCAAGGATAAGTACAAGAAAATAAGAGAGACTTAGAAAACTTGTAAAACCTACATTGTTGATAGAGTTGGGAGTACTTAGCACTGTCAAAACAGCACTTTCGCCGAAGGAAATTTAGTTCTCTAAGTCCGTGAAACAGTGAACAGAGAATGTATGAGTTTCTGAAGTTTGGTAACAGATAGAAACAAGCGAAAGTACACAGTGATACATCTACCTAGAAAAGCTACAGAGGTTTACTCAGAGAATTCCAAGGATAAGTACAAGAAAATAAGAGAGACTTAGAAAACTGGTAAAACCTACATTGTTAATAGAGTTGGGAGTACTTAGCAGTGTGAAAACAGCACTTTCGCAGAAAGAAATCTACTTCTCTAAGACTGGGAAACAGTGAACAGAGAATGTATGAGTTTCTCAAGATTGGCAACAGATAGAAACAAGCGAAAGTACACAGTGATTCATCTACCTAGAAAAGTTACAGAGGTTTACACAGAGAATTCCAATTATAAGTACAAGAAAATAAGAGAGACTTAGAAAACTGGTAAAACCTACATTGTTGATAGAGTTGGGAGTACTTAGCACTGTGAAAACAGCACTTTCGCCGAAGGAAATTTAGTTCTCTACGTCCGTGAAACAGTGAACAGAGAATGTATGAGTTTCTCAAGTTTGGTAACAGATAGAAACAAGCGAAAGTACACAGTGATTCAACTACCTAGAAAAGTTACAGAGGTTCACACAGAGAATTCCAAGGATAAGTACAAGAAAATAAGAGAGACCTAGAAAACTGGTAAAACCTACATTGTTGATAGAGTTGGGAGTACTTAGCACTGTGAAAACAGCACTTTCGCCGAAGGAAATTTAGTTCTCTAAGTCCGTGAAACAGTGAACAGAGAATGTATGAGTTTCTCAAGTTTGGTAAGAGATAGAAACAAGGGAAAGTACACAGTGATTCATCTACCTAGAAAAGTTACAGAGGTTTACACAGAGAATTCCAAGGATCAGTACAAGAAAATAAGAGAGACTTAGAAAACTGGTAAAACCTACATTGTTGATAGAGTTGGGAGTACTTAGCACTGTGAAAACAGCACTTTCGCCGAAGGAAATTTAGTTCTCTAAGTCCGTGAAACAGTGAACAGAGAATGTATGAGTTTCTCAAGTTTGGTAACAGATAGAAACAAGCGAAAGTACACAGTGAATCATCTACCTAGAAAAGTTACAGAGGTTTACACAGAGAATTACAAGGGTAAGTACAAGAAAATAAGAGAGACTTAGAAAACTGGTAAAACCTACATTGTTGATAGAGTTGGGAGTACTTAGCACTGTGAAAACAGCACTTTCGCCGAAGGAAATTTAGTTCTCTAAGTCCGTGAAACAGTGAACAGAGAATGTATGAGTTTCTCAAGTTTGGTAACAGATAGAAACAAGCGAAAGTACACAGTGATTCATCTACCTAGAAAAGTTACAGAGGTTTACACAGAGAATTCCAAGGATAAGTACAAGAAAATAAGAGACACTTAGAAAACTGGTAAAACCTACATTGTTGATAGAGTTGGGAGTACTTAGCACTGTGAAAACAGCACTTTCGCCGAAGGAAATTTAGTTCTCTAAGTCCGTGAAACAGTGAACAGAGAATGTATGAGTTTCTCAAGTTTGGTAACAGATAGAAACAAGCGAAAGTACACAGTGATTCATCTACCTAGAAAAGTTACAGAGGTTTACACAGAGAATTCCAAGGATAAGTACAAGAAAATAAAAGAGACTTAGAAAACTGGTAAAACCTACATTGTTGATAGAGTTAGGAGTACTTAGCACTGTGAAAACAGCACTTTCGCCAAAGGAAATTTAGTTCTCTAAGTCCGTGAAACAGTGAACAGAGAATGTATGAGTTTCTCAAGTTTGGTAACAGATAGAAACAAGCGAAAGTACACAGTGATTCATCTACCTAGAAAAGCTACAGAGGTTTACACAGAGAATTCCAAGGATAAGTACAAGAAAATAAGAGAGACTTAGAAAACTGGTAAAACCTACATTGTTAATAGAGTTGGGAGTACTTAGCACTGTGAAAACAGCACTTTCACAGAAAGAAATCTACTTCTCTAACACTGGGAAACAGTGAACAGAGAATGTATGAGTTTCTCAAGATTGGTAACAGATAGAAACTAGAGAAAGTACACAGTGATTCATCTATCTAGAGAAGTTACAGAAGTTTACAAAGAGAAGTACATGTATAAGTACAAGAAAATAAGAGAGACTTAGAAAACTGGTAAAACCTACATTGTGGATAGAGTTGGGAGTACTTAGCACTGTGAAAATAGCACTTTCGCCGAAAGAAATCTACTTCTCTAAGACTGGGAATCAGTGAACAGAGAATGTATGAGTTTCTCAAGATTGGTAACAAATAGAAACAAGAGAAAGTACGCAGTGATTCATCTACCTAGAAAAGTTACAGAGGTTTACACAGAGAATTCCAGGGATAAGTACAAGAAATTAAGAGAGACTTAGAAAACTGGTAAAACATACATTGTTGATAGAGTTGGGAGTACTTAGCACTGTGAAAACAGCACTTTCGCAGAAAGAAATCTACTTCTCTAAGTCCGTGAAACAGTGAGCAGAGAATGTATGAGTTTCTCAAGTTTGGTAACAGATAGAAACAAGCGAAAGTACACAGTGATTCATCTACCTAGAAAAGTTACAGAGGTTTACGCAGAGAATTCCAAGGATAAGACAAGAAAATAAGAGAGACTTAGAAAACTGGTAAAACCTACATTGTTGATAGAGTTGGGAGTACTTAGCACTGTGAAAATAGCACTTTCGCCGAAGGAAATTTAGTTCTCTAAGTCCGTGAAACAGTGAACAGAGAATGTATGAGTTTCTCAAGTTTGGTAACAGATAGAAACAAGCGAAAGTACACAGTGATTCATCTACCTAGAAAAGTTACAGAGGTTTACACAGAGAATTCCAAGGATAAGTACAAGAAAATAAGAGAGACTTAGAAAACTTGTAAAACCTACATTGTTGATAGAGTTGGGAGTACTTAGCACTGTGAAAACAGCACTTTCGCCGAAGGAAATTTAGTTCTCTAAGTCCGTGAAACAGTGAAGAGAGAATGTATGAGTTTCTGAAGTTTGGTAACAGATAGAAACAAGCGAAAGTACACAGTGATTCATCTACCTAGAAAAGCTACAGAGGTTTACACAGAGAATTCCAAGGATAAGTACAAGAAAATAAGAGAGACTTAGAAAACTGGTAAAACCTACATTGTTAATAGAGTTAGGAGTACTTAGCACTGTGAAAACAGCACTTTCACAGAAAGAAATCTACTTCTCTAAAACTGGGAAACAGTGAACAGAGAATGTATGAGTTTCTCAAGATTGGTAACAGATAGAAACAAGAGAAAGTACACAGTGATTCATCTACCTAGAAAAGTTACAGAGGTTTACACAGAGAATTCCAAGGATAAGTACAAGAATATAAGAAGGAGTTAGAAAACCGGTAAAACCTACATTGTTGATAGAGTTGGGAGTACTTAGCACTGTGAAAACAGCACTTTCGCAGAAAGAAATCGACTTCTCTAAGACTGGGAAACAGTGAACAGAGAATGTATGAGTTTCTCAAGATTGGTAACAGATAGAAACAAGAGAAAGTACACAGTGATTCATCTACCTAGAGAAGTTACAGAGGTTTACACAGAGAATTCCAAGTATAAGTACAAGAAAATAAGAGAGACTTAGAAAACTGGTAAAACCTACATTGTTGATAGAGTTGGGAGTACTTAGCACTGTGAAAACAGCACTTTCGCCGAAGGAAATTTAGTTCTCTAAGTCCGTGAAACAGTGAACAGAGAATGTATGAGTTTCTCAAGTTTGGTAACAGATAGAAACAAGCGAAAGTACACAGTGATTCATCTACCTAGAAAAGTTACAGAGGTTTACACAGAGAATTCCAAGGATAAGTACAAGAAAATAAGAGAGACTTAGAAAACTGGTAAAACCTATATTGTTGATAGAGTTGGAAGTACTTAGCACTGTGAAAACAGCACTTTCGCAGAAAGAAATCTACTTCTCTAAGACTGGGAAACAGTGAACAGAGAATGTATGAGTTTCTCAAGATTGGTAACAGATAGAAACAAGAGAAAGTACACAGTGATTCATCTACCTAGAGAAGTTACAGAGGTTTACACAGAGAATTCCAAGTTTAAGTACAAGAAAATAAGAGAGACTTAGAAAACTGGTAAAACCTACATTGTTGATACAGTTGGGAGTACTTAGCACTGTGAAAACAGCACTTTCGCCGAAGGAAATTTAGTTCTCTAAGTCCGTGAAACAGTGAACAGAGAATGTATGAGTTTCTCAAGTTTGGTAACAGATAGAAACAAGCGAAAGTACACAGTGATTCATCTACCTAGAAAAGTTACAGAGGTTTACACAGAGAATTCCAAGGATAAGTACAAGAAAATAAGAGAGACTTAGAAAACTGGTAAAACCTACATTGTTAATAGAGTTGGGAGTACTTAGCACTGTGAAAACAGCACTTTCGCAGAAAGAAATCTACTTCTCTAAGTCTGGGAAACAGTGAACAGAGAATGTATGAGTTTCTCAAGATTGGTAACAGATAGAAACAAGAGAAAGTACACAGTGATTCATCCACCTAGAAAAGTTACAGAGGTTTACACAGAGAATTCCAAGGATAAGTACAAGAAAATAAAAGAGACTTAGAAAACTGGTAAAACCTACATTGTTGATAGAGTTGGGAGTACTTAGCACTGTGAAAACAGCACTTTCGCCAAAGGAAATTGAGTTCTCTAAGTCCGTGAAACAGTGAACAGAGAATGTATGAGTTTCTCCAGTTGGGTAACAGATAGAAACAAGCGAAAGTACACAGTGATTCATCAACCTAGAAAAGATACACAGGTTTACACAGAGAATTCCAAGGATAAGTACAAGAAAATAAGAGAGACTTAGAAAACTGGTAAAACCTACATTGTTGATGGAGTTGGGAGTACTTAGCAGTGTGAAAACAGGACTTTCGCCGAAGGAAATTTAGTTCTCTAAGTCAGTGAAACAGTGAACAGAGAATGTATGAGTTTCTCAAGTTTGGTAACAGATAGAAACAAGCGAAAGTACACAGTGATTCATCTACCTAGAAAAGTTACAGAGGTTTACACAGAGAATTCCAAGGATAAGTACAAGAAAATAAGAGAGACTTAGAAAACTGGTAAAACCTACATTGTTGATAGAGTTGGGCGTACTTAGCACTGTGAAAACAGCACTTTCGCCGAAGGAAATTTAGTTCTCTAAGTCCGTGAAACAGTGAACAGAGAATGTATGAGTTTCTCAAGTTTGGTAACAGATAGAAACAAGCGAAAGTACACAGTGATTCATCTACCTAGAAGAGTTACAGAGGTTTACACAGAGAATTCCAAGGATAAGTACAAGAAAATAAGAGAGACTTAGAAAACTGGTAAAACCTACATTGTTGATAGAGTTGGGCGTACTTAGCACTGTGAAAACAGCACTTTCGCCGAAGGAAATTTAGTTCTCTAAGTCCGTGAAACAGTGAACAGAGAATGTATGAGTTTCTCAAGTTTGGTAACAGATAGAAACAAGCGAAAGTACACAGTGATTCATCTACCTAGAAAAGCTACAGAGGTTTACACAGAGAATTCCAAGGATAAGTACAAGAAAATAAGAGAGACTTAGAAAACTGGTAAAACCTACATTGTTAATAGATTTGGGAGTACTTAGCACTGTGAAAACAGCACTTTCACAGAAAGAAATCTACTTCTCTAACACTGGGAAACAGTGAACAGAGAATGTATGAGTTTCTCAAGATTGGTAACAGATAGAAACAAGAGAAAGTACACAGTGATTCATCTACGGAGAAAAGTTACAGAGGTTTACACAGAGAATTCCAAGGATAAGTACAAGAAAATAAGAGAGACTTAGAAAACCGGTAAAACCTACATTGTTGATAGAGTTGGGAGTACTTAGCACTGTGAAAACAGCACTTTCGCCGAAAGAAATTTAGTTTTCTAAGTCTGTGAAACAGTGAAAAGAGAATGTATCAGTTTCTCAAGATTGGTAACAGATAGAAACTAGAGAAAGTACACAGTGATTCATCTATCTAGAGAAGTTACAGAAGTTTACAAAGAGAAGTACATGTATAAGTACAAGAAAATAAGAGAGACTTAGAAAACTGGTAAAACCTGCATTGTGGATAGAGTTGGGAGTACTTAGCACTGTGAAAATAGCACTTTCGCCGAAAGAAATCTACTTCTCTAAGACTGGGAATCAGTGAACAGAGAATGTATGAGTTTCTCAAGATTGGTAACAAATAGAAACAAGAGAAAGTACGCAGTGATTCATCTACCTAGAAAAGTTACAGAGGTTTACACAGAGAATTCCAAGGATAAGTACAAGAAAATAAGAGAGACTTAGAAAACTGGTAAAACCTACATTGTTGATAGAGTTGGGAGTACTTAGCACTGTGAAAACAGCACTTTCGCAGAAAGAAATCTACTTCTCTAAGTCCGTGAAACAGTGAGCAGAGAATGTATGAGTTTCTCAAGTTTGGTAACAGATAGAAACAAGCGAAAGTACACAGTGATTCATCTACCTAGAAAAGTTACAGAGGTTTACGCAGAGAATTCCAAGGATAAGACAAGAAAATAAGAGAGACTTAGAAAACTGGTAAAACCTACATTGTTGATAGAGTTGGGAGTACTTAGCAGTGTGAAAATAGCACTTTCGCCGAAGGAAATTTAGTTCTCTAAGTCCGTGAAACAGTGAACAGAGAATGTATGAGTTTCTCAAGTTTGGTAACAGATAGAAACAAGCGAAAGTACACAGTGATTCATCTACCTAGAAAAGTTACAGAGGTTTACACAGAGAATTCCAAGGATAAGTACAAGAAAATAAGAGAGACTTAGAAAACTTGTAAAACCTACATTGTTGATAGAGTTGGGAGTACTTAGCACTGTGAAAACAGCACTTTCGCCGAAGGAAATTTAGTTCTCTAAGTCCGTGAAACAGTGAAGAGAGAATGTATGAGTTTCTGAAGTTTGGTAACAGATAGAAACAAGCGAAAGTACACAGTGATTCATCTACCTAGAAAAGCTACAGAGGTTTACACAGAGAATTCCAAGGATAAGTACAAGAAAATAAGAGAGACTTAGAAAACTGGTAAAACCTACATTGTTAATAGAGTTGGGAGTACTTAGCACTGTGAAAACAGCACTTTCACAGAAAGAAATCTACTTCTCTAAAACTGGGAAACAGTGAACAGAGAATGTATGAGTTTCTCAAGATTGGTAACAGATAGAAACAAGAGAAAGTACACAGTGATTCATCTACCTAGAAAAGTTACAGAGGTTTACACAGAGAATTCCAAGGATAAGTACAAGAAAATAAGAGAGACTTAGAAAACCGGTAAAATCTACATTGTTGATAGAGTTGGGAGTACTTAGAACTGTGAAAACAGCACTTTCGCAGAAAGAAATCTACTTCTCTAAGACTGGGAAACAGTGAACAGAGAATGTATGAGTTTCTCAAGTTTGGTAACAGATAGAAACAAGCGAAAGTACACAGTGAATCATCTACCTAGAAAAGTTACAGAGGTTTACACAGAGAATTCCAAGGGTAAGTACAAGAAAATAAGAGAGACTTAGAAAACTAGTAAAACCTACATTGTTGATAGAGTTGGGAGTACTTAGCACTGTGAAAACAGCACTTTCGCCGAAGGAAATTTAGTTCTCTAAGTCCGTGAAACAGTGAACAGAGAATGTATGAGTTTCTCAAGTTTGGTAACAGATAGAAACAAGCGAAAGTACACAGTGATTCATCTACCTAGAAAAGTTACAGAGGTTTACACAGAGAATTCCAAGGATAAGTACAAGAAAATAAGAGAGACTTAGAAAACTGGTAAAACCTACATTGTTGATAGAGTTGGGCGTACTTAGCACTGTGAAAACAGCACTTTCGCCGAAGGAAATTTAGTTCTCTAAGTCCGTGAAACAGTGAACAGAGAATGTATGAGTTTCTCAAGTTTGGAAACAGATAGAAACAAGCGAAAGTACACAGTGATTCATCTACCTAGAAAAGTTACAGAGGTTTACACAGAGAATTCCAAGGATAAGTACAAGAAAATAAAAGAGACTTAGAAAACTGGTAAAACCTACATTGTTGATAGAGTTGGGAGTACTTAGCACTGTGAAAACAGCACTTTCGCCAAAGGAAATTTAGTTCTTTAAGTCCGTGAAATAGTGAACAGAGAATGTATGAGTTTCTCAAGTTTGGTAACAGATAGAAACAAGCGAAAGTACACAGTGATTCATCTACCTAGAAAAGCTACAGAGGTTTACACAGAGAATTCCAAGGATAAGTACAAGAAAATAAGAGAGACTTAGAAAACTGGTAAAACCTACATTGTTAGTAGAGTTGGGAGTACTTAGCACTGTGAAAACAGCACTTTCACAGAAAGAAATCTACTTCTCTAACACTGGGAAACAGTGAACAGAGAATGTATGAGTTTCTCAAGATTGGTAACAGATAGAAACAAGAGAAAGTACACAGTGATTCATCTACCTAGAAAAGTTACAGAGGTTTACACAGAGAATTCCAAGTATAAGTACAAGAAAATAAGAGAGACTTAGAAAACCGGTAAAACCTACATTGTTGATAGAGTTGGGAGTACTTAGCACTGTGAAAACAGCACTTTCGCCGAAAGAAATTTAGTTTTCTAAGTCTGTGAAACAGTGAAAAGAGAATGTATCTGTTTCTCAAGATTGGTGACACACAGAAACAAGAGAAACTACACAGTGATTCATCTACCTAGAAAAGTTACAGAGGTTTACACAGAGAAAACCAAGTATAAGTACAAGAAAATAAGAGAGACTTAGAAAACTGGTAAAACCTACATTGTTGATAGAGTTGGGAGTACTTAGCACTGTCAAAACAGCACTTTCGCAGAAAGAAATCTACTTCTCTAAGACTGGGAAACAGTGAACAGAGACTGTATGAGTTTCTCAAGATTGGTAACAGATAGAAACAAGAGAAAGTACACAGTGATTCATATACCTAGAGAAGTTACATAAGTTTACACAGAGAAGTACATGTGTAAGTACAAGAAAATAAGAGAGACTTAGAAAACTGGTAAAACCTACATTGTGGATAGAGTTGGGAGTACTTAGCACTGTGAAAACAGCACTTTCACAGAAAGAAATCTACCTCTCTAAGACTCGGAAACAGTGAACAGAGAATGTATGAGTTTCTCAAGATTGGTAACAGATAGAAACTAGAGAAAGTACACAGTGATTCATCTATCTAGAGAAGTTAAGGAAGTTTACAAAGAGAAGTACATGTATAAGTACAAGAAAATAAGAGAGACTTAGAAAACTGGTAAAACCTACATTGTGGATAGAGTTGGGAGTACTTAGCACTGTGAAAATAGCACTTTCGCCGAAAGAAATCTACTTCTCTAAGACTGGGAATCAGTGAACAGAGAATGTATGAGTTTCTCAAGATTGGTAACAAATAGAAACAAGAGAAAGTACGCAGTGATTCATCTACCTAGAAAAGTTACAGAGGTTTACACAGAGAATTCCAAGGATAAGTACAAGAAAATAAGAGAGACTTAGAAAACTGGTAAAACCTACATTGTTGATAGAGTTGGGAGTACTTAGCACTGTGAAAACAGCACTTTCGCAGAAAGAAATCTACTTCTCTAAGTCCGTGAAACAGTGAGCAGAGAATGTATGTGTTTCTCAAGTTTGGTAACAGATAGAAACAAGCGAAAGTACACAGTGATTCATCTACCTAGAAAAGTTACAGAGGTTTACGCAGAGAATTCCAAGGATAAGACAAGAGAATAAGAGAGACTTAGAAAACTGGTAAAACCTACATTGTTGATAGAGTTGGGAGTACTTAGCACTGTGAAAATAGCACTTTCGCCGAAGGAAATTTAGTTCTCTAAGTCCGTGAAACAGTGAACAGAGAATGTATGAGTTTCTCAAGTTTGGTAACAGATAGAAACAAGCGAAAGTACACAGTGATTCATCTACCTAGAAAAGTTACAGAGGTTTACACAGAGAATTCCAAGGATAAGTACAAGAAAATAAGAGAGACTTAGAAAACTTGTAAAATCTACATTATTGATAGAGTTGGGAGTACTTAGCACTGTGAAAACAGCACTTTCGCCGAAGGAAATTTAGTTCTCTAAGTCCGTGAAACAGTGAAGAGAGAATGTATGCGTTTCTGAAGTTTGGTAACAGATAGAAACAAGCGAAAGTACACAGTGATTCATCTACCTAGAAAAGCTACAGAGGTTTACACAGAGAATTCCAAGGATAAGTACAAGAAAATAAGAGAGACTTAGAAAACTGGTAAAACCTACATTGTTAATAGAGTTGGGAGTACTTAGCACTGTGAAAACAGCACTTTCACAGAAAGAAATCTACTTCTCTAAAACTGGGAAACAGTGAATAGAGAATGTATGAGTTTCTCAAGATTGGTAACAGATAGAAACAAGAGAAAGTACACAGTGATTCATCTACCTAGAAAAGTTACAGAGGTTTACACAGAGAATTCCAAGGATAAGTACAAGAATATAAGAAGGAGTTAGAAAACCGGTAAAACCTACATTGTTGATAGAGTTGGGAGTACTTAGCACTGTGAAAACAGCACTTTCGCAGAAAGAAATCTACTTCTCTAAGACTGGGAAACAGTGAACAGAGAATGTATGAGTTTCTCAAGATTGGTAACAGATAGAAACAAGAGAAATTACACAGTGATTCATCTACCTAGAGAAGTTACAGAGGTTTACACAGAGAATTCCAGGTATAAGTACAAGAAAATAAGAGAGACTTAGAAAACTGGTAAAACCTACATTGTTGATAGAGTTGGGAGTACTTAGCACTGTGAAAACAGCACTTTCGCCGAAGGAAATTTAGTTCTCTAAGTCCGTGAAACAGTGAACAGAGAATGTATGAGTTTCTCAAGTTTGGTAACAGATAGAAACAAGTGAAAGTACACAGTGATTCATCAACCTAGAAAAGTTACACAGGTTTACACAGAGAATTCCAAGGATAAGTACAAGAAAATAAGAGAGACTTAGAAAACTGGTGAAACCTACATTGTTGATGGAGTTGGGAGTACTTAGCACTGTGAAAACAGCACTTTCGCCGAAGGAAATTTAGTTCTCTAAGTCCGTGAAACAGTGAACAGAGAATGTATGAGTTTCTCAAGTTTGGTAACAGATAGAAACAAGCGAAAGTACACAGTGATTCATCTACCTAGAAAAGTTACAGAGGTTTACACAGAGAATTCCAAGGATAAGTACAAGAAAATAAGAGAGACTTAGAAAACCGGTAAAACCTACATTGTTGATAGAGTTGGAAGTACTTAGCACTGTGAAAACAGCACTTTCGCAGAAGGAAATCTACTTCTCTAAGACTGGGAAACAGTGAACAGAGAATGTATGAGTTTCTCAAGATTGGTAACAGATAGAAACAAGAGAAAGTACACAGTGATTCATCTACCTAGAAAAGTTACAGAGGTTTACACAGAGAATTCCAAGGATAAGTACAAGAAAATAAGAGAGACTTAGAAAACTGGTAAAACCTACATTGTTGATAGAGTTGGGAGTACTTAGCACTGTGAAAACAGCACTTTCGCAGAAAGAAATCTACTTCTCTACGACTGGGAAACAGTGAACAGAGAATGTATGAGTTTCTCAAGATTGGTAACAGATAGAAACAAGAGAAAGTACATAGTGATTCATCTACCTAGAGAAGTTACAGAGGTTTACACAGAGAATTCCAAGTATAAGTACAAGAAAATAAGAGAGACTTAGAAAACTGGTAAAACCTACATTGTTGATAGAGTTGGGAGTACTTAGCACTGTGAAAACAGCACTTTCGCGGAAGGAAATTTAATTCTCTAAGTCCGAGAAACAGTGAACAGAGAATGTATGAGTTTCTCAAGTTTGGTAACAGATAGAAACAAGCGAAAGTACACAGTGATTCATCTACCTAGAAAAGTTACAGAGGTTTACCCAGAGAATTCCAAGGATAAGTACAAGAAAATAAGAGAGACTTAGAAAACTGGTAAAACCTACATTGTTGATAGAGTTGGGAGTACTTAGCACTGTGAAAACAGCACTTTCGCCGAAGGAAATTTAGTTCTCTAAGTCCGTGAAACACTGAACAGAGAATGTATGAGTTTCTCCAGTTTGGTAACAGATAGAAACAAGCGAAAGTACACAGTGATTCATCTACCTAGAAAAGTTACAGAGGTATACACATAGAATTCCAAGGATAAGTACAAGAAAATAAGAGAGACTTAGAAAACTGGTAAAACCTACATTGTTGATAGAGTTGGGAGTACTTAGCACTATGAAAACAGCACTTTCGCCGAAGGAAATTTGGTTCTCTAAGTCCGTGAAACACTGAACAGAGAATGTATGAGTTTCTCAAGTTTGGTAACAGATAGAAACAAGCGAAAGTACACAGTGATTCATCTACCTAGAAAAGTTACAGAGGTATACACAGAGAATTCCAAGGATAAGTACAAGAAAATAAGAGAGACTTAGAAAACTGGTAAAACCTACATTGTTGATAGAGTTGGGAGTACTTAGCACTGTGAAAACAGCACTTTCGCTGAAGGAAATTTAGTTCTCTAAGTCCGTGAAACAGTGAACAGAGAATGTATGAGTTTCTCCAGTTTGGTAACAGATAGAAACAAGCGAAAGTACACAGTGATTCATCTACCTAGAAAAGTTACAGAGGTTTACACAGAGAATTCCAAGGATAAGTACAAGAAAATAAGAGAGACTTAGAAAACTGGTAAAACCTACATTGTTGATAGAGTTGGGAGTACTTAGCACTGTGAAAACAGCACTTTCGCCGAAGGAAATTTAGTTCTCTAAGTCCGTGAAACACTGAACAGAGAATGTATGAGTTTCTCCAGTTTGGTAACAGATAGAAACAAGCGAAAGTACACAGTGATTCATCTACCTAGAAAAGTTACAGAGGTATACACAGAGAATTCCAAGGATAAGTACAAGAAAATAAGAGAGACTTAGAAAACTGGTAAAACCTACATTGTTGATAGAGTTGGGAGTACTTAGCACTGTGAAAACAGCACTTTCGCAGAAAGAAATCTACTTCTCTACGACTGGGAAACAGTGAACAGAGAATGTATGAGTTTCTCAAGATTGGTAACAGATAGAAACAAGAGAAAGTACACAGTGATTCATCTACCTAGAGAAGTTACAGAGGTTTACACAGAGAATTCCAAGTATAAGTACAAGAAAATAAGAGAGACTTAGAAAACTGGTAAAACCTACATTGTTGATAGAGTTGGGAGTACTTAGCACTGTGAAAACAGCACTTTCGCCGAAGGAAATTTAGTTCTCTAAGTCCGTGAAACAGTGAACAGAGAATGTATGAGTTTCTCAAGTTTGGTAACAGATAGAAACAAGAGAAAGTACACAGTGATTCATCTACCTAGAAAAGTTACAGAGGTTTACACAGAGAATTCCAAGGATAAGTACAAGAAAATAAGAGAGACTTAGAAAACTGGTAAAACCTACATTGTTAATAGAGTTGGGAGTACTTAGCACTGTGAAAAGAGCACTTTAGCAGAAAGAAATCTACTTCTCTAGCACTGGGAAACAGTGAACAGAGAATGTATGAGTTTCTCAAGATTGGTAACAGATAGAAACAAGAGAAAGTACACAGTGATTCATCTACCTAGAAAAGTTACAGAGGTTTACACAGAGAATTCCAAGTATAAGTACAAGAAAATAAGAGAGACTTAGAAAACCGGTAAAACCTACATTGTTGATAGAGTTGGGAGTACTTAGCACTGTGAAAACAGCACTTTCGCCGAAAGAAATTTAGTTCTCTAAGTCCGTGAAACAGTGAACAGAGAATGTATGAGTTTCTCAAGATTGGTAACAGATAGAAACAAGAGAAAGTACACACTGATTCATCTACCTAGAAAAGTTACAGAGGTTTACACAGAGAAAACCACGTATAAGTACAAGAAAATAAGAGAGACTTAGAAAACTGGTAAAACCTACATTGTTGATAGAGTTGGGAGTACTTAGCACTGTGAAAACAGCACTTTCGCAGAAAGAAATCTACTTCTCTAAGACTCGAAAACAGTGAACAGAGAATGTATGAGTTTCTCAAGATTGGTAACAGATAGAAACAAGAGAAAGTACACAGTGATTCATCTACCTAGAAAAGTTACAGAGGTTTACACAGAGAATTCCAAGGATAAGTACAAGAAAATAAGAGAGACTTAGAAAACTGGTAAAACCTACATTGTTGATAGAGTTGGGAGTACTTAGCACTGTGAAAACAGCACTTTCGCAGAAAGAAATCTACTTCTCTACGACTGGGAAACAGTGAACAGAGAATGTATGAGTTTCTCAAGATTGGTAACAGATAGAAACAAGAGAAAGTACATAGTGATTCATCTACCTAGAGAAGTTACAGAGGTTTACACAGAGAATTCCAAGTATAAGTACAAGAAAATAAGAGAGACTTAGAAAACTGGTAAAACCTACATTGTTGATAGAGTTGGGAGTACTTAGCACTGTGAAAACAGCACTTTCGCGGAAGGAAATTTAATTCTCTAAGTCCGAGAAACAGTGAACAGAGAATGTATGAGTTTCTCAAGTTTGGTAACAGATAGAAACAAGCGAAAGTACACAGTGATTCATCTACCTAGAAAAGTTACAGAGGTTTACCCAGAGAATTCCAAGGATAAGTACAAGAAAATAAGAGAGACTTAGAAAACTGGTAAAACCTACATTGTTGATAGAGTTGGGAGTACTTAGCACTGTGAAAACAGCACTTTCGCCGAAGGAAATTTAGTTCTCTAAGTCCGTGAAACACTGAACAGAGAATGTATGAGTTTCTCCAGTTTGGTAACAGATAGAAACAAGCGAAAGTACACAGTGATTCATCTACCTAGAAAAGTTACAGAGGTATACACATAGAATTCCAAGGATAAGTACAAGAAAATAAGAGAGACTTAGAAAACTGGTAAAACCTACATTGTTGATAGAGTTGGGAGTACTTAGCACTATGAAAACAGCACTTTCGCCGAAGGAAATTTGGTTCTCTAAGTCCGTGAAACACTGAACAGAGAATGTATGAGTTTCTCAAGTTTGGTAACAGATAGAAACAAGCGAAAGTACACAGTGATTCATCTACCTAGAAAAGTTACAGAGGTATACACAGAGAATTCCAAGGATAAGTACAAGAAAATAAGAGAGACTTAGAAAACTGGTAAAACCTACATTGTTGATAGAGTTGGGAGTACTTAGCACTGTGAAAACAGCACTTTCGCTGAAGGAAATTTAGTTCTCTAAGTCCGTGAAACAGTGAACAGAGAATGTATGAGTTTCTCCAGTTTGGTAACAGATAGAAACAAGCGAAAGTACACAGTGATTCATCTACCTAGAAAAGTTACAGAGGTTTACACAGAGAATTCCAAGGATAAGTACAAGAAAATAAGAGAGACTTAGAAAACTGGTAAAACCTACATTGTTGATAGAGTTGGGAGTACTTAGCACTGTGAAAACAGCACTTTCGCCGAAGGAAATTTAGTTCTCTAAGTCCGTGAAACACTGAACAGAGAATGTATGAGTTTCTCCAGTTTGGTAACAGATAGAAACAAGCGAAAGTACACAGTGATTCATCTACCTAGAAAAGTTACAGAGGTATACACAGAGAATTCCAAGGATAAGTACAAGAAAATAAGAGAGACTTAGAAAACTGGTAAAACCTACATTGTTGATAGAGTTGGGAGTACTTAGCACTGTGAAAACAGCACTTTCGCAGAAAGAAATCTACTTCTCTACGACTGGGAAACAGTGAACAGAGAATGTATGAGTTTCTCAAGATTGGTAACAGATAGAAACAAGAGAAAGTACACAGTGATTCATCTACCTAGAGAAGTTACAGAGGTTTACACAGAGAATTCCAAGTATAAGTACAAGAAAATAAGAGAGACTTAGAAAACTGGTAAAACCTACATTGTTGATAGAGTTGGGAGTACTTAGCACTGTGAAAACAGCACTTTCGCCGAAGGAAATTTAGTTCTCTAAGTCCGTGAAACAGTGAACAGAGAATGTATGAGTTTCTCAAGTTTGGTAACAGATAGAAACAAGAGAAAGTACACAGTGATTCATCTACCTAGAAAAGTTACAGAGGTTTACACAGAGAATTCCAAGGATAAGTACAAGAAAATAAGAGAGACTTAGAAAACTGGTAAAACCTACATTGTTAATAGAGTTGGGAGTACTTAGCACTGTGAAAAGAGCACTTTAGCAGAAAGAAATCTACTTCTCTAGCACTGGGAAACAGTGAACAGAGAATGTATGAGTTTCTCAAGATTGGTAACAGATAGAAACAAGAGAAAGTACACAGTGATTCATCTACCTAGAAAAGTTACAGAGGTTTACACAGAGAATTCCAAGTATAAGTACAAGAAAATAAGAGAGACTTAGAAAACCGGTAAAACCTACATTGTTGATAGAGTTGGGAGTACTTAGCACTGTGAAAACAGCACTTTCGCCGAAAGAAATTTAGTTCTCTAAGTCCGTGAAACAGTGAACAGAGAATGTATGAGTTTCTCAAGATTGGTAACAGATAGAAACAAGAGAAAGTACACACTGATTCATCTACCTAGAAAAGTTACAGAGGTTTACACAGAGAAAACCACGTATAAGTACAAGAAAATAAGAGAGACTTAGAAAACTGGTAAAACCTACATTGTTGATAGAGTTGGGAGTACTTAGCACTGTGAAAACAGCACTTTCGCAGAAAGAAATCTACTTCTCTAAGACTCGAAAACAGTGAACAGAGAATGTATGAGTTTCTCAAGATTGGTAACAGATAGAAACAAGAGAAAGTACACAGTGATTCATCTACCTAGAGAAGTTACAGAGGTTTACACAGAGAATTCCAAGGATAAGTACAAGAAAATAAGAGAGACTTAGAAAACTGGTAAAACCTACATTGTTGATAGAGTTGGGAGTACTTAGCACTGTGAAAACAGCACTTTCGCCGAAGGAAATTTAGTTCTCTAAGCCCGTGAAACAGTGAACAGAGAATGTATGAGTTTCTCAAGTTTGGTAACAGATAGAAACAAGCAAAAGTACACAGTGATTCATCTACCTAGAAAAGTTACAGAGGTTTACCCAGAGAATTCCAAGGATAAGTACAAGAAAATAAGAGAGACTTAGAAAACTGGTAAAACCTACATTGTTGATAGAGTTGGGAGTACTTAGCACTGTGAAAACAGCACTTTCGGCGAAGGAAATTTAGTTCTCTAAGTCCGTGAAACACTGAACAGAGAATGTATGAGTTTCTCCAGTTTGGTAACAGATAGAAACAAGCGAAAGTACACAGTGATTCATCTACCTAGAAAAGTTACAGAGGTATACACAGAGAATTCCAAGGATAAGTACAAGAAAATAAGAGAGACTTAGAAAACTGGTAAAACCTACATTGTTGATAGAGTTGGGAGTACTTAGCACTGTGAAAACAGCACTTTCGCAGAAAGAAATCTACTTCTCTACGACTGGGAAACAGTGAACAGAGAATGTATGAGTTTCTCAAGATTGGTAACAGATAGAAACAAGAGAAAGTACACAGTGATTCATCTACCTAGAGAAGTTACAGAGGTTTACACAGAGAATTCCAAGTATAAGTACAAGAAAATAAGAGAGACTTAGAAAACTGGTAAAACCTACATTGTTGATAGAGTTGGGAGTACTTAGCACTGTGAAAACAGCACTTTCGCCGAAGGAAATTTAGTTCTCTAAGTCCGTGAAACAGTGAACAGAGAATGTATGAGTTTCTCAAGTTTGGTAACAGATAGAAACAAGCGAAAGTACACAGTGATTCATCTACCTAGAAAAGTTACAGAGGTTTACACAGAGAATTCCAAGGATAAGTACAAGAAAATAAGAGAGACTTAGAAAACTGGTAAAACCTACATTGTTGATAGAGTTGGGAGTACTTAGCACTGTGAAAACAGCACTTTCGCCGAAGGAAATTTAGTTCTCTAAGTCCATGAAACAGTGAACAGAGAATCTATGAGTTTCTCAAGTTTGGCAACAGATAGAAACAAGCGAAAGTACACAGTGATTCATCTATCTAGAAAAGTTACAGAGGTTTACACAGAGAATGCCAAGGATAAGAACAAGAAAATAAGAGAGACTTAGAAAACTGGTAAAACCTACATTGTTGATAGAGTTGGGAGTACTTAGCACTGTGAAAACAGCACTTTCGCCGAAGGAAATTTAGTTCTCTAAGTCCGTGAAACAGTGAACAGAGAATGTATGAGTTTCTCAAGTTTGGTAACAGATGGAAACAAGAGAAAGAACACAGTGATTCACCTACCTAGAAAAGTTACAGAGGTTTACACAGAGAATTCCAAGGATAAGTACAAGAAAATAAGAGAGACTTAGAAAACTGTTAAAACCTACATTGTTAATAGAGTTGGGAGTACTTAGCACTGTGAAAACAGCACTTTAGCAGAAAGAAATCTCCTTCTCTAACACTGGGAAACAGTGAACAGGGAATGTATGAGTTTCTCAAGATTGGTAACAGATAGAAACAAGAGAAAGTACACAGTGATTCATCTACCTAGAAAAGTTACAGAGGTTTACACAGAGAATTCCAAGGATAAGTACAAGAAAATAAGAGAGACGTAGAAAACTGGTAAAACCTACATTGTTGATAGAGTTGGGAGTACTTAGCACTATGAAAACAGCACTTTCGCCGAAGGAAATTTAGTTCTCTACGTCCGTGAAACACTGAACAGAGAATGTATGAGTTTCTCAAGTTTGGTAACAGATAGAAACAAGCGAAAGTACACAGTGATTCATCTACCTAGAAAAGTTACAGAGGTATACACAGAGAATTCCAAGGATAAGTACAAGAAAATAAGAGAGACTTAGAAAACTGGTAAAACCTACATTGTTGATAGAGTTGGGAGTACTTAGCACTGTGAAAACAGCACTTTCGCCGAAGGAAATTTAGTTCTCTAAGTCCGTGAAACAGTGAACAGAGAATGTATGAGTTTCTCCAGTTTGGTAACAGATAGAAACAAGCGAAAGTACACAGTGATTCATCTACCTAGAAAAGTTACAGAGGTTTACACAGAGAATTCCAAGGATAAGTACAAGAAAATAAGAGAGACTTAGAAAACTGGTAAAACCTACATTGTTGATAGAGTTGGGAGTACTTAGCACTGTGAAAACAGCACTTTCGCCGAAGGAAATTTAGTTCTCTAAGTCCGTGAAACAGTGAACAGGGAATGTATGAGTTTCTCAAGTTTGGAAACAGATAGAAACAAGCGAAAGTACACAGTGATTCATCTACCTAGAAAAGTTACAGAGGTTTACACAGAGAATTCCAAGTATAAGTACAAGAAAATAAGAGAGACTTAGAAAACCGGTAAAACCTACATTGTTGATAGAGTTGGGAGTACTTAGCACTGTGAAAACAGCACTTTCGCAGAAAGAAATCTACTTCTCTAAGACTGGGAAACAGTGAACAGAGAATGTATGAGTTTCTCAAGTTTGGAAACAGATAGAAACAAGCGAAAGTACACAGTGATTCATCTATCTAGAAAAGTTACAGAGGTTTACACAGGGAATTCCAAGGATAAGTACAAGAAAATAAGAGAGACTTAGAAAACTGGTAAAACCTACATTGTTGATAGAGTTGGGAGTACTTAGCACTGTGAAAACAGCACTTTCGCCGAAGGAAAATTAGTTCTCTAAGTCCGTGAAACAGTGAACAGAGAATGTATGAGTTTCTCAAGTTTGGTAACAGATGGAAACAAGAGAAAGAACACAGTGATTCATCTACCTAGAAAAGTTACAGAGGTTTACACAGAGAATTCCAAGGATAAGTACAAGAAAATAAGAGAGACTTAGAAAACTGGTAAAACCTACATTGTTAATAGAGTTGGGAGTACTTAGCACTGTGAAAACAGCACTTTAGCAGAAAGAAATCTACTTCTCTAGCACTGGGAAACAGTGAACAGAGAATGTATGAGTTTCTCAAGATTGGTAACAGATAGAAACAAGAGAAAGTACACAGTGATTCATCTACCTAGAAAAGTTACAGAGGTTTACACAGAGAATTCCAAGTATAAGTACAAGAAAATAAGAGAGACTTAGAAAACCGGTAAAACCTACATTGTTGATAGAGTTGGGAGTACTTAGCACTGTGAAAACAGCACTTTCGCCGAAAGAAATTTAGTTCTCTAAGTCCGTGAAACAGTGAACAGAGAATGTATGAGTTTCTCAAGATTGGTAACAGATAGAAACAAGAGAAAGTACACACTGATTCATCTACCTAGAAAAGTTACAGAGGTTTACACAGAGAAAACCAAGTATAAGTACAAGAAAATAAGAGAGACTTAGAAAACTGGTAAAACCTACATTGTTGATAGAGTTGGGAGTACTTAGCACTGTGAAAACAGCACTTTCGCAGAAAGAAATCTACTTCTCTAAGACTCGAAAACAGTGAACAGAGAATGTATGAGTTTCTCAAGATTGGTAACAGATAGAAACAAGAGAAAGTACACAGTGATTCATCTATCTAGAGAAGTTACAGAGGTTTACACAGAGAATTCCAAGGATAAGTACAAGAAAATAAGAGAGACTTAGAAAACTGGTAAAACCTACATTGTTGATAGAGTTGGGAGTACTTAGCACTGTGAAAACAGCACTTTCGCCGAAGGAAATTTAGTTCTCTAAGCCCGTGAAACAGTGAACAGAGAATGTATGAGTTTCTCAAGTTTGGTAACAGATAGAAACAAGCGAAAGTACACAGTGATTCATCTACCTAGAAAAGTTACAGAGGTTTACCCAGAGAATTCCAAGGATAAGTACAAGAAAATAAGAGAGACTTAGAAAACTGGTAAAACCTACATTGTTGATAGAGTTGGGAGTACTTAGCACTGTGAAAACAGCACTTTCGCAGAAAGAAATCTACTTCTCTACGACTGGGAAACAGTGAACAGAGAATGTATGAGTTTCTCAAGATTGGTAACAGATAGAAACAAGAGAAAGTACACAGTGATTCATCTACCTAGAGAAGTTACAGAGGTTTACACAGAGAATTCCAAGTATAAGTACAAGAAAATAAGAGAGACTTAGAAAACTGGTAAAACCTACATTGTTGATAGAGTTGGGAGTACTTAGCACTGTGAAAACAGCACTTTCGCCGAAGGAAATTTAGTTCTCTAAGTCCGTGAAACAGTGAACAGAGAATGTATGAGTTTCTCAAGTTTGGTAACAGATAGAAACAAGCGAAAGTACACAGTGATTCATCTACCTAGAAAAGTTAAAGAGGTTTACACAGAGAATTCCAAGGATAAGTACAAGAAAATAAGAGAGACTTAGAAAACTGGTAAAACCTACATTGTTAATAGAGTTGGGAGTACTTAGCACTGTGAAAACAGCACTTTAGCAGAAAGAAATCTACTTCTCTAGCACTGGGAAACAGTGAACAGAGAATGTATGAGTTTCTCAAGATTGGTAACAGATAGAAACAAGAGAAAGTACACAGTGATTCATCTACCTAGAAAAGTTACAGAGGTTTACACAGAGAATTCCAAGTATAAGTACAAGAAAATAAGAGAGACTTAGAAAACCGGTAAAACCTACATTGTTGATAGAGTTGGGAGTACTTAGCACTGTGAAAACAGCACTTTCGCCAAAAGAAATTTAGTTCTCTAAGTCCGTGAAACAGTGAACAGAGAATGTATGAGTTTCTCAAGATTGGTAACAGATAGAAACAAGAGAAAGTACACACTGATTCATCTACCTAGAAAAGTTACAGAGGTTTACCCAGAGAAAACCAAGTATAAGTACAAGAAAATAAGAGAGACTTAGAAAACTGGTAAAACCTACATTGTTGATAGAGTTGGGAGTACTTAGCACTGTGAAAACAGCACTTTCGCAGAAAGAAATCTACTTCTCTAAGACTCGAAAACAGTGAACAGAGAATGTATGAGTTTCTCAAGATTGGTAACAGATAGAAACAAGAGAAAGTACACAGTGATTCATCTACCTAGAGAAGTTACAGAGGTTTACACAGAGAATTCCAAGGATAAGTACAAGAAAATAAGAGAGACTTAGAAAACTGGTAAAACCTACATTGTTGATAGAGTTGGGAGTACTTAGCACTGTGAAAACAGCACTTTCGCCGAAGGAAATTTAGTTCTCTAAGTCCGTGAAACAGTGAACAGAGAATGTATGAGTTTCTCCAGTTTGGTAACAGATAGAAACAAGCGAAAGTACACAGTGATTCATCTACCTAGAAAAGTTACAGAGGTTTACACAGAGAATTCCAAGGATAAGTACAAGAAAATAAGAGAGACTTAGAAAACTGGTAAAACCTACATTGTTGATAGAGTTGGGAGTACTTAGCACTGTGAAAACAGCACTTTCGCCGAAGGAAATTTAGTTCTCTAAGTCCGTGAAACAGTGAACAGGGAATGTATGAGTTTCTCAAGTTTGGAAACAGATAGAAACAAGCGAAAGTACACAGTGATTCATCTAACTAGAAAAGTTACAGAGGTTTTCACAGAGAATTCCAAGTATAAGTACAAGAAAATAAGAGAGACTTAGAAAACCGGTAAAACCTACATTGTTGATAGAGTTGGGAGTACTTAGCACTGTGAAAACAGCACTTTCGCAGAAAGAAATCTACTTCTCTAAGACTGGGAAACAGTGAACAGAGAATGTATGAGTTTCTCAAGTTTGGAAACAGATAGAAACAAGCGAAAGTACACAGTGATTCATCTATCTAGAAAAGTTACAGAGGTTTACACAGGGAATTCCAAGGATAAGTACAAGAAAATAAGAGAGACTTAGAAAACTGGTAAAACCTACATTGTTGATAGAGTTGGGAGTACTTAGCACTGTGAAAACAGCACTTTCGCCGAAAGGAAATTTAGTTCTCTAAGTCCGTGAAACAGTGAACAGAGAATGTATGAGTTTCTCAAGTTTGGTAACAGATGGAAACAAGAGAAAGAACACAGTGATTCATCTACCTAGAAAAGTTACAGAGGTTTACACAGAGAATTCCAAGGATAAGTACAAGAAAATAAGAGAGACTTAGAAAACTGGTAAAACCTACATTGTTAATAGAGTTGGGAGTACTTAGCACTGTGAAAACAGCACTTTAGCAGAAAGAAATCTACTTCTCTAGCACTGGGAAACAGTGAACAGAGAATGTATGAGTTTCTCAAGATTGGTAACAGATAGAAACAAGAGAAAGTACACAGTGATTCATCTACCTAGAAAAGTTACAGAGGTTTACACAGAGAATTCCAAGTATAAGTACAAGAAAATAAGAGAGACTTAGAAAACCGGTAAAACCTACATTGTTGATAGAGTTGGGAGTACTTAGCACTGTGAAAACAGCACTTTCGCCGAAAGAAATTTAGTTCTCTAAGTCCGCGAAACAGTGAACAGAGAATGTATGAGTTTCTCAAGATTGGTAACAGATAGAAACAAGAGAAAGTACACACTGATTCATCTACCTAGAAAAGTTACAGAGGTTTACACAGAGAAAACCAAGTATAAGTACAAGAAAATAAGAGAGACTTAGAAAACTGGTAAAACCTACATTGTTGATAGAGTTGGGAGTACTTAGCACTGTGAAAACAGCACTTTCGCAGAAAGAAATCTACTTCTCTAAGACTCGAAAACAGTGAACAGAGAATGTATGAGTTTCTCAAGATTGGTAACAGATAGAAACAAGAGAAAGTACACAGTGATTCATCTACCTAGAGAAGTTACAGAGGTTTACACAGAGAATTCCAAGGATAAGTACAAGAAAATAAGAGAGACTTAGAAAACTGGTAAAACCTACATTGTTGATAGAGTTGGGAGTACTTAGCACTGTGAAAACAGCACTTTGGCCGAAGGAAATTTAGTTCTCTAAGCCCGTGAAACAGTGAACAGAGAATGTATGAGTTTCTCAAGTTTGGTAACAGATAGAAACAAGCGAAAGTACACAGTGATTCATCTACCTAGAAAAGTTACAGAGGTTTACACAGAGAATTCCAAGGATAAGTACAAGAAAATAAGAGAGACTTAGAAAACTGGTAAAACCTACATTGTTGATAGAGTTGGGAGTACTTAGCACTGTGAAAACAGCACTTTCGCCGAAGGAAATTTAGTTCTCTAAGTCCGTGAAACAGTGAACAGAGAATGTATGAGTTTCTCCAGTTTGGTAACAGATAGAAACAAGCGAAAGTACACAGTGATTCATCTACCTAGAAAAGTTACAGAGGTTTACACAGAGAATTCCAAGGATAAGTACAAGAAAATAAGAGAGACTTAGAAAACTGGTAAAACCTACATTGTTGATAGAGTTGGGAGTACTTAGCACTGTGAAAACAGCACTTTCGCAGAAAGAAATCTACTTCTCTACGACTGGGAAACAGTGAACAGAGAATGTATGAGTTTCTCAAGATTGGTAACAGATAGAAACAAGAGAAAGTACACAGTGATTCATCTACCTAGAAAAGTTACAGAGGTTTACACAGAGAATTCCAAGGATAAGTACAAGAAAATAAGAGAGACTTAGAAAACTGGTAAAACCTACATTGTTGATAGAGTTGGGAGTACTTAGCACTGTGAAAACAGCACTTTTGCCCAAGGAAATTTTGTTCTCTAAGTCCGTGAAACAGTGAACAGAGAATGTTTGAGTTTCTCAAGAATGGTAACAGATAGAAACAAGAGAAAGTACACAGTGATTCATCTACCCAGAAAAGTTACAGAGGTTTACACAGAGAACTCCAAGGATAAGTACAAGAAAATAAGAGAGACTTAGAAAACTGGTAAAACCTACATTGTTGATAGAGTTGGGAGTACTTAGCACTGTGAAAACAGGACGTTCGCCGAAGGAAATTTAGTTCTCTAAGTCCGTGAAACAGTGAACAGAGAATGTATGAGTTTCTCAAGTTTGGTAACAGATAGAAACAAGAGAAAGTACACAGTGATTCATCTACCTAGAAAAGTTACAGAGGTTTACACAGAGAATTCCAAGGATAAGTACAAGAAAATAAGAGAGACTTAGAAAACTGGTAAAACCTACATTGTTGATAGAGTTGGGAGTACTTAGCACTGTGAAAACAGCACTTTCGCCGAAGGAAAATTAGTTCTCTAAGTCCGTGAAACAGTGAACAGAGAATGTATGAGTTTCTCCAGTTTGGTAACAGATAGAAACAAGCGAAAGTACACAGTGATTCATCTACCTTGAAAAGTTACAGAGGTTTACACAGAGAATTCCAAGGATAAGTACAAGAAAATAAGAGAGACTTAGAAAACTGGTAAAACCTACATTGTTGATAGAGTTGGGAGTACTTAGCACTGTGAAAACAGCACTTTCGCCGAAGGAAATTTAGTTCTCTAAGTCCGTGAAACAGTGAACAGAGAATGTATGAGTTTCTCCAGTTTGGTAACAGATAGAAATAAGCGAAAGTACACAGTGATTCATCTACCTAGAAAAGTTACAGAGGTTTACACAGAGAATTCCAAGGATAAGTACAAGAAAATAAGAGAGACTTAGAAAACTGGTAAAACCTACATTGTTGATAGAGTTGGGAGTACTTAGCACTGTGAAAACAGCACTTTCGCCCAAGGAAATTTTGTTCTCTAAGTCCGTGAAACAGTGAACAGAGAATGTATGAGTTTCTCCAGTTTGGTAACAGATAGAAACAAGCGAAAGTACACAGTGATTCATCTACCTAGAAAAGTTACAGAGGTTTACCCAGAGAATTCCAAGGATAAGTTCAAGAAAATAAGAGAGACTTAGAAAACTGGTAAAACCTACATTGTTGATAGAGTTGGGAGTACTTAGCACTGTGAAAACAGCACTTTCGCCGAAGGAAATTTAGTTCTCTAAGTCCGTGAAACACTGAACAGAGAATGTATGAGTTTCTCGAGTTTGGTAACAGATAGAAACAAGCGAAAGTACACAGTGATTCATCTACCTAGAAAAGTTACAGAGGTATACACATAGAATTCCAAGGATAAGTACAAGAAAATAAGAGAGACTTTGAAAACTGGTAAAACCTACATTGTTGATAGAGTTGGGAGTACTTAGCACTGTGAAAACAGCACTTTCGCCGAAGGAAATTTATTTCTCTAAGTCCGTGAAACAGTGAACAGAGAATGTATGAGTTTCTCCAGTTTGGTAACAGATAGAAACAAGCGAAAGTACACAGTGATTCATCTACCTAGAAAAGTTACAGAGGTTTACACAGAGAATTCCAAGGATAAGTACAAGAAAATAAGAGAGACTTAGAAAACTGGTAAAACCTACATTGTTGATAGAGTTGGGAGTACTTAGCACTGTGAAAACAGCACTTTCGCAGAAAGAAATCTACTTCTCTACGACTGGGAAACAGTGAACAGAGAATGTATGAGTTTCTCAAGATTGGTAACAGATAGAAACAAGAGAAAGTACACAGTGATTCATCTACCTAGAGAAGTTACAGAGGTTTACACAGAGAATTTCAAGTATAAGTACAAGAAAATAAGAGAGACTTAGAAAACGGGTAAAACCTACATTGTTGATAGAGTTGGGAGTACTTAGCACTGTGAAAACAGCACTTTCGCCGAAGAAAATTTAGTTCTCTAAGTCCGTGAAACAGTGAACAGAGAATGTATGAGTTTCTCAAGTTTGGTAACAGATAGAAACAAGCGAAAGTACACAGTGATTCATCTACCTAGAAAAGTTACAGAGGTTTACACAGAGAATTCCAAGGATAAGTACAAGAAAATAAGAGAGACTTAGAAAACTGGTAAAACCTACATTGTTGATAGAGTTGGGAGTACTTAGCACTGTGAAAACAGCACTTTCGCCCAAGGAAATTTTGTTCTCTAAGTCCGTGAAACAGTGAACAGAGAATGTATGAGTTTCTCAAGTTTGGTAACAGATAGAAACAAGCGAAAGTACACAGTGATTCATCTACCTAGAAAAGTTACAGAGGTTTACACAGAGAATTCCAAGGATAAGTACAAGAAAATAAGAGAGACTTAGAAAACTGGTAAAACCTACATTGTTGATAGAGTTGGGAGTACTTAGCACTGTGAAAACAGCACTTTCGCCCAAGGAAATTTTGTTTTCTAAGTCCGTGAAACAGTGAACAGAGAATGTATGAGTTTCTCAAGTTTGGTAACAGATAGAAACAAGCGAAAGTACACAGTGATTCATCTACCTAGAAAAGTTACAGAGGTTTACCCAGAGAATTCCAAGGATAAGTACAAGAAAATAAGAGAGACTTAGAAAACTGGTAAAACCTACATTGTTGATAGAGTTGGGAGTACTTAGCACTGTGAAAACAGCACTTTCGCCGAAGGAAATTTAGTTCTCTAAGTCCGTGAAACACTGAACAGAGAATGTATGAGTTTCTCCAGTTTGGTAACAGATAGAAACAAGCGAAAGTACACAGTGATTCATCTACCTAGAAAAGTTACAGAGGTATACACAGAGAATTCCAAGGATAAGTACAAGAAAATAAGAGAGACTTAGAAAACTGGTAAAACCTACATTGTTGATAGAGTTGGGAGTACTTAGCACTGTGAAAACAGCACTTTCGCCGAAGGAAATTTAGTTCTCTAAGTCCGTGAAACAGTGAACAGAGAATGTATGAGTTTCTCCAGTTTGGTAACAGATAGAAACAAGCGAAAGTACACAGTGATTCATCTACCTAGAAAAGTTACAGAGGTTTACACAGAGAATTCCAAGGATAAGTACAAGAAAATAAGAGAGACTTAGAAAACTGGTAAAACCTACATTGTTGATAGAGTTGGGAGTACTTAGCACTGTGAAAACAGCACTTTCGCCGAAGGAAATTTAGTTCTCTAAGTCCGTGAAACAGTGAACAGGGAATGTATGAGTTTCTCAAGTTTGGAAACAGATAGAAACAAGCGAAAGTACACAGTGATTCATCTACCTAGAAAAGTTACAGAGGTTTACACAGAGAATTCCAAGTATAAGTACAAGAAAATAAGAGAGACTTAGAAAACCGGTAAAACGTACATTGTTGATAGAGTTGGGAGTACTTAGCACTGTGAAAACAGCACTTTCGCCCCAAAAAATTTAGTTCTCTAAGTCCGTGAAACAGTGAACAGAGAATGTATGAGTTTCTCATGTTTGGTAACAGATAGAAACAAGCGAAAGTACACAGTGATTCATCTACCTAGCGAAGTTACAGAGGTTTACACAGAGAATTCCAAGGATAAGTACAGGAAAATAAGAGAGACTTAGAAAACTGGTAAAACCTACATTGTTGATATAGTTGGGAGTACTTAGCACTGTGAAAACAGCACTTTTGCCGAAGGAAATTTAGTTCTCTAAGTCCGTGAAACAGTGAACAGAGAATGTATGAGTTTCTCAAGTTTGGTAACAGATAGAAACAAGCGAAAGTACACAGTGATTCATCTACCTAGAAAAGTTACAGAGGTTTACACAGAGAAAATCAAGTATAAGTACAAGAAAGTAAAAGAGACTTAGAAAACTGGTAAAACCTACATTGTTGATAGAGTTGGGAGTACTTAGCACTGTGAAAGCAGCACTTTCGCAGAAAGAAATCTACTTCTCTAACACGGGGAAACAGTGAACAGAGAATGTATGAGTTTCTCAAGTTTCTCAAGAATGGTAACAGATAGAAACAAGAGAAAGTACACAGTGATTCATCTACCTAGAAAAGTTACAGAGGTTTACACAGAGAATTCCAAGGATAAGTACAAGAAAATGAGAGAGACTTAGAAAACTGGTAAAACCTACATTGTTGATAGAGTTGGGAGTACTTAGCACTGTGAAAACAGCACTTTCGCCGAAGGAAATTTAGTTCTCTAAGTCCGTGAAACAGTGAACAGAGAATGTATGAGTTTCTCAAGTTTGGTAACAGATAGAAACAAGCGAAAGTACACAGTGATTCATCTACCTAGAAAAGTTACAGAGGTTTACACAGAGAATTCCAAGGATAAGTACAAGAAAATAAGAGAGACTTAGAAAACTGGTAAAACCTACATTGTTGATAGAGTTGGGAGTACTTAGCACTGTGAAAACAGCACTTTCGCCGAAGAAAATTTAGTTCTCTAAGTCCGTGAAACAGTGAACAGAGAATGTATGAGTTTCTCAAGTTTGGTAACAGATAGAAACAAGCGAAAGTACACAGTGATTCATCTACCTAGAAAAGTTACAGAGGTTTACCCAGAGAATTCCAAGGATAAGTACAAGAAAATAAGAGAGAATTAGAAAACTGGTAAAACCTACATTGTTGATAGAGTTGGGAGTACTTAGCACTGTGAAAACAGCACTTTCGCCGAAGGAAATTTAGTTCTCTAAGTCCGTGAAACACTGAACAGAGAATGTATGAGTTTCTCCAGTTTGGTAACAGATAGAAACAAGCGAAAGTACACAGTGATTCATCTACCTAGAAAAGTCACAGAGGTTTACACAGAGAATTCCAAGGATAAGTACAAGAAAATAAGAGAGACTTAGAAAACTGGTAAAACCTACATTGTTGATAGAGTTGGGAGTACTTAGCACTGTGAAAACAGCACTTTCGCCGAAGGAAATTTAGTTCTCTAAGTCCGTGAAACAGTGAACAGAGAATGTATGAGTTTCTCAAGTTTGGTAAGAGATAGAAACAAGCGAAAGTACACAGTGATTCATCTACCTAGAAAAGTTACAGAGGTTTACACAGAGAATTCCAAGGATAAGTACAAGAAAATAAGAGAGACTTAGAAAACTGGTAAAACCTACATTGTTGATAGAGTTGGGAGTACTTAGCACTGTGAAAACAGCACTTTCGCCGAAAGAAATTTAGTTCTCTAAGTCCGTGAAACAGTGAACAGAGAACATATGAGTTTCTCAAGATTGGTAACAGATAGAAACAAGCGAAAGTACACAGTGATTCATCTACCTAGAAAAGTTACAGAGGTTTACACAGAGAAAACCAAGTATAAGTACAAGAAAATAAGAGAGACTTAGAAAGCTGGTAAAACCTACATTGTTGATAGAGTTGGGAGTACTTAGCACTGTGAAAACAGCACTTTCGCCCAAAAAAATTTAGTTCTCTAAGTCCGTGAAACAGTGAACAGAGAATGTATGAGTTTCTCAAGTTTGGTAACAGATAGAAACAAGCGAAAGTACACAGTGATTCATCTACCTAACGAAGTTACAGAGGTTTACACAGAGAATTCCAAGGATAAGTACAAGAAAATAAGAGAGACTTAGAAAACTGGTAAAACCTACATTGTTGATAAAGTTGGGAGTACTTAGCACTGTGAAAACAGCACTTTCGCTGAAGGAAATTTAGTTCTCTAAGTCCGTGAAACAGTGAACAGAGAATGTATGAGTTTCTCAAGTTTGGTAACAGATAGAAACAAGCGAAAGTACACAGTGATTCATCTACCTAGAAAAGTTACAGAGGTTTACACAGAGAAAATCAAGTATAAGTACAAGAAAGTAAAAGAGACTTAGAAAACTGGTAAAACCTACATTGTTGATAGAGTTGGGAGTACTTAGCACTGTGAAAGCAGCACTTTCGCAGAAAGAAATCTACTTCTCTAAGACTGGGAAACAGTGAACAGAGAATGTATGAGTTTCTCAAGATTGGTAACAGATAGAAACAAGAGAAAGTACACAGTGATTCATCTACCTAGAAAAGTTACAGAGGTTTACACAGAGAATTCCAAGTATAAGTACAAGAAAATAAGAGAGACTTAGAAAACCGGTAAAACCTACATTGTTGATAGAGTTGGGAGTACTTAGAACTGTGAAAACAGCACTTTCGCAGAAAGATATCTACTTCTCTAACACGGGGAAATAGTGAACAGAGAATGTATGAGTTTCTCAAGATTGGTAACAGATAGAAACAAGAGAAAGTACACAGTGATTCATCTACCTAACGAAGTTACAGAGGTTTACACAGAGAATTCCAAGGATAAGTACAAGAAAATAAGAGAGACTTAGAAACCTGGTAAAACCTACATTGTTGATAGAGTTGGGAGTACTTAGCACTGTGAAAACAGCACTTTCGCCGAAGGAAATTTAGTTCTCTAAGTCCGTGAAACAGTGAACAGAGAATGTATGAGTTTCTCAAGTTTGGTAACAGATAGAAACAAGCGAAAGTACACAGTGATTCATCTACCTAGAAAAGTTACAGAGGTTTACACAGAGAATTCCAAGGATAAGTACAAGAAAATAAGAGAGACTTAGAAAACTGGTAAAACCTACATTGTTGATAGAGTTGGGAGTACTTAGCACTGTGAAAACAGCACTTTCGCCGAAGGAAATTTAGTTCTCTAAGTCCATGAAACAGTGAACAGGGAATGTATGAGTTTCTCAAGTTTGGTAACAGATAGAAACAAGCGAAAGTACACAGTGATTCATCTATCTAGAAAAGTTACAGAGGTTTACACAGAGAATGCCAAGGATAAGTACAAGAAAATAAGAGAGACTTAGAAAACTGGTAAAACCTACATTGTTGATAGAGTTGGGAGTACTTAGCACTGTGAAAACAGCACTTTCGCTGAAGGAAATTTAGTTCTCTAAGTCCGTGAAACAGTGAACAGAGAATGTATGAGTTTCTCAAGTTTGGTAACAGATGGAAACAAGAGAAAGAACACAGTGATTCATCTACCTAGAAAAGTTACAGAGGTTTACACAGAGAATTCCAAGGATAAGTACAAGAAAATAAGAGAGACTTAGAAAACTGGTAAAACCTACATTGTTAATAGAGTTGGGAGTACTTAGCACTGTGAAAACAGCACTTTAGCAGAAAGAAATCTACTTCTCTAACACTGGGAAACAGTGAACAGAGAATGTATGAGTTTCTCAAGATTGGTAACAGATAGAAACAAGAGAAAGTACACAGTGATTCATCTACCTAGAAAAGTTACAGAGGTTTACACAGAGAATTCCAAGTATAAGTACAAGAAAATAAGAGAGACTTAGAAAACCGGTAAAACCTACATTGTTGATAGAGTTGGGAGTACTTAGCACTGTAAAACAGCACTTTCGCAGAAAGAAATCTACTTCTCTACGACAGGGAAACAGTGAACAGAGAATGTATGAGTTTCTCAAGATTGGTAACAGATAGAAACAAGAGAAAGTACACAGTGATTCATCTACCTAGAAAAGTTACAGAGGTTTACACAGAGAATTCCAAGGATAAGTACAAGAAAATAAGAGAGACTTAGAAAACTGGTAAAACCTACATTGTTGATAGAGTTGGGAGTACTTAGCACTGTGAAAACAGCACTTTCGCCCAAGGAAATTTTGTTCTCTAAGTCCGTGAAACAGTGAACAGAGAATGTATGAGTTTCTCAAGTTTGGTAACAGATAGAAACAAGCGAAAGTACACAGTGATTCATCTACCTAGAAAAGTTACAGAGGTTTACCCAGAGAATTCCAAGGATAAGTACAAGAAAATAAGAGAGACTTAGAAAACTGGTAAAACCTACATTGTTGATAGAGTTGGGAGTACTTAGCACTGTGAAAACAGCACTTTCGCCGAAGGAAATTTAGTTCTCTAAGTCCGTGAAACACTGAACAGAGAATGTATGAGTTTCTCCAGTTTGGTAACAGATAGAAACAAGCGAAAGTACACAGTGATTCATCTACCTAGAAAAGTTACAGAGGTATACACAGAGAATTCCAAGGATAAGTACAAGAAAATAAGAGAGACTTAGAAAACTGGTAAAACCTACATTGTTGATAGAGTTGGGAGTACTTAGCACTGTGAAAACAGCACTTTCGCCGAAGGAAATTTAGTTCTCTAAGTCCGTGAAACAGTGAACAGAGAATGTATGAGTTTCTCAAGTTTGGTAACAGATAGAAACAAGCGAAAGTACACAGTGATTCATCTACCTAGAAAAGTTACAGAGGTTTACACAGAGAATTCCAAGGATAAGTACAAGAAAATAAGAGAGACTTAGAAAACTGGTAAAACCTACATTGTTGATAGAGTTGGGAGTACTTAGCACTGTGAAAACAGCACTTTCGCCGAAGGAAATTTAGTTCTCTAAGTCCGTGAAACAGTGAACAGGGAATGTATGAGTTTCTCAAGTTTGGAAACAGATAGAAACAAGCGAAAGTACACAGTGATTCTTCTACCTAGAAAAGTTACAGAGGTTTACACAGAGAATTCCAAGTATAAGTACAAGAAAATAAGAGAGACTTAGAAAACCGGTAAAACCTACATTGTTGATAGAGTTGGGAGTACTTAGCACTGTGAAAACAGCACTTTCGCAGAAAGAAATCTACTTCTCTAAGACTGGGAAACAGTGAACAGAGAATGTATGAGTTTCTTAAGATTGGTAACAGATAGAAACAAGAGAAAGTACACAGTGATTCATCTACCTAGAGAAGTTACAGAGGTTTACACAGAGAATTCCAAGTATAAGTACAAGAAAATAAGAGAGACTTAGAAAACTGGTAAAACCTACATTGTTGATAGAGTTGGGAGTACTTAGCACTGTGAAAACAGCACTTTCGCCGAAGGAAATTTAGTTCTCTAAGTCCGTGAAATAGTGAACAGAGAATGTATGAGTTTCTCAAGTTTGGTAACAGATAGAAACAAGCGAAAGTACACAGTGATTCATCTACCTAGAAAAGTTACGGAGGTTTACACAGAGAATTCCAAGGATAAGTACAAGAAAATAAGAGAGACTTAGAAAACTGGTAAAACCTACATTGTTGATAGAGTTGGGAGTACTTAGCACTGTGAAAACAGCACTTTCGCCGAAGGAAATTTAGTTCTCTAAGTCCGTGAAACAGTGAACAGAGAATGTATGAGTTTCTCAAGTTTGGTAACAGATGGAAACAAGAGAAAGAACACAGTGATTCATCTACCTAGAAAAGTTACAGAGGTTTACACAGAGAATTCCAAGGATAAGTACAAGAAAATAAGAGAGACTTAGAAAACTGGTAAAACCTACATTGTTAATAGAGTTGGGAGTACTTAGCACTGTGAAAACAGCACTTTAGCAGAAAGAAATCTACTTCTCTAACACTGGGAAACAGTGAACAGAGAATGTATGAGTTTCTCAAGATTGGTAACAGATAGAAACAAGAGAAAGTACACAGTGATTCATCTACCTAGAAAAGTTACAGAGGTTTACACAGAGAATTCCAAGTATAAGTACAAGAAAATAAGAGAGACTTAGAAAACCGGTAAAACCTACATTGTTGATAGAGTTGGGAGTACTTAGCACTGTGAAAACAGCACTTTCGCCGAAAGAAATTTAGTTCTCTAAGTCCGTGAAACAGTGAACAGAGAATGTATGAGTTTCTCAAGATTGGTAACAGATAGAAACAAGAGAAAGTACACACTGATTCATCTACCTAGTAAAGTTACAGAGGTTTACACAGAGAAAACCAAGTATAAGTACAAGAAAATAAGAGAGACTTAGAAAACTGGTAAAACCTACATTGTTGATAGAGTTGGGAGTACTTAGCACTGTGAAAACAGCACTTTCGCAGAAAGAAATCTACTTCTCTAAGACTCGAAAACAGTGAACAGAGAATGTATGAGTTTCTCAAGATTGGTAACAGATAGAAACAAGAGAAAGTACACAGTGATTCATCTACCTAGAGAAGTTACAGAGGTTTACACAGAGAATTCCAAGGATAAGTACAAGAAAATAAGAGAGACTTAGAAAACTGGTAAAACCTAAATTGTTGATAGAGTTGGGAGTACTTAGCACTGTGAAAACAGCACTTTCGCCGAAGGAAATTTAGTTCTCTAAGTCCGTGAAGCAGTGAACAGAGAATTTAAGAGTTTCTCAAGATTGGTAACAGATAGAAACAAGCGAAAGTACACAGTGATTCATCTACCTAGAAAAGTTACAGAGGTTTACACAGAAAATTCCAAGGATAAGTACAAGAAAATAAGAGAGACTTAGAAAACTGGTAAAACCTACATTGTTGATAGAGTTGGGAGTACTTAGCACTGTGAAAACAGCACTTTCGCCGAAGGAAATTTAGTTCTCTAAGTCCGTGAAACAGTGAACAGAGAATGTATGAGTTTCTCAAGTTTGGTAACAGATAGAAACAAGCGAAAGTACACAGTGATTCATCAACCTAGAAAAGTTACAGAGGATTACACAGAGAATACCAAGGATAAGTACAAGAAAATAAGAGAGACTTAGAAAACTGGTAAAACCTAAATTGTTGAGAGAGTTGGGAGTACTTAGCACTGTGAAAACAGCACTTTCACCGAAGGAAATTTAGTTTTCTAAGTCCGTGAAACAGTGAACAGAGAATGTATGAGTTTCTCAAGTTTGGTAACAGATAGAAACAAGAGAAAGTACACAGTGATTCATCCACCTAGAAAAGTTACAGAGATTTAAACAGAGAATTCCAAGTGTAAGTACAAGAAAATAAGAGAGACTTAGAAAACCGGTAAAACCTACATTGTTGATAGAGTTGGGAGTACTTAGCACTGTGAAAACAGCACTTTCGCAGAAAGAAATCTACTTCTCTACGACTGGGAAACAGTGAACAGAGAATGTATGAGTTTCTCAAGATTTTTTAACAGATAGAAACAAGAGAAATTACACAGTGATTCATCTACCTAGAGAAGTTACAGAGGTTTACACAGAGAATTCCAAGGATAAGTACAAGAAAATAAGAGAGACTTAGAAAACTGGTAAAACCTACATTGTTGATAGAGTTGGGAGTACTTAGCACTGTGAAAACAGCACTTTCGCAGAAAGAAATCTACTTCTCTAAGACTGGGAAACAGTGAACAGAGAATGTATGAGTTTCTCAAGATTGGTAACAGATAGAAACAAGAGAAAGTACACAGTGATTCATCTACCTAGAGAAGTTACAGAGGTTTACACAGAGAATTCCAAGGATAAGTAAAAGAAAATAAGAGAGACTTAGAAAACTGATAAAACCTACATTGTTGATAGAGTTGGGAGTACTTAGCACTGTGAAAACAGCACTTTCGCCTAAGGAAATTTAGTTCTCTAAGTCGGTGAAACAGTGAACAGAGAATGTATGAGTTTCTCAAGATTGGTAACAGATAGAAACAAGAGAAAGTACACAGTGATTCATCTACCTAGAAAAGTTACAGAGGTTTACACAGAGAATTCCAAGGATAAGTACAAGAAAATAAGAGAGACTTAGAAAACTGGTAAAACCTACATTGTTGATAGAGTTGGGAGTACTTAGCACTGTGAAAACAGCACTTTAGCCGAAGGAAACTTAGTTCTCTAAGTCCGTGAAACAGTGAACAGAGAATGTATGAGTTTCTCAAGTTTGGTAACAGATGGAAACAAGAGAAAGAACACAGTGATTCATCTACCTAGAAAAGTTACAGAGGTTTACACAGAGAATTCCAAGGATAAGTACAAGAAAATAAGAGAGACTTAGAAAACTGGTAAAACCTACATTGTTAATAGAGTTGGGAGAACTTAGCACTGTGAAAACAGCACTTTAGCAGAAAGAAATCTACTTCTCTAACACTGGGAAACAGTCAACAGAGAATGTATGAGTTTCTCAAGATTGGTAACAGATAGAAACAAGAGAAAGTACACAGTGATTCATCTACCTAGAGAAGTTACAGAGGTTTACACAGAGAATTCCAAGGATAAGTACAAGAAAATAAGAGAGACTTAGAAAACTGGTAAAACCTAAATTTTTGATAGAGTTGGGAGTACATAGCACTGTGAAAACAGCACTTTCGCCGAAGGAAATTTAGTTCTCTAAGTCCGTGAAACAGTGAACAGAGAATTTATGAGTTTCTCAAGATTGGTACCAGATAGAAACAAGCGAAAGTACACAGTGATTCATCTACCTAGAAAAGTTACAGAGGTTTACACAGAGAACTCCAAGGATAAGTACAAGAAAACAAGAGAGACTTAGTAAACTGGTAAAACCTACATTGTTGATAGAGTTCGGAGTACTTAGCACTGTGAAAACAGCACTTTCGCCGAAGGAAATTTAGTTCTCTAAGTCCGTGAAACAGTGAATAGAGAATGTATGAGTTTCTCAAGTTTGGTAACAGATAGAAACAAGCGAAAGTACACAGTGATTCATCTACCTAGAAAAGTTACAGAGGTTTACACAGAGAATTCCAAGGATAAGTACAAGAAAATAAGAGAGACTTAGAAAACTGGTAAAACCTACATTGTTGATAGAGTTGGGAGTACTAAGCACTGTGAAAACAGCACTTTCGCCGAAGGAAATTTAGTTCTCTAAGTCCGTGAAACAGTGAACAGAGAATGTATGAGTTTCTCAAATTTGGTAACAGACAGAAACAAGCGAAAGTACACAGTGATTCATCTACGTAGAAAAGTTACAGAGGTTTACACAGAGAATTCCAAGGATAAGTACAAGAAAATAAGAGAGACTTAGAAAACTGGTAAAACCTACATTGTTGATAGAGTTGGGAGTACTTAGCACTGTGAAAACAGCACTTTAGCAGAAAGAAATCTACTTCTCTAACACTGGGAAACAGTCAACAGAGAATGTATGAGTTTCTCAAGATTGGTAACAGATAGAAACAAGAGAAAGTACACAGTGATTCATCTACCTAGAAAAGTTACAGAGGTTTACACAGAGAATTCCAAGTATAAGTACAAGACAATAAGAGAGACTTAGAAAACCGGTAAAACCTACATTGTTGATAGAGTTGGGAATACCTAGCACTGTGAAAACAGCACTTTCGCCGAAAGAAATTTAGTTCTCTAAGTCCGTGAAACAGTGAACAGAGAATGTATGAGTTTCTCAAGATTGGTAACAGATAGAAACAAGAGAAAGTACACACTGATTCATCTACCTAGAAAAGTTACAGAGGTTTACACAGAGAAAACCAAGTATAAGTACAAGAAAATAAGAGAGACTTAGAAAACTGGTAAAACCTACATTGTTGATAGAGTTGGGAGTACTTAGCACTGTGAAAACAGCACTTTCGCAGAAAGAAATCTACTTCTCTAACACTGGGAAACAGTGAACAGAGAATGTATGAGTTTCTCAAGATTGGTAACAGATAGAAACAAGAGAAAGTACACAGTGATTCATCTAACTAGAGAAGCTACACAGGTTTACACAGAGAATTCCAAGTATAAGTACAAGAAAATAAGAGAGACTTAGAAAACTGGTAAAACCTACATTGTTGATAGAGTTGGGAGTACTTAGCACTGTGAAAACAGCACTTTCGCCGAAGGAAATTTAGTTCTCTAAGTCCGTGAAACAGTGAACAGAGAATGTATGAGTTTCTCAAGTTTGGTAACAGATAGAAACAAGCGAAACTACACAGTGATTCATCCACCTAGAAAAGTTACAGAGGTTTAAACAGAGAATTCCAAGTGTAAGTACAAGAAAATAAGAGAGACTTAGAAAACCGGTAAAACCTACATTGTTGATAGAGTTGGGAGTACTTAGCACTGTGAAAACAGCAATTTCGCAGAAAGAAATCCACTTCTCTGAGACTGGGAAACAGTGAACAGAGAATGTATGAGTTTCTCAAGATTTTTTAACAGATAGAAACAAGAGAAATTACACAGTGATTCATCTACCTAGAGAAGTTACAGAGGTTTACACAGAGAATTCCAAGGATAAGTACAAGAAAATTAGAGAGACTTAGAAAACTGGTAAAACCTACATTGTTGATAGAGTTGGGAGTACTTAGCACTGTGAAAACAGCACTTTCGCCGAAGGAAATTTAGTTCTCTAAGTCCGTGAAACAGTGAACAGAGAATGTATGAGTTTCTCAAGTTTGGTAACAGATAGAAACAAGAGAAAGTACACAGTGATTCATCTACCTAGAAAAGTTACAGAGGTTTACACAGAGAATTCCAAGGATAAGTACAAGAAAATAAGAGAGACTTAGAAAACTGGTAAAACCTACATTGTTGATAGAGTTGGGAGTACTTAGCACTGTGAAAACAGCACTTTCGCAGAAAGAAATCTACTTCTCTAAGACTGGTAAACAGTGAACAGAGAATGTATGAGTTTCTCAAGATTGGTAACAGATAGAAACAGGAGAAAGTACACAGTGATTCATCTACCTAGAGAAGTTACAGAGGTTTACACAGAGAATTCCAAGGATAAGTACAAGAAAATAAGAGAGACTTAGAAAACTGGTAAAACCTACATTGTTGATAGAGTTGGGAGTACTTAGCACTGTGAAAACAGCACTTTCTCAGAAAGAAATCTAGTTCTCTAAGATTGGGAAACAGTGAACAGAGAATGTATGAGTTTCTCAAGATTGGTAACAGATAGAAACAAGAGAAAGTACACAGTGATTCATCTACCTAGAGAAGTTACAGAGGTTTACACAGAGAATTCCAAGGATAAGTACAAGAAAATAAGAGAGACTTAGAATACTGGTAAAACCTACATTGTTGATAGAGTTGGGAGTACTTAGCACTATGAAAACAGCACTTTCGCCGAAGGAATTTAGTTCTCTAAGTCCGTGAAACAGTGAACAGAGAATGTATGAGTTTCTCAAGTTTGGTAACAGATAGAAACAAGCGAAAGTACACAGTGATTCATCTACCTAGAAAAGTTACAGAGGTTTACACAGAGAATTCCAAGGATAAGTATAAGAAAATAAGAGAGACTTAGAAAACTGGTAAAACCTATATTGTTGATAGAGTTGGAAGTACTTAGCACTGTGAAAACAGCACTTTCGCAGAAAGAAATCTACTTCTCTAAGACTGGGAAACAGTGAACAGAGAATGTATGAGTTTCTGAAGATTGGTAACAGATAGAAACAAGAGAAAGTACACAGTGATTCATCTACCTAGAAAAGTTACAGAGGTTTACACAGAGAATTCCAAGGATAAGTACAAGAAAATAAGAGAGACTTAGAAAACTGGTAAAACCTACATTGTTAATAGAGTTGGGAGTACTTAGCACTGTGAAAACAGCACTTTCGCAGAAAGAAATCTACTTCTCTAAGTCTGGGAAACAGTGAACAGAGAATGTATGAGTTTCTCAAGATTGGTAACAGATAGAAACAAGAGAAAGTACACAGTGATTCATCCACCTAGAAAAGTTACAGAGGTTTACACAGAGAGTTCCAAGTGTAAGTACAAGAAAATAAGAGAGACTTAGAAAACCGGTAAAACCTACATTGTTGATAGAGTTGGGAGTACTTAGCACTGTGAAAACAGCACTTTCGCAGAAAGAAATCTACTTCTCTAAGACTGGGAAACAGTGAACAGAGAATGTATGAGTTTCTCAAGATTGGTAACAGATAGAAACAAGAGAAATTACACAGTGATTCATCTACCTAGAGAAGTTACAGAGGTGTACACAGAGAATTCCAAGGATAAGTACAAGAAAATAAGAGAGACTTAGAAAACTGGTAAAACCTACATTGTTGATAGAGTTGGGAGTACTTAGCACTGTGAAAACAGCACTTTCGCAGAAAGAAATCTACTTCTCTAAGTCTGGGAAACAGTGAACAGAGAATGTATGAGTTTCTCAAGATTGGTAACAGATAGAAACAAGAGAAAATACACAGTGATTCATCTACCTAGAGAAGTTAAAGAGGTTTACACAGAGAATTCCAAGGATAAGTAGAAGAAAATAAGAGAGACTTAGAAAAGTGGTAAAACCTACATTGTTGATAGAGTTGGGAGTACTTAGCACTGTGAAAACAGCACTTTCGCCGAAGGAAATTTAGTTCTCTAAGTCCGTGAAACAGTGAACAGAGAATGTATGAGTTTCTCAATTTTGGTAACAGACAGAAACAAGCGAAAGTACACAGTGATTCATCTACCTAGAAAAGTTACAGAGGTTTACACAGAGAATTCCAAGGATAAGTATAAGAAAATAAGAGAGACTTAGAAAACTGGTAAAACCTACATTGTTGATAGAGTTGGGAGTACTTAGCACTGTGAAAACAGGACGTTCGCCGCAGGAAAATTAGTTCTCTAAGTCCGTGAAACAGTGAACAGAGAATGTATGAGTTTCTCCAGTTTGGTAACAGATAGAAACAAGCGAAAGTACACAGTGATTCATTTACCTTGAAAAGTTACAGAGGTTTACACAGAGAATTCCAAGGATAAGTACAAGAAAATAAGAGAGACTTAGAAAACTGGTAAAACCTACATTGTTGATAGAGTTGGGAGTACTTAGCACTGTGAAAACAGCACTTTCGCCGAAGGAAATTTAGTTCTCAAAGTCCGTGAAACAGTGAACAGAGAATGTATGAGTTTCTCAAGTTTGGTAACAGACAGAAACAAGCGAAAGTACACAGTGATTCATCTACGTAGAAAAGTTACAGAGGTTTACACAGAGAATTCCAAGGATAAGTACAAGAAAATAAGAGAGACTTAGAAAACTGGTAAATCCTACATTGTTGATAGAGTTGGGAGTACTTAGCACTGTGAAAACAGCACTTTCGCCGAAGGAAATTTAGTTCTTTAAGTCCGTGAAACAGTGAACAGAGAATGTATGAGTTTCTCAAGTTTGGTAACAGATAGAAACAAGCGAAAGTACACAGTGATTCATCTACCTAGAAAAGTTACAGAGGTTTACAGAGAGAATTCCAAGGATAAGTACAAGAAAATAAGAGAGACTTAGAAAACTGGTAAAACCTACATTAGTAATAGAGTTGGGAGTACTTAGCACTGTGAAAACAGCACTTTCGCAGAAAGAAATCTACTTCTCTAACACTGGGAAACAGTGAACAGAGAATGTATGAGTTTCTCAAGATTGGTAACAGATAGAAACAAGAGAAAGTACACAGTGATTCATCGACCTAGAGAAGCTACACAGGTTTACACAGAGAATTCCAAGTATAAGTACAAGAAAATAAGAGAGACTTAGAAAACTGGTAAAACCTACATTGTTGATAGAGTTGGGAATACTTAGCACTGTGAAAACAGCACTTTCGCCGAAGGAAATTTAGTTCTCTAAGTCCGTGAAACAGTGAACAGAGAATGTATGCGTTTCTCAAGTTTGGTAACAGATAGAAACAAGCGAAAGTACACAGTGATTCATCCACCTAGAAAAGTTACAGAGGTTTAAACAGAGAATTCCAAGTGTAAGTACAAGAAAATAAGAGAGACTTAGAAAACCGGTAAAACCTACATTGTTGATAGAGTTGGGAGTACTTAGCACTGTGAAAACAGCACTTTCGCAGAAAGAAATCTACTTCTCTGAGACTGGGAAACAGTGAACAGAGAATGTATCAGTTTCTCAAGATTTTTTAACAGATAGAAACAAGAGAAATTACACAGTGATTCATCTACCTAGAGAAGTTACAGAGGTTTACACAGAGAATTCCAAGGATAAGTACAAGAAAATAAGAGAGACTTAGAAAACTGGTAAAACCTACATTGTTGATAGAGTTGGGAGTACTTAGCACTGTGAAAACAGCACTTTCGCAGAAAGAAATCTACTTCTCTAAGTCTGGGAAACAGTGAACAGAGAATGTATGAGTTTCTCAAGATTGGTAACAGATAGAAACAAGAGAAAGTACACAGTGATTCATCTACCTAGAGAAGTTACAGAGGTTTACACAGAGAATTCCAAGGATAAGTACAAGAAAATAAGAAAGACTTAGAAAACTGGTAAAACCTACATTGTTGATAGAGTTGGGAGTACTTAGCACTGTGAAAACAGCACTTTCGCCGAAGGAAATTTAGTTCTCTAAGTCCGTGAAACAGTGAACAGAGAATGTATGAGTTTCTCAAGTTTGGTAACAGACAGAAACAAGCAAAAGTACACAGTGATTCATCTACGTAGAAAAGTTACAGAGGTTTACACAGAGAATTCCAAGGATAAGTACAAGAAAATAAGAGAGACTTAGAAAACTGGTAAAACCTACATTGTTGATAGAGTTGGGAGTACTTAGCACTGTGAAAACAGCACTTTCGCCGAAGGAAATTTAGTTCTCTAAGTCCGTGAAACAGTGAACAGAGAATGTATGAGTTTCTCAAGTTTGGTAACAGATAGAAACAAGAGAAAGTACACAGTGATTCATCTACCTAGAAAAGTTACAGAGGTTTACACAGAGAATTCCAAGGATAAGTACAAGAAAATAAGAGAGACTTAGAAAACTGGTAAAACCTATATTGTTGATAGAGTTGGAAGTACTTAGCACTGTGAAAACAGCACTTTCGCAGAAAGAAATCTACTTCTCTAAGACTGGGAAACAGTGAACAGAGAATGTATGAGTTTCTGAAGATTGGTAACAGATAGAAACAAGAGAAAGTACACAGTGATTCATCTACCTAGAAAAGTTACAGAGGTTTACACAGAGAATTCCAAGGATAAGTACAAGACAATAAGAGAGACTTAGAAAACTGGTAAAACCTACATTGTTAATAGAGTTGGGAGTACTTAGCACTGTGAAAACAGCACTTTCGCAGAAAGAAATCTACTTCTCTAAGTCTGGGAAACAGTGAACAGAGAATGTATGAGTTTCTCAAGATTGGTAACAGATAGAAACAAGAGAAAGTACACAGTGATTCATCCACCTAGAAAAGTTACAGAGGTTTACACAGAGAGTTCCAAGTGTAAGTACAAGAAAATAAGAGAGACTTAGAAAACCGGTAAAACCTACATTGTTGATAGAGTTGGGAGTACTTAGCACTGTGAAAACAGCACTTTCGCAGAAAGAAATCTACTTCTCTAAGACTGGGAAACAGTGAACAGAGAATGTATGAGTTTCTCAAGATTGGTAACAGATAGAAACAAGAGAAATTACACAGTGATTCATCTACCTAGAGAAGTTACAGAGGTTTACACAGAGAATTCCAAGGATAAGTACAAGAAAATAAGAGAGACTTAGAAAACTGGTAAAACCTACATTGTTGATAGAGTTGGGAGTACTTAGCACTGTGAAAACAGCACTTTCGCAGAAAGAAATCTACTTCTCTAAGTCTGGGAAACAGTGAACAGAGAATGTATGAGTTTCTCAAGATTGGTAACAGATAGAAACAAGAGAAAGTACACAGTGATTCATCTACCTAGAGAAGTTACAGAGGTTTACACAGAGAATTCCAAGGATAAGTACAAGAAAATAAGAGAGACTTAGAAAACTGGTAAAACCTACATTGTTGATAGAGTTGGGAGTACTTAGCACTGTGAAAACAGCACTTTCGCCGAAGGAAATTTAGTTCTCTAAGTCCGTGAAACAGTGAACAGAGAATGTATGAGTTTCTCAAGTTTGGTAACAGACAGAAACAAGCGAAAGTACACAGTGATTCATCTACCTAGAAAAGTTACAGAGGTTTACACAGAGAATTCCAAGGATAAGTACAAGAAAATAAGAGAGACTTAGAAAACTGGTAAAACCTACATTGTTGATAGAGTTGGGAGTACTTAGCACTGTGAAAACAGCACTTTCGCCTAAGGAAATTTAGTTCTCTAAGTCCGTGAAACAGTGAACAGAGAATGTATGAGTTTCTCAAGTTTTGTAACAGACATAAACAAGCGAAAGTACACAGTGATTCATCTACCTAGAAAAGTTACAGAGGTTTACACAGAGAATTCCAAGGATAAGTACAAGAAAATAAGAGAGACTTAGAAAACTGGTAAAACCTACATTGTTGATAGAGTTGGGAGAACTTAGCACTGTGAAAACAGCACTTTCGCCGAAGGAAATTTAGTTCTCTAAGTCCGTGAAACAGTGAACAGAGAATGTATGAGTTTCTCAAGTTTGGTAACAGATAGAAACAAGAGAAAGTACACAGTGATTCATCTACCTAGAAAAGTTACAGAGGTTTACACAGAGAATTCCAAGGATAAGTACAAGAAAATAAGAGAGACTTAGAAAACTGGTAAAACCTATATTGTTGATAGAGTTGGAAGTACTTAGCACTGTGAAAACAGCACTTTCGCAGAAAGAAATCTACTTCTCTAAGACTGGGAAACAGTGAACAGAGAATGTATGAGTTTCTGAAGATTGGTAACAGATAGAAACAAGAGAAAGTACACAGTGATTCATCTACCTAGAAAAGTTACAGAGGTTTACACAGAGAATTCCAAGGATAAGTACAAGAAAATAAGAGAGACTTAGAAAACTGGTAAAACCTACATTGTTAATAGAGTTGGGAGTACTTAGCACTGTGAAAACAGCACTTTCGCCGAAGGAAATTTAGTTCTCTAAGTCCGTGAAACAGTGAACAGAGAATGTATGAGTTTCTCAAGTTTGGTAACAGATAGAAACAAGTGAAAGTACACAGTGATTCATCAACCTAGAAAAGTTACAGAGGTTTACACAGAGAATACCAAGGATAAGTACAAGAAAATAAGAGAGACTTAGAAAACTGGTAAAACCTACATTGTTGAGAGAGTTGGGAGTACTTAGCACTGTGAAAACAGCACTTTCGCCGAAGGAAATTTAGTTCTCTAAGTCCGTGAAACAGTGAACAGAGAATGTATGAGTTTCTCAAGTTTGGTAACAGATAGAAACAAGAGAAAGTACACAGTGATTCATCCACCTAGAAAAGTTACAGAGGTTTAAACAGAGAATTCCAAGTGTAAGTACAAGAAAATAAGAGAGACTTAGAAAACCGGTAAAACCTACATTGTTGATAGAGTTGGGAGTACTTAGCACTGTGAAAACAGCACTTTCGCAGAAAGAAATCTACTTCTCTACGACTGGGAAACAGTGAACAGAGAATGTATGAGTTTCTCAAGATTTTTTAACAGATAGAAACAAGAGAAATTACACAGTGATTCATCTACCTAGAGAAGTTACAGACGTTTACACAGAGAATTCCAAGGATAAGTACAAGAAAATAAGAGAGACTTAGAAAACTGGTAAAACCTACATTGTTAATAGAGTTGGGAGTACTTAGCACTGTGAAAACAGCACTTTCGCAGAAAGAAATCTACTTCTCTAAGTCTGGGAAACAGTGAACAGAGAATGTATGAGTTTCTCAAGATTGGTAACAGATAGAAACATGAGAAAGTACACAGTGATTCATCTACCTACAGAAGTTACAGAGGTTTACACAGAGAATTCCAAGGATAAGTACAAGAAAATAAGAAAGACTTAGAAAACTGGTAAAAACCTACATTGTTGATAGAGTTGGGAGTACTTAGCACTGTGAAAACAGCACTTTCGCCGAAGGAAATTTAGTTCTCTAAGTCCGTGAAACAGTGAACAGAGCATGTATGAGTTTCTCAAGTTTGGTAACAGACAGAAACAAGCGAAAGTACACAGTGATTCATCTACGTAGAAAAGTTACAGAGGTTTACACAGAGAATTCCAAGGATAAGTACAAGAAAATAAGAGAGACTTAGAAAACTGGTAAAACCTACATTGTTGATAGAGTTGGGAGTACTTAGCACTGTGAAAACAGCACTTTCGCCGAAGGAAATTTAGTTCTCTAAGTCCGTGAAACAGTGAACAGAGAATGTATGAGTTTCTCAAGTTTGGTAACAGATAGAACAAGAGAAAGTACACAGTGATTCATCTACCTAGAAAAGTTACAGAGGTTTACACAGAGAATTCCAAGGATAAGTACAAGAAAATGAGAGAGACTTAGAAAACTGGTAAAACCTACATTGTTGATAGAGTTGGGAGTATTTAGCACTGTGAAAACAGCACTTTCGCAGAAAGAAATCTACTTCTCTAAGACTGGTAAACAGTGAACAGAGAATGTATGAGTTTCTCAAGATTGGTAACAGATAGAAACAAGAGAAAGTACACAGTGATTCATCTACCTAGAGAAGTTACAGAGGTTTACACAGAGAATTCCAAGGATAAGTACAAGAAAATAAGAGAGACTTAGAAAACTGGTAAAACCTACATTGTTGATAGAGTTGGGAGTACTTAGCACTGTGAAAACAGCACTTTCGCAGAAAGAAATCTACTTCTCTAAGACTGGGAAACAGTGAACAGAGAATGTATGAGTTTCTCAAGATTGGTAACAGATAGAAACAAGAGAAAGTACACAGTGATTCATCTACCTAGAGAAGTTACAGAGGTTTACACAGAGAAATCCAAGGATAAGTACAAGAAAATAAGAGAGACTTAGAAAACTGGTAAAACCTACATTGTTGATAGAGTTGGGAGTACTTAGCACTATGAAAACAGCACTTTCGCCGAAGGAAATTTAATTCTCTAAGTCCGTGAAACAGTGAACAGAGAATGTATGAGTTTCTCAAGTTTGGTAACAGATAGAAACAAGCGAAAGTACACAGTGATTCATCTACCTAGAGAAGTTACAGAGGTTTACACAGAGAATTCCAAGGATAAGTACAAGAAAATAAGAGAGACTTAGAAAACTGGTAAAACCTACATTGTTGATAGAGTTGGGAGTACTTAGCACTGTGAAAACAGCACTTTCGCCGAAGGAAATTTAGTTCTCTAAGTCTGGGAAACAGTGAACAGAGAATGTCATGAGTTTCTCAAGATTGGTAACAGATAGAAACAAGAGAAAGTACACAGTGATTCATCTACCTAGAGAAGTTACAGAGGTTTACACAGAGAATTCCAAGGATAAGTACAAGAAAATAAGAAAGACTTAGAAAACTGGTAAAACCTACATTGTTGATAGAGTTGGGAGTACTTAGCACTGTGAAAACAGCACTTTCGCCGAAGGAAATTTAGTTCTCTAAGTCCGTGAAACAGTGAACAGAGAATGTATGAGTTTCTCAAGTTTGGTAACAGACAGAAACAAGCAAAAGTACACAGTGATTCATCTACGTAGAAAAGTTACAGAGGTTTACACAGAGAATTCCAAGGATAAGTACAAGAAAATAAGAGAGACTTAGAAAACTGGTAAAACCTACATTGTTGATAGAGTTGGGAGTACTTAGCACTGTGAAAACAGCACTTTCGCCGAAGGAAATTTAGTTCTCTAAGTCCGTGAAACAGTGAACAGAGAATGTATGAGTTTCTCAGTTTGGTAACAGATAGAAACAAGAGAAAGTACACAGTGATTCATCTACCTAGAAAAGTTACAGAGGTTTACACAGAGAATTCCAAGGATAAGTACAAGAAAATAAGAGAGACTTAGAAAACTGGTAAAACCTATATTGTTGATAGAGTTGGAAGTACTTAGCACTGTGAAAACAGCACTTTCGCAGAAAGAAATCTACTTCTCTAAGACTGGGAAACAGTGAACAGAGAATGTATGAGTTTCTGAAGATTGGTAACAGATAGAAACAAGAGAAAGTACACAGTGATTCATCTACCTAGAAAAGTTACAGAGGTTTACACAGAGAATTCCAAGGATAAGTACAAGAAAATAAGAGAGACTTAGAAAACTGGTAAAACCTACATTGTTAATAGAGTTGGGAGTACTTAGCACTGTGAAAACAGCACTTTCGCAGAAAGAAATCTACTTCTCTAAGTCTGGGAAACAGTGAACAGAGAATGTATGAGTTTCTCAAGATTGGTAACAGATAGAAACAAGAGAAAGTACACAGTGATTCATCCACCTAGAAAAGTTACAGAGGTTTACACAGAGAGTTCCAAGTGTAAGTACAAGAAAATAAGAGAGACTTAGAAAACCGGTAAAACCTACATTGTTGATAGAGTTGGGAGTACTTAGCACTGTGAAAACAGCACTTTCGCAGAAAGAAATCTACTTCTCTAAGACTGGGAAACAGTGAACAGAGAATGTATGAGTTTCTCAAGATTGGTAACAGATAGAAACAAGAGAAATTACACAGTGATTCATCTACCTAGAGAAGTTACAGAGGTTTACACAGAGAATTCCAAGGATAAGTACAAGAAAATAAGAGAGACTTAGAAAACTGGTAAAACCTACATTGTTGATAGAGTTGGGAGTACTTAGCACTGTGAAAACAGCACTTTCGCAGAAAGAAATCTACTTCTCTAAGTCTGGGAAACAGTGAACAGAGAATGTATGAGTTTCTCAAGATTGGTAACAGATAGAAACAAGAGAAAGTACACAGTGATTCATCTACCTCGAGAAGTTACAGAGGTTTACACAGAGAATTCCAAGGATAAGTACAAGAAAATAAGAGAGACTTAGAAAACTGGTAAAACCTACATTGTTGATAGAGTTGGGAGTACTTAGCACTGTGAAAACAGCACTTTCGCCGAAGGAAATTTAGTTCTCTAAGTCCGTGAAACAGTGAACAGAGAATGTATGAGTTTCTCAAGTTTGGTAACAGACAGAAACAAGCGAAAGTACACAGTGATTCATCTACCTAGAAAAGTTACAGAGGTTTACACAGAGAATTCCAAGGATAAGTACAAGAAAATAAGAGAGACTTAGAAAACTGGTAAAACCTACATTGTTGATAGAGTTGGGAGAACTTAGCACTGTGAAAACAGCACTTTCGCCGAAGGAAATTTAGTTCTCTAAGTCCGTGAAACAGTGAACAGAGAATGTATGAGTTTCTCAAGTTTGGTAACAGATAGAAACAAGAGAAAGTACACAGTGATTCATCTACCTAGAAAAGTTACAGAGGTTTACACAGAGAATTCCAAGGATAAGTACAAGAAAATAAGAGAGACTTAGAAAACTGGTAAAACCTATATTGTTGATAGAGTTGGAAGTACTTAGCACTGTGAAAACAGCACTTTCGCAGAAAGAAATCCTACTTCTCTAAGACTGGGAAACAGTGAACAGAGAATGTATGAGTTTCTGAAGATTGGTAACAGATAGAAACAAGAGAAAGTACACAGTGATTCATCTACCTAGAAAAGTTACAGAGGTTTACACAGAGAATTCCAAGGATAAGTACAAGAAAATAAGAGAGACTTAGAAAACTGGTAAAACCTACATTGTTAATAGAGTTGGGAGTACTTAGCACTGTGAAAACAGCACTTTCGCCGAAGGAAATTTAGTTCTCTAAGTCCGTGAAACAGTGAACAGAGAATGTATGAGTTTCTCAAGTTTGGTAACAGATAGAAACAAGTGAAAGTACACAGTGATTCATCAACCTAGAAAAGTTACAGAGGTTTACACAGAGAATACCAAGGATAAGTACAAGAAAATAAGAGAGACTTAGAAAACTGGTAAAACCTACATTGTTGAGAGAGTTGGGAGTACTTAGCACTGTGAAAACAGCACTTTCGCCGAAGGAAATTTAGTTCTCTAAGTCCGTGAAACAGTGAACAGAGAATGTATGAGTTTCTCAAGTTTGGTAACAGATAGAAACAAGAGAAAGTACACAGTGATTCATCCACCTAGAAAAGTTACAGAGGTTTAAACAGAGAATTCCAAGTGTAAGTACAAGAAAATAAGAGAGACTTAGAAAACCGGTAAAAACCTACATTGTTGATAGAGTTGGGAGTACTTAGCACTGTGAAAACAGCACTTTCGCAGAAAGAAATCTACTTCTCTACGACTGGGAAACAGTGAACAGAGAATGTATGAGTTTCTCAAGATTTTTTAACAGATAGAAACAAGAGAAATTACACAGTGATTCATCTACCTAGAGAAGTTACAGAGGTTTACACAGAGAATTCCAAGGATAAGTACAAGAAAATAAGAGAGACTTAGAAAACTGGTAAAACCTACATTGTTAATAGAGTTGGGAGTACTTAGCACTGTGAAAACAGCACTTTCGCAGAAAGAAATCTACTTCTCTAAGTCTGGGAAACAGTGAACAGAGAATGTATGAGTTTCTCAAGATTGGTAACAGATAGAAACATGAGAAAGTACACAGTGATTCATCTACCTACAGAAGTTACAGAGGTTTACACAGAGAATTCCAAGGATAAGTACAAGAAAATAAGAAAGACTTAGAAAACTGGTAAAACCTACATTGTTGTTAGAGTTGGGGAGTACTTAGCACTGTGAAAACAGCACTTTCGCCGAAGGAAATTTAGTTCTCTAAGTCCGTGAAACAGTGAACAGAGCATGTATGAGTTTCTCAAGTTTGGTAACAGACAGAAACAAGCGAAAGTACACAGTGATTCATCTACGTAGAAAAGTTACAGAGGTTTACACAGAGAATTCCAAGGATAAGTACAAGAAAATAAGAGAGACTTAGAAAACTGGTAAAACCTACATTGTTGATAGAGTTGGGAGTACTTAGCACTGTGAAAACAGCACTTTCGCCGAAGGAAATTTAGTTCTCTAAGTCCGTGAAACAGTGAACAGAGAATGTATGAGTTTCTCAAGTTTGGAAACAGATAGAAAACAAGAGAAAGTACACAGTGATTCATCTACCTAGAAAAGTTACAGAGGTTTACACAGAGAATTCCAAGGATAAGTACAAGAAAATGAGAGAGACTTAGAAAACTGGTAAAACCTACATTGTTGATAGAGTTGGGAGTATTTAGCACTGTGAAAACAGCACTTTCGCAGAAAGAAATCTACTTCTCTAAGACTGGTAAACAGTGAACAGAGAATGTATGAGTTTCTCAAGATTGGTAACAGATAGAAACAAGAGAAAGTACACAGTGATTCATCTACCTAGAGAAGTTACAGAGGTTTACACAGAGAATTCCAAGGATAAGTACAAGAAAATAAGAGAGACTTAGAAAACTGGTAAAACCTACATTGTTGATAGAGTTGGGAGTACTTAGCACTATGAAAACAGCACTTTCGCCGAAGGAAATTTAGTTCTCTAAGTCCGTGAAACAGTGAACAGAGAATGTATGAGTTTCTCAAGTTTGGTAACAGATAGAAACAAGCGAAAGTACACAGTGATTCATCTACCTAGAGAAGTTACAGAGGTTTACACAGAGAATTCCAAGGATAAGTACAAGAAAATAAGAGAGACTTAGAAAACTGGTAAAACCTACATTGTTGATAGAGTTGGGAGTACTTAGCACTGTGAAAACAGCACTTTCGCCGAAGGAAATTTAGTTCTCTAAGTCTGGGAAACAGTGAACAGAGAATGTATGAGTTTCTCAAGATTGGTAACAGATAGAAACAAGAGAAAGTACACAGTGATTCATCTACCTAGAGAAGTTACAGAGGTTTACACAGAGAATTCCAAGGATAAGTACAAGAAAATAAGAAAGACTTAGAAAACTGGTAAAACCTACATTGTTGATAGAGTTGGGAGTACTTAGCACTGTGAAAACAGCACTTTCGCCGAAGGAAATTTAGTTCTCTAAGTCCGTGAAACAGTGAACAGAGAATGTATGAGTTTCTCAAGTTTGGTAACAGACAGAAACAAGCAAAAGTACACAGTGATTCATCTACGTAGAAAAGTTACAGAGGTTTACACAGAGAATTCCAAGGATAAGTACAAGAAAATAAGAGAGACTTAGAAAACTGGTAAAACCTACATTGTTGATAGAGTTGGGAGTACTTAGCACTGTGAAAACAGCACTTTCGCCGAAGGAAATTTAGTTCTCTAAGTCCGTGAAACAGTGAACAGAGAAATGTATGAGTTTCTCAAGTTTGGTAACAGATAGAAACAAGAGAAAGTACACAGTGATTCATCTACCTAGAAAAGTTACAGAGGTTTACACAGAGAATTCCAAGGATAAGTACAAGAAAATAAGAGAGACTTAGAAAACTGGTAAAACCTATATTGTTGATAGAGTTGGAAGTACTTAGCACTGTGAAAACAGCACTTTCGCAGAAAGAAATCTACTTCTCTAAGACTGGGAAACAGTGAACAGAGAATGTATGAGTTTCTGAAGATTGGTAACAGATAGAAACAAGAGAAAGTACACAGTGATTCATCTACCTAGAAAAGTTACAGAGGTTTACACAGAGAATTCCAAGGATAAGTACAAGAAAATAAGAGAGACTTAGAAAATTGGTAAAACCTACATTGTTAATAGAGTTGGGAGTACTTAGCACTGTGAAAACAGCACTTTCGCAGAAAGAAATCTACTTCTCTAAGTCTGGGAAACAGTGAACAGAGAATGTATGAGTTTCTCAAGATTGGTAACAGATATAGAAACAAGAGAAAGTACACAGTGATTCATCCACCTAGAAAAGTTACAGAGGTTTACACAGAGAGTTCCAAGTGTAAGTACAAGAAAATAAGAGAGACTTAGAAAACCGGTAAAACCTACATTGTTGATAGAGTTGGGGAGTACTTAGCACTGTGAAAACAGCACTTTCGCAGAAAGAAATCTACTTCTCTAAGACTGGGAAACAGTGAACAGAGAATGTATGAGTTTCTCAAGATTGGTAACAGATAGAAACAAGAGAAATTACACAGTGATTCATCTACCTAGAGAAGTTACAGAGGTTTACACAGAGAATTCCAAGGATAAGTACAAGAAAATAAGAGAGACTTAGAAAACTGGTAAAACCTACATTGTTGATAGAGTTGGGAGTACTTAGCACTGTGAAAACAGCACTTTCGCAGAAAGAAATCTACTTCTCTAAGTCTGGGAAACAGTGAACAGAGAATGTATGAGTTTCTCAAGATTGGTAACAGATAGAAACAAGAGAAAGTACACAGTGATTCATCTACCTCGAGAAGTTACAGAGGTTTACACAGAGAATTCCAAGGATAAGTACAAGAAAATAAGAGAGACTTAGAAAACTGGTAAAACCTACATTGTTGATAGAGTTGGGAGTACTTAGCACTGTGAAAACAGCACTTTCGCCGAAGGAAATTTAGTTCTCTAAGTCCGTGAAACAGTGAACAGAGAATGTATGAGTTTCTCAAGTTTGGTAACAGACAGAAACAAGCGAAAGTACACAGTGATTCATCTACCTAGAAAAGTTACAGAGGTTTACACAGAGAATTCCAAGGATAAGTACAAGAAAATAAGAGAGACTTAGAAAACTGGTAAAACCTACATTGTTGATAGAGTTGGGAGTACTTAGCACTGTGAAAACAGCACTTTCGCCTAAGGAAATTTAGTTCTCTAAGTCCGTGAAACAGTGAACAGAGAATGTATGAGTTTCTCAAGTTTTGTAACAGACATAAACAAGCGAAAGTACACAGTGATTCATCTACCTAGAAAAGTTACAGAGGTTTACACAGAGAATTCCAAGGATAAGTACAAGAAAATAAGAGAGACTTAGAAAACTGGTAAAACCTACATTGTTGATAGAGTTGGGAGAACTTAGCACTGTGAAAACAGCACTTTCGCCGAAGGAAATTTAGTTCTCTAAGTCCGTGAAACAGTGAACAGAGAATGTATGAGTTTCTCAAGTTTGGTAACAGATAGAAACAAGAGAAAGTACACAGTGATTCATCTACCTAGAAAAGTTACAGAGGTTTACACAGAGAATTCCAAGGATAAGTACAAGAAAATAAGAGAGACTTAGAAAACTGGTAAAACCTATATTGTTGATAGAGTTGGAAGTACTTAGCACTGTGAAAACAGCACTTTCGCAGAAAAGAAATCTACTTCTCTAAGACTGGGAAACAGTGAACAGAGAATGTATGAGTTTCTGAAGATTGGTAACAGATAGAAACAAGAGAAAGTACACAGTGATTCATCTACCTAGAAAAGTTACAGAGGTTTACACAGAGAATTCCAAGGATAAGTACAAGAAAATAAGAGAGACTTAGAAAACTGTAAAACCTACATTGTTAATAGAGTTGGGAGTACTTAGCACTGTGAAAACAGCACTTTCGCCGAAGGAAATTTAGTTCTCTAAGTCCGTGAAACAGTGAACAGAGAATGTATGAGTTTCTCAAGTTTGGTAACAGATAGAAACAAGTGAAAGTACACAGTGATTCATCAACCTAGAAAAGTTACAGAGGTTTACACAGAGAATACCAAGGATAAGTACAAGAAAATAAGAGAGACTTAGAAAACTGGTAAAACCTACATTGTTGAGAGAGTTGGGAGTACTTAGCACTGTGAAAACAGCACTTTCGCCGAAGGAAATTTAGTTCTCTAAGTCCGTGAAACAGTGAACAGAGAATGTATGAGTTTCTCAAGTTTGGTAACAGATAGAAACAAGAGAAAGTACACAGTGATTCATCCACCTAGAAAAGTTACAGAGGGTTTAAACAGAGAATTCCAAGTGTAAGTACAAGAAAATAAGAGAGACTTAGAAAACCGGTAAAACCTACATTGTTGATAGAGTTGGGAGTACTTAGCACTGTGAAAACAGCACTTTCGCAGAAAGAAATCTACTTCTCTACGACTGGGAAACAGTGAACAGAGAATGTATGAGTTTCTCAAGATTTTTTTAACAGATAGAAACAAGAGAAATTACACAGTGATTCATCTACCTAGAGAAGTTACAGAGGTTTACACAGAGAATTCCAAGGATAAGTACAAGAAAATAAGAGAGACTTAGAAAACTGGTAAAACCTACATTGTTGATAGAGTTGGGAGTACTTAGCACTGTGAAAACAGCACTTTCGCCGAAGGAAATTTAGTTCTCTAAGTCCGTGAAACAGTGAACAGAGAATGTATGAGTTTCTCAAGTTTGGTAACAGATAGAAACAAGCGAAAGTACACACTGATTCATCTACCTAGAAAAGTTACAGAGGTTTACACAGAGAAAACCAAGTATAAGTACAAGAAAATAAGAGAGACTTAGAAAACTGGTAAAACCTACATTGTTGATAGAGTTGGGAGTACTTAGCACTGTGAAAACAGCACTTTCGCAGAAAGAAATCTACTTCTCTAAGACTCGAAAACAGTGAACAGAGAATGTATGAGTTTCTCAAGATTGGTAACAGATAGATACAAGAGAAAGTACACAGTGATTCATCTACCTAGAGAAGTTACAGAGGTTTACACAGAGAATTCCAAGGAAAAGTACAAGAAAATAAGAGAGACTTAGATAACTGGTAAAACCTAAATTGTTGATAGAGTTGGGAGTACTTAGCACTGTGAAAACAGCACTTTCGCCGAAGGAAATTTAGTTCTCTAAGTCCGTGAAACAGTGAACAGAGAATTTATGAGTTTCTCAAGATTGGTAACAGATAGAAACAAGCGAAAGTACACAGTGATTCATCTACCTAGAAAAGTTACAGAGGTTTACACAGAAAATTCCAAGGATAAGTACAAGAAAATAAGAGAGACTTAGAAAACTGGTAAAACCTACATTGTTGATAGAGTTGGGAGTACTTAGCACTATGAAAATAGCACTTTCGCCGAAGGAAATTTAGTTCTCTAAGTCCGTGAAACAGTGAACAGAGAATGTATGAGTTTCTCAAGTTTGGTAACAGATAGAAACAAGCGAAAGTACACAGTGATTCATCTACCTAGAAAAGTTATAGAGGTTTACACAGAGAACTCCAAGGATAAGTACAAGAAAACAAGAGAGACTTAGTAAACTGGTAAAACCTACATTGTTGATAGAGTTGGGAGTACTTAGCACTGTGAAAACAGCACTTTCGCCGAAGGAAATTTAGTTCTCTAAGTCCGTGAAACAGTGAATAGAGAATGTATGAGTTTCTCAAGTTTGGTAACAGATAGAAACAAGCGAAAGTACACAGTGATTCATCTACCTAGAAAAGTTACAGAGGTTTACACAGAGAATTCCAAGGATAAGTACAAGAAAATAAGAGAGACTTAGAAAACTGGTAAAACCTACGTTGTTGATAGAGTTGGGAGTACTTAGCACTGTGAAAACAGCACTTTCGCCGAAGGAAATTTAGTTCTCAAAGTCCGTGAAACAGTGAACAGAGAATGTATGAGTTTCTCAAGTTTGGTAACAGACAGAAACAAGCGAAAGTACACAGTGATTCATCTACGTAGAAAAGTTACAGAGGTTTACACAGAGAATTCCAAGGATAAGTACAAGAAAATAAGAGAGACTTAGAAAACTGGTAAAACCTACATTGTTGATAGAGTTGGGAGTACTTAGCACTGTGAAAACAGCACTTTTGCCGAAGGAAATTTAGTTCTCTAAGTCCGTGAAACAGTGAAAAGAGAATGTATGTGTTTCTCAAGTTTGGTAACAGATAGAAACAAGCGAAAGTACACAGTGATTCATCTACCTAGAAAAGTTACAGAGGTTTACAGAGAGAATTCCAAGGATAAGTACAAGAAAATAAGAGAGACTTAGAAAGCTGGTAAAACCTACATTGTTAATAGAGTTGGGAGTACTTAGCACTGTGAAAACAGCACTTTCGCAGAAAGAAATCTACTTCTCTAACACTGGGAAACAGTGAACAGAGAATGTATGAGTTTCTCAAGATTGGTAACAGATAGAAACAAGAGAAAGTACACAGTGATTCATCTACCTAGAGAAGCTACACAGGTTTACACAGAGAATTCCAAGTATAAGTACAAGAAAATAAGGGAGACTTAGAAAACTGGTAAAACCTACATTGTTGATAGAGTTGGGAGTACTTAGCACTGTGAAAACAGCACTTTCGCCGAAGGAAATTTAGTTCTCTAAGTCCGTGAAACAGTGAACAGAGAATGTATGAGTTTCTCAAGTTTGGTAACAGATAGAAACAAGCGAAAGTACACAGTGATTCATCAACCTAGAAAAGTTACAGAGGTTTACACAGAGAATACCTAGGATAAGTACAAGAAAATAAGAGAGACTTAGAAAACTGGTAAAACCTACATTGTTGAGAGAGTTGGGAGTACTTAGCACTGTGAAAACAGCACTTTCGCCGAAGGAAATTTAGTTCTCTAAGTCCGTGAAACAGTGAACAGAGAATGTATGAGTTTCTCAAGTTTGGTAACAGATAGAAACAAGAGAAAGTACACAGTGATTCATCCACCTAGAAAAGTTACAGAGGTTTAAACAGAGAATTCCAAGTGTAAGTACAAGAAAATAAGAGAGACTTAGAAAACCGGTAAAACCTACATTGTTGATAGAGTTGGGAGTACTTAGCACTGTGAAAACAGCACTTTCGCAGAAAGAAATCTACTTCTCTACGACTGGGAAACAGTGAACAGAGAATGTATGAGTTTCTCAAGATTTTTTAACAGATAGAAACAAGAGAAATTACACAGTGATTCATCTACCTAGAGAAGTTACAGAGGTTTACACAGAGAATTCCAAGGATAAGTACAAGAAAATAAGAGAGACTTAGAAAACTGGTAAAACCTACATTGTTGATAGAGTTGGGAGTACTTATCACTGTGAAAACAGCACTTTCGCAGAAAGAAATCTACTTCTCTAAGTCTGGGAAACAGTGAACAGCGAATGTATGAGTTTCTCAAGATTGGTAACAGATAGAAACATGAGAAAGTACACAGTGATTCATCTACCTAGAGAAGTTACAGAGGTTTACACAGAGAATTCCAAGGATAAGTACAAGAAAATAAGAAAGACTTAGAAAACTGGTAAAACCTACATTGTTGATAGAGTTGGGAGTACTTAGCACTGTGAAAACAGCACTTTCGCCGAAAGAAATTTAGTTCTCTAAGTCCGTGAAACAGTGAACAGAGAATGTATGAGTTTCTCAAGTTTGGTAACAGACAGAAACAAGCGAAAGTACACAGTGATTCATCTACGTAGAAAAGTTACAGAGGTTTACACAGAGAATTCCAAGGATAAGTACAAGAAAATGAGAGAGACTTAGAAAACTGGTAAAACCTACATTGTTGATAGAGTTGGGAGTACTTAGCACTGTGAAAACAGCACTTTCGCCGAAGGAAATTTAGTTCTCTAAGTCCGTGAAACAGTGAACAGAGAATGTATGTGTTTCTCAAGTTTGGTAACAGATAGAAACAAGAGAAAGTACACAGTGATTCATCTACCTAGAAAAGTTACAGAGGTTTACACAGAGAATTCCAAGGATAAGTACAAGAAAATGAGAGACACTTAGAAAACTGTTAAAACCTACATTGTTGATAGAGTTGGGAGTACTTAGCACTGTGAAAACAGCACTTTCGCAGAAAGAAATCTACTTCTCTAAGACTGGTAAACAGTGAACAGAGAATGTATGAGTTTCTCAAGATTGGTAACAGATAGAAACAAGAGAAAGTACACAGTGATTCATCTACCTAGAGAAGTTACAGAGGTTTACACAGAGAATTCCAAGGATAAGTACAAGAAAATAAGAGAGACTTAGAAAACTGGTAAAACCTACATTGTTGATAGAGTTGGGAGTACTTAGCACTGTGAAAACAGCACTTTCGCAGAAAGAAATCTACTTCTCTAAGACTGGGAAACAGTGAACAGAGAATGTATGAGTTTCTCAAGATTGGTAACAGATAGAAACAAGAGAAAGTACACAGTGATTCATCAACCTAGAAAAGTTACACAGGTTTACACAGAGAATTCCAAGGATAAGTACAAGAAAATAAGAGAGACTTAGAAAACTGGTAAAACCTACATTGTTGATAGAGTTGGGAGTACTTAGCACTATGAAAACAGCACTTTCGCCGAAGGAAATTTAGTTCTCTAAGTCCGTGAAATAGTGAACAGAGAATGTATGAGTTTCTCAAGTTTGGTAACAGATAGAAACAAGCGAAAGTACACAGTGATTCATCTACCTAGAAAAGTTACAGAGGTTTACACAGAGAATTCCAAGGATAAGTACAAGAAAATAAGAGAGACTTAGAAAACTGGTAAAACCTATATTGTTGATAGAGTTGGAAGTACTTAGCACTGTGAAAACAGCACTTTCGCAGAAAGAAATCTACTTCTCTAAGACTGGGAAACAGTGAACAGAGAATGTATGAGTTTCTCAAGATTGGTAACAGATAGAAACAAGAGAAAGTACACAGTGATTCATCTACCTAGAGAAGTTACAGAGGTTTACACAGAGAATTCCAAGTATAAGTACAAGAAAATAAGAGAGACTTAGAAAACTGGTAAAACCTACAATGTTGATAGAGTTGGGAGTACTTAGCACTGTGAAAACAGCACTATCGCCGAGGGAAATTTAGTTCTCTAAGTCCGTGAAACAGTGAACAGAGAATGTATGAGTTTCTCAAGTTTGGTAACAGATAGAAACAAGCGAAAGTACACAGTGATTCATCTACCTAGAAAAGTTACAGAGGTTTACACAGAGAATTCCAAGGATAAGTACAAGAAAATAAGAGAGACTTAGAAAACTGGTAAAACCTACATTGTTAATAGAGTTGGGAGTACTTAGCACTGTGAAAACAGCACTTTCGCAGAAAGAAATCTACTTCTCTAAGTCTGGGAAACAGTGAACAGAGAATGTATGAGTTTCTCAAGATTGGTAACAGATAGAAACAAGAGAAAGTACACAGTGATTCATCCACCTAGAAAAGTTACAGAGGTTTACACAGAGAATTCCAAGTGTAAGTACAAGAAAATAAGAGAGACTTAGAAAACCGGTAAAATCTACATTGTTGATAGAGTTGGGAGTACTTAGCACTGTGAAAACAGCACTTTCGCAGAAAGAAATCTACTTCTCTAAGACTGGGAAACAGTGAACAGAGAATGTATGAGTTTCTCAAGTTTGGTAACAGATAGAAACAAGAGAAATTACACAGTGATTCATCTACCTAGAGAAGTTACAGAGGTTTACACAGAGAATTCCAAGGATAAGTACAAGAAAATAAGAGAGACTTAGAAAACTGGTAAAACCTACATTGTTGATAGAGTTGGGAGTACTTAGCACTGTGAAAACAGCACTTTCGCAGAAAGAAATCTTCTTCTCTAAGTCTGGGAAACAGTGAACAGAGAATGTATGAGTTTCTCAAGATTGGTAACAGATAGAAACAAGAGAAAGTACACAGTGATTCATCTACCTAGAGAAGTTACAGAGGTTTACACAGAGAATTCCAAGGAGAAGTACAAGAAAATAAGAGAGACTTAGAAAACTGGTAAAACCTACATTGTTGATAGAGTTGGGAGTACTTAGCACTGTGAAAACAGCACTTTCGCCGAAGGAAATTTAGTTCTCTAAGTCCGTGAAACAGTGAACAGAGAATGTATGAGTTTCTCAAGTTTGGTAACAGACAGAAACAAGCGAAAGTACACAGTGATTCATCTACCTAGAAAAGTTACAGAGGTTTACACAGAGAATTCCAAGGATAAGTACAAGAAAATAAGAGAGACTTAGAAAACTGGTAAAACCTACATTGTTGATAGAGTTGGGAGTACTTAGCACTGTGAAAACAGCACTTTCGCCTAAGGAAATTTAGTTCTCTAAGTCCGTGAAACAGTGAACAGAGAATGTATGAGTTTCTCAAGTTTGGTAACAGACAGAAACAAGCGAAAGTACACAGTGATTCATCTACCTAGAAAAGTTACAGAGGTTTACACAGAGAATTCCAAGGATAAGTACAAGAAAATAAGAGAGACTTAGAAAACTGGTAAAACCTACATTGTTGATAGAGTTGGGAGTACTTAGCACTGTGAAAACAGCACTTTCGCCGAAGGAAATTTAGTTCTCTAAGTCCGTGAAACAGTGAACAGAGAATGTATGAGTTTCTCAAGTTTGGTAACAGATAGAAACAAGCGAAAGTACACAGTGATTCATCTACCTAGAAAAGTTACAGAGGTTTACACAGAGAATTCCAAGGATAAGTAGAAGAAAATAAAAGAGACTTAGAAAACTGGTAAAACCTACATTGTTAATAGAGTTGGGAGTACTTAGCACTGTGAAAACAGCACTTTAGCAGAAAGAAATCTACTTCTCTTACACTGGGAAACAGTGAACAGAGAATGTATGAGTTTCTCAAGATTGGTAACAGATAGAAACAAGAGAAAGTACACAGTGATTCATCTACCTAGAAAAGTTACAGAGGTTTACACAGAGAATTCCAAGTATAAGTACAAGAAAATAAGAGAGACTTAGAAAACCGGTAAAACCTACATTGTTGATAGATTTGGGAGTACCTAGCACTGTGAAAACAGCACTTTCACCGAAAGAAATTTAGTTCTCTAAGTCCGTGAAACAGTGAACAGAGAATGTATGAGTTTCTCAAGATTGGTAACAGATAGAAACAAGAGAAAGTACACACTGATTCATCTACCTAGAAAAGTTACAGAGGTTTACACAGAGAAAACCAAGTATAAGTACAAGAAAATAAGAGAGACTTAGAAAACTGGTAAAACCTACATTGTTGATAGAGTTGGGAGTACTTAGCACTGTGAAAACAGCACTTTCGCAGAAAGAAATCTACTTCTCTAAGACTCGAAAACAGTGAACAGAGAATGTATGAGTTTCTCAAGATTGGGAACAGATAGAAATAAGAGAAAGTACACAGTGATTCATCTACCTAGAGAAGTTACAGAGGTTTACACAGAGAATTCCAAGGATAAGTACAAGAAAATAAGAGAGACTTAGAAAACTGGTAAAACCTAAATTGTTGATAGAGTTGGGAGTACTTAGCACTGTGAAAACAGCACTTTCGCCGAAGGAAATTTAGTTCTCTAAGTCCGTGAAACAGTCAACAGAGAATTTATGAGTTTCTCAAGATTGGTAACAGATAGAAACAAGCGAAAGTACACAGTGATTCATCTACCTAGAAAAGTTACAGAGGTTTACACAGAAAATTCCAAGGATAAGTACAAGAAAATAAGAGAGACTTAGAAAACTGGTAAAACCTACATTGTTGATAGAGTTGGGAGTACTTAGCACTATGAAAATAGCACTTTCGCCGAAGGAAATTTAGTTCTCTAAGTCCGTGAAACAGTGAACAGAGAATGTATGAGTTTCTCAAGTTTGGTAACAGATAGAAACAAGCGAAAGTACACAGGGATTCATCTACCTAGAAAAGTTACAGAGGTTTACACAGAGAACTCCAAGGATAAGTACAAGAAAACAAGAGAGACTTAGTAAACTGGTAAAACCTACATTGTTGATAGAGTTGGGAGTACTTAGCACTGTGAAAACAGCACTTTAGCAGAAAGAAATCTAATTCTCTAACACTGGGAAACAGTGAACAGAGAATGTATGAGTTTCTCAAGATTGGTAACAGATAGAAACAAGAGAAAGTACACAGTGATTCATCTACCTAGAAAAGTTACACAGGTTTACACAGAGAATTCCAAGTATAAGTACAAGAAAATAAGAGAGACTTAGAAAACCGGTAAAACCTACATTGTTGATAGAGTTGGGAGTACCTAGCACTGTGAAAACAGCACTTTCACCGAAAGAAATTTAGTTCTCTAAGTCCGTGAAACAGTGAACAGAGAATGTATGAGTTTCTCAAGATTGGTAACAGATAGAAACAAGAGAAAGTACACACTGATTCATCTACCTAGAAAAGTTACAGAGGTTTACACAGAGAAAACCAAGTATAAGTACAAGAAAATAAGAGAGACTTAGAAAACTGGTAAAACCTACATTGTTGATAGAGTTGGGAGTACTTAGCACTGTGAAAACAGCACTTTCGCAGAAAGAAATCTACTTCTCTAAGACTCGAAAACAGTGAACAGAGAATGTATGAGTTTCTCAAGATTGGTAACAGATAGATACAAGAGAAAGTACACAGTGATTCATCTACCTAGAGAAGTTACAGAGGTTTACACAGAGAATTCCAAGGAAAAGTACAAGAAAATAAGAGAGACTTAGATAACTGGTAAAACCTAAATTGTTGATAGAGTTGGGAGTACTTAGCACTGTGAAAACAGCACTTTCGCCGAAGGAAATTTAGTTCTCAAAGTCCGTGAAACAGTGAACAGAGAATGTATGAGTTTCTCAAGTTTGGTAACAGACAGAAACAAGCGAAAGTACACAGTGATTCATCTACGTAGAAAAGTTACAGAGGTTTACACAGAGAATTCCAAGGATAAGTACAAGAAAATAAGAGAGACTTAGAAAACTGGTAAAACCTACATTGTTGATAGAGTTGGGAGTACTTAGCACTGTGAAAACAGCACTTTTGCCGAAGGAAATTTAGTTCTCTAAGTCCGTGAAACAGTGAAAAGAGAATGTATGTGTTTCTCAAGTTTGGTAACAGATAGAAACAAGCGAAAGTACACAGTGATTCATCTACCTAGAAAAGTTACAGAGGTTTACAGAGAGAATTCCAAGGATAAGTACAAGAAAATAAGAGAGACTTAGAAAGCTGGTAAAACCTACATTGTTAATAGAGTTGGGAGTACTTAGCACTGTGAAAACAGCACTTTCGCAGAAAGAAATCTACTTCTCTAACACTGGGAAACAGTGAACAGAGAATGTATGAGTTTCTCAAGATTGGTAACAGATAGAAACAAGAGAAAGTACACAGTGATTCATCTACCTAGAGAAGCTACACAGGTTTACACAGAGAATTCCAAGTATAAGTACAAGAAAATAAGGGAGACTTAGAAAACTGGTAAAACCTACATTGTTGATAGAGTTGGGAGTACTTAGCACTGTGAAAACAGCACTTTCGCCGAAGGAAATTTAGTTCTCTAAGTCCGTGAAACAGTGAACAGAGAATGTATGAGTTTCTCAAGTTTGGTAACAGATAGAAACAAGCGAAAGTACACAGTGATTCATCAACCTAGAAAAGTTACAGAGGTTTACACAGAGAATACCTAGGATAAGTACAAGAAAATAAGAGAGACTTAGAAAACTGGTAAAACCTACATTGTTGAGAGAGTTGGGAGTACTTAGCACTGTGAAACAGCACTTTCGCCGAAGGAAATTTAGTTCTCTAAGTCCGTGAAACAGTGAACAGAGAATGTATGAGTTTCTCAAGTTTGGTAACAGATAGAAACAAGAGAAAGTACACAGTGATTCATCCACCTAGAAAAGTTACAGAGGTTTAAACAGAGAATTCCAAGTGTAAGTACAAGAAAATAAGAGAGACTTAGAAAACCGGTAAAACCTACATTGTTGATAGAGTTGGGAGTACTTAGCACTGTGAAAACAGCACTTTCGCAGAAAGAAATCTACTTCTCTACGACTGGGAAACAGTGAACAGAGAATGTATGAGTTTCTCAAGATTTTTTAACAGATAGAAACAAGAGAAATTACACAGTGATTCATCTACCTAGGGAAGTTACAGAGGTTTACACAGAGAATTCCAAGGATAAGTACAAGAAAATAAGAGAGACTTAGAAAACTGGTAAAACCTACATTGTTGATAGAGTTGGGAGTACTTATCACTGTGAAAACAGCACTTTCGCAGAAAGAAATCTACTTCTCTAAGTCTGGGAAACAGTGAACAGAGAATGTATGAGTTTCTCAAGATTGGTAACAGATAGAAACATGAGAAAATACACAGTGATTCATCTACCTAGAGAAGTTACAGAGGTTTACACAGAGAATTCCAAGGATAAGTACAAGAAAATAAGAAAGACTTAGAAAACTGGTAAAACCTACATTGTTGATAGAGTTGGGAGTACTTAGCACTGTGAAAACAGCACTTTCGCCGAAGGAAATTTAGTTCTCTAAGTCCGTGAAACAGTGAACAGAGAATGTATGAGTTTCTCAAGTTTGGTAACAGATAGAAACAAGCGAAAGTACACAGTGATTCATCTACCTAGAAAAGTTACAGAGGTTTACACAGAGAATTCCAAGGATAAGTACAAGAAAATAAGAGAGACTTAAAAAACTGGTAAAACCTACATTGTTGATATAGTTGGGAGTACTTAGCACTGTGAAAGCAGCACTTTCGCCGAAGGAAATTTAGTTCTCTAAGTCCGTGAAACAGTGAACAGAGAATGTATGAGTTTCTCAAGTTTGGTAACAGACAGAAACAAGCGAAAGTACACAGTGATTCATGTACGTAGAAAAGTTACAGAGGTTTACACAGAGAATTCCAAGGATAAGTACAGGAAAATGAGAGAGACTTAGAAAACTGGTAAAACCTACATTGTTGATAGAGTTGGGAGTACTTATCACTGTGAAAACAGCACTTTCGCAGAAAGAAATCTACTTCTCTAAGTCTGGGAAACAGTGAACAGAGAATGTATGAGTTTCTCAAGATTGGTAACAGATAGAAACATGAGAAAATACACAGTGATTCATCTACCTAGAGAAGTTACAGAGGTTTACACAGAGAATTCCAAGGATAAGTACAAGAAAATAAGAAAGACTTAGAAAACTGGTAAAACCTACATTGTTGATAGAGTTGGGAGTACTTAGCACTGTGAAAACAGCACTTTCGCTGAAGGAAATTTAGTTCTCTAAGTCCGTGAAACAGTGAACAGAGAATGTATGAGTTTCTCAAGTTTGGTAACAGACAGAAACAAGCGAAAGTACACAGTGATTCATCTACGTAGAAAAGTTACAGAGGTTTACACAGAGAATTCCAAGGATAAGTACAAGAAAATGAGAGAGACTTAGAAAACTGGTAAAACCTACATTGTTGATAGAGTTGGGAGTACTTAGCACTGTGAAAATAGCACTTTCGCCGAAGGAAATTTAGTTCTCTAAGTCCGTGAAACAGTGAACAGAGAATGTATGTGTTTCTCAAGTTTGGTAACAGATAGAAACAAGAGAAAGTACACAGTGATTCATCTACCTAGAAAAGTTACAGAGGTTTACACAGAGAATTCCAAGGATAAGTACAAGAAAATGAGAGAGACTTAGAAAACTGTTAAAACCTACATTGTTGATAGAGTTGGGAGTACTTAGCACTGTGAAAACAGCACTTTCGCAGAAAGAAATCTACTTCTCTAAGACTGGTAAACAGTGAACAGAGAATGTATGAGTTTCTCAAGATTGGTAACAGATAGAAACAAGAGAAAGTACACAGTGATTCATCTACCTAGAGAAGTTACAGAGGTTTACACAGAGAATTCCAAGGATAAGTACAAGAAAATAAGAGAGACTTAGAAAACTGGTAAAACCTACATTGTTGATAGAGTTGGGAGTACTTAGCACTGTGAAAACAGCACTTTCGCAGAAAGAAATCTACTTCTCTAAGACTGGGAAACAGTGAACAGAGAATGTGTGAGTTTCTCAAGATTGGTAACAGATAGAAACAAGAGAAAGTACACAGTGATTCATCTACCTAGAGAAGTTACAGAGGTTTACACAGAGAATTCCAAGGATAAGTACAAGAAAATAAGAGAGACTTAGAAAACTGGTAAAACCTACATTGTTGATAGAGTTGGGAGTACTTAGCACTATGAAAACAGCACTTTCGCCGAAGGAAATTTAGTTCTCTAAGTCCGTGAAACAGTGAACAGAGAATGTATGAGTTTCTCAAGTTTGGTAACAGATAGAAATAAGCGAAAGTACACAGTGATTCATCTACCTAGAAAAGTTACAGAGGTTTACACAGAGAATTCCAAGGATAAGTACAAGAAAATAAGAGAGACTTAGAAAACTGGTAAAACCTATATTGTTGATAGAGTTGGAAGTACTTAGCACTGTGAAAACAGCACTTTCGCAGAAAGAAATCTACTTCTCTAAGACTGGGAAACAGTGAACAGAGAATGTATGAGTTTCTCAAGATTGGTAACAGATAGAAACAAGAGAAAGTACACAGTGATTCATCTACCTAGAGAAGTTACAGAGGTTTACACAGAGAATTCCAAGTATAAGTACAAGAAAATAAGAGAGACTTAGAAAACTGGTAAAACCTACAATGTTGATAGAGTTGGGAGTACTTAGCACTGTGAAAACAGCACTATCGCCGAGGGAAATTTAGTTCTCTAAGTCCGTGAAACAGTGAACAGAGAATGTATGAGTTTCTCAAGTTTGGTAACAGATAGAAACAAGCGAAAGTACACAGTGATTCATCTACCTAGAAAAGTTACAGAGGTTTACACAGAGAATTCCAAGGATAAGTACAAGAAAATAAGAGAGACTTAGAAAACTGGTAAAACCTACATTGTTAATAGAGTTGGGAGTACTTAGCACTGTGAAAACAGCACTTTCGCAGAAAGAAATCTACTTCTCTAAGTCTGGGAAAGAGTGAACAGAGAATGTATGAGTTTCTCAAGATTGGTAACAGATAGAAACAAGAGAAAGTACACAGTGATTCATCCACCTAGAAAAGTTACAGAGGTTTACACAGAGAATTCCAAGTGTAAGTACAAGAAAATAAGAGAGACTTAGAAAACCGGTAAAACCTACATTGTTGATAGAGTTGGGAGTACTTAGCACTGTGAAAACAGCACTTTCGCAGAAAGAAATCTACTTCTCTAAGACTGGGAAACAGTGAACAGAGAATGTATGAGTTTCTCAAGTTTGGTAACAGATAGAAACAAGAGAAATTACACAGTGATTCATCTACCTAGAGAAGTTACAGAGGTTTACACAGAGAATTCCAAGGATAAGTACAAGAAAATAAGAGAGACTTAGAAAACTGGTAAAACCTACATTGTTGATAGAGTTGGGAGTACTTAGCACTGTGAAAACAGCACTTTCGCAGAAAGAAATCTTCTTCTCTAAGTCTGGGAAACAGTGAACAGAGAATGTATGAGTTTCTCAAGATTGGTAACAGATAGAAACAAGAGAAAGTACACAGTGATTCATCTACCTAGAGAAGTTACAGAGGTTTACACAGAGAATTCCAAGGAGAAGTACAAGAAAATAAGAGAGACTTAGAAAACTGGTAAAACCTACATTGTTGATAGAGTTGGGAGTACTTAGCACTGTGAAAACAGCACTTTCGCCGAAGGAAATTTAGTTCTCTAAGTCCGTGAAACAGTGAACAGAGAATGTATGAGTTTCTCAAGTTTGGTAACAGACAGAAACAAGCGAAAGTACACAGTGATTCATCTACGTAGAAAAGTTACAGAGGTTTACACAGAGAATTCCAAGGATAAGTACAAGAAAATAAGAGAGACTTAGAAAACTGGTAAAACCTACATTGTTGATAGAGTTGGGAGTACTTAGCACTGTGAAAACAGCACTTTCGCCGAAGGAAATTTAGTTCTCTAAGTCCGTGAAACAGTGAACAGAGAATGTATGAGTTTCTCAAGTTTGGTAACAGATAGAAACAAGCGAAAGTACACAGTGATTCATCTACCTAGAAAAGTTACAGAGGTTTACACAGAGAATTCCAAGGATAAGTAGAAGAAAATAAAAGAGACTTAGAAAACTGGTAAAACCTACATTGTTAATAGAGTTGGGAGTACTTAGCACTGTGAAAACAGCACTTTAGCAGAAAGAAATCTACTTCTCTTACACTGGGAAACAGTGAACAGAGAATGTATGAGTTTCTCAAGATTGGTAACAGATAGAAACAAGAGAAAGTACACAGTGATTCATCTACCTAGAAAAGTTACAGAGGTTTACACAGAGAATTCCAAGTATAAGTACAAGAAAATAAGAGAGACTTAGAAAACCGGTAAAACCTACATTGTTGATAGAGTTGGGAGTACCTAGCACTGTGAAAACAGCACTTTCACCGAAAGAAATTTAGTTCTCTAAGTCCGTGAAACAGTGAACAGAGAATGTATGAGTTTCTCAAGATTGGTAACAGATAGAAACAAGAGAAAGTACACACTGATTCATCTACCTAGAAAAGTTACAGAGGTTTACACAGAGAAAACCAAGTATAAGTACAAGAAAATAAGAGAGACTTAGAAAACTGGTAAAACCTACATTGTTGATAGAGTTGGGAGTACTTAGCACTGTGAAAACAGCACTTTCGCAGAAAGAAATCTACTTCTCTAAGACTCGAAAACAGTGAACAGAGAATGTATGAGTTTCTCAAGATAGGTAACAGATAGAAATAAGAGAAAGTACACAGTGATTCATCTACCTAGAGAAGTTACAGAGGTTTACACAGAGAATTCCAAGGATAAGTACAAGAAAATAAGAGAGACTTAGAAAACTGGTAAAACCTAAATTGTTGATAGAGTTGGGAGTACTTAGCACTGTGAAAACAGCACTTTCGCCGAAGGAAATTTAGTTCTCTAAGTCCGTGAAACAGTCAACAGAGAATTTATGAGTTTCTCAAGATTGGTAACAGATAGAAACAAGCGAAAGTACACAGTGATTCATCTACCTAGAAAAGTTACAGAGGTTTACACAGAAAATTCCAAGGATAAGTACAAGAAAATAAGAGAGACTTAGAAAACTGGTAAAACCTACATTGTTGATAGAGTTGGGAGTACTTAGCACTATGAAAATAGCACTTTCGCCGAAGGAAATTTAGTTCTCTAAGTCCGTGAAACAGTGAACAGAGAATGTATGAGTTTCTCAAGTTTGGTAACAGATAGAAACAAGCGAAACTACACAGTGATTCATCTACCTAGAAAAGTTACAGAGGTTTACACAGAGAACTCCAAGGATAAGTACAAGAAAACAAGAGAGACTTAGTAAACTGGTAAAACCTACATTGTTGATAGAGTTGGGAGTACTTAGCACTGTGAAAACAGCACTTTCGCCGAAGGAAATTTAGTTCTCTAAGTCCGTGAAACAGTGAATAGAGAATGTATGACTTTCTCAAGTTTGGTAACAGATAGAAACAAGCGAAAGTACACAGTGATTCATCTACCTAGAAAAGTTACAGAGGTTTACACAGAGAATTCCAAGGATAAGTACAAGAATATAAGAGAGACTTAGAAAACTGGTAAAACCTACATTGTTGATAGAGTTGGGAGTACTAAGCACTGTGAAAACAGCACTTTCGCCGAAGGAAATTTAGTTCTCTAAGTCCGTGAAACAGTGAACAGAGAATGTATGAGTTTCTCAAGATTAGTAACAGATAGAAACAAAAGAAGTACACAGTGATTGATCTACCTAGAGAAGTTACTGAGGTTTACACAGAGAATTCCAAGTTTAAGTACAAGAAAACAAGAGAGACTTAGAAAACTGGTAAAACCTACATTGTTGATAGAGTTGGGAGTACTTAGCACTGTGAAAACAGCACTTTCGCTGAAAGAAATCTACTTCTCTAAGACCGGGAAACAGTGAAAAGAGAATGTATGAGTTTCTCAAGATTGGTAACAGATAGAAACAAGAGAAAGTACACAGTGATTCATCTACCTAGAGAAGTTACAGAGGTTTACACAGAAAATTCCAACTATAATTAAAAGAAGATAAGAGAGACTTAGAAAAGTGGTAAAACTTACATTGTTGATTGAGTTGGGAGTACTTAGCACTGTGAAAACAGCACTTTCGCTGAAAGAAATCTACTTCTCTAAGACCGTGAAACAGTGAAAAGAGAATGTGTGAGTTTCTCAAGATTGGTAACAGATAGAAACAAGAGAAAGTACACAGTGATTCATCTACCTAGAGAAGTTACAGAGGTTTACACATAGAATTCCAAGTATAAGTACAAGAAAATAAGAGAGACTTAGAAAACTGGTAAAACCTACATTGTTGATAGAGTTGAGAGTACTTAGCACTGTGAAAACAGCACTTTCGCCGAAAGATATCTACTTCTCTAACACCAGGAAACAGGTAACAGAGAATGTATGAGTTTCTCAATATTAGAAACGGATAGAAACAAAAGAAGTACACAGTGATTCATCTACCTAGAGAAGTTATAGAGGTTTACACAGAAAATTCCAAGTTTAAGTACAATAAGAGAGACTTAGAAAACTGGTAAAACTTACATTGTTGATTGAGTTGGGAGTACTTAGCACTGTGTAAACAGCACTTTCGCCGAAAGCAATCTACTTCTCTAAGACCGGGAAACAGGGCAAAGAAAATGTATGAGTTTCTCAAGATTGGTAACAGATAGAAACAAGAGAAAGTACACAGTGATTCATCTACCTAGAGAAGTTACAGAGGTTTACACAGAGAATTCCAAGTATAAGTACAAGAAAATAAGAGAGACTTAGAAAACTGGTAAAACCTACATTGTTGATAGAGTTGGGAGTACTTAGCACTGTGAAAACAGCACTTTCGCCGAAAGAAATCTACTTCTCTAAGACCGGGAAACAGTGAAAAGAGAATGTATGAGTTTCTCAAGATTGGTAACAGATAGAAATAAGAGAAAGTACACAGTGATTCATCTACCTAGAGAAGTTACAGAGGTTTACACAGAAAATTCCAAGTATAAGTAAAAGAAGATAAGAGAGACTTAGAAAAGTGGTAAAACTTACATTGTTGATTGAGTTGGGAGTACTTAGCACTGTGAAAACAGCTCTTTCGCCAAAAGAAATCTACTTCTCTAAGACCGGCAAACAGGGAAAAGAGAATGTATGAGTTTCTCAAGATTTGTAACAGATAGAAACAAGAGAAAGTACACAGTGATTCATCTACCTAGAGAAGTTACAGAGGTTTACACATAGAATTCCAAGTATAAGTACAAGAAAATAAGAGAGACTTAGAAAACTGGTAAAACCTACATTGTTGATAGAGTTGAGAGTACTTAGCACTGTGAAAACAGCACTTTCGGCGAAAGATATCTACTTCTCTAACACCAGGAAACAGGTAACAGAGAATGTATGAGTTTCTCAATATTAGTAACGGATGGAAACAAAAGAAGTACACAGTGATTCATCTGCCTAGAGAAGTTACAGAGGTTTACACAGAAAATTCCAAGTTTAAGTACAAGAAAATAAGAGAGACTTAGAAAACTGGTAAAACTTACATTGTTGATTGAGTTGGGAGTACTTAGCACTGTGAAAACAGCACTTTCTCTGAAAGAAATCTACTTCTCTAAGACCGTGAAACAGTGAAAAGAGAATGTGTGAGTTTCTCAAGATTGGTAACAGATAGAAACAAGAGAAAGTACACAGTGATTTATCTACCTAGAGAAGTTAAAGAGGCTTACACAGAGAATTCCAAGTATAAGTACAAGAAAATAAGAGAGACTTAGAAAACTGGTAAAACCTACATTGTTGATAGAGTTGGGAGTACTTAGCACTGTGAAAACAGCACTTTCGCCGATAGAAATCTACTTCTCTAAGACCGGGAAACAGTGAAAAGAGAATGTATGAGTTTCTCAAGATTGGTAACAGATAGAAACAAGAGAAAGTACACAGTGATTCATCTACCTAGAGAAGTTACAGAGGTTTACACAGAAAATTCCATCTATAATTAAAAGAAGATAAGAGAGACTTAGAAAAGTGGTAAAACTTACATTGTTGATTGAGTTGGGAGTACTTAGCACTGTGCAAACAGCACTTTCACTGAAAGAAATCTACTTCTCTAAGACCGTGAAACAGTGAAAAGAGAATGTGTGAGTTTCTCAAGATTGGTAACAGATAGAAACAAGAGAAAGTACACAGTGATTCATCTACCTAGAGAAGTTACAGAGGTTTACACAGAGAATTCCAAGTATAAGTACAAGAAAATAAGAGAGACTTAGAAAACTGGTAAAACCTACATTTTTGATAGAGTTGAGAGTACTTAGCACTGTGAAAACAGCACTTTCGCCGAAAGAAATCTACTTCTCTAACACCAGGAAACAGGTAACAGAGAATGTATGATTTTCTCAAGATTAGTAACAGATAGAAACAAAAGAAGTACACAGTGATTCATCTACCTAGAGAAGTTACAGAGGTTTACACAGAAAATTCCAAGTTTAAGTACAAGAAAATAAGAGAGACTTAGAAAACTGGTAAAACTTACATTGTTGATTGAGTTGGGAGAACTTAGCACTGTGAAAACAACACTTTGGCCGAAAGAAATCTACTTCTCTAAGACCGGGAAACAGTGAAAAGAGAATGTATGAGTTTCTCAAGATTGGTAACAGATAGAAACAAGAGAAAGTACACAGTGATTCATCTACCTAGAGAAGTTACGGAGGTTTACACATAGAATTCCAAGTATAAGTACAAGAAAATAAGAGAGACTTAGAAAACTGGTAAAACCTACATTGTTGATAGAGTTGAGAGTACTTAGCACTGTGAAAACAGCACTTTCGCCGAAAGATATCTACTTCTCTAACACCAGGAAACAGGTAACAGAGAATGTATGAGTTTCTCAATATTAGTAACGGATAGAAACAAAAGAAGTACACAGTGATTCATCTACCTAGAGAAGTTACAGAGGTTTACACAGAAAATTCCAAGTTTAAGTACAAGAAAATAAGAGAGACTTAGAAAACTGGTAAAACTTACATTGTTGATTGAGTTGGGAGTACTTAGCACTGTGAAAACAGCACTTTCGCCGAAAGCAATCTACTTCTCTAAGACCGGGAAACAGGGCAAAGACAATGTATGAGTTTCTCAAGATTGGTAACAGATAGAAACAAGAGAAAGTACACAGTGATTCATCTACCTAGAGAAGTTACAGAGGTTTACACAGAGAATTCCAAGTATAAGTACAAGAAAATAAGAGAGACTTAGAAAACTGGTAAAACCTACATTGTTGATAGAGTTGGGAGTACTTAGCACTGTGAAAACAGCACTTTCGCCGAAAGAAATCTACTTCTCTAAGACCGGGAAACAGTGAAAAGAGAATGTATGAGTTTCTCAAGATTGGTAACAGATAGAAATAAGAGAAAGTACACAGTGATTCATCTACCTAGAGAAGTTACAGAGGTTTACACAGAAAATTCCAAGTATAAGTAAAAGAAGATAAGAGAGACTTAGAAAAGTGGTAAAACTTACATTGTTGATTGAGTTGGGAGTACTTAGCACTGTGAAAACAGCACTTTCGCTGAAAGAAATGTACTTCTCTAAGACCGTGAAACAGTGAAAAGAGAATGTGTGAGTTTCTCAAGATTGGTAACAGATAGAAACAAGAGAAAGTACACAGTGATTCATCTACCTAGAGAAGTTACAGAGGCTTACACAGAGAATTCCAAGTATAAGTACAAGAAAATAAGAGAGACTTAGAAAACTGGTAAAACCTACATTGTTGATAGAGTTGAGAGTACTTAGCACTGTGAAAACAGCGCTTTCGCCGAAAGAAATCTACTTCTCTAACACCAGGAATCAGGTAACAGAGAATGTATGAGTTTCTCAAGATTAGTAACAGATAGAAACAAAAGAAGTACACAGTGATTGATCTACCTAGAGAAGTTACAGAGGTTTACACAGAAAATTCCAAGTTTAAGTACAAGAAAACAAGAGAGACTTAGAAAACTGGTAAAACTTACATTGTTGATTGAGTTGGGAGTACTTAGCACTGTGAAAACAGCTCTTTCGCCAAAAGAAATCTACTTCTCTAAGACCGGGAAACAGGGAAAAGAGAATGTATGAGTTTCTCAAGATTTGTAACAGATAGAAACAAGAGAAAGTACACAGTGATTCATCTACCTAGAGAAGTTACAGAGGTTTACACATAGAATTCCAAGTATAAGTACAAGAAAATAAGAGAGACTTAGAAAACTGGTAAAACCTACATTGTTGATAGAGTTGAGAGTACTTACCACTGTGAAAACAGCACTTTCGGCGAAAGATATCTACTTCTCTAACACCAGGAAACAGGTAACAGAGAATGTATGAGTTTCTCAATATTAGTAACGGATGGAAACAAAAGAAGTACACAGTGATTCATCTACCTAGAGAAGTTACAGAGGTTTACACAGAAAATTCCAAGTTTAAGTACAAGAAAATAAGAGAGACTTAGAAAACTGGTAAAACTTACATTGTTGATTGAGTTGGGAGTACTTAGCACTGTGAAAACAGCACTTTCTCTGAAAGAAATCTACTTCTCTAAGACTGTGAAGCAGTGAAAAGAGAATGTGTGAGTTTCTCAAGATTGATAACAGATAGAAACAAGAGAAAGTACACAGTGATTTATCTACCTAGAGAGGTTAAAGAGGCTTACACAGAGAATTCCAAGTATAAGTACAAGAAAATAAGAGAGACTTAGAAAACTGGTAAAACCGACATTGTTGATAGAGTTGAGAGTACTTAGCACTGTGAAAACAGCGCTTTCGCCAAAAGAAATCTACTTCTCTAACACCAGGAAACAGGTAACAGAGAATGTATGAGTTTCTCAAGATTAGTAACAGATAGAAACAAAAGAAGTACACAGTGATTGATCTACCTAGAGAAGTTACAGAGGTTTACACAGAGAATTCCAAGTATAAGTACAAGAAAATAAGAGAGACTTAGAAAACTGGTAAAACTTACATTGTTGATTGAGTTGGGAGTACTTAGCACTGTGAAAACAGCACTTTCGCCGAAAGCAATCTACTTCTCTAAGACCGGGAAACAGGGCAAAGACAATGTATGAGTTTCTCAAGATTGGTAACAGATAGAAACAAGAGAAAGTACACAGTGATTCATCTACCTAGAGAAGTTACAGAGTTTTACACAGAGAATTCCAAGTATAAGTACAAGAAAATAAGAGAGACTTAGAAAACTGGTAAAACCTACATTGTTGATAGAGTTGGGAGTACTTAGCACTGTGAAAACAGCACTTTCGCCGAAAGAAATCTACTTCTCTAAGACCGGGAAACAGTGAAAAGAGAATGTGTGAGTTTCTCAAGATTGGTAACAGATAGAAACAAGAGAAAGTACACAGTGATTCATCTACCTAGAGAAGTTACAGAGGCTTACACAGAGAATTCCAAGTATAAGTACAAGAAAATAAGAGAGACTTAGAAAACTGGTAAAACCTACATTGTTGATAGAGTTGAGAGTACTTAGCACTGTGAAAACAGCGCTTTCGCCGAAAGAAATCTACTTCTCTAACAGCAGGAAACAGGTAACAGAGAATGTATGAGTTTCTCAAGATTAGTAACAGATAGAAACAAAAGAAGTACACAGTGATTCATCTACCTAGAGAAATTACAGAGGTTTACACAGAAAATTCCAAGTTTAAGTACAAGAAAACAAGAGAGACTTAGAAAACTGGTAAAACTTACATTGTTGATTGAGTTGGGAGTACTTAGCACTGTGAAAACAGCACTTTCGACAAAAGAAATCTACTTCTCTAAGACGGGGAAACAGGGAAAAGAGAATGTATGAGTTTCTCAAGATTGGTAACAGATAGAAACAAGAGAAAGTACACAGTGATTCATCTACCTAGAGAAGTTACAGAGGTTTACACAGAGAATTCCAAGTATAAGTACAAGAAAATAAGAGAGACTTAGAAAACTGGTAAAACCTACATTGTTGATAGAGTTGGGAGTACTTAGCACTGTGAAAACAGCACTTTCGCCGAAAGAAATCTACTTCTCTAAGACCGGGAAACAGTGAAAAGAGAATGTATGAGTTTCTCAAGATTGGTAACAGATAGAAACAAGAGAAAGTACACAGTGATTCATCTACCTAGAGAAGTTACAGAGGTTTACACAGAAAATTCCATCTATAATTAAAAGAAGATAAGAGAGACTTAGAAAAGTGGTAAAACTTACATTGTTGATTGAGTTGGGAGTACTTAGCACTGTGCAAACAGCACTTTCACTGAAAGAAATCTACTTCTCTAAGACCGTGAAACAGTGAAAAGAGAATGTGTGAGTTTCTCAAGATTGGTAACAGATAGAAACAAGAGAAAGTACACAGTGATTCATCTACCTAGAGAAGTTACAGAGGTTTACACAGAGAATTCCAAGTATAAGTACAAGAAAATAAGAGAGACTTAGAAAACTGGTAAAACCTACATTTTTGATAGAGTTGAGAGTACTTAGCACTGTGAAAACAGCACTTTCGCCGAAAGAAATCTACTTCTCTAACACCAGGAGACAGGTAACAGAGAATGTATGATTTTCTCAAGATTAGTAACAGATAGAAACAAAAGAAGTACACAGTGATTCATCTACCTAGAGAAGTTACAGAGGTTTACACAGAAAACTCCAAGTTTAAGTACAAGAAAATAAGAGAGACTTAGAAAACTGGTAAAACTTACATTGTTGATTGAGTTGGGAGTACTTAGCACTGTGAAAACAACACTTTGGCCGAAAGAAATCTACTTCTCTAAGACCGGGAAACAGTGAAAAGAGAATGTATGAGTTTCTCAAGATTGGTAACAGATAGAAACAAGAGAAAGTACACAGTGATTCATCTACCTAGAGAAGTTACGGAGGTTTACACATAGAATTCCAAGTATAAGTACAAGAAAATAAGAGAGACTTAGAAAACTGGTAAAACCTACATTGTTGATAGAGTTGAGAGTACTTAGCACTGTGAAAACAGCACTTTCGCCGAAAGATATCTACTTCTCTAACACCAGGAAACAGGTAACAGAGAATGTATGAGTTTCTCAATATTAGTAACGGATAGAAACAAAAGAAGTACACAGTGATTCATCTACCTAGAGAAGTTACAGAGGTTTACACAGAAAATTCCAAGTTTAAGTACAAGAAAATAAGAGAGACTTAGAAAACTGGTAAAACTTACATTGTTGATTGATTTGGGAGTACTTAGCACTGTGAAAACAGCACTTTCGCCGAAAGCAATCTACTTCTCTAAGACCGGGAAACAGGGCAAAGACAATGTATGAGTTTCTCAAGATTGGTAACAGATAGAAACAAGAGAAAGTACACAGTGATTCATCTACCTAGAGAAGTTACAGAGGTTTACACAGAGAATTCCAAGTATAAGTACAAGAAAATAAGAGAGACTTAGAAAACTGGTAAAACCTACATTGTTGATAGAGTTGGGAGTACTTAGCACTGTGAAAACAGCACTTTCGCCGAAAGAAATCTACTTCTCTAAGACCGGGAAACAGTGAAAAGAGAATGTATGAGTTTCTCAAGATTGGTAACAGATAGAAATAAGAGAAAGTACACAGTGATTCATCTACCTAGAGAAGTTACAGAGGTTTACACAGAAAATTCCAAGTATAAGTAAAAGAAGATAAGAGAGACTTAGAAAAGTGGTAAAACTTACATTGTTGATTGAGTTGGGAGTACTTAGCACTGTGAAAACAGCACTTTCGCTGAAAGAAATGTACTTCTCTAAGACCGTGAAACAGTGAAAAGAGAATGTGTGAGTTTCTCAAGATTGGTAACAGATAGAAACAAGAGAAAGTACACAGTGATTCATCTACCTAGAGAAGTTACAGAGGCTTACACAGAGAATTCCAAGTATAAGTACAAGAAAATAAGAGAGACTTAGAAAACTGGTAAAACCTACATTGTTGATAGAGTTGAGAGTACTTAGCACTGTGAAAACAGCGCTTTCGCCGAAAGAAATCTACTTCTCTAACACCAGGAATCAGGTAACAGAGAATGTATGAGTTTCTCAAGATTAGTAACAGATAGAAACAAAAGAAGTACACAGTGATTGATCTACCTAGAGAAGTTACAGAGGTTTACACAGAAAATTCCAAGTTTAAGTACAAGAAAACAAGAGAGACTTAGAAAACTGGTAAAACTTACATTGTTGATTGAGTTGGGAGTACTTAGCACTGTGAAAACAGCTCTTTCGCCAAAAGAAATCTACTTCTCTAAGACCGGGAAACAGGGAAAAGAGAATGTATGAGTTTCTCAAGATTTGTAACAGATAGAAACAAGAGAAAGTACACAGTGATTCATCTACCTAGAGAAGTTACAGAGGTTTACACATAGAATTCCAAGTATAAGTACAAGAAAATAAGAGAGACTTAGAAAACTGGTAAAACCTACATTGTTGATAGAGTTGAGAGTACTTACCACTGTGAAAACAGCACTTTCGGCGAAAGATATCTACTTCTCTAACACCAGGAAACAGGTAACAGAGAATGTATGAGTTTCTCAATATTAGTAACGGATGGAAACAAAAGAAGTACACAGTGATTCATCTACCTAGAGAAGTTACAGAGGTTTACACAGAAAATTCCAAGTTTAAGTACAAGAAAATAAGAGAGACTTAGAAAACTGGTAAAACTTACATTGTTGATTGAGTTGGGAGTACTTAGCACTGTGAAAACAGCACTTTCTCTGAAAGAAATCTACTTCTCTAAGACCGTGAAGCAGTGAAAAGAGAATGTGTGAGTTTCTCAAGATTGATAACAGATAGAAACAAGAGAAAGTACACAGTGATTTATCTACCTAGAGAGGTTAAAGAGGCTTACACAGAGAATTCCAAGTATAAGTACAAGAAAATAAGAGAGACTTAGAAAACTGGTAAAACCGACATTGTTGATAGAGTTGAGAGTACTTAGCACTGTGAAAACAGCGCTTTCGCCAAAAGAAATCTACTTCTCTAACACCAGGAAACAGGTAACAGAGAATGTATGAGTTTCTCAAGATTAGTAACAGATAGAAACAAAAGAAGTACACAGTGATTGATCTACCTAGAGAAGTTACAGAGGTTTACACAGAAAATTCCAAGTTTAAGTACAAGAAAACAAGAGAGACTTAGAAAACTGGTAAAACTTACATTGTTGATTGAGTTGGGAGTACTTAGCACTGTGAAAACAGCACTTTCACCAAAAGAAATCTACTTCTCTAAGACCGGGAAACAGGGAAAAGAGAATGTATGAGTTTCTCAAGATTGGTAACAGATAGAAACAAGAGAAAGTACACAGTGATTCATCTACCTAGAGAAGTTACAGAGGTTTACACAGAGAATTCCAAGTATAAGTACAAGAAAATAAGAGAGACTTAGAAAACTGGTAAAACCTACATTGTTGATAGAGTTGGGAGTACTTAGCACTGTGAAAACAGCACTTTCGCCGAAAGAAATCTACTTCTCTAAGACCGGGAAACAGTGAAAAGAGAATGTATGAGTTTCTCAAGATTGGTAACAGATAGAAACAAGAGAAAGTACACAGTGATTCATCTACCTAGAGAAGTAACAGAGGTTTACACAGAAAATTCCAAGTATAAGTAAAAGAAGATAAGAGAGACTTAGAAAACTGGTAAAACCTACATTGTTGATAGAGTTGGGAGTACTTAGCACTGTGAAAACAGCACTTTCGCTGAAAGAAATCTACTTCTCTAAGACCGGGAAACAGTGAAAAGAGAATGTATGAGTTTCTCAAGATTGGTAACAGATAGAAACAAGAGAAAGTACACAGTGATTCATCTACCTAGAGAAGTTACAGAGGTTTACACAGAAAATTGCAACTATAATTAAAAGAAGATAAGAGAGACTTAGAAAAGTGGTAAAACTTACATTGTTGATTGAGTTGGGAGTACTTAGCACTGTGAAAACAGCACTTTCGCTGAAAGAAATCTACTTCTCTAAGACCGTGAAACAGTGAAAAGAGAATGTGTGAGTTTCTCAAGATTGGTAACAGATAGAAACAAGAGAAAGTACACAGTGATTCATCTACCTAGAGAAGTTACAGAGGTTTACACAGAGAATTCCAAGTATAAGTACAAGAAAATAAGAGAGACTTAGAAAACTGGTAAAACCTACATTATTGATAGAGTTGAGAGTACTTAGCACTGTGAAAACAGCACTTTCGCCGAAGGAAATCTACCTCTCTAACACCAGGAAACAGGTAACAGAGAATGTATGATTTTCTCAAGTTTAGTAACAGATAGAAACAAAAGAAGTACACAGTGATTCATCTACCTAGAGAAGTTACAGAGGTTTACACAGAAAATTCCAAGTTTAATTACAAGAAAATAAGAGAGACTTAGAAAACTGGTAAAACTTACATTGTTGATTGAGTTGGGAGTACTTAGCACTGTGAAAACAGCACTTTGGCCGAAAGAAATCTACTTCTCTAAGACCGGGAAACAGTGAAAAGAGAATGTATGAGTTTCTCAAGATTTGTAAAAGATAGAAACAAGAGAAAGTACACAGTGATTCATCTACCTACAGAAGTTACAGAGGTTTACACATAGAATTCCAAGTATAAGTACAAGAAAATAAGAGAGACTTAGAAAACTGGTAAAACCTACATTGTTGATAGAGTTGAGAGTACTTAGCACTGTGAAAACAGCACTTTCGGCGAAAGATATCTACTTCTCTAACACCAGGAAACAGGTAACAGAGAATGTATGAGTTTTTCAATATTAGTAACGGATAGAAACAAAAGAAGTACACAGTGATTCATCTACCTAGAGAAGTTAGAGAGGTTTACACAGAAAATTCCAAGTTTAAGTACAAGAAAATAAGAGAGACTTAGAAAACTGGTAAAACTTACATTGTTGATTGAGTTGGGAGTACTTAGCACTGTGAAAACAGCACTTTCGCCGAAAGCAATCTACTTCTCTAAGACCGGGAAACAGGGCAAAGAGAATGTATGAGTTTCTCAAGATTGGTAACAGATAGAAACAAGAGAAAGTACACAGTGATTCATCTACCTAGAGAAGTTACAGAGGTTTACACAGAGAATTCCAAGTATAAGTACAAGAAAATAAGAGAGACTTAGAAAACTGGTAAAACCTACATTGTTGATAGAGTTGGGAGTACTTACCACTGTGAAAACAGCACTTTCGCCGAAAGAAATCTACTTCTCTAAGACCGGGAAACAGTGAAAAGAGAATGTATGAGTTTCTCAAGATTGGTAACAGATAGAAATAAGAGAAAGTACACAGTGATTCATCTACCTAGAGAAGTTACAGAGGTTTACACAGAAAATTCCAAGTATAAGTAAAAGAAGATAAGAGAGACTTAGAAAAGTGGTAAAACTTACATTGTTGATTGAGTTGGGAGTACTTAGCACTGTGAAAACAGCACTTTCGCTGAAAGAAATCTACTTCTCTAAGACCGTGAAACAGTGAAAAGAGAATGTGTGAGTTTCTCAAGATTGGTAACAGATAGAAACAAGAGAAAGTACACAGTGATTCATCTACCTACAGAAGTTACAGAGGCTTACACAGAGAATTCCAAGTATAAGTACAAGAAAATAAGAGAGACTTAGAAAACTGGTAAAACCTACATTGTTGATAGAGTTGAGAGTACTTAGCACTGTGAAAACAGCGCTTTCGCCGAAAGAAATCTACTTCTCTAACACCAGGAAACAGGTAACAGAGAATGTATGAGTTTCTCAAGATTAGTAACAGATAGAAACAAAAGAAGTACACAGTGATTGATCTACCTAGAGAAGTTACAGAGGTTTACACAGAAAATTCCAAGTTTAAGTACAAGAAAACAAGAGAGACTTAGAAAACTGGTAAAACTTACATTGTTGATTGAGTTGGGAGTACTTAGCACTGTGAAAACAGCACTTTCGCCAAAAGAAATCTACTTCTCTAAGACGGGGAAACAGGGAAAAGAGAATGTATGAGTTTCTCAAGATTGGTAACAGATAGAAACAAGAGAAAGTACACAGTGATTCATCTACCTAGAGAAGTTACAGAGGTTTACACAGAGAATTCCAAGTATAAGTACAAGAAAATAAGAGAGACTTAGAAAACTGGTAAAACCTACATTGTTGATAGAGTTGGGAGTACTTAGCACTGTGAAAACAGCACTTTCGCCGAAAGAAATCTACTTCTCTAAGACCGGGAAACAGTGAAAAGAGAATGTATGAGTTTCTCAAGATTGGTAACAGATAGAAACAAGAGAAAGTACACAGTGATTCATCTACCTAGAGAAGTAACAGAGGTTTACACAGAAAATTCCAAGTATAAGTAAAAGAAGATAAGAGAGACTTAGAAAACTGGTAAAACCTACATTGTTGATAGAGTTGGGAGTACTTAGCACTGTGAAAACAGCACTTTCGCTGAAAGAAATCTACTTCTCTAAGACCGGGAAACAGTGAAAAGAGAATGTATGAGTTTCTCAAGATTGGTAACAGATAGAAACAAGAGAAAGTACACAGTGATTGATCTACCTAGAGAAGTTACACAGGTTTACACAGAAAATTCCAACTATAATTAAAAGAAGATAAGAGAGACTTAGAAAAGTGGTAAAACTTACATTGTTGATTGAGGTGGGAGTACTTAGCACTGTGAAAACAGCACTTTCGCTGAAAGAAATCTACTTCTCTAAGACCGTGAAACAGTGAAAAGAGAATGTGTGAGTTTCTCAAGATTGGTAACAGATAGAAACAAGAGAAAGTACACAGTGATTCATCTACCTAGAGAAGTTACAGAGGTTTACACAGAGAATTCCAAGTATAAGTACAAGAAAATAAGAGAGACTTAGAAAACTGGTAAAACCTACATTTTTGATAGAGTTGAGAGTACTTAGCACTGTGAAAACAGCACTTTCGCCGAAAGAAATCTACTTCTCTAACACCAGGAAACAGGTAACAGAGAATGTATGATTTTCTCAGGATTAGTAACAGATAGAAACAAAAGAAGTACACAGTGATTCATCTACCTAGAAAAGTTACAGAGGTTTACACAGAGAATTCCAAGGATAAGTACAAGAAAATAAGAGAGACTTAGAAAACTGGTAAAACTTACATTGTTGATTGAGTTGGGAGTACTTAGCACTGTGAAAACAGCACTTTCGCCGAAAGAAATCTACTTCTCTAAGACCGGGAAACAGTGAAAAGAGAATGTATGAGTTTCTCAAGATTGGTAACAGATAGAAACAAGAGAAAGTACACAGTGATTCATCTACCTAGAGAAGTTACAGAGGTTTACACATAGAATTCCAAGTATAAGTACAAGAAAATAAGAGAGACTTAGAAAACTGGTAAAACCTACATTGTTGATAGAGTTGAGAGTACTTAGCACTGTGAAAACAGCACTTTCGCCGAAAGATATCTACTTCTCTAACACCAGGAAACAGGTAACAGAGAATGTATGAGTTTCTCAATATTAGAAACGGATAGAAACAAAAGAAGTACACAGTGATTCATCTACCTAGAGAAGTTATAGAGGTTTACACAGAAAATTCCAAGTTTAAGTACAATAAGAGAGACTTAGAAAACTGGTAAAACTTACATTGTTGATTGAGTTGGGAGTACTTAGCACTGTGTAAACAGCACTTTCGCCGAAAGCAATCTACTTCTCTAAGACCGGGAAACAGGGCAAAGAGAATGTATGAGTTTCTCAAGATTGGTAACAGATAGAAACAAGAGAAAGTACACAGTGATTCATCTACCTAGAGAAGTTACAGAGGTTTACACAGAGAATTCCAAGTATAAGTACAAGAAAATAAGAGAGACTTAGAAAACTGGTAAAACCTACATTGTTGATAGAGTTGGGAGTACTTAGCACTGTGAAAACAGCACTTTCGCCGAAAGAAATCTACTTCTCTAAGACCGGGAAACAGTGAAAAGAGAATGTATGAGTTTCTCAAGATTGGTAACAGATAGAAATAAGAGAAAGTACACAGTGATTCATCTACCTAGAGAAGTTACAGAGGTTTACACAGAAAATTCCAAGTATAAGTAAAAGAAGATAAGAGAGACTTAGAAAAGTGGTAAAACTTACATTGTTGATTGAGTTGGGAGTACTTAGCACTGTGAAAACAGCACTTTCGCTGAAAGAAATCTACTTCTCTAAGACCGTGAAACAGTGAAAAGAGAATGTGTGAGTTTCTCAAGATTGGTAACAGATAGAAACAAGAGAAAGTACACAGTGATTCATCTACCTAGAGAAGTTACAGAGGCTTACACAGAGAATTCCAAGTATAAGTACAAGAAAATAAGAGAGACTTAGAAAACTGGTAAAACCTACATTGTTGATAGAGTTGAGAGTACTTAGCACTGTGAAAACAGCGCTTTCGCCGAAAGAAATCTACTTCTCTAACACCAGGAAACAGGTAACAGAGAATGTATGAGTTTCTCAAGATTAGTAACAGATAGAAACAAAAGAAGTACACAGTGATTGATCTACCTAGAGAAGTTACAGAGGTTTACACAGAAAATTCCAAGTATAAGTAAAAGAAGATAAGAGAGACTTAGAAAACTGGTAAAACTTACATTATTGATTGAGTTGGGAGTACTTAGCACTGTGAAAACAGCACTTTCGCCGAAAGAAATCTACTTCTCTAAGACCGGGAAACAGGGCAAAGAGAATGTATGAGTTTCTCAAGATTGGTAACAGACAGAAACAAGAGAAAGTACACAGTGATTCATCTACCTAGAGATGTTACAGAGGTTTACACAGAGAATTCCAAGTATAAGTAGAAGAAAATAAGAGAGACTTAGAAAACTGGTAAAACCTCCATTGTTGATAGAGTTGGGAGTACTTAGCACTGTGAAAACAGCACTTTCGAAGAAAGAAATCTACTTCTCTAAGACCGGGAAACAGTGAAAAGAGAATGTATGAGTTTCTCAAGATTGGTAACAGATAGAAACAAGAGAAAGTACACAGTGATTCATCTACCTAGAGAAGTTACAGAGGTTTACGCAGAGAATTCCAAATATAAGTACAAGAAATTAAGAGAGACTTAGAAAACTGGTAAAACCTACATTGTTGATAGAATTGGGAGTACTTAGCACTCTGAAAACAGCACTTTCACAGAAAGAAATCTACTTGTCTAAGACCGGGAAACAGTGAACAGAGAATGTATGAGTTTCTCAAGATTGGTAACAGATCGAAAGAAGAGAAAGTACACAGTGATTCATCTACCTAGAGAAGTTACAGAGGTTTACACAGAGAATTCCAAGTATAAGTACAAGAATATAAGAGAGACTTAGAAAACTGGTAAAACCTACATTGTTGATAGAGTTGGGAGTAGTTAGCACTGTGAAAACACCACTTTCGCCGAAAGAAATCTACTTCTCTAAGACCGGGAAACAGTGAAAAGAGAATGTTTGAGTTTCTCAAGATTGGTAACAGATAGAAACAAGAGAAAGTACACAGTGATTCATCTACCTAGAGAAGTTACAGAGGTTTACACAGAGAATTCCAAATATAAGTACAAGAAAATAAGAGAGACTTAGAAAAGTGGTAAAACCTACATTGTTGATAGAGTTGGGAGTAGTTAGCACTGTGAAAACAGCACTTTCGCAGAAGGAAATCTACTTTTCTAAGACCGCGAAACAGTTAACAGAGAATGTATGAGTTTCTCAAGATTAGTAACACATAGAAACAAAAGAAGTACACAGTGATTCATCTACCTAGAGAAGTTACAGAGGTTTACACAGAAAATTCCAAGTATAAGTAAAAGAAGATAAGAGAGACTTAGAAAAGTGGTAAAACTTACATTGTTGATTGAGTTGGGAGTAGTTAGCACTGTGAAAACAGCACTTTCGCCGAAAGAAATCTACTTCTCTAAGACGGTGAAACAGTGAAAAGAGAATGTATGAGTTTCTCTAGATTGGGAACAGATACAAACAAGAGAAAGTACACAGAGATTCATCTACCTAGAGAAGTTACAGAGGTTTACACAGAGAATTCCAAGTATAAGTACAAGAAAATAAGAGAGACTTAGAAAACTGGTAAAACCTAAATTGTTGATAGAGTTGAGAGTACTTAGCACTGTGAAAACAGCACTTTCGCCGAAAGAAATCTACTTCTCTAACACCAGTAAACAGGTAACAGAGAATGTTTGAGTTTCTCAATCGTAGTAACAGATAGAAACAAAAGAAGTACACAGTGATTCATCTACCTAGAGAAGTTACAGAGGTTTACACAGAAAATTCCAAGTTTAAGTACAGGAAAATAAGAGAGACTTAGAAAACTGGTAAAATTTACATTGTTGACTGAGTTGGGAGTACTTAGCACTGTGAAAACAGCACTTTTGCCGAAAGAAATCTACTTCTCTAAGACCGGGAAACAGGGAAAAGAGAATGTATGAGTTTCTCAAGATTGGTATCAGATAGAAACAAGAGAAAGTACACAGTGCTTCATCTACCTAGAGAAGTTACAGAGGTTTACACAGAGAATTCCAAGTATAAGTACAAGAAAATAAGAGAGACTTAGAAAACTGGTAAAACCTACATTGTTGATAGACTTGGGAGTACTTAGCACTGTGAAAACAGCACTTTCGCCGAAATAAATCTACTTCTCTAAGACCGGGAAACAGTGAAAAAGGACTGTATGAGTTTCTCAAGATTGGTAACAGATAGAAACAAGAGAAAGTACACAGTGATTCATCGACCTAGAGAAGTTACAGAGATTTAACAGAGAATTCCAAGTATAAGTACAAGAAAATAAGACAGACTTAGAAAACTGGTAAAACCTACATTGATGATAGAGTTGGGAGTACTTAGCACTGTGAAAACAGCATTTTCGCCGAAAGAAATCTACTTCTCTAAGACCGGGAAAGACTGAAAAGAGAAGGTATGAGTTTATCAAGATTGGTAACAGATAGAAACAAGAGAAAGTACACAGTGATTCATCTACCTAGAGAAGTTACAGAGGTTTACACAGAAAATTCCAAGTATAAGTAAAAGATGATAAGAGAGACTTAGAAAACTGTTAAAACTTACATTGTTGATTGAGTTGGGAGTACTTAGCACTGTGAAAACAGCACTTTCACCGAAAGAAATCTGCTTATCTACGACCGTGAAACAGTGAAAAGAGAATGTATGAGTTTCTCAAGATTGGTAACAGATAGAAACAAGAGAAAGTACACAGTGATTCATCTACCTAGAGAAGTTACAGAGGCTTACACAGAGAATTCCAAGTATAAGTACAAGAAAATAAGAGAGACTGAGAAAACTGGTAAAACCTACATTGTTGATAGAGTTGGGAGTACTTAGCACTGTGAAAACAGCACTTTCGCCGAAAGAAATCTACTTCTCTAGGACCGGGAAACAGTGAAAAGAGAATGTATGAGTTTCTCAAGATTGGTAACAGATAGAAATAAGAGAAAGTACACAGTGATTCATCTACCCAGAGAAGTTACAGAGGTTTACACAGAGAATTCCAAGTATAAGTACAAGAAAATGAGAGAGACTTAGAAAACTGGTAAAACCTACATTGTTGATAGAGTTGGGAGTACTTAGCACTGTGAAAACAGCACTTTCGCCGAAAGAAATCTACTTCTCTAAGACCGGGAAACAGTGAAAAGAGAATGTATGACTTTCTCAAGATTGGTAACAGATAGAAACAAGAGAAAGTACACAGTGATTCATCTACCTAGAGAAGTCACAGAGGTTTACACAGAGAATTCCAAGTATAAGTACAAGAAAATAAGAGAGACTTAGAAAACTGGTAAAACCTCCATTGTTGATAGAGTTGGGAGTACTTAGCACTGTGAAAACAGCACTTTCGCCGAAAGAAATCTACTTCTCTAAGACCGGGAAACAGTGAAAAGAGAATGTATGAGTTTCTCAAGATTGGTAACAGATAGAAACAAGAGAAGTACACAGTGATTCATCTACCTAGAGAAGTTACAGAGGTTTACACAGAAAATTCCAAGTTTAAGTAAAAGAAGATAAGAGTGACTTAGAAAACTGGAAAAATTTACACTGTTGATTGATTTGGGAATACTTACCACTGTGAAAACAGCACTTTCGCCGAAAGAAATCTACTTCTCTAAGAACGGGAAACAGTGAAAAGAGAATGTATGAGTTTCTCAAGATTGGTAACAGATAGAAACAAGAGAAAGTACACAGTGATTCATCTACCTAGAGAAGTTACAGAGGTTTACACAGAGAATTCCAAGTATAAGTACAAGAAAATAAGAGAGACTTAGAAAACTGGTAAAACCTACATTGTTGATAGAGTTGGGAGTACTTAGCACTGTGAAAACAGCACTTTCGCTGAAAGAAATCTACTTCTCTAAGACGGGGAAACAGTGAAAAGAGAATGTATGAGTTTCTCAAGATTGGTAACAGATAGAAACAAAAGAAGTACAGAGTGATTCATCTACCTAGAGAAGTTACAGAGGTTTACACAGAGAATTCCAAGTTTAAGTACAAGAAAATAAGAGAGACTTAGAAAACTGGTAAAACTTACATTGTTGATTGAGTTGGGAGTACTTAGTACTGTGAAAACAGCACTTTCGCCGAAAGAAATCTACTTCTCTAAGACCAGGAAACAGTGAAAAGAGAATGTATGAGTTTCTCAAGATTGGTAACAGATAGAAACAAGAGAAAGTACACAGTGATTCATCTACCTAGAGAAGTTACAGAGGTTTACACAGAGAATTCCAAGTGTAAGTACAAGAAAATAAGAGAGACTTAGAAAACTGGAAAAACCTACATTGTTGATAGAGTTGGGAGTACTTAGCACTGTGAAAACAGCACTTTCGCAGAAGGAAATCTACTTCTCTAACACCGGGAAAAGGGGAACAGAGAATGTATGAGTTTCTTAAGATTGGTAACAGATAGAAACAAGAGAAAGTACACAGTGATTCATTTACCTAGAGAACTTACAGAGGTTTACACAGAGAATTCCAAGTATAAGTACAAGAAAATAAGAGAGACTTAGAAAACTGGTAAAACCTACATTGTTGATAGAGTTGGGAGTACTTAGCACTGTGAAAACAACACTTTCGCCGAAAGAAATCTACTTCTTTAAGACCGTGAAACAGTGAAAAGACAATGTGTGAGTTTCTTAAGATTGGTAACAGATAGAAACAAGAGAAAGTACACAGTGATTCATCTACCTAGAGAAGTTACAGAGGTTTAAACAGAGAATTCCAAGTATAAGTACAAGAAAATAAGAGAGACTTAGAAAACTGGTAAAACCTACATTGTTGATAGAGTTGGGAGTACTTAGCACTGTGAAAACAGCACTTTTGCGGAAAGAAATCTACTTCTCTAACACCGGGAAACAGGGAACAGAGAATGTATGAGTTTCTCAAGATTGGTAACAGATAGAAACAAGAGAAAGTACACAGTGATTCATCTACCTGGAGAAGTTACAGAGGTTTACACAGAAAATTCCAAGTATAAGTAAAAGAAGATAAGAGAGACTTAGAAAACTGGTAAAACTTACATTATTGATTGAGTTGGGAGTACTTAGCACTGTGAAAACAGCACTTTCGCCGAAAGAAATCTACTTCTCTAAGACCGGGAAACAGGGCAAAGAGAATGTATGAGTTTCTCAAGATTGGTAACAGACAGAAACAAGAGAAAGTACACAGTGATTCATCTACCTAGAGAAGTTACAGAGGTTTACACAGAGAATTCCAAGTATAAGTAGAAGAAAATAAGAGAGACTTAGAAAACTGGTAAAACCTCCATTGTTGATAGAGTTGGGAGTACTTAGCACTGTGAAAACAGCACTTTCGCCGAAAGAAATCTACTTCTCTAAGACCGGGAAACAGTGAAAAGAGAATGTATGAGTTTCTCAAGATTGGTAACAGATAGAAACAAGAGAAAGTACACAGTGATTCATCTACCTAGAGAAGTTACAGAGGTTTACGCAGAGAATTCCAAATATAAGTACAAGAAATTAAGAGAGACTTAGAAAACTGGTAAAACCTACATTGTTGATAGAATTGGGAGTACTTAGCACTCTGAAAACAGCACTTTCGCAGAAAGAAATCTACTTCTCTAAGACCGGGAAACAGTGAACAGAGAATGTATGAGTTTCTCAAGATTGGTAACAGATCGAAAGAAGAGAAAGTACACAGTGATTCATCTACCTAGAGAAGTTACAGAGGTTTACACAGAGAATTCCAAGTATAAGTACAAGAATATAAGGGAGACTTAGAAAACTGGTAAAACCTACATTGTTGATAGAGTTGGGAGTAGTTAGCACTGTGAAAACACCACTTTCGCCGAAAGAAATCTACTTCTCTAAGACCGGGAAACAGTGAAAAGAGAATGTATGAGTTTCTCAAGATTGGTAACAGATAGAAACAAGAGAAAGTACACAGTGATTCATCTACCTAGAGAAGTTACAGAGGTTTACACAGAGAATTCCAAATATAAGTACAAGAAAATAAGAGAGACTTAGAAAAGTGGTAAAACCTACATTGTTGATAGAGTTGGGAGTAGTTAGCACTGTGAAAACAGCACTTTCGCAGAAAGAAATCTACTTTTCTAAGACCGCGAAACAGTTAACAGAGAATGTATGAGTTTCTCAAGATTAGTAACACATAGAAACAAAAGAAGTACACAGTGATTCATCTACCTAGAGAAGTTACAGAGGTTTACACAGAAAATTCCAAGTATAAGTAAAAGAAGATAAGAGAGACTTAGAAAAGTGGTAAAACTTACATTGTTGATTGAGTTGGGAGTAGTTAGCACTGTGAAAACAGCACTTTCGCCGAAAGAAATCTACTGCTCTAAGACGGTGAAACAGTGAAAAGAGAATGTATGAGTTTCTCTAGATTGGGAACAGATACAAACAAGAGAAAGTACACAGAGATTCATCTACCTAGTGAAGTTACAGAGGTTTACACAGAGAATTCCAAGTATAAGTACAAGAAAATAAGAGAGACTTAGAAAACAGGTAAAACCTAAATTGTTGATAGAGTTGAGAGTACTTAGCACTGTGAAAACAGCACTTTCGCCGAAAGAAATCTACTTCTCTAACACCAGTAAACAGGTAACAGAGAATGTTTGAGTTTCTCAATAGTAGTAACAGATAGAAACAAAAGAAGTACACAGTGATTCATCTACCTAGAGAAGTTACAGAGGTTTACACAGAAAATTCCAAGTTTAAGTACAGGAAAATAAGAGAGACTTAGAAAACTGGTAAAATTTACATTGTTGACTGAGTTGGGAGTACTTAGCACTGTGAAAACAGCACTTTTGCCGAAAGAAATCTACTTCTCTAAGACCGGGAAACAGGGAAAAGAGAATGTGTGAGTTTCTCAAGATTGGTATCAGATAGAAACAAGAGAAAGTACACAGTGCTTCATCTACCTAGAGAAGTTACAGAGGTTTACACAGAGAATTCCAAGTATAAGTACAAGAAAATAAGAGAGACTTAGAAAACTGGTAAAACCTACATTGTTGATAGAGTTGGGAGTACTTAGCACTGTGAAAACAGCACTTTCGCCGAAATAAATCTACTTCTCTAAGACCGGGAAACAGTGAAAAAGGACTGTATGAGTTTCTCAAGATTGGTAACAGATAGAAACAAGAGAAAGTACACAGTGATTCATCTACCTAGAGAAGTTACAGAGATTTAACAGAGAATTCCAAGTATAAGTACAAGAAAATAAGACAGACTTAGAAAACTGGTAAAACCTACATTGATGATAGAGTTGGGAGTACTTAGCACTGTGAAAACAGCATTTTCGCCGAAAGAAATCTACTTCTCTAAGACCGGGAAAGAGTGAAAAGAGAAGGTATGAGTTTCTCAAGATTGGTAACAGATAGAAACAAGAGAAAGTACACAGTGATTCATCTACCTAGAGAAGTTACAGAGGTTTACACAGAAAATTCCAAGTATAAGTAAAAGATGATAAGAGAGACTTAGAAAACTGGTAAAACTTACATTGTTGATTGAGTTGGGAGTACTTAGCACTGTGAAAACAGCACTTTCACCGAAAGAAATCTGCTTATCTACGACCGTGAAACAGTGAAAAGAGAATGTATGAGTTTCTCAAGATTGGTAACAGATAGAAACAAGAGAAAGTACACAGTGATTCATCTACCTAGAGAAGTTACAGAGGCTTACACAGAGAATTCCAAGTATAAGTACAAGAAAATAAGAGAGACTGAGAAAACTGGTAAAACCTACATTGTTGATAGAGTTGGGAGTACTTAGCACTGTGAAAACAGCACTTTCGCCGAAAGAAATCTACTTCTCTAAGACCGGGAAACAGTGAAAAGAGAATGTATGAGTTTCTAAAGATTGGTAACAGATAGAAATAAGAGAAAGTACACAGTGATTCATCTACCCAGAGAAGTTACAGAGGTTTACACAGAGAATTCCAAGTATAAGTACAAGAAAATGAGAGAGACTTAGAAAACTGGTAAAACCTACATTGTTGATAGAGTTGGGAGTACTTAGCACTGTGAAAACAGTACTTTCGCCGAAAGAAATCTACTTCTCTAACACCGGGAAACAGCTAGCAGAGAATGTATGAGTTTCTCAAGATTAGTAACAGATAGAAACAAAAGAAGTACACAGTGATTCATCTACCTAGAGAAGTTACAGAGGTTTACACAGAAAATTCCAAGTTTAAGTAAAAGAAGATAAGAGTGACTTAGAAAACTGGTAAAATTTACACTGTTGATTGATTTGGGAATACTTACCACTGTGAAAACAGCACTTTCGCCGAAAGAAATCTACTTCTCTAAGAACGGGAAACAGTGAAAAGAGAATGTATGAGTTTCTCAAGATTGGTAACAGATAGAAACAAAAGAAGTACAGAGTGATTCATCTACCTAGAGAAGTTACAGAGGTTTACACAGAGAATTCCAAGTTTAAGTACAAGAAAATAAGAGAGACTTAGAAAACTGGTAAAACTTACATTGTTGATTGAGTTGGGAGTACTTAGTACTGTGAAAACAGCACTTTCGCCGAAAGAAATCTACTTCTCTAAGACCAGGAAACAGTGAAAAGAGAATGTATGAGTTTCTCAAGATTGGTAACAGATAGAAACAAGAGAAAGTACACAGTGATTCATCTACCTAGAGAAGTTACAGAGGTTTACACAGAGAATTCCAAGTGTAAGTACAAGAAAATAAGAGAGACTTAGAAAACTGGAAAAACCTACATTGTTGATAGAATTGGGAGTACTTAGCACTGTGAAAACAGCACTTTCGCAGAAGGAAATCTACTTCTCTAACACCGGGAAAAGGGGAACAGAGAATGTATGAGTTTCTTAAGATTGGTAACAGATAGAAACAAGAGAAAGTACACAGTGATTCATTTACCTAGAGAACTTACAGAGGTTTACACAGAGAATTCCAAGTATAAGTACAAGAAAATAAGAGAGACTTAGAAAACTGGAAAAACCTACATTGTTGATAGAGTTGGGAGTACTTAGCACTGTGAAAACAACACTTTCGCCGAAAGAAATCTACTTCTTTAAGACCGTGAAACAGTGAAAAGACAATGTGTGAGTTTCTTAAGATTGGTAACAGATAGAAACAAGAGAAAGTACACAGTGATTCATCTACCTAGAGAAGTTACAGAGGTTTAAACAGAGAATTCCAAGTATAAGTACAAGAAAATAAGAGAGACTTAGAAAACTGGTAAAACCTACATTGTTGATAGAGTTGGGAGTACTTAGCACTGTGAAAACAGCACTTTTGCGGAAAGAAATCTACTTCTCTAACACCGGGAAACAGGGAACAGAGAATGTATGAGTTTCTCAAGATTGGTAACAGATAGAAACAAGAGAAAGTACACAGTGATTCATCTACCTAGAGAAGTTACAGAGGTTTACACAGAGAATTCCAAGTATAAGTATAACAAAATAAGAGAGACTTAGAAAACTGGTAAAACCTACATTGTTGATAGAGTTGGGAGTACTTAGTACTGTGTAAGCAGCACTTTCGCCGAAACAAATCTACTTCTCTAAGACCAGGAAACAGTGAAGAGAGAATGTATGAGTTTCTCAAGATTGGTATCAGATAGAAACAAAAGAAAGTACACAGTGATTCATCTACCTGGAGAAGTTACAGAGGTTTACACAGAAAATTCCAAGTATAAGTAAAAGAAGATAAGAGAGACTTAGAAAACTGGTAAAACTTACATTATTGATTGAGTTGGCAGTACTTAGCACTGTGAAAACAGCACTTTCGCCGAAAGAAATCTACTTCTCTAAGACCGGGAAACAGTGAAAAGAGAATGTATGAGTTTCTCAAGATTGGTAACAGATAGAAACAAGAGAAAGTAGACAGTGATTCATCTACCTAGAGAAGGTACAGAGGCTTACACAGAGAATTCCAAGTATAAGTACAAGAAAATAAGAGAGACTTAGAAAACTGGTAAAACCTAAATTGTTGATAGAGTTGGGGGTACTTAGCACTGTGAAAACAGTACTTTCGCCGAAAGAAATCTACTTCTCTAACACCGGGAAACAGCTAGCAGAGAATTTATGAGTTTCTCAAGATTAGTAACAGATAGAAACAAAAGAAGTACACAGTGATTCATCTACCTAGAGAAGTTACAGAAGTTTACACAGAAAATTCCAAGTTTAAGTACAAGAAAATAAGAGAGACTTAGAAAACTGGTAAAACTTACATTGTTGATAGAGTTGGTAGTACTTAGCACTGTGAAAACAGCACTTTCGCCGAAAGAAATCTACTTCTTTAAGACCGGGAAACAGTGAAAAGAGAATGTATGAGTTTCTCAAAATTGGTAACAGATAGAAACAAGAGAAAGTACACAGTGATTCATCTACCTAGAGAAGTTACAGAGGTTTACACAGAGAATTCCAAGTATAAGTACAAGAAAATAAGAGAGACTTAGAAAACTGGTAAAACCTACATTGTTGATGGAGTTGGGAGTACTTAGCACTGTGAAAACAACACTTTCGCAGAAAGAAATCTACTTCTCTAAGACTGAGAAACAGTGATCAGAGAATGTATGAGTTTCTCAAGATTGGTAACAGATAGAAACAAGAGAAAGTACACAGTGATTCATATACCTAGAGAAGTTACATAAGTTTACACAGAGAAGTACATGTGTAAGTACAAGAAAATAAGAGAGACTTAGAAAACTGGTAAAACCTACATTGTGGATAGAGTTGGGAGTACTTAGCACTGTTAAAACAGCACTTTCGCAGAAAGAAATCTACTTCTCTAAGACTGGGAAACAGTGAACAGAGAATGTATGAGTTTCTCAAGATTGGTAACAGATAGAAACTAGAGAAAGTACACAGTGATTCATCTATCTAGAGAAGTTACAGAAGTTTACAAAGAGAAGTACATGTATAAGTACAAGAAAATAAGACAGACTTAGAAAACTGGTAAAACCCACATTGTGGATAGAGTTGGGAGTACTTAGCACTGTGAAGACAACACTTTCGCCGAAAGAAATCTACTTCTCTAAGACTGGGAATCCGTGAACAGAGAATGTATGAGTTTCTCAAGTTTGGTAACAGATAGAAACAAGCGAAAGTACACAGTGATTCATCTACCTAGAAAAGTTACAGAGGTTTACACAGAGAATTCCAAGGATAAGTACAAGAAAATAAGAGAGACTTAGAAAACTGGTAAAACCTACATGGTTGATAGAGTTGGGAGTACTTAGCACTGTGAAAACAGCCCTTTCGCCGAAGGAAATTTAGTTCTCTAAGTCCGTGAAACACTGAACAGTGAATGTATGAGTTTCTCAAGTTTGGTAACAGATAGAAACAAGAGAAAGTACACAGTGATTCATCTACCTAGAAAAGTTACAGAGGTTTACACAGAGAATTCCAAGGATAAGTACAAGAAAATAGGAGAGACTTAGAAAACTGGTAAAACTTACATGGTTGATAGAGTTGGGAGTACTTAGCACTGTGAAAACAGCACTTTCGCCGAAGGAAATTTAGTTCTCTAAGTCCGTGAAACAGTGAACAGAGAATGTATGAGTTTCTCAAGTTTGGTAACAGATAGAAACAAGCGAAAGTACACAGTGATTCATGTACCTAGAAAAGTTACAGAGGTTTACACAGAGAATTCCAAGGATAAGTACAAGAAAATAAGAGAGACTTAGAAAACTGGTAAAACCTACATTGTTGATAGAGTTGGGAGTACTTAGCACTCTGAAAACAGCACTTTCGCAGAAAGAAATCTACTTCTCTAAGACTGGGAAACAGTGATCAGAGAATGTATGAGTTTCTCAAGATTGGTAACAGATAGAAACAAGAGAAAGTACACAGTGATTCATATACCTAGAGAAGTTACATAAGTTTACACAGAGAAGTACATGTGTAAGTACAAGAAAATAAGAGAGACTTAAAAACTGGTAAAACCTACATTGTGGATAGAGTTGGGAGTACTTAGCACTGTTAAAACAGCACTTTCGCCGAAAGAAATCTACTTCTCTAAGACTGGGAATCAGTGAACAGAGAATGTATGATTTTCTCAAGATTGGTAACAGATAGAAACAAGAGAAAGTACACAGTGATTCATCTACCTAGAGAAGTTACAGAGGTTTACACAGAGAATTCCAAGTATAAGTACAAGAAAATAAGAGAGACTTAGAAAACTGGTAAAACCTACATTGTTGATAGAGTTCGGAGTACTTAGCACTGTGAAAACAGCACTTTCGCTGAAGGAAATTTAGTTCTCTAAGTCCGTGAAACAGTGAACAGAGAATGTATGAGTTTCTCAAGATTGGTAACAGATACAAACAAGAGAAAGTACACAGTGATTCATATACCTAGAGAAGTTACAGAGGTTTACACAGAGAATTCCAAGGATAAGTACAAGAAAATAAGAGAGACTTAGAAAACTGGTAAAACCTACATTGTTGATAGTGTGGGAGTACTTAGCACTGTGAAAACAGCACTTTCGCCGAAAGAAATTTAGTTCTCTAAGTCCGTGAAACAGTGAACAGAGAATGTATGAGTTTCTCAAGATTGGTAACAGATAGAAACAAGAGAAAGTACACAGTGATTCATCTACCTAGAAAAGTTACAGAGGTTTACACAGAGAAAACCAAGTATAAGTACAAGAAAATAAGAGAGACTTAAAAAATGGTAAAACCTACATTGTTGATAGAGTTGGGAGTACTTAGCACTGTGAAAACAGCACTTTCGCCGAAGGAAATTTAGTTCTCTAAGTCCGTGAAACAGTGAACAGACAATGTATGAGTTTCCTAAGTTTGGTAACAGATAGAAACAAGCGAAAGTACACAGTGATTCATCTACCTAGAAAAGTTACAGAGGTTTACACAGAGAATTCCAAGGATAAGTACAAGAAAATAAGAGAGACTTAGAAAACTGGTAAAACCTACATTGTGGATAGAGTTGGGAGTACTTAGCACTGTGAAAACAGCACTTTCGCAGAAAGAAATCTACTTCTCTAAGACTGGGAAACAGTGAACAGAGAATGTATGAGTTTCTCAAGATTGGTAACAGATAGAAAATAGAGAAAGTACACAGTGATTCATCTATCTAGAGAAGTTACAGAGGTTTACAAAGATAAGTACATGTATAAGTACAAGAAAATAAGACAGACTTAGAAAACTGGTAAAACCTACATTGTGGATAGAGTTGGGAGTACTTAGCACTGTGAAAACAGCACTTTCGCCGAAGGAAATTTAGTTCTCTAAGTCCGTGAAACAGTGAACAGAGAATGTATGAGTTTCTCAAGATTGGTAAGAGATACAAACAAGAGAAAGTACACAGTGATTCATCTACCTAGAAAAGTTACAGAGGTTTTCACAGAGAATTCCAAGTATAAGTACTAGAAAATAAGAGAGACTTAGAAAACTGTTAAAACCTACTTTGTTGATAGAGTTGGGAGTACTTAGCACTGTGAAAACAGCACTTTCGCCGAAGGAAATTTGGTTCTCTAAGTCCGTTAAACAGTGAACAGAGAATGTATGAGTTTCTCAAGTTTGGTAACAGATAGAAACAAGCGAAAGTAAACAGTGATTCATCTACCTAGAAAAGTTACACAGGTTTACACAGAGAATTCCAAGGATAAGTACAAGAAAATAAGAGAGACTTAGAAAACTGGTAAAACCTACATGGTTGATAGAGTTGGGAGTACTTAGCACTGTGAAAACAGCCCTTTCGCCGAAGGAAATTTAGTTCTCTAAGTCCGTGAAACAGTGAACAGTGAATGTATGAGTTTCTCAAGTTTGGTAACAGATAGAAACAAGAGAAAGTACACAGTGATTCATCTACCTAGAAAAGTTACAGAGGTTTACACAGAGAATTCCAAGTATAAGTACAAGAAAATAGGAGAGACTTAGAAAACTGGTAAAACCTACATTGTTGATAGAGTTGGGAGTACTTAGCACTGTGAAATCAGTACTTTCGCAGAAAGAAATCTACATCTCTAAGACTGGGAAACAGTGATCAGAGAATGTATGAGTTTCTCAAGATTGGTAACAGATAGAAACAAGAGAAAGTACACAGTGATTCATATACCTAGAGAAGTTACATAAGTTTACACAGAGAAGTACATGTGTAAGTACAAGAAAATAAGAGAGACTTAGAAAACTGATAAAACCTACATTGTGGATAGAGTTGGGAGTACTTAGCACTGTTAAAACAGCACTTTCGCCGAAAGAAATCTACTTCTCTAAGACTGGGAAACAGTGAACAGAGAATGTATGAGTTTCTCAAGATTGGTAACAGATAGAAACTAGAGAAAGTACACAGTGATTCATCTATCTAGAGAAGTTACAGAAGTTTACAAAGAGATGTACATGTATAAGTACAAGAAAATAAGACAGACTTAGAAAACTGGTAAAACCTACATTGTGGATAGAGTTGGGAGTACTTAGCACTGTGAAAACAGCACTTTCGCCAAAAGAAATCTACTTCTCTAAGACTGGCAATCAGTGAACAGAGAATGTATGAGTTTCTCAAGATTGGTAACAGATAGAAACAAGAGAAAGTACACAGTGATTCATCTACCTAGAGAAGTTACAGAGGTTTACACAGAGAATTCCAAGTATAAGTACAAGAAAATAAGAGAGACTTAGAAACCTGGTAAAACCTACATTGTTGATAGAGTTGGGAGTACTTAGCACTGTGAAAACAGCACTTTCGCCGAAGGAAATTTAGTTCTCTAAGTCCGTGAAATAGTGAAATGAGAATGTATCGGTTTCTCAAGATTGGTAACAGATAGAAACAAGAGAAACTACACAGTGATTCATCTACCTAGAAAAGTTACAGAGGTTTAGACAGAGAATTCCTAGTATAAGTACAATTAAATAAGAGAGACTTAGAAAACGGGTAAAACCTACATTGTTAATAGAGTTGGGAGTACTTAGCACTGTGAAAACAGCATTTTCGCCGAAGGAAATTTAGTTCTCTAAGTCCGTGAAACAGTGAACAGAGAATGTATGAGTTTCTCAAGTTTGGTAAGAGATAGAAACAAGCGAAAGTACACAGTGATTCATCTACCTAGAAAAGTTACAGAGGTTTACACAGAGAATTCCAAGGATAAGTACAAGAAAATAAGAGAGACTTAGAAAACTGGTAAAACCTACATTGTTGATAGAGTTGGGAGTACTTAGTACTGTGAAAACAGCACTTTCGCCGAAGGAAATTTAGTTCTCTAAGTCCGTGAAACAGTAAACAGAGAATGTATGAGTTTCTCAAGTTTGGTAACAGATAGAAACAAGAGAAAGTACACAGTGATTCATCTACCTAGAAAAGTTACAGAGGTTTACACAGAGAATTCCAAGTATAAGTACAAGAAAATAAGAGAGACTTAGAAAACTGGTAAAACCTACATTGTTAATAGAGTTGGGAGTACTTAGCACTGTGAAAGCAGCACTTTCGCAGAAAGAAATCTACTTCTCTAAGACTGGGAAACAGTGATCAGAGAATGTATGAGTTTCTCAAGATTGGTAACAGATAGAAACAAGAGAAAGTACACAGTGATTCATATACCTAGAGAAGTTACATAAGTTTACACAGAGAAGTACATGTGTAAGTACAAGAAAATAAGAGAGACTTAGAAAACTGGTAAAACCTACATTGTGGATGGAGTTGGGAGTACTTAGCACTGTGAAAACAGCACTTTCGCCGAAAGAAATCTACTTCTCTAAGACTGGGAATCAGTGAACAGAGAATGTATGAGTTTCTCAAGATTGGTAACAGATAGAAACAAGCGAAAGTACATAGTGATTCATCTACCTAGAAAAGTTACAGAGGTTTACACAGAGAATTCCAAGGATAAGTACAAGAAAATAAGAGAGACTTCGAAAACTGGTAAAACCTACATAGTTAATAGAGTTGGGAGTACTTAGCACTGTGAAAACAGCACTTTCGCAGAAAGAAATCTACATCTCTAACACTGGGAAACAGTGAACAGAGAATGTATGAGTTTCTCAAGATTGGTAACAGATAGAAACAAGTGAAAGTACACAGTGATTCATCTACCTGGAAAAGTTACAGAGGTTTACACAGAGAATTCCAAGGATAAGTACAAGAAAATAAGAGAGATTTAGAAAACTGGTAAAACCTACATTGTGGATAGAGTTGGGAGTACTTAGCACTGTGAAAACAGCACTTTCGCCGAAGGAAATTTAGTTCTCTAAGTCTGTGAAACAGTGAACAGAGAATGTATGAGTTTCTCAAGATTGGTAACAGATAGAAACAAGAGAAAGTACACAGTGATTCACATACCTAGAGAAGTTACAGAGGTTTACACAGAGAATTCCAAGTATAAGTACAAGAAAATAAGAGAGACTTAGAAAACTGGTAAAACCTACATAGTTGATGGAGTTGGGAGTACTTAGCACTGTGAAAACAGCACTTTCGCAGAAAGAAATCTACTTCTCTAAGACTGAGAAACAGTGATCAGAGAATGTATGAGTTTCTCAAGATTGGTAACAGATAGAAACAAGAGAAAGTACACAGTGATTCATATACCTAGAGAAGTTACATGAGTTTACACAGAGAAGTACATGTGTAAGTACAAGAAAATAAGAGAGACTTAGAAAACTGGTAAAACCTACATTGTGGATAGAGTTGGGAGTACTTAGCACTGTTAAAACAGCAGTTTCGCAGAAAGAAATCTACTTCTCTAAGACTGGGAAACAGTGAACAGACAATGTATGAGTTTCTCAAGATTGGTATCAGATAGAAACTAGAGAAAGTACACAGTGATTCATCTATCTAGAGAAGTTACAGAAGTTTACAAAGAGAAGTACATGTATAAGTACAAGAAAATAAGACAGACTTAGAAAACTGGTAAAACCCACATTATGGATAGAGTTGGGAGTACTTAGCACTGTGAAAACAGCACTTTCGCCAAAAGAAATCTACTTCTCTAAGACTGGGAAACAGTGAACAGAGAATGTATGAGTTTCTCAAGTTTGATAACAGATAGAAACAAGCGAAAGTACACAGTGATTCATCTACCTAGAAAAGTTACAGAGGTTTACACAGAGAATTCCAAGGATAAGTACAAGAAAATAAGAGAGACTTAGAAAACTGGTAAAACCTACATTGATAATAGAGTTGGGAGTACTTAGCACTGTGAAAGCAGCACTTTCGCCGAAGGAAATTTAGTTCTCTAAGTCCGTGAAACAGTGAACAGAGAATGTATGAGTTTCTCAAGATTGGTAACAGATAGAAACAAGAGAAAGTACACAGTGATTCATCTACCTAGAGAAGTTACAGAGGTTTACACAGAGAATTCCAAGTATAAGTACAAGAAAATAAGAGAGACTTAGAAAACTGGTAAAACCTACATTGTTGATAGAGTTGGGAGTACTTAGCACTGTGAAAACAGCACTTTCGCCGAAGGAAATTTAGTTCTCTAAGTCCGAGAAACAGTGAACAGAGAATGTATGAGTTTCTCAAGTTTGGTAACAGATAGAAACAAGCGAAAGTACACAGTGATTCATCTACCTAGAAAAGTTACAGAGGTTTACACAGAGAATTCCAAGGATAAGTACAAGAAAATAAGAGAGACTTAGATAACTGGTAAAACCTACATTGTGGATAGAGTTGGGAGTACTTAGCACTGTGAAAACAGCACTTTCGCCGAAGGAAATTTAGTTCTCTAAGTCCGTGAAACAGTGAACAGAGAATGTATGAGTTTCTCAACATTGGTAACAGATAGAAACAAGAGAAAGTACACAGTGATTCATCTACCTAGAGAAGTTACAGAGGTTTACACAGAGAATTCCAAGTATAAGTACAAGAAAATAAGAGAGACTTAGAAAACTGGTAAAACCTACATTGTTGATGGAGTAGGGAGTAATTAGCACTGTGAAAACAGAACTTTCGCAGAAAGAAATCTACTTGTCTAACACTGGGAAACAGTGAACAGAGAATGTATGAGTTTCTCAAGATTGGTAACAGATAGAAACAAGAGAAAGTAGACAGTGATTCATATACCTAGAGAAGTTACAGAGGTTTACACAGAGAATTCCAAGGATAAGTACAAGAAAATAAGAGAGACTTAGAAAACTGGTAAAACCTACATTGTTGATAGTGGGAGTACTTAGCACTGTGAAAACAGCACTTTCGCCGAAAGAAATTTAGTTCTCTAAGTCCGTGAAACAGTGAACAGAGAATGTATGAGTTTCTCAAGATTGGTAACAGATAGAAACAAGAGAAAGTACACAGTGATTCATCTACCTAGAAAAGTTACAGAGGTTTACACAGAGAAAACCAAGTATAAGTACAGGAAAATAAGAGAGACTTTGAAAACTGGTAAAACCTACATTGTTAATAGAGTTGGGAGTACTTAGCACTGTGAAAACAGCACTTTCGCCGAAGGAAATTTAGTTCTCTAAGTCCGTGAAACAGTGAACAGAGAATGTATGAGTTTCCTAAGTTTGGTAACAGATAGAAACAAGCGAAAGTACACAGTGATTCATCTACCTAGAAAAGTTACAGAGTTTTACACAGAGAATTCCAAGGATAAGTACAAGAAAATAAGAGAGACTTAGAAAACTGGTATAACCTACATTGTTAATAGAGTTGGGAGTACTTAGCACTGTGAAAACAGCACTTTCGCAGAAAGAAATCTACATCTCTAACACTGGGAAACAGTGAACAGAGAATGTATGAGTTTCTCAAGATTGGTAACAGATAGAAACAAGCGAAAGTACACATTGATTCATCTACCTAGAAAAGTTACAGAGGTTTACACAGAGAATTCCAAGGATAAGTACAGGAAAATAAGAGAGACTTTGAAAACTGGTAAAACCTACATTGTTAATAGAGTTGGGAGTACTTAGCACTGTGAAAAGAGCACTTTCGCCGAAGGAAATTTAGTTCTCTAAGTCCGTGAAACAGTGAACAGAGAATGTATGAGTTTCTCAAAATTGGTAACAGATAGAAACAAGAGAAAGTACACAGTGATTCATCGACCTAGAGAAGTTACAGAGGTTTACACAGAGAATTCCAAGTATAAGTACAAGAAAATAAGAGAGACTTAGAAAACTGGTAAAACCTACATTGTTGATAGAGTTGGGAGTACTTAGCACTGTGAAAACAGTAATTTCACAGAAAGAAATCTACTTCTCTAAGACTGAGAAATAGTGATCAGAGAATGTATGAGTTTCTCAAGATTGGTAACAGATAGAAACAAGAGAAAGTACACAGTGATTCATATACCTAGAGAAGTTACATAAGTTTACAAGGAGAAGTACATGTATAAGTACAAGAAAATAAGACAGACTTAGAAAACTGGTAAAGCCCACATTGTGGATAGAGTTGGGAGTACTTAGCACTGTAAAACAGCACTTTCGCAGAAAGAAATCTACTTCTCTAAGACTGGGAAACAGTGAACAGACAATGTATGAGTTTCTCAAGATTGGTACCAGATAGAAACTAGAGAAAGTACACAGTAATTCATCTATGTAGAGAAGTTACAGAAGTTTACAAAGAGAAGTACATGTATAAGTACAAGAAAATAAGACAGACTTAGAAAACTGGTAAAACCCACCTTGTGGATAGAGTTGGGAGTACTTAGCACTGTGAAGACAGCACTTTCGCCGAAAGAAATCTACTTCTCTAAGACTGGGAATACGTGAACAGAGAATGTATGTGTTTCTCAAGTTTGGTAACAGATAGAATCAAGCGAAAGTACACAGTGATTCATCTACCTAGAAAAGTTACAGAGGTTTACACAGAGAATTCCAAGGATAAGTACAAGAAAATAAGAGAGACTTAGAAAACTGGTAAAACCTACATTGTTAATAGAGTTGGGAGTACTTAGCACTGTGAAAACAGCACTTTCGCCGAAGGAAATTTAGTTCTCTAAGTCCGTGAAACAGTGAACAGAGAATGTACGATTTTCTCAAGATTGGTAACAGATACAAACAAGAGAAAGTACACAGTGATTCATCTACCTAGAAAAGTTACAGAGGTTTTCACAGAGAATTCCAAGTATAAGTACTAGAAAATAAGAGAGACTTAGAAAACTGTTAAAACCTACTTTGTTGATAGAGTTGGGAGTACTTAGCACTGTGAAAACAGCACTTTCGCCGAAGGAAATTTAGTTCTCTAAGTCCGTTAAACAGTGAACAGAGAATGTATGAGTTTCACAAGTTTGGTAACAGATAGAAACAAGCGAAAGTAAACAGTGATTCATCTACCTAGAAAAGTTACAGAGGTTTACACAGAGAATTCCAAGGATAAGTACAAGAAAATAAGAGAGACTTAGAAAACTGGTAAAACCTACATGGTTGATAGAGTTGGGAGTACTTAGCACTGTGAAAACAGCACTTTCGCCGAAGGAAATTTAGTTCTCTAAGTCCGTGAAACAGTGAACAGAGAATGTATGAGTTTCTCAAGTTTGGTAACAGATAGAAACAAGAGAAAGTACACAGTGATTCATCTACCTAGCAACGTTACAGAGGTTTACACAGAGAATTCCAAGTATAAGTACAAGAAAATAAGAGAGACTTAGAAAACTGGTAAAACTTACATGGTTGATAGAGTTGGGAGTACTTAGCACTGTGAAAACAGCACTTTCGCCGAAGGAAATTTAGTTCTCTAAGTCCGTGAAACAGTGAACAGAGAATGTATGAGTTTTTCAAGATTGGTACCAGATAGAAACTAGAGAAAGTACACAGTGATTCATCTATCTAGAGAAGTTACAGAAGTTTACAAAGAGAAGTACATGTATAAGTACAAGAAAATAAGACAGACTTAGAAAACTGGTAAAACCTACATTGTGGATAGAGTTGGGAGTACTTAGCACTGTGAAAACAGCACTTTCACCGAAAGAAATCTACTTCTCTAAGACTGGGAATCAGTGAACAGGAATATATGAGTTTCTCAAGATTGGTAACAGATAGAAACAAGAGAAAGTACACAGTGATTCATCTACCTAGAGAAGTTACAGAGGTTTACACAGAGAATTCCAAGGATAAGTACAAGAAAATAAGAGAGACTTAGAAAACTGGTAAAACCTACATTGTTGATAGAGTGGGAGTACTTAGCACTGTGAAAACAGCACTTTCGCCGAAAGAAATTTAGTTCTCTAAGTCCGTGAAACAGTGAACAGAGAATGTATGAGTTTCTCAAGATTGGTAACAGATAGAAACAAGAGAAAGTACACATTGATTCATCTACCTAGAAAAGTTACAGAGGTTTACACAGAGAAAACCAAGTATAAGTACAAGAAAATAAGAGAGACTTGGAAAACTGGTAAAACCTACATTGTGGATAGAGTTGGGAGTACTTAGCACTGTGAAAACAGCACTTTCGCCGAAGGAAATTTAGTTCTCTAAGTCCGTGAAACAGTAAACAGAGAATGTATGAGTTTCCTAAGTTTGGTAACAGATAGAACCAAGCGAAAGTACACAGTGATTCATCTACCTAGAAAAGTTACAGAGGTTTACAGAGAGAATTCCAAGGATAAGTACAAGAAAATAAGAGAGACTTAGAAAACTGGTAAAACCTACATTGTTGATAGAGTTGGGAGTACTTAGCACTGTGAAAACAGCACTTTCGAAGTAGGAAATTTAGTTCTCTAAGTCCGTGAAACAGTGAATAGAGAATGTATGAGTTTTTCAAGTTTGGGAAGAGATAGAAACAAGAGAAACTACACAGTGATTCATCTACCTAGAAAAGTTACAGAAGTTTACACAGAGAATTCCAAGGATAAGTACAAGAAAATAAGAGAGACTTAGAACTGGTAAAACCTACATTGTTAATAGAGTTGGGAGTACTTAGCACTGTGAAAACAGCACTTTCGCAGAAAGAAATCTACTTCTCTAAGACTGGGAAACAGTGAACAGAGAATGTATGAGTTTCTCAAGATAGGTAACAGATAGAAACAAGAGAAAGTACACAGTGATTCATCTTCCTAGAGAAGTTACAGAGGTTTACACAGAGAATTCCAAGTATAAGTACAAGAAAATAAGAGAGACTTAGAAACCTGGTAAAACCTACATTGTTGATAGAGTTGGGAGTACTTAGCACTGTGAAAACAGCACTTTCGCCGAAGGAAATTTAGTTCTCTAAGTCCGTGAAATAGTGAAATGAGAATGTATCAGTTTCTCAAGATTGGTAACAGATAGAAACAAGAGAAACTACACAGTGATTCATCTACCTAGAAAAGTTACAGAGGTTTAGACAGAGAATTCCTAGTATAAGTCCAATTAAATAAGAGAGACTTAGAAAACGGGTAAAACCTACATTGTTAATAGAGTTGGGAGTACTTAGCACTGTGAAAACAGCATTTTCGCCGAAGGAAATTTAGTTCTCTAAGTCCGTGAAACAGTGAACAGAGAATGTATGAGTTTCTCAAGATTGGTAACAGATAGAAACAAGAGAAAGTACACAGTCATTCATCTACCTAGAAGAGTTACAGAGGTTTACACAGAGAATTCCAAGTATAAGTGCTAGAAAATAAGAGAGACTTAGAAAACTGGTAATACCTACATTGTTGATAGAGTTGGGAGTACTTAGCACTGTGAAAACAGCACTTTCGCAGAAAGAAATCTACTTGTCTAACACTGGGAAACAGTGAACAGAGAATGTATGAGTTTCTCAAGATTGGTAACAGATAGAAACAAGAGAAAGTAGACAGTGATTCATATACCTAGAGAAGTTACAGAGGTTTACACAGAGAATTCCAAGGATAAGTACAAGAAAATAAGAGAGACTTAGAAAACTGGTAAAACCTACATTGTTGATAGTGGGAGTACTTAGCACTGTGAAAACAGCACTTTCGCCGAAAGAAATTTAGTTCTCTAAGTCCGTGAAACAGTGAACAGAGAATGTATGAGTTTCTCAAGATTGGTAACAGATAGAAACAAGAGAAAGTACACAGTGATTCATCTACCTAGAAAAGTTACAGAGGTTTACACAGAGAAAACCAAGTATAAGTACAGGAAAATAAGAGAGACTTTGAAAACTGGTAAAACCTACATTGTTAATAGAGTTGGGAGTACTTAGCACTGTGAAAACAGCACTTTCGCCGAAGGAAATTTAGTTCTCTAAGTCCGTGAAACAGTGAACAGAGAATGTATGAGTTTCCTAAGTTTGGTAACAGATAGAAACAAGCGAAAGTACACAGTGATTCATCTACCTAGAAAAGTTACAGAGTTTTACACAGAGAATTCCAAGGATAAGTACAAGAAAATAAGAGAGACTTAGAAAACTGGTATAACCTACATTGTTAATAGAGTTGGGAGTACTTAGCACTGTGAAAACAGCACTTTCGCAGAAAGAAATCTACATCTCTAACACTGGGAAACAGTGAACAGAGAATGTATGAGTTTCTCAAGATTGGTAACAGATAGAAACAAGCGAAAGTACACATTGATTCATCTACCTAGAAAAGTTACAGAGGTTTACACAGAGAATTCCAAGGATAAGTACAGGAAAATAAGAGAGACTTTGAAAACTGGTAAAACCTACATTGTTAATAGAGTTGGGAGTACTTAGCACTGTGAAAAGAGCACTTTCGCCGAAGGAAATTTAGTTCTCTAAGTCCGTGAAACAGTGAACAGAGAATGTATGAGTTTCTCAAAATTGGTAACAGATAGAAACAAGAGAAAGTACACAGTGATTCATCGACCTAGAGAAGTTACAGAGGTTTACACAGAGAATTCCAAGTATAAGTACAAGAAAATAAGAGAGACTTAGAAAACTGGTAAAACCTACATTGTTGATAGAGTTGGGAGTACTTAGCACTGTGAAAACAGTAATTTCACAGAAAGAAATCTACTTCTCTAAGACTGAGAAATAGTGATCAGAGAATGTATGAGTTTCTCAAGATTGGTAACAGATAGAAACAAGAGAAAGTACACAGTGATTCATATACCTAGAGAAGTTACATAAGTTTACAAGGAGAAGTACATGTATAAGTACAAGAAAATAAGACAGACTTAGAAAACTGGTAAAGCCCACATTGTGGATAGAGTTGGGAGTACTTAGCACTGTTAAAACAGCACTTTCGCAGAAAGAAATCTACTTCTCTAAGACTGGGAAACAGTGAACAGACAATGTATGAGTTTCTCAAGATTGGTACCAGATAGAAACTAGAGAAAGTACACAGTGATTCATCTATGTAGAGAAGTTACAGAAGTTTACAAAGAGAAGTACATGTATAAGTACAAGAAAATAAGACAGACTTAGAAAACTGGTAAAACCCACCTTGTGGATAGAGTTGGGAGTACTTAGCACTGTGAAGACAGCACTTTCGCCGAAAGAAATCTACTTCTCTAAGACTGGGAATACGTGAACAGAGAATGTATGTGTTTCTCAAGTTTGGTAACAGATAGAATCAAGCGAAAGTACACAGTGATTCATCTACCTAGAAAAGTTACAGAGGTTTACACAGAGAATTCCAAGGATAAGTACAAGAAAATAAGAGAGACTTAGAAAACTGGTAAAACCTACATTGTTAATAGAGTTGGGAGTACTTAGCACTGTGAAAACAGCACTTTCGCCGAAGGAAATTTAGTTCTCTAAGTCCGTGAAACAGTGAACAGAGAATGTACGATTTTCTCAAGATTGGTAACAGATACAAACAAGAGAAAGTACACAGTGATTCATCTACCTAGAAAAGTTACAGAGGTTTTCACAGAGAATTCCAAGTATAAGTACTAGAAAATAAGAGAGACTTAGAAAACTGTTAAAACCTACTTTGTTGATAGAGTTGGGAGTACTTAGCACTGTGAAAACAGCACTTTCGCCGAAGGAAATTTAGTTCTCTAAGTCCGTTAAACAGTGAACAGAGAATGTATGAGTTTCACAAGTTTGGTAACAGATAGAAACAAGCGAAAGTAAACAGTGATTCATCTACCTAGAAAAGTTACAGAGGTTTACACAGAGAATTCCAAGGATAAGTACAAGAAAATAAGAGAGACTTAGAAAACTGGTAAAACCTACATGGTTGATAGAGTTGGGAGTACTTAGCACTGTGAAAACAGCACTTTCGCCGAAGGAAATTTAGTTCTCTAAGTCCGTGAAACAGTGAACAGAGAATGTATGAGTTTCTCAAGTTTGGTAACAGATAGAAACAAGAGAAAGTACACAGTGATTCATCTACCTAGCAACGTTACAGAGGTTTACACAGAGAATTCCAAGTATAAGTACAAGAAAATAAGAGAGACTTAGAAAACTGGTAAAACTTACATGGTTGATAGAGTTGGGAGTACTTAGCACTGTGAAAACAGCACTTTCGCCGAAGGAAATTTAGTTCTCTAAGTCCGTGAAACAGTGAACAGAGAATGTATGAGTTTTTCAAGATTGGTACCAGATAGAAACTAGAGAAAGTACACAGTGATTCATCTATCTAGAGAAGTTACAGAAGTTTACAAAGAGAAGTACATGTATAAGTACAAGAAAATAAGACAGACTTAGAAAACTGGTAAAACCTACATTGTGGATAGAGTTGGGAGTACTTAGCACTGTGAAAACAGCACTTTCACCGAAAGAAATCTACTTCTCTAAGACTGGGAATCAGTGAACAGGAATATATGAGTTTCTCAAGATTGGTAACAGATAGAAACAAGAGAAAGTACACAGTGATTCATCTACCTAGAGAAGTTACAGAGGTTTACACAGAGAATTCCAAGGATAAGTACAAGAAAATAAGAGAGACTTAGAAAACTGGTAAAACCTACATTGTTGATAGAGTGGGAGTACTTAGCACTGTGAAAACAGCACTTTCGCCGAAAGAAATTTAGTTCTCTAAGTCCGTGAAACAGTGAACAGAGAATGTATGAGTTTCTCAAGATTGGTAACAGATAGAAACAAGAGAAAGTACACATTGATTCATCTACCTAGAAAAGTTACAGAGGTTTACACAGAGAAAACCAAGTATAAGTACAAGAAAATAAGAGAGACTTGGAAAACTGGTAAAACCTACATTGTGGATAGAGTTGGGAGTACTTAGCACTGTGAAAACAGCACTTTCGCCGAAGGAAATTTAGTTCTCTAAGTCCGTGAAACAGTAAACAGAGAATGTATGAGTTTCCTAAGTTTGGTAACAGATAGAACCAAGCGAAAGTACACAGTGATTCATCTACCTAGAAAAGTTACAGAGGTTTACAGAGAGAATTCCAAGGATAAGTACAAGAAAATAAGAGAGACTTAGAAAACTGGTAAAACCTACATTGTTGATAGAGTTGGGAGTACTTAGCACTGTGAAAACAGCACTTTCGAAGTAGGAAATTTAGTTCTCTAAGTCCGTGAAACAGTGAATAGAGAATGTATGAGTTTTTCAAGTTTGGGAAGAGATAGAAACAAGAGAAACTACACAGTGATTCATCTACCTAGAAAAGTTACAGAAGTTTACACAGAGAATTCCAAGGATAAGTACAAGAAAATAAGAGAGACTTAGAACTGGTAAAACCTACATTGTTAATAGAGTTGGGAGTACTTAGCACTGTGAAAACAGCACTTTCGCAGAAAGAAATCTACTTCTCTAAGACTGGGAAACAGTGAACAGAGAATGTATGAGTTTCTCAAGATAGGTAACAGATAGAAACAAGAGAAAGTACACAGTGATTCATCTTCCTAGAGAAGTTACAGAGGTTTACACAGAGAATTCCAAGTATAAGTACAAGAAAATAAGAGAGACTTAGAAACCTGGTAAAACCTACATTGTTGATAGAGTTGGGAGTACTTAGCACTGTGAAAACAGCACTTTCGCCGAAGGAAATTTAGTTCTCTAAGTCCGTGAAATAGTGAAATGAGAATGTATCAGTTTCTCAAGATTGGTAACAGATAGAAACAAGAGAAACTACACAGTGATTCATCTACCTAGAAAAGTTACAGAGGTTTAGACAGAGAATTCCTAGTATAAGTCCAATTAAATAAGAGAGACTTAGAAAACGGGTAAAACCTACATTGTTAATAGAGTTGGGAGTACTTAGCACTGTGAAAACAGCATTTTCGCCGAAGGAAATTTAGTTCTCTAAGTCCGTGAAACAGTGAACAGAGAATGTATGAGTTTGTCAAGTTTGGTAACAGATAGAAACAAGAGAAAGTACACAGTGATTCATCTACCTAGAAAAGTTACAGAGGTTTACACAGAGAATTCCAAGGGTAAGTACAAGAAAATAAGAGAGACTTAGAAAACTGGTAAAACCTACATTGTTGATGGAGTTGGGAGTACTTAGCACTGTGAAAACAGCACTTTCGCAGAAAGAAATCTACTTCTCTAAGACTGAGAAACAGTGATCAGAGAATGTATGAGTTTCTCAAGATTGGTAACAGATAGAAACAAGAGAAAGTACACAGTGATTCATATACCTAGAGAAGTTACATAAGTTTACACAGAGAAGTACACGTGTAAGTACAAGAAAATAAGAGAGACTTAGAAAACTGGTAAAACCTACATTGTGGATAGAGTTGGGAGTACTTAGCACTGTTAAAACAGCACTTTCGCCGAAAGAAATTCAGTTCTCTAAGTCCGTGAAACAGTGAACAGAGAATGTATGAGTTTCTCAAGATTGGTAACAGATAGAAACAAGAGAAAGTACACAGTGATTTATCTACCTAGAAAACTTACAGAGGTTTACACAGAGAAAACCAAGTATAAGTACAAGAAAATAAGAGAGACTTAGAAAACTGGTAAAACCTACATTATTGATAGAGTTGGGAGTACTTAGCACTGTGAAAACAGCACTTTCGCAGAAAGAAATCTACTTCTCTAACACTGGGAAACAGTGAACAGAGAATGTATGAGTTTCTCAAGATTGGTAACAGATAGAAACAAGAGAAAGTACACAGTGATTCATATACCTAGAGAAGTTACAGAGGTTTACACAGAGAATTCCAAGTATAAGTACAAGAAAATAAGAGAGACTTAGAAAACGGGTAAAACCTACATTGTTGATAGAGTTGGGAGTACTTAGCACTGTGAAAACAGCACTTTCGCCGAAAGAAATTCAGTTCTCTAAGTCCGTGAAACAGTGAACAGAGAATGTATGAGTTTCTCAAGATTGGTAACAGATAGAAACAAGAGAAAGTACACAGTGATTTATCTACCTAGAAAAGTTACAGAGGTTTACACAGAGAAAACCAAGTATAAGTAGAAGAAAATAAGAGAGACTTAGAAAACTGGTAAAACCTACATTGTTGATAGAATTGGGAGTACTTAGCACTGTGAAAACAGCACTTTCGCAGAAAGAAATCTACTTCTCTAAGACTGGGAAACAGTGATCAGAGAATGTATGAGTTTCTCAAGATTGGTAACAGATAGAAACAAGAGAAAGTACACAGTGATTCATATACCTAGAGAAGTTACATAAGTTTACACAGAGAAGTACATGTGTAAGTACAAGAAAATAAGAGAGACTTAGAAAACTGGTAAAACCTACATTGTGGATAGTGTTGGGAGTACTTAGCACTGTTAAAACAGCAGTTTCGCAGAAAGAAATCTACTTCTCTAAGACTGGGAAACAGTGAACAGACAATGTATGAGTTTCTCAAGATTGGTAACAGATAGAAACTAGAGAAAGTACACAGTGATTCATCTATCTAGAGAAGTTACAGAAGTTTACAAAGAGAAGTACATGTATAAGTACAAGAAAATAAGACAGACTTAGAAAACTGGTAAAACCCACATTATGCATAGAGTTGGGAGTACTTAGCACTGTGAAAACAGCACTTTCGCCGAAAGAAATCTACTTCTCTAAGACTGGGAAACAGTGAACAGAGAATGTATGAGTTTCTCAAGTTTGGTAACAGATAGAAACAAGCGAAAGTACACAGTGATTCATCTACCGAGAAAAGTTACAGAGGTTTACAGAGAGAATTCCAAGGATAAGTACAAGAAAATAAGAGAGACTTAGAAAACTGGTAAAACCTACATTGTTAATAGAGTTGGGAGTACTTAGCACTGTGAAAACAGCACTTTCGCCGAAGGAAATTTAGTTCTCTAAGTCCGTGAAACAGTGAACAGAGAATGTATGAGTTTCTCAAGATTGGTAACAGATACAAACAAGAGAAAGTACACAGTGATTCATCTACCTAGAAAAGTTACAGAGGTTTTCACAGAGAATTCCAAGTATAAGTACTAGAAAATAAGAGAGACTTAGAAAACTGTTAAAACCTACTTTGTTGATAGAGTTGGGAGTACTTAGCACTGTGAAAACAGCACTTTCGCCGAAGGAAATTTAGTTCTCTAAGTCCGTTAAACAGTGAACAGAGAATGTATGAGTTTCTCAAGTTTGGTAACAGATAGAAACAAGCGAAAGTAAACAGTGATTCATCTACCTAGAAAAGTTACAGAGGTTTACACAGAGAATTCCAAGTATAAGTACACGTAAATAAGATATACTTAGAAAACTGGTAAAACCTACATTGTTGACAGAGTTGGGAGTACTTAGCACTGTGAAAACAGCACTTTCGCAGAAAGAAATCTACTTGTCTAACACTGGGAAACAGTGAACAGAGAATGTATGAGTTTCTCAAGATTGGTAACAGATAGAAACAAGAGAAAGTAGACAGTGATTCATCTATCTAGAGAAGTTACAGAAGTTTACAAAGAGAAGTACATGTATAAGTACAAGAAAATAAGACAGACTTAGAAAACTGGTAAAACCTACATTGTGGATAGAGTTGGGAGTACTTAGCACTGTGAAAACAGCACTTTCGCCGAAAGAAATCTACTTCTCTAAGCCTGGGAATCAGTGAACAGAGAATGTATGAGTTTCTCAAGATTGGTAACAAATAGAAAGAAGAGAAAGTACGCAGTGATTCATCTACCTAGAAAAGTTACAGAGGTTTACACAGAGAATTCCAAGGATAAGTACAAGAAAATAAGAGAGACTTAGAAAACTGGTAAAACCTACACTGTTGATAGAGTTGGGAGTACTTAGCACTGTGAAAACAGCACTTTCGCCGAAGGAAATCTAGTTCTCTAAGTCCGTGAAACAGTGAACAGAGAATGTATGAGTTTCTGAAGTTTGGTAACAGATAGAAACAAGCGAAATTACACAGTGATTCATCTACCTAGAGTAGTTACAGAGGTTTACACAGAGAATTCCAAGGATAAGTACAAGAAAATAAGAGAGACTTAGAAAACTGGTAAAACCTACATTGTTGATAGTGGGAGTACTTAGCACTGTGAAAACAGCACTTTCGCCGAAAGAAATTTAGTTCTCTAAGTCCGTGAAACAGTGAACAGAGAATGTATGAGTTTCTCAAGATTGGTAACAGATAGAAACAAGAGAAAGTACACAGTGATTCATCTACCTAGAAAAGTTACAGAGGTTTACACAGAGAAAACCAAGTATAAGTACAGGAAAATAAGAGAGACTTTGAAAACTGGTAAAACCTACATTGTTAATAGAGTTGGGAGTACTTAGCACTGTGAAAACAGCACTTTCGCCGAAGGAAATTTAGTTCTCTAAGTCCGTGAAACAGTGAACAGAGAATGTATGAGTTTCCTAAGTTTGGTAACAGATAGAAACAAGCGAAAGTACACAGTGATTCATCTACCTAGAAAAGTTACAGAGTTTTACACAGAGAATTCCAAGGATAAGTACAAGAAAATAAGAGAGACTTAGAAAACTGGTATAACCTACATTGTTAATAGAGTTGGGAGTACTTAGCACTGTGAAAACAGCACTTTCGCAGAAAGAAATCTACATCTCTAACACTGGGAAACAGTGAACAGAGAATGTATGAGTTTCTCAAGATTGGTAACAGATAGAAACAAGCGAAAGTACACATTGATTCATCTACCTAGAAAAGTTACAGAGGTTTACACAGAGAATTCCAAGGATAAGTACAGGAAAATAAGAGAGACTTTGAAAACTGGTAAAACCTACATTGTTAATAGAGTTGGGAGTACTCAGCACTGTGAAAAGAGCACTTTCGCCGAAGGAAATTTAGTTCTCTAAGTCCGTGAAACAGTGAACAGAGAATGTATGAGTTTCTCAAAATTGGTAACAGATAGAAACAAGAGAAAGTACACAGTGATTCATCGACCTAGAGAAGTTACAGAGGTTTACACAGAGAATTCCAAGTATAAGTACAAGAAAATAAGAGAGACTTAGAAAACTGGTAAAACCTACATTGTTGATAGAGTTGGGAGTACTTAGCACTGTGAAAACAGTAATTTCACAGAAAGAAATCTACTTCTCTAAGACTGAGAAATAGTGATCAGAGAATGTATGAGTTTCTCAAGATTGGTAACAGATAGAAACAAGAGAAAGTACACAGTGATTCATATACCTAGAGAAGTTACATAAGTTTACAAGGAGAAGTACATGTATAAGTACAAGAAAATAAGACAGACTTAGAAAACTGGTAAAGCCCACATTGTGGATAGAGTTGGGAGTACTTAGCACTGTTAAAACAGCACTTTCGCAGAAAGAAATCTACTTCTCTAAGACTGGGAAACAGTGAACAGACAATGTATGAGTTTCTCAAGATTGGTACCAGATAGAAACTAGAGAAAGTACACAGTGATTCATCTATGTAGAGAAGTTACAGAAGTTTACAAAGAGAAGTACATGTATAAGTACAAGAAAATAAGACAGACTTAGAAAACTGGTAAAACCCACCTTGTGGATAGAGTTGGGAGTACTTAGCACTGTGAAGACAGCACTTTCGCCGAAAGAAATCTACTTCTCTAAGACTGGGAATACGTGAACAGAGAATGTATGTGTTTCTCAAGTTTGGTAACAGATAGAATCAAGCGAAAGTACACAGTGATTCATCTACCTAGAAAAGTTACAGAGGTTTACACAGAGAATTCCAAGGATAAGTACAAGAAAATAAGAGAGACTTAGAAAACTGGTAAAACCTACATTGTTAATAGAGTTGGGAGTACTTAGCACTGTGAAAACAGCACTTTCGCCGAAGGAAATTTAGTTCTCTAAGTCCGTGAAACAGTGAACAGAGAATGTACGATTTTCTCAAGATTGGTAACAGATACAAACAAGAGAAAGTACACAGTGATTCATCTACCTAGAAAAGTTACAGAGGTTTTCACAGAGAATTCCAAGTATAAGTACTAGAAAATAAGAGAGACTTAGAAAACTGTTAAAACCTACTTTGTTGATAGAGTTGGGAGTACTTAGCACTGTGAAAACAGCACTTTCGCCGAAGGAAATTTAGTTCTCTAAGTCCGTGAAACAGTGAACAGAGAATGTACGATTTTCTCAAGATTGGTAACAGATACAAACAAGAGAAAGTACACAGTGATTCATCTACCTAGAAAAGTTACAGAGGTTTTCACAGAGAATTCCAAGTATAAGTACTAGAAAATAAGAGAGACTTAGAAAACTGTTAAAACCTACTTTGTTGATAGAGTTGGGAGTACTTAGCACTGTGAAAACAGCACTTTCGCCGAAGGAAATTTAGTTCTCTAAGTCCGTTAAACAGTGAACAGAGAATGTATGAGTTTCACAAGTTTGGTAACAGATAGAAACAAGCGAAAGTAAACTGTGATTCATCTACCTAGAAAAGTTACAGAGGTTTACACAGAGAATTCCAAGGATAAGTACAAGAAAATAAGAGAGACTTAGAAAACTGGTAAAACCTACATGGTTGATAGAGTTGGGAGTACTTAGCACTGTGAAAACAGCACTTTCGCCGAAGGAAATTTAGTTCTCTAAGTCCGTGAAACAGTGAACAGAGAATGTATGAGTTTCTCAAGTTTGGTAACAGATAGAAACAAGAGAAAGTACACAGTGATTCATCTACCTAGCAACGTTACAGAGGTTTACACAGAGAATTCCAAGTATAAGTACAAGAAAATAAGAGAGACTTAGAAAACTGGTAAAACTTACATGGTTGATAGAGTTGGGAGTACTTAGCAATGTGAAAACAGCACTTTCGCCGAAGGAAATTTAGTTCTCTAAGTCCGTGAAACAGTGAACAGAGAATGTATGAGTTTTTCAAGATTGGTACCAGATAGAAACTAGAGAAAGTACACAGTGATTCATCTATCTAGAGAAGTTACAGAAGTTTACAAAGAGAAGTACATGTATAAGTACAAGAAAATAAGACAGACTTAGAAAACTGGTAAAACCTACATTGTGGATAGAGTTGGGAGTACTTAGCACTGTGAAAACAGCACTTTCACCGAAAGAAATCTACTTCTCTAAGACTGGGAATCAGTGAACAGAGAATATATGAGTTTCTCAAGATTGGTAACAGATAGAAACAAGAGAAAGTACACAGTGATTCATCTACCTAGAGAAGTTACAGAGGTTTACACAGAGAATTCCAAGGATAAGTACAAGAAAATAAGAGAGACTTAGAAAACTGGTAAAACCTACATTGTTGATAGAGTGGGAGGACTTAGCACTGTGAAAACAGCACTTTCGCCGAAAGAAATTTAGTTCTCTAAGTCCGTGAAACAGTGAACAGAGAATGTATGAGTTTCTCAAGATTGGTAACAGATAGAAACAAGAGAAAGTACACATTGATTCATCTACCTAGAAAAGTTACAGAGGTTTACACAGAGAAAACCAAGTATAAGTACAAGAAAATAAGAGAGACTTGGAAAACTGGTAAAACCTACATAGTGGATAGAGTTGGGAGTACTTAGCACTGTGAAAACAGCACTTTCGCCGAAGGAAATTTAGTTCTCTAAGTCCGTGAAACAGTAAACAGAGAATGTATGAGTTTCCTAAGTTTGGTAACAGATAGAACCAAGCGAAAGTACACAGTGATTCATCTACCTAGAAAAGTTACAGAGGTTTACAGAGAGAATTCCAAGGATAAGTACAAGAAAATAAGAGAGACTTAGAAAACTGGTAAAACCTACATTGTTGATAGAGTTGGGAGTACTTAGCACTGTGAAAACAGCACTTTCGAAGTAGGAAATTTAGTTCTCTAAGTCCGTGAAACAGTGAATAGAGAATGTATGCGTTTTTCAAGTTTGGGAAGAGATAGAAACAAGAGAAACTACACAGTGATTCATCTACCTAGAAAAGTTACAGAAGTTTACACAGAGAATTCCAAGGATAAGTACAAGAAAATAAGAGAGACTTAGAACTGGTAAAACCTACATTGTTAATAGAGTTGGGAGTACTTAGCACTGTGAAAACAGCACTTTCGCAGAAAGAAATCTACTTCTCTAAGACTGGGAAACAGTGAACAGAGAATGTATGAGTTTCTCAAGATAGGTAACAGATAGAAACAAGAGAAAGTACACAGTGATTCATCTTCCTAGAGAAGTTACAGAGGTTTACACAGAGAATTCCAAGTATAAGTACAAGAAAATAAGAGAGACTTAGAAACCTGGTAAAACCTACATTGTTGATAGAGTTGGGAGTACTTAGCACTGTGAAAACAGCACTTTCGCCGAAGGAAATTTAGTTCTCTAAGTCCGTGAAATAGTGAAATGAGAATGTATCAGTTTCTCAAGATTGGTAACAGATAGAAACAAGAGAAACTACACAGTGATTCATCTACCTAGAAAAGTTACAGAGGTTTAGACAGAGAATTCCTAGTATAAGTCCAATTAAATAAGAGAGACTTAGAAAACGGGTAAAACCTACATTGTTAATAGAGTTGGGAGTACTTAGCACTGTGAAAACAGCATTTTCGCCGAAGGAAATTTAGTTCTCTAAGTCCGTGAAACAGTGAACAGAGAATGTATGAGTTTGTCAAGTTTGGTAACAGATAGAAACAAGAGAAAGTACACAGTGATTCATCTACCTAGAAAAGTTACAGAGGTTTACACAGAGAATTCCAAGGATAAGTACAAGAAAATAAGAGAGACTTAGAAAACTGGTAAAACCTACATTGTTGATGGAGTTGGGAGTACTTAGCACTGTGAAAACAGCACTTTCGCAGAAAGAAATCTACTTCTCTAAGACTGAGAAACAGTGATCAGAGAATGTATGAGTTTCTCAAGATTGGTAACAGATAGAAACAAGAGAAAGTACACAGTGATTCATATACCTAGAGAAGTTACATAAGTTTACACAGAGAAGTACACGTGTAAGTACAAGAAAATAAGAGAGACTTAGAAAACTGGTAAAACCTACATTGTGGATAGAGTTGGGAGTACTTAGCACTGTGAAAACAGCACTTTCGCCGAAAGAAATTCAGTTCTCTAAGTCCGTGAAACAGTGAACAGAGAATGTATGAGTTTCTCAAGATTGGTAACAGATAGAAACAAGAGAAAGTACACAGTGATTTATCTACCTAGAAAACTTACAGAGGTTTACACAGAGAAAACCAAGTATAAGTACAAGAAAATAAGAGAGACTTAGAAAACTGGTAAAACCTACATTATTGATAGAGTTGGGAGTACTTAGCACTGTGAAAACAGCACTTTCGCAGAAAGAAATCTACTTCTCTAACACTGGGAAACAGTGAACAGAGAATGTATGAGTTTCTCAAGATTGGTAACAGATAGAAACAAGAGAAAGTACACAGTGATTCATATACCTAGAGAAGTTACAGAGGTTTACACAGAGAATTCCAAGTATAAGTACAAGAAAATAAGAGAGACTTAGAAAACGGGTAAAACCTACATTGTTGATAGAGTTGGGAGTACTTAGCACTGTGAAAACAGCACTTTCGCCGAAAGAAATTCAGTTCTCTAAGTCCGTGAAACAGTGAACAGAGAATGTATGAGTTTCTCAAGATTGGTAACAGATAGAAACAAGAGAAAGTACACAGTGATTTATCTACCTAGAAAAGTTACAGAGGTTTACACAGAGAAAACCAAGTATAAGTAGAAGAAAATAAGAGAGACTTAGAAAACTGGTAAAACCTACATTGTTGATAGAGTTGGGAGTACTTAGCACTGTGAAAACAGCACTTTCGCAGAAAGAAATCTACTTCTCCAAGACTGGGAAACAGTGATCAGAGAATGTATGAGTTTCTCAAGATTGGTAACAGATAGAAACAAGAGAAAGTACACAGTGATTCATATACCTAGAGAAGTTACATAAGTTTACACAGAGAAGTACATGTGTAAGTACAAGAAAATAAGAGAGACTTAGAAAACTGGTAAAACCTACATTGTGGATAGTGTTGGGAGTACTTAGCACTGTTAAAACAGCAGTTTCGCAGAAAGAAATCTACTTCTCTAAGACTGGGAAACAGTGAACAGACAATGTATGAGTTTCTCAAGATTGGTAACAGATAGAAACTAGAGAAAGTACACAGTGATTCATCTATCTAGAGAAGTTACAGAAGTTTACAAAGAGAAGTACATGTATAAGTACAAGAAAATAAGACAGACTTAGAAAACTGGTAAAACCCACATTATGGATAGAGTTGGGAGTACTTAGCACTGTGAAAACAGCACTTTCGCCGAAAGAAATCTACTTCTCTAAGACTGGGAAACAGTGAACAGAGAATGTATGAGTTTCTCAAGTTTGGTAACAGATAGAAACAAGCGAAAGTACACAGTGATTCATCTACCGAGAAAAGTTACAGAGGTTTACAGAGAGAATTCCAAGGATAAGTACAAGAAAATAAGAGAGACTTAGAAAACTGGTAAAACCTACATTGTTAATAGAGTTGGGAGTACTTAGCACTGTGAAAACAGCACTTTCGCCAAAGGAAATTTAGTTCTCTAAGTCCGTGAAACAGTGAACAGAGAATGTATGAGTTTCTCAAGATTGGTAACAGATACAAACAAGAGAAAGTACACAGTGATTCATCTACCTAGAAAAGTTACAGAGGTTTTCACAGAGAATTCCAAGTATAAGTACTAGAAAATAAGAGAGACTTAGAAAACTGTTAAAACCTACTTTGTTGATAGAGTTGGGAGTACTTAGCACTGTGAAAACAGCACTTTCGCCGAAGGAAATTTAGTTCTCTAAGTCCGTTAAACAGTGAACAGAGAATGTATGAGTTTCTCAAGTTTGGTAACAGATAGAAACAAGCGAAAGTAAACAGTGATTCATCTACCTAGAAAAGTTACAGAGGTTTACACAGAGAATTCCAAGTATAAGTACACGTAAATAAGATATACTTAGAAAACTGGTAAAACCTACATTGTTGACAGAGTTGGGAGTACTTAGCACTGTGAAAACAGCACTTTCGCAGAAAGAAATCTACTTGTCTAACACTGGGAAACAGTGAACAGAGAATGTATGAGTTTCTCAAGATTGGTAACAGATAGAAACAAGAGAAAGTAGACAGTGATTCATCTATCTAGAGAAGTTACAGAAGTTTACAAAGAGAAGTACATGTATAAGTACAAGAAAATAAGACAGACTTAGAAAACTGGTAAAACCTACATTGTGGATAGAGTTGGGAGTACTTAGCACTGTGAAAACAGCACTTTCGCCGAAAGAAATCTACTTCTCTAAGCCTGGGAATCAGTGAACAGAGAATGTATGAGTTTCTCAAGATTGGTAACAAATAGAAAGAAGAGAAAGTACGCAGTGATTCATCTACCTAGAAAAGTTACAGAGGTTTACACAGAGAATTCCAAGGATAAGTACAAGAAAATAAGAGAGACTTAGAAAACTGGTAAAACCTACACTGTTGATAGAGTTGGGAGTACTTAGCACTGTGAAAACAGCACTTTCGCCGAAGGAAATCTAGTTCTCTAAGTCCGTGAAACAGTGAACAGAGAATGTATGAGTTTCTGAAGTTTGGTAACAGATAGAAACAAGCGAAATTACACAGTGATTCATCTACCTGGAGTAGTTACAGAGGTTTACACAGAGAATTCCAAGGATAAGTACAAGAAAATAAGAGAGACTTAGAAATCTGGTAAAACCTACATTGTTGATAGAGTTGGGAGTACTTAGCACTGTGAAAACAGCACTTTCGCAGAAAGAAATCTACTTCTCTAAGACTGGGAAACAGTGATCAGAGAATGTATGAGTTTCTCAAGATTGGTAACAGATAGAAACAAGAGAAAGTAAACAGTGATTCATATACCTAGAGAAGTTACATAAGTTTACACAGAGAAGTACATGTGTAAGTACAAGAAAATAAGAGAGACTTAGAAAACTGGTAAAACCTACATTGTGGATAGAGTTGGGAGTACTTAGCACTGTTAAAACAGCACTTTCGCAGAAAGAAATCTACCTCTCTAAGACTGGGAAACAGTAAACAGAGAATGTATGAGTTTCTCAAGATTTGTAACAGATAGAAACTAGAGAAACTACACAGTGATTCATCTATCTAGAGAAGTTACAGAAGTTTACAAAGAGAAGTACATGTATGAGTACAAGAAAATAAGACAGACTTAGAAAACTGGTAAAACCTACATTGTGGATAGAGTTGGGAGTACGTAGCACTGTGAAAACAGCACTTTCGCCGAAAGAAATCTACTTCTCTAAGACTGGGAATCAGTGAACAGAGAATGTATGAGTTTCTCAAGATTGGTAACAGATAGAAACAAGAGAAAGTACACAGTGATTCATCTACCTAGAAAAGTTACAGAGGTTTACACAGAGAAAACCAAGTATAAGTACACTAAAATAAGAGAGACTTTGAAAACTGGTAAAACCTACATTGTTAATAGAGTTGGGAGTACTTAGCACTGTGAAAACAGCACTTTCGCCGAAGGAAATTTAGTTCTCTAAGTCCGTGAAACAGTGAACAGAGAATGTATGAGTTTCCTAAGTTTGGTAACAGATAGAAACAAGCGAAAGTACACAGTGATTCATCTACCTAGAAAAGTTACAGAGTTTTACACAGAGAATTCCAAGGATAAGTACAAGAAAATAAGAGAGACTTAGAAAACTGGTAAAACCTACATTGTTAATAGAGTTGGGAGTACTTAGCACTGTGAAAACAGCACTTTCGCAGAAAGAAATCTACATCTCTAACACTGGGAAACAGTGAACAGAGAATGTATGAGTTTCTCAAGATTGGTAACAGATAGAAACAAGCGAAAGTACACATTGATTCATCTACCTAGAAAAGTTACAGAGGTTTACACAGAGAATTCCAAGGATAAGTACAAGAAAATAAGAGAGACTTAGAAAACTGGTAAAACCTACATTGTTGATAGAGTTGGGAGTACTTAGCACTGTGAAAAGAGCACTTTCGCCGAAGGAAATTTAGTTCTCTAAGTCCGTGAAACAGTGAACAGAGAATGTATGAGTTTCTCAAAATTGGTAACAGATAGAACCAAGAGAAAGTACACAGTGATTCATCGACCTAGAGAAGTTACAGAGGTTTACACAGAGAATTCCAAGTATAAGTACAAGAAAATAAGAGAGACTTAGAAAACTGGTAAAACCTACATTGTTGATAGAGTTGGGAGTACTTAGCACTGTGAAAACAGTAATTTCACAGAAAGAAATCTACTTCTCTAAGACTGAGAAATAGTGATCAGAGAATGTATGAGTTTCTCAAGATTGGTAACAGATAGAAACAAGAGAAAGTACACAGTGATTCATATACCTAGAGAAGTTACATAAGTTTACAAGGAGAAGTACATGTATAAGTACAAGAAAATAAGACAGACTTAGAAAACTGGTAAAGCCCACATTGTGGATAGAGTTGGGAGTACTTAGCACTGTTAAAACAGCACTTTCGCAGAAAGAAATCTACTTCTCTAAGACTGGGAAACAGTGAACAGACAATGTATGAGTTTCTCAAGATTGGTACCAGATAGAAACTAGAGAAAGTACACAGTGATTCATCTATGTAGAGAAGTTACAGAAGTTTACAAAGAGAAGTACATGTATAAGTACAAGAAAATAAGACAGACTTAGAAAACTGGTAAAACCCACCTTGTGGATAGAGTTGGGAGTACTTAGCACTGTGAAGACAGCACTTTCGCCGAAAGAAATCTACTTCTCTAAGACTGGGAATACGTGAACAGAGAATGTATGTGTTTCTCAAGTTTGGTAACAGATAGAATCAAGCGAAAGTACACAGTGATTCATCTACCTAGAAAAGTTACAGAGGTTTACACAGAGAATTCCAAGGATAAGTACAAGAAAATAAGAGAGACTTAGAAAACTGGTAAAACCTACATTGTTAATAGAGTTGGGAGTACTTAGCACTGTGAAAACAGCACTTTCGCCGAAGGAAATTTAGTTCTCTAAGTCCGTGAAACAGTGAACAGAGAATGTACGATTTTCTCAAGATTGGTAACAGATACAAACAAGAGAAAGTACACAGTGATTCATCTACCTAGAAAAGTTACAGAGGTTTTCACAGAGAATTCCAAGTATAAGTACTAGAAAATAAGAGAGACTTAGAAAACTGTTAAAACCTACTTTGTTGATAGAGTTGGGAGTACTTAGCACTGTGAAAACAGCACTTTCGTCGAAGGATATTTAGTTCTCTAAGTCCGTTAAACAGTGAACAGAGAATGTATGAGTTTCACAAGTTTGGTAACAGATAGAAACAAGCGAAAGTAAACAGTGATTCATCTACCTAGAAAAGTTACAGAGGTTTACACAGAGAATTCCAAGGATAAGTACAAGAAAATAAGAGAGACTTAGAAAACTGGTAAAACCTACATGTTTGATAGAGTTGGGAGTACTTAGCACTGTGAAAACAGCACTTTCGCCGAAGGAAATTTTGTTCTCTAAGTCCGTGAAACAGTGAACAGAGAATGTATGAGTTTCTCAAGTTTGGTAACAGATAGAAACAAGAGAAAGTACACAGTGATTCATCTACCTAGCAACGTTACAGAGGTTTACACAGAGAATTCCAAGTATAAGTACAAGAAAATAAGAGAGACTTAGAAAACTGGTAAAACTTACATGGTTGATAGAGTTGGGAGTACTTAGCACTGTGAAAACAGCACTTTCGCCGAAGGAAATTTAGTTCTCTAAGTCCGTGAAACAGTGAACAGAGAATGTATGAGTTTTTCAAGATTGGTAACAGATAGAAACTAGAGAAAGTACACAGTGATTCATCTATCTAGAGAAGTTACAGAAGTTTACAAAGAGAAGTACATGTATAAGTACAAGAAAATAAGACAGACTTAGAAAACTGGTAAAACCTACATTGTGGATAGAGTTGGGAGTACTTAGCACTGTGAAAACAGCATTTTCACCGAAAGAAATCTACTTCTCTAAGACTGGGAATCAGTGAACAGAGAATATATGAGTTTCTCAAGATTGGTAACAGATAGAAACAAGAGAAAGTACACAGTGATTCATCTACCTAGAGAAGTTACAGAAGTTTACACAGAGAATTCCAAGGATAAGTACAAGAAAATAAGAGAGACTTAGAAAACTGGTAAAACCTACATTGTTGATAGAGTGGGAGTACTTAGCACTGTGAAAACAGCACTTTCGCCGAAAGAAATTTAGTTCTCTAAGTCCGTGAAACAGTGAACAGAGAATGTATGAGTTTCTCAAGATTGGTAACAGATAGAAACAAGAGAAAGTACACATTGATTCATCTACCTAGAAAAGTTACAGAGGTTTACACAGAGAAAACCAAGTATAAGTACAAGAAAATAAGAGAGACTTGGAAAACTGGTAAAACCTACATTGTGGATAGAGTTGGGAGTACTTAGCACTGTGAAAACAGCACTTTCGCCGAAGGAAATTTAGTTCTCTAAGTCCGTGAAACAGTGAACAGAGAATGTATGAGTTTCCTAAGTTTGGTAACAGATAGAAACAAGCGAAAGTACACAGTGATTCATCTACCTAGAAAAGTTACAGAGGTTTACAGAGAGAATTCCAAGGATAAGTACAAGAAAATAAGAGAGACTTAGAAAACTGGTAAAACCTACATTGTTGATAGAGTTGGGAGTACTTAGCACTGTGAAAACAGCACTTTCGAAGTAGGAAATTTAGTTCTCTAAGTCCGTGAAACAGTGAATAGAGAATGTATGAGTTTTTCAAGTTTGGGAAGAGATAGAAACAAGAGAAACTACACAGTGATTCATCTACCTAGAAAAGTTACAGAAGTTTACACAGAGAATTCCAAGGATAAGTACAAGAAAATAAGAGAGACTTAGAACTGGTAAAACCTACATTGTTAATAGAGTTGGGAGTACTTAGCACTGTGAAAACAGCACTTTCGCAGAAAGAAATCTACTTCTCTAAGACTGGGAAACAGTGAACAGAGAATGTATGAGTTTCTCAAGATAGGTAACAGATAGAAACAAGAGAAAGTACACAGTGATTCATCTTCCTAGAGAAGTTACAGAGGTTTACACAGAGAATTCCAAGTATAAGTACAAGAAAATAAGAGAGACTTAGAAAACTGGTAAAACCTACATTGTTGATAGAGTTGGGAGTACTTAGCACTGTGAAAACAGCACTTTCGCCGAAGGAAATTTAGTTCTCTAAGTCCGTGAAATAGTGAAATGAGAATGTATCAGTTTCTCAAGATTGGTAACAGATAGAAACAAGAGAAACTACACAGTGATTCATCTACCTAGAAAAGTTACAGAGGTTTAGACAGAGAATTCCTAGTATAAGTACAATTAAATAAGAGAGACTTAGAAAACGGGTAAAACCTACATTGTTAATAGAGTTGGGAGTACTTAGCACTGTGAAAACAGCATTTTCGCCGAAGGAAAATTAGTTCTCTAAGTCCGTGAAACAGTGAACAGAGAATGTATGAGTTTCTCAAGTTTGGTAACAGATAGAAACAAGAGAAAGTACACAGTGATTCATCTACCTATAAAAGTTACAGAGGTTTACACAGAGAATTCCAAGGATAAGTACAAGAAAATAAGAGAGACTTAGAAAACTGGTAAAACCTACATTGTTGATGGAGTTGGGAGTACTTAGCACTGTGAAAACAGCACTTTCGCAGAAAGAAATCTACTTCTCTAAGACTGAGAAACAGTGATCAGAGAATGTATGAGTTTCTCAAGATTGGTAACAGATAGAAACAAGAGAAAGTACACAGTGATTCATATACCTAGAGAAGTTACATAAGTTTACACACAGAAGTACACGTGTAAGTACAAGAAAATAAGAGAGACTTAGAAAACTGGCAAAACCTACATTGTGGATAGAGTTGGGAGTACTTAGCACTGTTAAAACAGCACTTTCGCCGAAAGAAATTCAGTTCTCTAAGTCCGTGAAACAGTGAACAGAGAATGTATGAGTTTCTCAAGATTGGTAACAGATAGACACAAGAGAAAGTACACAGTGATTTATCTACCTAGAAAAGTTACAGAGGTTTACACAGAGAAAACCAAGTATAAGTACAAGAAAATAAGAGAGACTTAGAAAACTGGTAAAACCTACATTGTTGATAGAGTTGGGAGTACTTAGCACTGTGAAAACAGCACTTTCGCAGAAAGAAATCTACTTCTCTAACACTGGGAAACAGTGAACAGAGAATGTATGAGTTTCTCAAGATTGGTAACAGATAGAAACAAGAGAAAGTACACAGTGATTCACATACCTAGAGAAGTTACAGAGGTTTACACAGAGAATTCCAAGTATAAGTACAAGAAAATAAGAGAGACTTAGAAAACGGGTAAAACCTACATTGTTGATAGAGTTGGGAGTACTTAGCACTGTGAAAACAGCACTTTCGCAGAAAGAAATCTACTTCTCTAACACTGGGAAACAGTGAACAGAGAATGTATGAGTTTCTCAAGATTGGTAACAGATAGAAACAAGAGAAAGTACACAGTGATTCATATACCTAGAGAAGTTACAGAGGTTTACACAGAGAATTCCAAGTATAAGTACAAGAAAATAAGAGAGACTTAGAAAACGGGTAAAACCTACATTGTTGATAGAGTTGGGAGTACTTAGCACTGTGAAAACAGCACTTTCGCCGAAAGAAATTCAGTTCTCTAAGTCCGTGAAACAGTGAACAGAGAATGTATGAGTTTCTCAAGATTGGTAACAGATAGAAACAAGAGAAAGTACACAGTGATTTATCTACCTAGAAAAGTTACAGAGGTTTACACAGAGAAAACCAAGTATAAGTACAAGAAAATAAGAGAGACTTAGAAAACTGGTAAAACCTACATTGTTGATAGAGTTGGGAGTACTTAGCACTGTGAAAACAGCACTTTCGCAGAAAGAAATCTACTTCTCTAAGACTGGGAAACAGTGATCAGAGAATGTATGAGTTTCTCAAGATTGGTAACAGATAGAAACAAGAGAAAGTACACAGTGATTCATATACCTAGAGAAGTTACATAAGTTTACACAGAGAAGTACATGTGTAAGTACAAGAAAATAAGAGAGACTTAGAAAACCGGTAAAACCTACATTGTGGATAGTGTTGGGAGTACTTAGCACTGTTAAAACAGCAGTTTCGCAGAAAGAAATCTACTTCTCTAAGACTGGGAAACAGTGAACAGACAATGTATGAGTTTCTCAAGATTGGTAACAGATAGAAACTAGAGAAAGTACACAGTGATTCATCTATCTAGAGAAGTTACAGAAGTTTACAAAGAGAAGTACATGTATAAGTACAAGAAAATAAGACAGACTTAGAAAACTGATAAAACCCACATTATGGATAGAGTTGGGAGTACTTAGCACTGTGAAAACAGCACTTTCGCCGAAAGAAATCTACTTCTCTAAGACTGGGAAACAGTGAACAGAGAATGTATGAGTTTCTCAAGTTTGGTAACAGATAGAAACAAGCGAAAGTACACAGTGATTCATCTACCGAGAAAAGTTACAGAGGTTTACAGAGAGAATTCCAAGGATAAGTACAAGAAAATAAGAGAGACTTAGAAAACTGGTAAAACCTACATTGTTAATAGAGTTGGGAGTACTTAGCACTGTGAAAACAGCACTTTCGCCGAAGGAAATTTAGTTCTCTAAGTCCGTGAAACAGTGAACAGAGAATGTATGAGTTTCTCAAGATTGGTAACAGATACAAACAAGAGAAAGTACACAGTGATTCATCTACCTAGAAAAGTTACAGAGGTTTTCACAGAGAATTCCAAGTATAAGTACTAGAAAATAAGAGAGACTTAGAAAACTGTTAAAACCTACTTTGTTGATAGAGTTGGGAGTACTTAGCACTGCGAAAACAGCACTTTCGCCGAAGGAAATTTAGTTCTCTAAGTCCGTTAAACAGTGAACAGAGAATGTATGAGTTTCTCAAGTTTGGTAACAGATAGAAACAAGCGAAAGTAAACAGTGATTCATCTACCTAGAAAAGTTACAGAGGTTTACACAGAGAATTCCAAGTATAAGTACACGTAAATAAGATATACTTAGAAAACTGGTAAAACCTACATTGTTGACAGAGTTGGGAGTACTTAACACTGTGAAAACAGCACTTTCGCAGAAAGAAATCTACTTGTCTAACACTGGGAAACAGTGAACAGAGAATGTATGAGTTTCTCAAGATTGGTAACAGATAGAAACAAGAGAAAGTAGACAGTGATTCATCTATCTAGAGAAGTTACAGAAGTTTACAAAGAGAAGTACATGTATAAGTACAAGAAAATAAGACAGACTTAGAAAACTGGTAAAACCTACATTGTGGATAGAGTTGGGAGTACTTAGCACTGTGAAAACAGCACTTTCGCCGAAAGAAATCTACTTCTCTAAGCCTGGGAATCAGTGAACAGAGAATGTATGAGTTTCTCAAGATTGGTAACAAATAGAAAGAAGAGAAAGTACGCAGTGATTCATCTACCTAGAAAAGTTACAGAGGTTTACACAGAGAATTCCAAGGATAAGTACAAGAAAATAAGAGAGACTTAGAAAACTGGTAAAACCTACACTGTTGATAGAGTTGGGAGTACTTAGCACTGTGAAAACAGCACTTTCGCCGAAGGAAATCTAGTTCTCTAAGTCCGTGAAACAGTGAACAGAGAATGTATGAGTTTCTGAAGTTTGGTAACAGATAGAAACAAGCGAAATTACACAGTGATTCATCTACCTAGAGTAGTTACAGAGGTTTACACAGAGAATTCCAAGGATAAGTACAAGAAAATAAGAGAGACTTAGAAATCTGGTAAAACCTACATTGTTGATAGAGTTGGGAGTACTTAGCACTGTGAAAACAGCACTTTCGCAGAAAGAAATCTACTTCTCTAAGACTGGGAAACAGTGATCAGAGAATGTATGAGTTTCTCAAGATTGGTAACAGATAGAAACAAGAGAAAGTACACAGTGATTCATATACCTAGAGAAGTTACATAAGTTTACACAGAGAAGTACATGTGTAAGTACAAGAAAATAAGAGAGACTTAGAAAACTGGTAAAACCTACATTGTGGATAGAGTTGGGAGTACTTAGCACTGTTAAAACAGCACTTTCGCAGAAAGAAATCTACCTCTCTAAGACTGGGAAACAGTAAACAGAGAATGTTTGAGTTTCTCAAGATTGGTAACAGATAGAAACTAGAGAAACTACACAGTGATTCATCTATCTAGAGAAGTTACAGAAGTTTACAAAGTGAAGTACATGTATGAGTACAAGAAAATAAGACAGACTTAGAAAACTGGTAAAACCTACGTTGTGGATAGAGTTGGGAGTACGTAGCACTGTGAAAACAGCACTTTCGCCGAAAGAAATCTACTTCTCTAAGACTGGGAATCAGTGAACAGAGAATGTATGAGTTTCTCAAGATTGGTAACAGATAGAAACAAGAGAAAGTACACAGTGATTCATCTACCTAGAAAAGTTACAGAGGTTTACACAGAGAAAACCAAGTATAAGTACAGGAAAATAAGAGAGACTTTGAAAACTGGTAAAACCTACATTGTTAATAGAGTTGGGAGTACTTAGCACTGTGAAAACAGCACTTTCGCCGAAGGAAATTTAGTTCTCTAAGTCCGTGAAACAGTGAACAGAGAATGTATGAGTTTCCTAAGTTTGGTAACAGATAGAAACAAGCGAAAGTACACAGTGATTCATCTACCTAGAAAAGTTACAGAGTTTTACACAGAGAATTCCAAGGATAAGTACAAGAAAATAAGAGAGACTTAGAAAACTGGTAAAACCTACATTGTTAATAGAGTTGGGAGTACTTAGCACTGTGAAAACAGCACTTTCGCAGAAAGAAATCTACATCTCTAACACTGGGAAACAGTGAACAGAGAATGTATGAGTTTCTCAAGATTGGTAACAGATAGAAACAAGCGAAAGTACACATTGATTCATCTACCTAGAAAAGTTACAGAGGTTTACACAGAGAATTCCAAGGATAAGTACAAGAAAATAAGAGAGACTTAGAAAACTGGTAAAACCTACATTGTTGATAGAGTTGGGAGTACTTAGCACTGTGAAAAGAGCACTTTCGCCGAAGGAAATTTAGTTCTCTAAGTCCGTGAAACAGTGAACAGAGAATGTATGAGTTTCTCAAAATTGGTAACAGATAGAACCAAGAGAAAGTACACAGTGATTCATCGACCTAGAGAAGTTACAGAGGTTTACACAGAGAATTCCAAGTATAAGTACAAGAAAATAAGAGAGACTTAGAAAACTGGTAAAACCTACATTGTTGATAGAGTTGGGAGTACTTAGCACTGTGAAAACAGTAATTTCACAGAAAGAAATCTACTTCTCTAAGACTGAGAAATAGTGATCAGAGAATGTATGAGTTTCTCAAGATTGGTAACAGATAGAAACAAGAGAAAGTACACAGTGATTCATATACCTAGAGAAGTTACATAAGTTTACAAGGAGAAGTACATGTATAAGTACAAGAAAATAAGACAGACTTAGAAAACTGGTAAAGCCCACATTGTGGATAGAGTTGGGAGTACTTAGCACTGTTAAAACAGCACTTTCGCAGAAAGAAATCTACTTCTCTAAGACTGGGAAACAGTGAACAGACAATGTATGAGTTTCTCAAGATTGGTACCAGATAGAGACTAGAGAAAGTACACAGTGATTCATCTATGTAGAGAAGTTACAGAAGTTTACAAAGAGAAGTACATGTATAAGTACAAGAAAATAAGACAGACTTAGAAAACTGGTAAAACCCACCTTGTGGATAGAGTTGGGATTACTTAGCACTGTGAAGACAGCACTTTCGCCGAAAGAAATCTACTTCTCTAAGACTGGGAATACGTGAACAGAGAATGTATGTGTTTCTCAAGTTTGGTAACAGATAGAATCAAGCGAAAGTACACAGTGATTCATCTACCTAGAAAAGTTACAGAGGTTTACACAGAGAATTCCAAGGATAAGTACAAGAAAATAAGAGAGACTTAGAAAACTGGTAAAACCTACATTGTTAATAGAGTTGGGAGTACTTAGCACTGTGAAAACAGCACTTTCGCCGAAGGAAATTTAGTTCTCTAAGTCCGTGAAACAGTGAACAGAGAATGTACGATTTTCTCAAGATTGGTAACAGATACAAACAAGAGAAAGTACACAGTGATTCATCTACCTAGAAAAGTTACAGAGGTTTTCACAGAGAATTCCAAGTATAAGTACTAGAAAATAAGAGAGACTTAGAAAACTGTTAAAACCTACTTTGTTGATAGAGTTGGGAGTACTTAGCACTGTGAAAACAGCACTTTCGCCGAAGGATATTTAGTTCTCTAAGTCCGTTAAACAGTGAACAGAGAATGTATGAGTTTCACAAGTTTGGTAACAGATAGAAACAAGCGAAAGTAAACAGTGATTCAACTACCTAGAAAAGTTACAGAGGTTTACACAGAGAATTCCAAGGATAAGTACAAGAAAATAAGAGAGACTTAGAAAACTGGTAAAACCTACATGGTTGATAGAGTTGGGAGTACTTAGCACTGTGAAAACAGCACTTTCGCCGAAGGAAATTTAGTTCTCTAAGTCCGTGAAACAGTGAACAGAGAATGTATGAGTTTCTCAAGTTTGGTAACAGATAGAAACAAGAGAAAGTACACAGTGATTCATCTACCTAGCAACGTTACAGAGGTTTACACAGAGAATTCCAAGTATAAGTACAAGAAAATAAGAGAGACTTAGAAAACTGGTAAAACTTACATGGTTGATAGAGTTGGGAGTACTTAGCACTGTGAAAACAGCACTTTCGCCGAAGGAAATTTAGTTCTCTAAGTCCGTGAAACAGTGAACAGAGAATGTATGAGTTTTTCAAGATTGGTAACAGATAGAAACTAGAGAAAGTACACAGTGATTCATCTATCTAGAGAAGTTACAGAAGTTTACAAAGAGAAGTACATGTATAAGTACAAGAAAATAAGACAGACTTAGAAAACTGGTAAAACCTACATTGTGGATAGAGTTGGGAGTACTTAGCACTGTGAAAACAGCACTTTCACCGAAAGAAATCTACTTCTCTAAGACTGGGAATCAGTGAACAGAGAATATATGAGTTTCTCAAGATTGGTAACAGATAGAAACAAGAGAAAGTACACAGTGATTCATCTACCTAGAGAAGTTACAGAGGTTTACACAGAGAATTCCAAGGATAAGTACAAGAAAATAAGAGAGACTTAGAAAACTGGTAAAACCTACATTGTTGATAGAGTGGGAGTACTTAGCACTGTGAAAACAGCACTTTCGCCGAAAGAAATTTAGTTCTCTAAGTCCGTGAAACAGTGAACAGAGAATGTATGAGTTTCTCAAGATTGGTAACAGATAGAAACAAGAGAAAGTACACATTGATTCATCTACCTAGAAAAGTTACAGAGGTTTACACAGAGAAAACCAAGTATAAGTACAAGAAAATAAGAGAGACTTGGAAAACTGGTAAAACCTACATAGTGGATAGAGTTGGGAGTACTTAGCACTGTGAAAACAGCACTTTCGCCGAAGGAAATTTAGTTCTCTAAGTCCGTGAAACAGTGAACAGAGAATGTATGAGTTTCCTAAGTTTGGTAACAGATAGAAACAAGCGAAAGTACACAGTGATTCATCTACCTAGAAAAGTTACAGAGGTTTACAGAGAGAATTCCAAGGATAAGTACAAGAAAATAAGAGAGACTTAGAAAACTGGTAAAACCTACATTGTTGATAGAGTTGGGAGTACTTAGCACTGTGAAAACAGCACTTTCGAAGTAGGAAATTTAGTTCTCTAAGTCCGTGAAACAGTGAATAGAGAATGTATGAGTTTTTCAAGTTTGGGAAGAGATAGAAACAAGAGAAACTACACAGTGATTCATCTACCTAGAAAAGTTACAGAAGTTTACACAGAGAATTCCAAGGATAAGTACAAGAAAATAAGAGAGACTTAGAACTGGTAAAACCTACATTGTTAATAGAGTTGGGAGTACTTAGCACTGTGAAAACAGCACGTTCGCAGAAAGAAATCTACTTCTCTAAGACTGGGAAACAGTGAACAGAGAATGTATGAGTTTCTCAAGATAGGTAACAGATAGAAACAAGAGAAAGTACACAGTGATTCATCTTCCTAGAGAAGTTACAGAGGTTTACACAGAGAATTCCAAGTATAAGTACAAGAAAATAAGAGAGACTTAGAAAACTGGTAAAACCTACATTGTTGATAGAGTTGGGAGTACTTAGCACTGTGAAAACAGCACTTTCGCCGAAGGAAATTTAGTTCTCTAAGTCCGTGAAATAGTGAAATGAGAATGTATCAGTTTCTCAAGATTGGTAACAGATAGAAACAAGAGAAACTACACAGTGATTCATCTACCTAGAAAAGTTACAGAGGTTTAGACAGAGAATTCCTAGTATAAGTACAATTAAATAAGAGAGACTTAGAAAACGGGTAAAACCTACATTGTTAATAGAGTTGGGAGTACTTAGCACTGTGAAAACAGCATTTTCGCCGAAGGAAATTTAGTTCTCTAAGTCCGTGAAACAGTGAACAGAGAATGTATGAGTTTCTCAAGTTTGGTAACAGATAGAAACAAGAGAAAGTACACAGTGATTCATCTACCTAGAAAAGTTACAGAGGTTTACACAGAGAATTCCAAGGATAAGTACAAGAAAATAAGAGAGACTTAGAAAACTGGTAAAACCTACATTGTTGATGGAGTTGGGAGTACTTAGCACTGTGAAAACAGCACTTTCGCAGAAAGAAATCTACTTCTCTAAGACTGAGAAACAGTGATCAGAGAATGTATGAGTTTCTCAAGATTGGTAACAGATAGAAACAAGAGAAAGTACACAGTGATTCATATACCTAGAGAAGTTACATAAGTTTACACACAGAAGTACACGTGTAAGTACAAGAAAATAAGAGAGACTTAGAAAACTGGTAAAACCTACATTGTGGATAGAGTTGGGAGTACTTAGCACTGTTAAAACAGCACTTTCGCCGAAAGAAATTCAGTTCTCTAAGTCCGTGAAACAGTGAACAGAGAATGTATGAGTTTCTCAAGATTGGTAACAGATAGACACAAGAGAAAGTACACAGTGATTTATCTACCTAGAAAAGTTACAGAGGTTTACACAGAGAAAACCAAGTATAAGTACAAGAAAATAAGAGAGACTTAGAAAACTGGTAAAACCTACATTGTTGATAGAGTTGGGAGTACTTAGCACTGTGAAAACAGCACTTTCGCAGAAAGAAATCTACTTCTCTAACACTGGGAAACAGTGAACAGAGAATGTATGAGTTTCTCAAGATTGGTAACAGATAGAAACAAGAGAAAGTACACAGTGATTCATATACCTAGAGAAGTTACAGAGGTTTACACAGAGAATTCCAAGTATAAGTACAAGAAAATAAGAGAGACTTAGAAAACGGGTAAAACCTACATTGTTGATAGAGTTCGGAGTACTTAGCACTGTGAAAACAGCACTTTCGCCGAAAGAAATTCAGTTCTCTAAGTCCGTGAAACAGTGAACAGAGAATGTATGAGTTTCTCAAGATTGGTAACAGATAGAAACAAGAGAAAGTACACAGTGATTTATCTACCGAGAAAAGTTACAGAGGTTTACACAGAGAAAACCAAGTATAAGTACAAGAAAATAAGAGAGACTTAGAAAACTGGTAAAACCTACATTGTTGATAGAGTTGGGAGTACTTAGCACTGTGAAAACAGCACTTTCGCAGAAAGAAATCTACTTCTCTAAGACTGGGAAACAGTGATCAGAGAATGTATGAGTTTCTCAAGATTGGTAACAGATAGAAACAAGAGAAAGTACACAGTGATTCATATACCTAGAGAAGTTACATAAGTTTACACAGAGAAGTACATGTGTAAGTACAAGAAAATAAGAGAGACTTAGAAAACCGGTAAAACCTACATTGTGGATAGTGTTGGGAGTACTTAGCACTGTGAAAACAGCACTTTCGCCGAAAGAAATCTACTTCTCTAAGACTGGGAAACAGTGAACAGAGAATGTATGAGTTTCTCAAGTTTGGTAACAGATAGAAACAAGCGAAAGTACACAGTGATTCATCTACCGAGAAAAGTTACAGAGGTTTACAGAGAGAATTCCAAGGATAAGTACAAGAAAATAAGAGAGACTTAGAAAACTGGTAAAACCTACATTGTTAATAGAGTTGGGAGTACTTAGCACTGTGAAAACAGCACTTTCGCCGAAGGAAATTTAGTTCTCTAAGTCCGTGAAACAGTGAACAGAGAATGTATGAGTTTCTCAAGATTGGTAACAGATACAAACAAGAGAAAGTACACAGTGATTCATCTACCTAGAAAAGTTACAGAGGTTTTCACAGAGAATTCCAAGTATAAGTACTAGAAAATAAGAGAGACTTAGAAAACTGTTAAAACCTACTTTGTTGATAGAGTTGGGAGTACTTAGCACTGTGAAAACAGCACTTTCGCCGAAGGAAATTTAGTTCTCTATGTCCGTTAAACAGTGAACAGAGAATGTATGAGTTTCTCAAGTTTGGTAACAGATAGAAACAAGCGAAAGTAAACAGTGATTCATCTACCTAGAAAAGTTACAGAGGTTTACACAGAGAATTCCAAGTATAAGTACACGTAAATAAGATATACTTAGAAAACTGGTAAAACCTACATTGTTGACAGAGTTGGGAGTACTTAACACTGTGAAAACAGCACTTTCGCAGAAAGAAATCTACTTGTCTAACACTGGGAAACAGTGAACAGAGAATGTATGAGTTTCTCAAGATTGGTAACAGATAGAAACAAGAGAAAGTAGACAGTGATTCATCTATCTAGAGAAGTTACAGAAGTTTACAAAGAGAAGTACATGTATAAGTACAAGAAAATAAGACAGACTTAGAAAACTGGTAAAACCTACATTGTGGATAGAGTTGGGAGTACTTAGCACTGTGAAAACAGCACTTTCGCCGAAAGAAATCTACTTCTCTAAGCCTGGGAATCAGTGAACAGAGAATGTATGAGTTTCTCAAGATTGGTAACAAATAGAAAGAAGAGAAAGTACGCAGTGATTCATCTACCTAGAAAAGTTACAGAGGTTTACACAGAGAATTCCAAGGATAAGTACAAGAAAATAAGAGAGACTTAGAAAACTGGTAAAACCTACACTGTTGATAGAGTTGGGAGTACTTAGCACTGTGAAAACAGCACTTTCGCCGAAGGAAATCTAGTTCTCTAAGTCCGTGAAACAGTGAACAGAGAATGTATGAGTTTCTGAAGTTTGGTAACAGATAGAAACAAGCGAAATTACACAGTGATTCATCTACCTAGAGTAGTTACAGAGGTTTACACAGAGAATTCCAAGGATAAGTACAAGAAAATAAGAGAGACTTAGAAATCTGGTAAAACCTACATTGTTGATAGAGTTGGGAGTACTTAGCACTGTGAAAACAGCACTTTCGCAGAAAGAAATCTACTTCTCTAAGACTGGGAAACAGTGATCAGAGAATGTATGAGTTTCTCAAGATTGGTAACAGATAGAAACAAGAGAAAGTACACAGTGATTCATATACCTAGAGAAGTTACATAAGTTTACACAGAGAAGTACATGTGTAAGTACAAGAAAATAAGAGAGACTTAGAAAACTGGTAAAACCTACAATGTGGATAGAGTTGGGAGTACTTAGCACTGTTAAAACAGCACTTTCGCAGAAAGAAATCTACCTCTCTAAGACTGGGAAAGAGTAAACAGAGAATGTATGAGTTTCTCAAGATTGGTAACAGATAGAAACAAGCGAAAGTACATAGTGATTCATCTACCTAGAAAAGTTACAGAGGTTTACACAGAGAATTCCAAGTATAAGTACAAGAAAATAAGAGAGACTTAGAAAACCGGTAAAACCTACATTGTTGATAGAGTTGGGAGTACTTAGCACTGTGAAAACAGCACTTTCGCCGAAGGAAATTTAGTTCTCTAAGTCCGTGAAATAGTGAAATGAGAATATATCAGTTTCTCATGATTGGTAACAGATAGAAACAAGAGAAACTACACAGTGATTCATATACCTAGAAAAGTCACAGAGGTTTAGACAGAGAATTCCTAGTATAAGTACAAGAAAATAAGAAAGACTTAGAAAACGGGTAAAACCTACATTGTTAATAGAGTTGGGAGTACTTAGCACTGTGAAAACAGCACTTTCGCCGAAAGAAATTCAGTTCTCTACGTCCGTGAAACAGTGAACAGAGAATGCATGAGTTTCTCAAGATTGGTAACAGATAGAAACAAGAGAAAGTACACAGTGATTCATCTACCTAGAAAAGTTACAGAGGTTTACACAGAGAAAACCAAGTATAAGTACAAGAAAATAAGAGAGACTTAGAAAACTGGTAAAACCTACATTGTTGATAGAGTTGGGAGTACTTAGCACTGTGAAAACAGCACTTTCGCAGAAAGAAATCTACTTCTCTAAGACTGGGAAACAGTGATCAGAGAATGTATGAGTTTCTCAAGATTGGTAACAGATAGAAACAAGAGAAAGTGCACAGTGATTCATATACCTAGAGAAGTTACATAAGTTTACACAGAGAAGTACATGTGTAAGTACAAGAAAATAAGAGAGACTTAGAAAACTGGTAAAACCTACATTGTGGATAGAGTTGGGAGTTCTTAGCACTGTTGAAACAGCACTTTCGCAGAAAGAAATCTACCTCTCTAAGACTGGGAAACAGTAAACAGAGAATGTATGAGTTTCTCAAGATTGGTAACAGATAGAAACTAGAGAAAGTACACAGTGATTCATCTATCTAGAGAAGTTACAGAAGTTTACAAAGAGAAGTACATGTATGAGTACAAGAAAATAAGACAGACTTAGAAAACTGGTAAAACCTACATTGTGGATAGAGTTGGGAGTACTTAGCACTGTGAAAACAGCACTTTCGCCGAAAGAAATCTACTTCTCTAAGACTGGGAATCAGTGAACAGAGAATGTATGAGTTTCTCAAGATTGGTAACAGATAGAAACAAGAGAAAGTACACAGTGATTCATCTACCTAGAGAAGTTACAGAGGTTTACACAGAGAAAACCAAGTATAAGTACAGGAAAATAAGAGAGACTTTGAAAACTGGTAAAACCTACATTGTTAATAGAGTTGGGAGTACTTAGCACTGTGAAAACAGCACTTTCGCCGAAGGAAATTTAGTTCTCTAAGTCCGTGAAACAGTGAACAGAGAATGTATGAGTTTCTCAAGATTGGTAACAGATACAAACAAGAGAAAGTACACAGTGATTCATCTACCTAGAAAAGTTACAGAGGTTTACACAGAGAATTCCAAGTATAAGTGCTAGAAAATAAGAGAGACTTAGAAAACTGGTAATACCTACATTGTTGATAGAGTTGGGAGTACTTAGCACTGTGAAAACAGCACTTTCGCAGAAAGAAATCTACTTGTCTAACACTGGGAAACAGTGAACAGAGAATGTATGAGTTTCTCAAGATTGGTAACAGATAGAAACAAGAGAAAGTAGACAGTGATTCATATACCTAGAGAAGTTACAGAGGTTTACACAGAGAATTCCAAGGATAAGTACAAGAAAATAAGAGAGACTTAGAAAACTGGTAAAACCTACATTGTTGATAGTGGGAGTACTTAGCACTGTGAAAACAGCACTTTCGCCGAAAGAAATTTAGTTCTCTAAGTCCGTGAAACAGTGAACAGAGAATGTATGAGTTTCTCAAGATTGGTAACAGATAGAAACAAGCGAAAGTACACAGTGATTCATCTACGTAGAAAAGTTACAGAGGTTTACACAGAGAAAACCAAGTATAAGTAAAGGAAAATAAGAGAGACTTTGAAAACTGGTAAAACCTACATTGTTAATAGAGTTGGGAGTACTTAGCACTGTGAAAACAACACTTTCGCCGAAAGAAATTTAGTTCTCTAAGTCCGTGAAACAGTGAACAGAGAATGTATGAGTTTCCTAAGTTTGGTAACAGATAGAAACAAGCGAAAGTACACAGTGATTCATCTACCTAGAAAAGTTACAGAGTTTTACACAGAGAATTCCAAGGATAAGTACAAGAAAATAAGAGAGACTTAGAAAACTGGTAAAACCTACATTGTTGATAGAGTTGGGAGTACTTAGCACTGTGAAAACAGTAATTTCACAGAAAGAAATCTACTTCTCTAAGACTGAGAAATAGTGATCAGAGAATGTATGAGTTTCTCAAGATTGGTAACAGATAGAAACAAGAGAAAGTACACAGTGATTCATATACCTAGAGAAGTTACATAAGTTTACAAGGAGAAGTACATGTATAAGTACAAGAAAATAAGACAGACTTAGAAAACTGGTAAAACCCACATTGTGGATAGAGTTGGGAGTACTTAGCACTGTTAAAACAGCACTTTCGCAGAAAGAAATCTACTTCTCTAAGACTGGGAAACAGTGAACAGACAATGTATGAGTTTCTCAAGATTGGTACCAGATAGAAACTAGAGAAAGTACACAGTGATTCATCTATGTAGAGAAGTTACAGAAGTTTACAAAGAGAAGTACATGTATAAGTACAAGAAAATAAGACAGACTTAGAAAATTGGTAAAACCCACCTTGTGGATAGAGTTGGGAGTACTTAGCACTGTGAAGACAGCACTTTCGCCGAAAGAAATCTACTTCTCTAAGACTGGGAATACGTGAACAGAGAATGTATGTGTTTCTCAAGTTTGGTAACAGATAGAATCAAGCGAAAGTACACAGTGATTCATCTACCTAGAAAAGTTACAGAGGTTTACACAGAGAATTCCAAGGATAAGTACAAGAAAATAAGAGAGACTTAGAAAACTGGTAAAACCTACATTGTTAATAGAGTTGGGAGTACTTAGCACTGTGAAAACAGCACTTTCGCCGAAGGAAATTTAGTTGTCTAAGTCCGTGAAACAGTGAACAGAGAATGTACGATTTTCTCAAGATTGGTAACAGATACAAACAAGAGAAAATACACAGTGATTCATCTACCTAGAAAAGTTACAGAGGTTTTCACAGAGAATTCCAAGTATAAGTACTAGAAAATAAGAGAGACTTAGAAAACTGTTAAAACCTACTTTGTTGATAGAGTTGGGAGTACTTAGCACTGTGAAAACAGCACTTTCGCCGAAGGAAATTTAGTTCTCTAAGTCCGTTAAGCAGTGAACAGAGAATGTATGAGTTTCTCAAGATTGGTAACAGATAGAAACAAGCGAAAGTAAACAGTGATTCATCTACCTAGAAAAGTTACAGAGGTTTACACAGAGAATTCCAAGGATAAGTACAAGAAAATAAGAGAGACTTAGAAAACTGGTAAAACCTACATGGTTGATAGAGTTGGGAGTACTTAGCACTGTGAAAACAGCACTTTCGCCGAAGGAAATTTAGTTCTCTAAGTCCGTGAAACAGTGAACAGAGAATGTATGAGTTTCTCAAGTTTGGTAACAGATAGAAACAAGAGAAAGTACACACTGATTCATCTACCTAGCAATGTTACAGAGGTTTACACAGAGAATTCCAAGTATAAGTACACGTAAATAAGATATACTTAGAAAACTGGTAAAACCTACATTGTTGACAGAGTTGGGAGTACTTAGCACTGTGAAAACAGCACTTTCACCGAAAGAAATCTACTTCTCTAAGACTGGGAATCAGTGAACAGAGAATATATGAGTTTCTCAAGATTGGTAACAGATAGAAACAAGAGAAAGTACACAGTGATTCATCTACCTAGAGAAGTTACAGAGGTTTACACAGAGAATTCCAAGGATAAGTACAAGAAAATAAGAGAGACTTAGAAAACTGGTAAAACCTACATTGTTGATAGAGTGGGAGTACTTAGCACTGTGAAAACAGCACTTTCGCCGAAAGAAATTTAGTTCTCTAAGTCCGTGAAACAGTGAACAGAGAATGTATGAGTTTCTCAAGATTGGTAACAGATAGAAACAAGAGAAAGTACACATTGATTCATCTACCTAGAAAAGTTACAGAGGTTTACACAGAGAAAACCAAGTATAAGTACAAGAAAATAAGAGAGACTTGGAAAACTGGTAAAACCTACATTGGGGATAGAGTTGGGAGTACTTAGCACTGTGAAAACAGCACTTTCGCCGAAGGAAATTTAGTTCTCTAAGTCCGTGAAACAGTGAACAGAGAATGTATGAGTTTCCTAAGTTTGGTAACAGATAGAAACAAGCGAAAGTACACAGTGATTCATCTACCTAGAAAAGTTACCGAGGTTTACAGAGAGAATTCCAAGGATAAGTACAAGAAAATAAGAGAGACTTAGAAAACTGGTAAAACCTACATTGTTGATAGAGTTGGGAGTACTTAGCACTGTGAAAACAGCACTTTCGCCGAAAGAAATCTACTTCTCTAAGACTCGAAAACAGTGAACAGAGAATGTATGAGTTTTTCAAGTTTGGGAAGAGATAGAAACAAGAGAAACTACACAGTGATTCATCTACCTAGAAAAGTTACAGAAGTTTACACAGAGAATTCCAAGGATAAGTACAAGAAAATAAGAGAGACTTAGAACTGGTAAAACCTACATTGTTAATAGAGTTGGGAGTACTTAGCACTGTGAAAACAGCACTTTCGCAGAAAGAAATCTACTTCTCTAAGACTGGGAAACAGTGAACAGAGAATGTATGAGTTTCTCAAGATAGGTAACAGATAGAAACAAGAGAAAGTACACAGTGATTCATCTTCCTAGAGAAGTTACAGAGGTTTACACAGAGAATTCCAAGTATAAGTACAAGAAAATAAGAGAGACTTAGAAACCTGGTAAAACCTACATTGTTGATAGAGTTGGGAGTACTTAGCACTGTGAAAACAGCACTTTCGCCGAAGGAAATTTAGTTCTCTAAGTCCGTGAAATAGTGAAATGAGAATGTATCAGTTTCTCAAGATTGGTAACAGATAGAAACAAGAGAAACTACACAGTGATTCATCTACCTAGAAAAGTTACAGAGGTTTAGACAGAGAATTCCTAGTATAAGTACAATTAAATAAGAGAGACTTAGAAAACGGGTAAAACCTACATTGTTAATAGAGTTGGGAGTACTTAGCACTGTGAAAACAGCATTTTCGCCGAAGGAAATTTAGTTCTCTAAGTCCGTGAAACAGTGAACAGAGAATGTATGAGTTTCTCAAGTTTGGTAACAGATAGAAACAAGAGAAAGTACACAGTGATTCATCTACCTAGAAAAGTTACAGAGGTTTACACAGAGAATTCCAAGGATAAGTACAAGAAAATAAGAGAGACTTAGAAAACTGGTAAAACCTACATTGTTGATGGAGTTGGGAGTACTTAGCACTGTGAAAACAGCACTTTCGCAGAAAGAAATCTACATCTCTAAGACTGAGAAACAGTGATCAGAGAATGTATGAGTTTCTCAAGATTGGTAACAGATAGAAACAAGAGAAAGTACACAGTGATTCATATACCTAGAGAAGTTACATAAGTTTACACAGAGAAGTACACGTGTAAGTACAAGAAAATAAGAGAGACTTAGAAAACTGGTAAAACCTACATTGTGGATAGAGTTGGGAGTACTTAGCACTGTTAAAACAGCACTTTCGCCGAAAGAATTTCAGTTCTCTAACTCCGTGAAACAGTGAACAGAGAATGTATGAGTTTCTCAAGATTGGTAACAGATAGAAACAAGAGAAAGTACACAGTGATTTATCTACCTAGAAAAGTTACAGAGGTTTACACAGAGAAAACCAAGTATAAGTACAAGAAAATAAGAGAGACTTAGAAAACTGGTAAAACCTACATTGTTGATAGAGTTGGGAGTACTTAGCACTGTGAAAACAGCACTTTCGCAGAAAGAAATCTACTTCTCTAACACTGGGAAACAGTGAACAGAGAATGTATGAGTTTCTCAAGATTGGTAACAGATAGAAACAAGAGAAAGTACACAGTGATTCATATACCTAGAGAAGTTACAGAGGTTTACACAGAGAATTCCAAGTATAAGTACAAGAAAATAAGAGAGACTTAGAAAACGGGTAAAACCTACATTGTTGATAGAGTTGGGAGTACTTAGCACTGTGAAAACAGCACTTTCGCCGAAAGAAATTCAGTTCTCTAAGTCCGTGAAACAGTGAACAGAGAATGTATGAGTTTCTGAAGATTGGTAACAGATAGAAACAAGAGAAAGTACACAGTGATTTATCTACCTAGAAAAGTTACAGAGGTTTACACAGAGAAAACCAAGTATAAGTACAAGAAAATAAGAGAGACTTAGAAAACTGGTAAAACCTACATTGTTGATAGAGTTGGGAGTACTTAGCACTGTGAAAACAGCACTTTCGCAGAAAGAAATCTACTTCTCTAAGACTGGGAAACAGTGATCAGAGAATGTATGAGTTTCTCAAGATTGGTAACAGATAGAAACAAGAGAAAGTACACAGTGATTCATATACCTAGAGAAGTTACATAAGTTTACACAGAGAAGTACATGTGTAAGTACAAGAAAATAAGAGAGACTTAGAAAACTGGTAAAACCTACATTGTGGATAGTGTTGGGAGTACTTAGCACTGTTAAAACAGCAGTTTCGCAGAAAGAAATCTACTTCTCTAAGACTGGGAAACAGTGAACAGACAATGTATGAGTTTCTCAAGATTGGTAACAGATAGAAACTAGAGAAAGTACACAGTGATTCATCTATCTAGAGAAGTTACAGAAGTTTACAAAGAGAAGTACATGTATAAGTACAAGAAAATAAGACAGACTTAGAAAACTGGTAAAACCCACATTATGGATAGAGTTGGGAGTACTTAGCACTGTGAAAACAGCACTTTCGCCGAAAGAAATCTACTTCTCTAAGACTGGGAAACAGTGAACAGAGAATGTATGAGTTTCTCAAGTTTGGTAACAGATAGAAACAAGCGAAAGTACACAGTGATTCATCTACCGAGAAAAGTTACAGAGGTTTACAGAGAGAATTCCAAGGATAAGTACAAGAAAATAAGAGAGACTTAGAAAACTGGTAAAACCTACATTGTTAATAGAGTTGGGAGTACTTAGCACTGTGAAAACAGCACTTTCGCCGAAGGAAATTTAGTTATCTAAGTCCGTGAAACAGTGAACAGAGAATGTATGAGTTTCTCAAGATTGGTAACAGATACAAACAAGAGAAAGTACACAGTGATTCATCTACCTAGAAAAGTTACAGAGGTTTTCACAGAGAATTCCAAGTATAAGTACTAGAAAATAAGAGAGACTTAGAAAACTGTTAAAACCTACTTTGTTGATAGAGTTGGGAGTACTTAGCACTGTGAAAACAGCACTTTCGCCGAAGGAAATTTAGTTCTCTAAGTCCGTGAAACAGTGAACAGAGAATGTATGAGTTTCTCAAGTTTGGTAACAGATAGAAACAAGCGAAAGTAAACAGTGATTCATCTACCTAGAAAAGTTACAGAGGTTTACACAGAGAATTCCAAGGATAAGTACAAGAAAATAAGAGAGACTTAGAAAACTGGTAAAACCTACATGGTTGATAGAGTTGGGAGTACTTAGCACTGTGAAAGCAGCAATTTCGCAGAAAGAAATCTACTTCTCTAAGACTGGGAAACAGTGAACAGAGAATGTATGAGTTTCTCAAGATTGGTAACAGATAGAAACAAGAGATAGTACACAGTGATTCATCTACCTAGAGAAGTTACAGAGGTTTACACAGAGAATTCCAAGTATAAGTACAAGAAAATAAGAGAGACTTAGAAAACTGGTAAAACCTACATTGTTGATAGAGTTGGGAGTACTTAGCACTGTGAAAACAGCACTTTCGCCGAAGGAAATTTAGTTCTCTAAGTCCGTGAAACAGTGAACAGAGAATGTATGAGTTTCTCAAGTTTGGTAACAGATAGAAACAAGCGAAAGTACACAGTGATTCATCTACCTAGAAAAGTTACAGAGGTTTACACAGAGAATTCCAAGGATAAGTACAAGAAAATAAGAGAGACTTAGAAAACTGGTAAAACCTACATTGTGGATAGAGTTGGGAGTACTTAGCACTGTGAAAACAGCACTTTCGCCGAAGGAAATTTAGTTCTCTAAGTCCGTGAAACAGTGAACAGAGAATGTATGAGTTTCCCAACATTGGTAACAGATAGAAACAAGAGAAAGTACACAGTGATTCATCTACCTAGAGAAGTTACAGAGGTTTACACAGAGAATTCCAAGTATAAGTACAAGAAAATAAGAGAGACTTAGAAAACTGGTAAAACCTACATTGTTGATGGAGTTGGGAGTACTTAGCACTGTGAAAACAGCACTTTCGCAGAAAGAAATCTACTTCTCTAAGACTGAGAAACAGTGATCAGAGAATGTATGAGTTTCTCAAGATTGGTAACAGATAGAAACAAGAGAAAGTACACAGTGATTCATATACCTTGAGAAGTTACATAAGTTTACACAGAGAAGTACATGTGTAAGTACAAGAAAATAAGAGAGACTTAGAAAACTGGTAAAACCTACATTGTGGATAGAGTTGGGAGTACTTAGCACTGTTAAAACAGCACTTTCGCAGAAAGAAATCTACTTCTCTAAGACTGGGAAACAGTGAACAGAGAATGTATGAGTTTCTCAAGATTGGTAACAGATACAAACTGGAGAAAGTACACAGTGATTCATCTATCTAGAGAAGTTACAGAAGTTTACAAAGAGAAGTACATGTTTAAGTACAAGAAAATAAGACTGACTTAGAAAACTGGTAAAACCTACATTGTGGATAGAGTTGGGAGTACTTAGCACTGTGAAAACAGCACTTTCGCCGAAAGAAATCTACTTCTCTAAGACTGGGAATCAGTGAACAGAGAATGTATGAGTTTCTCAAGATTGGTAACAGATACAAACAAGAGAAAGTACACAGTGATTCATATACCTAGAGAAGTTACAGAGGTTTACACAGAGAATTCCAAGGATAAGTACAAGAAAATAAGAGAGACTTAGAAAACTGGGAAAACCTACATTGTTGATAGAGTGGGAGTACTTAGCACTGTGAAAACAGCACTTTCGCAGAAAGAAATTTAGTTCTCTAAGTCCGTGAAACAGTGAACAGAGAATGTATGAGTTTCTCAAAATTGGTAACAGATAGAAACAAGAGAAAGTACACAGTGATTCAGCTACCTAGAAAAGTTACAGAGGTTTACACAGAGAAAACGAAGTATAAGTACAAGAAAATAAGAGAGACTTAGAAAACGGGTAAAACCTACATTGTTGATAGAGTTGGGAGTACTTAGCACTGTCAAAAGAGCACTTTCGCCGAAAGAAATTCAGTTCTCTAAGTCCGTGAAACAGTGAACAGAGAATGTATGAGTTTCTCAATATTGGTAACAGATAGAAACAAGAGAAAGTACACAGTGATTCATATACCTAGAAAAGTTACAGAGGTTTACACAGAGAAAACCAAGTATAAGTACAAGAAAATAAGAGAGACTTAGAAAACTGGTAAAACCTACATTGTTGATTGAGTTGGGAGTACTTAGCACTGTGAAAACAGCACTTTCGCAGAAAGAAATCTACTTCTCTAAGACTGGGAAACAGTGATCAGAGAATGTATGAGTTTCTCAAGATTGGTAACAGATAGAAACAAGAGAAAGTACACAGTGATTCATATACCTAGAGAAGTTACATAAGTTTACACAGAGAAGTACATGTGTAAGTACAAGAAAATAAGAGAGACTTAGAAAACTGGTAAAACTTACATTGTTAATAGAGTTGGGAGTACTTAGCACTGTGAAAACAGCACTTTCGCAGAAAGAAATCTACATCTCTAACACTGGGAAACAGTGAACAGAGAATGTATGAGTTTCTCAAGATTGATAACAGATAGAAACAAGTGAAAGTACACAGTGATTCATCTACCTAGAAAAGTTACAGAGGTTTACACAGGAATTCCAAGGATAAGTACAAGAAAATAAGAGAGACTTAGAAAACTGGTAAAACCTACATTGTGGATAGAGTTGGGAGTACTTAGCACTGTGAAAACAGCACTTTCGCCGAAGGAAATTTAGTTCTCTAAGTCCGTGAAACAGTGAACAGAGAATGTATGAGTTTCTCAAGATTGGTAACAGATAGAAACAAGAGAAAGTACACAGTGATTCATCTTCCTAGAGAAGTTACAGAGGTTTACACAGAGAATTCCAAGTATAAGTACAAGAAAATAAGAGAGACTTAGAAACCTGGTAAAACCTACATTGTTGATAGAGTTGGGAGTACTTAGCACTGTGAAAACAGCACTTTCGCCGAAGGAAATTTAGTTCTCTAAGTCCGTGAAATAGTGAAATGAGAATGTATCAGTTTCTCAAGATTGGTAACAGATAGAAACAAGAGAAACTACACAGTGATTCATCTACCTAGAAAATTTACAGAGGTTTAGACAGAGAATTCCTAGTATAAGTACAATTAAATAAGAGAGACTTAGAAAACGGGTAAAACCTACATTGTTAATAGAGTTGGGAGTACTTAGCACTGTGAAACAGCATTTTCGCCGAAGGAAATTTAGTTCTCTAAGTCCGTGAAACAGTGAACAGAGAATGTATGAGTTTCTCAAGTTTGGTAACAGATAGAAACAAGAGAAAGTACACAGTGATTCATCTACCTAGAAAAGTTACAGAGGTTTACACAGAGAATTCCAAGTATAAGTACAAGAAAATAAGAGAGACTTAGAAAACTGGTAAAACCTACATTGTTGATGGAGTTGGGAGTACTTAGCACTGTGAAAACAGCACTTTCGCAGAAAGAAATCTACTTCTCTAAGACTGAGAAACAGTGATCAGAGAATGTATGAGTTTCTCAAGATTGGTAACAGATAGAAACAAGAGAAAGTACACAGTGATTCATATACCTAGAGAAGTTACATAAGTTTACACAGAGAAGTACACGTGTAAGTACAAGAAAATAAGAGAGACTTAGAAAACTGGTAAAACCTACATTGTGGATAGAGTTGGGAGTACTTAGCACTGTTAAAACAGCACTTTCGCAGAAAGAAATCTACTTCTCTAAGACTGGGAAACAGTGAACAGAGAATGTATGAGTTTCTCAAGATAGGTAACAGATAGAAACAAGAGAAAGTACACAGTGATTCATCTACCTAGAAAAGTTACAGAGGTTTACACAGAGAATTCCAAGTATAAGTACAAGAAAATAAGAGAGACTTAGAAACCTGGTAAAACCTACATTGTTGATAGAGTTGGGAGTACTTAGCACTGTGAAAACAGCACTTTCGCCGAAGGAAATTTAGTTCTCTAAGTCCGTGAAATAGTGAAATGAGAATGTATCAGTTTCTCAAGATTGGTAACAGATAGAAACAAGAGAAACTACACAGTGATTCATCTTCCTAGAAAAGTTACAGAGGTTTAGACAGAGAATTCCTAGTATAAGTACAATTAAATAAGAGAGACTTAGAAAACGGGTAAAACCTACATTGTTAATAGAGTTGAGAGTACTTAGCACTGTGAAAACAGCATTTTCGCCGAAGGAAATTTAGTTCTCTAAGTCCGTGAAACAGTGAACAGAGAATGTATGAGTTTCTCAAGTTTGGTAAGAGATAGAAACAAGCGAAAGTACACAGTGATTCATCTACCTAGAAAAGTTACAGAGGTTTACACAGAGAATTCCAAGGATAAGTACAAGAAAATAAGAGAGACTTAGAAAACTGGTAAAACCTACATTGTTGATAGAGTTGGGAGTACTTAGCACTGTGAAAACAGCACTTTCGCCGAAGGAAATTTAGTTCTCTAAGTCCGTGAAACAGTGAACAGAGAATGTATGAGTTTCTCAAGTTTGGTAACAGATAGAAACAAGAGAAAGTACACAGTGATTCATCTACCTAGAAAAGTTACAGAGGTTTACACAGAGAATTCCAAGTATAAGTACAAGAAAATAAGAGAGACTTAGAAAACTGGTAAAACCTACATTGTTAATAGAGTTGGGAGTACTTAGCACTGTGAAAACAGCACTTTCGCAGAAAGAAATCTACTTCTCTAACACTGGGAAACAGTGAACAGAGAATGTATGAGTTTCTCAAGATTGGTAACAGATAGAAACAAGAGAAAGTACACAGTGATTCATATACCTAGAGAAGTTACAGAGGTTTACACAGAGAATTCCAAGTATAAGTACAAGAAAATAAGAGAGACTTAGAAAACGGGTAAAACCTACATTGTTGATAGAGTTGGGAGTACTTAGCACTGTGAAAACAGCACTTTCGCCGAAAGAAATTCAGTTCTCTAAGTCCGTGAAACAGTGAACAGAGAATGTATGAGTTTCTCAAGATTGGTAACAGATAGAAACAAGAGAAAGTACACAGTGATTTATCTACCTAGAAAAGTTACAGAGGTTTACACAGAGAAAACCAAGTATAAGTACAAGAAAATAAGAGAGACTTAGAAAACTGGTAAAACCTACATTGTTGATAGAGTTGGGAGTACTTAGCACTGTGAAAACAGCACTTTCGCAGAAAGAAATCTACTTCTCTAAGACTGGGAAACAGTGATCAGAGAATGTATGAGTTTCTCAAGATTGGTAACAGATAGAAACAAGAGAAAGTACACAGTGATTCATATACCTAGAGAAGTTACATAAGTTTACACAGAGAAGTACATGTGTAAGTACAAGAAAATAAGAGAGACTTAGAAAACTGGTAAAACCTACATTGTGGATAGAGTTGGGAGTACTTAGCACTGTTAAAACAGCAGTTTCGCAGAAAGAAATCTACTTCTCTAAGACTGGGAAACAGTGAACAGACAATGTATGAGTTTCTCAAGATTGGTAACAGATAGAAACTAGAGAAAGTACACAGTGATTCATCTATCTAGAGAAGTTACAGAAGTTTACAAAGAGAAGTACATGTATAAGTACCAGAAAATAAGACAGACTTAGAAAACTGGTAAAACCCACATTATGGATAGAGTTGGGAGTACTTAGCACTGTGAAAACAGCACTTTCGCCGAAAGAAATCTACTTCTCTAAGACTGGGAAACAGTGAACAGAGAATGTATGAGTTTCTCAAGTTTGCTAACAGATAGAAACAAGCGAAAGTACACAGTGATTCATCTACCTAGAAAAGTTACAGAGGTTTACAGAGAGAATTCCAAGGATAAGTACAAGAAAATAAGAGAGACTTAGAAAACTGGTAAAACCTACATTGTTAATAGAGTTGGGAGTACTTAGCACTGTGAAAACAGCACTTTCGCAGAAGGAAATTTAGTTCTCTAAGTCAGTGAAACAGTGTACAGAGAATGTATGAGTTTCTCAAGATTGGTAACAGATACAAACAAGAGAAAGTACACAGTGATTTATCTACCTAGAATAGTTACAGAGGTTTTCACAGAGAATTCCAAGTATAAGTACTAGAAAATAAGAGAGACTTAGAAAACTGTTAAAACCTACTTTGTTGATAGAGTTGGGAGTACTTAGCACTGTGAAAACAGCACTTTCGCCGAAGGAAATTTAGTTCTCTAAGTCCGTTAAACAGTGAACAGAGAATGTATGAGTTTCTCAAGTTTGGTAACAGATAGAAACAAGCGAAAGTAAACAGTGATTCATCTACCTAGAAAAGTTACAGAGGTTTACACAGAGAATTCCAAGGATAAGTACAAGAAAATAAGAGAGACTTAGAAAACTGGTAAAACCTACATGGTTGATAGAGTTGGGAGTACTTAGCACTGTGAAAGCAGCAATTTCGCAGAAAGAAATCTACTTCTCTAAGACTGGGAAACAGTGAACAGAGAATGTATGAGTTTCTCAAGATTGGTAACAGATAGAAACAAGAGATAGTACACAGTGATTCATCTACCTAGAGAAGTTACAGAGGTTTACACAGAGAATTCCAAGTATAAGTACAAGAAAATAAGAGAGACTTAGAAAACTGGTAAAACCTACATTGTTGATAGAGTTGGGAGTACTTAGCACTGTGAAAACAGCACTTTCGCCGAAGGAAATTTAGTTCTCTAAGTCCGTGAAACAGTGAACAGAGAATGTATGAGTTTCTCAAGTTTGGTAACAGATAGAAACAAGCGAAAGTACACAGTGATTCATCTATCTAGAGAAGTTACAGAGGTTTACACAGAGAATTCCAAGTATAAGTACAAGAAAATAAGAGAGACTTAGAAAACTGGTAAAACCTACATTGTTGATGGAGTTGGGAGCACTTAGCACTGTGAAAACAGCACTTTCGCAGAAAGAAATCTACTTCTCTAAGACTGAGAAACAGTGATCAGAGAATGTATGAGTTTCTCAAGATTGGTAACAGATAGAAACAAGAGAAAGTACACAGTGATTCATATACCTAGAGAAGTTACATAAGTTTACACAGAGAAGTACATGTGTAAGTACAAGAAAATAAGAGAGACTTAGAAAACTGGTAAAACCTACATTGTGGATAGAGTTGGGAGTACTTAGCACTGTTAAAACAGCACTTTCGCAGAAAGAAATCTACTTCTCTAAGACTGGGAAACAGTGAACAGAGAATGTATGAGTTTCTCAAGATTGGTAACAGATACAAACTAGAAAAAGTACACAGTGATTCATCTATCTAGAGAAGTTACAGAAGTTTACAAAGAGAAGTACATGTATAAGTACAAGAAAATAAGACAGACTTAGAAAACTGGTAAAACCTACATTGTGGATAGAGTTGGGAGTACTTAGCACTGTGAAAACAGCACTTTCGCCGAAAGAAATCTACTTCTCTAAGACTGGGAATCAGTGAACAGAGAATGTATGAGTTTCTCAAGATTGGTAACAGATACAAACAAGAGAAAGTACACAGTGATTCATATACCTAGAGAAGTTACAGAGGTTTACACAGAGAATTCCAAGGATAAGTACAAGAAAATAAGAGAGACTTAGAAAACTGGTAAAACCTACATTGTTGATAGAGTGGGAGTACTTAGCACTGTGAAAACAGCACTTTCGCAGAAAGAAATTTAGTTCTCTAAGTCCGTGAAACAGTGAACAGAGAATGTATGAGTTTCTCAAGATTGGTAACAGATAGAAACAAGAGAAAGTACACAGTGATTCATCTACCTAGAAAAGTTACAGAGGTTTACACAGAGAAAACCAAGTATAAGTACAAGAAAATAAGAGAGACTTAGAAAACTGGTAAAACCTACATTGTTGATAGAGTTGGGAGTACTTAGCACTGGGAAAAGAGCACTTTCGCCGAAAGAAATTCAGTTCTCTAAGTCCGTGAAACAGTGAACAGAGAATGTATGAGTTTCTCAAGATTGGTAACAGATAGAAACAAGAGAAAGTACACAGTGATTCATATACCTAGAAAAGTTACAGAGGTTTACACAGAGAAAACCAAGTATAAGTACAAGAAAATAAGAGAGACTTAGAAAACTGGTAAAACCTACATTGTTGATTGTGTTGGGAGCACTTAGCACTGTGAAAACAGCACTTTCGCAGAAAGAAATCTACTTCTCTAAGACTGGGAAACAGTGATCAGAGAATGTATGAGTTTCTCAAGATTGGTAACAGATAGAAACAAGAGAAAGTACACAGTGATTCATATACCTAGAGAAGTTACATAAGTTTACACAGAGAAGTACATGTGTAAGTACAAGAAAATAAGAGAGACTTAGAAAACTGGTAAAACCTACATTGTGGATAGAGTTGGGAGTACTTAGCACTGTTAAAACAGCACTTTCGCAGAATGGAATCGACTTCTCTAACACTGGGAAACAGTGAACAGAGAATGTATGAGTTTCTCAAGATTGGTAACAGATAGAAACAAGAGAAAGTACACAGTGATTCATCTACCTAGAAAAGTTACAGAGGTTTACACAGAGAAAACCAAGTATAAGTACAAGAAAATAAGAGAGACTTAGAAAACTGGTAAAACCTACATTGTGGATAGAGTTGGGAGTACTTAGCACTGTTAAAACAGCACTTTCGCAGAAAGAAATCTACCTCTCTAAGACTGGGAAACAGTAAACAGAGAATGTATGAGTTTCTCAAGATTGGTAACAGATAGAAACAAGCGAAAGTACACAGTGATTCATCTACCTAGAAAAGTTACAGAGGTTTACACAGAGAATTCCAAGGATAAGTACAAGAAAATAAGAGAGACTTAGAAAACTGGTAAAACCTACATTGTTGATGGAGTTGGGAGTACTTAGCACTGTGAAAACAGCACTTTCGCAGAAAGAAATCTACTTCTCTAAGACTGAGAAACAGTGATCAGAGAATGTATGAGTTTCTCAAGATTGGTAACAGATAGAAACAAGAGACAGTACACAGTGATTCATATACCTAGAGAAGTTACATAAGTTTACACAGAGAAGTACATGTGTAAGTACAAGAAAATAAGAGAGCCTTAGAAAACTGGTAAAACCTACATTGTGGATAGAGTTGGGAGTACTTAGCACTGTGAAAACAGCACTTTCGCCGAAGGAAATTTAGTTCTCTAAGTCCGTTAAACAGTGAACAGAGAATGTATGAGTTTCTCAAGTTTGGTAACAGATAGAAACAAGCGAAAGTAAACAGTGATTCATCTACCTAGAAAAGTTACAGAGGTTTACACAGAGAATTCCAAGGATAAGTACAAGAAAATAAGAGAGACTTAGAAAACTGGTAAAACCTACATGGTTGATAGAGTTGGGAGTACTTAGCACTGTGAAAGCAGCAATTTCGCAGAAAGAAATCTACTTCTCTAAGACTGGGAAACAGTGAACAGAGAATGTATGAGTTTCTCAAGATTGGTAACAGATAGAAACAAGAGATAGTACACAGTGATTCATCTACCTGGAGAAGTTACAGAGGTTTACACAGAGAATTCCAAGTATAAGTACAAGAAAATAAGAGAGACTTAGAAAACTGGTAAAACCTACATTGTTGATAGAGTTGGGAGTACTTAGCACTGTGAAAACAGCACTTTCGCCGAAGGAAATTTAGTTCTCTAAGTCCGTGAAACAGTGAACAGAGAATGTATGAGTTTCTCAAGTTTGGTAACAGATAGAAACAAGCGAAAGTACACAGTGATTCATCTATCTAGAGAAGTTACAGAGGTTTACACAGAGAATTCCAAGTATAAGTACAAGAAAATAAGAGAGACTTAGAAAACTGGTAAAACCTACATTGTTGATGGAGTTGGGAGCACTTAGCACTGTGAAAACAGCACTTTCGCAGAAAGAAATCTACTTCTCTAAGACTGAGAAACAGTGATCAGAGAATGTATGAGTTTCTCAAGATTGGTAACAGATAGAAACAAGAGAAAGTACACAGTGATTCATATACCTAGAGAAGTTACATAAGTTTACACAGAGAAGTACATGTGTAAGTACAAGAAAATAAGAGAGACTTAGAAAACTGGTAAAACCTACATTGTGGATAGAGTTGGGAGTACTTAGCACTGTTAAAACAGCACTTTCGCAGAAAGAAATCTACTTCTCTAAGACTGGGAAACAGTGAACAGAGAATGTATGAGTTTCTCAAGATTGGTAACAGATACAAACTAGAAAAAGTACACAGTGATTCATCTATCTAGAGAAGTTACAGAAGTTTACAAAGAGAAGTACATGTATAAGTACAAGAAAATAAGACAGACTTAGAAAACTGGTAAAACCTACATTGTGGATAGAGTTGGGAGTACTTAGCACTGTGAAAACAGCACTTTCGCCGAAAGAAATCTACTTCTCTAAGACTGGGAATCAGTGAACAGAGAATGTATGAGTTTCTCAAGATTGGTAACAGATACAAACAAGAGAAAGTACACAGTGATTCATATACCTAGAGAAGTTACAGAGGTTTACACAGAGAATTCCAAGGATAAGTACAAGAAAATAAGAGAGACTTAGAAAACTGGTAAAACCTACATTGTTGATAGAGTGGGAGTACTTAGCACTGTGAAAACAGCACTTTCGCAGAAAGAAATTTAGTTCTCTAAGTCCGTGAAACAGTGAACAGAGAATGTATGAGTTTCTCAAGATTGGTAACAGATAGAAACAAGAGAAAGTACACAGTGATTCATCTACCTAGAAAAGTTACAGAGGTTTACACAGAGAAAACCAAGTATAAGTACAAGAAAATAAGAGAGACTTAGAAAACTGGTAAAACCTACATTGTTGATAGAGTTGGGAGTACTTAGCACTGGGAAAAGAGCACTTTCGCCGAAAGAAATTCAGTTCTCTAAGTCCGTGAAACAGTGAACAGAGAATGTATGAGTTTCTCAAGATTGGTAACAGATAGAAACAAGAGAAAGTACACAGTGATTCATATACCTAGAAAAGTTACAGAGGTTTACACAGAGAAAACCAAGTATAAGTACAAGAAAATAAGAGAGACTTAGAAAACTGGTAAAACCTACATTGTTGATTGTGTTGGGAGCACTTAGCACTGTGAAAACAGCACTTTCGCAGAAAGAAATCTACTTCTCTAAGACTGGGAAACAGTGATCAGAGAATGTATGAGTTTCTCAAGATTGGTAACAGATAGAAACAAGAGAAAGTACACAGTGATTCATATACCTAGAGAAGTTACATAAGTTTACACAGAGAAGTACATGTGTAAGTACAAGAAAATAAGAGAGACTTAGAAAACTGGTAAAACCTACATTGTGGATAGAGTTGGGAGTACTTAGCACTGTTAAAACAGCACTTTCGCAGAATGGAATCGACTTCTCTAACACTGGGAAACAGTGAACAGAGAATGTATGAGTTTCTCAAGATTGGTAACAGATAGAAACAAGAGAAAGTACACAGTGATTCATCTACCTAGAAAAGTTACAGAGGTTTACACAGAGAAAACCAAGTATAAGTACAAGAAAATAAGAGAGACTTAGAAAACTGGTAAAACCTACATTGTTGATAGAGTTGGGAGTACTTAGCACTGTGAAAACAGCACTTTCGCCGAAGGAAATTTAGTTCTCTAAGTCCGTTAAACCGTGAACAGAGAATGTATGAGTTTCTCAAGTTTGGTAACAGATAGAAACAAGCGAAAGTACACAGTGATTCATCTACCGAGAAAAGTTACAGAGGTTTACACAGAGAATTCCAAGGATAAGTACAAGAAAATAAGGGAGACTTAGAAAACTGGTAAAACTTACATTGTTAATAGAGTTGGGAGTACTTAGCACTGTGAAAACAGCACTTTCGCAGAAAGAAATCTACATCTCTAACACTGGGAAACAGTGAACAGAGAATGTATGAGTTTCTCAAGATTGATAACAGATAGAAACAAGCGAAAGTACACAGTGATTCATCTACCTAGAAAAGTTACAGAGGTTTACACAGAGAATTCCAAGGATAAGTACAAGAAAATAAGAGAGACTTAGAAAACTGGTAAAACCTACATTGTGGATAGAGTTGGGAGTACTTAGCACTGTGAAAACAGCACTTTCGCCGAAGGAAATTTAGTTCTCTAAGTCCGTGAAACAGTGAACAGAGAATGTATGAGTTTCCTAAGTTTGGTAACAGATAGAAACAAGCGAAAGTACACAGTGATTCATATACCTAGAGAAGTTACATAAGTTTACACAGAGAAGTACATGTGTAAGTACAAGAAAATAAGAGAGACTTAGAAAACTGGTAAAACCTACATTCTGGATAGAGTTGGGAGTACTTAGCACTGTTAAAACAGCACTTTCGCCGAAAGAAATCTACTTCTCTAAGACTGGGAAACAGTGAACAGAGAATGTATGAGTTTCTCAAGATTGGTAACAGATAGAAACTAGAGAAAGTACACAGTGTTTCATCTATGTAGAGAAGTTACAGAAGTTTACAAAGAGATGTACATGTATAAGTACAAGAAAATAAGACAGACTTAGAAAACTGTTAAAACCTACATTGTGGATAGAGTTGGGAGTACTTAGCACTGTGAAAACAGCACTTTCGCCGAAAGAAATCTACTTCTCTAAGACTGGGAATCAGTGAACAGAGAATGTATGAGTTTGTCAAGATTGGTAACAGATAGAAACAAGAGAAAGTACACAGTGATTCATCTACCTAGAGAAGTTACAGAGGTTTACACAGAGAATTCCAAGTATAAGTACAAGAAAATAAGAGAGACTTAGAAAACTGGTAAAACCTACATTGTTGATAGAGTTGGGAGTACTTAGCACTGTGAAAACAGCACTTTCGCTGAAGGAAATTTAGTTCTCTAAGTCCGTGAAACAGTCAACAGAGAATGTATGAGTTTCCCAAGATTGGTAACAGATACAAACAAGAGAAAGTACACAGTGATTCATATACCTAGAGAAGTTACATAAGTTTACACAGAGAAGTACATGTGTAAGTACAAGAAAATAAGAGAGCCTTAGAAAACTGGTAAAACCTACATTGTGGATAGAGTTGGGAGTACTTAGCACTGTTAAAACAGCACTTTCGCAGAAAGCAATCTACTTCTCTAAGACTGGGAAACAGTGAACAGACAATGTATGAGTTTCTCAAGATTGGTAACAGATAGAAACTAGAGAAAGTACACAGTGATTGATCTATCTAGAGAAGTTACAGAAGTTTACAAAGAGAAGTACATGTATAAGTACAAGAAAATAAGACAGACTTAGAAAACTGGTAAAACCCACATTGTGGATAGAGTTGGGAGTACTTAGCACTGTGAAAACAGCACTTTCGCCGAAGGAAATCTACTTCTCTAAGACTGGGAAACAGTGAACAGAGAATGTATGAGTTTCTCAAGATTGGTAACAGATACAAACAAGAGAAAGTACACAGTGATTCATATACCTAGAGAAGTTAAAGAGGTTTACACAGAGAATTCCAAGGATAAGTACAAGAAAATAAGAGAGACTTAGAAAACTGGTAAAACCAACATTGTTGATAGAGTGGGAGTACTTAGCACTGTGAAAACAGCACTTTCGCAGAAAGAAATTTAGTTCTCTAAGTCCGTGAAACAGTGAACAGAGAATGTATGAGTTTCTCAAGATTGGTAACAGATAGAAACAAGAGAAAGTACACAGTGATTCATCTACCTAGAAAAGTTACAGAGGTTTACACAGAGAAAACCAAGTATAAGTACAAGAAAATAAGAGAGACTTAGAAAACTGGTAAAACCTACATTGTTGATAGAGTTGGGAGTACTTAGCACTGTGAAAAGAGCACTTTCGCCGAAAGAAATTCAGTTCTCTAAGTCCGTGAAACAGTGAACAGAGAATGTATGAGTTTCTCAAGATTGGTAACAGATAGAAACAAGAGAAAGTACACAGTGATTCATATACCTAGAAAAGTTACAGAGGTTTACACAGAGAAAACCAAGTATCAGTACAATAAAATAAGAGAGACTTAGAAAACTGGTAAAACCTACATTGTTGATTGAGTTGGGAGTACTTAGCACTGTGAAAACAGCACTTTCGCAGAAAGAAATCTACTTCTCTAAGACTGGGAAACAGTGATCAGAGAATGTATGAGTTTCTCAAGATTGGTAACAGATAGAAACAAGAGAAAGTACACAGTGATTCATATACCTAGAGAAGTTACATAAGTTTACACAGAGAAGTACATGTGTAAGTACAAGAAAATAAGAGAGACTTAGAAAACTGGTAAAACCTACATTGTGGATAGAGTTGGGAGTACTTAGCACTGTTAAAACAGCACTTTCGCAGAATGGAATCGACTTCTCTAACACTGGGAAACAGTGAACAGAGAATGTATGAGTTTCTCAAGATTGGTAACAGATACAAACAAGAGAAAGTACGCAGTGATTCATCTACCTAGAAAAGTTACAGAGGTTTTCACAGAGAATTCCAAGTATAAGTACAAGAAAATAAGAGAGACTTAGAAAACTAGTAAAACCTACTTTGTTGATAGAGTTGGGAGTACTTAGCACTGTGAAAACAGCACTTTCGCCGAAGGAAATTTAGTTCTCTAAGTCCGTTAAACAGTGAACAGAGAATGTATGAGTTTCTCAAGTTTGGTAACAGATAGAAACAAGCGAAAGTAAACAGTGATTCATCTACCTAGAAAAGTTACAGAGGTTTACACAGAGAATTCCAAGGATAAGTACAAGAAAATAAGAGAGACTTAGAAAACTGGTAAAACCTACATGGTTGATAGAGTTTGGAGTACTTAGCACTGTGAAAACAGCACTTTCGCCGAAGGAAATTTAGTTCTCTAAGTCCGTGAAACAGTGAACAGAGAATGTATGAGTTTCTCAAGATTGGTAACAGATACAAACAAGAGAAAGTACACAGTGATTCATCTACCTAGAAAAGTTACAGAGGTTTTCACAGAGAATTCCAAGTATAAGTACAAGAAAATAAGAGAGACTTAGAAAACTAGTAAAACCTACTTTGTTGATAGAGTTGGGAGTACTTAGCACTGTGAAAACAGCACTTTCGCCGAAGGAAATTTAGTTCTCTAAGTCCGTTAAACAGTGAACAGAGAATGTATGAGTTTCTCAAGTTTGGTAACAGATAGAAACAAGCGAAAGTAAACAGTGATTCATCTACCTAGAAAAGTTACAGAGGTTTACACAGAGAATTCCAAGGATAAGTACAAGAAAATAAGAGAGACTTAGAAAACTGGTAAAACCTACATGGTTGATAGAGTTGGGAGTACTTAGTACTGTGAAAACAGCACTTTCGCCGAAGGAAATTTAGTTCTCTAAGTCCGTGAAACAGTGAACAGAGAATGTATGAGTTTCTCAAGTTTGGTAACAGATAGAAACAAGAGAAAGTACACAGTGATTCATCTACCTAGAAAAGTTACAGAGGTTTACACAGAGAATTCCAAGTATAAGTACAAGAAAATAAGAGAGACTTAGAAAACTGGTAAAACCTACATTGTTGATAGAGTTGGGAGTACTTAGCACTGTAAAAACAGCACTTTCGCCGAAGGAAGTTTAGATCTCTAAGTCCGTGAAACAGTGAACAGAAAATGTATGAGTTTCTCAAGTTTGGTAACAGATAGAAACAAGCGAAAGTACACAGTGATTCATCTACCTAGAAAAGTTACAGAGGTTTACACAGAGAATTCCAAGGATAAGTACCAGAAAATAAGAGAGACTTAGAAAACTGGTAAAACCTACATTGTTGATAGAGTTGGGAGTACTTAGCACTGTGAAAACAGCACTTTCGCCGAAGGAAATTTAGTTTTCTAAGTCCGTGAAACAGTGAACAGAGAATGTATGAGTTTCTCAAGTTTGGTAACAGATAGAAACAAGCGAAAGTACACAGTGATTCATCTACCTAGAAAAGTTACAGAGGTTTACACAGAGTATTCCAAGAATAAGTACAAGAAAATAAGAGAGATGTAGAAAACTGTTAAAACGTACATTGTTGATAGAGTTGGGAGTACTTAGCACTGTGAAAACAGCACTTTCGCCGAAGGAAATTTAGTTCTCTAAGTCCGTGAAACAGTGAATAGAGAATGTATGAGTTTTTCAAGTTTGGTAACAGATAGAAACAAGAGAAAGTACACAGTGATTCATCTACCTAGAAAAGTTACAGAGGTTTACACAGAGAATTCCAAGGATAAGTACAAGAAAATAAGAGAGACTTAGAAAACTGGTAAAACCTACATTGTTAATAGAGTTGGGAGTACTTAGCACTGTGAAAACAGCACTTTCGCAGAAAGAAATCTACATCTCTAACACTGGGAAACAGTGAACAGAGAATGTATGAGTTTATCAAGATTGGTAACAGATAGAAACAAGCGAAAGTACACAATGATTCATCTACCTAGAAAAGTTACAGAGGTTTACACAGAGAATACCAAGGATAAGTACTTGAAAATAAGAGAGACTTAGAAAACTGGTAAATCCTACATTGTGGATAGAGTTGGGAGTACTTAGCACTGTGAAAACAGTACTTTCGCCGAAGGAAATTTAGTTCTCTAAGTCCGTGAAACAGTGAACAGAGAATGTATGAGTTTCTCAAGATTGGTAACAGATAGAAACAAGAGAAAGTACACAGTGATTCATCTACCTAGAGAAGTTACAGAGGTTTACACAGAGAATTCCAAGTATAAGTACAAGAAAATAAGAGAGACTTAGAAAACTGGTAAAACCTACATTGTTGATGGAGTTGGGAGTACTTAGCACTGTGAAAACAGCACTTTCGCAGAAAGAAATCTACTTCTCTAAGACTGAGAAACAGTGATCAGAGAATATATGAGTTTCTCAAGATTGGTAACAGATAGAAACAAGAGAAAGTACACAGTGATTCATATACCTAGAGAAGTTACATAAGTTTACACAGAGAAGTACATGTGTAAGTACAAGAAAATAAGAGAGACTTAGAAAACTGGTAAAACCTACATTGTGGATAGAGTTGGGAGTACTTAGCACTGTTAAAACAGCACTTTCGCAGAAAGAAATCTACTTCTCTAAGACTGGGAAACAGTGAACAGAGAATGTATGAGTTTCTCAAGATTGGTAACAGATAGAAACTAGAGAAAGTACACAGTGATTCATCTATCTAGAGAAGTTACAGAAGTTTACAAAGAGAAGTACATGTATAAGTACAAGAAAATAAGACAGACTTAGAAAACTGGTAAAACCTACATTGTGGATAGAGTTGGGAGTACTTAGCACTGTGAAAACAGCACTTTCGCCGAAAGAAATCTACTTCTCTAAGACTGGGAATCAGTGAACAGAGAATGTATGAGTTTCTCAAGATTGGTAACAGTTAGAAACAAGAGAAAGTACACAGTGATTCATCTACCTAGAGAAGTTACAGAGGTTTACACAGAGAATTCCAAGTATAAGTACAAGAAAATAAGAGAGACTTAGAAAACTGGTAAAACCTACATTGTTGATAGAGTTCGGAGTACTTAGCACTGTGAAAACAGCACTTTCGCTGAAGGAAATTTAGTTCTCTAAGTCCGTGAAACAGTGAACAGAGAATGTATGAGTTTCTCAAGATTGGTAACAGATACAAACAAGAGAAAGTATACAGTGATTCATATACCTAGAGAAGTTACAGAGGTTTACACAGAGAATTCCAAGGATAAGTACAAGAAAATAAGAGAGACTTAGAAAACTGGTAAAACCTACATGGTTGATAGAGTTGGGAGTACTTAGCACTGTGAAAACAGCACTTTCGCCGAAGGAAATTTAGTTCTCTAAGTCCGTGAAACAGTGAACAGAGAATGTATGAGTTTCTCAAGTTTGGTAACAGATAGAAACAAGCGAAAGTACACAGTGATTCATCTACCTACAAAAGTTACAGAGGTTTACACAGAGAATTCCAAGGATAAGTACAAGAAAATAAGAGAGACTTAGAAAACTGGTAAAACCTACATTGTTGGTAGAGTTGGGAGTACTTAGCACTGTGAAAACAGCACTTTCGCCAAAGGAAATTTAGTTCTCTAAGTCCGTGAAACAGTGAACAGAGAATGTATGAGTTTCTCAAGTTTGGTAACAGATAGAAACAAGCGAAAGTACACAGTGATTCATCTACCTAGAAAAGTTACAGAGGTTGACACAGAGAAAACCAAGTATAAGTACAAGAAAATAAGAGAGACTTAGAAAACTGGTAAAACCTACATTGTTGATAGAGTTGGGAGTACTTAGCACTGTGAAAACAGCACCTTCGCAGAAAGAAATCTACTTCTCTAAGACTGGGAAACAGTGATCAGAAAATGTATGAGTTTCTCAAGATTGGTAACAGATAGAAACAAGAGAAAGTACACAGTGATTCATATACCTAGAGAAGTTACATAAGTTTACACAGAGAAGTACATGTGTAAGTACAAGAAAATAAGAGAGACTTAGAAAACTGGTAAAACCTACATTGTGGATAGAGTTGGGAGTACTTAGCACTGTTAAAACAGCACTTTCGCCGAAAGAAATCTACTTCTCTAAGACTGGGAAACAGTGAACAGAGAATGTATGAGTTTCTCAAGATTGGTAACAGATAGAAACTAGAGAAAGTACACAGTGATTCATCTATCTAGAGAAGTTACAGAAGTTTACAAAGAGATGTACATGTATAAGTACAAGAAAATAAGACAGACTTAGAAAACTGGTAAAACCTACATTTTGGATAGAGTTGGGAGTACTTAGCACTGTGAAAACAGCACTTTCGCCGAAAGAAATCTACTTCTCTAAGACTGGCAATCAGTGAACAGAGAATGTATGAGTTTCTCAAGATTGGTAACAGATACAAACAAGAGAAAGTACACAGTGATTCATATACCTAGAGAAGTTACAGAGGTTTACACAGAGAATTCCAAGGATAAGTACTAGAAAATAAGAGAGACTTAGAAAACTGGTAAAACCTACATTGTTGATAGAGTGGGAGTACTTAGTACTGTGAAAACAGCACTTTCGCCGAAAGAAATTTAGTTTTCTAAGTCCGTGAAACAGTGAACAGAGAATGTATGAGTTTCTCAAGATTGGTAACAGATAGAAACAAGAGAAAGTACACAGTGATTCATCTACCTAGAAAAGTTACAGAGGTTTACACAGAGAAAACCAAGTATAAGTACAAGAAAATAAGAGAGACTTAGAAAACTGGTAAAACCTACATTGTTGATAGAGTTGGGAGTACTTAGCACTGTGAAAACAGCACTTTCACCGAAGGAAATTTAGTTCTCTAAGTCCGTGCAACAGTGAACAGAGAATGTATGAGTTTCTCAAGTTTGGTAACAGATAGAAACAAGCGAAAGTACACAGTGATTCATCTACCTAGAAAAGTTACAGAGGTTTACACAGAGAATTCCAAGGATAAGTACAAGAAAATAAGAGAGACTTAGAAAACTGGTAAAACCTACATGGTTGATAGAGTTGGGAGTACTTAGCACTGTGAAAACAGCACTTTCGCCGAAGGAAATTTAGTTCTCTAAGTCCGTGAAACAGTGAACAGAGAATGTATGAGTTTCTCAAGTTTGGTAACAGATAGAAACAAGCGAAAGTACACAGTGATTCATCTACCTACAAAAGTTACAGAGGTTTACACAGAGAATTCCAAGGATAAGTACAAGAAAATAAGAGAGACTTAGAAAACTGGTAAAACCTACATTGTTGATAGAGTTGGGAGTACTTAGCACTGTGAAAACAGCACTTTCGCCGAAGGAAATTTAGTTCTCTAAGTCCGTGAAACAGTGAACAGAGAATGTATGAGTTTCTCAAGTTTGGTAACAGATAGAAACAAGCGAAAGTACACAGTGATTCATCTACCTAGAAAAGTTACAGAGGTTTACACAGAGAAAACCAAGTATAAGTACAAGAAAATAAGAGAGACTTAGAAAACTGGTAAAACCTACATTGTTGATAGAGTTGGGAGTACTTAGCACTGTGAAAACAGCACCTTCGCAGAAAGAAATCTACTTCTCTAAGACTGGGAAACAGTGATCAGAACATGTATGAGTTTCTCAAGATTGGTAACAGATAGAAACAAGAGAAAGTACACAGTGATTCATATACCTAGAGAAGTTACATAAGTTTACACAGAGAAGTACATGTGTAAGTATAAGAAAATAAGAGAGACTTAGAAAACTGGTAAAACCTACATTGTGGATAGAGTTGGGAGTACTTAGCACTGTTAAAACAGCACTTTCGCCGAAAGAAATCTACTTCTCTAAGACTGGGAAACAGTGAACAGAGAATGTATGAGTTTCTCAAGATTGGTAACAGATAGAAACTAGAGAAAGTACACAGTGATTCATCTATCTAGAGAAGTTACAGAAGTTTACAAAGAGATGTACATGTATAAGTACAGGAAAATAAGACAGACTTAGAAAACTGGTAAAACCTACATTGTGGATAGAGTTGGGAGTACTTAGCACTGTGAAAACAGCACTTTCGCCGAAGGAAATTTAGTTCTCTAAGTCCGTGAAATAGTGAAATGAGAATGTATCAGTTTCTCAAGATTGGTAACAGATAGAAACAAGAGAAACTACACAGCGATTCATCTACCTAGAAAAGTTACAGAGGTTTAGACAGAGAATTCCTAGTATAAGTACAATTAAATAAGAGAGACTTAGAAAACGGGTAAAACCTACATTGTTAATAGAGTTGGGAGTACTTAGCACTGTGAAAACAGCATTTTCGCCGAAGGAAATTTAGTTCTCTAAGTCCGTGAAACAGTGAACAGAGAATGTATGAGTTTCTCAAGTTTGGTAAGAGATAGAAACAAGCGAAAGTACACAGTGATTCATCTACCTAGAAAAGTTACAGAGGTTTACACAGAGAATTCCAAGGATAAGTACAAGAAAATAAGAGAGACTTAGAAAACTGGTAAAACCTACATTGTTGATAGAGTTGGGAGTACTTAGCACTGTGAAAACAGCACTTTCGCCAAAGGAAATTTAGTTCTCTAAGTCCGTGAAACAGTGAACAGAGAATGTATGAGTTTCTCAAGTTTGGTAACAGATAGAAACAAGCGAAAGTACACAGTGATTCATCTACCTAGAAAAGTTACAGAGGTTTACACAGAGAATTCCAAGGATTAGTACAAGAAAATAAGAGAGACTTCGAAAACTGGTAAAACCTACATTGTTGATAGAGTTGGGAGTACTTAGCACTGTGAAAACAGCACTTTCGCCGAAGGAAATTTAGTTCTCTAAGTCCGTGAAACAGTGAACAGAGAATGTATGAGTTTCTCAAGTTTGGTAACAGATAGAAACAAGCGAAAGTACACAGTGATTCATCTACCTAGAAAAGTTATAGAGGTTTACACAGAGAATTCCAAGGATAAGTACAAGAAAATAAGAGAGAATTAGAAAACTGGTAAAACCTACATTGTTGATAGAGTTGGGAGTACTTAGCACTGTGAAAACAGCACTTTCGCCGAAGGAAATTTAGTTCTCTAAGTCCGTGAAACAGTGAATAGAGAATGTATGAGTTTTTCAAGTTTGGTAACAGATAGAAACAAGAGAAACTACACAGTGATTCATCTACCTAGAAAAGTTACAGAAGTTTACACAGAGAATTCCAAGGATAAGTACAAGAAAATAAGAGAGACTTAGAACTGGTAAAACCTACATTGTTAATAGAGTTGGGAGTACTTAGCACTGTGAAAACAGCACTTTCGCAGAAAGAAATCTACTTCTCTAAGACTGGGAAACAGTGAACAGAGAATGTATGAGTTTCTCAAGATAGGTAACAGATAGAAACAAGAGAAAGTACACAGTGATTCATATACCTAGAGAAGTTACATAAGTATACACAGAGAAGTACATGTGTAAGTACAAGAAAATAAGAGAGACTTAGAAAACTGGTAAAACCTACATTGTGGATAGAGTTGGGCGTACTTAGCACTGTTAAAACAGCACTTTCGCAGAAAGAAATCTATTTCTCTAAGACTGGGAAACAGTGAACAGACAATGTATGTGTTTCTCAAGATTGGTAACAGATAGAAACTAGAGAAAGTACACAGTGATTCATCTATCTAGAGAAGTTACAGAAGTTTTCACAGAGAATTCCAAGTATAAGTACAAGAAAATAAGAGAGACTTAGAAAACTAGTAAAACCTACTTTGTTGATAGAGTTGGGAGTACTTAGCACTGTGAAAACAGCACTTTCGCCGAAGGAAATTTAGTTCTCTAAGTCCGTTAAACAGTGAACAGAGAATGTATGAGTTTCTCAAGTTTGGTAACAGATAGAAACAAGCGAAAGTAAACAGTGATTCATCTACCTAGAAAAGTTACAGAGGTTTACACAGAGAATTCCAAGGATAAGTACAAGAAAATAAGAGAGACTTAGAAAACTGGTAAAACCTACATGGTTGATAGAGTTGGGAGTACTTAGTACTGTGAAAACAGCACTTTCGCCGAAGGAAATTTAGTTCTCTAAGTCCGTGAAACAGTGAACAGAGAATGTATGAGTTTCTCAAGTTTGGTAACAGATAGAAACAAGAGAAAGTACACAGTGATTCATCTACCTAGAAAAGTTACAGAGGTTTACACAGAGAATTCCAAGTATAAGTACAAGAAAATAAGAGAGACTTAGAAAACTGGTAAAACCTACATTGTTGATAGAGTTGGGAGTACTTAGCACTGTAAAAACAGCACTTTCGCCGAAGGAAGTTTAGATCTCTAAGTCCGTGAAACAGTGAACAGAAAATGTATGAGTTTCTCAAGTTTGGTAACAGATAGAAACAAGCGAAAGTACACAGTGATTCATCTACCTAGAAAAGTTACAGAGGTTTACACAGAGAATTCCAAGGATAAGTACCAGAAAATAAGAGAGACTTAGAAAACTGGTAAAACCTACATTGTTGATAGAGTTGGGAGTACTTAGCACTGTGAAAACAGCACTTTCGCCGAAGGAAATTTAGTTTTCTAAGTCCGTGAAACAGTGAACAGAGAATGTATGAGTTTCTCAAGTTTGGTAACAGATAGAAACAAGCGAAAGTACACAGTGATTCATCTACCTAGAAAAGTTACAGAGGTTTACACAGAGTATTCCAAGAATAAGTACAAGAAAATAAGAGAGATGTAGAAAACTGTTAAAACGTACATTGTTGATAGAGTTGGGAGTACTTAGCACTGTGAAAACAGCACTTTCGCCGAAGGAAATTTAGTTCTCTAAGTCCGTGAAACAGTGAATAGAGAATGTATGAGTTTTTCAAGTTTGGTAACAGATAGAAACAAGAGAAAGTACACAGTGATTCATCTACCTAGAAAAGTTACAGAGGTTTACACAGAGAATTCCAAGGATAAGTACAAGAAAATAAGAGAGACTTAGAAAACTGGTAAAACCTACATTGTTAATAGAGTTGGGAGTACTTAGCACTGTGAAAACAGCACTTTCGCAGAAAGAAATCTACATCTCTAACACTGGGAAACAGTGAACAGAGAATGTATGAGTTTCTCAAGATTGGTAACAGATAGAAACAAGCGAAAGTACACAATGATTCATCTACCTAGAAAAGTTACAGAGGTTTACACAGAGAATACCAAGGATAAGTACAAGAAAATAAGAGAGACTTAGAAAACTGGTAAATCCTACATTGTGGATAGAGTTGGGAGTACTTAGCACTGTGAAAACAGTACTTTCGCCGAAGGAAATTTAGTTCTCTAAGTCCGTGAAACAGTGAACAGAGAATGTATGAGTTTCTCAAGATTGGTAACAGATAGAAACAAGAGAAAGTACACAGTGATTCATCTACCTAGAGAAGTTACAGAGGTTTACACAGAGAATTCCAAGTATAAGTACAAGAAAATAAGAGAGACTTAGAAAACTGGTAAAACCTACATTGTTGATGGAGTTGGGAGTACTTAGCACTGTGAAAACAGCACTTTCGCAGAAAGAAATCTACTTCTCTAAGACTGAGAAACAGTGATCAGAGAATATATGAGTTTCTCAAGATTGGTAACAGATAGAAACAAGAGAAAGTACACAGTGATTCATATACCTAGAGAAGTTACATAAGTTTACACAGAGAAGTACATGTGTAAGTACAAGAAAATAAGAGAGACTTAGAAAACTGGTAAAACCTACATTGTGGATAGAGTTGGGAGTACTTAGCACTGTTAAAACAGCACTTTCGCAGAAAGAAATCTACTTCTCTAAGACTGGGAAACAGTGAACAGAGAATGTATGAGTTTCTCAAGATTGGTAACAGATAGAAACTAGAGAAAGTACACAGTGATTCATCTATCTAGAGAAGTTACAGAAGTTTACAAAGAGAAATACATGTATAAGTACAAGAAAATAAGACAGACTTAGAAAACTGGTAAAACCTACATTGTGGATAGAGTTGGGAGTACTTAGCACTGTGAAAACAGCACTTTCGCCGAAAGAAATCTACTTCTCTAAGACTGGGAATCAGTGAACAGAGAATGTATGAGTTTCTCAAGATTGGTAACAGTTAGAAACAAGAGAAAGTACACAGTGATTCATCTACCTAGAGAAGTTACAGAGGTTTACACAGAGAATTCCAAGTATAAGTACAAGAAAATAAGAGAGACTTAGAAAACTGGTAAAACCTACATTGTTGATAGAGTTCGGAGTACTTAGCACTGTGAAAACAGCACTTTCGCTGAAGGAAATTTAGTTCTCTAAGTCCGTGAAACAGTGAACAGAGAATGTATGAGTTTCTCAAGATTGGTAACAGATACAAACAAGAGAAAGTATACAGTGATTCATATACCTAGAGAAGTTACAGAGGTTTACACAGAGAATTCCAAGGATAAGTACAAGAAAATAAGAGAGACTTAGAAAACTGGTAAAACCTACATGGTTGATAGAGTTGGGAGTACTTAGCACTGTGAAAACAGCACTTTCGCCGAAGGAAATTTAGTTCTCTAAGTCCGTGAAACAGTGAACAGAGAATGTATGAGTTTCTCAAGTTTGGTAACAGATAGAAACAAGCGAAAGTACACAGTGATTCATCTACCTACAAAAGTTACAGAGGTTTACACAGAGAATTCCAAGGATAAGTACAAGAAAATAAGAGAGACTTAGAAAACTGGTAAAACCTACATTGTTGGTAGAGTTGGGAGTACTTAGCACTGTGAAAACAGCACTTTCGCCAAAGGAAATTTAGTTCTCTAAGTCCGTGAAACAGTGAACAGAGAATGTATGAGTTTCTCAAGTTTGGTAACAGATAGAAACAAGCGAAAGTACACAGTGATTCATCTACCTAGAAAAGTTACAGAGGTTGACACAGAGAAAACCAAGTATAAGTACAAGAAAATAAGAGAGACTTAGAAAACTGGTAAAACCTACATTGTTGATAGAGTTGGGAGTACTTAGCACTGTGAAAACAGCACCTTCGCAGAAAGAAATCTACTTCTCTAAGACTGGGAAACAGTGATCAGAAAATGTATGAGTTTCTCAAGATTGGTAACAGATAGAAACAAGAGAAAGTACACAGTGATTCATATACCTAGAGAAGTTACATAAGTTTACACAGAGAAGTACATGTGTAAGTACAAGAAAATAAGAGAGACTTAGAAAACTGGTAAAACCTACATTGTGGATAGAGTTGGGAGTACTTAGCACTGTTAAAACAGCACTTTCGCCGAAAGAAATCTACTTCTCTAAGACTGGGAAACAGTGAACAGAGAATGTATGAGTTTCTCAAGATTGGTAACAGATAGAAACTAGAGAAAGTACACAGTGATTCATCTATCTAGAGAAGTTACAGAAGTTTACAAAGAGATGTACATGTATAAGTACAAGAAAATAAGACAGACTTAGAAAACTGGTAAAACCTACATTTTGGATAGAGTTGGGAGTACTTAGCACTGTGAAAACAGCACTTTCGCCGAAAGAAATCTACTTCTCTAAGACTGGCAATCAGTGAACAGAGAATGTATGAGTTTCTCAAGATTGGTAACAGATACAAACAAGAGAAAGTACACAGTGATTCATATACCTAGAGAAGTTACAGAGGTTTACACAGAGAATTCCAAGGATAAGTACTAGAAAATAAGAGAGACTTAGAAAACTGGTAAAACCTACATTGTTGATAGAGTGGGAGTACTTAGTACTGTGAAAACAGCACTTTCGCCGAAAGAAATTTAGTTTTCTAAGTCCGTGAAACAGTGAACAGAGAATGTATGAGTTTCTCAAGATTGGTAACAGATAGAAACAAGAGAAAGTACACAGTGATTCATCTACCTAGAAAAGTTACAGAGGTTTACACAGAGAATTCCAAGGATAAGTACAAGAACATAAGAGAGACTTAGAAAACTGGTAAAACCTACATTGTGGATAGAGTTGGGTGAACTTAGCACTGTGAAAACAGCACTTTCGCCGAAAGAAATTCAGTTCTCTAAGTCCGTGAAACAGTGAACAGAGAATGCATGAGTTTCTCAAGATTGGTAACAGATAGAAACAAGAGAAAGTACACAGTGATTCATCTACCTAGAAAAGTTACAGAGGTTTACACAGAGAAAACCAAGTATAAGTACAAGAAAATAAGAGAGACTTAGAAAACTGGTAAAACCTACATTGTTGATAGAGTTGGGAGTACTTAGCACTGTGAAAACAGCACTTTCGCAGAAAGAAATCTACTTCTCTAAGACTGGGAAACAGTGATCAGAGAATGTATGAGTTTCCCAAGATTGGTAACAGATAGAAACAAGAGAAAGTACACAGTGATTCATATACCTAGAGAAGTTACATAAGTTTACACAGAGAAGTACATGTGTAAGTACAAGAAAATAAGAGAGACTTAGAAATCTGGTAAAACCTACATTGTGGATAGAGTTGGGAGTACTTAGCACTGTGAAAACAGCACTTTCGCAGAAAGAAATCTACATCTCTAACACTGGGAAACAGTGAACAGAGAAAGTATGAGTTTCTCAAGATTGGTAACAGATAGAAACAAGCGAAAGTACACAGTGATTCATCTACCTAGAAAAGTTACAGAGGTTTACACAGAGAATTCCAAGGTTAAGTACAAGAAAATAAGAGAGACTTAGAAAACTGGTAAAACCTACATGGTTGATAGAGTTGGGAGTACTTGGCACTGTGAAAACAGCACTTTCGCCGAAGGAAATTTAGTTCTCTAAGTCCGTGAAACAGTGAACAGAGAATGTATGAGTTTCTCAAGTTTGGTAACAGATAGAAACAAGCGAAAGTACACAGTGATTCATCTACCTAGAAAAGTTACAGAGGTTTACACAGAGAATTCCAAGGATAAGTACAAGAAAATAAGAGAGACTTAGAAAACTGGTAAAACCTACATTGTGGATAGAGTTGGGAGTACTTAGCACTGTGAAAACAGCACTTTCGCCGAAGGAAATTTAGTTCTCTAAGTCCGTGAAACAGTGAACAGAGAATGTATGAGTTTCTCAAGTTTGGTAACAGATAGAAACAAGCGAAAGTACACAGTGATTCATCTACCTAGAAAAGTTACAGAGGTTTACACAGAGTATTCCAAGAATAAGTACAAGAAAACAAGAGAGATGTAGAAAACTGTTAAAACGTACATTGTTAATAGAGTTGGGAGTACTTAGCACTGTGAAAACAGCACTTTCGCCGAAGGAAATTTAGTTCTCTAAGTCCGTGAAACAGTGAACAGAGAATGTATGAGTTTCTCAAGATTGGTAGCAGATAGAAACAAGAGAAAGTACACAGTGATTCATCTACCTAGAGAAGTTACAGAGGTTTACACAGAGAATTCCAAGGATAAGTACAAGAAAATAAGAGAGACTTAGAAAACTGGTAAAACCTACATTGTTGATAGAGTGGGAGTACTTAGCACTGTGAAAACAGCACTTTCGCCTAAAGAAATTTAGTTCTCTAAGTCCGTGAAACAGTGAACAGAGAATGTATGAGTTTCTCAAGACTGGTAACAGATAGAAACAAGAGAAAGTACACAGTGATTCATCTACCTAGAAAAGTTACAGAGATTTACACAGAGAAAACCAAGTATAAGTACAAGAAAATAAGAGAGACTTAGAAAACTGGTAAAACGTACATTGTTGATAGAGTTGGGAGTACTTAGCACTGTGAAAACAGCACTTTCGCCGAAGGAAATTTAGTTCTCTAAGTCCGTGAAACAGTGAACAGAGAATGTATGAGTTTCCTAAGTTTGGTAACAGATAGAAACAAGCGAAAGTACACAGTGATTCATCTACCTAGAAAAGTTACAGAGGTTTACACAGAGAATTCCAAGGATAAGTACAAGAAAATAAGAGAGACTTAGAAAACTGGTAAAACCTACATGGTTGATAGAGTTGGGAGTACTTAGCACTGTGAAAACAGCACTTTCGCCGAAGGAAATTTAGTTCTCTAAGTCGGTGAAACAGTGAACAGAGAATGTATGAGTTTCTCGAGTTTGGTAACAGATAGAAACAAGAGAAAGTACACAGTGATTCATCTACCTAGAAATGTTACAGAGGTTTACACAGAGAATTCCAAGGATAAGTACAAGAAAATAAGAGAGACTTAGAAAACTGGTAAAACCTACATAGTTGATAGAGTTGGGAGTACTTAGCATTGTGAAAACAGCACTTTCGCCGAAGGAAATTTAGTTCTCTAAGTCCGTGAAACAGTGAACAGAGAATGTATGAGTTTCTCAAGTTTGGTAACAGATAGAAACAAGCGAAAGTACACAGTGATTCATCTACCTAGAAAAGTTACAGAGGTTTATACAGAGTATTCCAAGAATAAGTACAAGAAAATAAGAGAGATGTAGAAAACTGTTAAAACGTACATTGTTGATAGAGTTGGGAGTACTTAGCACTGTGAAAACAGCACTTTCGCCGAAGGAAATTTAGTTCTCTAAGTCCGTGAAACAGTGAATAGAGAATGTATGAGTTTTTCAAGTTTGGTAACAGATAGAAACAAGAGAAAGTACACAGTGATTCATCTACCTAGAAAATTTATAGAGGTTTACACAGAGAATTCCAAAGATAAGTACAAGAAAATAAGAGAGACTTAGAAAACTGGTAAAACCTACATTGTTAATACAGTTGGGAGTACTTAGCCCTGTGAAAACAGCACTTTCGCAGAAAGAAATCTACTTCTTTAACACTGGGAAACAGTGAACAGAGAATGTATGAGTTTCTCAAGATTGGTAACAGATAGAAACAAGAGAAGGTACACAGTGATTCATATACCTAGAGAAGTTACAGAGGTTTACACAGAGAATTCCAAGGATAAGTACAAGAAAATAAGAGAGACTTAGAAAACTGGTAAAACCTACATTGTTGATGGAGTTGGGAGTACTTAGCACTGTGAAAACAGCACTTTCGCAGAAAGAAATCTACTTCTCTAAGACTGAGAAACAGTGATCAGAGAATGTATGAGTTTCTGAAGATTGGTAACAGATAGAAACAAGAGAAAGTACACAGTGATTCATATACCTAGAGAAGTTACATAAGTTTACACAGAGAAGTACATGTGTAAGTACAAGAAAATAAGAGAGACTTAGAAAACTGGTAAAACCTACATTGTGGATAGAGTTGGGAGTACTTAGCACTGTTAAAACAGCACTTTCGCAGAAAGAAATCTACTTCTCTAAGACTGGGAAACAGTGAACAGAGAATGTATGAGTTTCTCAAGATTGGTAACAGATAGAAACTAGAGAAAGTACACAGTGCTTGATCTATCTAGAGAAGTTATAGAAGTTTACAAAGAGAAGTACATGTATAAGTACAAGAAAATAAGATAGACTTAGAAAACTGGTAAAACCTACATTGTGGATAGAGTTGGGAGTACTTAGCACTGTGAAAACAGCACTTTCGCCGAAAGAAATCTACTTCTCTAAGACTGGGAATCAGTGAACAGAGAATGTATGAGTTTCTCAAGATTGGTAACAGATAGAAACAAGAGAAAGTACACAGTGATTCATCTACCTAGAGAAGTTACAGAGGTTTACACAGAGAATTCCAAGTATTAGTACAAGAAAATAAGAGAGACTTAGAAAACTGGTAAAACCTACATTGTTGATAGAGTTGGGAGTACTTAGCACTGTGAAAACAGCACTTTCGCTGAAGGAAATTTAGTTCCCTAAGTCCGTGAAACAGTGAACAGAGAATGTATGAGTTTCTCAAGATTGGTAACAGATACAAACAAGAGAAAATACACAGTGATTCATATACCTAGAGAAGTTACAGAGGTTTACACAGAGAATTCCAAGGATAAGTACAAGAAAATAAGAGAGACTTAGAAAACTGGTAAAACCTACATTGTTGATAGAGTGGGAGTACTTAGCACTGTGAAAACAGCACTTTCGCCGAAAGAAATTTAGTTCTCTAAGTCCGTGAAACAGTGAACAGAGAATGTATGAGTTTCTCAAGATTGGTAACAGATAGAAACAAGAGAAAGTACACAGTGATTCATCTACCTAGAAAAGTTACAGAGGTTTACACAGAGAATTCCAAGGATAAGTACAAGAAAATAAGAGAGACTTAGAAAACTGGTAAAACCTACATTGTGGATAGAGTTGGGAGTACTTAGCACTGTGAAAACAGCACTTTCGCCGAAGGAAATTTAGTTCTCTAAGTCCGTGAAACAGTGAACAGAGAATGTATGAGTTTCTCAAGATTGGTAACAGATAGAAACAAGAGAAAGTACACAGTGATTCATATTCCTAGAGAAGTTACAGAGGTTTACACAGAGAATTCCAAGTATAAGTACAAGAAAATAAGAGAGACTTAGAAAACTGGTAAAACCTACATTGTGGATAGAGTTGGGAGTACTTAGCACTGTTAAAACAGCACTTTCGCAGAAAGAAATCTACTTCTCTAAGACTGGGAAACAGTGAACAGAGAATGTATGAGTTTCTCAAGATTGGTAACAGATAGAAACTAGAGAAAGTACACAGTGATTCATCTATCTAGAGAAGTTACAGAAGTTTACAAAGAGAAGTACATTTATAAGTACAAGAAAATAAGACAGACTTAGAAACCTGGTAAAACCTACATTGTCGATAGAGTTGGGAGTACTTAGCACTGTGAAAACAGCACTTTCGCCGAAAGAAATCTATTTCTCTAAGACTGGGAATCAGTGAACAGAGAATGTATGAGTTTCTCAAGATTGGTAACAGATAGAAACAAGCGAAAGTACACAGTGATTCATCTACCTAGAAAAGTTACAGAGGTTTACACAGAGAATTCCAAGGATAAGTACAAGAAAATAAGAGAGACTTAGAAAACTGGTAAAACCTACATTGTTGATAGAGTTGGGGGTACTTAGCACTGTGAAAACAGCACTTTCGCCGAAGGAAATTTACTTCTCTAAGTCCGTGAAACAGTGAACAGAGAATGTATGAGTTTCTCAAGTTTGGTAACAGATAGAAACAAGAGAAAGTACACAGTGATTCATCTACCTAGAAAAGTTACAGAGGTTTACACAGAGAAAACCAAGTATAAGTACAAGAAAATAAGAGAGACTTAGAAAACTGGTAAAACCTACATTGTTGATAGAGTTGGGAGTACTTAGCACTGTTAAAACAGCACTTTCGCCGAAGGAAATTTAGTTCTCTAAGTCCGTGAAACAGTGAACAGAGAATGTATGAGTTTACTAAGTTTGGTAACAGATAGAAACAAGCGAAAGTACCCAGTGATTCATATACCTAGAGAAGTTACATAAGTTTACACAGAGAAGTACATGTGTAAGTACAAGAAAATAAGAGAGACTTAGAAAACTGGTAAAACCTACATTGTGGATAGAGTTGGGAGTACTTAGCACTGTTAAAACAGCACTTTCGCCGAAAGAAATCTACTTCTCTAAGACTGGGAAACAGTGAACAGAGAAAGTATGAGTTTCTCAAGATTGGTAACAGATAGAAACTAGAGAAAGTACACAGTGTTTCATCTATCTAGAGAAGTTACAGAAGTTTACAAAGAGATGTACATGTATAAGTACAAGAAAATAAGACATACTTAGAAAACTGGTAAAACCTACATTGTGGATAGAGTTGGGAGTGCTTAGCACTGTGAAAACAGCACTTTCGCCGAAGGAAATTTAGTTCTCTAAGTCCGTGAAACAGTGAACAGAGAATGTATGAGTTCCTCAAGATTGGTAACAGATAGAAACAAGAGAAAGTACACAGTGATTCATCTACCTAGAAAAGTTACAGAGGTTTACACAGAGAATTCCAAGGATAAGTACAAGAAAATAAGAGAGACTTAGAAAACGGGTAAAACCTACATTGTTGATAGAGTTGGGAGTACTTAGCACTGTGAAAACAGCACTTTCGCAGAAAGAAATCTACTTCTCTAACACTGGGAAACAGTGAATAGAGAATGTATGATTTTCTCAAGATTGGTAACAGATAGAAACAAGAGAAAGTACACAGTGATTCATATACCTAGACAAGTTACAGAGGTTTACACAGAGAATTCCAAGTATAAGTACAAGAAAATAAGAGAGACTTAGAAAACTGGTAAAAACTACATTGTGGATAGAGTTGGGAGTACTTAGCACTGTGAAAACAGCACTTTCGCAGAAAGAAATCTACTTCTCTAACACTGGGAAACAGTGGACACAGAATGTATGAGTTTCTCAAGATTGGTAACAGATAGAAACAAGAGAAAGTACACAGTGATTTATCTACAGAGAAAAGTTACAGAGGTTTACACAGAGAATTCCAAGGATAAGTACAAGAAAATAAGAGAGACTTAGAAAACTGGTAAAACCTACATTGTTGATAGAGTGGGGAATACTTAGCACTGTGAAAACAGTACTTTCGCAGAAAGAAATCTACTTCTCTAACACTGGGAAACAGTGGACACAGAATGTATGAGTTTCTCAAGATTGGTAACAGATAGAAACAAGAGAAAGTACACAGTGATTCATCTACCTAGAAAAGTTACAGAGGTTTACACAGAGAATTGCAAGTATAAGTACAAGAAAATAAGAGAGACTTAGAAAACGGGTAAAACCTACATTGTTGATAGAGTTGGGAGTACTTAGCACTGTGAAAACAGCACTGTCGCCGAAGGAAATTTAGTTCTCTAAGTCCGTGAAACAGTGAATAGAGAATGTATGAGTTTTTCAAGTTTGGTAACAGATAGAAACAAGAGAAAGTACACATTGGCTCATCTACCGAGAAAAGTTACAGAGGTTTACACAGAGAATTCCAAGGATAAGTACAAGAAAATAAGAGAGACTTAGAAAACTGGTAAAACCCACATTGTTGATAGAGTTGGGAGTACTTAGCACTGTGAAAACACCACTTTCGCCGAAGGAAATTTAGTTCTCTAAGTCCGTGAAACAGTGAACAGAGAATGTATGAGTTTCTCAAGTTTGGTAACAGATAGAAACAAGCGAAAGTACACAGTGATTCATCTACCTAGAAAAGTTACAGAGGTTTACACAGAGAATTCCAAGGATAAGTACAGGAAAATAAGAGAGACTTAGAAAACTGGTAAAACCTACATTGTTGATAGACTTGGGAGTACTTAGCACTGTGAAAACAGCACTTTCGCAGAAAGAACTCTAGTTCTCTAACACTGGAAACAGTGAACAGAGAATGTATGAGTTTCTCAAGGTTGGTAACAGATAGAAACAAGAGAAAGTACACAGTGATTCATCTACGTAGAAAAGTTACAGAGGTTTACACAGAGAATTCCAAGTATAAGTACAAGAAAATAAGAGAGACTTAGAAAACCGGTAAAACCTACATTGTTGATAGAGTTGGGAGTACTAAGCACTGTGAAAACAGCACTTTCGCAGAAAGAAATCTACTTCTCTAACACTGGGAAACAGTGAACAGAGAATGTATGAGTTTCTCAAGATTGGTAACAGATAGAAACAAGAGAAAGTACACAGTGATTCATATACCTAGAGAAGTTACAGAGGTTTACACAGAGAATTCCAAGTATAAGTACAAGTAAATAAGATATACTTAGAAAACTGGTAAAACCTACATGGTTGATAGAGTTGGGAGTACTTTGCACTGTGAAAACAGCACTTTCGCTGAAGGAAATTTAGTTCTCTAAGTCCGTGAAACAGTGAACAGAGAATGTATGAGTTTCTCAAGTTTGGTAACAGATAGAAACAAGAGAAAGTACACAGTGATTCATCTACCTAGAAAAGTTACAGAGGTTTACACAGAGAATTCCAAGTATAAGTGCAAGAAAATAAGAGAGACTTAGAAAACTGGTAAAACCTACATTGTTGATAGAGTTGGGAGTACTTAGCACTGTGAAAACAGCACTTTCGCCAAAGGAAATTTAGTTCTCTAAGTCCGTGAAACAGTGAACAGAGAATGTATGAGTTTCTCAAGTTTGGTAACAGATAGAAACAAGCGAAAGTACACAGTGATTCATCTACCTAGAAAAGTTACAGAGGTTTACACAGAGAATTCCAAGGATAAGTACAAGAAAATAAGAGAGACTTAGAAAACTGGTAAAACCTACATTGTTGATAGAGTTGGGAGTACTTAGCACTGTGAAAACAGCACTTTCGCCGAAGGAAATTTAGTTCTCTAAGTCCATGAAACAGTGAACAGAGAATGTATGAGTATCTCAAGTTTGGTAACAGATAGAAACAAGCGAAAGTACACAGTGATTCATCTACCTAGAAAAGTTACAGAGGTTTACACAGAGAATTCCAAGGATAAGTACAAGAAAATAAGAGAGACTTAGAAAACTGGAAAAACCTACATTGTTAATAGAGTTGGGAGTACTTAGCACTGTGAAAACAGCACTTTCGCAGAAAGAAATCTACTTCTCTAACACTGGGAAACAGTGAACAGAGAATGTATGAGTTTCTCAAGATTGGTAACAGATAGAAACAAGAGAAAGTACACAGTGATTCACATACCTAGAGAAGTTACAGAGGTTTACACAGAGAATTCCAAGTATAAGTACAAGAAAATAAGAGAGACTTAGAAAACCGGTAAAACCTACATTGTTGATAGAGTTGGGAGTACTTAGCACTGTGAAAGCAGCACTTTCGCAGAAAGAAATCTACTTCTCTAAGACTGGGAAACAGTGAACAGAGAATGTATGAGTTTCTCAAGATAGGTAACAGATAGAAACAAGAGAAAGTACACAGTGATTCATCTACCTAGAGAAGTTACACAGGTTTACACAGAAAATTCCAAGTGTTACTCCAAGAAAATAAGAGAGACTTAGAAAACTGGTAAAACCTACATTGTTGATAGAGTTGGGAGTACTTAGCAGTGTGAAAACAGCACTTTCGCCGAAGGAAATTTAGTTCTCTATGTCCGTGAAATAGTGAAATGAGCATGTATCAGTTTCTCAAGATTGGTAACAGATAGAAACAAGAGAAACTACACGGTGATTCATCTACCTAGAAAAGTTACAGAGGTTTAGACAGAGAATTCCAAGTATAAGTACAAGAAAATAAGAGAGACTTAGAAAACGGGTAAAACCTACATTGTTGATAGAGTTGGGAGTACTTAGCACTCTGAAAACAGCACTTTCGCAGAAAGAAATCTACTTCTCTAACACTGGGAAACAGTGAACAGAGAATGTATGAGTTTCTCAAGATTGGTAACAGATAGAAACAAGAGAAAGTACACAGTGATTCACATACCTAGAGAAGTTACAGAGGTTTACACAGAGAATTCCAAGGATAAGTACAAGAAAATAAGAGAGACTTAGAAAACTGGTAAAACCTACATTGTTGATAGAGTTGGGAGTACTTAGCACTGTGAAAGCAGCACTTTCGCAGAAAGAAATCTACTTCTCTAAGACTGGGAAACAGTGAACAGAGAATGTATGAGTTTCTCAAGATAGGTAACAGATGGAAACAAGAGAAAGTACACAGTGATTCATCTACCGAGAGAAGTTACAGAGGTTTACACAGAGAATTCCAAGTGTTACTCCAAGAAAATAAGAGAGACTTAGAAAACTGGTAAAACCTACATTGTTGATAGAGTTGGGAGTACTTAGCACTGTGAAAACAGCACTTTCGCCGAAGGAAATTTAGTTCTCTATGTCCGTGAAATAGTGAAATGAGCATGTATCAGTTTCTCAAGATTGGTAACAGATACAAACAAGAGAAAGTACACAGTGATTCATCTACCTAGAAAAGTTACAGAGGTTTTCACAGAGAATTCCAAATATAAGTACTAGAAAATAAGAGAGACTTAGAAAACTGTTAAAACCTACATGGCTGATAGAGTTGGGAGTACTTAGCACTGTGAAAACAGCACTTTCGCCGAAGGAAATTTAGTTCTCTAAGTCCGTTAAACAGTCAACAGAGAATGTATGAGTTTCTCAAGTTTGGTAACAGATAGAAACAAGCGAAAGTAAACAGTGATTCATCTACCTAGAAAAGTTACAGAGGTTTACACAGAGAATTCCAAGGATAAGTACAAGAAAATAAGAGAGACTTAGAAAACTGGTAAAACCTACATGGTTGATAGAGTTGGGAGTACTTAGCACTGTGAAAACAGCACTTTCGCCGAAGGAAATTTAGTTCTCTAAGTCCGTGAAACAGTGAACAGAGAATGTATGAGTTTCTCAAGTTTGGTAGCAGATAGAAAGAAGAGAAAGTACACAGTGATTCATCTACCTAGAAAAGTTACAGAGGTTTACACAGAGAATTCCAAGGATAAGTACAAGAAAATAAGAGAGACTTAGAAAACTGGTAAAACCTACATTGTTGATAGAGTTGGGAATACTTAGCACTGTGAAAACAGCACTTTCGCCGAAGGAAATTTAGTTCTCTAAATCCGTGAAACAGTGAACAGAGAATGTATGAGTTTCTCAAGTTTGGTAACAGATAGAAACAAGAGAAAGTACACAGTGATTCATCTACCTAGAAGAGTTACAGAGGTTTACACAGAGAATTCCAAGGATAAGTACAAGAAACTAAGAGAGACTTAGAAAACTGGTAAAACCTACATTGTTGGTAGAGTTGGGAGTACTTAGCACTGTGAAAACAGCACTTTCGCCGAAGAGAAATTAGTTCTCTAAGTCCGTGAAACAGTGAACAGAGAATGTATGAGTTTCTCAAGTTTGGTAACAGATACAAACAAGCGAAAGTACGCAGTGATTCATCTACCTAGAGAAGTTACAGAGGTTTACACAGAGAATTCCAAGGATAAGTACAAGAAAATAAGAGAGACTTAGAAAACGGGTAAAACCTACATTGTTGATAGAGTTGGGAGTACTTAGCACTGTGAAAGCAGCAATTTCGCAGAAAGAAATCTACTTCTCTAAGACTGGGAAACAGTGAACAGAGAATGTATGAGTTTCTCAAGATTGCTAACAGATAGAAAGAAGAGATAGTACACAGTGATTCATCTACCGAGAGAAGTTACAGAGGTTTACACAGAGAATTCCAAGTACAAGTACAAGAAAATAAGAGAGACTTATAAAACTGGTAAAACCTACATTGTTGATAGAGTTGGGAGTACTTAGCACTGTGAAAACAGTACATTCGCCGAAGGAAATTTAGTTCTCTAAGTCCGTGAAACAGTGAACAGAGAATGTATGAGTTTCTCAAGTTTGGTAACAGATAGAAACAAGCGAAAGTACACAGTGATTCATCTACCTAGAAAAGTTACAGAGGTTTACACAGAGAATTCCAAGTATAAGTACAAGAAAAAAAGAGAGACTTAGAAAACTGGTAAAACCTACCTTGTTGATAGAGTTGGGAGTACTTAGCACTGTGAAAACAGCACTTTCGCCGAAGGAAATTTAGTTCTCTAAGTCCGTGAAACAGTGAACAGAGAATGTGTGAGTTTCTCAAGTTTGGTAACAGATAGAAACAAGCGAAAGTACACAGTGATTCATCTACCTAGAAAAGTTACAGAGGTTTACACAGAGAAAACCAAGTATAAGTACAAGAAAATAAGAGAGACTTAGAAAACTGGTAAAACCTACATTGTTGATAGAGTTGGGAGTACTTAGCACTGTGAAAGCAGCAATTTCGCAGAAAGAAATCTACTTCTCTAAGACTGGGAAACAGTGAACAGAGAATGTATGAGTTTCTCAAGATTGCTAACAGATAGAAACAAGAGATAGTACACAGTGATTCATCTACCGAGAGAAGTTACAGAGGTTTACACAGAGAATTCCAAGTATAAGTACAAGAAAATAAGAGAGACTTAGAAAACTGGTAAAACCTACATTGTTGATAGAGTTGGGAGTACTTAGCACTGTGAAAACAGTACATTCGCCGAAGGAAATTTAGTTCTCTAAGTCCGTGAAACAGTGAACAGAGAATGTATGAGTTTCTCAAGTTTGGTAACAGATAGAAACAAGCGAAAGTACACAGTGATTCATCTACCTAGAAAAGTTACAGAGGTTTACACAGAGAATTCCAAGGATAAGTACAAGAAAAAAAGAGAGACTTAGAAAACTGGTAAAACCTACCTTGTTGACAGAGCTGGGAGTACTTAGCACTGTGAAAACAGCACTTTCGCCGAAGGAAATTTAGTTCTCTAAGTCTGTGAAACAGTGAACAGAGAATGTATGAGTTTCTCAAGTTTGGTAACAGATAGAAACAAGCGAAAGTACACAGTGATTCATCTACCTAGAAAAGTTACAGAGGTTTACACAGAGAAAACCAAGTATAAGTACAAGAAAATAAGAGAGACTTAGAAAACTGGTAAAAACTACATTGTTGATAGAGTTGGGAGTACTTGGCACGGTGAAAACAGCACTTTCGCCTAAGGAAATTTAGTTCTCTAAGTCCGAGAAACAGTGTACAGAGAATGTATGAGTTTCTCAAGTTTGGTAACAGATAGAAACAAGCGAAAGTACACAGTGATTCATCTACCTAGAAAAGTTACAGAGGTTTACACAGAGAATTCCAAGGATAAGTACAAGAAACTAAGAGAGACTTAGAAAACTGGAAAAACTTACATTGTTGGTAGAGTTGGGAGTACTTAGCACTGTGAAAACAGCACTTTCGCCGAAGGAAAATTAGTTCTCTAAGTCTGTGAAACAGTGAACAGAGAATGTATGAGTTTCTCAAGTTTGGTAACAGATAGAAACAAGCGAAAGTACGCAGTGATTCATCTACCTAGAGAAGTTACAGAGGTTTACACAGAGAATTCCAAGGATAAGTACAAGAAAATAAGAGAGACTTAGAAAACTGGTAAAACCTACATTGTTGATAGAGTTGGGAGTACTTAGCACTGTGAAAACAGCAGTTTCGCCGAGGGAAATTTAGTTCTCTAAGTCCGTGAAACAGTGAACAGAGAATGTATGAGTTTCTCAAGTTTGGTAACAGATAGAAACAAGCGAAAGTACACAGTGATTCATCTACCTAGAAAAGTTACAGAGGTTTACACAGAGAATTCCAAGGATAAGTACAAGAAAATAAGAGAGACTTAGAAAACTGGTAAAACCTACATTGATAATAGAGTTGGGAGTACTTAGCACTGTGAAAACAGCACTTTCCCAGAAAAAAATCTACTTCTCTAACACTGGGAAACAGTGAACAGAGAATGTATGAGTTTCTCAAGATTGGTAACAGATAGAAACAAGCGAAAGTACACAGTGATTCATCTACCTAGAAAAGTTACAGAGGTTTACACAGAGAATTCCAAGGATAAGTACAAGAAAATAAGAGAGACTTAGAAAACTGGTAAAACCTACATTGTTGATAGAGTTGGGAGTACTTAGCACTGTGAAAACAGCACTTTCGCGGAAGGAAATTTAGTTCTCTAAGTCCGTGAAACAGTGAACAGAGAATGTATGAGTTTCTCAAGTTTGGTAACAGATAGAAACAAGCGAAAGTACACAGTGATTCATCTACCTAGAAAAGTTACAGAGGTTTACACAGAGAATTCCAAGGATAAGTACAAGAAAATAAGAGAGACTTAGAAAACTGCTAAAACCTACATTGTTGATAGAGTTGGGAGTACTTAGCACTGTGAAAACAGCACTTTCGCGGAAGGAAATTTAGTTCTCTAAGTCCGTGAAACAGTGAACAGAGAATGTATGAGTTTCTCAAGTTTGCTAACAGATAGAAACAAGCGAAAGTACACAGTGATTCATCTACCTAGAAAAGTTACAGAGGTTTACACAGAGAATTCCAAGGATAAGTACAAGAAAATAAGAGAGACTTAGAAAACTGGTAAAACCTACATTGTTGATAGAGTTGGGAGTACTTAGCACTGTGAAAACAGCACTTTCGCTGAAGGAAATTTAGTTCTCTAAGTCCGTGAAACAGTGAACAGAGAATGTATGAGTTTCTCAAGATTAGTAACAGATAGAAACAAGCGAAAGTACAGAGTGATTCATCTACCTAGAAAAGTTACAGAGGTTTACACAGAGAATTCCAAGGATAAGTACAAGAAAATAAGAGAGACTTAGAAAACTGGTAAAACCTACTTTGTTGATAGACTTGGGAGTACTTAGCACTGTGAAAACAGCACTTTCGCAGAAAGAACTCTACTTCACTAACACTGGAAACAGTGAACAGAGAATGTATGAGTTTCTCAAGATTGGTAACAGATAGAAACAAGAGAAAGTACACAGTGATTCATCTACCTAGAAAAGTTACAGAGGTTTACACAGAGAATTCCAAGTATAAGTAAAACCGGTAAAACCTACATTGTTGATAGAGTTGGGAGTACTTAGCACTGTGAAAACAGCACTTTCGCAGAAAGAAATCTACTTCTCTAACACTGGGAAACAGTGAACAGAGAATGTATGAGTTTCTCAAGATTGGTAACAGATAGAAACAAGAGAAAGTACACAGTGATTCATATACCTAGAGAAGTTACAGAGGTTTACACAGAGAATTCCAAGTATAAGTACAAGTAAATAAGATATACTTAGAAAACTGGTAAAACCTACATTGTTGATAGCGTTGGGAATACTTAGCACTGTGAAAACAGCACATTCGCCGAGGGAAATTTAGTTCTCTAAGTCCGTGCAACAGTGAACAGAGAATGTATGAGTTTCTCAAGTTTGGTAACAGATAGAAACAAGCGAAAGTACACAGTGATTCATCTACCTAGAAAAGTTACAGAGGTTTACACAGAGAATTCCAAGGATAAGTACAAGAAAATAAGAGACACTTAGAAAACTGCTAAAACCTACATTGTTGATAGAGTTGGGAGTACTTAGCACTGTGAAAACAGCACTTTCGCCGAAGGAAATTTAGTTCTCTAGGTCCGTGAAACAGTGAACAGAGAATGTATGAGTTTCTCAAGTTTGGTAACAGATAGAAACCAGCGAAAGTACACAGTGATTCATCTACCTAGAAAAGTTACAGAGGTTTACACAGAGAAAACCAAGTATAAGTACAAGAAAATAAGAGAGACTTAGAAAACGGGTAAATCCTACATTGTTGATAGAGTTGGGAGTACTTAGCACTGTGAAAACAGCACTTTCGCCGAAGGAAATTCAGCTCCCTAAGTCCGTGAAACAGTGAACAGAGAATGTATGAGTTTCTCAAGATTGGTAACAGATGGAAACAAGAGAAAGTACACAGTGATTCATCTACCTAGAGAAGTTACAGAGGTTTACACAGAGAATTCCAAGGATAAGTACAAGAAAATAAGAGAGACTTAGAAAACCGGTAAAACCTACATTGTTGATACAGTTGGGAGTACTTAGCACTGTGAAAACAGTACTTTCGCAGAAAGAAATCTATTTCTCTAACACTGGGAAACAGTGAACAGAGAATGTATGAGTTTCTCAAGATTGGTAACAGATAGAAACAAGAGAAAGTACACAGTGATTCATTTACCTAGAGAAGTTACAGAGGTTTACACAGAGAATTCCAAGTATAAGTAAAAGAAAATAAGAGAGACTTAGAAAACTGGTAAAACCTACATTGTTGATAGAGTTGGGAGTACTTAGCACTGTGAAAACAGCACTTTCGCGGAAGGAAATTTAGTTCTCTAAGTCCGTGAAACAGTGAACAGAGAATGTATGAGTTTCTCAAGTTTGGTAACAGATAGAAACAAGCGAAAGTACACAGTGATTCATCTACCTAGAAAAGTTACAGAGGTTTACACAGAGAATTCCAAGGATAAGTACAAGAAAATAAGAGAGACTTAGAAAACTGGTAAAACCTACATTGTTGATAGAGTTGGGAGTACTTAGCACTGTGAAAACAGCACTTTCGCGGAAGGAAATTTAGTTCTCTAAGTCCGTGAATCAGTGAACAGAGAATGTATGAGTTTCTCAAGTTTGGTAACAGATAGAAACAAGCGAAAGTACACAGTGATTCATCTACCTAGAAAAGTTACAGAGGTTTACATAGAGAATTCCAAGGATAAGTACAAGAAAATAAGAGAGACTTAGAAAACTGGTAAAACCTACATTGTTGATAGAGTTGGGAGTACTTAGCACTGTGAAAACAGCACTTTCGCAGAAAGAACTCTACTTCACTAACACTGGAAACAGTGAACAGAGAATGTATGAGTTTCTCAAGATTGGTAACAGATAGAAACAAGAGAAAGTACACAGTGATTCATCTATCTAGAAAAGTTACAGAGGTTTACACAGAGAATTCCAAGTATAAGTAAAACCGGTAAAACCTACATTGTTGATAGAGTTGGGAGTACTTAGCACTGTGAAAACAGCACTTTCGCAGAAAGAAATCTACTTCTCTAACACTGGGAAACAGTGAACAGAGAATGTATGAGTTTCTCAAGATTGGTAACAGATAGAAACAAGAGAAAGTACACAGTGATTCATATACCTAGAGAAGTTACAGAGGTTTACACAGAGAATTCCAAGTATAAGTACAAGAAAATAAGAGAGACTTAGAAAACTGGTAAAACCTACATTGTTGATAGACTTGGGAGTACTTAGCACTGTGAAAACAGCACTTTCGCTGAAGGAAATTTAGTTCTCTAAGTCCGTGAAACAGTGACCAGAGAATGTATGAGTTTCTCAAGATTGGTAACAGATAGAAACAAGAGAAAGTACACAGTGATTCATCTACCTAGAAAAGTTACAGAGGTTTACACAGAGAATTCCAAGTATAAGTAAAACCGGTAAAACCTACATTGTTGATAGAGTTGGGAGTACTTAGCACTGTGAAAACAGCACTTTCGCCGAAAGAAATTCAGCTCCCTAAGTCCGTGAAACAGTGAACAGAGAATGTATGAGTTTCTCAAGATTGGTAACAGATGGAAACAAGAGAAAGTACACAGTGATTCATCTACCTAGAGAAGTTACAGAGGTTTACACAGAGAATTCCAAGGATAAGTACAAGAAAATAAGAGAGACTTAGAAAACTGGTAAAACCTACATTGTTGATAGAGTTGGGAGTACTTAGCACTGTGAAAACAGCACTTTCGCACAAAGAAATCTACTTCTCTAAGAACGCAAAACAGTGAACAGAGAATGTATGAGTTTCTCAAGATTGGTAACAGATAGAAACAAGCGAAAGTACACAGTGATTCACATACCTAGAGAAGTTACAGAGGTTTACACAGAGAATTCCAAGTAAAACCGGTAAAACCTACATTGTTGATAGAGTTGGGAGTACTTAGCACTGTGAAAACAGCACTTTCGCAGAAGGAAATTTAGTTCTCTAAGTCCATGAAACAGTGAACAGAGAATGTATGAGTTTCTCAAGTTTGGTAACAGATAGAAACAAGCGAAAGTACACAGTGATTCATCTACCTAGAAAAGTTACAGAGGTTTACACAGAGAATTCCAGGGATAAGTACAAGAAAATCAGAGAGACTTAGAAAACTGGTAAAACCTACATTGTTGATAGAGTTGGGAGTACTTAGCAATGTGAAAACAGCACTTTCGCCGAAGGAAATTTAGTTCTCTAAGTCCGTGAAACAGTGAACAGAAAATGTATGAGTTTCTCAATTTTGGTAACAGATAGAAACAAGCGAAAGTACACAGTGATTCATATACCTAGAAAAGTTACAGAGGTTTACACAGAGAATTCCAAGGATAAGTACAAGAAAATAAGGGAGACGTAGAAAACTGGTAAAACCTACATTGTTGATAGAGTTGGGAGTACTTAGCACTGTGAAAACAGCACCGTCGCCGAAGGAAATTTAGTTCTCTAAGTCCGTGAAACAGTGAATAGAGAATGTATGAGTTTTTCAAGTTTGGTAACAGATAGAAACAAGAGAAAGTACACAGTGATTCATCTACCTAGAAAAGTTATAGAGGTTTACACAGAGAATTCCAAGTATAAGTACAAGAAAATAAGAGAGACTTAGAAAACTGGTAAAACCTACATTGTTAATAGAGTTGGGAGTACTTAGCACTGTGAAAACAGCACTTTCGCAGAAAGAAATCTACTTCTCTAACACTGGGAAACAGTGAACAGAGAATGTATGAGTTTCTCAAGATTGGTAACAGATAGAAACAAGAGAAAGTACACAGTGATTCACATACCTAGAGAAGTTACAGAGGTTTACACAGAGAATTCCAAATATAAGTACAAGAAAATAAGAGAGACTTACGAAACCGGTAAAACCTACATTGTTGATAGAGTTGGGAGTACTTAGCACTGTGAAAGCAGCACTTTCGCAGAAAGAAATCTACTTCTCTAAGACTGGGAAACAGTGAACAGAGAATGTATGAGTTTCTCAAGATAGGTAACAGATAGAAACAAGAGAAAGTACACAGTGATTCATCTACCTAGAGAAGTTACAGAGGTTTACACAGAGAATTCCAAGTGTTACTCCAAGAAAATAAGAGAGACTTAGAAAACTGGTAAAACCTACATTGTTGATAGAGTTGGGAGTACTTAGCACTGTGAAAACAGCACTTTCGCCGAAGGAAATTTAGTTCTCTAAGTCCGTGAAACAGTGAACAGAGAATGTATGAGTTTCTCAAGTTTGGTAACAGATAGAAACAAGCGAAAGTACACAGTGATTCATCTACCTAGAAAAGTTACAGAGGTTTACACAGAGAATTCCAAGGATAAGTACAAGAAAATAAGAGAGACTTAGAAAACTGGTAAAACCTACATTGTTAATAGAGTTGGGAGTACTTAGCACTGTGAAAACAGGACTTTCGCAGAAAGAAATTTACTTCTCTAACTCTGGGAGACAGTGAACAGAGAATGTATGAGTTTCTCAAGTTTGGTAACAGATAGAAACAAGAGAAAATACACAGTGATTCATCTACCTAGAAAAGTTACAGAGGTTTACACAGAGAATTCCAAGTATAAGTACAAGAAAATAAGAGAGACTTAGAAAACTGGTAAAACCTACATTGTTGATGGAGTTGGAAGTACTTAGGACTGTGAAAACAGCACTTTCGCCGAAAGAAATTTAGTTCTCTAAGTCCGTGAAACAGTGAACAGAGAATGTATGAGTTTCTCAAGATTGGTAACAGATAGAAACAAGAGAAAGTACACAGTGATTCATCTACCTAGAGAAGTTACAGAGGTTTACACAGAGAATTCCAAGGATAAGTACAAGAAAATAAGAGAGACTTAGAAAACTGGTAAAACCTACATTGTTGATAGAGTTGTGAGTACTTAGCACTGTGAAAACAGCAGTTTCGCCGAAGGAAATTTAGTTCTCTAAGTCCGTGAAACAGTGAACAGAGAATGTATGAGTTTCTCAAGTTTGGTAACAGATAGAAACAAGCGAAAGTACACAGTGATTCATCTACCTAGAAAAGTTACAGAGGTTTACACAGAGAATTCCAAGGATAAGTACAAGAAAATAAGAGAGACTTAGAAAACTGGTAAAACCTACATTGTTGATAGAGTTGGGAGTACTTAGCACTGTGAAAACAGCACTTTCGCGGAAGGAAATTTAGTTCTCTAAGTCCGTGAAACAGTGAACAGAGAATGTATGAGTTTCTCAAGTTTGGTAACAGATAGAAACAAGCGAAAGTACACAGTGATTCATCTACCTAGAAAAGTTACAGAGGTTTACACAGAGAATTCCAAGGATAAGTACAAGAAAATAAGAGAGACTTAGAAAACTGGTAAAACCTACATTGTTGATAGAGTTGGGAGTACTTAGCACTGTGAAAACAGCACTTTCGCGGAAGGAAATTTAGTTCTCTAAGTCCGAGAAACAGTGAACAGAGAATGTATGAGTTTCTCAAGTTTGGTAACAGATAGAAACAAGCGAAAGTACACAGTGATTCATCTACCTAGAAAAGTTACAGAGGTTTACACAGAGAATTCCAAGGATAAGTACAAGAAAATAAGAGAGACTTAGAAAACTGGTAAAACCTACATTGTTGATAGAGTTGGGAGTACTTAGCACTGTGAAAACAGCACTTTCGCAGAAAGAAATCTACTTCTCTAACACTGGGAAACAGTGAACAGAGAATGTATGAGTTTCTCAAGATTGGTAACAGATAGAAACAAGAGAAAGTACACAGTGATTCATCTACAGAGAAAAGTCACAGAGGTTTACACAGAGAATTCCAAGTATAAGTACAAGAAAATAAGAGAGACTTAGAAAACTGGTAAAAACTACATTGTTGATAGAGTTGGGAGTACTTGGCACGGTGAAAACAGCACTTTCGCCTAAGGAAATTTAGTTCTCTAAGTCCGATAAACAGTGTACAGAGAATGTATGAGTTTCTCAAGTTTGGTAACAGATAGAAACAAGCGAAAGTACACAGTGATTCATCTACCTAGAAAAGTTACAGAGGTTTACACAGAGAATTCCAAGGATAAGTACAAGAAACTAAGAGAGACTTAGAAAACTGGAAAAACTTACATTGTTGGTAGAGTTGGGAGTACTTAGCACTGTGAAAACAGCACTTTCGCCGAAGGAAAATTAGTTCTCTAAGTCTGTGAAACAGTGAACAGAGAATGTATGAGTTTCTCAAGTTTGGTAACAGATAGAAACAAGCGAAAGTACGCAGTGATTCATCTACCTAGAGAAGTTACAGAGGTTTACACAGAGAATTCCAAGGATAAGTACAAGAAAATAAGAGAGACTTAGAAAACTGGTAAAACCTACATTGTTGATAGAGTTGGGAGTACTTAGCACTGTGAAAACAGCAGTTTCGCCGAGGGAAATTTAGTTCTCTAAGTCCGTGAAACAGTGAACAGAGAATGTATGAGTTTCTCAAGTTTGGTAACAGATAGAAACAAGCGAAAGTACACAGTGATTCATCTACCTAGAAAAGTTACAGAGGTTTACACAGAGAATTCCAAGGATAAGTACAAGAAAATAAGAGAGACTTAGAAAACTGGTAAAACCTACTTTGTTGATAGACTTGGGAGTACTTAGCACTGTGAAAACAGCACTTTCGCAGAAAGAACTCTACTTCACTAACACTGGAAACAGTGAACAGAGAATGTATGAGTTTCTCAAGATTGGTAACAGATAGAAACAAGAGAAAGTACACAGTGATTCATCTACCTAGAAAAGTTACAGAGGTTTACACAGAGAATTCCAAGTATAAGTAAAACCGGTAAAACCTACATTGTTGATAGAGTTGGGAGTACTTAGCACTGTGAAAACAGCACTTTCGCAGAAAGAAATCTACTTCTCTAACACTGGGAAACAGTGAACAGAGAATGTATGAGTTTCTCAAGATTGGTAACAGATAGAAACAAGAGAAAGTACACAGTGATTCATATACCTAGAGAAGTTACAGAGGTTTACACAGAGAATTCCAAGTATAAGTACAAGTAAATAAGATATACTTAGAAAACTGGTAAAACCTACATTGTTGATAGCGTTGGGAATACTTAGCACTGTGAAAACAGCACATTCGCCGAGGGAAATTTAGTTCTCTAAGTCCGTGCAACAGTGAACAGAGAATGTATGAGTTTCTCAAGTTTGGTAACAGATAGAAACAAGCGAAAGTACACAGTGATTCATCTACCTAGAAAAGTTACAGAGGTTTACACAGAGAATTCCAAGGATAAGTACAAGAAAATAAGAGACACTTAGAAAACTGGTAAAACCTACATTGTTGATAGAGTTGGGAGTACTTAGCACTGTGAAAACAGCACTTTCGCCGAAGGAAATTTAGTTCTCTAGGTCCGTGAAACAGTGAACAGAGAATGTATGAGTTTCTCAAGTTTGGTAACAGATAGAAACCAGCGAAAGTACACAGTGATTCATCTACCTAGAAAAGTTACAGAGGTTTACACAGAGAAAACCAAGTATAAGTACAAGAAAATAAGAGAGACTTAGAAAACGGGTAAATCCTACATTGTTGATAGAGTTGGGAGTACTTAGCACTGTGAAAACAGCACTTTCGCCGAAGGAAATTCAGCTCCCTAAGTCCGTGAAACAGTGAACAGAGAATGTATGAGTTTCTCAAGATTGGTAACAGATGGAAACAAGAGAAAGTACACAGTGATTCATCTACCTAGAGAAGTTACAGAGGTTTACACAGAGAATTCCAAGGATAAGTACAAGAAAATAAGAGAGACTTAGAAAACTGGTAAAACCTACATTGTTGATAGAGTTGTGAGTACTTAGCACTGTGAAAACAGCAGTTTCGCCGAAGGAAATTTATTTCTCTAAGTCCGTGAAACAGTGAACAGAGAATGTATGAGTTTCTGAAGTTTGGTAACAGATAGAAACAAGCGAAAGTACACAGTGATTCATCTACCTATAAAAGTTACAGAGGTTTACACAGAGAATTCCAAGGATAAGTACAAGAAAATAAGAGAGATTTAGAAAACTGGTAAAACCTACATTGTTAATAGAGTTGGGAGTACTTAGCACTGTGAAAACAGCACTTTCGCAGAAAGAAATCTACTTCTCTAACACTGGGAAACAGTGAACAGAGAATGTATGAGTTTCTCAAGATTGGTAACAGATAGAAACAAGAGAAAGTACACAGTGATTCATCTACAGAGAAAAGTCACAGAGGTTTACACAGAGAATTCCAAGTATAAGTACAAGAAAATAAGAGAGACTTAGAAAACCGGTAAAACCTACATTGTTGATACAGTTGGGAGTACTTAGCACTGTGAAAACAGTACTTTCGCAGAAAGAAATCTATTTCTCTAACACTGGGAAACAGTGAACAGAGAATGTATGAGTTTCTCAAGATTGGTAACAGATAGAAACAAGAGAAAGTACACAGTGATTCATTTACCTAGAGAAGTTACAGAGGTTTATACAGAGAATTCCAAGTATAAGTAAAAGAAAATAAGAGAGACTTAGAAAACTGGTAAAACCTACATTGTTGATAGAGTTGGGAGTACTTAGCACTGTGAAAACAGCACTTTCGCGGAAGGAAATTTAGTTCTCTAAGTCCGTGAAACAGTGAACAGAGAATGTATGAGTTTCTCAAGTTTGGTAACAGATAGAAACAAGCGAAAGTACACAGTGATTCATCTACCTAGAAAAGTTACAGAGGTTTACACAGAGAATTCCAAGGATAAGTACAAGAAAATAAGAGAGACTTAGAAAACTGGTAAAACCTACATTGTTGATAGAGTTGGGAGTACTTAGCACTGTGAAAACAGCACTTTCGCGGAAGGAAATTTAGTTCTCTAAGTCCGTGAATCAGTGAACAGAGAATGTATGAGTTTCTCAAGTTTGGTAACAGATAGAAACAAGCGAAAGTACACAGTGATTCATCTACCTAGAAAAGTTACAGAGGTTTACATAGAGAATTCCAAGGATAAGTACAAGAAAATAAGAGAGACTTAGAAAACTGGTAAAACCTACATTGTTGATAGAGTTGGGAGTACTTAGCACTGTGAAAACAGCACTTTCGCAGAAAGAACTCTACTTCACTAACACTGGAAACAGTGAACAGAGAATGTATGAGTTTCTCAAGATTGGTAACAGATAGAAACAAGAGAAAGTACACAGTGATTCATCTATCTAGAAAAGTTACAGAGGTTTACACAGAGAATTCCAAGTATAAGTAAAACCGGTAAAACCTACATTGTTGATAGAGTTGGGAGTACTTAGCACTGTGAAAACAGCACTTTCGCAGAAAGAAATCTACTTCTCTAACACTGGGAAACAGTGAACAGAGAATGTATGAGTTTCTCAAGATTGGTAACAGATAGAAACAAGAGAAAGTACACAGTGATTCATATACCTAGAGAAGTTACAGAGGTTTACACAGAGAATTCCAAGTATAAGTACAAGAAAATAAGAGAGACTTAGAAAACTGGTAAAACCTACATTGTTGATAGACTTGGGAGTACTTAGCACTGTGAAAACAGCACTTTCGCTGAAGGAAATTTAGTTCTCTAAGTCCGTGAAACAGTGAACAGAGAATGTATGAGTTTCTCAAGATTGGTAACAGATAGAAACAAGAGAAAGTACACAGTGATTCATCTACCTAGAAAAGTTACAGAGGTTTACACAGAGAATTCCAAGTATAAGTAAAACCGGTAAAACCTACATTGTTGATAGAGTTGGGAGTACTTAGCACTGTGAAAACAGCACTTTCGCCGAAAGAAATTCAGCTCCCTAAGTCCGTGAAACAGTGAACAGAGAATGTATGAGTTTCTCAAGATTGGTAACAGATGGAAACAAGAGAAAGTACACAGTGATTCATCTACCTAGAGAAGTTACAGAGGTTTACACAGAGAATTCCAAGGATAAGTACAAGAAAATAAGAGAGACTTAGAAAACTGGTAAAACCTACATTGTTGATAGAGTTGTGAGTACTTAGCACTGTGAAAACAGCAGTTTCGCCGAAGGAAATTTATTTCTCTAAGTCCGTGAAACAGTGAACAGAGAATGTATGAGTTTCTGAAGTTTGGTAACAGATAGAAACAAGCGAAAGTACACAGTGATTCATCTACCTATAAAAGTTACAGAGGTTTACACAGAGAATTCCAAGGATAAGTACAAGAAAATAAGAGAGATTTAGAAAACTGGTAAAACCTACATTGTTAATAGAGTTGGGAGTACTTAGCACTGTGAAAACAGCACTTTCGCAGAAAGAAATCTACTTCTCTAACACTGGGAAACAGTGAACAGAGAATGTATGAGTTTCTCAAGATTGGTAACAGATAGAAACAAGAGAAAGTACACAGTGATTCATCTACAGAGAAAAGTCACAGAGGTTTACACAGAGAATTCCAAGTATAAGTACAAGAAAATAAGAGAGACTTAGAAAACCGGTAAAACCTACATTGTTGATACAGTTGGGAGTACTTAGCACTGTGAAAACAGTACTTTCGCAGAAAGAAATCTATTTCTCTAACACTGGGAAACAGTGAACAGAGAATGTATGAGTTTCTCAAGATTGGTAACAGATAGAAACAAGAGAAAGTACACAGTGATTCATTTACCTAGAGAAGTTACAGAGGTTTATACAGAGAATTCCAAGTATAAGTAAAAGAAAATAAGAGAGACTTAGAAAACTGGTAAAACCTACATTGTTGATAGAGTTGGGAGTACTTAGCACTGTGAAAACAGCACTTTCGCGGAAGGAAATTTAGTTCTCTAAGTCCGTGAAACAGTGAACAGAGAATGTATGAGTTTCTCAAGTTTGGTAACAGATAGAAACAAGCGAAAGTACACAGTGATTCATCTACCTAGAAAAGTTACAGAGGTTTACACAGAGAATTCCAAGGATAAGTACAAGAAAATAAGAGAGACTTAGAAAACTGGTAAAACCTACATTGTTGATAGAGTTGGGAGTACTTAGCACTGTGAAAACAGCACTTTCGCGGAAGGAAATTTAGTTCTCTAAGTCCGTGAATCAGTGAACAGAGAATGTATGAGTTTCTCAAGTTTGGTAACAGATAGAAACAAGCGAAAGTACACAGTGATTCATCTACCTAGAAAAGTTACAGAGGTTTACATAGAGAATTCCAAGGATAAGTACAAGAAAATAAGAGAGACTTAGAAAACTGGTAAAACCTACATTGTTGATAGAGTTGGGAGTACTTAGCACTGTGAAAACAGCACTTTCGCAGAAAGAACTCTACTTCACTAACACTGGAAACAGTGAACAGAGAATGTATGAGTTTCTCAAGATTGGTAACAGATAGAAACAAGAGAAAGTACACAGTGATTCATCTATCTAGAAAAGTTACAGAGGTTTACACAGAGAATTCCAAGTATAAGTAAAACCGGTAAAACCTACATTGTTGATAGAGTTGGGAGTACTTAGCACTGTGAAAACAGCACTTTCGCAGAAAGAAATCTACTTCTCTAACACTGGGAAACAGTGAACAGAGAATGTATGAGTTTCTCAAGATTGGTAACAGATAGAAACAAGAGAAAGTACACAGTGATTCATATACCTAGAGAAGTTACAGAGGTTTACACAGAGAATTCCAAGTATAAGTACAAGAAAATAAGAGAGACTTAGAAAACTGGTAAAACCTACATTGTTGATAGACTTGGGAGTACTTAGCACTGTGAAAACAGCACTTTCGCTGAAGGAAATTTAGTTCTCTAAGTCCGTGAAACAGTGAACAGAGAATGTATGAGTTTCTCAAGATTGGTAACAGATAGAAACAAGAGAAAGTACACAGTGATTCATCTACCTAGAAAAGTTACAGAGGTTTACACAGAGAATTCCAAGTATAAGTAAAACCGGTAAAACCTACATTGTTGATAGAGTTGGGAGTACTTAGCACTGTGAAAACAGCACTTTCGCCGAAAGAAATTCAGCTCCCTAAGTCCGTGAAACAGTGAACAGAGAATGTATGAGTTTCTCAAGATTGGTAACAGATGGAAACAAGAGAAAGTACACAGTGATTCATCTACCTAGAGAAGTTACAGAGGTTTACACAGAGAATTCCAAGGATAAGTACAAGAAAATAAGAGAGACTTAGAAAACTGGTAAAACCTACATTGTTGATAGAGTTGGGAGTACTTAGCACTGTGAAAACAGCACTTTCGCACAAAGAAATCTACTTCTCTAAGAACGCAAAACAGTGAACAGAGAATGTATGAGTTTCTCAAGATTGGTAACAGATAGAAACAAGCGAAAGTACACAGTGATTGATCTACCGAGAAAAGTTACAGAGGTTTACACAGAGAATTCCAAGGATAAGTACAAGAAAATAAGAGAGACTTAGAAAACTGGTAAAACCTACATTGTTGATAGACTTGGGAGTACTTAGCACTGTGAAAACAGCACTTTCGCAGAAAGAACTCTACTTCACTAACACTGGAAACAGTGAACAGAGAATGTATGAGTTTCTCAAGATTGGTAACAGATAGAAACAAGAGAAAGTACACAGTGATTCATCTACCTAGAAAAGTTACAGAGGTTTACACAGAGAATTCCAAGTATAAGTAAAACCGGTAAAACCTACATTGTTGATAGAGTTGGGAGTACTTAGCACTGTGAAAACAGCACTTTCGCAGAAGGAAATTTAGTTCTCTAAGTCCATGAAACAGTGAACAGAGAATGTATGAGTTTCTCAAGTTTGGTAACAGATAGAAACAAGCGAAAGTACACAGTGATTCATCTACCTAGAAAAGTTACAGAGGTTTACACAGAGAATTCCAGGGATAAGTACAAGAAAATCAGAGAGACTTAGAAAACTGGTAAAACCTACATTGTTGATAGAGTTGGGAGTACTTAGCAATGTGAAAACAGCACTTTCGCCGAAGGAAATTTAGTTCTCTAAGTCCGTGAAACAGTGAACAGAAAATGTATGAGTTTCTCAATTTTGGTAACAGATAGAAACAAGCGAAAGTACACAGTGATTCATATACCTAGAAAAGTTACAGAGGTTTACACAGAGAATTCCAAGGATAAGTACAAGAAAATAAGGGAGACGTAGAAAACTGGTAAAACCTACATTGTTGATAGAGTTGGGAGTACTTAGCACTGTGAAAACAGCACCGTCGCCGAAGGAAATTTAGTTCTCTAAGTCCGTGAAACAGTGAATAGAGAATGTATGAGTTTTTCAAGTTTGGTAACAGATAGAAACAAGAGAAAGTACACAGTGATTCATCTACCTAGAAAAGTTATAGAGGTTTACACAGAGAATTCCAAGTATAAGTACAAGAAAATAAGAGAGACTTAGAAAACTGGTAAAACCTACATTGTTAATAGAGTTGGGAGTACTTAGCACTGTGAAAACAGCACTTTCGCAGAAAGAAATCTACTTCTCTAACACTGGGAAACAGTGAACAGAGAATGTATGAGTTTCTCAAGATTGGTAACAGATAGAAACAAGAGAAAGTACACAGTGATTCACATACCTAGAGAAGTTACAGAGGTTTACACAGAGAATTCCAAATATAAGTACAACAAAATAAGAGAGACTTAGGAAACCGGTAAAACCTACATTGTTGATAGAGTTGGGAGTACTTAGCACTGTGAAAGCAGCACTTTCGCAGAAAGAAATCTACTTCTCTAAGACTGGGAAACAGTGAACAGAGAATGTATGAGTTTCTCAAGATAGGTAACAGATAGAAACAAGAGAAAGTACACAGTGATTCATCTACCTAGAGAAGTTACAGAGGTTTACACAGAGAATTCCAAGTGTTACTCCAAGAAAATAAGAGAGACTTAGAAAACTGGTAAAACCTACATTGTTGATAGAGTTGGGAGTACTTAGCACTGTGAAAACAGCACTTTCGCCGAAGGAAATTTAGTTCTCTAAGTCCGTGAAACAGTGAACAGAGAATGTATGAGTTTCTCAAGTTTGGTAACAGATAGAAACAAGCGAAAGTACACAGTGATTCATCTACCTAGAAAAGTTACAGAGGTTTACACAGAGAATTCCAAGGATAAGTACAAGAAAATAAGAGAGACTTAGAAAACTGGTAAAACCTACATTGTTAATAGAGTTGGGAGTACTTAGCACTGTGAAAACAGGACTTTCGCAGAAAGAAATTTACTTCTCTAACTCTGGGAGACAGTGAACAGAGAGTGTATGAGTTTCTCAAGTTTGGTAACAGATAGAAACAAGAGAAAATACACAGTGATTCATCTACCTAGAAAAGTTACAGAGGTTTACACAGAGAATTCCAAGTATAAGTACAAGAAAATAAGAGAGACTTAGAAAACTGGTAAAACCTACATTGTTGATGGAGTTGGAAGTACTTAGGACTGTGAAAACAGCACTTTCGCCGAAAGAAATTTAGTTCTCTAAGTCCGTGAAACAGTGAACAGAGAATGTATGAGTTTCTCAAGATTGGTAACAGATAGAAACAAGAGAAAGTACACAGTGATTCATCTACCTAGAGAAGTTACAGAGGTTTACACAGAGAATTCCAAGGATAAGTACAAGAAAATAAGAGAGACTTAGAAAACTGGTAAAACCTACATTGTTGATAGAGTTGTGAGTACTTAGCACTGTGAAAACAGCAGTTTCGCCGAAGGAAATTTAGTTCTCTAAGTCCGTGAAACAGTGAACAGAGAATGTATGAGTTTCTCAAGTTTGGTAACAGATAGAAACAAGCGAAAGTACACAGTGATTCATCTACCTAGAAAAGTTACAGAGGTTTACACAGAGAATTCCAAGGATAAGTACAAGAAAATAAGAGAGACTTAGAAAACTGGTAAAACCTACATTGTTGATAGAGTTGGGAGTACTTAGCACTGTGAAAACAGCACTTTCGCGGAAGGAAATTTAGTTCTCTAAGTCCGTGAAACAGTGAACAGAGAATGTATGAGTTTCTCAAGTTTGGTAACAGATAGAAACAAGCGAAAGTACACAGTGATTCATCTACCTAGAAAAGTTACAGAGGTTTACACAGAGAATTCCAAGGATAAGTACAAGAAAATAAGAGAGACTTAGAAAACTGGTAAAACCTACATTGTTGATAGAGTTGGGAGTACTTAGCACTGTGAAAACAGCACTTTCGCGGAAGGAAATTTAGTTCTCTAAGTCCGAGAAACAGTGAACAGAGAATGTATGAGTTTCTCAAGTTTGGTAACAGATAGAAACAAGCGAAAGTACACAGTGATTCATCTACCTAGAAAAGTTACAGAGGTTTACACAGAGAATTCCAAGGATAAGTACAAGAAAATAAGAGAGACTTAGAAAACTGGTAAAACCTACATTGTTGATAGAGTTGGGAGTACTTAGCACTGTGAAAACAGCACTTTCGCAGAAAGAAATCTACTTCTCTAACACTGGGAAACAGTGAACAGAGAATGTATGAGTTTCTCAAGATTGGTAACAGATAGAAACAAGAGAAAGTACACAGTGATTCATCTACAGAGAAAAGTCACAGAGGTTTACACAGAGAATTCCAAGTATAAGTACAAGAAAATAAGAGAGACTTAGAAAACCGGTAAAACCTACATTGTTGATAGAGTTGGGAGTACTTAGCACTGTGAAAACAGTACTTTCGCAGAAAGAAATCTATTTCTCTAACACTGGGAAACAGTGAACAGAGAATGTATGAGTTTCTCAAGATTGGTAACAGATAGAAACAAGAGAAAGTACACAGTGATTCATTTACCTAGAGAAGTTACAGAGGTTTACACAGAGAATTCCAAGTATAAGTACAAGAAAATAAGAGAGACTTAGAAAACTGGTAAAAGCTACATTGTTGATAGAGTTGGGAGTACTTAGCACTGTGAAAACAGCACTTTCGCGGAAGGAAATTTAGTTCTCTAAGTCCGTGAAACAGTGAACAGAGAATGTATGAGTTTCTCAAGTTTGGTAACAGATAGAAACAAGCGAAAGTACACAGTGATTCATCTACCTAGAAAAGTTACAGAGGTTTACACAGAGAATTCCAAGGATAAGTACAAGAAAATAAGAGAGACTTAGAAAACTGGTAAAACCTACATTGTTGATAGAGTTGGGAGTACTTAGCACTGTGAAAACAGCACTTTCGCTGAAGGAAATTTAGTTCTCTAAGTCCGTGAAACAGTGAACAGAGAATGTATAAGTTTCTCAAGATTGGTAACAGATAGAAACAAGCGACAGTACACAGTGATTCATCTACCTAGAAAAGTTACAGAGGTTTACACAGAGAATTCCAAGGATAAGTACAAGAAAATAAGAGAGACTTAGAAAACTGGTAAAACCTACATTGTTGATAGACTTGGGAGTACTTAGCACTGTGAAAACAGCACTTTCGCAGAAAGAACTCTACTTCACTAACACTGGAAACAGTGAACAGAGAATGTATGAGTTTCTCAAGATTGGTAACAGATAGAAACAAGAGAAAGTACACAGTGATTCATCTACCTAGAAAAGTTACAGAGGTTTACACAGAGAATTCCAAGTATAAGTAAAACCGGTAAAACCTACATTGTTGATAGAGTTGGGAGTACTTAGCACTGTGAAAACAGCACTTTCGCAGAAAGAAATCTACTTCTCTAACACTGGGAAACAGTGAACAGAGAATGTATGAGTTTCTCAAGATTGGTAACAGATAGAAACAAGAGAAAGTACACAGTGATTCATATACCTAGAGAAGTTACAGAGGTTTACACAGAGAATTCCAAGTATAAGTACAAGAAAATAAGAGAGACTTAGAAAACTGGTAAAACCTACATTGTTGATAGACTTGGGAGTACTTAGCACTGTGAAAACAGCACTTTCGCTGAAGGAAATTTAGTTCTCTAAGTCCGTGAAACAGTGAACAGAGAATGTATGAGTTTCTCAAGATTGGTAACAGATAGAAACAAGAGAAAGTACACAGTGATTCATCTACCTAGAAAAGTTACAGAGGTTTACACAGAGAATTCCAAGTATAAGTAAAACCGGTAAAACCTACATTGTTGATAGAGTTGGGAGTACTTAGCACTGTGAAAACAGCACTTTCGCCGAAAGAAATTCAGCTCCCTAAGTCCGTGAAACAGTGAACAGAGAATGTATGAGTTTCTCAAGATTGGTAACAGATGGAAACAAGAGAAAGTACACAGTGATTCATCTACCTAGAGAAGTTACAGAGGTTTACACAGAGAATTCCAAGGATAAGTACAAGAAAATAAGAGAGACTTAGAAAACTGGTAAAACCTACATTGTTGATAGAGTTGGGAGTACTTAGCACTGTGAAAACAGCACTTTCGCACAAAGAAATCTACTTCTCTAAGAACGCAAAACAGTGAACAGAGAATGTATGAGTTTCTCAAGATTGGTAACAGATAGAAACAAGCGAAAGTACACAGTGATTGATCTACCGAGAAAAGTTACAGAGGTTTACACAGAGAATTCCAAGGATAAGTACAAGAAAATAAGAGAGACTTAGAAAACTGGTAAAACCTACATTGTTGATAGACTTGGGAGTACTTAGCACTGTGAAAACAGCACTTTCGCAGAAAGAACTCTACTTCACTAACACTGGAAACAGTGAACAGAGAATGTATGAGTTTCTCAAGATTGGTAACAGATAGAAACAAGAGAAAGTACACAGTGATTCATCTACCTAGAAAAGTTACAGAGGTTTACACAGAGAATTCCAAGTATAAGTAAAACCGGTAAAACCTACATTGTTGATAGAGTTGGGAGTACTTAGCACTGTGAAAACAGCACTTTCGCAGAAGGAAATTTAGTTCTCTAAGTCCATGAAACAGTGAACAGAGAATGTATGAGTTTCTCAAGTTTGGTAACAGATAGAAACAAGCGAAAGTACACAGTGATTCATCTACCTAGAAAAGTTACAGAGGTTTACACAGAGAATTCCAGGGATAAGTACAAGAAAATCAGAGAGACTTAGAAAACTGGTAAAACCTACATTGTTGATAGAGTTGGGAGTACTTAGCAATGTGAAAACAGCACTTTCGCCGAAGGAAATTTAGTTCTCTAAGTCCGTGAAACAGTGAACAGAAAATGTATGAGTTTCTCAATTTTGGTAACAGATAGAAACAAGCGAAAGTACACAGTGATTCATATACCTAGAAAAGTTACAGAGGTTTACACAGAGAATTCCAAGGATAAGTACAAGAAAATAAGGGAGACGTAGAAAACTGGTAAAACCTACATTGTTGATAGAGTTGGGAGTACTTAGCACTGTGAAAACAGCACCGTCGCCGAAGGAAATTTAGTTCTCTAAGTCCGTGAAACAGTGAATAGAGAATGTATGAGTTTTTCAAGTTTGGTAACAGATAGAAACAAGAGAAAGTACACAGTGATTCATCTACCTAGAAAAGTTATAGAGGTTTACACAGAGAATTCCAAGTATAAGTACAAGAAAATAAGAGAGACTTAGAAAACTGGTAAAACCTACATTGTTAATAGAGTTGGGAGTACTTAGCACTGTGAAAACAGCACTTTCGCAGAAAGAAATCTACTTCTCTAACACTGGGAAACAGTGAACAGAGAATGTATGAGTTTCTCAAGATTGGTAACAGATAGAAACAAGAGAAAGTACACAGTGATTCACATACCTAGAGAAGTTACAGAGGTTTACACAGAGAATTCCAAATATAAGTACAAGAAAATAAGAGAGACTTAGGAAACCGGTAAAACCTACATTGTTGATAGAGTTGGGAGTACTTAGCACTGTGAAAGCAGCACTTTCGCAGAAAGAAATCTACTTCTCTAAGACTGGGAAACAGTGAACAGAGAATGTATGAGTTTCTCAAGATAGGTAACAGATAGAAACAAGAGAAAGTACACAGTGATTCATCTACCTAGAGAAGTTACAGAGGTTTACACAGAGAATTCCAAGTGTTACTCCAAGAAAATAAGAGAGACTTAGAAAACTGGTAAAACCTACATTGTTGATAGAGTTGGGAGTACTTAGCACTGTGAAAACAGCACTTTCGCCGAAGGAAATTTAGTTCTCTAAGTCCGTGAAACAGTGAACAGAGAATGTATGAGTTTCTCAAGTTTGGTAACAGATAGAAACAAGCGAAAGTACACAGTGATTCATCTACCTAGAAAAGTTACAGAGGTTTACACAGAGAATTCCAAGGATAAGTACAAGAAAATAAGAGAGACTTAGAAAACTGGTAAAACCTACATTGTTAATAGAGTTGGGAGTACTTAGCACTGTGAAAACAGGACTTTCGCAGAAAGAAATTTACTTCTTAACTCTGGGAGACAGTGAACAGAGAATGTATGAGTTTCTCAAGTTTGGTAACAGATAGAAACAAGAGAAAATACACAGTGATTCATCTACCTAGAAAAGTTACAGAGGTTTACACAGAGAATTCCAAGTATAAGTACAAGAAAATAAGAGAGACTTAGAAAACTGGTAAAACCTACATTGTTGATGGAGTTGGAAGTACTTAGGACTGTGAAAACAGCACTTTCGCCGAAAGAAATTTAGTTCTCTAAGTCCGTGAAACAGTGAACAGAGAATGTATGAGTTTCTCAAGATTGGTAACAGATAGAAACAAGAGAAAGTACACAGTGATTCATCTACCTAGAGAAGTTACAGAGGTTTACACAGAGAATTCCAAGGATAAGTACAAGAAAATAAGAGAGACTTAGAAAACTGGTAAAACCTACATTGTTGATAGAGTTGTGAGTACTTAGCACTGTGAAAACAGCAGTTTCGCCGAAGGAAATTTAGTTCTCTAAGTCCGTGAAACAGTGAACAGAGAATGTATGAGTTTCTCAAGTTTGGTAACAGATAGAAACAAGCGAAAGTACACAGTGATTCATCTACCTAGAAAAGTTACAGAGGTTTACACAGAGAATTCCAAGGATAAGTACAAGAAAATAAGAGAGACTTAGAAAACTGGTAAAACCTACATTGTTGATAGAGTTGGGAGTACTTAGCACTGTGAAAACAGCACTTTCGCGGAAGGAAATTTAGTTCTCTAAGTCCGTGAAACAGTGAACAGAGAATATATGAGTTTCTCAAGTTTGGTAACAGATAGAAACAAGCGAAAGTACACAGTGATTCATCTACCTAGAAAAGTTACAGAGGTTTACACAGAGAATTCCAAGGATAAGTACAAGAAAATAAGAGAGACTTAGAAAACTGGTAAAACCTACATTGTTGATAGAGTTGGGAGTACTTAGCACTGTGAAAACAGCACTTTCGCGGAAGGAAATTTAGTTCTCTAAGTCCGAGAAACAGTGAACAGAGAATGTATGAGTTTCTCAAGTTTGGTAACAGATAGAAACAAGCGAAAGTACACAGTGATTCATCTACCTAGAAAAGTTACAGAGGTTTACACAGAGAATTCCAAGGATAAGTACAAGAAAATAAGAGAGACTTAGAAAACTGGTAAAACCTACATTGTTGATAGAGTTGGGAGTACTTAGCACTGTGAAAACAGCACTTTCGCAGAAAGAAATCTACTTCTCTAACACTGGGAAACAGTGAACAGAGAATGTATGAGTTTCTCAAGATTGGTAACAGATAGAAACAAGAGAAAGTACACAGTGATTCATCTACAGAGAACAGTCACAGAGGTTTACACAGAGAATTCCAAGTATAAGTACAAGAAAATAAGAGAGACTTAGAAAACCGGTAAAACCTACATTGTTGATAGAGTTGGGAGTACTTAGCACTGTGAAAACAGTACTTTCGCAGAAAGAAATCTATTTCTCTAACACTGGGAAACAGTGAACAGAGAATGTATGAGTTTCTCAAGATTGGTAACAGATAGAAACAAGAGAAAGTACACAGTGATTCATTTACCTAGAGAAGTTACAGAGGTTTACACAGAGAATTCCAAGTATAAGTACAAGAAAATAAGAGAGACTTAGAAAACTGGTAAAAGCTACATTGTTGATAGAGTTGGGAGTACTTAGCACTGTGAAAACAGCACTTTCGCGGAAGGAAATTTAGTTCTCTAAGTCCGTGAAACAGTGAACAGAGAATGTATGAGTTTCTCAAGTTTGGTAACAGATAGAAACAAGCGAAAGTACACAGTGATTCATCTACCTAGAAAAGTTACAGAGGTTTACACAGAGAATTTCAAGGATAAGTACAAGAAAATAAGAGAGACTTAGAAAACTGGTAAAACCTACATTGTTGATAGAGTTGGGAGTACTTAGCACTGTGAAAACAGCACTTTCGCTGAAGGAAATTTAGTTCTCTAAGTCCGTGAAACAGTGAACAGAGAATGTATAAGTTTCTCAAGATTGGTAACAGATAGAAACAAGCGACAGTACACAGTGATTCATCTACCTAGAAAAGTTACAGAGGTTTACACAGAGAATTCCAAGGATAAGTACAAGAAAATAAGAGAGACTTAGAAAACTGGTAAAACCTACATTGTTCATAGACTTGGGAGTACTTAGCACTGTGAAAACAGCACTTTCGCAGAAAGAACTCTACTTCACTAACACTGGAAAGAGTGAACAGAGAATGTATGAGTTTCTCAAGATTGGTAACAGATAGAAACAAGAGAAAGTACACAGTGATTCATCTACCTAGAAAAGTTACAGAGGTTTACACAGAGAATTCCAAGTATAAGTAAAACCGGTAAAACCTACATTGTTGATAGAGTTGGGAGTACTTAGCACTGTGAAAACAGCACTTTCGCAGAAAGAAATCTACTTCTCTAACACTGGGAAACAGTGAACAGAGAATGTATGAGTTTCTCAAGATTGGTAACAGATAGAAACAAGAGAAAGTACACAGTGATTCATATACCTAGAGAAGTTACAGAGGTTTACACAGAGAATTCCAAGTATAAGTACAAGTAAATAAGATATACTTAGAAAACTGGTAAAACCTACATTGTTGATAGCGTTGGGAATACTTAGCACTGTGAAAACAGCAGATTCGCCGAGGGAAATTTAGTTCTCTAAGTCCGTGAAACAGTGAACAGAGAATGTATGAGTTTCTCAAGTTTGGTAACAGATAGAAACAAGCGAAAGTACACAGTGATTCATCTACCTAGAAAAGTTACAGAGGTTTACACAGAGAATTCCAAGGATAAGTACAAGAAAATAAGAGAGACTTAGAAAACTGGTAAAACCTACCTTGTTGATAGAGTTGGGAGTACTTAGCACTGTGAAAACAGCACTTTCGCCGAAGGAAATTTAGTTCTCTAGGTCCGTGAAACAGTGAACAGAGAATGTATGAGTTTCTCAAGTTTGGTAACAGATAGAAACCAGCGAAAGTACACAGTGATTCATCTACCTAGAAAAGTTACAGAGGTTTACACAGAGAAAACCAAGTATAAGTACAAGAAAATAAGAGAGACTTAGAAAACGGGTAAAACCTACATTGTTGATAGAGTTGGGAGTACTTAGCACTGTGAAAACAGCACTTTCGCCGAAAGAAATTCAGCTCCCTAAGTCCGTGAAACAGTGAACAGAGAATGTATGAGTTTCTCAAGATTGGTAACAGATGGAAACAAGAGAAAGTACACAGTGATTCATCTACCTAGAGAAGTTACAGAGGTTTACACAGAGAATTCCAAGGATAAGTACAAGAAAATAAGAGAGACTTAGAAAACTGGTAAAACCTACATTGTTGATAGAGTTGGGAGTACTTAGCACTGTGAAAACAGCACTTTCGCACAAAGAAATCTACTTCTCTAAGAACGCAAAACAGTGAACAGAGAATGTATGAGTTTCTCAAGATTGGTAACAGATAGAAACAAGCGAAAGTACACAGTGATTGATCTACCGAGAAAAGTTACAGAGGTTTACACAGAGAATTCCAAGTATAAGTAAAACTGGTAAAACCTACATTGTTGATAGAGTTGGGAGTACTTAGCACTGTGAAAACAGCACTTTCGCAGAAGGAAATTTAGTTCTCTAAGTCCATGAAACAGTGAACAGAGAATGTATGAGTTTCTCAAGTTTGGTAACAGATAGAAACAAGCGAAAGTACACAGTGATTCATCTACCTAGAAAAGTTACAGAGGTTTACACAGAGAATTCCAGGGATAAGTACAAGAAAATAAGAGAGACTTAGAAAACTGGTAAAACCTACATTGTTGATAGAGTTGGGAGTACTTAGCAATGTGAAAACAGCACTTTCGCCGAAGGAAATTTAGTTCTCTAAGTCCGTGAAACAGTGAACAGAAAATGTATGAGTTTCTCAATTTTGGTAACAGATAGAAACAAGCGAAAGTACACAGTGATTCATATACCTAGAAAAGTTACAGAGGTTTACACAGAGAATTCCAAGGATAAGTACAAGAAAATAAGGGAGACGTAGAAAACTGGTAAAACCTACATTGTTGATAGAGTTGGGAGTACTTAGCACTGTGAAAACAGCACCGTCGCCGAAGGAAATTTAGTTCTCTAAGTCCGTGAAACAGTGAATAGAGAATGTATGAGTTTTTCAAGTTTGGTAACAGATAGAAACAAGAGAAAGTACACAGTGATTCATCTACCTAGAAAAGTTATAGAGGTTTACACAGAGAATTCCAAGTATAAGTACAAGAAAATAAGAGAGACTTAGAAAACTGGTAAAACCTACATTGTTAATAGAGTTGGGAGTACTTAGCACTGTGAAAACAGCACTTTCGCAGAAAGAAATCTACTTCTCTAACACTGGGAAACAGTGAATAGAGAATGTATGAGTTTCTCAAGATTGGTAACAGATAGAAACAAGAGAAAGTACACAGTGATTCACATACCTAGAGAAGTTACAGAGGTTTACACAGAGAATTCCAAGTATAAGTACAAGAAAATAAGAGAGACTTAGGAAACCGGTAATACCTACATTGTTGATAGAGTTGGGAGTACTTAGCACTGTGAAAGCAGCACTTTCGCAGAAAGAAATCTACTTCTCTAAGACTGGGAAACAGTGAACAGAGAATGTATGAGTTTCTCAAGATAGGCAACAGATAGAAACAAGAGAAAGTACACAGTGATTCATCTACCTAGAGAAGTTACAGAGGTTTACACAGAGAATTCCAAGTGTTACTCCAAGAAAATAAGAGAGACTTAGAAAACTGGTAAAACCTACATTGTTGATAGAGTTGGGAGTACTTAGCACTGTGAAAACAGCACTTTCGCAAAGGAAATTTAGTTCTCTAAGTCCGTGAAACAGTGAACAGAGAATGTATGAGTTTCTCAAGTTTGGTAACAGATAGAAACAAGCGAAAGTACACAGTGATTCATCTACCTAGAAAAGTTACAGAGGTTTACACAGAGAATTCCAAGGATAAGTACAAGAAAATAAGAGAGACTTAGAAAACTGGTAAAACCTACATTGTTAATAGAGTTGGGAGTACTTAGCACTGTGAAAACAGGACTTTCGCAGAAAGAAATTTACTTCTCTAACACTGGGAGACAGTGAACACAGAATGTATGAGTTTCTCAAGTTTGGTAACAGATAGAAACAAGAGAAAATACACAGTGATTCATCTACCTAGAAAAGTTACAGAGGTTTACACAGAGAATTCCAAGTATAAGTACAAGAAAATAAGAGAGACTTAGAAAACTGGTAAAACCTACATTGTTGATAGAGTTGGAAGTACTTAGGACTGTGAAAACAGCACTTTCGCCGAAAGAAATTTAGTTCTCTAAGTCCGTGAAACAGTGAACAGAGAATGTATGAGTTTCTCAAGATTGGTAACAGATAGAAACAAGAGAAAGTACACAGTGATTCATCTACCTAGAGAAGTTACAGAGGTTTACACAGAGAATTCCAAGGATAAGTACAAGAAAATAAGAGAGACTTAGAAAACTGGTAAAACCTACATTGTTGATAGAGTTGTGAGTACTTAGCACTGTGAAAACAGCAGTTTCGCCGAAGGAAATTTAGTTCTCTAAGTCCGTGAAACAGTGAACAGAGAATGTATGAGTTTCTCAAGTTTGGTAACAGATAGAAAGAAGCGAAAGTACACAGTGATTCATCTACCTAGAAAAGTTACAGAGGTTTACACAGAGAATTCCAAGGATAAGTACAAGAAAATAAGAGAGACTTAGAAAACTGGTAAAACCTACATTGTTGATAGAGTTGGGAGTACTTAGCACTGTGAAAACAGCACTTTCGCGGAAGGAAATTTAGTTCTCTAAGTCCGAGAAACAGTGAACAGAGAATGTATGAGTTTCTCAAGTTTGGTAACAGATAGAAACAAGCGAAAGTACACAGTGATTCATCTACCTAGAAAAGTTACAGAGGTTTACACAGAGAATTCCAAGGATAAGTACAAGAAAATAAGAGAGACTTAGAAAACTGGTAAAACCTACATTGTTGATAGAGTTGGGAGTACTTAGCACTGTGAAAACAGCACTTTCGCAGAAAGAACTCTACTTCACTAACACTGGAAACAGTGAACAGAGAATGTATGAGTTTCTCAAGATTGGTAACAGATAGAAACAAGAGAAAGTACACAGTGATTCATCTATCTAGAAAAGTTACAGAGGTTTACACAGAGAATTCCAAGTATAAGTAACACCGGTAAAACCTACATTGTTGATAGAGTTGGGAGTACTTAGCACTGTGAAAACAGCACTTTCGCAGAAAGAAATCTACTTCTCTAACACTGGGAAACAGTGAACAGAGAATGTATGAGTTTCTCAAGATTGGTAACAGATAGAAACAAGAGAAAGTACACAGTGATTCATCTACCTAGAGAAGTTACAGAGGTTTACACAGAGAATTCCAAGTATAAGTACAAGTAAATAAGATATACTTAGAAAACTGGTAAAACCTACATTGTTGATAGCGTTGGGAATACTTAGCACTGTGAAAACAGCAGATTCGCCGAGGGAAATTTAGTTCTCTAAGTCCGTGAAACAGTGAACAGAGAATGTATGAGTTTCTCAAGTTTGGTAACAGATAGAAACAAGCGAAAGTACACAGTGATTCATCTACCTAGAAAAGTTACAGAGGTTTACACAGAGAATTCCAAGGATAAGTACAAGAAAATAAGAGAGACTTAGAAAACTGGTAAAACCTACCTTGTTGATAGAGTTGGGAGTACTTAGCACTGTGAAAACAGCACTTTCGCCGAAGGAAATTTAGTTCTCTAGGTCCGTGAAACAGTGAACAGAGAATGTATGAGTTTCTCAAGTTTGGTAACAGATAGAAACCAGCGAAAGTACACAGTGATTCATCTACCTAGAAAAGTTACAGAGGTTTACACAGAGAAAACCAAGTATAAGTACAAGAAAATAAGAGAGACTTAGAAAACGGGTAAAACCTACATTGTTGATAGAGTTGGGAGTACTTAGCACTGTGAAAACAGCACTTTCGCCGAAAGAAATTCAGCTCCCTAAGTCCGTGAAACAGTGAACAGAGAATGTATGAGTTTCTCAAGATTGGTAACAGATGGAAACAAGAGAAAGTACACAGTGATTCATCTACCTAGAGAAGTTACAGAGGTTTACACAGAGAATTCCAAGTATAAGTACAAGAAAATAAGAGAGACTTAGAAAACTGGTAAAACCTACATTGTTGATAGAGTTGTGAGTACTTAGCACTGTGAAAACAGCAGTTTCGCCGAAGGAAATTTATTTCTCTAAGTCCGTGAAACAGTGAACAGAGAATGTATGAGTTTCTGAAGTTTGGTAACAGATAGAAACAAGCGAAAGTACACAGTGATTCATCTACCTATAAAAGTTACAGAGGTTTACACAGAGAATTCCAAGGATAAGTACAAGAAAATAAGAGAGATTTAGAAAACGGGTAAAACCTACATTGTTAATAGAGTTGGGAGTACTTAGCACTGTGAAAACAGCACTTTCGCAGAAAGAAATCTACTTCTCTAACACTGGGAAACAGTGAACAGAGAATGTATGAGTTTCTCAAGATTGGTAACAGATAGAAACAAGAGAAAGTACACAGTCATTCATCTACAGAGAAAAGTCACAGAGGTTTACACAGAGAATTCCAAGTATAAGTACAAGAAAATAAGAGAGACTTAGAAAACCGGTAAAACCTACATTGTTGATAGAGTTGGGAGTACTTAGCACTGTGAAAACAGTACTTTCGCAGAAAGAAATCTATTTCTCTAACACTGGGAAACAGTGAACAGAGAATGTATGAGTTTCTCAAGATTGGTAACAGATAGAAACAAGAGAAAGTACACAGTGATTCATTTACCTAGAGAAGTTACAGAGGTTTACACAGAGAATTCCAAGTATAAGTACAAGAAAATAAGAGAGACTTAGAAAACTGGTAAAAGCTACATTGTTGATAGAGTTGGGAGTACTTAGCACTGTGAAAACAGCACTTTCGCCGAAGGAAATTTAGTTCTCTAAGTCCGTGAAACAGTGAACAGAGAATGTATGAGTTTCTCAAGTTTGGTAACAGATAGAAACAAGCGAAAGTACACAGTGATTCATCTACCTAGAAAAGTTACAGAGGTTTACACAGAGAATTCCAAGGATAAGTACAAGAAAATAAGAGAGACTTAGAAAACTGGTAAAACCTACATTGTTGATAGAGTTGGGAGTACTTAGCACTGTGAAAACAGCACTTTCGCTGAAGGAAATTTAGTTCTCTAAGTCCGTGAAACAGTGAACAGAGAATGTATGAGTTTCTCAAGATTGGTAACAGATAGAAACAAGCGACAGTACACAGTGATTCATCTACCTAGAAAAGTTACAGAGGTTTACACAGAGAATTCCAAGGATAAGTACAAGAAAATAAGAGAGACTTAGAAAACTGGTAAAACCTACATTGTTGATAGACTTGGGAGTACTTAGCACTGTGAAAACAGCACTTTCGCAGAAAGAACTCTACTTCACTAACACTGGAAACAGTGAACAGAGAATGTATGAGTTTCTCAAGATTGGTAACAGATAGAAACAAGAGAAAGTACACAGTGATTCATCTATCTAGAAAAGTTACAGAGGTTTACACAGAGAATTCCAAGTATAAGTAAAACCGGTAAAACCTACATTGTTGATAGAGTTGGGAGTACTTAGCACTGTGAAAACAGCACTTTCGCAGAAAGAAATCTACTTCTCTAACACTGGGAAACAGTGAACAGAGAATGTATGAGTTTCTCAAGATTGGTAACAGATAGAAACAAGAGAAAGTACACAGTGATTCATATACCTAGAGAAGTTACAGAGGTTTACACAGAGAATTCCAAGTATAAGTACAAGTAAATAAGATATACTTAGAAAACTGGTAAAACCTACATTGTTGATAGCGTTGGGAATACTTAGCACTGTTAAAACAGCACATTCGCCGAGGGAAATTTAGTTCTCTAAGTCCGTGAAACAGTGAACAGAGAATGTATGAGTTTCTCAAGTTTGGTAACAGATAGAAACAAGCGAAAGTACACAGTGATTCATCTACCTAGAAAAGTTACAGAGGTTTACACAGAGAATTCCAAGGATAAGTACAAGAAAATAAGAGAGACTTAGAAAACTGGTAAAACCTACCTTGTTGATAGAGTTGGGAGTACTTAGCACTGTGAAAACAGCACTTTCGCCGAAGGAAATTTAGTTCTCTAGGTCCGTGAAACAGTGAACAGAGAATGTATGAGTTTCTCAAGTTTGGTAACAGATAGAAACCAGCGAAAGTACACAGTGATTCATCTACCTAGAAACGTTACAGAGGTTTACACAGAGAAAACCAAGTATAAGTACAAGAAAATAAGAGAGACTTAGAAAACGGGTAAAACCTACATTGTTGATAGAGTTGGGAGTACTTAGCACTGTGAAAACAGCACTTTCGCCGAAAGAAATTCAGCTCCCTAAGTCCGTGAAACAGTGAACAGAGAATGTATGAGTTTCTCAAGATTGGTAACAGATGGAAACAAGAGAAAGTACACAGTGATTCATCTACCTAGAGAAGTTACAGAGGTTTACACAGAGAATTCCAAGGATAAGTACAAGAAAATAAGAGAGACTTAGAAAACTGGTAAAACCTACATTGTTGATAGAGTTGGGAGTACTTAGCACTGTGAAAACAGCACTTTCGCACAAAGAAATCTACTTCTCTAAGAACACAAAACAGTGAACAGAGAATGTATGAGTTTCTCAAGATTGGTAACAGATAGAAACAAGCGAAAGTACACAGTGATTGATCTACCGAGAAAAGTTACAGAGGTTTACACAGAGAATTCCAAGGATAAGTACAAGAAAATAAGAGAGACTTAGAAAACTGGTAAAACCTACATTGTTGATAGACTTGGGAGTACTTAGCACTGTGAAAACAGCACTTTCGCAGAAAGAACTCTACTTCACTAACACTGGAAACAGTGAACAGAGAATGTATGAGTTTCTCAAGATTGGTAACAGATAGAAACAAGAGAAAGTACACAGTGATTCATCTACCTAGAAAAGTTACAGAGGTTTACACAGAGAATTCCAAGTATAAGTAAAACCGGTAAAACCTACATTGTTGATAGAGTTGGGAGTACTTAGCACTGTGAAAACAGCACTTTCGCAGAAGGAAATTTAGTTCTCTAAGTCCATGAAACAGTGAACAGAGAATGTATGAGTTTCTCAAGTTTGGTAACAGATAGAAACAAGCGAAAGTACACAGTGATTCATCTACCTAGAAAAGTTACAGAGGTTTACACAGAGAATTCCAGGGATAAGTACAAGAAAATAAGAGAGACTTAGAAAACTGGTAAAACCTACATTGTTGATAGAGTTGGGAGTACTTAGCAATGTGAAAACAGCACTTTCGCCGAAGGAAATTTAGTTCTCTAAGTCCGTGAAACAGTGAACAGAAAATGTATGAGTTTCTCAATTTTGGTAACAGATAGAAACAAGCGAAAGTACACAGTGATTCATATACTTAGAAAAGTTACAGAGGTTTACACAGAGAATTCCACGGATAAGTACAAGAAAATAAGGGAGACGTAGAAAACTGGTAAAACCTACATTGTTGATAGAGTTGGGAGTACTTAGCACTGTGAAAACAGCACCGTCGCCGAAGGAAATTTAGTTCTCTAAGTCCGTGAAACAGTGAATAGAGAATGTATGAGTTTTTCAAGTTTGGTAACAGATAGAAACAAGAGAAAGTACACAGTGATTCATCTACCTAGAAAAGTTATAGAGGTTTACACAGAGAATTCCAAGTATAAGTACAAGAAAATAAGAGAGACTTAGAAAACTGGTAAAACCTACATTGTTAATAGAGTTGGGAGTACTTAGCACTGTGAAAACAGCACTTTCGCAGAAAGAAATCTACTTCTCTAACACTGGGAAACAGTGAACAGAGAATGTATGAGTTTCTCAAGATTGGTAACAGATAGAAACAAGAGAAAGTACACAGTGATTCACATACCTAGAGAAGTTACAGAGGTTTACACAGAGAATTCCAAGTATAAGTACAAGAAAATAAGAGAGACTTAGGAAACCGGTAAAACCTACATTGTTGATAGAGTTGGGAGTACTTAGCACTGTGAAAGCAGCACTTTCGCAGAAAGAAATCTACTTCTCTAAGACTGGGAAACAGTGAACAGAGAATGTATGAGTTTCTCAAGATAGGCAACAGATAGAAACAAGAGAAAGTACACAGTGATTCATCTACCTAGAGAAGTTACAGAGGTTTACACAGAGAATTCCAAGTGTTACTCCAAGAAAATAAGAGAGACTTAGAAAACTGGTAAAACCTACATTGTTGATAGAGTTGGGAGTACTTAGCACTGTGAAAACAGCACTTTCGCCGAAGGAAATTTAGTTCTCTAAGTCCGTGAAACAGTGAACAGAGAATGTATGAGTTTCTCAAGTTTGGTAACAGATAGAAACAAGCGAAAGTACACAGTGATTCATCTACCTAGAAAAGTTACAGAGGTTTACACAGAGAATTCCAAGGATAAGTACAAGAAAATAAGAGAGACTTAGAAAACTGGTAAAACCTACATTGTTAATAGAGTTGGGAGTACTTAGCACTGTGAAAACAGGACTTTCGCAGAAAGAAATTTACTTCTCTAACACTGGGAGACAGTGAACAGAGAATGTATGAGTTTCTCAAGTTTGGTAACAGATAGAAACAAGAGAAAATACACAGTGATTCATCTACCTAGAAAAGTTACAGAGGTTTACACAGAGAATTCCAAGTATAAGTACAAGAAAATAAGAGAGACTTAGAAAACTGGTAAAACCTACATTGTTGATAGAGTTGGAAGTACTTAGGACTGTGAAAACAGCACTTTCGCCGAAAGAAATTTAGTTCTCTAAGTCCGTGAAACAGTGAACAGAGAATGTATGAGTTTCTCAAGATTGGTAACAGATAGAAACAAGAGAAAGTACACAGTGATTCATCTACCTAGAGAAGTTACAGAGGTTTACACAGAGAATTCCAAGGATAAGTACAAGAAAATAAGAGAGACTTAGAAAACTGGTAAAACCTACATTGTTGATAGAGTTGTGAGTACTTAGCACTGTGAAAACAGCAGTTTCGCCGAAGGAAATTTAATTCTCTAAGTCCGTGAAACAGTGAACAGAGAATGTATGAGTTTCTCAAGTTTGGTAACAGATAGAAACAAGCGAAAGTACACAGTGATTCATCTACCTAGAAAAGTTACAGAGGTTTACACAGAGAATTCCAAGGATAAGTACAAGAAAATAAGAGAGACTTAGAAAACTGGTAAAACCTACATTGTTGATAGAGTTGGGAGTACTTAGCACTGTGAAAACAGCACTTTCGCCGAAGGAAATTTAGTTCTCTAAGTCCGTGAAACAGTGAACAGAGAATGTATCAGTTTCTCAAGTTTGGTAACAGATAGAAACAAGCGAAAGTACACAGTGATTCATCTACCTAGAAAAGTTACAGAGGTTTACACAGAGAATTCCAAGGATAAGTACAAGAAAATAAGAGAGACTTAGAAAACTGGTAAAACCTACATTGTTAATAGAGTTGGGAGTACTTAGCACTGTGAAAACAGCACTTTCGCAGAAAGAAATCTACTTCTCTAACACTGGGAAACAGTGAACAGAGAATGTATGAGTTTCTCAATATTGGTAACAGATAGAAACAAGAGAAAGTACACAGTGATTCATCTACAGAGAAAAGTTACAGAGGTTTACACAGAGAATTGCAAGTATAAGTACAAGAAAATAAGAGAGACTTAGAAAACCGGTAAAACCTACATTGTTGATAGAGTTGGGAGTACATAGCACTGTGAAAACAGTACATTCGCAGAAAGAAATCTACTTCTCTAACACTGGGAAACAGTGAACAGAGAATGTATGAGTTTCTCAAGATTGGTAACAGATAGAAACAAGAGAAAGTACACAATGATTCATCTACCTAGAGAAGTTACAGAGGTTTACACAGAGAATTCCAAGTATAAGTACAAGAAAATAAAAGAGACTTAGAAAACTGGTAAAACCTACATTGTTGATAGAGTTCGGAGTACTTAGCACTGTGAAAACAGCACTTTCGCAGAAAGAAATCTACTTCTCTAAGACTGGGAAACAGTGATCAGAGAATATATGAGTTTCTCAAGATTGGTAACAGATAGAAACAAGAGAAATTACACAGTGATTCATATACCTAGAGAAGTTACATAAGTTTACACAGAGAAGTACATGTGTAAGTACAACAAAATAAGAGAGACTTAGAAAACTGGTAAAACCTACATTGTGGATAGAGTTGGGAGTACTTAGCACTGTGAAAACAGCACTTTCGCAGAAAGAAATCTACTTCTCTAAGACTGGGAAACAGTGAACAGAGAATGTATGATTTTCTCAAGATTGGTAACAGATAGAAACAAGAGAAAGTACACAGTGATTCATATACCTAGAGAAGTTACATAAGTTTACACAGAGAAGTATATGTGTAAGTACAAGAAAATAAGAGAGACTTAGAAAACTGGTAAAACCTACATTGTGGATAGAGTTGGGAGTACTTAGCACTGTTAAAACAGCACTTTCGCAGAAAGAAATCTACTTCTCTAAGACTGGGAAACAGTGAACAGAGAATGTATGAGTTTCTCAAGATAGGTAACAGATAGAAACAAGAGAAAGTACACAGTGATTCATCTATCCAGAGAAGATACAGAAGTTTACAAAGAGAAGTACATGTATAAGTACAAGAAAATAAGACAGACTTAGAAAACTGGTAAAACCTACATTGTGGATAGAGTTGGGAGTACTTAGCACTGTGAAAACAGCACTTTCGCCGAAAGAAATCTACTTCTCTAAGACTGGGAATCAGTGAACAGAGAATGTATGAGTTTCTCAAGATTGGTAACAGATAGAAACAAGAGAAAGTACACAGTGATTCATCTACCTAGAGAAGTTACAGAGGTTTACACAGAGAATTCCAAGTATAAGTACAAGAAAATAAGAGAGACTTAGAAAACTGGTAAAACCTACGTTGTTGATAGAGTTGGGAGTACTTAGCACTGTGAAAACAGCACTTTGGCCGAAGGAATTTTAGTTCTCTAAGTCCGTTAAACAGTGAACAGAGAATGTATGAGTTTCTCAAGTTTGGTAACAGATACAAAGAAGCGAAAGTACACAGTGATTCATCTACCTAGAAAAGTTACAGAGGTTTACACAGAGAATTCCAAGGATAAGTACAAGAAAATAAGAGAGACTTAGAAAACTGGTAAAACCTACATTGTTGATAGAGTTGGGAGTACTTAGCACTGTGAAAACAGCACTTTCGCCGAAGGAAATTTAGTTCTCTAAGTCCGTGAAACAGTGAACAGAGAATGTATGAGTTTCTCAAGTTTGGTAACAGATAGAAACAAGCGAAAGTACACAGTGATTCATCTACCTAGAAAAGTTACAGAGGTTTACACAGAGAATTCCAAGGATAAGTACAAGAAAATAAGAGAGACTTAGAAAACTGGTAAAACCTACATTGTTAATAGAGTTGGGAGTACTTAGCACTGTGAAAACAGCACTTTCGCACAAAGAAATCTACTTCTCTAACACTGTGAAACAGTGAACAGAGAATGTATGAGTTTCTCAATATTGGTAACAGATAGAAACAAGAGAAAGTACACAGTGATTCATCTACAGAGAAAAGTTACAGAGGTTTACACAGAGAATTCCAAGTATAAGTACAAGAAAATAAGAGAGACTTAGAAAACCGGTAAAACCTACATTGTTGATAGAGTTGGGAGTACATAGCACTGTGAAAACAGTAGTTTCGCAGAAAGAAATCTACTTCTCTAACACTGGGAAACAGTGAACAGAGAATGTATGAGTTTCTCAAGATTGGTAACAGAGAGAAACAAGAGAAAGTACACAGTGATTCATCTACCTAGAAAAGTTACAGAGGTTTACACAGAGAATTCCAAGGATAAGTACAAGAAAATAAGAGAGACTTAGAAAACTGGTAAAACCTACATTGTTGATAGAGTTGGGAGTACTTAGCACTGTGAAAACACCACTTTCGCCGAAGGAAATTTAGTTCTCTAAGTCCGTGAAACAGTGAACAGAGAATGTATGAGTTTCTCAAGTTTGGTAAGAGATAGAAACAAGCGAAAGTACACAGTGATTCATCTACCTAGAAAAGTTACAGAGGTTTACACAGAGAATTCCAAGGATAAGTACAAGAAAATAAGAGAGACTTAGAAAACTGGTAAAACCTACATTGTGGATAGAGTTGGGAGTACTTAGCACTGTTAAAACAGCACTTTCGCAGAAAGAAATCTACTTCTCTAAGACTGGGAAACAGTGAACAGAGAATGTATGAGTTTCTCAAGATTGGCAACAGATAGAAACAAGAGAAAGTACACAGTGATTCATCTACCTAGAGAAGTTACAGAGGTTTACACAGAGAATTCCAAGTATAAGTACAAGAAAATAAGAGAGACTTAGAAAACTGGTAAAACCTACATTGTTGATAGAGTTGGGAGTACTTAGCACTGTGAAAACAGCACTTTCGCCGAAGGAAATTTAGTTCTCTAAGTCCGTGAAACAGTGAACAGAGAATGTATGAGTTTCCTAAGTTTGGTAACAGATAGAAACAAGCGAAAGTACACAGTGATTCATCTACCTAGAAAAGTTACAGAGGTTTACACAGAGAATTCCAAGGATAAGTACAAGAAAATAAGAGAGACTTAGAAAACTGGTAAAACCTACATTGTTAATAGAGTTGGGAGTACTTAGCACTGTTAAAACAGCACTTTCGCTGAAAGAAATCTACTTCTCTAAGACTGGGAAACAGTGAACAGAGAATGTATGATTTTCTCAAGTTTGGTAACAGATAGAAACTAGAGAAAGTACACAGTGATTCATCTATCTAGAGAAGTTACAGAAGTTTACAAAGAGAAGTACATGTATAAGTACAAGAAAATAAGACAGACTTAGAAAACTGGTAAAACCAACATTGTGGATAGAGTTGGGAGTACTTAGCACTGTGAAAACAGCACTTTCGCCGAAAGAAATCTACTTCTCTAAGACTGGGAATCAGTGAACAGAGAATGTATGAGTTTCTTAAGATTGGTAACAGAAAGAAACAAGAGAAATTACACAGTGATTCATCTACCTAGAGAAGTTACAGAGGTTTACACAGAGAATTCCAAGTATAAGTACAAGAAAATAAGAGAGACTTAGAAAACTGGTAAAACCTACATTGTTGATAGAGTTGGGAGTACTTAGCACTGTGAAAACAGCACTTTCGCTGAAGGAAATTTAGTTCTCTAAGTCCGTGAAACAGTGAACAGAGAATGTATGAGTTTCTCAAGATTGGTAACAGATACAAACAAGAGAAAGTACACAGTCATTCATATACCTAGAGAAGTTACAGAGGTTTACACAGAGAATTCCAAGGATAAGTACAAGAAAATAAGAGAGACTTAGAAAACTGGTAAAACCTACATTGTTGATAGAGTGGGAGTACTTAGCACTGTGAAAACAGCACTTTCACCGAAAGAAATTTAGTTCTCTAAGTCCGTGAAACAGTGAACAGAGAATGTATGAGTTTCTCAAGATTGGTAACAGATAGAAACAAGCGAAAGTACACAGTGATTCATATACGTAGAGAAGTTACATAAGTTTACACAGAGAAGTACATGTGTAAGTACAAGAAAATAAGAGAGACTTAGAAAACTGGTAAAACCTACATTGTGGATAGAGTTGGGAGTACTTAGCACTGTTAAAACAGCAGTTTCGCAGAAAGAAATCTACTTCTCTAAGACTGGGAAACAGTGAACAGAGAATGTATGAGTTTCTCAAGATTGGCAACAGATAGAAACAAGAGAAAGTACACAGTGATTCATCTACCTAGAGAAGTTACAGAGGTTTACACAGAGAATTCCAAGTATAAGTACAAGAAAATAAGAGAGACTTAGAAAACTGGTAAAACCTACATTGTTGATAGAGTTGGGAGTACTTAGCACTGTGAAAACAGCACTTTCACCGAAGGAAATTTAGTTCTCTAAGTCCGTGAAACAGTGAACAGAGAATGTATGAGTTTCCTAAGTTTGGTAACAGATAGAAACAAGCGAAAGTACACAGTGATTCATCTACCTAGAAAAGTTACAGAGGTTTACACAGAGAATTCCAAGGATAAGTACAAGAAAATAAGAGAGACTTAGAAAACTGGTAAAACCTACATTGTTAATAGAGTTGGGAGTACTTAGCACTGTGAAAACAGCACTTTCGCAGAAAGAAATCTACATTTCTAACACTGGGAAACAGTGAACAGAGAATGTATGGGTTTCTCAAGATTGGTAACAGATAGAAACAAGCGAAAGTACACAGTGATTCATCTACCTAGAAAAGTTACAGAGGTTTACGCAGAGAATTCCAAGGATAAGTACAAGAAAATAAGAGAGACTTAGAAAACTGGTAAAACCTACATTGTTGATAGAGTTGGGAGTACTTAGCACTGTGAAAACAGCACTTTCGCCGAAAGAAATTCAGCTCCCTAAGTCCGTAAAACAGTGAACAGAGAATGTATGAGTTTCTCAAGTTTGGTAACAGATAGAAACAAGAGAAAGTACACAGTGATTCATCTACCTAGAAAAGTTACAGAGGTTTATAAAGAGAAAACCAAGTATAAGTACAAGAAAATAAGAGAGACTTAGAAAACTGGTAAAACCTACATTGTTGATAGAGTTGGGAGTACTTAGCACTGTGAAAACAGCACTTTCGCAGAAAGAAATCTACTTCTCTAAGACTGGGAAACAGTGATCAGAGAATGTATGAGTTTCTCAAGATTGGTAACAGATAGAAACAAGAGAAAGTACACAGTGAGTCATATACCTAGAGAAGTTACATAAGTTTACACAGAGAAGTACATGTGTAAGTACAAGAAAATAAGAGAGACTTAGAAAACTGGTAAAACCTACATTGTGGATAGAGTTGGGAGTACTTAGCACTGTTAAAACAGCACTTTCGCAGAAAGAAATCTACTTCTCTAAGACTGGGAAACAGTGAACAGAGAATGTATGAGTTTCTCAAGATTGGTAACAGATAGAAACTAGAGAAAGTACACAGTGATTCATCTATCTAGAGAAGTTACAGAAGTTTACAAAGAGAAGTACATGTATAAGTACAAGAAAATAAGACAGACTTACAAAACTGGTAAAACCTACATTGTGGATAGAGTTGGGAGTACTTAGCACTGTGAAAACAGCACTTTCGCCGAAAGAAATCTACTTCTCTAAGACTGGGAATCAGTGAACAGAGAATGTATGAGTTTCTCAAGATTGGTAACAGATAGAAACAAGAGAAATTACACAGTGATTCATCTACCTAGAGAAGTTACAGAGGTTTACACAGAGAATTCCAAGTATAAGTACAAGAAAATAAGAGAGACTTAGAAAACTGGTAAAACCTACATTGTTGATAGAGTTGGGAGTACTTAGCACTGTGAAAACAGCACTTTCGCTGAAGGAAATTTATTTCTTTAAGTCCGTGAAACAGTGAACAGAGAATGTATGAGTTTCTCAAGTTTGGTAACAGATAGAAACAAGCGAAAGTACACAGTGATTCATCTACCTAGAAAAGTTACAGAGGTTTACACAGAGAATTCCAAGGATAAGTACAAGAAAATAAGAGAGACTTAGAAAACTGGTAAAACCTGTATTGTTAATAGAGTTGGGAGTACTTAGCACTGTGAAAACACCACTTTCGCCGAAGGAAATTTAGTTCTCTAAGTCCGTGAAACAGTGAACAGAGAATGTATGAGTTTCTCAAGTTTGGTAAGAGATAGAAACAAGCGAAAGTACACAGTGATTCATCTACCTAGAAAAGTTACAGAGGTTTACACAGAGAATTCCAAGGATAAGTACAAGAAAATAAGAGAGACTTAGAAAACTGGTAAAACCTACATTGTTGATAGAGTTGGGAGTACTTAGCACTGTGAAAACAGCACTTTCGCTGAAGGAAATTTAGTTCTCTAAGTCCGTGAAACAGTGAACAGAGAATGTATGAGTTTCTCAAGATTGGTAACAGATACAAACAAGAGAAAGTACACAGTGATTCATATACCTAGAGAAGTTACAGAGGTTTACACAGAGAATTCCAAGGATAAGTACAAGAAAATAAGAGAGACTTAGAAAACTGGTAAAACCTACATTGTTGATACAGTGGGAGTACTTAGCACTGTGAAAACAGCACTTTCGCCGAAAGAAATTTAGTTCTCTAAGTCCGTGAAACAGTGAACAGAGAATGTATGAGTTTCTCAAGATTGGTAACAGATAGAAACAAGCGAAAGTACACAGTGATTCATATACGTAGAGAAGTTACATAAGTTTACACAGAGAAGTACATGTGTAAGTACAAGAAAATAAGAGAGACTTAGAAAACTGGTAAAACCTACATTGTGGATAGAGTTGGGAGTACTTAGCACTGTTAAAACAGCACTTTCGCAGAAAGAAATCTACTTCTCTAAGACTGGGAAACAGTGAACAGAGAATGTATGAGTTTCTCAAGATTGGTAACAGATAGAAACTAGAGAAAGTACACAGTGATTCATCTATCTAGAGAAGTTACAGAAGTTTACAAAGAGAAGTACATGTATAAGTACAAGAAAATAAGACAGACTTACAAAACTGGTAAAACCTACATTGTGGATAGAGTTGGGAGTACTTAGCACTGTGAAAACAGCACTTTCGCCGACAGAAATCTACTTCTCTAAGACTGGGAATCAGTGAACAGAGAATGTATGAGTTTCTCAAGTTTGGTAACAGATAGAAACAAGCGAAAGTACACAGTGATTCATCTACCTAGAAAAGTTACAGAGGTTTACACAGAGAATTCCAAGGATAAGTACAAGAAAATAAGAGAGACTTAGAAAACTGGTAAAACCTATATTGTTAATAGAGTTGGGAGTACTTAGCACTGTGAAAACAGCACTTTCGCAGAAAGAAATCTACTTCTCTAACACTGGGAAACAGTGAACAGAGAATGTATGAGTTTCTCAAGATTGGTAACATATAGAAACAAGCGAAAGTACACAGTGATTCATATACCTAGAGAAGTTACAGAGGTTTACACAGAGAATTCCAAGTATAAGTACAAGAAAATAAGAGAGACTTAGAAAACTGGTAAAACCTACATTGTTGATAGAGTGGGAGTACTTAGCACTGTGAAAACAGCACTTTCACCGAAAGAAATTTAGTTCTCTAAGTCCGTGAAACAGTGAACAGAGAATGTATGAGTTTCTCAAGATTGGTAACAGATAGAAACAAGCGAAAGTACACAGTGATTCATATACGTAGAGAAGTTACATAAGTTTACACAGAGAAGTACATGTGTAAGTACAAGAAAATAAGAGAGACTTAGAAAACTGGTAAAACCTACATTGTGGATAGAGTTGGGAGTACTTAGCACTGTGAAAACAGCACTTTCGCCGAAAGAAATCTACTTCTCTAAGACTGGGAATCAGTGAACAGAGAATGTATGAGTTTCTCAAGATTGGTAACAGATGGAAACAAGAGAAAGTACACAGTGATTCATCCACCTAGAGAAGTTACAGAGGTTTACACAGAGAATTCCAAGTATAAGTACAAGAAAATAAGAGAGACTTAGAAAACTGGTAAAAACTACATTGTTGATAGAGTTGGGAGTACTTAGCACTGTGAAAACAGCACTTTCGCCGAAGGAAATTTATTTCTCTAAGTCCGTGAAACAGTAAACAGAGAATGTATGAGTTTCTCAAGTTTGGTAACAGATAGAAACAAGCGAAAGTACACAGTGATTCATCTACCTAGAAAAGTTACAGAGGTTTACACAGAGAATTCCAAGGATAAGTACCAGAAAAAAAGAGAGACTTAGAAAACTGGTAAAACCTACCTTGTTGATAGAGTTGGTAGTACTTAGCACTGTGAAAACAGCACTTTCGCCGAAGGAAATTTAGTTCTCTAAGTCCGTGAAACAGTGAACAGAGAATGTATGAGTTTCTCAAGTTTGGTAACAGATAGAAACAAGCGAAAGTACACAGTGATTCATCTACCTAGAAAAGTTACAGAGGTTTACACAGAGAAAACCAAGTATAAGTACAAGAAAATAAGAGAGACTTAGAAAACTGGTTAAACCTACATTGTTGATAGAGTTGGGAGTACTTAGCACTGTGAAAACAGCACTTTCGCAGAAAGAAATCTACTTCTCTAAGACTGGGAAACAGTGAACAGAGAATGTATGAGTTTCTCAAGATTGGTAACAGATGGAAACAAGAGAAAGTACACAGTGATTCATCTACCTAGAGAAGTTACAGAGGTTTATACAGAGAATTCCAAGTATAAGTACAAGAAAATAAGAGAGACTTAGAAAACTGGTAAAACCTACATTGTTGATAGAGTTGGGAGTACTTAGCACTGTGAAAACAGCACTTTCGCCGAAGGAAATTTAGTTCTCTAAGTCCGTGAAACAGTGAACAGAGAATGTATGAGTTTCTCAAGTTTGGTAACAGATAGAAACAAGCGAAAGTAAACAGTGATTCATCTACCTAGAAAAGTTACAGAGGTTTACACAGAGAATTCCAAGGATAAGTACAAGAAAATAAGAGAGACTTAGAAAACTGGTAAAACCTACAGTGTTGGCAGAGTTGGGAGTACTTAGCACTGTGAAAACAGCACTTTCGCAGAAAGAAATCTACTTCTCTAACACTGGGAAACAGTGAACAGAGAATGTATGAGTTTCTCAAGATTGGTAACAGATAGAAACAAGAGAAAGTACACAGTGATTCATCTACCTAGAGAAGTTACAGAGGTTTACACAGAGAATTCCAAGTATAAGTACAAGAAAATAAGAGAGACTTAGAAAACTGGTAAAACCTACATTGTTGATAGAGTTGGGAGTACTTAGCACTGTGAAAACAGCACTTTTGCCGAAGGAATTTTAGTTCTCTAAGTCCGTTAAACAGTGAACAGAGAATGTATGAGTTTCTCAAGTTTGGTAACAGATACAAACAAGCGAAAGTACACAGTGATTCATCTACCTAGAAAAGTTACAGAGGTTTACACAGAGAATTCCAAGGATAAGTACAAGAAAATAAGAGAGACTTAGAAAACTGGTAAAACCTACATTGTTGATAGAGTTGGGAGTACTTAGCACTGTGAAAACAGCACTTTCGCCGAAAGAAATTTAGTTCTCTAAGTCCGTGAAACAGTGAACAGAGAATGTATGAGTTTCTCAAGATTGGTAACAGATAGAAACAAGAGAAAGTACACAGTGATTCATCTACCTAGAAAAGTTACATAGGTTTACACAGAGAATTCCAAGGATAAGTAGAAGAAAATAAGAGAGACTTAGAAAACTGGTAAAACCTACATTGTTGATAGAGTTGGGAGTACTTAGCACTGTGAAAACAGCTCTTTCCCAGAAAGAAATCTACTTCTCTAACACTGGGAAACAGTGAACAGAGAATGTATGAGTTTCTCAAGATTGGTAACAGATAGAAACAAGAGAAAGTACACAGTGATTCATATACCTAGAGAAGTTACAGAGGTTTACACAGAGAATTCCAAGTATAAGTACAAGAAAATAAGAGAGACTTAGAAAACTGGTAAAACCTACATTGTTGATAGAGTGGGAGTACTTAGCACTGTGAAAACAGCACTTTCACCGAAAGAAATTTAGTTCTCTAAGTCCGTGAAACAGTGAACAGAGAATGTATGAGTTTCTCAAGATTGGTAACAGATAGAAACAAGCGAAAGTACACAGTGATTCATATACGTAGAGAAGTTACATAAGTTTACACAGAGAAGTACATGTGTAAGTACAAGAAAATAAGAGAGACTTAGAAAACTGGTAAAACCTACATTGTGGATAGAGTTGGGAGTACTTAGCACTGTTAAAACAGCAGTTTCGCAGAAAGAAATCTACTTCTCTAAGACTGGGAAACAGTGAACAGAGAATGTATGAGTTTCTCAAGATTGGCAACAGATAGAAACAAGAGAAAGTACACAGTGATTCATCTACCTAGAGAAGTTACAGAGGTTTACACAGAGAATTCCAAGTATAAGTACAAGAAAATAAGAGAGACTTAGAAAACTGGTAAAACCTACATTGTTGATAGAGTTGGGAGTACTTAGCACTGTGAAAACAGCACTTTCACCGAAGGAAATTTAGTTCTCTAAGTCCGTGAAACAGTCAACAGAGAATGTATGAGTTTCCTAAGTTTGGTAACAGATAGAAACAAGCGAAAGTACACAGTGATTCATCTACCTAGAAAAGTTACAGAGGTTTACACAGAGAATTCCAAGGATAAGTACAAGAAAATAAGAGAGACTTAGAAAACTGGTAAAACCTACATTGTTAATAGAGTTGGGAGTACTTAGCACTGTGAAAGCAGCACTTTCGCAGAAGGAAATCTACATTTCTAACACTGGGAAACAGTGAACAGAGAATGTATGGGTTTCTCAAGATTGGTAACAGATAGAAACAAGCGAAAGTACACAGTGATTCATCTACCTAGAAAAGTTACAGAGGTTTACGCAGAGAATTCCAAGGATAAGTACAAGAAAATAAGAGAGACTTAGAAAACTGGTAAAACCTACATTGTTGATAGAGTTGGGAGTACTTAGCACTGTGAAAACAGCACTTTCGCCGAAAGAAATTCAGCTCCCTAAGTCCGTGAAACAGTGAACAGAGAATGTATGAGTTTCTCAAGTTTGGTAACAGATAGAAACAAGAGAAAGTACACAGTGATTAATCTACCTAGAAAAGTTACAGAGGTTTACAAAGAGAAAACCAAGTATAAGTACAAGAAAATAAGAGAGACTTAGAAAACTGGTAAAACCTACATTGTTGATAGAGTTGGGAGTACTTAGCACTGTGAAAACAGCACTTTCGCAGAAAGAAATCTACTTCTCTAAGACTGGGAAACAGTGATCAGAGAATGTATGAGTTTCTCAAGATTGGTAACAGATAGAAACAAGAGAAAGTACACAGTGAGTCATATACCTAGAGAAGTTACATAAGTTTACACAGAGAATTCCAAGGATAAGTACAAGAAAATAAGAGAGACTTAGAAAACTGGTAAAACCTACATTGTTAATAGAGTTGGGAGTACTTAGCACTGTTAAAACAGCACTTTCGCTGAAAGAAATCTACTTCTCTAAGACTGGGAAACAGTGAACAGAGAATGTATGATTTTCTCAAGTTTGGTAACAGATAGAAACTAGAGAAAGTACACAGTGATTCATCTATCTAGAGAAGTTACAGAAGTTTACAAAGAGAAGTACATGTATAAGTACAAGAAAATAAGACAGACTTAGAAAACTGGTAAAACCTACATTGTGGATAAAGTTGGGAGTACTTAGCACTGTGAAAACAGCACTTTCGCCGAAAGAAATCTACTTCTCTAAGACTGGGAATCAGTGAACAGAGAATGTATGAGTTTCTCAAGATTGGTAACAGAAAGAAACATGAGAAATTACACAGTGATTCATCTACCTAGAGAAGTTACAGAGGTTTACACAGAGAATTCCAAGTATAAGTACAAGAAAATAAGAGAGACTTAGAAAACTGGTAAAACCTACATTGTTGATAGAGTTGGGAGTACTTAGCACTGTGAAAACAGCACTTTCGCTGAAGGAAATTTAGTTCTCTAAGTCCGTGAAACAGTGAACAGAGAATGTATGAGTTTCTCAAGATTGGTAACAGATACAAACAAGAGAAAGTACACAGTGATTCATATACCTAGAGAAGTTACAGAGGTTTACAAAGAGAATTCCAAGGATAAGTACAAGAAAATAAGAGAGACTTAGAAAACTGGTAAAACCTACATTGTTGATACAGTGGGAGTACTTAGCACTGTGAAAACAGCACTTTCGCCGAAAGAAATTTAGTTCTCTAAGTCCGTGAAACAGTGAACAGAGAATGTATGAGTTTCTCAAGATTGGTAACAGATAGAAACAAGCGAAAGTACACAGTGATTCATATACGTAGAGAAGTTACATAAGTTTACACAGAGAAGTACATGTGTAAGTACAAGAAAATAAGAGAGACTTAGAAAACTGGTAAAACCTACATTGTGGATAGAGTTGGGAGTACTTAGCACTGTTAAAACAGCACTTTCGCAGAAAGAAATCTACTTCTCTAAGACTGGGAAACAGTGAACAGAGAATGTATGAGTTTCTCAAGATTGGTAACAGATAGAAACTAGAGAAAGTACACAGTGATTCATCTATCTAGAGAAGTTACATAAGTTTACACAGAGAAGTACATGTATAAGTACAAGAAAATAAGAGAGACTTAGAAAACTGGTAAAACCTACATTGTGGATAGAGTTGGGAGTACTTAGCACTGTGAAAACAGCACTTTCGCCGAAAGAAATCTACTTCTCTAAGACTGGGAATCAGTGAACAGAGAATGTATGAGTTTCTCAAGATTGGTAATAGATGGAAACAAGAGAAAGTACACAGTGATTCATCTACCTAGAGAAGTTACAGAGGTTTACACAGAGAATTCCAAGTATAAGTACAAGAAAATAAGAGAGACTTAGAAAACTGGTAAAAACTACATTGTTGATAGAGTTGGGAGTACTTAGCACTGTGAAAACAGCACTTTCGCCGAAGGAAATTTAGTTCTCTAAGTCCGTGAAACAGTGAACAGAGAATGTATGAGTTTCTCAAGTTTGGTAACAGATAGAAACAAGCGAAAGTACACAGTGATTCATCTACCTAGAAAAGTTACAGAGGTTTACACAGAGAATTCCAAGGATAAGTACCAGAAAAAAAGAGAGACTTAGAAAACTGGTAAAACCTACCTTGTTGATAGAGTTGGTAGTACTTAGCACTGTGAAAACAGCACTTTCGCCGAAGGAAATTTAGTTCTCTAAGTCCGTGAAACAGTGAACAGAGAATGTATGAGTTTCTCAAGTTTGGTAACAGATAGAAACAAGCGAAAGTACACAGTGATTCATCTACCTAGAAAAGTTACAGAGGTTTACACACAGAAAACCAAGTATAAGTACAAGAAAATAAGACAGACTTAGAAAACTGGTTAAACCTACATTGTTGATAGAGTTGGGAGTACTTAGCACTGTGAAAACAGCACTTTCGCAGAAAGAAATCTACTTCTCTAAGACTGGGAAACAGTGAACAGAGAATGTATGAGTTTCTCAAGATTGGTAACAGATGGAAACAAGAGAAAGTACACAGTGATTCATCTACCTAGAGAAGTTACAGAGGTTTACACAGAGAATTCCAAGTATAAGTACAAGAAAATAAGAGAGACTTAGAAAACTGGTAAAACCTACATTGTTGATAGAGTTGGGAGTACTTAGCACTGTGAAAACAGCACTTTCGCCGAAGGAAATTTAGTTCTCTAAGTCCGTGAAACAGTGAACAGAGAATGTATGAGTTTCTCAAGTTTGGTAACAGATAGAAACAAGCGAAAGTAAACAGTGATTCATCTACCTAGAAAAGTTACAGAGGTTTACACAGAGAATTCCAAGGATAAGTAGAAGAAAATAAGAGAGACTTAGAAAACTGGTAAAACCTACAGTGTTGGCAGAGTTGGGAGTACTTAGCACTGTGAAAACAGCACTTTCGCAGAAAGAAATCTACTTCTCTAACACTGGGAAACAGTGAACAGAGAATGTATGAGTTTCTCAAGATTGGTAACAGATAGAAACAAGAGAAAGTACACAGTGATTCATCTACCTAGAGAAGTTACTGAGGTTTACACAGAGAATTCCAAGTATAAGTACAAGAAAATAAGAGAGACTTAGAAAACTGGTAAAACCTACATTGTTGATAGAGTTGGGAGTACTTAGCACTGTGAAAACAGCACTTTTGCCGAAGGAATTTTAGTTCTCTAAGTCCGTTAAACAGTGAACAGAGAATGTATGAGTTTCTCAAGTTTGGTAACAGATACAAACAAGCGAAAGTACACAGTGATTCATCTACCTAGAAAAGTTACAGAGGTTTACACAGAGAATTCCAAGGATAAGTACAAGAAAATAAGAGAGACTTAGAAAACTGGTAAAACCTACATTGTTGATAGAGTTGGGAGTACTTAGCACTGTGAAAACAGCACTTTCGCCGAAGGAAATTTAGTTCTCTAAGTCCGTGAAACCGTGAACAGAGAATGTATGAGTTTCTCAAGTTTGGTAACAGATAGAAACAAGCGAAAGTACACAGTGATTCATCTACCTAGAAAAGTTACAGAGGTTTTCACAGAGAATTCCAAGGATAAGTACAAGAAAATAAGAGAGACTTAGAAAACCGGTAAAACCTACATTGTTGATAGAGTTGGGAGTACTTAGCACTGTGAAAACAGCACTTTCGCAGAAAGAAATCTACTTCTCTAACACTGGGAAACAGTGAACAGAGAATGTATGAGTTTCTCAAGATTGGTAACAGATAGAAACAAGAGAAAGTACACAGTGATTCATATACCTAGAGAGGTTACAGAGGTTTACACAGAGAATTCCAAGGATAAGTACAAGAAAATAAGAGAGACTTAGAAAACTGGTAAAACCTACATTGTTGATAGAGTTGGGAGTACTTAGCACTGTGAAAACAGCACTTTCGCCGAAAGAAATTTAGTTCTCTAAGTCCGTGAAACAGTGAACAGAGAATGTATGAGTTTCTCAAGATTGGTAACAGATAGAAACAAGAGAAAGTACACAGTGATTCATCTACCTAGAAAAGTTACAGAGGTTTACACAGAGAATTCCAAGGATAAGTAGAAGAAAATAAGAGAGACTTAGAAAACTGGTAAAACCTACATTGTTGATAGAGTTGGGAGTACTTAGCACTGTGAAAACAGCTCTTTCCCAGAAAGAAATCTACTTCTCTAACACTGGGAAACAGTGAACAGAGAATGTATGAGTTTCTCAAGATTGGTAACAGATAGAAACAAGAGAAAGTACACAGTGATTCATATACCTAGAGAAGTTACAGAGGTTTACACAGAGAATTCCAAGTATAAGTACAAGAAAATAAGAGAGACTTAGAAAACTGGTAAAACCTACATTGTTGATAGAGTGGGAGTACTTAGCACTGTGAAAACAGCACTTTCACCGAAAGAAATTTAGTTCTCTAAGTCCGTGAAACAGTGAACAGAGAATGTATGAGTTTCTCAAGATTGGTAACAGATAGAAACAAGCGAAAGTACACAGTGATTCATATACGTAGAGAAGTTACATAAGTTTACACAGAGAAGTACATGTGTAAGTACAAGAAAATAAGAGAGACTTAGAAAACTGGTAAAACCTACATTGTGGATAGAGTTGGGAGTACTTAGCACTGTTAAAACAGCACTTTCGCAGAAAGAAATCTACTTCTCTAAGACTGAGAAACAGTGAACAGAGAATGTATGAGTTTCTCAAGATTGGTAACAGATAGAAACAAGAGAAAGTACACAGTGATTCATCTACCTAGAGAAGTTACAGAGGTTTACACAGAGAATTCCAAGTATAAGTACAAGAAAATAAGAGAGACTTAGAAAACTGGTAAAACCTACATTGTTGATAGAGTTGGGAGTACTTAGCACTGTGAAAACAGCACTTTCGCCGAAGGAAATTTAGTTCTCTAAGTCCGTGAATCAGTGAACAGAGAATGTATGAGTTTCCTAAGTTTGGTAACAGATAGAAACAAGCGAAAGTACACAGTGATTCATCTACCTAGAAAAGTTACAGAGGTTTACACAGAGAATTCCAAGGATAAGTACAAGAAAATAAGAGAGACTTAGAAAACTGGTAAAACCTACATTGTTAATAGAGTTGGGAGTACTTAGCACTGTTAAAACAGCACTTTCGCTGAAAGAAATCTACTTCTCTAAGACTGGGAAACAGTGAACAGAGAATGTATGATTTTCTCAAGTTTGGTAACAGATAGAAACTAGAGAAAGTACACAGTGATTCATCTATCTAGAGAAGTTACAGAAGTTTACAAAGAGAAGTACATGTATAAGTACAAGAAAATAAGACAGACTTAGAAAACTGGTAAAACCAACATTGTGGATAGAGTTGGGAGTACTTAGCACTGTGAAAACAGCAATTTCGCCGAAAGAAATCTACTTCTCTAAGACTGGGAATCAGTGAACAGAGAATGTATGAGTTTCTTAAGATTGGTAACAGAAAGAAACAAGAGAAATTACACAGTGATTCATCTACCTAGAGAAGTTACAGAGGTTTACACAGAGAATTCCAAGTATAAGTACAAGAAAATAAGAGAGACTTAGAAAACTGGTAAAACCTACATTGTTAATAGAGTTGGGAGTACTTAGCACTGTGAAAACAGCACTTTCGCTGAAGGAAATTTAGTTCTCTAAGTCCGTGAAACAGTGAACAGGGAATGTATGAGTTTCTCAAGATTGGTAACAGATACAAACAAGAGAAAGTACACAGTGATTCATATACCTAGAGAAGTTACAGAGGTTTACACAGAGAATTCCAAGGATAAGTACAAGAAAATAAGAGAGACTTAGAAAACTGGTAAAACCTACATTGTTGATAGAGTGGGAGTACTTAGCACTGTGAAAACAGCACTTTCACCGAAAGAAATTTAGTTCTCTAAGTCCGTGAAACAGTGAACAGAGAATGTATGAGTTTCTCAAGATTGGTAACAGATAGAAACAAGCGAAAGTACACAGTGATTCATATACGTAGAGAAGTTACATAAGTTTACACAGAGAAGTACATGTGTAAGTACAAGAAAATAAGAGAGACCTAGAAAACTGGTAAAACCTACATTGTGGATAGAGTTGGGAGTACTTAGCACTGTTAAAACAGCAGTTTCGCAGAAAGAAATCTACTTCTCTAAGACTGGGAAACAGTGAACAGAGAATGTATGAGTTTCTCAAGATTGGCAACAGATAGAAACAAGAGAAAGTACACAGTGATTCATCTACCTAGAGAAGTTACAGAGGTTTACACAGAGAATTCCAAGTATAAGTACAAGAAAATAAGAGAGACTTAGAAAACTGGTAAAACCTACATTGTTGATAGAGTTGGGAGTACTTAGCACTGTGAAAACAGCACTTTCACCGAAGGAAATTTAGTTCTCTAAGTCCGTGAAACAGTGAACAGAGAATGTATGAGTTTCCTAAGTTTGGTAACAGATAGAAACAAGCGAAAGTACACAGTGATTCATCTACCTAGAAAAGTTACAGAGGTTTACACAGAGAATTCCAAGGATAAGTACAAGAAAATAAGAGAGACTTAGAAAACTGGTAAAACCTACATTGTTAATAGAGTTGGGAGTACTTAGCACTGTGAAAACAGCACTTTCACCGAAGGAAATTTAGTTCTCTAAGTCCGTGAAACAGTGAACAGAGAATGTATGAGTTTCCTAAGTTTGGTAACAGATAGAAACAAGCGAAAGTACACAGTGATTCATCTACCTAGAAAAGTTACAGAGGTTTACGCAGAGAATTCCAAGGATAAGTACAAGAAAATAAGAGAGACTTAGAAAACTGGTAAAACCTACATTGTTGATAGAGTTGGGAGTACTTAGCACTGTGAAAACAGCACTTTCGCCGAAAGAAATTCAGCTCCCTAAGTCCGTGAAACAGTGAACAGAGAATGTATGAGTTTCTCAAGTTTGGTAAGAGATAGAAACAAGAGAAAGTACACAGTGATTCATCTACCTAGAAAAGTTACAGAGGTTTACAAAGAGAAAACCAAGTATAAGTACAAGAAAATAAGAGAGACTTAGAAAACTGGTAAAACCTACATTGTTGATAGAGTTGGGAGTACTTAGCACTGTGAAAACAGCACTTTCGCAGAAAGAAATCTACTTCTCTAAGACTGGGAAACAGTGATCAGAGAATGTATGAGTTTCTCAAGATTGGTAACAGATAGAAACAAGAGAAAGTACACAGTGAGTCATATACCTAGAGAAGTTACATAAGTTTACACAGAGAAGTACATGTGTAAGTACAAGAAAATAAGAGAGACTTAGAAAACTGGTAAAACCTACATTGTGGATAGAGTTGGGAGTACTTAGCACTGTTAAAACAGCACTTTCGCAGAAATAAATCTACTTCTCTAAGACTGGGAAACAGTGAACAGAGAATGTATGAGTTTCTCAAGATTGGTAACAGATAGAAACTAGAGAAAGTACACAGTGATTCATCTATCTAGAGAAGTTACAGAAGTTTACAAAGAGAAGTACATGTATAAGTACAAGAAAATAAGACAGACTTACAAAACTGGTAAAACCTACATTGTGGATAGAGTTGGGAGTACTTAGCACTGTGAAAACAGCACTTTCGCCGAAAGAAATCTACTTCTCTAAGACTGGGAATCAGTGAACAGAGAATGTATGAGTTTCTCAAGATTGGTAACAGATAGAAACAAGAGAAATTACACAGTGATTCATCTACCTAGAGAAGTTACAGAGGTTTACACAGAGAATTCCAAGTATAAGTACAAGAAAATAAGAGAGACTTAGAAAACTGGTAAAACCTACATTGTTGATAGAGTTGGGAGTACTTAGCACTGTGAAAACAGCACTTTCGCTGAAGGAAATTTAGTTCTCTAAGTCCGTGAAACAGTGAACAGAGAATGTATGAGTTTCTCAAGATTGGTAACAGATAGAAACAAGCGAAAGTACACAGTGATTCATATACGTAGAGAAGTTACATAAGTTTACACAGAGAAGTACATGTGTAAGTACAAGAAAATAAGAGAGACCTAGAAAACTGGTAAAACCTACATTGTGGATAGAGTTGGGAGTACTTAGCACTGTTAAAACAGCAGTTTCGCAGAAAGAAATCTACTTCTCTAAGACTGGGAAACAGTGAACAGAGAATGTATGAGTTTCTCAAGATTGGCAACAGATAGAAACAAGAGAAAGTACACAGTGATTCATCTACCTAGAGAAGTTACAGAGGTTTACACAGAGAATTCCAAGTATAAGTACAAGAAAATAAGAGAGACTTAGAAAACTGGTAAAACCTACATTGTTGATAGAGTTGGGAGTACTTAGCACTGTGAAAACAGCACTTTCACCGAAGGAAATTTAGTTCTCTAAGTCCGTGAAACAGTGAACAGAGAATGTATGAGTTTCCTAAGTTTGGTAACAGATAGAAACAAGCGAAAGTACACAGTGATTCATCTACCTAGAAAAGTTACAGAGGTTTACACAGAGAATTCCAAGGATAAGTACAAGAAAATAAGAGAGACTTAGAAAACTGGTAAAACCTACATTGTTAATAGAGTTGGGAGTACTTAGCACTGTGAAAACAGCACTTTCACCGAAGGAAATTTAGTTCTCTAAGTCCGTGAAACAGTGAACAGAGAATGTATGAGTTTCCTAAGTTTGGTAACAGATAGAAACAAGCGAAAGTACACAGTGATTCATCTACCTAGAAAAGTTACAGAGGTTTACGCAGAGAATTCCAAGGATAAGTACAAGAAAATAAGAGAGACTTAGAAAACTGGTAAAACCTACATTGTTGATAGAGTTGGGAGTACTTAGCACTGTGAAAACAGCACTTTCGCCGAAAGAAATTCAGCTCCCTAAGTCCGTGAAACAGTGAACAGAGAATGTATGAGTTTCTCAAGTTTGGTAAGAGATAGAAACAAGAGAAAGTACACAGTGATTCATCTACCTAGAAAAGTTACAGAGGTTTACAAAGAGAAAACCAAGTATAAGTACAAGAAAATAAGAGAGACTTAGAAAACTGGTAAAACCTACATTGTTGATAGAGTTGGGAGTACTTAGCACTGTGAAAACAGCACTTTCGCAGAAAGAAATCTACTTCTCTAAGACTGGGAAACAGTGATCAGAGAATGTATGAGTTTCTCAAGATTGGTAACAGATAGAAACAAGAGAAAGTACACAGTGAGTCATATACCTAGAGAAGTTACATAAGTTTACACAGAGAAGTACATGTGTAAGTACAAGAAAATAAGAGAGACTTAGAAAACTGGTAAAACCTACATTGTGGATAGAGTTGGGAGTACTTAGCACTGTTAAAACAGCACTTTCGCAGAAATAAATCTACTTCTCTAAGACTGGGAAACAGTGAACAGAGAATGTATGAGTTTCTCAAGATTGGTAACAGATAGAAACTAGAGAAAGTACACAGTGATTCATCTATCTAGAGAAGTTACAGAAGTTTACAAAGAGAAGTACATGTATAAGTACAAGAAAATAAGACAGACTTACAAAACTGGTAAAACCTACATTGTGGATAGAGTTGGGAGTACTTAGCACTGTGAAAACAGCACTTTCGCCGAAAGAAATCTACTTCTCTAAGACTGGGAATCAGTGAACAGAGAATGTATGAGTTTCTCAAGATTGGTAACAGATAGAAACAAGAGAAATTACACAGTGATTCATCTACCTAGAGAAGTTACAGAGGTTTACACAGAGAATTCCAAGTATAAGTACAAGAAAATAAGAGAGACTTAGAAAACTGGTAAAACCTACATTGTTGATAGAGTTGGGAGTACTTAGCACTGTGAAAACAGCACTTTCGCTGAAGGAAATTTAGTTCTCTAAGTCCGTGAAACAGTGAACAGAGAATGTATGAGTTTCTCAAGTTTGGTAACAGATAGAAACAAGCGAAAGTACACAGTGATTCATCTACCTAGAAAAGTTACAGAGGTTTACACAGAGAATTCCAAGGATAAGTACAAGAAAATAAGAGAGACTTAGAAAACTGGTAAAACCTATATTGTTAATAGAGTTGGGAGTACTTAGCACTGTGAAAACAGCACTTTCGCAGAAAGAAATCTACTTCTCTAACACTGGGAAACAGTGAACAGAGAATGTATGAGTTTCTCAAGATTGGTAACATATAGAAACAAGAGAAAGTACACAGTGATTCATATACCTAGAGAAGTTACAGAGGTTTGCACAGAGAATTCCAAGTATAAGTACAAGAAAATAAGAGAGACTTAGAAAACTGGTAAAACCTACATTGTTGATAGAGTGGGAGTACTTAGCACTGTGAAAACAGCACTTTCACCGAAAGAAATTTAGTTCTCTAAGTCCGTGAAACAGTGAACAGAGAATGTATGAGTTTCTCAAGATTGGTAACAGATAGAAACAAGCGAAAGTACACAGTGATTCATATACGTAGAGAAGTTACATAAGTTTACACAGAGAAGTACATGTGTAAGTACAAGAAAATAAGAGAGACTTAGAAAACTGGTAAAACCTACATTGTGGATAGAGTTGGGAGTACTTAGCACTGTGAAAACAGCACTTTCGCCGAAAGAAATCTACTTCTCTAAGACTGGGAATCAGTGAACAGAGAATGTATGAGTTTCTCAAGATTGGTAACAGATGGAAACAAGAGAAAGTACACAGTGATTCATCTACCTAGAGAAGTTACAGAGGTTTACACAGAGAATTCCAAGTATAAGTACAAGAAAATAAGAGAGACTTAGAAAACTGGTAAAAACTACATTGTTGATAGAGTTGGGAGTACTTAGCACTGTGAAAACAGCACTTTCGCCGAAGGAAATTTAGTTCTCTAAGTCCGTGAAACAGTGAACAGAGAATGTATGAGTTTCTCAAGTTTGGTAACAGATAGAAACAAGCGAAAGTACACAGTGATTCATCTACCTAGAAAAGTTACAGAGGTTTACACAGAGAATTCCAAGGATAAGTACCAGAAAAAAAGAGAGACTTAGAAAACTGGTAAAACCTACCTTGTTGATAGAGTTGGTAGTACTTCGCACTGTGAAAACAGCACTTTCGCCGAAGGAAATTTAGTTCTCTAAGTCCGTGAAACAGTGAACAGAGAATATATGAGTTTCTCAAGTTTGGTAACAGATAGAAACAAGCGAAAGTACACAGTGATTCATCTACCTAGAAAAGTTACAGAGGTTTACACAGAGAAAACCAAGTATAAGTACAAGAAAATAAGAGAGACTTAGAAAACTGGTTAAACCTACATTGTTGATAGAGTTGGGAGTACTTAGCACTGTGAAAACAGCACTTTCGCAGAAAGAAATCTACTTCTCTAACACTGGGAAACAGTGAACAGAGAATGTATGAGTTTCTCAAGATTGGTAACAGATAGAAACAAGAGAAAGTACACAGTGATTCATCTACCTAGAGAAGTTACAGAGGTTTACCCAGAGAATTCCAAGTATAAGTACAAGAAAATAAGAGAGACTTAGAAAACTGGTAAAACCTACGTTGTTGATAGAGTTGGGAGTACTTAGCACTGTGAAAACAGCACTTTCGCCGAAGGAATTTTAGTTCTCTAAGTCCGTTAAACAGTGAACAGAGAATGTATGAGTTTCTCAAGTTTGGTAACAGATACAAACAAGCGAAAGTACACAGTGATTCATCTACCTAGAAAAGTTACAGAGGTTTACACAGAGAATTCCAAGGATAAGTACAAGAAAATAAGAGAGACTTAGAAAACTGGTAAAACCTACATTGTTGATAGAGTTGGGAGTACTTAGCACTGTGAAAACAGCACTTTCACCGAAGGAAATTTAGTTCTCTAAGTCCGTGAAACCGTGAACAGAGAATGTATGAGTTTCTCAAGTTTGGTAACAGATAGAAACAAGCGAAAGTACACAGTGATTCATCTACCTAGAAAAGTTACAGAGGTTTACACAGAGAATTCCAAGGATAAGTAGAAGAAAATAAGAGAGACTTAGAAAACTGGTAAAACCTACATTGTTGATAGAGTTGGGAGTACTTAGCACTGTGAAAACAGCACTTTCGCAGAAAGAAATCTACTTCTCTAACACTGGGAAACAGTGAACAGAGAATGTATGAGTTTCTCAAGATTGGTAACAGATAGAAACAAGAGAAAGTACACAGTGATTCATATACCTAGAGAGGTTACAGAGGTTTACACAGAGAATTCCAAGGATAAGTACAAGAAAATAAGAGAGACTTAGAAAACTGGTAAAACCTACATTGTTGATAGAGTTGGGAGTACTTAGCACTGTGAAAACAGCACTTTCGCCGAAGGAAATTTAGTTCTCTAAGTCCGTGAAACAGTGAACAGAGAATGTATGAGTTTCTCAAGTTTGGTAACAGATAGAAACAAGCGAAAGTACACAGTGATTCATCTACCTAGAAAAGTTACAGAGGTTTACACAGAGAATTCCAAGGATAAGTACAAGAAAATAAGAGAGACTTAGAAAACTGGTAAAACCTACATTGTTAATAGAGTTGGGAGTACTTAGCACTGTGAAAACAGCACTTTCGCAGAAAGAAATCTACTTCTCTAACACTGGGAAACAGTGAACAGAGAATGTATGAGTTTCTCAAGATTGGTAACAGATAGAAACAAGAGAAAGTACACAGTGATTCATATACCTAGAGAGGTTACAGAGGTTTACACAGAGAATTCCAAGGATAAGTACAAGAAAATAAGAGAGACTTAGAAAACTGGTAAAACCTACATTGTTGATAGAGTTGGGAGTACTTAGCACTGTGAAAACAGCACTTTCGCCGAAAGAAATTTAGTTCTCTAAGTCCGTGAAACAGTGAACAGAGAATGTATGAGTTTCTCAAGATTGGTAACAGATAGAAACAAGAGAAAGTACACAGTGATTCATCTACCTAGAAAAGTTACAGAGGTTTGCACAGAGAATTCCAAGGATAAGTACAAGAAAATAAGAGAGACTTAGAAAACTGGTAAAACCTACATTGTTAATAGAGTTGGGAGTACTTAGCACTGTTAAAACAGCACTTTCGCTGAAAGAAATCTACTTCTCTAAGACTGGGAAACAGTGAACAGAGAATGTATGATTTTCTCAAGTTTGGTAACAGATAGAAACTAGAGAAAGTACACAGTGATTCATCTATCTAGAGAAGTTACAGAAGTTTACAAAGAGAAGTACATGTATAAGTACAAGAAAATAAGACAGACTTAGAAAACTGGTAAAACCTACATTGTGGATAGAGTTGGGAGTACTTAGCACTGTGAAAACAGCAGTTTCGCCGAAAGAAATCTACTTCTCTAAGACTGGGAATCAGTGAACAGAGAATGTATGAGTTTCTCAAGATTGGTAACAGAAAGAAACATGAGAAATTACACAGTGATTCATCTACCTAGAGAAGTTACAGAGGTTTACACAGAGAATTCCAAGTATAAGTACAAGAAAATAAGAGAGACTTAGAAAACTGGTAAAACCTACATTGTTGATAGAGTTGGGAGTACTTAGCACTGTGAAAACAGCACTTTCGCTGAAGGAAATTTAGTTCTCTAAGTCCGTGAAACAGTGAACAGAGAATGTATGAGTTTCTCAAGTTTGGTAACAGATAGAAACAAGCGAAAGTACACAGTGATTCATATACGTAGAGAAGTTACATAAGTTTACACAGAGAAGTACATGTGTAAGTACAAGAAAATAAGAAAGACTTAGAAAACTGGTAAAACCTACATTGTGGATAGAGTTGGGAGTACTTAGCACTGTTAAAACAGCACTTTCGCAGAAAGAAATCTACTTCTCTAAGACTGGGAAACAGTGAACAGAGAATGTATGAGTTTCTCAAGATTGGTAACAGATAGAAACTAGAGAAAGTACACAGTGATTCATCTATCTAGAGAAGTTACAGAAGTTTACAAAGAGAAGTACATGTATAAGTACAAGAAAATAAGACAGACTTACAAAACTGGTAAAACCTACATTGTGGATAGAGTTGGGAGTACTTAGCACTGTGAAAACAGCACTTTCGCCGACAGAAATCTACTTCTCTAAGACTGGGAATCAGTGAACAGAGAATGTATGAGTTTCTCAAGATTGGTAACAGATAGAAACAAGAGAAATTACACAGTGATTCATCTACCTAGAGAAGTTACAGAGGTTTACACAGAGAATTCCAAGTATAAGTACAAGAAAATAAGAGAGACTTAGAAAACTGGTAAAACCTACATTGTTGATAGAGTTGGGAGTACTTAGCACTGTGAAAACAGCACTTTCGCTGAAGGAAATTTAGTTCTCTAAGTCCGTGAAACAGTGAACAGAGAATGTATGAGTTTCTCAAGTTTGGTAACAGATAGAAACAAGCGAAAGTACACAGTGATTCATCTACCTAGAAAAGTTACAGAGGTTTACACAGAGAATTCCAAGGATAAGTACAAGAAAATAAGAGAGACTTAGAAAACTGGTAAAACCTATATTGTTTGAGTTGGGAGTACTTAGCACTGTGAAAACAGCACTTTCGCAGAAAGAAATCTACTTCTCTAACACTGGGAAACAGTGAACAGAGAATGTATGAGTTTCTCAAGATTGGTAACATATAGAAACAAGAGAAAGTACACAGTGATTCATATACCTAGAGAAGTTACAGAGGTTTACACAGAGAATTCCAAGTATAAGTACAAGAAAATAAGAGAGACTTAGAAAACTGGTAAAACCTACATTGTTGATAGAGTGGGAGTACTTAGCACTGTGAAAACAGCACTTTCACCGAAAGAAATTTAGTTCTCTAAGTCCGTGAAACAGTGAACAGAGAATGTATGAGTTTCTCAAGATTGGTAACAGATAGAAACAAGCGAAAGTACACAGTGATTCATATACGTAGAGAAGTTACATAAGTTTACACAGAGAAGTACATGTGTAAGTACAAGAAAATAAGAGAGACTTAGAAAACTGGTAAAACCTACATTGTGGATAGAGTTGGGAGTACTTAGCACTGTGAAAACAGCACTTTCGCCGAAAGAAATTTAGTTCTCTAAGTCCGTGAAACAGTGAACAGAGAATGTATGAGTTTCTCAAGATTGGTAACAGATAGAAACAAGAGAAAGTACACAGTGATTCATCTACCTAGAAAAGTTACAGAGGTTTACACAGAGAATTCCAAGGATAAGTACAAGAAAATAAGAGAGACTTAGAAAACTGGTAAAACCTACATTGTTGATAGAGTTGGGAGTACTTAGCACTGTGAAAACAGCACTTTCGCCGAAGGAAATTTAGTTCTCTAAGTCCGTGAAACAGTGAACAGAGAATGTATGAGTTTCTCAAGTTTGGTAACAGATAGAAACAAGCGAAAGTACACAGTGATTCATCTACCTAGAAAAGTTACAGAGGTTTACACAGAGAATTCCAAGGATACGTACAAGAAAATAAGAGAGACTGAGAAAACTGGTAAAACCTACATTGTTGATAGAGTTGGGAGTACTTAGCACTGTGAAAACAGCACTTTCGCCGAAGGAAATTTAGTTCTCTAAGTCCGTGAAACAGTGAACAGAGAATGTATCAGTTTCTCAAGTTTGGAAACAGATAGAAACAAGCGAAAGTACACAGTGATTCATCTACCTAGAAAAGTTACAGAGGTTTACACAGAGAATTCCAAGTATAAGTACAAGAAAATAAGAGAGACTTAGAAAACTGGTAAAACCTACATTGTTGATAGAGTTGGGAGTACTTAGCACTGTGAAAACACCACTTTCGCCGAAGGAAATTTAGTTCTCTAAGTCCGTGAAACAGTGAACAGAGAATGCATGAGTTTCTCAAGTTTGGTAACAGATAGAAACAAGCGAAAGTACACAGTAATTCATCTACCTAGAAAAGTTACAGAGGTTTACACAGAGAATTCCAAGGATAAGTACAAGAAAATAAGAGAGACTTAGACAACTGGTAAAACCTACATTGTTAATAGAGTTGGGAGTACTTAGCACTGTGAAAACAGCACTTTCGCAGAAAGAAATCTACTTCTCTAACACTGGGAAACAGATAACAGAGAATGTATGAGTTTCTCAAGATTGGTAACAGATAGAAACAAGAGAAAGTACACAGTGATTCATCTACCTAGAAAAGTTACAGAGGTTTACACAGAGAATTCCAAGGATAAGTACAAGAAAATAAGAGAGACTTAGAAAACTGGTAAAACCTACATTGTTAATAGAGTTGGGAGTACTTAGCACTGTGAAAACAGCACTTTCGCAGAAAGAAATCTACTTCTCTAACACTGGGAAACAGTGAACAGAGAATGTATGAGTTTCTCAAGATTGGTAACAGATAGAAACAAGAGAAAGTACACAGTGATTCATCTACCTAGAAAAGTTACAGAAGTTTACACAGAGAATTCCAAGTATAAGTACAAGAAAATAAGAGAGACTAAGAAAACCGGTAAAACCTACATTGTTGATAGAGTTGGGAGTACTTAGCACTGTGAAAACAGGACTTTCACAGAAAGAAATCTACTTCTCTAACACTGGGAAACAGTGAACAGAGAATGTATGAGTTTCTCAAGATTGGTAACAGATAGAAACAAGAAAAAGTACACAGTGATTCATATGCCTAGAGAAATTACAGAGGTTTACACAGAGAATTCCAAGTGTAAGTACAAGAAAATAAGAGAGACTTAGAAAACCGGTAAAACCTACATTGTTGATAGAGTTGGGAGTACTTATCACGGTGAAAACAGCACTTTCGCAGAAAGAAAGTTACTTCTCTAACACTGGGAAACAGTGAACAGAGAATGTGTGAGTTTCTCCAGATTGGTAACAGATAGAAACAAGAGAAAGTACACAGTGATTCATATACCTAGAGAAGTTATAAAGGTTTACATAGAGAATTCCAAGGATAAGTACAAGAAAGTAAGAGAGACTTAGAAAACTGGTAAAACCTACATTGTTGATAGAGTTGGGAGTACTTAGCACTGTGAAAACAGCACTTTCGCGGAAGGAAATTTAGTTCTCTAAGTCCGTGAAACAGTGAACAGAGAATGTATGAGTTTCTCAAGTTTGGTAACAGATAGAAACAAGCGAAAGTACACAGTGATTCATCTACCTAGAAAAGTTACAGAGGTTTACACAGAGAATTCCAAGGATAAGTACAAGAAAATAAGAGAGACTTAGAAAATTGGTAAAACCTACATTGTTGATAGAGTTGGGAGTACTTAGCACTGTGAAAACAGCACTTTCGCCGAAGGAAATTTAGTTCTCTAAGTCCGTGAAACAGTGAACAGAGAATGTATGAGTTTCTCAAGTTTGGTAACAGATAGAAACAAGCGAAAGTACACAGTGATTCATCTACCTAGAAAAGTTACAGAGGTTTACACAGAGAATTCCAAGGATAAGTACAAGAAAATAAGAGAGACTTAGAAAACTGGTAAAACCTACATTGTTAATAGAGTTGGGAGTACTTAGCACTGTGAAAACAGCACTTTCGCAGAAAGAAATCTACTTCTCTAACACTAGGGAACAGTGAACAGAGAATGTATGAGTTTCTCAAGATTGGTAACAGATAGAAACAAGAGAAAGTACACAGTGATTCATCTACCTAGAAAAGTTACAGAGGTTTACACAGAGAATTACAAGGATAAGTACAAGAAAATAAGAGAGACTTAGAAAACCGGTAAAACCTACATTGTTGATAGAGTTGGGAGTACTTAGCACTGTGAAAACAGCACTTTCGCAGAAAGAAATCTACTTCTCTAACACTGGGAAACAGTGAACAGAGAATGTATGAGTTTCTCAAGATTGGTAACAGATAGAAACAAGAGAAAGTACACAGTGATTCATCTACCTAGAGAAGTTACAGAGGTTTACACAGAGAATTCCAACTATAATTACAAGAAAATAAGAGAGACTTAGAAAACTGGTAAAACCTATATTGTTGATAAGAGTTGGGAGTACTTAGCACTGTGAAAACAGTACATTCGCCGAAGGAAATTTAGTTCTCTAAGTCCGTGAAACACTGAACAGAGAATGTATGAGTTTCTCAAGTTTGGTAACAGATAGAAACAAGCGAAAGTACACAGTGATTCATCTACCTAGAAAAGTTACAGAGGTTTACACAGAGAATTCCAAGGATACGTACAAGAAAATAAGAGAGACTTAGAAAACTGGTAAAACCTACATTGTTGATAGAGTTGGGAGTACTTAGCACTGTGAAAACAGCACTTTCGCCGAAGGAAATTTAGTTCTCTAAGTCCGTGAAACAGTGAACAGAGAATGTATGAGTTTCTCAAGTTTGGAAACAGATAGACACAAGCGAAAGTACACAGTGATTCATCTACCTAGAAAAGTTACAGAGGTTTACACAGAGAATTCCAAGTATAAGTACAAGAAAATAAGAGAGACTTAGAAAACTGGTAAAACCTACATTGTTGATAGAGTTGGGAGTACTTGGCACTGTGAAAACAGCACTTTCGCCGAAGGAAATTTAGTTCTCTAAGTCCGTGAAACAGTGAACAGAGAATGTGTGAGTTTCTCAAGTTTGGTAACAGATAGAAACAAGCGAAAGTACACAGTGATTCATCTACCTACAAAAGTTACAGAGGTTTACACAGAGAATTCCAAGGATAAGTACAAGAAAATAAGAGAGACTTAGACAACTTGTTAAACCTACATTGTTAATAGAGTTGGGAGTACTTAGCACTGTGAAAACAGCACTTTCGCAGAAAGAAATCTACTTCTGTAACACTGGGAAACAATGAACAGAGAATGTATGAGTTTCTCAAGATTGGTAACAGATAGAAACAAGAGAAAGTACACAGTGATTCATCTACCTAGAAAAGTTACAGAGGTTTCCACAGAGAATTCCAAGTATAAGTACAAGAATATAAGAGAGACTTAGAAAACCGGTAAAACCTACATTGTTGATAGAGTTGGGAGTACTTAGCACTGTGAAAACAGCACTTTCGCAGAAAGAAATCTACTTCTCTAACACTGGGAAACAGTGAACAAAGAATGTATGAGTTACTCAAGATTGGTAACAGATAGAAACAAGAGAAAGTGCACAGTGATTCACATACCTAGGGAAGTTACAGAGGTTTACACAGAGAATTCCAAGCATAAGTACAAGAAAATAAGAGAGACTTAGAAAACCGGTAAAACCTACATTGTTGATAGAGTTGGGAGTACTTAGCACTGTGAAAACAGCACTTTCACCGAAAGAAATTTAGTTCTCTAAGTCCGTGAAACAGTGAACAGAGAATGTATGAGTTTCTCAAGATTGGTAACAGATAGAAACAAGAGAAAGTACACAGTGATTCATCTACCTAGAAAAGTTACAGAGGTTTAAACAGAGAAAACCAAGTTTAAGTACAAGAAAATAAGAGAGACTTAGAAAACTGGTAAAACCTACAATGGTGATAGAGTTGGGAGTACTTAGAACTGTGAAAACAGCACTTTCGCAGAAAGAAATCTACTTCTCTAAGAGTGGGAAACAGTGAACAGAGAATGTATGAGTTTCTCAAGATTGGTAACAGATAGAAACAAGAGAAAGTACACAGTGATTCATCTACCTAGAGAAGTTACAGAGGTTTACACAGAGAATTCCAAGTATAAGTACAAGAAAATAAGAGAGACTTAGAAAACCGGTAAAACCTACATTGTTGATAGAGTTGGGAGTACTTAGCACTGTGAAAACAGTACTTTCGCAGAAAGAAATCTACTTCTCTAACACTGGGAAACACTGAACAGAGAATGTAAGAGTTTCTCAAGATTGGTAACAGATAGAAACAAGAGAAAGTACACAGTGATTCATCTACCTAGAGAAGTTACAGAGGTTTACACAGAGAATTCCAAGTATAAGTACAAGAAAATAAGAGAGACTTAGAAAACTGGTAAAACCTACATTGTTGATATAGTTGGGAGTACTTAGCACTGTGAAAACAGCACTTTCGCCGAAGGAAATTTAGTTCTCTAAGTCCGTGAAACAGTGAACAGAGAATGTATGAGTTTCTCAAGTTTGGTAACAGATAGAAACAAGCGAAAGTACACAGTGATTCATCTACCTAGAAAAGTTACAGAGGTTTACACAGAGAATTCCAAGGATAAGTAGAAGAATATAAGAGAGACTTAGAAAACTGGTAAAACCTACATTGTTGATAGAGTTGGGAGTACTTAGCACTGTGAAAACAGCACTTTCGCCGAAGGAAATTTAGTTCTCTAAGTCCGTGAAACAGTGAACAGAGAATGTATGAGTTTCTCAAGTTTGGTAGACAGATAGAAACAAGCAGAAGTACACAGTGATTCATCTACCTAGAAAAGTTACAGAGGTTTACACAGAGAATTCCAAGGATAAGCACAAGAAAATAAGAGAGCCTTAGAAAACTGGTAAAACCTACATTGTTGATAGAGTTGGGAGTACTTAGCACTGTGAAAACAGAACTTTCGCTGAAGGAAATTTAGTTCTCTAAGTCCGTGAAACAGTGAACAGAGAATGTATGAGTTTCTCAAGTTTGGTAACAGATAGAAATAAGCGAAAGTACACAGTGATTCATCTACCTAGAAAAGTTACAGAGGTTCACACAGAGAATTCCAAGGATAAGTACAAGAATATAAGAGAGACTTAGAAAACTGGTAAAACCTACATTGTTGATAGAGTTGGGAGTACTTAGCACTGTGAAAACACCACTTTCGCCGAAGGAAATTTAGTTCTCTAAGTCCGTGAAACAGTGAACAGAGAATGTATGACTTTCTCAAGTTTGGTAACAGATAGAAACAAGCGAAAGTACACAGTGATTCATCTACATAGAAAAGTTACAGAGGTTTACACAGAGAATTCCAAGGATAAGTACAAGAAAATAAGACTTAGAAAACTGGTAAAACCTACATTGTTGATAGACTTGGGAGTACTTAGCACTGTGAAAACAGCACTTTCGCAGAAAGAACTCTACTTCTCTAACACTGGGAAACAGTGAACAGAGAATGTATGAGTTTCTCAAGATTGGTAACAGATAGAAACAAGAGAAAGTACACAGTGATTCATCTACCTAGAAAAGTTACAGAGGTTTACACAGAGAATTCCAAGTATAAGTACAAGAAAATAAGAGAGACTTAGAAAACCGGTAAAACCTACATTGTTGATAGAGTTGGGAGTACTTAGCACTGTGAAAACAGTACTTTCGCAGAAAGAAATCTACTTCTCTAACACTGGGAAACAGTGAACAGAGAATGTATGAGTTTCTCAAGATTGGTAACAGATAGAAACAAGAGAAAGTACACAGTGATTCATCTACCTAGAAAAGTTACAGAGGTTTACACAGAGAATTCCAAGGATAAGTAGAAGAAAATATGAGAGACTTAGAAAACTGGTAAAACCTACATTGTTGATAGAGTTGGGAGTACTTAGCACTGTGAAAACAGCACTTTCGCCGAAGGAAATTTAGTTCTCTAAGTCCGTGAAACAGTGAACAGAGAATGTATGAGTTTCTCAAGTTTGGTAACAGATAGAAACAAGCAAAAGTACACGGTGATTCATCTACCTAGAAAAGTTACAGAGGTTTACACAGAGAATTCCATTGATAAGTACAAGAAAATAAGAGAGACTTAGAAAACTGGTAAAACCTACATTGTTGATAGGGTTGGGAGTACTTAGCACTGTGAAAACAGCACTTTCGCCGAAGGAAATTTAGTTCTCTAAGTTCGTGAAACAGTGAACAGAGAATGTATGAGTTTCTCAAGTTTGGTAACAGATAGAAACAAGCGAAAGTACACAGTGATTCATCTACCTAGAAAAGTTACAGACGTTTACACAGAGAATTCCAAGGATAAGTAGAAGAAAATATGAGAGACTTAGAAAACCGGTAAAACCTACATTGTTGATAGAGTTGGGAGTACTTAGCACTGTGAAAACAGCACTTTCGCAGAAAGAAATCTACTTCTCCAACACTGTGAAACAGTGAACAGAGAATGTATGAGTTTCTCAATATTGGTAACAGATAGAAACAAGAGAAAGTACACAGTGATTCATCTACGGAGAAAAGTTACAGAGGTTTACACAGAGAATTCCAAGTATAAGTACAAGAAAATAAGAGAGACTTAGAAAACCGGTAAAACCTACATTGTTGATAGAGTTGGGAGTACATAGCACTGTGAAAACAGTACTTTCGCAGAAAGAAGTCTACTTCTCTAACACTGGGAAACAGTGAACAGAGAATGTATGAGTTTCTCAAGATTCGTAACAGACAGAAACAAGAGAAAGTACACAGTGATTCATCTACCTAGAGAAGTTACAGAGGTTTACACAGAGAATTCCAAGTATAAGTACAAGAAAATAAAAGAGACTTAGAAAACTGGTAAAACCTACATTGTTGATAGAGTTGGGAGTACTTAGCACTGTGAAAACACCACTTTCGCCGAAGGAAATTTAGTTCTCTAAGTCCGTGAAACAGTGAACAGAGAATGTATGAGTTTCTCAAGTTTGGTAACAGATAGAAACAAGCGAAAGTACACAGTGATTCATCTACCTAGAAAAGTTACAGAGGTTTACACAGAGAATTCCAAGGATAAGTACAAGAAAATAAGAGAGACTTGGAAAACTGGTAAAACCTACATTGTTGATAGAGTTGGGAGTACTTAGCACTGTGAAAACACCACTTTCGCCGAAGGAAATTTAGTTCTCTAAGTCCGTGAAACAGTGAACAGAGAATGTATGAGTTTCTCAAGTTTGGTAACAGATAGAAACAAGCGAAAGTACACAGTGATTCATCTACCTAGAAAAGTTACAGAGGTTTACACAGAGAATTCCAAGGATAAGTACAAGAAAATAAGAGAGACTTACAAAACTGGTAAAACCTACATTGTTGATAGACTTGGGAGTACTTAGCACTGTGAAAACAGCACTTTCGCAGAAAGAACTCTACTTCACTAACACTGGAAACAGTGAACAGAGAATGTATGAGTTTCTCAAGATTGGTAACAGATAGAAACAAGAGAAAGTACACAGTGATACATCTACCTAGAAAAGTTACAGAGGTTTACACAGAGAATTCCAAGTATAAGTACAAGAAAATAAGAGAGACTTAGAAAACTGGTAAAACCTACATTGTTGATAGAGTGGGAGTACTTAGCACTGTGAAAACAGCACTTTCACCGAAAGAAATTTAGTTCTCTAAGTCCGTGAAACAGTGAACAGAGAATGTATGAGTTTCTCAAGATTGGTAACAGATAGAAACAAGCGAAAGTACACAGTGATTCATATACGTAGAGAAGTTACATAAGTTTACACAGAGAAGTACACGTGTAAGTACAAGAAAATAAGAGAGACTTAGAAAACTGGTAAAACCTACATTGTGGATAGAGTTGGGAGTACTTAGCACTGTTAAAACAGCACTTTCGCAGAAAGAAATCTACTTCTCTAAGACTGGGAAACAGTGAACAGAGAATGTATGAGTTTCTCAAGATTGGCAACAGACAGAAACAAGAGAAAGTACACAGTGATTCATCTACCTAGAGAAGTTACAGAGGTTTACACAGAGAATTCCAAGTATAAGTACAAGAAAATAAGAGAGACTTAGAAAACTGGTAAAACCTACATTGTTGATAGAGTTGGGAGTACTTAGCACTGTGAAAACAGCACTTTCGCCGAAGGAAATTTAGTTCTCTAAGTCCGTGAAACAGTGAACAGAGAATGTATGAGTTTCCTAAGTTTGGTAACAGATAGAAACAAGCGAAAGTACACCGTGATTCATCTACCTAGAAAAGTTACAGAGGTTTACACAGAGAATTCCAAGGATAAGTACAAGAAAATCAGAGAGACTTAGAAAACTGGTAAAACCTACATTGTTAATAGAGTTGGGAGTACTTAGCACTGTTAAAACAGCACTTTCGCCGAAAGAAATCTACTTCTCTAAGACTGGGAAACAGTGAACAGAGAATGTATGAGTTTCTCAAGATTGGTAACAGATGGAAACAAGAGAAAGTACACAGTGATTCATCTACCTAGAGAAGTTACAGAGGTTTACACAGAGAATTCCAAGTATAAGTACAAGAAAATAAGAGAGACTTAGAAAACTGGTAAAACCTACATTGTTGATAGAGTTGGGAGTACTTAGCACTGTGAAAACAGCACTTTCGCCGAAGGAAATTTAGTTCTCTAAGTCCGTGAAACAGTGAACAGAGAATGTATGAGTTTCTCAAGTTTGGTAACAGATAGAAACAAGCGAAAGTACACAGTGATTCATCTACCTAGAAAAGTTACAGAGGTTTACACAGAGAAAACCAAGTATAAGTACAAGAAAATAAGAGAGACTTAGAGAACTGGTTAAACCTACATTGTTGATAGAGTTGGGAGTACTTAGCACTGTGAAAACAGCACTTTCGCAGAAAGAAATCTACTTCTCTAAGACTGGGAAACAGTGAACAGAGAATGTATGAGTTTCTCAAGATTGGTAACAGATGGAAACAAGAGAAAGTACACAGTGATTCATCTACCTAGAGAAGTTACAGAGGTTTACACAGAGAATTCCAAGTATAAGTACAAGAAAAAAAGAGAGACTTAGAAAACTGGTAAAACCTACATTGTTGATAGAGTTGGGAGTACTTAGCACTGTGAAAACAGCACTTTCGCCGAATGAAATTTAGTTCTCTAAGTCCGTGAAACAGTGAACAGAGAATGTATGAGTTTCTCAAGTTTGGTAACAGATAGAAACAAGCCAAAGTACACAGTGATTCATCTACCTAGAAAAGTTACAGAGGTTTACACAGAGAATTCCAAGGATAAGTACAAGAAAATAAGACTTAGAAAACTGGTAAAACCTACATTGTTGATAGACTTGGGAGTACTTAGCACTGTGAAAACAGCACTTTCGCAGAAAGAAATCTACTTCTCTAACACTGGGAAACAGTGAACAGAGAATGTATGAGTTTCTCAAGATTGGTAACAGATAGAAACAAGAGAAAGTACACAGTGATTCATCTACCTAGAAAAGTTACAGAGGTTTACACAGAGAATTCCAAGTATAAGTACAAGAAAATAAGAGAGACTTAGAAAACCGGTAAAACCTACATTGTTGATAGAGTTGGGAGTACTTAGCACTGTGAAAACAGTACTTTCGCAGAAAGAAATCTACTTCTCTAACACTGGGAAACAGTGAACAGAGAATGTATGAGTTTCTCAAGATTGGTAACAGATAGAAACAAGAGAAAGTACACAGTGATTCATCTACCTAGAAAAGTTACAGAGGTTTACACAGAGAATTCCAAGGATAAGTAGAAGAAAATATGAGAGACTTAGAAAACTGGTAAAACCTACATTGTTGATAGAGTTGGGAGTACTTAGCAGTGTGAAAACAGCACTTTCGCCGAAGGAAATTTAGTTCTCTAAGTCCGTGAAACAGTGAACAGAGAATGTATGAGTTTCTCAAGTTTGGTAACAGATAGAAACAAGCAAAAGTACACGGTGATTCATCTACCTAGAAAAGTTACAGAGGTTTACACAGAGAATTCCAAGTATAAGTACAAGAAAATAAGAGAGACTTAGAAAACTGGTAAAACCTACATTGTTGATAGAGTTGGGAGTACTTAGCACTGTGAAAACAGCACTTTCGCCGAAGGAAATTTAGTTCTCTAAGTCCGTGAAACAGTGAACAGAGAATGTATGAATTTCTCAAGTTTGGTAACAGATAGAAACAAGCGAAAGTACACAGTGATTCATCTACCTAGAAAAGTTACAGACGTTTACACAGAGAATTCCAAGGATAAGTACAAGAAAATAAGAGAGACTTAGAAAACTGGTAAAACCTACATTGTTGATAGAGTTGGGAGTACTTAGCACTGTGAAAACACCACTTTCGCCGAAGGAAATTTAGTTCTCTAAGTCCGTGAAACAGTGAACAGAGAATGTATGAGTTTCTCAAGTTTGGTAACAGATAGAAACAAGCGAAAGTACACAGTGGTTCATCTACCTAGAAAAGTTACAGAGGTTTACACAGAGAATTCCAAGGATAAGTACAAGAAAATAAGAGAGACTTAGAAAACTGGTAAAACCTACATTGTTGATAGTCTTGGGAGTACTTAGCACTGTGAAAACAGCACTTTCGCAGAAAGAACTCTATTTCTCTAACACTGGGAAACAGTGAACAGAGAATGTATGAGTTTCTCAAGATTGGTAACAGATAGAAACAAGAGAAAGTACACAGTGATTCATCTACCTAGAAAAGTTACAGAGGTTTACACAGAGAATTCCAAGGATAAGTAGAAGAAAATATGAGAGACTTAGAAAACCGGTAAAACCTACATTGTTGATAGAGTTGGGAGTACTTAGCACTGTGAAAACAGCACTTTCGCAGAAAGAAATCTACTTCTCTAACACTGTGAAACAGTGAACAGAGAATGTATGAGTTTCTCAATATTGGTAACAGATAGAAACAAGAGAAAGTACACAGTGATTCATCTACGGAGAAAAGTTACAGAGGTTTACACAGAGAATTCCAAGTATAAGTACAAGAAAATAAGAGAGACTTAGAAAACCGGTAAAACCTACATTGTTTATAGAGTTGGGAGTACATAGCACTGTGCAAACAGTACTTTCGCAGAAAGAAATCTACTTCTCTAACACTGGGAAACAGTGAACAGAGAATGTATGAGTTTCTCAAGATTGGTAACAGACAGAAACAAGAGAAAGTACACAGTGATTCATCTACCCAGAGAAGTTACAGAGGTTTACACAGAGAATTCCAAGTATAAGTACAAGAAAATAAAAGAGACTTAGAAAACTGGTAAAACCTACATTGTTGATAGAGTTGGGAGTACTTAGCACTGTGAAAACACCACTTTCGCCGAAGGAAATTTAGTTCTCTAAGTCCGTGAAACAGTGAACAGAGAATGTATGAGTTTCTCAAGTTTGGTAACAGATAGAAACAAGCGAAAGTACACAGTGATTCATCTACCTAGAAAAGTTACAGAGGTTTACACAGAAAATTCCAAGGATAAGTACAAGAAAATAAGAGAGACTTACAAAACTGGTAAAACCTACATTGTTGATAGACTTGGAAGTACTTAGCACTGTGAAAACAGCACTTTCGCAGAAAGAACTCTACTTCACTAACACTGGAAACAGTGAACAGAGTATGTATGAGTTTCTCAAGATTGGTAACAGATAGAAACAAGCGAAAGTACACAGTGATACATCTAAATAGAAAAGTTACAGAGGTTTACACAGAGAATTCCAAGTATAAGTACAAGAAAATAAGAGAGACTTAGAAAACTGGTAAAACCTACATTGTTGATAGAGTGGGAGTACTTAGCACTGTGAAAACAGCACTTTCACCGAAAGAAATTTAGTTCTCTAAGTCCGTGAAACAGTGAACAGAGAATGTATGAGTTTCTCAAGATTGGTAACAGATAGAAACAAGAGAAAGTACACAGTGATTCATCTACCTAGAAAAGTTACAGAGGTTTACACAGAGAATTCCAAGGATAAGTACAAGAAAATAAGAGAGACTTAGAAAACTGGTAAAACCTACATTGTTGATAGTCTTGGGAGTACTTAGCACTGTGAAAACAGCACTTTCGCAGAAAGAACTCTATTTCTCTAACACTGGGAAACAGTGAACAGAGAATGTATGAGTTTCTCAAGATTGGTAACAGATAGAAACAAGAGAAAGTACACAGTGATTCATCTACCTAGAAAAGTTACAGAGGTTTACACAGAGAATTCCAAGGATAAGTACAAGAAAATAAGAGAGACTTAGAAAACTGGTAAAACCTACATTGTTGATAGTCTTGGGAGTACTTAGCACTGTGAAAACAGCACTTTCGCAGAAAGAACTCTACTTCACTAACACTGGAAACAGTGAACAGAGAATGTATGAGTTTCTCAAGTTTGGTAACAGATAGAAACAAGCGAAAGTACACAGTGATTCATCTACCTAGAAAAGTTACAGAGGTTTACACAGAGAATTCCAAGGATAAGTACAAGAAAATAAGAGAGACTTAGAAAACTGGTAAAACCTACATTGTTGATAGTCTTGGGAGTACTTAGCACTGTGAAAACAGCACTTTCGCAGAAAGAACTCTATTTCTCTAACACTGGGAAACAGTGAACAGAGAATGTATGAGTTTCTCAAGATTGGTAACAGATAGAAACAAGAGAAAGTACACAGTGATTCATCTACCTAGAAAAGTTACAGAGGTTTACACAGAGAATTCAAGGATAAGTAGAAGAAAATATGAGAGACTTAGAAAACCGGTAAAACCTACATTGTTGATAGAGTTGGGAGTACTTAGCACTGTGAAAACAGCACTTTCGCAGAAAGAAATCTACTTCTCTAACACTGTGAAACAGTGAACAGAGAATGTATGAGTTTCTCAAGATTCGTAACAGACAGAAACAAGAGAAAGTACACAGTGATTCATCTACCTAGAGAAGTTACAGAGGTTTACACAGAGAATTCCAAGGATAAGTACAAGAAAATAAGAGAGACTTACAAAACTGGTAAAACCTACATTGTTGATAGACTTGGGAGTACTTAGCACTGTGAAAACAGCACTTTCGCAGAAAGAACTCTACTTCACTAACACTGGAAACAGTGAACAGAGAATGTATGAGTTTCTCAAGATTGGTAACAGATAGAAACAAGAGAAAGTACACAGTGATACATCTACCTAGAAAAGTTACAGAGGTTTACACAGAGAATTCCAAGTATAAGTACAAGAAAATAAGAGAGACTTAGAAAACTGGTAAAACCTACATTGTTGATAGAGTGGGAGTACTTAGCACTGTGAAAACAGCACTTTCACCGAAAGAAATTTAGTTCTCTAAGTCCGTGAAACAGTGAACAGAGAATGTATGAGTTTCTCAAGATTGGTAACAGATAGAAACAAGCGAAAGTACACAGTGATTCATATACGTAGAGAAGTTACATAAGTTTACACAGAGAAGTACACGTGTAAGTACAAGAAAATAAGAGAGACTTAGAAAACTGGTAAAACCTACATTGTGGATAGAGTTGGGAGTACTTAGCACTGTTAAAACAGCACTTTCGCAGAAAGAAATCTACTTCTCTAAGACTGGGAAACAGTGAACAGAGAATGTATGAGTTTCTCAAGATTGGCAACAGACAGAAACAAGAGAAAGTACACAGTGATTCATCTACCTAGAGAAGTTACAGAGGTTTACACAGAGAATTCCAAGTATAAGTACAAGAAAATAAGAGAGACTTAGAAAACTGGTAAAACCTACATTGTTGATAGAGTTGGGAGTACTTAGCACTGTGAAAACAGCACTTTCGCCGAAGGAAATTTAGTTCTCTAAGTCCGTGAAACAGTGAACAGAGAATGTATGAGTTTCCTAAGTTTGGTAACAGATAGAAACAAGCGAAAGTACACCGTGATTCATCTACCTAGAAAAGTTACAGAGGTTTACACAGAGAATTCCAAGGATAAGTACAAGAAAATCAGAGAGACTTAGAAAACTGGTAAAACCTACATTGTTAATAGAGTTGGGAGTACTTAGCACTGTTAAAACAGCACTTTCGCCGAAAGAAATCTACTTCTCTAAGACTGGGAAACAGTGAACAGAGAATGTATGAGTTTCTCAAGATTGGTAACAGATAGAAACTAGAGAAAGTACACAGTGATTCATCTATCTAGAGAAGTTACAGAAGTTTACAAAGAGAAGTACATGTATAAGTACAAGAAAATAAGACAGACTTAGAAAACTGGTAAAACCTACATTGTGGATAGAGTTGGGAGTACTTAGCACTGTGAAAACAGCACTTTCGCCGAAAGAAATCTACTTCTCTAAGACTGGGAATCAGTGAACAGAGAATGTATGAGTTTCTCAAGATTGGTAACAGATGGAAACAAGAGAAAGTACACAGTGATTCATCTACCTAGAGAAGTTACAGAGGTTTACACAGAGAATTCCAAGTATAAGTACAAGAAAATAAGAGAGACTTAGAAAACTGGTAAAACCTACATTGTTGATAGAGTTGGGAGTACTTAGCACTGTGAAAACAGCACTTTCGCCGAAGGAAATTTAGTTCTCTAAGTCCGTGAAACAGTGAACAGAGAATGTATGAGTTTCTCAAGTTTGGTAACAGATAGAAACAAGCGAAAGTACACAGTGATTCATCTACCTAGAAAAGTTACAGAGGTTTACACAGAGAAAACCAAGTATAAGTACAAGAAAATAAGAGAGACTTAGAGAACTGGTTAAACCTACATTGTTGATAGAGTTGGGAGTACTTAGCACTGTGAAAACAGCACTTTCGCAGAAAGAAATCTACTTCTCTAAGACTGGGAAACAGTGAACAGAGAATGTATGAGTTTCTCAAGATTGGTAACAGATGGAAACAAGAGAAAGTACACAGTGATTCATCTACCTAGAGAAGTTACAGAGGTTTACACAGAGAATTCCAAGTATAAGTACAAGAAAATAAGAGAGACTTAGAAAACTGGTAAAACCTACATTGTTGATAGAGTTGGGAGTACTTAGCACTGTGAAAACAGCACTTTCGCCGAATGAAATTTAGTTCTCTAAGTCCGTGAAACAGTGAACAGAGAATGTATGAGTTTCTCAAGTTTGGTAACAGATAGAAACAAGCCAAAGTACACAGTGATTCATCTACCTAGAAAAGTTACAGAGGTTTACACAGAGAATTCCAAGGATAAGTACAAGAAAATAAGACTTAGAAAACTGGTAAAACCTACATTGTTGATAGACTTGGGAGTACTTAGCACTGTGAAAACAGCACTTTCGCAGAAAGAAATCTACTTCTCTAACACTGGGAAACAGTGAACAGAGAATGTATGAGTTTCTCAAGATTGGTAACAGATAGAAACAAGAGAAAGTACACAGTGATTCATCTACCTAGAAAAGTTACAGAGGTTTACACAGAGAATTCCAAGTATAAGTACAAGAAAATAAGAGAGACTTAGAAAACCGGTAAAACCTACATTGTTGATAGAGTTGGGAGTACTTAGCACTGTGAAAACAGTACTTTCGCAGAAAGAAATCTACTTCTCTAACACTGGGAAACAGTGAACAGAGAATGTATGAGTTTCTCAAGATTGGTAACAGATAGAAACAAGAGAAAGTACACAGTGATTCATCTACCTAGAAAAGTTACAGAGGTTTACACAGAGAATTCCAAGGATAAGTAGAAGAAAATATGAGAGACTTAGAAAACTGGTAAAACCTACATTGTTGATAGAGTTGGGAGTACTTAGCAGTGTGAAAACAGCACTTTCGCCGAAGGAAATTTAGTTCTCTAAGTCCGTGAAACAGTGAACAGAGAATGTATGAGTTTCTCAAGTTTGGTAACAGATAGAAACAAGCAAAAGTACACGGTGATTCATCTACCTAGAAAAGTTACAGAGGTTTACACAGAGAATTCCAAGTATAAGTACAAGAAAATAAGAGAGACTTAGAAAACTGGTAAAACCTACATTGTTGATAGAGTTGGGAGTACTTAGCACTGTGAAAACAGCACTTTCGCCGAAGGAAATTTAGTTCTCTAAGTCCGTGAAACAGTGAACAGAGAATGTATGAGTTTCTCAAGTTTGGTAACAGATAGAAACAAGCGAAAGTACACAGTGATTCATCTACCTAGAAAAGTTACAGACGTTTACACAGAGAATTCCAAGGATAAGTACAAGAAAATAAGAGAGACTTAGAAAACTGGTAAAACCTACATTGTTGATAGAGTTGGGAGTACTTAGCACTGTGAAAACACCACTTTCGCCGAAGGAAATTTAGTTCTCTAAGTCCGTGAAACAGTGAACAGAGAATGTATGAGTTTCTCAAGTTTGGTAACAGATAGAAACAAGCGAAAGTACACAGTGGTTCATCTACCTAGAAAAGTTACAGAGGTTTACACAGAGAATTCCAAGGATAAGTACAAGAAAATAAGAGAGACTTAGAAAACTGGTAAAACCTACATTGTTGATAGTCTTGGGAGTACTTAGCACTGTGAAAACAGCACTTTCGCAGAAAGAACTCTATTTCTCTAACACTGGGAAACAGTGAACAGAGAATGTATGAGTTTCTCAAGATTGGTAACAGATAGAAACAAGAGAAAGTACACAGTGATTCATCTACCTAGAAAAGTTACAGAGGTTTACACAGAGAATTCCAAGGATAAGTAGAAGAAAATATGAGAGACTTAGAAAACCGGTAAAACCTACATTGTTGATAGAGTTGGGAGTACTTAGCACTGTGAAAACAGCACTTTCGCAGAAAGAAATCTACTTCTCTAACACTGTGAAACAGTGAACAGAGAATGTATGAGTTTCTCAATATTGGTAACAGATAGAAACAAGAGAAAGTACACAGTGATTCATCTACGGAGAAAAGTTACAGAGGTTTACACAGAGAATTCCAAGTATAAGTACAAGAAAATAAGAGAGACTTAGAAAACCGGTAAAACCTACATTGTTTATAGAGTTGGGAGTACATAGCACTGTGCAAACAGTACTTTCGCAGAAAGAAATCTACTTCTCTAACACTGGGAAACAGTGAACAGAGAATGTATGAGTTTCTCAAGATTGGTAACAGACAGAAACAAGAGAAAGTACACAGTGATTCATCTACCCAGAGAAGTTACAGAGGTTTACACAGAGAATTCCAAGTATAAGTACAAGAAAATAAAAGAGACTTAGAAAACTGGTAAAACCTACATTGTTGATAGAGTTGGGAGTACTTAGCACTGTGAAAACACCACTTTCGCCGAAGGAAATTTAGTTGTCTAAGTCCGTGAAACAGTGAACAGAGAATGTATGAGTTTCTCAAGTTTGGTAACAGATAGAAACAAGCGAAAGTACACAGTGATTCATCTACCTAGAAAAGTTACAGAGGTTTACACAGAAAATTCCAAGGATAAGTACAAGAAAATAAGAGAGACTTACAAAACTGGTAAAACCTACATTGTTGATAGACTTGGAAGTACTTAGCACTGTGAAAACAGCACTTTCGCAGAAAGAACTCTACTTCACTAACACTGGAAACAGTGAACAGAGTATGTATGAGTTTCTCAAGATTGGTAACAGATAGAAACAAGCGAAAGTACACAGTGATACATCTAAATAGAAAAGTTACAGAGGTTTACACAGAGAATTCCAAGTATAAGTACAAGAAAATAAGAGAGACTTAGAAAACTGGTAAAACCTACATTGTTGATAGAGTGGGAGTACTTAGCACTGTGAAAACAGCACTTTCACCGAAAGAAATTTAGTTCTCTAAGTCCGTGAAACAGTGAACAGAGAATGTATGAGTTTCTCAAGATTGGTAACAGATAGAAACAAGAGAAAGTACACAGTGATTCATCTACCTAGAAAAGTTACAGAGGTTTACACAGAGAATTCCAAGGATAAGTACAAGAAAATAAGAGAGACTTAGAAAACTGGTAAAACCTACATTGTTGATAGTCTTGGGAGTACTTAGCACTGTGAAAACAGCACTTTCGCAGAAAGAACTCTATTTCTCTAACACTGGGAAACAGTGAACAGAGAATGTATGAGTTTCTCAAGATTGGTAACAGATAGAAACAAGAGAAAGTACACAGTGATTCATCTACCTAGAAAAGTTACAGAGGTTTACACAGAGAATTCCAAGGATAAGTACAAGAAAATAAGAGAGACTTAGAAAACTGGTAAAACCTACATTGTTGATAGTCTTGGGAGTACTTAGCACTGTGAAAACAGCACTTTCGCAGAAAGAACTCTACTTCACTAACACTGGAAACAGTGAACAGAGAATGTATGAGTTTCTCAAGTTTGGTAACAGATAGAAACAAGCGAAAGTACACAGTGATTCATCTACCTAGAAAAGTTACAGAGGTTTACACAGAGAATTCCAAGGATAAGTACAAGAAAATAAGAGAGACTTAGAAAACTGGTAAAACCTACATTGTTGATAGTCTTGGGAGTACTTAGCACTGTGAAAACAGCACTTTCGCAGAAAGAACTCTATTTCTCTAACACTGGGAAACAGTGAACAGAGAATGTATGAGTTTCTCAAGATTGGTAACAGATAGAAACAAGAGAAAGTACACAGTGATTCATCTACCTAGAAAAGTTACAGAGGTTTACACAGAGAATTCAAGGATAAGTAGAAGAAAATATGAGAGACTTAGAAAACCGGTAAAACCTACATTGTTGATAGAGTTGGGAGTACTTAGCACTGTGAAAACAGCACTTTCGCAGAAAGAAATCTACTTCTCTAACACTGTGAAACAGTGAACAGAGAATGTATGAGTTTCTCAATATTGGTAACAGATAGAAACAAGAGAAAGTACACAGTGATTCATCTACGGAGAAAAGTTACAGAGGTTTACACAGAGAATTCCAAGTATAAGTACAAGAAAATAAGAGAGACTTAGAAAACCGGTAAAACCTACATTGTTTATAGAGTTGGGAGTACATAGCACTGTGAAAACAGTACTTTCGCAGAAAGAAATCTACTTCTCTAACACTGAGAAACAGTGAACAGAGAATGTATGAGTTTCTCAAGATTGGTAACAGATAGAAACAAGAGAAAGTACACAGTGATTCATCTACCCAGAGAAGTTACAGAGGTTTACACAGAGAATTCCAAGGATAAGTACAAGAAAATAAGAGAGACTTGGAAAACTGGTAAAACCTACATTGTTGATAGAGTTGGGAGTACTTAGCACTGTGAAAACACCACTTTCGCTGAAGGAAATTTAGTTCTCTAAGTCCGTGAAACAGTGAACAGAGAATGTATGAGTTTCTCAAGTTTGGTAACAGATAGAAACAAGCGAAAGTACACAGTGATTCATCTACCTAGAAAAGTTACAGAGGTTTACACAGAGAATTCCAAGGATAAGTACAAGAAAATAAGAGAGACTTACAAAACTGGTAAAACCTACATTGTTGATAGACTTGGAAGTACTTAGCACTGTGAAAACAGCACTTTCGCAGAAAGAACTCTACTTCACTAACACTGGAAACAGTGAACAGAGAATGTATGAGTTTCTCAAGATTGGTAACAGATAGAAACAAGAGAAAGTACACAGTGATACATCTACCTAGAAAAGTTACAGAGGTTTACACAGAGAATTCCAAGTATAAGTACAAGAAAATAAGAGAGACTTAGAAAACTGGTAAAACCTACATTGTTGATAGAGTGGGAGTACTTAGCACTGTGAAAACAGCACTTTCACCGAAAGAAATTTAGTTCTCTAAGTCCGTGAAACAGTGAACAGAGAATGTATGAGTTTCTCAAGATTGGTAACAGATAGAAACAAGCGAAAGTACACAGTGATTCATATACGTAGAGAAGTTACATAAGTTTACACAGAGAAGTACACGTGTAAGTACAAGAAAATAAGAGAGACTTAGAAAACTGGTAAAACCTACATTGTGGATAGAGTTGGGAGTACTTAGCACTGTTAAAACAGCACTTTCGCAGAAAGAAATCTACTTCTCTAAGACTGGGAAACAGTGAACAGAGAATGTATGAGTTTCTCAAGATTGGCAACAGACAGAAACAAGAGAAAGTACACAGTGATTCATCTACCTAGAGAAGTTACAGAGGTTTACACAGAGAATTCCAAGTATAAGTACAAGAAAATAAGAGAGACTTAGAAAACTGGTAAAACCTACATTGTTGATAGAGTTGGGAGTACTTAGCACTGTGAAAACAGCACTTTCGCCGAAGGAAATTTAGTTCTCTAAGTCCGTGAAACAGTGAACAGAGAATGTATGAGTTTCCTAAGTTTGGTAACAGATAGAAACAAGCGAAAGTACACCGTGATTCATCTACCTAGAAAAGTTACAGAGGTTTACACAGAGAATTCCAAGGATAAGTACAAGAAAATCAGAGAGACTTAGAAAACTGGTAAAACCTACATTGTTAATAGAGTTGGGAGTACTTAGCACTGTTAAAACAGCACTTTCGCCGAAAGAAATCTACTTCTCTAAGACTGGGAAACAGTGAACAGAGAATGTATGAGTTTCTCAAGATTGGTAACAGATAGAAACTAGAGAAAGTACACAGTGATTCATCTATCTAGAGAAGTTACAGAAGTTTACAAAGAGAAGTACATGTATAAGTACAAGAAAATAAGACAGACTTAGAAAACTGGTAAAACCTACATTGTGGATAGAGTTGGGAGTACTTAGCACTGTGAAAACAGCACTTTCGCCGAAAGAAATCTACTTCTCTAAGACTGGGAATCAGTGAACAGAGAATGTATGAGTTTCTCAAGATTGGTAACAGATGGAAACAAGAGAAAGTACACAGTGATTCATCTACCTAGAGAAGTTACAGAGGTTTACACAGAGAATTCCAAGTATAAGTACAAGAAAATAAGAGAGACTTAGAAAACTGGTAAAACCTACATTGTTGATAGAGTTGGGAGTACTTAGCACTGTGAAAACAGCACTTTCGCCGAAGGAAATTTAGTTCTCTAAGTCCGTGAAACAGTGAACAGAGAATGTATGAGTTTCTCAAGTTTGGTAACAGATAGAAACAAGCGAAAGTACACAGTGATTCATCTACCTAGAAAAGTTACAGAGGTTTACACAGAGAAAACCAAGTATAAGTACAAGAAAATAAGAGAGACTTAGAGAACTGGTTAAACCTACATTGTTGATAGAGTTGGGAGTACTTAGCACTGTGAAAACAGCACTTTCGCAGAAAGAAATCTACTTCTCTAAGACTGGGAAACAGTGAACAGAGAATGTATGAGTTTCTCAAGATTGGTAACAGATGGAAACAAGAGAAAGTACACAGTGATTCATCTACCTAGAGAAGTTACAGAGGTTTACACAGAGAATTCCAAGTATAAGTACAAGAAAATAAGAGAGACTTAGAAAACTGGTAAAACCTACATTGTTGATAGAGTTGGGAGTACTTAGCACTGTGAAAACAGCACTTTCGCCGAATGAAATTTAGTTCTCTAAGTCCGTGAAACAGTGAACAGAGAATGTATGAGTTTCTCAAGTTTGGTAACAGATAGAAACAAGCCAAAGTACACAGTGATTCATCTACCTAGAGAAGTTACAGAGGTTTACACAGAGAATTCCAAGGATAAGTACAAGAAAATAAGACTTAGAAAACTGGTAAAACCTACATTGTTGATAGACTTGGGAGTACTTAGCACTGTGAAAAGAGCACTTTCGCAGAAAGAAATCTACTTCTCTAACACTGGGAAACAGTGAACAGAGAATGTATGAGTTTCTCAAGATTGGTAACAGATAGAAACAAGAGAAAGTACACAGTGATTCATCTACCTAGAAAAGTTACAGAGGTTTACACAGAGAATTCCAAGTATAAGTACAAGAAAATAAGAGAGACTTAGAAAACCGGTAAAACCTACATTGTTGATAGAGTTGGGAGTACTTAGCACTGTGAAAACAGTACTTTCGCAGAAAGAAATCTACTTCTCTAACACTGGGAAACAGTGAACAGAGAATGTATGAGTTTCTCAAGATTGGCAACAGACAGAAACAAGAGAAAGTACACAGTGATTCATCTACCTAGAGAAGTTACAGAGGTTTACACAGAGAATTCCAAGTATAAGTACAAGAAAATAAGAGAGACTTAGAAAACTGGTAAAACCTACATTGTTGATAGAGTTGGGAGTACTTAGCACTGTGAAAACAGCACTTTCGCCGAAGGAAATTTAGTTCTCTAAGTCCGTGAAACAGTGAACAGAGAATGTATGAGTTTCCTAAGTTTGGTAACAGATAGAAACAAGCGAAAGTACACCGTGATTCATCTACCTAGAAAAGTTACAGAGGTTTACACAGAGAATTCCAAGGATAAGTACAAGAAAATCAGAGAGACTTAGAAAACTGGTAAAACCTACATTGTTAATAGAGTTGGGAGTACTTAGCACTGTTAAAACAGCACTTTCGCCGAAAGAAATCTACTTCTCTAAGACTGGGAAACAGTGAACAGAGAATGTATGAGTTTCTCAAGATTGGTAACAGATAGAAACTAGAGAAAGTACACAGTGATTCATCTATCTAGAGAAGTTACAGAAGTTTACAAAGAGAAGTACATGTATAAGTACAAGAAAATAAGACAGACTTAGAAAACTGGTAAAACCTACATTGTGGATAGAGTTGGGAGTACTTAGCACTGTGAAAACAGCACTTTCGCCGAAAGAAATCTACTTCTCTAAGACTGGGAATCAGTGAACAGAGAATGTATGAGTTTCTCAAGATTGGTAACAGATGGAAACAAGAGAAATTACACAGTGATTCATCTACCTAGAGAAGTTACAGAGGTTTACACAGAGAATTCCAAGTATAAGTACAAGAAAATAAGAGAGACTTAGAAAACTGGTAAAACCTACATTGTTGATAGAGTTGGGAGTACTTAGCACTGTGAAAACAGCACTTTCGCCGAAGGAAATTTAGTTCTCTAAGTCCGTGAAACAGTGAACAGAGAATGTATGAGTTTCTCAAGTTTGGTAACAGATAGAAACAAGCGAAAGTACACAGTGATTCATCTACCTAGAAAAGTTACAGAGGTTTACACAGAGAAAACCAAGTATAAGTACAAGAAAATAAGAGAGACTTAGAGAACTGGTTAAACCTACATTGTTGATAGAGTTGGGAGTACTTAGCACTGTGAAAACAGCACTTTCGCAGAAAGAAATCTACTTCTCTAAGACTGGGAAACAGTGAACAGAGAATGTATGAGTTTCTCAAGATTGGTAACAGATGGAAACAAGAGAAAGTACACAGTGATTCATCTACCTAGAGAAGTTACAGAGGTTTACACAGAGAATTCCAAGTATAAGTACAAGAAAATAAGAGAGACTTAGAAAACTGGTAAAACCTACATTGTTGATAGAGTTGGGAGTACTTAGCACTGTGAAAACAGCACTTTCGCCGAATGAAATTTAGTTCTCTAAGTCCGTGAAACAGTGAACAGAGAATGTATGAGTTTCTCAAGTTTGGTAACAGATAGAAACAAGCCAAAGTACACAGTGATTCATCTACCTAGAAAAGTTACAGAGGTTTACACAGAGAATTCCAAGGATAAGTACAAGAAAATAAGACTTAGAAAACTGGTAAAACCTACATTGTTGATAGACTTGGGAGTACTTAGCACTGTGAAAACAGCACTTTCGCAGAAAGAAATCTACTTCTCTAACACTGGGAAACAGTGAACAGAGAATGTATGAGTTTCTCAAGATTGGTAACAGATAGAAACAAGAGAAAGTACACAGTGATTCATCTACCTAGAAAAGTTACAGAGGTTTACACAGAGAATTCCAAGTATAAGTACAAGAAAATAAGAGAGACTTAGAAAACCGGTAAAACCTACATTGTTGATAGAGTTGGGAGTACTTAGCACTGTGAAAACAGTACTTTCGCAGAAAGAAATCTACTTCTCTAACACTGGGAAACAGTGAACAGAGAATGTATGAGTTTCTCAAGATTGGTAACAGATAGAAACAAGAGAAAGTACACAGTGATTCATCTACCTAGAAAAGTTACAGAGGTTTACACAGAGAATTCCAAGGATAAGTAGAAGAAAATATGAGAGACTTAGAAAACTGGTAAAACCTACATTGTTGATAGAGTTGGGAGTACTTAGCAGTGTGAAAACAGCACTTTCGCCGAAGGAAATTTAGTTCTCTAAGTCCGTGAAACAGTGAACAGAGAATGTATGAGTTTCTCAAGTTTGGTAACAGATAGAAACAAGCAAAAGTACACGGTGATTCATCTACCTAGAAAAGTTACAGAGGTTTACACAGAGAATTCCAAGTATAAGTACAAGAAAATAAGAGAGACTTAGAAAACTGGTAAAACCTACATTGTTGATAGAGTTGGGAGTACTTAGCACTGTGAAAACAGCACTTTCGCCGAAGGAAATTTAGTTCTCTAAGTCCGTGAAACAGTGAACAGAGAATGTATGAATTTCTCAAGTTTGGTAACAGATAGAAACAAGCGAAAGTACACAGTGATTCATCTACCTAGAAAAGTTACAGACGTTTACACAGAGAATTCCAAGGATAAGTACAAGAAAATAAGAGAGACTTAGAAAACTGGTAAAACCTACATTGTTGATAGAGTTGGGAGTACTTAGCACTGTGAAAACACCACTTTCGCCGAAGGAAATTTAGTTCTCTAAGTCCGTGAAACAGTGAACAGAGAATGTATGAGTTTCTCAAGTTTGGTAACAGATAGAAACAAGCGAAAGTACACAGTGATTCATCTACCTAGAAAAGTTACAGAGGTTTACACAGAGAATTCCAAGGATAAGTACAAGAAAATAAGAGAGACTTAGAAAACTGGTAAAACCTACATTGTTGATAGTCTTGGGAGTACTTAGCACTGTGAAAACAGCACTTTCGCAGAAAGAACTCTATTTCTCTAACACTGGGAAACAGTGAACAGAGAATGTATGAGTTTCTCAAGATTGGTAACAGATAGAAACAAGAGAAAGTACACAGTGATTCATCTACCTAGAAAAGTTACAGAGGTTTACACAGAGAATTCAAGGATAAGTAGAAGAAAATATGAGAGACTTAGAAAACCGGTAAAACCTACATTGTTGATAGAGTTGGGAGTACTTAGCACTGTGAAAACAGCACTTTCGCAGAAAGAAATCTACTTCTCTAACACTGTGAAACAGTGAACAGAGAATGTATGAGTTTCTCAATATTGGTAACAGATAGAAACAAGAGAAAGTACACAGTGATTCATCTACGGAGAAAAGATACAGAGGTTTACACAGAGAATTCCAAGTATAAGTACAAGAAAATAAGAGAGACTTAGAAAACCGGTAAAACCTACATTGTTTATAGAGTTGGGAGTACATAGCACTGTGAAAACAGTACTTTCGCAGAAAGAAATCTACTTCTCTAACACTGAGAAACAGTGAACAGAGAATGTATGAGTTTCTCAAGATTGGTAACAGATAGAAACAAGAGAAAGTACACAGTGATTCATCTACCCAGAGAAGTTACAGAGGTTTACACAGAGAATTCCAAGGATAAGTACAAGAAAATCAGAGAGACTTAGAAAACTGGTAAAACCTACATTGTTAATAGAGTTGGGAGTACTTAGCACTGTTAAAACAGCACTTTCGCCGAAAGAAATCTACTTCTCTAAGACTGGGAAACAGTGAACAGAGAATGTATGAGTTTCTCAAGATTGGTAACAGATAGAAACTAGAGAAAGTACACAGTGATTCATCTATCTAGAGAAGTTACAGAAGTTTACAAAGAGAAGTACATGTATAAGTACAAGAAAATAAGACAGACTTAGAAAACTGGTAAAACCTACATTGTGGATAGAGTTGGGAGTACTTAGCACTGTGAAAACAGCACTTTCGCCGAAAGAAATCTACTTCTCTAAGACTGGGAATCAGTGAACAGAGAATGTATGAGTTTCTCAAGATTGGTAACAGATGGAAACAAGAGAAAGTACACAGTGATTCATCTACCTAGAGAAGTTACAGAGGTTTACACAGAGAATTCCAAGTATAAGTACAAGAAAATAAGAGAGACTTAGAAAACTGGTAAAACCTACATTGTTGATAGAGTTGGGAGTACTTAGCACTGTGAAAACAGCACTTTCGCCGAAGGAAATTTAGTTCTCTAAGTCCGTGAAACAGTGAACAGAGAATGTATGAGTTTCTCAAGTTTGGTAACAGATAGAAACAAGCGAAAGTACACAGTGATTCATCTACCTAGAAAAGTTACAGAGGTTTACACAGAGAAAACCAAGTATAAGTACAAGAAAATAAGAGAGACTTAGAGAACTGGTTAAACCTACATTGTTGATAGAGTTGGGAGTACTTAGCACTGTGAAAACAGCACTTTCGCAGAAAGAAATCTACTTCTCTAAGACTGGGAAACAGTGAACAGAGAATGTATGAGTTTCTCAAGATTGGTAACAGATGGAAACAAGAGAAAGTACACAGTGATTCATCTACCTAGAGAAGTTACAGAGGTTTACACAGAGAATTCCAAGTATAAGTACAAGAAAATAAGAGAGACTTAGAAAACTGGTAAAACCTACATTGTTGATAGAGTTGGGAGTACTTAGCACTGTGAAAACAGCACTTTCGCCGAATGAAATTTAGTTCTCTAAGTCCGTGAAACAGTGAACAGAGAATGTATGAGTTTCTCAAGTTTGGTAACAGATAGAAACAAGCCAAAGTACACAGTGATTCATCTACCTAGAAAAGTTACAGAGGTTTACACAGAGAATTCCAAGGATAAGTACAAGAAAATAAGACTTAGAAAACTGGTAAAACCTACATTGTTGATAGACTTGGGAGTACTTAGCACTGTGAAAACAGCACTTTCGCAGAAAGAAATCTACTTCTCTAACACTGGGAAACAGTGAACAGAGAATGTATGAGTTTCTCAAGATTGGTAACAGATAGAAACAAGAGAAAGTACACAGTGATTCATCTACCTAGAAAAGTTACAGAGGTTTACACAGAGAATTCCAAGTATAAGTACAAGAAAATAAGAGAGACTTAGAAAACCGGTAAAACCTACATTGTTGATAGAGTTGGGAGTACTTAGCACTGTGAAAACAATACTTTCGCAGAAAGAAATCTACTTCTCTAACACTGGGAAACAGTGAACAGAGAATGTATGAGTTTCTCAAGATTGGTAACAGATAGAAACAAGAGAAAGTACACAGTGATTCATCTACCTAGAAAAGTTACAGAGGTTTACACAGAGAATTCCAAGGATAAGTAGAAGAAAATATGAGAGACTTAGAAAACTGGTAAAACCTACATTGTTGATAGAGTTGGGAGTACTTAGCAGTGTGAAAACAGCACTTTCGCCGAAGGAAATTTAGTTCTCTAAGTCCGTGAAACAGTGAACAGAGAATGTATGAGTTTCTCAAGTTTGGTAACAGATAGAAACAAGCAAAAGTACACGGTGATTCATCTACCTAGAAAAGTTACAGAGGTTTACACAGAGAATTCCAAGTATAAGTACAAGAAAATAAGAGAGACTTAGAAAACTGGTAAAACCTACATTGTTGATAGAGTTGGGAGTACTTAGCACTGTGAAAACAGCACTTTCGCCGAAGGAAATTTAGTTCTCTAAGTCCGTGAAACAGTGAACAGAGAATGTATGAATTTCTCAAGTTTGGTAACAGATAGAAACAAGCGAAAGTACACAGTGATTCATCTACCTAGAAAAGTTACAGACGTTTACACAGAGAATTCCAAGGATAAGTACAAGAAAATAAGAGAGACTTAGAAAACTGGTAAAACCTACATTGTTGATAGAGTTGGGAGTACTTAGCACTGTGAAAACACCACTTTCGCCGAAGGAAATTTAGTTCTCTAAGTCCGTGAAACAGTGAACAGAGAATGTATGAGTTTCTCAAGTTTGGTAACAGATAGAAACAAGCGAAAGTACACAGTGATTCATCTACCTAGAAAAGTTACAGAGGTTTACACAGAGAATTCCAAGGATAAGTACAAGAAAATAAGAGAGACTTAGAAAACTGGTAAAACCTACATTGTTGATAGTCTTGGGAGTACTTAGCACTGTGAAAACAGCACTTTCGCAGAAAGAACTCTATTTCTCTAACACTGGGAAACAGTGAACAGAGAATGTATGAGTTTCTCAAGATTGGTAACAGATAGAAACAAGAGAAAGTACACAGTGATTCATCTACCTAGAAAAGTTACAGAGGTTTACACAGAGAATTCAAGGATAAGTAGAAGAAAATATGAGAGACTTAGAAAACCGGTAAAACCTACATTGTTGATAGAGTTGGGAGTACTTAGCACTGTGAAAACAGCACTTTCGCAGAAAGAAATCTACTTCTCTAACACTGTGAAACAGTGAACAGAGAATGTATGAGTTTCTCAATATTGGTAACAGATAGAAACAAGAGAAAGTACACAGTGATTCATCTACGGAGAAAAGTTACAGAGGTTTACACAGAGAATTCCAAGTATAAGTACAAGAAAATAAGAGAGACTTAGAAAACCGGTAAAACCTACATTGTTTATAGAGTTGGGAGTACATAGCACTGTGAAAACAGTACTTTCGCAGAAAGAAATCTACTTCTCTAACACTGAGAAACAGTGAACAGAGAATGTATGAGTTTCTCAAGATTGGTAACAGATAGAAACAAGAGAAAGTACACAGTGATTCATCTACCCAGAGAAGTTACAGAGGTTTACACAGAGAATTCCAAGGATAAGTACAAGAAAATAAGAGAGACTTGGAAAACTGGTAAAACCTACATTGTTGATAGAGTTGGGAGTACTTAGCACTGTGAAAACACCACTTTCGCTGAAGGAAATTTAGTTCTCTAAGTCCGTGAAACAGTGAACAGAGAATGTATGAGTTTCTCAAGTTTGGTAACAGATAGAAACAAGCGAAAGTACACAGGGATTCATCTACCTAGAAAAGTTACAGAGGTTTACACAGAGAATTCCAAGGATAAGTACAAGAAAATAAGAGAGACTTACAAAACTGGTAAAACCTACATTGTTGATAGACTTGGAAGTACTTAGCACTGTGAAAACAGCACTTTCGCAGAAAGAACTCTACTTCACTAACACTGGAAACAGTGAACAGAGAATGTATGAGTTTCTCAAGATTGGTAACAGATAGAAACAAGAGAAAGTACACAGTGATACATCTACCTAGAAAAGTTACAGAGGTTTACACAGAGAATTCCAAGTATAAGTAAAAGAAAATAAGGGAGACTTAGAAAACTGGTAAAACCTACATTGTTGATAGAGTGGGAGTACTTAGCACTGTGAAAACAGCACTTTCACCGAAAGAAATTTAGTTCTCTAAGTCCGTGAAACAGTGAACAGAGAATGTATGAGTTTCTCAAGATTGGTAACAGATAGAAACAAGCGAAAGTACACAGTGATTCATATACGTAGAGAAGTTACATAAGTTTACACAGAGAAGTACATGTGTAAGTACAAGAAAATAAGAGAGACTTAGAAAACTGGTAAAACCTACATTGTGGATAGAGTTGGGAGTACTTAGCACGGTTAAAACAGCACTTTCGCAGAAAGAAATCTACTTCTCTAAGACTGGGAAACAGTGAACAGAGAATGTATGATTTTCTCAAGATTGGCAACAGATAGAAACAAGAGAAAGTACACAGTGATTCATCTACCTAGAGAAGTTACAGAGGTTTACACAGAGAATTCCAAGTATAAGTACAAGAAAATAAGAGAGACTTAGAAAACTGGTAAAACCTACATTGTTGATAGAGTTGGGAGTACTTAGCACTGTGAAAACAGCACTTTCGCCGAAGGAAATTTAGTTCTCTAAGTCGGTGAAACAGTGAACAGAGAATGTATGAGTTTCCTAAGTTTGGTAACAGATAGAAACAAGCGAAAGTACACAGTGATTCATCTACCTAGAAAAGTTACAGAGGTTTACACAGAGAATTCCAAGGATAAGTACAAGAAAATAAGAGAGACTTAGAAAACTGGTAAAACCTACATTGTTAATAGAGTTGGGAGTACTTAGCACTGTTAAAACAGCACTTTCGCCGAAAGAAATCTACTTCTCTAAGACTGGGAAACAGTGAACAGAGAATGTATGAGTTTCTCAAGATTGGTAACAGATAGAAACTAGAGAAAGTACACAGTGATTCATCTATCTATAGAAGTTACAGAACTTTACAAAGAGAAGTACATGTATAAGTACAAGAAAATAAGACAGACTTAGAAAACTGGTAAAACCTACATTGTGGATAGAGTTGGGAGTACTTAGCACTGTGAAAACAGCACTTTCGCCGAAAGAAATCTACTTCTCTAAGACTGGGAATCAGTGAACAGAGAATGTATGAGTTTCTCAAGATTGGTAACAGATGGAAACAAGAGAAAGTACACAGTGATTCATCTACCTAGAGAAGTTACAGAGGTTTACACAGAGAATTCCAAGTATAAGTACAAGAAAATAAGAGAGACTTAGAAAACTGGTAAAACCTACATTGTTGATAGAGTTGGGAGTACTTAGCACTGTGAAAACAGCACTTTCGCCGAAAGAATTTTAGTTCTCTAAGTCCGTTAAACAGTGAACAGAGAATGTATGAGTTTCTCAAGTTTGGTAACAGATACAAACAAGCGAAAGTACACAGTGATTCATCTACCTAGAAAAGTTACAGAGGTTTACACAGAGCATTCCAAGGATAAGTACAAGAAAATAAGAGAGACTTAGAAAACTGGTAAAACCTACATTGTTGATAGAGTTGGGAGTACTTAGCACTGTGAAAACAGCAGTTTCGCCGAAGGAAATTTAGTTCTCTAAGTCCGTGAAACCGTGAACAGAGAATGTATGAGTTTCTCAAGTTTGGTAACAGATAGAAACAAGCGAAAGTACACAGTGATTCATCTACCTAGAAAAGTTACAGACGTTTACACAGAGAATTCCAAGGATAAGTACAAGAAAATAAGAGAGACTTAGAAAACTGGTAAAACCTACATTGTTGATAGAGTTGGGAGTACTTAGCACTGTGAAAACACCACTTTCGCCGAAGGAAATTTAGTTCTCTAAGTCCGTGAAACAGTGAACAGAGAATGTATGAGTTTCTCAAGTTTGGTAACAGATAGAAACAAGCGAAAGTACACAGTGATTCATCTACCTAGAAAAGTTACAGAGGTTTACACAGAGAATTCCAAGGATAAGTACAAGAAAATAAGAGAGACTTAGAAAACTGGTAAAACCTACATTGTTGATAGTCTTGGGAGTACTTAGCACTGTGAAAACAGCACTTTCGCAGAAAGAACTCTATTTCTCTAACACTGGGAAACAGTGAACAGAGAATGTATGAGTTTCTCAAGATTGGTAACAGATAGAAACAAGAGAAAGTACACAGTGATTCATCTACCTAGAAAAGTTACAGAGGTTTACACAGAGAATTCAAGGATAAGTAGAAGAAAATATGAGAGACTTAGAAAACCGGTAAAACCTACATTGTTGATAGAGTTGGGAGTACTTAGCACTGTGAAAACAGCACTTTCGCAGAAAGAAATCTACTTCTCTAACACTGTGAAACAGTGAACAGAGAATGTATGAGTTTCTCAATATTGGTAACAGATAGAAACAAGAGAAAGTACACAGTGATTCATCTACGGAGAAAAGTTACAGAGGTTTACACAGAGAATTCCAAGTATAAGTACAAGAAAATAAGAGAGACTTAGAAAACCGGTAAAACCTACATTGTTTATAGAGTTGGGAGTACATAGCACTGTGAAAACAGTACTTTCGCAGAAAGAAATCTACTTCTCTAACACTGAGAAACAGTGAACAGAGAATGTATGAGTTTCTCAAGATTGGTAACAGATAGAAACAAGAGAAAGTACACAGTGATTCATCTACCCAGAGAAGTTACAGAGGTTTACACAGAGAATTCCAAGGATAAGTACAAGAAAATAAGAGAGACTTGGAAAACTGGTAAAACCTACATTGTTGATAGAGTTGGGAGTACTTAGCACTGTGAAAACACCACTTTCGCTGAAGGAAATTTAGTTCTCTAAGTCCGTGAAACAGTGAACAGAGAATGTATGAGTTTCTCAAGTTTGGTAACAGATAGAAACAAGCGAAAGTACACAGTGATTCATCTACCTAGAAAAGTTACAGAGGTTTACACAGAGAATTCCAAGGATAAGTACAAGAAAATAAGAGAGACTTACAAAACTGGTAAAACCTACATTGTTGATAGACTTGGAAGTACTTAGCACTGTGAAAACAGCACTTTCGCAGAAAGAACTCTACTTCACTAACACTGGAAACAGTGAACAGAGAATGTATGAGTTTCTCAAGATTGGTAACAGATAGAAACAAGAGAAAGTACACAGTGATACATCTACCTAGAAAAGTTACAGAGGTTTACACAGAGAATTCCAAGTATAAGTAAAAGAAAATAAGGGAGACTTAGAAAACTGGTAAAACCTACATTGTTGATAGAGTGGGAGTACTTAGCACTGTGAAAACAGCACTTTCACCGAAAGAAATTTAGTTCTCTAAGTCCGTGAAACAGTGAACAGAGAATGTATGAGTTTCTCAAGATTGGTAACAGATAGAAACAAGCGAAAGTACACAGTGATTCATATACGTAGAGAAGTTACATAAGTTTACACAGAGAAGTACATGTGTAAGTACAAGAAAATAAGAGAGACTTAGAAAACTGGTAAAACCTACATTGTGGATAGAGTTGGGAGTACTTAGCACGGTTAAAACAGCACTTTCGCAGAAAGAAATCTACTTCTCTAAGACTGGGAAACAGTGAACAGAGAATGTATGATTTTCTCAAGATTGGCAACAGATAGAAACAAGAGAAAGTACACAGTGATTCATCTACCTAGAGAAGTTACAGAGGTTTACACAGAGAATTCCAAGTATAAGTACAAGAAAATAAGAGAGACTTAGAAAACTGGTAAAACCTACATTGTTGATAGAGTTGGGAGTACTTAGCACTGTGAAAACAGCACTTTCGCCGAAGGAAATTTAGTTCTCTAAGTCGGTGAAACAGTGAACAGAGAATGTATGAGTTTCCTAAGTTTGGTAACAGATAGAAACAAGCGAAAGTACACAGTGATTCATCTACCTAGAAAAGTTACAGAGGTTTACACAGAGAATTCCAAGGATAAGTACAAGAAAATAAGAGAGACTTAGAAAACTGGTAAAACCTACATTGTTAATAGAGTTGGGAGTACTTAGCACTGTTAAAACAGCACTTTCGCCGAAAGAAATCTACTTCTCTAAGACTGGGAAACAGTGAACAGAGAATGTATGAGTTTCTCAAGATTGGTAACAGATAGAAACTAGAGAAAGTACACAGTGATTCATCTATCTATAGAAGTTACAGAACTTTACAAAGAGAAGTACATGTATAAGTACAAGAAAATAAGACAGACTTAGAAAACTGGTAAAACCTACATTGTGGATAGAGTTGGGAGTACTTAGCACTGTGAAAACAGCACTTTCGCCGAAAGAAATCTACTTCTCTAAGACTGGGAATCAGTGAACAGAGAATGTATGAGTTTCTCAAGATTGGTAACAGATGGAAACAAGAGAAAGTACACAGTGATTCATCTACCTAGAGAAGTTACAGAGGTTTACACAGAGAATTCCAAGTATAAGTACAAGAAAATAAGAGAGACTTAGAAAACTGGTAAAACCTACATTGTTGATAGAGTTGGGAGTACTTAGCACTGTGAAAACAGCACTTTCGCCGAAAGAATTTTAGTTCTCTAAGTCCGTTAAACAGTGAACAGAGAATGTATGAGTTTCTCAAGTTTGGTAACAGATACAAACAAGCGAAAGTACACAGTGATTCATCTACCTAGAAAAGTTACAGAGGTTTACACAGAGCATTCCAAGGATAAGTACAAGAAAATAAGAGAGACTTAGAAAACTGGTAAAACCTACATTGTTGATAGAGTTGGGAGTACTTAGCACTGTGAAAACAGCAGTTTCGCCGAAGGAAATTTAGTTCTCTAAGTCCGTGAAACCGTGAACAGAGAATGTATGAGTTTCTCAAGTTTGGTAACAGATAGAAACAAGCGAAAGTACACAGTGATTCATCTACCTAGAATAGTTACAGAGGTTTACACAGAGAATTCCAAGGATAAGTACAAGAAAATAAGAGAGACTTAGAAAACCGGTAAAACCTACATTGTTGATAGAGTTGGGAGTACTTAGCACTGTGAAAACAGCACTTTGGCAGAAAGAAATCTACTTCTCTAACACTGGGAAACAGTGAACAGAGAATGTATGAGTTTCTCAAGATTGGTAACAGATAGAAACAAGAGAAAGTACACAGTGATTCATATACCTAGAGAGGTTACAGAGGTTTACACAGAGAATTCCAAGGATAAGTACAAGAAAATAAGAGAGACTTAGAAAACTGGTAAAACCTACATTGTTGATAGAGTTGGGAGTACTTAGCACTGTGAAAACAGCATTTTCGCCGAAAGAAATTTAGTTCTCTAAGTCCGTGAAACAGTGAACAGAGAATGTATGAGTTTCTCAAGATTGGTAACAGATAGAAACAAGAGAAAGTACACAGTGATTCATCTACCTAGAAAAGTTACAGAGGTTTCCACAGAGAATTCCAAGGATAAGTACAAGAAAATAAGAGAGACTTAGAAAACTGGTAAAACCTACATTGTTGATAGAGTTGGGAGTACTTAGCACTGTGAAAACAGCTCTTTCCCAGAAAGAAATCTACTTCTCTAACACTGGGAAACAGTGAACAGAGAATGTATGAGTTTCTCAAGATTGGTAACAGATAGAAACAAGAGAAAGTACACAGTGATTCATATACCTAGAGAGGTTACAGAGGTTTACACAGAGAATTCCAAGTATAAGTACAAGAAAATAAGAGAGACTTAGAAAACTGGTAAAACCTACATTGTTGATAGAGTTGGGAGTACTTAGCACTGTGAAAACAGCACTTTCGCCGAAAGAAATTTAGTTCTCTAAGTCCGTGAAACAGTGAACAGAGAATGTATGGGTTTCTCAAGATTGGTAACAGAGAGAAACAAGAGAAAGTACACAGTGATTCATCTACCTAGAGAAGTTACAGAGGTTTACACAGAGAATTCCAAGGATAAGTACAAGAAAATAAGAGAGACTTAGAAAACCGGTAAAACCTACATTGTTGATAGAGTTGGGAGTACTTAGCACTGTGAAAACAGCACTTTCGCCGAAGGAAATTTAGTTCTCTAAGTCCGTGAAACAGTGAACAGAGAATGTATGAGTTTCTCAAGTTTGGTAACAGATAGAAACAAGCAAAACTACACGGTGATTCATCTACCTAGAAAAGTTACAGAGGTTTACACAGAGAATTCCATTGATAAGTACAAGAAAATAAGAGAGACTTAGAAAACTGGTAAAACCTACATTGTTGATAGAGTTGGGAGTACTTAGCACTGTGAAAACAGCACTTTCGCCGAAGGAAATTTAGTTCTCTAAGTCCGTGAAACAGTGAACAGAGAATGTATGAGTTTCTCAAGTTTGGTAACAGATAGAAACAAGCGAAAGTACACAGTGATTCATCTACCTAGAAAAGTTACAGACGTTTACACAGAGAATTCCAAGGATAAGTACAAGAAAATAAGAGAGACTTAGAAAACTGGTAAAACCTACATTGTTGATAGAGTTGGGAGTACTTAGCACTGTGAAAACACCACTTTCGCCGAAGGAAATTTAGTTCTCTAAGTCCGTGAAACAGTGAACAGAGAATGTATGAGTTTCTCAAGTTTGGTAACAGATAGAAACAAGCGAAAGTACACAGTGATTCATCCACCTAGAAAAGTTACAGAGGTTTACACAGAGAATTCCAAGGATAAGTACAAGAAAATAAGAGAGACTTAGAAAACTGGTAAAACCTACATTGTTGATACTCTTGGGAGTACTTAGCACTGTGAAAACAGCACTTTCGCAGAAAGAACTCTATTTCTCTAACACTGGGAAACAGTGAACAGAGAATGTATGAGTTTCTCAAGATTGGTAACAGATAGAAACAAGAGAAAGTACACAGTGATTCATCTACCTAGAAAAGTTACAGAGGTTTACACAGAGAATTCCAAGGATAAGTAGAAGAAAATATGAGAGACTTAGAAAACCGGTAAAACCTACATTGTTGATAGAGTTGGGAGTACTTAGCACTGTGAAAACAGCACTTTCGCAGAAAGAAATCTACTTCTCTAACACTGTGAAACAGTGAACAGAGAATGTATGAGTTTCTCAATATTGGTAACAGATAGAAACAAGAGAAAGTACACAGTGATTCATCTACGGAGAAAAGTTACAGAGGTTTACACAGAGAATTCCAAGTATAAGTACAAGAAAATAAGAGAGACTTAGAAAACCGGTAAAACCTACATTGTTTATAGAGTTGGGAGTACATAGCACTGTGAAAACAGTACTTTCGCAGAAAGAAATCTACTTCTCTAACACTGGGAAACAGTGAACAGAGAATGTATGAGTTTCTCAAGATTGGTAACAGACAGAAACAAGAGAAAGTACACAGTGATTCATCTACCTAGAGAAGTTACAGAGGTTTACACAGAGAATTCCAAGTATAAGTACAAGAAAATAAAAGAGACTTAGAAAACTGGTAAAACCTACATTGTTGATAGAGTTGGGAGTACTTAGCACTGTGAAAACAGCACTTTCGCCGAAGGAAATTTAGTTCTCTAAGTCCGTGAAACAGTGAACAGAGAATGTATGAGTTTCTCAAGTTTGGAAACAGATAGAAACAAGCGAAAGTACACAGTGATTCATCTACCTAGAAAAGTTACAGAGGTTTACACAGAGAATTCCAAGTATAAGTACAAGAAAATAAGAGAGACTTAGAAAACTGGTAAAACCTACATTGTTGATAGAGTTGGGAGTACTTAGCACTGTGAAAACACCACTTTCGCCGAAGGAAATTTAGTTCTCTAAGTCCGTGAAACAGTGAACAGAGAATGTGTGAGTTTCTCAAGTTCGGTAACAGATAGAAACAAGCGAAAGTACACAGTGATTCATCTACCTACAAAAGTTACAGAGGTTTACACAGAGAATTCCAAGGATAAGTACAAGAAAATAAGAGAGACTTAGACAACTTGTTAAACCTACATTGTTAATAGAGTTGGGAGTACTTAGCACTGTGAAAACAGCACTTTCGCAGAAAGAAATCTACTTCTCTAACACTGGGAAACAATGAACAGAGAATGTATGAGTTTCTCAAGATTGGTAACAGATAGAAACAAGAGAAAGTACACAGTGATTCATCTACCTAGAAAAGTTACAGAGGTTTACACAGAGAATTCCAAGTATAAGTACAAGAAAATAAGAGAGACTTAGAAAACCGGTAAAACCTACATTGTTGATAGAGTTGAGAGTACTTAGCACTGTGAAAACAGCGCTTTCGCCGAAAGAAATCTACTTCTCTAACACCAGGAAACAGGTAACAGAGAATGTATGAGTTTCTCAAGATTAGTAACAGATAGAAACAAAAGAAGTACACAGTGATTGATCTACCTAGAGAAGTTACAGAGGTTTACACAGAAAATTCCAAGTTTAAGTACAAGAAAACAAGAGAGACTTAGAAAACTGGTAAAACTTACATTGTTGATTGAGTTGGGAGTACTTAGCACTGTGAAAACAGCACTTTCGCCAAAAGAAATCTACTTCTCTAAGACGGGGGGAAACAGGGAAAAGAGAATGTATGAGTTTCTCAAGATTGGTAACAGATAGAAACAAGAGAAAGTACACAGTGATTCATCTACCTAGAGAAGTAACAGAGGTTTACACAGAAAATTCCAAGTATAAGTAAAAGAAGATAAGAGAGACTTAGAAAACCGGTAAAACCTACATTGTTGATAGAGTTGGGAGTACTTAGCACTGTGAAAACAGCACTTTCGCAGAAAGAAGTCTACTTCTCTAAGACTGGGAAACAGTGAACAGAGAATGTATGAGTTTCTCAAGATTGGTAACAGATAGAAACAAGAGAAAGTACACAGTGATTCACACACCTAGAGAAGTTACAGAGGTTTACACAGAGAATTCCAAGTATAAGTACAAGAAAATAAGAGAGACTTAGAAAACCGGTAAAACCTACATTGTTGATAGAGTTGGGAGTACTTAGCACTGTGAAAGCAGCACTTTCGCAGAAAGAAATCTACTTCTCTAAGACTGGGAAACAGTGAACAGAGAATGTATGAGTTTCTCAAGATAGGTAAAAGATAGAAACAAGCGAAAGTACACAGTGATTCATCTACCTAGAAAAGTTACAGAGGTTTACACAGAGAATTCCAAGGATAAGTACAAGAAAATAAGAGAGACTTAGAAAACTGGTAAAACCTACATTGTTGATAGAGTTGGGAGTACTTAGCACTGTGAAAACAGCACTTTCGCCGAAGGAAATTTAGTTCTCTAAGTCCGTGAAACAGTGAACAGAGAATGTATGAGTTTCTCAAGTTTGGTAACAGATAGAAACAAGCGAAAGTACACAGTGATTCACCTACCTAGAAAAGTTACAGAGGTTTACACAGAGAATTCCAAGGATAAGTACATGAAAATAAGAGAGACTTAGAAAACTGGTAAAACCTACATTGTTGATAGAGTTGGGAGTACTTAGCACTGTGAAAACAGCACTTTCGCCAAAGGAAATTTAGTTCTCTAAGTCCGTGTAACAGTGAACAGAGAATGTATGAGTTTCTCAAGATTGGTAACAGATAGAAACAAGAGAAAGTACACAGTGATTCATCTACCTAGAGAAGTTACAGAGGTTTACACAGAGAATTCCAAGTATAAGTACAAGAAAATAAGAGAGACATAGAAAACTGGTAAAACCTACATTGTTGATAGAGCTGGGAGTACTTAGCACTGTGAAAACAGCACTTTCGCAGAAAGAAATCTACTTCTCTAAGACTGAGAAATAGTGATCAGAGAATGTATGAGTTTCTCAAGATTGGTAACAGATAGAAACAAGAGAAAGTACACAGTGATTCATATACCTAGCGAAGTTACATAAGTTTACACAGAGAAGTACATGTGTAAGTACAAGAAAATAAGAGAGACTTAGAAAACTGGTAAAACCTACATTGTGGATAGAGTTGGGAGTACTTAGCACTGTTAAAACAGCACTTTCGCAGAAAGAAATCTACTTCTCTAAAACTGGGAAACAGTGAACAGACAATGTATGAGTTTCTCAAGATTGGTAAGAGATAGAAACTAGAGAAAGTACACAGTGATTCATCTATCTAGAGAAGTTACAGAAGTTCACAAAGAGAAGTACATGTATAAGTACAAGAAAATAAGACAGACTTAGAAAACTGGTAAAACCCACATTGTGGATATAGTTGGGAGTACTTAGCACTGTGAAAACAGCACTTTCGCCGAAAGAAATCTACTGCTCTAAGACTGGGAATCAGTGAACAGAGAATGTATGAGTTTCTCAAGTTTGGTAACAGATAGAACCAAGTGAAAGTACACAGTGATTCATCTACCTAGAAAAGTTACAGAGGTTTACACAGAGAATTCCAAGGATAAGTACAAGAAAATAAGAGAGACTTAGAAAACTGGTAAAACCTACATTGTTAATAGAGTTGGGAGTACTTAGCACTGTGAAAACAGCACTTTCGCCGAAGGAAATTTAGTTCTCTAAGTCCGTGAAACAGTGAACAGAGAATGTATGAATTTCTCAAGATTGGTAACAGATAGAAACAAGCGAAAGTACACAGTGATTCATCTACCTAGAAAAGTTACAGAGGTTTACACAGACAATTCCAAGGATAAGTACAAGAAAATAAGAGAGACGTAGAAAACTGGTAGAACCTACATTGTTGATAGAGTTGGGAGTACTTAGCACTGTGAAAACAGCACTTTCGCCGAAGGAAATTTAGTTCTCTAAGTCCGTGAAACAGTGAATAGAGAATGTATGAGTTTTTCAAGTTTGGTAACAGATAGAAAGTAGAGAAAGTACACAGTGATTCATCTACCTAGAAAAGTTACAGAGGTTTACACAGAGAATTCCAAGGATAGGTACAAGAAAATAAGAGAGACTTAGAAAACTGGTAAAACCTACATTGTTAATAGAGTTGAGAGTACTTAGCACTGTGAAAACAGCACTTTCGCAGAAAGAAATCTACTTCTCTAACACTGGGAAACAGTGAACAGAGAATGTATGAGTTTCTCAAGATTGGTAACAGATAGAAACAAGAGAAAGTACACAGTGATTCATATACCTAGAGAAGTACAGAGGTTTACACAGAGAATTCCAAGTATAAGTACAAGAAAATAAGAGAGACTTAGAAAACTGGTAAAACCTACATTGTTGACAGAGTGGGAGTACTTAGCACTGTGAAAACAGCACTTTCGCCGAAAGAAATTTAGTTCTCTAAGTCCGTGAAACAGTGAACAGAGAATGTATGAGTTTCTCAAGATTGGTAACAGATAGAAACAAGAGAAAGTACACAGTGATTCATCTACCTAGAAAAGTTACAGAGGTTTACACAGAGAATTCCAAGGATAAGTACAAGAAAATAAGAGAGACTTAGAAAACCGGTAAAACCTACATTGTTGATAGAGTTGGGAGTACTTAGCACTGTGAAAACCGCACTTTCGCAGAAAGAAGTCTACTTCTCTAAGACTGGGAAACAGTGAACAGAGAATGTATGAGTTTCTCAAGATTGGTAACAGATAGAAACAAGAGAAAGTACACAGTGATTCACACACCTAGAGAAGTTACAGAGGTTTACACAGAGAATTCCAAGTATAAGTACAAGAAAATAAGAGAGACTTAGAAAACCGGTAAAACCTACATTGTTGATAGAGTTGGGAGTACTTAGCACTGTGAAAGCAGCACTTTCGCAGAAAGAAATCTACTTCTCTAAGACTGGGAAACAGTGAACAGAGAATGTATGAGTTTCTCAAGATAGGTAAAAGATAGAAACAAGAGAAAGTACACAGTGATTCATCTACCTAGAGAAGTTACAGAGGTTTACACAGAGAATTCAAAGTATAAGTACAAGAAAATAAGAGAGACTTAGAAACCTGGTAAAACCTACATTGTTGATAGAGTTAGGAGTACTTAGCACTGTGAAAACAGTACTTTCGCCGAAGGAAATTTAGTTCTCTAAGTCCGTGAAATAGTGAAATGAGAATGTATCAGTTTCTCAAGATTGGTAACAGATAGAAACAAGAGAAACGACACAGTGATTCATCTACCTAGAAAAGTTACAGAGGTTTAGACAGGGAATTCCTTGTAGAAGTAGAAGAAAATAAGAGAGACTTAGAAAACGGGTAAAACCTCCATTGTTAATAGAGTTGGGAGTACTTAGCACTGTGAAAACAGCACTTTCGCCAAAAGAAATTCAGTTCTCTAAGTCCGTGAAACAGTGAACAGAGAATGCATGAGTTTCTCAAGATTGGTAACAGATAGAAACAAGAGAAAGTACACAGTGATTCATCTACCTAGAAAAGTTACAGAGGTTTACACAGAGAAAACCAAGTATAAGTACAAGAAAATAAGAGAGACTTAGAAAACTGGTAAAACCTACATTGTTGATAGAGTTGGGAGTACTTAGCAGTGTGAAAACAGCACTATCGCAGAAAGAAATCTACTTCTCTAAGACTGGGAAACAGTGATCAGAGAATGTATGAGTTTCTCAAGATTGGTAACAGATAGAAACAAGAGAAAGTACACAGTGATTCATATACCTAGAGAAGTTACATAAGTTTACACAGAGAAGTACATGTGTAAGTACAAGAAAATAAGAGAGACTTAGAAAACTGGTAAAATCTACATTGTGGATAGAGTTGGGAGTACTTAGCACTGTTAAAACAGCACTTTCGCAGAAAGAAATCTACTTCTCTAACACTGGGAAACAGTGAACAGAGAATGTATGAGTTTCTCAAGATTGGTAACAGATAGAAACTAGAGAAAGTACACAGTGATTCATCTATCTAGAGAAGTTACAGAAGTTTACAAAGAGAAGTACACGTATAAGTACAAGAAAATAAGACAGACTTAGAAAACTGGTAAAACCTACATTGTGGATAGAGTTGGGAGTACTTAGCACTGTGAAAACAGCACTTTCACCGAAAGAAATCTACTTCTCTAAGACTGGGAATCAGTGAACAGAGAATGTATGAGTTTCTCAAGTTTGGTAACAGATAGAAACAAGCGAAAGTACACAGTGATTCATCTACGTAGAAAAGTTACAGAGGTTTACACAGAGAATTCCAAGGATCAGTACAAGAAAATAAGAGAGACTTAGAAAACTGGTAAAACCTACATTGTTAATAGAGTTGGGAGTACTTAGCACTGTGAAAACAGTACTTTCGCCGAAGGAAATTTAGTTCTCTAAGTCCGTGAAATAGTGAAATGAGAATGTATCAGTTTCTCAATATTGGTAACAGATAGAAACAAGAGAAAATACACAGTGATTCATCTACCTAGACAAGTTACAGAGGTTTAGACAGAGAATTCCTAGTATAAGTACAATTAAATAAGAGAGACTTAGAAAACAGGTAAAACCTACATTTTTAATAGAGTTGGGAGTACTTAGCACTGTGAAAACAGCACTTTCGCCGAAGGAAATTTAGTTCTCTAAGTCCGTGAAACAGTGAACAGAGAATGTATGAGTTTCTCAAGTTTGGTAACAGATAGAAACAAGAGAAAGTACACAGTGATTCATCTACCTAGAAAAGTTATAGAGGTTTACACAGAGAATTCCAAGGATAAGTACAAGAAAATAAGAGAGACTTAGAAAACTGGTAAAACCTACATTGTTAATAGAGTTGGGAGTACTTAGCACTGTGAAAACAGCACTTTCGAAGAAAGAAATCTACTTCTCTAACACTGGGAAACAGTGAACAGAGAATGTATGAGTTTCTCAAGATTGGTAACAGATAGAAACAAGAGAAAGTACACAGTGATTCATATACCTAGAGAAGTTACAGAGGTTTACACAGAGAATTCCAAGGATAAGTACAAGAAAATAAGAGAGACTTAGAAAACCGGTAAAACCTACATTGTTGATAGAGTTGGGAGTACTTAGCACTGTGAAAACAGCACTTTCGCAGAAAGAAATCTACTTCTCTAAGACTGGGAAACAGTGAACAGAGAATGTATGAGTTTCTCAAGATTGGTAACAGATAGAAACAACAGAAAGTACACAGTGATTCACACACCTAGAGAAGTTACAGAGGTTTACACAGAGAATTCCAAGTATAAGTACAAGAAAATAAGAGAGACTTAGAAAACTGGTGAAACCTACATTGTTGATAGAGTTGGGAGTACTTAGCACTGTGAAAACAGCACTTTCGCTGAAGGAAATTTAGTTCTCTAAGTCCGTGAAAAAGTGAACAGAGAATGTATGAGTTTCTCAAGATTGGTAACAGATACAAACAAGAGAAAGTACACAGTGATTCATCTACCTAGAAAAGTTACAGAGGTTTACACAGAGAATTCCAAGGATAAGTACAAGAAAATAAGAGAGACTTAGAAAACTGGTAAAACCTACATTGTTGATAGAGTTGGGAGTACTTAGCACTGTGAAAACAGCACTTTCGCCGAAGGAAATTTAGTTCTCTAAGTCCGTGAAACAGTGAACAGAGAATGTATGAGTTTCTCAAGTTTCGTAACAGATAGAAACAATCGAAAGTACACAGTGATTCATCTACCTAGAAAAGTTACAGAGGATTACACAGAGAAAACCAAGTATAAGTACAAGAAAATAAGAGAGACTTAGAAAACTGGTTAAACCTACATTGTTGATAGAGTTGGGAGTCCTTACCACTGTGAAAACAGCACTTTCGCAGAAAGAAATCCACTTCTCTAAGACTGAGAAATAGTGATCAGAGAATGTATGAGTTTCTCAAGATTGGTAACAGATAGAAACAAGAGAAAGTACACAGTGATTCATATACCTAGCGAAGTTACATAAGTTTACACAGAGAAGTACATGTGTAAGTACAAGAAAATAAGAGAGACTTAGAAAACTGGTAAAACCTACATTGTGGATAGAGTTGGGAGTACTTAGCACTGTTAAAACAGCACTTTCGCAGAAAGAAATCTACTTCTCTAAAACTGGGAAACAGTGAACAGACAATGTATGAGTTTCTCAAGATTGGTAAGAGATAGAAACTAGAGAAAGTACACAGTGATTCATCTATCTAGAGAAGTTACAGAAGTTCACAAAGAGAAGTACATGTATAAGTACAAGAAAATAAGACAGACTTAGAAAACTGGTAAAACCCACATTGTGGATATAGTTGGGAGTACTTAGCACTGTGAAAACAGCACTTTCGCCGAAAGAAATCTACTGCTCTAAGACTGGGAATCAGTGAACAGAGAATGTATGAGTTTCTCAAGTTTGGTAACAGATAGAAACAAGTGAAAGTACACAGTGATTCATCTACCTAGAAAAGTTACAGAGGTTTACACAGAGAATTCCAAGGATAAGTACAAGAAAATAAGAGAGACTTAGAAAACTGGTAAAACCTACATTGTTGATAGAGTTGGGAGTACTTAGCACTGTGAAAACAGCACTTTCGCCGAAGGAAATTTAGTTCTCTAACACTGGGAAACAGTGAACACAGAATGTATGAGTTTCTCAAGATTGGTAACAGATAGAAACAAGAGAAAGTACACAGTGATTCATATACCTAGAGAAGTACAGAGGTTTACACAGAGAATTCCAAGTATAAGTACAAGAAAATAAGAGAGACTTAGAAAACTGGTAAAACCTACATTGTTGATAGAGTGGGAGTACTTAGCACTGTGAAAACAGCACTTTCGCCGAAAGAAATTTAGTTCTCTAAGTCCGTGAAACAGTGAACAGAGAATGTATGAGTTTCTCAAGATTGGTAACAGATAGAAACAAGAGAAAGTACACAGTGATTCATCTACCTAGAAAAGTTACAGAGGTTTACACAGAGAATTCCAAGGATAAGTACAAGAAAATAAGAGAGACTTAGAAAACCGGTAAAACCTACATTGTTGATAGAGTTGGGAGTACTTAGCACTGTGAAAACAGCACTTTCGCTGAAGGAAATTTAGTTCTCTAAGTCCGTGAAACAGTGAACAGAGAATGTATGAGTTTCTCAAGATTGGTAACAGATAAAAACAAGAGAAAGTACACAGTGATTCATATACCTAGAGAAGTTACAGAGGTTTACACAGAGAATTCCAAGGATAAGTACAAGAAAATAAGAGAGACTTAGAAAACTGGTAAAACCTACATTGTTGATAGAGTGGGAGTACTTAGCACTGTGAAAACAGCACTTTCGCCGAAAGATATTTAGTTCTCTAAGTCCGTGAAACAGTGAACAGAGAACGTATGAGGTTCTCAAGATTGGTAACAGATAGAAACATGAAAAAGTACACAGTGATTCATCTACCTAGAAAAGTTACAGAGGTTTACACAGAGAAAACCAAGTATAAGTACAAGAAAATAAGAGAGACTTAGAAAACTGGTAAAACCTACATTGTTGATAGAGTTGGGAGTACTTAGCACTGTGAAAACAGCACTTTCGCCGAAGGAAATTTAGTTCTCTAAGTCCGTGAAACAGTGAACAGAGAATGTATGAGTTTCCTAAGTTTGGTAACAGATAGAAACAAGCGAAAGTACACAGTGATTCATCTACCTAGAAAAGTTACAGAGGTTTACACAGAGAATTCCAAGGATAAGTACAAGAAAATAAGAGAGACTTAGAAAACTGGTAAAACCTACATTGTTAATAGAGTTGGGAGTACTTAGCACTGTGAAAACAGCACTTTCGCAGAAAGAAATCTACATCTCTAACACTGGGAAACAGTGAACAGAGAATGTATGAGTTTCTCAAGATTGGTAACAGATAGAAACAAGCGAAAGTACACAGTGATTCATCTACCTAGAAAAGTTACAGAGGTTTACACAGAGAATTCCAAGGATAAGTACAAGAAAATAAAAGAGACTTAGAAAACTGGTAAAACCTACATTGTGGATAGAGTTGGGAGTACTTAGCACTGTGAAAACAGCACTTTCGCCGAAGGAAATTTAGTTCTCTAAGTCCGTGAAACAGTGAACAGAGAATGTATGAGTTTCTCAAGATTGGTAACAGATAGAAACAAGAGAAAGTACACAGTGATTCATCTACCTAAAGAAGTTACAGAGGTTTACACAGAGAATTCCAAGTATAAGTACAAGAAAATAAGAGAGACTCAGAAAACTGGTAAAACCTACATTGTTGATGGAGTTGGGAGTACTTAGCACTGTGAAAACAGCACTTTCGCAGAAAGAAATCTACTTCTCTAAGACTGAGAAACAGTGATCAGAGAATGTATGAGTTTCTCAAGATTGGTAACAGATAGAAACAAGAGAAAGTACACAGTGATTCATATACCTAGAGAAGTTACATAACTTTACACAGAGAAGTACATGTGTAAGTACAAGAAAATAAGAGAGACTTAGAAAACTGGTAAAACCTACATTGTGGATAGAGTTGGGAGTACTTAGCACTGTTAAAACAGCACTTTCGCAGAAAGAAATCTACTTCTCTAAGACTGGGAAACAGTGAACAGAGAATGTATGAGTTTCTCAAGATTGGTAACAGATAGAAACTAGAGAAAGTACACAGTGATTCATCTATCTAGGAAGTTACAAAAGTTTACAAAGAGAAGTACATGTATAAGTACAAGAAAATAAGACAGACTTAGAAAACTGGTAAAACCTACATTGTGGATAGTGTTGGGAGTACTTAGCACTGTGAAAACAGCACTTTCGCCGAAAGAAATCTACGTCTCTAAGACTGGGAATCAGTGAACAGAGAATGTATGAGTTTCTCAAGATTGGTAACAGATAGAAACAAGAGAAAGTACACAGTGATTCATCTACCTAGAGAAGTTACAGAGGTTTACACAGAGAATTCCAAGTATAAGTACAAGAAAATAAGAGAGACTTAGAAAACTGGTAAAACCTACATTGTTGATAGAGTTGGGAGTACTTAGCACTGTGAAAACAGCACTTTCGCCGAAGGAAATTTAGTTCTCTAAGTCCGTGAAACAGTGAACAGAGAATGTATGAGTTTCTCAAGATTGGTAACAGATAAAAACAAGAGAAAGTACACAGTGATTCATATAGCTAGAGAAGTTACACAGGTTTACACAGAGAATTCCAAGGATAAGTACAAGAAAATAAGAGAGACTTAGAAAACTGGTAAAACCTACATTGTTGATAGAGTGGGAGTACTTAGCACTGTGAAAACAGCACTTTCGCCGAAAGATATTTAGTTCTCTAAGTCCGTGAAACAGTGAACAGAGAACGTATGAGGTTCTCAAGATTGGTAACAGATAGAAACATGAAAAAGTACACAGTGATTCATCTACCTAGAAAAGTTACAGAGGTTTACACAGAGAAAACCAAGTATAAGTACAAGAAAATAAGAGAGACTTAGAAAACTGGTAAAACCTACATTGTTGATAGAGTTGGGAGTACTTAGCACTGTGAAAACAGCACTTTCGCCGAAGGAAATTTAGTTCTCTAAGTCCGTGAAACAGTGAACAGAGAATGTATGAGTTTCCTAAGTTTGGTAACAGATAGAAACAAGCGAAAGTACACAGTGATTCATCTACCTAGAAAAGTTACAGAGGTTTACACAGAGAATTCCAAGGATAAGTACAAGAAAATAAGAGAGACTTAGAAAACTGGTAAAACCTACATTGTTAATAGAGTTGGGAGTACTTAGCACTGTGAAAACAGCACTTTCGCAGAAAGAAATCTACATCTCTAACACTGGGAAACAGTGAACAGAGAATGTATGAGTTTCTCAAGATTGGTAACAGATAGAAACAAGCGAAAGTACACAGTGATTCATCTACCTAGAAAAGTTACAGAGGTTTACACAGAGAATTCCAAGGATAAGTACAAGAAAATAAGAGAGACTTAGAAAACTGGTAAAACCTACATTGTGGATAGAGTTGGGAGTACTTAGCACTGTGAAAACAGCACTTTCGCCGAAGGAAATTTAGTTCTCTAAGTCCGTGAAACAGTGAACAGAGAATGTATGACTTTCTCAAGATTGGTAACAGATACAAACAAGAGAAAGTACACAGTGATTCATCTACCTAGAGAAGTTACAGAGGTTTACACAGAGAATTCCAAGTATAAGTACAAGAAAATAAGAGAGACTTAGAAAACTGGTAAAACCTACATTGTTGATGGAGTTGCGAGTACTTAGCACTGTGAAAACAGCACTTTCGCAGAAAGAAATCTACTTCTCTAAGACTGAGAAACAGTGATCAGAGAATGTATGAGTTTCTCAAGATTGGTAACAGATAGAAACAAGAGAAAGTACACAGTGATTCATATACCTAGAGAAGTTACATAAGTTTACACAGAGAAGTACATGTGTAAGTACAAGAAAATAAGAGAGACTTAGAAAACTGGTAAAACCTACATTGTGGATAGAGTTGGGAGTACTTAGCACTGTTAAAACAGAACTTTCGCAGAAAGAAATCTACTTCTCTAAGACTGGGAAACAGTGAACAGACAATGTATGAGTTTCTCAAGATTGGTAACAGATAGAAACTAGAGAAAGTACACAGTGATTCATCTATCTAGGGAAGTTACAGGAGTTTACAAAGAGAAGTACATGTATAAGTACAAGAAAATAAGACAGACTTAGAAAACTGGTAAAACCCACATTGTGGATAGAGTTGGGAGTACTTAGCACTGTGAAAACAGCACTTTCGCCGAAAGAAATCTACTTCTCTAAGACTGGGAATCAGTGAACAGAGAATGTATGAGTTTCTCAAGTTTGGTAACAGATAGAAACAAGCGAAAGTACACAGTGATTCATCTACCTAGAAAAGTTACAGAGGTTTACACAGAGAATTCCAAGGATAAGTACAAGAAAATAAGAGAGACTTAGAAAACTGGTAAAACCTACATTGTTAATAGAGTTGGGAGTACTTAGCACTGTGAAAACAGCACTTTCACCGAAGGAAATTTAGTTCTCTAAGTCCGTGAAACAGTGAACAGAGAATGTATGAGTTTCTCAAGTTTGGTAACAGATACAAACAAGAGAAAGTACACAGTGATTCATCTACCTAGAAAAGTTACAGAGGTTTTCACAGAGAATTCCAAGTATAAGTACTAGAAAATAAGAGAGACTTAGAAAACTGTTAAAACCTACTTTGTTGATAGAGTTGGGAGTACTTAGCACTGTGAAAACAGCACATTCGCCAAAGGAAATTTAGTTCTCTAAGTCCGTTAAACAGTGAACAGAGAATGTATGAGTTTCTCAAGTTTGGTAACAGATAGAAACAAGCGAAAGTAAACAGTGATTCATCTACCTAGAAAAGTTACAGAGGTTTACACAGAGAATTCCAGGTATAAGTACAAGAAAATAAGAGAGACTTAGAAAACTGGTAAAACCTACATGGTTGATAGAGTTGGGAGTACTTAGCACTGTGAAAACAGCACTTTCGCCGAAGGAAATTTAGTTCTCTAAGTCCGTGAAACAGTGAACAGAGAATGTATGAGTTTCTCAAGTTTGGTAACAGATAGAAACAAGAGAAACTACACAGTGATTCATCTACCTAGAAAAGTTACAGAGGTTTACACAGACAATTCCAAGGATAAGTACAAGAAAATAAGAGAGACTTAGAAAACTGGTAAAACCTACATTGTTGATAGAGTTGGGAGTACTTAGCACTGTGAAAACAGCACTTTCGCAGAAAGAAATCTACTTCTCTAACACTGGGAAACAGTGAACAGAGAATGTATGAGTTTCTCAAGATTGGTAACAGATAGAAACAAGAGAAAGTACACAGTGATTCATATACCTAGAGAAGATACAGAGGTTTACACAGAGAATTCCAAGGATAAGTACAAGAAAATAAGAGAGACTTAGAAAACCGGTAAAACCTACATTGTTGATAGAGTTGGGAGTACTTAGCACTGTGAAAACAGCACTTTCGCAGAAAGAAATCTACTTCTCTAAGACTGGGAAACAGTGAACAGAGAATGTATGAGTTTCTCAAGATTGGTAACAGATAGAAACAAGAGAAAGTACACAGTGATTCACATACCTAGAGAAGTTACAGAGGTTTACACAGAGAATTCCAAGTATAAGTACAAGAAAATAAGAGAGACTTAGAAAACTGGTAAAACCTACATTGTGGATAGAGTTGGGAGTACTTAGCACTGTGAAAACAGCACTTTCGCCGAAGGAAATTTAGTTCTCTAAGTCCGTGAAACAGTGAACAGAGAATGTATGAGTTTCTCAAGATTGGTAACAGATAGAAACAAGAGAAAGTACACAGTGATTCATCTACCTAGAGAAGTTACAGAGGTTTACACAGAGAATTCCAAGTATAAGTACAAGAAAATAAGAGAGACTTAGAAAACTGGTAAAACCTACATTGTTGATGGAGTTGGGAGTACTTAGCACTGTGAAAACAGCACTTTCGCAGAAAGAAATCTACTTCTCTAAGACTGAGAAACAGTGATCAGAGAATGTATGAGTTTCTCAAGATTGGTAACAGATAGAAACAAGAGAAAGTACACAGTGATTCATATACCTAGAGAAGTTACATAAGTTTACACAGAGAAGTACATGTGTAAGTACAAGAAAATAAGAGAGACTTAGAAAACTGGTAAAACCTACATTGTGGATAGAGTTGGGAGTACTTAGCACTGTTAAAACAGCACTTTCGCAGAAAGAAATCTACTTCTCTAAGACTGGGAAACAGTGAACAGAGAATGTATGAGTTTCTCAAGATTGGTAACAGATAGAAACTAGAGAAAGTACACAGTGATTCATCTATCTAGGAAGTTACAAAAGTTTACAAAGAGAAGTACATGTATAAGTACAAGAAAATAAGACAGACTTAGAAAACTGGTAAAACCTACATTGTGGATAGAGTTGGGAGTACTTAGCACTGTGAAAACAGCACTTTCGCCGAAAGAAATCTACGTCTCTAAGACTGGGAATCAGTGAACAGAGAATGTATGAGTTTCTCAAGATTGGTAACAGATAGAAACAAGAGAAAGTACACAGTGATTCATCTACCTAGAGAAGTTACAGAGGTTTACACAGAGAATTCCAAGTATAAGTACAAGAAAATAAGAGAGACTTAGAAAACTGGTAAAACCTACATTGTTGATAGAGTTGGGAGTACTTAGCACTGTGAAAACAGCACTTTCGCTGAAGGAAATTTAGTTCTCTAAGTCCGTGAAACAGTGAACAGAGAATGTATGAGTTTCTCAAGATTGGTAACAGATAAAAACAAGAGAAAGTACACAGTGATTCATATACCTAGAGAAGTTACAGAGGTTTACACAGAGAATTCCAAGGATAAGTACAAGAAAATAAGAGAGACTTAGAAAACTGGTAAAACCTACATTGTTGATAGAGTGGGAGTACTTAGCACTGTGAAAACAGCACTTTCGCCGAAAGATATTTAGTTCTCTAAGTCCGTGAAACAGTGAACAGAGAACGTATGAGGTTCTCAAGATTGGTAACAGATAGAAACATGAAAAAGTACACAGTGATTCATCTACCTAGAAAAGTTACAGAGGTTTACACAGAGAAAACCAAGTATAAGTACAAGAAAATAAGAGAGACTTAGAAAACTGGTAAAACCTACATTGTTGATAGAGTTGGGAGTACTTAGCACTGTGAAAACAGCACTTTCGCCGAAGGAAATTTAGTTCTCTAAGTCCGTGAAACAGTGAACAGAGAATGTATGAGTTTCCTAAGTTTGGTAACAGATACAAACAAGCGAAAGTACACAGTGATTCATCTACCTAGAAAAGTTACAGAGGTTTACACAGAGAATTCCAAGGATAAGTACAAGAAAATAAGAGAGACTTAGAAAACTGGTAAAACCTACATTGTTAATAGAGTTGGGAGTACTTAGCACTGTGAAAACAGCACTTTCGCAGAAAGAAATCTACATCTCTAACACTGGGAAACAGTGAACAGAGAATGTATGAGTTTCTCAAGATTGGTAACAGATAGAAACAAGCGAAAGTACACAGTGATTCATCTACCTAGAAAAGTTACAGAGGTTTACACAGAGAATTCCAAGGATAAGTACAAGAAAATAAAAGAGACTTAGAAAACTGGTAAAACCTACATTGTGGATAGAGTTGGGAGTACTTAGCACTGTGAAAACAGCACTTTCGCCGAAGGAAATTTAGTTCTCTAAGTCCGTGAAACAGTGAACAGAGAATGTATGAGTTTCTCAAGATTGGTAACAGATAGAAACAAGAGAAAGTACACAGTGATTCATCTACCTAGAGAAGTTACAGAGGTTTACACAGAGAATTCCAAGTATAAGTACAAGAAAATAAGATAGACTTAGAAAACTGGTAAAACCTACATTGTTGATGGAGTTGGGAGTACTTAGCACTGTGAAAACAGCACTTTCGCAGAAAGAAATCTACTTCTCTAAGACTGAGAAACAGTGATCAGAGAATGTATGAGTTTCTCAAGATTGGTAACAGATAGAAACAAGAGAAAGTACACAGTGATTCATATACCTAGAGAAGTTACATAAGTTTACACAGAGAAGTACATGTGTAAGTACAAGAAAATAAGAGAGACTTAGAAAACTGGTAAAACCTACATTGTGGATAGAGTTGGGAGTACTTAGCACTGTTAAAACAGCACTTTCGCAGAAAGAAATCTACTTCTCTAAGACTGGGAAACAGTGAACAGACAATGTATGAGGTTCTCAAGATTGGTAACAGATAGAAACTAGAGAAAGTACACAGTAATTCATCTATCTAGAGAAGTTACAGAAGTTTACAAAGAGAAGTACATGTATAAGTACAAGAACATAGACAGACTTAGAAAACTGGTAAAACCTACATTGTGGATAGAGTTGGGAGTACTTAGCACTGTGAAAACAGCACTTTCGCCGAAAGAAATCTACTTCTCTAAGACTGGGAATCAGTGAACAGAGAATGTATGAATTTCTCAAGTTTGGTAACAGATAGAAACAAGCGAAAGTACACAGTGATTCATCTACCTAGAAAAGTTACAGAGGTTTACACAGAGATTCCAAGGATAAGTACAAGAAAATAAGAGAGACTTAGAAAACTGGTAAAACCTACATTGTTGATAGAGTTGGGAGTACTTAGCACTGTGAAAACAGCACTTTCCCCGAAGGAAATTTAGTTCTCTAAGTCCGTGAAACAGTGAACAGAGAATGTATGAGTTTCTCAAGTTTGGTAACAGATAGAAACAAGCGAAAGTACACAGTGATTCATCTACCTAGAAAAGTTACAGAGGTTTACACAGAGAATTCCAAGAATAAGTACAAGAAAATAAGAGAGATGTAGAAAACTGTTAAAACGTACATTGTTGATAGAGTTGGGAGTACTTAGCACTGTGAAAACAGCACTTTCGCCGAAGGAAATTTAGTTCTCTAAGTCCGTGAAACAGTGAATAGAGAATGTATGAGTTTTTCAAGTTTGGTAACAGATAGAAACAAGAGAAAGTACACAGTGATTCATCTACCTAGAAAAGTTATAGAGGTTTACACAGAGAATTCCAAGGATAAGTACAAGAAAATAAGAGAGACTTAGAAAACTGGTAAAACCTACATTGTTAATAGAGCTGGGAGTACTTAGCACTGTGAAAACAGCACTTTCGCAGAAAGAAATCTACTTCTCTAACACTGGGAAACAGTGAACAGAGAATGTATGAGTTTCTCAAGATTGGTAACAGATAGAAACAAGAGAAAGTACCCAGTTATTCATATACCTAGAGAAGTTACAGAGGTTTACACAGAGAATTCCAAGGATAAGTACAAGGAAATAAGAGAGACTTAGAAAACCGGTAAAACCTACATTGTTGATAGAGTTGGGAGTACTTAGCACTGTGAAAACAGCACATTCGCAGAAAGAAATCTACTTCTCTAACACTGGGAAACAGTGAACAGAGAATGTATGAGTTTCTCAAGATTGGTAACAGATAGAAACAAGAGAAAGTACACAGTGATTCACATACCTAGAGAAATTACAGAGGTTTACACAGAGAATTCCAAGTATAAGTACAAGAAAATAAGAGAGACTTAGAAAACCGGTAAAACCTACATTGTTGATAGAGTTGGGAGTACTTAGCACTGTGAAAGCAGCACTTTCGCAGAAAGAAATCTACTTCTCTAAGACTGGGAAACAGTGAACAGAGAATGTATGAGTTTCTCAAGATAGGTAACAGATAGAAACAAGAGAAAGTACAGAGTGATTCATCTACCTAGAGAAGTTACAGAGGTTTACAAAGAGAATTCCAAGTATAAGTACAAGAAAATAAGAGAGACTTAGAAAACTGGTAAAACCTACATTGTTGATAGAGTTGGGAGTACTTAGCACTGTGAAAACAGCACTTTGGCCGAAGGAAATTTAGTTCTCTATGTCCGTGAAATAGTGAAATGAGAATGTATCAGTTTCTCAAGATTGGTAACAGATAGAAACAAGAGAAACTACACGGTGATTCATCTACCTAGAAAAGTTACAGAGGTTTAGACAGAGAATTCCAAGTATAAGTAAAAGAAAATAAGAGAGACTTAGAAAACGGGTAAAACCTACATTGTTGATAGAGTTGGGAGTACTTAGCACTGTGAAAACAGCACTTTCGCCGAAGGAAATTTAGTTCTCTAAGTCCGTGAAACAGTGAACAGAAAATGTATGAGTTTCTCAAGATTGGTAACAGATAGAAACAAGCGAAAGTACACAGTGATTCATCTACCTAGAAAAGTTACAGAGGTTTACACAGAGAATTCCAAGGATAAGTACAAGAAAATAAGAGACACTTAGAAAACTGGTAAAACCTACATTGTGGATAGAGTTGGGAGTACTTAGCAATGTGAAAACAGCACTTTCGCCGAAGGAAATTTAGTTCTCTAAGTCCGTGAAACAGTGAACAGAGAATGTATGAGTTTCTCAAGATTGGTAACAGATAGAAACAAGAGAAAGTACACAGTGATTCATCTACCTAGAGAAGTTACAGAGGTTTACACAGAGAATTCCAAGTATAAGTACGAGAAAATAAGAGAGACTTAGAAAACTGGTAAAACCTACATTGTTGATGGAGTTGGGAGTACTTAGCACTGTGAAAACAGCACTTTCGCAGAAAGAAATCTACTTCTCTAAGTCTGAGAAACAGTGATCAGAGAATGTATGAGTTTCTCAAGATTGGTAACAGATAGAAACAAGAGAAAGTACACAGTGATTCATATACCTAGAGAAGTTACATAAGTTTACACAGAGAAGTACATGTGTAAGTACAAGAAAATAAGAGAGACTTAGAAAACTGGTAAAACCTACATTGTGGATAGAGTTGGGAGTACTTAGCACTGTGAAAACAGCACTTTCGCCGAAAGAAATCTACTTCTCTAAGACTCGGAATCAGTGAACAGAGAATGTATGAGTTTCTCAAGATTGGTAACAGATAGAAACAAGAGAAAGTACACAGTGATTCATCTACCTAGAGAAGTTACAGAGGTTTACACAGAGAATTCCAAGTATAAGTACAAGAAAATAAGAGAGACTTAGAAAACTGGTAAAACCTACATTGTTGATAGAGTTGGGAGTACTTAGCACTGTGAAAACAGCACTTTCGCTGAAGGAAATTTAGTTCTCTAAGTCCGTGAAACAGTGAACAGAGAATGTATGAGTTTCTCAAGATTGGTAACAGATACAAACAAGAGAAAGTACACAGTGATTCATATACCTAGAGAAGTTACAGAGGTTTACACAGAGAATTCCAAGGATAAGTACAAGAAAATAAGAGAGACTTAGAAAACTGGTAAAACCTACATTGTTGATAGAGTGGGAGTACTTAGCACTGTGAAAACAGCACTTTTGCCGAAAGATATTTAGTTCTCTAAGTCCGTGAAACAGTGAACAGAGAACCTATGAGTTTTTCAAGATTGGTAACAGATAGAAACATGAGAAAGTACACAGTGATTCATCTACCTAGAAAAGTTACAGAGGTTTACACAGAGAAAACCAAGTATAAGTACAAGAAAATAAGAGAGACTTAGAAAACTGGTAAAACCTACATTGTTGATAGAGTTGGGAGTACTTAGCACTGTGAAAACAGCACTTTCGCCGAAGGAAATTTAGTTCTCTAAGTCCGTGAAACAGTGAACAGAGAATGTATGAGTTTCCTAAGTTTGGTAACAGATAGAAACAAGCGAAAGTACACAGTGATTCATCTACCTAGAAAAGTTACAGAGGTTTACACAGAGAATTCCAAGGATAAGTACAAGAAGATAAGAGAGACTTAGAAAACTGGTAAAACCTACATTGTTAATAGAGTTGGGAGTACTTAGCACTGTGAAAACAGCACTTTCGCAGAAAGAAATCTACATCTCTAACACTGGGAAACAGTGAACAGAGAATGTATGAGTTTCTCAAGATTGGTAACAGATAGAAACAAGCGAAAGTACACAGTGATTCATCTACCTAGAAAAGTTACAGAGGTTACACAGAGAATTCCAAGGATAAGTACAAGAAAATAAGAGAGACTTAGAAAACTGGTAAAACCTACATTGTGGATAGAGTTGGGAGTACTTAGCACTGTGAAAACAGCACTTTCGCCGAAGGAAATTTAGTTCTCTAAATCCGTGAAACAGTGAACAGAGAATGTATGAGTTTCTCAAGATTGGTAACAGATAGAAACAAGAGAAAGTACACAGTGATTCATCTACCTAGAGAAGTTACAGAGGTTTACACAGAGAATTCCAAGTATAAGTACAAGAAAATAAGAGAGACTTAGAAAACTGGTAAAACCTACATTGTTGATGGAGTTGGGAGTACTTAGCACTGTGAAAACAGCACTTTCGCAGAAAGAAATCTACTTCTCTAAGACTGAGAAACAGTGATCAGAGAATGTATGAGTTTCTCAAGATTGGTAACAGATAGAAACAAGAGAAAGTACACAGTGATTCATATACCTAGAGAAGTTACATAAGTTTACACAGAGAAGTACATGTGTAAGTACAAGAAAATAAGAGAGACTTAGAAAACCGGTAAAACCTACATTGTTGATAGAGTTGGGAGTACTTAGCACTGTGAAAACAGCACTTTCGCCGAAAGAAATCTACTTCTCTAAGACTGGGAATCAGTGAACAGAGAATGTATGAGTTTCTCAAGTTTGATAACAGATAGAAACAAGCGAAAGTACACAGTGATTCATCTACCTAGAAAAGTTACAGAGGTTTACACAGAGAATTCCAAGGATAAGTACAAGAAAATAAGAGAGACTTAGAAAACTGGTAAAACCTACATTGTTAATAGAGTTGGGACTACTTAGCACTGTGAAAACAGCACTTTCGCCGAAGGAAATTTAGTTCTCTAAGTCCGTGAAACAGTGAACAGAGAATGTATGAGTTTCTCAAGATTGGTAACAGATACAAACAAGAGAAAGTACACAGTGATTCATCTACCTAGAAAAGTTACAGAGGTTTTCACAGAGAATTCCAAGTATAAGTACTAGAAAATAAGAGAGACTTAGAAAACTGTTAAAACCTACTTTGTTGATAGAGTTGGGAGTACTTAGCACTGTGAAAACAGCACTTTCGCCGAAGGAAATTTAGTTCGCTAACTCCGTTAAACAGTGAACAGAGAATGTATGAGTTTCTCAAGTTTGGTACAAGATAGAAACAAGCGAAAGTAAACAGTGATTCATCTACCTAGAAAAGTTACAGAGGTTTACACAGAGAATTCCAAGGATAAGTACAAGAAAATAAGAGAGACTTAGAAAACTGGTAAAACCTACATGGTTGATAGAGTTGGGAGTACTTAGCACTGTGAAAGCAGCACTTTCGAAGAAAGAAATCTACTTCTCTGAGACTGGGAAACAGTGAACAGAGAATGTATGAGTTTCTCAAGATAGGTAACAGATAGAAACAAGAGAAAGTACAGAGTGATTCATCTACCTAGAGAAGTTACAGAGGTTTACACAGAGAATTCCAAGTATAAGTACAAGAAAATAAGAGAGACTTAGAAAACTGGTAAAACCTACATTGTTGATAGAGTTGGGAGTACTTAGCACTGTGAAAACAGCACTTTCGCCGAAGGAAATTTAGTTCTCTATGTCCGTGAAATAGTGAAATGAGAATGTATCAGTTTCTCAAGATTGGTAACAGATAGAAACAAGAGAAACTACACAGTGATTCATCTACCTAGAAAAGATACAGGGGTTTGGACAGAGAATTCCAAGTATAAGTACAAGAAAATAAGAGAGACTTAGAAAACGGGTAAAACCTACATTGTTGATAGAGTTGGGAGTACTTAGCACTGTGAAAACAGCACTTTCGCAGAAAGAAATCTACATCTCTAACACTGGGAAACAGTGAACAGAGAATGTATCAGTTTCTCAAGATTGGTAACAGATAGAAAGAAGCAAACTACACAGTGATTCATCTACCTAGAAAAGTTACAGAGGTTTACACAGAGAATTCCAAAGATAAGTACAAGAAAATAAGAGAGACTTAGAAAACTGGTAAAACCTACATTGTTAATAGAGTTGGGAGAACTTAGCACTGTGAAAACAGCACTTTCGCAGAAAGAAATCTACTTCTCTAAGACTGGGAAACAGTGAACAGAGAATGTATGAGTTTCTCAAGATTGGTAACAGATAGAAACAAGAGAAAGTACACAGTGATTCATATACCTAGAGAAGTTACATAAGTTTACACAGAGAAGTACATGTGTAAGTACAAGAAAATAAGAGAGACTTAGAAAACTGGTAAAACCTACATTGTGGATAGAGTTGGGAGTACTTAGCACTGTTAAAACAGCACTTTCGCCGAAAGAAATCTACTTCTCTAAGACTGGGAAACAGTGAACAGAGAATGTATGAGTTTCTCAAGATTGGTAACAGATAGAAACTAGAGAAAGTACACAGTGATTCATCTATCTAGAGAAGTTACAGAAGTTTACAAAGAGAAGTACATGTATAAGTACAAGAAAATAAGACAGACTTAGAAAACGGGTAAAACCTACATTGTGGATAGAGTTGGGAGTACTTAGCACTGTGAAAACAGCACATTCGCCGAAAGAAATCTACTTCTCTAAGACTGGGAATCAGTGAACAGAGAATGTATGAGTTTCTCAAGATTGGTAACAGATAGAAACAAGAGAAAGTACACAGTGATTCATATACCTAGAGAAGTTACAGAGGTTTACACAGAGAATTCCAAGGATAAGTACAAGAAAATAAGAGAGACTTAGAAAACTGGTAAAACCTACATTGTTGATAGAGTGGGAGTACTTAGCACTGTGAAAACAGCACTTTTGCCGAAAGAAATTTAGTTCTCTAAGTCCGTGAAACAGTGCACAGAGAATGTATGAGTTTCTGAAGATTGGTAACAGATAGAAACAAGAGAAAGTACACAGTGATTCATCTACCTAGAAAAGTTACAGAGGTTTACACAGAGAAAACCAAGTATAAGTACAAGAAAATAAGAGAGACTTAGAAAACTGGTAAAACCTACATTGTTGATAGAGTTGGGAGTACTTAGCACTGTGAAAACAGCACTTTCGCCGAAGGAAATTTAGTTCTCTAAGTCTGTGAAACAGTGAACAGAGAATATATGAGTTTCCTAAGTTTGGTAACAGATAGAAACAAGCGAAAGTACACAGTGATTCATCTACCTAGAAAAGTTACAGAGGTTTACACAGAGAATTCCAAGGATAAGTACAAGAAAATAAGAGAGACTTAGAAAACTGGTAAAACCTACATTGTTAATAGAGTTGGGAGTACTTAGCACTGTGTAAACAGCACTTTCACAGAAAGAAGTCTACATCTCTAACACTGGGAAACAGTGAACAGAGAATGTATGAGTTTCTCAAGATGGGTAACAGATAGAAACAAGCGAAAGTACACAGTGATTCATCTACCTAGAAAAGTTACAGAGGTTTACACAGAGAATTCCAAGGATAAGTACAAGAAAATAAGAGAGACTTAGAAAACTGGTAAAACCTACATTGTTGATAGAGTTGGGAGTACTTAGCACTGTGAAAACAGCACTTTCGCCGAAGGAAATTTAGTTCTCTAAGTCAGTGAAACAGTGAACAGAGAATGTATGAGTTTCTCAAGTTTGGTAACAGATAGAAACAAGCGAAAGTACACAGTGATTCATCTACCTAGAGAAGTGACAGAGGTTTACACAGAGAATTCCAAGGATAAGTACAAGAAAATAGGAGAGACTTAGAAAACTGGTAAAACCTACATTGTTGACAGAGTTGGGAGTACTTAGCACTGTGAAAACAGCACTTTCGCAGAAAGAAATTTACATCTCTAACACTGGGAAACAGTGAACAGAGAATGTATCAGTTTCTCAAGATTGGTAACAGATAGAAAGAAGCAAAGTACACAGTGATTCATCTACCTAGAAAAGTTACAGAGGTTTACACAGAGAATTCCAAGGATAAGTACAAGAAAATAAGAGAGACTTAGAAAACTGGTAAAACCTACATTGTTGATAGAGTTGGGAGTACTTAGCACTGTGAAAACAGCACTTTAGCTGAAGGAAATTTAGTTCCCTAAGTCCGTGAAACAGTGAACAGAGAATGTATGAGTTTCTCAAGATTGGTAACAGATACAAACAAGAGAAAGTACACAGTGATTCATATACCTAGAGAAGTTACAGAGGTTTACACCGAGAATTCCAAGGATAAGTACAAGAAAATAAGAGAGACTTAGAAAACTGGTAAAACCTACATTGTTGATAGAGTGGGAGTACTTAGCACTGTGAAAACAGCACTTTCGCCGAAAGAAATTTAGTTCTCTAAGTCCGTGAAACAGTGAACAGAGAATGTATGAGTTTCTCAAGATTGGTAACAGATAGAAACAAGAGAAAGTACACAGTGATTCATCTACCTAGAAAAGTTACAGAGGTTTACACAGAGAATTCCAAGTATAAGTACAAGAAAATAAGAGAGACTTAGATAACTGGTAAAACCTACATTGTTGATAGAGTTGGGAGTACTTAGCACTGTGAAAACAGCACTTTCGCCGAAAGAAATTTAGTTCTCTAAGTCCGTGAAACAGTGAACAGAGAATGTATGAGTTTCTCAAGATTGGTAACAGATAGAAACAAGAGAAAGTACACAGTGATTCATCTACCTAGAAAAGTTACAGAGGTTTACACAGAGAATTCCAAGTATAAGTACAAGAAAATAAGAGAGACTTAGATAACTGGTAAAACCTACATTGTTCATAGAGTTGGGAGTACTTAGCACTGTGAAAACAGCACTTTCGCCGAAGGAAATTTAGTTCTCTAAGTCCGTGAAACAGTGAACAGAGAATGTATGAGTTTCCTAAGTTTGGTAACAGATAGAAACAAGCGAAAGTACACAGTGATTCATCTACCTAGAAAAGTTACAGAGGTTTACACAGAGAATTCCAAGGATAAGTACAAGAAAATAAGAGAGACTTAGAAAACTGGTAAAACCTACATTGTTAATAGAGTTGGGAGTACTTAGCACTGTGAAAACAGCACTTTCGCAGAAATAAATCTACATCTCTAACACTGGGAAACAGTGAACAGAGAACGTATGAGTTTCTCAAGATTGGTAACAGATAGAAACAAGCGAAAGTACACAGTGATTCATCTACCTAGAAAAGTTACAGAGGTTTACACAGAGAATTCCAAGGATAAGTACAAGAAAATAAGAGAGCCTTAGAAAACTAGTAAAACCTACATTGTGGATAGAGTTGGGAGTACTTAGCACTGTGAAAACAGCACTTTCGCCGAAGGAAATTTAGTTCTCTAAGTCTGTGAAACAGTCAACAGAGAATGTATGAGTTTCTCAATATTGGTAACAGATAGAAACAAGAGAAAGTACACAGTGATTCATCTACCTAGAGAAGTTACAGAGGTTTACACAGTGAATTCCAAGTATAAGTACAAGAAAATAAGAGAGACTTAGAAAACTGGTAAAATCTACATTGTTGATGGACTTGGGAGTACTTAGCACTGTGAAAACAGCACTTTCGCAGAAAGAAATCTACTTCTCTAAGACTGGGAAACAGTGAACAGACAATGTATGAGTTTCTCAAGATTGGTAACAGATAGAAACTAGAGAAACTACACAGTGATTCATCTATCTAGAGAAGTTACAGAAGTTTACAAAGAGAAGTACATGTATAAGTACAAGAAAATAAGACAGACTTAGAAAACTGGTAAAACCCACATTGTGGATAGAGTTGGGAGTACTTAGCACTGTGAAAACAGCACTTTCGCCGAAAGAAATCTACTTCTCTAAGACTGGGAATCAGTGAACAGAGAATGTATGAGTTTCTCAAGTTTGGGATCAGATACAAACAAGCGAAAGTACACAGTGATTCATCTACCTAGAAAAGTTACAGAGGTTTACACAGAGAATTCCAAGGATAAGTACAAGAAAATAAGAGAGACTTAGAAAACTGGTAAAACCTACATTGTTAATAGAGTTGGGAGTACTTAGCACTGTGAAAACAGCACTTTCGCCGAAGGAAATTTAGTTCTCTAAGTTCGTGAAACAGTGAATAGAGAATGTATGAGTTTCTCAAGATTGGTAACAGATACAAACAAGAGAAAGTACACAGTGATTCATCTACCTAGAAAAGTTACAGAGGTTTTCACAGAGAATTCCAAGTATAAGTACTAGAAAATAAGAGAGACTTAGAAAACTGTTAAAACCTACTTTGTTGATAGAGTTGGGAGTACTTAGCACTGTGAAAACAACACTTTTGCCAAAGGAAATTTAGTTCTCTAAGTCCGTTAAACAGTGAACAGAGAATGTATGAGTTTCTCAAGTTTGGTAACAGATAGAAACAAGCGAAAGTAAACAGTGATTCATCTACCTAGAAAAGTTACAGAGGTTTACACAGAGAATTCCAAGGATAAGTACAAGAAAATAAGAGAGACTTAGAAAACTGGTAAAACCTACATGGTTGATAGAGTTGGGAGTACTTAGCACTGTGAAAACAGCAATTTCGCCGAAGGAAATTTAGTTCTCTAAGTCCGTGAAACAGTGAACAGAGAATGTATGAGTTTCTCAAGTTTGGTAACAGATAGAAACAAGAGAAAGTACACAGTGATTCATCTACCTAGAAAAGTTACAGAGGTTTACACAGAGAAAACCTAGTATAAGTACAAGAAAATAAGAAAGACTTAGAAAACTGGTAAAACCTACATTGTTGATAGAGTTGGGAGTACTTAGCACTGTGAAAACAGCACTTTCGCAAAAAGAAATGTATTTCTCTAAGACTGGGAAACAGTGATCAGAGAATGTATGAGATTCTCAAGATTGGTAACAGATAGAAACAAGAGAAAGTACACAGTGATTCATATACCTAGAGAAGTTACATAAGTTTACACAGAGAAGTACATGTGTAAGTACAAGTAAATAAGAGAGACTTAGAAAACTGGTAAAACCTACATTGTGGATAGAGTTGGGAGTACTTAGCACTGTTAAAACAGCACTTTCGCAGAAAGAAATCTACTTCTCTAACACTGGGAAACAGTGAACAGAGAATGTATGAGTTTCTCAAGATTGGTAACAGATAGAAACTAGAGAAATTACACAGTGATCCATCTATCTAGAGAAGTTACAGAAGTTTACAAAGAGAAGTACATGTATAAGTACAAGAAAATAAGACAGACATAGCAAACTGGTAAAACCTACATTGTGGATAGACTTGGGAGTATTTAGCACTGTGAAAACAGCACTTTCTCCGAAAGAAATCTACTTCTCTAAGCCTGGGAATCAGTGAACAGAGAATGCATGAGTTTCTCAAGATTGGTAACAAATAGAAACAAGAGAAAGTACGCAGTCATTCATCTACCTAGAAAGTTACAGAGGTTTACACAGAGAATTCCAAGGATAAGTACAAGAAAATAAGAGAGACTTAGAAAACTGGTAAAACCTACATTGTTGATAGAGTTGGGAGTACTTAGCACTGTGAAAACAGCACTTTCGCCAAAGGAAATTTAGTTCTCTAAGTCCGTGAAACAGTGAACAGAGAATGTATGAGTTTTCTAAGTTTGGTAACAGATAGAAACAAGCGAAAGTATACAGTGATTCATCTACCTAGAAAAGTTACAGAGGTTTACACAGAGAATTCCAAGGATAAGTACAAGAAAATAAGAGAGACTTAGAAAACTGGTAAAACCTACATTGTTAATAGAGTTGGGAGTACTTAGCACTGTGAAAACAGCACTTTCGCAGAAAGAAATCTACATCTCTAACACTGGGAAACAGTGAACAGAGAATGTATGAGTTTCTCAAGATTGGTACCAGATAGAAACAAGTGAAAGTACACAGTGATTCATCTACCTAGAAAAGTTACAGAGGTTTACACAGAGAATTCCAAGGATAAGTACAAGAAAATAAGAGAGACTTAGAAAACTGGTAAAACCTACATTGTTGATAGAGTTGGGAGTACTTAGCACTGTGAAAACAGCACTTTCGCCGAAGGAAATTTACTTCTCTAAGTCCGTGAAACAGTGAACAGAGAATGTATGAGTTTCTCAAGATTGGTAACAGATAGAAACAAGAGAAAGTACACAGTGATTCATCTACCTAGAGAAGTTACAGAGGTTTACACAGAGAATTCCAAGTATAAGTACAAGAAAATAAGAGAGACTTAGAAAACTGGTAAAACCTACATTGTTGATAGAGTTGGGAGTACTTAGCACTGTGAAAACAGCACTTTCGCAGAAAGAAATCTACTTCTCTAAGACTGAGAAACAGTGATCAGAGAATGTATGAGTTTCTCAAGATTGGTAACAGATAGAAACAAGAGAAAGTACACAGTGATTCGTATACCTAGAGAAGTTACATAAGTTTACACAGAGAAGTACATGTGTAAGTACAAGAAAATAAGAGAGACTTAGAAAACTGGTAAAACCTACATTGTTGATAGAGTTGGGAGTACTTAGCACTGTGAAAACAGCACTTTCGCCGAAAGAAATCTACTTCTCTAAGACTCGGAATCAGTGAACAGAGAATGTATGAGTTTCTCAAGATTGGTAACAGATACAAACAAGAGAAAGTACACAGTGATTCATATACCTAGAGAAGTTACAGAGGTTTACACAGAGAATTCCAAGGATAAGTACAAGAAAATAAGAGAGACTTAGAAAACTGGTAAAACCTACATTGTTGATAGAGTGGGAGTACTTAGCACTGTGAAAACAGCAATTTCGCCGAAAGATATTTAGTTCTCTAAGTCCGTGAAACAGTGAACAGAGAACGTATGAGTTTCTCAAGATTGGTAACAGATAGAAACATGAGAAAGTACACAGTGATTCATCTACCTAGAAAAGTTACAGAGGTTTACAGAGAGAAAACCAAGTATAAGTACAAGAAAATAAGAGAGACTTAGAAAACTGGTAAAACCTACATTGTTGATAGAGTGGGAGTACTTAGCACTGTGAAAACAGCACTTTCGCCGAAAGATATTTAGTTCTCTAAGTCCGTGAAACAGTGAACAGAGAACTTATGAGTTTCTCAAGATTGGTAACAGATAGAAACATGAGAAAGTACACAGTGATTCATCTACCTAGAAAAGTTACAGAGGTTTACACAGAGAAAACCAAGTATAAGTACAAGAAAATAAGAGAGACTTAGAAAACTGGTAAAACCTACATTGTCGATAGAGTTGGGAGTACTTAGCACTGTGAAAACAGCACTTTCGCCGAAGGAAATTTAGTTCTCTAAGTCGGTGAAACAGTGAACAGAGAATGTATGAGTTTCCTAAGTTTGGTAACAGATAGAAACAAGCGAAAGTACACAGTGATTCATCTACCTAGAAAAGTTACAGAGGTTTACACAGAGAATTCGAAGGATAAGTACAAGAAAATAAGAGAGACTTAGAAAACTGGTAAAACCTACATTGTTAATAGAGTTGGGAGTGCTTAGCACTGTGAAAACAGCACTTTCGCAGAAAGAAATCTACATCTCTAACACTGGGAAACAGTGAACAGAGAATGTATGAGTTTCTCAATATTGTAACAGATAGAAACAAGCGAAAGTACACAGGGATTCATCTACCTAGAAAAGTTACAGAGGTTACACAGAGAATTCCAAGGATAAGTACAAGAAAATAAGAGAGACTTAGAAAACTGGTAAAACCTACATTGTTGATGGAGTTGGGAGTACTTAGCACTGTGAAAACAGCACTTTCGCAGAAAGAAATCTACTTCTCTAAGACTGAGAAACAGTGATCAGAGAATGTATGAGTTTCTCAAGATTGGTAACAGAAACAAGAGAAAGTACACAGTGATTCATATACCTAGAGAAGTTACATAAGTTTACACAGAGAAGTACATGTGTAAGTACAAGAAAATAAGAGAGACTTAGAAAACTGGTAAAACCTACATTGTGGATAGAGTTGGGAGTACTTAGCACTGTTAAAACAGCACTTTCGCAGAAAGAAATCTACTTTTCTAAGACTGGGAAACAGTGAACAGACAATGTATGAGTTTCTCAAGATTGGTAACAGATAGAAACTAGAGAAAGTACACAGTGATTCATCTATCTAGAGAAGTTACAGAAGTTTACAAAGAGAAGTACATGTATAAGTACAAGAACATAGACAGACTTAGAAAACTGGTAAAACCCACATTGTGGATAGAGTTGGGAGTACTTAGCACTGTGAAAACAGCACTTTCGCCGAAAGAAATCTACTTCTCTAAGACTGGGAATCAGTGAACAGAGAATGTATGAGTTTCTCAAGTTTGGTAACAGATAGAAACAAGCGAAAGTACACAGTGATTCATCTACCTAGAAAAGTTACAGAGGTTTACACAGAGAATTCCAAGGATAAGTACAAGAAAATAAGAGAGACTTAGAAAACTGGTAAAACCTACATTGTTAATAGACTTGGGAGTACTTAGCACTGTGAAAACAGCACTTTCGCCGAAGGAAATTTAGTTCTCTAAGTCCGGGAAACAGTAAACAGAGAATGTATGAGTTTCTCAAGATTGGTAACAGATACAAACAAGAGAAAGTACACAGTGATTCATCTACCTAGAAAAGTTACAGAGGTTTACACAGAGAATTCCAAGAATAAGTACAAGAAAATAAGAGAGATGTAGAAAACTGTTAAAACGTACATTGTTGATAGAGTTGGGAGTACTTAGCACTGTGAAAACAGCACTTTCGCCGAAGGAAATTTAGTTCTCTAAGTCCGTGAAACAGTGAATAGAGAATGTATGAGTTTTTCAAGTTTGGTAACAGATAGAAACAAGAGAAAGTACACAGTGATTCATCTACCTAGAAAAGTTATAGAGGTTTACACAGAGAATTCCAAGGATAAGTACAAGAAAATAAGAGAGACTTAGAAAACTGGTAAAACCTACATTGTTAATAGAGCTGGGAGTACTTAGCACTGTGAAAACAGCACTTTCGCAGAAAGAAATCTACTTCTCTAACACTGGGAAACAGTGAACAGAGAATGTATGAGTTTCTCAAGATTGGTAACAGATAGAAACAAGAGAAAGTACCCAGTTATTCATATACCTAGAGAAGTTACAGAGGTTTACACAGAGAATTCCAAGGATAAGTACAAGAAAATAAGAGAGACTTAGAAAACCGGTAAAACCTACATTGTTGATAGAGTTGGGAGTACTTAGCACTGTGAAAACAGCACATTCGCAGAAAGAAATCTACTTCTCTAACACTGGGAAACAGTGAACAGAGAATGTATGAGTGTCTCAAGATTGGTAACAGATAGAAACAAGAGAAAGTACACAGTGATTCACATACCTAGAGAAGTTACAGAGGTTTACACAGAGAATTCCAAGTATAAGTACAAGAAAATAAGAGTGACTTAGAAAACCGGTAAAACCTACATTGTTGATAGAGTTGGGAGTACTTAGCACTGTGAAAGCAGCACTTTCGCAGAAAGAAATCTACTTCTCTAAGACTGGGAAACAGTGAACAGAGAATGTATGAGTTTCTCAAGATAGGTAACAGATAGAAACAAGAGAAAGTACAGAGTGATTCATCTACCTAGAGAAGTTACAGAGGTTTACAAAGAGAATTCCAAGTATAAGTACAAGAAAATAAGAGAGACTTAGAAAACTGGTAAAACCTACATTGTGGATAGAGTTGGGAGTACTTAGCACTGTGAAAACAGCACTTTGGCCGAAGGAAATTTAGTTCTCTATGTCCGTGAAATAGTGAAATGAGAATGTATCAGTTTCTCAAGATTGGTAACAGATAGAAACAAGAGAAACTACACGGTGATTCATCTACCTAGAAAAGTTACAGAGGTTTAGACAGAGAATTCCAAGTATAAGTAAAAGAAAATAAGAGAGACTTAGAAAACGGGTAAAACCTACATTGTTGATAGAGTTGGGAGTACTTAGCACTGTGAAAACAGCACTTTCGCCGAAGGAAATTTAGTTCTCTAAGTCCGTGAAACAGTGAACAGAAAATGTATGAGTTTCTCAAGATTGGTAACAGATAGAAACAAGCGAAAGTACACAGTGATTCATCTACCTAGAAAAGTTACAGAGGTTTACACAGAGAATTCCAAGGATAAGTACAAGAATATAAGAGACACTTAGAAAACTGGTAAAACCTACATTGTGGATAGAGTTGGGAGTACTTAGCACTGTGAAAACAGCACTTTCGCCGAAGGAAATTTAGTTCTCTAAGTCCGTGAAACAGTGAACAGAGAATGTATGAGTTTCTCAAGATTGGTAACAGATAGAAACAAGAGAAAGTACACAGTGATTCATCTACCTAGAGAAGTTACAGAGGTTTACACAGAGAATTCCAAGTATAAGTACGAGAAAATAAGAGAGACTTAGAAAACTGGTAAAACCTACATTGTTGATGGAGTTGGGAGTACTTAGCACTGTGAAAACAGCAGTTTCGCAGAAAGAAATCTACTTCTCTAAGACTGAGAAACAGTGATCAGAGAATGTATGAGTTTCTCAAGATTGGTAACAGATAGAAACAAGAGAAAGTACACAGTGATTCATATACCTAGAGAAGTTACATAAGTTTACACAGAGAAGTACATGTGTAAGGACAAGAAAATAAGAGAGACTTAGAAAACTGGTAAAACCTACATTGTGGATAGAGTTGGGAGTACTTAGCACTGTTAAAACAGCACTTTCGCAGAAAGAAATCTACTTCTCTAAGACTGGGAAACAGTGAACAGAGAATGTATGAGTTTCTCAAGATTGGTAACAGATAGAAACTAGAGAAAGTACACAGTGATTCATCTATCTAGAAAAGTTACAGAAGTTTACAAAGAGAAGTACATGTATAAGTACAAAAAATAAGACAGACTTAGAAAACTGGTAAAACCTACATTGTGGATAGAGTTGGGAGTACTTAGCATGTGAAAACAGCACTTTCGCCGAAAGAAATCTACTTCTCTAAGACTCGGAATCAGTGAACAGAGAATGTATGAGTTTCTCAAGATTGGTAACAGATGGAAACAAGAGAAAGTACACAGTGATTCATCTACCTAGAGAAGTTACAGAGGTTTACACAGAGAATTCCAAGTATAAGTACAAGAAAATAAGAGAGACTTAGAAAACTGGTAAAACCTACATTGTTGATAGAGTTGGGAGTACTTAGCACTGTGAAAACAGCACTTTCGCTGAAGGAAATTTAGTTCTCTAAGTCCGTGAAACAGTGAACAGAGAATGTATGAGTTTCTCAAGATTGGTAACAGATACAAACAAGAGAAAGTACACAGTGATTCATATACCTAGAGAAGTTACAGAGGTTTACACAGAGAATTCCAAGGATAAGTACAAGAAAATAAGAGAGACTTAGAAAACTGGTAAAACCTACATTGTTGATAGAGTGGGAGTACTTAGCACTGTGAAAACAGCACTTTCGCTGAAAGATATTTAGTTCTCTAAGTCCGTGAAACAGTGAACAGAGAACGTATGAGTTTCTCAAGATTGGTAACAGATAGAAACATGAGAAAGTACACAGTGATTCATCTACCTAGAAAAGTTACAGAGGTTTACACAGAGAAAACCAAGTATAAGTACAAGAAAATAAGAGAGACTTAGAAAACTGGTAAAACCTACATTGTTGATAGAGTTGGGAGTACTTAGCACTGTGAAAACAGCACTTTCGCCGAAGGAAGTTTAGTTCTCTAAGTCCGTGAAACAGTGAACAGAGAATGTATGAGTTTCCTAAGTTTGGTAACAGATAGAAACAAGCGAAAGTACACAGTGATTCATCTACCTAGAAAAGTTACAGAGGTTTACACAGAGAATTCCAAGGATAAGTACAAGAAAATAAGAGAGACTTAGAAAACTGGTAAAACCTACATTGTTAATAGAGTTGGGAGTACTTAGCACTGTGAAAACAGCACTTTCGCAGAAAGAAATCTACATCTCTAACACTGGGAAACAGTGAACAGAGAATGTATGAGTTTCTCAAGATTGGTAACAGATAGAAACAAGCGAAAGTACACAGTGATTCATCTACCTAGAAAAGTTACAGAGGTTACACAGAGAATTCCAAGGATAAGTACAAGAAAATAAGAGAGACTTAGAAAACTGGTAAAACCTACATTGTGGATAGAGTTGGGAGTACTTAGCACTGTGAAAACAGCACTTTCGCCGAAGGAAATTTAGTTCTCTAAGTCCGTGAAACAGTGAACAGAGAATGTATGAGTTTCTCAAGATTGGTAACAGATAGAAACAAGAGAAAGTACACAGTGATTCATCTACCTAGAGAAGTTACAGAGGTTTACACAGAGAATTCCAAGTATAAGTACAAGAAAATAAGAGAGACTTAGAAAACTGGTAAAACCTACATTGTTGATGGAGTTGGGAGTACTTAGCACTGTGAAAACAGCACTTTCGCAGAAAGAAATCTACTTCTCTAAGACTGAGAAACAGTGATCAGAGAATGTATGAGTTTCTCAAGATTGGTAACAGATAGAAACAAGCGAAAGTACACAGTGATTCATATACCTAGAGAAGTTACATAAGTTTACACAGAGAAGTACATGTGTAAGTACAAGAAAATAAGAGAGACTTAGAAAACCGGTAAAACCTACATTGTTGATAGAGTTGGGAGTACTTAGCACTGTGAAAACAGCACTTTCGCAGAAAGAAATCTACTTCTCTAAGACTGGGAAACAGTGAACAGACAATGTATGAGTTTCTCAAGATTGGTAACAGATAGAAACTAGAGAAAGTGCACAGTGATTCATCTATCCAGAGAAGTTACAGAAGTTTACAAAGAGAAGTACATGTATAAGTACAAGAAAATAAGACAGACTTAGAAAACTGGTAAAACCCACATTGTGGATAGAGTTGGGAGTACTTAGCACTGTGAAAACAGCACTTTCGCCGAAAGAAATCTACTTCTCTAAGACTGGGAATCAGTGAACAGAGAATGTATGAGTTTCTCAAGTTTGGTAACAGATAGAAACAAGCGAAAGTACACAGTGATTCATCTACCTAGAAAAGTTACAGAGGTTTACACAGAGAATTCCAAGGATAAATACAAGAAATAAAAGAGACACTGAAAACTGGTGAAACCTACATTGTTAATAGAGTTGGGAGTACTTAGCACTGTGAAAACAGCACTTTCGCCGAAAGAAATTTAGTTCTCTAAGTCCGTGAAACAGTGAACAGAGAATGTATGAGTTTCTCAAGATTGATAACAGATAGAAACAAGAGAAAGTACACAGTGATTCATCTACCTAGAAAAGTTACAGAGGTTTACACAGAGAATTCCAAGGATAAGTACAAGAAAATAAGAGAGACTTAGAAAACCGGTAAAACCTACATTGTTGTTAGAGTTGGGAGTACTTAGCACTGTGAAAACAGCACTTTCGCAGAAAGAAATCTACTTCTCTAACACTGGGAAACAGTGAACAGAGAATGTATGAGTTTCTCAAGATTGGTAACAGATAGAAACAAGAGAAAGTACACAGTGATTCACATACCTAGAGAAGTTACAGAGGTTTACACAGAGAATTCCAAGTATAAGTACAAGAAAATAAGAGAGACTTAGAAAACCGGTAAAACCTACATTGTTGATAGAGTTGGGAGTACTTAGCACTGTGAAAGCAGCACTTTCGCAGAAAGAAATCTACTTCTCTAAGACTGGGAAACAGTGAACAGAGAATGTATGAGTTTCTCAAGATAGGTAACAGATAGAAACAAGAGAAAGTACAGAGTGATTCATCTACCTAGAGAAGTTACAGAGGTTTACACAGAGAATTCCAAGTATAAGTACAAGAAAATAAGAGAGACTTAGAAAACTGGTAAAACCTACATTGTTGATAGAGTTGCGAGTACTTAGCACTGTGAAAACAGCACTTTCGCCGAAGGAAATTTAGTTCTCTATGTCCGTGAAATAGTGAAATGAGAATGTATCAGTTTCTCAAGATTGGTAACAGATAGAAACAAGAGAAAGTACACAGTGATTCATATACCTAGAGAAGTTACAGAGGTTTAAACAGAGAATTCCAAGTATAAGTACAAGAAAATAAGAGAGACTTAGAAAACTGGTAAAACCTCCATTTTTGATAGAGTGGGAGTACTTAGCACTGTGAAAACAGCACTTTCGCCAAAAGAAATTTAGTTCTCTAAGTCCGTGAAACAGTGAACAGAGAATGTATGAGTTTCTCAAGATTGGTAACAGATAGAAACAAGAGAAAGTACACAGTGATTAATCTACCTAGAAAAGTTACAGAGGTTTACACAGAGAATTCCAAGGATAAGTACAAGAAAATAAGAGAGACTTAGAAAACCGGTAAAACCTACATTGTTGATAGAGTTGGGAGTACTTAGCACTGTGAAAACAGCACTTTCGCAGAAAGAAATCTACTTCTCTAACACTGGGAAACAGTGAACAGAGAATGTATGAGTTTCTCAAGATTGGTAACAGATAGAAACAAGAGAAAGTACACAGTGATTCACATACCTAGAGAAGTTACAGAGGTTTACACAGAGAATTCCAAGTATAAGTACAAGAAAATAAGAGAGACTTAGAAAACCGGTAAAACCTACATTGTTGATAGAGTTGGGAGTACTTAGCACTGTGAAAGCAGCACTTTCGCAGAAAGAAATCTACTTCTCTAAGACTGGGAAACAGTGAACAGAGAATGTATGAGTTTCTCAAGATAGGTAACAGATAGAAACAAGAGAAAGTACACAGTGATTCATCTACCTAGAGAAGTTACAGAGGTTTACACAGAGTATTCCAAGTGTTACTCCAAGAAAATAAGAGAGACTTAGAAAACTGGTAAAACCTACATTGTTGATAGAGTTGGGAGTACTTAGCACTGTGAAAGCAGCACTTTCGCAGAAAGAAATCTACTTCTCTAAGACTGGGAAACAGTGAACAGAGAATGTCTGAGTTTCTCAACATAGGTAACAGATAGAAACAAGAGAAAGTACACAGTGGTTCATCTACCTAGAGAAGTTACAGAGGTTTACACAGAGAATTCCAAGTGTTACTCCAAGAAAATAAGAGAGACTTAGAAAACTGGTAAAACCTACATTGTTGATAGAGTTGGGAGTACTTAGCACTGTGGAAACAGCACTTTCGCCGAAGGAAATTTAGTTCTCTATGTCCGTGCAATAGTGAAATGAGCATGTATCAGTTTCTCAAGATTGGTAACAGATAGAAACAAGAGAAACTACACGGTGATTCATCTACCTAGGAAAGTTACAGAGGTTTAGACAGAGAATTCCAAGTATAAGTACAAGAAAATAAGAGAGACTTAGAAAACGGGTAAAACCTACATTGTTGATAGAGTTGGGAGTACTTAGCACTGTGAAAACAGCACTTTCGCCGAAAGAAATTCAGTTCTCTACGTCCGTGAAACAGTGAACAGAAAATGTATGAGTTTCTCAAGTTTGGTAACAGATAGAAACAAGCGAAAGTACACAGTGATTCATCTACCTAGAAAAGTTACAGAGGTTTACACAGAGAATTCCAAGTATAAGTACAAGAAAGTAAGAGAGACTTAGAAAACTGGTAAAACATACATTGTTGATAGAGTGGGAGTACTTAGCACTGTGAAAACAGCACTTTAGCCGAAAGAAATTTAGTTCTCTAAGTCCGTGAAACAGTGAACAGAGAATGCATGACTTTCTCAAGATTGGTAACAGATAGAAACAAGAGAAAGTACACAGTGATTCATCTACCTAGAAAAGTTACAGAGGTTTACACAGAGAATTCCAAGGATAAGTACAAGAAAATAAGATAGACTTAGAAAACCGCTAAAACCTACATTGTTGATAGAGTTGGGAGTACTTAGCACAGTGAAAACAGCACTTTCGCAGAAAGAAATCTACTTCCCTAACACTGGGAAACAGTGAACAGAGAATGTATGAGTTTCTCAAGATAGGTAACAGATAGAAACAAGAGAAAGTACAGAGTGATTCATCTACCTAGAGAAGTTACAGAGGTTTAGACAGAGAATTTCTAGTATAAGTACAAGAAAATAAGAGAGACTTAGAAAACGGGTAAAACCTACATTGTTGATAGAGTTGGGAGTACTTAGCACTGTGAAAACAGCACTGTCGCCGAAGGAAATTTAGTTCTCTAAGTCCCTGAAACAGTGAAGAGAGAATGTATGAGTTTTTCAAGTTTGGTAACAGATACAAACAAGAGAAAGTACACAGTGATTCATCTACCTAGAAAAGTTACAGAGGTTTACACAGAGAATTCCAAGGATAAGTACAAGAAAATAAGAGAGACTTAGAAAACTGGTAAAACCTACATTGTTAATAGAGTTGGGAGTACTTAGCACTGTGAAAACAGCACTTTCGCAGAAAGAAATCTACATCTCTAACTCTGGGAAACAGTGAACAGAGAATGTATCACTTTCTCAAGATTGGTAACAGATAGAAAGAAGCAAAGTACACAGTGATTCATCTACCTAGAAAAGTTACAGAGGTTTACACAGAGAATTCCAAGGATAAGTACAAGAAAATAAGAGAGACTTAGAAAACTGGTAAAACCTACATTGTTGATAGAGTTGGGAGTACTTAGCACTGTGAAAACAGCACTTTCGCCGAAGGAAATTTAGTTCTCTAAGTCCGTGAAACAGTGAACAGAGAATGTATGAGTTTCTCAAGTTTGGTAACAGATAGAAACAAGCGAAAGTACACAGTGATTCATCTACCTAGAAAAGTTACAGAGGTTTACACAGAGAATTCCAAGGATAAGTACAAGAAAATAAGAGAGACTTAGAAAACTGGTAAAACCTACATTGTTGATAGAGTTGGGAGTACTTAGCACTGTGAAAACAGCACTTTCGCCGAAGGAAATTTAGTTCTCTAAGTCCGTGAAACAGTGAACAGAGAATGTATGAGTTTCTCAAGTTTGGTAACAGATAGAAACAAGCGAAAGTACACAGTGATTCATCTACCTAGAAAAGTTACAGAGGTTTACACAGAGAAAACCAAGTATAAGTACAAGAAAATAAGAGAGACTTAGAAAACTGGTAAAACCTACATTGTTGATAGAGTTGGGAGTACTTAGCACTGTGAAAACAGCACTTTCGCAGAAAGAAATCTACTTCTTTAAGACTGGGAAAGAGTGAACAGAGAATGTATGAGTTTCTCAAGATTGGTAACAGATAGAAACAAGAGAAAGTACACAGTGATTCACATACCTAGAGAAGTTACATAAGTTTACACAGAGAAGTACATGTGTAAGTACAAGAAAATAAGAGAGACTTAGAAAACTGGTAAAACCTACATTGTGGATAGAGTTGGGAGTACTTAGCACTGTTAAAACAGCACTTTCGCCGAAAGAAATCTACTTCTCTAAGACTGGGAAACAGTGAACAGAGAATGTATGAGTTTCTCAAGATTGGTATCAGATAGAAACTAGAGAAAGTACACAGTGATTCATCTATCTAGAGAAGTTACAGAAGTTTACAAAGAGAAGTACATGTATAAGTACAAGAAAATAAGACAGACTTAGAAAACTGGTAAAACCTACATTGTGGATAGAGTTGGGAGTACTTAGCACCGTGAAAACAGCACATTCGCCGAAAGAAATCTACTTCTCTAAGACGGGGAATCAGTGAACAGAGAATGTATGAGTTTCTCAAGATTGGTAACAGATAGAAACAAGAGAAAGTACACAGTGATTCATCTACCTAGAGAAGTTACACAGGTTTACACAGAGAATTCCAAGTATAAGTACAAGAAAATAAAAGAGACTTAGAAAACTGGTAAAACCTACATTGTTGATAGAGTTGGGAGTACTTAGCACTGTGAAAACAACACTTTCGCTGAAGGAAATTTAGTTCTCTAAGTCCGTGAAACAGTGAACAGAGAATGTATGAGTTTCTCAAGATTGGTAACAGATAGAAACAAGAGAAAGTACACAGTGATTCATATACCTAGAGAAGTTACAGAGGTTTACACAGAGAAAACCAAGTATAAGTACAAGAAAATAAGAAAGACTTAGAAAACTGGTAAAACCTACATTGTTGATAGAGTTGGGAGTACTTAGCACTGTGAAAACAGCACTTTCGCAGAAAGAAATCTACTTCTCTAAGACTGGGAAACAGTGATCAGAGAATGTATGAGATTCTCAAGATTGGTAACAGATAAAAACAAGAGAAAGTACACAGTGATTCATATACCTAGAGAAGTTACATAAGTTTACACAGAGAAGTACATGTGTAAGTACAAGTAAATAAGAGAGACTTAGAAAACTGTTAAAACCTACATTGTGGATAGAGTTGGGAGTACTTAGCACTGTTAAAACAGCACTTTCGCAGAAAGAAATCTACTTCTCTAACACTGGGAAACAGTGAACAGAGAATGTATGAGTTTCTCAAGATTGGTAACAGATAGAAACTAGAGAAAGTACACAGTGATCCATCTATCTAGAGAAGTTACAGAAGTTTACAAAGAGAAGTACATGTATAAGTACAAGAAAATAAGACAGACATAGAAAACTAGTAAAACCTACATTGTGGATAGACTTGGGAGTATTTAGCACTGTGAAAACAGCACTTTCTCCGAAAGAAATCTACTTCTCTAAGCCTCGAAATCAGTGAACAGAGAATGTATGAGTTTCTCAAGATTGGTAACAAATAGAAACAAGAGAAAGTACGCAGTCATTCATCTACCTAGAAAAGTTACAGAGGTTTACACAGAGAATTCCAAGGATAAGTACAAGAAAATAAGAGAGACTTAGAAAACTGGTAAAACCTACATTGTTGATAGAGTTGGGAGTACTTAGCACTGTGAAAAGAGCACTTTCGCCAAAGGAAATTTAGTTCTCTAAGTCCGTGAAACAGTGAACAGAGAATATATGAGTTTTCTAAGTTTGGTAACAGATAGAAACAAGCGAAAGTATACAGTGATTCATCTACCTAGAAAAGTTACAGAGGTTTACAAAGAGAATTCCAAGGATAAGTACAAGAAAATAAGAGAGACTTAGAAAACTGGTAAAACCTACATTGTTAATAGAGTTGGGAGTACTTAGCACTGTGAAAACAGCACTTTCGCAGAAAGAAATCTACATCTCTAACACCGGGAAACAGTGAACAGAGAATGTATGAGTTTCTCAAGATTGGTACCAGATAGAAACAAGCGAAAGTACACAGTGATTCATCTACCTAGAAAAGTTACAGAGGTTTACACAGAGAATTCCAAGGATAAGTACAAGAAAATAAGAGAGACTTAGAAAACTGGTAAAACCTACATTGTTGATAGAGTTGGGAGTACTTAGCACTGTGAAAACAGCACTTTCGCCGAAGGAAATTTACTTCTCTAAGTCCGTGAAACAGTGAACAGAGAATGTATGAGTTTCTCAAGATTAGTAACAGATAGAAACAAGAGAAAGTACACAGTGATTCGTCTACCTAGAGAAGTTACAGAGGTTTACACAGAGAATTCCAAGTATAAGTACAAGAAAATAAGAGAGACTTAGAAAACTGGGAAAACCTACATTGTTGATAGAGTTGGGAGTACTTAGCACTGTGAAAACAGCACTTTCGCAGAAAGAAATCTACTTCTCTAAGACTGAGAAACAGTGATCAGAGAATGTATGAGTTTCTCAAGATTGGTAACAGATAGAAACAAGAGAAAGTACACAGTGATTCGTATACCTAGAGAAGTTACATAAGTTTACACAGAGAAGTACATGTGTAAGTACAAGAAAATAAGAGAGACTTAGAAAACTGGTAAAACCTACATTGTGGATAGAGTTCGGAGTACTTAGCACTGTTAAAACAGCACTTTCGCAGAAAGAAATCTACTTCTCTAAGACTGGGAAACAGTGAACAGTCAATGTATGAGTTTCTCAAGATTGGTAAGAGATAGAAACTAGAGAAAGTACACAGTGATTCATCTATCCAGAGAAGTTACAGAAGTTTACAAAGAGAAGTACATGTATAAGTACAAGAAAATAAGACAGACTTAGAAAACTGGTAAAACCCACATTGTGGATAGAGTTGGGAGTACTTAGCACTGTGAAAACAGCACTTTCGCCGAAAGAAATCTACTTCTCTAAGACTGGGAATCAGTGAACAGAGAATGTATGAGTTTCTCAAGTTTGGTAACAGATAGAAACAAGCGAAAGTACAGAGTGATTCATCTACCTAGAAAAGTTACAGAGGTTTACACAGAGAATTCCAAGGATAAATACAAGAAAATAAGACAGACTTAGAAAACTGGTAAAACCTACATTGTTAATAGAGTTGGGAGTACTTAGCACTGTGAAAACAGCACTTTCGCCGAAAGAAATTTAGTTCTCTAAGTCCGTGAAACAGTGAACAGAGAATGTGTGAGTTTCTCAATATTGATAACAGATAGAAACAAGAGAAAGTACACAGTGATTCATCTACCTAGAAAAGTTACAGAGGTTTACACAGAGAATTCCAAGGATAAGTACAAGAAAATAAGAGAGACTTAGAAAACCGGTAAAACCTACATTGTTGTTAGAGTTGGGAGTACTTAGCACTGTGAAAACAGCACTTTCGCAGAAAGAAATCTACTTCTCTAACACTGGGAAACAGTGAACAGAGAATGTATGAGTTTCTCAAGATTGGTAACAGATAGAAACAAGAGAAAGTACACAGTGATTCACATACCTAGAGAAGTTACAGAGGTTTACACAGAGAATTCCAAGTATAAGTACAAGAAAATAAGAGAGACTTAGAAAACCGGTAAAACCTACATTGTTGATAGAGTTGGGAGTACTTAGCGCTGTGAAAACAGCACTTTCGCCGAAAGAAATTCAGTTCTCTAAGTCCGTGAAACAGTGAACAGAGAATGTATGAGTTTCTCAAGATTGGTAACAGATAGAAACAAGAGAAAGTACACAGTGATCCATCTACCTAGAAAAGTTACAGAGGTTTACACAGAGAATTCCAAGGATAAGTACAAGAAAATAAGAGAGACTTAGAAAACTGGTAAAACCTACATTGTTGATAGAGTTGGGAGTACTTAGCAATGTGAAAACAGCACTTTCGCCGAAGGACATTTAGTTCTCTAAGTCCGTGAAACAGTGAACAGAAAATGTATGAGTTTCTCAAGTTTGGTAACAGATAGAAACAAGCGAAAGTACACAGTGATTCATCTACCTAGAAAAGTTACAGAGGTTTACACAGAGAATTCCAAGGATAAGTACAAGAAAATAAGAGAGACGTAGAAAACTGGTAAAACCTACATTGTTGATAGAGTTGGGAGTACTTAGCACTGTGAAAACAGCACTGTCGCCGAAGGAAATTTAGTTCTCTAAGTCCGTGAAACAGTGAATAGAGAATGTATGAGTTTTTCAAGTTTGGTAACAGATAGAAACAAGAGAAAGTACACAGTGATTCATCTACCTAGAAAAGTTATAGAGGTTTACACAGAGAATTCCAAGTATAAGTACAAGAAAATAAGAGAGACTTAGAAAACTGGTAAAACCTACAATGGTGATAGAGTTGGGAGTACTTAGCACTGTGAAAACAGCACTTTCGCAGAAAGAAATCTACTTCTCTAACACTAGGAAACAGTGAACAGAGAATATATGAGTTTCTCAAGATTGGTAACAGATAGAAACAAGAGAAAGTACACAGTGATTCATATACCTAGAGAAGTTACAGAGGTTTAAACAGAGAATTCCAAGGATAAGTACAAGAAAATAAGAGAGACTTAGAAAACTGGTAAAACCTCCATTGTTGATAGAGTCGGAGTACTTAGCACTGTGAAAACAGCACTTTCGCCGAAAGAAATTTAGTTCTCTAAGTCCGTGAAACAGTGAACAGAGAATGTATGAGTTTCTCAAGATTGGTAACAGATAGAAACAAGATAAAGTACACAGTGATTCATCTACCTAGAAAAGTTACAGAGGTTTACACAGAGAATTCCAAGGATAAGTACAAGAAAATAAGAGAGACTTAGAAAACCGGTAAAACCTACATTGTTGATAGAGTTGGGAGTACTTAGCACTGTGAAAACAGCACTTTCGCAGAAAGAAATCTACTTCTCTAACACTGGGAAACAGTGAACAGAGAATGTATGAGTTTCTCAAGATTGGTAACAGATAGAAACAAGAGAAAGTACACAGTGATTCACATACCTAGAGAAGTTACAGAGGTTTACACAGAGAATTCCAAGTATAAGTACAAGAAAATAAGAGAGACTTAGAAAACCGGTAAAACCTACATTGTTGATAGAGTTGGGAGTACTTAGCACTGTGAAAGCAGCACTTTCGCAGAAAGAAATCTACTTCTCTAAGACTGGGAAACAGTGAACAGAGAATGTATGAGTTTCTCAAGATAGGTAACAGATAGAAACAAGAGAAAGTACACAGTGATTCATCTACCTAGAGAAGTTACAGAGGTTTACACAGAGAATTCCAAGTGTTACTCCAAGAAAATAAGAGAGACTTAGAAAACTGGTAAAACCTACATTGTTGATAGAGTTGGGAGTACTTAGCACTGTGAAAGCAGCACTTTCGCAGAAAGAAATCTACTTCTCTAAGACTGGGAAACAGTGAACAGAGAATGTATGTGTTTCTCAAGATAGGTAACAGATAGAAACAAGAGAAAGTACACAGTGATTCATCTACCTAGAGAAGTTACAGAGGTTTACACAGAGAATTCCAAGTGTTACTCCAAGAAAATAAGAGAGACTTACAAAACTGGTAAAACCTACATTGTTGATAGAGTTGGGAGTACTTAGCACTGTGGAAACAGCACTTTCGCCGAAGGAAATTTAGTTCTCTATGTCCGTGAAATAGTGAAATGAGCATGTATCAGTTTCTCAAGATTGGTAACAGATAGAAACAAGAGAAAGTACACGGTGATTCATCTACCTAGGAAAGTTACAGAGGTTTTGACAGAGAATTCCAAGTATAAGTACAAGAAAATAAGAGAGACTTAGAAAACGGGTAAAACCTACATTGTTAATAGAGTTGGGAACACTTAGCACTGTGAAAACAGCACTTTCGCCGAAAGAAATTTAGTTCTCTAAGTCCGTGAAACAGTGAACAGAGAATGTATGAGTTTCTCAATATTGATAACAGATAGAAACAAGAGAAAGTACACAGTGATTCATCTACCTAGAAAAGTTACAGAGGTTTACACAGAGAATTCCAAGTATAAGTACAAGAAAATAAGAGAGACTTAGAAAACCGGTAAAACCTACATTGTTGATAGAGTTGGGAGTACTTAGCACTGTGAAAGCAGCACTTTCGCAGAAAGAAATCTACTTCTCTAAGACTGGGAAACAGTGAACAGAGAATGTATGAGTTTCTCAAGATAGGTAACAGATAGAAACAAGAGAAAGTACAGAGTGATTCATCTACCTAGAGAAGTTACAGAGGTTTACACAGAGAATTCCAAGTATAAGTACAAGAAAATAAGAGAGACTTAGAAAACTGGTAAAACCTACATTGTTGATAGAGTTGGGAGTACTTAGCACTGTGAAAACAGCATTTTCGCCGAAGGAAATTTAGTTCTCTATGTCCGTGAAATAGTGAAATGAGAATGTATCAGTTTCTCAAGATTGGTAACAGATAGAAACAAGAGAAACTACACAGTGATTCATCTACCTAGAAAAGTTACAGGGGTTTAGACAGAGAATTCCAAGTATAAGTACAAGAAAATAAGAGAGACTTAGAAAACGGGTAAAACCTACATTGTTGATAGAGTTGGGAGTACTTAGCGCTGTGAAAACAGCACTTTCGCCGAAAGAAATTCAGTTCTCTAAGTCCGTGAACCAGTGAACAGAGAATGTATGAGTTTCTCAAGATTGGTAACAGATAGAAACAAGAGAAAGTACACAGTGATCCATCTACCTAGAAAAGTTACAGAGGTTTACACAGAGAATTCCAAGGATAAGTACAAGAAAATAAGAGAGACTTAGAAAACTGGTAAAACCTACATTGTTGATAGAGTTGGGAGTACTTAGCACTGTGAAAGCAGCACTTTCGCAGAAAGAAATCTACTTCTCTAAGACTGGGAAACAGTGAACAGAGAATGTATGAGTTTCTCAAGATAGGTAACAGATAGAAACAGGAGAAAGTACACAGTGATTCATCTACCTAGAGAAGTTACAGAGGTTTACACAGAGAATTCCAAGTGTTACTCCAAGAAAATAAGAGAGACTTAGAAAACTGGTAAAACCTACATTGTTGATAGAGTTGGGAGTACTTAGCACTGTGGAAACAGCACTTTCGCCGAAGGAAATTTAGTTCTCTATGTCCGTGAAATAGTGAAATGAGCATGTATCAGTTTCTCAAGATTGGTAACAGATAGAAACAAGAGAAACTACACGGTGATTCATCTACCTAGGAAAGTTACAGAGGTTTAGACAGAGAATTCCAAGTATAAGTACAAGAAAATAAGAGAGACTTAGAAAACGGGTAAAACCTACATTGTTGATAGAGTTGGGAGTACTTAGCACTGTGAAAACAGCACTTTCGCCGAAAGAAATTCAGTTCTCTAAGTCCGTGAAACAGTGAACAGAAAATGTATGAGTTTCTCAAGTTTGGTAACAGATAGAAACAAGCGAAAGTACACAGTGATTCATCTACCTAGAAAAGTTACAGAGGTTTACACAGAGAATTCCAAGTATAAGTACAAGAAAGTAAGAGGGACTTAGAAAACTGGTAAAACATACATTGTTGATAGAGTGGGAGTACTTAGCACTGTGAAAACAGCACTTTAGCCGAAAGAAATTTAGTTCTCTAAGTCCGTGAAACAGTGAACAGAGAATGTATGACTTTCTCAATATTGGTAACAGATAGAAACAAGAGAAAGTACACAGTGATTCATCTACCTAGAAAAGTTACAGAGGTTTACACAGAGAATTCCAAGGATAAGTACAAGAAAATAAGATAGACTTAGAAAACCGCTAAAACCTACATTGTTGATAGAGTTGGGAGTACTTAGCACTGTGAAAACAGCACTTTCGCAGAAAGAAATCTACTTCCCTAACACTGGGAAACAGTGAACAGAGAATGTATGAGTTTCTGAAGATAGGTAACAGATAGAAACAAGAGAAAGTACAGAGTGATTCATCTACCTAGAGAAGTTACAGAGGTTTAGACAGAGAATTTCTAGTATAAGTACAAGAAAATAAGAGAGACTTAGAAAACGGGTAAAACCTACATTGTTGATAGAGTTGGGAGTACTTAGCACTGTGAAAACTGCACTGTCGCCGAAGGAAATTTAGTTCTCTAAGTCCCTGAAACAGTGAATAGAGAATGTATGAGTTTTTCAAGTTTGGTAACAGATACAAACAAGAGAAAGTACACAGTGATTCATCTACCTAGAAAAGTTACAGAGGTTTACACAGAGAATTCCAAGGATAAGTACAAGAAAATAAGAGAGACTTAGAAAACTGGTAAAACCTACATTGTTAATAGAGTTGGGAGTACTTAGCACTGTGAAAACAGCACTTTCGCAGAAAGAAATCTACATCTCTAACTCTGGGAAACAGTGAACAGAGAATGTATCAGTTTCTCAAGATTGGTAACAGATAGAAAGAAGCAAAGTACACAGTGATTCATCTACCTAGAAAAGTTACAGAGGTTTACACAGAGAATTCCAAGGATAAGTACAAGAAAATAAGAGAGACTTAGAAAACTGGTAAAACCTACATTGTTGATAGAGTTGGGAGTACTTAGCACTGTGAAAACAGCACTTTCGCCGAAGGAAATTTAGTTCTCTAAGTCCGTGAAACAGTGAACAGAGAATGTATGAGTTTCTCAAGTTTGGTAACAGATAGAAACAAGCGAAAGTACACAGTGATTCATCTACCTAGAAAAGTTACAGAGGTTTACACAGAGAATTCCAAGGATAAGTACAAGAAAATAAGTGAGACTTAGAAAACTGGTAAAACCTACATTGTTGATAGAGTTGGGAGTACTTAGCACTGTGAAAACAGCACTTTCGCCGAAGGAAATTTAGTTCTCTAAGTCCGTGAAACAGTGAACAGAGAATTTATGAGTTTCTCAAGTTTCGTAACAGATAGAAACAAGCGAAAGTACACAGTGATTCATCTACCTAGAAAAGTTACAGAGGTTTACACAGAGAAAACCAAGTATAAGTACAAGAAAATAAGAGAGACTTAGAAAACTGGTAAAACCTACATTGTTGATAGAGTTGGGAGTACTTAGCACTGTGAAAACAGCACATTCGCAGAAAGAAATCTACTTCTCTAAGACTGGGATAGAGTGAACAGAGAATGTATGAGTTTCTCAAGATTGGTAACAGATAGAAACAAGAGAAAGTACACAGTGATTCATATACCTAGAGAAGTTACATAAGTTTACAGAGAGAAGTACATGTGTAAGCACAAGAAAATAAGAGAGACTTAGAAAACTGGTAAAACCTACATTGTGGATAGAGTTGGGAGTACTTAGCACTGTTAAAACAGCACTTTCGCCGAAAGAAATCTACTTCTCTAAGACTGGGAAACAGTGAACAGAGAATGTATGAGTTTCTCAAGATTGGTAACAGATAGAAACTAGAGAAAGTACACAGTGATTCATCTATCTAGAGAAGTTACAGAAGTTTACAAAGAGAAGTACATGTATAAGTACAAGAAAATAAGACAGACTTAGAAAACTGGTAAAACCTACATTGTGGATAGAGTTGGGAGTACTTAGCACCGTGAAAACAGCACATTCGCCGAAAGAAATGTACTTCTCTAAGACGGGGAATCAGTGAACAGAGAATGTAAGAGTTTCTCAAGATTGGTAACAGATAGAAACAAGAGAAAGTACACAGTGCTTCATCTACCTAGAGAAGTTACACAGGTTTACACAGAGAATTCCAAGTATAAGTACAAGAAAATAAAAGAGACTTAGAAAACTGGTAAAACCTACATTGTTGATAGAGTTGGGAGTACTTAGCACTGTGAAAACAACACTTTCGCTGAAGGAAATTTAGTTCTCTAAGTCCCTGAAACAGTGAACAGAGAATGTATGAGTTTCTCAAGATTGGTAACAGATAGAAACAAGAGAAAGTACACAGTGATTCATATACCTAGAGAAGTTACAGAGGTTTACACAGAGAATTCCAAGTATAAGTACAAGAAAATAAGAGAGACTTAGAAAACTGGTAAAACCTACATTGTTGATGGAGTTGGGAGTACTTAGCACTGTGAAAACAGCACTTTCGCTGAAAGAAATCTACTTCTCTAAGACTGAGACACAGTGATCAGAGAATGTATGAGTTTCTCAAGATTGGTAACAGATAGAAACAAGAGAAAGTACACAGTGATTCATATACCTAGAGAAGTTACATAAGTTTACACAGAGAAGTACATGTGTAAGTACAAGAAAATAAGAGAGACTTAGAAAACTGGTAAAACCTACATTGTGGATAGAGTTGGGAGTACTTAGCACTGTTAAACAGCACTTCCTCAGAAAGAAATCTACTTCTCTAACACTGGGAAACAGTGAACCGAGAATGTATGAGTTTCTCAAGATTGGTAACAGATAGAAACAAGAGAAAGTACACAGTGATTCATCTACCTAGAAAAGTTACAGAGGTTTACACAGAGAAAAACAAGTATAAGTACAAGAAAATAAGAGAGACTTAGAAAACTGGTAAAACCTACATTGTTGATAGAGTTGGGAGTACTTAGCACTGTGAAAACAGCACTTTCGCCGAAGGAAATTTAGTTCTCTAAGTCCGTGAAACAGTGAATAGAGAATGTATGAGTTTTTCAAGTTTGGTAACAGATAGAAACAAGAGAAAGTACACAGTGATTCATCTACCTAGAAAAGTTACAGAGGTTTACACAGAGAATTCCAAGGATAAGTACAAGAAAATAAGAGAGACTTAGAACTGGTAAAACCTACATTGTTAATAGAGTTGGGAGTACTTAGCACTGTGAAAACAGCACTTTCGCAGAAAGAAATCTACTTCTCTAACACTGGGAAACAGTGAACAGAGAATGTATGAGTTTCTCAAGATTGGTAACAGATAGAAACAAGAGAAATTACACAGTGATTCATATACCTAGAGAAGTTACAGAGGTTTACACAGAGAATTCCAAGAATAAGTACAAGAAAATAAGAGAGACTTAGAAAACGGGTAAAACCTACATTGTGGATAGAGTTGGGAGTACTTAGCACTGTGAAAACAGCACTTTCGCCGAAAGAAATCTACTTCTCTAAGACTGGGAATCAGTGAACAGAGAATGTATGAGTTTCTCAAGATTGGTAACAGATAGAAACAAGAGAAAGTACACAGTGATTCATCTACCTAGAGAAGTTACAGAGGTTTACACAGAGAATTCCAAGTATAAGTACAAGAAAATAAGAGAGACTTAGAAAACTGGTAAAACCTACATTGTTGATAGAGTTGGGAGTACTTAGCACTGTGAAAACAACACTATCGCTGAAGGAAATTTAGTTCTCTAAGTCCGTGAAACAGTGAACAGAGAATGTATGAGTTTCTCAAGATTGGTAACAGATAGAAACAAGAGAAAGTACACAGTGATTCATCTACCTAGAGAAGTTACAGAGGTTTACACAGAGAATTCCAAGTATAAGTACAAGAAAATAAGAGAGACTTAGAAAACTGGTAAATCCTACATTGTTGATGGAGTTGGGAGTACTTAGCACTGTGAAAACAGCACTTTCGCAGAAAGAAATCTACTTCTCTAAGACTGAGAAACAGTGATCAGAGAATGTATGAGTTTCTCAAGATTGGTAACAGATAGAAACAAGAGAAAGTACACAGTGATTCATATACCTAGAGAAGTTACATAAGTTTACACAGAGAAGTACATGGGTAAGTACAATAAAATAAGAGAGACTTACAAAACTGGTAAAACCTACATTGTGGATAGAGTTGGGAGTACTTAGCACTGTTAAAACAGCACTTTCGCAGAAAGAAATCTACTTCTCTAAGACTGGGAAACAGTGAACAGAGAATATATGAGTTTCTCAAGATTGGTAACAGATAGAAACTAGAGAAAGTACACAGTGATTCATCTACAGAGAAAAGTTACAGAGGTTTACACAGAGAAGTACATGTGTAAGTACAAGAAAATAAGAGAGACTTAGAAAACTGGTAAAACCTACATTGTGGATAGAGTTGGGAGTACTTAGCACTGTGAAAACAGCACTTTCGCCGAAAGAAATCTACTTCTCTAAGACTGGGAATCAGTGAACAGAGAATGTATGAGTTCCTCAAGATTGGTAACAGATAGAAACAAGAGAAAGTACACAGTGATTCATCTACCTAGAGAAGTTACAGAGGTTTACACAGAGAATTCCAAGAATAAGTACAAGAAAATAAGAGAGACTTAGAAAACAGGTAAAACCTACATTGTTGATAGAGTTGGGAGTACTTAGCACTGTGAAAACAGCACTTTCGCCGAAGGAAATTTAGTTCTCTAAGTCCGTGAAACAGTGAACAGAGAATGTATGAGTTTCCTAAGTTTGGTAACAGATAGAAACAAGCGAAAGTACACAGTGATTCATCTACCTAGAAAAGTTACCGAGGTTTACACAGAGAATTCCAAGGATAAGTACAAGAAAATAAGAGAGACTTAGAAAACTGGTAAAACCTACATTGTTAATAGAGTTGGGAGTACTTAGCACTGTGAAAACAGCACTTTCGCAGAAAGAAATCTACATCTCTAACACTGGGAAACAGTGAACAGAGAATGTATGAGTTTCTCAAGATTGGTAACAGATAGAAACAAGCGAAAGCACACAGTGATTCATCTACCTAGAAAAGTTACAGAGGTTTACACAGAGAATTCCAAGGATAAGTACAAGAAAATAAGAGAGACTTAGAAAACTGGTAAAACCTACATTGTGGATAGAGTTGGGAGTACTTAGCACTGTGAAAACAGCACTTTCGCCGAAGGAAATTTAGTTCTCTAAGTCCGTGAAACAGTGAATAGAGAATGTATGAGTTTCTCAAGATTGGTAACAGATAGAAACAAGAGAAAGTACACAGTGATTCATATACCTAGAGAAGTTACATAAGTTTACACAGAGAAGTACATGTGTAAGTACAAGAAAATAAGAGAGACTTAGAAAACTGGTAAAACCTACATTGTTAATAGAGTTGGGAGTACTTAGCACTGTGAAAACAGCACTTTCGCCGAAGGAAATTTAGTTCTCTAAGTCCGTGAAACAGTGAACAGAGAATGTATGAGTTTCTCAAGTTTGGTAACAGATAGAAACAAGCGAAAGTACACAGTGATTCATCTACCTAGAAAAGTTACAGAGGTTTACACAGAGAATTCCAAGGATAAGTACAAGAAAATAAGTGAGACTTAGAAAACTGGTAAAACCTACATTGTTGATAGAGTTGGGAGTACTTAGCACTGTGAAAACAGCACTTTCGCCGAAGGAAATTTAGTTCTCTAAGTCCGTGAAACAGTGAACAGAGAATTTATGAGTTTCTCAAGTTTCGTAACAGATAGAAACAAGCGAAAGTACACAGTGATTCATCTACCTAGAAAAGTTACAGAGGTTTACACAGAGAAAACCAAGTATAAGTACAAGAAAATAAGAGAGACTTAGAAAACTGGTAAAACCTACATTGTTGATAGAGTTGGGAGTACTTAGCACTGTGAAAACAGCACATTCGCAGAAAGAAATCTACTTCTCTAAGACTGGGATAGAGTGAACAGAGAATGTATGAGTTTCTCAAGATTGGTAACAGATAGAAACAAGAGAAAGTACACAGTGATTCATATACCTAGAGAAGTTACATAAGTTTACAGAGAGAAGTACATGTGTAAGCACAAGAAAATAAGAGAGACTTAGAAAACTGGTAAAACCTACATTGTGGATAGAGTTGGGAGTACTTAGCACTGTTAAAACAGCACTTTCGCCGAAAGAAATCTACTTCTCTAAGACTGGGAAACAGTGAACAGAGAATGTATGAGTTTCTCAAGATTGGTAACAGATAGAAACTAGAGAAAGTACACAGTGATTCATCTATCTAGAGAAGTTACAGAAGTTTACAAAGAGAAGTACATGTATAAGTACAAGAAAATAAGACAGACTTAGAAAACTGGTAAAACCTACATTGTGGATAGAGTTGGGAGTACTTAGCACCGTGAAAACAGCACATTCGCCGAAAGAAATGTACTTCTCTAAGACGGGGAATCAGTGAACAGAGAATGTAAGAGTTTCTCAAGATTGGTAACAGATAGAAACAAGAGAAAGTACACAGTGCTTCATCTACCTAGAGAAGTTACACAGGTTTACACAGAGAATTCCAAGTATAAGTACAAGAAAATAAAAGAGACTTAGAAAACTGGTAAAACCTACATTGTTGATAGAGTTGGGAGTACTTAGCACTGTGAAAACAACACTTTCGCTGAAGGAAATTTAGTTCTCTAAGTCCCTGAAACAGTGAACAGAGAATGTATGAGTTTCTCAAGATTGGTAACAGATAGAAACAAGAGAAAGTACACAGTGATTCATATACCTAGAGAAGTTACAGAGGTTTACACAGAGAATTCCAAGTATAAGTACAAGAAAATAAGAGAGACTTAGAAAACTGGTAAAACCTACATTGTTGATGGAGTTGGGAGTACTTAGCACTGTGAAAACAGCACTTTCGCTGAAAGAAATCTACTTCTCTAAGACTGAGACACAGTGATCAGAGAATGTATGAGTTTCTCAAGATTGGTAACAGATAGAAACAAGAGAAAGTACACAGTGATTCATATACCTAGAGAAGTTACATAAGTTTACACAGAGAAGTACATGTGTAAGTACAAGAAAATAAGAGAGACTTAGAAAACTGGTAAAACCTACATTGTGGATAGAGTTGGGAGTACTTAGCACTGTTAAACAGCACTTTCTCAGAAAGAAATCTACTTCTCTAACACTGGGAAACAGTGAACCGAGAATGTATGAGTTTCTCAAGATTGGTAACAGATAGAAACAAGAGAAAGTACACAGTGATTCATCTACCTAGAAAAGTTACAGAGGTTTACACAGAGAAAAACAAGTATAAGTACAAGAAAATAAGAGAGACTTAGAAAACTGGTAAAACCTACATTGTTGATAGAGTTGGGAGTACTTAGCACTGTGAAAACAGCACTTTCGCCGAAGGAAATTTAGTTCTCTAAGTCCGTGAAACAGTGAATAGAGAATGTATGAGTTTTTCAAGTTTGGTAACAGATAGAAACAAGAGAAAGTACACAGTGATTCATCTACCTAGAAAAGTTACAGAGGTTTACACAGAGAATTCCAAGGATAAGTACAAGAAAATAAGAGAGACTTAGAACTGGTAAAACCTACATTGTTAATAGAGTTGGGAGTACTTAGCACTGTGAAAACAGCACTTTCGCAGAAAGAAATCTACTTCTCTAACACTGGGAAACAGTGAACAGAGAATGTATGAGTTTCTCAAGATTGGTAACAGATAGAAACAAGAGAAATTACACAGTGATTCATATACCTAGAGAAGTTACAGAGGTTTACACAGAGAATTCCAAGAATAAGTACAAGAAAATAAGAGAGACTTAGAAAACGGGTAAAACCTACATTGTGGATAGAGTTGGGAGTACTTAGCACTGTGAAAACAGCACTTTCGCCGAAAGAAATCTACTTCTCTAAGACTGGGAATCAGTGAACAGAGAATGTATGAGTTTCTCAAGATTGGTAACAGATAGAAACAAGAGAAAGTACACAGTGATTCATCTACCTAGAGAAGTTACAGAGGTTTACACAGAGAATTCCAAGTATAAGTACAAGAAAATAAGAGAGACTTAGAAAACTGGTAAAACCTACATTGTTGATAGAGTTGGGAGTACTTAGCATTGTGAAAACAACACTATCGCTGAAGGAAATTTAGTTCTCTAAGTCCGTGAAACAGTGAACAGAGAATGTATGAGTTTCTCAAGATTGGTAACAGATAGAAACAAGAGAAAGTACACAGTGATTCATCTACCTAGAGAAGTTACAGAGGTTTACACAGAGAATTCCAAGTATAAGTACAAGAAAATAAGAGAGACTTAGAAAACTGGTAAATCCTACATTGTTGATGGAGTTGGGAGTACTTAGCACTGTGAAAACAGCACTTTCGCAGAAAGAAATCTACTTCTCTAAGACTGAGAAACAGTGATCAGAGAATGTATGAGTTTCTCAAGATTGGTAACAGATAGAAACAAGAGAAAGTACACAGTGATTCATATACCTAGAGAAGTTACATAAGTTTACACAGAGAAGTACATGGGTAAGTACAATAAAATAAGAGAGACTTACAAAACTGGTAAAACCTACATTGTGGATAGAGTTGGGAGTACTTAGCACTGTTAAAACAGCACTTTCGCAGAAAGAAATCTACTTCTCTAAGACTGGGAAACAGTGAACAGAGAATGTATGAGTTTCTCAAGATTGGTAACAGATAGAAACTAGAGAAAGTACACAGTGATTCATCTACAGAGAAAAGTTACAGAGGTTTACACAGAGAAGTACATGTGTAAGTACAAGAAAATAAGAGAGACTTAGAAAACTGGTAAAACCTACATTGTGGATAGAGTTGGGAGTACTTAGCACTGTGAAAACAGCACTTTCGCCGAAAGAAATCTACTTCTCTAAGACTGGGAATCAGTGAACAGAGAATGTATGAGTTCCTCAAGATTGGTAACAGATAGAAACAAGAGAAAGTACACAGTGATTCATCTACCTAGAGAAGTTACAGAGGTTTACACAGAGAATTCCAAGAATAAGTACAAGAAAATAAGAGAGACTTAGAAAACAGGTAAAACCTACATTGTTGATAGAGTTGGGAGTACTTAGCACTGTGAAAACAGCACTTTCGCCGAAGGAAATTTAGTTCTCTAAGTCCGTGAAACAGTGAACAGAGAATGTATGAGTTTCCTAAGTTTGGTAACAGATAGAAACAAGCGAAAGTACACAGTGATTCATCTACCTAGAAAAGTTACCGAGGTTTACACAGAGAATTCCAAGGATAAGTACAAGAAAATAAGAGAGACTTAGAAAACTGGTAAAACCTACATTGTTAATAGAGTTGGGAGTACTTAGCACTGTGAAAACAGCACTTTCGCAGAAAGAAATCTACATCTCTAACACTGGGAAACAGTGAACAGAGAATGTATGAGTTTCTCAAGATTGGTAACAGATAGAAACAAGCGAAAGCACACAGTGATTCATCTACCTAGAAAAGTTACAGAGGTTTACACAGAGAATTCCAAGGATAAGTACAAGAAAATAAGAGAGACTTAGAAAACTGGTAAAACCTACATTGTGGATAGAGTTGGGAGTACTTAGCACTGTGAAAACAGCACTTTCGCCGAAGGAAATTTAGTTCTCTAAGTCCGTGAAACAGTGAATAGAGAATGTATGAGTTTCTCAAGATTGGTAACAGATAGAAACAAGAGAAAGTACACAGTGATTCATATACCTAGAGAAGTTACATAAGTTTACACAGAGAAGTACATGTGTAAGTACAAGAAAATAAGAGAGACTTAGAAAACTGGTAAAACCTACATTGTTAATAGAGTTGGGAGTACTTAGCACTGTGAAAACAGCACTTTCGCCGAAGGAAATTTAGTTCTCTAAGTCCGTGAAACAGTGAACAGAGAATGTATGAGTTTCTCAAGTTTGGTAACAGATAGAAACAAGCGAAAGTACACAGTGATTCATCTACCTAGAAAAGTTACAGAGGTTTACACAGAGAATTCCAAGGATAAGTACAAGAAAATAAGTGAGACTTAGAAAACTGGTAAAACCTACATTGTTGATAGAGTTGGGAGTACTTAGCACTGTGAAAACAGCACTTTCGCCGAAGGAAATTTAGTTCTCTAAGTCCGTGAAACAGTGAACAGAGAATTTATGAGTTTCTCAAGTTTCGTAACAGATAGAAACAAGCGAAAGTACACAGTGATTCATCTACCTAGAAAAGTTACAGAGGTTTACACAGAGAAAACCAAGTATAAGTACAAGAAAATAAGAGAGACTTAGAAAACTGGTAAAACCTACATTGTTGATAGAGTTGGGAGTACTTAGCACTGTGAAAACAGCACATTCGCAGAAAGAAATCTACTTCTCTAAGACTGGGATAGAGTGAACAGAGAATGTATGAGTTTCTCAAGATTGGTAACAGATAGAAACAAGAGAAAGTACACAGTGATTCATATACCTAGAGAAGTTACATAAGTTTACCGAGAGAAGTACATGTGTAAGTACAAGAAAATAAGAGAGACTTAGAAAACTGGTAAAACCTACATTGTGGATAGAGTTGGGAGTACTTAGCACTGTTAAAACAGCACTTTCGCCGAAAGAAATCTACTTCTCTAAGACTGGGAAACAGTGAACAGAGAATGTATGAGTTTCTCAAGATTGGTAACAGATAGAAACTAGAGAAAGTACACAGTGATTCATCTATCTAGAGAAGTTACAGAAGTTTACAAAGAGAAGTACATGTATAAGTACAAGAAAATAAGACAGACTTAGAAAACTGGTAAAACCTACATTGTGGATAGAGTTGGGAGTACTTAGCACCGTGAAAACAGCACATTCGCCGAAAGAAATGTACTTCTCTAAGACGGGGAATCAGTGAACAGAGAATGTAAGAGTTTCTCAAGATTGGTAACAGATAGAAACAAGAGAAAGTACACAGTGCTTCATCTACCTAGAGAAGTTACACAGGTTTACACAGAGAATTCCAAGTATAAGTACAAGAAAATAAAAGAGACTTAGAAAACTGGTAAAACCTACATTGTTGATAGAGTTGGGAGTACTTAGCACTGTGAAAACAACACTTTCGCTGAAGGAAATTTAGTTCTCTAAGTCCCTGAAACAGTGAACAGAGAATGTATGAGTTTCTCAAGATTGGTAACAGATAGAAACAAGAGAAAGTACACAGTGATTCATATACCTAGAGAAGTTACATAAGTTTACACAGAGAAGTACATGTGTAAGTACAAGAAAATAAGAGAGACTTAGAAAACTGGTAAAACCTACATTGTGGATAGAGTTGGGAGTACTTAGCACTGTTAAACAGCACTTTCTCAGAAAGAAATCTACTTCTCTAACACTGGGAAACAGTGAACCGAGAATGTATGAGTTTCTCAAGATTGGTAACAGATAGAAACAAGAGAAAGTACACAGTGATTCATCTACCTAGAAAAGTTACAGAGGTTTACACAGAGAAAAACAAGTATAAGTACAAGAAAATAAGAGAGACTTAGAAAACTGGTAAAACCTACATTGTTGATAGAGTTGGGAGTACTTAGCACTGTGAAAACAGCACTTTCGCCGAAGGAAATTTAGTTCTCTAAGTCCGTGAAACAGTGAATAGAGAATGTATGAGTTTTTCAAGTTTGGTAACAGATAGAAACAAGAGAAAGTACACAGTGATTCATCTACCTAGAGAAGTTACAGAGGTTTACACAGAGAATTCCAAGTATAAGTACAAGAAAATAAGAGAGACTTAGAAAACTGGTAAAACCTACATTGTTGATAGAGTTGGGAGTACTTAGCACTGTGAAAACAACACTATCGCTGAAGGAAATTTAGTTCTCTAAGTCCGTGAAACAGTGAACAGAGAATGTATGAGTTTCTCAAGATTGGTAACAGATAGAAACAAGAGAAAGTACACAGTGATTCATCTACCTAGAGAAGTTACAGAGGTTTACACAGAGAATTCCAAGTATAAGTACAAGAAAATAAGAGAGACTTAGAAAACTGGTAAATCCTACATTGTTGATGGAGTTGGGAGTACTTAGCACTGTGAAAACAGCACTTTCGCAGAAAGAAATCTACTTCTCTAAGACTGAGAAACAGTGATCAGAGAATGTATGAGTTTCTCAAGATTGGTAACAGATAGAAACAAGAGAAAGTACACAGTGATTCATATACCTAGAGAAGTTACATAAGTTTACACAGAGAAGTACATGGGTAAGTACAATAAAATAAGAGAGACTTACAAAACTGGTAAAACGTACATTGTGGATAGAGTTGGGAGTACTTAGCACTGTTAAAACAGCACTTTCGCAGAAAGAAATCTACTTCTCTAAGACTGGGAAACAGTGAACAGAGAATGTATGAGTTTCTCAAGATTGGTAACAGATAGAAACTAGAGAAAGTACACAGTGATTCATCTACAGAGAAAAGTTACAGAGGTTTACACAGAGAAGTACATGTGTAAGTACAAGAAAATAAGAGAGACTTAGAAAACTGGTAAAACCTACATTGTGGATAGAGTTGGGAGTACTTAGCACTGTGAAAACAGCACTTTCGCCGAAAGAAATCTACTTCTCTAAGACTGGGAATCAGTGAACAGAGAATGTATGAGTTCCTCAAGATTGGTAACAGATAGAAACAAGAGAAAGTACACAGTGATTCATCTACCTAGAGAAGTTACAGAGGTTTACACAGAGAATTCCAAGAATAAGTACAAGAAAATAAGAGAGACTTAGAAAACAGGTAAAACCTACATTGTTGATAGAGTTGGGAGTACTTAGCACTGTGAAAACAGCACTTTCGCCGAAGGAAATTTAGTTCTCTAAGTCCGTGAAACAGTGAACAGAGAATGTATGAGTTTCCTAAGTTTGGTAACAGATAGAAACAAGCGAAAGTACACAGTGATTCATCTACCTAGAAAAGTTACCGAGGTTTACACAGAGAATTCCAAGGATAAGTACAAGAAAATAAGAGAGACTTAGAAAACTGGTAAAACCTACATTGTTAATAGAGTTGGGAGTACTTAGCACTGTGAAAACAGCACTTTCGCAGAAAGAAATCTACATCTCTAACACTGGGAAACAGTGAACAGAGAATGTATGAGTTTCTCAAGATTGGTAACAGATAGAAACAAGCGAAAGCACACAGTGATTCATCTACCTAGAAAAGTTACAGAGGTTTACACAGAGAATTCCAAGGATAAGTACAAGAAAATAAGAGAGACTTAGAAAACTGGTAAAACCTACATTGTGGATAGAGTTGGGAGTACTTAGCACTGTGAAAACAGCACTTTCGCCGAAGGAAATTTAGTTCTCTAAGTCCGTGAAACAGTGAATAGAGAATGTATGAGTTTCTCAAGATTGGTAACAGATAGAAACAAGAGAAAGTACACAGTGATTCATATACCTAGAGAAGTTACATAAGTTTACACAGAGAAGTACATGTGTAAGTACAAGAAAATAAGAGAGACTTAGAAAACTGGTAAAACCTACATTGTTAATAGAGTTGGGAGTACTTAGCACTGTGAAAACAGCACTTTCGCCGAAGGAAATTTAGTTCTCTAAGTCCGTGAAACAGTGAACAGAGAATGTATGAGTTTCTCAAGTTTGGTAACAGATAGAAACAAGCGAAAGTACACAGTGATTCATCTACCTAGAAAAGTTACAGAGGTTTACACAGAGAATTCCAAGGATAAGTACAAGAAAATAAGTGAGACTTAGAAAACTGGTAAAACCTACATTGTTGATAGAGTTGGGAGTACTTAGCACTGTGAAAACAGCACTTTCGCCGAAGGAAATTTAGTTCTCTAAGTCCGTGAAACAGTGAACAGAGAATTTATGAGTTTCTCAAGTTTCGTAACAGATAGAAACAAGCGAAAGTACACAGTGATTCATCTACCTAGAAAAGTTACAGAGGTTTACACAGAGAAAACCAAGTATAAGTACAAGAAAATAAGAGAGACTTAGAAAACTGGTAAAACCTACATTGTTGATAGAGTTGGGAGTACTTAGCACTGTGAAAACAGCACATTCGCAGAAAGAAATCTACTTCTCTAAGACTGGGATAGAGTGAACAGAGAATGTATGAGTTTCTCAAGATTGGTAACAGATAGAAACAAGAGAAAGTACACAGTGATTCATATACCTAGAGAAGTTACATAAGTTTACCGAGAGAAGTACATGTGTAAGTACAAGAAAATAAGAGAGACTTAGAAAACTGGTAAAACCTACATTGTGGATAGAGTTGGGAGTACTTAGCACTGTTAAAACAGCACTTTCGCCGAAAGAAATCTACTTCTCTAAGACTGGGAAACAGTGAACAGAGAATGTATGAGTTTCTCAAGATTGGTAACAGATAGAAACTAGAGAAAGTACACAGTGATTCATCTATCTAGAGAAGTTACAGAAGTTTACAAAGAGAAGTACATGTATAAGTACAAGAAAATAAGACAGACTTAGAAAACTGGTAAAACCTACATTGTGGATAGAGTTGGGAGTACTTAGCACCGTGAAAACAGCACATTCGCCGAAAGAAATGTACTTCTCTAAGACGGGGAATCAGTGAACAGAGAATGTAAGAGTTTCTCAAGATTGGTAACAGATAGAAACAAGAGAAAGTACACAGTGCTTCATCTACCTAGAGAAGTTACACAGGTTTACACAGAGAATTCCAAGTATAAGTACAAGAAAATAAAAGAGACTTAGAAAACTGGTAAAACCTACATTGTTGATAGAGTTGGGAGTACTTAGCACTGTGAAAACAACACTTTCGCTGAAGGAAATTTAGTTCTCTAAGTCCCTGAAACAGTGAACAGAGAATGTATGAGTTTCTCAAGATTGGTAACAGATAGAAACAAGAGAAAGTACACAGTGATTCATATACCTAGAGAAGTTACATAAGTTTACACAGAGAAGTACATGTGTAAGTACAAGAAAATAAGAGAGACTTAGAAAACTGGTAAAACCTACATTGTGGATAGAGTTGGGAGTACTTAGCACTGTTAAACAGCACTTTCTCAGAAAGAAATCTACTTCTCTAACACTGGGAAACAGTGAACCGAGAATGTATGAGTTTCTCAAGATTGGTAACAGATAGAAACAAGAGAAAGTACACAGTGATTCATCTACCTAGAAAAGTTACAGAGGTTTACACAGAGAAAAACAAGTATAAGTACAAGAAAATAAGAGAGACTTAGAAAACTGGTAAAACCTACATTGTTGATAGAGTTGGGAGTACTTAGCACTGTGAAAACAGCACTTTCGCCGAAGGAAATTTAGTTCTCTAAGTCCGTGAAACAGTGAATAGAGAATGTATGAGTTTTTCAAGTTTGGTAACAGATAGAAACAAGAGAAAGTACACAGTGATTCATCTACCTAGAGAAGTTACAGAGGTTTACACAGAGAATTCCAAGTATAAGTACAAGAAAATAAGAGAGACTTAGAAAACTGGTAAAACCTACATTGTTGATAGAGTTGGGAGTACTTAGCACTGTGAAAACAACACTATCGCTGAAGGAAATTTAGTTCTCTAAGTCCGTGAAACAGTGAACAGAGAATGTATGAGTTTCTCAAGATTGGTAACAGATAGAAACAAGAGAAAGTACACAGTGATTCATCTACCTAGAGAAGTTACAGAGGTTTACACAGAGAATTCCAAGTATAAGTACAAGAAAATAAGAGAGACTTAGAAAACTGGTAAATCCTACATTGTTGATGGAGTTGGGAGTACTTAGCACTGTGAAAACAGCACTTTCGCAGAAAGAAATCTACTTCTCTAAGACTGAGAAACAGTGATCAGAGAATGTATGAGTTTCTCAAGATTGGTAACAGATAGAAACAAGAGAAAGTACACAGTGATTCATATACCTAGAGAAGTTACATAAGTTTACACAGAGAAGTACATGGGTAAGTACAATAAAATAAGAGAGACTTACAAAACTGGTAAAACGTACATTGTGGATAGAGTTGGGAGTACTTAGCACTGTTAAAACAGCACTTTCGCAGAAAGAAATCTACTTCTCTAAGACTGGGAAACAGTGAACAGAGAATGTATGAGTTTCTCAAGATTGGTAACAGATAGAAACTAGAGAAAGTACACAGTGATTCATCTACAGAGAAAAGTTACAGAGGTTTACACAGAGAAGTACATGTGTAAGTACAAGAAAATAAGAGAGACTTAGAAAACTGGTAAAACCTACATTGTGGATAGAGTTGGGAGTACTTAGCACTGTGAAAACAGCACTTTCGCCGAAAGAAATCTACTTCTCTAAGACTGGGAATCAGTGAACAGAGAATGTATGAGTTCCTCAAGATTGGTAACAGATAGAAACAAGAGAAAGTACACAGTGATTCATCTACCTAGAGAAGTTACAGAGGTTTACACAGAGAATTCCAAGAATAAGTACAAGAAAATAAGAGAGACTTAGAAAACAGGTAAAACCTACATTGTTGATAGAGTTGGGAGTACTTAGCACTGTGAAAACAGCACTTTCGCCGAAGGAAATTTAGTTCTCTAAGTCCGTGAAACAGTGAACAGAGAATGTATGAGTTTCTCAAGTTTGGTAACAGATAGAAACAAGCGAAAGTACACAGTGATTCATCTACCTAGAAAAGTTACCGAGGTTTACACAGAGAATTCCAAGGATAAGTACAAGAAAATAAGAGAGACTTAGAAAACTGGTAAAACCTACATTGTTAATAGAGTTGGGAGTACTTAGCACTGTGAAAACAGCACTTTCGCAGAAAGAAATCTACATCTCTAACACTGGGAAACAGTGAACAGAGAATGTATGAGTTTCTCAAGATTGGTAACAGATAGAAACAAGCGAAAGCACACAGTGATTCATCTACCTAGAAAAGTTACAGAGGTTTACACAGAGAATTCCAAGGATAAGTACAAGAAAATAAGAGAGACTTAGAAAACTGGTAAAACCTACATTGTGGATAGAGTTGGGAGTACTTAGCACTGTGAAAACAGCACTTTCGCCGAAGGAAATTTAGTTCTCTAAGTCCGTGAAACAGTGAATAGAGAATGTATGAGTTTCTCAAGATTGGTAACAGATAGAAACAAGAGAAAGTACACAGTGATTCATATACCTAGAGAAGTTACATAAGTTTACACAGAGAAGTACATGTGTAAGTACAAGAAAATAAGAGAGACTTAGAAAACTGGTAAAACCTACATTGTTAATAGAGTTGGGAGTACTTAGCCCTGTGAAAACAGCACTTTCGCAGAAAGAAAACTACTTCTCTAACACTGGGAAACAGTGAACAGAGAATGTATGAGTTTCTCAAGATTGGTAACAGATAGAAACAAGAGAAATTACACAGTGATTCATATACCTAGAGAAGTTACAGAGGTTTACACAGAGAATTCCAAGAATAAGTACAAGAAAATAAGAGAGACTTAGAAAACGGGTAAAACCTACATTGTGGATAGAGTTGGGAGTACTTAGCACTGTGAAAACAGCACTTTCGCCGAAAGAAATCTACTTCTCTAAGACTGGGAAACAGTGAACAGAGAATGTATGAGTTTCTCAAGATAGGTAACAGATAGAAACAGGAGAAAGTACACAGTGATTCATCTACCTAGAGAAGTTACAGAGGTTTACACAGAGAATTCCAAGTGTTACTCCAAGAAAATAAGAGAGACTTAGAAAACTGGTAAAACCTACATTGTTGATAGAGTTGGGAGTACTTAGCACTGTGGAAACAGCACTTTCGCCGAAGGAAATTTAGTTCTCTATGTCCGTGAAATAGTGAAATGAGCATGTATCAGTTTCTCAAGATTGGTAACAGATAGAAACAAGAGAAACTACACGGTGATTCATCTACCTAGGAAAGTTACAGAGGTTTAGACAGAGAATTCCAAGTATAAGTACAAGAAAATAAGAGAGACTTAGAAAACGGGTAAAACCTACATTGTTGATAGAGTTGGGAGTACTTAGCACTGTGAAAACAGCACTTTCGCCGAAAGAAATTCAGTTCTCTAAGTCCGTGAAACAGTGAACAGAAAATGTATGAGTTTCTCAAGTTTGGTAACAGATAGAAACAAGCGAAAGTACACAGTGATTCATCTACCTAGAAAAGTTACAGAGGTTTACACAGAGAATTCCAAGTATAAGTACAAGAAAGTAAGAGAGACTTAGAAAACTGGTAAAACATACATTGTTGATAGAGTGGGAGTACTTAGCACTGTGAAAACAGCACTTTAGCCGAAAGAAATTTAGTTCTCTAAGTCCGTGAAACAGTGAACAGAGAATGTATGACTTTCTCAATATTGGTAACAGATAGAAACAAGAGAAAGAACACAGTGATTCATCTACCTAGAAAAGTTACAGAGGTTTACACAGAGAATTCCAAGGATAAGTACAAGAAAATAAGATAGACTTAGAAAACCGCTAAAACCTACATTGTTGATAGAGTTGGGAGTACTTAGCACTGTGAAAACAGCACTTTCGCAGAAAGAAATCTACTTCCCTAACACTGGGAAACAGTGAACAGAGAATGTATGAGTTTCTCAAGATAGGTAACAGATAGAAACAAGAGAAAGTACAGAGTGATTCATCTACCTAGAGAAGTTACAGAGGTTTAGACAGAGAATTTCTAGTATAAGTACAAGAAAATAAGAGAGACTTAGAAAACGGGTAAAACCTACATTGTTGATAGAGTTGGGAGTACTTAGCACTGTGAAAACTGCACTGTCGCCGAAGGAAATTTAGTTCTCTAAGTCCCTGAAACAGTGAATAGAGAATGTATGAGTTTTTCAAGTTTGGTAACAGATACAAACAAGAGAAAGTACACAGTGATTCATCTACCTAGAAAAGTTACAGAGGTTTACACAGAGAATTCCAAAGATAAGTACAAGAAAATAAGAGAGACTTAGAAAACTGGTAAAACCTACATTGTTAATAGAGTTGGGAGTACTTAGCACTGTGAAAACAGCACTTTCGCAGAAAGAAATCTACATCTCTAACTCTGGGAAACAGTGAACAGAGAATGTATCAGTTTCTCAAGATTGGTAACAGATAGAAAGAAGCAAAGTACACAGTGATTCATCTACCTAGAAAAGTTACAGAGGTTTACACAGAGAATTCCAAGGATAAGTACAAGAAAATAAGAGAGACTTAGAAAACTGGTAAAACCTACATTGTTGATAGAGTTGGGAGTACTTAGCACTGTGAAAACAGCACTTTCGCCGAAGGAAATTTAGTTCTCTAAGTCCGTGAAACAGTGAACAGAGAATGTATGAGTTTCTCAAGTTTGGTAACAGATAGAAACAAGCGAAAGTACACAGTGATTCATCTACCTAGAAAAGTTACAGAGGTTTACACAGAGAATTCCAAGGATAAGTACAAGAAAATAAGAGAGACTTAGAAAACGGGTAAAACCTACATTGTTGATAGAGTTGGGAGTACTTAGCACTGTGAAAACAGCACTTTCGCCGAAAGAAATTCAGTTCTCTAAGTCCGTGAAACAGTGAACAGAAAATGTATGAGTTTCTCAAGTTTGGTAACAGATAGAAACAAGCGAAAGTACACAGTGATTCATCTACCTAGAAAAGTTACAGAGGTTTACACAGAGAATTCCAAGTATAAGTACAAGAAAGTAAGAGAGACTTAGAAAACTGGTAAAACATACATTGTTGATAGAGTGGGAGTACTTAGCACTGTGAAAACAGCACTTTAGCCGAAAGAAATTTAGTTCTCTAAGTCCGTGAAACAGTGAACAGAGAATGTATGACTTTCTCAATATTGGTAACAGATAGAAACAAGAGAAAGTACACAGTGATTCATCTACCTAGAAAAGTTACAGAGGTTTACACAGAGAATTCCAAGGATAAGTACAAGAAAATAAGATAGACTTAGAAAACCGCTAAAACCTACATTGTTGATAGAGTTGGGAGTACTTAGCACTGTGAAAACAGCACTTTCGCAGAAAGAAATCTACTTCCCTAACACTGGGAAACAGTGAACAGAGAATGTATGAGTTTCTCAAGATAGGTAACAGATAGAAACAAGAGAAAGTACAGAGTGATTCATCTACCTAGAGAAGTTACAGAGGTTTAGACAGAGAATTTCTAGTATAAGTACAAGAAAATAAGAGAGACTTAGAAAACGGGTAAAACCTCCATTGTTGATAGAGTTGGGAGTACTTAGCACTGTGAAAACTGCACTGTCGCCGAAGGAAATTTAGTTCTCTAAGTCCCTGAAACAGTGAATAGAGAATGTATGAGTTTTTCAAGTTTGGTAACAGATACAAACAAGAGAAAGTACACAGTGATTCATCTACCTAGAAAAGTTACAGAGGTTTACACAGAGAATTCCAAGGATAAGTACAAGAAAATAAGAGAGACTTAGAAAACTGGTAAAACCTACATTGTTAATAGAGTTGGGAGTACTTAGCACTGTGAAAACAGCACTTTCGCAGAAAGAAATCTACATCTCTAACTCTGGGAAACAGTGAACAGAGAATGTATCAGTTTCTCAAGATTGGTAACAGATAGAAAGAAGCAAAGTACACAGTGATTCATCTACCTAGAAAAGTTACAGAGGTTTACACAGAGAATTCCAAGGATAAGTACAAGAAAATAAGAGAGACTTAGAAAACTGGTAAAACCTACATTGTTGATAGAGTTGGGAGTACTTAGCACTGTGAAAACAGCACTTTCGCCGAAGGAAATTTAGTTCTCTAAGTCCGTGAAACTGTGAACAGAGAATGTATGAGTTTCTCAAGTTTGGTAACAGATAGAAACAAGCGAAAGTACACAGTGATTCATCTACCTAGGAAAGTTACAGAGGTTTAGACAGAGAATTCCAAGTATAAGTACAAGAAAATAAGAGAGACTTAGAAAACGGGTAAAACCTACATTGTTGATAGAGTTGGGAGTACTTAGCACTGTGAAAACAGCACTTTCGCCGAAAGAAATTCAGTTCTCTAAGTCCGTGAAACAGTGAACAGAAAATGTATGAGTTTCTCAAGTTTGGTAACAGATAGAAACAAGCGAAAGTACACAGTGATTCATCTACCTAGAAAAGTTACAGAGGTTTACACAGAGAATTCCAAGTATAAGTAGAAGAAAGTAAGAGAGACTTAGAAAACTGGTAAAACATACATTGTTGATAGAGTGGGAGTACTTAGCACTGTGAAAACAGCACTTTAGCCGAAAGAAATTTAGTTCTCTAAGTCCGTGAAACAGTGAACAGAGAATGTATGACTTTCTCAATATTGGTAACAGATAGAAACAAGAGAAAGTACACAGTGATTCATCTACCTAGAAAAGTTACAGAGGTTTACACAGAGAATTCCAAGGATAAGTACAAGAAAATAAGATAGACTTAGAAAACCGCTAAAACCTACATTGTTGATAGAGTTGGGAGTACTTAGCACTGTGAAAACAGCACTTTCGCAGAAAGAAATCTACTTCCCTAACACTGGGAAACAGTGAACAGAGAATGTATGAGTTTCTGAAGATAGGTAACAGATAGAAACAAGAGAAAGTACAGAGTGATTCATCTACCTAGAGAAGTTACAGAGGTTTAGACAGAGAATTTCTAGTATAAGTACAAGAAAATAAGAGAGACTTAGAAAACGGGTAAAACCTACATTGTTGATAGAGTTGGGAGTACTTAGCACTGTGAAAACTGCACTGTCGCCGAAGGAAATTTAGTTCTCTAAGTCCCTGAAACAGTGAATAGAGAATGTATGAGTTTTTCAAGTTTGGTAACAGATACAAACAAGAGAAAGTACACAGTGATTCATCTACCTAGAAAAGTTACAGAGGTTTACACAGAGAATTCCAAGGATAAGTACAAGAAAATAAGAGAGACTTAGAAAACTGGTAAAACCTACATTGTTAATAGAGTTGGGAGTACTTAGCACTGTGAAAACAGCACTTTCGCAGAAAGAAATCTACATCTCTAACTCTGGGAAACAGTGAACAGAGAATGTATCAGTTTCTCAAGATTGGTAACAGATAGAAAGAAGCAAAGTACACAGTGATTCATCTACCTAGAAAAGTTACAGAGGTTTACACAGAGAATTCCAAGGATAAGTACAAGAAAATAAGAGAGACTTAGAAAACTGGTAAAACCTACATTGTTGATAGAGTTGGGAGTACTTAGCACTGTGAAAACAGCACTTTCACCGAAGGAAATTTAGTTCTCTAAGTCCGTGAAACAGTGAACAGAGAATGTATGAGTTTCTCAAGTTTGGTAACAGATAGAAACAAGCGAAAGTACACAGTGATTCATCTACCTAGAAAAGTTACAGAGGTTTACACAGAGAAAACCAAGTATAAGTACAAGAAAATAAGAGAGACTTAGAAAACTGGTAAAACCTACATTGTTGATAGAGTTGGGAGTACTTAGCACTGTGAAAACAGCACATTCGCAGAAAGAAATCTACTTCTCTAAGACTGGGAAAGAGTGAACAGAGAATGTATGAGTTTCTCAAGATTGGTAACAGATAGAAACAAGAGAAAGTACACAGTGATTCATATACCTAGAGAAGTTACATAAGTTTACAGAGAGAAGTACATGTGTAAGTACAAGAAAATAAGAGAGACTTAGAAAACTGGTAAAACCTACATTGTGGATAGAGTTGGGAGTACTTAGCACTGTTAAAACAGCACTTTCGCCGAAAGAAATCTACTTCTCTAAGACTGGGAAACAGTGAACAGAGAATGTATGAGTTTCTCAAGATTGGTAACAGATAGAAACTAGAGAAAGTACACAGTGATTCATCTATCTAGAGAAGTTACAGAAGTTTACAAAGAGAAGTACATGTATAAGTACAAGAAAATAAGACAGACTTAGAAAACTGGTAAAACCTACATTGTGGATAGAGTTGGGAGTACTTAGCACCGTGAAAACAGCACATTCGCCGAAAGAAATGTACTTCTCTAAGACGGGGAATCAGTGAACAGAGAATGTAAGAGTTTCTCAAGATTGGTAACAGATAGAAACAAGAGAAAGTACACAGTGCTTCATCTACCTAGAGAAGTTACACAGGTTTACACAGAGAATTCCAAGTATAAGTACAAGAAAATGAAAGAGACTTAGAAAACTGGTAAAACCTACATTGTTGATAGAGTTGGGAGTACTTAGCACTGTGAAAACAACACTTTCGCTGAAGGAAATTTAGTTCTCTAAGTCCCTGAAACAGTGAACAGAGAATGTATGAGTTTCTCAAGATTGGTAACAGATAGAAACAAGAGAAAGTACACAGTGATTCATATACCTAGAGAAGTTACAGAGGTTTACACAGAGAATTCCAAGTATAAGTACAAGAAAATAAGAGAGACTTAGAAAACTGGTAAAACCTACATTGTTGATGGAGTTGGGAGTACTTAGCACTGTGAAAACAGCACTTTCGCTGAAAGAAATCTACTTCTCTAAGACTGAGACACAGTGATCAGAGAATGTATGAGTTTCTCAAGATTGGTAACAGATAGAAACAAGAGAAAGTACACAGTGATTCATATACCTAGAGAAGTTACATAAGTTTACACAGAGAAGTACATGTGTAAGTACAAGAAAATAAGAGAGACTTAGAAAACTGGTAAAACCTACATTGTGGATAGAGTTGGGAGTACTTAGCACTGTTAAACAGCACTTTCTCAGAAAGAAATCTACTTCTCTAACACTGGGAAACAGTGAACCGAGAATGTATGAGTTTCTCAAGATTGGTAACAGATAGAAACAAGAGAAAGTACACAGTGATTCATCTACCTAGAAAAGTTACAGAGGTTTACACAGAGAAAAACAAGTATAAGTACAAGAAAATAAGAGAGACTTAGAAAACTGGTAAAACCTACATTGTTGATAGAGTTGGGAGTACTTAGCACTGTGAAAACAGCACTTTCGCCGAAGGAAATTTAGTTCTCTAAGTCCGTGAAACAGTGAATAGAGAATGTATGAGTTTTTCAAGTTTGGTAACAGATAGAAACAAGAGAAAGTACACAGTGATTCATCTACCTAGAAAAGTTACAGAGGTTTACACAGAGAATTCCAAGGATAAGTACAAGAAAATAAGAGAGACTTAGAACTGGTAAAACCTACATTGTTAATAGAGTTGGGAGTACTTAGCACTGTGAAAACAGCACTTTCGCAGAAAGAAATCTACTTCTCTAACACTGGGAAACAGTGAACAGAGAATGTATGAGTTTCTCAAGATTGGTAACAGATAGAAACAAGAGAAATTACACAGTGATTCATATACCTAGAGAAGTTACAGAGGTTTACACAGAGAATTCCAAGAATAAGTACAAGAAAATAAGAGAGACTTAGAAAACGGGTAAAACCTACATTGTGGATAGAGTTGGGAGTACTTAGCACTGTGAAAACAGCACTTTCGCCGAAAGAAATCTACTTCTCTAAGACTGGGAATCAGTCAACAGAGAATGTATGAGTTTCTCAAGATTGGTAACAGATAGAAACAAGAGAAAGTACACAGTGATTCATCTACCTAGAGAAGTTACAGAGGTTTACACAGAGAATTCCAAGTATAAGTACAAGAAAATAAGAGAGACTTAGAAAACTGGTAAAACCTACATTGTTGATAGAGTTGGGAGTACTTAGCACTGTGAAAACAACACTATCGCTGAAGGAAATTTAGTTCTCTAAGTCCGTGAAACAGTGAACAGAGAATGTATGAGTTTCTCAAGATTGGTAACAGATAGAAACAAGAGAAAGTACACAGTGATTCATCTACCTAGAGAAGTTACAGAGGTTTACACAGAGAATTCCAAGTATAAGTACAAGAAAATAAGAGAGACTTAGAAAACTGGTAAATCCTACACTGTTGATGGAGTTGGGAGTACTTAGCACTGTGAAAACAGCACTTTCGCAGAAAGAAATCTACTTCTCTAAGACTGAGAAACAGTGATCAGAGAATGTATGAGTTTCTCAAGATTGGTAACAGATAGAAACAAGAGAAAGTACACAGTGATTCATATACCTAGAGAAGTTACATAAGTTTACACAGAGAAGTACATGGGTAAGTACAAGAAAATAAGAGAGACTTACAAAACTGGTAAAACCTATTTGTGGATAGAGTTGGGAGTACTTAGCACTGTTAAAACAGCACTTTCGCAGAAAGAAATCTACTTCTCTAAGACTGGGAAACAGTGAACAGAGAATGTATGAGTTTCTCAAGATTGGTAACAGATAGAAACTAGAGAAAGTACACAGTGATTCATCTACAGAGAAAAGTTACAGAGGTTTACACAGAGAAGTACATGTGTAAGTACAAGAAAATAAGAGAGACTTAGAAAACTGGTAAAACCTACATTGTGGATAGAGTTGGGAGTACTTAGCACTGTGAAAACAGCACTTTCGCCGAAAGAAATCTACTTCTCTAAGACTGGGAATCAGTGAACAGAGAATGTATGAGTTCCTCAAGATTGGTAACAGATAGAAACAAGAGAAACTACACAGTGATTCATCTACCTAGAGAAGTTACAGAGGTTTACACAGAGAATTCCAAGAATAAGTACAAGAAAATAAGAGAGACTTAGAAAACAGGTAAAACCTACATTGTTGATAGAGTTGGGAGTACTTAGCACTGTGAAAACAGCACTTTCGCCGAAGGAAATTTAGTTCTCTAAGTCCGTGAAACAGTGAACAGAGAATGTATGAGTTTCCTAAGTTTGGTAACAGATAGAAACAAGCGAAAGTACACAGTGATTCATCTACCTAGAAAAGTTACCGAGGTTTACACAGAGAATTCCAAGGATAAGTACAAGAAAATAAGAGAGACTTAGAAAACTGGTAAAACCTACATTGTTAATAGAGTTGGGAGTACTTAGCACTGTGAAAACAGCACTTTCGCAGAAAGAAATCTACATCTCTAACACTGGGAAACAGTGAACAGAGAATGTATGAGTTTCTCAAGATTGGTAACAGATAGAAACAAGCGAAAGCACACAGTGATTCATCTACCTAGAAAAGTTACAGAGGTTTACACAGAGAATTCCAAGGATAAGTACAAGAAAATAAGAGAGACTTAGAAAACTGGTAAAACCTACATTGTGGATAGAGTTGGGAGTACTTAGCACTGTGAAAACAGCACTTTCGCCGAAGGAAATTTAGTTCTCTAAGTCCGTGAAACAGTGAATAGAGAATGTATGAGTTTCTCAAGATTGGTAACAGATAGAAACAAGAGAAAGTACACAGTGATTCATATACCTAGAGAAGTTACATAAGTTTACACAGAGAAGTACATGTGTAAGTACAAGAAAATAAGAGAGACTTAGAAAACTGGTAAAACCTACATTGTTAATAGAGTTGGGAGTACTTAGCCCTGTGAAAACAGCACTTTCGCAGAAAGAAAACTACTTCTCTAACACTGGGAAACAGTGAACAGAGAATGTATGAGTTTCTCAAGATTGGTAACAGATAGAAACAAGAGAAATTACACAGTGATTCATATACCTAGAGAAGTTACAGAGGTTTACACAGAGAATTCCAAGAATAAGTACAAGAAAATAAGAGAGACTTAGAAAACGGGTAAAACCTACATTGTGGATAGAGTTGGGAGTACTTAGCACTGTGAAAACAGCACTTTCGCCGAAAGAAATCTACTTCTCTAAGACTGGGAATCAGTGAACAGAGAATGTATGAGTTTCTCAAGATTGGTAACAGATAGAAACAAGAGAAAGTACACAGTGATTCATCTACCTAGAGAAGTTACAGAGGTTTACACAGAGAATTCCAAGTATAAGTACAAGAAAATAAGAGAGACTTAGAAAACTGGTAAAACCTACATTGTTGATAGAGTTGGGAGTACTTAGCACTGTGAAAACAACACTTTCGCTGAAGGAAATTTAGTTCTCTAAGTCCGTGAAACAGTGAACAGAGAATGTATGAGTTTCTCAAGATTGGTAACAGATAGAAACAAGAGAAAGTACACAGTGATTCATATACCTAGAGAAGTTACAGATGTTTACACAGAGAATTCCAAGGATAAGTACAAGAAAATAAGAGAGACTTAGAAAACTGGTAAAACCTACATTGTTAATAGAGTTGGGAGTACTTAGCACTGTGAAAAGAGCACTTTCGCAGAAAGAAATCTACATCTCTAACACTGGGAAACAGTGAACAGAGAATGTATGAGTTTCTCAAGATTGGTAACAGATAGAAACAAGCGAAAGTACACAGTGATTCATCTACCTAGAAAAGTTACAGAGGTTTACACAGAGAATTCCAAGGATAAGTACAAGAAAATAAGAGAGACTTAGAAAACTGGTAAAACCTACATTGTGGATAGAGTTGGGAGTACTTAGCACTGTGAAAACAGCACTTTCGCCGAAGGAAATTTAGTTCTCTAAGTCCGTGAAACAGTGAACAGAGAATGTATGAGTTTCTCAAGATTGGTAACAGATAGAAACAAGAGAAAGTACACAGTGATTCATCTACCTAGAGAAGTTACAGAGGTTTACACAGAGAATTCCAAGTATAAGTACAAGAAAATAAGAGAGACTTAGAAAACTGGTAAAACCTTCATTGTTGATGGAGTTGGGAGTACTTAGCACTGTGAAAACAGCACTTTCGCACAAAGAAATCTACTTCTCTAAGACTGAGAAACAGTGATCAGAGAATGTATGAGTTTCTCAAGATTGGTAACAGATAGAAACACGAGAAAGTACACAGTGATTCATATACCTAGAGAAGTTACATAAGTTTACACAGAGAAGTACATGGGTAAGTACAAGAAAATAAGAGAGACTTACAAAACTGGTAAAACCTACATTGTGGATAGAGTTGGGAGTACTTAGCACTGTTAAAACAGCACGTTCTCAGAAAGAAATCTACTTCTCTAAGACTGGGAAACAGTGAACAGAGAATGTATGAGTTTCTCAAGATTGGTAACAGATAGAAACTAGAGAAAGTACACAGTGATTCATCTACAGAGAAAAGTTACAGAGGTTTACACAGAGAAGTACATGTATAAGTACAAGAAAATAAGACAGACTTAGAAAACTGGTAAAACCTACATTGTGGATAGAGTTGGGAGTACTTAGCACTGTGAAAACAGCACTTTCGCCGAAAGAAATCTACTTCTCTAAGACTGGGAATCAGTGAACAGAGAATGTATGAGTTCCTCAAGATTGGTAACAGATAGAAACAAGAGAAAGTACACAGTGATTCATCTACCTAGAGAAGTTACAGAGGTTTACACAGAGCATTCCAAGAATAAGTACAAGAAAATAAGAGAGACTTAGAAAACTGGTAAAACCTACATTGTTGATAGAGTTGGGAGTACTTAGCACTGTGAAAACAGCACTTTCGCCGAAGGAAATTTAGTTCTCTAAGTCCGTGAAACAGTGACCAGAGAATGTATGAGTTTCCTAAGTTTGGTAACAGATAGAAACAAGCGAAAGTACACAGTGATTCATCTACCTAGAAAAGTTACCGAGGTTTACACAGAGAATTCCAAGGATAAGTACAAGAAAATAAGAGAGACTTAGAAAACTGGTAAAACCTACATTGTTAATAGAGTTGGGAGTACTTAGCACTGTGAAAACAGCACTTTCGCAGAAAGAAATCTACATCTCTAACACTGGGAAACAGTGAACAGAGAATGTATGAGTTTCTCAAGATTGGTAACAGATAGAAACAAGCGAAAGTACACAGTGATTCATCTACCTAGAAAAGTTACAGAGGTTTACACAGAGAATTCCAAGGATAAGTACAAGAAAATAAGAGAGACTTAGAAAACTGGTAAAACCTACATTGTGGATAGAGTTGGGAGTACTTAACACTGTGAAAACAGCACTTTCGCCGAAGGAAATTTAGTTCTCTAAGTCCGTGAAACAGTGAACAGAGAATGTATGAGTTTCTCAAGATTGGTAACAGATAGAAACAAGAGAAAGTACACAGTGATTCATCTACCTAGAGAAGTTACAGAGGTTTACACAGAGAATTCCAAGTATAAGTACAAGAAAATAAGAAAGACTTAGAAAACTGGTAAAACCTACATTGTTGATGGAGTTGGGAGTACTTAGCACTGTGAAAACAGCACTTTCGCTGAAAGAAATCTACTTCTCTAAGACTGAGAAACAGTGATCAGAGAATGTATGAGTTTCTCAAGATTGGTAACAGATAGAAACAAGAGAAAGTACACAGTGATTCATATACCTAGAGAAGTTACATAAGTTTACACAGAGAAGTACATGTGTAAGTACAAGAAAATAAGAGAGACTTAGAAAACTGGTAAAACCTAAATTGTGGATAGAGTTGGGAGTACTTAGCTCTGTTAAACAGCACTTTCTCAAAAAGAAATCTACTTCTCTAACACTGGGAAACAGTGAACAGAGAATGTATGAGTTTCTCAAGATTGGTAACAGATAGAAACAAGAGAAAGTACACAGGGATTCATCTACCTAGAAAAGTTACAGAGGTTTACACAGAGAAAACCAAGTATAAGTACAAGAAAATAAGAGAGACTTAGAAAACTGGTAAAACCTACATTGTTGATAGAGTTGGGAGTACTTAGCACTGTGAAAACAGCACTTTCGCCGAAGGAAATTTAGTTCTCTAAGTCCGTGAAACAGTGAACAGAGAATGTATGAGTTTCCTAAGTTTGGTAACAGATAGAAACAAGCGAAAGTACACAGTGATTCATCTACCTAGAAAAGTTACAGAGGTTTACACAGAGAATTCCAAGGATAAGTACAAGAAAATAAGAGAGACGTAGAAAACTGGTAAAACCTACATTGTTAATAGAGTTGCGAGTACTTAGCACTGTGAAAACAGCACTTTCGCAGAAAGAAATCTACATCTCTAACACTGGGAAACAGTGAACAGAGAATGTATGAGTTTCTCAAGATTGGTAACAGATAGAAACAAGCGAAAGCACACAGTGATTCATCTACCTAGAAAAGTTACAGAGGTTTACACAGAGAATTCCAAGGATAAGTACAAGAAAATAAGAGAGACTTAGAAAACTGGTAAAACCTACATTGTGGATAGAGTTGGGAGTACTTAGCACTGTGAAAACAGCACTTTCGCCGAAGGAAATTTAGTTCTCTAAGTCCGTGAAACAGTGAACAGAGAATGTATGAGTTTCTCAAGATTGGTAACAGATAGAAACTAGAGAAAGTACACAGTGATTCATCTACCTAGAGAAGTTACAGAGGTTTACACAGAGAATTCCAAGTATAAGTACAAGAAAATAAGAGAGACTTAGAAAACTGGTAAAACCTACATTGTTGATGGAGTTGGGAGTACTTAGCACTGTGAAAACAGCACTTTCGCAGAAAGAAATCTACTTCTCTAAGACTGAGAAACAGTGATCAGAGAATGTATGAGTTTCTCAAGATTGGTAACAGATAGAAACAAGAGAAAGTACACAGTGATTCATATACCTAGAGAAGTTACATAAGTTTACACAGAGAAGTACATGTGTAAGTACAAGAAAATAAGAGAGACTTAGAAAACTGGTAAAACCTACATTGTGGATAGAGTTGGGAGTACTTAGCACTGTTAAAACAGCACTTTCGCAGAAAGAAATCTACTTCTCTAAGACTGGGAAACAGTGAACAGAGAATGTATGAGTTTCTCAAGATTGGTAACAGATAGAAACTAGAGAAAGTACACAGTGATTCATCTACAGAGAAAAGTTACAGAGGTTTACACAGAGAAGTACATGTGTAAGTACAAGAAAATAAGAGAGACTTAGAAAACTGGTAAAACCTACATTGCGGATAGAGTTGGGAGTACTTAGCACTGTGAAAACAGCACTTTCGCCGAAAGAAATCTACTTCTCTAAGACTGGGAATCAGTGAACAGAGAATGTATGAGTTCCTCAAGATTGGTAACAGATAGAAACAAGAGAAAGTACACAGTGATTCATCTACCTAGAGAAGTTACAGAGGTTTACACAGAGAATTCCAAGAATAAGTACAAGAAAATAAGAGAGACTTAGAAAACAGGTAAAACCTACATTGTTGATAGAGTTGGGAGTACTTAGCACTGTGAAAACAGCACTTTCGCCGAAGGAAATTTAGTTCTCTAAGTCCGTGAAACAGTGAACAGAGAATGTATGAGTTTCCTAAGTTTGGTAACAGATAGAAACAAGCGAAAGTACACAGTGATTCATCTACCTAGAAAAGTTACAGAGGTTTACACAGAGAATTCCAAGGATAAGTACAAGAAAATAAGAGAGACTTAGAAAACTGGTAAAACCTACATTGTTAATAGAGTTGGGAGTACTTAGCACTGTGAAAACAGCACTTTCGCAGAAAGAAATCTACATCTCTAACACTGGGAAACAGTGAACAGAGAATGTATGAGTTTCTCAAGATTGGTAACAGATAGAAACAAGCGAAAGCACACAGTGATTCATCTACCTAGAAAAGTTACAGAGGTTTACACAGAGAATTCCAAGGATAAGTACAAGAAAATAAGAGAGACTTAGAAAACTGGTAAAACCTACATTGTGGATAGAGTTGGGAGTACTTAGCACTGTGAAAACAGCACTTTCGCCGAAGGAAATTTAGTTCTCTAAGTCCGTGAAACAGTGAATAGAGAATGTATGAGTTTTTCAATTTTGGTAACAGATAGAAACAAGAGAAAGTACACAGTGATTCATCTACCTAGAAAAGTTACAGAGGTTTACACAGAGAATTCCAAGGATAAGTACAAGAAAATAAGAGAGACTTAGAACTGGTAAAACCTACATTGTTAATAGAGTTGGGAGTACTTAGCACTGTGAAAACAGCACTTTCGCAGAAAGAAATCTACTTCTCTAACACTGGGAAACAGTGAACAGAGAATGTATGAGTTTCTCAAGATTGGTAACAGATAGAAACAAGAGAAATTACACAGTGATTCATATACCTAGAGAAGTTACAGAGGTTTACACAGAGAATTCCAAGAATAAGTACAAGAAAATAAGAGAGACTTAGAAAACGGGTAAAACCTACATTGTGGATAGAGTTGGGAGTACTTAGCACTGTGAAAACAGCACTTTCGCCGAAAGAAATCTACTTCTCTAAGACTGGGAATCAGTGAACAGAGAATGTATGAGTTTCTCAAGATTGGTAACAGATAGAAACAAGAGAAAGTACACAGTGATTCATCTACCTAGAGAAGTTACAGAGGTTTACACAGAGAATTCCAAGTATAAGTACAAGAAAATAAGAGTGACTTAGAAAACTGGTAAAACCTACATTGTTGATAGAGTTGGGAGTACTTAGCACTGTGAAAACAACACTTTCGCTGAAGGAAATTTAGTTCTCTAAGTCCGTGAAACAGTGAACAGAGAATGTATGTGTTTCTCAAGATTGGTAACAGATAGAAACAAGAGAAAGTACACAGTGATTCATATACCTAGAGAAGTTACAGATGTTTACATAGAGAATTCCAAGGATAAGTACAAGAAAATAAGAGAGAGTTAGAAAACTGGTAAAACCTACATTGTTGATAGAGTGGGAGTACTTAGCACTGTGAAAACAGCACTTTCGCCGAAAGAAAATTAGTTCTCTAAGTCCGTGAAACAGTGAACAGAGAATGTATGAGTTTCTGAAGATTGGTAACAGATAGAAACAAGAGAAAGTACACAGTGATTCATCTACCTAGAAAAGTTACAGAGGTTTACACAGAGAAAACCAAGTATAAGTACAAGAAAATAAGAGAGACGTAGAAAACTGGTAAAACCTACATTGTTGATAGAGTTGGGAGTACTTAGCTTTGTGAAAACAGCACTTTCGCCGAAGGAAATTTAGTTCTCTAAGTCTGTGAAACAGTGAACAGAGAATGTATGAGTTTCCTAAGTTTGGTAACAGATAGAAACAAGCGAAAGTACACGGTGATTCATCTACCTAGAAAAGTTACAGAGGTTTACACAGAGAATTTCAAGGATAAGTACAAGAAAATAAGAGAGACTTAGAAAACTGGTAAAACCTACATTGTTAATAGAGTTGGGAGTACTTAGCACTGTGAAAACAGCACTTTCGCAGAAAGAAATCTACATCTCTAACACTGGGAAACAGTGAACAGAGAATGTATGAGTTTCTCAAGATTGGTAACAGATAGAAACAAGCGAAAGTACACAGTGATTCATCTACCTAGAAAAGTTACAGAGGTTTACACAGAGAATTCCAAGGATAAGTACAAGAAAATAAGAGAGACTTAGAAAACTGGTAAAACCTACATTGTGGATAGAGTTGGGAGTACTTAACACTGTGAAAACAGCACTTTCGCCGAAGGAAATTTAGTTCTCTAAGTCCGTGAAACAGTGAACAGAGAATGTATGAGTTTCTCAAGATTGGTAACAGATAGAAACAAGAGAAAGTACACAGTGATTCATCTACCTAGAGAAGTTACACAGGTTTACACAGAGAATTCCAAGTATAAGTACAAGAAAATAAGAGAGACTTAGAAAACTGGTAAAACCTACATTGTTGATGGAGTTGGGAGTACTTAGCACTGTGAAAGCAGCACTTTCGCTGAAAGAAATCTACTTCTCTAAGACTGAGAAACAGTGATCACAGAATGTATCAGTTTCTCAAGATTGGTAACAGATAGAAACAAGAGAAAGTACACAGTGATTCATATACCTAGAGAAGTTACATAAGTTTACACAGAGAAGTACATGTGTAAGTACAAGAAAATAAGAGAGACTTAGAAAACTGGTAAAACCTACATTGTGGATAGAGTTGGGAGTACTTAGCTCTGTTAAACAGCACTTTCTCAGAAAGAAATCTACTTCTCTATCACTGGGAAACAGTGAACAGAGAATGTATGAGTTTCTCAAGATTGGTAACAGATAGAAACAAGAGAAAGTACACAGTGATTCATCTACCTAGAAAAGTTACAGAGGTTTACACAGAGAAAACCAAGTATAAGTACAAGAAAATAAGAGAGACTTAGAAAACTGGTAAAACCTACATTATTGATAGAGTTGGGAGTACTTAGCACTGTGAAAACAGCACTTTCGCCGAAGGAAATTTAGTTCTCTAAGTCCGTGAAACAGTGAACAGAGAATGTATGAGTTTCCTAAGTTTGGTAACAGATAGAAACAAGCGAAAGCACACAGTGATTCATCTACCTAGAAAAGTTACCGAGGTTTACACAGAGAATTCCAAGGATAAGTACAAGAAAATAAGAGAGACTTAGAAAACTGGTAAAACCTACATTGTTGATGGAGTTGGGAGTACTTAGCACTGTGAAAACAGCACTTTCGCAGAAAGAAATCTACTTCTCTAAGACTGAGAAACAGTGATCAGAGAATGTATGAGTTTCTCAAGATTGGTAACAGATAGAAACAAGAGAAAGTACACAGTGATTCATATACCTAGAGAAGTTACATAAGTTTACACAGAGAAGTACATGTGTAAGTACAAGAAAATAAGAGAGACTTAGAAAACTGGTAAAACCTACATTGTGGATAGAGTTGGGAGTACTTAGCACTGTTAAAACAGCACTTTCGCAGAAAGAAATCTACTTCTCTAAGACTGGGAAACAGTGAACAGAGAATGTATGAGTTTCTCAAGATTGGTAACAGATAGAAACTAGAGAAAGTACACAGTGATTCATCTATCTAGAGAAGTTACAGAAGTTTACAAAGAGAAGTACATGTATAAGTACAAGAAAATAAGACAGACTTAGAAAACTGGTAAAACCTACATTGTGGATAGAGTTGGGAGTACTTAGCACTGTGAAAACAGCACTTTCGCCGAAAGAAATCTACTTCTCTAAGACTGGGAATCAGTGAACAGAGAATGTATGAGTTTCTCAAGATTGGTAACAGATAGAAACAAGAGAAAGTACACAGTGATTCATATACCTAGAGAAGTTACAGAGGTTTACACAGAGAATTCCAAGGATAAGTACAAGAAAATAAGAGAGACTTAGAAAACTGGTAAAACCTACATTGTTGATAGAGTGGGAGTACTTAGCACTGTGAAAACAGCACTTTCGCCGAAAGATATTTAGTTCTCTAAGTCCGTGAAACAGTGAACAGAGAACGTATGAGTTTCTCAAGTTTGGTAACAGATAGAAACATGAGAAAGTACACAGTGATTCATCTACCTAGAAAAGTTACAGAGGTTTACACAGAGAAAACCAAGTAAAAGTACAAGAAAATAAGAGAGACTTAGAAAACTGGTAAAACCTACATTGTTGATAGAGTTGGGAGTACTTAGCACTGTGAAAACAGCACTTTCGCCGAAAGAAATTCAGTTCTCTAAGTCCGTGAAACAGTGAACAGAGAATGCATGAGTTTCTCAAGATTGGTAACAGATAGAAACAAGAGAAAGTACACAGTGATTCATCTACCTAGACAAGTTACAGAGGTTTACACAGAGAAAACCAAGTATAAGTACAAGAAAATAAGAAAGACTTAGAAAACTGGTAAAACCTACATTGTTGATAGAGTTGGGAGTACTTAGCACTGTGAAAACAGCACTTTCGCAGAAAGAAATCTACTTCTCTAAGACTGGGAAACAGTGATCAGAGAATGTATGAGATTCTCAAGATTGGTAACAGATAGAAACAAGAGAAAGTACACAGTGATTCATATACCTAGAGAAGTTACATAAGTTTACACAGAGAAGTACATGTGTAAGTACAAGAAAATAAGAGAGACTTAGAAAACTGGTAAAACCTCCATTATGGATAGAGTTGGGAGTACTTAGCACTGTTAAAACAGCACTTTCGCAGAAAGAAATCTACTTCTCTAACACTGGGAAACAGTGAATAGAGAATGTATGAGTTTCTCAAGTTTGGTAACAGATAGAAACTAGAGAAAGTACACAGTGATTCATCTATCTAGAGAAGTTACAGAAGTTTACAAAGAGAAGTACATGTATAAGTACAAGAAAATAAGAGAGACTTAGAAAACTGGTAAAACCTACATTGTTGATAGAGTTGGGAGTACTTAGCACTGTGAAAACAGCACTTTCGCCGAAGGAAATTTAGTTCTCTAAGTCCGTGAAACAGTGAACAGAGAATGTATGAGTTTCCTAAGTTTGGTAACAGATAGAAACAAGCGAAAGTACACAGTGATTCATCTACCTAGAAAAGTTACAGAGGTTTACACAGAGAATTCCAAGGATAAGTACAAGAAAATAAGAGAGACTTAGAAAACTGGTAAAACCTACATTGTTAATAGAGTTGGGAGTACTTAGCACTGTGAAAACAGCACTTTCGCAGAAAGAAATCTACATCTCTAACACTGGGAAACAGTGAACAGAGAATGTATGAGTTTCTCAAGATTGGTAACAGATAGAAACAAGCGAAAGCACACAGTGATTCATCTACCTAGAAAAGTTACAGAGGTTTACACAGAGAATTCCAAGGATAAGTACAAGAAAATAAGAGAGACTTAGAAAACTGGTAAAACCTACATTGTGGATAGAGTTGGGAGTACTTAGCACTGTGAAAACAGCACTTTCGCCGAAGGAAATTTAGTTCTCTAAGTCCGTGAAACAGTGAACAGAGAATGTATGAGTTTCTCAAGATTGGTAACAGATAGAAACTAGAGAAAGTACACAGTGATTCATCTACCTAGAGAAGTTACAGAGGTTTACACAGAGAATTCCAAGTATAAGTACAAGAAAATAAGAGAGACTTAGAAAACTGGTAAAACCTACATTGTTGATGGAGTTGGGAGTACTTAGCACTGTGAAAACAGCACTTTCGCAGAAAGAAATCTACTTCTCTAAGACTGAGAAACAGTGATCAGAGAATGTATGAGTTTCTCAAGATTGGTAACAGATAGAAACAAGAGAAAGTACACAGTGATTCATATACCTAGAGAAGTTACATAAGTTTACACAGAGAAGTACATGTGTAAGTACAAGAAAATAAGAGAGACTTAGAAAACTGGTAAAACCTACATTGTGGATAGAGTTGGGAGTACTTAGCACTGTTAAAACAGCACTTTCGCAGAAAGAAATCTACTTCTCTAACACTGGGAAACAGTGAACAGAGAATGTATGAGTTTCTCAAGATTGGTAACAGATAGAAACTAGAGAAAGTACACAGTGATTCATCTACAGAGAAAAGTTACAGAGGTTTACACAGAGAAGTACATGTGTAAGTACAAGAAAATAAGAGAGACTTAGAAAACTGGTAAAACCTACATTGCGGATAGAGTTGGGAGTACTTAGCACTGTGAAAACAGCACTTTCGCCGAAAGAAATCTACTTCTCTAAGACTGGGAATCAGTGAACAGAGAATGTATGAGTTCCTCAAGATTGGTAACAGATAGAAACAAGAGAAAGTACACAGTGATTCATCTACCTAGAGAAGTTACAGAGGTTTACACAGAGAATTCCAAGAATAAGTAGAAGAAAATAAGAGAGACTTAGAAAACAGGTAAAACCTACATTGTTGATAGAGTTGGGAGTACTTAGCACTGTGAAAACAGCACTTTCGCCGAAGGAAATTTAGTTCTCTAAGTCCGTGAAACAGTGAACAGAGAATGTATGAGTTTCCTAAGTTTGGTAACAGATAGAAACAAGCGAAAGTACACAGTGATTCATCTACCTAGAAAAGTTACAGAGGTTTACACAGAGAATTCCAAGGATAAGTACAAGAAAATAAGAGAGACTTAGAAAACTGGTAAAACCTACATTGTTAATAGAGTTGGGAGTACTTAGCACTGTGAAAACAGCACTTTCGCAGAAAGAAATCTACATCTCTAACACTGGGAAACAGTGAACAGAGAATGTATGAGTTTCTCAAGATTGGTAACAGATAGAAACAAGCGAAAGCACACAGTGATTCATCTACCTAGAAAAGTTACAGAGGTTTACACAGAGAATTCCAAGGATAAGTACAAGAAAATAAGAGAGACTTAGAGAACTGGTAAAACCTACATTGTGGATAGAGTTGGGAGTACTTAGCACTGTGAAAACAGCACTTTCGCCGAAGGAAATTTAGTTCTCTAAGTCCGTGAAACAGTGAATAGGGAATATATGAGTTTTTCAAGTTTGGTAACAGATAGAAACAAGAGAAAGTACACAGTGATTCATCTACCTAGAAAAGTTACAGAGGTTTACACAGAGAATTCCAAGGATAAGTACAAGAAAATAAGAGAGACTTAGAACTGGTAAAACCTACATTGTTAATAGAGTTGGGAGTACTTAGCACTGTGAAAACAGCACTTTCGCAGAAAGAAATCTACTTCTCTAACACTGGGAAACAGTGAACAGAGAATGTATGAGTTTCTCAAGATTGGTAACAGATAGAAACAAGAGAAATTACACAGTGATTCATATACCTAGAGAAGTTACAGAGGTTTACACAGAGAATTCCAAGAATAAGTACAAGAAAATAAGAGAGACTTAGAAAACGGGTAAAACCTACATTGTGGATAGAGTTGGGAGTACTTAGCACTGTGAAAACAGCACTTTCGCCGAAAGAAATCTACTTCTCTAAGACTGGGAATCAGTGAACAGAGAATGTATGAGTTTCTCAAGATAGGTAACAGATAGAAACAAGAGAAAGTACACAGTGATTCATATACCTAGACAAGTTACAGAGGTTTACACAGAGAATTCCAAGTATAAGTACAAGAAAATAAGAGAGACTTAGAAAACTGGTAAAACCTACATTGTTGATAGAGTTGGGAGTACTTAGCACTGTGAAAACAACACTTTCGCTGAAGGAAATTTAGTTCTCTAAGTCCGTGAAACAGTGAACAGAGAATGAATGAGTTTCTCAAGATTGGTAACAGATAGAAACAAGAGAAAGTACACAGTGATTCATATACCTAGAGAAGTTACAGATGTTTACACAGAGAATTCCAAGGATAAGTACAAGAAAATAAGAGAGACTTAGAAAACTGGTAAAACCTACATTGTTGATAGAGTGGGAGTACTTAGCACTGTGAAAACAGCACTTTCGCCGAAAGAAAATTAGTTCTCTAAGTCCGTGAAACAGTGAACAGAGAATGTATGAGTTTCTGAAGATTGGTAACAGATAGAAACAAGAGAAAGTACACAGTGATTCATCTACCTAGAAAAGTTACAGAGGTTTACACAGAGAAAACCAAGTATAAGTACAAGAAAATAAGAGAGACGTAGAAAACTGGTAAAACCTACATTGTTGATAGAGTTGGGAGTACTTAGCTTTGTGAAAACAGCACTTTCGCCGAAGGAAATTTAGTTCTCTAAGTCTGTGAAACAGTGAACAGAGAATGTATGAGTTTCCTAAGTTTGGTAACAGATAGAAACAAGCGAAAGTACACGGTGATTCATCTACCTAGAAAAGTTACAGAGGTTTACACAGAGAATTTCAAGGATAAGTACAAGAAAATAAGAGAGACTTAGAAAACTGGTAAAACCTACATTGTTAATAGAGTTGGGAGTACTTAGCACTGTGAAAACAGCACTTTCGCAGAAAGAAATCTACATCTCTAACACTGGGAAACAGTGAACAGAGAATGTATGAGTTTCTCAAGATTGGTAACAGATAGAAACAAGCGAAAGTACACAGTGATTCATCTACCTAGAAAAGTTACAGAGGTTTACACAGAGAATTCCAAGGATAAGTACAAGAAAATAAGAGAGACTTAGAAAACTGGTAAAACCTACATTGTGGATAGAGTTGGGAGTACTTAACACTGTGAAAACAGCACTTTCGCCGAAGGAAATTTAGTTCTCTAAGTCCGTGAAACAGTGAACAGAGAATGTATGAGTTTCTCAAGATTGGTAACAGATAGAAACAAGAGAAAGTACACAGTGATTCATCTACCTAGAGAAGTTACACAGGTTTACACAGAGAATTCCAAGTATAAGTACAAGAAAATAAGAGAGACTTAGAAAACTGGTAAAACCTACATTGTTGATGGAGTTGGGAGTACTTAGCACTGTGAAAACAGCACTTTCGCTGAAAGAAATCTACTTCTCTAAGACTGAGAAACAGTGATCAGAGAATGTATGAGTTTCTCAAGATTGGTAACAGATAGAAACAAGAGAAAGTACACAGTGATTCATATACCTAGAGAAGTTACATAAGTTTACACAGAGAAGTACATGTGTAAGTACAAGAAAATAAGAGAGACTTAGAAAACTGGTAAAACCTACATTGTGGATAGAGTTGGGAGTACTTAGCTCTGTTAAACAGCACTTTCTCAGAAAGAAATCTACTTCTCTAACACTGGGAAACAGTGAACAGAGAATGTATGAGTTTCTCAAGATTGGTAACAGATAGAAACAAGAGAAAGTACACAGTGATTCATCTACCTAGAAAAGTTACAGAGGTTTACACAGAGAAAACCAAGTATAAGTACAAGAAAATAAGAAAGACTTAGAAAACTGGTAAAACCTACATTATTGATAGAGTTGGGAGTACTTAGCACTGTGAAAACAGCACTTTCGCCGAAGGAAATTTAGTTCTCTAAGTCCGTGAAACAGTGAACAGAGAATGTATGAGTTTCCTAAGTTTGGTAACAGATAGAAACAAGCGAAAGTACACAGTGATTCATCTACCTAGAAAAGTTACAGAGGTTTACACAGAGAATTCCAAGGATAAGTACAAGAAAATAAGAGAGACTTAGAAAACTGGTAAAACCTACATTGTTAATAGAGTTGGGAGTACTTAGCACTGTGAAAACAGCACTTTCGCAGAAAGAAATCTACATCTCTAACACTGGGAAACAGTGAACAGAGAATGTATGAGTTTCTCAAGATTGGTAACAGATAGAAACCAGCGAAAGTACACAGTGATTCATCTACCTAGAAAAGTTACAGAGGTTTACACAGAGAATTCCAAGGATAAGTACAAGAAAATAAGAGAGACGTAGAAAACTGGTAAAACCTACATTGTGGATAGAGTTGGGAGTACTTAGCACTGTGAAAACAGCACTTTCGCCGAAGGAAATTTAGTTCTCTAAGTCCGTGAAACAGTGAACAGAGAATGTATGAGTTTCTCAAGACTGGTAACACATAGAAACAAGAGAAAGTACACAGTGATTCATCTACCTAGAGAAGTTACAGAGGTTTACAAAGAGAATTCCAAGTATAAGTACAAGAAAATAAGAGAGACTTAGAAAACTGGTAAAACCTACATTGTTGATGGAGTTGGGAGTACTTAGCACTGTGAAAACAGCACTTTCGCAGAAAGAAATCTACTTCTCTAAGACTGAGAAACAGTGATCAGAGAATGTATGAGTTTCTCAAGATTGGTAACAGATAGAAACAAGAGAAAGTACACAGTGATTCATATACCTAGAGAAGTTACATAAGTTTACACAGAGAAGTACATGTGTAAGTACAAGAAAATAAGAGAGACTTAGAAAACTGGTAAAACCTACATTGTGGATAGAGTTGGGAGTACTTAGCACTGTTAAAACAGCACATTCACAGAAAGAAATCTACTTCTCTAAGACTGGGAAACAGTGAACAGAGAATGTATGAGTTTCTCAAGATTGGTAACAGATAGAAACTAGAGAAAGTACACAGTGATTCATCTATCTAGAGAAGTTACAGAAGTTTACAAAGAGAAGTACATGTATAAGTACAAGAAAATAAGACAGACTTAGAAAACTGGTAAAACCCACATTCTGGATAGAGTTGGGAGTACTTAGCACTGTGAAAACAGCACTTTCGCCGAAATAAATCTACTTCTCTAAGACTGGGAATCAGTGAACAGAGAATGTATGAGTTTCTCAAGTTTGGTAACAGATAGAAACAAGCGAAAGTACACAGTGATTCATCTACCTAGAAAAGTTACAGAGGTTTACACAGAGAATTCCAAGAATAAATACAAGAAAATAAGAGAGACTTAGAAAACTGGTAAAACCTACATTGTTAATAGAGTTGGGAGTACTTAGCACTGTGAAAACAGCACTTTCGCCGAAAGAAATTTAATTCTCTAAGTCCGTGAAACAGTGAACAGAGAATGTATGAGTTTCTCAAGATTGGTAACAGATAGAAACAAGAGAAAGTACACAGTGATTCATCTACCTAGAAAAGTTACAGAGGTTTACACAGAGAATTCCAAGGATAAGTACAAGAAAATAAGAGAGCCTTAGAAAACCGGTAAAACCTACATTGTTGATAGAGTTGGGAGTACTTAGCACTGTGAAAACAGCACTTTCGCAGAAAGAAATCTACTTCTCTAACACCGGGAAACAGTGAACAGAGAATGTATGAGTTTCTCAAGATTGGTAACAGATAGAAACAAGCGAAAGTAAACAGTGATTCATCTACCTAGAAAAGTTACAGAGCTTTACACAGAGAATTCCAAGGATAAGTACAAGAAAATAAGAGAGACTTAGATAACTGGTAAAACCTACATTGTTGATAGACTTGGGAGTACTTAGCACTGTGAAAACAGCACTTTCGCAGAAAGAAATCTACTTCTCTAAGACTGGGAAACAGTGAACAGAGAATGTATGAGTTTTTCAAGATTGGTAACAGATAGAAACAAGAGAAAGTACACAGTGATTCATATACGTAGAGAAGTTACAGAGGTTTACACAGAGAATTCCAAGTATAAGTACAAGTAAATAAGAGAGACTTAGAAAACTGGTAAAACCTACATTGTTGATAGAGTTGGGAGTACTTAGCACTGTGAAAACAGCACATTCGCCGAAGGAAATTTAGTTCTCTAAGTCCGTGAAACAGTGAACAGAGAATGTATGAGTTTCTCAAGTTTGGTAACAGATAGAAACAAGCGAAAGTACACAGTGTTTCATCTACCTAGAAAAGTTACAGAAGTTTACACAGAGAATTCCAAGTATAAGTACAAGAAAATAAGAGAGACTTAGAAAACTGTTAAAACGTACATTGTTGATAGAGTTGGGAGTACTTAGCACTGTGAAAACAGCACTTTCGCGGAAGGAAATTTAGTTCTCTAAGTCCGTGAAACAGTGAACAGAGAATGTATGAGTTTCTCAAGTTTGGTAACAGATAGAAACAAGCGAAAGTACACAGTGATTCATCTACCTAGAAAAGTTACAGAGGTTTACACAGAGAATTCCAAGGATAAGTACAAGAAAATAAGAGAGACTTAGAAAACTGGTAAAACCTACATTGTTGATAGAGTTGGGAGTACATAGCACTGTGAAAACAGCACTTTCGCCGAAGGAAATTTAGTTCTCTAAGTCCGTGAAACAGTGAACAGAGAATGTATGAGTTTCTCAAGTTTGGTAACAGATAGAAACAAGCGAAAGTACACAGTGATTCATCTACCTAGAAAAGTTACAGAGGTTTACACAGAGAATTCCAAGGATAAGTACAAGAAAATAAGAGAGACTTAGAAAACTGGTAAAACCTACATTGTTAATAGAGTTGGGAGTACTTAGCACTGTGAAAACAGCACTTTCTCAGAAAGAAATCTACTTCTCTAACACTGGGAAACAGTGAACAGAGAATGTATGAGTTTCTCAAGATTGGTAACAGATAGAAACAAGAGAAAGTACACAGTGATTCATCTACCTAGAAAAGTTACAGAAGTTTACACAGAGAATTCCAAGTATAAGTACAAGAAAATAAGAGAGACTTAGAAAACCGGTAAAACCTACATTGTTGATAGAGTTGAGAGTACTTAGCACTGTGAAAACAGCACTTTCGCAGAAAGAAATCTACTTCTCTAAGACTGGGAATCAGTGAACAGAGAATGTATGAGTTTCTCAAGATTGGTAACAGATGGAAACAAGAGAAAGTACACAGTGATTCATCTACCTAGAGAAGTTACAGAGGTTTACACAGAGAATTCCAAGTATAAGTACAAGAAAATAAGACAGACTTAGAAAACTGGTAAAACCTACATTGTTGATAGAGTTGGGAGTACTTAGCACTGTGAAAACAGCACTTTCGCCGAAGGAAATTTAGTTCTCTAAGTCCGTGAAACAGTGAACAGAGAATGAATGAGTTTCTCAAGTTTGGTAACAGATAGAAACAAGCGAAAGTACACAGTGATTCATCTACCTAGAAATGTTACAGAGGTTTACACAGAGAATTCCAAGGATAAGTACAAGAAAATTAGAGAGACTTAGAAAACTGGTAATACGTACATTGTTGATAGAGTTGTGAGTACTTAGCACTGTGAAAACAGCACTTTCGCCGAAGGAAATTTAGTTCTCTAAGTCCGGGAAACAGTGAACAGAGAATGAATGAGTTTCTCAAGTTTGGTAACAGATAGAAACAAGCGAAATTACACAGTGATTCATCTACCTAGAAAAGTTACAGAGGTTTACACAGAGAATTCCAAGGATAAGTACAAGAAAATAAGAGAGACTTAGAAAACTGGTAAAACCTACATTGTTGATAGAGTTGGGAGTACTTAGCCCTGTGAAAACAGCACTTTCGCCGAAAGAAATTTAGTTCTCTAAGTCCGTGAATCAGTGAACAGAGAATGTATGAGTTTCTCAAGATTGGTAACAGATAGAAACAAGAGAAAGTACACAGTGATTCATCTACCTAGAAAAGTTACAGAGGCTTACACAGAGAAAACCAAGTATAAGTACAAGAAAATAAGAGAGACTTAGAAAACTGGTAAAACCTACATTGTTGATAGAGTTGGGAGTACTTAGCACTGTGAAAACAGCACTTTCGCAGAAAGAAATCTACTTCTCTAAGACTGGGAAACAGTGAACAGAGAATGTATGAGTTTCTCAAGATTGGTAACAGATAGAAACAAGAGAAAGTACACAGTGATTCATCTACCTAGAGAAGTTACAGAGGTTTACACAGAGAATTCCAAGTATAAGTACAAGAAAATAAGAGAGACTTAGAAAACTGGTAAAACCTACATTGTTGATGGAGTTGGGAGTACTTAGCACTGTGAAAACAGCACTTTCGCTGAAAGAAATCTACTTCTCTAAGACTGAGAAACAGTGATCAGAGAATGTATGAGTTTCTCAAGATTGGTAACAGATAGAAACAAGAGAAAGTACACAGTGATTCATATACCTAGAGAAGTTACATAAGTTTACACAGAGAAGTACATGTGTAAGTACAAGAAAATAAGAGAGACTTAGAAAACTGGTAAAACCTACATTGTGGATAGAGTTGGGAGTACTTAGCTCTGTTAAACAGCACTTTCTCAGAAAGAAATCTACTTCTCTAACACTGGGAAACAGTGAACAGAGAATGTATGAGTTTCTCAAGATTGGTAACAGATAGAAACAAGAGAAAGTACACAGTGATTCATCTACCTAGAAAAGTTACAGAGGATTACACAGAGAAAACCAAGTATAAGTACAAGAAAATAAGAGAGACTTAGAAAACTGGTAAAACCTACATTGTTGAGAGAGTTGGGAGTACTTAGCACTGTGAAAACAGCACTTTCGCCGAAGGAAATTTAGTTCTCTAAGTCCGTGAAACAGTGAACAGAGAATGTATGAGTTTCCTAAGTTTGGTAACAGATAGAAACAAGAGAAAGTACACAGTGATTCATCTACCTAGAAAAGTTACAGAGGTTTACACAGAGAATTCCAAGGATAAGTACAAGAAAATAAGAGAGACTTAGAAAATCGGTAAAACCTACATTGTTGATAGAGTTGGGAATACTTAGCACTGTGAAAACAGTACTTTCGCAGAAAGAAATCTACTTCCCTAACACTGGGAAACAGTGAACAGAGAATGAATGAGTTTCTCAAGATTGGTAACAGATAGAAACAAGAGAAAGTACACAGTGTTTCATCTACCTAGAGAAGTTACAGAGATTTACACAGAGAATTCCAAGTATAAGTACAAGAATATAAGAGAGACTTAGAAAACTCGTAAAACCTACATTGTTGATAGAGTTGTGAGTACTTAGCACTGTGAAAACAGCACTTTCGCCGAAGGAAATTTAGTTCTCTAAGTCCGTGAAACAGTGAACAGAGAATGTATGAGTTTCTCAAGTTTGGTAACAGATAGAAACAAGCGAAAGTACACAGTGATTCATCTACCTAGAAAAGTTACAGAGGTTTACACAGAGAATTCCAAGGATAAGTACAAGAAAATAAGAGAGACTTAGAAAACTGGTAAAACCTACATTGTTGATAGAGTTGGGAGTACTTAGCACTGTGAAAACAGCACTTTCGCCGAAGGAAATTTAGTTCTCTAAGTCCGTGAAACAGTGAACAGAGAATGTATGAGTTTCTCAAGTTTGGTAACAGATAGAAACAAGCGAAAGTACACAGTGATTCATCTACCTAGAAAAGTTACAGAGGTTTACACAGAGCATTCTAAGGATAAGTACAAGAAAATACGAGAGACTTAGAAAACTGGTAAAACCTACATTGTTGATAGAGTTGGGAGTACTTAGCACTGTGAAAACAGCACTTTCGCCGAAGGAAATTTAGTTCTCTAAGTCCGTGAAACAGTGAACAGAGAATGTATGAGTTTCTCAAGTTTGGTAACAGATAGAAACAAGCGAAAGTACACAGTGATTCATCTACCTAGAAAAGTTACAGAGGTTTACACAGAGAATTCCAAGGATAAGTACAAGAAAATAAGAGAGACTTAGATAACTGGTAAAACCTACATTGTTGATAGACTTGGGAGTACTTAGCACTGTGAAAACAGCACTTTCGCAGAAAGAAATCTACTTCTCTAAGACTGGGAAACAGTGAACAGAGAATGTATGAGTTTTTCAAGATTGGTAACAGATAGAAACAAGAGAAAGTACACAGTGATTCATATACCTAGAGAAGTTACAGAGGTTTACACAGAGAATTCCAAGTATAAGTACAAGTAAATAAGAGAGACTTAGAAAACTGGTAAAACCTACATTGTTGATAGAGTTGGGAGTACTTAGCACTGTGAAAACAGCACATTCGCCGAAGGAAATTTAGTTCTCTAAGTCCGTGAAACAGTGAACAGAGAATGTATGAGTTTCTCAAGTTTGGTAACAGATAGAAACAAGCGAAAGTACACAGTGTTTCATCTACCTAGAAAAGTTACAGAAGTTTACACAGAGAATTCCAAGTATAAGTACAAGAAAATAAGAGAGACTTAGAAAACTGTTAAAACGTACATTGTTGATAGAGTTGGGAGTACTTAGCACTGTGAAAACAGCACTTTCGCGGAAGGAAATTTAGTTCTCTAAGTCCGTGAAACAGTGAACAGAGAATGTATGAGTTTCTCAAGTTTGGTAACAGATAGAAACAAGCGAAAGTACACAGTGATTCATCTACCTAGAAAAGTTACAGAGGTTTACACAGAGAATTCCAAGGATAACTACAAGAAAATAAGAGAGACTTAGAAAACTGGTAAAACCTACATTGTTGATAGAGTTGGGAGTACATAGCACTGTGAAAACAGCACTTTCGCCGAAGGAAATTTAGTTCTCTAAGTCCGTGAAACAGTGAACAGAGAATGTATGAGTTTCTCAAGTTTGGTAACAGATAGAAACAAGCGAAAGTACACAGTGATTCATCTACCTAGAAAAGTTACAGAGGTTTACACAGAGAATTCCAAGGATAAGTACAAGAAAATAAGAGAGACTTAGAAAACTGGTAAAACCTACATTGTTAATAGAGTTGGGAGTACTTAGCACTGTGAAAACAGCACTTTCTCAGAAAGAAATCTACTTCTCTAACACTGGGAAACAGTGAACAGAGAATGTATGAGTTTCTCAAGATTGGTAACAGATAGAAACAAGAGAAAGTACACAGTGATTCATCTACCTAGAAAAGTTACAGAAGTTTACACAGAGAATTCCAAGTATAAGTACAAGAAAATAAGAGAGACTTAGAAAACCGGTAAAACCTACATTGTTGATAGAGTTGAGAGTACTTAGCACTGTGAAAACAGCACTTTCGCAGAAAGAAATCTACTTCTCTAAGACTGGGAATCAGTGAACAGAGAATGTATGAGTTTCTCAAGATTGGTAACAGATGGAAACAAGAGAAAGTACACAGTGATTCATCTACCTAGAGAAGTTACAGAGGTTTACACAGAGAATTCCAAGTATAAGTACAAGAAAATAAGACAGACTTAGAAAACTGGTAAAACCTACATTGTTGATAGAGTTGGGAGTACTTAGCACTGTGAAAACAGCACTTTCGCCGAAGGAAATTTAGTTCTCTAAGTCCGTGAAACAGTGAACAGAGAATGAATGAGTTTCTCAAGTTTGGTAACAGATAGAAACAAGCGAAAGTACACAGTGATTCATCTACCTAGAAATGTTACAGAGGTTTACACAGAGAATTCCAAGGATAAGTACAAGAAAATTAGAGAGACTTAGAAAACTGGTAATACGTACATTGTTGATAGAGTTGTGAGTACTTAGCACTGTGAAAACAGCACTTTCGCCGAAGGAAATTTAGTTCTCTAAGTCCGGGAAACAGTGAACAGAGAATGAATGAGTTTCTCAAGTTTGGTAACAGATAGAAACAAGCGAAATTACACAGTGATTCATCTACCTAGAAAAGTTACAGAGGTTTACACAGAGAATTCCAAGGATAAGTACAAGAAAATAAGAGAGACTTAGAAAACTGGTAAAACCTACATTGTTGATAGAGTTGGGAGTACTTAGCCCTGTGAAAACAGCACTTTCGCCGAAAGAAATTTAGTTCTCTAAGTCCGTGAATCAGTGAACAGAGAATGTATGAGTTTCTCAAGATTGGTAACAGATAGAAACAAGAGAAAGTACACAGTGATTCATCTACCTAGAAAAGTTACAGAGGCTTACACAGAGAAAACCAAGTATAAGTACAAGAAAATAAGAGAGACTTAGAAAACTGGTAAAACCTACATTGTTGATAGAGTTGGGAGTACTTAGCACTGTGAAAACAGCACTTTCGCAGAAAGAAATCTACTTCTCTAAGACTGGGAAACAGTGAACAGAGAATGTATGAGTTTCTCAAGATTGGTAACAGATAGAAACAAGAGAAAGTACACAGTGATTCATCTACGTAGAGAAGTTACAGAGGTTTACACAGAGAATTCCAAGTATAAGTACAAGAAAATAAGAGAGACTTAGAAAACTGGTAAAACCTACATTGTTGATAGAGTTGGGAGTACTTAGCACTGTGAAAACAGCACTTTCGTCGAAGGAAATTTAGTTCTCTAAGTCCGTGAAACAGTGAACAGAGAATGTATGAGTTTCTCAAGTTTGGTAACAGAAAGAAACAAGCGAAAGTACACACTGATTCATCTACCTAGAAAAGTTACAGAGGTTTACACAGAGAATTCCAAGTATAAGTACAAGAAAATAAAAGAGACTTAGAAAACTGGTAAAACCTACATTGTTGATAGAGTTGGGAGTACTTAGCACTGCGAAAACAGCACTTTCGCGGAAGGAAATTTAGTTCTCTAAGTCCGTGAAACAGTGAACAGAGAATGTATGAGTTTCTCAAGTTTGGTAACAGATAGAAACAAGCGAAAGTACACAGTGATTCATCTACCTAGAAAAGTTACAGAGGTTTACACAGAGAATTCCAAGGATAAGTACAAGAAAATAAGAGAGACTTAGAAAACTGGTAAAACCTACATTGTTGATAGAGTTGGGAGTACATAGCACTGTGAAAACAGCACTTTCGCCGAAGGAAATTTAGTTCTCTAAGTCCGTGAAACAGTGAACAGAGAATGTATGAGTTTCTCAAGTTTGGTAACAGATAGAAACAAGCGAAAGTACACAGTGATTCATCTACCTAGAAAAGTTACAGAGGTTTACACAGAGAATTCCAAGGATAAGTACAAGAAAATAAGAGAGACTTAGAAAACTGGTAAAACCTACATTGTTAATAGAGGTGGGAGTACTTAGCACTGTGAAAACAGCACTTTCGCAGAAAGAAATCTACTTCTCTAACACTGGGAAACAGTGAACAGAGAATGTATGAGTTTCTCAAGATTGGTAACAGATAGAAACAAGAGAAAGTACACAGTGATTCATCTACCTAGAAAAGTTACAGAAGTTTGCACAGAGAATTCCAAGTATAAGTACAAGAAAATAAGAGAGACTTAGAAAACCGGTAAAACCTACATTGTTGATAGAGTTGAGAGTACTTAGCACTGTGAAAACAGCACTTTCGCAGAAAGAAATCTACTTCTCTAAGACTGGGAATCAGTGAACAGAGAATGTATGAGTTTCTCAAGATTGGTAACAGATAGAAACAAGAGAAAGTACACAGTGATTCATATACCTAGAGAAGTTACAGAGGTTTACACAGAGAATTCCAAGTATAAGTACAAGTAAATAAGACATACTTAGAAAACTGGTAAAACATACATTGTTGATAGAGTTGGGAGTACTTAGCACTGTGAAAACAGCACATTCGCCGAAGGAAATTTAGTTCTCTAAGTCCGTGAAACAGTGAACAGAGAATGTATGACTTTCTCAAGTTTGGTAACAGATAGAAACAAGCGAAAGTACACAGTGATTCATCTACCTAGAAAAGTTACAGAGGTTTACACAGAGAATTCCAAGGATAAGTACAAGAAAATAAGAGAGACTTAGAAAACTGGTAAAACCTACATTGTTGATAGAGTTGGGAGTACTTAGCACTGTGAAAACAGCACTTTCGCCGAAGGAAATTTAGTTCTCTAAGTCCGTGAAACAGTGAACAGAGAATGTATGAGTTTCTCAAGTTTGGTAACAGATAGAAACAAGCGAAAGTACACAGTGATTCATCTACCTAGAAAAGTTACAGAGGTTTACACAGAGCATTCTAAGGATAAGTACAAGAAAATACGAGAGACTTAGAAAACTGGTAAAACCTACATTGTTGATAGAGTTGGGAGTACTTAGCACTGTGAAAACAGCACTTTCGCCGAAGGAAATTTAGTTCTCTAAGTCCGTGAAACAGTGAACAGAGAATGTATGAGTTTCTCAAGTTTGGTAACAGATAGAAACAAGCGAAAGTACACAGTGATTCATCTACCTAGAAAAGTTACAGAGGTTTACACAGAGAATTCCAAGGATAAGTACAAGAAAATAAGAGAGACTTAGATAACTGGTAAAACCTACATTGTTGATAGACTTGGGAGTACTTAGCACTGTGAAAACAGCACTTTCGCAGAAAGAAATCTACTTCTCTAAGACTGGGAAACAGTGAACAGAGAATGTATGAGTTTTTCAAGATTGGTAACAGATAGAAAAAAGAGAAAGTACACAGTGATTCATATACCTAGAGAAGTTACAGAGGTTTACACAGAGAATTCCAAGTATAAGTACAAGTAAATAAGAGAGACTTAGAAAACTGGTAAAACCTACATTGTTGATAGAGTTGGGAGTACTTAGCACTGTGAAAACAGCACATTCGCCGAAGGAAATTTAGTTCTCTAAGTCCGTGAAACAGTGAACAGAGAATGTATGAGTTTCTCAAGTTTGGTAACAGATAGAAACAAGCGAAAGTACACAGTGTTTCATCTACCTAGAAAAGTTACAGAAGTTTACACAGAGAATTCCAAGTATAAGTACAAGAAAATAAGAGAGACTTAGAAAACTGTTAAAACGTACATTGTTGATAGAGTTGGGAGTACCTAGCACTGTGAAAACAGCACTTTCGCGGAAGGAAATTTAGTTCTCTAAGTCCGTGAAACAGTGAACAGAGAATGTATGAGTTTCTCAAGTTTGGTAACAGATAGAAACAAGCGAAAGTACACAGTGATTCATCTACCTAGAAAAGTTACAGAGGTTTACACAGAGAATTCCAAGGATAACTACAAGAAAATAAGAGAGACTTAGAAAACTGGTAAAACCTACATTGTTGATAGAGTTGGGAGTACATAGCACTGTGAAAACAGCACTTTCGCCGAAGGAAATTTAGTTCTCTAAGTCCGTGAAACAGTGAACAGAGAATGTATGAGTTTCTCAAGTTTGGTAACAGATAGAAACAAGCGAAAGTACACAGTGATTCATCTACCTAGAAAAGTTACAGAGGTTTACACAGAGAATTCCAAGGATAAGTACAAGAAAATAAGAGAGACTTAGAAAACTGGTAAAACCTACATTGTTAATAGAGTTGGGAGTACTTAGCACTGTGAAAACAGCACTTTCTCAGAAAGAAATCTACTTCTCTAACACTGGGAAACAGTGAACAGAGAATGTATGAGTTTCTCAAGATTGGTAACAGATAGAAACAAGAGAAAGTACACAGTGATTCATCTACCTAGAAAAGTTACAGAAGTTTACACAGAGAATTCCAAGTATAAGTACAAGAAAATAAGAGAGACTTAGAAAACCGGTAAAACCTACATTGTTGATAGAGTTGAGAGTACTTAGCACTGTGAAAACAGCACTTTCGCAGAAAGAAATCTACTTCTCTAAGACTGGGAATCAGTGAACAGAGAATGTATGAGTTTCTCAAGATTGGTAACAGATGGAAACAAGAGAAAGTACACAGTGATTCATCTACCTAGAGAAGTTACAGAGGTTTACACAGAGAATTCCAAGTATAAGTACAAGAAAATAAGACAGACTTAGAAAACTGGTAAAACCTACATTGTTGATAGAGTTGGGAGTACTTAGCACTGTGAAAACAGCACTTTCGCCGAAGGAAATTTAGTTCTCTAAGTCCGTGAAACAGTGAACAGAGAATGAATGAGTTTCTCAAGTTTGGTAACAGATAGAAACAAGCGAAAGTACACAGTGATTCATCTACCTAGAAATGTTACAGAGGTTTACACAGAGAATTCCAAGGATAAGTACAAGAAAATTAGAGAGACTTAGAAAACTGGTAATACGTACATTGTTGATAGAGTTGTGAGTACTTAGCACTGTGAAAACAGCACTTTCGCCGAAGGAAATTTAGTTCTCTAAGTCCGGGAAACAGTGAACAGAGAATGAATGAGTTTCTCAAGTTTGGTAACAGATAGAAACAAGCGAAATTACACAGTGATTCATCTACCTAGAAAAGTTACAGAGGTTTACACAGAGAATTCCAAGGATAAGTACAAGAAAATAAGAGAGACTTAGAAAACTGGTAAAACCTACATTGTTGATAGAGTTGGGAGTACTTAGCCCTGTGAAAACAGCACTTTCGCCGAAAGAAATTTAGTTCTCTAAGTCCGTGAATCAGTGAACAGAGAATGTATGAGTTTCTCAAGATTGGTAACAGATAGAAACAAGAGAAAGTACACAGTGATTCATCTACCTAGAAAAGTTACAGAGGCTTACACAGAGAAAACCAAGTATAAGTACAAGAAAATAAGAGAGACTTAGAAAACTGGTAAAACCTACATTGTTGATAGAGTTGGGAGTACTTAGCACTGTGAAAACAGCACTTTCGCAGAAAGAAATCTACTTCTCTAAGACTGGGAAACAGTGAACAGAGAATGTATGAGTTTCTCAAGATTGGTAACAGATAGAAACAAGAGAAAGTACACAGTGATTCATCTACGTAGAGAAGTTACAGAGGTTTACACAGAGAATTCCAAGTATAAGTACAAGAAAATAAGAGAGACTTAGAAAACTGGTAAAACCTACATTGTTGATAGAGTTGGGAGTACTTAGCACTGTGAAAACAGCACTTTCGTCGAAGGAAATTTAGTTCTCTAAGTCCGTGAAACAGTGAACAGAGAATGTATGAGTTTCTCAAGTTTGGTAACAGAAAGAAACAAGCGAAAGTACACACTGATTCATCTACCTAGAAAAGTTACAGAGGTTTACACAGAGAATTCCAAGTATAAGTACAAGAAAATAAAAGAGACTTAGAAAACTGGTAAAACCTACATTGTTGATAGAGTTGGGAGTACTTAGCACTGCGAAAACAGCACTTTCGCGGAAGGAAATTTAGTTCTCTAAGTCCGTGAAACAGTGAACAGAGAATGTATGAGTTTCTCAAGTTTGGTAACAGATAGAAACAAGCGAAAGTACACAGTGATTCATCTACCTAGAAAAGTTACAGAGGTTTACACAGAGAATTCCAAGGATAAGTACAAGAAAATAAGAGAGACTTAGAAAACTGGTAAAACCTACATTGTTGATAGAGTTGGGAGTACATAGCACTGTGAAAACAGCACTTTCGCCGAAGGAAATTTAGTTCTCTAAGTCCGTGAAACAGTGAACAGAGAATGTATGAGTTTCTCAAGTTTGGTAACAGATAGAAACAAGCGAAAGTACACAGTGATTCATCTACCTAGAAAAGTTACAGAGGTTTACACAGAGAATTCCAAGGATAAGTACAAGAAAATAAGAGAGACTTAGAAAACTGGTAAAACCTACATTGTTAATAGAGGTGGGAGTACTTAGCACTGTGAAAACAGCACTTTCGCAGAAAGAAATCTACTTCTCTAACACTGGGAAACAGTGAACAGAGAATGTATGAGTTTCTCAAGATTGGTAACAGATAGAAACAAGAGAAAGTACACAGTGATTCATCTACCTAGAAAAGTTACAGAAGTTTGCACAGAGAATTCCAAGTATAAGTACAAGAAAATAAGAGAGACTTAGAAAACCGGTAAAACCTACATTGTTGATAGAGTTGAGAGTACTTAGCACTGTGAAAACAGCACTTTCGCAGAAAGAAATCTACTTCTCTAAGACTGGGAATCAGTGAACAGAGAATGTATGAGTTTCTCAAGATTGGTAACAGATAGAAACAAGAGAAAGTACACAGTGATTCATATACCTAGAGAAGTTACAGAGGTTTACACAGAGAATTCCAAGTATAAGTACAAGTAAATAAGACATACTTAGAAAACTGGTAAAACATACATTGTTGATAGAGTTGGGAGTACTTAGCACTGTGAAAACAGCACATTCGCCGAAGGAAATTTAGTTCTCTAAGTCCGTGAAACAGTGAACAGAGAATGTATGACTTTCTCAAGTTTGGTAACAGATAGAAACAAGCGAAAGTACACAGTGATTCAACTACCTAGAAAAGTTACAGAGGTTTACACAGAGAATTCCAAGTATAAGTACAAGAAAATAAGAGAGACTTAGAAAACTGGTAAAACCTACATTGTTGATAGAGTTGGGAGTACTTAGCACTGTGAAAACAGTACATTCGCCGAAGGAAATTTAGTTCTCTAAGTCCGTGAAACAGTGAACAGAGAATGTATGAGTTTCTCAAGATTGGTAACAGATAGAAACAAGAGAAAGTACACAGTGATTCATCTACCTAGAAAAGTTACAGAGGTTTACACAGAGAATTCCAAGTATAAGTACAAGAAAATAAGAGAGACTTAGAAAACTGGTAAAACCGACATTGTTGATAGAGTTGGGAGTACTTAGCACTGTGAAAACAGCACTTTCGCAGAAAGAAATCTACTTCTCTAAGACTGGGAAACAGTGAACAGAGAATGTATGAGTTTCTCAAGATTGGTAACAGATAGAAACAAGAGAAAGTACACAGTGATTCATCTACCTAGAGAAGTTACAGAGGTTTACACAGAGAATTCCAAGTATAAGTACAAGAAAATAAGAGAGACTTAGAAAACTGGTAAAACCTACATTGTTGATAGAGTTGGGAGTACTTAGCACTGTGAAAACAGCACTTTCGCCGAAGGAAATTTAGTTCTCTAAGTCCGTGAAACAGTGAACAGAGAATGTATGAGTTTCTCAAGTTTGGTAACAGAAAGAAACAAGGGAAGTACACACTGATTCATCTACCTAGAAAAGTTACAGAGGTTTACACAGAGAATTCCAAGGATAAGTACAAGAAAATAAGAGAGACTTAGAAAACTGGTAAAACCTACATTGTTGATAGAGTTGGGAGTACTTAGCACTGTGAAAACAGCACTTTCGCCGAAGAAAATTTAGTTCTCTAAGTCCGTGAAACAGTGAACAGAGAATGTATGAGTTTCTCAAGTTTGGTAACAGATAGAAACAAGGGAAAGTACACAGTGATTCATCTACCTAGAAAAGTTACAGAGGTTTACACAGAGAATTCCAAGGATAAGTACAAGAAAATAAGAGAGACTTAGAAAACTGGTAAAACCTACATTGTTGATAGAGTTGGGAGTACTTAGCCCTGTGAAAACAGCACTTTCGCCGAAAGAAATTTAGTTCTCTAAGTCCGTGAATCAGTGCACAGAGAATGTATGAGTTTCTCAAGATTGGTAACAGATAGAAACAAGAGAAAGTACACAGTGATTCATCTACCTAGAAAAGTTACAGAGGTTTACACAGAGAAAACCAAGTATAAGTACAAGAAAATAAGAGAGACTTAGAAAACTGGTAAAACCTACATTGTTGATAGAGTTGGGAGTACTTAGCACTGTGAAAACAGCACTTTCGCAGAAAGAAATCTACTTCTCTAAGACTGGGAAACAGTGAACAGAGAATGTATGAGTTTCTCAAGATTGGTAACAGATAGAAACAAGAGAAAGTACACAGTGATTCATCTACCTAGAGAAGTTACAGAGGTTTACACAGAGAATTCCAAGTATAAGTACAAGAAAATGAGAGACTTAGAAAACTGGTAAAACCTACATTGTTGATAGAGTTGGGAGTACTTAGCACTGTGAAAACAGCACTTTCGCCGAAGGAAATTTAGTTCTCTAAGTCCGTGAAACAGTGAACAGAGAATGTATGAGTTTCTCAAGTTTGGTAACAGAAAGAAACAAGCGAAAGTACACACTGATTCATCTACCTAGAAAAGTTACAGAGGTTTACACAGAGAATTCCAAGTATAAGTACAAGAAAATAAAAGAGACTTAGAAAACTGGTAAAACCTACATTGTTGATAGAGTTGGGAGTACTTAGCACTGTGAAAACAGCACTTTCGCCGAAGGAAATTTAGTTCTCTAAGTCCGTGAAACAGTGAACAGAGAATGTATGAGTTTCTCAAGTTTAGTAACAGATAGAAACAAGCGAAAGTACACAGTGATTCATCTACCTAGAAAAGTTACACAGGTTTACCCAGAGAATTCCAAGGATAAGTACAATAAGAGAGACTTAGAAAACTGGTAAAACCTACATTGTTGATAGAGTTGGGAGTACATAGCACTGTGAAAACACCACTTTCGCCGAAGGAAATTTAGTTCTCTAAGTCCGTGAAACAGTGAACAGAGAATGTATGAGTTTCTCAAGTTTGGTAACAGATAGAAACAAGCAAAAGTACACAGTGATTGATCTACCTAGAAAAGTTACAGAGGTTTACACAGAGAATTCCAAGGATAAGTACAAGAAAATAAGAGAGACTTAGAAAACTGGTAAAACCTACATTGTTGATAGAGTTGGGAGTACTTAGCACTGTGAAAACAGCACTTTCGCAGAAAGAACTCTACTTCTCTAACACTGGAAACAGTGACCAGAGAATGTATGAGTTTCTCAAGATTGGTAACAGATAGAAACAAGAGAAAGTACACAGTGATTCATATACCTAGAGAAGTTACAGAGGTTTACACAGAGAATTCCAAGTATAAGTACAAGTAAATAAGATATACTTAGAAAACTGGTAAAACATACATTGTTGATAGAGTTGGGAGTACTTAGCACTGTGAAAACAGCACATTCGCCGAAGGAAATTTAGTTCTCTAAGTCCGTGAAACAGTGAACAGAGAATGTATGACTTTCTCAAGTTTGGTAACAGATAGAAACAAGCGAAAGTACACAGTGATTCAACTACCTAGAAAAGTTACAGAGGTTTACACAGAGAATTCCAAGTATAAGTACAAGAAAATAAGAGAGACTTAGAAAACTGGTAAAACCTACATTGTTGATAGAGTTGGGAGTACTTAGCACTGTGAAAACAGTACATTCGCCGAAGGAAATTTAGTTCTCTAAGTCCGTGAAACAGTGAACAGAGAATGTATGAGTTTCTCAAGATTGGTAACAGATAGAAACAAGAGAAAGTACACAGTGATTCATCTACCTAGAAAAGTTACAGAGGTTTACACAGAGAATTCCAAGGATAAGTACAAGAAAATAAGAGAGACTTAGAAAACTGGTAAAACCTACATTGTTAATAGAGTTGGGAGTACTTAGCACTGTGAAAACAGCACTTTCGCAGAAACAAATCTACTTCTCTAACACTGGGAAACAGTGAACAGAAAATGTATGAGTTTCTCAAGATTGGTAACAGATAGAAACAAGAGAAAGTACACAGTGATTCATCTACAGAGAAAAGTTACAGAGGTTTACACAGAGAATTCCAAGTATAAGTACAAGAAAATAAGAGAGACTTAGAAAACTGGTAAAACCGACATTGTTGATAGAGTTGGGAGTACTTAGCACTGTGAAAACAGCACTTTCGCAGAAAGAAATCTACTTCTCTAAGACTGGGAAACAGTGAACAGAGAATGTATGAGTTTCTCAAGATTGGTAACAGATAGAAACAAGAGAAAGTACACAGTGATTCATATACCTAGAGAAATTACAGAGGTTTACACAGAGAATTCCAAGTGTAAGTACAAGAAAATAAGAGAGACTTAGAAAACCGGTAAAACCTACATTGTTGATAGAGTTGGGAGTACTTAGCACTGTGAAAACAGCACTTTCGCAGAAAGAAATCTACTTCCCTAACACTGGGAAACAGTGAACAGAGAATGTGTGAGGTTCTCCAGATTGGTAAGAGATAGAAACAAGAGAAAATACACAGTGATTCATATACCTAGAGAAGTTACAGAGGTTTACACAGAGAATTCCAAGGATAAGTACAAGAAAATAAGAGAGACTTAGAAAACTGGTAAAACCTACATTGTTGATAGAGTTGGGAGTACTTAGCACTGTAAAAACAGCACTTTCGCGGAAGGAAATTTAGTTCTCTAAGTCCGTGAAACAGTGAACAGAGAATGTATGAGTTTCTCAAGTTTGGTAACAGAAAGAAACAAGCGAAAGTACACAGTGATTCATCTACCTAGAAAAGTTACAGAGGTTTACACAGAGAATTCCAAGGATAAGTACAAGAAAATAAGAGAGACTTAGAAAACTGGTAAAACCTACATTGTTGATAGAGTTGGGAGTACTTAGCACTGTGAAAACAGCACTTTCGCAGAAAGAAATCTACTTCTCTAACACTGGGAAACAGTGAACAGACAATGTATGAGTTTCTCAAGATTGGTAACAGATAGAAACAAGAGAAAGTACACAGTGATTCATCTACCTAGAGAAGTTACAGAGGTTTACACAGAGAATTCCAAGTATAAGTACAAGAAAATAAGAGAGACTTAGAAAACTGGTAAAACCTACATTGTTGATAGAGTTGGGAGTACTTAGCACTGTGAAAACAGCACTTTCGCCGAAGGAAATTTAGTTCTCTAAGTCCGTGAAACAGTGAACAGAGAATGTATGAGTTTCTCAAGTTTGGTAACAGATAGAAACAAGAGAAATTACACAGTGATTCATCTACCTAGAAAAGTTACAGAGGTTTACACAGAGAATTCCAAGGATAAGTACAAGAAAATTAGAGAGACTTAGAAAACTGGTAAAACCTACATTGTTGATAGAGTTGGGAGTACTTAGCACTGTGAAAACAGCAGTTTCGCCGAAGGAAATTTAGTTCTCTAAGTCCGTGAAACCGTGAACAGAGAATGTATGAGTTTCTCAAGTTTGGTAACAGATAGAAACAAGCGAAAGTACACAGTGATTCATCTACCTAGAAAAGTTACAGAGGTTTACACAGAGAATTCCAAGGATAAGTACAAGAAAATAAGAGAGACTTTGAAAACTGGTAAAACCTACATTGTTGATAGAGTTGGGAGTACTTAGCACTGTGAAAACAGCACTTTCGCCGAAGGAAATTTAGTTCTCTAAGTCCGTGAAGCAGTGAACAGAGAATGTATGAGTTTCTCAAGTTTGGTAACAGATAGAAACAAGCGAAAGTGCACAGTGATTCATCTACCTAGAAAAGTTACAGAGGTTTACACAGAGAATTCCAAGGATAAGTACAAGAAAATAAGAGAGACTTAGAAAACTGGTAAAACCTACATTGTTGATAGACTTGGGAGTACTTAGCACTGTGAAAACAGCACTTTCGCAGAAAGAAATCTACTTCTCTAAAACTGGGAAACAGTGAACAGAGAATGTATGAGTTTCTCAAGATTGGTAAGAGATAGAAACAAGAGAAAGTACACAGTGATTCATCTACCTAGAAAAGTTACAGAGGTTTACACAGAGAATTCCAAGTATAAGTACAAGAATATAAGAGAGACTTAGAAAACCGGTAAAACCTACATTGTTGATAGAGTTGGGAGTACTTAGCACTGTGAAAACAGCACTTTCGCAGAAAGAAATCTACTTCTCTAAAACTGGGAAACAGTGAACAGAGAATGTATGAGTTTCTCAAGATTGGTAACAGATAAAAACAAGAAAAAATACACAGTGATTCATATACCTAGAGAAATTACAGAGGTTCACACAGAGAATTCCAAGTGTAAGTACAAGAAAATAAGAGAGACTTAGAAAACCGGTAAAACCTACATTGTTGATAGAGTTGGGAGTACTTAGCACTGTGAAAACAGCACTTTCGCAGAACGAAATCTACTTCTCTAACACTGGGAAACAGTGAACAGAGAATGTGTGAGTTTCTCCAGATTGGTAACAGATAGAAACAAGAGAAAGTACACAGTGATTCATCTACCTAGAAAAGTTACAGAGGTTTACACAGAGAATTCCAAGGATAAGTACAAGAAAATAAGAGAGACTTAGAAAACAGGTAAAACCTACATTGTTGACAGAGTTGGGAGTACTTAGCACTGTGAAAACAGCACTTTCGCCGAAAGAAATTTAGTTCTCTAAGTCCGTGAAACAGTAAACAGAGAATGTATGAGTTTCTCAAGTTTGGTAACAGATAGAAACAAGCGAAAGTACACAGTGATTCATCTACCTAGAAAAGTTACAGAGGTTTACACAGAGAATTCCAAAGATAAGTACAAGAAAATAAGAGAGACTTAGAAACCTGGTAAAACCTACATTGTTAATAGAGTTGGGAGTACTTAGCACTGTGAAAACAGCACTTTCGCAGAAAGAAATCTACTTCTCTAACACTGGGAAACAGTGAACAGAGAATGTATGAGTTTCTCAAGATTGGTAACAGATAGAAACAAGAGAAAGTACACAGTGATTCATCTACCTAGAAACGTTACAGAGGTTTACACAGAGAATTCCAAAGATAAGTACAAGAAAATAAGAGAGACTTAGAAAACTGGTAAAACCTACATTGTTGATACAGTTGGGAGTACTTAGCACTGTGAGAACAGCACTTTCGCCGCAGGAAATTTAGTTCTCTAAGTCCGTGAAACAGTGAACAGAGAATGTATGAGTTTCTCCAGTTTCGTAACAGATAGAAACAACCGAAAGTACACAGTGATTCATCTACCTAGAAAAGTTACAGAGGTTTACACAGAGAATTCCAAGTATAAGTACAAGAAAATAAGAGAGACTTAGAAAACCGGTAAAACCTGCATTGTTGATAGAGTTGGGAGTACTTAGCACTGTGAAAACAGCACTTTCGCAGAAAGAAATCTACTTCTCTAAGACTGGGAAACAGTGAACAGAGAATGTATGAGTTTCTCAAGATTGGTAACAGATAGAAACAAGAGAAAGTACACAGTGATTCATCTACCTAGAGAAGTTACAGAGGTTTACACAGAGAATTCCAAGTATAAGTACAAGAAAATAAGAGAGACTTAGAAAACTGGTAAAACCTACATTGTTGATAGAGTTGGGAGTACTTAGCACTGTGAAAACAGCACTTTCGCCGAAGGAAATTTAGTTCTCTAAGTCCGTGAAACAGTGAACAGAGAATGTATGAGTTTCTCAAGTTTGGTAACAGAAAGAAACAAGCGAAAGTACACACTGATTCATCTACCTAGAAAAGTTACAGAGGTTTACACAGAGAATTCCAAGTATAAGTACAAGAAAATAAAAGAGACTTAGAAAACTGGTAAAACCTACATTGTTGATAGAGTTGGGAGTACTTAGCACTGTGAAAACAGCACTTTCGCGGAAGGAAATTTAGTTCTCTAAGTCCGTGAAACAGTGAACAGAGAATGTATGAGTTTCTCAAGTTTGGTAACAGATAGAAACAAGCGAAAGTACACAGTGATTCATCTACCTAGAAAAGTTACAGAGGTTTACACAGAGAATTCCAAGGATAAGTACAAGAAAATAAGAGAGACTTAGAAAACTGGTAAAACCTACATTGTTGATAGAGTTGGGAGTACATAGCACTGTGAAAACAGCACTTTCGCCGAAGGAAATTTAGTTCTCTAAGTCCGTGAAACAGTGAACAGAGAATGTATGAGTTTCTCAAGTTTGGTAACAGATAGAAACAAGCGAAAGTACACAGTGATTCATCTACCTAGAAAAGTTACAGAGGTTTACACAGAGAATTCCAAGGATAAGTACAAGAAAATAAGAGAGACTTAGAAAACTGGTAAAACCTACATTGTTAATAGAGTTGGGAGTACTTAGCACTGTGAAAACAGCACTTTCGCAGAAAGAAATCTACTTCTCTAACACTGGGAAACAGTGAACAGAGAATGTATGAGTTTCTCAAGATTGGTAACAGATAGAAACAAGAGAAAGTACACAGTGATTCATCTACCTAGAAAAGTTACAGAAGTTTACACAGAGAATTCCAAGTATAAGTACAAGAAAATAAGAGAGACTTAGAAAACCGGTAAAACCTACATTGTTGATAGAGTTGAGAGTACTTAGCACTGTGAAAACAGCACTTTCGCAGAAAGAAATCTACTTCTCTAAGACTGGGAATCAGTGAACAGAGAATGTATGAGTTTCTCAAGATTGGTAACAGATGGAAACAAGAGAAAGTACACGGTGATTCATCTACCTAGAGAAGTTACAGAGGTTTACACAGAGAATTCCAAGTATAAGTACAAGAAAATAAGACAGACTTAGAAAACTGGTAAAACCTACATTGTTGATAGAGTTGGGAGTACTTAGCACTGTGAAAACAGCACTTTCGCCGAAGGAAATTTAGTTCTGTAAGTCCGTGAAACAGTGAACAGAGAATGAATGAGTTTCTCAAGTTTGGTAACAGATAGAAACAAGCGAAACTACACAGTGATTCATCTACCTAGAAATGTTACAGAGGTTTACACAGAGAATTCCAAGGATAAGTACAAGAAAATTAGAGAGACTTAGAAAACTGGTAATACGTACATTGTTGATAGAGTTGTGAGTACTTAGCACTGTGAAAACAGCACTTTCGCCGAAGGAAATTTAGTTCTCTAAGTCCGTGAAACAGTGAACAGAGAATGAATGAGTTTCTCAAGTTTGGTAACAGATAGAAACTAGCGAAAGTACACAGTGATTCATCTACCTAGAAAAGTTACAGAGGTTTACACAGAGAATTCCAAGGATAAGTACAAGAAAATAAGAGAGACTTAGAAAACTGGTAAAACCTACATTGTTGATAGAGTTGGGAGTACTTAGCCCTGTGAAAACAGCACTTTCGCCCAAAGAAATTTAGTTCTCTAAGTCCGTGAATCAGTGAACAGAGAATGTATGAGTTTCTCAAGATTGGTAACAGATAGAAACAAGAGAAAGTACACAGTGATTCATCTACCTAGAAAAGTTACAGAGGTTTACACAGAGAAAACCAAGTATAAGTACAAGAAAATAAGAGAGACTTAGAAAACTGGTAAAACCTACATTGTTGATAGAGTTGGGAGTACTTAGCACTGTGAAAACAGCACTTTCGCAGAAAGAAATCTACTTCTCTAAGACTGGGAAACAGTGAACAGAGAATGTATGAGTTTCTCAAGATTGGTAACAGATAGAAACAAGAGAAAGTACACAGTGATTCATCTACCTAGAGAAGTTACAGAGGTTTACACAGAGAATTCCAAGTATAAGTACAAGAAAATAAGAGAGACTTAGAAAACTGGTAAAACCTACATTGTTGATAGAGTTGGGAGTACTTAGCACTGTGAAAACAGCACTTTCGCCGAAGGAAATTTAGTTCTCTAAGTCCGTGAAACAGTGAACAGAGAATGTATGAGTTTCTCAAGTTTGGTAACAGAAAGAAACAAGCGAAAGTACACACTGATTCATCTACCTAGAAAAGTTACAGAGGTTTACACAGAGAATTCCAAGTATAAGTACAAGAAAATAAAAGAGACTTAGAAAACTGGTAAAACCTACATTGTTGATAGAGTTGGGAGTACTTAGCACTGTGAAAACAGCACTTTCGCCGAAGGAAATTTAGTTCTCTAAGTCCGTGAAACAGTGAACAGAGAATGTATGAGTTTCTCAAGTTTAGTAACAGATAGAAACAAGCGAAAGTACACAGTGATTCATCTACCTAGAAAAGTTACAGAGGTTTACCCAGAGAATTCCAAGGATAAGTACAATAAGAGAGACTTAGAAAACTGGTAAAACCTACATTGTTGATAGAGTTGGGAGTACTTAGCACTGTGAAAACACCACTTTCGCCGAAGGAAATTTAGTTCTCTAAGTCTGTGAAACAGTGAACAGAGAATGTATGAGTTTCTCAAGTTTGGTAACAGATAGAAACAAGCAAAAGTACACAGTGATTGATCTACCTAGAAAAGTTACAGAGGTTTACACAGAGAATTCCAAGGATAAGTACAAGAAAATAAGAGAGACTTAGAAAACTGGTAAAACCTACATTGTTGATAGAGTTGGGAGTACTTAGCACTGTGAAAACAGCACTTTCGCAGAAAGAACTCTACTTCTCTAACACTGGAAACAGTGAACAGAGAATGTATGAGTTTCTCAAGATTGGTAACAGATAGAAACAAGAGAAAGTACACAGTGATTCATATACCTAGAGAAGTTACAGAGGTTTACACAGAGAATTCCAAGTATAAGTACAAGTAAATAAGATATACTTAGAAAACTGGTAAAACATACATTGTTGATAGAGTTGGGAGTACTTAGCACTGTGAAAACAGCACATTCGCCGAAGGAAATTTAGTTCTCTAAGTCCGTGAAACAGTGAACAGAGAATGTATGACTTTCTCAAGTTTGGTAACAGATAGAAACAAGCGAAAGTACACAGTGATTCAACTACCTAGAAAAGTTACAGAGGTTTACACAGAGAATTCCAAGTATAAGTACAAGAAAATAAGAGAGACTTAGAAAACTGGTAAAACCTACATTGTTAATAGAGTTGGGAGTACTTAGCACTGTGAAAACAGCACATTCGCAGAAAGAAATCTACTTCTCTAACACTGGGAAACAGTGAACAGAGAATGTATGAGTTTCTCAAGATTGGTAAGAGATAGAAACAAGAGAAAGTACACAGTGATTCATCTACCTAGAAAAGTTACAGAGGTTTACACAGAGAATTCCAAGGATAAGTACAAGAATATAAGAGAGACTTAGAAAACCGGTAAAACCTACATTGTTGACAGAGTTGGGAGTACTTAGCACTGTGAAAACAGCACTTTCGCAGAAAGAAATCTACTTCTCTAAAACTGGGAAACAGTGAACAGAGAATGTATGAGTTTCTCAAGATTGGTAACAGATAGAAACAAGAAAAAATACACAGTGATTCATATACCTAGAGAAATTACAGAAGTTTACACAGAGAATTCCAAGTGTAAGTACAAGAAAATAAGAGAGACTTAGAAAACCGGTAAAACCTACATTGTTGATAGAGTTGGGAGTACTTAGCACTGTGAAAACAGCACTTTCGCAGAAAGAAATCTACTTCTCTAACACTGGGAAACAGTGAACAGAGAATGTGTGAGGTTCTCCAGATTGGTAAGAGATAGAAACAAGAGAAAGTACACAGTGATTCATATACCTAGAGAAGTTACAGAGGTTTACACAGAGAATTCCAAGGATAAGTACAAGAAAATAAGAGAGACTTAGAAAACTGGTAAAACCTACATTGTTGATAGAGTTGGGAGTACTTAGCACTGTAAAAACAGCACTTTCGCGGAAGGAAATTTAGTTCTCTAAGTCCGTGAAACAGTGAACAGAGAATGTATGAGTTTCTCAAGTTTGGTAACAGAAAGAAACAAGCGAAAGTACACAGTGATTCATCTACCTAGAAAAGTTACAGAGGTTTACACAGAGAATTCCAAGGATAAGTACAAGAAAATAAGAGAGACTTAGAAAACTGGTAAAACCTACATTGTTGATAGAGTTGGGAGTACTTAGCACTGTGAAAACAGCACTTTCGCAGAAAGAAATCTACTTCTCTAACACTGGGAAACAGTGAACAGACAATGTATGAGTTTCTCAAGATTGGTAACAGATAGAAACAAGAGAAAGTACACAGTGATTCATCTACCTAGAGAAGTTACAGAGGTTTACACAGAGAATTCCAAGTATAAGTACAAGAAAATAAGAGAGACTTAGAAAACTGGTAAAACCTACATTGTTGATAGAGTTGGGAGTACTTAGCACTGTGAAAACAGCACTTTCGCCGAAGGAAATTTAGTTCTCTAAGTCCGTGAAACAGTGAACAGAGAATGTATGAGTTTCTCAAGTTTGGTAACAGATAGAAACAAGAGAAAGTACACAGTGATTCATCTACCTAGAAAAGTTACAGAGGTTTACACAGAGAATTCCAAGGATAAGTACAAGAAAATTAGAGAGACTTAGAAAACTGGTAAAACCTACATTGTTGATAGAGTTGGGAGTACTTAGCACTGTGAAAACAGCACTTTCGCCGAAGGAAATTTAGTTCTCTAAGTCCGTGAAACCGTGAACAGAGAATGTATGAGTTTCTCAAGTTTGGTAACAGATAGAAACAAGCGAAAGTACACAGTGATTCATCTACCTAGAAAAGTTACAGAGGTTTACACAGAGAATTCCAAGGATAAGTACAAGAAAATAAGAGAGACTTTGAAAACTGGTAAAACCTACATTGTTGATAGAGTTGGGAGTACTTAGCACTGTGAAAACAGCACTTTCGCCGAAGGAAATTTAGTTCTCTAAGTCCGTGAAGCAGTGAACAGAGAATGTATGAGTTTCTCAAGTTTGGTAACAGATAGAAACAAGCGAAAGTACACAGTGATTCATCTACCTAGAAAAGTTACAGAGGTTTACACAGAGAATTCCAAGGATAAGTACAAGAAAATAAGAGAGACTTAGAAAACTGGTAAAACCTACATTGTTGATAGACTTGGGAGTACTTAGCACTGTGAAAACAGCACTTTCGCAGAAAGAAATCTACTTCTCTAAAACTGGGAAACAGTGAACAGAGAATGTATGAGTTTCTCAAGATTGGTAAGAGATAGAAACAAGAGAAAGTACACAGTGATTCATCTACCTAGAAAAGTTACAGAGGTTTACACAGAGAATTCCAAGTATAAGTACAAGAATATAAGAGAGACTTAGAAAACCGGTAAAACCTACATTGTTGATAGAGTTGGGAGTACTTAGCACTGTGAAAACAGCACTTTCGCAGAAAGAAATCTACTTCTCTAACACTGGGAAACAGTGAACAGAGAATGTATGAGTTTCTCAAGATTGGTAACAGATAGAAACAAGAGAAAGTACACAGTGATTCATATACCTAGAGAAGTTACAGAGGTTTACACAGAGAATTCCAAGGATAAGTACAAGAAAATAAGAGAGACTTAGAAAACTGGTAAAACCTACATTGTTGATACAGTTGGGAGTACTTAGCACTGTGAAAACAGCACGTAGGCCGAAGGAAATTTAGTTCTCTAAGTCCGTGAAACAGTGAACAGAGAATGTATGAGTTTCTCCAGTTTCGTAACAGATAGAAACAACCGAAAGTACACAGTGATTCATCTACCTAGAAAAGTTACAGAGGTTTACACAGAGAATTCCAAGTATAAGTACAAGAAAATAAGAGAGACTGAGAAAACCGGTAAAACCTGCATTGTTGATAGAGTTGGGAGTACTTAGCACTGTGAAAACAGCACTTTCGCAGAAAGAAATCTACTTCTCTAACACTGGGAAACAGTGAACAGAGAATGTATGAGTTTCTCAAGATTGGTAACAGATAGAAACAAGAGAAAGTACACAGTGATTCATATACCTAGAGAAGTTACAGAGCTTTACACAGAGAATTCCAAGTATAAGTACAAGTAAATAAGAGAGACTTAGAAAACTGGTAAAACCTACACTGTTGATAGAGTTGGGAGTACTTAGCACTGTGAAAACAGCACTTTCGCGGAAGGAAATTTATTTCTCTAAGTCCGTGAAACAGTGAACAGAGAATGTATGAGTTTCTCAAGTTTGGTAACAGATAGAAACAAGCGAAAGTACACAGTGATTCATCTACCTAGAAAAGTTACAGAGGTTTACACAGAGAATTCCAAGGATAAGTACAAGAAAATAAGAGAGACTTAGAAAACTGGTAAAACCTACATTGTTGATAGAGTTGGGAGTACTTAGCACTGTGAAAACAGCACTTTCGCAGAAAGAAATCTACTTCTCTAACACTGGGAAACAGTGCACAGAGAATGTCTGAGTTTCTCAAGATTGGTAACAGATAGAAACAAGAGAAAGTACACAGTGATTCATATACCTAGAAAAGTTACAGAAGTTTACACAGAGAATTCCAAGTATAAGTACAAGTAAATAAGAGAGACTTAGAAACCTGGTAAAACCTACATTGTTGATAGAGTTGGGAGTACTTAGCACTGTGAAAACAGCACATTCGCCGAAGGAAATCTCGTTCTCTAAGTCCGTGAAACAGTGAACAGAGAATGTATGAGTTTCTCAAGTTTGGTAACAGATAGAAACAAGCGAAAGTACACAGTGATTCATCTACCTAGAAAAGTTACAGAGGTTTACACAGAGAATTCCAAGGATAAGTACAAGAAAATAAGAGACTTAGAAAACTGGTAAAACCTACATTGTTGATAGAGTTGGCAGTACTTAGCACTGTGAAAACAGCACTTTCGCCGAAGGAAATTTAGTTCTCTAAGTCCGTGAAACAGTGAACAGAGAATGTATGAGTTTCTCAAGTTTGGTAACAGATAGAAACAAGCGAAAGTACACAGTGATTCATCTACCTAGAAAAGTTATAGAGGTTTACACAGAGAATTCCAAGGATAAGTACAAGAAAATAAGAGAGACTTAGAAAACTGGTAAAACCTACACTGTTGATAGAGTTGGGAGTACTTAGCACTGTGAAAACAGCACTTTCGCCGAAGGAAATTTAGTTCTCTAAGTCCGTGAAACAGTGAACAGAGAATGTATGAGTTTCTCAAGTTTGGTAACAGATAGAAACAAGAGAAAGTACACAGTGATTCATCTACCTAGAAAAGTTACAGAGGTTTACACAGAGAATTCCAAGTATAAGTACAAGAAAATAAGAGAGACTTAGAAAACCGGTAAAACCTACATTGTTGATAGAGTTGGGAGTACTTAGCACTGTGAAAACAGCACTTTCGCAGAAAGAAATCTACTTCTCTAACACTGGGAAACAGTGAACAGAGAATGTATGAGTTTCTCAAGATTGGTAACAGATAGAAACAAGAGAAAGTACACAGTGATTCATATACCTAGGGAAGTTACAGACGTTTACACAGAGAATTCCAAGTATAAGTACAAGAAAATAAGAGAGACTTAGAAAACTGGTAAAACCTACATTGTTGATAGAGTTGGGAGTACTTAGCACTGTGAAAACAGCACTTTCGCCGAAAGAAATTTAGTTCTCTAAGTCCGTGAAACAGTGAACAGAGAATGTATGAGTTTCTCAAGATTGGTAACAGATAGAAACAAGAGAAAGTACACAGTGATTCATCTACCTAGAAAAGTTACAGAGGTTTACACAGAGAAAATCAGTATAAGTACAAGAAAATAAGAGAGACTTAGAAAACTGGTAAAACCTACATTGGTGATAGAGTTGGGAGTACTCAGCACTGTGAAAGCAGCACTTTCGCAGAAAGAAATCTACTTCTCTAACACTGGGAAACAGTGAACAGAGAATGTATGAGTTTCTCAAGATTGGTAACAGATAGAAACAAGAGAAAGTACACAGTGATTCATCTACCTAGAGAAGTTACAGAGGTTTACACAGAGAATTCCAAGTATAAGTACAAGAAAATAAGAGAGACTTAGAAAACTGGTAAAACCTACATTGTTGATAGAGTTGGGAGTACTTAGCACTGTGAAAACAGCACTTTCGCCGAAGGAAATTTAGTTCTCTAAGTCCGTGAAACAGTGAACAGAGAATGTATGAGTTTCTCAAGTTTGGTAACAGATAGAAACAAGCGAAAGTACACAGTGATTCATCTACCTAGAAAAGTTACAGAGGTTTACACAGAGAATTCCAAAGATAAGTACAAGAAAATAAGAGAGACTTAGAAACCTGGTAAAACCTACATTGTTAATAGAGTTGGGAGTACTTAGCACTGTGAAAACAGCACTTTCGCAGAAAGAAATCTACTTCTCTAACACTGGGAAACAGTGAACAGAGAATGTATGAGTTTCTCAAGATTGGTAACAGATAGAAACAAGAGAAAGTACACAGTGATTCATCTACCTAGAAACGTTACAGAGGTTTACACAGAGAATTCCAAAGATAAGTACAAGAAAATAAGAGAGACTTAGAAAACTGGTAAAACCTACATTGTTGATACAGTTGGGAGTACTTAGCACTGTGAAAACAGCACTTTCGCCGAAGGAAATTTAGTTCTCTAAGTCCGTGAAACAGTGAACAGAGAATGTATGAGTTTCTCCAGTTTCGTAACAGATAGAAACAACCGAAAGTACACAGTGATTCATCTACCTAGAAAAGTTACAGAGGTTTACACAGAGAATTCCAAGTATAAGTACAAGAAAATAAGAGAGACTTAGAAAACCGGTAAAACCTGCATTGTTGATAGAGTTGGGAGTACTTAGCACTGTGAAAACAGCACTTTCGCAGAAAGAAATCTACTTCTCTAACACTGGGAAACAGTGAACAGAGAATGTATGAGTTTCTCAAGATTGGTAACAGATAGAAACAAGAGAAAGTACACAGTGATTCATATACCTAGAGAAGTTACAGAGCTTTACACAGAGAATTCCAAGTATAAGTACAAGTAAATAAGAGAGACTTAGAAAACTGGTAAAACCTACATTGTTGATAGAGTTGGGAATACTCAGCACTGTGAAAACAGCACATTCGCCGAAGGAAATCTCGTTCTCTAAGTCCGTGAAACAGTGAACAGAGAATGTATGAGTTTCTCAAGTTTGGTAGCAGATAGAAACAAGCGAAAGTACACAGTGATTCATCTACCTAGAAAAGTTACAGAGGTTTACACAGAGAATTCCAAGGATAAGTACAAGAAAATAAGAGAGACTTAGAAAACTGGTAAAACCTACACTGTTGATAGAGTTGGGAGTACTTAGCACTGTGAAAACAGCACTTTCACGGAAGGAAATTTATTTCTCTAAGTCCGTGAAACAGTGAACAGAGAATGTATGAGTTTCTCAAGTTTGGTAACAGATAGAAACAAGCGAAAGTACACAGTGATTCATCTACCTAGAAAAGTTACAGAGGTTTACACAGAGAATTCCAAGGATAAGTACAAGAAAATAAGAGAGACTTAGAAAACTGGTAAAACCTACATTGTTGATAGAGTTGGGAGTACTTAGCACTGTGAAAACAGCACTTTCGCCGAAGGAAATTTAGTTCTCTAAGTCCGTGAAACAGTGAACAGAGAATGTATGAGTTTCTCAAGTTTGGTAACAGATAGAAACAAGCGAAAGTACACAGTGATTCATCTACCTAGAAAAGTTACAGAAGTTTACACAGAGAATTCCAATGATAAGTACAAGAAAATAAGAGAGACTTAGAAAACTGGTAAAACCTACATTGTTAATAGAGTTGGGAGTACTTAGCACTGTGAAAACAGCACTTTCGCAGAAAGAAATCTACTTCTCTAACACTGGGAAACAGTGAACAGAGAATGTATGAGTTTCTCAAGATTGGTAACAGATAGAAACAAGAGAAAGTACACAGTGATTCATATACCTAGAGAAGTTACAGAGGTTTACACAGAGAATTCCAAGGATAAGTACAAGAAAATAAGAGAGACTTAGAAAACTGGTAAAACCTACATTGTTGACAGAGTTGGGAGTACTTAGCACTGTGAAAACAGCACTTTCGCCGAAAGAAATTTAGTTCCCTAAGTCCGTGAAACAGTGAACAGAGAATGTATGAGTTTCTCAAGTTTGGTAACAGATAGAAACAAGCGAAAGTACACAGTGATTCATCTACCTAGAAAAGTTACAGAGGTTTACACAGAGAATTCCAAAGATAAGTACAAGAAAATAAGAGAGACTTAGAAACCTGGTAAAACCTACATTGTTAATAGAGTTGGGAGTACTTAGCACTGTGAAAACAGCACTTTCGCAGAAAGAAATCTACTTCTCTAACACTGGGAAACAGTGAACAGAGAATGTATGAGTTTCTCAAGATTGGTAACAGATAGAAACAAGAGAAAGTACACAGTGATTCATCTACCTAGAAACGTTACAGAGGTTTACACAGAGAATTCCAAAGATAAGTACAAGAAAATAAGAGAGACTTAGAAAACTGGTAAAACCTACATTGTTGATACAGTTGGGAGTACTTAGCACTGTGAAAACAGCACTTTCGCCGAAGGAAATTTAGTTCTCTAAGTCCGTGAAACAGTGAACAGAGAATGTATGAGTTTCTCCAGTTTCGTAACAGATAGAAACAACCGAAAGTACACAGTGATTCATCTACCTAGAAAAGTTACAGAGGTTTACACAGAGAATTCCAAGTATAAGTACAAGAAAATAAGAGAGACTTAGAAAACCGGTAAAACCTGCATTGTTGATAGAGTTGGGAGTACTTAGCACTGTGAAAACAGCACTTTCGCAGAAAGAAATCTACTTCTCTAACACTGGGAAACAGTGAACAGAGAATGTATGAGTTTCTCAAGATTGGTAACAGATAGAAACAAGAGAAAGTACACAGTGATTCATATACCTAGAAAAGTTACAGAGCTTTACACAGAGAATTCCAAGTATAAGTACAAGTAAATAAGAGAGACTTAGAAAACTGGTAAAACCTACATTGTTGATAGAGTTGGGAATACTCAGCACTGTGAAAACAGCACATTCGCCGAAGGAAATCTCGTTCTCTAAGTCCGTGAAACAGTGAACAGAGAATGTATGAGTTTCTCAAGTTTGGTAACAGATAGAAACAAGCGAAAGTACACAGTGATTCATCTACCTAGAAAAGTTACAGAGGTTTACACAGAGAATTCCAAGGATAAGTACAAGAAAATAAGAGAGACTTAGAAAACTGGTAAAACCTACACTGTTGATAGAGTTGGGAGTACTTAGCACTGTGAAAACAGCACTTTCGCGGAAGGAAATTTATTTCTCTAAGTCCGTGAAACAGTGAACAGAGAATGTATGAGTTTCTCAAGTTTGGTAACAGATAGAAACAAGCAAAAGTACACAGTGATTCATCTACCTAGAAAAGTTACAGAGGTTTACACAGAGAATTCCAAGGATAAGTACAAGAAAATAAGAGAGACTTAGAAAACCGGTAAAACCTGCATTGTTGATAGAGTTGGGAGTACTTAGCACTGTGAAAACAGCACTTTCGTCGAAGGAAATGTAGTTCTCTAAGTCCGTGAAACAGTGAAGAGAGAATGTATGAGTTTCTCAAGTTTGGTAACAGATAGAAACAAGCAAAAGTACACAGTGATTCATCTACCTAGAAAAGTTACAGAGGTTTACACAGAGAATTCCAAGGATAAGTACAAGAAAATAAGAGAGACTTAGAAAACTGGTAAAACCTACATTGTTGATACAGTTGGGAGTACTTAGCACTGTGAAAACAGCACTTTCGCCGAAGGAAATTTAGTTCTCTAAGTCCGTGAAACAGTGAACAGAGAATGTATGAGTTTCTCAAGTTTGGTAACAGATAGAAACAAGCGAAAGTACACAGTGATTCAACTACCTAGAAAAGTTACAGAGGTTTACACAGAGAATTCCAAGGATAAGTACAAGAAAATAAGAGAGACTTAGAAAACTGGTAAAACCTACATTGTTGATAGAGTTGGTAGTAGTTAGCACTGTGAAAACAGCACTTTCGCGGAAGGAAATTTAGTTCTCTAAGTCCGTGAAACAGTGAACAGAGAATGTATGAGTTTCTGAAGTTTGGTAACAGAGAGAAACAAGCGAAAGTACACAGTGATTCATCTACCTAGAAAAGTTACAGAGGTTTACACAGAGAATTCCAAGGATAAGTACAAGAAAATAAGAGAGACTTAGAAAACTGGTAAAACCTACATTGTTGATAGAGTTGGGAGTACTTAGCACTGTGAAAACAGCACTTTCGCCGAAGGAAATTTAGTTCTCTAAGTCCGGGAAACAGTGAACAGAGAATGTATGAGTTTCTCAAGTTTGGTAACAGATACAAACAAACGAAAGTACACAGTGATTCATATACCTAGAGAAGTTACAGAGGTTTACACAGAGAATTCCAAGGATAAGTACAAGAAAATAAGAGAGACTTAGAAAACCGGTAAAACCTACATTGTTGATAGAGTTGGGAGTACTTAGCACTGTGAAAACAGCACTTTCGCCGAAGGAAATTTAGTTCTCTAAGTACGTGAAACAGTGAACAGAGAATGTATGAGTTTCTCAAGTTTGGTAACAGATAGAAACAAGCGAAAGTACACAGTGATTCATCTACCTAGAAAAGTTATAGAGGTTTACACAGAGAATTCCAAGGATAAGTACAAGAAAATAAGAGAGACTTAGAAAACTGGTAAAACCTACATTGTTGATAGAGTTGGGAGTACATAGCACTGTGAAAACAGCACATTCGCCGAAGGAAATTTAGTTCTCTAAGTCCGTGAAACAGTGAACAGAGAATGTATGAGTTTCTCAAGTTTGGTAACAGATAGAAACAAGAGAAAGTACACAGTGATTCATCTACCTAGAAAAGTTACAGAGGTTTACACAGAGAATTCCAAGTATAAGTACAAGAAAATAAGAGAGACTTAGAAAACCGGTAAAACCTACATTGTTGATAGAGTTGGGAGTACTTAGCACTGTGAAAACAGCACTTTCGCAGAAAGAAATCTACTTCTCTAACACTGGGAAACAGTGAACAGAGAATGTATGAGTTTCTCAAGATTGGTAACAGATAGAAACAAGAGAAAGTACACAGTGATTCATATACCTAGGGAAGTTACAGACGTTTACACAGAGAATTCCAAGTATAAGTACAAGAAAATAAGAGAGACTTAGAAAACTGGTAAAACCTACATTGTTGATAGAGTTGGGAGTACTTAGCACTGTGAAAACAGCACTTTCGCCGAAAGAAATTTAGTTCTCTAAGTCCGTGAAACAGTGAACAGAGAATGTATGAGTTTCTCAAGATTGGTAACAGATAGAAACAAGAGAAAGTACACAGTGATTCATCTACCTAGAAAAGTTACAGAGGTTTACACAGAGAAAATCAGTATAAGTACAAGAAAATAAGAGAGACTTAGAAAACTGGTAAAACCTACATTGGTGATAGAGTTGGGAGTACTCAGCACTGTGAAAGCAGCACTTTCGCAGAAAGAAATCTACTTCTCTAAGACTGGGAAACAGTGAACAGAGAATGTATGAGTTTCTCAAGATTGGTAACAGATAGAAACAAGAGAAAGTACACAGTGATTCATCTACCTAGAGAAGTTACAGAGGTTTACACAGAGAATTCCAAGTATAAGTACAAGAAAATAAGAGAGACTTAGAAAACTGTTAAAACCTACATTGTTGATAGAGTTGGGAGTACTTAGCACTGTGAAAACAGTACATTCACCGAAGGAAATTTAGTTCTCTAAGTCCCTGAAACAGTGAACAGAGAATGTATGAGTTTCTCAGGTTTGGTAACAGATAGAAACAAGCGAAACTACACAGTGATTCATCTACCTAGAAAAGTTACAGAGATTAACACAGAGAATTCCAAGGATAAGTACAAGAAAAAAAGAGAGACTTAGAAAACTGGTAAAACCTACATTGTTGATAGAGTTGGGAGTACTTAGCACTGTGAAAACAGCACTTAGGCCGAAGGAAATTTAGTTCTCTAAGTCCGTGAAACAGTGAACAGAGAATGTATGAGTTTCTCAAGTTTGGTAACAGATAGAAACAAGCGAAAGTACACAGTGATTCATCTACCTAGAAAAGTTACAGAGGTTTACACAGAGAATTCCAAGGATAAGTACAAGAAAATAAGAGAGACTTAGAAAAATGGTAAAACCTACAATATTAATAGAGTTGGGAGTACTTAGCACTGTGAAAACAGCACGTTCGCAGAAAGAAATCTACTTCTCTAACACAGGGAAACAGTGAACAGAGAATGTATGAGTTTCTCAAGATTGGTAACAGATAGAAACAAGAGAAAGTACACAGTGATTCATCTACCAAGAAAAGTTACAGCGGTTTACACAGAGAATTCCAAGTATAAGTACAAGAAAATAAGAGAGACTTAGAAAACCGGTAAAACCTACATTGTTGATAGAGTTGGGAGTACTTAGCACTGTGAAAACAGCACTTTCGCCGAAGGAAATTTAGTTCTCTAAGTCCGTGAAACAGTGAACAGAGAATGTATGAGTTTCTCAAGTTTGGTAACAGATAGAAACAAGAGAAAGTACACAGTGATTCATCTACCTAGAAAAGTTACAGAGGTTTACACAGAGAATTCCAAGGATAAGTACAAGAAAATAAGAGAGACTTAGAAAACCGGTAAAACCTACATTGTTGATAGAGTTGGGAGTACTTAGCACTGTGAAAACAGCACTTTCGTAGACAGAAATCTACTTCTCTAACACTGGGAAACAGTGAACAGAGAATGTATGAGTTTCTCCAGATTGGTAACAGATAGAAACAAGAGAAAGTACACAGTGATTCATCTACCTAGAAAAGTTACAGAGGTTTACACAGAGAATTCCAAGGATAAGTACAAGAAAATAAGAGAGACTTAGAAAACTGGTAAAACCTACATTGTTGACAGAGTTGGGAGTACTTAGCACTGTGAAAACAGCACTTTCGCTGAAAGAAATTTAGTTCTCTAAGTCCGTGAAACAGTGAACAGAGAATGTATGAGTTTCTCAAGTTTGGTAACAGATAGAAACAAGCGAAAGTACACAGTGATTCATCTACCTAGAAAAGTTACAGAGGTTTACACAGAGAATTCCAAGGATAAGTACAAGAAAATAAGAGAGACTTAGAAAACTGGTAAAACCTACATTGTTGATAGAGTTGGGAGTACTTAACACTGTGAAAACAGCACTTTCGCGGAAGGAAATTTAGTTCTCTAAGTCCGTGAAACAGTGAACAGACAATGTATGAGTTTCTCCAGTTTGGTAACAGATAGAAACAAGCGAAAGTACACAGTGATTCATCTACCTAGAAAAGTTACAGAGGTTTACACAGAGAATTCCAAGTATAAGTACAAGAAAATAAGAGAGACTTAGAAAACTGGTAAAACCTACATTGTTAATAGAGTTGGGAGAACTTAGCACTGTGAAAACAGCACTTTCGCAGAAAGAAATCTACTTCTCTAACACTGGGAAAGAGTGAACAGAGAATGTATGAGTTTCTCAAGATTGGTAACAGATAGAAACAAGACAAAGTACACAGTGATTCATATACCTAGAAAAGTTACAGAGGTTTACACAGAGAATTCCAAGTATAAGTACAAGAAAATAAGAGAGACTTAGAAAACCGGTAAAACCTACATTGTTGATAGAGTTGGGAGTACTTAGCACTGTGAAAACAGCACTTTCGCAGAAAGAAATCTACTTCTCTAACACTGGGAAACAGTGAACAGAGAATGTATGAGTTTCTGAAGATTGGTAACAGATAGAAACAAGAGAAAGTACACAGTGATTCATATACCTAGAGAAGTTACAGAGCTTTACACAGAGAATTCCAAGTATAAGTACAAGTAAATAAGAGAGACTTAGAAAACTGGTAAAACCTACATTGTTGATAGAGTTGGGAGTACTCAGCACTGTGAAAACAGCACATTCGCCGAAGGAAATCTCGTTCTCTAAGTCCGTGAAACAGTGAACAGAGAATGTATGAGTTTCTCAAGTTTGGGAAGAGATAGAAACAAGCGAAAGTACACAGTGATTCATCTACCTAGAAAAGTTACAGAGGTTTACACAGAGAATTCCAAGGATAAGTACAAGAAAATAAGAGAGACTTAGAAAACTGGTAAAACCTACACTGTTGATAGAGTTGGGAGTACTTAGCACTGTGAAAACAGCACTTTCGCGGAAGGAAATTTATTTCTCTAAGTCCGTGAAACAGTGAACAGAGAATGTATGAGTTTCTCAAGTTTGGTAACAGATAGAAACAAGCGAAAGTACACAGTGATTCATCTACCTAGAAAAGTTACAGAGGTTAACACAGAGAATTCCAAGGATAAGTACAAGAAAATAAGAGAGACTTAGAAAACTGGTAAAACCTACATTGTTGGTAGACTTGGGAGTACTTAGCACTGTGAAAACAGCACTGTCGCAGAAAGAAATCTACTTCTCTAACACTGGGAAACAGTGAACAGAGAATGTATGAGTTTCTCAAGATTGGTAACAGATAGAAACAAGAGAAAGTACACAGTGATTCATCTACCTAGAAAAGTTACAAAGGTTTACACAGAGAATTCCAAGTATAAGTACAAGAAAATAAGAGAGACTTAGAAAACCGGTAAAACCTACATTGTTGATAGAGTTGGGAGTACTTAGCACTGTGAAAACAGCACTTTCGCAGAAAGAAATCTACTTCTCTAAGACTGGGAAACAGTGAACAGAGAATGTATGAGTTTCTCAAGATTGGTAACAGATAAAAACTAGAGAAAGTACACAGTGATTCATCTACCTAGAGAAGTTACAGAGGTTTACACAGAGAATTCCAAGTATAAGTACAAGAAAATAAGAGAGACTTAGAAAACTGGTAAAACCTACATTTTTGATAGAGTTGGGAGTAGTTAGCACTGTGAAAACAGCACTTTCGCGGAAGGAAATTTAGTTCTCTAAGTCCGTGAAACAGTGAACAGAGAATGTATGAGTTTCTGAAGTTTGGCAACAGAGAGAAACAAGCGAAAGTACACAGTGATTCATCTACCTAGAAAAGTTACAGAGGTTTACACAGAGAATTCCAAGGATAAGTACAAGAAAATAAGAGAGACTTAGAAAACCGGTAAAACCTACATTGTTGATAGAGTTGGGAGTACTTAGCACTGTGAAAACAGCACTTTCGCCGAAGGAAATTTAGTTCTCTAAGTCCGTGAAACAGTGAACAGAGAATGTATGAGTTCCTCAAGTTTGGTAACAGATAGAAACAAGCGAAAGTACACAGTGATTCATCTACCTAGAAAAGTTACAGAGGTTTACACAGAGAATTCCAAGGATAAGTACAAGAAAATAAGACAGACTTAGAAAACTGGTAAAACCTACATTGTTGATAGAGTTGGGCGTACTTAGCACTCTGAAAACAGCACATTCGCCGAAGGAAATTTAGTTCTCTAAGTCCGTGAAACAGTGAACAGAGAATGTATGAGTTTCTCAAGTTTGGTAACAGATAGAAACAAGCGAAAGTACACAGTGATTCATCTACCTAGAAAAGTTACAGAGGTTTACACAGAGAATTCCAAGGATAAGTACAAGAAAATAAGAGAGACTTAGAAAACTGGTAAAACCTACATTGTTGATAGAGTTGGGAGTACTTAGCACTGTGAAAACAGCACTTTCGCCGAAGGAAATTTAGTTCTCTAAGTCCGTGAAACAGTGAACAGAGAATGTATGAGTTTCTCAAGTTTGGTAACAGATAGAAACAAGAGAAAGTACACAGTGATTCATCTACCTAGAAAAGTTACAGAGGTTTACACAGAGAATTCCAAGGATAAGTACAAGAAAATAAGAGAGATTTAGAAAACTGGTAAAACCTACATTGTTGATAGAGTTGGGAGTACTTAACACTGTGAAAACAGCACTTTCGCGGAAGGAAATTTAGTTCTCTAAGTCCGTGAAACAGTGAACAGAGAATGTATGAGTTTCTCCAGTTTGGTAACAGATAGAAACAAGCGAAAGTACACAGTGATTCATCTACCTAGAAAAGTTACAGAGGTTTACACAGAGAATTCCAAGTATAAGTACAAGAAAATAAGAGAGACTTAGAAAACTGGTAAAACCTACATTGTTAATAGAGTTGGGAGAACTTAGCACTGTGAAAACAGCACTTTCGCAGAAAGAAATCTACTTCTCTAACACTGGGAAAGAGTGAACAGAGAATGTATGAGTTTCTCAAGATTGGTAACAGATAGAAACAAGACAAAGTACACAGTGATTCATCTACCTAGAAAAGTTACAGAGGTTTACACAGAGAATTCCAAGGATAAGTACAAGAAAATAAGAGAGACTTAGAAAACTGGTAAAACCTACATTGTTGATAGAGTTGGGAGTACTTAGCACTGTGAAAACAGCACTTTCGCCGAAAGAAATTTAGTTCTCTAAGTCCGTGAAACAGTGAACAGAGAATGTATGAGTTTCTCAAGATTGGTAACAGATAGAAACAAGAGAAAGTACACAGTGATTCATCTACCTAGAAAAGTTACAGAGGTTTACACAGAGAAAATCAGTATAAGTACAAGAAAATAAGAGAGACTTAGAAAACTGGTAAAACCTACATTGGTGATAGAGTTGGGAGTACTCAGCACTGTGAAAGCAGCACTTTCGCAGAAAGAAATCTACTTCTCTAAGACTGGGAAACAGTGAACAGAGAATGTATGAGTTTCTCAAGATTGGTAACAGATAGAAACAAGAGAAAGTACACAGTGATTCATCTACCTAGAGAAGTTACAGAGGTTTACACAGAGAATTCCAAGTATAAGTACAAGAAAATAAGAGAGACTTAGAAAACTGTTAAAACCTACATTGTTGATAGAGTTGGGAGTACTTAGCACTGTGAAAACAGTACATTCACCGAAGGAAATTTAGTTCTCTAAGTCCCTGAAACAGTGAACAGAGAATGTATGAGTTTCTCAGGTTTGGTAACAGATAGAAACAAGCGAAACTACACAGTGATTCATCTACCTAGAAAAGTTACAGAGATTAACACAGAGAATTCCAAGGATAAGTACAAGAAAAAAAGAGAGACTTAGAAAACTGGTAAAACCTACATTGTTGATAGAGTTGGGAGTACTTAGCACTGTGAAAACAGCACTTAGGCCGAAGGAAATTTAGTTCTCTAAGTCCGTGAAACAGTGAACAGAGAATGTATGAGTTTCTCAAGTTTGGTAACAGATAGAAACAAGCGAAAGTACACAGTGATTCATCTACCTAGAAAAGTTACAGAGGTTTACACAGAGAATTCCAAGGATAAGTACAAGAAAATAAGAGAGACTTAGAAAAATGGTAAAACCTACAATATTAATAGAGTTGGGAGTACTTAGCACTGTGAAAACAGCACGTTCGCAGAAAGAAATCTACTTCTCTAACACAGGGAAACAGTGAACAGAGAATGTATGAGTTTCTCAAGATTGGTAACAGATAGAAACAAGAGAAAGTACACAGTGATTCATCTACCAAGAAAAGTTACAGCGGTTTACACAGAGAATTCCAAGTATAAGTACAAGAAAATAAGAGAGACTTAGAAAACCGGTAAAACCTACATTGTTGATAGAGTTGGGAGTACTTAGCACTGTGAAAACAGCACTTTCGCCGAAGGAAATTTAGTTCTCTAAGTCCGTGAAACAGTGAACAGAGAATGTATGAGTTTCTCAAGTTTGGTAACAGATAGAAACAAGAGAAAGTACACAGTGATTCATCTACCTAGAAAAGTTACAGAGGTTTACACAGAGAATTCCAAGGATAAGTACAAGAAAATAAGAGAGACTTAGAAAACCGGTAAAACCTACATTGTTGATAGAGTTGGGAGTACTTAGCACTGTGAAAACAGCACTTTCGTAGACAGAAATCTACTTCTCTAACACTGGGAAACAGTGAACAGAGAATGTATGAGTTTCTCCAGATTGGTAACAGATAGAAACAAGAGAAAGTACACAGTGATTCATCTACCTAGAAAAGTTACAGAGGTTTACACAGAGAATTCCAAGGATAAGTACAAGAAAATAAGAGAGACTTAGAAAACTGGTAAAACCTACAGTGTTGACAGAGTTGGGAGTACTTAGCACTGTGAAAACAGCACTTTCGCTGAAAGAAATTTAGTTCTCTAAGTCCGTGAAACAGTGAACAGAGAATGTATGAGTTTCTCAAGTTTGGTAACAGATAGAAACAAGCGAAAGTACACAGTGATTCATCTACCTAGAAAAGTTACAGAGGTTAACACAGAGAATTCCAAGGATAAGTACAAGAAAATAAGAGAGACTTAGAAAACTGGTAAAACCTACATTGTTGGTAGACTTGGGAGTACTTAGCACTGTGAAAACAGCACTGTCGCAGAAAGAAATCTACTTCTCTAACACTGGGAAACAGTGAACAGAGAATGTATGAGTTTCTCAAGATTGGTAACAGATAGAAACAAGAGAAAGTACACAGTGATTCATCTACCTAGAAAAGTTACAAAGGTTTACACAGAGAATTCCAAGTATAAGTACAAGAAAATAAGAGAGACTTAGAAAACCGGTAAAACCTACATTGTTGATAGAGTTGGGAGTACTTAGCACTGTGAAAACAGCACTTTCGCAGAAAGAAATCTACTTCTCTAAGACTGGGAAACAGTGAACAGAGAATGTATGAGTTTCTCAAGATTGGTAACAGATAAAAACTAGAGAAAGTACACAGTGATTCATCTACCTAGAGAAGTTACAGAGGTTTACACAGAGAATTCCAAGTATAAGTACAAGAAAATAAGAGAGACTTAGAAAACTGGTAAAACCTACATTTTTGATAGAGTTGGGAGTAGTTAGCACTGTGAAAACAGCACTTTCGCGGAAGGAAATTTAGTTCTCTAAGTCCGTGAAACAGTGAACAGAGAATGTATGAGTTTCTGAAGTTTGGCAACAGAGAGAAACAAGCGAAAGTACACAGTGATTCATCTACCTAGAAAAGTTACAGAGGTTTACACAGAGAATTCCAAGGATAAGTACAAGAAAATAAGAGAGACTTAGAAAACCGGTAAAACCTACATTGTTGATAGAGTTGGGAGTACTTAGCACTGTGAAAACAGCACTTTCGCCGAAGGAAATTTAGTTCTCTAAGTCCGTGAAACAGTGAACAGAGAATGTATGAGTTCCTCAAGTTTGGTAACAGATAGAAACAAGCGAAAGTACACAGTGATTCATCTACCTAGAAAAGTTACAGAGGTTTACACAGAGAATTCCAAGGATAAGTACAAGAAAATAAGACAGACTTAGAAAACTGGTAAAACCTACATTGTTGATAGAGTTGGGCGTACTTAGCACTCTGAAAACAGCACATTCGCCGAAGGAAATTTAGTTCTCTAAGTCCGTGAAACAGTGAACAGAGAATGTATGAGTTTCTCAAGTTTGGTAACAGATAGAAACAAGCGAAAGTACACAGTGATTCATCTACCTAGAAAAGTTACAGAGGTTTACACAGAGAATTCCAAGGATAAGTACAAGAAAATAAGAGAGACTTAGAAAACTGGTAAAACCTACATTGTTGATAGAGTTGGGAGTACTTAGCACTGTGAAAACAGCACTTTCGCCGAAGGAAATTTAGTTCTCTAAGTCCGTGAAACAGTGAACAGAGAATGTATGAGTTTCTCAAGTTTGGTAACAGATAGAAACAAGAGAAAGTACACAGTGATTCATCTACCTAGAAAAGTTACAGAGGTTTACACAGAGAATTCCAAGGATAAGTACAAGAAAATAAGAGAGATTTAGAAAACTGGTAAAACCTACATTGTTGATAGAGTTGGGAGTACTTAACACTGTGAAAACAGCACTTTCGCGGAAGGAAATTTAGTTCTCTAAGTCCGTGAAACAGTGAACAGAGAATGTATGAGTTTCTCCAGTTTGGTAACAGATAGAAACAAGCGAAAGTACACAGTGATTCATCTACCTAGAAAAGTTACAGAGGTTTACACAGAGAATTCCAAGTATAAGTACAAGAAAATAAGAGAGACTTAGAAAACTGGTAAAACCTACATTGTTAATAGAGTTGGGAGAACTTAGCACTGTGAAAACAGCACTTTCGCAGAAAGAAATCTACTTCTCTAACACTGGGAAAGAGTGAACAGAGAATGTATGAGTTTCTCAAGATTGGTAACAGATAGAAACAAGACAAAGTACACAGTGATTCATCTACCTAGAAAAGTTACAGAGGTTTACACAGAGAATTCCAAGGATAAGTACAAGAAAATAAGAGAGACTTAGAAAACTGGTAAAACCTACATTGTTAATAGAGTTGGGAGTACTTAGCACTGTGAAAACAGCACTTTCGCAGAAAGAAATCTACTTCTCTAACACTGGGAAACAGTGAACAGAGAATGTATGAGTTTCTCAAGATTGGTAACACATAGAAACAAGAGAAAGTACACAGTGATTCATCTACCTAGAAAAGTTACAGAGGTTTACACAGAGAATTCCAAGTATAAGTACAAGAAAATAAGAGAGACTTAGAAAACCGGTAAAACCTACATTGTTGATAGAGTTGGGAGTACTTAGCACTGTGAAAACAGCACTTTCGCAGAAAGAAATCTACTTCTCTAAAACTGGGAAACAGTGAACAGAGAATGTATGAGTTTCACAAGATTGGTAACAGATAGAAACAAGAGAAAGTACACAGTGATTCATATACCTAGAGAAGTTACACAGGTTTACACAGAGAATTCCAAGTATAAGTACAAGTAAATAAGAGAGACTTAGAAAACGGGTAAAACCTACATTGTTGATAGAGTTGGGAGTACTTAGCACTGTGAAAACAGCACATTCGCCGAAGGAAATCTCGTTCTCTAAGTCCGTGAAACAGTGAACAGAGAATGTATGATTTTCTCAAGTTTGGTAACAGATACAAACAAGCGAAAGTACACAGTGTTTCATCTACCTAGAAAAGTTACAGAGGTTTACACAGAGAATTCCAAGGATAAGTACAAGAAAATAAGAGAGACTTAGAAAACTGGTAAAACCTACATTGTTGATAGAGTTGGGAGTACTTAGCACTGTGAAAACAGTACTTTCGCAGAAAGAAATCTACTTCTCTAACACTGGGAAACAGTGAACAGAGAATGTATGAGTTTCTCAAGATTGGTAACAGATAGAAACAAGAGAAAGTACACAGTGATTCATCTACCTAGAGAAGTTACAGAGGTTTACACAGAGAATTCCAAGTATAAGTACAAGAAAATAAGAGAGACTTAGAAAACTGGTAAAATCTACATTGTTGATAGAGTTGGGAGTACTTAGCACTGTGAAAACAGCACTTTCGCCGAAGGAAATTTAGTTCTCTAAGTCCGTGAAACAGTGAACAGAGAATGTATGAGTTTCTCAAGTTTGGTAACAGATAGAAACTAGCGAAAGTACACAGTGATTCATCTACCTAGAAAAGTTACAGAGGTTTACACAGAGAATTCCAAGGATAAGTACAAGAAAATAAGAGAGACTTAGAAAACTGGTAAAACCTACATTGTTGATAGAGTTGGGAGTACTTAGCACTGTGAAAACAGCACTTTCGCAGAAAGAAATCTACTTCTCTAACACTGGGAAACAGTGAACAGAGAATGTCTGAGTTTCTCAAGATTGGTAACAGATAGAAACAAGAGAAAGTACACAGTGATTCATATACCTAGAAAAGTTACAGAAGTTTACACAGAGAATTCCAAGTATAAGTACAAGTAAATAAGAGAGACTTAGAAAACCGGTAAAACCTACATTGTTGATAGAGTTGGGAGTACTTAGCACTGTGAAAACAGCACATTCGCCAAAGGAAATTTAGTTCTCTAAGTCCGTGAAACAGTCAACAGAGAATCTATGAGTTTCTCAAGTTTGGTAACAGATAGAAACAAGCGAAAGTACACAGTGATTCATCTACCTAGAAAAGTTACAGAGGTTTACACAGAGAATTCCAAGGATAAGTACAAGAAAATAAGAGAGACTTAGAAAACTGGTAAAACCTACATTGTTGATAGAGTTGGGAGTACTTAGCACTGTGAAAACAGCACTTTCGCCGAAGGAAATTTAGTTCTCTAAGTCCGTGAAACAGTGAACAGAGAATGTATGAGTTTCTCAAGTTTGGTAACAGATAGAAACAAGCGAAAGTACACAGTGATTCAACTACCTAGAAAAGTTACAGAGGTTTACACAGAGAATTCCAAGGATAAGTACAAGAAAATAAGAGAGACTTAGAAAACTGGTAAAACCTACATTGTTGATAGAGTTGGTAGTAGTTAGCACTGTGAAAACAGCACTTTCGCGGAAGGAAATTTAGTTCTCTAAGTCCGTGAAACAGTGAACAGAGAATGTATGAGTTTCTGAAGTTTGGTAACAGAGAGAAACAAGCGAAAGTACACAGTGATTCATCTACCTAGAAAAGTTACAGAGGTTTACACAGAGAATTCCAAGGATAAGTACAAGAAAATAAGAGAGACTTAGAAAACTGGTAAAACCTACATTGTTGATAGAGTTGGGAGTACTTAGCACTGTGAAAACAGCACTTTCGCCGAAGGAAATTTAGTTCTCTAAGTCCGGGAAACAGTGAACAGAGAATGTATGAGTTTCTCAAGTTTGGTAACAGATACAAACAAGCGAAAGTACACAGTGATTCATATACCTAGAGAAGTTACAGAGGTTTACACAGAGAATTCCAAGGATAAGTACAAGAAAATAAGAGAGACTTAGAAAACCGGTAAAACCTACATTGTTGATAGAGTTGGGAGTACTTAGCACTGTGAAAACAGCACTTTCGCCGAAGGAAATTTAGTTCTCTAAGTCCGTGAAACAGTGAACAGAGAATGTATGAGTTTCTCAAGTTTGGTAACAGATAGAAACAAGCGAAAGTACACAGTGATTCATCTACCTAGAAAAGTTATAGAGGTTTACACAGAGAATTCCAAGGATAAGTACAAGAAAATAAGAGAGACTTAGAAAACTGGTAAAACCTACATTGTTGATAGAGTTGGGAGTACTTAGCACTGTGAAAACAGCACTTTCGCCGAAGGAAATTTAGTTCTCTAAGTCCGTGAAACAGTGAACAGAGAATGTATGAGTTTCTCAAGTTTGGTAACAGATAGAAACAAGCGAAAGTACACAGTGATTCATCTACCTAGAAAAGTTACAGAGGTTTACACAGAGAATTCCAAGGATAAGTACAAGAAAATAAGAGAGACTTAGAAAAATGGTAAAACCTACAATATTAATAGAGTTGGGAGTACTTAGCATTGTGAAAACAGCACGTTCGCAGAAAGAAATCTACTTCTCTAACACAGGGAAACAGTGAACAGAGAATGTATGAGTTTCTCAAGATTGGTAACAGATAGAAACAAGAGAAAGTACACAGTGATTCATCTACCAAGAAAAGTTACAGAGGATTACACAGAGAATTCCAAGTATAAGTACAAGAAAATAAGAGAGACTTAGAAAACCGGTAAAACCTACATTGTTGATAGAGTTGGGAGTACTTAGCACTGTGAAAACAGCACTTTCGCCGAAGGAAATTTAGTTCTCTAAGTCCGTGAAACAGTGAACAGAGAATGTATGAGTTTCTCAAGTTTGGTAACAGATAGAAACAAGAGAAAGTACACAGTGATTCATCTACCTAGAAAAGTTACAGAGGTTTACACAGAGAATTCCAAGGATAAGTACAAGAAAATAAGAGAGACTTAGAAAACCGGTAAAACCTACATTGTTGATAGAGTTGGGAGTACTTAGCACTGTGAAAACAGCACTTTCGTAGACTGAAATCTACTTCTCTAACACTGGGAAACAGTGAACAGAGAATGTATGAGTTTCTCAAGATTGGTAACAGATAGAAACAAGAGAAAGTACACAGTGATTCATCTACCTAGAAAAGTTACAGAGGTTTACACAGAGAATTCCAAGGATAAGTACAAGAAAATAAGAGAGACTTAGAAAACTGGTAAAACCTACATTGTTGATAGAGTTGGGAGTACTTAGCACTGTGAAAACAGCACTTTCGCCGAAGGAAATTTAGTTCTCTAAGTCCGTGAAACAGTGAACAGAGAATGTATGAGTTTCTCAAGTTTGGTAACAGATAGAAACAAGCGAAAGTACACAGTGATTCATCTACCTAGAAAAGTTACAGAGGTTTACACAGAGAATTCCAAGGATAAGTACAAGAAAATAAGAGAGACTTAGAAAACTGGTAAAACCTACATTGTTAATAGAGTTGGGAGTACTTAGCACTGTGAAAACAGCACTTTCGCAGAAAGAAATCTACTTCTCTAACACTGGGAAACAGTGAACAGAGAATGTATGAGTTTCTCAAGATTGGTAACAGATAGAAACAAGAGAAAGTACACAGTGATTCATCTACCTAGAGAAGTTACAGAGGTTTACACAGAGAATTCCAAGGATAAGTACAAGAAAATAAGAGAGACTTAGAAAACTGGTAAAACCTACATTGTTGATAGAGTTGGGAGTATTTAGCATTGTGAAAACAGCACTTTCGCCGAAGGAAATTTAGTTCTGTAAGTCCGTGAAACAGTGAACAGAGAATGTATGAGTTTCTCAAGTTTGGTAACAGATAGAAACAAGCGAAAGTACACAGTGATTCATCTACCTAGCAAAGTTACAGAGGTTTACACAGAGAATTCCAAGGATAAGTACAAGAAAATAAGAGAGACTTAGAAAACTGGTAAAACCTACATTGTTGATAGAGTTGGGAGTACTTAGCACTGTGAAAACAGCACTTTCGTCGAAGGAAATTTAGTTCTCTAAGTCCGTGAAACAGTGAACAGAGAATGTATGAGTTTCTCAAGTTTGGTAACAGATAGAAACAAGCGAAAGTACACAGTGATTCAACTACCTAGAAAAGTTACAGAGGTTTAAACAGAGAATTCCAAGGATAAGTACAAGAAAATAAGAGAGCCTTAGAAAACTGGTAAAACCTACATTGTTGATAGACTTGGGAGTACTTAGCACTGTGAAAACAGCACTTTCGCAGAAAGAAATCTACTTCTCTAACACTGGGAAACAGTGAACAGAGAATGTATGAGTTTCTCAAGATTGGTAACAGATAGAAACAAGAGAAAGTACACAGTGATTCATCTACCTAGAAAAGTTACAGAGGTTTACACAGAGAATTCCAAGTATAAGTACAAGAAAATAAGAGAGACTTAGAAAACCGGTAAAACCTACATTGTTGATAGAGTTGGGAGTACTTAGCACTGTGAAAACAGCACTTTCGCAGAAAGAAATCTACTTCTCTAAGACTGGGAAACAGTGAACAGAGAATGTATGAGTTTCTCAAGATTGGTAACAGATAGAAACAAGAGAAAGTACACAGTGATTCATCTACCTAGAAAAGTTACAGAGGTTTACACAGAGAATTCCAAGGATAAGTACAAGAAAATAAGAGAGACTTAGAAAACAGGTAAAACCTACATTGTTGATAGAGTTGGGAGTACTTAGCACTGCGAAAACAGCACTTTCGCCGAAGGAAATTTAGTTCTCTAAGTCCGGGAAACAGTGAACAGAGATTGTATGAGTTTCTCAAGTTTGGTAACAGATAGAAACAAGCGAAAGTACACAGTGATTCATCTACCTAGAAAAGTTACAGAGGTTTACACAGAGAATTCCAAGGATAAGTACAAGAAAATAAGAGAGACTTAGAAAACTGGTAAAACCTACATTGTTGATAGAGTTGGGAGTACTTAGCACTGTGAAAACAGCACTTTCGCAGAAAGAAATCTACTTCTCTAACACTGGGAAACAGTGAACAGAGAATGTCTGAGTTTCTCAAGATTGGTAACAGATAGAAACAAGAGAAAGTACACAGTGATTCATATACCTAGAAAAGTTACAGAAGTTTACACAGAGAATTCCAAGTATAAGTACAAGTAAATAAGAGAGACTTAGAAAACCGGTAAAACCTACATTGTTGATAGAGTTGGGAGTACTTAGCACTGTGAAAACAGCACATTCGCCAAAGGAAATTTAGTTCTCTAAGTCCGTGAAACAGTCAACAGAGAATCTATGAGTTTCTCAAGTTTGGTAACAGATAGAAACAAGCGAAAGTACACAGTGATTCATCTACCTAGAAAAGTTACAGAGGTTTACACAGAGAATTCCAAGGATAAGTACAAGAAAATAAGAGAGACTTAGAAAACTGGTAAAACCTACATTGTTGATAGAGTTGGGAGTACTTAGCACTGTGAAAACAGCACTTTCGCCGAAGGAAATTTAGTTCTCTAAGTCCGTGAAACAGTGAACAGAGAATGTATGAGTTTCTCAAGTTTGGTAACAGATAGAAACAAGCGAAAGTACACAGTGATTCAACTACCTAGAAAAGTTACAGAGGTTTACACAGAGAATTCCAAGGATAAGTACAAGAAAATAAGAGAGACTTAGAAAACTGGTAAAACCTACATTGTTGATAGAGTTGGTAGTAGTTAGCACTGTGAAAACAGCACTTTCGCGGAAGGAAATTTAGTTCTCTAAGTCCGTGAAACAGTGAACAGAGAATGTATGAGTTTCTGAAGTTTGGTAACAGAGAGAAACAAGCGAAAGTACACAGTGATTCATCTACCTAGAAAAGTTACAGAGGTTTACACAGAGAATTCCAAGGATAAGTACAAGAAAATAAGAGAGACTTAGAAAACTGGTAAAACCTACATTGTTGATAGAGTTGGGAGTACTTAGCACTGTGAAAACAGCACTTTCGCCGAAGGAAATTTAGTTCTCTAAGTCCGGGAAACAGTGAACAGAGAATGTATGAGTTTCTCAAGTTTGGTAACAGATACAAACAAGCGAAAGTACACAGTGATTCATATACCTAGAGAAGTTACAGAGGTTTACACAGAGAATTCCAAGGATAAGTACAAGAAAATAAGAGAGACTTAGAAAACCGGTAAAACCTACATTGTTGATAGAGTTGGGAGTACTTAGCACTGTGAAAACAGCACTTTCGCCGAAGGAAATTTAGTTCTCTAAGTCCGTGAAACAGTGAACAGAGAATGTATGAGTTTCTCAAGTTTGGTAACAGATAGAAACAAGCGAAAGTACACAGTGATTCATCTACCTAGAAAAGTTATAGAGGTTTACACAGAGAATTCCAAGGATAAGTACAAGAAAATAAGAGAGACTTAGAAAACTGGTAAAACCTACATTGTTGATAGAGTTGGGAGTACTTAGCACTGTGAAAACAGCACTTTCGCCGAAGGAAATTTAGTTCTCTAAGTCCGTGAAACAGTGAACAGAGAATGTATGAGTTTCTCAAGTTTGGTAACAGATAGAAACAAGCGAAAGTACACAGTGATTCATCTACCTAGAAAAGTTACAGAGGTTTACACAGAGAATTCCAAGGATAAGTACAAGAAAATAAGAGAGACTTAGAAAAATGGTAAAACCTACAATATTAATAGAGTTGGGAGTACTTAGCACTGTGAAAACAGCACGTTCGCAGAAAGAAATCTACTTCTCTAACACAGGGAAACAGTGAACAGAGAATGTATGAGTTTCTCAAGATTGGTAACAGATAGAAACAAGAGAAAGTACACAGTGATTCATCTACCAAGAAAAGTTACAGAGGATTACACAGAGAATTCCAAGTATAAGTACAAGAAAATAAGAGAGACTTAGAAAACCGGTAAAACCTACATTGTTGATAGAGTTGGGAGTACTTAGCACTGTGAAAACAGCACTTTCGCCGAAGGAAATTTAGTTCTCTAAGTCCGTGAAACAGTGAACAGAGAATGTATGAGTTTCTCAAGTTTGGTAACAGATAGAAACAAGAGAAAGTACACAGTGATTCATCTACCTAGAAAAGTTACAGAGGTTTACACAGAGAATTCCAAGGATAAGTACAAGAAAATAAGAGAGACTTAGAAAACCGGTAAAACCTACATTGTTGATAGAGTTGGGAGTACTTAGCACTGTGAAAACAGCACTTTCGTAGACTGAAATCTACTTCTCTAACACTGGGAAACAGTGAACAGAGAATGTATGAGTTTCTCAAGATTGGTAACAGATAGAAACAAGAGAAAGTACACAGTGATTCATCTACCTAGAAAAGTTACAGAGGTTTACACAGAGAATTCCAAGGATAAGTACAAGAAAATAAGAGAGACTTAGAAAACTGGTAAAACCTACATTGTTGATAGAGTTGGGAGTACTTAGCACTGTGAAAACAGCACTTTCGCCGAAGGAAATTTAGTTCTCTAAGTCCGTGAAACAGTGAACAGAGAATGTATGAGTTTCTCAAGTTTGGTAACAGATAGAAACAAGCGAAAGTACACAGTGATTCATCTACCTAGAAAAGTTACAGAGGTTTACACAGAGAATTCCAAGGATAAGTACAAGAAAATAAGAGAGACTTAGAAAACTGGTAAAACCTACATTGTTAATAGAGTTGGGAGTACTTAGCACTGTGAAAACAGCACTTTCGCAGAAAGAAATCTACTTCTCTAACACTGGGAAACAGTGAACAGAGAATGTATGAGTTTCTCAAGATTGGTAACAGATAGAAACAAGAGAAAGTACACAGTGATTCATCTACCTAGAGAAGTTACAGAGGTTTACACAGAGAATTCCAAGGATAAGTACAAGAAAATAAGAGAGACTTAGAAAACTGGTAAAACCTACATTGTTGATAGAGTTGGGAGTATTTAGCATTGTGAAAACAGCACTTTCGCCGAAGGAAATTTAGTTCTGTAAGTCCGTGAAACAGTGAACAGAGAATGTATGAGTTTCTCAAGTTTGGTAACAGATAGAAACAAGCGAAAGTACACAGTGATTCATCTACCTAGCAAAGTTACAGAGGTTTACACAGAGAATTCCAAGGATAAGTACAAGAAAATAAGAGAGACTTAGAAAACTGGTAAAACCTACATTGTTGATAGAGTTGGGAGTACTTAGCACTGTGAAAACAGCACTTTCGTCGAAGGAAATTTAGTTCTCTAAGTCCGTGAAACAGTGAACAGAGAATGTATGAGTTTCTCAAGTTTGGTAACAGATAGAAACAAGCGAAAGTACACAGTGATTCAACTACCTAGAAAAGTTACAGAGGTTTAAACAGAGAATTCCAAGGATAAGTACAAGAAAATAAGAGAGCCTTAGAAAACTGGTAAAACCTACATTGTTGATAGACTTGGGAGTACTTAGCACTGTGAAAACAGCACTTTCGCAGAAAGAAATCTACTTCTCTAACACTGGGAAACAGTGAACAGAGAATGTATGAGTTTCTCAAGATTGGTAACAGATAGAAACAAGAGAAAGTACACAGTGATTCATCTACCTAGAAAAGTTACAGAGGTTTACACAGAGAATTCCAAGTATAAGTACAAGAAAATAAGAGAGACTTAGAAAACCGGTAAAACCTACATTGTTGATAGAGTTGGGAGTACTTAGCACTGTGAAAACAGCACTTTCGCAGAAAGAAATCTACTTCTCTAAGACTGGGAAACAGTGAACAGAGAATGTATGAGTTTCTCAAGATTGGTAACAGATAGAAACAAGAGAAAGTACACAGTGATTCATCTACCTAGAAAAGTTACAGAGGTTTACACAGAGAATTCCAAGGATAAGTACAAGAAAATAAGAGAGACTTAGAAAACAGGTAAAACCTACATTGTTGATAGAGTTGGGAGTACTTAGCACTGCGAAAACAGCACTTTCGCCGAAGGAAATTTAGTTCTCTAAGTCCGGGAAACAGTGAACAGAGATTGTATGAGTTTCTCAAGTTTGGTAACAGATAGAAACAAGCGAAAGTACACAGTGATTCATCTACCTAGAAAAGTTACAGAGGTTTACACAGAGAATTCCAAGGATAAGTACAAGAAAATAACAGAGAGTTAGAAAACTGGTAAAACCTACATTGTTGATAGAGTTGGGAGTACTTAGCACTGTGAAAACAGCACTTTCGAGAAGGAAATTTAGTTCTCTAAGTCCGTGAAACAGTGAACAGAGATTGTATGAGTTTCTCAACTTTGGTAACAGATAGAAACAAGCGAAAGTACACAGTGATTCATCTACCTAGAAAAGTTACAGAGGTTTACACAGAGAATTCCAAGGATAAGTACAAGAAAATAAGAGAGCCTTAGAAAACTGGTAAAACCTACATTGTTGATAGAGTTGGGAGTACTTAGCACTGTGAAAACAGCACTTTCGCAGAAAGAAATCTACTTCTCTAACACTGGGAAACAGTGAACAGAGAATGTCTGAGTTTCTCAAGATTGGTAACAGATAGAAACAAGAGAAAGTACACAGTGATTCATATACCTAGAAAAGTTACAGAAGTTTACACAGAGAATTCCAAGTATAAGTACAAGTAAATAAGAGAGACTTAGAAAACCGGTAAAACCTACATTGTTGATAGAGTTGGGAGTACTTAGCACTGTGAAAACAGCACATTCGCCAAAGGAAATTTAGTTCTCTAAGTCCGTGAAACAGTCAACAGAGAATCTATGAGTTTCTCAAGTTTGGTAACAGATAGAAACAAGCGAAAGTACACAGTGATTCATCTACCTAGAAAAGTTACAGAGGTTTACACAGAGAATTCCAAGGATAAGTACAAGAAAATAAGAGAGACTTAGAAAACTGGTAAAACCTACATTGTTGATAGAGTTGGGAGTACTTAGCACTGTGAAAACAGCACTTTCGCCGAAGGAAATTTAGTTCTCTAAGTCCGTGAAACAGTGAACAGAGAATGTATGAGTTTCTCAAGTTTGGTAACAGATAGAAACAAGCGAAAGTACACAGTGATTCAACTACCTAGAAAAGTTACAGAGGTTTACACAGAGAATTCCAAGGATAAGTACAAGAAAATAAGAGAGACTTAGAAAACTGGTAAAACCTACATTGTTGATAGAGTTGGTAGTAGTTAGCACTGTGAAAACAGCACTTTCGCGGAAGGAAATTTAGTTCTCTAAGTCCGTGAAACAGTGAACAGAGAATGTATGAGTTTCTGAAGTTTGGTAACAGAGAGAAACAAGCGAAAGTACACAGTGATTCATCTACCTAGAAAAGTTACAGAGGTTTACACAGAGAATTCCAAGGATAAGTACAAGAAAATAAGAGAGACTTAGAAAACTGGTAAAACCTACATTGTTGATAGAGTTGGGAGTACTTAGCACTGTGAAAACAGCACTTTCGCCGAAGGAAATTTAGTTCTCTAAGTCCGGGAAACAGTGAACAGAGAATGTATGAGTTTCTCAAGTTTGGTAACAGATACAAACAAGCGAAAGTACACAGTGATTCATATACCTAGAGAACTTACAGAGGTTTACACAGAGAATTCCAAGGATAAGTACAAGAAAATAAGAGAGACTTAGAAAACCGGTAAAACCTACATTGTTGATAGAGTTGGGAGTACTTAGCACTGTGAAAACAGCACTTTCGCCGAAGGAAATTTAGTTCTCTAAGTCCGTGAAACAGTGAACAGAGAATGTATGAGTTTCTCAAGTTTGGTAACAGATAGAAACAAGCGAAAGTACACAGTGATTCATCTACCTAGAAAAGTTATAGAGGTTTACACAGAGAATTCCAAGGATAAGTACAAGAAAATAAGAGAGACTTAGAAAACTGGTAAAACCTACATTGTTGATAGAGTTGGGAGTACTTAGCACTGTGAAAACAGCACTTTCGCCGAAGGAAATTTAGTTCTCTAAGTCCGTGAAACAGTGAACAGAGAATGTATGAGTTTCTCAAGTTTGGTAACAGATAGAAACAAGCGAAAGTACACAGTGATTCATCTACCTAGAAAAGTTACAGAGGTTTACACAGAGAATTCCAAGGATAAGTACAAGAAAATAAGAGAGACTTAGAAAAATGGTAAAACCTACAATATTAATAGAGTTGGGAGTACTTAGCACTGTGAAAACAGCACGTTCGCAGAAAGAAATCTACTTCTCTAACACAGGGAAACAGTGAACAGAGAATGTATGAGTTTCTCAAGATTGGTAACAGATAGAAACAAGAGAAAGTACACAGTGATTCATCTACCAAGAAAAGTTACAGAGGATTACACAGAGAATTCCAAGTATAAGTACAAGAAAATAAGAGAGACTTAGAAAACCGGTAAAACCTACATTGTTGATAGAGTTGGGAGTACTTAGCACTGTGAAAACAGCACTTTCGCCGAAGGAAATTTAGTTCTCTAAGTCCGTGAAACAGTGAACAGAGAATGTATGAGTTTCTCAAGTTTGGTAACAGATAGAAACAAGAGAAAGTACACAGTGATTCATCTACCTAGAAAAGTTACAGAGGTTTACACAGAGAATTCCAAGGATAAGTACAAGAAAATAAGAGAGACTTAGAAAACCGGTAAAACCTACATTGTTGATAGAGTTGGGAGTACTTAGCACTGTGAAAACAGCACTTTCGTAGACTGAAATCTACTTCTCTAACACTGGGAAACAGTGAACAGAGAATGTATGAGTTTCTCAAGATTGGTAACAGATAGAAACAAGAGAAAGTACACAGTGATTCATCTACCTAGAAAAGTTACAGAGGTTTACACAGAGAATTCCAAGGATAAGTACAAGAAAATAAGAGAGACTTAGAAAACTGGTAAAACCTACATTGTTGATAGAGTTGGGAGTACTTAGCACTGTGAAAACAGCACTTTCGCCGAAGGAAATTTAGTTCTCTAAGTCCGTGAAACAGTGAACAGAGAATGTATGAGTTTCTCAAGTTTGGTAACAGATAGAAACAAGCGAAAGTACACAGTGATTCATCTACCTAGAAAAGTTACAGAGGTTTACACAGAGAATTCCAAGGATAAGTACAAGAAAATAAGAGAGACTTAGAAAACTGGTAAAACCTACATTGTTAATAGAGTTGGGAGTACTTAGCACTGTGAAAACAGCACTTTCGCAGAAAGAAATCTACTTCTCTAACACTGGGAAACAGTGAACAGAGAATGTATGAGTTTCTCAAGATTGGTAACAGATAGAAACAAGAGAAAGTACACAGTGATTCATCTACCTAGAGAAGTTACAGAGGTTTACACAGAGAATTCCAAGGATAAGTACAAGAAAATAAGAGAGACTTAGAAAACTGGTAAAACCTACATTGTTGATAGAGTTGGGAGTATTTAGCATTGTGAAAACAGCACTTTCGCCGAAGGAAATTTAGTTCTGTAAGTCCGTGAAACAGTGAACAGAGAATGTATGAGTTTCTCAAGTTTGGTAACAGATAGAAACAAGCGAAAGTACACAGTGATTCATCTACCTAGCAAAGTTACAGAGGTTTACACAGAGAATTCCAAGGATAAGTACAAGAAAATAAGAGAGACTTAGAAAACTGGTAAAACCTACATTGTTGATAGAGTTGGGAGTACTTAGCACTGTGAAAACAGCACTTTCGTCGAAGGAAATTTAGTTCTCTAAGTCCGTGAAACAGTGAACAGAGAATGTATGAGTTTCTCAAGTTTGGTAACAGATAGAAACAAGCGAAAGTACACAGTGATTCAACTACCTAGAAAAGTTACAGAGGTTTAAACAGAGAATTCCAAGGATAAGTACAAGAAAATAAGAGAGCCTTAGAAAACTGGTAAAACCTACATTGTTGATAGACTTGGGAGTACTTAGCACTGTGAAAACAGCACTTTCGCAGAAAGAAATCTACTTCTCTAACACTGGGAAACAGTGAACAGAGAATGTATGAGTTTCTCAAGATTGGTAACAGATAGAAACAAGAGAAAGTACACAGTGATTCATCTACCTAGAAAAGTTACAGAGGTTTACACAGAGAATTCCAAGTATAAGTACAAGAAAATAAGAGAGACTTAGAAAACCGGTAAAACCTACATTGTTGATAGAGTTGGGAGTACTTAGCACTGTGAAAACAGCACTTTCGCAGAAAGAAATCTACTTCTCTAAGACTGGGAAACAGTGAACAGAGAATGTATGAGTTTCTCAAGATTGGTAACAGATAGAAACAAGAGAAAGTACACAGTGATTCATCTACCTAGAAAAGTTACAGAGGTTTACACAGAGAATTCCAAGGATAAGTACAAGAAAATAAGAGAGACTTAGAAAACAGGTAAAACCTACATTGTTGATAGAGTTGGGAGTACTTAGCACTGCGAAAACAGCACTTTCGCCGAAGGAAATTTAGTTCTCTAAGTCCGGGAAACAGTGAACAGAGATTGTATGAGTTTCTCAAGTTTGGTAACAGATAGAAACAAGCGAAAGTACACAGTGATTCATCTACCTAGAAAAGTTACAGAGGTTTACACAGAGAATTCCAAGGATAAGTACAAGAAAATAACAGAGAGTTAGAAAACTGGTAAAACCTACATTGTTGATAGAGTTGGGAGTACTTAGCACTGTGAAAACAGCACTTTCGAGAAGGAAATTTAGTTCTCTAAGTCCGTGAAACAGTGAACAGAGATTGTATGAGTTTCTCAACTTTGGTAACAGATAGAAACAAGCGAAAGTACACAGTGATTCATCTACCTAGAAAAGTTACAGAGGTTTACACAGAGAATTCCAAGGATAAGTACAAGAAAATAAGAGAGCCTTAGAAAACTGGTAAAAACTACATTGTTGATAGAGTTGGGAGTACTTAGCACTGTGAAAACAGCACTTTCGCCGAAGGAAATTTAGTTCTGTAAGTCCGTGAAACAGTGAACAGAGAATGTATGAGTTTCTCAAGTTTGGTAACAGATAGAAACAAGCGAAAGTACACAGTGATTCATCTACCTAGAAAAGTTACAGAGGTTTACACAGAGAATTCCAAGGATAAGTACAAGAAAATAAGAGAGACCTAGAAAACTGGTAAACCCTACCTTGTTGATAGAGTTGGGAGTACTTAGCACTGTGAAAACAGCACTTTCGCAGAAAGAAATCCACTTCTCTAAGACTGGGAAACAGTGAACAGAGAATGTATGAGTTTCTCAAGATTGGTAACAGATAGAAACAAGAGAAAGTACACAGTGATTCATATACCTAGAGAAGTTACAGAGGTTTACCTAGAGAATTCCAAGTATAAGTACAAGTAAATAAGAGAGACTTAGAAAACTGGTAAAACCTACATTGTTGATAGAGTTGGGAGTACTTAGCCCTGTGAAAACAGCACTTTCGCCGAAAGAAATTTAGTTCTCTAAGTCCGTGAAACAGTGAACAGAGAATGTATGAGTTTCTCAAGATTGGTAACAGATAGAAACAAGGGAAAGTACACAGTGATTCATCTACCTAGAAAAGTTACAGAGGTTTACACAGAGAAAACCAAGTATAAGTACAAGAAAATAAGAGAGACTTAGAAAACTGGTAAAACCTACATTGTTGATAGAGCTGGGAGTACTTAGCACTGTGAAAACAGCACTTTCGCAGAAAGAAATCTACTTTTCTAAGACTGGGAAACAGTGAACAGAGAATGTATGAGTTTCTCAAGATTGGTAACAGATAGAAACAAGAGAAAGTACACAGTGATTCATCTACCTAGAAAAGTTACAGAGGTTTACACAGAGAATTCCAAGTTTAAGTACAAGAAAATAAGAGAGACTTACAAAACCGGTAAAACCTACATTGTTGATAGAGTTGGGAGTACTTAGCACTGTGAAAACAGGACTTTCGCAGAAAGAAATCTACTTCTCTAACACTGGGAAACAGTGAACAGAGAATGTATGAGTTTCTCAAAATTGGTAACAGATAGAAACAAGCGAAAGTACACAGTGATTCATATACCTAGGGAAGTTACAGAGGTTTACACAGAGAATTCCAAGTATAAGTACAAGAAAATAACAGAGACTTAGGAAACTGGTAAAACCTACATTGTTGATAGAGTTGGGAGTACTTAGCACTGTGAAAACAGCACTTTCGCCGAAGGAAATTTAGTTCTCTAAGTCCGTGAAACAGTGAACAGAGAATGTATGAGTTTCTCAAGTTTGGTAACAGATAAAAACAAGCGAAAGTACACAGTGATTCATCTACCTAGAAAAGTTACAGAGGATTACACAGAGAATTCCAAGGATAAGTACAAGAAAATAAGAGAGACTTAGAAAACTGGTAAAACCTACATTGTTGATAGAGTTGGGAGTACTTAGCACTGTGAAAACAGCACTTTCGCGGAAGGAAATTTAGTTCTCTAAGTCCGTGAAACAGTGAACAGAGAATGTATGAGTTTCTCAAGTTTGGTAACAGATAGAAACAAGCGAAAGTACACAGTGATTCGTCTACCTAGAAAAGTTACAGAGGTTTACACAGAGAATTCCAAGGATAAGTACAAGAAAATAAGAGAGACTTAGAAAACTGGTAAAACCTACATTGTTGATAGAGTTGGGAGTACATAGCACTGTGAAAACAGCACTTTCGCCGAAGGAAATTTAGTTCTCTAAGTCCGTGAAACAGGGAACAGAGAATGTATGAGTTTCTCAAGTTTCGTAACAGATAGAAACAAGCGAAAGTACACAGTGATTCATCTACCTAGAAAAGTTACAGAGGTTTACACAGAGAATTCCAAGTATAAGTACAAGAAAATAACAGAGACTTAGAAAACTGGTAAAACCTACATTGTTGATAGAGTTGGGAGTCCTTAGCACTGTGAAAACTGCACTTTCGCAGAAAGAAATCTACTTCTCTAAGACTGGGAAACAGTGAACAGAGAATGTATGAGTTTCTCAAGATTGGTAACAGATAGAAACAAGAGAAAGTACACAGTGATTCATCTACCTAGAGAAGTTACAGAGGTTTACACAGAGAATTCCAAGTATAAGTACAAGAAAATAAGAGAGACTTAGAAAACTGGTAAAACCTACATTGTTGATAGAGTTGGGAGTACTTAGCACTGTGAAAACAGCACTTTCGCCGAAGGAAATTTAGTTCTCTAAGTCCGTGAAACAGTGAACAGAGAATGTATGAGTTTCTCAAGTTTGGTAACAGAAAGAAACAAGCGAAAGTACACACTGATTTATCTACCTAGAAAAGTTACAGAGGTTTACACAGAGAATTCCAAGGATAAGTACAAGAAAATAAGAGAGACTTAGAAAACTGGTAAAACCTACATTGTTGATAGAGTTGGGAGTACTTAGCCCTGTGAAAACAGCACTTTCGCCGAAGAAAATTTAGTTCTCTAAGTCCGTGAAACAGTGAACAGAGAATGTATGAGTTTCTCAAGTTTGGTAACAGATAGAAACAAGGGAAAGTACACAGTGATTCATCTACCTAGAAAAGTTACAGAGGTTTACACAGAGAATTCCAAGGATAAGTACAAGAAAATAAGAGAGACTTAGAAAACTGGTAAAACCTACATTGTTAATAGAGTTGGGAGTACTTAGCACTGTGAAAACAGCACTTTCGCAGAAAGAAATCTACTTCTCTAAGACTGGGAAACAGTGAACAGAGAATGTATGAGTTTCTCAAGATTGGTAACAGATAGAAACAAGAGAAAGTACACAGTGATTCATCTACCTAGAAAAGTTACAGAGGTTTACACAGAGAATTCCAAGTTTAAGTACAAGAAAATAAGAGAGACTTACAAAACCGGTAAAACCTACATTGTTGATAGAGTTGGGAGTACTTAGCACTGTGAAAACAGGACTTTCGCAGAAAGAAATCTACTTCTCTAACACTGGGAAACAGTGAACAGAGAATGTATGAGTTTCTCAAAATTGGTAACAGATAGAAACAAGAGAAAGAACACAGTGATTCATATACCTAGGGAAGTTACAGAGGTTTACACAGAGAATTCCAAGTATAAGTACAAGAAAATAACAGAGACTTAGGAAACTGGTAAAACCTACATTGTTGATAGAGTTGGGAGTACTTAGCACTGTGAAAACAGCACTTTCGCCGAAGGAAATTTAGTTCTCTAAGTCCGTGAAACAGTGAACAGAGAATGTATGAGTTTCTCAAGTTTGGTAACAGATAAAAACAAGCGAAAGTACACAGTGATTCATCTACGTAGAAAAGTTACAGAGGTTTACACAGAGAATTCCAAGGATAAGTACAAGAAAAAAAGAGAGACTTAGAAAACTGGTAAAACCTACATTGTTGATAGAGTTGGGAGTACTTAGCACTGTGAAAACAGCACTTTCGCGGAAGGAAATTTAGTTCTCTAAGTCCGTGAAACAGTGAACAGAGAATGTATGAGTTTCTCAAGTTTGGTAACAGATAGAAACAAGCGAAAGTACACAGTGATTCATCTACCTAGAAAAGTTACAGAGGTTTACACAGAGAATTCCAAGGATAAGTACAAGAAAATAAGAGAGACTTAGAAAACTGGTAAAACCTACATTGTTGATAGAGTTGGGAGTACATAGCACTGTGAAAACAGCACTTTCGCCGAAGGAAATTTAGTTCTCTAAGTCCGTGAAAGAGGGAACAGAGAATGTATGAGTTTCTCAAGTTTCGTAACAGATAGAAACAAGCGAAAGTACACAGTGATTCATCTACCTAGAAAAGTTACAGAGGTTTACACAGAGAATTCCAAGGATAAGTACAAGAAAATAAGAGAGACTTAGAAAACTGGTAAAACCTACATTGTTGGTAGAGTTGGGAGTACTTAGCACTGTGAAAACAGCACTTTCGCCGAAGGAAATTTAGTTCTCTAAGTCCGTGAAACAGTGAACAGAGAATGTATGAGTTTCTCAAGTTTGGTAACAGATAGAAACAAGCGAAAGTACACAGTGATTCATCTACCTAGAAAAGTTACAGAGGTTTACACAGAGAATTACAAGGATAAGTACAAGAAAATAAGAAAGACTTAGAAAACTGGTAAAAGCTACATTGTTGATAGAGTTGGGAGTACTTAGCACTGTGAAAACAGCACTTTCGCCGAAGGAAATTTAGTTCTCTAAGTCCGTGAAGCAGTGAACAGAGAATGTATGAGTTTCTCAAGTTTGGTAACAGATAGAAACAAGCGAAAGTACACAGTGATTCATCCACCTAGAAAAGTTACAGAGGTTTACACAGAGAATTCCAAGGATAAGTACAAGAAAATAAGAGAGACTTAGAAAACTGGTAAAACCTACATTGTTAATAGAGTTGGGAGTACTTAGCACTGTGAAAACAGGACTTTCGCAGAAAGAAATCTACTTCTCTAACACTGAGAAACAGTGAACAGAGAATGTATGAGTTTCTCAAGTTTGGTAACAGATAGAAACAAGAGAAAATACACAGTGATTCATCTACCTAGAAAAGTTACAGAGGTGTACACAGAGAATTCCAAGGATAAGTACAAGAAAATAAGAGAGACTTAGAAAACTGGTAAAAGCTACATTGTTGATAGAGTTCGGAGTACTTAGCACTGTGAAAACAGCACTTTCGCAGTAAGAAATCTACTTCTCTAACACTGGGAAACAGTGAACAGAGAATGTATGAGTTTCTCAAGATTGGTAACAGATAGAAACAAGAGAAAGTACACAGTGATTCATCTACCTAGAGAAGTTACAGAGGTTTACACAGAGAATTCCAAGTATAAGTACAAGAAAATAAGACAGACTTAGAAAACTGGTAAAACCTACATTGTTGATAGAGTTGGGAGTACTTAGCACTGTGAGAACAGCACTTTCGCCGAAGGAAATTTAGTTCTCTAAGTCCGTGAAACAGTGAACAGAGAAAGTATGAGTTTCTCAAGTTTGGTAACAGATAGAAACAAGCGAAAGTACACAGTGATTCATCTACCTAGAAATGTTACAGAGGTTTAGACAGAGAATTCCAAGGATAAGTACAAGAAAATAAGAGAGACTTAAAAAACTGTTAAAACCTACATTGTTGATACAGTTGGGAGTACTTAGCACTGTGAAAACAGCACTTTCGCCGAAGGAAAGTTAGTTCTCTAAGTCCGTGAAACAGTGAACAGAGAATGTATGAGTTTCTCAAGATTGGTAACACATAGAAACAAGAGAAAGTACACAGTGATTCATCTACCTAGAAAAGTTACAGAGGTTTACACAGAGAAAACCATGTATAAGTACAAGAAAATAAGAGAGACTTAGAAAACTGGGAAAACCTACATTGTTGATAGAGTTGGGAGTACTTAGCACTGTGAAAACAGGACTTTCGCCGAAAGAAATTTAGTTCTCTAAGTCCGTGAAACAGTGAAAAGAGAATGTATGAGTTTCTCAAGATTGGTAACAGACAGAAACAAGAGAAAGTACACAGTGATTCATCTACCTAGAAAAGTTACAGAGGTTTACACAGAGAAAACCAAGTATAAGTACAAGAAAATAAGAGAGACTTAGAAAACTGGTAAAACCTACATTGTTGATAGAGTTGGGAGTACTTAGGATTGTGAAAACAGCACTTTCGCAGAAAGAAATCTACTTCTCTAAGACTGGGAAACAGTGAACAGAGAATGTATGAGTTTCTCAAGATTGGTAACAGACAGAAACAAGAGAAAGTACACAGTGATTCATCTACAGAGAAAAGTTACAGAGGTTTACACAGAGAATTCCAAGTATAAGTACAAGAAAATAAGAGAGACTTAGAAAACCGGTAAAACCTACATTGTTGATAGAGTTGGGAGTACTTAGCACTGTGAAAACAGTACTTTCGCAGAAAGAAATCTACTTCTCTAACACTGGGAAACAGTGAACAGAGAATGTATGAGTTTCTCAAGATTGGTAACAGATAGAAACAAGAGAAAGTACACAGTGATTCATCTACCTAGAGAAGTTACAGAGGTTTACACAGAGAATTCCAAGTATAAGTACAAGAAAATAAGAGAGACTTAGAAAACTGGTAAAACCTACATTGTTGATAGAGTTGGGAGTACTTAGCACTGTGAAAACAGCACTTTCGCCGAAGGAAATTTAGTTCTCTAAGTCCGTGAAACAGTGAACAGAGAATGTATGAGTTTCTCAAGTTTGGTAACAGATAGAAACAAGCGAAATTACACAGTGATTCATCTACCTAGAAATGTTACAGAGGTTTACACAGAGAATTCCAAGGATAAGTACAAGAAAATAAGAGAGACTTAGAAAACTGGTAAAACCTACATTGTTGATAGAGTTGGGAGTACTTAGCAATGTGAAAACAGCAATTTCGCCGAAGGAATTTTAGTTCTCTAAGTCCGTGAAACAGTGAACAGAGAATGTATGAGTTTCTCAAGTTTGGTAACAGATAGAAACAAGCGAAAGTACACAGTGATTCATCTACCTAGAAAAGTTACAGAGGTTTACACAGAGAATTCCAAGGATAAGTGTAAGAAAATAAGAGAGACTTAGAAAACTGGTAAAACCTACATTGTTGATAGAGTTGGGAGTACTTAGCACTGTGAAAACAGCACTTTCGCCGAAGGAAATCAAGTTCTCTAAGTCCGTGAAACAGTGAAGAGAGAATGTATGAGTTTCTCAAGTTTGGTAACAGATAGAAACAAGCGAAAGTACACAGTGATTCATATACCTAGAGAAGTTACAGAGGTTTACACAGAGAATTCCAAGGATAAGTACAAGAAAATAAGAGAGACTTAGAAAACATGTAAAACCTACATTGTTGATAGAGTTGGGAGTACTTAGCACTGTGAAAACAGCACTTTCGCGGAAGGAAATTTAGTTCTCTAAGTCCCTGAAACAGTGAACAGAGAATGTATGAGTTTCTCAAGTTTGGTAACAGATAGAAACAAGCGAAACTACACAGTGATTCATCTACCTAGAAAAGTTACAGAGGTTTACACAGAGAATTCCAAGGATAAGTGCAAGAAAAAAAGAGAGACTTAGAAAACTGGTAAAACCTACATTGTTGATAGAGTTGGGAGTACTTAGCACTGTGAAAACAGCACGTAGGCCGAAGGAAATTTAGTTCTCTAAGTCCGTGAAACAGTGAACAGAGAATGTATGAGTTTCTCAAGTTTGGTAACAGATAGAAACAAGCGAAAGTACACAGTGATTCATCTACCTAGAAAAGTTACAGAGGTTTACACAGAGAATTCCAAGGATAAGTACAAGAAAATAAGAGAGACTTAGAAAAATGGTAAAACCTACATTGTTAATAGAGTTGGGAGTACTTAGCACTGTGAAAACAGCACTTTCGCAGAAAGAAATCTACTTCTCTAACACAGGGAAACAGTGAACAGAGAATGTATGAGTTTCTCAAGATTGGTAACAGATAGAAACAAGAGAAAGTACACAGTGATTCATATACCTAGAGAAGTTACAGAGGTTTACACAGAGAATTCCAAGTATAAGTACAAGAAAATAAGAGAGACTTAGAAAACTGGTAAAACCTACATTGATGATAGAGTTGGGAGTACTTAGCACTGTGAAAACAGCACTTTCGCCGAAAGAAATTTAGTTCTCTAAGTCCGTGAAACAGTGAACAGAGAATGTATGAGTTTCTCAAGATTGGTAACAGATAGAAACAAGAGAAAGTACACAGTGATTCATCTACCTAGAAAAGTTACAGAGGTTTACACAGAGAAAACCAAGTATAAGTACAAGAAAATAAGAGAAACTTAGAAAACTGGTTAAACCTACATTGTTGATAGAGTTGGGAGTACTTAGCACTGTGAAAACAGCACTTTCGCAGAAAGAAATCCACTTCTCTAAGACTGGGAAACAGTGAACAGAGAATGTATGAGTTTCTCAAGATTGGTAACAGATGGAAACAAGAGAAAGTACACAGTGATTCATCTACCTAGAGAAGTTACACAGGTTTACACAGAGAATTCCAAGTATAAGTACAAGAAAATAAGAGAGACTTAGAAAACTGGTAAAACCTACATTGTTGATAGAGTTGGGAGTACTTAGCACTGTGAAAACAGCACTTTCGCCGAAGGAAATTTAGTTCTCTAAGTCCGTGAAACAGTGAACAGAGAATGTATGAGTTTCTGAAGTTTGGTAACAGATAGAAACAAGCGAAAGTACACAGTGATTCATCTACCTAGAAAAGTTACAGAGGTTTACACAGAGAATTCCAAGGATAAGTACAAGAAAATAAGAGAGACTTAGAAAACTGGTAAAACCTACATTGTTAATAGAGTTCGGAGTACTTAGCACTGTGAAAACAGCACTTTCGCAGAAAGAAATCTACTTCTCTAACACTGGGAAACAGTGAACAGAGAATGTATGAGTTTCTCAAGATTGGTAACAGACAGAAACAAGAGAAAGTACACAGTGATTCATCTACAGAGAAAAGTTACAGAGGTTTACACAGAGAATTCCAAGTATAAGTACAAGAAAATAAGAGAGACTTAGAAAACCGGTAAAACCTACATTGTTGATAGAGTTGGGAGTACTTAGCACTGTGAAAACAGTACTTTCGCAGAAAGAAATCTACTTCTCTAACACTGGGAAACAGTGAACAGAGAATGTATGAGTTTCTCAAGATTGGTAACAGATAGAAACAAGAGAAAGTACACAGTGATTCATCTACCTAGAGAAGTTACAGAGGTTTACACAGAGAATTCCAAGTATAAGTACAAGAAAATAAGAGAGACTTAGAAAACTGGTAAAACCTACATTGTTGATAGAGTTGGGAGTACTTAGCACTGTGAAAACAGCACTTTCGCCGAAGGAAATTTAGTTCTCTAAGTCCGTGAAACAGTGAACAGAGAATGTATGAGTTTCTCAAGTTTGGTAACAGATAGAAACAAGCGAAATTACACAGTGATTCATCTACCTAGAAATGTTACAGAGGTTTACACAGAGAATTCCAAGGATAAGTACAAGAAAATAAGAGAGACTTAGAAAACTGGTAAAACCTACATTGTTGATAGAGTTGGGAGTACTTAGCAATGTGAAAACAGCAATTTCGCCGAAGGAATTTTAGTTCTCTAAGTCCGTGAAACAGTGAACAGAGAATGTATGAGTTTCTCAAGTTTGGTAACAGATAGAAACAAGCGAAAGTACACAGTGATTCATCTACCTAGAAAAGTTACAGAGGTTTACACAGAGAATTCCAAGGATAAGTGTAAGAAAATAAGAGAGACTTAGAAAACTGGTAAAACCTACATTGTTGATAGAGTTGGGAGTACTTAGCACTGTGAAAACAGCACTTTCGCCGAAGGAAATCAAGTTCTCTAAGTCCGTGAAACAGTGAAGAGAGAATGTATGAGTTTCTCAAGTTTGGTAACAGATAGAAACAAGCGAAAGTACACAGTGATTCATATACCTAGAGAAGTTACAGAGGTTTACACAGAGAATTCCAAGGATAAGTACAAGAAAATAAGAGAGACTTAGAAAACCGGTAAAACCTACATTGTTGATAGAGTTGGGAGTACTTAGCACTGTGAAAACAGCACTTTCGCGGAAGGAAATTTAGTTCTCTAAGTCCCTGAAACAGTGAACAGAGAATGTATGAGTTTCTCAAGTTTGGTAACAGATAGAAACAAGCGAAACTACACAGTGATTCATCTACCTAGAAAAGTTACAGCGGTTTACACAGAGAATTCCAAGGATAAGTACAAGAAAAAAAGAGAGACTTAGAAAACTGGTAAAACCTACATTGTTGATAGAGTTGGGAGTACTTAGCACTGTGAAAACAGCACGTAGGCCGAAGGAAATTTAGTTCTCTAAGTCCGTGAAACAGTGAACAGAGAATGTATGAGTTTCTCAAGTTTGGTAACAGATAGAAACAAGCGAAAGTACACAGTGATTCATCTACCTAGAAAAGTTACAGAGGTTTACACAGAGAATTCCAAGGATAAGTACAAGAAAATAAGAGAGACTTAGAAAAATGGTAAAACCTACATTGTTAATAGAGTTGGGAGTACTTAGCACTGTGAAAACAGCACTTTCGCAGAAAGAAATCTACTTCTCTAACACAGGGAAACAGTGAACAGAGAATGTATGAGTTTCTCAAGATTGGTAACAGATAGAAACAAGAGAAAGTACACAGTGATTCATATACCTAGAGAAGTTACAGAGGTTTACACAGAGAATTCCAAGTATAAGTACAAGAAAATAAGAGAGACTTAGAAAACTGGTAAAACCTACATTGATGATAGAGTTGGGAGTACTTAGCACTGTGAAAACAGCACTTTCGCCGAAAGAAATTTAGTTCTCTAAGTCCGTGAAACAGTGAACAGAGAATGTATGAGTTTCTCAAGATTGGTAACAGATAGAAACAAGAGAAAGTACACAGTGATTCATCTACCTAGAAAAGTTACAGAGGTTTACACAGAGAAAACCAAGTATAAGTACAAGAAAATAAGAGAAACTTAGAAAACTGGTTAAACCTACATTGTTGATAGAGTTGGGAGTACTTAGCACTGTGAAAACAGCACTTTCGCAGAAAGAAATCCACTTCTCTAAGACTGGGAAACAGTGAACAGAGAATGTATGAGTTTCTCAAGATTGGTAACAGATGGAAACAAGAGAAAGTACACAGTGATTCATCTACCTAGAGAAGTTACAGAGGTTTACACAGAGAATTCCAAGTATAAGTACAAGAAAATAAGAGAGACTTAGAAAACTGGTAAAACCTACATTGTTGATAGAGTTGGGAGTACTTAGCACTGTGAAAACAGCACTTTCGCCGAAGGAAATTTAGTTCTCTAAGTCCGTGAAACAGTGAACAGAGAATGTATGAGTTTCTGAAGTTTGGTAACAGATAGAAACAAGCGAAAGTACACAGTGATTCATCTACCTAGAAAAGTTACAGAGGTTTACACAGAGAATTCCAAGAATAAGTACAAGAAAATAAGAGAGACTTAGAAAACTGGTAAAACCTACATTGTTAATAGAGTTCGGAGTACTTAGCACTGTGAAAACAGCACTTTCGCAGAAAGAAATCTACTTCTCTAACACTGGGAAACAGTGAACAGAGAATGTATGAGTTTCTCAAGATTGGTAACAGACAGAAACAAGAGAAAGTACACAGTGATTCATCTACAGAGAAAAGTTACAGAGGTTTACACAGAGAATTCCAAGTATAAGTACAAGAAAATAAGAGAGACTTAGAAAACCGGTAAAACCTACATTGTTGATAGAGTTGGGAGTACTTAGCACTGTGAAAACAGTACTTTCGCAGAAAGAAATCTACTTCTCTAACACTGGGAAACAGTGAACAGAGAATGTATGAGTTTCTCAAGATTGGTAACAGATAGAAACAAGAGAAAGTACACAGTGATTCATCTACCTAGAGAAGTTACAGAGGTTTACACAGAGAATTCCAAGGATAAGTACAAGAAAATAAGAGAGACTTAGAAAACTGGTAAAACCTACATTGTTGATAGAGTTGGGAGTACTTAGCACTGTGAAAACAGCACTTTCGCCGAAGGAAATTTAGTTCTCTAAGTCCGTGAAACAGTGAACAGAGAATGTATGAGTTTCTCAAGTTTGGTAACAGATAGAAACAAGCGAAATTACACAGTGATTCATCTACCTAGAAATGTTACAGAGGTTTACACAGAGAATTCCAAGGATAAGTACAAGAAAATAAGAGAGACTTAGAAAACTGGTAAAACCTACATTGTTGATAGAGTTGGGAGTACTTAGCAATGTGAAAACAGCAATTTCGCCGAAGGAATTTTAGTTCTCTAAGTCCGTGAAACAGTGAACAGAGAATGTATGAGTTTCTCAAGTTTGGTAACAGATAGAAACAAGCGAAAGTACACAGTGATTCATCTACCTAGAAAAGTTACAGAGGTTTACACAGAGAATTCCAAGGATAAGTGTAAGAAAATAAGAAAGACTTAGAAAACTGGTAAAACCTACATTGTTGATAGAGTTGGGAGTACTTAGCACTGTGAAAACAGCACTTTCGCCGAAGGAAATCAAGTTCTCTAAGTCCGTGAAACAGTGAAGAGAGAATGTATGAGTTTCTCAAGTTTGGTAACAGATAGAAACAAGCGAAAGTACACAGTGATTCATATACCTAGAGAAGTTACAGAGGTTTACACAGAGAATTCCAAGGATAAGTACAAGAAAATAAGAGAGACTTAGAAAACCGGTAAAACCTACATTGTTGATAGAGTTGGGAGTACTTAGCACTGTGAAAACAGCACTTTCGCGGAAGGAAATTTAGTTCTCTAAGTCCCTGAAACAGTGAACAGAGAATGTATGAGTTTCTCAAGTTTGGTAACAGATAGAAACAAGCGAAACTACACAGTGATTCATCTACCTAGAAAAGTTACAGAGGTTTACACAGAGAATTCAAAGGATAAGTACAAGAAAAAAAGAGAGACTTAGAAAACTGGTAAAACCTACATTGTTGATAGAGTTGGGAGTACTTAGCACTGTGAAAACAGCACGTAGGCCGAAGGAAATTTAGTTCTCTAAGTCCGTGAAACAGTGAACAGAGAATGTATGAGTTTCTCAAGTTTGGTAACAGATAGAAACAAGCGAAAGTACACAGTGATTCATCTACCTAGAAAAGTTACAGAGGTTTACACAGAGAATTCCAAGGATAAGTACAAGAAAATAAGAGAGACTTAGAAAAATGGTAAAACCTACATTGTTAATAGAGTTGGGAGTACTTAGCACTGTGAAAACAGCACTTTCGCACAAAGAAATCTACTTCTCTAACACAGGGAAACAGTGAACAGAGAATGTATGAGTTTCTCAAGATTGGTAACAGATAGAAACAAGAGAAAGTACACAGTGATTCATATACCTAGAGAAGTTACAGAGGTTTACACAGAGAATTCCAAGTATAAGTACAAGAAAATAAGAGAGACTTAGAAAACTGGTAAAACCTACATTGATGATAGAGTTGGGAGTACTTAGCACTGTGAAAACAGCACTTTCGCCGAAAGAAATTTAGTTCTCTAAGTCCGTGAAACAGTGAACAGAGAATGTATGAGTTTCTCAAGATTGGTAACAGATAGAAACAAGAGAAAGTACACAGTGATTCATCTACCTAGAAAAGTTACAGAGGTTTACACAGAGAAAACCAAGTATAAGTACAAGAAAATAAGAGAAACTTAGAAAACTGGTTAAACCTACATTGTTGATAGAGTTGGGAGTACTTAGCACTGTGAAAACAGCACTTTCGCAGAAAGAAATCCACTTCTCTAAGACTGGGAAACAGTGAACAGAGAATGTATGAGTTTCTCAAGATTGGTAACAGATGGAAACAAGAGAAAGTACACAGTGATTCATCTACCTAGAGAAGTTACAGAGGTTTACACAGAGAATTCCAAGTATAAGTACAAGAAAATAAGAGAGACTTAGAAAACTGGTAAAACCTACATTGTTGATAGAGTTGGGAGTACTTAGCACTGTGAAAACAGCACTTTCGCCGAAGGAAATTTAGTTCTCTAAGTCCGTGAAACAGTGAACAGAGAATGTATGAGTTTCTGAACTTTGGTAACAGATAGAAACAAGCGAAAGTACACAGTGATTCATCTACCTAGAAAAGTTACAGAGGTTTACACAGAGAATTCCAAGGATAAGTACAAGAAAATAAGAGAGACTTAGAAAACTGGTAAAACCTACATTGTTAATAGAGTTCGGAGTACTTAGCACTGTGAAAACAGCACTTTCACAGAAAGAAATCTACTTCTCTAACACTGGGAAACAGTGAACAGAGAATGTATGAGTTTCTCAAGATTGGTAACAGACAGAAACAAGAGAAAGTACACAGTGATTCATCTACAGAGAAAAGTTACAGAGGTTTACACAGAGAATTCCAAGTATAAGTACAAGAAAATAAGAGACACTTAGAAAACCGGTAAAACCTACATTGTTGATAGAGTTGGGAGTACTTAGCACTGTGAAAACAGTACTTTCGCAGAAAGAAATCTACTTCTCTAACACTGGGAAACAGTGAACAGAGAATGTATGAGTTTCTCAAGATTGGTAACAGATAGAAACAAGAGAAAGTACACAGTGATTCATCTACCTAGAGAAGTTACAGAGGTTTACACAGAGAATTCCAAGTATAAGTACAAGAAAATAAGAGAGACTTAGAAAACTGGTAAAACCTACATTGTTGATAGAGTTGGGAGTACTTAGCACTGTGAAAACAGCACTTTCGCCGAAGGAAATTTAGTTCTCTAAGTCCGTGAAACAGTGAACAGAGAATGTATGAGTTTCTCAAGTTTGGTAACAGATAGAAAGAAGCGAAATTACACAGTGATTCATCTACCTAGAAATGTTACAGAGGTTTACACAGAGAATTCCAAGGATAAGTACAAGAAAATAAGAGAGACTTAGAAAACTGGTAAAACCTACATTGTTGATAGAGTTGGGAGTACTTAGCACTGTGAAAACAGCACTTTCGCCGAAGGAAATTTAGTTCTCTAAGTCCGTGAAACAGTGAACAGAGAATGTATGAGTTTCTCAAGTTTGGTAACAGATAGAAACAAGCGAAAGTACACAGTGATTCATCTACCTAGAAAAGTTACAGAGGTTTACACAGAGAATTCCAAGGATAAGTGTAAGAAAATAAGAGAGACTTAGAAAACTGGTAAAACCTACATTGTTGATAGACTTGGGAGTACTTAGCACTGTGAAAACAGCACTTTCGCCGAAGGAAATCTAGTTCTCTAAGTCCGTGAAACAGTGAAGAGAGAATGTATGAGTTTCTCAAGTTTGGTAACAGATAGAAACAAGCGAAAGTACACAGTGATTCATATACCTAGAGAAGTTACAGAGGTTTACACAGAGAACTCCAAGGATAAGTACAAGAAAATAAGAGAGACTTACAAAACCGGTAAAACCTACATTGTTGATAGAGTTGGGAGTACTTAGCACTGTGAAAACAGCACTTTCGCGGAAGGAAATTTAGTTCTCTAAGTCCCTGAAACAGTGAACAGAGAATGTATGAGTTTCTCAAGTTTGGTAACAGATAGAAACAAGCGAAACTACACAGTGATTCATCTACCTAGAAAAGTTACAGAGGTTTACACAGAGAATTCCAAGGATAAGTACAAGAAAAAAAGAGAGATTTAGAAAACTGGTAAAACCTACATTGTTGATAGAGTTGGGAGTACTTAGCACTGTGAAAACAGCACTTAGGCCGAAGGAAATTTAGTTCTCTAAGTCCGTGAAACAGTGAACAGAGAATGTATGAGTTTCTCAAGTTTGGTAACAGATAGAAACAAGCGAATGTACACAGTGATTCATCTACCTAGAAAACTTACAGAGGTTTACACAGAGAATTCCAAGGATAAGTACAAGAAAATAAGAGAGACTTAGAAAACTGGTAAAACCTACATTGTTAATAGAGTTGGGAGTACTTAGCACTGTGAAAACAGCACTTTCGCAGAAAGAAATCTACTTCTCTAACACAGGGAAACAGTGAACAGAGAATGTATGAGTTTCTGAAGATTGGTAACAGATAGAAACAAGAGAAAGTACACAGTGATTCATCTACCAAGAAAAGTTACAGAGGTTTTCACAGAGAATTCCAAGGATAAGTACAAGAAAATAAGAGAGACTGAGAAAACCGGTAAAACCTACATTGTTGATAGAGTTGGGAGTACTTAGCACTGTGAAAACAGCACTTTCGCAGAAAGAAATCTACTTCTCTAACACTGGGAAACAGTGAAAAGAGAATGTATGAGTTTCTCAAGATTGGTAACAGATAGAAACAAAAGAAAGTACACAGTGATTCATATACCTAGAGAAGTTACAGAGGTTTACACAGAGAATTCCAAGTGTAAGTACAAGAAAATAAGAGAGACTTAGAAAACTGGTAAAACCTACATTGTTGATAGAGTTGGGAGTACTTAGCACTGTGAAAACAGCACTTTCGCAGAAAGAAATCTACTTCTCAAACACTGGGAAACAGTGAACAGAGAATGTATGACTTTCTCAAGTTTGGTAACAGATAGAAACAAGAGAAAGTACACAGTGATTCATATACCTTGAGAAGTTACAGAGGTTTACACAGAGAATTCCAAGGATAAGTATAAGAAAATAAGAGAGACTTAGAAAACTGGTAAAACCTACATTGTTGATAGAGTTGGGAGTACTTAGCACTGTGAAAACAGCACTTTCGCCGAAGGAAATTTAGTTCTCTAAGTCAGTGAAACAGTGAACAGAGAATGTATGAGTTTCTCAAGTTTGGTAACAGATAGAAACAAGCGAAAGTACACAGTGATTCATCTACCTAGAAAAGTTACAGAGGTTTACACAGAGAATTCCAAGGATAAGTACAAGAAAATAAGAGAGACTTAGAAAACTGGTAAAACCTACATTGTTGATAGAGTTGGGAGTACTTAGCACTGTGAAAACAGCACTTTCGCCGAAGGAAATTTAGTTCTCTAAGTCCGTGAAACAGTGAACAGAGAATGTATGAGTTTCTCAAGTTTGGTAACAGATAGAAACAAGCGAAAGTACACAGTGATTCATCTACCTAGAAAAGTTACAGAGGTTTACACAGAGAATTCCAAGGATAAGTACAAGAAAATAAGAGAGACTTAGAAAACTGGCAAAACCTACATTGTTGATAGAGTTGGGAGTACTTAGCACTGTGAAAACAGCACTTTCGCCGAAGGAAATTTAGTTCTCTAAGTCCGTGAAACAGTGAACAGAGAATGTATGCGTTTCTCAAGTTTGGTAACAGATAGAAACAAGCGAAAGTACACAGTGATTCATCTACCTAGAAAAGTTACAGAGGTTTACACAGAGAATTCCAAGGATAAGTACAAGAAAATAAGAGAGACTTAAAAAACTGGTAAAACCTACATTCTTGATAGAGTTGGGAGTACTTAGCACTGTGAAAACAGCACTTTCGCCGAAGGAAATTTAGTTCTCTAAGTCCGTGAAACAGTGTACAGAGAATGTATGAGTTTCTCAAGTTTGGTAACAGATAGAAACAAGGGAAAGTACACAGTGATTCATCTACCTAGAAAAGTTACAGAGGTTTACACAGAGAATTCCAAGTTTAAGTACAAGAAAATAAGAGAGACTTACAAAACCGGTAAAACCTACATTGTTGATAGAGTTGGGAGTACTTAGCACTGTGAAAACAGCACGTTCGCAGAAAGAAATCTACTTCTCTAACACTGGGAAACAGTGAACAGAGAATGTATGAGTTTCTCAAGATTGGTAACAGATAGAAACAAGAGAAAGTACACAGTGATTCATATACCTAGGGAAGTTACAGAGGTTTACACAGAGAATTCCAAGTATAAGTACAAGAAAACAAGAGAGACTTAGAAAACTGGTAAAACCTACATTGTTGATACAGTTGGGAGTACTTAGCACTGTGAAAACAGCACTTTCGCCGAAGGAAATTTAGTTCTCTAAGTCCGTGAAACAGTGCACAGCGAATGTATGAGTTTCTGAAGTTTGGTAACAGATAGAAACAAGCGAAAGTACACAGTGATTCATCTACCTAGAAAAGTTACAGAGGTTTACACAGAGAATTCCAAGGATAAGTACAAGAAAATAAGAGAGACTTAGAAAAATGGTAAAACCTACATTGTTAATAGAGTTGGGAGTACTTAGCACTGTGAAAACAGCACTTTCGCACAAAGAAATCTACTTCTCTAACACAGGGAAACAGTGAACAGAGAATGTATGAGTTTCTCAAGATTGGTAACAGATAGAAACAAGAGAAAGTACACAGTGATTCATATACCTAGAGAAGTTACAGAGGTTTACACAGAGAATTCCAAGTATAAGTACAAGAAAATAAGAGAGACTTAGAAAACTGGTAAAACCTACATTGATGATAGAGTTGGGAGTACTTAGCACTGTGAAAACAGCACTTTCGCCGAAAGAAATTTAGTTCTCTAAGTCCGTGAAACAGTGAACAGAGAATGTATGAGTTTCTCAAGATTGGTAACAGATAGAAACAAGAGAAAGTACACAGTGATTCATCTACCTAGAAAAGTTACAGAGGTTTACACAGAGAAAACCAAGTATAAGTACAAGAAAATAAGAGAAACTTAGAAAACTGGTTAAACCTACATTGTTGATAGAGTTGGGAGTACTTAGCACTGTGAAAACAGCACTTTCGCAGAAAGAAATCCACTTCTCTAAGACTGGGAAACAGTGAACAGAGAATGTATGAGTTTCTCAAGATTGGTAACAGATGGAAACAAGAGAAAGTACACAGTGATTCATCTACCTAGAGAAGTTACAGAGGTTTACACAGAGAATTCCAAGTATAAGTACAAGAAAATAAGAGAGACTTAGAAAACTGGTAAAACCTACATTGTTGATAGAGTTGGGAGTACTTAGCACTGTGAAAACAGCACTTTCGCCGAAGGAAATTTAGTTCTCTAAGTCCGTGAAACAGTGAACAGAGAATGTATGAGTTTCTGAACTTTGGTAACAGATAGAAACAAGCGAAAGTACACAGTGATTCATCTACCTAGAAAAGTTACAGAGGTTTACACAGAGAATTCCAAGGATAAGTACAAGAAAATAAGAGAGACTTAGAAAACCGGTAAAACCTACATTGTTAATAGAGTTCGGAGTACTTAGCACTGTGAAAACAGCACTTTCACAGAAAGAAATCTACTTCTCTAACACTGGGAAACAGTGAACAGAGAATGTATGAGTTTCTCAAGATTGGTAACAGACAGAAACAAGAGAAAGTACACAGTGATTCATCTACAGAGAAAAGTTACAGAGGTTTACACAGAGAATTCCAAGTATAAGTACAAGAAAATAAGAGACACTTAGAAAACCGGTAAAACCTACATTGTTGATAGAGTTGGGAGTACTTAGCACTGTGAAAACAGTACTTTCGCAGAAAGAAATCTACTTCTCTAACACTGGGAAACAGTGAACAGAGAATGTATGAGTTTCTCAAGATTGGTAACAGATAGAAACAAGAGAAAGTACACAGTGATTCATCTACCTAGAGAAGTTACAGAGGTTTACACAGAGAATTCCAAGTATAAGTACAAGAAAATAAGAGAGACTTAGAAAACTGGTAAAACCTACATTGTTGATAGAGTTGGGAGTACTTAGCACTGTGAAAACAGCACTTTCGCCGAAGGAAATTTAGTTCTCTAAGTCCGTGAAACAGTGAACAGAGAATGTATGAGTTTCTCAAGTTTGGTAACAGATAGAAAGAAGCGAAATTACACAGTGATTCATCTACCTAGAAATGTTACAGAGGTTTACACAGAGAATTCCAAGGATAAGTACAAGAAAATAAGAGAGACTTAGAAAACTGGTAAAACCTACATTGTTGATAGAGTTGGGAGTACTTAGCACTGTGAAAACAGCACTTTCGCCGAAGGAAATTTAGTTCTCTAAGTCCGTGAAACAGTGAACAGAGAATGTATGAGTTTCTCAAGTTTGGTAACAGATAGAAACAAGCGAAAGTACACAGTGATTCATCTACCTAGAAAAGTTACAGAGGTTTACACAGAGAATTCCAAGGATAAGTGTAAGAAAATAAGAGAGACTTAGAAAACTGGTAAAACCTACATTGTTGATAGAGTTGGGAGTACTTAGCACTGTGAAAACAGCACTTTCGCCGAAGGAAATCTAGTTCTCTAAGTCCGTGAAACAGTGAAGAGAGAATGTATGAGTTTCTCAAGTTTGGTAACAGATAGAAACAAGCGAAAGTACACAGTGATTCATATACCTAGAGAAGTTACAGAGGTTTACACAGAGAACTCCAAGGATAAGTACAAGAAAATAAGAGAGACTTACAAAACCGGTAAAACCTACATTGTTGATAGAGTTGGGAGTACTTAGCACTGTGAAAACAGCACTTTCGCGGAAGGAAATTTAGTTCTCTAAGTCCCTGAAACAGTGAACAGAGAATGTATGAGTTTCTCAAGTTTGGTAACAGATAGAAACAAGCGAAACTACACAGTGATTCATCTACCTAGAAAAGTTACAGAGGTTTACACAGAGAATTCCAAGGATAAGTACAAGAAAAAAAGAGAGATTTAGAAAACTGGTAAAACCTACATTGTTGATAGAGTTGGGAGTACTTAGCACTGTGAAAACAGCACTTAGGCCGAAGGAAATTTAGTTCTCTAAGTCCGTGAAACAGTGAACAGAGAATGTATGAGTTTCTCAAGTTTGGTAACAGATAGAAACAAGCGAATGTACACAGTGATTCATCTACCTAGAAAACTTACAGAGGTTTACACAGAGAATTCCAAGGATAAGTACAAGAAAATAAGAGAGACTTAGAAAACTGGTAAAACCTACATTGTTAATAGAGTTGGGAGTACTTAGCACTGTGAAAACAGCACTTTCGCAGAAAGAAATCTACTTCTCTAACACAGGGAAACAGTGAACAGAGAATGTATGAGTTTCTGAAGATTGGTAACAGATAGAAACAAGAGAAAGTACACAGTGATTCATCTACCAAGAAAAGTTACAGAGGTTTTCACAGAGAATTCCAAGGATAAGTACAAGAAAATAAGAGAGACTGAGAAAACCGGTAAAACCTACATTGTTGATAGAGTTGGGAGTACTTAGCACTGTGAAAACAGCACTTTCGCAGAAAGAAATCTACTTCTCTAACACTGGGAAACAGTGAAAAGAGAATGTATGAGTTTCTCAAGATTGGTAACAGATAGAAACAAAAGAAAGTACACAGTGATTCATATACCTAGAGAAGTTACAGAGGTTTACACAGAGAATTCCAAGTGTAAGTACAAGAAAATAAGAGAGACTTAGAAAACTGGTAAAACCTACATTGTTGATAGAGTTGGGAGTACTTAGCACTGTGAAAACAGCACTTTCGCAGAAAGAAATCTACTTCTCAAACACTGGGAAACAGTGAACAGAGAATGTATGACTTTCTCAAGTTTGGTAACAGATAGAAACAAGAGAAAGTACACAGTGATTCATATACCTTGAGAAGTTACAGAGGTTTACACAGAGAATTCCAAGGATAAGTATAAGAAAATAAGAGAGACTTAGAAAACTGGTAAAACCTACATTGTTGATAGAGTTGGGAGTACTTAGCACTGTGAAAACAGCACTTTCGCCGAAGGAAATTTAGTTCTCTAAGTCAGTGAAACAGTGAACAGAGAATGTATGAGTTTCTCAAGTTTGGTAACAGATAGAAACAAGCGAAAGTACACAGTGATTCATCTACCTAGAAAAGTTACAGAGGTTTACACAGAGAATTCCAAGGATAAGTACAAGAAAATAAGAGAGACTTAGAAAACTGGTAAAACCTACATTGTTGATAGAGTTGGGAGTACTTAGCACTGTGAAAACAGCACTTTCGCCGAAGGAAATTTAGTTCTCTAAGTCCGTGAAACAGTGAACAGAGAATGTATGAGTTTCTCAAGTTTGGTAACAGATAGAAACAAGCGAAAGTACACAGTGATTCATCTACCTAGAAAAGTTACAGAGGTTTACACAGAGAATTCCAAGGATAAGTACAAGAAAATAAGAGAGACTTAGAAAACTGGCAAAACCTACATTGTTGATAGAGTTGGGAGTACTTAGCACTGTGAAAACAGCACTTTCGCCGAAGGAAATTTAGTTCTCTAAGTCCGTGAAACAGTGAACAGAGAATGTATGCGTTTCTCAAGTTTGGTAACAGATAGAAACAAGCGAAAGTACACAGTGATTCATCTACCTAGAAAAGTTACAGAGGTTTACACAGAGAATTCCAAGGATAAGTACAAGAAAATAAGAGAGACTTAAAAAACTGGTAAAACCTACATTCTTGATAGAGTTGGGAGTACTTAGCACTGTGAAAACAGCACTTTCGCCGAAGGAAATTTAGTTCTCTAAGTCCGTGAAACAGTGTACAGAGAATGTATGAGTTTCTCAAGTTTGGTAACAGATAGAAACAAGGGAAAGTACACAGTGATTCATCTACCTAGAAAAGTTACAGAGGTTTACACAGAGAATTCCAAGTTTAAGTACAAGAAAATAAGAGAGACTTACAAAACCGGTAAAACCTACATTGTTGATAGAGTTGGGAGTACTTAGCACTGTGAAAACAGCACGTTCGCAGAAAGAAATCTACTTCTCTAACACTGGGAAACAGTGAACAGAGAATGTATGAGTTTCTCAAGATTGGTAACAGATAGAAACAAGAGAAAGTACACAGTGATTCATATACCTAGGGAAGTTACAGAGGTTTACACAGAGAATTCCAAGTATAAGTACAAGAAAACAAGAGAGACTTAGAAAACTGGTAAAACCTACATTGTTGATACAGTTGGGAGTACTTAGCACTGTGAAAACAGCACTTTCGCCGAAGGAAATTTAGTTCTCTAAGTCCGTGAAACAGTGCACAGCGAATGTATGAGTTTCTGAAGTTTGGTAACAGATAGAAACAAGCGAAAGTACACAGTGATTCATCTACCTAGAAAAGTTACAGAGGTTTACACAGAGAATTCCAAGGATAAGTACAAGAAAATAAGAGAGACTTAGAAAACTGGTAAAACCTACATTGTTGATAGAGTTGGGAGTACTTAGCACTGTGAAAACAGTACTTTCGCAGAAAGAAATCTACTTCTCTAACACTGGGAAACAGTGAACAGAGAATGTATGAGTTTCTCAAGATTGGTAACAGATCGAAACAAGAGAAAGTACACAGTGATTCATCTACCTAGAGAAGTTACAGAGGTTTACACAGAGAATTCCAAGTATAAGTACAAGAAAATAAGAGAGACTTAGAAAACTGGTAAAACCTACATTGTTGATAGAGTTGGGAGTACTTAGCACTGTGAAAACAGCACTTTCGCCGAAGGAAATTTAGTTCTCTAAGTCCGTGAAACAGTGAACAGAGAATGTATGAGTTTCTCAAGTTTGGTAACAGATAGAAACTAGCGAAACTACACAGTGATTCATCTACCTAGAAAAGTTACAGAGGTTTACACAGAGAATTCCAAGGATAAGTACAAGAAAATAAGAGAGACTTAGAAAACTGGTAAAACCTACATTGTTGATAGAGTTGGGAGTACTTAGCACTGTGAAAACAGCACTTTCGCCGAAGGAAATTTAGTTCTCTAAGTCCGTGAAACAGTGAACAGAGAATGTATGAGTTTCTCAAGTTTGGTAACAGATAGAAACAAGCGAAAGTACACAGTGATTCATCTACCTAGAAAAGTTACAGAGGTTTACACAGAGAATTCCAAGGATAAGTGTAAGAAAATAAGAGAGACTTAGAAAACTGGTAAAACCTACATTGTTGATAGAGTTGGGAGTACTTAGCACTGTGAAAACAGCACTTTCGCCGAAGGAAATCTAGTTCTCTAAGTCCGTGAAACACTGAAGAGAGAATGTATGAGTTTCTCAAGTTTGGTAACAGATAGAAACAAGCGAAAGTACACAGTGATTCATATACCTAGAGAAGTTACAGAGGTTTACACAGAGAATTCCAAGGATAAGTACAAGAAAATAAGAGAGACTTACAAAACCGGTAAAACCTACATTGTTGATAGAGTTGGGAGTACTTAGCACTGTGAAAACAGCACTTTCGCGGAAGGAAATTTAGTTCTCTAAGTCCCTGAAACAGTGAACAGAGAATGTATGAGTTTCTCAAGTTTGGTAACAGATAGAAACAAGCGAAACTACACAGTGATTCATCTACCTAGAAAAGTTACAGAGGTTTACACAGAGAATTCCAAGGATAAGTACAAGAAAAAAAGAGAGATTTAGAAAACTGGTAAAACCTACATTGTTGATAGAGTTGGGAGTACTTAGCACTGTGAAAACAGCACTTAGGCCGAAGGAAATTTAGTTCTCTAAGTCCGTGAAACAGTGAACAGAGAATGTATGAGTTTCTCAAGTTTGGTAACAGATAGAAACAAGCGAATGTACACAGTGATTCATCTACCTAGAAAACTTACAGAGGTTTACACAGAGAATTCCAAGGATAAGTACAAGAAAATAAGAGAGACTTAGAAAACTGGTAAAACCTACATTGTTAATAGAGTTGGGAGTACTTAGCACTGTGAAAACAGCACTTTCGCAGAAAGAAATCTACTTCTCTAACACAGGGAAACAGTGAACAGAGAATGTATGAGTTTCTGAAGATTGGTAACAGATAGAAACAAGAGAAAGTACACAGTGATTCATCTACCAAGAAAAGTTACAGAGGTTTTCACAGAGAATTCCAAGGATAAGTACAAGAAAATAAGAGAGACTGAGAAAACCGGTAAAACCTACATTGTTGATAGAGTTGGGAGTACTTAGCACTGTGAAAACAGCACTTTCGCAGAAAGAAATCTACTTCTCTAACACTGGGAAACAGTGAAAAGAGAATGTATGAGTTTCTCAAGATTGGTAACAGATAGAAACAAAAGAAAGTACACAGTGATTCATATACCTAGAGAAGTTGCAGAGGTTTACACAGAGAATTCCAAGTGTAAGTACAAGAAAATAAGAGAGACTTAGAAAACTGGTAAAACCTACATTGTTGATAGAGTTGGGAGTACTTAGCACTGTGAAAACAGCACTTTCGCAGAAAGAAATCTACTTCTCAAACACTGGGAAACAGTGAACAGAGAATGTATGACTTTCTCAAGTTTGGTAACAGATAGAAACAAGAGAAAGTACACAGTGATTCATATACCTTGAGAAGTTACAGAGGTTTACACAGAGAATTCCAAGGATAAGTATAAGAAAATAAGAGAGACTTAGAAAACTGGTAAAACCTACATTGTTGATAGAGTTGGGAGTACTTAGCACTGTGAAAACAGCACTTTCGCCGAAGGAAATTTAGTTCTCTAAGTCAGTGAAACAGTGAACAGAGAATGTATGAGTTTCTCAAGTTTGGTAACAGATAGAAACAAGCGAAAGTACACAGTGATTCATCTACCTAGAAAAGTTACAGAGGTTTACACAGAGAATTCCAAGGATAAGTACAAGAAAATAAGAGAGACTTAGAAAACTGGTAAAACCTACATTGTTGATAGAGTTGGGAGTACTTAGCACTGTGAAAACAGCACTTTCGCCGAAGGAAATTTAGTTCTCTAAGTCCGTGAAACAGTGAACAGAGAATGTATGAGTTTCTCAAGTTTGGTAACAGATAGAAACAAGCGAAAGTACACAGTGATTCATCTACCTAGAAAAGTTACAGAGGTTTACACAGAGAATTCCAAGGATAAGTACAAGAAAATAAGAGAGACTTAGAAAACTGGCAAAACCTACATTGTTGATAGAGTTGGGAGTACTTAGCACTGTGAAAACAGCACTTTCGCCGAAGGAAATTTAGATCTCTAAGTCCGTGAAACAGTGAACAGAGAATGTATGAGTTTCTCAAGTTTGGTAACAGATAGAAACAAGCGAAAGTACACAGTGATTCATCTACCTAGAAAAGTTACAGAGGTTTACACAGAGAATTCCAAGGATAAGTACAAGAAAATAAGAGAGACTTAAAAAACTGGTAAAACCTACATTCTTGATAGAGTTGGGAGTACTTAGCACTGTGAAAACAGCACTTTCGCCGAAGGAAATTTAGTTCTCTAAGTCCGTGAAACAGTGTACAGAGAATGTATGAGTTTCTCAAGTTTGGTAACAGATAGAAACAAGGGAAAGTACACAGTGATTCATCTACCTAGAAAAGTTACAGAGGTTTACACAGAGAATTCCAAGTTTAAGTACAAGAAAATAAGAGAGACTTACAAAACCGGTAAAACCTACATTGTTGATAGAGTTGGGAGTACTTAGCACTGTGAAAACAGCACGTTCGCAGAAAGAAATCTACTTCTCTAACACTGGGAAACAGTGAACAGAGAATGTATGAGTTTCTCAAGATTGGTAACAGATAGAAACAAGAGAAAGTACACAGTGATTCATATACCTAGGGAAGTTACAGAGGTTTACACAGAGAATTCCAAGTATAAGTACAAGAAAACAAGAGAGACTTAGAAAACTGGTAAAACCTACATTGTTGATACAGTTGGGAGTACTTAGCACTGTGAAAACAGCACTTTCGCCGAAGGAAATTTAGTTCTCTAAGTCCGTGAAACAGTGCACAGCGAATGTATGAGTTTCTGAAGTTTGGTAACAGATAGAAACAAGCGAAAGTACACAGTGATTCATCTACCTAGAGAAGTTACAGAGGTTTACACACAGAATTCCAAGTATAAGTACAAGAAAATAAGAGAGACTTAGAAAACTGGTAAAACCTACATTGTTGATAGAGTTGGGAGTACTTAGCACTGTGAAAACAGCACTTTCGCCGAAGGAAATTTAGTTCTCTAAGTCCGTGAAACAGTGAACAGAGAATGTATGAGTTTCTCAAGTTTGATAACAGATAGAAACAAGCAAAAGTACACAGTGATTCATCTACCTAGAAAAGTTACAGAGGTTTACACAGAGAATTCCAAGGATAAGTACAAGAAATTAAGAGAGACTCAGAAAACTGGTAAAACCTACATTGTTGATAGAGTTGGGAGTACTTAGCACTGTGAAAACAGCACTTTCGCCGAAGGAAATTTAGTTCTCTAAGTCCGTGAAACAGTGAACAGAGAATGTATGAGTTTCTCAAGTTTGGTAACAGATAGAAACAAGCGAAAGTACACAGTGATTCATCTACCTAGAAAAGTTACAGAGGTTTACACACAGAATTCCAAGTATAAGTACAAGAAAATAAGAGAGACTTAGATAACTGGTAAAACCTACATTGTTGATAAAGTTGGGAGTACTTAGCACTGTGAAAACAGCACTTTCGCCGAAGGAAATTTAGTTCTCTAAGTCCGTGAAACAGTGAACAGAGAATGTATGAGGTTCTCAAGTTTGGTAACAGATAGAAACAAGCGAAAGTACACAGTGATTCATCTACCTAGAAAAGTTACAGAGGTTTACACAGAGAATTCCAAGTATAAGTACAAGAAAATAAGAGAGACTTAGAAAACTGGTAAAACCTACATTGTTGATAAAGTTGGGAGTACTTAGCACTGTGAAAACAGCACTTTCGCCGAAGGAAATTTAGTTCTCTAAGTCCGTGAAACAGTGAACAGAGAATGTATGAGTTTCTCAAGTTTGGTAACAGATAGAAACAAGCGAAAGTACACAGTGATTCATCTACCTAGAAAAGTTACAGAGGTTTACACAGAGAATTCCAAGGATAAGTACAAGAAAATAAGAGAGACTTAGAAAACTGGTAAAACCTACATTGTTGATAGACTTGGGAGTACTTAGCACTGTGAAAACATCACTTTCGCAGAAAGAAATCTACTTCTCTAACACTGGGAAACAGTGAACAGAGAATGTATGAGTTTCTCAAGATTGGTAACAGATAGAAACAAGAGAAAGTACACAGTGATTCATCTACCAAGAAAAGTTACAGAGGTTTTCACAGAGAATTCCAAGGATAAGTACAAGAAAATAAGAGAGACTGAGAAAACCGGTAAAACCTACATTGTTGATAGAGTTGGGAGTACTTAGCACTGTGAAAGCAGCACTTTCGCAGAAAGAAATCTACTTCTCTAACACTGGGAAACAGTGAAAAGAGAATGTATGAGTTTCTCAAGATTGGTAACAGATAGAAACAAAAGAAAGTACACAGTGATTCATATACCTAGAGAAGTTACAGAGGTTTACACAGAGAATTCCAAGTGTAAGTACAAGAAAATAAAAGAGACTTAGAAAACTGGTAAAACCTACATTGTTGATAGAGTTGGGAGTACTTAGCACTGTGAAAACAGCACTTTCGCAGAAAGAAATCTACTTCTCAAACACTGGGAAACAGTGAACAGAGAATGTATGACTTTCTCAAGTTTGGTAACAGATAGAAACAAGAGAAAGTACACAGTGATTCATATACCTTGAGAAGTTACAGAGGTTTACACAGAGAATTCCAAGGATAAGTATAAGAAAATAAGAGAGACTTAGAAAACTGGTAAAACCTACATTGTTGATAGAGTTGGGAGTACTTAGCACTGTGAAAACAGCACTTTCGCCGAAGGAAATTTAGTTCTCTAAGTCAGTGAAACAGTGAACAGAGAATGTATGAGTTTCTCAAGTTTGGTAACAGATAGAAACAAGCGAAAGTACACAGTGATTCATCTACCTAGAAAAGTTACAGAGGTTTACACAGAGAATTCCAAGGATAAGTACAAGAAAATAAGAGAGACTTAGAAAACTGGTAAAACCTACATTGTTGATAGAGTTGGGAGTACTTAGCACTGTGAAAACAGCACTTTCGCCGAAGGAAATTTAGTTCTCTAAGTCCGTGAAACAGTGAACAGAGAATGTATGAGTTTCTCAAGTTTGGTAACAGATAGAAACAAGCGAAAGTACACAGTGATTCATCTACCTAGAAAAGTTACAGAGGTTTACACAGAGAATTCCAAGGATAAGTACAAGAAAATAAGAGAGACTTAGAAAACTGGCAAAACCTACATTGTTGATAGAGTTGGGAGTACTTAGCACTGTGAAAACAGCACTTTCGCCGAAGGAAATTTAGTTCTCTAAGTCCGTGAAACAGTGAACAGAGAATGTATGAGTTTCTCAAGTTTGGTAACAGATAGAAACAAGCGAAAGTACACAGTGATTCATCTACCTAGAAAAGTTACAGAGGTTTACACAGAGAATTCCAAGGATAAGTACAAGAAAATAAGAGAGACTTAAAAAACTGGTAAAACCTACATTCTTGATAGAGTTGGGAGTACTTAGCACTGTGAAAACAGCACTTTCGCCGAAGGAAATTTAGTTCTCTAAGTCCGTGAAACAGTGTACAGAGAATGTATGAGTTTCTCAAGTTTGGTAACAGATAGAAACAAGGGAAAGTACACAGTGATTCATCTACCTAGAAAAGTTACAGAGGTTTACACAGAGAATTCCAAGTTTAAGTACAAGAAAATAAGAGAGACTTACAAAACCGGTAAAACCTACATTGTTGATAGAGTTGGGAGTACTTAGCACTGTGAAAACAGCACGTTCGCAGAAAGAAATCTACTTCTCTAACACTGGGAAACAGTGAACAGAGAATGTATGAGTTTCTCAAGATTGGTAACAGATAGAAACAAGAGAAAGTACACAGTGATTCATATACCTAGGGAAGTTACAGAGGTTTACACAGAGAATTCCAAGTATAAGTACAAGAAAACAAGAGAGACTTAGAAAACTGGTAAAACCTACATTGTTGATACAGTTGGGAGTACTTAGCACTGTGAAAACAGCACTTTCGCCGAAGGAAATTTAGTTCTCTAAGTCCGTGAAACAGTGCACAGCGAATGTATGAGTTTCTGAAGTTTGGTAACAGATAGAAACAAGCGAAAGTACACAGTGATTCATCTACCTAGAAAAGTTACAGAGGTTTACACAGAGAATTCCAAGGATAAGTACAAGAAAATAAGAGAGACTTAGAAAACTGGTAAAACCTACATTGTTGATAGAGTTGGGAGTACTTAGCACTGTGAAAACAGTACTTTCGCAGAAAGAAATCTACTTCTCTAACACTGGGAAACAGTGAACAGAGAATGTATGAGTTTCTCAAGATTGGTAACAGATCGAAACAAGAGAAAGAACACAGTGATTCATCTACCTAGAGAAGTTACAGAGGTTTACACACAGAATTCCAAGTATAAGTACAAGAAAATAAGAGAGACTTAGAAAACTGGTAAAACCTACATTGTTGATAGAGTTGGGAGTACTTAGCACTGTGAAAACAGCACTTTCGCCGAAGGAAATTTAGTTCTCTAAGTCCGTGAAACAGTGAACAGAGAATGTATGAGTTTCTCAAGTTTGGTAACAGATAGAAACTAGCGAAACTACACAGTGATTCATCTACCTAGAAAAGTTACAGAGGTTTACACAGAGAATTCCAAGGATAAGTACAAGCAAATAAGAGAGACTTAGAAAACTGGTAAAACCTACATTGTTGATAGAGTTGGGAGTACTTAGCACTGTGAAAACAGCACTTTCGCCGAAGGAAATTTAGTTCTCTAAGTCCGTGAAACAGTGAACAGAGAATGTATGAGTTTCTCAAGTTTGATAACAGATAGAAACAAGCAAAAGTACACAGTGATTCATCTACCTAGAAAAGTTACAGAGGTTTACACAGAGAATTCCAAGGATAAGTACAAGAAATTAAGAGAGACTCAGAAAACTGGTAAAACCTACATTGTTGATAGAGTTGGGAGTACTTAGCACTGTGAAAACAGCACTTTCGCCGAAGGAAATTTAGTTCTCTAAGTCCGTGAAACAGTGAACAGAGAATGTATGAGGTTCTCAAGTTTGGTAACAGATAGAAACAAGCGAAAGTACACAGTGATTCATCTACCTAGAAAAGTTACAGAGGTTTACACAGAGAATTCCAAGTATCAGTACAAGAAAATAAGAGAGACTTAGAAAACTGGTAAAACCTACATTGTTGATAGAGTTGGGAGTACTTAGCACTGTGAAAACAGCACTTTCGCCGAAGGAAATTTAGTTCTCTAAGTCCGTGAAACAGTGAACAGAGAATGTATGAGTTTCTCAAGTTTGGTAACAGATAGAAACAAGCGAAAGTACACAGTGATTCATCTACCTAGAAAAGTTACACAGGTTTACACAGAGAATTCCAAGGATAAGTACAAGAAAATAAGAGAGACTTAGAAAACTGGTAAAACCTACATTGGTTATAGAGTTGGGAGTACTCAGCACTGTGAAAGCAGCACTTTCGCAGAAAGAAATCTACTTCTCTAAGACTGGGAAACAGTGAACAGAGAATGTATGAGTTTCTCAAGATTGGTAACAGATAGAAACAAGAGAAAGTACACAGTGATTCATCTACCTAGAGAAGTTACAGAGGTTTACACAGAGAATTCCAAGTATAAGTACAAGAAAATAAGAGAGACTTAGAAAACTGGTAAAACCTACATTGTTGATAGATTTGGGAGTACTTAGCACTGTGAAAACAGTACATTCGCCGAAGGAAATTTAGTTCTCTAAGTCCCTGAAACAGTGAACAGAGAATGTATGAGTTTCTCAAGTTTGGTAACAGATAGAAACAAGCGAAACTACACAGTGATTCATCTACCTAGAAAAGTTACAGAGGTTTACACAGAGAATTCCAAGGATAAGTACAAGAAAAAAAGAGAGACTTAGAAAACTGGTAAAACCTACATTGTTGATAGAGTTGGGAGTACTTAGCACTGTGAAAACAGCACGTAGGCCGAAGGAAATTTAGTTCTCTAAGTCCGTGAAACAGTGAACAGAGAATGTATGAGTTTCTCAAGTTTGGTAACAGATAGAAACAAGCGAAAGTACACAGTGATTCATCTACCTAGAAAAGTTACAGAGGTTTACACAGAGAATTCCAAGGATAAGTACAAGAAAATAAGAGAGACTTAGAAAAATGGTAAAACCTACATTGTTAATAGAGTTGGGAGTACTTAGCACTGTGAAAACAGCACATTCGCAGAAAGAAATCTACTTCTCTAACACAGGGAAACAGTGAACAGAGAATGTATGAGTTTCTCAAGATTGGTAACAGATAGAAACAAGAGAAAGTACACAGTGATTCATATACCTAGAGAAGTTACAGAGGTTTACACAGAGAATTCCAAGTATAAGTACAAGAAAATAAGAGAGACTTAGAAAACTGGTAAAACCTACATTGATGATAGAGTTGGGAGTACTTAGCACTGTGAAAACAGCACTTTCGCCGAAAGAAATTTAGTTCTCTAAGTCCGTGAAACAGTGAACAGACAATGTATGAGTTTCTCAAGATTGGTAACAGATAGAAACAAGAGAAAGTACACAGTGATTCATCTACCTAGAAAAGTTACAGAGGTTTACACAGAGAAAACCAAGTATAAGTACAAGAAAATAAGAGAAACTTAGAAAACTGGTTAAACCTACATTGTTGATAGAGTTGGGAGTACTTAGCACTGTGAAAACAGCACTTTCGCAGAAAGAAATCCACTTCTCTAAGACTGGGAAACAGTGAACAGAGAATGTATGAGTTTCTCAAGATTGGTAACAGATGGAAACAAGAGAAAGTACACAGTGATTCATCTACCTAGAGAAGTTACAGAGGTTTACACAGAGAATTCCAAGTATAGGAACAAGAAAATAAGAGAGACTTAGAAAACTGGTAAAACCTACATTGTTGATAGAGTTGGGAGTACTTAGCACTGTGAAAACAGCACTTTCGCCGAAGGAAATTTAGTTCTCTAAGTCCGTGAAACAGTGAACAGAGAATGTATGAGTTTCTGAAGTTTGGTAACAGATAGAAACAAGCGAAAGTACACAGTGATTCATCTACCTAGAAAAGTTACAGAGGTTTACACAGAGAATTCCAAGGATAAGTACAAGAAAATAAGAGAGACTTAGAAAACTGGTAAAACCTACATTGTTAATAGAGTTCGGAGTACTTAGCACTGTGAAAACAGCACTTTCGCAGAAAGAAATCTACTTCTCTAACACTGGGAAACAGTGAACAGAGAATGTATGAGTTTCTCAAGATTGGTAACAGACAGAAACAAGAGAAAGTACACAGTGATTCATCTACAGAGAAAAGTTACAGAGGTTTACACAGAGAATTCCAAGTATAAGTACAAGAAAATAAGAGAGACTTAGAAAACCGGTAAAACCTACATTGTTGATAGAGTTGGGAGTACTTAGCACTGTGAAAACAGTACTTTCGCAGAAAGAAATCTACTTCTCTAACACTGGGAAACAGTGAACAGAGAATGTATGAGTTTCTCAAGATTTGTAACAGATAGAAACAAGAGAAAGTACACAGTGATTCATCTACCTAGAGAAGTTACAGAGGTTTACACAGAGAATTCCAAGAATAAGTACAAGAAAATAAGAGAGACTTAGAAAACTGGTAAAACCTACATTGTTGATAGAGTTGGGAGTACTTAGCACTGTGAAAACAGCACTTTCGCCGAAGGAAATTTAGTTCTCTAAGTCGGTGAAACAGTGAACAGAGAATGTATGAGTTTCTCAAGTTTGGTAACAGATAGAAACAAGCGAAAGTACACAGTGATTCATCTACCTAGAAATGTTACAGAGGTTTACACAGAGAATTCCAAGGATAAGTACAAGAAAATAAGAGAGACTTAGAAAACTGGTAAAACCTACATTGTTGATAGAGTTGGGAGTACTTAGCACTGTGAAAACAGCACTTTCACCGAAGGAAATTTAGTTCTCTAAGTCCGTGAAACAGTGAACAGAGAATGTATGAGTTTCTCAAGTTTGGTAACAGATAGAAACAAGCGAAAGTACACAGTGATTCATCTACCTAGAAAAGTTACAGAGGTTTACACAGAGAATTCCAAGGATAAGTGTAAGAAAATAAGAGAGACTTAGAAAACTGGTAAAACCTACATTGTTGATATAGTTGGGAGTACTTAGCACTGTGAAAACAGCACTTTCGCCGAAGGAAATCTAGTTCTCTAAGTCCGTGAAACAGTGAAGAGAGAATGTATGAGTTTCTCAAGTTTGGTAACAGATAGAAACAAGCGAAAGTACACAGTGATTCATATACCTAGAGAAGTTACAGAGGTTTACACAGAGAATTCCAAGGATAAGTACAAGAAAATAAGAGAGACTTAGAAAACCGGTAAAACCTACATTGTTTATAGAGTTGGGAGTACTTAGCACTGTGAAAACAGCACTTTCGCGGAAGGAAATTTAGTTCTCTAAGTCCCTGAAACAGTGAACAGAGAATGTATGAGTTTCTCAAGTTTGGTAACAGATAGAAACAAGCGAAACTACACAGTGATTCATCTACCTAGAAAAGTTACAGAGGTTTACACAGAGAATTCCAAGGATAAGTACAAGAAAAAAAGAGAGATTTAGAAAACTGGTAAAACCTACATTGTTGATAGAGTTGGGAGAACTTAGCACTGTGAAAACAGCACTTTCGCAGAAAGAAATCTACTTCTCTAACACAGGAAACAGTGAACAGAGAATGTATGAGTTTCTGAAGATTGGTAACAGATAGAAACAAGAGAAAGTACACAGTGATTCATCTACCAAGAAAAGTTACAGAGGTTTTCACAGAGAATTCCAAGGATAAGTACAAGAAAATAAGAGAGACTGAGAAAACCGGTAAAACCTACATTGTTGATAGAGTTGGGAGTACTTAGCACTGTGAAAACAGCACTTTCGCAGAAAGAAATCTACTTCTCTAACACCTGGAAACAGTGAAAAGAGAATGTATGAGTTTCCCAAGATTGGTAACAGATAGAAACAAAAGAAAGTACACAGTGATTCATATACCTAGAGAAGTTACAGAGGTTTACACAGAGAATTCCAAGTGTAAGTACAAGAAAATAAGAGAGACTTAGAAAACTGGCAAAACCTACATTGATGATAGTTTTGAGTACTTAGCACTGTGAAAACAGCACTTTCGCCGAAAGAAATTTAGTTCTCTAAGTCCGTGAAACAGTGAACAGAGAATGTATGAGTTTCTCAAGATTGGTAACAGATAGAAACAAGAGAAAGTACACAGTGATTCATCTACCTAGAAAAGTTACAGAGGTTTACACAGAGAAAACCAAGTATAAGTACAAGAAAATAAGAGAAACTTAGAAAACTGGTTAAACCTACATTGTTGATAGAGTTGGGAGTACTTAGCACTGTGAAAACAGCACTTTCGCAGAAAGAAATCCACTTCTCTAAGACTGGGAAACAGTGAACAGAGAATGTATGAGTTTCTCAAGATTGGTAACAGATGGAAACAAGAGAAAGTACACAGTGATTCATCTACCTAGAGAAGTTACAGAGGTTTACACAGAGAATTCCAAGGATAAGTACAAGAAAATAAGAGAGACTTAGAAAACTGGTAAAACCTACATTGTTGATAGAGTTGGGAGTACTTAGCACTGTGAAAACAGCACTTTAGTCGAAAGGAATTTAGTTCTCTAAGTCCGTGAAACAGTGAACAGAGAATGTATGAGTTTCTCAAGATTGGTAACAGATAGAAACAAGAGAAAGTACACAGTGATTCATCTACCTAGAGAAGTTACAGAGGTTTACACAGAGAATTCCAGGTATAAGTACAAGAAAATAAGAGAGACTTAGAAAACTGGTAAAACCTACATTGTTGATAGAGTTGGGAGTACTTAGCACTGTGAAAACAGCACTTTAGTCGAAAGAAATTTAGTTCTCTAAGTCCGTGAAACAGTGAACAGAGAATGTATGAGTTTCTCAAGATTGGTAACAGATAGAAACAAGAGAAAGTACACAGTGATTCATCTACCTAGAAAAGTTACAGAGGTTTACACAGAGAAAACCAAGTATAAGTACAAGAAAATAAGAGAAACTTAGAAAACTGGTTAAACCTACATTGTTGATAGAGTTGGGAGTACTTACCACTGTGAAAACAGCACTTTCGCAGAAAGAAATCCACTTCTCTAAGACTGGGAAACAGTGAACAGAGAATGTATGAGTTTCTCAAGATTGGTAACAGATGGAAACAAGAGAAAGTACACAGTGATTCATCTACCTAGAGAAGTTACAGAGGTTTACACAGAGAATTCCAAGGATAAGTACAAGAAAATAAGAGAGACTTAGAAAACTGGTAAAACCTACATTGTTGATAGAGGTGGGAGTACTTAGCACTGTGAAAACAGCACTTTCGCCGAAGGAAATTTAGTTCTCTAAGTCCGTGAAACAGTGAACAGAGAATGTATGAGTTTCTCAAGTTTGGTAACAGATAGAAACAAGCGAAAGTACACAGTGATTCATCTACCTAGAAAAGTTACAGAGGTTTACACAGAGAATTCCAAGGATAAGTACAAGAAAATAAGAGAGACTTAGAAAACTGGTAAAACCTACATTGTTAATAGAGTTCGGAGTACTTAGCACTGTGAAAACAGCACTTTCGCAGAAAGAAATCTACTTCTCTAACACTGGGAAACAGTGAACAGAGAATGTATGAGTTTCTCAAGATTGGTAACAGACAGAAACAAGAGAAAGTACACAGTGATTCATCTACAGAGAAAAGTTACAGAGGTTTACACAGAGAATTCCAAGTATAAGTACAAGAAAATAAGAGAGACTTAGAAAACCGGTAAAACCTACATTGTTGATAGAGTTGGGAGTACTTAGCACTGTGAAAACAGTACTTTCGCAGAAAGAAATCTACTTCTCTAACACTGGGAAACAGTGAACAGAGAATGTATGAGTTTCTCAAGATTTGTAACAGATAGAAACAAGAGAAAGTACACAGTGATTCATCTACCTAGAGAAGTTACAGAGGTTTACACAGAGAATTCCAAGAATAAGTACAAGAAAATAAGAGAGACTTAGAAAACTGGTAAAACCTACATTGTTGATAGAGTTGGGAGTACTTAGCACTGTGAAAACAGCACTTTCGCCGAAGGAAATTTAGTTCTCTAAGTCGGTGAAACAGTGAACAGAGAATGTATGAGTTTCTCAAGTTTGGTAACAGATAGAAACAAGCGAAAGTACACAGTGATTCATCTACCTAGAAATGTTACAGAGGTTTACACAGAGAATTCCAAGGATAAGTACAAGAAAATAAGAGAGACTTAGAAAACTGGTAAAACCTACATTGTTGATAGAGTTGGGAGTACTTAGCACTGTGAAAACAGCACTTTCACCGAAGGAAATTTAGTTCTCTAAGTCCGTGAAACAGTGAACAGAGAATGTATGAGTTTCTCAAGTTTGGTAACAGATAGAAACAAGCGAAAGTACACAGTGATTCATCTACCTAGAAAAGTTACAGAGGTTTACACAGAGAATTCCAAGGATAAGTGTAAGAAAATAAGAGAGACTTAGAAAACTGGTAAAACCTACATTGTTGATATAGTTGGGAGTACTTAGCACTGTGAAAACAGCACTTTCGCCGAAGGAAATCTAGTTCTCTAAGTCCGTGAAACAGTGAAGAGAGAATGTATGAGTTTCTCAAGTTTGGTAACAGATAGAAACAAGCGAAAGTACACAGTGATTCATATACCTAGAGAAGTTACAGAGGTTTACACAGAGAATTCCAAGGATAAGTACAAGAAAATAAGAGAGACTTAGAAAACCGGTAAAACCTACATTGTTTATAGAGTTGGGAGTACTTAGCACTGTGAAAACAGCACTTTCGCGGAAGGAAATTTAGTTCTCTAAGTCCCTGAAACAGTGAACAGAGAATGTATGAGTTTCTCAAGTTTGGTAACAGATAGAAACAAGCGAAACTACACAGTGATTCATCTACCTAGAAAAGTTACAGAGGTTTACACAGAGAATTCCAAGGATAAGTACAAGAAAAAAAGAGAGATTTAGAAAACTGGTAAAACCTACATTGTTGATAGAGTTGGGAGAACTTAGCACTGTGAAAACAGCACTTTCGCAGAAAGAAATCTACTTCTCTAACACAGGAAACAGTGAACAGAGAATGTATGAGTTTCTGAAGATTGGTAACAGATAGAAACAAGAGAAAGTACACAGTGATTCATCTACCAAGAAAAGTTACAGAGGTTTTCACAGAGAATTCCAAGGATAAGTACAAGAAAATAAGAGAGACTGAGAAAACCGGTAAAACCTACATTGTTGATAGAGTTGGGAGTACTTAGCACTGTGAAAACAGCACTTTCGCAGAAAGAAATCTACTTCTCTAACACCTGGAAACAGTGAAAAGAGAATGTATGAGTTTCCCAAGATTGGTAACAGATAGAAACAAAAGAAAGTACACAGTGATTCATATACCTAGAGAAGTTACAGAGGTTTACACAGAGAATTCCAAGTGTAAGTACAAGAAAATAAGAGAGACTTAGAAAACTGGCAAAACCTACATTGATGATAGTTTTGAGTACTTAGCACTGTGAAAACAGCACTTTCGCCGAAAGAAATTTAGTTCTCTAAGTCCGTGAAACAGTGAACAGAGAATGTATGAGTTTCTCAAGATTGGTAACAGATAGAAACAAGAGAAAGTACACAGTGATTCATCTACCTAGAAAAGTTACAGAGGTTTACACAGAGAAAACCAAGTATAAGTACAAGAAAATAAGAGAAACTTAGAAAACTGGTTAAACCTACATTGTTGATAGAGTTGGGAGTACTTAGCACTGTGAAAACAGCACTTTCGCAGAAAGAAATCCACTTCTCTAAGACTGGGAAACAGTGAACAGAGAATGTATGAGTTTCTCAAGATTGGTAACAGATGGAAACAAGAGAAAGTACACAGTGATTCATCTACCTAGAGAAGTTACAGAGGTTTACACAGAGAATTCCAAGGATAAGTACAAGAAAATAAGAGAGACTTAGAAAACTGGTAAAACCTACATTGTTGATAGAGTTGGGAGTACTTAGCACTGTGAAAACAGCACTTTAGTCGAAAGGAATTTAGTTCTCTAAGTCCGTGAAACAGTGAACAGAGAATGTATGAGTTTCTCAAGATTGGTAACAGATAGAAACAAGAGAAAGTACACAGTGATTCATCTACCTAGAGAAGTTACAGAGGTTTACACAGAGAATTCCAGGTATAAGTACAAGAAAATAAGAGAGACTTAGAAAACTGGTAAAACCTACATTGTTGATAGAGTTGGGAGTACTTAGCACTGTGAAAACAGCACTTTAGTCGAAAGAAATTTAGTTCTCTAAGTCCGTGAAACAGTGAACAGAGAATGTATGAGTTTCTCAAGATTGGTAACAGATAGAAACAAGAGAAAGTACACAGTGATTCATCTACCTAGAAAAGTTACAGAGGTTTACACAGAGAAAACCAAGTATAAGTACAAGAAAATAAGAGAAACTTAGAAAACTGGTTAAACCTACATTGTTGATAGAGTTGGGAGTACTTACCACTGTGAAAACAGCACTTTCGCAGAAAGAAATCCACTTCTCTAAGACTGGGAAACAGTGAACAGAGAATGTATGAGTTTCTCAAGATTGGTAACAGATGGAAACAAGAGAAAGTACACAGTGATTCATCTACCTAGAGAAGTTACAGAGGTTTACACAGAGAATTCCAAGGATAAGTACAAGAAAATAAGAGAGACTTAGAAAACTGGTAAAACCTACATTGTTGATAGAGGTGGGAGTACTTAGCACTGTGAAAACAGCACTTTCGCCGAAGGAAATTTAGTTCTCTAAGTCCGTGAAACAGTGAACAGAGAATGTATGAGTTTCTCAAGTTTGGTAACAGATAGAAACAAGCGAAAGTACACAGTGATTCATCTACCTAGAAAAGTTACAGACGTTTACACAGAGAATTCCAAGGATAAGTACAAGAAAATAAGAGAGACTTAGAAAACTGGTAAAACCTACATTGTTAATAGAGTTCGGAGTACTTAGCACTGTGAAAACAGCACTTTCGCAGAAAGAAATCTACTTCTCTAACACTGGGAAACAGTGAACAGAGAATGTATGAGTTTCTCAAGATTGGTAACAGACAGGAACAAGAGAAAGTACACAGTGATTCTTCTACAGAGAAAAGTTACAGAGGTTTACACAGAGAATTCCAAGTATAAGTACAAGAAAATAAGAGAGACTTAGAAAACCGGTAAAACCTACATTGTTGATACAGTTGGGAGTACTTAGCACTGTGAAAACAGTACTTTCGCAGAAAGAAATCTACTTCTCTAACACTGGGAAACAATGAACAGAGAATGTATGAGTTTCTCCAGATTGGTAACAGATAGAAACAAGAGAAAGTACACTGTGATTCATCTACCTAGAGAAGTTACAGACGTTTACACAGAGAATTCCAAGTATAAGTACAAGAAAATAAGAGAGACTTAGAAAACTGGTAAAACCTACATTGTTGATAGAGTTGGGAGTACTTAGCACTGTGAAAACAGCACTTTCGCCGAAGGAAATTTAGTTGTCTAAGTCCGTGAAACAGTGAACACAGAATGTATGAGTTTCTCAAGTTTGGTAACAGATAGAAACAAGCCAAAGTACACAGTGATTCATCTACCTAAAAATTTACAGAGGTTTACACAGAGAATTCCAAGGATAAGTACAAGAAAATAAGAGAGACTTAGAAAACTGGTAAAACCTACATTGTTGATAGAGTTGGGAGTACTTAGCACTGTGAAAACAGCACTTTCGCCGAAGGAAATTTAGTTCTCTAAGTCCGTGAAACAGTGAACAGAGAATGTATGATTTTCTCAAGTTTGGTAAGAGATAGAAACAAGCGAAAGTACACAGTGATTCATCTACCTAGAAAAGTTACAGAGGTTTACACAGAGAATTCCAAGGATAAGTACAAGAAAATAAGAGAGACTTAGAAAACTGGTAAAACCTACATTGTTGATAGAGTTGGGAGTACTTAGCACTGTGAAAACAGCACTTTCGCAGAAGGAAATTTAGTTCTCTAAGTCCGTGAAACAGTGAACAGAGAATGTATGAGTTTCTCAAGTTTGGTAACAGATAGAAACAAGCGAAAGTACACAGTGATTCATCTACCTAGAAAAGTTACAGAGGTTTACACAGAGAATTCCAAGGATAAGTACAAGAAAATAACAGAGACTTAGAAAACTGGCAAAACCTACATTGTTGATAGAGTTGGGAGTACTTAGCACTGTGAAAACAGCACTTTCGCCGAAGGAAATTTAGTTCTCTAAGTCCGTGAAACAGTGAACAGAGAATGTATGAGTTTCTCAAGTTTGGTAACAGATAGAAACAAGCGAAAGTACACAGTGATTCATCTACCTAGAAATGTTACAGAGGTTTACACAGAGAATTCCAAGGATAAGTACAAGAAAATAAGAGAGACTTAGAAAACTGGTAAAACCTACATTGTTGATAGAGTTGGGAGTACTTAGCACTGTGAAAACAGCACTTTCACCGAAGGAAATTTAGTTCTCTAAGTCCGTGAAACAGTGAACAGAGAATGTATGAGTTTCTCAAGTTTGGTAACACATAGAAACAAGCGAAAGTACACAGTGAATCATCTACCTAGAAAAGTTACAGAGGTTTACACAGAGAATTCCAAGGATAAGTGTAAGAAAATAAGAGAGACTTAGAAAACTGGTAAAACCTACATTGTTGATAGAGTTGGGAGTACTTAGCACTGTGAAAACAGCACTTTCGCCGAAGGAAATCTAGTTCTCTAAGTCCGTGAAACAGTGAAGAGAGAATGTATGAGTTTCTCAAGTTTGGTAACAGATAGAAACAAGCGAAAGTACACAGTGATTCGTATACCTAGAGAAGTTACAGAGGTTTACACAGAGAATTCCAAGGATAAGTACAAGAAAATAAGAGAGACTTAGAAAACCGGTAAAACCTACATTGTTGATAGAGTTGGGAGTACTTAGCACTGTGAAAACAGCACTTTCGCGGAAGGAAATTTAGTTCTCTAAGTCCCTGAAACAGTGAACAGAGAATGTATGAGTTTCTCAAGTTTGGTAACAGATAGAAACAAGCGAAACTACACAGTGATTCATCTACCTAGAAAAGTTACAGAGGTTTACACAGAGAATTCCAAGGATAAGTACAAGAAAAAAAGAGAGATTTAGAAAACTGGTAAAACCTACATTGTTGATAGAGTTGGGAGTACTTAGGACTGTGAAAACAGCACTTAGGCCGAAGGAAATTTAGTTCTCTAAGTCCGTGAAACAGTGAACAGAGAATGTATGAGTTTCTCAAGTTTGGTAACAGATAGAAACAAGCGAATGTACACAGTGATTCATCTACCTAGAAAACTTACAGAGGTTTACACAGAGAATTCCAAGGATAAGTACAAGAAAATAAGAGAGACTTAGAAAACTGGTAAAACCTACATTGTTAATAGAGTTGGGAGAACTTAGCACTGTGAAAACAGCACTTTCGCAGAAAGAAGTCTACTTTTCTAACACAGGAAACAGTGAACAGAGAATGTATGAGTTTCTGAAGATTGGTAACAGATAGAAACAAGAGAAAGTACACAGTGATTCATCTACCAAGAAAAGTTACAGAGGTTTTCACAGAGAATTCCAAGGATAAGTACAAGAAAATAAGAGAGACTGAGAAAACCGGTAAAACCTACATTGTTGATAGAGTTGGGAGTACTTAGCACTGTGAAAACAGCACTTTCGCAGAAAGAAATCTACTTCTCTAACACCTGGAAACAGTGAAAAGAGAATGTATGAGTTTCCCAAGATTGGTAACAGATAGAAACAAAAGAAAGTACACAGTGATTCATATACCTAGAGAAGTTACAGAGGTTTACACAGAGAATTCCAAGTGTAAGTACAAGAAAATAAGAGAGACTTAGAAAACTGGCAAAACCTACATTGATGATAGTTTTGAGTACTTAGCACTGTGAAAACAGCACTTTCGCCGAAAGAAATTTAGCTCTCTAAGTCCGTGAAACAGTGAACAGAGAATGTATGAGTTTCTCAAGATTGGTAACAGATAGAAACAAGAGAAAGTACACAGTGATTCATCTACCTAGAAAAGTTACAGAGGTTTACACAGAGAAAACCAAGTATAAGTACAAGAAAATAAGAGAAACTTAGAAAACTGGTTAAACCTACATTGTTGATAGAGTTGGGAGTACTTAGCACTGTGAAAACAGCACTTTCGCAGAAAGAAATCCACTTCTCTAAGACTGGGAAACAGTGAACAGAGAATGTATGAGTTTCTCAAGATTGGTAACAGATGGAAACAAGAGAAAGTACACAGTGATTCATCTACCTAGAGAAGTTACAGAGGTTTACACAGAGAATTCCAAGGATAAGTACAAGAAAATAAGAGAGACTTAGAAAACTGGTAAAACCTACATTGTTGATAGAGTTGGGAGTACTTAGCACTGTGAAAACAGCACTTTAGTCGAAAGGAATTTAGTTCTCTAAGTCCGTGAAACAGTGAACAGAGAATGTATGAGTTTCTCAAGATTGGTAACAGATAGAAACAAGAGAAAGTACACAGTGATTCATCTACCTAGAGAAGTTACAGAGGTTTACACAGAGAATTCCAAGTATAAGTACAAGAAAATAAGAGAGACTTAGAAAACTGGTAAAACCTACATTGTTGATAGAGTTGGGAGTACTTAGCACTGTGAAAACAGCACTTTAGTCGAAAGAAATTTAGTTCTCTAAGTCCGTGAAACAGTGAACAGAGAAAGTATGAGTTTCTCAAGATTGGTAACAGATAGAAACAAGAGAAAGTACACAGTGATTCATCTACCTAGAAAAGTTACAGAGGTTTACACAGAGAAAACCAAGTATAAGTACAAGAAAATAAGAGAAACTTAGAAAACTGGTTAAACCTACATTGTTGATAGAGTTGGGAGTACTTAGCACTGTGAAAACAGCACTTTCGCAGAAAGAAATCCACTTCTATAAGACTGGGAAACAGTGAACAGAGAATGTATGAGTTTCTCAAGATTGGTAACAGATGGAAACAAGAGAAAGTACACAGTGATTCATCTACCTAGAGAAGTTACAGAGGTTTACACAGAGAATTCCAAGGATAAGTACAAGAAAATAAGAGAGACTTAGAAAACTGGTAAAACCTACATTGTTGATAGAGGTGGGAGTACTTAGCACTGTGAAAACAGCACTTTCGCCGAAGGAAATTTAGTTCTCTAAGTCCGTGAAACAGTGAACAGAGAATGTATGAGTTTCTCAAGTTGGTAACAGATAGAAACAAGCGAAAGTACACAGTGATTCATCTACCTAGAAAAGTTACAGAGGTTTACACAGAGAATTCCAAGGATAAGTACAAGAAAATAAGAGAGACTTAGAAAACTGGTAAAACCTACATTGTTAATAGAGTTCGGAGTACTTAGCACTGTGAAAACAGCACTTTCGCAGAAAGAAATCTACTTCTCTAACACAGGAAACAGTGAACAGAGAATGTATGAGTTTCTGAAGATTGGTAACAGATAGAAACAAGAGAAAGTACACAGTGATTCATCTACCAAGAAAAGTTACAGAGGTTTTCACAGAGAATTCCAAGGATAAGTACAAGAAAATAAGAGAGACTGAGAAAACCGGTAAAACCTACATTGTTGATAGAGTTGGGAGTACTTAGCACTGTGAAAACAGCACTTTCGCAGAAAGAAATCTACTTCTCTAACACTGGGAAACAGTGAAAAGAGAATGTATGAGTTTCCCAAGATTGGTAACAGATAGAAACAAAAGAAAGTACACAGTGATTCATATACCTAGAGAAGTTACAGAGGTTTACACAGAGAATTCCAAGTGTAAGTACAAGAAAATAAGAGAGACTTAGAAAACTGGCAAAACCTACATTGATGATAGTTTTGAGTACTTAGCACTGTGAAAACAGCACTTTCGCCGAAAGAAATTTAGTTCTCTAAGTCCGTGAAACAGTGAACAGAGAATGTATGAGTTTCTCAAGATTGGTAACAGATAGAAACAAGAGAAAGTACACAGTGATTCATCTACCTAGAAAAGTTACAGAGGTTTACACAGAGAAAACCAAGTATAAGTACAAGAAAATAAGAGAAACTTAGAAAACTGGTTAAACCTACATTGTTGATAGAGTTGGGAGTACTTAGCACTGTGAAAACAGCACTTTCGCAGAAAGAAATCCACTTCTCTAAGACTGGGAAACAGTGAACAGAGAATGTATGAGTTTCTCAAGATTGGTAACAGATGGAAACAAGAGAAAGTACACAGTGATTCATCTACCTAGAGAAGTTACAGAGGTTTACACAGAGAATTCCAAGGATAAGTACAAGAAAATAAGAGAGACTTAGAAAACTGGTAAAACCTACATTGTTGATAGAGTTGGGAGTACTTAGCACTGTGAAAACAGCACTTTAGTCGAAAGGAATTTAGTTCTCTAACTCCGTGAAACAGTGAACAGAGAATGTATGAGTTTCTCAAGATTGGTAACAGATAGAAACAAGAGAAAGTACACAGTGATTCATCTACCTAGAGAAGTTACAGAGGTTTACACAGAGAATTCCAAGTATAAGTACAAGAAAATAAGAGAGACTTAGAAAACTGGTAAAACCTACATTGTTGATAGAGTTGGGAGTACTTAGCACTGTGAAAACAGCACTTTAGTCGAAAGAAATTTAGTTCTCTAAGTCCGTGAAACAGTGAACAGAGAAAGTATGAGTTTCTCAAGATTGGTAACAGATAGAAACAAGAGAAAGTACACAGTGATTCATCTACCTAGAAAAGTTACAGAGGTTTACACAGAGAAAACCAAGTATAAGTACAAGAAAATAAGAGAAACTTAGAAAACTGGTTAAACCTACATTGTTGATAGAGTTGGGAGTACTTAGCACTGTGAAAACAGCACTTTCGCAGAAAGAAATCCACTTCTATAAGACTGGGAAACAGTGAACAGAGAATGTATGAGTTTCTCAAGATTGGTAACAGATGGAAACAAGAGAAAGTACACAGTGATTCATCTACCTAGAGAAGTTACAGAGGTTTACACAGAGAATTCCAAGGATAAGTACAAGAAAATAAGAGAGACTTAGAAAACTGGTAAAACCTACATTGTTGATAGAGGTGGGAGTACTTAGCACTGTGAAAACAGCACTTTCGCCGAAGGAAATTTAGTTCTCTAAGTCCGTGAAACAGTGAACAGAGAATGTATGAGTTTCTCAAGTTGGTAACAGATAGAAACAAGCGAAAGTACACAGTGATTCATCTACCTAGAAAAGTTACAGAGGTTTACACAGAGAATTCCAAGGATAAGTACAAGAAAATAAGAGAGACTTAGAAAACTGGTAAAACCTACATTGTTAATAGAGTTCGGAGTACTTAGCACTGTGAAAACAGCACTTTCGCAGAAAGAAATCTACTTCTCTAACACTGGGAAACAGTGAAAAGAGAATGTATGAGTTTCTCAAGATTGGTAACAGACAGGAACAAGAGAAAGTACACAGTGATTCTTCTACAGAGAAAAGTTACAGAGGTTTACACAGAGAATTCCAAGTATAAGTACAAGAAAATAAGAGAGACTTAGAAAACCGGTAAAACCTACATTGTTGATAGAGTTGGGAGTACTTAGCACTGTGAAAACAGTACTTTCGCAGAAAGAAATCTACTTCTCTAACACTGGGAAACAGTGAACAGAGAATGTATGAGTTTCTCCAGATTGGTAACAGATAGAAACAAGAGAAAGTACACTGTGATTCATCTACCTAGAGAAGTTACAGAGGTTTACACAAAGAATTCCAAGTATAAGTACAAGAAAATAAGAGAGACTTAGAAAACTGGTAAAACCTACATTGTTGATAGAGTTGGGAGTACTTAGCACTGTGAAAACAGCACTTTCGCCGAAGGAAATTTAGTTGTCTAAGTCCGTGAAACAGTGAACACAGAATGTATGAGTTTCTCAAGTTTGGTAACAGATAGAAACAAGCCAAAGTACACAGTGATTCATCTATCTAAAAAAGTTACAGAGGTTTACACAGAGAATTCCAAGGATAAGTACAAGAAAATAAGAGAGACTTAGAAAACTGGTAAAACCTACATTGTTGATAGAGTTGGGAGTACTTAGCACTGTGAAAACAGCACTTTCGCCGAAGGAAATTTAGTTCTCTAAGTCCGTGAAACAGTGAACAGAGAATGTATGATTTTCTCAAGTTTGGTAAGAGATAGAAACAAGCGAAAGTACACAGTGATTCATCTACCTAGAAAAGTTACAGAGGTTTACACAGAGAATTCCACGGATAAGTACAAGAAAATAAGAGAGACTTAGAAATATGGTAAAACCTACATTGTTGATAGAGTTGGGAGTACTTAGCACTGTGAAAACAGCACTTTCGCAGAAGGAAATTTAGTTCTCTAAGTCCGTGAAACAGTGAACAGAGAATGTATGAGTTTCTCAAGTTTGGTAACAGATAGAAACAAGCGAAAGTACACAGTGATTCATCTACCTAGAAAAGTTACAGAGGTTTACACAGAGAATTCCAAGGATAAGTACAAGAAAAAAAGAGAGATTTAGAAAACTGGTAAAACCTACATTGTTGATAGAGTTGGGAGTACTTAGGACTGTGAAAACAGCACTTAGGCCGAAGGAAATTTAGTTCTCTAAGTCCGTGAAACAGTGAACAGAGAATGTATGAGTTTCTCAAGTTTGGTAACAGATAGAAACAAGCGAATGTACACAGTGATTCATCTACCTAGAAAACTTACAGAGGTTTACACAGAGAATTCCAAGGATAAGTACAAGAAAATAAGAGAGACTTAGAAAACTGGTAAAACCTACATTGTTAATAGAGTTGGGAGAACTTAGCACTGTGAAAACAGCACTTTCGCAGAAAGAAGTCTACTTCTCTAACACAGGAAACAGTGAACAGAGAATGTATGAGTTTCTGAAGATTGGTAACAGATAGAAACAAGAGAAAGTACACAGTGATTCATCTACCAAGAAAAGTTACAGAGGTTTTCACAGAGAATTCCAAGGATAAGTACAAGAAAATAAGAGAGACAGAGAAAACCGGTAAAACCTACATTGTTGATAGAGTTGGGAGTACTTAGCACTGTGAAAACAGCACTTTCGCAGAAAGAAATCTACTTCTCTAACACTGGGAAACAGTGAAAAGAGAATGTATGAGTTTCCCAAGATTGGTAACAGATAGAAACAAAAGAAAGTACACAGTGATTCATATACCTAGAGAAGTTACAGAGCTTTACACAGAGAATTCCAAGTGTAAGTACAAGAAAATAAGAGAGACTTAGAAAACTGGCAAAACCTACATTGATGATAGTTTTGAGTACTTAGCACTGTGAAAACAGCACTTTCGCCGAAAGAAATTTAGTTCTCTAAGTCCGTGAAACAGTGAACAGAGAATGTATGAGTTTCTCAAGATTGGTAACAGATAGAAACAAGAGAAAGTACACAGTGATTCATCTACCTAGAAAAGTTACAGAGGTTTACACAGAGAAAACCAAGTATAAGTACAAGAAAATAAGAGAAACTTAGAAAACTGGTTAAACCTACATTGTTGATAGAGTTGGGAGTACTTAGCACTGTGAAAACAGCACTTTCGCAGAAAGAAATCCACTTCTCTAAGACTGGGAAACAGTGAACAGAGAATGTATCAGTTTCTCAAGATTGGTAACAGATGGAAACAAGAGAAAGTACACAGTGATTCATCTACCTAGAGAAGTTACAGAGGTTTACACAGAGAATTCCAAGGATAAGTACAAGAAAATTAGAGAGACTTAGAAAACTGGTAAAACCTACATTGTTGATAGAGTTGGGAGTACTTAGCACTGTGAAAACAGCACTTTAGTCGAAAGGAATTTAGTTCTCTAAGTCCGTGAAACAGTGAACAGAGAATGTATGAGTTTCTCAAGATTGGTAACAGATAGAAACAAGAGAAAGTACACAGTGATTCATCTACCTAGAGAAGTTACAGAGGTTTACACAGAGAATTCCAAGTATAAGTACAAGAAAATAAGAGAGACTTAGAAAACTGGTAAAACCTACATTGTTGATAGAGTTGGGAGTACTTAGCACTGTGAAAACAGCACTTTAGTCGAAAGAAATTTAGTTCTCTAAGTCCGTGAAACAGTGAACAGAGAAAGTATGAGTTTCTCAAGATTGGTAACAGATAGAAACAAGAGAAAGTACACAGTGATTCATCTACCTAGAAAAGTTACAGAGGTTTACACAGAGAAAACCAAGTATAAGTACAAGAAAATAAGAGAAACTTAGAAAACTGGTTAAACCTACATTGTTGATAGAGTTGGGAGTACTTAGCACTGTGAAAACAGCACTTTCGCAGAAAGAAATCCACTTCTATAAGACTGGGAAACAGTGAACAGAGAATGTATGAGTTTCTCAAGATTGGTAACAGATGGAAACAAGAGAAAGTACACAGTGATTCATCTACCTAGAGAAGTTACAGAGGTTTACACAGAGAATTCCAAGGATAAGTACAAGAAAATAAGAGAGACTTAGAAAACTGGTAAAACCTACATTGTTGATAGAGGTGGGAGTACTTAGCACTGTGAAAACAGCACTTTCGCCGAAGGAAATTTAGTTCTCTAAGTCCGTGAAACAGTGAACAGAGAATGTATGAGTTTCTCAAGTTTGGTAACAGATAGAAACAAGCGAAAGTACACAGTGATTCATCTACCTAGAAAAGTTACAGAGGTTTACACAGAGAATTCCAAGGATAAGTACAAGAAAATAAGAGAGACTTAGAAAACTGGTAAAACCTACATTGTTAATAGAGTTCGGAGTACTTAGCACTGTGAAAACAGCACTTTCGCAGAAAGAAATCTACTTCTCTAACACTGGGAAACAGTGAACACAGAATGTATGAGTTTCTCAAGATTGGTAACAGACAGGAACAAGAGAAAGTACACAGTGATTCTTCTACAGAGAAAAGTTACAGAGGTTTACACAGAGAATTCCAAGTATAAGTACAAGAAAATAAGAGAGACTTAGAAAACCGGTAAAACCTACATTGTTGATAGAGTTGGGAGTACTTAGCACTGTGAAAACAGTACTTTCGCAGAAAGAAATCTACTTCTCTAACACTGGGAAGCAGTGAACAGAGAATGTATGAGTTTCTCCAGATTGGTAACAGATAGAAACAAGAGAAAGTACACTGTGATTCATCTACCTAGAGAAGTTACAGAGGTTTACACAAAGAATTCCAAGTATAAGTACAAGAAAATAAGAGAGACTTAGAAAACTGGTAAAACCTACATTGTTGATAGAGTTGGGAGTACTTAGCACTGTGAAAACAGCACTTTCGCCGAAGGAAATTTAGTTGTCTAAGTCCGTGAAACAGTGAACACAGAATGTATGAGTTTCTCAAGTTTGGTAACAGATAGAAACAAGCCAAAGTACACAGTGATTCATCTACCTAAAAAAGTTACAGAGGTTTACACAGAGAATTCCAAGGATAAGTACAAGAAAATAAGAGAGACTTAGAAAACTGGTAAAACCTACATTGTTGATAGAGTTGGGAGTACTTAGCACTGTGAAAACAGCACTTTCGCCGAAGGAAATTTAGTTCTCTAAGTCCGTGAAACAGTGAACAGAGAATGTATGATTTTCTCAAGTTTGGTAAGAGATAGAAACAAGCGAAAGTACACAGTGATTCATCTACCTAGAAAAGTTACAGAGGTTTACACAGAGAATTCCAAGGATAAGTACAAGAAAATAAGAGAGACTTAGAAAACTGGTAAAACCTACATTGTTGATAGAGTTGGGAGTACTTAGCACTGTGAAAACAGCACTTTCGCAGAAGGAAATTTAGTTCTCTAAGTCCGTGAAACGGTGAACAGAGAATGTATGAGTTTCTCAAGTTTGGTAACAGATAGAAACAAGCGAAAGTACACAGTGATTCATCTACCTAGAAAAGTTACAGAGGTTTACACAGAGAATTCCAAGGATAAGTACAAGAAAATAACAGAGACTTAGAAAACTGGCAAAACCTACATTGTTGATAGAGTTGGGAGTACTTAGCACTGTGAAAACAGCACTTTCGCCGAAGGAAATTTAGTTCTCTAAGTCCGTGAAACAGTGAACAGAGAATGTATGAGTTTCTCAAGTTTGGTAACAGATAGAAACAAGAGAAAGTACACAGTGATTCATATACCTAGAGAAGTTACAGAGGTTTACACAGAGAATTCCAAGGATAAGTACAAGAAAATAAGAGAGACTTAGAAAACTGGTAAAACCTACATTGTTGATAGAGTTGGGAGTACTTAGCACTGTGAAAACAGCACTTTGACCGAAGGAAATTTAGTTCTCTAAGTCCGTGAAACAGTAAACAGAGAATGTATGAGTTTCTCAAGTTTGGTAACAGATAGAAAGAAGCGAAAGTACACAGTGATTCATCTACCTAGAAAAGGTACAGAGGTTTACACAGAGAATTCCAAGGATAAGTACAAGAAAATAAGAGAGACTTAGAAAATCGGTAAAACCTACATTGTTGATAGAGTTGGGAGTACTTAGCACTGTGAAAACAGCACTTTCGCCGAAGGAAATTTAGTTCTCTAAGTCCGGGAAACAGTGAACAGAGAATGTATAAGTTTCTCAAGATTGGTAACAGATAGAAACAGGAGAAAGTACACAGTGATTCATCTACCTAGAGAAGTAACAGAAGTTTACTCAGAGAATTCCATGTATAAGTACAAGAAAATAAGAGAGACTTAGAAAACTGGTAAAACCTACATTGTGGATAGAGTTGGGAGTACTTAGCACTGTGAAATCAGCACTTTCGCCGAAAGAAATCTACTTCTCTAAGACCGGGAAACAGTGAAAAGGGAATGTATGAGTTTCTCCAGATTGGTAAGAGATAGAAACAAGCGAAAGTACACAGTGATTCATCTACCTAGAAAAGTTACAGAGGTTTACACAGAGAATTCCAAGTATAAGTACAAGAAAATAAGAGAGACTTAGAAAACCGGTAAAACCTACATTGTTGATAGAGTTGGGAGTACTTAGCACTGTGAAAACAGCACTTTCGCAGAAAGAAATCTACTTCTCTAACACTGGGAAACAGTGAACAGAGAATGTCTGAGTTTCTCAAGATTGGTAACAGATGGAAACAAGAGAAAGTACACAGTGATTCATCTACCTAGAGAAGTTACAGAGGTTTACACAGAAAATTCCAAGTATAAGTACAAGAAAATAAGAGAGACTTAGAAAACTGGTAAAACCTACATTGTTGATAGACTCGGGAGTACTTAGCATTGTGAAAACAGCACTTTCGCAGAAAGAAATCTACTTCTCTAAGACTGGGAAACAGTGAACAGAGAATGTATGAGTTTCTCAAGATTGGTAGCAGATACAAACAAGCGAAATTACACAGTGATTCATCTACCTAGAAAAGTTACAGAGGTTTACACAGAGAATTCGAAGTATAAGTACAAGAAAATAAGAGAGACTTAGGAAACCGGTAAAACCTACATTGTTGATAGAGTTGGGAGTACTTAGCACTGTGAAAACAGCACTTTCGCAGAAAGAAATCTACTTCTCTAACACTGGGAAACAGTGAACAGAGAATGTATGAGTTTCTCAAGTTTGGTAACAGATAGAAACAAGAGAAAGTACACAGTGATTCATATACCTTGAGAAGTTACAGAGGTTTACACAGAGAATTCCAAGGATAAGTATAAGAAAATAAGAGAGACTTAGAAAACTGGTAAAACCTACATTGTTGATAGAGTTGGGAGTACTTAGCACTGTGAAAACAGCACTTTCGCTGAAGGAAATTTAGTTCTCTAAGTCAGTGAAACAGTGAACAGAGAATGTATGAGTTTCTCAAGTTTGGTAACAGATAGAAACAAGCGAAAGTACACAGTGATTCATCTACCTAGAAAAGTTACAGAGGTTTACACAGAGAATTCCAAGGATAAGTACAAGAAAATAAGAGAGACTTAGAAAACTGGTAAAACCTACATTGTTGATAGCGTTGGGAGTACTTAGCACTGTGAAAACAGCACTTTCGCCGAAGGAAATTTAGTTCTCTAAGTCCGTGAAACAGTGAACAGAGAATGTATGAGTTTCTCAAGTTTGGTAACAGATAGAAACAAGCGAAAGTACACAGTGATTCATCTACCTAGAAAAGTTACAGAGGTTTACACAGAGAATTCCAAGGATAAGTACAAGAAAATAAGAGAGACTTAGAAAACTGGCAAAACCTACATTGTTGATAGAGTTGGGAGTACTTAGCACTGTGAAAACAGCACTTTCGCCGAAGGAAATTTAGTTCTCTAAGTCCGTGAAACAGTGAACAGAGAATGTATGAGTTTCTCAAGTTTGGTAACAGATAGAAACAAGCGAAAGTACACAGTGATTCATCTACCTAGAAAAGTTACAGAGGTTTACACAGAGAATTCCAAGGATAAGTACAAGAAAATAAGAGAGACTTAAAAAACTGGTAAAACCTACATTGTGGATAGAGTTCGGAGTACTTAGCACTGTGAAAACAGCACTTTCGCCGAAGGAAATTTAGTTCTCTAAGTCCGTGAAACAGTGTACAGAGAATGTATGAGTTTCTTAAGTTTCGTAACAGATAGAAACAAGGGAAAGTACACAGTGATTCATCTACCTAGAAAAGTTACAGAGGTTTACACAGAGAATTCCAAGGATAAGTACAAGAAAATAAGAGAGACTTAGAAAACTGGTAAAACCTACATTGTTGATACAGTTGGGAGTACTTAGCACTGTGAAAACAGCACTTTCGCCGAAGGAAATTTAGTTCTCTAAGTCCGTGAAACAGTGAACAGAGAATGTATGAGTTTCTAAAGTTTGGTAACAGATAGAAACAAGAGAAAGTACACAGTGATTCATCTACCTAGAAAAGTTACAGAGGTTTACACAGAGAAAACCAAGTATAAGTACAAGAAAATAAGAGAGACTTAGAAAACTGGTAAAACCTACATTGTTGATAGAGTTGGGAGTACTTAGCACTGTGAAAACAGCACTTTCGCCGAAGGAAATTTAGTTCTCTAAGTCCGTGAAACAGTGAACAGAGAATGTATGAGTTTCTCAAGTTTGGTAACAGATAGAAACAAGCGAAAGTACACAGTGATTCATCTACCTAGAAAAGTTACAGAGGTTTACACAGAGAATTCCAAGTATAAGTACAAGAAAATAAGAGAGACTTAGAAAACCGGTAAAACCTACATTGTTGATAGAGTTGGGAGTACTTAGCACTGTGAAAACAGCACTTTCGCAGAAAGAAATCTACTTCTCTAACACTGGGAAACAGTGAGCAGAGAATGTCTGAGTTTCTCAAGATTGGTAACAGATGGAAACAAGAGAAAGTACACAGTGATTCATCTACCTAGAGAAGTTACAGAGGTTTACACAGAAAATTCCAAGTATAAGTACAAGAAAATAAGAGAGACCTAGAAAACTGGTAAAACCTACATTGTTGATAGACTCGGGAGTACTTAGCACTGTGAAAACAGCACTTTCGCCCAAGGAAATTTAGTTCTCTAAGTCCGTGAAACAGTGAACAGAGAATGTATGAGTTTCTCAAGTTTGGTAAGAGATAGAAACAAGCGAAAGTACACAGTGATTCATCTACCTAAAAAAGTTACAGAGGTTTACACAGAGAATTCCAAGGATAAGTACAAGAAAATAAGAGAGACTTAGAAAACTGGTAAAACCTACATTGTTGATAGAGTTGGGAGTACTTAGCACTGTGAAAACAGCACTTTCGCCGAAGGAAATTTAGTTCTCTAAGTCCGTGAAACAGTGTACAGAGAATGTATGAGTTTCTCAAGTTTGGTAAGAGATAGAAACAAGCGAAAGTACACAGTGATTCATCTACCTAGAAAAGTTACAGAGGTTTAAACAGAGAATTCCAAGGATAAGTACAAGAAAATAAGAGAGACTTAGAAATATGGTAAAACCTACATTGTTGATAGAGTTGGGAGTACTTAGCACTGTGAAAACAGCACTTTCGCCGAAGGAAATTTAGTTCTCTAAGTCCGTGAAACAGTGAACAGAGAATGTATGAGTTTCTCAAGTTTGGTAAGAGATAGAAACAAGCGAAAGTACACAGTGATTCATCTACCTAGAAAAGTTACAGAGGTTTACACAGAGAATTCCAAGGATAAGTACAAGAAAATAAGAGAGACTTAGAAAACTGGTAAAACCTACATTGTTGATAGAGTTGGGAGTACTTAGCACTGTGAAAACAGCACTTTCGCAGAAAGAAATTTAGTTCTCTAAGTCCGTGAAACAGTGAACAGAGAATGTATGAGTTTCTCAACATTGGTAACACATAGAAACAAGAGAAAGTACACAGTGATTCATCTACCTAGAAAAGTTACAGAGGTTTACACAGAGAAAACCAAGTATAAGTACAAGATAATAAGAGAGACTTAGAAAACTGGTAAAACCTACACTGTTGATAGAGTTGGGAGTACTTAGCACTGTGAAAACAGTACTTTCGCAGAAAGAAATCTACTTCTCTAAGACTGGGAAACAGTGAACAGAGAATGTATGAGTTTCTCAAGATTGGTAGCAGATACAAACAAGCGAAAGTACACAGTGATTCATCTACCTAGAAAAGTTACAGAGGTTTACACAGAGAATTCCAAGTATAAGTACAAGAAAATAAGAGAGACTTAGAAAACCGGTAAAACCTACATTGTTGATAGAGTTGGGAGTACTTAGCACTGTGAAAACAGCACTTTCGCAGAAAGAAATCTACTTCTCTAACACTGGGAAACAGTGAACAGAGAATGTATGACTTTCTCAAGTTTGGTAACAGATAGAAACAAGAGAAAGTACACAGTGATTCATATACCTTGAGAAGTTACAGATGTTTACACAGAGAATTCCAAGGATAAGTATAAGAAAATAAGAGAGACTTAGAAAACTGGTAAAACCTACATTGTTGATAGAGTTGGGAGTACTTAGCACTGTGAAAACAGCACTTTCGCCGAAGCAAATTTAGTTCTCTAAGTCAGTGAAACAGTGAACAGAGAATGTATGAGGTTCTCAAGTTTGGTAACAGATAGAAACAAGCGAAAGTACACAGTGATTCATCTACCTAGAAAAGTTACAGAGGTTTACACAGAGAATTCCAAGGATAAGTACAAGAAAATAAGAGAGACTTAGAAAACTGGTAAAACCTACATTGTTGATAGAGTTGGGAGTACTTAGCACTGTGAAAACAGCACTTTCGCCGAAGGAAATTTAGTTCTCTAAGTCCGTGAAACAGTGAACAGAGAATGTATGAGTTTCTCAAGTTTGGTAACAGATAGAAACAAGCGAAAGTACACAGTGATTCATCTACCTACAAAAGTTACAGAGGTTTACCCAGAGAATTCCAAGGATAAGTACAAGAAAATAAGAGAGACTTAGAAAACTGGCAAAACCTACATTGTTGATAGAGTTGGGAGTACTTAGCACTGTGAAAACAGCACTTTCGCCGAAGGAAATTTAGTTCTCTAAGTCCGTGAAACAGTGAACAGAGAATGTATGAGTTTCTCAAGTTTGGTAACAGATAGAAACAAGCGAAAGTACACAGTGATTCATCTACCTAGAAAAGTTACAGAGGTTTACACAGAGAATTCCAAGGATAAGTACAAGAAAATAAGAGAGACTTAAAAAACTGGTAAAACCTACATTCTTGATAGAGTTGGGAGTACTTAGCACTGTGAAAACAGCACTTTCGCCGAAGGAAATTTAGTTCTCTAAGTCCGTGAAACAGTGTACAGAGAATGTATGAGTTTCTCAAGTTTGGTAACAGATAGAAACAAGGTAAAGTACACAGTGATTCATCTACCTAGAAAAGTTACAGAGGTTTACACAGAGAATTCCAAGGATAAGTACAAGAAAATAAGAGAGACTTAGAAAACTGGTAAAACCTACATTGTTGATACAGTTGGGAGTACTTAGCACTGCGAAAACAGCACTTTCGCCGAAGGAAATTTAGTTCTCTAAGTCCGTGAAACAGTGAACAGAGAATGTATGAGTTTCTCAAGTTTGGTAACAGATAGAAACAAGAGAAAGTACACAGTGATTCATCTACCTAGAAAAGTTACAGAGGTTTACACAGAGAAAACCAAGTATAAGTACAAGAAAATAAGAGAGACTTAGAAAACTGGTAAAACCTACATTGTTGATAGAGTTGGGAGTACTTAGCACTGTGAAAACAGCACTTTTGCCGAAAGAAATCTACTTCTCTAAGACTGGGAAACAGTGAACAGAGAATGTATGAGTTTCTCAAGATTGGTAACAGATAGAAACAAGCGAAAGTACACAGTGATTCATCTACCTAGAGAAGTTACGGAGGTTTACACAGAGAATTCCAAGTATAAGTACAAGAAAATGAGAGAGACTTAGAAAACTGGTAAAACCTACATTGTGGATAGAGTTGGGAGTACATAACACTGTGAAAACTGCACTTTCCCAGACAGAAATCTACTTCTCTAAGACTGGGAAATGGTGAACAGAGAATGTATGAGTTTCTCCACATTGGTAAGAGATAGAAACAATGGAAAGTACACTGTGATTCATCTACCTAGAGAAGTTACAGAGGTTTACACAGAGAATTCCAAGTATAAGTACAAGAAAATAAGAGAGACTTAGAAAACTCGTAAAACCTACAATGTGGATAGAGTTGGGAGTACTTAGCACTGTGAAAACAGCACTTTCGCAGAAAGAAATCTACTTCTCTAAGACTGGGAAACAGTGAACAGAGAATGTATGAGTTTCTCAAGATTGGTAACAGATAGAAACAAGAGAAAGTACACAGTGATTCATCTACCTAGAAAAGTTACAGAGGTTTACACAGAGAATTCCAAGTATAAGTAAAAGAAAATAAGAGAGACTTAGAAAACTGGTAAAACCTACATTGTTGATAGAGTAGGGAGTACTTAGCACTGTGAAAACAGCACTTTCGCCGAAAGAAATTTAGTTTTCTAAGTCCGTGAAACAGTGAAAAGAGAATGTGTCAGTTTCTCAAGATTGCTAACAGATAGAAACAAGAGAAACTACACAGTGATTCATCTACCTAGAAAAGTTACAGAGGTTTACACAGAGAATTCCAAGTATAAGTACAAGAAAATAACAGAAACATAGAAAACCGGTAAAACCTACATTGTTGATAGAGTTGGGAGTACTTAGCACTGTGAAAACAGCACTATCGCCGAAAGAAATTTAGTTTTCTAAGTCCGTGAAACAATGAAAAGAGAATGTATCAGTTTCTCAAGATTGGTAACAGATAGAAACAAGAGAAAGCACACAGTGATTCATCTACCTAGAAAAGTTACAGAGGTTTACACAGAGAAAACCAAGTATAAGTATAAGAAAATAAGAGAGACTTAGAAAACTGGTAAAACCTACATTGTTGATAGAGTTGGGAGTACTTAGCACTGTGAAAACAGCACTTTCGCCGAAGGAAATTTAGTTCTCTAAGTCCGTGAAACAGTGAACAGAGAATGTATGAGTTTCTCAAGATTGGTAACAGATAGAAACAAGAGAAAGTACACAGTGATACATCTACCTAGAGAAGTTACAGAGGTTTACATAGAGAATTCCAAGTATAAGTACAAGAAAATAAGAGAGACTTAGAAAACCGGTAAAACCTACATTGTTGATAGAGTTGGGAGTACTTAGCACTGTGAAAACAGCACTTTCGCAGAAAGAAATCTACTTCTCTAAGACTGGGAAACAGTGAACAGAGAATGTATGAGTTTCTCAAGATTGGTAACAGATAGAAACAAGAGAAAGTACACAGTGATTCATCTACCTAGAAAAGTTACAGAAGTTTACACACAGTATTCCAAGTATAAGTACAAGAAAATAAGAGAGACTTAGAAAACTGGTAAAACCTACATTGTGGATACAGTTGGGAGTACTTAGCACTGTGAAAACAGCACTTTCGTCGAAAGAAATTTAGTTCTCTAAGTCCGTGAAACAGTGAACAGAGAATGTATGAGTTTCTCAAGTTTGGTAACAGATAGAAACAAGAGAAAGTACACAGTGATTCATCTACCTAGAAAAGTTACAGAGGTTTACACAGAGAATTCCAAGGATAAGTACAAGAAAATAAGAGAGACTTAGAAAACTGGTAAAACCTACATTGTTGATAGAGTTGGGAGTACTTAGCACTGTGAAAACAGCACTTTCGCCGAAGGAAATCTCGTTCTCTAAGTCCGTGAAACAGTGAACAGAGAATGTATGAGTTTCTCAAGTTTGGTAACAGAAACAAGCGAAAGTACACAGTGATTCATCTACCTAGAAAAGTTACAGAGGTTTACACAGAAAATTCCAAGGATAACTACAAGAAAATAAGAGAGACTTAGAAAACTGGTAAAACCTACATTGTTAATAGAGTTGGGAGTACTTAGCACTGTGAAAACAGTACTTTCGCAGAAAGAAATCTACTTCTCTAACACTGGGAAACAGTGAACAGAGAATGTATGAGTTTCTCAAGATTGGTAACAGATAGAAACAAGAGAAAGTACACAGTGATTCATCTACCTAGAGAAGTTACAGAGGTTTACACAGAGAATTCCAAGTATAAGTACAAGAAAATAAGAGAGACTTAGAAAACTGGTAAAACCTACATTGTTGATAGAGTTGGGAGTACTTAGCACTGTGAAAACAGCACTTTCGCCGAAGGAAATTTAGTTCTCTAAGTCCGTGAAACAGTGAACAGAGAATGTATGAGTTTCTCAAGTTTGGTAACAGATAGAAACTAGCGAAAGTACACAGTGATTCATCTTCCTAGAAAAGTTACAGAGGTTTACACAGAGAATTCCAAGGATAAGTACAAGAAAATAAGAGAGACTTAGAAAACTGGTAAAACCTACATTGTTGATAGAGTTAGGAGTACTTAGCACTGTGAAAACAGCACTTTCGCCGAAGGAAATTTAGTTCTCTAAGTCCGTGAAACACTGAACAGAGAATGTATGAGTTTCTCAAGTTTGGTAACAGATAGAAACAAGAGAAACTACACAGTGATTCATCTACCTAGAAAAGTTACAGAGGTTTACACAGAAAATTCCAAGTTTAAGTACAAGAAAATAAGAAAGACTTAGAAAACTGGTAAAACCTACATTGTTGATAGAGTTGGGAGTACTTAGCACTGTGAAAACAGCACTTTCGCCGAAGGAAATTTAGTTCTCTAAGTCCGTGAAACAGTGAACAGAGAATGTATGAGTTTCTCAAGTTTGGTAACAGATAGAAACAAGAGAAAGTACACAGTGATTCATCTACCTAGAAAAGTTACAGAGGTTTACACAGAGAAAACCAAGTATAAGTAGAAGAAAATAAGAGAGACTTAGAAAACTGGTAAAACCTACATTGTTGATAGAGTTGGGAGTACTTAGCACTGTGAAAACAGCACTTTTGCCGAAAGAAATCTACTTCTCTAAGACTGGGAAACAGTGAACAGAGAATGTATGAGTTTCTCAAGATTGGTAACAGATAGAAACAAGCGAAAGTACACAGTGATTCATCTACCTAGAGAAGTTACAGAGGTTTACACAGAGAATTCCAAGTATAAGTACAAGAAAATAAGAGAGACTTAGAAAACTGGTAAAACCTACATTGTGGATAGAGTTGGGAGTACATAACACTGTGAAAACAAAACTTTCCCAGACAGAAATCTACTTCTCTAAGACTGGGAAATGGTGAACAGAGAATGTATGAGTTTCTCCACATTGGTAAGAGATAGAAACAATGGAAAGTACACTGTGATTCATCTACCTAGAGAAGTTACAGAGGTTTACACAGAGAATTCCAAGTATAAGTACAAGAAAATAAGAGAGACTTAGAAAACTCGTAAAACCTACAATGTGGATAGAGTTGGGAGTACTTAGCACTGTGAAAACAGCATTTTCGCAGAAAGAAATCTACTTCTCTAAGACTGGGAAACAGTGAACAGAGAATGTATGAGTTTCTCAAGATTGGTAACAGATAGAAACAAGAGAAAGTACACAGTGATTCATCTACCTAGAAAAGTTACAGAAGTTTACACACAGTATTCCAAGTATAAGTACAAGAAAATAAGAAAGACTTAGAAAACTGGTAAAACCTACATTGTGGATAGAGTTGGGAGTATTTAGCACTGTGAAAACAGCACTTTCGTCGAAAGAAATTTAGTTCTCTAAGTCCCTGAAACAGTGAACAGAGAATGTATGCGTTTCTCAAGATTGGTAACAGATAGAAACAAGAGAAAGTACACAGTGATTCATCTACCTAGAAAAGTTACAGAGGTTTACACAGAGAATTCCAAGTATAAGTACAAGAAAATAAGAGAGACTTAGAAAACTGGTAAAACCTACATTGTTGATAGAGTAGGGAGTACTTAGCACTGTGAAAACAGCACTTTCGCCGAAAGAAATTTAGTTTTCTAAGTCCGTGAAACAGTGAAAAGAGAATGTGTCAGTTTCTCAAGATTGCTAACAGATAGAAACAAGAGAAACTACACAGTGATTCATCTACCTAGAAAAGTTACAGAGGTTTACACAGAGAATTCCAAGTATAAGTACAAGAAAATAACAGAAACATAGAAAACCGGTAAAACCTACATTGTTGATAGAGTTGGGAGTACTTAGCACTCTGAAAACAGCACTATCGCCGAAAGAAATTTAGTTTTCTAAGTCCGTGAAACAATGAAAAGAGAATGTATCAGTTTCTCAAGATTGGTAACAGATAGAAACAAGAGAAAGCACACAGTGATTCATCTACCTAGAAAAGTTACAGAGGTTTACACAGAGAAAACCAAGTATAAGTATAAGAAAATAAGAGAGACTTAGAAAACTGGTAAAACCTACATTGTTGATAGAGTTGGGAGTACTTAGCACTGTGAAAACAGCACTTTCGCCGAAGGAAATTTAGTTCTCTATGTCCGTGAAACAGTGAACAGAGAATGTATGAGTTTCTCAAGATTGGTAACAGATAGAAACAAGAGAAAGTACACAGTGATTCATCTACCTAGAAAAGTTACAGAAGTTTACACACAGTATTCCAAGTATAAGTACAAGAAAATAAGAGAGACTTAGAAAACTGGTAAAACCTACATTGTGGATACAGTTGGGAGTACTTAGCACTGTGAAAACAGCACTTTCGTCGAAAGAAATTTAGTTCTCTAAGTCCGTGAAACAGTGAACAGAGAATGTATGAGTTTCTCAAGTTTGGTAACAGATAGAAACAAGAGAAAGTACACAGTGATTCATCTACCTAGAAAAGTTACAGAGGTTTACACAGAGAATTCCAAGGATAAGTACAAGAAAATAAGAGAGACTTAGAAAACTGGTAAAACCTACATTGTTGATAGAGTTGGGAGTACTTAGCACTGTGAAAACAGCACTTTCGCCGAAGGAAATCTCGTTCTCTAAGTCCGTGAAACAGTGAACAGAGAATGTATGAGTTTCTCAAGTTTGGTAACAGAAACAAGCGAAAGTACACAGTGATTCATCTACCTAGAAAAGTTACAGAGGTTTACACAGAAAATTCCAAGGATAACTACAAGAAAATAAGAGAGACTTAGAAAACTGGTAAAACCTACATTGTTAATAGAGTTGGGAGTACTTAGCACTGTGAAAACAGTACTTTCGCAGAAAGAAATCTACTTCTCTAACACTGGGAAACAGTGAACAGAGAATGTATGAGTTTCTCAAGATTGGTAACAGATAGAAACAAGAGAAAGTACACAGTGATTCATCTACCTAGAGAAGTTACAGAGGTTTACACAGAGAATTCCAAGTATAAGTACAAGAAAATAAGAGAGACTTAGAAAACTGGTAAAACCTACATTGTTGATAGAGTTGGGAGTACTTAGCACTGTGAAAACAGCACTTTCGCCGAAGGAAATTTAGTTCTCTAAGTCCGTGAAACAGTGAACAGAGAATGTATGAGTTTCTCAAGTTTGGTAACAGATAGAAACTAGCGAAAGTACACAGTGATTCATCTTCCTAGAAAAGTTACAGAGGTTTACACAGAGAATTCCAAGGATAAGTACAAGAAAATAAGAGAGACTTAGAAAACTGGTAAAACCTACATTGTTGATAGAGTTAGGAGTACTTAGCACTGTGAAAACAGCACTTTCGCCGAAGGAAATTTAGTTCTCTAAGTCCGTGAAACACTGAACAGAGAATGTATGAGTTTCTCAAGTTTGGTAACAGATAGAAACAAGAGAAACTACACAGTGATTCATCTACCTAGAAAAGTTACAGAGGTTTACACAGAAAATTCCAAGTTTAAGTACAAGAAAATAAGAAAGACTTAGAAAACTGGTAAAACCTACATTGTTGATAGAGTTGGGAGTACTTAGCACTGTGAAAACAGCACTTTCGCCGAAGGAAATTTAGTTCTCTAAGTCCGTGAAACAGTGAACAGAGAATGTATGAGTTTCTCAAGTTTGGTAACAGATAGAAACAAGAGAAAGTACACAGTGATTCATCTACCTAGAAAAGTTACAGAGGTTTACACAGAGAAAACCAAGTATAAGTAGAAGAAAATAAGAGAGACTTAGAAAACTGGTAAAACCTACATTGTTGATAGAGTTGGGAGTACTTAGCACTGTGAAAACAGCACTTTTGCCGAAAGAAATCTACTTCTCTAAGACTGGGAAACAGTGAACAGAGAATGTATGAGTTTCTCAAGATTGGTAACAGATAGAAACAAGCGAAAGTACACAGTGATTCATCTACCTAGAGAAGTTACAGAGGTTTACACAGAGAATTCCAAGTATAAGTACAAGAAAATAAGAGAGACTTAGAAAACTGGTAAAACCTACATTGTGGATAGAGTTGGGAGTACATAACACTGTGAAAACAAAACTTTCCCAGACAGAAATCTACTTCTCTAAGACTGGGAAATGGTGAACAGAGAATGTATGAGTTTCTCCACATTGGTAAGAGATAGAAACAATGGAAAGTACACTGTGATTCATCTACCTAGAGAAGTTACAGAGGTTTACACAGAGAATTCCAAGTATAAGTACAAGAAAATAAGAGAGACTTAGAAAACTCGTAAAACCTACAATGTGGATAGAGTTGGGAGTACTTAGCACTGTGAAAACAGCATTTTCGCAGAAAGAAATCTACTTCTCTAAGACTGGGAAACAGTGAACAGAGAATGTATGAGTTTCTCAAGATTGGTAACAGATAGAAACAAGAGAAAGTACACAGTGATTCATCTACCTAGAAAAGTTACAGAAGTTTACACACAGTATTCCAAGTATAAGTACAAGAAAATAAGAAAGACTTAGAAAACTGGTAAAACCTACATTGTGGATAGAGTTGGGAGTATTTAGCACTGTGAAAACAGCACTTTCGTCGAAAGAAATTTAGTTCTCTAAGTCCCTGAAACAGTGAACAGAGAATGTATGCGTTTCTCAAGATTGGTAACAGATAGAAACAAGAGAAAGTACACAGTGATTCATCTACCTAGAAAAGTTACAGAGGTTTACACAGAGAATTCCAAGTATAAGTACAAGAAAATAAGAGAGACTTAGAAAACTGGTAAAACCTACATTGTTGATAGAGTAGGGAGTACTTAGCACTGTGAAAACAGCACTTTCGCCGAAAGAAATTTAGTTTTCTAAGTCCGTGAAACAGTGAAAAGAGAATGTGTCAGTTTCTCAAGATTGCTAACAGATAGAAACAAGAGAAACTACACAGTGATTCATCTACCTAGAAAAGTTACAGAGGTTTACACAGAGAATTCCAAGTATAAGTACAAGAAAATAACAGAAACATAGAATACCGGTAAAACCTACATTGTTGATAGAGTTGGGAGTACTTAGCACTCTGAAAACAGCACTATCGCCGAAAGAAATTTAGTTTTCTAAGTCCGTGAAACAATGAAAAGAGAATGTATCAGTTTCTCAAGATTGGTAACAGATAGAAACAAGAGAAAGCACACAGTGATTCATCTACCTAGAAAAGTTACAGAGGTTTACACAGAGAAAACCAAGTATAAGTATAAGAAAATAAGAGAGACTTAGAAAACTGGTAAAACCTACATTGTTGATAGAGTTGGGAGTACTTAGCACTGTGAAAACAGCACTTTCGCCGAAGGAAATTTAGTTCTCTATGTCCGTGAAACAGTGAACAGAGAATGTATGAGTTTCTCAAGATTGGTAACAGATAGAAACAAGAGAAAGTAGACAGTGATACATCTACCTAGAGAAGTTACAGAGGTTTACACAGAGAATTCCAAGTATAAGTACAAGAAAATAAGAGAGACTTAGAAAACCGGTAAAACCTACATTGTTGATAGAGTTGGGAGTACTTAGCACTGTGAAAACAGCACTTTCGCAGAAAGAAATCTACTTCTCTAACTCTAGGAATCAGTGAACAGAGAATGTATGAGTTTCTCAAGATTGGTAACAGATACAAAAAAGAGAAAGTACACAGTGATTCATATACCTAGAGAAGTTACAGAGGTTTACACAGAGAATTCCAAGTAGAAGTACAAGAAAATAAGAGAGACTTAGAAAACTGGTAAAACCTACATTGTTGATAGAGTTGGGAGTACTTAGCACTGTGAAAACAGCACTTTCGCCGAAAGAAATTTAGTACTCTAAGTCCGTGAAACAGTGAACAGAGAATATATGAGTTTCTCAAGTTTGGTAACAGATAGAAACAAGCGAAAGTACACAGTGATTCATCTACCTAGAAAAGTTACAGAGGTTTACACAGAGAATTCCAAGTATAAGTACAAGAAAATAAGAGACACTTAGAAAACTGGTAAAACCTACATTGTTGATAGAGTTGGGAGTACTTAGCACTGTGAAAACAGCACTTTCGCCGAAGGAAATTTAGTTCTCTAAGTCCGTGAAACAGTGAATAGAGAATGTATGAGTTTCTCAAGTTTGGTAACAGATAGAAACAAGCGAAAGTACACAGTGATTAAACTACCTAGAAAAGTTACAGAGGTTTACACAGAAAATTCCAAGTTTAAGTACAAGAAAATAAGAAAGACTTAGAAAACTGGTAAAACCTACATTGTTCATAGAGTTGGGAGTACTTAGCACTGTGAAAACAGCACTTTCGCCGAAGGAAATTTAGTTCTCTAAGTCCGTGAAACAGTGAACAGAGAATGTATGAGTTTCTCAAGTTTGGTAACAGATAGAAACAAGAGAAAGTACACAGTGATTCATCTACCTAGAAAAGTTACAGAGGTTTACACAGAGAATTCCAAGGATAAGTACAAGAAAATAAGAGAGACTTAGAAAACTGGTAAAACCTACATTGTTGATAGAGTTGGGAGTACTTAGCACTGTGAAAACAGCACTTTCGCAGAAAGAAATGTACTTCTCTAAGACTGGGAAACAGTCATCAGAGAATGTATGAGTTTCTCAAGATTGGTAACAGATAGAAACAAGAGAAAGAACACAGTGATTCATCTACCTAGAGAAGTTACAGAGGTTTAAACAGAGAATTCCAAGTATAAGTACAAGAAAATAAGAGAGACTTAGAAAACTGGTAAAACCTACATTGTTGATAGAGTTGGGAGTACTTAGCACGGTGAAAACAGCACTTTCGCCGAAGGAAATTTAGTTCTCTAAGTCCGTGAAACAGTGAACAGAGAATGTATGAGTTTCTCAAGTTTGGTAACAGATAGAAACAAGCGAAAGTACACAGTGATTCATCTACCTAGAAAAGCTACTGAGGTTTACACAGAGAATTCCAAGGATAAGTACAAGAAAATAAGAGAGACTTAGAAAACTGGTAAAACCTACATTGTTGATAGAGTTGGGAGTACTTAGCACTGTGAAAACAGCACTTTCGCCGAAGGAAATTTAGTTCTCTAAGTCCCTGAAACAGTGAACAAAGAATGTATGAGTTTCTCAAGTTTGGTAACAGATAGAAACAAGCGAAAGCACACAGTGATTCATCTACCTAGAAAAGTTACAGAGGTTTACACAGAGAATTCCAAGTATAAGTACAAGAAAATAAGAGAGACTTAGAAAACTGGTAAAACCTACATTGTTGATAGAGTTGGGAGTACTTAGCACTGTGAAAACAGCACTTTCGCCGAAGGAAATTTAGTTCTCTAAGTCCGTGAAACACTGAACAGAGAATGTATGAGTTTCTCAAGTTTGGTAACAGATAGAAACAAGCGAAATTACACAGTGATTCATCTACCTGGAAAAGTTACAGAAGTTTACACAGAGAATTCCAAGGATAAGTACAAGAAAATAAGAGAGACTTAGAAATATGGTAAAACCTACATTGTTGATAGAGTTGGGAGTACTTAGCACTGTGAAAACAGCACTTTCGCCGAAGGAAATTTAGTTCTCTAAGTCCGTGAAACAGTGAACAGAGAATGTATGAGTTTCTCAAGTTTGGTAACAGATAGAAACAAGAGAAAGTACACAGTGATTCATCTACCTAGAAAAGTTACAGAGGTTTACACAGAGAATTCCAAGTATAAGTACAAGAAAATAAGAGAGACTTAGAAAACCGGTAAAACCTACATTGTTGATAGAGTTGGGAGTACTTAGCACTGTGAAAACAGCACTTTCGCAGAAAGAAATCTACTTCTCTAACACTAGGAATCAGTGAACAGAGAATGTATGAGTTTCTCAAGATTGGTAACAGTTAGAAACAAGAGAAAGTACACAGTGATTCATATACCTAGAGAAGTTACAGAGTTTTACACAGAGAATTCCAAGTAGAAGTACAAGAAAATAAGAGAGACTTAGAAAACTGGTAAAACCTACATTGTTGATAGAGTTGGGAGTACTTAGCACTGTGAAAACAGCACTTTCGCCGAAAGAAATTTAGTTCTCTAAGTCCGTGAAACAGTGAACAGAGAATGTATGAGTTTCTCAAGTTTGGTAACAGATAGAAACAAGCGAAAGTACACAGTGATTCATTTACCTAGAAAAGTTACAGAGGTTTACACAGAGAATTCCAAGTATAAGTACAAGTGAATAAGAGAGACTTAGAAAACTGGTAAAACCTACATTGTTGATAGAGTTGGGAGTACTTAGCACTGTGAAAACAGCACTTTCGCCGAAGGAAATTTAGTTCTCTAAGTCCGTGAAACAGTGAACAGAGAATGTATGAGTTTCTCAAGTTTGGTAACAGATAGAAACAAGAGAAAGTACACAGTGATTCATCTACCTAGAAAAGTTACAGAGGTTTACACAGAGAATTCCAAGGATAAGTACAAGAAAATAAGAGAGACTTAGAAAACTGGTAAAACCTACATTGTTAATAGAGTTGGGAGTACTTAGCACTGTGAAAACAGCACTTTCGCAGAAAGAAATCTACTTCTTTAACACTGGGAAACAGTGAACAGAGAATGTATGAGTTTCTCAAGATTGGTAACAGATAGAAACAAGAGAAAGTACACAGTGATTCATCTACCTAGAAAAGTTACAGAGGTTTACACAGAGAATTCCAACTATAAGTACAAGAAAATAAGAGAGACTTAGAAAACCGGTAAAACCTACATTGTTGATAGAGTTGGGAGTACTTAGCACTGTGAAAACAGCACTTTCGCAGAAAGAAATCTACTTCTCTAACACTGGGAATCAGTGAACAGAGAATGTATGAGTTTCTCAAGATTGGTAACAGATAGAAACAAGAGAAAGTACACAGTGATTCATATACCTAGAGAAGTTACAGAGGTTTACACAGAGAATTTCAAGTAGAAGTACAAGAAAATAAGAGAGACTTAGAAAACTGGTAAAACCTACATTGTTGATAGAGTTGGGAGTACTTAGCACTGTGAAAACAGGACTTTCGCCGAAGGAAATTTAGTTCTCTAAGTCCGTGAAACAGTGAACAGAAAACGTATGAGTTTCTCAAGTTTGGTAACAGATAGAAACAATCGAAAGCACACAGTGATTCATCTACCTAGAAAAGTTACAGAGGTTTACACAGAGAATTCCAAGTATAAGGACAAGAAAATAAGAGAGACTTAGAAAACTGGTAAAACCTACATTGTCGATAGACTTGGGAGTACTTAGCACTGTGAAAACAGCACTTTCGCCGAAGGAAATTTAGTTCTCTAAGTCCGTGAAACAGTGAACAGAGAATGTATGAGTTTCTCAAGTTTGGTAAGAGATAGAAACAAGCGAAATTACACAGTGATTCATCTACCTAGAAAAGTTACAGAGGTTTACACAGAGAATTCCAAGTATAAGTACAAGAAAATAAGAGAGACTTAGAAAACTGGTAAAACCTACATTTTTGATAGAGTTGGGAGTACTTAGCACTGTGAAAACAGCACTTTCGCCGAAGGAAATTTAGTTCTCTAAGTCCGTGAAACAGTGAACAGAGAATGTATGAGTTTCTCAAGATTGGTAACAGATAGAAACAAGAGAAAGTACACAGTGATACATCTACCTAGAGAAGTTACAGAGGTTTACACAGAGAATTCCAAGCATAAGTACAAGAAAATAAGAGAGACTTAGAAAACCGGTAAAATCTACATTGTTGATAGAGTTGGGAGTACTTAGCACTGTGAAAACAGCACTTTCGCAGAAAGAAATCTACTTCTCTAACACTGGGAATCAGTGAACAGAGAATGTATGAGTTTTCAAGATTGGTAACAGATAGAAACAAGAGAAAGTACACAGTGATTCATATACCTAGAGAAGATACAGAGGTTTACACAGAGAATTCCAAGTAGAGGTACAAGAAAATAAGAGAGACTTAGAAAACTGGTATAACCTACATTGTTGATAGAGTTGGGAGTACTTAGCACTGTGAAAACAGCACTTTCGTGAAAGAAATTTAGTTCTCTAAGTCCGTGAAACAGTGAACAGAGAATGTATGAGTTTCTCAAGTTTGGTAACAGATAGAAACAAGCTAAAGTACACAGTGATTCATCTACCTAGAAACGTTACAGAGGTTTACACAGAGAGTTCCAAGTATAAGTACAAGAAAATAAGAGAGACTTAGAAAACTGGTAAAACCTACATTGTTGATAGAGTTGGGAGTACTTAGCACTGTGAAAACAGCACTTTCGCCGAAGGAAATTTAGTTCTCTAAGTCCGTGAAACAGTGAACAGAGAATGTATGAGTTTCTCAAGTTTGGTAACAGATAGAAACAAGCGAAAGTACACAGTGATTCATCTACCTAGAAAAGTTACAGAGGTTTACACAGAGAATTCCAAGGATAAGTACAAGAAAATAAGAGAGACTTAGAAAACTGGTAAAACCTACATTGTTGATAGAGTTGGGAGTACTTAGCACTGTGAAAACAGCACTTTCGCCGAAGGAAATTTAGTTCTCTAAGTCCGTGAAACAGTGAACAGAGAATGTATGAGTTTCTCAAGTTTGGTAACAGATAGAAACAAGAGAAAGTACACAGTGATTCATCTACCTAGAAAACTTACAGAGGTTTACACAGAGAATTCCAAGGATAAGTACAAGAAAATAAGAGAGACTTAGAAAACTGGTAAAACCTACATTGTTAATAGAGTTGGGAGTACTTAGCACTGTGAAAACAGCACTTTCGCAGAAGGAAATCTACTTCTCTAAGACTGGGAAACAGTGAACAGAGAATGTATGAGTTTCTCGAGATTGGTAACAGATAGAAACAAGAGAAAGAACACAGTGATTCATCTACCTAGAGAAGTTACAGAGGTTAAAACAGAGAATTCCAAGTATACGTACAAGAAAATAAGAGAGACTTAGAAAACTGGTAAAACCTACATTGTTGATAGAGTTGGGAGTACTTAGCACTGTGAAAACAGCACTTTCGCCGAAGGAAATTTAGTTCTCTAAGTCCGTGAAACAGTGAACAGAGAATGTATGAGTTTCTCAAGTTTGGTAACAGATAGAAACAAGCGAAAGTACACAGTGATTCATCTACCTAGAAAAGTTACAGAGGTTTACACAGAGAATTCCAAGGATAAGTACAAGAAAATAAGAGAGACTTAGAAAACTGGTAAAACCTACATTGTTGATAGAGTTGGGAGTACTTAGCACTGTGAAAACAGCACTTTCGCAGAAAGAAATCTACTTCTCTAACACTGGGAAACAGTGAACAGAGAATGTATGAGTTTCTCAAGATTGGTAACAGATAGAAACAAGAGAAAGTACACAGTGATACATCTACCTAGAGAAGTTACAGAGGTTTACACAGAGAATTCCAAGTATAAGTACAAGAAAATAAGAGAGACTTAGAAAACCGGTAAAACCTACATTGTTGATAGAGTTGGGAGTACTTAGCACTGTGAAAACAGCACTTTCGCAGAAAGAAATCTACTTCTCTAACATGGGAATCAGTGAACAGAGAATGTATGAGTTTCTCAAGATTGGTAACAGATAGAAACAAGAGAAAGTACACAGTGATTCATATACCTAGAGAAGATACAGAGGTTTACACAGAGAATTCCAAGTAGAGGTACAAGAAAATAAGAGAGACTTAGAAAACTGGTATAACCTACATTGTTGATAGAGTTGGGAGTACTTAGCACTGTGAAAACAGCACTTTCGTGAAAGAAATTTAGTTCTCTAAGTCCGTGAAACAGTGAACAGAGAATGTATGAGTTTCTCAAGTTTGGTAACAGATAGAAACAAGCGAAAGTACACAGTGATTCATCTACCTAGAAAAGTTACAGAGGTTTACACAGAGAATTCCAAGGATAAGTACAAGAAAATAAGAGAGACTTAGAAAACTGGTAAAACCTACATTGTTGATAGAGTTGGGAGTACTTAGCACTGTGAAAACAGCACTTTCGCAGAAAGAAATCTACTTCTCTAACACTGGGAAACAGTGAACAGAGAATGTATGAGTTTCTCAAGATTGGTAACAGATAGAAACAAGAGAAAGTACACAGTGATACATCTACCTAGAGAAGTTACAGAGGTTTACACAGAGAATTCCAAGTATAAGTACAAGAAAATAAGAGAGACTTAGAAAACCGGTAAAACCTACATTGTTGATAGAGTTGGGAGTACTTAGCACTGTGAAAACAGCACTTTCGCAGAAAGAAATCTACTTCTCTAACACTGGGAATCAGTGAACAGAGAATGTATGAGTTTCTCAAGATTGGTAACAGATAGAAACAAGAGAAAGTACACAGTGATTCATATACCTAGAGAAGATACAGAGGTTTACACAGAGAATTCCAAGTAGAGGTACAAGAAAATAAGAGAGACTTAGAAAACTGGTATAACCTACATTGTTGATAGAGTTGGGAGTACTTAGCACTGTGAAAACAGCACTTTCGTGAAAGAAATTTAGTTCCCTAAGTCCGTGAAACAGTGAACAGAGAATGTATGAGTTTCTCAAGTTTGGTAACAGATAGAAACAAGCTAAAGTACACAGTGATTCATCTACCTAGAAATGTTACAGAGGTTTACACAGAGAGTTCCAAGTATAAGTACAAGAAAATAAGAGAGACTTAGAAAACTGGTAAAACCTACATTGTTCATAGAGTTGGGAGTACTTAGCACTGTGAAAACAGCACTTTCGCCGAAGGAAATTTAGTTCTCTAAGTCCGTGAAACAGTGAACAGAGAATGTATGAGTTTCTCAAGTTTGGTAACAGATAGAAACAAGCGAAAGTACACAGTGATTCATCTACCTAGAAAAGTTACAGAGGTTTACACAGAGAATTCCAAGGATAAGTACAAGAAAATAAGAGAGACTTAGAAAACTGGTAAAACCTACATTGTTGATAGAGTTGGGAGTACTTAGCACTGTGAAAACAGCACTTTCGCCGAAGGAAATTTAGTTCTCTAAGTCCGTGAAACAGTGAACAGAGAATGTATGAGTTTCTCAAGTTTGGTAACAGATAGAAACAAGAGAAAGTACACAGTGATTCATCTACCTAGAAAACTTACAGAGGTTTACACAGAGAATTCCAAGGATAAGTACAAGAAAATAAGAGAGACTTAGAAAACTGGTAAAACCTACATTGTTCATAGAGTTGGGAGTACTTAGCACTGTGAAAACAGCACTTTCGCAGAAAGAAATCTACTTCTCTAACACTGGGAAACAGTGAACAGAGAATGTATGAGTTTCTCAAGTTTGGTAACAGATAGAAACAAGCGAAAGTACACAGTGATTCATCTACCTAGAAAAGTTACAGAGGTTTACACAGAGAATTCCAACTATAAGTACAAGAAAATAAGAGAGACTTAGAAAACCGGTAAAACCTACATTGTTGATAGAGTTGGGAGGACTTAGCACTGTGAAAACAGCACTTTCGCAGAAAGAAATCTACTTCTCTAACACTGGGAATCAGTGAACAGAGAATGTATGAGTTTCTCAAGATTGGTAACAGATGGAAACAAGAGAAAGTACACAGTGATTCATATACCTAGAGAAGTTACAGAGGTTTACACAGAGAATTTCAAGTAGAAGTACAAGAAAATAAGAGAGACTTAGAAAACTGGTAAAACCTACATTGTTGATAGAGTTGGGAGTACTTAGCACTGTGAAAACAGCACATTGGCCGAAAGAAATTTAGTTCTCTAAGTCCGTGAAACAGTGAACAGAGAATGTATGAGTTTCTCAAGTTTGGTAACAGATAGAAACAAGCGAAAGTACACAGTGATTCATCTACCTAGAAAAGTTACAGAGGTTTACACAGAAAATTCCAAGTATAAGTACAAGAAAATAAGAGAGACTTAGAAAACTGGTAAAACCTACATTGTTGATAGAGTTGGGAGTACTCAGCACTGTGAAAACAGCACTTTCGCCGAAGGAAATTTAGTTCTCTAAGTCCGTGAAACAGTGTATAGAGAATGTATGAGTTTCTCAAGTTTGGTAACAGATAGAAACAAGCGAAAGTACACAGTGATTCATCTACCTAGAAAAGTTACAGAGGTTTACACAGAGAATTCCAAGGATAAGTACAAGAAAATAAGAGAGACTTAGAATACTGGTAAAACCTACATTGTTGATAGAGTTGGGAGTACTTAGCACTGTGAAAACAGCACTTTCGCCGAAGGAAATTTAGTTCTCTAAGTCCGTGAAACAGTGAACAGAGAATGTATGAGTTTCTCAAGTTTGGTAACAGATAGAAACAAGAGAAAGTACACAGTGATTCATCTACCTAGAAAAGTTACAGAGGTTTACACAGAGAATTCCAAGGATAAGTACAAGAAAATAAGAGATACTTAGAAAACTGGTAAAACCTACATTGTTGATAGAGTTGGGAGTACTTAGCACTGTGAAAACAGCACTTTCGCAGAAAGAAATCTACTTCTCTAAGACTGGGAAACAGTGAACAGAGAATGTATGAGTTTCTCAAGATTGGTAACAGATAGAAACAAGAGAAAGAACACAGTGATTCATCTACCTAGAGAAGATAAAGAGGTTTAAACAGAGAATTCCAAGTATAAGTACAAGAACATAAGAGAGACTTAGAAAACTGGTAAAACCTACATTGTTGATAGAGTTGGGAGTACTTAGCACTGTGAAAACAGCACTTTCGCCGAAGGAAATTTAGTTCTCTAAGTCCGTGAAACAGTGAACAGAAAACGTATGAGTTTCTCAAGTTTGGTAACAGATAGAAACAATCGAAAGCACACAGTGATTCATCTACCTAGAAAAGTTACAGAGGTTTACACAGAGAATTCCAAGTATAAGGACAAGAAAATAAGAGAGACTTAGAAAACTGGTAAAACCTACATTGTCGATAGAGTTGGGAGTACTTAGCACTGTGAAAACAGCACTTTCGCCGAAGGAAATTTAGTTCTCTAAGTCCGTGAAACAGTGAACAGAGAATGTATGAGTTTCTCAAGTTTGGTAACAGATAGACTCAAGCGAAAGTACACAGTGATTCATCTACCTAGAAAAGTTATAGAGGTTTACACAGAGAATTCCAAGGATAAGTACAAGAAAATAAGAGAGACATAAAAAACTGGTAAAACCTACATTGTTGATAGAGTTGGGAGTACTTAGCACTGTGAAAACAGCACTTTCGCAGAAAGAAATCTACTTCTCTGAGACTGGGAAACAGTGAACAGAGAATGTATGAGTTTCTCAAGATTGGTAACAGATAGAAACAAGAGAAAGTACACAGTGATTCATCTACCTAGAGAAGTTACAGAGGTTTACACAGAGAATTCCAAGTATAAGTACAAGAAAATAAGAGAGACTTAGAAAACTGGTAAAACCTACATTTTTGATAGAGTTGGGAGTACTTAGCACTGTGAAAACAGCACTTTCGCCGAAGGAAATTTCGTTCTCTAAGTCCGTGAAACAGTGAACAGAGAATGTATGAGTTTCTCAAGATTGGTAACAGATAGAAACAAGAGAAAGTACACAGTGATACATCTACCTAGAGAAGTTACAGAGGTTTACACAGAGAATTCCAAGCATAAGTACAAGAAAATAAGAGAGACTTAGAAAACCGGTAAAACCTACATTGTTGATAGAGTTGGGAGTACTTAGCACTGTGAAAACAGCACTTTCGCAGAAAGAGATCTACTTCCCTAACTCTAGGAATCAGTGAACAGAGAATGTATGAGTTTCTCAAGATTGGTAACAGATAGAAACAAGAGAAAGTACACAGTGATTGATATACCTAGAGAAGTTACAGAGGTTTACACAGAGAATTCCAAGTAGAAGTACAAGAAAATAAGAGAGACTTAGAAAACTGGTAAAACCTACATTGTTGATAGAGTTGGGAGTACTTAGCACTGTGAAAACAGCACTTTCGTCGAAAGAAATTTAGGTCTCTAAGTCCGTGAAACAGTGAACAGAGAATGTATGAGTTTCTCAAGTTTGGTAACAGATAGAAACAAGCGAAAGTACACAGTGATTCATCTACCTAGAAAAGTTACAGAGGTTTACACACAGAATTCCAAGTATAAGTACAAGAAAATAAGAGAGACTTAGAAAACTGGTAAAACCTACATTGTTGATAGAGTTGGGAGTACTTAGCACTGTGAAAACAGCACTTTCGCCGAAGGAAATTTAGTTCTCTAAGTCCGAGAAACAGTGAATAGAGAATGTATGAGTTTCTCAAGTTTGGTAACAGATAGAAACAAGCGAAAGTACACAGTGATTCATCGACCTAGAAAAGTTACAGAGGTTTACACAGAAAATTCCAAGTTTAAGTACAAGAAAATAAGAAAGACTTAGAAAACTGGTAAAACCTACATTGTTGATAGAGTTGGGAGTACTTAGCACTGTGAAAACAGCACTTTCGCAGAAAGAAATCTACTTCTCTAACACTGGGAATCAGTGAACAGAGAATGTATGAGTTTCTCAAGATTGGTAACAGATAGAAACAAGAGAAAGAACACAGTGATTCATCTACCTAGAGAAGTTACAGAGGTTTACACAGAGAATTCCAAGGATAAGTACAAGAAAATAAGAGAGACTTAGAAAACTGGTAAAACCTACATTGTTGATAGAGTTGGGAGTACTTAGCACTGTGAAAACAGCACTTTCGCAGAAAGAAATCTACTTCTCTAACACTGGGAAACATTGAACAGAGAATGTATGAGTTTCTCAAGATTGGTAACAGATAGAAACAAGAGAAAGTACACAGTGATACATCTACCTAGAGTAGTTACAGAGGTTTACACAGAGAATTCCAAGTTTAAGTACAAGAAAATAAGAAAGACTTAGAAAACTGGTAAAACCTACATTGTTGATAGAGTTGGGAGTACTTAGCACTGTGAAAACAGCACTTTCGCCGAAGGAAATTTAGTTCTCTAAGTCCGTGAAACAGTGAACAGAGAATGTATGAGTTTCTCAAGTTTGGTAACAGATAGAAACAAGAGAACGTACACAGTGATTCATCTGCCTAGAAAAGTTACAGAGGTTTACACAGAGAATTCCAAGGATAAGTACAAGAAAATAAGAGAGACTTAGAAAACTGGTAAAACCTACATTGTTGATAGAGTTGGGAGTACTTAGCACTGTGAAAACAGCACTTTCGCAGAAAGAAATCTACTTCTCTAAGACTGGGAAACAGTGAACAGAGAATGTATGAGTTTCTCGAGATTGGTAACAGATAGAAACAAGAGAAAGAACACAGTCATTCATCTACCTAGAGAAGTTACAGAGGTTAAAACAGAGAATTCCAAGTATAAGTACAAGAAAATAAGAGAGACTTAGAAAACTGGTAAAACCTACATTGTTGATAGAGTTGGGAGTACTTAGCACTGTGAAAACAGCACTTTCGCCGAAGGAAATTTAGTTCTCTAAGTCTGTGAAACAGTGAACAGAGAATGTATGAGTTTCTCAAGTTTGGTAACAGATAGAAACAAGCGAAAGTACACAGTGATTCATCTACCTAGAAAAGTTACAGAGGTTTACACAGAGAATTCCAAGGATAAGTACAAGAAAATAAGAGAGACTTAGAAAACTGGTAAAACCTACATTGTTGATAGAGTTGGGAGTACTTAGCACTGTGAAAACAGCACTTTCGCAGAAAGAAATCTACTTCTCTAACACTGGGAAACAGTGAACAGAGAATGTATGAGTTTCTCAAGATTGGTAACAGATAGAAACAAGAGAAAGTACACAGTGATACATCTACCTAGAGAAGTTACAGAGGTTTACACAGAGAATTCCAAGTATAAGTACAAGAAAATAAGAGAGACTTAGAAAACCGGTAAAACCTACATTGTTGATAGAGTTGGGAGTACTTAGCACTGTGAAAACAGCACTTTCGCAGAAAGAAATCTACTTCTCTAACACTGGGAATCAGTGAACAGAGAATCTATGAGTTTCTCAAGATTGGTAACAGATAGAACAAGAGAAAGTACACAGTGATTCATATACCTAGAGAAGATACAGAGGTTTACACAGAGAATTCCAAGTAGAGGTACAAGAAAATAAGAGAGACTTAGAAAACTGGTAAAACCTACATTGTTGATAGAGTTGGGAGTACTTAGCACTGTGCAAACAGCACTTTCGTGAAAGAAATTTAGTTCTCTAAGTCCGTGAAACAGTGAACAGAGAATGTATGAGTTTCTCAATTTTGGTAACAGATAGAAACAAGCTAAAGTACATAGTGATTCATCTACCTAGAAAAGTTACAGAGGTTTACACATAGAGTTCCAAGTATAAGTACAAGAAAATAAGAGAGACTTAGAAAACTGGTAAAACCTACATTGTTGATAGAGTTGGGAGTACTTAGCACTGTGAAAACAGCACTTTCGCCGAAGGAAATTTAGTTCTCTAAGTCCGTGAAACAGTGAACAGAGAATGTATGAGTTTCTCAAGTTTGGTAACAGATAGAAACAAGCGAAAGTACACAGTGATTCATCTACCTAGAAAAGTTACAGAGGTTTACACAGAGAATTCCAAGGATAAGTACAAGAAAATAAGAGAGACTTAGAAAACTGGTAAAACCTACATTGTTGATAGAGTTGGGAGTACTTAGCACTGTGAAAACAGCACTTTCGCCGAAGGAAATTTAGTTCTCTAAGTCCGTGAAACAGTGAACAGAGAATGTATGAGTTTCTCAAGTTTGGTAACAGATAGAAACAAGAGTAGGTACACAGTGATTCATCTACCTAGAAAACTTACAGAGGTTTACACAGAGAATTCCAAGGATAAGTACAAGAAAATAAGAGAGACTTAGAAAACTGGTAAAACCTACATTGTTAACAGAGTTGGGAGTACTTAGCACTGTGAAAACAGCACTTTCGCAGAAAGAAATCTACTTCTCTAACACTGGGAAACAGTGAACAGAGAATGTATGAGTTTCTCAAGTTTGGTAACAGATAGAAACAAGAGAAAGTACACAGTGATTCATCTACCTAGAAAAGTTACAGAGGTTTACACAGAGAATTCCAACTATAAGTACAAGAAAATAAGAGAGACTTAGAAAACGGGTAAAACCTACATTGTTGATAGAGTTGGGAGTACTTAGCACTGTGAAAAGAGCACTTTCGCAGAAAGAAATCTACTTCTCTAACACTGGGAATCAGTGAACAGAGAATGTATGAGTTTCTCAAGATTGGTAACAGATGGAAACAAGAGAAAGTACACAGTGATTCATATACCTAGAGAAGTTACAGAGGTTTACACAGAGAATTTCAAGTAGAAGTACAAGAAAATAAGAGAGACTTAGAAAACTTGTAAAACCTACATTGTTGATAGAGTTGGGAGTACTTAGCACTGTGAAAACAGCACATTCGCCGAAAGAAATTTAGTTCTCTAAGTCCGTGAAACAGTGAACAGAGAATGTATGAGTTTCTCAAGTTTGGTAACAGATAGAAACAAGCGAAAGTACACAGTGATTCATCTACCTAGAAAAGTTACAGAGGTTTACACAGAAAATTCCAAGTATAAGTACAAGAAAATAAGAGAGACTTAGAAAACTGGTAAAACCTACATTGTTGATAGAGTTGGGAGTACTCAGCACTGTGAAAACAGCACTTTCGCCGAAGGAAATTTAGTTCTCTAAGTCCGTGAAACAGTGAATAGAGAATGTATGAGTTTCTCAAGTTTGGTAACAGATAGAAACAAGCGAAAGTACACAGTGATTCATCTACCTAGAAAAGTTACAGAGGTTTACACAGAGAATTCCAAGGATAAGTACAAGAAAATAAGAGAGACTTAGAATACTGGTAAAACCTACATTGTTGATAGAGTTGGGAGTACGTAGCACTGTGAAAACAGCACTTTCGCCGAAGGAAATTTAGTTCTCTAAGTCCGTGAAACAGTGAACAGAGAATGTATGAGTTTCTCAAGTTTGGTAACAGATAGAAACAAGAGAAAGTACACAGTGATTCATCTACCTAGAAAAGTTACAGAGGTTTACACAGAGAATTCCAAGGATAAGTACAAGAAAATAAGAGATACTTAGAAAACTGGTAAAACCTACATTGTTGATAGAGTTGGGAGTACTTAGCACTGTGAAAACAGCACTTTCGCAGAAAGAAATCTACTTCTCTAAGACTGGGAAACAGTGAACAGAGAATGTATGAGTTTCTCAAGATTGGTAACAGATAGAAACAAGAGAAAGAACACAGTGATTCATCTACCTAGAAAAGTTACAGAGGTTTACACAGAGAATTCCAAGTATAAGGACAAGAAAATAAGAGAGACTTAGAAAACTGGTAAAACCTACATTGTCGATAGAGTTGGGAGTACTTAGCACTGTGAAAACAGCACTTTCGGCGAAGGAAATTTAGTTCTCTAAGTCCGTGAAACAGTGAACAGAGAATGTATGAGTTTCTCAAGTTTGGTAACAGATAGAAAAAAGCGAAAGTACACAGTGATTCATCTACCTAGAAAAGTTACAGAGGTTTACACAGAAAATTCCAAGTTTAAGTACAAGAAAATAAGAAAGACTTAGAAAACTGGTAAAACCTACATTGTTGATAGAGTTGGGAGTACTTAGCACTGTGAAAACAGCACTTTCGCAGAAAGAAATCTACTTCTCTAACACTGGGAAACAGTGAACAGAGAATGTATGAGTTTCTCAAGTTTGGTAACAGATAGAAACAAGCGAAAGTACACAGTGATTCATCTACCTAGAAAAGTTACAGAGGTTTACACAGAGAATTCCATGGATAAGTACAAGAAAATAAGAGAGACTTAGAAAACTGGTAAAACCTACATTGTTGACAGAGTTGGGAGTACTTAGCACTGTGAAAACAGCACTTTCGCCGAAGGAAATTTAGTTCTCTAAGTCCGTGAAACAGTGAACACAGAATGTATGAGTTTCTCAAGTTTGGTAACAGATAGAAACAAGCGAAAGCACACAGTGATTCATCTACCCAGAAAAGTTACAGAGGTTTACACAGAGAATTCCAAGTATAAGTACAAGAAAATAAGAGAGACTTAGAAAACTGGTAAAACCTACATTGTTGATAGAGTTGGGAGTACTTAGCACTGTGAAAACAGCACTTTCGCAGAAAGAAATCTACTTCTCTAACACTGGGAAACAGTGAACAGAGAATGTATGAGTTTCTCAAGATTGGTAACAGATAGAAACAAGAGAAAGTACACAGTGATACATCTACCTAGAGTAGTTACAGAGGTTTACACAGAGAATTCCAAGTTTAAGTACAAGAAAATAAGAAAGACTTAGAAAACTGGTAAAACCTACATTGTTGATAGAGTTGGGAGTACTTAGCACTGTGAAAACAGCACTTTCGCCGAAGGAAATTTAGTTCTCTAAGTCCGTGAAACAGTGAACAGAGAATGTATGAGTTTCTCAAGTTTGGTAACAGATAGAAACAAGAGAACGTACACAGTGATTCATCTGCCTAGAAAAGTTACAGAGGTTTACACAGAGAATTCCAAGGATAAGTACAAGAAAATAAGAGAGACTTAGAAAACTGGTAAAACCTACATTGTTGATAGAGTTGGGAGTACTTAGCACTGTGAAAACAGCACTTTCGCAGAAAGAAATCTACTTCTCTAAGACTGGGAAACAGTGAACAGAGAATGTATGAGTTTCGCGAGATTGGTAACAGATAGAAACAAGAGAAAGAACACAGTGATTCATCTACCTAGAGAAGTTACAGAGGTTAAAACAGAGAATTCCCACTATAAGTACAAGAAAATAAGAGAGACTTAGAAAACTGGTAAAACCTACATTGTTGATAGAGTTGGGAGTACTTAGCACTGTGAAAACAGCACTTTCGCCGAAGGAAATTTAGTTCTCTAAGTCCGTGAAACAGTGAACAGAGAATGTATGAGTTTCTCAAGTTTGGTAACAGATAGAAACAAGCGAAAGTACACAGTGATTCATCTACCTAGAAAAGTTACAGAGGTTTACACAGAGAATTCCAAGGATAAGTACAAGAAAATAAGAGAGACTTAGAAAACTGGTAAAACCTACATTGTTGATAGAGTTCGGAGTACTTAGCACTGTGAAAACAGCACTTTCGCAGAAAGAAATCTACTTCTCTAACACTGGGAAACAGTGAACAGAGAATGTATGAGTTTCTCAAGATTGGTAACAGATAGAAACAAGAGAAAGTACACAGTGATACATCTACCTAGAGAAGTTACAGAGGTTTACACAGAGAATTCCAAGTATAAGTACAAGAAAATAAGAGAGACTTAGAAAACCGGTAAAACCTACATTGTTGATAGAGTTGGGAGTACTTAGCACTGTGAAAACAGCACTTTCGCCGAAAGAAATCTACTTCTCTAACACTGGGAATCAGTGAACAGAGAATGTATGAGTTTCTCAAGATTGGTAACAGATAGAAACAAGAGAAAGTACACAGTGATTCATATACCTAGAGAAGATACAGAGGTTTACACAGAGAATTCCAAGTAGAGGTACAAGAAAATAAGAGAGACTTAGAAACCTGGTAAAACCTACATTGTTGATAGAGTTGGGAGTACTTAGCACTGTGAAAACAGCACTTTCGTGAAAGAAATTTAGTTCTCTAAGTCCGTGAAACAGTGAACAGAGAATGTATGAGTTTCTCAATTTTGGTAACAGATAGAAACAAGCTAAAGTACACAGTGATTCATCTACCTAGAAAAGTTACAGAGGTTTACACAGAGAGTTCCAAGTATAAGTACAAGAAAATAAGAGAGACTTAGAAAACTGGTAAAACCTACATTGTTGATAGAGTTGGGAGTACTTAGCACTGTGAAAACAGCACTTTCGCCGAAGGAAATTTAGTTCTCTAAGTCCGTGAAACAGTGAACAGAGAATGTATGAGTTTCTCAAGTTTGGTAACAGATAGAAACAAGAGTAGGTACACAGTGATTCATCTACCTAGAAAACTTACAGAGGTTTACACAGAGAATTCCAAGGATAAGTACAAGAAAATAAGAGAGACTTAGAAAACTGGTAAAACCTACATTGTTAATAGAGTTGGGAGTACTTAGCACTGTGAAAACAGCACTTTCGCACAAAGAAATCTACTTCTCTAACACTGGGAAACAGTGAACAGAGAATGTATGAGTTTCTCAAGTTTGGTAACAGATAGAAACAAGAGAAAGTACACAGTGATTCATCTACCTAGAAAAGTTACAGAGGTTTACACAGAGAATTCCAACTATAAGTACAAGAAAATAAGAGAGACTTAGAAAACCGGTAAAACCTACATTGTTGATAGAGTTGGGAGTACTTAGCACTGTGAAAACAGCACTTTCGCAGAAAGAAATCTACTTCTCTAACACTGGGAATCAGTGAACAGAGAATGTATGAGTTTCTCAAGATTGGTAACAGATGGAAACAAGAGAAAGTACACAGTGATTCATATACCTAGAGAAGTTACAGAGGTTTACACAGAGAATTTCAAGTAGAAGTACAAGAAAATAAGAGAGACTTAGAAAACTGGTAAAACCTACATTGTTGATAGAGTTGGGAGTACTTAGCACTGTGAAAACAGCACATTCGCCGAAAGAAATTTAGTTCTCTAAGTCCGTGAAACAGTGAACAGAGAATGTATGAGTTTCTCAAGTTTGGTAACAGATAGAAACAAGCGAAAGTACACAGTGATTCATCTACCTAGAAAAGTTACAGAGGTTTACACAGAAAATTCCAAGTATAAGTACAAGAAAATAAGAGAGACTTAGAAAACTGGTAAAACCTACATAGTTGATAGAGTTGGGAGTACTCAGCACTGTGAAAACCCCACTTTCGCCGAAGGAAATTTAGTTCTCTAAGTCCGTGAAACAGTGAATAGAGAATGTATGAGTTTCTCAAGTTTGGTAACAGATAGAAACAAGCGAAAGTACACAGTGATTCATCTACCTAGAAAAGTTACAGAGGTTTACACAGAGAATTCCAAGGATAAGTACAAGAAAATAAGAGAGACTTAGAATACTGGTAAAACCTACATTGTTGATAGAGTTGGGAGTACTTAGCACTGTGAAAACAGCACTTTCGCCGAAGGAAATTTAGTTCTCTAAGTCCGTGAAACAGTGAACAGAGAATGTATGAGTTTCTCAAGTTTGGTAACAGATAGAAACAAGAGAAAGTACACAGTGATTCATCTACCTAGAAAACTTACAGAGGTTTACACAGAGAATTCCAAGGATAAGTACAAGAAAATAAGAGATACTTAGAAAACTGGTAAAACCTACATTGCTGATAGAGTTGGGAGTACTTAGCACTGTGAAAACAGCACTTTCGCAGAAAGAAATCTACTTCTCTAAGACTGGGAAACAGTGAACAGAGAATGTATGAGTTTCTCAAGATTTGTAACAGATAGAAACAAGAGAAAGAACACAGTGATTCATCTACCTAGAGAAGATACAGAGGTTTAAACAGAGAATTTCAAGTATAAGTACAAGAACATAAGAGAGACTTAGAAAACTGGTAAAACCTACATTGTTGATAGAGTTGGGAGTAGTTAGCACTGTGAAAACAGCACTTTCGCCGAAGGAAATTTAGTTCTCTAAGTCCGTGAAACAGTGAACAGAGAAAGTATGAGTTTCTCAAGTTTGGTACCAGATAGAAACAAGCGAAAGCACACAGTGATTCATCTACCCAGAAAAGTTACAGAGGTTTACACAGAGAATTCCAAGTATAAGTACAAGAAAATAAGAGAGACTTAGAAAACTGGTAAAACCTACATTGTTGATAGAGTTGGGAGTACTTAGCACTGTGAAAACAGCACTTTCGCAGAAAGAAATCTACTTCTCTAACACTGGGAAACAGTGAACAGAGAATGTATGAGTTTCTCAAGATTGGTAACAGATAGAAACAAGAGAAAGTACACAGTGATACATCTACCTAGAGTAGTTACAGAGGTTTACACAGAGAATTCCAAGTTTAAGTACAAGAAAATAAGAAAGACTTAGAAAACTGGTAAAACCTACATTGTTGATAGAGTTGGGAGTACTTAGCACTGTGAAAACAGCACTTTCGCCGAAGGAAATTTAGTTCTCTAAGTCCGTGAAACAGTGAACAGAGAATGTATGAGTTTCTCAAGTTTGGTAACAGATACAAACAAGAGAACGTACACAGTGATTCATCTGCCTAGAAAAGTTACAGAGGTTTACACAGAGAATTCCAAGGATAAGTACAAGAAAATAAGAGAGACTTAGAAAACTGGTAAAACCTACATTGTTGATAGAGTTGGGAGTACTTAGCACTGTGAAAACAGCACTTTCGCAGAAAGAAATCTACTTCTCTAAGACTGGGAAACAGTGAACAGAGAATGTATGAGTTTCTCGAGATTGGTAACAGATAGAAACAAGAGAAAGAACACAGTGATTCATCTACCTAGAGAAGTTACAGAGGTTAAAACAGAGAATTCCAAGTATAAGTACAAGAAAATAAGAGAGACTTAGAAAACTGGTAAAACCTACATTGTTTGATAGAGTTGGGCGTACTTAGCACTGTGAAAACAGCACTTTCGCCGAAGGAAATTTAGTTCTCTAAGTCCGTGAAACAGTGAACAGAGAATGTATGAGTTTCTCAAGTTTGGTAACAGATAGAAACAAGCGAAAGTACACAGTGATTCATCTACCTAGAAAAGTTACAGAGGTTTACACAGAGAATTCCAAGGATAAGTACAAGAAAATAAGAGAGACTTAGAAAACTGGTAAAACCTACATTGTTGATAGAGTTGGGAGTACTTAGCACTGTGAAAACAGCACTTTCGCAGAAAGAAATCTACTTCTCTAACACTGGGAAACAGTAAACAGAGAATGTATGAGTTTCTCAAGATTGGTAACAGATAGAAACAAGAGAAAGTACACAGTGATACATCTACCTAGAGAAGTTACAGAGGTTTACACAGAGAATTCCAAGTATAAGTACAAGAAAATAAGAGAGACTTAGAAAACCGGTAAAACCTACATTGTTGATAGAGTTGGGAGTACTTAGCACTGTGAAAACAGCACTTTCGCAGAAAGAAATCTACTTCTCTAACACTGGGAATCAGTGAACAGAGAATGTATGACTTTCTCAAGATTGGTAACAGATAGAAACAAGAGAAAGTACACAGTGATTCATATACCTAGAGAAGATACAGAGGTTTACACAGAGAATTCCAAGTAGAGGTACAAGAAAATAAGAGAGACTTAGAAAACTGGTAAAACCTACATTGTTGATAGAGTTGGGAGTACTTAGCACTGTGAAAACAGCACTTTCGTGAAAGAAATTTAGTTCTCTAAGTCCGTGAAACAGTGAACAGAGAATGTATGAGTTTCTCAATTTTGGTAACAGATAGAAACAAGCTAAAGTACACAGTGATTCATCTACCTAGAAAAGTTACAGAGGTTTACACAGAGAGTTCCAAGTATAAGTACAAGAAAATAAGAGAGACTTAGAAAACTGGTAAAACCTACATTGTTGATAGAGTTGGGCGTACTTAGCACTGTGAAAACAGCACTTTCGCCGAAGGAAATTTAGTTCTCTAAGTCCGTGAAACAGTGAACAGAGAATGTATGAGTTTCTCAAGTTTGGTAACAGATAGAAACAAGCGAAAGTACACAGTGATTCATCTACCTAGAAAAGTTACAGAGGTTTACACAGAGAATTCCAAGGATAAGTACAAGAAAATAAGAGAGACTTAGAAAACTGGTAAAACCTACATTGTTGATAGAGTTGGGAGTACTTAGCACTGTGAAAACAGCACTTTCGCAGAAAGAAATCTACTTCTCTAACACTGGGAAACAGTGAACAGAGAATGTATGAGTTTCTCAAGATTGGTAACAGATAGAAAGAAGAGAAAGTACACAGTGATACATCTACCTAGAGAAGTTACAGAGGTTTACACAGAGAATTCCAAGTATAAGTACAAGAAAATAAGAGAGACTTAGAAAACCGGTAAAACCTACATTGTTGATAGAGTTGGGAGTACTTAGCACTGTGAAAACAGCACTTTCGCAGAAAGAAATCTACTTCTCTAACACTGGGAATCAGTGAACAGAGAATGTATGACTTTCTCAAGATTGGTAACAGATAGAAACAAGAGAAAGTACACAGTGATTCATATACCTAGAGAAGATACAGAGGTTTACACAGAGAATTCCAAGTAGAGGTACAAGAAAATAAGAGAGACTTAGAAAACTGGTAAAACCTACATTGTTGATAGAGTTGGGAGTACTTAGCACTGTGAAAACAGCACTTTCGTGAAAGAAATTTAGTTCTCTAAGTCCGTGAAACAGTGAACAGAGAATGTATGAGTTTCTCAATTTTGGTAACAGATAGAAACAAGCTAAAGTACACAGTGATTCATCTACCTAGAAAAGTTACAGAGGTTTACACAGAGAGTTCCAAGTATAAGTACAAGAAAATAAGAGAGACTTAGAAAACTGGTAAAACCTACATTGTTGATAGAGTTGGGAGTACTTAGCACTGTGAAAACAGCACTTTCGCCGAAGGAAATTTAGTTCTCTAAGTCCGTGAAACAGTGAACAAAGAATGTATGAGTTTCTCAAGTTTGGTAACAGATAGAAACAAGCGAAAGTACACAGTGATTCATCTACCTAGAAAAGTTACAGAGGTTTACACAGAGAATTCCAAGTATAAGTACAAGAAAATAAGAGAGACTTAGAAAACTGGTAAAACCTACATTGTTGATAGAGTTGGGAGTACTTAGCACTGTGAAAACAGCACTTTCGCAGAAAGAAATCTACTTCTCTAACACTGGGAATCAGTGAACCGAGAATGTATGAGTTTCTCAAGATTGGTAACAGATGGAAACAAGAGAAAGTACACAGTGATTCATATACCTAGAGAAGTTACAGAGGTTTACACAGAGAATTTCAAGTAGAAGTACAAGAAAATAAGAGAGACTTAGAAAACTGGTAAAACCTACATTGTTGATAGAGTTGGGAGTACTTAGCACTGTGAAAACAGCACATTCGCCGAAAGAAATTTAGTTCTCTAAGTCCGTGAAACAGTGAACAGAGAATATATGAGTTTCTCAAGTTTGGTAACAGATAGAAACAAGCGAAAGTACACAGTGATTCATCTACCTAGAAAAGTTACAGAGGTTTACACAGAAAATTCCAAGGATAAGTACAAGAAAATAAGAGAGACTTAGAAAACTGGTAAAACCTACATTGTTGATAGAGTTGGGAGTACTTAGCACTGTGAAAACAGCACTTTCGCAGAAAGAAATCTACTTTTCTAAGACTGGGAAACAGTGAACAGAGAATGTATGAGTTTCTCAAGATTGGTAACAGATAGAAACAAGAGAAAGAACACAGTGATTCATCTACCTAGAGAAGTTACAGAGGTTTAAACAGAGAATTCCAAGTATAAGTACAGGAAAATAAGAGAGACTTAGAAAACTGGTAAAACGTATATTGTTGATAGAGTTGGGAGTACTTAGCACTGTGAAAACAGCACTTTCGCCGAAGGAAATTTAGTTCTCTAAGTCCGTGAAACAGTGAACAGAGAATGTATGAGTTTCTCAAGTTTGGTAACAGATAGAAACAAGCGAAAGTACACAGTGATTCATCTACCTAGAAAAGTTACAGAGGTTTACACAGAGAATTCCAAGGATAAGTACAAGAAAATAAGAGAGACTTAGAAAAATTGTAAAACCTACATTGTTGATAGAGTTGTGAGTACTTAGCACTGTGAAAAAGCACTTTCGCCGAAGGAAATTTAGTTCTCTAAGTCCGTGAAACAGTGAACAGAGAATGTATGAGTTTCTCAAGTTTGGTAACAGATAGAAACAAGCAAAAGCACACAGTGATTCATCTACCTAGAAAAGTTACAGAGGTTTACACAGAGAATTCCAAGTATAAGTACAAGAAAATAAGAGAGACTTAGAAAACTGGTAAAACCTACATTGTTGATAGAGTTGGGAGTACTTAGCACTGTGAAAACAGCACTTTCGCCGAAGGAAATTTAGTTGTCTAAGTCCGGGAAACAGTGAACAGAGAATGTGTGAGTTTCTCAAGTTTGATAACAGATAGAAACAAGTGAAAGTACACAGTGATTCATCTACCTAGAAAAGTTACAGAGGTTTACACAGAGAATTCCAAGGATAAGTACAAGAAAACAAGAGAGACTTAGAAAACTGGTAAAACCTACATTGTTGATAGAGTTGGGAGTACTTAGCACTGTGAAAACAGCACTTTCGCCGAAGGAAATTTAGTTCTCTAAGTCCGTGAAACAGTGTACAGAGAATGTATGAGTTTCTCAAGTTTGGTAACAGATAGAAACAAGCGAAAGTACACAGTGATTCATGTACCTAGAAAAGTTGCAGACGTTTACACAGAGAATTCCAAGGATAAGTACAAGAAAATAAGAGAGACTTAGAAAACTGGTAAAACCGACATTGTTAAAAGAGTTGGGAGTACTTAGCACTGTGAAAACAGCACTTTCGCCGAAGGAAATTTAGTTCTCTAAGTCCGTGAAACAGTGAACAGAGAATGTATGAGTTTCTCAAGTTTGGTAACAGATAGAAACAAGCGAAAGTACACAGTGATTCATCTACCTAGAAAAGTTACAGAGCTTTACATAGAGAATTCCAAGAATAAGTACAAGAAAATAAGACAGACTTAGAAAACTGGTAAAACCTACATTGTTGATAGAGTTGGGAGTACTTAGCACTGTGAAAACAGCACTTTCGCAGAAAGAAATCTACTTCTCTAACACTGGGAAACAGTGAACAGAGAGTGTATGAGTTTCTCAAGATTGGTAACAGATAGAAACAAGAGAAAGTACACAGTGATTCATCTACCTAGAAAAGTTACAGAGGTTTACACAGAGAATTCCAAGTATAAGTACAAGAAAATAAGAGAGACTTAGAAAACCGGTAAAACCTACATTGTTGATAGAGTTGGGAGTACATAGCACTGTGAAAACAGCACTTTCGCAGAAAGAAATCTACTTCTCTAACACTGGGAATCAGTGAACAGAGAATGTATGAGTTTCTCAAGATTGGTAACAGATAGAAACAAGAGAAAGTACACAGTGATTCATCTACCTAGAAAAGTTACAGAGGTTTACACAGAGAATTCCAAGGATAAGTACAAGAAAATAAGAGAGACTTAGAAAACTGGTAAAACCTACATTGTTAATAGAGTTGGGAGTACTTAGCACTGTGAAAACAGCACTTTCGGAGAAAGAAATCTACTTCTCTAACACTGGGAAACAGTGAACAGAGAATGTATGAGTTTCTCAAGATTGGTAACAGATAGAAACAAGAGAAAGTACACAGTGATTCATCTACCTAGAAAAGTTACAGAGGTTTACATAGAGAATTCCAAGGATAAGTACAAGAAAATAAGAGAGACTTAGAAATATGGTAAAACCTACATTGTTGATAGAGTTGGGAGTACTTAGCACTGTGAAAACAGCACTTTCGCCGAAGGAAATTTAGTTCTCTAAGTCCGTGAAACAGTGAACAGAGAATGTATGAGTTTCTCAAGTTTGGTAACAGATAGAAACAAGCGAAAGTACACAGTGATTCATCTACCTAGAAAAGTTACAGAGGTTTACACAGAGAATTCCAAGGATAAGTACAAGAAAATAAGAGAGACTTAGAAAACTGGTAAAACCTACATTGTTGATAGAGTTGGGAGTACTTAGCACTGTGAAAACAGCACTTTCGCCGAAGGAAATTTAGTTCTCTAAGTCCGTGAAACAGTGAACAGAGAATGTATGAGTTTCTCAAGTTTGGTAACAGATAGAAACAAGCGAAAGCACACAGTGATTCATCTACCTAGAAAAGTTACAGAGGTTTACACAGAGAATTCCAAGTATAAGTACAAGAAAATAAGAGAGACTTAGAAAACTGGTAAAACGTACATTGTTGATAGAGTTGGGAGTACTTAGCACTGTGAAAACAGCACTTTCGCAGAAAGAAATCTACTTCTCTAACACTGGGAAACAGTGAACAGAGAATGTATGAGTTTCTCAAGATTGGTAACAGATAGAAACAAGAGAAAGTACACAGTGATACATCTACCTAGAGTAGTTACAGAGGTTTACACAGAGAATTCCAAGTATAAGTACAAGAAAATAAGAGAGACTTAGAAAACTGGTAAAACCTACATTGTTGATAGAGTTGGGAGTACTTAGCACTGTGAAAACAGCACTTTCGCAGAAAGAAATCTACTTCTCTAAGACTGGGAAACAGTGAACAGAGAATGTATGAGTTTCTCAAGATTGGTAACAGATAGAAACAAGAGAAAGAACACAGTGATTCATCTACCTGGAGAAGTTACAGAGGTTTAAACAGAGAATTCCAAGTATAAGTACAAGAAAATAAGAGAGACTTAGAAAACTGGTAAAACCTACATTGTTGATAGAGTTGGGAGTACTTAGCACTGTGAAAACAGCACTTTCGCCGAAGGAAATTTAGTTCTCTAAGTCCGTGAAACAGTGAACAGAGAATGTATGAGTTTCTCAAGTTTGGTAACAGATAGAAACAAGCGAAATTACACAGTGATTCATCTACCTAGAAAAGTTACAGAGGTTTACACAGAGAATTCCAAGGATAAGTACAAGAAAATAAGAGAGACTTAGAAAACTGGTAAAACCTACATTGTTGATAGAGTTGGGAGTACTTAGCACTGTGAAAACAGCACTTTCGCCGAAGGAAATTTAGTTCTCTAAGTGCGTGAAACAGTGAACAGAGAATGTATGAGTTTCGCGAGATTGGTAACAGATAGAAACAAGAGAAAGAACACAGTGATTCATCTACCTAGAGAAGTTACAGAGGTTAAAACAGAGAATTCCCACTATAAGTACAAGAAAATAAGAGAGACTTAGAAAACTGGTAAAACCTACATTGTTGATAGAGTTGGGAGTACTTAGCACTGTGAAAACAGCACTTTCGCCGAAGGAAATTTAGTTCTCTAAGTCCGTGAAACAGTGAACAGAGAATGTATGAGTTTCTCAAGTTTGGTAACAGATAGAAAGAAGCGAAAGTACACAGTGATTCATCTACCTAGAAAAGTTACAGAGGTTTACACAGAAAATTCCAAGGATAAGTACAAGAAAATAAGAGAGACTTAGAAAACTGGTAAAACCTACATTGTTCATAGAGTTGGGAGTACTTAGCACTGTGAAAACAGCACTTTCGCAGAAAGAAATCTACTTCTCTAACACTGGGAAACAGTGAACAGAGAATGTATGAGTTTCTCAAGATTGGTAACAGATAGAAACAAGAGAAAGTACACAGTGATACATCTACCTAGAGAAGTTACAGAGGTTTACACAGAGAATTCCAAGTATAAGTACAAGAAAATAAGAGAGACTTAGAAAACCGGTAAAACCTACATTGTTGATAGAGTTGGGAGTACTTAGCACTGTGAAAACAGCACTTTCGCAGAAAGAAATCTACTTCTCTAACACTGGGAATCAGTGAACAGAGAATGTATGAGTTTCTCAAGATTGGTAACAGATAGAAACAAGAGAAAGTACACAGTGATTCATATACCTAGAGAAGATACAGAGGTTTACACAGAGAATTCCAAGTAGAGGTACAAGAAAATAAGAGAGACTTAGAAAACTGGTAAAACCTACATTGTTGATAGAGTTGGGAGTACTTAGCACTGTGAAAACAGCACTTTCGTGAAAGAAATTTAGTTCTCTAAGTCCGTGAAACAGTGAACAGAGAATGTATGAGTTTCTCAATTTTGGTAACAGATAGAAACAAGCTAAAGTACACAGTGATTCATCTACCTAGAAAAGTTACAGAGGTTTACACAGAGAGTTCCAAGTATAAGTACAAGAAAATAAGAGAGACTTAGAAAACTGGTAAAACCTACATTGTTGATAGAGTTGGGAGTACTTAGCACTGTGAAAGCAGCACTTTCGCCGAAGGAAATTTAGTTCTCTAAGTCCGTGAAACAGTGAACAGAGAATGTATGAGTTTCTCAAGTTTGGTAACAGATAGAAACAAGAGTAGGTACACAGTGATTCATCTACCTAGAAAACTTACAGAGGTTTACACAGAGAATTCCAAGGATAAGTACAAGAAAATAAGAGAGACTTAGAAAACTGGTAAAACCTACATTGTTAATAGAGTTGGGAGTACTTAGCACTGTGAAAACAGCACTTTCGCAGAAAGAAATCTACTTCTCTAACACTGGGAAACAGTGAACAGAGAATGTATGAGTTTCTCAAGTTTGGTAACAGATAGAAACAAGAGAAAGTACACAGTGATTCATCTACCTAGAAAAGTTACAGAGGTTTACACAGAGAATTCCAACTATAAGTACAAGAAAATAAGAGAGACTTAGAAAACCGGTAAAACCTACATTGTTGATAGAGTTGGGAGTACTTAGCACTGTGAAAACAGCACTTTCGCAGAAAGAAATCTACTTCTCTAACACTGGGAATCAGTGAACAGAGAATGTATGAGTTTCTCAAGATTGGTAACAGATGGAAACAAGAGAAAGTACACAGTGATTCATATACCTAGAGAAGTTACAGAGGTTTACACAGAGAATTTCAAGTAGAAGTACAAGAAAATAAGAGAGACTTAGAAAACTGGTAAAACCTACATTGTTGATAGAGTTGGGAGTACTTAGCACTGTGAAAACAGCACATTCGCCGAAAGAAATTTAGTTCTCTAAGTCCGTGAAACAGTGAACAGAGAATGTATGAGTTTCTCAAGTTTGGTAACAGATAGAAACAAGCGAAAGTACACAGTGATTCATCTACCTAGAAAAGTTACAGAGGTTTACACAGAAAATTCCAAGTATAAGTACAAGAAAATAAGAGAGACTTAGAAAACTGGTAAAACCTACATTGTTGATAGAGTTGGGAGTACTCAGCACTGTGAAAACAGCACTTTCGCCGAAGGAAATTTAGTTCTCTAAGTCCGTGAAACAGTGAATAGAGAATGTATGAGTTTCTCAAGTTTGGTAACAGATAGAAACAAGCGAAAGTACACAGTGATTCATCTACCTAGAAAAGTTACAGAGGTTTACACAGAGAATTCCAAGGATAAGTACAAGAAAATAAGAGAGACTTAGAATACTGGTAAAACCTACATTGTTGATAGAGTTGGGAGTACTTAGCACTGTGAAAACAGCACTTTCGCCGAAGGAAATTTAGTTCTCTAAGTCCGTGAAACAGTGAACAGAGAATGTATGAGTTTCTCAAGTTTGGTAACAGATAGAAACAAGAGAAAGTACACAGTGATTCATCTACCTAGAAAAGTTACAGAGGTTTACACAGAGAATTCCAAGGATAAGTACAAGAAAATAAGAGAGACTTAGAAAACTGGTAAAACCTACATTGTTGATAGAGTTGGGAGTACTTAGCACTGTGAAAACAGCACTTTCGCAGAAAGAAATCTACTTCTCTAAGACTGGGAAACAGTGAACAGAGAATGTATGAGTTTCTCAAGATTGGTAACAGATAGAAACAAGAGAAAGAAGACAGTGATTCATCTACCTAGAGAAGATACAGAGGTTTAAACAGAGAATTCCAAGTATAAGTACAAGAACATAAGAGAGACTTAGAAAACTGGTAAAACCTACATTGTTGATAGAGTTGGGAGTACTTAGCACTGTGAAAACAGCACTTTCGCCGAAGGAAATTTAGTTCTCTAAGTCCGTGAAACAGTGAACAGAGAATGTATGAGTTTCTCAAGTTTGGTAACAGATAGAAACAAGCGAAAGCACACAGTGATTCATCTACCCAGAAAAGTTGCAGAGGTTTACACAGAGAATTCCAAGTATAAGTACAAGAAAATAAGAGAGACTTAGAAAACTGGTAAAACCTACATTGTTGATAGAGTTGGGAGTACTTAGCACTGTGAAAACAGCACTTTCGCAGAAAGAAATCAACTTCTCTAACACTGGGAAACAGTGAACAGAGAATGTATGAGTTTCTCAAGATTGGTAACAGATAGAAACAAGAGAAAGTACACAGTGATACATCTACCTAGAGTAGTTACAGAGGTTTACACAGAGAATTCCAAGTTTAAGTACAAGAAAATAAGAAAGACTTAGAAAACTGGTAAAACCTACATTGTTGATAGAGTTGGGAGTACTTAGCACTGTGAAAACAGCACTTTCGCCGAAGGAAATTTAGTTCTCTAAGTCCGTGAAACAGTGAACAGAGAATGTATGAGTTTCTCAAGTTTGGTAACAGATAGAAACAAGAGAACGTACACAGTGATTCATCTGCCTAGAAAAGTTACAGAGGTTTACACAGAGAATTCCAAGGATAAGTACAAGAAAATAAGAGAGACTTAGAAAACTGGTAAAACCTACATTGTTGATAGAGTTGGGAGTACTTAGCACTGTGAAAACAGCACTTTCGTGAAAGAAATTTAGTTCTCTAAGTCCGTGAAACAGTGAACAGAGAATGTATGAGTTTCTCAATTTTGGTAACAGATAGAAACAAGCTAAAGTACACAGTGATTCATCTACCTAGAAAAGTTACAGAGGTTTACACAGAGAGTTCCAAGTATAAGTACAAGAAAATAAGAGAGACTTAGAAAACTGGTAAAACCTACATTGTTGATAGAGTTGGGAGTACTTAGCACTGTGAAAACAGCACTTTCGCCGAAGGAAATTTAGTTCTCTAAGTCCGTGAAACAGTGAACAGAGAATGTATGAGTTTCTCAAGTTTGGTAACAGATAGAAACAAGAGTAGGTACACAGTGATTCATCTACCTAGAAAACTTACAGAGGTTTACACAGAGAATTCCAAGGATAAGTACAAGAAAATAAGAGAGACTTAGAAAACTGGTAAAACCTACATTGTTAATAGAGTTGGGAGTACTTAGCACTGTGAAAACAGCACTTTCGCAGAAAGAAATCTACTTCTCTAACACTGGGAAACAGTGAACAGAGAATGTATGAGTTTCTCAAGTTTGGTAACAGATAGAAACAAGAGAAAGTACACAGTGATTCATCTACCTAGAAAAGTTACAGAGGTTTACACAGAGAATTCCAACTATAAGTACAAGAAAATAAGAGAGACTTAGAAAACCGGTAAAACCTACATTGTTGATAGAGTTGGGAGTACTTAGCACTGTGAAAACAGCACTTTCGCAGAAAGAAATCTACTTCTCTAACACTGGGAATCAGTGAACAGAGAATGTATGAGTTTCTCAAGATTGGTAACAGATGGAAACAAGAGAAAGTACACAGTGATTCATATACCTAGAGAAGTTACAGAGGTTTACACAGAGAATTCCAAGTAGAAGTACAAGAAAATAAGAGAGACTTAGAAAACTGGTAAAACCTACATTGTTGATAGAGTTGGGAGTATTCAGCACTGTGAAAACAGCACATTCGCCGAAAGAAATTTAGTTCTCTAAGTCCGTGAAACAGTGAACAGAGAATGTATGAGTTTCTCAAGTTTGGTAACAGATAGAAACAAGCGAAAGTACACAGTGATTCATCTACCTAGAAAAGTTACAGAGGTTTACACAGAGAATTCCAAGGATAAGTACAAGAAAATAAGAGAGACTTAGAATACTGGTAAAACCTACATTGTTGATAGAGTTGGGAGTACTTAGCACTGTGAAAACAGCACTTTCGCCGAAGGAAATTTAGTTCTCTAAGTCCGTGAAACAGTGAACAGAGAATGTATGAGTTTCTCAAGTTTGGTAACAGATAGAAACAAGAGAAAGTACACAGTGATTCATCTACCTAGAAAAGTTACAGAGGTTTACACAGAGAATTCCAAGTTTAAGTACAAGAAAATAAGAAAGACTTAGAAAACTGGTAAAACCTACATTGTTGATAGAGTTGGGAGTACTTAGCACTGTGAAAACAGCACTTTCGTGAAAGAAATTTAGTTCTCTAAGTCCGTGAAACAGTGAACAGAGAATGTATGAGTTTCTCAATTTTGGTAACAGATAGAAACAAGCTAAAGTACACAGTGATTCATCTACCTAGAAAAGTTACAGAGGTTTACACAGAGAGTTCCAAGTATAAGTACAAGAAAATAAGAGAGACTTAGAAAACTGGTAAAACCTACATTGTTGATAGAGTTGGGCGTACTTAGCACTGTGAAAACAGCACTTTCGCCGAAGGAAATTTAGTTCTCTAAGTCCGTGAAACAGTGAACAGAGAATGTATGAGTTTCTCAAGTTTGGTAACAGATAGAAACAAGCGAAAGTACACAGTGATTCATCTACCTAGAAAAGTTACAGAGGTTTACACAGAGAATTCCAAGGATAAGTACAAGAAAATAAGAGAGACTTAGAAAACTGGTAAAACCTACATTGTTGATAGAGTTGGGAGTACTTAGCACTGTGAAAACAGCACTTTCGCAGAAAGAAATCTACTTCTCTAACACTGGGAAACAGTGAACAGAGAATGTATGAGTTTCTCAAGATTGGTAACAGATAGAAACAAGAGAAAGTACACAGTGATACAGCTACCTAGAGAAGTTACAGAGGTTTACACAGAGAATTCCAAGTATAAGTACAAGAAAATAAGAGAGACTTAGAAAACCGGTAAAACCTACATTGTTGATAGAGTTGGGAGTACTTAGCACTGTGAAAACAGCACTTTCGCAGAAAGAAATCTACTTCTCTAACACTGGGAATCAGTGAACAGAGAATGTATGACTTTCTCAAGATTGGTAACAGATAGAAACAAGAGAAAGTACACAGTGATTCATATACCTAGAGAAGATACAGAGGTTTACACAGAGAATTCCAAGTAGAGGTACAAGAAAATAAGAGAGACTTAGAAAACTGGTAAAACCTACATTGTTGATAGAGTTGGGAGTACTTAGCACTGTGAAAACAGCACTTTCGTGAAAGAAATTTAGTTCTCTAAGTCCGTGAAACAGTGAACAGAGAATGTATGAGTTTCTCAAGTTTGGTAACAGATAGAAACAAGCTAAAGTACACAGTGATTCATCTACCTAGAAAAGTTACAGAGGTTTACACAGAGAGTTCCAAGTATAAGTACAAGAAAATAAGAGAGACTTAGAAAACTGGTAAAACCTACATTGTTGATAGAGTTGGGAGTACTTAGCACTGTGAAAACAGCACTTTCGCCGAAGGAAATTTAGTTCTCTAAGTCCGTGAAACAGTGAACAGAGAATGTATGAGTTTCTCAAGTTTGGTAACAGATAGAAACAAGAGAAAGTACACAGTGATTCATCTACCTAGAAAAGTTACAGAGGTTTACACAGAGAATTCCAAGGATAAGTACAAGAAAATAAGAGAGACTTAGAAAACTGGTAAAACCTACATTGTTGATAGAGTTGGGAGTACTTAGCACTGTGAAAACAGCACTTTCGCAGAAAGAAATCTACTTCTCTAAGACTGGGAAACAGTGAACAGAGAATGTATGAGTTTCTCAAGATTGGTAACAGATAGAAACAAGAGAAAGAACACAGTGATTCATCTACCTAGAGAAGATACAGAGGTTTAAACAGAGAATTCCAAGTATAAGTACAAGAACATAAGAGAGACTTAGAAAACTGGTAAAACCTACATTGTTGATAGAGTTGGGAGTACTTAGCACTGTGAAAACAGCACTTTCGCCGAAGGAAATTTAGTTCTCTAAGTCCGTGAAACAGTGAACAGAGAATGTATGAGTTTCTCAAGTTTGGTAACACATAGAAACAAGCGAAAGCACACAGTGATTCATCTACCCAGAAAACTTACAGAGGTTTACACAGAGAATTCCAAGTATAAGTACAAGAAAATAAGAGAGACTTAGAAAACTGGTAAAACCTACATTGTTGATAGAGTTGGGAGTACTTAGCACTGTGAAAACAGCACTTTCGCCGAAGGAAATTTAGTTCTCTAAGTCCGTGAAACAGTGAACAGAGAATGTATGAGTTTCTAAAGTTTGGTAACAGATAGAAACAAGAGTAGGTACACAGTGATTCATCTACCTAGAAAACTTACAGAGGTTTACACAGAGAATTCCAAGGATAAGTACAAGAAAATAAGAGAGACTTAGAAAACTGGTAAAACCTACATTGTTAATAGAGTTGGGAGTACTTAGCACTGTGAAAACAGCACTTTCGCAGAAAGAAATCTACTTCTCTAACACTGGGAAACAGTGAACAGAGAATGTATGAGTTTCTCAAGTTTGGTAACAGATAGAAACAAGAGAAAGTACACAGTGATTCATCTACCTAGAAAAGTTACAGAGGTTTACATAGAGAATTCCAAGGATAAGTACAAGAAAATAAGAGAGACTTAGAAAAATTGTAAAACCTACATTGTTGATAGAGTTGTGAGTACTTAGCACTGCGAAAACAGCAGTTTCGCCGAAGGAAATTTAGTTCTCTAAGTCCGTGAAACAGTGAACAGAGAATGTATGAGTTTCTCAAGTTTGGTAACAGATAGAAACAAGCAAAAGCACACAGTGATTCATCTACCTAGAAAAGTTACAGAGGTTTACACAGAGAATTCCAAGTATAAGTACAAGAAAATAAGAGAGACTTAGAAAACTGGTAAAACCGACATTGTTAAAAGAGTTGGGAGTACTTAGCACTGTGAAAACAGCACTTTCGCCGAAGGAAATTTAGTTCTCTAAGTCCGTGAAACAGTGAACAGAGAATGTATGAGTTTCTCAAGTTTGGTAACAGATAGAAACAAGCGAAAGTACACAGTGATTCATCTACCTAGAAAAGTTACAGAGGTTTACATAGAGAATTCCAAGAATAAGTACAAGAAAATAAGAGAGACTTAGAAAACTGGTAAAACCTACATTGTTGATAGAGTTGGGAGTACTTAGCACTGTGAAAACAGCACTTTCGCAGAAAGAAATCTACTTCTCTAACACTGGGAAACAGTGAACAGAGAGTGTATGAGTTTCTCAAGATTGGTAACAGATAGAAACAAGAGAAAGTACACAGTGATTCATCTACCTAGAAAAGTTACAGAGGTTTACACAGAGAATTCCAAGTATAAGTACAAGAAAATAAGAGAGACTTAGAAAACCGGTAAAACCTACATTGTTGATAGAGTTGGGAGTACATAGCACTGTGAAAACAGCACTTTCGCAGAAAGAAATCTACTTCTCTAACACTTGGAATCAGTGAACAGAGAATGTATGAGTTTCTCAAGATTGGTAACAGATAGAAACAAGAGAAAGTACACAGTGATTCATCTACCTAGAAAAGTTACAGAGGTTTACACAGAGAATTCCAAGGATAAGTACAAGAAAATAAGAGAGACTTAGAAAACTGGTAAAACCTACATTGTTAATAGAGTTGGGAGTACTTAGCACTGTGAAAACAGCACTTTCGCAGAAAGAAATCTACTTCTCTAACACTGGGAAACAGTGAACAGAGAATGTATGAGTTTCTCAAGATTGGTAACAGATAGAAACAAGAGAAAGTACACAGTGATTCATCTACCTAGAAAAGTTACAGAGGTTTACACAGAGAATTCCAAGGATAAGTACAAGAAAATAAGAGAGACTTAGAAATATGGTAAAACCTACATTGTTGATAGAGTTGGGAGTACTTAGCACTGTGAAAACAGCACTTTCGCCGAAGGAAATTTAGTTCTCTAAGTCCGTGAAACAGTGAACAGAGAATGTATGAGTTTCTCAAGTTTGGTAACAGATAGAAACAAGCGAAAGTACACAGTGATTCATCTACCTAGAAAAGTTACAGAGGTTTACACAGAGAATTCCAAGGATAAGTACAAGAAAATAAGAGAGACTTAGAAAACTGGTAAAACCTACATTGTTGATAGAGTTGGGAGTACTTAGCACTGTGAAAACAGCACTTTCGCCGAAGGAAATTTAGTTCTCTAAGTCCGTGAAACAGTGAACAGAGAATGTATGAGTTTCTCAAGTTTGGTAACAGATAGAAACAAGCGAAAGCACACAGTGATTCATCTACCTAGAAAAGTTACAGAGGTTTACACAGAGAATTCCAAGTATAAGTACAAGAAAATAAGAGAGACTTAGAAAACTGGTAAAACATACATTGTTGATAGAGTTGGGAGTACTTAGCACTGTGAAAACAGCACTTTCGCAGAAAGAAATCTACTTCTCTAACACTGGGAAACAGTGAACAGAGAATGTATGAGTTTCTCAAGATTGGTAACAGATAGAAACAAGAGAAAGTACACAGTGATACAACTACCTAGAGTAGTTACAGAGGTTTACACAGAGAATTCCAAGTATAAGTACAAGAAAATAAGAGAGACTTAGAAAACTGGTAAAACCTACATTGTTGATAGAGTTGGGAGTACTTAGCACTGTGAAAACAGCACTTTCGCAGAAAGAAATATACTTCTCTAAGACTGGGAAACAGTGAACAGAGAATGTATGAGTTTCTCAAGATTGGTAACAGATAGAAACAAGAGAAAGAACACAGTGATTCATCTACCTAGAGAAGTTACAGAGGTTTAAACAGAGAATTCCAAGTATAAGTACAAGAAAATAAGAGAGACTTAGAAAACTGGTAAAACCTACATTGTTGATAGAGTTGGGAGTACTTAGCACTGTGAAAACAGCACTTTCGCCGAAGGAAATTTAGTTCTCTAAGTCCGTGAAACAGTGAACAGAGAATGTATGAGTTTCTCAAGTTTGGTAACAGATAGATACAAGCGAAAGTACACAGTGATTCATCTACCTAGAAAAGCTACAGAGGTTTACACAGAGAATTCCAAGGATAAGTACAAGAAAATAAGAGAGACTTAGAAAACTGGTAAAACCTACATTGTTGATAGAGTGGGGAGTACTTAGCACTGTGAAAACAGCACTTTCGCCGAAGGAAATTTAGTTCTCTAAGTGCGTGAAACAGTGAACAGAGAATGTATGAGTTTCTCAAGTTTGGTAACAGATAGAAACAAGCGAAAGTACACAGTGATTCATCTACCTAGAAAAGTTACAGAGGTTTACACAGAGAATTCCAAGTATAAGTACAAGAAAATAAGAGAGACTTAGAAAACCGGTAAAACCTACATTGTTGATAGAGTTGGGAGTACTTAGCACTGTGAAAACAGCACTTTCGCAGAAAGAAATCTACTTCTCTAACACTAGGAATCAGTCAACAGAGAATGTATGAGTTTCTCAAGATTGGTAACAGATAGAAACAAGAGAAAGTACACAGTGATTCATATACCTAGAGAAGTTACAGAGGTTTACACAGAGAATTCCAAGTAGAAGTACAAGAAAATAAGAGAGACTTAGAAAACTGGTAAAACCTACATTGTTGATAGAGTTGGGAGTACTTAGCACTGTGAAAACAGCACTTTCGCCGAAAGAAATTTAGTTCTCTAAGTCCGTGAAACAGTGAACAGAGAATGTATGAGTTTCTCAAGTTTGGTAACAGATAGAAACAAGCGAAAGTACACAGTGATTCATCTACCTAGAAAAGTTACAGAGGTTTACACAGAGAATTCCAAGTATAAGTACAAGAAAATAAGAGAGACTTAGAAAACTGGTAAAACCTACATTGTTGATAGAGTTGGGAGTACTTAGCACTGTGAAAACAACACTTTCGCTGAAGGAAATTTAGTTCTCTAAGTCCGTGAAACAGTGAACAGAGAATCTATGAGTTTCTCAAGTTTGGTAACAGATAGAAACAAGCGAAAGTACACAGTGATTCATCTACGTAGAAAAGTTACAGAGGTTTACACAGAGAATTCCAAGGATAAGTACAAGAAAATAAGAGAGACTTAGAAAACTGGTAAAACCTACATTGTTGATAGAGTTGGGAGTACTTAGCACTGTGAAAACAGCACTTTCGCCGAAGGAAATTTAGTTCTCTAAGTGCGTGAAACAGTGAACAGAGAATGTATGAGTTTCTCAAGTTTGGTAACAGTTAGAAACAAGCGAAAGTACACAGTGATTCATCTACCTAGAAAAGTTACAGAGGTTTACACAGAGAATTCCAAGTATAAGTACAAGAAAATAAGAGAGACTTAGAAAACCGGTAAAACCTACATTGTTGATAGCGTTGGGAGTACTTAGCACTGTGAAAACAGCACTTTCGCAGAAAGAAATCTACTTCTCTAACACTAGGAATCAGTCAACAGAGAATGTATGAGTTTCTCAAGATTGGTAACAGATAGAAACAAGAGAAAGTACACAGTGATTCATATACCTAGAGAAGTTACAGAGGTTTACACAGAGAATTCCAAGTAGAAGTACAAGAAAATAAGAGAGACTTAGAAAACTGGTAAAACCTACATTGTTGATAGAGTTGGGAGTACTTAGCACTGTGAAAACAGCACTTTCGCCGAAAGAAATTTAGTTCTCTAAGTCCGTGAAACAGTGAACAGAGAATGTATGAGTTTCTCAAGTTTGGTAACAGATAGAAACAAGAGAAAGTACACAGTGATTCATCTACCTAGAAAAGTTACAGAGGTTTACACAGAGAATTCCAAGTATAAGTACAAGAAAATAAGAGAGACTTAGAAAACTGGTAAAACCTACATTGTTGATAGAGTTGGGAGTACTTAGCACTGTGAAAACAGCACTTTCGCCGAAGGAAATTTAGTTCTCTAAGTCCGTGAAACAGTGAACAGAGAATGTATGAGTTTCTCAAGTTTGGTAACAGATAGAAACAAGCAAAAGCACACAGTGATTCATCTACCTAGAAAAGTTACAGAGGTTTACACAGAGAATTCCAAGTATAAGTACAAGAAAATAAGAGAGACTTAGAAAACTGGTAAAACCTACATTGTTGATAGAGTTGGGAGTACTTAGCACTGTGAAAACAGCACTTTCGCCGAAGGAAATTTAGTTGTCTAAGTCCGGGAAACAGTGAACAGAGAATGTGTGAGTTTCTCAAGTTTGATAACAGATAGAAACAAGTGAAAGTACACAGTGATTCATCTACCTAGAAAAGTTACAGAGGTTTACACAGAGAATTCCAAGGATAAGTACAAGAAAACAAGAGAGACTTAGAAAACTGGTAAAACCTACATTGTTGATAGAGTTGGGAGTACTTAGCACTGTGAAAACAGCACTTTCGCCGAAGGAAATTTAGTTCTCTAAGTCCGTGAAACAGTGTACAGAGAATGTATGAGTTTCTCAAGTTTGGTAGCACATAGAAACAAGCGAAAGTACACAGTGATTCATGTACCTAGAAAAGTTGCAGACTTTTACACAGAGAATTCCAAGGATAAGTACAAGAAAATAAGAGAGACTTAGAAAACTGGTAAAACCGACATTGTTAAAAGAGTTGGGAGTACTTAGCACTGTGAAAACAGCACTTTCGCCGAAGGAAATTTAGTTCTCTAAGTCCGTGAAACAGTGAACAGAGAATGTATGAGTTTCTCAAGTTTGGTAACAGATAGAAACAAGCGAAAGTACACAGTGATTCATCTACCTAGAAAAGTTACAGAGGTTTACATAGAGAATTCCAAGTATAAGTACAAGAAAATAAGAGAGACTTAGAAAACTGGTAAAACCTACATTGTTGATAGAGTTGGGAGTACTTAGCACTGTGAAAACAGCACTTTCGCAGAAAGAAATCTACTTCTCTAACACTGGGAAACAGTGAACAGAGAGTGTATGAGTTTCTCAAGATTGGTAACAGATAGAAACAAGAGAAAGTACACAGTGATTCATCTACCTAGAAAAGTTACAGAGGTTTACACAGAGAATTCCAAGTATAAGTACAAGAAAATAAGAGAGACTTAGAAAACCGGTAAAACCTACATTGTTGACAGAGTTGGGAGTACTTAGCACTGTGAAAACAGCACTTTCGCAGAAAGAAATCTACTTCTCTAACACTGGGAATCAGTGAACAGAGAATGTATGAGTTTCTCAAGATTGGTAACAGATAGAAACAAGAGAAAGTACACAGTGATTCATCTACCTAGAAAAGTTACAGAGGTTTACACAGAGAATTCCAAGGATAAGTACAAGAAAATAAGAGAGACTTAGAAAACTGGTGAAACCTACATTGTTAATAGAGTTGGGAGTACTTAGCACTGTGAAAACAGCACTTTCGCAGAAAGAAATCTACTTCTCTAACACTGGCAAACAGTGAACAGAGAATGTATGAGTTTCTCAAGATTGGTAACAGATAGAAACAAGAGAAAGTACACAGTGATTCATCTACCTAGAAAAGTTACAGAGGTTTACACAGAGAATTCCAAGGATAAGTACAAGAAAATAAGAGAGACTTAGAAATATGGTAAAACCTACATTGTTGATAGAGTTGGGAGTACTTAGCACTGTGAAAACAGCACTTTCGCCGAAGGAAATTTAGTTCTCTAAGTCCGTGAAACAGTGAACAGAGAATGTATGAGTTTCTCAAGTTTGGTAACAGATAGAAACAAGCGAAAGTACACAGTGATTCATCTACCTAGAAAAGTTACAGAGGTTTACACAGAGAATTCCAAGGATAAGTACAATAAAATAAGAGAGACTTAGAAAACTGGTAAAACCTACATTGTTGATAGAGTTGGGAGTACTTAGCACTGTGAAAACAGCACTTTCGCCGAAGGAAATTTAGTTCTCTAAGTGCGTGAAACAGTGAACAGAGAATGTATGAGTTTCTCAAGTTTGGTAACAGATAGAAACAAGCGAAAGTACACAGTGATTCATCTACCTAGAAAAGTTACAGAGGTTTACACAGAGAATTCCAAGTATAAGTACAAGAAAATAAGAGAGACTTAGAAAACCGGTAAAACCTACATTGTTGATAGAGTTGGGAGTACTTAGCACTGTGAAAACAGCACTTTCGCAGAAAGAAATCTACTTCTCTAACACTAGGAATCAGTCAACAGAGAATGTATGAGTTTCTCAAGATTGGTAACAGATAGAAACAAGAGAAAGTACACAGTGATTCATATACCTAGAGAAGTTACAGAGGTTTACACAGAGAATTCCAAGTAGAAGTACAAGAAAATAAGAGAGACTTAGAAAACTGGTAAAACCCACATTGTTGATAGAGTTGGGAGTACTTAGCACTGTGAAAACAGCACTTTCGCCGAAAGAAATTTAGTTCTCTAAGTCCGTGAAACAGTGAACAGAGAATGTATGAGTTTCTCAAGTTTGGTAACAGATAGAAACAAGCGAAAGTACACAGTGATTCATCTACCTAGAAAAGTTACAGAGGTTTACACAGAGAATTCCAAGTATAAGTACAAGAAAATAAGAGAGACTTAGAAAACTGGTAAAACCTACATTGTTGATAGCGTTGGGAGTACTTAGCACTGTGAAAACAACACTTTCGCTGAAGGAAATTTAGTTCTCTAAGTCCGTGAAACAGTGAACAGAGAATGTATGAGTTTCTCAAGTTTGGTAACAGATAGAAACAAGCGAAAGTACACAGTGATTCATCTACGTAGAAAAGTTACAGAGGTTTACACAGAGAATTCCAAGGATAAGTACAAGAAAGTAAGAGAGACTTAGAAGACTGTTAAAACCTACATTGTTGATAGAGTTGGGAGTACTTAGCACTGTGAAAACAGCACTTTCGCCGAAGGAAATTTAGTTCTCTAAGTGCGTGAAACAGTGAACAGAGAATGTATGAGTTTCTCAAGTTTGGTAACAGATAGAAACAAGCGAAAGTACACAGTGATTCATCTACCTAGAAAAGTTACAGAGGTTTACACAGAGAATTCCAAGTATAAGTACAAGAAAATAAGAGAGACTTAGAAAACCGGTAAAACCTACATTGTTGATAGAGTTGGGAGTACTTAGCACTGTGAAAACAGCACTTTCGCAGAAAGAAATCTACTTCTCTAACACTAGGAATCAGTCAACAGAGAATGTATGAGTTTCTCAAGATTGGTAACAGATAGAAACAAGAGAAAGTACACAGTGATTCATATACCTAGAGAAGTTACAGAGGTTTACACAGAGAATTCCAAGTAGAAGTACAAGAAAATAAGAGAGACTTAGAAAACTGGTAAAACCTACATTGTTGAAAGAGTTGGGAGTACTTAGCACTGTGAAAACAGCACTTTCGCCGAAAGAAATTTAGTTCTCTAAGTCCGTGAAACAGTGAACAGAGAATGTATGAGTTTCTCAAGTTTGGTAACAGATAGAAACAAGCGAAAGTACACAGTGATTCATCTACCTAGAAAAGTTACAGAGGTTTACACAGAGAATTCCAAGTATAAGTACAAGAAAATAAGAGAGACTTAGAAAACTGGTAAAACCTACATTGTTGATAGAGTTGGGAGTACTTAGCACTGTGAAAACAGCACTTTCGCAGAAAGAAATCTACTTCTCTAACACTGGGAAACAGTGAACAGAGAATGTATGAGTTTCTCAAGTTTGGTAACAGATAGAAACAAGCGAAAGTACACAGTGATTCATCTACGTAGAAAAGTTACAGAGGTTTACACAGAGAATTCCAAGGATAAGTACAAGAAAATAAGAGAGACTTAGAAAACTGGTAAAACCTACATTGTTGATAGAGTTGGGAGTACTTAGCACTGTGAAAACAGCACTTTCGCCGAAGGAAATTTAGTTCTCTAAGTCCGTGAAACAGTGAACAGAGAATGTATGAGTTTCTCAAGTTTGGTAACAGATAGAAACAAGAGAAAGTACACAGTGATTCATCTAACTAGAAAAGTTACAGAGGTTTACACAGAGAATTCCAAGGATAAGTACAAGAAAATAAGAGAGACTTAGAAAACTGGTAAAACCTACATTGTTGATAGAGTTGGGAGTACTTAGCACTGTGAAAACAGCACTTTCGCCGAAGGAAATTTAGTTCTCTAAGTGCGTGAAACAGTGAACAGAGAATGTATGAGTTTCTCAAGTTTGGTAACAGATAGAAACAAGCGAAAGTACACAGTGATTCATCTACCTAGAAAAGTTACAGAGGTTTACACAGAGAATTCCAAGTATAAGTACAAGAAAATAAGAGAGACTTAGAAAACCGGTAAAACCTACATTGTTGATAGAGTTGGGAGTACTTAGCACTGTGAAAACAGCACTTTCGCAGAAAGAAATCTACTTCTCTATCACTGGGAATCAGTGAACAGAGAATGTATGAGTTTCTCAAGATTGGTAACAGATAGAAACAAGAGAAAGTACACAGTGATTCATATACCTAGAGAAGTTACAGAGGTTTACACAGAGAATTTCAAGTAGAAGTACAAGAAAATAAGAGAGACTTAGAAAACTGGTAAAACCTACATTGTTGATAGAGTTGGGAGTACTTAGCACTGTGAAAACAGCACATTCGCCGAAAGAAATTTAGTTCTCTAAGTCCGTGAAACAGTGAACAGAGAATGTATGAGTTTCTCAAGTTTAGTAACAGATAGAAACAAGCGAAAGTACACAGTGATTCATCTACCTAGAAAAATTACAGAGGTTTACACACAGAATTCCAAGTATAAGTACAAGAAAATAAGAGAGACTTAGAAAGCTGGTAAAACCTACATTGTTGATAGAGTTGGGAGTACTTAGCACTGTGAAAACAGCACTTTCGCCGAAGGAAATTTAGTTCTCTAAGTCCGTGAAACAGTGAACAGAGAATGTATGAGTTTCTCAAGTTTGGTAACAGACAGAAACAAGCGAAAGTACACAGTGATTCATCTACCTAGAAAAGTTACAGAGGTTTACACAGAGAATTCCAAGTATAAGTACAAGAAAATAAGAGAGACTTAGAAAACTGGTAAAACCTACATTGTTGATAGAGTTGGTAGTACTTAGCACTGTGAAAACAGCACTTTCGCAGAAAGAAATCTACTTCTCTAACACTGGGAAACAGTGAACAGAGAATGTATGAGTTTCTCAAGATTGGTAACAGATAGAAACAAGAGAAAGTACACAGTGATACATCTACCTAGAGTAGTTACAGAGGTTTACACAGAGAATTCCAAGTATAAGTACAAGAAAATAAGAGAGAGTTAGAAAACTGGTAAAACCTACATTGTTGATAGAGTTGGGAGTACTTAGCACTGTGAAAACAGCACTTTCGCCGAAGGAAATTTAGTTCTCTAAGTCCGTGAAACAGTGAACAGAGAATGTATGAGTTTCTCAAGTTTGGTAACAGACAGAAACAAGTGAAAGTACACAGTGATTCATCTACCTAGAAAAGTTACAGAGGTTTACACAGAGAATTCCAAGTATAAGTACAAGAAAATAAGAGAGACTTAGAAAACTGGTAAAACCTACATTGTTGATAGAGTTGGGAGTACTTAGCACTGTGAAAACAGCACTTTCGCAGAAAGAAATCTACTTCTCTAAGACTGGGAAACAGTGAACAGAGAATGTATGAGTTTCTCAAGATTGGTAACAGATAGAAACAAGAGAAAGAACACAGTGATTCACCTACCTAGAGAAGTTACAGAGGTTTAAACAGAGAATTCCAAGTATAAGTACAAGAAAATAAGAGAGACTTAGAAAACTGGTAAAACCTACATTGTTGATAGAGTTGGGAGTACTTAGCACTGTGAAAACAGCACTTTCGCCGAAGGAAATTTAGTTCTCTAAGTCCGTGAAACAGTGAACAGAGAATGTATGAGTTTCTCAAGTTTGGTAACGGATAGAAACAAGAGAAAGTACACAGTGATTCATCTAACTAGAAAAGTTACAGAGGTTTACACAGAGAATTCCAAGGATAAGTACAAGAAAATAAGAGAGACTTAGAAAACTGCTAAAACCTACATTGTTAATAGAGTTGGGAGTACTTAGCACTGTGAAAACAGCACTTTCGCAGAAAGAAATCTACTTCTCTAACACTGGGAAACAGTGAACAGAGAATGTATGAGTTTCTCAAGATTGGTAACAGATAGAAACAAGAGAAAGTACACAGTGATTCATCTACCTAGAAAAGTTACAGAGGTTTACACAGAGAATTCCAACTATAAGTACAAGAAAATAAGAGAGACTTAGAAAACCGGTAAAACCTACATTGTTGATAGAGTTGGCAGTACTTAGCACTGTGAAAACAGCACTTTCGCAGAAAGAAATCTACTTCTCTATCACTGGGAATCAGTGAACAGAGAATGTATGAGTTTCTCAAGATTGGTAACAGATAGAAACAAGAGAAAGTACACAGTGATTCATATACCTAGAGAAGTTACAGAGGTTTACACAGAGAATTTCAAGTAGAAGTACAAGAAAATAAGAGAGACTTAGAAAACTGGTAAAACCTACATTGTTGATAGAGTTGGGAGTACTTAGCACTGTGAAAACAGCACATTCGCCGAAGGAAATTTAGTTCTCTAAGTCCGTGAAACAGTGAACAGAGAATGTATGAGTTTCTCAAGTTTGGTAACAGATAGAAACAAGAGAACGTACACAGTGATTCATCTGCCTAGAAAAGTTGCAGAGGTTTACACAGAGAATTCCAAGGATAAGTACAAGAAAATAAGAGAGACTTAGAAAACTGGTAAAACCTACATTGTTGATACAGTTGGGAGTACTTAGCACTGTGAAAACAGCACTTTCGCAGAAAGAAATCTACTTCTCTAAGACTGGGAAACAGTGAACAGAGAATGTATGAGTTTCTCGAGATTGGTAACAGATAGAAACAAGAGAAAGAACACAGTGATTCATCTACCTAGAGAAGTTACAGAGGTTTAAACAGAGAATTCCAAGTATAAGTACAAGAAAATAAGAGAGACTTAGAAAACTGGTAAAACCTACATTGTTGATAGAGTTGGGAGTACTTAGCACTGTGAAAACAGCACTTTCGCCGAAGGAAATTTAGTTCTCTAAGTCCGTGAAACAGTGAACAGAGAATGTATGAGTTTCTCAAGTTTGGTAACAGATAGAAACAAGCGAAAGTACACAGTCATTCATCTACCTAGAAAAGTTACAGAGGTTTACACAGAGAATTGCAAGGATAAGTACAAGAAAATAAGAGAGACTTAGAAAACTGGTAAAACGTACATTGTTGATAGAGTTGGGAGTACTTAGCACTGTGAAAACAGCACTTTCGCAGAAATAAATCTACTTCTCTAACACTGGGAAACAGTGAACAGAGAATGTATGAGTTTCTCAAGATTGGTAACAGATAGAAACAAGAGAAAGTACACAGTGATTCATCTACCTAGAGAAGTTACAGAGGTTTACACAGAGAATTCCAAGTATAAGTACAAGAAAATAAGAGAGACTTAGAAAACCGGTAAAACCTACATTGTTGATAGAGTTGGGAGTACTTAGCGCTGTGAAAACAGCACTGTCACAGAAAGAAATCTACTTCTCTAACACTGGGAATCAGTGAACAGAGAATGTATGAGTTTCTCAAGATTGGTAACAGATAGAAACAAGAGAAAGTACACAGTGATTCATATACCTAGAGAAGATACAGAGGTTTACACAGAGAATTCCAAGTAGAGGTACAAGAAAATAAGAGAGACTTAGAAAACTGGTAAAACCTACATTGTTGATAGAGTTGGGAGTACTTAGCACTGTGAAAACAGCACTTTCGCCAAAAGAAATTTAGCTCTCTAAGTCCGTGAAACAGTGAACAGAGAATGTATGAGTTTCTCAAGTTTGGTAACAGATAGAAACAAGCGAAAGTACACAGTGATTCATCTACCTAGAAAAGTTACAGAGGTTTACACAGAGAATTCCAAGTATAAGTACAAGAAAATAAGAGAGACTTAGAAAACTGGTAAAACCTACATTGTTGATAGAGTTGGGAGTACTTAGCACTGTGAAAACAGCACTTTCGCCGAAGGAAATTTAGTTCTCTAAGTCCGTGAAACAGTGAACAGAGAATGTATGAGTTTCTCAAGTTTGGTAACAGACAGAAACAAGCGAAAGTACACAGTGATTCATCTACCTAGAAAAGTTACAGAGGTTTACACAGAGAATTCCAAGTATAAGTACAAGAAAATAAGAGAGACTTAGAAAACTGGTAAAACCTACATTGTTGATAGAGTTGGGAGTACTTAGCACTGTGAAAACAGCACTTTCGCAGAAAGAAATCTACTTCTCTAAGACTGGGAAACAGTGAACAGAGAATGTATGAGTTTCTCAAGATTGGTAACAGATAGAAACAAGAGAAAGAACACAGTGATTCATCTACCTAGAGAAGTTACAGAGGTTTAAACAGAGAATTCCAAGTATAAGTACAAGAAAATAAGAGAGACTTAGAAAACCGGTAAAACCTACATTGTTGATAGAGTTGGGAGTACTTAGCACTGTGAAAACAGCACTTTCGCCCAAGGAAATTTAGTTCTCTAAGTCCGTGAAACAGTGAACAGAGAATGTATGAGTTTCTCAAGTTTGGTAACAGATAGAAACAAGCGAAAGTACACAGTGATTCATCTACCTAGAAAAGTTACAGAGGTTTACACACAGAATTCCAGGTATAAGTACAAGAAAATAAGAGAGACTTAGAAAACTGGTAAAACCTACATTGTTGATAGAGTTGGGAGTACTTAGCACTGTGACAACAGCACTTTCGCCGAAGGAAATGTAGTTCTCTAAGTGCGTGAAACAGTGAATAGAGAATGTATGAGTTTCTCAAGTTTGGTAACAGATAGAAACAAGCGAAAGTACACAGTGATTCATCGACCTAGAAAAGTTATAGAGGTTTACACAGAAAATTCCAAGTTTAAGTACAAGAAAATAAGAAAGACTTAGAAAACTGGTAAAACCTACATTGTTGATGGAGTTGGGAGTACTTAGCACTGTGAAAACAGCACTTTCGCCGAAAGAAATTTAGTTCTCTAAGTCCGTGAAACAGTGAACAGAGAATGTATGAGTTTCTCAAGTTTGGTAACTGATAGAAACAAGCGAAAGTACACAGTGATTCATCTACCTAGAAAAGTTACAGAGGTTTACACAGAGAATTCCAAGGATAAGTACAAGAAAATAAGAGAGACTTAGAAAACTGGTAAAACCTACATTGTTGATAGAGTTGGGAGTACTTAGCACTGTGAAAACAGCACTTTCGCCGAAGGAAATTTAGTTCTCTAAGTCCGTGAAACAGTGAACAGAGAATGTATGAGTTTCTCAAGTTTGGTAACAGATAGAAACAAGAGAAAGTACACAGTGATTCATCTAACTAGAAAAGTTACAGAGGTTTACACAGAGAATTCCAAGGATAAGTACAAGAAAATAAGAGAGACTTAGAAAACTGGTAAAACCTACATTGTTAATAGAGTTGGGAGTACTTAGCACTGTGAAAACAGCACTTTCGCAGAAAGAAATCTACTTCTCTAACACTGGGAAACAGTGAACAGAGAATGTATGAGTTTCTCAAGATTGGTAACAGATAGAAACAAGCGAAAGTACACAGTGATTCATCGACCTAGAAAAGTTACAGAGGTTTACACAGAAAATTCCAAGTTTAAGTACAAGAAAATAAGAAAGACTTAGAAAACTGGTAAAACCTACATTGTTGATAGAGTTGGGAGTACTTAGCACTGTGAAAACAGCACTTTCGCCAAAGGAAATTTAGTTCTCTAAGTCCGTGAAACAGTGAACAGAGAATGTATGAGTTTCTCAAGTTTGGTAACAGATAGAAACAAGCGAAAGTACACAGTCATTCATCTACCTAGAAAAGTTACAGAGGTTTACACAGAGAATTGCAAGGATAAGTACAAGAAAATAAGAGAGACTTAGAAAACTGGTAAAACGTACATTGTTGATAGAGTTGGGAGTACTTAGCACTGTGAAAACAGCACTTTCGCAGAAATAAATCTACTTCTCTAACACTGGGAAACAGTGAACAGAGAATGTATGAGTTTCTCAAGATTGGTAACAGATAGAAACAAGAGAAAGTACACAGTGATACATCTACCTAGAGAAGTTACAGAGGTTTACACAGAGAATTCCAAGTATAAGTACAAGAAAATAAGAGAGACTTAGAAAACCGGTAAAACCTACATTGTTGATAGAGTTGGGAGTACTTAGCGCTGTGAAAACAGCACTGTCGCAGAAAGAAATCTACTTCTCTAACACTGGGAATCAGTGAACAGAGAATGTATGAGTTTCTCAAGATTGGTAACAGATAGAAACAAGAGAAAGTACACAGTGATTCATATACCTAGAGAAGATACAGAGGTTTACACAGAGAATTCCAAGTAGAGGTACAAGAAAATAAGAGAGACTTAGAAAACTGGTAAAACCTACATTGTTGATAGAGTTGGGCGTACTTAGCACTGTGAAAACAGCACTTTCGCCGAAAGAAATTTAGCTCTCTAAGTCCGTGAAACAGTGAACAGAGAATGTATGAGTTTCTCAAGTTTGGTTACAGATAGAAACAAGCGAAAGTACACAGTGATTCATCTACCTAGAAAAGTTACAGAGGTTTACACAGAGAATTCCAAGGATAAGTACAAGAAAATAAGAGAGACTTAGAAAACTGGTAAAACCTACATTGTTGATAGAGTTGGGAGTACTTAGCACTGTGAAAACAGCACTTTCGCAGAAAGAAATCTACTTCTCTAAGACTGGGAAACAGTGAACAGAGAATGTATGAGTTTCTCAAGATTGGTAACAGATAGAAACAAGAGAAAGAACACAGTGATTCATCTACCTAGAAAACTTACAGAGGTTCACACAGAGAATTCCAAGGATAAGTACAAGAAAATAAGAGAGACTTAGAAAACTGGTAAAACCTACACTGTTAATAGAGTTGGGAGTACTTAGCACTGTGAAAACAGCACTTTCGCAGAAAGAAATCTACTTCTCTAACACTGGGAAACAGTGAACAGAGAATGTATGAGTTTCTCAAGATTGGTAACAGATAGAAACAAGAGAAAGTACACAGTGATTCATCTACCTAGAAAAGTTACAGAGGTTTACACGGAGAATTCCAAGTATAAGTACAAGAAAATAAGAGAGACTTAGAAAACAGGTAAAACCTACATTGTTGATAGAGTTGGGAGTACTTAGCACTGTGAAAACAGCACTTTCGCCGAAGGAAACTTAGTTCTCTAAGTCCGTGAAACAGTGAACAGACAATGTATGAGTTTCTCAAGTTTGGTAACAGATAGAAACAAGAGAAAGTACACAGTGATTCATCTACCTAGAAAAGTTACAGAGGTTTACACAGAGAATTCCAAGGATAAGTACAAGAAAATAAGAGAGACTTAGAAAACTGGTAAAACCTACATTGTTGATAGAGTTGGGAGTACTTAGCACTGTGAAAACAGCACTTTCGCAGAAAGAAATCTACTTCTCTAAGACTGGGAAACAGTGAACAGAGAATGTATGAGTTTCTCAAGATTGGTAACAGATAGAAACAAGAGAAAGAACACAGTGATTCATCTACCTAGAGAAGTTACAGAGGTTTTAACAGAGAATTCCAAGTATAAGTACAAGAAAATAAGAGAGACTTAGAAAACTGGTAAAACGTACATTGTTGATAGAGTTGGGAGTACTTACCACTGTGAAAACAGGACTTTCGCCGAAGGAAATTTAGTTCTCTAAGTCCGTGAAACAGTGAACAGAGAATGTATGAGTTTCTCAAGTTTGGTAACAGATAGAAACAACCGAAAGTACACAGTGATTCATCTACCTAGAAAAGTTACAGAGGTTTACACAGAGAATTCCAAGTAGAAGTACAAGAAAATAAGAGAGACTTAGAAAACTGGTAAAACCTACATTTTTGATAGAGTTGGGAGTACTTAGCACTGTGAAAACAGCACTTTCGCCGAAAGAAATTTAGTTCTCTAAGTCCATGAAAAAGTGAACAGAGAATGTATGAGTTTCTCAAGTTTGGTAACAGATAGAAACAAGCGAAAGTACACAGTGATTCATCTACCTAGAAAAGTTACAGAGGTTTACACAGAGAATTCCAAGTATAAGTACAAGAAAATAAGAGAGACTGAGAAAACTGGTAAAACCTACATTGTTGATAGAGTTGGGAGTACTTAGCACTGTGAAAGCAGCACTTTCGCCGAAGGAAATTTAGTTCTCTAAGTCCGTGAAACAGTGAACAGAGAATGTATGAGTTTCTCAAGTTTGGTAACAGATAGAAACAAGAGAAAGTACACAGTGTTTCATCTACCTAGAAAAGTTACAGAGGTTTACACAGAGAATTGCAAGTATAAGTACAAGAAAATAAGAGAGACTTAGAAAACCGGTAAAACCTACATTGTTGATACAGTTGGGAGTACTTAGCACTGTGAAAACAGCACTTTCGCAGAAAGAAATCTACTTCTCTAACACTGGGAATCAGTGAACAGAGAATGTATGAGTTTCTCAAGATTGGTAACAGATAGAAACAAGAGAAAGTACACAGTGATTCACCTACCTAGAAAAGTTACAGAGGTTTACACAGAGAATTCCAACTATAAGTACAAGAAAATAAGAGAGACTTAGAAAACCGGTAAAACCTACATTGTTGATAGAGTTGGCAGTACTTAGCACTGTGAAAACAGCACTTTCACAGAAAGAAATCTACTTCTCTATCACTGGGAATCAGTGAACAGAGAATGTATGAGTTTCTCAAGATTGGTAACAGATAGAAACAAGAGAAAGTACACAGTGATTCATATACCTAGAGAAGTTACAGAGGTTTACACAGAGAATTTCAAGTAGAAGTACAAGAAAATAAGAGAGACTTAGAAAACTGGTAAAACCTACATTGTTGATAGAGTTGGGAGTACTTAGCACTGTGAAAACAGCACGTTCGCCGAAAGAAATTTAGTTCTCTAAGTCCGTGAAACAGTGAACAGAGAATGTATGAGTTTCTCAAGTTTGGTAACAGATAGAAACAAGCGAAAGTACACAGTGATTCATCTACCTAGAAAAGTTACAGAGGTTTACACACAGAATTCCAGGTATAAGTACAAGAAAATAAGAGAGACTTAGAAAACTGGTAAAACCTACATTGTTGATAGAGTTGGGAGTACTTAGCACTGTGACAACAGCACTTTCGCCGAAGGAAATGTAGTTCTCTAAGTGCGTGAAACAGTGAATAGAGAATGTATGAGTTTCTCAAGTTTGGTAACAGATAGAAACAAGCGAAAGTACACAGTGATTCATCGACCTAGAAAAGTTACAGAGGTTTACACAGAAAATTCCAAGTTTAAGTACAAGAAAATAAGAAAGACTTAGAAAACTGGTAAAACCTACATTGTTGATAGAGTTGGGAGTACTTAGCACTGTGAAAACAGCACTTTCGCCGAAGGAAATTTAGTTCTCTAAGTCCGTGAAACAGTGAACAGAGAATGTATGAGTTTCTCAAGTTTGGTAACAGATAGAAACAAGCGAAAGTACACAGTCATTCATCTACCTAGAAAAGTTACAGAGGTTTACACAGAGAATTGCAAGGATAAGTACAAGAAAATAAGAGAGACTTAGAAAACTGGTAAAACGTACATTGTTGATAGAGTTGGGAGTACTTAGCACTGTGAAAACAGCACTTTCGCAGAAATAAATCTACTTCTCTAACACTGGGAAACAGTGAACAGAGAATGTATGAGTTTCTCAAGATTGGTAACAGATAGAAACAAGAGAAAGTACACAGTGATACATCTACCTAGAGAAGTTACAGAGGTTTACACAGAGAATTCCAAGTATAAGTACAAGAAAATAAGAGAGACTTAGAAAACCGGTAAAACCTACATTGTTGATAGAGTTGGGAGTACTTAGCGCTGTGAAAACAGCACTGTCGCAGAAAGAAATCTACTTCTCTAACACTGGGAATCAGTGAACAGAGAATGTATGAGTTTCTCAAGATTGGTAACAGATAGAAACAAGAGAAAGTACACAGTGATTCATATACCTAGAGAAGATACAGAGGTTTACACAGAGAATTCCAAGTAGAGGTACAAGAAAATAAGAGAGACTTAGAAAACTGGTAAAACCTACATTGTTGATAGAGTTGGGAGTACTTAGCACTGTGAAAACAGCACTTTCGCCTAAAGAAATTTAGCTCTCTAAGTCCGTGAAACAGTGAACAGAGAATGTATGAGTTTCTCAAGTTTGGTTACAGATAGAAACAAGCGAAAGTACACAGTGATTCATCTACCTAGAAAAGTTACAGAGGTTTACACAGAGAATTCCAAGGATAAGTACAAGAAAATAAGAGAGACTTAGAAAACTGGTAAAACCTACATTGTTGATAGAGTTGGGAGTACTTAGCACTGTGAAAACAGCACTTTCGCAGAAAGAAATCTACTTCTCTAAGACTGGGAAACAGTGAACAGAGAATGTATCAGTTTCTCAAGATTGGTAACAGATAGAAACAAGAGAAAGAACACAGTGATTCATCTACCTAGAAAACTTACAGAGGTTTACACAGAGAATTCCAAGGATAAGTACAAGAAAATAAGAGAGACTTAGAAAACTGGTAAAACCTACATTGTTAATAGAGTTGGGAGTACTTAGCACTGTGAAAACAGCACTTTCGCAGAAAGAAATCTACTTCTCTAACACTGGGAAACAGGGAACAGAGAATGTATGAGTTTCTCAAGATTGGTAACAGATAGAAACAAGAGAAAGTACACAGTGATTCATCTACCTAGAAAAGTTACAGAGGTTTACACAGAGAATTCCAACTATAAGTAGAAGAAAATAAGAGAGACTTAGAAAACCGGTAAAACCTACATTGTTGATAGAGTTGGGAGTACTTAGCACTGTGAAAACAGCACTTTCGCCGAAGGAAATTTAGTTCTCTAAGTCCGTGAAACAGTGAACAGTGATTGTATGAGATTCTCAAGTTTGTAACAGATAGAAACAAGCGAAAGTACACAGTGATTCATCTACCTAGAGAAGTTACAGAGGTTTAAACAGAGAATTCCAAGTATAAGTACAAGAAAATAAGAGAGACTTAGAAAACTGGTAAAACGTACATTGTTGATAGAGTTGGGAGTACTTACCACTGTGAAAACAGCACTTTCGCCGAAGGAAATTTAGTTCTCTAAGTCCGTGAAACAGTGAACAGAGAATGTATGAGTTTCTCAAGTTTGGTAACAGATAGAAACAACCGAAAGTACACAGTGATTCATCTACCTAGAAAAGTTACAGAGGTTTACACAGAGAATTCCAAGTAGAAGTACAAGAAAATAAGAGAGACTTAGAAAACTGGTAAAACCTACATTTTTGATAGAGTTGGGAGTACTTAGCACTGTGAAAACAGCACTTTCGCCGAAAGAAATTTAGTTCTCTAAGTCCATGAAAAAGTGAACAGAGAATGTATGAGTTTCTCAAGTTTGGTAACAGATAGAAACAAGCGAAAGTACACAGTGATTCATCTACCTAGAAAAGTTACAGAGGTTTACACAGAGAATTCCAAGTATAAGTACAAGAAAATAAGAGAGACTGAGAAAACTGGTAAAACCTACATTGTTGATAGAGTTGGGAGTACTTAGCACTGTGAAAGCAGCACTTTCGCCGAAGGAAATTTAGTTCTCTAAGTCCGTGAAACAGTGAACAGAGAATGTATGAGTTTCTCAAGTTTGGTAACAGATAGAAACAAGAGAAAGTACACAGTGTTTCATCTACCTAGAAAAGTTACAGAGGTTTACACAGAGAATTGCAAGTATAAGTACAAGAAAATAAGAGAGACTTAGAAAACCGGTAAAACCTACATTGTTGATACAGTTGGGAGTACTTAGCACTGTGAAAACAGCTCTTTCGCAGAAAGAAATCTACTTCTCTAACACTGGGAATCAGTGAACAGAGAATGTATGAGTTTCTCAAGATTGGTAACAGATAGAAACAAGAGAAAGTACACAGTGATTCACCTACCTAGAAAAGTTACAGAGGTTTACACAGAGAATTCCAAGGATAAGTACAAGAAAATAAGAGAGACTTAGAAAACTGGTAAAACCTACATTGTTAATAGAGTTGGGAGTACTTAGCACTGTGAAAACAGCACTTTCGCAGAAAGAAATCTACTTCTCTAACACTGGGAAACAGGGAACAGAGAATGTATGAGTTTCTCAAGATTGGTAACAGATAGAAACAAGAGAAAGTACACAGTGATTCATGTACCTAGAAAAGTTACAGAGGTTTACACAGAGAATTCCAACTATAAGTAGAAGAAAATAAGAGAGACTTAGAAAACCGGTAAAACCTACATTGTTGATAGAGTTGGGAGTACTTAGCACTGTGAAAACAGCACTTTCGCCGAAGGAAATTTAGTTCTCTAAGTCCGTGAAACAGTGAACAGAGAATGTATGAGTTTCTCAAGTTTGGTAACAGATAGAAACAAGCGAAAGTACACAGTGATTCATATACCTAGAGAAGATACAGAGGTTTACACAGAGAATTCCAAGTAGAGGTACAAGAAAATAAGAGAGACTTAGAAAACTGGTAAAACCTACATTGTTGATAGAGTTGGGAGTACTTAGCACTGTGAAAACAGCACTTTCGCCGAAAGAAATTTAGCTCTCTAAGTCCGTGAAACAGTGAACAGAGAATGTATGAGTTTCTCAAGTTTGGTTACAGATAGAAACAAGCGAAAGTACACAGTGATTCATCTACCTAGAAAAGTTACAGAGGTTTACACAGAGAATTCCAAGGATAAGTACAAGAAAATAAGAGAGACTTAGAAAACTGGTAAAACCTACATTGTTGATAGAGTTGGGAGTACTTAGCACTGTGAAAACAGCACTTTCGCAGAAAGAAATCAACTTCTCTAAGACTGGGAAACAGTGAACAGAGAATGTATGAGTTTCTCAAGATTGGTAACAGATAGAAACAAGAGAAAGAACACAGTGATTCATCTACCTAGAAAACTTACAGAGGTTTACACAGAGAATTCCAAGGATAAGTACAAGAAAATAAGAGAGACTTAGAAAACTGGTAAAACCTACACTGTTAATAGAGTTGGGAGTACTTAGCACTGTGAAAACAGCACTTTCGCAGAAAGAAATCTACTTCTCTAACACTGGGAAACAGTGAACAGAGAATGTATGAGTTTCTCAAGATTGGTAACAGATAGAAACAAGAGAAAGTACACAGTGATTCATCTACCTAGAAAAGTTACAGAGGTTTACACAGAGAATTCCAAGTATAAGTACAAGAAAATAAGAGAGACTTAGAAAACAGGTAAAACCTACATTGTTGATAGAGTTGGGAGTACTTAGCACTGTGAAAACAGCACTTTCGCCGAAGGAAACTTAGTTCTCTAAGTCCGTGAAACAGTGAACAGACAATGTATGAGTTTCTCAAGTTTGGTAACAGATAGAAACAAGAGAAAGTACACAGTGATTCATCTACCTAGAAAAGTTACAGAGGTTTACACAGAGAATTCCAAGGATAAGTACAAGAAAATAAGAGAGACTTAGAAAACTGGTAAAACCTACATTGTTGATAGAGTTGGGAGTACTTAGCACTGTGAAAACAGCACTTTCGCAGAAAGAAATCTACTTCTCTAAGACTGGGAAACAGTGAACAGAGAATGTATGAGTTTCTCAAGATTGGTAACAGATAGAAACAAGAGAAAGAACACAGTGATTCATCTACCTAGAGAAGTTACAGAGGTTTTAACAGAGAATTCCAAGTATAAGTACAAGAAAATAAGAGAGACTTAGAAAACTGGTAAAACGTACATTGTTGATAGAGTTGGGAGTACTTACCACTGTGAAAACAGGACTTTCGCCGAAGGAAATTTAGTTCTCTAAGTCCGTGAAACAGTGAACAGAGAATGTATGAGTTTCTCAAGTTTGGTAACAGATAGAAACAACCGAAAGTACACAGTGATTCATCTACCTAGAAAAGTTACAGAGGTTTACACAGAGAATTCCAAGTAGAAGTACAAGAAAATAAGAGAGACTTAGAAAACTGGTAAAACCTACATTTTTGATAGAGTTGGGAGTACTTAGCACTGTGAAAACAGCACTTTCGCCGAAAGAAATTTAGTTCTCTAAGTCCGTGAAAAAGTGAACAGAGAATGTATGAGTTTCTCAAGTTTGGTAACAGATAGAAACAAGCGAAAGTACACAGTGATTCATCTACCTAGAAAAGTTACAGAGGTTTACACAGAGAATTCCAAGTATAAGTACAAGAAAATAAGAGAGACTGAGAAAACTGGTAAAACCTACATTGTTGATAGAGTTGGGAGTACTTAGCACTGTGAAAGCAGCACTTTCGCCGAAGGAAATTTAGTTCTCTAAGTCCGTGAAACAGTGAACAGAGAATGTATGAGTTTCTCAAGTTTGGTAACAGATAGAAACAAGAGAAAGTACACAGTGTTTCATCTACCTAGAAAAGTTACAGAGGTTTACACAGAGAATTGCAAGTATAAGTACAAGAAAATAAGAGAGACTTAGAAAACCGGTAAAACCCACATTGTTGATACAGTTGGGAGTACTTAGCACTGTGAAAACAGCACTTTCGCAGAAAGAAATCTACTTCTCTAACACTGGGAATCAGTGAACAGAGAATGTATGAGTTTCTCAAGATTGGTAACAGATAGAAACAAGAGAAAGTACACAGTGATTCACCTACCTAGAAAAGTTACAGAGGTTTACACAGAGAATTCCAACTATAAGTACAAGAAAATAAGAGAGACTTAGAAAACCGGTAAAACCTACATTGTTGATAGAGTTGGCAGTACTTAGCACTGTGAAAACAGCACTTTCACAGAAAGAAATCTACTTCTCTATCACTGGGAATCAGTGAACAGAGAATGTATGAGTTTCTCAAGATTGGTAACAGATAGAAACAAGAGAAAGTACACAGTGATTCATATACCTAGAGAAGTTACAGAGGTTTACACAGAGAATTTCAAGTAGAAGTACAAGAAAATAAGAGAGACTTAGAAAACTGGTAAAACCTACATTGTTGATAGAGTTGGGAGCACTTAGCACTGTGAAAACAGCACATTCGCCGAAAGAAATTTAGTTCTCTAAGTCCGTGAAACAGTGAACAGAGAATGTATGAGTTTCTCAAGTTTGGTAACAGATAGAAACAAGCGAAAGTACACAGTGATTCATCTACCTAGAAAAGTTACAGAGGTTTACACACAGAATTCCAGGTATAAGTACAAGAAAATAAGAGAGACTTAGAAAACTGGTAAAACCTACATTGTTGATAGAGTTGGGAGTACTCAGCACTGTGAAAACAGCACTTTCGCCGAAGGAAATGTAGTTCTCTAAGTGCGTGAAACAGTGAATAGAGAATGTATGAGTTTCTCAAGTTTGGTAACAGATAGAAACAAGCGAAAGTACACAGTGATTCATCGACCTAGAAAAGTTACAGAGGTTTACACAGAAAATTCCAAGTTTAAGTACAAGAAAATAAGAAAGACTTAGAAACCTGGTAAAACCTACATTGTTGATAGAGTTGGGAGTACTTAGCACTGTGAAAACAGCACTTTCGCCGAAGGAAATTTAGTTCTCTAAGTCCGTGAAACAGTGAACAGAGAATGTATGAGTTTCTCAAGTTTGGTAACAGATAGAAACAAGCGAAAGTACACAGTCATTCATCTACCTAGAAAAGTTACAGAGGTTTACACAGAGAATTGCAAGGATAAGTACAAGAAAATAAGAGAGACTTAGAAAACTGGTAAAACGTACATTGTTGATAGAGTTGGGAGTACTTAGCACTGTGAAAACAGCACTTTCGCAGAAATAAATCTACTTCTCTAACACTGGGAAACAGTGAACAGAGAATGTATGAGTTTCTCAAGATTGGTAACAGATAGAAACAAGAGAAAGTACACAGTGATACATCTACCTAGAGAAGTTACAGAGGTTTACACAGAGAATTCCAAGTATAAGTACAAGAAAATAAGAGAGACTTAGAAAACCGGTAAAACCTACATTGTTGATAGAGTTGGGAGTACTTAGCGCTGTGAAAACAGCACTGTCGCAGAAAGAAATCTACTTCTCTAACACTGGGAATCAGTGAACAGAGAATGTATGAGTTTCTCAAGATTGGTAACAGATAGAAACAAGAGAAAGTACACAGTGATTCATATACCTAGAGAAGATACAGAGGTTTACACAGAGAATTCCAAGTAGAGGTACAAGAAAATAAGAGAGACTTAGAAAACTGGTAAAACCTACATTGTTGATAGAGTTGGGAGTACTTAGCACTGTGAAAACAGCACTTTCGCCTAAAGAAATTTAGCTCTCTAAGTCCGTGAAACAGTGAACAGAGAATGTATGAGTTTCTCAAGTTTGGTTACAGATAGAAACAAGCGAAAGTACACAGTGATTCATCTACCTAGAAAAGTTACAGAGGTTTACACAGAGAATTCCAAGGATAAGTACAAGAAAATAAGAGAGACTTAGAAAACTGGTAAAACCTACATTGTTGATAGAGTTGGGAGTACTTAGCACTGTGAAAACAGCACTTTCGCAGAAAGAAATCTACTTCTCTAAGACTGGGAAACAGTGAACAGAGAATGTATGAGTTTCTCAAGATTGGTAACAGATAGAAACAAGAGAAAGAACACAGTGATTCATCTACCTAGAAAACTTACAGAGGTTTACACAGAGAATTCCAAGGATAAGTACAAGAAAATAAGAGAGACTTAGAAAACTGGTAAAACCTACATTGTTAATAGAGTTGGGAGTACTTAGCACTGTGAAAACAGCACTTTCGCAGAAAGAAATCTACTTCTCTAACACTGGGAAACAGGGAACAGAGAATGTATGAGTTTCTCAAGATTGGTAACAGATAGAAACAAGAGAAAGTACACAGTGATTCATCTACCTAGAAAAGTTACAGAGGTTTACACAGAGAATTCCAACTATAAGTAGAAGAAAATAAGAGAGACTTAGAAAACCGGTAAAACCTACATTGTTGATAGAGTTGGGAGTACTTAGCACTGTGAAAACAGCACTTTCGCCGAAGGAAATTTAGTTCTCTAAGTCCGTGAAACAGTGAACAGAGAATGTATGAGTTTCTCAAGTTTGGTAACAGATAGAAACAAGCGAAAGTACACAGTGATTCATCTACCTAGAAAAGTTACAGAGGTTTACACAGAGAATTCCAAGGATAAGTACAAGAAAATAAGAGAGACTTAGAAAACTGGTAAAACCTACATTGTTGATAGAGTTGGGAGTACTTAGCACTGTGAAAACAGCACTTTCGCCGAAGGAAATTTAGTTCTCTAAGTCCGTGAAACAGTGAACAGAGAATGTATGAGTTTCTCAAGTTTAGTAACAGATACAAACAAGCGAAAGTACACAGTGATTCATCTACCTAGAAAAGTTACAGAGGTTTACACAGAGAATTCCAAGGATAAGGACAAGAAAATAAGAGAGACTTAGAAAACTGGTAAAACCTACATTGTTGATAGAGTTGGGAGTACTTAGCACTGTGAAAACAGCACTTTCGCCGAAGGAAATTTAGTTCTCTAAGTCCGTGAAACAGTGAACAGAGAATGTATGAGTTTCTCAAGTTTGGTAACAGATAGAAACAAGAGAAAGTACACAGTGATTCATCTACCTAGAAAAGTTACAGAGGTTTACACAGAGAATTCCAAGGATAAGTACAAGAAAATAAGAGAGACTTAGAAAACTGGTAAAACCTACATTGTTGATAGAGTTGGGAGTACTTAGCACTGTGAAAACAGCACTTTCGCCGAAGGAAATTTAGTTCTCTAAGTCCGTGAAACAGTGAACAGAGAATGTGTGAGTTTCTCAAGTTTGGTAACAGATAGAAACAAGCGAAAGTACACAGTGATTCATCTACCTAGAAAAGTTACAGAGGTTTACACAGAGAATTCCAAGGATAAGTACAAGAAAACAAGAGAGACTTAGAAAACTGGTAAAACCTACATTGTTGATAGAGTTGGGAGTACTTAGCACTGTGAAAACAGCACTTTCGCCGAAGGAAATTTAGTTCTCTAAGTCCGTGAAACAGTCAACAGAGAATGTATGAGTTTCTCAAGTTTGGTAACAGATAGAAACAAGCGAAAGTACACAGTGATTCATCTACCTACAAAAGTTACAGAGGTTTACACAGAGAATTCCAAGGATAAGTACAAGAAAACAAGAGAGACTTAGAAAACTGGTAAAACCTACATTGTTGATAGAGTTGGGAGTACTTGGCACTGTGAAAACAGCACTTTCGCAGAAAGAAATCTAATTCTCTAAGACTGGGAAAGAGTGAACAGAGAATGTATGAGTTTCTCAAGATTGGTAACAGATAGAAACAAGAGAAAGTACACAGTGATTCATCTACCTAGAGAAGTTACAGAGGTTTACACAGAGAATTCCAAGTATAAGTACAAGAAAATAAGAGAGACTTAGAAAACTGGTAAAACCTACATTGTTGATAGAGTTGGGAGTACTTAGCACTGTGAAAGCAGCACTTTCGCCGAAGGAAATTTAGTTCTCTAAGTCCGTGAAACAGTGAACAGAGAATGTATGAGTTTCTCAAGATTGGTAACAGATAGAAACAAGCGAAAGTACACAGTGATTCATCTACCTAGAAAAGGTACAGAGGTTTACACAGAGAATTCCAAGGATAAGTACAAGAAAATAAGAGAGACTTAGAAAACTGGTAAAACCTACATTGTTGATAGAGTTGGGAGTACTTAGCACTGTGAAAACAGCACTTTCGCCGAAGGAAATTTAGTTCTCTAAGTCCGTGAAACAGTGAAAAGTGATTGTATGAGTTTCTCAAGTTTGTAACAGATAGAAACAAGCGAAAGTACACAGTGATTCATCTACCTAGAGAAGTTACAGAGGTTTAAACAGAGAATTCCAAGTATAAGTACAAGAAAATAAGAGAGACTTAGAAAACTGGTAAAACGTACATTGTTGATAGAGTTGGGAGTACTTACCACTGTGAAAACAGCACTTTCGCCGAAGGAAATTTAGTTCTCTAAGTCCGTGAAACAGTGAACAGAGAATGTATGAGTTTCTCAAGTTTGGTAACAGATAGAAACAACCGAAAGTACACAGTGATTCATCTACCTAGAAAAGTTACAGAGGTTTACACGGAGAATTCCAAGTAGAAGTACAAGAAAATAAGAGAGACTTAGAAAACTGGTAAAACCTACATTTTTGATAGAGTTGGGAGTACTTAGCACTGTGAAAACAGCACTTTCGCCGAAAGAAATTTAGTTCTCTAAGTCCATGAAAAAGTGAACAGAGAATGTATGAGTTTCTCAAGTTTGGTAACAGATAGAAACAAGCGAAAGTACACAGTGATTCATCTACCTAGAAAAGTTACAGAGGTTTACACAGAGAATTCCAAGTATAAGTACAAGAAAATAAGAGAGACTGAGAAAACTGGTAAAACCTACATTGTTGATAGAGTTGGGAGTACTTAGCACTGTGAAAGCAGCACTTTCGCCGAAGGAAATTTAGTTCTCTAAGTCCGTGAAACAGTGAACAGAGAATGTATGAGTTTCTCAAGTTTGGTAACAGATAGAAACAAGAGAAAGTACACAATGTTTCATCTACCTAGAAAAGTTACAGAGGTTTACACAGAGAATTGCAAGTATAAGTACAAGAAAATAAGAGAGACTTAGAAAACTGGTAAAACCTACATTGTTAATAGAGTTGGGAGTACTTAGCACTGTGAAAACAGCACTTTCGCAGAAAGAAATCTACTTCTCTAACACTGGGAAACAGGGAACAGAGAATGTATGAGTTTCTCAAGATTGGTAACAGATAGAAACAAGAGAAAGTACACAGTGATTCATGTACCTAGAAAAGTTACAGAGGTTTACACAGAGAATTCCAACTATAAGTAGAAGAAAATAAGAGAGACTTAGAAAACCGGTAAAACCTACATTGTTGATAGAGTTGGGAGTACTTAGCACTGTGAAAACAGCACTTTCGCCGAAGGAAATTTAGTTCTCTAAGTCCGTGAAACAGTGAACAGAGAATGTATGAGTTTCTCAAGTTTGGTAACAGATAGAAACAAGCGAAAGTACACAGTGATTCATCTACCTAGAAAAGTTACAGAGGTTTACACAGAGAATTCCAAGGATAAGTACAAGAAAATAAGAGAGACTTAGAAAACTGGTAAAACCTACATTGTTGATAGAGTTGGGAGTACTTAGCACTGTGAAAACAGCACTTTCGCCGAAGGAAATTTAGTTCTCTAAGTCCGTGAAACAGTGAACAGAGAATGTATGAGTTTCTCAAGTTTAGTAACAGATACAAACAAGCGAAAGTACACAGTGATTCATCTACCTAGAAAAGTTACAGAGGTTTACACAGAGAATTCCAAGGATAAGTACAAGAAAATAAGAGAGACTTAGAAAACTGGTAAAACCTACATTGTTAATAGAGTTGGGAGTACTTAGCACTGTGAAAACAGCACTTTCGCAGAAAGAAATCTACTTCTCTAACACTGGGAAACAGTGAACAGAGAATGTATGAGTTTCTCAAGATTGGTAACAGATAGAAACAAGAGAAAGTACACAGTGATTCATCTACCTAGAAAAGTTACAGAGGTTTACACACAGAATTCCAACTACAAGTACAAGAAAATAGAGAGACTTAGAAAACCGGTAAAACCTACATTGTTGATAGAGTACGGAGTACTTAGTACTGTGAAAACAGCACTTTCGCAGAAAGAAATCTACTTCTCTAACACTGGGAATCAGTGAACAGAGAATGTATGAGTTTCTCAAGATTGGTAACAGATAGAAAGAAGAGAAAGTACACAGTGATTGATATACCTAGAGAAGTTACAGAGGTTTACACAGAGAATTTCAAGTAGAAGTACAAGAAAATAAGAGAGACTTAGAAAACTGGTAAAACCTACATTGTTGATAGAGTTGGGAGTACTTAGCACTGTGAAAACAGCACATTCGCCGAAAGAAATTTAGTTCTCTAAGTCCGTGAAACAGTGAACAGAGAATGTATGAGTTTCTCAAGTTTGGTAACAGATAGAAACAAGCGAAAGTACACAGTGATTCATCTACCTAGAAAAGTTACAGAGGTTTACACAGAGAATTCCAAGGATAAGTACAAGAAAACAAGAGAGACTTAGAAAACTGGTAAAACCTACATTGTTAATAGAGTTGGGAGTACTTAGCACTGTGAAAACAGCACTTTCGCAGAAAGAAATCTACTTCTCTAACACTGGGAAACAGGGAACAGAGAATGTATGAGTTTCTCAAGATTGGTAACAGATAGAAACAAGAGAAAGTACACAGTGATTCATGTACCTAGAAAAGTTACAGAGGTTTACACAGAGAATTCCAACTATAAGTAGAAGAAAATAAGAGAGACTTAGAAAACCGGTAAAACCTACATTGTTGATAGAGTTGGGAGTACTTAGCACTGTGAAAACAGCACTTTCGCCGAAGGAAATTTAGTTCTCTAAGTCCGTGAAACAGTGAACAGAGAATGTATGAGTTTCTCAAGTTTGGTAACAGATAGAAACAAGCGAAAGTACACAGTGATTCATATACCTAGAGAAGATACAGAGGTTTACACAGAGAATTCCAAGTAGAGGTACAAGAAAATAAGAGAGACTTAGAAAACTGGTAAAACCTACATTGTTGATAGAGTTGGGAGTACTTAGCACTGTGAAAACAGCACTTTCGCCGAAAGAAATTTAGCTCTCTAAGTCCGTGAAACAGTGAACAGAGAATGTATGAGTTTCTCAAGTTTGGTTACAGATAGAAACAAGCGAAAGTACACAGTGATTCATCTACCTAGAAAAGTTACAGAGGTTTACACAGAGAATTCCAAGGATAAGTACAAGAAAATAAGAGAGACTTAGAAAACTGGTAAAACCTACATTGTTGATAGAGTTGGGAGTACTTAGCACTGTGAAAACAGCACTTTCGCAGAAAGAAATCTACTTCTCTAAGACTGGGAAACAGTGAACAGAGAATGTATGAGTTTCTCAAGATTGGTAACAGATAGAAACAAGAGAAAGAACACAGTGATTCATCTACCTAGAAAACTTACAGAGGTTTACACAGAGAATTCCAAGGATAAGTACAAGAAAATAAGAGAGACTTAGAAAACTGGTAAAACCTACACTGTTAATAGAGTTGGGAGTACTTAGCACTGTGAAAACAGCACTTTCGCAGAAAGAAATCTACTTCTCTAACACTGGGAAACAGTGAACAGAGAATGTATGAGTTTCTCAAGATTGGTAACAGATAGAAACAAGAGAAAGTACACAGTGATTCATCTACCTAGAAAAGTTACAGAGGTTTACACAGAGAATTCCAAGTATAAGTACAAGAAAATAAGAGAGACTTAGAAAACAGGTAAAAGCTACATTGTTGATAGAGTTGGGAGTACTTAGCACTGTGAAAACAGCACTTTCGCCGAAGGAAACTTAGTTCTCTAAGTCCGTGAAACAGTGAACAGACAATGTATGAGTTTCTCAAGTTTGGTAACAGATAGAAACAAGAGAAAGTACACAGTGATTCATCTACCTAGAAAAGTTACAGAGGTTTACACAGAGAATTCCAAGGATAAGTACAAGAAAATAAGAGAGACTTAGAAAACTGGTAAAACCTACATTGTTGATAGAGTTGGGAGTACTTAGCACTGTGAAAACAGCACTTTCGCAGAAAGAAATCTACTTCTCTAAGACTGGGAAACAGTGAACAGAGAATGTATGAGTTTCTCAAGATTGGTAACAGATAGAAACAAGAGAAAGAACACAGTGATTCATCTACCTAGAGAAGTTACAGAGGTTTTAACAGAGAATTCCAAGTATAAGTACAAGAAAATAAGAGAGACTTAGAAAACTGGTAAAACGTACATTGTTGATAGAGTTGGGAGTACTTACCACTGTGAAAACAGGACTTTCGCCGAAGGAAATTTAGTTCTCTAAGTCCGTGAAACAGTGAACAGAGAATGTATGAGTTTCTCAAGTTTGGTAACAGATAGAAACAACCGAAAGTACACAGTGATTCATCTACCTAGAAAAGTTACAGAGGTTTACACAGAGAATTCCAAGTAGAAGTACAAGAAAATAAGAGAGACTTAGAAAACTGGTAAAACCTACATTTTTGATAGAGTTGGGAGTACTTAGCACTGTGAAAACAGCACTTTCGCCGAAAGAAATTTAGTTCTCTAAGTCCGTGAAAAAGTGAACAGAGAATGTATGAGTTTCTCAAGTTTGGTAACAGATAGAAACAAGCGAAAGTACACAGTGATTCATCTACCTAGAAAAGTTACAGAGGTTTACACAGAGAATTCCAAGTATAAGTACAAGAAAATAAGAGAGACTGAGAAAACTGGTAAAACCTACATTGTTGATAGAGTTGGGAGTACTTAGCACTGTGAAAGCAGCACTTTCGCCGAAGGAAATTTAGTTCTCTAAGTCCGTGAAACAGTGAACAGAGAATGTATGAGTTTCTCAAGTTTGGTAACAGATAGAAACAAGAGAAAGTACACAGTGTTTCATCTACCTAGAAAAGTTACAGAGGTTTACACAGAGAATTGCAAGTATAAGTACAAGAAAATAAGAGAGACTTAGAAAACCGGTAAAACCTACATTGTTGATACAGTTGGGAGTACTTAGCACTGTGAAAACAGCACTTTCGCAGAAAGAAATCTACTTCTCTAACACTGGGAATCAGTGAACAGAGAATGTATGAGTTTCTCAAGATTGGTAACAGATAGAAACAAGAGAAAGTACACAGTGATTCACCTACCTAGAAAAGTTACAGAGGTTTACACAGAGAATTCCAACTATAAGTACAAGAAAATAAGAGAGACTTAGAAAACCGGTAAAACCTACATTGTTGATAGAGTTGGCAGTACTTAGCACTGTGAAAACAGCACTTTCACAGAAAGAAATCTACTTCTCTATCACTGGGAATCAGTGAACAGAGAATGTATGAGTTTCTCAAGATTGGTAACAGATAGAAACAAGAGAAAGTACACAGTGATTCATATACCTAGAGAAGTTACAGAGGTTTACACAGAGAATTTCAAGTAGAAGTACAAGAAAATAAGAGAGACTTAGAAAACTGGTAAAACCTACATTGTTGATAGAGTTGGGAGCACTTAGCACTGTGAAAACAGCACATTCGCCGAAAGAAATTTAGTTCTCTAAGTCCGTGAAACAGTGAACAGAGAATGTATGAGTTTCTCAAGTTTGGTAACAGATAGAAACAAGCGAAAGTACACAGTGATTCATCTACCTAGAAAAGTTACAGAGGTTTACACACAGAATTCCAGGTATAAGTACAAGAAAATAAGAGAGACTTAGAAAACTGGTAAAACCTACATTGTTGATAGAGTTGGGAGTACTCAGCACTGTGAAAACAGCACTTTCGCCGAAGGAAATGTAGTTCTCTAAGTGCGTGAAACAGTGAATAGAGAATGTATGAGTTTCTCAAGTTTGGTAACAGATAGAAACAAGCGAAAGTACACAGTGATTCATCTACCTAGAAAAGTTACAGAGGTTTACACAGAAAATTCCAAGTTTAAGTACAAGAAAATAAGAAAGACTTAGAAACCTGGTAAAACCTACATTGTTGATAGAGTTGGGAGTACTTAGCACTGTGAAAACAGCACTTTCGCCGAAGGAAATTTAGTTCTCTAAGTCCGTGAAACAGTGAACAGAGAATGTATGAGTTTCTCAAGTTTGGTAACAGATAGAAACAAGCGAAAGTACACAGTCATTCATCTACCTAGAAAAGTTACAGAGGTTTACACAGAGAATTGCAAGGATAAGTACAAGAAAATAAGAGAGACTTAGAAAACTGGTAAAACGTACATTGTTGATAGAGTTGGGAGTACTTAGCACTGTGAAAACAGCACTTTCGCAGAAAGAAATCTACTTCTCTAACACTGGGAAACAGTGAACAGAGAATGTATGAGTTTCTCAAGATTGGTAACAGATAGAAACAAGAGAAAGTACACAGTGATTCATCTACCTAGAAAAGTTACAGAGGTTTACACACAGAATTCCAAGTATAAGTACAAGAAAATAAGAGAGACTTAGAAAACCGGTAAAACCTACATTGTTGATAGAGTACGGAGTACTTAGTACTGTGAAAACAGCACTTTCGCAGAAAGAAATCTACTTCTCTAACACTGGGAATCAGTGAACAGAGAATGTATGAGTTTCTCAAGATTGGTAACAGATAGAAAGAAGAGAAAGTACACAGTGATTGATATACCTAGAGAAGTTACAGAGGTTTACACAGAGAATTTCAAGTAGAAGTACAAGAAAATAAGAGAGACTTAGAAAACTGGTAAAACCTACATTGTTGATAGAGTTGGGAGTACTTAGCACTGTGAAAACAGCACATTCGCCGAAAGAAATTTAGTTCTCTAAGTCCGTGAAACAGTGAACAGAGAATGTATGAGTTTCTCAAGTTTGGTAACAGATAGAAACAAGCGAAAGTACACAGTGATTCATCTACCTAGAAAAGTTACAGAGGTTTACACAGAGAATTCCAAGGATAAGTACAAGAAAATAAGAGAGACTTAGAAAAATTGTAAAACCTACATTGTTGATAGAGTTGGGAGTACTTAGCACTGTGAAAACAGCACTTTCGCCGAACGAAATTTAGTTCTCTAAGACCGTGAAACAGTGAAAAGAGAATGTATGAGTTTCTCAAGTTTGGTAACAGATAGAAACAAGCGAAAGTACACAGTGATTCATCTACCTACAAAAGTTACAGAGGTTTACACAGAGAATTCCAAGGATAAGTACAAGAAAACAAGAGAGACTTAGAAAACTGGTAAAACCTACATTGTTGATAGAGTTGGGAGTACTTGGCACTGTGAAAACAGCACTTTCGCAGAAAGAAATCTAATTCTCTAAGACTGGGAAAGAGTGAACAGAGAATGTATGAGTTTCTCAAGATTGGTAACAGATAGAAACAAGAGAAAGTACACAGTGATTCATCTACCTAGAGAAGTTACAGAGGTTTACACAGAGAATTCCAAGTATAAGTACAAGAAAATAAGAGAGACTTAGAAAACTGGTAAAACCTACATTGTTGATAGAGTTGGGAGTACTTAGCACTGTGAAAACAGCACTTTCGCCGAAGGAAATTTAGTTCTCTAAGTCCGTGAAACAGTGAACAGAGAATGTATGAGTTTCTCAAGATTGGTAACAGATAGAAACAAGCGAAAGTACACAGTGATTCATCTACCTAGAAAAGGTACAGAGGTTTACACAGAGAATTCCAAGGATAAGTACAAGAAAATAAGAGAGACTTAGAAAACTGGTAAAACCTACATTGTTGATAGAGTTGGGAGTACTTAGCACTGTGAAAACAGCACTTTCGCCGAAGGAAATTTAGTTCTCTAAGTCCGTGAAACAGTGAACAGAGATTGTATGAGTTTCTCAAGTTTGTAACAGATAGAAACAAGCGAAAGTACACAGTGATTCATCTACCTAGAAATGCTACAGAGGTTTACACAGAGAAGTCCAAGTATAAGTACAAGAAAATAAGAGAGACTTAGAAAACTGGTAAAACCTACATTGTTGATAGAGTTGGGAGTACTTAGCACTGTGAAAACAGCACTTTCGCCGAAGGAAATTTAGTTCTCTAAGTCCGTGAAACAGTGAACAGAGAATGTGTGAGTTTCTCAAGTTTGGTAACAGATAGAAACAAGTGAAAGTACACAGTCATTCATCTACCTAGAAAAGTTACAGAGGTTTACACAGAGAATTCCAAGGATAAGTACAAGAAAACAAGAGAGACTTAGAAAACTGGTAAAACCTACATTGTTGATAGAGTTGGGAGTACTTAGCACTGTGAAAACAGCACTTTCGCCGAAGGAAATTTAGTTCTCTAAGTCCGTGAAACAGTCAACAGAGAATGTATGAGTTTCTCAAGTTTGGTAACAGATAGAAACAAGCGAAAGTACACAGTGATTCATCTACCTACAAAAGTTACAGAGGTTTACACAGAGAATTCCAAGGATAAGTACAAGAAAACAAGAGAGACTTAGAAAACTGGTAAAACCTACATTGTTGATAGAGTTGGGAGTACTTGGCACTGTGAAAACAGCACTTTCGCAGAAAGAAATCTAATTCTCTAAGACTGGGAAAGAGTGAACAGAGAATGTATGAGTTTCTCAAGATTGGTAACAGATAGAAACAAGAGAAAGTACACAGTGATTCATCTACCTAGAGAAGTTACAGAGGTTTACACAGAGAATTCCAAGTATAAGTACAAGAAAATAAGAGAGACTTAGAAAACTGGTAAAACCTACATTGTTGATAGAGTTGGGAGTACTTAGCACTGTGAAAACAGCACTTTCGCCGAAGGAAATTTAGTTCTCTAAGTCCGTGAAACAGTGAACAGAGAATGTATGAGTTTCTCAAGATTGGTAACAGATAGAAACAAGCGAAAGTACACAGTGATTCATCTACCTAGAAAAGGTACAGAGGTTTACACAGAGAATTCCAAGGATAAGTACAAGAAAATAAGAGAGACTTAGAAAACTGGTAAAACCTACATTGTTGATAGAGTTGGGAGTACTTAGCACTGTGAAAACAGCACTTTCGCCGAAGGAAATTTAGTTCTCTAAGTCCGTGAAACAGTGAACAGAGATTGTATGAGTTTCTCAAGTTTGTAACAGATAGAAACAAGCGAAAGTACACAGTGATTCATCTACCTAGAAATGCTACAGAGGTTTACACAGAGAATTCCAAGGATAAGTACAAGAAAATAAGAGAGACTTAGAAAACTGGTAAAACCTACATTGTTGATAGAGTTGGGAGTACTTAGCACTGTGAAAACAGCACTTTCGCCGAAGGAAATTTAGTTCTCTAAGTCCGTGAAACAGTGAACAGAGAATGTATGAGTTTCTCAAGTTTGTAACAGATAGAAACAAGCGAAAGTACACAGTGATTCATCTACCTAGAAATGCTACAGAGGTTTACACAGAGAATTCCAAGGATAAGTACAAGAAAATAAGAGAGACTTAGAAAACTGGTAAAACCTACATTGTTCATAGAGTTGGGAGTACTTAGCACTGTGAAAACAGCACTTTCGCCGAACGAAATTTAGTTCTCTAAGTCCGTGAAACAGTGAACAGAGAATGTATGAGTTTCTCAAGTTTGGTAACAGATAGATACAAGCGAAAGTACACAGTGATTCATCTACCTAGAAAAGTTACAGAGGTTTACACAGAGAATTCCAAGGATAAGTACAAGAAAATAAGAGAGACTTAGAAAACAGGTAAAACCTATATTGTTGATAGAGTTGGGAGTACTTAGCACTGTGAAAACAGCACTTTCGCCGAAGGAAATTTAGTTCTCTAAGTCCGGGAAACAGTGAACAGAGATTGTATGAGTTTCTCAAGTTTGGTAACAGATAGAAACAACCGAAAGTACACAGTGATTCATCTACCTAGAAAAGTTACAGAGGTTTACACAGAGAATTCCAAGGATAAGACAAGAAAATAAGAGAGACTTAGAAAACTGGTAAAACCTACATTGTTGATAGAGTTGAGAATACTTAGCACTGTGAAAACAGCACTTTCGCCGAAGGAAATTTATTTCTCTAAGTCCGTGAAACAGTGAACAGAGAATGTATGAGTTTCTCAAGTTTGCTAACAGATAGAAACAAGCGAAAGTACACAGTGATTCATCTACCTAGAAAAGTTAGAGAGGTTTACACAGAGAATTCCAAGTATAAGTACAAGAAAATAAGAGAGACTTAGAAAACTGGTAAAACCTACATTGTTGATAGAGTTGGGAGTACTTAGCACTGTGAAAACAGCACTTTCGCTGAAGGAAATTTAGTTCTCTAAGTCCGTGAAACAGTGAACAGAGAATATATGAGTTTCTCAAGTTTGGTAACAGATAGAAACAAGCGAAAGTACACAGTGATTCATCTACCTAGAAAAGTTACAGAGGTTTACACAGAGAATTCCAAGGATAAGTACAAGAAAATAAGAGAGACTTAGAAAACTGGTAAAACCTACATTGTTGATAGAGTTGGGAGTACTTAGCACTGTGAAAACAGCACTTTCGCAGAAAGAAATCTACCTCTCTAACACTGGGAAACAGTGAACAGAGAATGTATGAGTTTCTCAAGATTGGTAACAGATAGAAACAAGAGAAAGTACACAGTGATTCATATGCCTAGAGAAGTTACAGAGGTTTACACAGAGAATTCCAAGGATAAGTACAAGAAAATAAGAAACTTAGAAAACTGGTAAAACCTACATTGTTGATAGAGTTGGGAGTACTTAGCACTGTGAAAACAGCACTTTCGCCGAAGGAAATTTAGTTCTCTAAGTCCGTGAAACAGTGAACAGAGAATGTATGAGTTTCTCAAGTTTGGTAACAGATAGAAACAAGCGAAAGTACACAGTGATTCATCTACCTAGAAAAGTTACAGAGGTTTACAGAGAAAACCAAGTATAAGTACAAGAAAATAAGAGAGACTTAGAAAACTGGTAAAACCTACATTGTTGATAGAGTTGGGAGTATTTAGCACTGTGAAAACAGCACTTTCGCACAAACAAATCTACTTCTCTAAGACTGGGAAACAGTGAACAGAGAATGTATGAGTTTCTCAAGATTGATAAGAGATAGAAACAAGAGAAAGTACACAGTGATCCATCTACCTAGAGAAGTTACAGAGGTTTACACAGAGAATTCCAAGTATAAGTACAAGAAAGTAAGAGAGACTTAGAAAACTGGTAAAACCTACATTGTTGATAGAGTTGGGAGTACTTAGCCCTGTGAAAACAGCACTTTCGCCAAAGGAAATTTAGTTCTCTAAGTCCGTGAAACACTGAACAGAGAATGTATGAGTTTCTCAAGTTTGGTAACAGATAGAAACAAGCGAAAGTACACAGTGATTCATCTACCTAGAAAAGTTACAGGGGTTTACACAGAGAATTCCAAGGATAAGTACAAGAAAATAAGAGAGACTTAGAAAACTGGTAAAACCTACATTGTTGATAGAGTTGGGAGTACTTAGCACTGTGAAAACAGCACTTTCGCCAAAGGAAATTTAGTTCTCTAAGTCCGTGAAACAGTGAACAGAGAATGTATGAGTTTCTCAAGTTTGGTAACAGATAGAAACAAGCGAAAGTACACAGTGATTCATCTACCTAGAAATGCTACAAAGGTTTCCACAGAGAATTCCAAGGATAAGTACAAGAAAATAAGAGAGACTTAGAAAACTGGTAAAACCTACATTGTTCATAGAGTTGGGAGTACTTAGCACTGTGAAAACAGCACTTTCGCCGAAAGAAATTTAGTTCTCTAAGTCCGTGAAACAGTGAACAGAGAATGTATGAGTCTCTCAAGATTGGTAACAGATAGAAACAAGAGAAAGTACACAGTGATTCATCTACCTACAAAAGTTACAGAGGTTTACACAGAGAATTCCAAGGATAAGTACAAGAAAATAAGAGAGACTTAGAAAAATTGTAAAACCTACATTGTTGATAGAGTTGGGAGTACTTAGCACTGTGAAAACAGCACTTTCGATGAACGAAATTTAGTTCTCTAAGACCGTGAAACAGTGAAAAGAGAATGTATGAGTTTCTCAAGTTCGGTAACAGATAGAAACAAGCGAAAGCACACAGTGATTCATCTACCTAGAAAAGTTACAGAGGTTTACACAGAGAATTCCAAGGATAAGTACAAGAAAATAAGAGAGACTTAGAAAACTGGTAAAACCTACATTGTTGATAGAGTTGGGAGTACTTAGCACTGTGAAAACAGCACTTTCGCCGAAGGAAATTTAGTTCTCTAAGTCCGTGAAACAGTGAACAGAGAATGTGTGAGTTTCTCAAGTTTGGTAACAGATAGAAACAAGTGAAAGTACACAGTGATTCATCTACCTAGAAAAGTTACAGAGGTTTACACAGAGAATTCCAAGGATAAGTACAAGAAAACAAGAGAGACTTAGAAAACTGGTAAAACCTACATTGTTGATAGAGTTGGGAGTACTTAGCACTGTGAAAACAGCACTTTCGCCGAAGGAAATTTAGTTCTCTAAGTCCGTGAAACAGTCAACAGAGAATGTATGAGTTTCTCAAGTTTGGTAACAGATAGAAACAAGCGAAAGTACACAGTGATTCATCTACCTACAAAAGTTACAGAGGTTTACACAGAGAATTCCAAGGATAAGTACAAGAAAATAAGAGAGACTTAGAAAACTGGTAAAACCTACATTGTTGATAGAGTTGGGAGTACTTAGCACTGTGAAAACAGCACTTTCGCCGAAGGAAATTTAGTTCTCTAAGTCCGTGAAACAGTGAACAGAGAATGTATGAGTTTCTCAAGTTTGGTAACAGATAGAAACAAGCGAAAGTACACAGTGATTCATGTACCTAGAAAAGTTACAGACGTTTACACAGAGAATTCCAAGTATAAGTACAAGAAAATAAGAGAGACTTAGAAAACTGGTAAAACCGACATTGTTAATAGAGTTGGGAGTACTTAGCACTGTGAAAACAGCACTTTCGCCGAAGGAAATTTAGTTCTCTAAGTCCGTGAAACACTGAACAGAGAATGTATGAGTTTCTCCAGTTGTTAACAGATGGAAACAAGCGAAAGTACACAGTGATTCATCTACCGAGAAAAGTTACAGAGGTTTACACAGAGAATTGAAGGATAAGTACAAGAAAATAAGAGAGACTTAGAAATCTGGTAAAACCTACATTGTTGATAGAGTTGGGAGTACTTAGCACTGTGAAAACAGCACTTTCGCCGAAGGAAATTTAGTTCTCTAAGTCCGTGAAACAGTGAACGGAGAATGTATGAGTTTCTCAAGTTTGTAACAGATAGAAACAAGCGAAAGTACACAGTGATTCATCTACCTAGAAAAGTTACAGAGGTTTACACAGAGAATTCCAAGGATAAGACAAGAAAATAAGAGAGACTTAGAAAACTGGTAAAACCTACATTGTTGATAGAGTTGGGAGTACTTGGCACTGTGAAAACAGCACTTTCGCAGAAAGAAATCTAATTCTCTTAAGACTGGGAAAGAGTGAACAGAGAATGTATGAGTTTCTCAAGATTGGTAACAGATACAAACAAGAGAAAGTACACAGTGATTCATCTACCTAGAGAAGTTACAGAGGTTTACACAGAGAATTCCGAGTATAAGTACAAGAAAATAAGAGAGACTTAGAAAACTGGTAAAACCTACATTGTTGATAGAGTTGGGAGTACTTAGCACTGTGAAAACAGCACTTTCGCCGAAGGAAATTTAGTTCTCTAAGTCCGTGAAACAGTGAACAGAGAATGTATGAGTTTCTCAAGTTTGGTAACAGATAGAAACAAGCGAAAGTACACAGTGATTCATCTACCTAGAAAAGTTACAGAGGTTTACAGAGAAAACCAAGTATAAGTACAAGAAAATAAGAGAGACTTAGAAAACTGGTAAAACCTACATTGTTGATAGAGTTGGGAGTATTTAGCACTGTGAAAACAGCACTTTGGCACAAACAAATCTACTTCTCTAAGACTGGGAAACAGTGAACAGAGAATGTATGAGTTTCTCAAGATTGATAAGAGATAGAAACAAGAGAAAGTACACAGTGATCCATCTACCTAGAGAAGTTACAGAGGTTTACACAGAGAATTCCAAGTATAAGTACAAGAAAGTAAGAGAGACTTAGAAAACTGGTAAAACCTACATTGTTGATAGAGTTGGGAGTACTTAGCCCTGTGAAAACAGCACTTTCGCCAAAGGAAATTTAGTTCTCTAAGTCCGTGAAACACTGAACAGAGAATGTATGAGTTTCTCAAGTTTGGTAACAGATAGAAACAAGCGAAAGTACACAGTGATTCATCTACCTAGAAAAGTTACAGGGGTTTACACAGAGAATTCCAAGGATAAGTACAAGAAAATAAGAGAGACTTAGAAAACTGGTAAAACCTACATTGTTGATAGAGTTGGGAGTACTTAGCACTGTGAAAACAGCACTTTCGCCAAAGGAAATTTAGTTCTCTAAGTCCGTAAAACAGTGAACAGAGAATGTATGAGTTTCTCAAGTTTGGTAACAGATAGAAACAAGCGAAAGTACACAGTGATTCATCTACCTAGAAATGCTACAAAGGTTTCCACAGAGAATTCCAAGGATAAGTACAAGAAAATAAGAGAGACTTAGAAAACTGGTAAAACCTACATTGTTCATAGAGTTGGGAGTACTTAGCACTGTGAAAACAGCACTTTCGCCGAAAGAAATTTAGTTCTCTAAGTCCGTGAAACAGTGAACAGAGAATGTATGAGTCTCTCAAGATTGGTAACAGATAGAAACAAGAGAAAGTACACAGTGATTCATCTACCTACAAAAGTTACAGAGGTTTACACAGAGAATTCCAAGGATAAGTACAAGAAAATAAGAGAGACTTAGAAAAATTGTAAAACCTACATTGTTGATAGAGTTGGGAGTACTTAGCACTGTGAAAACAGCACTTTCGATGAACGAAATTTAGTTCTCTAAGACCGTGAAACAGTGAAAAGAGAATGTATGAGTTTCTCAAGTTCGGTAACAGATAGAAACAAGCGAAAGCACACAGTGATTCATCTACCTAGAAAAGTTACAGAGGTTTACACAGAGAATTCCAAGGATAAGTACAAGAAAATAAGAGAGACTTAGAAAACTGGTAAAACCTACATTGTTGATAGAGTTGGGAGTACTTAGCACTGTGAAAACAGCACTTTCGCCGAAGGAAATTTAGTTCTCTAAGTCCGTGAAACAGTGAACAGAGAATGTGTGAGTTTCTCAAGTTTGGTAACAGATAGAAACAAGTGAAAGTACACAGTGATTCATCTACCTAGAAAAGTTACAGAGGTTTACACAGAGAATTCCAAGGATAAGTACAAGAAAACAAGAGAGACTTAGAAAACTGGTAAAACCTACATTGTTGATAGAGTTGGGAGTACTTAGCACTGTGAAAACAGCACTTTCGCCGAAGGAAATTTAGTTCTCTAAGTCCGTGAAACAGTCAACAGAGAATGTATGAGTTTCTCAAGTTTGGTAACAGATAGAAACAAGCGAAAGTACACAGTGATTCATCTACCTACAAAAGTTACAGAGGTTTACACAGAGAATTCCAAGGATAAGTACAAGAAAATAAGAGAGACTTAGAAAACTGGTAAAACCTACATTGTTGATAGAGTTGGGAGTACTTAGCACTGTGAAAACAGCACTTTCGCCGAAGGAAATTTAGTTCTCTAAGTCCGTGAAACAGTGAACAGAGAATGTATGAGTTTCTCAAGTTTGGTAACAGATAGAAACAAGCGAAAGTACACAGTGATTCATGTACCTAGAAAAGTTACAGACGTTTACACAGAGAATTCCAAGTATAAGTACAAGAAAATAAGAGAGACTTAGAAAACTGGTAAAACCGACATTGTTAATAGAGTTGGGAGTACTTAGCACTGTGAAAACAGCACTTTCGCCGAAGGAAATTTAGTTCTCTAAGTCCGTGAAACACTGAACAGAGAATGTATGAGTTTCTCCAGTTGTTAACAGATGGAAACAAGCGAAAGTACACAGTGATTCATCTACCGAGAAAAGTTACAGAGGTTTACACAGAGAATTCCAAGGATAAGTACAAGAAAATAAGAGAGACTTAGAAATCTGGTAAAACCTACATTGTTGATAGAGTTGGGAGTACTTAGCACTGTGAAAACAGCACTTTCGCCGAAGGAAATTTAGTTCTCTAAGTCCGTGAAACAGTGAACGGAGAATGTATGAGTTTCTCAAGTTTGTAACAGATAGAAACAAGCGAAAGTACACAGTGATTCATCTACCTAGAAAAGTTACAGAGGTTTACACAGAGAATTCCAAGGATAAGACAAGAAAATAAGAGAGACTTAGAAAACTGGTAAAACCTACATTGTTGATAGAGTTGGGAGTACTTGGCACTGTGAAAACAGCACTTTCGCAGAAAGAAATCTAATTCTCTTAAGACTGGGAAAGAGTGAACAGAGAATGTATGAGTTTCTCAAGATTGGTAACAGATACAAACAAGAGAAAGTACACAGTGATTCATCTACCTAGAGAAGTTACAGAGGTTTACACAGAGAATTCCGAGTATAAGTACAAGAAAATAAGAGAGACTTAGAAAACTGGTAAAACCTACATTGTTGATAGAGTTGGGAGTACTTAGCACTGTGAAAACAGCACTTTCGGCGAAGGAAATTTAGTTCTCTAAGTCCTTGAAACAGTGAACAGAGAATGTATGAGTTTCTCAAGATTGGTAACAGATGGAAACAAGCGAAAGTACACAGTGATTCATCTACCTAGAAAAGTTACAGAGGTTTACACAGAGAATTCCAAGGATAAGTACAAGAAAATAAGAGAGACTTAGAAAACTGGTAAAACCTACATTGTTGATAGAGTTGGGAGTACTTAGCACTGTGAAAACAGCACTTTCGCAGAAAGAAATCTACCTCTCTAACACTGGGAAACAGTGAACAGAGAATGTATGAGTTTCTCAAGATTGGTAACAGATAGAAACAAGAGAAAGTACACAGTGATTCATATGCCTAGAGAAGTTACAGAGGTTTACACAGAGAATTCCAAGGATAAGTACAAGAAAATAAGAGACTTAGAAAACTGGTAAAACCTACATTGTTGATAGAGTTGGGAGTACTTAGCACTGTGAAAACAGCACTTTCGCCGAAGGAAATTTAGTTCTCTAAGTCCGTGAAACAGTGAACAGAGAATGTATGAGTTTCTCAAGTTTGGTAACAGATAGAAACAAGCGAAAGTACACAGTGATTCATCTACCTAGAAAAGTTACAGAGGTTTACAGAGAAAACCAAGTATAAGTACAAGAAAATAAGAGAGACTTAGAAAACTGGTAAAACCTACATTGTTGATAGAGTTGGGAGTACTTAGCACTGTGAAAACAGCACTTTCGCACAAACAAATCTACTTCTCTAAGACTGGGAAACAGTGAACAGAGAATGTATGAGTTTCTCAAGATTGATAAGAGATAGAAACAAGAGAAAGTACACAGTGATCCATCTACCTAGAGAAGTTACAGAGGTTTACACAGAGAATTCCAAGTATAAGTACAAGAAAGTAAGAGAGACTTAGAAAACTGGTAAAACCTACATTGTTGATAGAGTTGGGAGTACTTAGCCCTGTGAAAACAGCACTTTCGCCAAAGGAAATTTAGTTCTCTAAGTCCGTGAAACACTGAACAGAGAATGTATGAGTTCCTCAAGTTTGGTAACAGATAGAAACAAGCGAAAGTACACAGTGATTCATCTACCTAGAAAAGTTACAGGGGTTTACACAGAGAATTCCAAGGATAAGTACAAGAAAATAAGAGAGACTTAGAAAACTGGTAAAACCTACATTGTTGATAGAGTTGGGAGTACGTAGCACTGTGAAAACAGCACTTTCGCCAAAGGAAATTTAGTTCTCTAAGTCCGTAAAACAGTGAACAGAGAATGTATGAGTTTCTCAAGTTTGGTAACAGATAGAAACAAGCGAAAGTACACAGTGATTCATCTACCTAGAAATGCTACAAAGGTTTCCACAGAGAATTCCAAGGATAAGTGCAAGAAAATAAGAGAGACTTAGAAAACTGGTAAAACCTACATTGTTCATAGAGTTGGGAGTACTTAGCACTGTGAAAACAGCACTTTCGCCGAAAGAAATTTAGTTCTCTAAGTTCGTGAAACAGTGAACAGAGAATGTATGAGTCTCTCAAGATTGGTAACAGATAGAAACAAGAGAAAGTACACAGTGATTCATCTACCTAGAAAAGTTACAGAGGTTTACACAGAGAAAACCAAGTATAAGTACAAGAAAATAAGAGACTTAGAAAACTGGTAAAACCTACATTGTTGATAGAGTTGGGAGTACTTAGCACTGTGAAAACAGGACTTTCGCAGAAAGAAATCTACTTCTCTAAGACTATGAAACAGTGAACAGAGAATGTATGAGTTTCTCAAGTTTGGTAACAGATAGAAACAAGCGAAAGTACACAGTGATTCATCTACCTAGAAAAGGTACAGAGGTTTACACAGAGAATTCCAAGGATAAGTACAAGAAAATAAGAGAGACTTAGAAAACTGGTAAAACCTACATTGTTGATAGAGTTGGGAGTACTTAGCACTGTGAAAACAGCACTTTCGCCGAAGGAAATTTAGTTCTCTAAGTCCGTGAAACAGTGAACAGAGAATGTATGAGTTTCTCAAGTTTGGTAACAGATAGAAACAAGCGAAAGTACACAGTGATTCATCTACCTAGAAAAGCTACAGAGGTTTACACAGAGAATTCCAAGGATAAGTACAAGAAAATAAGAGAGACTTAGAAAACAGGTAAAACCTACATTGTTGATAAAGTTGGGAGTACTTAGCACTGTGTAAACAGTACTTTCGCCGAAGGAAAATTAGTTCTCTAAGTCCGGGAAACAGTGAACAGAGATTGTATGAGTTTCTCAAGTTTGGTAACAGATAGAAACAAGCGAAAGTACACTGTGATTCATCTACCTAGAAAAGTTACAGAGGTTTACACAGAGAATTCCAAGGATAAGACAAGAAAATAAGAGAGACTTAGAAAACTGGTAAAACCTACATTGTTGATAGAGTTGGGAGTACTTAGCACTGTGAAAACAGCACTTTCGCCGAAGGAAATTTAGTTCTCTAAGTCCGTGAAACAGTGAACAGAGAATGTATGAGTTTCTCAAGTTTGGTAACAGATAGAAACAAGCGAAAGTACACAGTGATTCATCTACCTGGAAATGTTACAGAGGTTACACAGAGAATTCCAAGGATAAGTACGAGAAAACAAGAGAGACTTAGAAAACTGGTAAAACCTACATTGTTGATAGAGTTGGGAGTACTTAGCACTGTGAAAACAGCACTTTCGCTGAAGGAAATTTAGTTCTCTAAGTCCGTGAAACAGTGAACTGAGAATGTATGAGTTTCTCAAGTTTGGTAACAGATAGAAAGAAGCGAAAGTACACAGTGATTCATCTACCTAGAAAAGTTACAGAGGTTTACACAGAGAATTCCAAGGATAAGTACAAGAAAATAAGAGAGACTTAGAAAACTGGGAAAACCTACATTGTTGATAGAGTTGGGAGTACTTAGCACTGTGAAAACAGCACTTTCGCCGAAGGAAATTTAGTTCTCTAAGTCCGTTAAACAGTGAACAGAGAATGTATGAGTTTCTCAAGTTTGGTAACAGATAGAACCAAGCGAAAGTACACAGTGATTCATCTACCTAGAAAAGTTACAGAGGTTTACACAGAGAATTCCAAGGATAAGTACAAGAAAATAAGAGAGACTTAGAAAACCGGTAAAACCTACATTGTTGATAGAGTTGGGAGTACTTAGCACTGTGAAAACAGCACTTTCGCCGAAGGAAATTTAGTTCTCTAAGTCCGTGAAACAGTGAACAGAGAATGTATGAGTTTCTCAAGTTTGGTAACAGATAGAAACAAGCGAAAGTACACAGTAATTCAACTACATAGAAAAGTTACAGAGGTTTACACAGAGAATTCCAAGGATAAGTACAAGAAAATAAGAGAGACTTAGAAAACTGGTAAAACCTACATGGTTGATAGAGTTGGGAGTACTTAGCACTGTGAAAACAGCACTTTCGCCGAAGGAAATTTAGTTCTCTAAGTCCGTGAAACAGTGAACAGAGAATGTATGAGTCTCTCAAGCTTGGTAACAGATAGAAACAAGCGAAAGTACACAGTGATTCATCTACCTAGAAAAGTTACAAAGGTTTACACAGAGAATTCCAAGGATAAGTACAAGAAAATAAGAGAGACTTAGAAAACAGGTAAAACCTACATTGTTGATACAGTTGGGAGTACTTAGCACTGTGAAAACAGCACTTTCGCCGAAGGAAATTTAGTTCTCTAAGTCCGGGAAACAGTGAACAGAGTTTGTATGAGTTTCTCAAGTTTGGTAACAGATAGAAACAAGCGAAAGTACACAGTGATTCATCTACCTAGAAAAGTTACAGAGGTTTACACAGAGAATTCCAAGGATAAGTACAAGAAAATAAGAGAGACTTAGAAAACTGGTAAAACCTACATTGTTGATAGAGTTGGGAGTACTTAGCACTGTGAAAACAGCACTTTCGCCGAAGGAAATTTAGTTCTCTAAGTGCGTGAAACAGTGAACAGAGAATGTATGAGTTTCTCAAGTTTGGTAACAGATAGAAACAAGCGAAAGTACACAGTGATTCATCTACCTAGAAAAGCTAAAGAGGTTTACACAGAGAATTCCAAGGATAAGTACAAGAAAATAAGAGAGACTTAGAAAACTGGTAAAACCTACATTGTTAATAGAGTTGGGAGTACTTAGCACTGTGAAAACAGCACTTTCACAGAAAGAAATCTACTTCTCTAACACTGGGAAACAGTGAACAGAGAATGTATGAGTTTCTCAAGATTGGTAACAGATAAAAACAAGCGAAAGTACACAGTGATTCATCTACCTAGAAAAGCTAAAGAGGTTTACACAGAGAATTCCAAGGATAAGTACAAGAAAATAAGAGAGACTTAGAAAACTGGTAAAACCTACATTGTTGATAGAGTTGGGAGTACTTGGCACTGTGAAAACAGCACCTTCGCAGAAATAAATCTAATTCTCTAAGACTGGGAAAGAGTGAACAGAGAATGTATGAGTTTCTCAAGATTGGTAACAGATAGAAACAAGAGAAAGTACACAGTGATTCATCTACCTAGAGAAGTTACAGAGGTTTACACAGAGAATTCCGAGTATAAGTACAAGAAAATAAGAGAGACTTAGAAAACTGGTAAAACCTACATTTTTGATAGAGTTGGGAGTACTTAGCACTGTGAAAACAGCACTTTCGCCGAAGGAAATTTAGTTCTCTAAGTCCGTGAAACAGTGAACAGAGAATGTATGAGTTTCTCAAGATTGGTAACAGATAGAAACAAGCGAAAGTACACAGTGATTCATCTACCTAGAAAAGGTACAGAGGTTTACACAGAGAATTCCAAGGATAAGTACAAGAAAATAAGAGAGACTTAGAAAACTGGTAAAACCTACATTGTTGATAGAGTTGGGAGTACTTAGCACTGTGAAAACAGCACTTTCGCCGAAGGAAATTTAGTTCTCTAAGTCCGTGAAACAGTGAACAGAGATTGTATGAGTTTCTCAAGTTTGTAACAGATAGAAACAAGCGAAAGTACACAGTGATTCATCTACCTAGAAATGCTACAGAGGTTTACACAGAGAATTCCAAGGATAAGTACAAGAAAATAAGAGAGACTTAGAAAACTGGTAAAACCTACATTGTTGATAGAGTTGGGAGTACTTAGCACTGTGAAAACAGCACTTTCGCCGAAGGAAATTTAGTTCTCTAAGTACGTGAAACAGTGAACAGAGAATGTATGAGTTTCTCAAGTTTGTAACAGATAGAAACAAGCGAAAGTACACAGTGATTCATCTACCTAGAAATGCTACAGAGGTTTACACAGAGAATTCCAAGGATAAGTACAAGAAAATAAGAGAGACTTAGAAAACTGGTAAAACATACATTGTTCATAGAGTTGGGAGTACTTAGCACTGTGAAAACAGCACTTTCGCCTAAAGAAATTTAGTTCTCTAAGTCCGTGAAACAGTGAACAGAGAATGTATGAGTCTCTCAAGATTGGTAACAGATAGAAACAAGAGAAAGTACACAGTGATTCATCTACCTAGAAAAGTTACAGAGGTTTACACAGAGAAAACCAAGTATAAGTACAAGAAAATAAGAGACTTAGAAAACTGGTAAAACCTACATTGTTGATAGAGTTGGGAGTACTTAGCACTGTGAAAACAACACTTTCGCAGAAAGAAATCTAATTCTCTAAGACTGGGAAAGAGTGAACAGAGAATGTATGAGTTTCTCAAGATTGGTAACAGAGAGAAACAAGAGAAAGTACACAGTGATTCATCTACCTAGAGAAGTTACAGAGGTTTACACAGAGAATTCCAAGTATAAGTACAAGAAAATAAGAGAGACTTAGAAAACTGGTAAAACCTACATTGTTGATAGAGTTGGGAGTACTTAGCACTGTGAAAACAGCACTTTCGGCGAAGGAAATTTAGTTCTCTAAGTCCGTGAAACAGTGAACAGAGAATGTATGAGTTTCTCAAGATTGGTAACAGATAGAAACAAGCGAAAGTACACAGTGATTCATCTACCTAGAAAAGGTACAGAGGTTTACCCAGAGAATTCCAAGGATAAGTACAAGAAAATAAGAGAGACTTAGAAAACTGGTAAAACGTACATTGTTGATACAGTTGGGAGTACTTAGCACTGTGAAAACAGCACTTTCGCCGAAGGAAATTTAGTTCTCTAAGTCCGTGAAACACTGAACAGAGAATGTATGAGTTTCTCCAGTTTGGTAACAGATGGAAACAAGCGAAAGTACACAGTGATTCATCTACCGAGAAAAGTTACAGAGGTTTACACAGAGAATTCCAAGGATAAGTACAAGAAAATAAGAGAGACTTAGAAATCTGGTAAAACCTACATTGTTGATAGAGTTGGGAGTACTTAGCACTGTGAAAACAGCACTTTCGCCGAAGGAAATTTAGTTCTCTAAGTCCGGGAAACAGTGAACAGAGATTGTATGAGTTTCTCAAGTTTGGTAACAGATAGAAACAAGCGAAAGTACACAGTGATTCATCTACCTAGAAAAGTTACAGAGGTTTACACAGAGAATTCCAAGGATAAGACAAGAAAATAAGAGAGACTTAGAAAACTGGTAAAACCTACATTGTTGATAGAGTTGAGAATACTTAGCACTGTGAAAACAGCACTTTCGCCGAAGGAAATTTAGTTCTCTAAGTCCGTGAAACAGTGAACAGAGAATGTATGAGTTTCTCAAGTTTGCTAACAGATAGAAACAAGCGAAAGTACACAGTGATTAATCTACCTAGAAAAGTTAGAGAGGTTTACACAGAGAATTCCAAGGATAAGTACAAGAAAATAAGAGAGACTTAGAAAACTGGTAAAACCTACATTGTTGATAGAGTTGGGAGTACTTAGCACTGTGAAAACAGCACTTTCGCTGAAGGAAATTTAGTTCTCTAAGTCCGTGAAACAGTGAACAGAGAATGTATGAGTTTCTCAAGTTTGTTAACAGATAGAAACAAGCGAAAGTACACAGTGATTCATCTACCTAGAAAAGTTACAGAGGTTTACACAGAGAATTCCAAGGATAAGTACAAGAAAATAAGAGAGACTTAGAAAACTGGTAAAACCTACATTGTTGATAGAGTTGGGAGTACTTAGCACTGTGAAAACAGCACTTTCGCAGAAAGAAATCTACCTCTCTAACACTGGGAAACAGTGAACAGAGAATGTATGAGTTTCTCAAGATTGGTAACAGATAGAAACAAGAGAAAGTACACAGTGATTCATATGCCTAGAGAAGTTACAGAGGTTTACACAGAGAATTCCAAGGATAAGTACAAGAAAATAAGAGACTTAGAAAACTGGTAAAACCTACATTGTTGATAGAGTTGGGAGTACTTAGCACTGTGAAAACAGCACTTTCGCCGAAGGAAATTTAGTTCTCTAAGTCCGTGAAACAGTGAACAGAGAATGTATGAGTTTCTCAAGTTTGGTAACAGATAGAAACAAGCGAAAGTACACAGTGATTCATCTACCTAGAAAAGTTACAGAGGTTTACAGAGAAAACTAAGTATAAGTACAAGAAAATAAGAGAGACTTAGAAAACTGGTAAAACCTACATTGCTGATAGAGTTGGGAGTACTTAGCACTGTGAAAACAGCACTTTCGCACAAACAAATCTACTTCTCTAAGACTGGGAAACAGTGAACAGAGAATGTATGAGTTTCTCAAGATTGATAAGAGATAGAAACAAGAGAAAGTACACAGTGATCCCTCTACCTAGAGAAGTTACAGAGGTTTACACAGAGAATTCCAAGTATAAGTACAAGAAAGTAAGAGAGACTTAGAAAACTGGTAAAACCTACATTGTTGATAGAGTTGGGAGTACTTAGCCCTGTGAAAACAGCACTTTCGCCAAAGGAAATTTAGTTCTCTAAGTCCGTGAAACACTGAACAGAGAATGTATGAGTTCCTCAAGTTTGGTAACAGATAGAAACAAGCGAAAGTACACAGTGATTCATCTACCTAGAAAAGTTACAGGGGTTTACACAGAGAATTCCAAGGATAAGTACAAGAAAATAAGAGAGACTTAGAAAACTGGTAAAACCTACATTGTTGATAGAGTTGGGAGTACGTAGCACTGTGAAAACAGCACTTTCGCCAAAGGAAATTTAGTTCTCTAAGTCCGTAAAACAGTGAACAGAGAATGTATGAGTTTCTCAAGTTTGGTAACAGATAGAAACAAGCGAAAGTACACAGTGATTCATCTACCTAGAAATGCTACAAAGGTTTCCACAGAGAATTCCAAGGATAAGTACAAGAAAATAAGAGAGACTTAGAAAACTGGTAAAACCTACATTGTTCATAGAGTTGGGAGTACTTAGCACTGTGAAAACAGCACTTTCGCCGAAAGAAATTTAGTTCTCTAAGTCCGTGAAACAGTGAACAGAGAATGTATGAGTCTCTCAAGATTGGTAACAGATAGAAACAAGAGAAAGTACACAGTAATTCATCTACCTAGAAAAGTTACAGAGGTTTACACAGAGAAAACCAAGTATAACTACAAGAAAATAAGAGACTTAGAAAACTGGTAAAACCTACATTGTTGATAGAGTTGGGAGTACTTAGCACTGTGAAAACAGGACTTTCGCAGAAAGAAATCTACTTCTCTAAGACTGGGAAACAGTGAACAGAGAATGTATGATTTTCTCAAGTTTGGTAACAGATAGAAACAAGCGAAAGTACACAGTGATTCATCTACCTAGAAAAGGTACAGAGGTTTACACAGAGAATTCCAAGGATAAGTACAAGAAAATAAGAGAGACTTAGAAAACTGGTAAAACCTACATTGTTGATAGAGTTGGGAGTACTTAGCACTGTGAAAACAGCACTTTCGCCGAAGGAAATTTAGTTCTCTAAGTCCGTGAAACAGTGAACAGAGAATGTATGAGTTTCTCAAGTTTGGTAACAGATAGAAACAAGCGAAAGTACACAGTGATTCATCTACCTAGAAAAGCTACAGAGGTTTACACAGAGAATTCCAAGGATAAGTACAAGAAAATAAGAGAGACTTAGAAAACAGGTAAAACCTACATTGTTGATAAAGTTGGGAGTACTTAGCACTGTGAAAACAGTACTTTCGCCGAAGGAAAATTAGTTCTCTAAGTCCGGGAAACAGTGAACAGAGATTGTATGAGTTTCTCAAGTTTGGTAACAGATAGAAACAAGCGAAAGTACACTGTGATTCATCTACCTAGAAAAGTTACAGAGGTTTACACAGAGAATTCCAAGGATAAGACAAGAAAATAAGAGAGACTTAGAAAACTGGTAAAACCTACATTGTTGATAGAGTTGGGAGTACTTAGCACTGTGAAAACAGCACTTTCGCCGAAGGAAATTTAGTTCTCTAAGTCCGTGAAACAGTGAACAGAGAATGTATGAGTTTCTCAAGTTTGGTAACAGATAGAAACAAGCGAAAGTACACAGTGATTCATCTACCTGGAAAAGTTACAGAGGTTACACAGAGAATTCCAAGGATAAGTACAAGAAAATAAGAGAGACTTAGAAAACTGGTAAAACCTACATTGTTGATAGAGTTGGGAGTACTTAGCACTGTGAAAACAGCACTTTCGCTGAAGGAAATTTAGTTCTCTAAGTCCGTGAAACAGTGAACAGAGAATGTATGAGTTTCTCAAGTTTGGTAACAGATAGAAACAAGCGAAAGTACACAGTGATTCATCTACCTAGAAAAGTTACAGAGGTTTACACAGAGAATTCCAAGGATAAGTACAAGAAAATAAGAGAGACTTAGAAAACTGGTAAAACCTACATTGTTGATAGAGTTGGGAGTACTTAGCACTGTGAAAACAGCACTTTCGCAGAAAGAAATCTACCTCTCTAACACTGGGAAACAGTGAACAGAGAATGTATGAGTTTCTCAAGATTGGTAACAGATAGAAACAAGAGAAAGTACACAGTGATTCATATGCCTAGAGAAGTTACAGAGGTTTACACAGAGAATTCCAAGGATAAGTACAAGAAAATAAGAGACTTAGAAAACTGGTAAAACCTACATTGTTGATAGAGTTGGGAGTACTTAGCACTGTGAAAACAGCACTTTCGCCGAAGGAAATTTAGTTCTCTAAGTCCGTGAAACAGTGAACAGAGAATGTATGAGTTTCTCAAGTTTGGTAACAGATAGAGACAAGCGAAAGTACACAGTGATTCATCTACCTAGAAAAGCTACAGAGGTTTACACAGAGAATTCCAAGGATAAGTACAAGAAAATAAGAGAGACTTAGAAAACAGGTAAAACCTACATTGTTGATAAAGTTGGGAGTACTTAGCACTGTGAAAACAGCACTTTCGCCGAAGGAAATTTAGTTCTCTAAGTCCGGGAAACAGTGAACAGAGATTGTATGAGTTTCTCAAGTTTGGTAACAGATAGAAACAAGCGAAAGTACACTGTGATTCATCTACCTAGAAAAGTTACAGAGGTTTACACAGAGAATTCCAAGGATAAGACAAGAAAATAAGAGAGACTTAGAAAACTGGTAAAACCTACATTGTTGATAGAGTTGGGAGTACTTAGCACTGTGAAAACAGCACTTTCGCCGAAGGAAATTTAGTTCTCTAAGTCCGTGAAACAGTGAACAGAGAATGTATGAGTTTCTCAAGTTTGGTAACAGATAGAAACAAGCGAAAGTACACAGTGATTCATCTACCTAGAAAAGTTACAGAGGTTTACAGAGAAAACCAAGTATAAGTACAAGAAAATAAGAGAGACTTAGAAAACTGGTAAAACCTACATTGTTGATAGAGTTGGGAGTACTTAGCACTGTGAAAACAGCACTTTCGCACAAACAAATCTACTTCTCTAAGACTGGGAAACAGTGAACAGAGAATGTATGAGTTTCTCAAGATTGATAAGAGATAGAAACAAGAGAAAGTACACAGTGATCCATCTACCTAGAGAAGTTACAGAGGTTTACACAGAGAATTCCAAGTATAAGTACAAGAAAGTAAGAGAGACTTAGAAAACTGGTAAAACCTACATTGTTGATAGAGTTGGGAGTACTTAGCCCTGTGAAAACAGCACTTTCGCCAAAGGAAATTTAGTTCTCTAAGTCCGTGAAACACTGAACAGAGAATGTATGAGTTCCTCAAGTTTGGTAACAGATAGAAACAAGCGAAAGTACACAGTGATTCATCTACCTAGAAAAGTTACAGGGGTTTACACAGAGAATTCCAAGGATAAGTACAAGAAAATAAGAGAGACTTAGAAAACTGGTAAAACCTACATTGTTGATAGAGTTGGGAGTACGTAGCACTGTGAAAACAGCACTTTCGCCAAAGGAAATTTAGTTCTCTAAGTCGGTAAAACAGTGAACAGAGAATGTATGAGTTTCTCAAGTTTGGTAACAGATAGAAACAAGCGAAAGTACACAGTGATTCATCTACCTAGAAATGCTACAAAGGTTTCCACAGAGAATTCCAAGGATAAGTACAAGAAAATAAGAGAGACTTAGAAAACTGGTAAAACCTACATTGTTCATAGAGTTGGGAGTACTTAGCACTGTGAAAACAGCACTTTCGCCGAAAGAAATTTAGTTCTCTAAGTCCGTGAAACAGTGAACAGAGAATGTATGAGTCTCTCAAGATTGGTAACAGATAGAAACAAGAGAAAGTACACAGTGATTCATCTACCTAGAAAAGTTACAGAGGTTTACACAGAGAAAACCAAGTATAAGTACAAGAAAATAAGAGACTTAGAAAACTGGTAAAACCTACATTGTTGATAGAGTTGGGAGTACTTAGCACTGTGAAAACAGCACTTTCGCAGAAAGAAATCTAATTCTCTAAGACTGGGAAAGAGTGAACAGAGAATGTATGAGTTTCTCAAGATTGGTAACAGATAGAAACAAGAGAAAGTACACAGTGATTCATCTACCTAGAGAAGTTACAGAGGTTTACACAGAGAATTCCAAGTATAAGTACAAGAAAATAAGAGAGACTTAGAAAACTGGTAAAACCTACATTGTTGATAGAGTTGGGAGTACTTAGCACTGTGAAAACAGCACTTTCGGCGAAGGAAATTTAGTTCTCTAAGTCCGTGAAACAGTGAACAGAGAATGTGTGAGTTTCTCAAGATTGGTAACAGATAGAAACAAGCGAAAGTACACAGTGATTCATCTACCTAGAAAAGGTACAGAGGTTTACCCAGAGAATTCCAAGGATAAGTACAAGAAAATAAGAGAGACTTAGAAAACTGGTAAAACCTACATTGTTGATACAGTTGGGAGTACTTAGCACTGTGAAAACAGCACTTTCGCCGAAGGAAATTTAGTTCTCTAAGTCCGTGAAACACTGAACAGAGAATGTATGAGTTTCTCCAGTTTGGTAACAGATGGAAACAAGCGAAAGTACACAGTGATTCATCTACCGAGAAAAGTTACAGAGGTTTACACAGAGAATTCCAAGGATAAGTACAAGAAAATAAGAGAGACTTAGAAATCTGGTAAAACCTACATTGTTGATAGAGTTGGGAGTACTTAGCACTGTGAAAACAGCACTTTCGCTGAAGGAAATTTAGTTCTCTAAGTCCGTGAAACAGTGAACAGAGAATGTATGAGTTTCTCAAGTTTGGTAACAGATAGAAACAAGCGAAAGTACACAGTGATTCATCTACCTAGAAAAGTTACAGAGGTTTACACAGAGAATTCCAAGGATAAGTACAAGAAAATAAGAGAGACTTAGAAAACTGGTAAAACCTACATTGTTGATAGAGTTGGGAGTACTTAGCACTGTGAAAACAGCACTTTCGCAGAAAGAAATCTACCTCTCTAACACTGGGAAACAGTGAACAGAGAATGTATGAGTTTCTCAAGATTGGTAACAGATAGAAACAAGAGAAAGTACACAGTGATTCATATGCCTAGAGAAGTTACAGAGGTTTACACAGAGAATTCCAAGGATAAGTACAAGAAAATAAGAGACTTAGAAAACTGGTAAAACCTACATTGTTGATAGAGTTGGGAGTACTTAGCACTGTGAAAACAGCACTTTCTCCGAAGGAAATTTAGTTCTCTAAGTCCGTGAAACAGTGAACAGAGAATGTATGAGTTTCTCAAGTTTGGTAACAGATAGAAACAAGCGAAAGTACACAGTGATTCATCTACCTAGAAAAGTTACAGAGGTTTACAGAGAAAACCAAGTATAAGTACAAGAAAATAAGAGAGACTTAGAAAACTGGTAAAACCTACATTGTTGATAGAGTTGGGAGTACTTAGCACTGTGAAAACAGCACTTTCGCACAAACAAATCTACTTCTCTAAGACTGGGAAACAGTGAACAGAGAATGTATGAGTTTCTCAAGATTGATAAGAGATAGAAACAAGAGAAAGTACACAGTGATCCATCTACCTAGAGAAGTTACAGAGGTTTACACAGAGAATTCCAAGTATAAGTACAAGAAAGTAAGAGAGACTTAGAAAACTGGTAAAACCTACATTGTTGATAGAGCTGGGAGTACTTAGCCCTGTGAAAACAGCACTTTCGCCAAAGGAAATTTAGTTCTCTAAGTCCGTGAAACACTGAACAGAGAATGTATGAGTTCCTCAAGTTTGGTAACAGATAGAAACAAGCGAAAGTACACAGTGATTCATCTACCTAGAAAAGTTACAGGGGTTTACACAGAGAATTCCAAGGATAAGTACAAGAAAATAAGAGAGACTTAGAAAACTGGTAAAACCTACATTGTTGATAGAGTTGGGAGTACTTAGCACTGTGAAAACAGCACTTTCGCCAAAGGAAATTTAGTTCTCTAAGTCCGTAAAACAGTGAACAGAGAATGTATGAGTTTCTCAAGTTTGGTAACAGATAGAAACAAGCGAAGGTACACAGTGATTCATCTACCTAGAAATGCTACAAAGGTTTCCACAGAGAATTCCAAGGATAAGTACAAGAAAATAAGAGAGACTTAGAAAACTGGTAAAACCTACATTGTTCATAGAGTTGGGAGTACTTAGCACTGTGAAAACAGCACTTTCGCCGAAAGAAATTTAGTTCTCTAAGTCCGTGAAACAGTGAACAGAGAATGTATGAGTCTCTCAAGATTGGTAACAGATAGAAACAAGAGAAAGTACACAGTGATTCATCTACCTAGAAAAGTTACAGAGGTTTACACAGAGAAAACCAAGTATAAGTACAAGAAAATAAGAGACTTAGAAAACTGGTAAAACCTACATTGTTGATAGAGTTGGGAGTACTTAGCACTGTGAAAACAGGACTTTCGCAGAAAGAAATCTACTTCTCTAAGACTGGGAAACAGTGAACAGAGAATGTATGAGTTTCTCAAGTTTGGTAACAGATAGAAACAAGCGAAAGTACACAGTGATTCATCTACCTAGAAAAGGTACAGAGGTTTACACAGAGAATTCCAAGGATAAGTACAAGAAAATAAGAGAGACTTAGAAAACTGGTAAAACCTACATTGTTGATAGAGTTGGGAGTACTTAGCACTGTGAAAACAGCACTTTCGCCGAAGGAAATTTAGTTCTCTAAGTCCGTGAAACACTGAACAGAGAATGTATGAGTTTCTCCAGTTTGGTAACAGATGGAAACAAGCGAAAGTACACAGTGATTCATCTACCGAGAAAAGTTACAGAGGTTTACACAGAGAGTTCCAAGGATAAGACAAGAAAATAAGAGAGACTTAGAAAACTGGTAAAACCTACATTGTTGATAGAGTTGGGAGTACTTCGCACTGTGAAAACAGCACTTTCGCCGAAGGAAATTTACTTCTCTAAGTCCGTGAAACACTGAACAGAGAATGTATGAGTTTCTCCAGTTTGGTAACAGATGGAAACAAGCGAAAGTACACAGTGATTCATCTACCGAGAAAAGTTACAGAGGTTTACACAGAGAATTCCAAGGATAAGTACAAGAAAATAAGAGAGACTTAGAAATCTGGTAAAACCTACATTGTTGATAGAGTTGGGAGTACTTAGCACTGTGAAAACAGCACTTTCGCCGAAGGAAATTTAGTTCTCTAAGTCCGGGAAACAGTGAACAGAGATTGTATGAGTTTCTCAAGTTTGGTAACAGATAGAAACAAGCGAAAGTACACAGTGATTCATCTACCTAGAAAAGTTACAGAGGTTTACACAGAGAATTCCAAGGATAAGACAAGAAAATAAGAGAGACTTAGAAAACTGGTAAAACCTACATTGTTGATAGAGTTGAGAATACTTAGCACTGTGAAAACAGCACTTTCGCCGAAGGAAATTTAGTTCTCTAAGTCCGTGAAACAGTGAACAGAGAATGTATGAGTTTCTCAAGTTTGCTAACAGATAGAAACAAGCGAAAGTACACAGTGATTAATCTACCTAGAAAAGTTAGAGAGGTTTACACAGAGAATTCCAAGGATAAGTACAAGAAAATAAGAGAGACTTAGAAAACTGGTAAAACCTACATTGTTGATAGAGTTGGGAGTACTTAGCACTGTGAAAACAGCACTTTCGCCGAAGGAAATTTAGTTCTCTAAGTCCGTGAAACACTGAACAGAGAATGTATGAGTTTCTCCAGTTTGGTAACAGATGGAAACAAGCGAAAGTACACAGTGATTCATCTACCTAGAAAAGTTACAGAGGTTTACACAGAGAATTCCAAGGATAAGTACAAGAAAATAAGAGAGACTTAGAAATCTGGTAAAACCTACATTGTTGATAGAGTTGGGAGTACTTAGCACTGTGAAAACAGCACTTTCGCCGAAGGAAATTTAGTTCTCTAAGTCCGTGAAACAGTAAACGGAGAATGTATGAGTTTCTCAAGTTTGTAACAGATAGAAACAAGCGAAAGTACACAGTGATTCATCTACCTAGAAAAGTTACAGAGGTTTACACAGAGAGTTCCAAGGATAAGACAAGAAAATAAGAGAGACTTAGAAAACTGGTAAAACCTACATTGTTGATAGAGTTGGGAGTACTTGGCACTGTGAAAACAGCACTTTCGCAGAAAGAAATCTAATTCTCTAAGACTGGGAAAGAGTGAACAGAGAATGTATGAGTTTCTCAAGATTGGTAACAGATAGAAACAAGAGAAAGTACACAGTGATTCATCTACCTAGAGAAGTTACAGAGGTTTACACAGAGAATTCCAAGTATAAGTACAAGAAAATAAGAGAGACTTAGAAAACTGGTAAAACCTACATTGTTGATAGAGTTGGGAGTACTTAGCACTGTGAAAACAGCACTTTCGCCGAAGGAAATTTAGTTCTCTAAGTCCGTGAAACAGTGAACAGAGAATGTATGAGTTTCTCAAGATTGGTAACAGATAGAAACAAGCGAAAGTACACAGTGATTCATCTACCTAGAAAAGGTACAGAGGTTTACACAGAGAATTCCAAGGATAAGTACAAGAAAATAAGAGAGACTTAGAAAACTGGTAAAACCTACATTGTTGATAGAGTTGGGAGTACTTAGCACTGTGAAAACAGCACTTTCGCCGAAGGAAATTTAGTTCTCTAAGTCCGTGAAACAGTGAACAGAGATTGTATGAGTTTCTCAAGTTTGTAACAGATAGAAACAAGCGAAAGTACACAGTGATTCATCTACCTAGAAATGCTACAGAGGTTTACACAGAGAATTCCAAGGATAAGTACAAGAAAATAAGAGAGACTTAGAAAACTGGTAAAACCTACATTGTTGATAGCGTTGGGAGTACTTAGCACTGTGAAAACAGCACTTTCGCAGAAAGAAATCTACTTCTCTAACACTGGGAATCAGTGAACAGAGAATGTATGAGTTTCTCAAGATTGGTAACAGATAGAAACAAGCGAAAGTACACAGTGATTCATCTACCTAGAAATGCTACAGAGGTTTACACAGAGAATTCCAAGGATAAGTACAAGAAAATAAGAGAGACTTAGAAAACTGGTAAAACCTACATTGTTCATAGAGTTGGGAGTACTTAGCACTGTGAAAACAGCACTTTCGCCGAAAGAAATTTAGTTCTCTAAGTCCGTGAAACAGTGAACAGAGAATGTATGAGTCTCTCAAGATTGGTAACAGATAGAAACAAGAGAAAGTACACAGTGATTCATCTACCTAGAAAAATTACAGAGGTTTACACAGAGAAAACCAAGTATAAGTACAAGAAAATAAGAGACTTAGAAAACTGGTAAAACCTACATTGTTGATAGAGTTGGGAGTACTTAGCACTGTGAAAACAGCACTTTCGCAGAAAGAAATCTAATTCTCTAAGACTGGGAAAGAGTGAACAGAGAATGTATGAGTTTCTCAAGATTGGTAACAGATAGAAACAAGAGAAAGTACACAGTGATTCATCTACCTAGAGAAGTTACAGAGGTTTACACAGAGAATTCCAAGTATAAGTACAAGAAAATAAGAGAGACTTAGAAAACTGGTAAAACCTACATTGTTGATAGAGTTGGGAGTACTTAGCACTGTGAAAACAGCACTTTCGGCGAAGGAAATTTAGTTCTCTAAGTCCGTGAAACAGTGAACAGAGAATGTGTGAGTTTCTCAAGATTGGTAACAGATAGAAACAAGCGAAAGTACACAGTGATTCATCTACCTAGAAAAGGTACAGAGGTTTACCCAGAGAATTCCAAGGATAAGTACAAGAAAATAAGAGAGACTTAGAAAACTGGTAAAACCTACATTGTTGATACAGTTGGGAGTACTTAGCACTGTGAAAACAGCACTTTCGCCGAAGGAAATTTAGTTCTCTAAGTCCGTGAAACACTGAACAGAGAATGTATGAGTTTCTCCAGTTTGGTAACAGATGGAAACAAGCGAAAGTACACAGTGATTCATCTACCGAGAAAAGTTACAGAGGTTTACACAGAGAATTCCAAGGATAAGTACAAGAAAATAAGAGAGACTTAGAAAACTGGTAAAACCTACATTGTTGATAGAGTTGGGAGTACTTAGCACTGTGAAAACAGCACTTTCGCCGAAGGAAATTTAGTTCTCTAAGTCCGGGAAACAGTGAACAGAGAATGTGTGAGTTTCTCAAGATTGGTAACAGATAGAAACAAGCGAAAGTACACAGTGATTCATCTACCTAGAAAAGGTACAGAGGTTTACCCAGAGAATTCCAAGGATAAGTACAAGAAAATAAGAGAGACTTAGAAAACTGGTAAAACCTACATTGTTGATACAGTTGGGAGTACTTAGCACTGTGAAAACAGCACTTTCGCCGAAGGAAATTTAGTTCTCTAAGTCCGTGAAACACTGAACAGAGAATGTATGAGTTTCTCCAGTTTGGTAACAGATGGAAACAAGCGAAAGTACACAGTGATTCATCTACCGAGAAAAGTTACAGAGGTTTACACAGAGAATTCCAAGGATAAGTACAAGAAAATAAGAGAGACTTAGAAATCTGGTAAAACCTACATTGTTGATAGAGTTGGGAGTACTTAGCACTGTGAAAACAGCACTTTCGCCGAAGGAAATTTAGTTCTCTAAGTCCGGGAAACAGTGAACAGAGATTGTATGAGTTTCTCAAGTTTGGTAACAGATAGAAACAAGCGAAAGTACACAGTGATTCATCTACCTAGAAAAGTTACAGAGGTTTACACAGAGAATTCCAAGGATAAGACAAGAAAATAAGAGAGACTTAGAAAACTGGTAAAACCTACATTGTTGATAGAGTTGAGAATACTTAGCACTGTGAAAACAGCACTTTCGCCGAAGGAAATTTAGTTCTCTAAGTCCGTGAAACAGTGAACAGAGAATGTATGAGTTTCTCAAGTTTGGTAACAGATAGAAACAAGCGAAAGTACACAGTGATTAATCTACCTAGAAAAGTTAGAGAGGTTTACACAGAGAATTCCAAGGATAAGTACAAGAAAATAAGAGAGACTTAGAAAACTGGTAAAACCTACATTGTTGATAGAGTTGGGAGTACTTAGCACTGTGAAAACAGCACTTTCGCTGAAGGAAATTTAGTTCTCTAAGTCCGTGAAACAGTGAACAGAGAATGTATGAGTTTCTCAAGTTTGGTAACAGATAGAAACAAGCGAAAGTACACAGTGATTCATCTACCTAGAAAAGTTACAGAGGTTTACACAGAGAATTCCAAGGATAAGTACAAGAAAATAAGAGAGACTTAGAAAACTGGTAAAACCTACATTGTTGATAGAGTTGGGAGTACTTAGCACTGTGAAAACAGCACTTTCGCAGAAAGAAATCTACCTCTCTAACACTGGGAAACAGTGAACAGAGAATGTATGAGTTTCTCAAGATTGGTAACAGATAGAAACAAGAGAAAGTACACAGTGATTCATATGCCTAGAGAAGTTACAGAGGTTTACACAGAGAATTCCAAGGATAAGTACAAGAAAATAAGAGACTTAGAAAACTGGTAAAACCTACATTGTTGATAGAGTTGGGAGTACTTAGCACTGTGAAAACAGCACTTTCGCCGAAGGAAATTTAGTTCTCTAAGTCCGTGAAACAGTGAACAGAGAATGTATGAGTTTCTCAAGTTTGGTAACAGATAGAAACAAGCGAAAGTACACAGTGATTCATCTACCTAGAAAAGTTACAGAGGTTTACAGAGAAAACCAAGTATAAGTACAAGAAAATAAGAGACACTTAGAAAACTGGTAAAACCTACATTGTTGATAGAGTTGGGAGTACTTAGCACTGTGAAAACAGCACTTTCGCACAAACAAATCTACTTCTCTAAGACTGGGAAACAGTGAACAGAGAATGTATGAGTTTCTCAAGATTGATAAGAGATAGAAACAAGAGAAAGTACACAGTGATCCATATACCTAGAGAAGTTACAGAGGTTTACACAGAGAATTCCAAGTATAAGTACAAGAAAGTAAGAGAGACTTAGAAAACTGGTAAAACCTACATTGTTGATAGAGTTGGGAGTACTTAGCCCTGTGAAAACAGCACTTTCGCCAAAGGAAATTTAGTTCTCTAAGTCCGTGAAACACTGAACAGAGAATGTATGAGTTCCTCAAGTTTGGTAACAGATAGAAACAAGCGAAAGTACACAGTGATTCATCTACCTAGAAAAGTTACAGGGGTTTACACAGAGAATTCCAAGGATAAGTACAAGAAAATAAGAGAGACTTAGAAAACTGGTAAAACCTACATTGTTGATAGAGTTGGGAGTACTTAGCACTGTGAAAACAGCACTTTCGCCAAAGGAAATTTAGTTCTCTAAGTCCGTAAAACAGTGAACAGAGAATGTATGAGTTTCTCAAGTTTGGTAACAGATAGAAACAAGCGAAGGTACACAGTGATTCATCTACCTAGAAATGCTACAAAGGTTTCCACAGAGAATTCCAAGGATAAGTACAAGAAAATAAGAGAGACTTAGAAAACTGGTAAAACCTACATTGTTCATAGAGTTGGGAGTACTTAGCACTGTGAAAACAGCACTTTCGCCGAAAGAAATTTAGTTCTCTAAGTCCGTGAAACAGTGAACAGAGAATGTATGAGTCTCTCAAGATTGGTAACAGATAGAAACAAGAGAAAGTACACAGTGATTCATCTACCTAGAAAAGTTACAGAGGTTTACACAGAGAAAACCAAGTATAAGTACAAGAAAATAAGAGAGACTTAGAAAACTGGTAAAACCTACATTGTTGATAGAGTTGGGAGTACTTAGCACTGTGAAAACAGGACTTTCGCAGAAATAAATCTACTTCTCTAAGACTGGGAAACAGTGAACAGAGAATGTATGAGTTTCTCAAGTTTGGTAACAGATAGAAACAAGAGAAAGTACACAGTGATTCATATACCTAGAGAAGTTACATAAGTTTACACAGAGAAGTACATGTGTAACTACAAGAAAATAAGAGAGACTTAGAAAACTGGTAAAACCTACATTGTGGATAGAGTTGGGAGTACTTAGCACTGTGAAAACAGCACTTTCACAGAAAGAAATCTACCTCTCTACGACTCGGAAACAGTGAACAGAGAATGTATGAGTTTCTCAAGATTGGTAACAGATAGAAACTAGAGAAAGTACACAGTGATTCATCTATCTAGAGAAGTTACAGAAGTTTACAAAGAGAAGTACATGTATAAGTACAAGAAAATAAGAGAGACTTAGAAAACTGGTAAAACCCACATTGTGGATAGAGTTGGGAGTACTTAGCACTGTGAAAATAGCACTTTCGCCGAAAGAAATCTACTTCTCTAAGACTGGGAATCAGTGAACAGAGAATGTATGAGTTTCTCAAGATTGGTAACAAATAGAAACAAGAGAAAGTACGCAGTGATTCATCTACCTAGAAAATTACAGAGGTTTACACAGAGAATTCCAAGGATAAGTACAAGAAAATAAGAGAGACTTAGAAAACTGGTAAAACCTACATTGTTGATAGAGTTGGGAGTACTTAGCACTGTGAAAACAGCACTTTCGCCGAAGGAAATTTAGTTCTCTAAGTCCGTGAAACAGTGAACAGAGAATGTATGAGTTTCTCAACTTTGGTAACAGATAGAAACAAGCGAAAGTACACAGTGATTCATCTACCTAGAAAAGTTACAGAGGTTTACACAGAGAATTCCAAGGATAAGTACAAGAAAATAAGAGAGACTTAGAAAACTGGTAAAACCTACATTGTTGATAGAGTTGGGAGTACTTAGCACTGTGAAAACAGCACTTTCGCCGAAGGAAATTTAGTTCTCTAAGTCCGTGAAACAGTGAACAGAGAATGTATGAGTTTTTCAAATTTGGTGACAGATAGAAACAAGCGAAAGTACACAGTGATTCATCTACCTAGAAGAGTTACAGAGGTTTACACAGAGAATTCCAAGGATAAGTACAAGAAAATAAGAGAGACTTAGAAAACTGGTAAAACCTACATTGTTGATAGAGTGGGGACTACTTAGCACTGTGAAAACAGCACTTTCGCCGAAGGAAATTTAGTTCTCTAAGTCCGTGAAACAGTGAACAGAGAATGTATGAGTTTCTCAAGTTTGGTAACAGATAGAAACAAGCGAAAGTACACAGTGATTCATCTACCTAGAAAAGTTACAGAGGTTTACACAGAGAATTCCAAGGATAAGTACAAGAAAATAAGACAGACTTAGAAAACTGGTAAAACCTACATTGTTGATAGAGTTGGGAGTACTTAGCACTGTGAAAACAGCACTTTCGCCGAAGGAAATTTAGTTCTCTAAGTCCGTGAAACAGTGAACAGAGAATGTATGAGTTTCTCAAGTTTGGTAACAGATAGAAACAAGCGAAAGTACACAGTGATTCATCTACCTAGAAAAGTTACAGAGGTTTACACAGAGAATTCCAAGGATAAGTACAAGAAAATAAGAGAGACTTAGAAAACTGGTAAAACCTACATTGTTGATAGAGTTGGGAGTACTTAGCACTGTGAAAACAGCACTTTCGCCAAAGGAAATTTAGTTCTCTAACTCCGTGAAACAGTGAACAGAGAATGTATGAGTTTCTCAAGTTTGGTAACAGATAGAAATAAGCGAAAGTACACAGTGATTCATCTACCTAGAAAAGTTACAGAGGTTTACACAGGGAATTCCAAGGATGAGTACAAGAAAACAAGAGAGACTTAGAAAACAGGTAAAACCTACATTGTTGATAGAGTTGGGAGTACTTAGCACTGTGAAAACAGCACTTTCATCGAAGGAAATTTAGTTCTCTAAGTCCGTGAAACAGTGAACAGAGAATGTATGAGTTTCTCAAATTTGGTAACACATAGAAACAAGCGAAAGTACACAGTGATTCATCTACCTAGAAAAGTTACAGAGGTTTACACAGAGAATTCCAAGGATAAGTACAAGAAAATAAGAGAGACTTAGAAAACTGGTAAAACCTAAATTGTTGATAGAGTTGGGAGTACTTAGTACTGTTTAAACAGCACTTTCGCCGAAAGAAATCTACTTCTCTAAGACCAGGAAACAGTGAAAAGAGAATGTATGAGTTTCTCAAGATTGGTAACAGGTAGAAACAAGAGAAAGTACACATTGATTAATCTACCGAGAGAAGTCACAGAGGTTTACACACAGAATTCCACATATAAGTACAAGAAAATAAGAGAGACTTAGAAAACTGGTAAAACCTACATTGTTGATATAGTTGGGAGTAGGTAGCACTGTGAAAACAGCACTTTCTCCGAAAGAAATCTACTTCTCTAACACCGGGAAACAGGGAACAGAGAATGTATGAGTTTCTCAAGATTAGTAACAGATAGAAACAAAAGAAGTACACAGTGATTCATCTACCTAGAGAAGTTACAGAGGTTTACACAGAAAATTCCAAGTTTAAGTACAAGAAAATAAGAGAGACTTAGAAAACTGGTAAAACTTACATTGTTGATTGAGTTGGGAGTACTTAGCACTGTGAATACAGCACTTTCGCCGAAAGAAATCTACTGCTCTAAGACAGGGATACAGTGAAAAGAGAATGTATGAGTTTCTCAAGATTGGTAACAGATAGAAACAAGAGGAAGTACACAGTGATTCATCTACCTAGAGAAGTTACAGAAGTTTACACAGAGAATTCCACGTATAAGTACAAGAAAATAATAGAGACTTAGAAAACTGGTAAAACCTACATTGTTGATAGAGTTGGGAGTACTTCGCACTGTGAAAACAGCACTTTCGCAGAAAGAAATCTACTCTCTAACACCGGGAAACAGGGAAGAGAGAATGTATGAGTTTCTCAAGATTGGTAAGAGATAGAAACAAGAGAAACTACACAGTGATTCATCTACCTAGATAAGTTACAGAGGTTTACACAGAGAATTCCAAGTAGAAGTACAAGAAAATAAGAGAGACTTAGAAAACTGGTAAAACCTACATTGTTGATAGAGTTGAGAGTACTTAGCACTGTGAAAACAGCACTTTCGCAGAAAGAAATATACTTCTCTAAGACCGCGAAACAGTTAACAGAGAATGTATGAGTTTCTCAAGATTAGTAACAGATAGAAACAAAAGAAGTACACAGTGATTCATCTACCTAGAGAAGTTACAGAGGTTTACACAGAATATTCCAAGTATAAGTAAAAGAACATAAGAGACTTAGGAAACTGGTAAAACTTACATTGTTGATTTAGTTGGGAGTACTTAGCACTGTGAAAACAGCACTTTCACCGAAAGAAATCTACTTCTCTAAGACCGGGAAACAGTGAAAAGAGAATGTATGAGTTTCTCAAGATTGGTAACAGATACAAAAAAGAGAAAGTACACAGTGATTCATCTACCTAGAGAAGTTACAGAGATTTACACAGAGAATTCCAAGTATAAGTACAAGAAAATAAGAGAGACTTAGAAAACTGGTAAAACCTACATTGTTCATAGAGTTGGGAGTACTTAGCACTGTGAAAACAGCACTTTCGCCGAAAGAAATCTACTTCTCTAAGACCGGGAAACAGTGAAAAGAGAATGTATGAGTTTCTCAAGATTGGTAACAGATAGAAACAAGAGAAAGTACACAGTGATTCATTTACCTAGAGAAGTTACAGAGGTTTACACAGAGAAGTCCACGTATAAGTACAAGAAAATAAGAGAGACTTAGAAAACTGGTAAAACCTACATTGTTGATAGAGTTGGGAGTACTTAGTACTGTTTAAACAGCACTTTCGCCGAAAGAAATCTACTTCTCTAAGACCAGGAAACAGTGAAAAGAGAATGTATGAGTTTCTGAAGATTGGTAACAAATAGAAACAAAAGAAAGTACACAGTGATTCATCTACCTAGAGAAGTTACAGAGGTTTACACAGAAAATTCCAAGTATAAGTAAAAGAAGATAAGAGAGACTTAGAAAACTGGTAAAACTTACACTGTTGATTGAGTTGGGAGTACTTAGCACTGTGCAAACAGCACTTTCGCCGAAGGAAATTTAGTTCTCTAAGTCCGTGAAACAGTGAACAGAGAATGTGTGAGTTTCTCAAGTTTGGTAACAGATAGAAACAAGCGAAAGTACACAGTGATTCATCTACCTAGAAAAGTTACAGAGGTTTACACAGAGAATTCCAAGGATAAGTACAAGAAAATAAGAGAGACTTAGAAAACTGGTAAAACCTACATTGTTGATAGAGTTGGGAGTACTTAGCACTGTGAAAACAGCACTTTTGCCCTATGAAATTTAGTTCTCTAAGTCCCTGAAACAGTGAACAGAGAATGTATGAGTTTCTCAAGTTTGGTAACAGGTAGAAACAAGCGAAAGTACACAGTGATTCATCTACCTAGAAAATTACAGAGGTTTACACAGAGAATTCCAAGGATAAGTACAAGAAAATAAGAGAGACTTAGAAAACTGGTAAAACCTACATTGTTGATAGAGCTGGGTGTACTTAGCACTGTGAAAACAGCACGTTCGCAGAAAGAAATCTACTTCTCTAACACTGGGAAGCAGTGAACAGAGAATGTATGAGTTTCTGAAGATTGGTAACAGATAGAAACAAGAGAAAGTACACAGTGATTCATATACCTGGAGAAGTTACAGAGGTTTACACAGAGAATTCCAAGTATAACTACAAGAAAATAAGAGAGACTTAGAAAACTGGTAAAACCTACATTGTTGATAGAGTTGGGAGTACTTAGCACTGTGAAAACAGCACTTTCGCCGAAGGAAATTTAGTTCTCTAAGTCCCTGAAACAGTGAACAGAGAATGTATGAGTTTCTCAAGTTTGGTAACAGGTAGAAACAAGCGAAAGTACACAGTGATTCATCTACCTAGAAAATTACAGAGGTTTACACAGAGAATTCCAAGGATAAGTACAAGAAAATAAGAGAGACTTAGAAAACTGGTAAAACCTACATTGTTGATAGAGTTGGGAGTACTTAGCACTGTGAAAACAGCACTTTCGCCGAAGGAAATTTAGTTCTCTAAGTCTGTGAAACAGTGAACAGAGAATGTATGAGTTTCTCAAATTTGGTAACAGATAGAAACAAGCGAAAGTACACAGTGATTCATCTACCTAGAAAAGTTACAGAGGTTTACACAGAGAATTCCAAGGATAAGTACAAGAAAATAAGAGAGACTTAGAAAACTGGTAAAACCTACATTGTTGATAGAGTTGGGAGTACTTAGCACTGTGAAAACAGCACTTTCGCCGAAGGAAATTTAGTTCTCTAAGTCCGTGAAACAGTGAACAGAGAATGTATGAGTTTCTCAAGTTTGGTAACAGATAGAAACAAGCGAAAGTACACAGTGATTCATCTACCTAGAAAAGTTACAGAGGTTTACACAGAGAATTCCAAGGATAAGTACAAGAAAATAAGAGAGACTTAGAAAACTGGTAAAACCTACATTGTTCATAGAGTTGGGAGTACTTAGCACTGTGAAAACAGCACTTTCGCAGAAAGAAATGTACTTCTCTAACACTGGGAAACAGTGAACAGAGAATGTATGAGTTTCTCAAGATTGGTAACAGATAGAAACAAGAGAAAGTACACAGTGATTCATCTATCTAGAAGAGTTACAGAGGTTTACAAAGAGAATTCCAAGTATAAGTACAAGGAAATAAGAGAGACTTAGAAAACTGGTAAAACCTACATTGTTGATAGAGTTAGGAATACTTAGCACTGTGAAATCAGCACTTTCGCAGAAAGAAATCTACTTCTCTAAGACTGGGAAACAGTGAACAGAGAATGTATGAGTTTCTCAAGATTGGTAACAGATAGAAACAAGAGAAAGTACACAGAGATTCATCTACCTAGAGAAGTTACAGAGGTTTACACAGAGAAATCCAAGGATAAGTACAAGAAAATAAGAGAGACTTAGAAAACTGGTAAAACCTACATTGTTGATAGAGTTGGGAGTACTTAGCACTGTGAAAACAGCACTTTCGCCGAAGGAAATTTAGTTCTCTAAGTCCGTGAAACAGTGAACAGAGAATGTATGAGTTTCTCAAGTTTGGTAACAGATAGAAACAAGCGAAAGTACACAGTGATTCATCTACCTAGAAAACTTACAGAGGTTTACACAGAGAATTCCAAGGATAAGTACAAGAAAATAAGACAGACTTAGAAAACTGGTAAAACCTATATTGTTGATAGAGTTGGGAGTACTTAGCACTGTGAAAACAGCACTTTCGCCGAAGGAAATTTAGTTCCCTAAGTCCGTGAAACAGTGAACAGAGAATGTATGAGTTTCTCAATTTTGGTAACAGATAGAAACAAGTGAAAGTACACAGTGATTCATCTACCTAGAAAAGTTACAGAGGTTTACACAGAGAACTCCAAGGATAAGTACAAGAAAATAAGAGAGACTTAGAAAACTGGTAAAACCTACATTGTTAATAGAGTTGGGAATATTTAGCACTGTGAAAACAGCACTTTCGCAGAAAGAAATCTACTTCTCTAACACTGGGAAACAGTGAACAGAGAATGTATGAGTTTCTCAAGATTGGTAACAGATAGAAACAAGAGAAAGTACACAGTGATTCATCTACCTAGAAAAGTTACAGAGGTTTACACAGAGAATTCCAAGTATAAGTTCAAGAAAATAAGAGAGACTTAGAAAACTGGTAAAACCTACAGTGTTGATAGAGCTGGGTGTACTTAGCACTGTGAAAACAGCACGTTCGCAGAAAGAAATCTACTTCTCTAACACTGGGAAGCAGTGAACAGAGAATGTATGAGTTTCTGAAGATTGGTAACAGATAGAAACAAGAGAAAGTACACAGTGATTCATATACCTAGAGAAGTTACAGAGGTTTACACAGAGAATTCCAAGTATAACTACAAGAAAATAAGAGAGACTTAGAAAACTGGTAAAACCTACATTGTTGATAGAGTTGGGAGTACTTAGCACTGTGAAAACAGCACTTTTGCCGAAGGAAATTTAGTTCTCTAAGTCCCTGAAACAGTGAACAGAGAATGTATGAGTTTCTCAAGTTTGTTAACAGGTAGAAACAAGCGAAAGTACACAGTGATTCATCTACCTAGAAAATTACAGAGGTTTACACAGAGAATTCCAAGGATAAGTACAAGAAAATAAGAGAGACTTAGAAAACTGGTAAAACCTACATTGTTGATAGAGTTGGGAGTACTTATCACTGTGAAAACAGCACTTTCGCCGAAGGAAATTTAGTTCTGTAAAACCGTGAAACAGTGAACAGATAATGTATGAGTTTCTCAAGTTTGGTAACAGATAGAAACAAGCGAAAGTACACAGTGATTCATCTACCTAGAAAAGTTACAGAGGTTTACACAGAGAATTCCAAGGATAAGTACAAGAAAATAAGAGAGACTTAGAAAACTGGTAAAACCTACATTGTTCATAGAGTTGGGAGTACTTAGCACTGTGAAAACAGCACTTTCGCAGAAAGAAATGTACTTCTCTAACACTGGGAAACAGTGAACAGAGAATGTATGAGTTTCTCAAGATTGGTAACAGATAGAAACAAGAGAAAGTACACAGTGATTCATCTATCTAGAAAAGTTACAGAGGTTTACAAAGAGAATTCCAAGTATAAGTACAAGGAAATAAGAGAGACTTAGAAAACTGGTAAAACCTACATTGTTGATAGAGTTAGGAATACTTAGCACTGTGAAATCAGCACTTTCGCAGAAAGAAATCTACTTCTCTAAGACTGGGAAACAGTGAACAGAGAATGTATGAGTTTCTCAAGATTGGTAACAGATAGAAACAAGAGAAAGTACACAGAGATTCATCTACCTAGAGAAGTTACAGAGGTTTACACAGAGAAATCCAAGGATAAGTACAAGAAAATAAGAGAGACTTAGAAAACTGGTAAAACCTACATTGTTCATAGAGTTGGGAGTACTCAGCACTGTGAAAACAGCACTTTCGCCGAAGGAAATTTAGTTCTCTAAGTCCGTGAAACAGTGAACAGAGAATGTATGAGTTTCTCAAGTTTGGTAACAGATAGAAACAAGCGAAAGTACACAGTGATTCATCTACCTAGAAAACTTACAGAGGTTTACACAGAGAATTCCAAGGATAAGTACAAGAAAATAAGACAGACTTAGAAAACTGGTAAAACCTATATTGTTGATAGAGTTGGGAGTACTTAGCACTGTGAAAACAGCACTTTCGCCGAAGGAAATTTAGTTCTCTAAGTCCGTGAAACAGTGAACAGAGAATGTATGAGTTTCTCAAGTTTGGTAACAGATAGAAACAAGCGAAAGTACACAGTGATTCATCTACCTAGAAAAGTTACAGAGGTTTACACAGAGAATTCCAAGGATAAGTACAAGAAAATAAGAGAGACTTAGAAAACTGGTAAAACCTACATTGTTGATAGAGTTGGGAGTACTTAGCACTGTGAAAACAGCACTTTCGCCGAAGGAAATTTAGTTCTCTAAGTCCGTGAAACAGTGAACAGAGAATGTATGAGTTTCTCAAGTTTGGTAACAGATAGAAACAAGTGAAAGTACACAGTGATTCATCTACCTAGAAAAGTTACAGAGGTTTACACAGAGAACTCCAAGGATAAGTACAAGAAAATAAGAGAGACTTAGAAAACTGGTAAAACCTACATTGTTTATAGAGTTGGGAATACTTAGCACTGTGAAAACAGCACTTTCGCAGAAAGAAATCTACTTCTCTAACACTGGGAAACAGTGAACAGAGAATGTATGAGTTTCTCAAGATTGGTAACAGATAGAAACAAGAGAAAGTACACAGTGATTCATCTACCTAGAAAAGTTACAGAGGTTTACACAGAGAATTCCAAGTATAAGTTCAAGAAAATAAGAGAGACTTAGAAAACTGGTAAAACCTACATTGTTGATAGAGCTGGGTGTACTTAGCACTGTGAAAACAGCACGTTCGCAGAAAGAAATCTACTTCTCTAACACTGGGAAGCAGTGAACAGAGAATGTATGAGTTTCTGAAGATTGGTAACAGATAGAAACAAGAGAAAGTACACAGTGATTCATATACCTAGAGAAGTTACAGAGGTTTACACAGAGAATTCCAAGTACAACTACAAGAAAATAAGAGAGATTTAGAAAACTGGTAAAACCTACATTGTTGATAGAGTTGGGAGTACTTAGCACTGTGAAAACAGCACTTTCTCCAACAGAAATTTAGTTCTCTAAGTCCGTGAAACAGTGAATAGAGAATTTATGAGTTTCTCAAGATTGGTAACAGATAGAAACAAGAGAAAGTACACAGTGATTCATCTACCTAGAAAAGTTACAGAGGTTTACACAGAGAATTCCAAGGATAAGTACAAGAAAATAAGAGAGACTTAGAAAACTGGTAAAACCTACATTGTTGATAGAGTTGGGAGTACTTAGCACTGTGAAAACAGCACTTTCGCCAAAGGAAATTTAGTTCTCTAAGTCCGGGAAACAGTGAACAGAGAATGTATGAGTTTCTCAAGTTTGTTAACAGGTAGAAACAAGCGAAAGTACACAGTGATTCATCTACCTAGAAAATTACAGAGGTTTACACAGAGAATTCCAAGGATAAGTACAAGAAAATAAGAGAGACTTAGAAAACTGGTAAAACCTACATTGTTGATAGAGTTGGGAGTACTTATCACTGTGAAAACAGCACTTTCGCCGAAGGAAATTTAGTTCTGTAAAACCGTGAAACAGTGAACAGATAATGTATGAGTTTCTCAAGTTTGGTAACAGATAGAAACAAGCGAAAGTACACAGTGATTCATCTACCTAGAAAAGTTACAGAGGTTTACACAGAGAATTCCAAGGATAAGTACAAGAAAATAAGAGAGACTTAGAAAACTGGTAAAACCTACATTGTTCATAGAGTTGGGAGTACTTAGCACTGTGAAAACAGCACTTTCGCAGAAAGAAATGTACTTCTCTAACACTGGGAAACAGTGAACAGAGAATGTATGAGTTTCTCAAGATTGGTAACAGATAGAAACAAGAGAAAGTACACAGTGATTCATCTATCTAGAAAAGTTACAGAGGTTTACAAAGAGAATTCCAAGTATAAGTACAAGGAAATAAGAGAGACTTAGAAAACTGGTAAAACCTACATTGTTGATAGAGTTAGGAATACTTAGCACTGTGAAATCAGCACTTTCGCAGAAAGAAATCTACTTCTCTAAGACTGGGAAACAGTGAACAGAGAATGTATGAGTTTCTCAAGATTGGTAACAGATAGAAACAAGAGAAAGTACACAGAGATTCATCTACCTAGAGAAGTTACAGAGGTTTACACAGAGAAATCCAAGGATAAGTACAAGAAAATAAGAGAGACTTAGAAAACTGGTAAAACCTACATTGTTGATAGAGTTGGGAGTACTTAGCACTGTGAAAACAGCACTTTCGCCGAAGGAAATTTAGTTCTCTAAGTCCGTGAAACAGTGAACAGAGAATGTATGAGTTTCTCAAGTTTGGTAACAGATAGAAACAAGCGAAAGTACACAGTGATTCATCTACCTAGAAAACTTACAGAGGTTTACACAGAGAATTCCAAGGATAAGTACAAGAAAATAAGACAGACTTAGAAAACTGGTAAAACCTATATTGTTGATAGAGTTGGGAGTACTTAGCACTGTGAAAACAGCACTTTCGCCGAAGGAAATTTAGTTCCCTAAGTCCGTGAAACAGTGAACAGAGAATGTATGAGTTTCTCAATTTTGGTAACAGATAGAAACAAGTGAAAGTACACAGTGATTCATCTACCTAGAAAAGTTACAGAGGTTTACACAGAGAACTCCAAGGATAAGTACAAGAAAATAAGAGAGACTTAGAAAACTGGTAAAACCTACATTGTTAATAGAGTTGGGAATATTTAGCACTGTGAAAACAGCACTTTCGCAGAAAGAAATCTACTTCTCTAACACTGGGAAACAGTGAACAGAGAATGTATGAGTTTCTCAAGATTGGTAACAGATAGAAACAAGAGAAAGTACACAGTGATTCATCTACCTAGAAAAGTTACAGAGGTTTACACAGAGAATTCCAAGGATAAGTACAAGAAAATAAGAGAGACTTAGAAAACTGGTAAAACCTACATTGTTCATAGAGTTGGGAGTACTTAGCACTGTGAAAACAGCACTTTCGCAGAAAGAAATGTACTTCTCTAACACTGGGAAACAGTGAACAGAGAATGTATGAGTTTCTCAAGATTGGTAACAGATAGAAACAAGAGAAAGTACACAGTGATTCATCTATCTAGAAAAGTTACAGAGGTTTACAAAGAGAATTCCAAGTATAAGTACAAGGAAATAAGAGAGACTTAGAAAACTGGTAAAACCTACATTGTTGATAGAGTTAGGAATACTTAGCACTGTGAAATCAGCACTTTCGCAGAAAGAAATCTACTTCTCTAAGACTGGGAAACAGTGAACAGAGAATGTATGAGTTTCTCAAGATTGGTAACAGATAGAAACAAGAGAAAGTACACAGAGATTCATCTACCTAGAGAAGTTACAGAGGTTTACACAGAGAAATCCAAGGATAAGTACAAGAAAATAAGAGAGACTTAGAAAACTGGTAAAACCTACATTGTTCATAGAGTTGGGAGTACTCAGCACTGTGAAAACAGCACTTTCGCCGAAGGAAATTTAGTTCTCTAAGTCCGTGAAACAGTGAACAGAGAATGTATGAGTTTCTCAAGTTTGGTAACAGATAGAAACAAGCGAAAGTACACAGTGATTCATCTACCTAGAAAACTTACAGAGGTTTACACAGAGAATTCCAAGGATAAGTACAAGAAAATAAGACAGACTTAGAAAACTGGTAAAACCTATATTGTTGATAGAGTTGGGAGTACTTAGCACTGTGAAAACAGCACTTTCGCCGAAGGAAATTTAGTTCTCTAAGTCCGTGAAACAGTGAACAGAGAATGTATGAGTTTCTCAAGTTTGGTAACAGATAGAAACAAGCGAAAGTACACAGTGATTCATCTACCTAGAAAAGTTACAGAGGTTTACACAGAGAATTCCAAGGATAAGTACAAGAAAATAAGAGAGACTTAGAAAACTGGTAAAACCTACATTGTTGATAGAGTTGGGAGTACTTAGCACTGTGAAAACAGCACTTTCGCCGAAGGAAATTTAGTTCTCTAAGTCCGTGAAACAGTGAACAGAGAATGTATGAGTTTCTCAAGTTTGGTAACAGATAGAAACAAGTGAAAGTACACAGTGATTCATCTACCTAGAAAAGTTACAGAGGTTTACACAGAGAACTCCAAGGATAAGTACAAGAAAATAAGAGAGACTTAGAAAACTGGTAAAACCTACATTGTTTATAGAGTTGGGAATACTTAGCACTGTGAAAACAGCACTTTCGCAGAAAGAAATCTACTTCTCTAACACTGGGAAACAGTGAACAGAGAATGTATGAGTTTCTCAAGATTGGTAACAGATAGAAACAAGAGAAAGTACACAGTGATTCATCTACCTAGAAAAGTTACAGAGGTTTACACAGAGAATTCCAAGTATAAGTTCAAGAAAATAAGAGAGACTTAGAAAACTGGTAAAACCTACATTGTTGATAGAGCTGGGTGTACTTAGCACTGTGAAAACAGCACGTTCGCAGAAAGAAATCTACTTCTCTAACACTGGGAAGCAGTGAACAGAGAATGTATGAGTTTCTGAAGATTGGTAACAGATAGAAACAAGAGAAAGTACACAGTGATTCATATACCTAGAGAAGTTACAGAGGTTTACACAGAGAATTCCAAGTACAACTACAAGAAAATAAGAGAGATTTAGAAAACTGGTAAAACCTACATTGTTGATAGAGTTGGGAGTACTTAGCACTGTGAAAACAGCACTTTCTCCAACAGAAATTTAGTTCTCTAAGTCCGTGAAACAGTGAATAGAGAATTTATGAGTTTCTCAAGATTGGTAACAGATAGAAACAAGAGAAAGTACACAGTGATTCATCTACCTAGAAAAGTTACAGAGGTTTACACAGAGAATTCCAAGGATAAGTACAAGAAAATAAGAGAGACTTAGAAAACTGGTAAAACCTACATTGTTGATAGAGTTGGGAGTACTTAGCACTGTGAAAACAGCACTTTCGCCAAAGGAAATTTAGTTCTCTAAGTCCGGGAAACAGTGAACAGAGAATGTATGAGTTTCTCAAGTTTGTTAACAGGTAGAAACAAGCGAAAGTACACAGTGATTCATCTACCTAGAAAATTACAGAGGTTTACACAGAGAATTCCAAGGATAAGTACAAGAAAATAAGAGAGACTTAGAAAACTGGTAAAACCTACATTGTTGATAGAGTTGGGAGTACTTATCACTGTGAAAACAGCACTTTCGCCGAAGGAAATTTAGTTCTGTAAAACCGTGAAACAGTGAACAGATAATGTATGAGTTTCTCAAGTTTGGTAACAGATAGAAACAAGCGAAAGTACACAGTGATTCATCTACCTAGAAAAGTTACAGAGGTTTACACAGAGAATTCCAAGGATAAGTACAAGAAAATAAGAGAGACTTAGAAAACTGGTAAAACCTACATTGTTCATAGAGTTGGGAGTACTTAGCACTGTGAAAACAGCACTTTCGCAGAAAGAAATGTACTTCTCTAACACTGGGAAACAGTGAACAGAGAATGTATGAGTTTCTCAAGATTGGTAACAGATAGAAACAAGAGAAAGTACACAGTGATTCATCTATCTAGAAAAGTTACAGAGGTTTACAAAGAGAATTCCAAGTATAAGTACAAGGAAATAAGAGAGACTTAGAAAACTGGTAAAACCTACATTGTTGATAGAGTTAGGAATACTTAGCACTGTGAAATCAGCACTTTCGCAGAAAGAAATCTACTTCTCTAAGACTGGGAAACAGTGAACAGAGAATGTATGAGTTTCTCAAGATTGGTAACAGATAGAAACAAGAGAAAGTACACAGAGATTCATCTACCTAGAGAAGTTACAGAGGTTTACACAGAGAAATCCAAGGATAAGTACAAGAAAATAAGAGAGACTTAGAAAACTGGTAAAACCTACATTGTTGATAGAGTTGGGAGTACTTAGCACTGTGAAAACAGCACTTTCGCCGAAGGAAATTTAGTTCTCTAAGTCCGTGAAACAGTGAACAGAGAATGTATGAGTTTCTCAAGTTTGGTAACAGATAGAAACAAGCGAAAGTACACAGTGATTCATCTACCTAGAAAACTTACAGAGGTTTACACAGAGAATTCCAAGGATAAGTACAAGAAAATAAGACAGACTTAGAAAACTGGTAAAACCTATATTGTTGATAGAGTTGGGAGTACTTAGCACTGTGAAAACAGCACTTTCGCCGAAGGAAATTTAGTTCCCTAAGTCCGTGAAACAGTGAACAGAGAATGTATGAGTTTCTCAATTTTGGTAACAGATAGAAACAAGTGAAAGTACACAGTGATTCATCTACCTAGAAAAGTTACAGAGGTTTACACAGAGAACTCCAAGGATAAGTACAAGAAAATAAGAGAGACTTAGAAAACTGGTAAAACCTACATTGTTAATAGAGTTGGGAATATTTAGCACTGTGAAAACAGCACTTTCGCAGAAAGAAATCTACTTCTCTAACACTGGGAAACAGTGAACAGAGAATGTATGAGTTTCTCAAGATTGGTAACAGATAGAAACAAGAGAAAGTACACAGTGATTCATCTACCTAGAAAAGTTACAGAGGTTTACACAGAGAATTCCAAGTATAAGTTCAAGAAAATAAGAGAGACTTAGAAAACTGGTAAAACCTACAGTGTTGATAGAGCTGGGTGTACTTAGCACTGTGAAAACAGCACGTTCGCAGAAAGAAATCTACTTCTCTAACACTGGGAAGCAGTGAACAGAGAATGTATGAGTTTCTGAAGATTGGTAACAGATAGAAACAAGAGAAAGTACACAGTGATTCATATACCTAGAGAAGTTACAGAGGTTTACACAGAGAATTCCAAGTATAACTACAAGAAAATAAGAGAGACTTAGAAAACTGGTAAAACCTACATTGTTGATAGAGTTGGGAGTACTTAGCACTGTGAAAACAGCACTTTTGCCGAAGGAAATTTAGTTCTCTAAGTCCCTGAAACAGTGAACAGAGAATGTATGAGTTTCTCAAGTTTGTTAACAGGTAGAAACAAGCGAAAGTACACAGTGATTCATCTACCTAGAAAATTACAGAGGTTTACACAGAGAATTCCAAGGATAAGTACAAGAAAATAAGAGAGACTTAGAAAACTGGTAAAACCTACATTGTTGATAGAGTTGGGAGTACTTATCACTGTGAAAACAGCACTTTCGCCGAAGGAAATTTAGTTCTGTAAAACCGTGAAACAGTGAACAGATAATGTATGAGTTTCTCAAGTTTGGTAACAGATAGAAACAAGCGAAAGTACACAGTGATTCATCTACCTAGAAAAGTTACAGAGGTTTACACAGAGAATTCCAAGGATAAGTACAAGAAAATAAGAGAGACTTAGAAAACTGGTAAAACCTACATTGTTCATAGAGTTGGGAGTACTTAGCACTGTGAAAACAGCACTTTCGCAGAAAGAAATGTACTTCTCTAACACTGGGAAACAGTGAACAGAGAATGTATGAGTTTCTCAAGATTGGTAACAGATAGAAACAAGAGAAAGTACACAGTGATTCATCTATCTAGAAAAGTTGCAGAGGTTTACAAAGAGAATTCCAAGTATAAGTACAAGGAAATAAGAGAGACTTAGAAAACTGGTAAAACCTACATTGTTGATAGAGTTAGGAATACTTAGCACTGTGAAATCAGCACTTTCGCAGAAAGAAATCTACTTCTCTAAGACTGGGAAACAGTGAACAGAGAATGTATGAGTTTCTCAAGATTGGTAACAGATAGAAACAAGAGAAAGTACACAGAGATTCATCTACCTAGAGAAGTTACAGAGGTTTACACAGAGAAATCCAAGGATAAGTACAAGAAAATAAGAGAGACTTAGAAAACTGGTAAAACCTACATTGTTGATAGAGTTGGGAGTACTTAGCACTGTGAAAACAGCACTTTCACCGAAGGAAATTTAGTTCTCTAAGTCCGTGAAACAGTGAACAGAGAATGTATGAGTTTCTCAAGTTTGGTAACAGATAGAAACAAGCGAAAGTACACAGTGATTCATCTACCTAGAAAACTTACAGAGGTTTACACAGAGAATTCCAAGGATAAGTACAAGAAAATAAGACAGACTTAGAAAACTGGTAAAACCTATATTGTTGATAGAGTTGGGAGTACTTAGCACTGTGAAAACAGCACTTTCGCCGAAGGAAATTTAGTTCTCTAAGTCCGTGAAACAGTGAACAGAGAATGTATGAGTTTCTCAAGTTTGGTAACAGATAGAAACAAGCGAAAGTACACAGTGATTCATCTACCTAGAAAAGTTACAGAGGTTTACACAGAGAATTCCAAGGATAAGTACAAGAAAATAAGAGAGACTTAGAAAACTGGTAAAACCTACATTGTTGATAGAGTTGGGAGTACTTAGCACTGTGAAAACAGCACTTTCGCCGAAGGAAATTTAGTTCTCTAAGTCCGTGAAACAGTGAACAGAGAATGTATGAGTTTCTCAAGTTTGGTAACAGATAGAAACAAGTGAAAGTACACAGTGATTCATCTACCTAGAAAAGTTACAGAGGTTTACACAGAGAACTCCAAGGATAAGTACAAGAAAATAAGAGAGACTTAGAAAACTGGTAAAACCTACATTGTTTATAGAGTTGGGAATACTTAGCACTGTGAAAACAGCACTTTCGCAGAAAGAAATCTACTTCTCTAACACTGGGAAACAGTGAACAGAGAATGTATGAGTTTCTCAAGATTGGTAACAGATAGAAACAAGAGAAAGTACACAGTGATTCATCTACCTAGAAAAGTTACAGAGGTTTACACAGAGAATTCCAAGTATAAGTTCAAGAAAATAAGAGAGACTTAGAAAACTGGTAAAACCTACATTGTTGATAGAGCTGGGTGTACTTAGCACTGTGAAAACAGCACGTTCGCAGAAAGAAATCTACTTCTCTAACACTGGGAAGCAGTGAACAGAGAATGTATGAGTTTCTGAAGATTGGTAACAGATAGAAACAAGAGAAAGTACACAGTGATTCATATACCTAGAGAAGTTACAGAGGTTTACACAGAGAATTCCAAGTACAACTACAAGAAAATAAGAGAGATTTAGAAAACTGGTAAAACCTACATTGTTGATAGAGTTGGGAGTACTTAGCACTGTGAAAACAGCACTTTCTCCAACAGAAATTTAGTTCTCTAAGTCCGTGAAACAGTGAATAGAGAATTTATGAGTTTCTCAAGATTGGTAACAGATAGAAACAAGAGAAAGTACACAGTGATTCATCTACCTAGAAAAGTTACAGAGGTTTACACAGAGAATTCCAAGGATAAGTACAAGAAAATAAGAGAGACTTAGAAAACTGGTAAAACCTACATTGTTGATAGAGTTGGGAGTACTTAGCACTGTGAAAACAGCACTTTCGCCAAAGGAAATTTAGTTCTCTAAGTCCGGGAAACACTGAACTGAGAATGTATGAGTTTCTCAAGTTTGGTAACAGATAGAAACAAGCGAAAGTACACAGTGATTCATCTACCTAGAAAAGTTACAGAGGTTTACACAGAGAATTCCAAGGATAAGTACAAGAAAATAAGAGAGACTTAGAAAACTGGTAAAACCTACATTGTTGATAGAGTTGGGAGTACTTAGCACTGTGAAAACAGCACTTTCGCCAAAGGAAATTTAGTTCTCTAAGTCCGTGAAACAGTGAACAGAGAATGTATGAGTTTCTCAAGTTTGGAAACAGATAGAAACAAGCGAAAGTACACAGTGATTCATCTACCTAGAAAAGTTACAGAGGTTTACACAGAGAATTCCAAGGATAAGTACAAGAAAACAAGAGAGACTTAGAAAACAGGTAAAACCTACATTGTTGATAGAGTTGGGAGTACTTAGCACTGTGAAAACAGCACTTTCGCCAAAGGAAATTTAGTTCTCTAAGTCCGTGAAACAGTGAACAGAGAATGTATGAGTTTCTCAAGTTTGGTAACACACAGAAACAAGCGAAAGTACACAGTGATTCATCTACCTAGAAAAGTTACAGAGGTTTACACAGAGAATTCCAAGGATAAGTACAAGAAAATAAGAGAGACTTAGAAAACTGGTAAAACCTAAATTGTTGATAGAGTTGGGAGTACTTAGTACCGTTTAAACAGCACTTTCGCCGAAAGAAATCTACTTCTCTAAGACCAAGAAACAGTGAAAAGAGAATGTATGAGTTTCTCAAGATTGGTAACAAATAGAAACAAAAGAAAGTACACAGTGATTCATCTACCTAGAGAAGTTACAGAGGTTTACACAGAAAATTCCAAGTATAAGTAAAAGAAGATAAGAGAGACTTAGAAAACTGGTAAAACTTACATTGTTGACTGAGTTGGGAGTAGTTAGCCCTGTGAAAACAGCACTTTCGCCGAAAGAAATCTACTTCTCTAAGACCGTGAAACAGTGAAAAGAGAATGTATGAGTTTCTCAAGATTGGTAACAGGTAGAAACAAGAGAAAGTACACATTGATTCATCTACCTAGAGAAGTTACAGAGGTTTACACAGAGAATTCCAAGTATAAGTACAAGAAAATAAGAGAGACTTAGAAAACTGGTAAAACCTACATTGTTGATAGAGTTGGGAGTACTTAGCACTGTGAAAATAGCACTTTCGCCGAAAGAAATCTACTTCTCTAAGACCGGGAAACAGTGAAAAGAGAATGTATGAGTTTCTCAAGATTGGTAACAGATAGAAACAAGAGAAAGAACACAGTGATTCATCTACCTAGAGAAGTTACAGAGGCTTACACAGAGAATTCCAAGTATAAGTACAAGAAAATAAGAGAGACTTAGAAAACTGGTAAAACCTACATTGTGGATAGAGTTGGGAGTACTTAGTACTGTTTAAACAGCACTTTCGCCGAAAGAAATCTACTTCTCTAAGACCAGGAAACAGTGAAGAGAGAATGTATGAGTTTCTCAAGATTGGTATCAGATAGAAACAAAAGAAAGTACACAGTGATTCATCTACCTGGAGAAGTTACAGAGGTTTACACAGAAAATTCCAAGTATAAGTAAAAGAAGATAAGAGAGACTTAGAAAACTGGTAAAACTTACATTGTTGATTGAGTTGGCAGTACTTAGCACTGTGAAAACAGCACTTTCGCCGAAAGAAATCTACTTCTCTAACACCGGGAAACAGGGAACAGAGAATGTATGAGTTTCTCAAGATTGGTAACAGATAGAAACAAGAGAAAGTACACAGTGATTCATCTACCTAGAGAAGTTACAGAGGTTTACACAGAGAATTCCAAGTATAAGTACAAGAAAATGAGAGAGACTTAGAAAACTGGTAAAACCTACGTTGGTGATAGAGTTGGTAGTACTTAGCACTGTGAAAACAGCACTTTTGCCGAAAGAAATCTACTTCTCTAAGACCGGGAAACAGTGAAAAGAGAATGTATGAGTTTCTCAAGATTGGTAACGATAGAAACAAGAGAAAGTACACAGTGATTCATCTACCTAGAGAAGTTACAGAGGTGTACACAGAGAATTCCAAGTATAAGTACAAGAAAATAAGAGAGAGTTAGAAAACTGGTAAAACCTACATTGTTGATAGAGTTGGGAGTACTTAGCACTGTGAAAACAGCACTTTCGCCGAAAGAAGTCTACTTCTCTAAGACCGGGAAACAGTGAAAAGAGAATGTACGAGTTTCTCAAAATTGGTAACAGATAGAAACAAGAGAAAGTACACAGTGATTCATCTACCTAGAGAAGTTATAGAGGTTTACACAGGGAATTCCAAGTATAAGTACAAGAATATAAGAGAGACTTAGAAAACTGGTAAAACCTACATTGTTGATAGAGTTGGGAGTACTTAGCACTGTGAAAACAGCACTTTCGCCGAAGGAAATTTAGTTCTCTAAGTCCGGGAAACAGTGAACAGAGAATGTATGAGTTTCTCAAGTTTGGTAACAGATAGAAACAAGCGAAAGTACACAGTGATTCATCTAACTAGAAAAGTTACAGAAGTTTACACAGAGAATTCCAAGTATAAGTACAAGAAAATAAGAGAGACTTAGAAAACTGGGAAAACCTAAATTGTTGATAGAGGTGGGAGTACTTAGTACTGTTTAAACAGCACTTTCGCTGAAAGAAATCTACTTCTCTAAGACCAGGAAACAGTGAAAAGAGAATGTATGAGTTTCTCAAGATTGGTAACAGGTAGAAACAAGAGAAAGTACACATTGATTCATCTACCTAGAGAAGTTACAGTGGTTTACACAGAGAATTCCAAGTATAAGTAAAAGAAGATAAGAGAGACTTAGAAAACTGATAAAACTTACATTGTTGATTCAGTTGGGAGTACTTAGCACTGTGAAAACAGCACTTTCGCCGAAAGAAATCTACTTCTCTAAGACCGTGAAACAGTGAAAAGAGAATGTATGAGTTTCTCAAGATTGGTAACAGATAGAAACAAGAGAAAGTACACAGTGATTCATCTACCGAGAGAAGTCACAGAGGTTTACACAGAGAATTCCAAATATAAGTACAAGAAAATCAGAGAGACTTAGAAAACTGGTAAAACCTACATTGTTGATAGAGTTGGGAGTAGTTAGCACTGTGAAAACAGCACTTTCGCAGAAAGAAATCTACTTCTCTAAGGCCGCGAAACAGTTAAAAGAGAATGTATGAGTTTCTCAAGATTAGTAACAGATATAAACAAAGAAGTACACAGTGATTCATCTACCTAGAGAAGTTACAGAGGTTTACACAGAAAATTCCAAGTATAAGTAAAAGAAGATAAGAGAGACTTGGGAAACTGGTAAAACTTACATTGTTGATTGAGTTGGGAATACTTAGCACTGTGAAAACAGCACTTTTGCCGAAATAAATCTACTTCTCTAAGACCGGGAAACAGTGAAAAGAGAATGTATGAGTTTCTCCAGATTGGTAACAGATAGAAAAAAGAGAAAGTACACAGTGATTCATCTACCTAGAGAAGTTACAGAGGTTTACACAGAAAATTCCAAGTATAAGTAAAAGAAGATAAGAGAGACTTAGAAAAGTGGTAAAACTTACATTGTTGATTGAGTTAGGAGTACTTAGCACTGTGAAAACAGCACTTTCGCCGAAAGAAATCTACTTCTCTAAGACCGTGAAACAGTGAAAAGAGAATGTATGAGTTTCTCAAGATTGGTAACAGATAGAAAGAAGAGAAAGTACACAGTGATTCATCTACCTAGAGAAGTTACAGAGGTTTACACAGAGAAATCCAAGTATAAGTACAAGAAAATAAGAGAGACTTAGAAAACTGGTAAAACCTACATTGTTGATAGAGTTGGGAGTACTTAGTACTGTTTAAACAGCACTTTCGCCAAAAGAAATCTACTTCTCTAAGACCAGGAAACAGTGAAAAGAGAATGTATGAGTTTCTCAAGATTGGTAACAGATAGAAACAAAAGAAAGTACACAGTGATTCATCTACCTAGAGAAGTTACAGAGGTTTACACAGAAAATTCCAAGTATAAGTAAAAGAATATAAGAGAGACTTAGAAAACTGGTAAAACTTACATTGTTGATTGAGTTGGGAGTACTTAGCACTGTGAAAACAGCACTTTCTCCGAAAGAAATCTACTTCTCTAACACCGGGAAACAGGTAACAGAGAATGTATGAGTTTCTCAAGATTAGTAACAGATAGAAACAAAAGAAGGACACAGTGATTCATCTACCTAGAGAAGTTACAGAAGTTTACACAGAAAATTCCAAGTTTAAGTACAAGAAAATAAGAGAGACTTAGAAAACTGGTAAAACTTACATTGTTGATTGAGTTGGGAGTACTTAGCACTGTGAAAACAGCACTTTCGCCGAAAGAAATCTACTGCTCTAAGACCGGGATACAGTGAAAAGAGAATGTATGAGTTTCTGAAGATTGGTAACAGATAGAAACAAGAGAAACTACACAGTGATTCATCTACCTAGAGAAGTTACAGAGGTTTACACAGAGAATTCCAAGTATAACTACAAGAAAATAAGAGAGACTTAGAAAACGGGTAAAACCTACATTGTTGATAGAGTTGAGAGTACTTAGCACTGTGAAAACAGCACTTTCGCCGAAAGAAATCTACTTCTCTAACACCAGGAAACAGGTAACAGAGAATGTATGAGTTTCTCAAGATTAGTAAAAGATAGAAACAAAAGAAGTACACAGTGATTCATCTACCGAGAAAAGTTACAGAGGTTTACACAGAAAATTCCAAGTTTAAGCACAAGAAAATAAGAGAGACTTAGAAAACTGGTAAAACTTACATTGTTGATTGAGTTAGGAGTACTTAGCACTGTGAAAACAGCACTTTCGCCGAAAGAAATCTATTTCTCTAAGACCGGGAAACAGTGAAAAGAGAATGTATGAGTTTCTCAAGATTGGTAACAGATAGAAACAAGAGAAAGTACACAGTAATTCATCTACCTAGAAAAGTTACAGAGTTTTACACAGAGAATTCCAAGTATAAGTAGAAGAAAATAAGAGAGATTTAGAAAACTGGTAAAACCTACATTGTTGATGGAGTTGGGAGTACTTAGCACTGTGAAAACAGCACTTTCGCCGAAAGAAATCTACTTCTCTAAGACCGGGATACAGTGAAAAGAGAATGTATGAGTTTCTCAAGATTGGTAACACATAGAAACAAGAGAAAGTACACAGTGATTCATCTATCTAGAGAACTTACAGAGGTTTACACAGAGAATTCCAAGTATAAGTACAAGAAAATAAGAGAGACTTAGAAAACTGGTAAAACCTACATTGTTGATAGAGTTGGGAGTACTTAGCACTGTGAAAACAGCACTTTCGCAGAAAGAAATTTACTTCTCTAACACCAGGAAACAGGGAAAAGAGAATGTATGAGTTTGTGAAGATTGGTAACAGATACAAACAAGAGAAAGTACACAGTGATTCATCTACCTAGAGAAGTTACAGAGGTTTACACAGAAAATTCCAAGTATAAGTAAAACAAGATAAGAGAGACTTAGAAAACTGGTAAAACTTACATTGTTGATTCAGTTGGGAGTACTTAGCACTGTGAAAACAGCACTTTCGCCAAAAGAAATCTACTTCTCTAAGACCGTGAAACAGTGAAAAGAGAATGTATAAGTTTCTCAAGATTGGTAACAGATAGAAACAAGAGAAAGTACACATTGATTCATCTACCTAGAGAAGTTACAGAGGTTTACACAGAGAATTCCAAGTATAAGTACAAGAAAATAAGAGAGACTTAGAAAAATGGTAAAACCTACATCGTTGATAGAGTTGGGAGTACTTAGCACTGTGAAAACAGCACTTTCGCAGAAAGAAATCTACTTCTCTAACACCGGGAAACAGGGAACAGAGAATGTATGAGTTTCTCAAGATTGGTAACAGATAGAAACAAGAGAAAGTACACACTGATTCATCTACCTAGAGAACTTACAGAGGTTTACACAGAGAATTCCAAGTATAAGTACAAGAAAATGAGAGAGACTTAGAAAACTGGTAAAACCTACATTGTTGATAGAGTTGGGAGTACTTAGCACTGTGAAAACAGCACTTTCGCCGAAAGAAATCTACTTCTCTAACACCGGGAAACAGGTAACAGAGAATGTATGAGTTTCTCAAGATTAGTAACAGATAGAAACAAAAGAAGTACACAGTGATTCATCTACCTAGAGAAGTTACAGAGGTTTACACAGAAAATTCCAAGTTTAAGTACAAGAAAATAAGAGAGACTTAGAAAACTGGTAAAACTTACACTGTTGATTGAGTTGGGAGTACTTAGCACTGTGAAAACAGCACTTTCGCCGAAAGAAATCTACTTCTCTAAGACTGGGATACAGTGAAAAGAGAATGTATGAGTTTCTCAATATTGGTAACAGATAGAAACAATAGGAAGTACACAGTGATTCATCTACCTAGAGAAGTTACAGAAGTTTACACAGAGAATTTCAAGTATAAGTACAAGAAAATAAGAGAGACTTAGAAAACTGGTAAAACCTACATTGTTGATAGAGTTGGGAGTACTTACCACTGTGAAAAAAGCACTTTCGCCGAAACAAATCTACTTCTCTAAGACCGGGAAACAGTTAACAGAAAATGTATGAGTTTTTAAGATTAGTAACAGATAGAAACAAAAGTAGTACACAGTGATTCATCTATCTAGAGAAGTTACAGAGGTTTACACAGAAAATTCCAAGTATAAGTAAAAGAAGATAAGAGAGACTTGGGAAACTGGTAAAACTTACATTGTTGATTGAGTTGGGAGTACTTAGCACTGTGAAAACAGCACTTTTGCCGAAATAAATCTACTTCACTAAGACCGGGAAACAGTGAAAAGAGAATGTATGAGTTTCTCCAGATTGGTAACAGATAGAAAAAAGAGAAAGTACACAGTGATTCATCTACCTAGAGAAGTTACAGAGGTTTACACAGAAAATTCCAAGTATAAGTAAAAGAAGATAAGAGAGACTTAGAAAAGTGGTAAAACTTACATTGTTGATTGAGTTAGGAGTACTTAGCACTGTGAAAACAGCACTTTCGCCGAAAGAAATCTACTTCTCTAAGACCGTGAAACAGTGAAAAGAGAATGTATGAGTTTCTCAAGATTGGTAACAGATAGAAAGAAGAGAAAGTACACAGTGATTCATCTACCTAGAGAAGTTACAGAGGTTTACACAGAGAAATCCAAGTATAAGTACAAGAAAATAATAGAGACTTAGAAAACTGGTAAAACCTACATTGTTGATAGAGTTAGGAGTACTTAGTACTGTTTAAACAGCACTTTCGCCAAAAGAAATCTACTTCTCTAAGACCAGGAAACAGTGAAAAGAGAATGTATGAGTTTCTCAAGATTGGTAACAGATAGAAACAAAAGAAAGTACACAGTGATTCATCTACCTAGAGAAGTTACAGAGGTTTACACAGAAAATTCCAAGTATAAGTAAAAGAATATAAGAGAGACTTAGAAAACTGGTAAAACTTACATTGTTGATTGAGTTGGGAGTACTTAGCACTGTGAAAACAGCACTTTCTCCGAAAGAAATCTACTTCTCTAACACCGGGAAACAGGTAACAGAGAATGTATGAGTTTCTCAAGATTAGTAACAGATAGAAACAAAAGAAGTACACAGTGATTCATCTACCTAGAGAAGTTATAGAGGTTTACACAGAAAATTCCAAGTTTAAGTACAAGAAAATAAGAGAGACTTAGAAAACTGGTAAAACTTACATTGTTGATTGAGTTGGGAGTACTTAGCACTGTGAAAACAGCACTTTCGCCGAAAGAAATCTACTGCTCTAAGACCGGGATACAGTGAAAAGAGAATGTATGAGTTTCTGAAGATTGGTAACAGATAGAAACAAGAGAAACTACACAGTGATTCATCTACCTAGAGAAGTTACAGAAGTTTACACAGAGAATTCCAAGTATAACTACAAGAAAATAAGAGAGACTTAGAAAACTGGTAAAACCTACATTGTTGATAGAGTTGAGAGTACTTAGCACTGTGAAAACAGCACTTTCGCCGAAAGAAATCTACTTCTCTAACACCAGGAAACAGGTAACAGAGAATGTATGAGTTTCTCAAGATTAGTAAAAGATAGAAACAAAAGAAGTACACAGTGATTCATCTACCGAGAAAAGTTACAGAGGTTTACACAGAAAATTCCAAGTTTAAGTACAAGAAAATAAGAGAGACTTAGAAAACTGGTAAAACTTACATTGTTGATTGAGTTAGGAGTACTTAGCACTGTGAAAACAGCACTTTCGCCGAAAGAAATCTATTTCTCTAAGACCGGGAAACAGTGAAAAGAGAATGTATGAGTTTCTCAAGATTGGTAACAGATAGAAACAAGAGAAAGTACACAGTAATTCATCTACCTAGAAAAGTTACAGAGTTTTACACAGAGAATTCCAAGTATAAGTAGAAGAAAATAAGAGAGATTTAGAAAACTGGTAAAACCTACATTGTTGATGGAGTTGGGAGTACTTAGCACTGTGAAAACAGCACTTTCGCCGAAAGAAATTTACTTCTCTAAGACCGGGATACAGTGAAAAGAGAATGTATGAGTTTCTCAAGATTGGTAACAGATAGAAACAAGAGAAAGTACACAGTGATTCATCTACCTAGAGAACTTACAGAGGTTTACACAGAGAATTCCAAGTATAAGTACAAGAAAATAAGAGAGACTTAGAAAACTGGTAAAACCTACATTGTTGGTAGAGTTGGGAGTACTTAGCACTGTGAAAACAGCACTTTCGCAGAAAGAAATTTACTTCTCTAACACCAGGAAACAGGGAAAAGAGAATGTATGAGTTTGTGAAGATTGGTAACAGATACAAACAAAAGAAAGTACACACTGATTCATCTACCTAGAGAAGTTACAGAGGTTTACACAGAAAATTCCAATTATAAGTAAAAGAAGATAAGAGAGACTTAGAAAACTGGTAAAACTTACATTGTTGATTGAGTTGGGAGTACTTAGCACTGTGAAAACAGCACTTTCGCCAAAAGAAATCTACTTCTCTAAGACCGTGAAACAGTGAAAAGAGAATGTATGAGTTTCTCAAGATTGGTAACAGATAGAAACAAGAGAAAGTACACGTTGATTCATCTACCTAGAGAAGTTACAGAGGTTTACACAGAGAATTCCAAGTATAAGTACAAGAAAATAAGAGAGACTTAGAAAAATGGTAAAACGTACATCGTTGATAGAGTTGGGAGTACTTAGCACTGTGAAAACAGCACTTTCGCAGAAAGAAATCTACTTCTCTAACACCGGGAAACAGGGAACAGAGAATGTATGAGTTTCTCAAGATTGGTAACAGATAGAAACAAGAGAAAGTACACACTGATTCATCTACCTAGAGAACTTACAGAGGTTTACACAGAGAATTCCAAGTATAAGTACAAGAAAATGAGAGAGACTTAGAAAACTGGTAAAACCTACATTGTTGATAGAGTTGGGAGTACTTAGCACTGTGAAAACAGCAATTTCGCCGAAAGAAATCTACTTCTCTAACACCGGGAAACAGGTAACAGAGAATGTATGAGTTTCTCAAGATTAGTAACAGATAGAAACAAAAGAAGTACACAGTGATTCATCTACCTAGAGAAGTTACAGAGGTTTACACAGAAAATTCCAAGTTTAAGTACAAGAAAATAAGAGAGACTTAGAAAACTGGTAAAACTTACATTGTTGATTGAGTTGGGAGTACTTAGCACTGTGAAAACAGCACTTTCGCCGAAAGAAATCTACTTCTCTAAGACCGGGATACAGTGAAAAGAGAATTTATGAGTTTCTCAATATTGGTAACAGATAGAAACAATAGGAAGTACACAGTGATTCATCTACCTAGAGAAGTTACAGAAGTTTACACAGAGAATTTCAAGTATAAGTACAAGAAAATAAGAGAGACTTAGAAAACTGGTAAAACCTACATTGTTGATAGAGTTGGGAGTACTTACCACTGTGAAAAAAGCACTTTCGCCGAAACAAATCTACTTCTCTAAGACCGGGAAACAGTGAACAGAGAATGTATGAGTTTCTCAAGATTAGTAACAGATAGAAACAAAAGAAGTACACAGTGATTCATCTACCTAGAGAAGTTACAGAGGTTTACACAGAAAATTCCAAGTTTAAGTACAAGAAAATAAGAGAGACTTAGAAAACTGGTAAAACTTACATTTTTGATTGAGTTGGGAGTACTTAGCACTGTGAAAACAGCACTTTTGCCGAAAGAAATCTACTTCTCTAAGACCGGGAAACAGTGAAAAGAGAATGTATGAGTTTGTGAAGATTGGTAACAGATACAAACAAGAGAAAGTACACAGTGATTCATCTACCTAGAGAAGTTACAGAGGTTTACACAGAAAATTCCAAGTATAAGTAAAAGAAGATAAGAGAGACTTAGAAAAGTGGTAAAACTTACATTGTTGATTGAGTTGGGAGTACTTAGCACTGTGAAAACAGCACTTTCGCCGAAAGAAATCTACTTCTCTAAGACCGTGAAACAGTGAAAAGAGAATGTATGAGTTTCTCAAGATTGGTAACAGATAGAAACAAGAGAAAGTACACATTGATTCATCTACCTAGAGAAGTTACAGAGGTTTACACAGAGAATTCCAGGTATAAGTACAAGAAAATAAGAGAGACTTAGAAAAATTTTAAAACCTACATCGTTGATAGAGTTGGGAGTACTTAGCACTGTGAAAACAGCACTTTCGCAGAAAGAAATCTACTTCTCTAACACCGGGAAACAGTGAACAGAGAATGTATGAGTTTCTCAAGATTGGTAACACATAGAAACAAGAGAAAGTACACAGTGATTCATCTACCTAGAGAACTTACAGAGGTTTACACAGAGAATTCCAAGTATAAGTACAAGAAAATGAGAGAGACTTAGAAAACTGGTAAAACCTACATTGTTGATAGAGTTGGGAGTACTTAGCACTGTGAAAACAGCACTTTCGCCGAAAGACATCTACTTCTCTAACACCGGGAAACAGTGAAAAGAGAATGTATGAGTTTTTCAAAATTGGTAACAGATAGAAATACGAGAAAGTACACAGGGATTCATCTACCTAGAGAAGTTACAGAGGTTTACACAGAGAATTCCAAGTATAAGTACAAGAAAATAAGAGAGATTTAGAAAACTGGTAAAACCTACATTGTTGATAGAGTCGGGAGTACTTAGCACTGTGAAAACAGCACTTTCGCCGAAAGAAATCTACTTCTCTAAGACCGGGAAACAGTGAAAAGGAAATGTATGAGTTTCTCAAGATTGGTAACAGATAGAAACAAGAGAAAGCACACAGTGATTCATCTACCTAGAGAAGTTACAGAGGTTTACACAGAGAATTCCAAGTATAAGTACAAGAAAATAAGAGAGACTTAGAAAACTGGTAAAACCTACATTGTTGATAGAGTTGGGAGTACTTAGCACTGTGAAAAAAGCACTTTCGCCGAAACAAATCTACTTCTCTAAGACCGGGAAACAGTGAACAGAGAATGTATGAGTTTCTCAGGATTAGTAACAGATAGAAACAAAAGAAGTACACAGTGATTCATCTACCTAGAGAAGTTACAGAGGTTTACACAGAAAATTCCAAGTTTAAGTACAAGAAAATAAGAGAGACTTAGAAAACTGGTAAAACTTACATTGTTGATTGAGTTGGCAGTACTTAGCACTGTGAAAACAGCACTTTCGCCGAAAGAAATCTACTTCTCTAAGACCGGGAAACAGTGAAAAGAGAATGTATGAGTTTCTCAAGATTGGTAACAGATAGAAACAAGAGAAAGTACACAGTGATTCATCTACCTAGACAAGTTACAGAGGTGTACACAGAGAATTCCAAGTATAAGTACAAGAAAATAAGAGAGACTTAGAAAACTGGTAAAACCTACATTGTTGATAGAGTTGGGAGTACCTAGCACTGTGAAAACAGCACTTTCGCCGAAAGAAATCTACTTCTCTAAGACCGGGAAACAGTGAAAAGAGAATTTATGAGTTTCTCAAGATTGGTAACAGATAGAAACAAGAGAAGGTACACAGTGATTCATCTACCTAGAGAACTTACAGAGGTTTACGCAGACAATTCCAAGTATAAGTACAAGAAAATAAGAGAGACTTAGAAAACTGGTAAAACCTACGTTGGTGATAAGTTGGGAGTACTTAGCACTGTGAAAACAGCACTTTCGCAGAAAGAAATCTACTTCTCTAACACCGGGAAACAGGGAAGAGAGAATGGTTGAGTTTCTCAAGATTGGTAACAGATAGAAACAAGAGAAAGTACACAGTGATTCATCTACCTAAAGAAGTTACAGAGGTTTACACAGAGAATTCCAAGTATAAGTACAAGAAAATGAGAGAGACTTAGAAAACTGGTAAAACCTACATTGTTGATAGAGTTGGGAGTACTTAGCACTGTGAAAACAGCACTTTCGCCGAAAGAAATCTACTTCTGTAACACCAGGAAACAGGTAACAGAGAATGTATGAGTTTCTCAAGATTGGTAACAGATAGAAACAAAAGAAGTACACAGTGATTCATCTACCTAGAAAAGTTACAGATGTTTACACAGAAAATTCCAAGTTTAAGTACAAGAAAATAAGAGAGTTAGAAAACTGGTAAAACTTACATTGTTGATTGAGTTGGGAATACTTAGCACTGTGAAAATAGCACTTTCGCCGAAAGAAATCTATTTCTCTAAGACCGGGAAACAGTGAAAAGAGAATGTATGAGTTTCTCAAGATTGGTAACAGATAGAAATAAGAGAAAGTACACAGTGATACATCTACCTAGAGAAGTTACTGAGGTTTACACAGAGAATTCCAAGTATAAGTACAAGAAAATAAGAGAGACTTAGAAAACTGGAAAAACCTACATTGTTGATAGAGTTGGGAGTACTTAGCACTGTGGAAACAACACTTTCGCCGACAGAAGTCTACATCTCTAAGACCGGGAAACAGTGAAAAGAGAATGTATGAGTTTCTCAAAATTGGTAACAGATAGAAACAAGAGAAAGTACACAGTGATTCATCTACCTAGAGAAGTTACAGAGGTTTACACAGAGAATTCCAAGTATAAGTACAAGAAAATAAGAGAGACTTAGAAAACTGGTAAAACCTACATCGTTGATAGAGTTGGGAGTACTTACCACTGTGAAAACAGCAGTTTCGGCGAAAGAAATCAACTTATCTAAGAGCGGGAAACAGGCAACAGAGGATGTATGAGTTTCTCAAGATTGGTAACAGATAGAAACAAGAGAAAGTACACAGTGATTCATCTACCTAGAGAACTTACAGAGGTTTACAAAGAGAATTCCAAGTATAAGTACAAGAAAATAAGAGAGACTTAGAAAACTGGTAAAACCTACATTGTTGATAGAGTTGGGAGTACTTAGCACTGTGGAAACAGCACTTTCGCCGAAAGAAATCTACTTCTCTAAGACCGGGAAACAGTGAAGAGAGAATGTATGAGTTTATCAAGATTGGTAACAGATAGAAACAAAAGAAAGTACACAGTGATTCATCTACCTAGAGAAGTTACAGAGGTTTACACAGAGAATTCCAAGTATAAGTACAAGAAAATAAGAGAGACTTAGAAAACTGGAAAAACCTACATTGTTGATAGGGTTGGGAGTACTTAGCACTGTGGAAACAGCACTTTCGCCGAAAGAAGTCTACTTCTCTAAGACCGGGAAACAGTGAAAAGAGAATGTATGAGTTTCTCAAAATTGGTAACAGATAGAAACAAGAGAAAGTACACAGTGATTCATCTACCTAGAGAAGTTACAGAGTTTTACACAGAGAATTCCAAGTATAAGTACAAGAAAATAAGAGAGACTTAGAAAACTGGTAAAACCTACATTGTTGATAGAGTTGGGAGTACTTACAACTGTGAAAACAGCACTTTCGCCGAAAGAAATCTTCTTCTCTAAAACCGGGAAACAGGGAACAGAGAATGTATGAGTTTCTCAAGATTGGTAACAGATAGAAACAAGAGAAAGTACACAGTGATTCATCTACCTAGAGAACTTACAGAGGTTTACACAGAGAATTCCAAGTATAAGTACAAGAAAATGAGAGAGACTTAGAAAACTGGTAAAACCTACATTGTTCATAGAGTTGGTAGTACTTAGCACTGTGAAAACAGCACTTTCGCCGAAAGAAATCTACTTCTCTAAGACCGGGAAACTGTGAAAAGAGAATGTATGAGTTTCTGAAAATTGGTAACAGATAGAAACAAGAGAAAGTACACAGTGATTCATCTACCTAGAGAAGTTACAGAGGTTTACACAGAGAATTCCAAGTATAAGTACAAGAAAATAAGAGAGACTTAGAAAACTGGAAAAACCTACATTGTTGATAGAGTTGGGAGTACTTAGCACTGTGGAAATAGCACTTTCGCCGAAAGAAGTCTACTTCTCTAAGACCGGGAAACAGTGAAAAGAGAATGTATGAGTTTCTCAAAATTGGTAACAGATAGAAACAAGAGAAAGTATACAGTGATTCATCTACCTAGAGAAGTTACAGAGGTTTACACAGAGAATTCCAAGTATAAGTACAAGAAAATAAGAGAGACTTAGAAAACTGGTAAAACCTACATTGTTGATAGAGTTGGGAGTACTTACAACTGTGAAAACAGCACTTTCGCCGAAAGAAATCTTCTTCTCTAAAACCGGGAAACAGGGAACAGAGAATGTATGAGTTTCTCAAGATTGGTAACAGATAGAAACAGGAGAAAGTACACAGTGATTCATCTACCTAGAAAACTTACTGTGGTTTACACAGAGAATTCGAAGTATAAGTACAAGAAAATGAGAGAGACTTAGAAAACTGGTAAAACCTACATTGTTCATAGAGTTGGTGGTACTTAGCACTGTGAAAACAGCACTTTCGCCGAAAGAAATCTACTTCTCTAAGACCGGGAAACAGTGAAAAGAGAATGTATGATTTTCTCAAAATTGGTAACAGATAGAAACAAGAGAAAGTATACAGTGATTCATCTACCTAGAGAAGTTACAGAGGTTTACACAGAGAATTCCAAGTATAAGTACAAGAAAATAAGAGAGACTTAGAAAACTGGTAAAACCTACGTTGGTGATAGCGTTGGGAGTACTTAGCACTGTGAAAACAGCACTTTCGCAGAAAGAAATCTACTTCTCTAACATCGGGAAACAGGGAAGAGAGAATGGTTGAGTTTCTCAAGATTGGTAACAGATAGAAACAAGAGAAAGTACACAGTGATTCATCTACCTAAAGAAGTTACAGAGGTTTACACAGAGAATTCCAAGTATAAGTACAAGAAAATGAGAGAGACTTAGAAAACTGGTAAAACCTACATTGTTGATAGAGTTGGGAGTACTTAGCACTGTGAAAACAGCACTTTCGCAGAAAGAAATCTACTTCTGTAACACCAGGAAACAGGTAACAGAGAATGTATGAGTTTCTCAAGATTGGTAACAGATAGAAACAAGAGAAAGTACACAGTGATTCATCTACCTAGAGAACTTACAGAGGTTTACAAAGAGAATTCCAAGTATAAGTACATTAAAATAAGAGAGACTTAGAAAACTGGTAAAACCTACATTGTTGATAGAGTTGGGAGTACTTAGCACTGTGGAAACAGCACTTTCGCCGAAAGAAATCTACTTCTCTAAGACCGGGAAACAGTGAAAAGAGAATGTATGAGTTTATCAAGATTGGTAACAGATAGAAACAAAAGAAAGTACACAGTGATTCATCTACCTAGAGAAGTTACAGAGGTTTACACAGAGAATTCCAAGTATAAGTACAAGAAAATAAGAGAGACTTAGAAAACTGGAAAAACCTACATTGTTGATAGGGTTGGGAGTACTTAGCACTGTGGAAACAGCACTTTCGCCGAAAGAAGTCTACTTCTCTAAGACCGGGAAACAGTGAAAAGAGAATGTATGAGTTTCTCAAAATTGGTAACAGATAGAAACAAGAGAAAGTACACAGTGATTCATCTACCTAGAGAAGTTACAGAGTTTTACACAGAGAATTCCAAGTATAAGTACAAGAAAATAAGAGAGACTTAGAAAACTGGTAAAACCTACATTGTTGATAGAGTTGGGAGTACTTAGCACTGTGAAAACAGCACTTTCGCCGAAAGACATCTACTTCTCTAACACCGGGAAACAGTGAAAAGAGAATGTATGAGTTTCTCAAAATTGGTAACAGATAGAAACAAGAGAAAGTACACAGTGATTCATCTACCTAGAGAAGTTACAGAGGTTTACACAGAGAATTCCAAGTATAAGTACAAGAAAATAAGAGAGACTTAGAAAACTGGTAAAACCTACATTGTTGATAGACTTGGGAGAACTTAGCACTGTGAAAACAGCACTTTCGCCGAAAGAAATCTACTTCTCTAACACCAGGAAACAGGTAATAGAGAATCTATGAGTTTCTCAAGATTAGTAACAGATAGAAACAGAAGAAGTACACAGTGATTCATCTACCGAGAAAAGTTACAGAGGTTTACACAAAAAATTCCAAGTTTAAGTACAAGAAAATAAGAGAGACTTAGGAAACTGGTAAAACTTACATTGTTGATAGAGTTGGCAGTACTTAGCACTCTGAAAACAGCACTTTCGCAGAAAGAAATCTACTTCTCTAAGACCGGGAAACAGTGAAAAGAGAATGTATGAGTTTCTTATGATTTGTAACAGATAGAAAGAAGAGAAAGTACACAGTGATTCATCTACCTAGAGAAGTTACAGAGTTTTACACAGAGAATTCCAAGAATAAGTACAAGAAAATAAGAGAGACTTAGAAAACTGGTAAAACCTACATTGTTGATAGAGTTGGGAGTACTTAGCACTGTGAAAACAGCACTTTCGCAGAAAGAAATCTACTCTCTAACACCGGGAAACAGGGAAGAGAGAATGTATGAGTTTCTCAAGATTGGTAACAGATAGAAACAAGAGAAAGTACACAGTGATTCATCTACCTAGAGAAGTTACAGAGGTTTACACAGAAAATTCCAAGTATAAGTAAAAAAAGATAAGAGAGACTTAGAAAACTGGTAAAACTTACATGGTTGATTGAGTTGGGAGTACTTAGCACTGTGAAAACAGCACTTTCGCCGAATGAAATCTACTTCTCTAAGACCGGGAAACAGTTAAAAGGGAATGTATGAGTTTCTCAAGATTGGTAACAGATAGAAACAAGACAAAGTACACAGTGATTCATCTACCTAGAGAAGTTACAGAGGTTTACACAGAGAATTCCAAGTATAAGTACAAGAAAATAACAGAGACTTAGAAAACTGGTAAAACCTACATTGTTGATAGAGTTGGGAGTACTTGGCACTGTGAAAACAGCACTTTCGCAGAAAGAAATCTACTTCTCTAAGACCGGAAAACAGTGAACGGAGAATGTATGAGTTTCTCAAGATTGGTAACAGATAGAAACAAGAGAAAGTACACAGTGATTCATCTACCTAGAGAAGTTACAGAGGTTTAGACAGAGAATTCCAAGTATAAGTACAAGAAAATAAGAGAGACTTAGAAAACTGGTAAAACCTACATTGTTGATAGAGTTGGGAGTACTTAGCACTGTGAAAACAGCACTTTCGCCGAAAGAAGTCTACTTCTCTAAGACCGGGAAACCGTGAAAAGAGAATGTACGAGTTTCTCAAAATTGCTAACAGATAGAAACAAGAAAAAGTACACAGTGATTCATCTACCTAGAGAAGTTATAGAGGTTTTCACAGAGAATTCCAAGTATAAGTACAAGAAAATAAGAGAGACTTAGAAAACTGGTAAAACCTACATTGTTGATAGAGTTGGGAGTACTTAGCACTGTGAAAACAGCACTTTCGCTGAAAGAAATCTACGTCTCTAAGACCGGGAAACAGTGAAAAGAGAATGTATGAGTTTCTCAAAATTGGTAACAGATGGAAACAAGAGAAAGTACACAGTGATTCATCTACCTAGAGAAGTTACAGAGGTTTACACAGAGAATTCCAAGTATAAGTACAAGAAAATAACAGAGACTTAGAAAACTGGTAAAACCTACATTGTTGATAGTGTAGGCAGTACTTAGCACTGTGAAAACAGCACTTTTGCCGAAAGAAATCTACTTCTGTAAGACCGGGAAACAGTGAAAAGAGAATGTATGAGTTTCTCAAGATTGGTAACAGATAGAAACAAGAGAAAGTACACAGTGATTCATCTACCTAGAGAAGTTACAGAGGTTTACACAGAAAATTCCAAGTATAAGTAAAAGAATATAAGAGAGACTTAGAAAAGTGGTAAAACTTACATTGTTGATTGAGTTGGGACTACTTAGCACTGTGAAAACCGCACTTTCGCCGAAAGAAATCTACTTCTCTAAGACCGGGAAACAGTGAAAAGAGAATCTATGAGTTTCTCAAGATTGGTAACAGATAGAAACAAGAGAAAGTACACAGCGATTCATCTACCTATAGAAGTTACAGAGGTTTACACAGAGAATTCCAAGGATAAGTACAAGAAAATAAGAGAGACTTAGAAAACTGGTAAAACCTACATTGTTGATAGAGTTGGGAGTACTTAGCACTGTGAAAACAGCACTTTCGCCGAAAGAAATCTACTTCTCTAAGACCGGGAAACAGTGAAAAGAGAATGTATGAGTTTCTCAAGATTGGTAACACATAGAAACAAGAGAAAGTACACAGTGATTCATCTACCTAGAGAAGTTACAGAGGTTTACACAGAAAATTCCAAGTATAAGTAAAAAAAGATAAGAGAGACTTAGAAAAGTCGTAAAACTTACATTGTTCATTGAGTTGGGAGTACTTAGCACTGTGAAAACAGCACTTTCGCCGAAAGAAATCTACTTCTCTCAGACCGTGAAACAGTGAAAAGAGAATGTATGAGTTTCTCAAGATTGGTAAGAGATAGAAACAAGAGAAAGTACACAGTGAATCATCTACCTAGAGAAGTTACAGAGGTTTACACAGAGAATTCCAAGTATAAGTACAAGAAAATAAGAGAGACTTAGAAAACTGGAAAACCTACATTGTTGATAGAGGTGGGAGTACTTAGCACTGTGAAAACAGCACTTTCGCCGAAAGAAATCTACTTCTCTAAGACCAGGAAACAGTGAAAAGAGAATGTATGAGTTTCTCAAGATTGGTAACAGATAGAAACAAGAGAAAGTACACAGTGATTCATCTACCTAGAGAAGTTACAGAGGTTTACACAGAAAATTCCAAGTTTAAGTACAAGAAAATAAGAGAGACTTAGAAAACTGGTAAAACCTACATTGTTGATAGAGTTGGGAGTACTTAGCACTGTGGAAACAGCAGTTTCGGCGAAAGAAATCAACTTATCTAAGAGCGGGAAACAGGCAACAGAGGATGTATGAGTTTCTCAAGATTGGTAACAGATAGAAACAAGAGAAAGTACACAGTGATTCATCTACCTAGAGAACTTACAGAGGTTTACAAAGAGAATTCCAAGTATAAGTACAAGAAAATAAGAGAGACTTAGAAAACTGGTAAAACCTACATTGTTGATAGAGTTGGGAGTACTTAGCACTGTGGAAACAGCACTTTCGCCGAAAGAAATCTACTTCTCTAAGACCGGGAAACAGTGAAGAGAGAATGTATGAGTTTATCAAGATTGGTAACAGATAGAAACAAAAGAAAGTACACAGTGATTCATCTACCTAGAGAAGTTACAGAGGTTTACACAGAGAATTCCAAGTATAAGTACAAGAAAATAAGAGAGACTTAGAAAACTGGAAAAACCTACATTGTTGATAGGGTTGGGAGTACTTAGCACTGTGGAAACAGCACTTTCGCCGAAAGAAGTCTACTTCTCTAAGACCGGGAAACAGTGAAAAGAGAATGTATGAGTTTCTCAAAATTGGTAACAGATAGAAACAAGAGAAAGTACACAGTGATTCATCTACCTAGAGAAGTTACAGAGTTTTACACAGAGAATTCCAAGTATAAGTACAAGAAAATAAGAGAGACTTAGAAAACTGGTAAAACCTACATTGTTGATAGAGTTGGGAGTACTTACAACTGTGAAAACAGCACTTTCGCCGAAAGAAATCTTCTTCTCTAAAACCGGGAAACAGGGAACAGAGAATGTATGAGTTTCTCAAGATTGGTAACAGATAGAAACAAGAGAAAGTACACAGTGATTCATCTACCTAGAGAACTTACAGAGGTTTACACAGAGAATTCCAAGTATAAGTACAAGAAAATGAGAGAGACTTAGAAAACTGGTAAAACCTACATTGTTCATAGAGTTGGTAGTACTTAGCACTGTGAAAACAGCACTTTCGCCGAAAGAAATCTACTTCTCTAAGACCGGGAAACTGTGAAAAGAGAATGTATGAGTTTCTGAAAATTGGTAACAGATAGAAACAAGAGAAAGTACACAGTGATTCATCTACCTAGAGAAGTTACAGAGGTTTACACAGAGAATTCCAAGTATAAGTACAAGAAAATAAGAGAGACTTAGAAAACTGGAAAAACCTACATTGTTGATAGAGTTGGGAGTACTTAGCACTGTGGAAATAGCACTTTCGCCGAAAGAAGTCTACTTCTCTAAGACCGGGAAACAGTGAAAAGAGAATGTATGAGTTTCTCAAAATTGGTAACAGATAGAAACAAGAGAAAGTATACAGTGATTCATCTACCTAGAGAAGTTACAGAGGTTTACACAGAGAATTCCAAGTATAAGTACAAGAAAATAAGAGAGACTTAGAAAACTGGTAAAACCTACATTGTTGATAGAGTTGGGAGTACTTACAACTGTGAAAACAGCACTTTCGCCGAAAGAAATCTTCTTCTCTAAAACCGGGAAACAGGGAACAGAGAATGTATGAGTTTCTCAAGATTGGTAACAGATAGAAACAGGAGAAAGTACACAGTGATTCATCTACCTAGAAAACTTACTGTGGTTTACACAGAGAATTCGAAGTATAAGTACAAGAAAATGAGAGAGACTTAGAAAACTGGTAAAACCTACATTGTTCATAGAGTTGGTGGTACTTAGCACTGTGAAAACAGCACTTTCGCCGAAAGAAATCTACTTCTCTAAGACCGGGAAACAGTGAAAAGAGAATGTATGATTTTCTCAAAATTGGTAACAGATAGAAACAAGAGAAAGTATACAGTGATTCATCTACCTAGAGAAGTTACAGAGGTTTACACAGAGAATTCCAAGTATAAGTACAAGAAAATAAGAGAGACTTAGAAAACTGGTAAAACCTACGTTGGTGATAGAGTTGGGAGTACTTAGCACTGTGAAAACAGCACTTTCGCAGAAAGAAATCTACTTCTCTAACATCGGGAAACAGGGAAGAGAGAATGGTTGAGTTTCTCAAGATTGGTAACAGATAGAAACAAGAGAAAGTACACAGTGATTCATCTACCTAAAGAAGTTACAGAGGTTTACACAGAGAATTCCAAGTATAAGTACAAGAAAATGAGAGAGACTTAGAAAACTGGTAAAACCTACATTGTTGATAGAGTTGGGAGTACTTAGCACTGTGAAAACAGCACTTTCGCAGAAAGAAATCTACTTCTGTAACACCAGGAAACAGGTAACAGAGAATGTATGAGTTTCTCAAGATTGGTAACAGATAGAAACAAGAGAAAGTACACAGTGATTCATCTACCTAGAGAACTTACAGAGGTTTACAAAGAGAATTCCAAGTATAAGTACATTAAAATAAGAGAGACTTAGAAAACTGGTAAAACCTACATTGTTGATAGAGTTGGGAGTACTTAGCACTGTGGAAACAGCACTTTCGCCGAAAGAAATCTACTTCTCTAAGACCGGGAAACAGTGAAAAGAGAATGTATGAGTTTATCAAGATTGGTAACAGATAGAAACAAAAGAAAGTACACAGTGATTCATCTACCTAGAGAAGTTACAGAGGTTTACACAGAGAATTCCAAGTATAAGTACAAGAAAATAAGAGAGACTTAGAAAACTGGAAAAACCTACATTGTTGATAGGGTTGGGAGTACTTAGCACTGTGGAAACAGCACTTTCGCCGAAAGAAGTCTACTTCTCTAAGACCGGGAAACAGTGAAAAGAGAATGTATGAGTTTCTCAAAATTGGTAACAGATAGAAACAAGAGAAAGTACACAGTGATTCATCTACCTAGAGAAGTTACAGAGTTTTACACAGAGAATTCCAAGTATAAGTACAAGAAAATAAGAGAGACTTAGAAAACTGGTAAAACCTACATTGTTGATAGAGTTGGGAGTACTTAGCACTGTGAAAACAGCACTTTCGCCGAAAGACATCTACTTCTCTAACACCGGGAAACAGTGAAAAGAGAATGTATGAGTTTCTCAAAATTGGTAACAGATAGAAACAAGAGAAAGTACACAGTGATTCATCTACCTAGAGAAGTTACAGAGGTTTACACAGAGAATTCCAAGTATAAGTACAAGAAAATAAGAGAGACTTAGAAAACTGGTAAAACCTACATTGTTGATAGACTTGGGAGAACTTAGCACTGTGAAAACAGCACTTTCGCCGAAAGAAATCTACTTCTCTAACACCAGGAAACAGGTAATAGAGAATCTATGAGTTTCTCAAGATTAGTAACAGATAGAAACAGAAGAAGTACACAGTGATTCATCTACCGAGAAAAGTTACAGAGGTTTACACAAAAAATTCCAAGTTTAAGTACAAGAAAATAAGAGAGACTTAGGAAACTGGTAAAACTTACATTGTTGATAGAGTTGGCAGTACTTAGCACTCTGAAAACAGCACTTTCGCAGAAAGAAATCTACTTCTCTAAGACCGGGAAACAGTGAAAAGAGAATGTATGAGTTTCTTATGATTTGTAACAGATAGAAAGAAGAGAAAGTACACAGTGATTCATCTACCTAGAGAAGTTACAGAGTTTTACACAGAGAATTCCAAGAATAAGTACAAGAAAATAAGAGAGACTTAGAAAACTGGTAAAACCTACATTGTTGATAGAGTTGGGAGTACTTAGCACTGTGAAAACAGCACTTTCGCAGAAAGAAATCTACTCTCTAACACCGGGAAACAGGGAAGAGAGAATGTATGAGTTTCTCAAGATTGGTAACAGATAGAAACAAGAGAAAGTACACAGTGATTCATCTACCTAGAGAAGTTACAGAGGTTTACACAGAAAATTCCAAGTATAAGTAAAAAAAGATAAGAGAGACTTAGAAAACTGGTAAAACTTACATGGTTGATTGAGTTGGGAGTACTTAGCACTGTGAAAACAGCACTTTCGCCGAATGAAATCTACTTCTCTAAGACCGGGAAACAGTTAAAAGGGAATGTATGAGTTTCTCAAGATTGGTAACAGATAGAAACAAGACAAAGTACACAGTGATTCATCTACCTAGAGAAGTTACAGAGGTTTACACAGAGAATTCCAAGTATAAGTACAAGAAAATAACAGAGACTTAGAAAACTGGTAAAACCTACATTGTTGATAGAGTTGGGAGTACTTGGCACTGTGAAAACAGCACTTTCGCAGAAAGAAATCTACTTCTCTAAGACCGGAAAACAGTGAACGGAGAATGTATGAGTTTCTCAAGATTGGTAACAGATAGAAACAAGAGAAAGTACACAGTGATTCATCTACCTAGAGAAGTTACAGAGGTTTAGACAGAGAATTCCAAGTATAAGTACAAGAAAATAAGAGAGACTTAGAAAACTGGTAAAACCTACATTGTTGATAGAGTTGGGAGTACTTAGCACTGTGAAAACAGCACTTTCGCCGAAAGAAGTCTACTTCTCTAAGACCGGGAAACCGTGAAAAGAGAATGTACGAGTTTCTCAAAATTGCTAACAGATAGAAACAAGAAAAAGTACACAGTGATTCATCTACCTAGAGAAGTTATAGAGGTTTTCACAGAGAATTCCAAGTATAAGTACAAGAAAATAAGAGAGACTTAGAAAACTGGTAAAACCTACATTGTTGATAGAGTTGGGAGTACTTAGCACTGTGAAAACAGCACTTTCGCTGAAAGAAATCTACGTCTCTAAGACCGGGAAACAGTGAAAAGAGAATGTATGAGTTTCTCAAAATTGGTAACAGATGGAAACAAGAGAAAGTACACAGTGATTCATCTACCTAGAGAAGTTACAGAGGTTTACACAGAGAATTCCAAGTATAAGTACAAGAAAATAACAGAGACTTAGAAAACTGGTAAAACCTACATTGTTGATAGTGTAGGCAGTACTTAGCACTGTGAAAACAGCACTTTTGCCGAAAGAAATCTACTTCTGTAAGACCGGGAAACAGTGAAAAGAGAATGTATGAGTTTCTCAAGATTGGTAACAGATAGAAACAAGAGAAAGTACACAGTGATTCATCTACCTAGAGAAGTTACAGAGGTTTACACAGAAAATTCCAAGTATAAGTAAAAGAAGATAAGAGAGACTTAGAAAAGTGGTAAAACTTACATTGTTGATTGAGTTGGGACTACTTAGCACTGTGAAAACCGCACTTTCGCCGAAAGAAATCTACTTCTCTAAGACCGGGAAACAGTGAAAAGAGAATCTATGAGTTTCTCAAGATTGGTAACAGATAGAAACAAGAGAAAGTACACAGCGATTCATCTACCTATAGAAGTTACAGAGGTTTACACAGAGAATTCCAAGGATAAGTACAAGAAAATAAGAGAGACTTAGAAAACTGGTAAAACCTACATTGTTGATAGAGTTGGGAGTACTTAGCACTGTGAAAACAGCACTTTCGCCGAAAGAAATCTACTTCTCTAAGACCGGGAAACAGTGAAAAGAGAATGTATGAGTTTCTCAAGATTGGTAACACATAGAAACAAGAGAAAGTACACAGTGATTCATCTACCTAGAGAAGTTACAGAGGTTTACACAGAAAATTCCAAGTATAAGTAAAAAAAGATAAGAGAGACTTAGAAAAGTCGTAAAACTTACATTGTTCATTGAGTTGGGAGTACTTAGCACTGTGAAAACAGCACTTTCGCCGAAAGAAATCTACTTCTCTCAGACCGTGAAACAGTGAAAAGAGAATGTATGAGTTTCTCAAGATTGGTAAGAGATAGAAACAAGAGAAAGTACACAGTGAATCATCTACCTAGAGAAGTTACAGAGGTTTACACAGAGAATTCCAAGTATAAGTACAAGAAAATAAGAGAGACTTAGAAAACTGGAAAACCTACATTGTTGATAGAGGTGGGAGTACTTAGCACTGTGAAAACAGCACTTTCGCCGAAAGAAATCTACTTCTCTAAGACCAGGAAACAGTGAAAAGAGAATGTATGAGTTTCTCAAGATTGGTAACAGATAGAAACAAGAGAAAGTACACAGTGATTCATCTACCTAGAGAAGTTACAGAGGTTTACACAGAAAATTCCAAGTTTAAGTACAAGAAAATAAGAGAGACTTAGAAAACTGGTAAAACTTACATTGTTGATTGAGTTGGGAGTACTTAGCACTGTGAAAACAGCACTTTCGCCGAAACAAATCTACTTCTCTAAGACCGGGAAACAGTGAAAAGAGAATGTATGAGTCTCTCAAGATTGGTAACAGATAGAAACAAGAGAAAGTACACAGTGATTCATCTACCTAGATAAGTTACAGAGGTTTACAGAGAGAATTCCAAGTATAAGTACAAGAAAATAAGAGAGGTTTAGGAAACTGGTAAAACCTACATTGTTGATAGAGTTGGGAGTACTTAGCACTGTGAAAACAGCACTTTCGCCGAAAGAAGTCTACTTCTCTAAGACCGGGAAACAGTGAAAAGAGAATGTACGAGTTTCTCAAAATTGCTAACAGATAGAAACAAGAAAAAGTACACAGTGATTCATCTACCTAGAGACGTTATAGAGGTTTACATAGAGAATTCCAAGTATAAGTACAAGAATATAAGAGAGACTTAGAAAACTGGTAAAACCTACATTGTTGATAGAGTTGGAAGTACTTAGCACTGTGAAAACAGCACTTTCGCCGAAACAAATCTACTTCTCTAAGACCGGGAAACAGTGAAAAGAGAATGTATGAGTTTCTCAAGATTAGTAACAGATACAAACAAAAGAAGTACACAGTGATTCATCTACCTAGAGAAGTTACAGAGGTTTACACAGAAAATTCCAAGTATAAATAAAAGAAGATAAGAGACACTTAGAAAAGTGGTAAAACTTACATTGTTGATTGAGTTGGGAGTACTTAGCACTGTGAAAACAGCACTTTCGCCGAAAGAAATCTACTTCTCTAAGACCGTGAAACAGTGAAAAGAGAATGTATGAGTTTCTCAAAATTGGTAACAGATAGAAACAAGAGAAAGTACACAGTGATTCATCTACCTAGAGAAGTTACTGAGGTTTACACAGAGAATTCCAAGTGTAAGTACAAGAAAATAAGAGAGACTTAGAAAACTGGTAAAACCTACATTGTTGATAGAGTTGACAGTACTTAGCACTGTGAAAACAGCACTTTCGCCGAAAGAAATCTACTTCTCTAACACCAAGAAACAGGTAACAGGGAATGTATGAGTTTCTCAAGATTAGTAACAGATAGAAACAAAAGAAGTACACAGTGATTCATCTACCTAGAAAGTTACAGAGGTTTACACAGAAAATTCCAAGTTCAAGTACAAGAAAATAAGAGAGACTTAGAAAACTGGTAAAACTTACATTGTTGATTGAGTTGGGAGTACTTAGCACTGTGAAAACAGCACTTTCGCCGAAAGAAATCTACTTCTCTCAGACCGGGAAACAGGGAAAAGAGAATGTATGAGTTTCTCAAGATTGGTAAGAGATAAAAACAGGAGAAAGTACACAGTGATTTATCTACCTAGAGAAGTTACAGAGGTTTACACAGAGAATTCCAAGTATAAGTACAAGAAAATAAGAGAGACTTAGAAAACTGGTAAAACCTACATTGTTGATAGTGTAGGGAGTACTTAGCACTGTGAAAACAGCACTTTTGCCGAAAGAAATCTACTTCTGTAAAACCGGGAAACAGTGAAAAGAGAATGTATGAGTTTCTCAAAATTGGTAACAGATGGAAACAAGAGAAAGTACACAGTGATTTATCTACCTAGAGAAGTTACAGAGGTTTACACAGAGAATTCCAAGTATAAGTACAAGAAAATAAGAGAGACTTAGAAAACTGGTAAAACCTACATTGTTGATAGAGTTGGGAGTACTTAGCACTGTGAAAACAGCACTTTCGCCGAAAGAAATCTACTTCTCTCAGACCGGGAAACAGGGAAAAGAGAATGTATGAGTTTCTCAAGATTGGTAACAGATAGAAACAAGAGAAAGTACACAGCGATTCATCTACCTATAGAAGTTACAGAGGTTTACACAGAGAATTCCAAGGATAAGTACAAGAAAATAAGAGAGACTTAGAAAACTGGTAAAACCTACATTGTTGATTGAGTTGGGAGTACTTAGCACTGTGAAAACAGCACTTTCGCCGAAAGAAATCTACTTCTCTCAGACCGGGAAACAGGGAAAAGACAATGTATGAGTTTCTCAAAATTGCTAACAGATAGAAACAGGAGAAAGTACACAGTGATTTATCTACCTAGAGAAGTTACAGAGGTTTACACAGAGAATTCCAAGTATAAGTACAAGAAAATAAGAGAGACTTAGAAAACTGGTAAAACCTACATTGTTGATAGAGTTGGGAGTACTTAGCAGTGTGAAAACAGCACTTTCGCTGAAAGAAATCTACGTCTCTAAGACCGGGAAACAGTGAAAAGAGAATGTATGAGTTTCTCAAAATTGGTAACAGATGGAAACAAGAGAAAGTACACAGTGATTCATCTACCTAGAGAAGTTACAGAGGTTTACACAGAGAATTCCAAGTATAAGTACAAGAAAATAACAGAGACTTAGAAAACTGGTAAAACCTACATTGTTGATAGTGTAGGGAGTACTTAGCACTGTGAAAACAGCACTTTTGCCGAAAGAAATCTACTTCTGTAAGACCGGGAAACAGTGAAAAGAGAATGTATGAGTTTCTCAAGATTGGTAACAGATAGAAACAAGAGAAAGTACACAGTGATTCATCTACCTAGAGAAGTTACAGAGGTTTACACAGAAAATTCCAAGTATAAGTAAAAGAAGATAAGAGAGACTTAGAAAAGTGGTAAAACTTACATTGTTGATTGAGTTGGGACTACTTAGCACTGTGAAAACCGCACTTTCGCCGAAAGAAATCTACTTCTCTAAGTCCGGGAAACAGTGAAAAGAGAATCTATGAGTTTCTCAAGATTGGTAACAGATAGAAACAAGAGAAAGTACACAGCGATTCATCTACCTATAGAAGTTACAGAGGTTTACACAGAGAATTCCAAGGATAAGTACAAGAAAATAAGAGAGACTTAGAAAACTGGTAAAACCTACATTGTTGATAGAGTTGGGAGTACTTAGCACTGTGAAAACAGCACTTTCGCCGAAAGAAATCTACTTCTCTAAGACCGGGAAACAGTGAAAAGAGAATGTATGAGTTTCTCAAGATTGGTAACAGATAGAAACAAGAGAAAGTACACAGTGATTCATCTACCTAGAGAAGTTACAGAGGTTTACACAGAAAATTCCAAGTATAAGTAAAAAAAGATAAGAGAGACTTAGAAAAGTCGTAAAACTTACATTGTTGATTGAGTTGGGAGTACTTAGCACTGTGAAAACAGCACTTTCGCCGAAAGAAATCTACTTCTCTCAGACCGTGAAACAGTGAAAAGAGAATGTATGAGTTTCTCAAGATTGGTAAGAGATAGAAACAAGAGAAAGTACACAGTGATTCATCTACCTAGAGAAGTTACAGAGGTTTACACAGAGAATTCCAAGTATAAGAACAAGAAAATAAGAGAGACTTAGAAAACTGGTAAAACCTACATTGTTGATAGAGTTGAGAGTACTTAGCACTGTGAAAACAGCACTTTCGCCGAAAGAAATCTACTTCTCTAAGACCGGGAAACAGTGAAAAGAGAATGTATGAGTTTCTCAAGATTGGTAACAGATAGAAACAAGAGAATGTACACAGTGATTCATCTACCTAGAGAAGTTACAGAGGATTACGCAGAGAATTCCAAATATAAGTACAAGAAAATAAGAGAGACTTAGAAAACTGGTAAAACCTACATTGTTGATAGAGTTGGGAGTAGTTAGCACTGTGAAAACAGCACTTTCGCCGAAAGAAATCTACTTCTCTAAGACTGGGAAACAGTGAACAGAGAATGTATGAGTTTCTCAAGATTGATAAGAGATAGAAACAAGAGAAAGTACACAGTGATCCATATACCTAGAGAAGTTACAGAGGTTTACACAGAGAATTCTAAGTATAAGTACAAGAAAGTAAGAGAGACTTAGAAAACTGGTAAAACCTACATTGTTGATAGAGTTGGGAGTACTTAGCCCTGTGAAAACAGCACTTTCGCCAAAGGAAATTTAGTTCTCTAAGTCCGTGAAACACTGAACAGAGAATGTATGAGTTCCTCAAGTTTGGTAACAGATAGAAACAAGCGAAAGTACACAGTGATTAATCTACCTAGAAAAGTTACAGGGGTTTACACAGAGAATTCCAAGGATAAGTACAAGAAAATAAGAGAGACTTAGAAAACTGGTAAAACCTACATTGTTGATAGAGTTGGGAGTACTTAGCACTGTGAAAACAGCACTTTCGCCAAAGGAAATTTAGTTCTCTAAGTGCGTAAAACAGTGAACAGAGAATGTATGAGTTTCTCAAGTTTGGTAACAGATAGAAACAAGCGAAGGTACACAGTGATTCATCTACCTAGAAATGCTACAAAGGTTTCCACAGAGAATTCCAAGGATAAGTACAAGAAAATAAGAGAGACTTAGAAAACTGGTAAAACCTACATTGTTCATAGAGTTGGGAGTACTTAGCACTGTGAAAACAGCACTTTCGCCGAAAGAAATTTAGTTCTCTAAGTCCGTGAAACAGTGAACAGGGAATGTATGAGTCTCTCAAGATTGGTAACAGATAGAAACAAGAGAAAGTACACAGTGATTCATCTACCTAGAAAAGTTACAGAGGTTTACACAGAGAAAACCAAGTATAAGTACAAGAAAATAAGAGAGACTTAGAAAACTGGTAAAACCTACATTGTTGATAGAGTTGGGAGTACTTAGCACTGTGAAAACAGGACTTTCGCAGAAATAAATCTACTTCTCTAAGACTGGGAAACAGTGAACAGAGAATGTATGAGTTTCTCAAGTTCGGTAACAGATAGAAACAAGAGAAAGTACACAGTGATTCATATACCTAGAGAAGTTACATAAGTTTACACAGAGAAGTACATGTGTAACTACAAGAAAATAAGAGAGACTTAGAAAACTGGTAAAACCTACATTGTGGATAGAGTTGGGAGTACTTAGCACTGTGAAAACAGCACTTTCACAGAAAGAAATCTACCTCTCTAAGACTCGGAAACAGTGAACAGAGAATGTATGAGTTTCTCAAGATTGGTAACAGATAGAAACTAGAGAAAGTACACAGTGATTCATCTATCTAGAGAAGTTACAGAAGTTTACAAAGAGAAGTACATGTATAAGTACAAGAAAATAAGAGAGACTTAGAAAACTGGTAAAACCCACATTGTGGATAGAGTTGGGAGTACTTAGCACTGTGAAAATAGCACTTTCGCCGAAAGAAATCTACTTCTCTAAGACTGGGAATCAGTGAACAGAGAATGTATGAGTTTCTCAAGATTGGTAACAAATAGAAACAAGAGAAAGTACGCAGTGATTCATCTACCTAGAAAATTACAGAGGTTTACACAGAGAATTCCAAGGATAAGTACAAGAAAATAAGAGAGACTTAGAAAACTGGTAAAACCTACATTGTTGATAGAGTTGGGAGTACTTAGCACTGTGAAAACAGCACTTTCGCCGAAGGAAATTTAGTTCTCTAAGTCCGTGAAACAGTGAACAGAGAATGTATGAGTTTCTCAAGTTTGGTAACAGATAGAAACAAGCGAAAGTACACAGTGATTCATCTACCTAGAAAAGTTACAGAGGTTTACACAGAGAATTCCAAGGATAAGTACAAGAAAATAAGAGAGACTTAGAAAACTGGTAAAACCTACATTGTTGATAGAGTTGGGAGTACTTAGCACTGTGAAAACAGCACTTTCGCCGAAGGAAATTTAGTTCTCTAAGTCCGTGAAACAGTGAACAGAGAATGTATGAGTTTTTCAAATTTGGTGACAGATAGAAACAAGCGAAAGTACACAGTGATTCATCTACCTAGAAGAGTTACAGAGGTTTACACAGAGAATTCCAAGGATAAGTACAAGAAAATAAGAGAGACTTAGAAAACTGGTAAAACCTACATTGTTGATAGAGTGGGGACTACTTAGCACTGTGAAAACAGCACTTTCGCCGAAGGAAATTTAGTTCTCTAAGTCCGTGAAACAGTGAACAGAGAATGTATGAGTTTCTCAAGTTTGGTAACAGATAGAAACAAGCGAAAGTACACAGTGATTCATCTACCTAGAAAAGTTACAGAGGTTTACACAGAGAATTCCAAGGATAAGTACAAGAAAATAAGACAGACTTAGAAAACTGGTAAAACCTACATTGTTGATAGAGTTGGGAGTACTTAGCACTGTGAAAACAGCACTTTCGCCGAAGGAAATTTAGTTCTCTAAGTCCGTGAAACAGTGAACAGAGAATGTATGAGTTTCTCAAGTTTGGTAACAGATAGAAACAAGCGAAAGTACACAGTGATTCATCTACCTAGAAAAGTTACAGAGGTTTACACAGAGAATTCCAAGGATAAGTACAAGAAAATAAGAGAGACTTAGAAAACTGGTAAAACCTACATTGTTGATAGAGTTGGGAGTACTTAGCACTGTGAAAACAGCACTTTCGCCAAAGGAAATTTAGTTCTCTAACTCCGTGAAACAGTGAACAGAGAATGTATGAGTTTCTCAAGTTTGGTAACAGATAGAAATAAGCGAAAGTACACAGTGATTCATCTACCTAGAAAAGTTACAGAGGTTTACACAGGGAATTCCAAGGATGAGTACAAGAAAACAAGAGAGACTTAGAAAACAGGTAAAACCTACATTGTTGATAGAGTTGGGAGTACTTAGCACTGTGAAAACAGCACTTTCATCGAAGGAAATTTAGTTCTCTAAGTCCGTGAAACAGTGAACAGAGAATGTATGAGTTTCTCAAATTTGGTAACACATAGAAACAAGCGAAAGTACACAGTGATTCATCTACCTAGAAAAGTTACAGAGGTTTACACAGAGAATTCCAAGGATAAGTACAAGAAAATAAGAGAGACTTAGAAAACTGGTAAAACCTAAATTGTTGATAGAGTTGGGAGTACTTAGTACTGTTTAAACAGCACTTTCGCCGAAAGAAATCTACTTCTCTAAGACCAGGAAACAGTGAAAAGAGAATGTATGAGTTTCTCAAGATTGGTAACAGGTAGAAACAAGAGAAAGTACACATTGATTAATCTACCGAGAGAAGTCACAGAGGTTTACACACAGAATTCCACATATAAGTACAAGAAAATAAGAGAGACTTAGAAAACTGGTAAAACCTACATTGTTGATATAGTTGGGAGTAGGTAGCACTGTGAAAACAGCACTTTCTCCGTAAGAAATCTACTTCTCTAACACCGGGAAACAGGGAACAGAGAATGTATGAGTTTCTCAAGATTAGTAACAGATAGAAACAAAAGAAGTACACAGTGATTCATCTACCTAGAGAAGTTACAGAGGTTTACACAGAAAATTCCAAGTTTAAGTACAAGAAAATAAGAGAGACTTAGAAAACTGGTAAAACTTACATTGTTGATTGAGTTGGGAGTACTTAGCACTGTGAATACAGCACTTTCGCCGAAAGAAATCTACTGCTCTAAGACAGGGATACAGTGAAAAGAGAATGTATGAGTTTCTCAAGATTGGTAACAGATAGAAACAAGAGGAAGTACACAGTGATTCATCTACCTAGAGAAGTTACAGAAGTTTACACAGAGAATTCCACGTATAAGTACAAGAAAATAATAGAGACTTAGAAAACTGGTAAAACCTACATTGTTGATAGAGTTGGGAGTACTTCGCACTGTGAAAACAGCACTTTCGCAGAAAGAAATCTACTCTCTAACACCGGGAAACAGGGAAGAGAGAATGTATGAGTTTCTCAAGATTGGTAAGAGATAGAAACAAGAGAAACTACACAGTGATTCATCTACCTAGATAAGTTACAGAGGTTTACACAGAGAATTCCAAGTAGAAGTACAAGAAAATAAGAGAGACTTAGAAAACTGGTAAAACCTACATTGTTGATAGAGTTGAGAGTACTTAGCACTGTGAAAACAGCACTTTCGCAGAAAGAAATCTACTTCTCTAAGACCGCGAAACAGTTAACAGAGAATGTATGAGTTTCTCAAGATTAGTAACAGATAGAAACAAAAGAAGTACACAGTGATTCATCTACCTAGAGAAGTTACAGAGGTTTACACAGAATATTCCAAGTATAAGTAAAAGAACATAAGAGACTTAGGAAACTGGTAAAACTTACATTGTTGATTTAGTTGGGAGTACTTAGCACTGTGAAAACAGCACTTTCACCGAAAGAAATCTACTTCTCTAAGACCGGGAAACAGTGAAAAGAGAATGTATGAGTTTCTCAAGATTGGTAACAGATACAAAAAAGAGAAAGTACACAGTGATTCCTCTACCTAGAGAAGTTACAGAGATTTACACAGAGAATTCCAAGTATAAGTACAAGAAAATAAGAGAGACTTAGAAAACTGGTAAAACCTACATTGTTCATAGAGTTGGGAGTACTTAGCACTGTGAAAACAGCACTTTCGCCGAAAGAAATCTACTTCTCTAAGACCGGGAAACAGTGAAAAGAGAATGTATGAGTTTCTCAAGATTGGTAACAGATAGAAACAAGAGAAAGTACACAGTGATTCATTTACCTAGAGAAGTTACAGAGGTTTACACAGAGAAGTCCACGTATAAGTACAAGAAAATAAGAGAGACTTAGAAAACTGGTAAAACCTACATTGTTGATAGAGTTGGGAGTACTTAGTACTGTTTAAACAGCACTTTCGCCGAAAGAAATCTACTTCTCTAAGACCAGGAAACAGTGAAAAGAGAATGTATGAGTTTCTGAAGATTGGTAACAAATAGAAACAAAAGAAAGTACACAGTGATTCATCTACCTAGAGAAGTTACAGAGGTTTACACAGAAAATTCCAAGTATAAGTAAAAGAAGATAAGAGAGACTTAGAAAACTGGTAAAACTTACACTGTTGATTGAGTTGGGAGTACTTAGCACTGTGCAAACAGCACTTTCGCCGAAGGAAATTTAGTTCTCTAAGTCCGTGAAACAGTGAACAGAGAATGTGTGAGTTTCTCAAGTTTGGTAACAGATAGAAACAAGCGAAAGTACACAGTGATTCATCTACCTAGAAAAGTTACAGAGGTTTAAACAGAGAATTCCAAGGATAAGTACAAGAAAATAAGAGAGACTTAGAAAACTGGTAAAACCTACATTGTTGATAGAGTTGGGAGTACTTAGCACTGTGAAAACAGCACTTTTGCCCTATGAAATTTAGTTCTCTAAGTCCCTGAAACAGTGAACAGAGAATGTATGAGTTTCTCAAGTTTGGTAACAGGTAGAAACAAGCGAAAGTACACAGTGATTCATCTACCTAGAAAATTACAGAGGTTTACACAGAGAATTCCAAGGATAAGTACAAGAAAATAAGAGAGACTTAGAAAACTGGTAAAACCTACATTGTTGATAGAGTTGGGAGTACTTATCACTGTGAAAACAGCACTTTCGCCGAAGGAAATTTAGTTCTCTAAATCCGTGAAACAGTGAACAGATAATGTATGAGTTTCTCAAGTTTGGTAACAGATAGAAACAAGCGAAAGTACACAGTGATTCATCTACCTAGAAAAGTTACAGAGGTTTACACAGAGAATTCCAAGGATAAGTACAAGAAAATAAGAGAGACTTAGAAAACTGGTAAAACCTACATTGTTAATAGAGTTGGGAGTACTTAGCACTGTGAAAACAGCACTTTCGCAGAAAGAAATGTACTTCTCTAACACTGGGAAACAGTGAACAGAGAATGTATGAGTTTCTCAAGATTGGTAACAGATAGAAACAAGAGAAAGTACACAGTGATTCATCTACCTAGAAAAGTTACAGAGGTTTACACAGAGAATTCCAAGTATAAGTTCAAGAAAATAAGAGAGACTTAGAAAACTGGTAAAACCTACAGTGTTGATAGAGCTGGGTGTACTTAGCACTGTGAAAACAGCGCTTTCGCAGAAAGAAATCTACTTCTCTAACACTGGGAAGCAGTGAACAGAGAATGTATGAGTTTCTGAAGATTGGTAACAGATAGAAACAAGAGAAAGTACACAGTGATTCATATACCTAGAGAAGTTACAGAGGTTTACACAGAGAATTCCAAGTATAACTACAAGAAAATAAGAGAGACTTAGAAAACTGGTAAAACCTACATTGTTGATAGAGTTGGGAGTACTTAGCACTGTGAAAACAGCACTTTTGCCGAAGGAAATTTAGTTCTCTAAGTCCCTGAAACAGTGAACAGAGAATGTATGAGTTTCTCAAGTTTGTTAACAGGTAGAAACAAGCGAAAGTACACAGTGATTCATCTACCTAGAAAATTACAGAGGTTTACACAGAGAATTCCAAGGATAAGTACAAGAAAATAAGAGAGACTTAGAAAACTGGTAAAACCTACATTGTTGATAGAGTTGGGAGTACTTATCACTGTGAAAACAGCACTTTCGCCGAAGGAAATTTAGTTCTGTAAAACCGTGAAACAGTGAACAGATAATGTATGAGTTTCTCAAGTTTGGTAACAGATAGAAACAAGCGAAAGTACACAGTGATTCATCTACCTAGAAAAGTTACAGAGGTTTACACAGAGAATTCCAAGGATAAGTACAAGAAAATAAGAGAGACTTAGAAAACTGGTAAAACCTACATTGTTCATAGAGTTGGGAGTACTTAGCACTGTGAAAACAGCACTTTCGCAGAAAGAAATGTACTTCTCTAACACTGGGAAACAGTGAACAGAGAATGTATGAGTTTCTCAAGATTGGTAACAGATAGAAACAAGAGAAAGTACACAGTGATTCATCTATCTAGAAGAGTTACAGAGGTTTACAAAGAGAATTCCAAGTATAAGTACAAGGAAATAAGAGAGACTTAGAAAACTGGTAAAACCTACATTGTTGATAGAGTTAGGAATACTTAGCACTGTGAAATCAGCACTTTCGCAGAAAGAAATCTACTTCTCTAAGACTGGGAAACAGTGAACAGAGAATGTATGAGTTTCTCAAGATTGGTAACAGATAGAAACAAGAGAAAGTACACAGAGATTCATCTACCTAGAGAAGTTACAGAGGTTTACACAGAGAAATCCAAGGATAAGTACAAGAAAATAAGAGAGACTTAGAAAACTGGTAAAACCTACATTGTTGATAGAGTTGGGAGTACTTAGCACTGTGAAAACAGCACTTTCGCCGAAGGAAATTTAGTTCTCTAAGTCCGTGAAACAGTGAACAGAGAATGTATGAGTTTCTCAAGTTTGGTAACAGATAGAAACAAGCGAAAGTACACAGTGGTTCATCTACCTAGAAAACTTACAGAGGTTTACACAGAGAATTCCAAGGATAAGTACAAGAAAATAAGACAGACTTAGAAAACTGGTAAAACCTATATTGTTGATAGAGTTGGGAGTACTTAGCACTGTGAAAACAGCACTTTCGCCGAAGGAAATTTAGTTCCCTAAGTCCGTGAAACAGTGAACAGAGAATGTATGAGTTTCTCAATTTTGGTAACAGATAGAAACAAGTGAAAGTACACAGTGATTCATCTACCTAGAAAAGTTACAGAGGTTTACACAGAGAACTCCAAGGATAAGTACAAGAAAATAAGAGAGACTTAGAAAACTGGTAAAACCTACATTGTTAATAGAGTTGGGAATATTTAGCACTGTGAAAACAGCACTTTCGCAGAAAGAAATCTACTTCTCTAACACTGGGAAACAGTGCACAGAGAATGTATGAGTTTCTCAAGATTGGTAACAGATAGAAACAAGAGAAAGTACACAGTGATTCATCTACCTAGAAAAGTTACAGAGGTTTACACAGAGAATTCCAAGTATAAGTTCAAGAAAATAAGAGAGACTTAGAAAACTGGTAAAACCTACAGTGTTGATAGAGCTGGGTGTACTTAGCACTGTGAAAACAGCACGTTCGCAGAAAGAAATCTACTTCTCTAACACTGGGAAGCAGTGAACAGAGAATGTATGAGTTTCTGAAGATTGGTAACAGATAGAAACAAGAGAAAGTACACAGTGATTCATATACCTAGAGAAGTTACAGAGGTTTACACAGAGAATTCCAAGTATAACTACAAGAAAATAAGAGAGACTTAGAAAACTGGTAAAACCTACATTGTTGATAGAGTTGGGAGTACTTAGCACTGTGAAAACAGCACTTTTGCCGAAGGAAATTTAGTTCTCTAAGTCCCTGAAACAGTGAACAGAGAATGTATGAGTTTCTCAAGTTTGTTAACAGGTAGAAACAAGCGAAAGTACACAGTGATTCATCTACCTAGAAAATTACAGAGGTTTACACAGAGAATTCCAAGGATAAGTACAAGAAAATAAGAGAGACTTAGAAAACTGGTAAAACCTACATTGTTGATAGAGTTGGGAGTACTTATCACTGTGAAAACAGCACTTTCGCCGCAGGAAATTTAGTTCTGTAAAACCGTGAAACAGTGAACAGATAATGTATGAGTTTCTCAAGTTTGGTAACAGATAGAAACAAGCGAAAGTACACAGTGATTCATCTACCTAGAAAAGTTACAGAGGTTTACACAGAGAATTCCAAGGATAAGTACAAGAAAATAAGAGAGACTTAGAAAACTGGTAAAACCTACATTGTTCATAGAGTTGGGAGTACTTAGCACTGTGAAAACAGCACTTTCGCAGAAAGAAATGTACTTCTCTAACACTGGGAAACAGTGAACAGAGAATGTATGAGTTTCTCAAGATTGGTAACAGATAGAAACAAGAGAAAGTACACAGTGATTCATCTATCTAGAAAAGTTACAGAGGTTTACAAAGAGAATTCCAAGTATAAGTACAAGGAAATAAGAGAGACTTAGAAAACTGGTAAAACCTACATTGTTGATAGAGTTAGGAATACTTAGCACTGTGAAATCAGCACTTTCGCAGAAAGAAATCTACTTCTCTAAGACTGGGAAACAGTGAACAGAGAATGTATGAGTTTCTCAAGATTGGTAACAGATAGAAACAAGAGAAAGTACACAGAGATTCATCTACCTAGAGAAGTTACAGAGGTTTACACAGAGAAATCCAAGGATAAGTACAAGAAAATAAGAGAGACTTAGAAAACTGGTAAAACCTACATTGTTGATAGAGTTGGGAGTACTTAGCACTGTGAAAACAGCACTTTCGCCGAAGGAAATTTAGTTCTCTAAGTCCGTGAAACAGTGAACAGAGAATGTATGAGTTTCTCAAGTTTGGTAACAGATAGAAACAAGCGAAAGTACACAGTGATTCATCTACCTAGAAAACTTACAGAGGTTTACACAGAGAATTCCAAGGATAAGTACAAGAAAATAAGACAGACTTAGAAAACTGGTAAAACCTATATTGTTGATAGAGTTGGGAGTACTTAGCACTGTGAAAACAGCACTTTCGCCGAAGGAAATTTAGTTCTCTAAGTCCGTGAAACAGTGAACAGAGAATGTATGAGTTTCTCAAGTTTGGTAACAGATAGAAACAAGCGAAAGTACACAGTGATTCATCTACCTAGAAAAGTTACAGAGGTTTACACAGAGAATTCCAAGGATAAGTACAAGAAAATAAGAGAGACTTAGAAAACTGGTAAAACCTACATTGTTGATAGAGTTGGGAGTACTTAGCACTGTGAAAACAGCACTTTCGCCGAAGGAAATTTAGTTCTCTAAGTCCGTGAAACAGTGAACAGAGAATGTATGAGTTTCTCAAGTTTGGTAACAGATAGAAACAAGTGAAAGTACACAGTGATTCATCTACCTAGAAAAGTTACAGAGGTTTACACAGAGAACTCCAAGGATAAGTACAAGAAAATAAGAGAGACTTAGAAAACTGGTAAAACCTACATTGTTTATAGAGTTGTGAATACTTAGCACTGTGAAAACAGCACTTTCGCAGAAAGAAATCTACTTCTCTAACACTGGGAAACAGTGAACAGAGAATGTATGAGTTTCTCAAGATTGGTAACAGATAGAAACAAGAGAAAGTACACAGTGATTCATCTACCTAGAAAAGTTACAGAGGTTTACACAGAGAATTCCAAGTATAAGTTCAAGAAAATAAGAGAGACTTAGAAAACTGGTAAAACCTACATTGTTGATAGAGCTGGGTGTACTTAGCACTGTGAAAACAGCACGTTCGCAGAAAGAAATTTACTTCTCTAACACTGGGAAGCAGTGAACAGAGAATGTATGAGTTTCTGAAGATTGGTAACAGATAGAAACAAGAGAAAGTACACAGTGATTCATATACCTAGAGAAGTTACAGAGGTTTACACAGAGAATTCCAAGTACAACTACAAGAAAATAAGAGAGATTTAGAAAACTGGTAAAACCTACATTGTTGATAGAGTTGGGAGTACTTAGCACTGTGAAAACAGCACTTTCTCCAACAGAAATTTAGTTCTCTAAGTCCGTGAAACAGTGAATAGAGAATTTATGAGTTTCTCAAGATTGGTAACAGATAGAAACAAGAGAAAGTACACAGTGATTCATCTACCTAGAAAAGTTACAGAGGTTTACACAGAGAATTCCAAGGATAAGTACAAGAAAATAAGAGAGACTTAGAAAACTGGTAAAACCTACATTGTTGATAGAGTTGGGAGTACTTAGCACTGTGAAAACAGCACTTTCGCCAAAGGAAATTTAGTTCTCTAAGTCCGGGAAACAGTGAACAGAGAATGTATGAGTTTCTCAATTTTGGTAACAGATAGAAACAAGTGAAAGTACACAGTGATTCATCTACCTAGAAAAGTTACAGAGGTTTACACAGAGAACTCCAAGGATAAGTACAAGAAAATAAGAGAGACTTAGAAAACTGGTAAAACCTACATTGTTAATAGAGTTGGGAATATTTAGCACTGTGAAAACAGCACTTTCGCAGAAAGAAATCTACTTCTCTAACACTGGGAAACAGTGAACAGAGAATGTATGAGTTTCTCAAGATTGGTAACAGATAGAAACAAGAGAAAGTACACAGTGATTCATCTACCTAGAAAAGTTACAGAGGTTTACACAGAGAATTCCAAGTATAAGTTCAAGAAAATAAGAGAGACTTAGAAAACTGGTAAAACCTACAGTGTTGATAGAGCTGGGTGTACTTAGCACTGTGAAAACAGCACGTTCGCAGAAAGAAATCTACTTCTCTAACACTGGGAAGCAGTGAACAGAGAATGTATGAGTTTCTGAAGATTGGTAACAGATAGAAACAAGAGAAAGTACACAGTGATTCATATACCTAGAGAAGTTACAGAGGTTTACACAGAGAATTCCAAGTATAACTACAAGAAAATAAGAGAGACTTAGAAAACTGGTAAAACCTACATTGTTGATAGAGTTGGGAGTACTTAGCACTGTGAAAACAGCACTTTTGCCGAAGGAAATTTAGTTCTCTAAGTCCCTGAAACAGTGAACAGAGAATGTATGAGTTTCTCAAGTTTGTTAACAGGTAGAAACAAGCGAAAGTACACAGTGATTCATCTACCTAGAAAATTACAGAGGTTTACACAGAGAATTCCAAGGATAAGTACAAGAAAATAAGAGAGACTTAGAAAACTGGTAAAACCTACATTGTTGATAGAGTTGGGAGTACTTATCACTGTGAAAACAGCACTTTCGCCGAAGGAAATTTAGTTCTGTAAAACCGTGAAACAGTGAACAGATAATGTATGAGTTTCTCAAGTTTGGTAACAGATAGAAACAAGCGAAAGTACACAGTGATTCATCTACCTAGAAAAGTTACAGAGGTTTACACAGAGAATTCCAAGGATAAGTACAAGAAAATAAGAGAGACTTAGAAAACTGGTAAAACCTACATTGTTCATAGAGTTGGGAGTACTTAGCACTGTGAAAACAGCACTTTCGCAGAAAGAAATGTACTTCTCTAACACTGGGAAACAGTGAACAGAGAATGTATGAGTTTCTCAAGATTGGTAACAGATAGAAACAAGAGAAAGTACACAGAGATTCATCTACCTAGAGAAGTTACAGAGGTTTACACAGAGAAATCCAAGGATAAGTACAAGAAAATAAGAGAGACTTAGAAAACTGGTAAAACCTACATTGTTGATAGAGTTGGGAGTACTTAGCACTGTGAAAACAGCACTTTCGCCGAAGGAAATTTAGTTCTCTAAGTCCGTGAAACAGTGAACAGAGAATGTATGAGTTTCTCAAGTTTGGTAACAGATAGAAACAAGCGAAAGTACACAGTGATTCATCTACCTAGAAAACTTACAGAGGTTTACACAGAGAATTCCAAGGATAAGTACAAGAAAATAAGACAGACTTAGAAAACTGGTAAAACCTATATTGTTGATAGAGTTGGGAGTACTTAGCACTGTGAAAACAGCACTTTCGGCGAAGGAAATTTAGTTCTCTAAGTCCGTGAAACAGTGAACAGAGAATGTATGAGTTTCTCAAGTTTGGTAACAGATAGAAACAAGCGAAAGTACACAGTGATTCATCTACCTAGAAAAGTTACAGAGGTTTACACAGAGAATTCCAAGGATAAGTACAAGAAAATAAGAGAGACCTAGAAAACTGGTAAAACCTACATTGTTGATAGAGTTGGGAGTACTTAGCACTGTGAAAACAGCACTTTCGCCGAAGGAAATTTAGTTCTCTAAGTCCGTGAAACAGTGAACAGAGAATGTATGAGTTTCTCAAGTTTGGTAACAGATAGAAACAAGTGAAAGTACACAGTGATTCATCTACCTAGAAAAGTTACAGAGGTTTACACAGAGAACTCCAAGGATAAGTACAAGAAAATAAGAGAGACTTAGAAAACTGGTAAAACCTACATTGTTTATAGAGTTGGGAATACTTAGCACTGTGAAAACAGCACTTTCGCAGAAAGAAATCTACTTCTCTAACACTGGGAAACAGTGAACAGAGAATGTATGAGTTTCTCAAGATTGGTAACAGATAGAAACAAGAGAAAGTACACAGTGATTCATCTACCTAGAAAAGTTACAGAGGTTTACACAGAGAATTCCAAGTATAAGTTCAAGAAAATAAGAGAGACTTAGAAAACTGGTAAAACCTACATTGTTGATAGAGCTGGGTGTACTTAGCACTGTGAAAACAGCACGTTCGCAGAAAGAAATCTACTTCTCTAACACTGGGAAGCAGTGAACAGAGAATGTATGAGTTTCTGAAGATTGGTAACAGATAGAAACAAGAGAAAGTACACAGTGATTCATATACCTAGAGAAGTTACAGAGGTTTACACAGAGAATTCCAAGTACAACTACAAGAAAATAAGAGAGATTTAGAAAACTGGTAAAACCTACATTGTTGATAGAGTTGGGAGTACTTAGCACTGTGAAAACAGCACTTTCTCCAACAGAAATTTAGTTCTCTAAGTCCGTGAAACAGTGAATAGAGAATTTATGAGTTTCTCAAGATTGGTAACAGATAGAAACAAGAGAAAGTACACAGTGATTCATCTACCTAGAAAAGTTACAGAGGTTTACACAGAGAATTCCAAGGATAAGTACAAGAAAATAAGAGAGACTTAGAAAACTGGTAAAACCTACATTGTTGATAGAGTTGGGAGTACTTAGCACTGTGAAAACAGCACTTTCGCCAAAGGAAATTTAGTTCTCTAAGTCCGGGAAACAGTGAACTGAGAATGTATGAGTTTCTCAAGTTTGGTAACAGATAGAAACAAGCGAAAGTACACAGTGATTCATCTACCTAGAAAAGTTACAGAGGTTTACACAGAGAATTCCAAGGATAAGTACAAGAAAATAAGAGAGACTTAGAAAACTGGTAAAACCTACATTGTTGATAGAGTTGGGAGTACTTAGCACTGTGAAAACAGCACTTTCGCCAAAGGAAATTTAGTTCTCTAAGTCCGTGAAACAGTGAACAGAGAATGTATGAGTTTCTCAAGTTTGGAAACAGATAGAAACAAGCGAAAGTACACAGTGATTCATCTACCTAGAAAAGTTACAGAGGTTTACACAGAGAATTCCAAGGATAAGTACAAGAAAACAAGAGAGACTTAGAAAACAGGTAAAACCTACATTGTTGATACAGTTGGGAGTACTTAGCACTGTGAAAACAGCACTTTCATCGAAGGAAATTTAGTTCTCTAAGTCCGTGAAACAGTGAACAGAGAATGTATGAGTTTCTCAAGTTTGGTAACACACAGAAACAAGCGAAAGTACACAGTGATTCATCTACCTAGAAAAGTTACAGAGGTTTACACAGAGAATTCCAAGGATAAGTACAAGAAAATAAGAGAGACTTAGAAAACTGGTAAAACCTAAATTGTTGATAGAGTTGGGAGTACTTAGTACCGTTTAAACAGCACTTTCGCCGAAAGAAATCTACTTCTCTAAGACCAAGAAACAGTGAAAAGAGAATGTATGAGTTTCTCAAGATTGGTAACAAATAGAAACAAAAGAAAGTACACAGTGATTCATCTACCTAGAGAAGTTACAGAGGTTTACACAGAAAATTCCAAGTATAAGTAAAAGAAGATAAGAGAGACTTAGAAAACTGGTAAAACTTACATTGTTGACTGAGTTGGGAGTAGTTAGCCCTGTGAAAACAGCACTTTCGCCGAAAGAAATCTACTTCTCTAAGACCGTGAAACAGTGAAAAGAGAATGTATGAGTTTCTCAAGATTGGTAACAGGTAGAAACAAGAGAAAGTACACATTGATTCATCTACCTAGAGAAGTTACAGAGGTTTACACAGAGAATTCCAAGTATAAGTACAAGAAAATAAGAGAGACTTAGAAAACTGGTAAAACCTACATTGTTGATAGAGTTGGGAGTACTTAGCACTGTGAAAATAGCACTTTCGCCGAAAGAAATCTACTTCTCTAAGACCGGGAAACAGTGAAAAGAGAATGTATGAGTTTCTCAAGATTGGTAACAGATAGAAACAAGAGAAAGAACACAGTGATTCATCTACCTAGAGAAGTTACAGAGGCTTACACAGAGAATTCCAAGTATAAGTACAAGAAAATAAGAGAGACTTAGAAAACTGGTAAAACCTACATTGTGGATAGAGTTGGGAGTACTTAGTACTGTTTAAACAGCACTTTCGCCGAAAGAAATCTACTTCTCTAAGACCAGGAAACAGTGAAGAGAGAATGTATGAGTTTCTCAAGATTGGTATCAGATAGAAACAAAAGAAAGTACACAGTGATTCATCTACCTGGAGAAGTTACAGAGGTTTACACAGAAAATTCCAAGTATAAGTAAAAGAAGATAAGAGAGACTTAGAAAACTGGTAAAACTTACATTGTTGATTGAGTTGGCAGTACTTAGCACTGTGAAAACAGCACTTTCGCCGAAAGAAATCTACTTCTCTAACACCGGGAAACAGGGAACAGAGAATGTATGAGTTTCTCAAGATTGGTAACAGATAGAAACAAGAGAAAGTACACAGTGATTCATCTACCTAGAGAAGTTACAGAGGTTTACACAGAGAATTCCAAGTATAAGTACAAGAAAATGAGAGAGACTTAGAAAACTGGTAAAACCTACGTTGGTGATAGAGTTGGTAGTACTTAGCACTGTGAAAACAGCACTTTTGCCGAAAGAAATCTACTTCTCTAAGACCGGGAAACAGTGAAAAGAGAATGTATGAGTTTCTCAAGATTGGTAACGATAGAAACAAGAGAAAGTACACAGTGATTCATCTACCTAGAGAAGTTACAGAGGTGTACACAGAGAATTCCAAGTATAAGTACAAGAAAATAAGAGAGAGTTAGAAAACTGGTAAAACCTACATTGTTGATAGAGTTGGGAGTACTTAGCACTGTGAAAACAGCACTTTCGCCGAAAGAAGTCTACTTCTCTAAGACCGGGAAACAGTGAAAAGAGAATGTACGAGTTTCTCAAAATTGGTAACAGATAGAAACAAGAGAAAGTACACAGTGATTCATCTACCTAGAGAAGTTATAGAGGTTTACACAGAGAATTCCAAGTATAAGTACAAGAATATAAGAGAGACTTAGAAAACTGGTAAAACCTACATTGTTGATAGAGTTGGGAGTACTTAGCACTGTGAAAACAGCACTTTCGCCGAAGGAAATTTAGTTCTCTAAGTCCGGGAAACAGTGAACAGAGAATGTATGAGTTTCTCAAGTTTGGTAACAGATAGAAACAAGCGAAAGTACACAGTGATTCATCTAACTAGAAAAGTTACAGAGGTTTACACAGAGAATTCCAAGTATAAGTACAAGAAAATAAGAGAGACTTAGAAAACTGGGAAAACCTAAATTGTTGATAGAGGTGGGAGTACTTAGTACTGTTTAAACAGCACTTTCGCTGAAAGAAATCTACTTCTCTAAGACCAGGAAACAGTGAAAAGAGAATGTATGAGTTTCTCAAGATTGGTAACAGGTAGAAACAAGAGAAAGTACACATTGATTCATCTACCTAGAGAAGTTACAGTGGTTTACACAGAGAATTCCAAGTATAAGTAAAAGAAGATAAGAGAGACTTAGAAAACTGATAAAACTTACATTGTTGATTCAGTTGGGAGTACTTAGCACTGTGAAAACAGCACTTTCGCCGAAAGAAATCTACTTCTCTAAGACCGTGAAACAGTGAAAAGAGAATGTATGAGTTTCTCAAGATTGGTAACAGGTAGAAACAAGAGAAAGTACACATTGATTCATCTACCTAGAGAAGTTACAGAGGTTTACACAGAGAATTCCAAGTATAACTACAAGAAAAAAAGAGAGACTTAGAAAACTGGTAAAACCTACATCGTTGATAGAGATGGGAATATTTAGCACTGTGAAAACAGCACTTTCGCAGAAAGTAATCTACTTCTCTAACACCGGGAAACAGGGAACAGAGAATGTATGAGTTTCTCAAGATTGGTAACAGATAGAAACAACAGAAAGTACACAGTGATTCATCTACCTAGAGAACTTACAGAGGTTTACACAGAGAATTCCAAGTATAAGTACAAGAAAATGAGAGAGACTTAGAAAACTGGTAAAACCTACATTGTTGATAGAGTTGGGAGTACTTAGCACTGTGAAAACAGCACTTTCGCCGAAAGAAATCTACTTCTCTAAGACCGGGAAACAGTGAAAAGAGAATGTATGAGTTTCTCAAGATTGGTAACAGATAGAAACAAGAGAAAGTACACAGTGATTCATCTACCGAGAGAAGTCACAGAGGTTTACACAGAGAATTCCAAATATAAGTACAAGAAAATCAGAGAGACTTAGAAAACTGGTAAAACCTACATTGTTGATAGAGTTGGGAGTAGTTAGCACTGTGAAAACAGCACTTTCGCAGAAAGAAATCTACTTCTCTAAGGCCGCGAAACAGTTAAAAGAGAATGTATGAGTTTCTCAAGATTAGTAACAGATATAAACAAAGAAGTACACAGTGATTCATCTACCTAGAGAAGTTACAGAGGTTTACACAGAAAATTCCAAGTATAAGTAAAAGAAGATAAGAGAGACTTGGGAAACTGGTAAAACTTACATTGTTGATTGAGTTGGGAATACTTAGCACTGTGAAAACAGCACTTTCGCAGAAAGAAATTTACTTCTCTAACACCAGGAAACAGGGAAAAGAGAATGTATGAGTTTGTGAAGATTGGTAACAGATACAAACAAGAGAAAGTACACAGTGATTCATCTACCTAGAGAAGTTACAGAGGTTTACACAGAAAATTCCAAGTATAAGTAAAACAAGATAAGAGAGACTTAGAAAACTGGTAAAACTTACATTGTTGATTCAGTTGGGAGTACTTAGCACTGTGAAAACAGCACTTTCGCCAAAAGAAATCTACTTCTCTAAGACCGTGAAACAGTGAAAAGAGAATGTATAAGTTTCTCAAGATTGGTAACAGATAGAAACAAGAGAAAGTACACATTGATTCATCTACCTAGAGAAGTTACAGAGGTTTACACAGAGAATTCCAAGTATAAGTACAAGAAAATAAGAGAGACTTAGAAAAATGGTAAAACCTACATCGTTGATAGAGTTGGGAGTACTTAGCACTGTGAAAACAGCACTTTCGCAGAAAGAAATCTACTTCTCTAACACCGGGAAACAGGGAACAGAGAATGTATGAGTTTCTCAAGATTGGTAACAGATAGAAACAAGAGAAAGTACACACTGATTCATCTACCTAGAGAACTTACAGAGGTTTACACAGAGAATTCCAAGTATAAGTACAAGAAAATGAGAGAGACTTAGAAAACTGGTAAAACCTACATTGTTGATAGAGTTGGGAGTACTTAGCACTGTGAAAACAGCACTTTCGCCGAAAGAAATCTACTTCTCTAACACCGGGAAACAGGTAACAGAGAATGTATGAGTTTCTCAAGATTAGTAACAGATAGAAACAAAAGAAGTACACAGTGATTCATCTACCTAGAGAAGTTACAGAGGTTTACACAGAAAATTCCAAGTTTAAGTACAAGAAAATAAGAGAGACTTAGAAAACTGGTAAAACCTACATTGTTGATAGAGTTGGGAGTACTTCCCACTGTGAAAAAAGCACTTTCGCCGAAACAAATCTACTTCTCTAAGACCGGGAAACAGTTAACAGAGAATGTATGAGTTTTTAAGATTAGTAACAGATAGAAACAAAAGTAGTACACAGTGATTCATCTATCTAGAGAAGTTACAGAGGTTTACACAGAAAATTCCAAGTATAAGTAAAAGAAGATAAGAGAGACTTGGGAAACTGGTAAAACTTACATTGTTGATTGAGTTGGGAGTACTTAGCACTGTGAAAACAGCACTTTTGCCGAAATAAATCTACTTCACTAAGACCGGGAAACAGTGAAAAGAGAATGTATGAGTTTCTCCAGATTGGTAACAGATAGAAAAAAGAGAAAGTACACAGTGATTCATCTACCTAGAGAAGTTACAGAGGTTTACACAGAAAATTCCAAGTATAAGTAAAAGAAGATAAGAGAGACTTAGAAAAGTGGTAAAACTTACATTGTTGATTGAGTTAGGAGTACTTAGCACTGTGAAAACAGCACTTTCGCCGAAAGAAATCTACTTCTCTAAGACCGTGAAACAGTGAAAAGAGAATGTATGAGTTTCTCAAGATTGGTAACAGATAGAAAGAAGAGAAAGTACACAGTGATTCATCTACCTAGAGAAGTTACAGAGGTTTACACAGAGAAATCCAAGTATAAGTACAAGAAAATAATAGAGACTTAGAAAACTGGTAAAACCTACATTGTTGATAGAGTTGGGAGTACTTAGTACTGTTTAAACAGCACTTTCGCCAAAAGAAATCTACTTCTCTAAGACCAGGAAACAGTGAAAAGAGAATGTATGAGTTTCTCAAGATTGGTAACAGATAGAAACAAAAGAAAGTACACAGTGATTCATCTACCTAGAGAAGTTACAGAGGTTTACACAGAAAATTCCAAGTATAAGTAAAAGAATATAAGAGAGACTTAGAAAACTGGTAAAACTTACATTGTTGATTGAGTTGGGAGTACTTAGCACTGTGAAAACAGCACTTTCTCCGAAAGAAATCTACTTCTCTAACACCGGGAAACAGGTAACAGAGAATGTATGAGTTTCTCAAGATTAGTAACAGATAGAAACAAAAGAAGTACACAGTGATTCATCTACCTAGAGAAGTTATAGAGGTTTACACAGAAAATTCCAAGTTTAAGTACAAGAAAATAAGAGAGACTTAGAAAACTGGTAAAACTTACATTGTTGATTGAGTTGGGAGTACTTAGCACTGTGAAAACAGCACTTTCGCCGAAAGAAATCTACTGCTCTAAGACCGGGATACAGTGAAAAGAGAATGTATGAGTTTCTGAAGATTGGTAACAGATAGAAACAAGAGAAACTACACAGTGATTCATCTACCTAGAGAAGTTACAGAAGTTTACACAGAGAATTCCAAGTATAACTACAAGAAAATAAGAGAGACTTAGAAAACTGGTAAAACCTACATTGTTGATAGAGTTGAGAGTACTTAGCACTGTGAAAACAGCACTTTCGCCGAAAGAAATCTACTTCTCTAACACCAGGAAACAGGTAACAGAGAATGTATGAGTTTCTCAAGATTACTAAAAGATAGAAACAAAAGAAGTACACAGTGATTCATCTACCGAGAAAAGTTACAGAGGTTTACACAGAAAATTCCAAGTTTAAGTACAAGAAAATAAGAGAGACTTAGAAAACTGGTAAAACTTACATTGTTGATTGAGTTAGGAGTACTTAGCACTGTGAAAACAGCACTTTCGCCGAAAGAAATCTATTTCTCTAAGACCGGGAAACAGTGAAAAGAGAATGTATGAGTTTCTCAAGATTGGTAACAGATAGAAACAAGAGAAAGTACACAGTAATTCATCTACCTAGAAAAGTTACAGAGTTTTACACAGAGAATTCCAAGTATAAGTAGAAGAAAATAAGAGAGATTTAGAAAACTGGTAAAACCTACATTGTTGATGGAGTTGGGAGTACTTAGCACTGTGAAAACAGCACTTTCGCCGAAAGAAATCTACTTCTCTAAGACCGGGATACAGTGAAAAGAGAATGTATGAGTTTCTCAAGATTGGTAACAGATAGAAACAAGAGAAAGTACACAGTGATTCATCTACCTAGAGAACTTACAGAGGTTTACACAGAGAATTCCAAGTATAAGTACAAGAAAATAAGAGAGACTTAGAAAACTGGTAAAACCTACATTGTTGGTAGAGTTGGGAGTACTTAGCACTGTGAAAACAGCACTTTCGCAGAAAGAAATTTACTTCTCTAACACCAGGAAACAGGGAAAAGAGAATGTATGAGTTTGTGAAGATTGGTAACAGATACAAACAAAAGAAAGTACACACTGATTCATCTACCTAGAGAAGTTACAGAGGTTTACACAGAAAATTCCAATTATAAGTAAAAGAAGATAAGAGAGACTTAGAAAACTGGTAAAACTTACATTGTTGATTGAGTTGGGAGTACTTAGCACTGTGAAAACAGCACTTTCGCCAAAAGAAATCTACTTCTCTAAGACCGTGAAACAGTGAAAAGAGAATGTATGAGTTTCTCAAGATTGGTAACAGATAGAAACAAGAGAAAGTACACGTTGATTCATCTACCTAGAGAAGTTACAGAGGTTTACACAGAGAATTCCAAGTATAAGTACAAGAAAATAAGAGAGACTTAGAAAAATGGTAAAACGTACATCGTTGATAGAGTTGGGAGTACTTAGCACTGTGAAAACAGCACTTTCGCCGAAAGAAATCTACTTCTCTAAGACCGTGAAACAGTGAAAAGAGAATGTATGAGTTTCTCAAGATTGGTAACAGATAGAAAGAAGAGAAAGTACACAGTGATTCATCTACCTAGAGAAGTTACAGAGGTTTACACAGAGAAATCCAAGTATAAGTACAAGAAAATAATAGAGACTTAGAAAACTGGTAAAACCTACATTGTTGATAGAGTTGGGAGTACTTAGTACTGTTTAAACAGCACTTTCGCCAAAAGAAATCTACTTCTCTAAGACCAGGAAACAGTGAAAAGAGAATGTATGAGTTTCTCAAGATTGGTAACAGATAGAAACAAAAGAAAGTACACAGTGATTCATCTACCTAGAGAAGTTACAGAGGTTTACACAGAAAATTCCAAGTATAAGTAAAAGAATATAAGAGAGACTTAGAAAACTGGTAAAACTTACATTGTTGATTGAGTTGGGAGTACTTAGCACTGTGAAAACAGCACTTTCTCCGAAAGAAATCTACTTCTCTAACACCGGGAAACAGGTAACAGAGAATGTATGAGTTTCTCAAGATTAGTAACAGATAGAAACAAAAGAAGTACACAGTGATTCATCTACCTAGAGAAGTTATAGAGGTTTACACAGAAAATTCCAAGTTTAAGTACAAGAAAATAAGAGAGACTTAGAAAACTGGTAAAACTTACATTGTTGATTGAGTTGGGAGTACTTAGCACTGTGAAAACAGCACTTTCGCCGAAAGAAATCTACTGCTCTAAGACCGGGATACAGTGAAAAGAGAATGTATGAGTTTCTGAAGATTGGTAACAGATAGAAACAAGAGAAACTACACAGTGATTCATCTACCTAGAGAAGTTACAGAAGTTTACACAGAGAATTCCAAGTATAACTACAAGAAAATAAGAGAGACTTAGAAAACTGGTAAAACCTACATTGTTGATAGAGTTGAGAGTACTTAGCACTGTGAAAACAGCACTTTCGCCGAAAGAAATCTACTTCTCTAACACCAGGAAACAGGTAACAGAGAATGTATGAGTTTCTCAAGATTACTAAAAGATAGAAACAAAAGAAGTACACAGTGATTCATCTACCGAGAAAAGTTACAGAGGTTTACACAGAAAATTCCAAGTTTAAGTACAAGAAAATAAGAGAGACTTAGAAAACTGGTAAAACTTACATTGTTGATTGAGTTAGGAGTACTTAGCACTGTGAAAACAGCACTTTCGCCGAAAGAAATCTATTTCTCTAAGACCGGGAAACAGTGAAAAGAGAATGTATGAGTTTCTCAAGATTGGTAACAGATAGAAACAAGAGAAAGTACACAGTAATTCATCTACCTAGAAAAGTTACAGAGTTTTACACAGAGAATTCCAAGTATAAGTAGAAGAAAATAAGAGAGATTTAGAAAACTGGTAAAACCTACATTGTTGATGGAGTTGGGAGTACTTAGCACTGTGAAAACAGCACTTTCGCCGAAAGAAATCTACTTCTCTAAGACCGGGATACAGTGAAAAGAGAATGTATGAGTTTCTCAAGATTGGTAACAGATAGAAACAAGAGAAAGTACACAGTGATTCATCTACCTAGAGAACTTACAGAGGTTTACACAGAGAATTCCAAGTATAAGTACAAGAAAATAAGAGAGACTTAGAAAACTGGTAAAACCTACATTGTTGGTAGAGTTGGGAGTACTTAGCACTGTGAAAACAGCACTTTCGCAGAAAGAAATTTACTTCTCTAACACCAGGAAACAGGGAAAAGAGAATGTATGAGTTTGTGAAGATTGGTAACAGATACAAACAAAAGAAAGTACACACTGATTCATCTACCTAGAGAAGTTACAGAGGTTTACACAGAAAATTCCAATTATAAGTAAAAGAAGATAAGAGAGACTTAGAAAACTGGTAAAACTTACATTGTTGATTGAGTTGGGAGTACTTAGCACTGTGAAAACAGCACTTTCGCCAAAAGAAATCTACTTCTCTAAGACCGTGAAACAGTGAAAAGAGAATGTATGAGTTTCTCAAGATTGGTAACAGATAGAAACAAGAGAAAGTACACGTTGATTCATCTACCTAGAGAAGTTACAGAGGTTTACACAGAGAATTCCAAGTATAAGTACAAGAAAATAAGAGAGACTTAGAAAAATGGTAAAACGTACATCGTTGATAGAGTTGGGAGTACTTAGCACTGTGAAAACAGCACTTTCGCCGAAAGAAATCTACTTCTCTAAGACCGTGAAACAGTGAAAAGAGAATGTATGAGTTTCTCAAGATTGGTAACAGATAGAAAGAAGAGAAAGTACACAGTGATTCATCTACCTAGAGAAGTTACAGAGGTTTACACAGAGAAATCCAAGTATAAGTACAAGAAAATAATAGAGACTTAGAAAACTGGTAAAACCTACATTGTTGATAGAGTTGGGAGTACTTAGTACTGTTTAAACAGCACTTTCGCCAAAAGAAATCTACTTCTCTAAGACCAGGAAACAGTGAAAAGAGAATGTATGAGTTTCTCAAGATTGGTAACAGATAGAAACAAAAGAAAGTACACAGTGATTCATCTACCTAGAGAAGTTACAGAGGTTTACACAGAAAATTCCAAGTATAAGTAAAAGAATATAAGAGAGACTTAGAAAACTGGTAAAACTTACATTGTTGATTGAGTTGGGAGTACTTAGCACTGTGAAAACAGCACTTTCTCCGAAAGAAATCTACTTCTCTAACACCGGGAAACAGGTAACAGAGAATGTATGAGTTTCTCAAGATTAGTAACAGATAGAAACAAAAGAAGTACACAGTGATTCATCTACCTAGAGAAGTTATAGAGGTTTACACAGAAAATTCCAAGTTTAAGTACAAGAAAATAAGAGAGACTTAGAAAACTGGTAAAACTTACATTGTTGATTGAGTTGGGAGTACTTAGCACTGTGAAAACAGCACTTTCGCCGAAAGAAATCTACTGCTCTAAGACCGGGATACAGTGAAAAGAGAATGTATGAGTTTCTGAAGATTGGTAACAGATAGAAACAAGAGAAACTACACAGTGATTCATCTACCTAGAGAAGTTACAGAAGTTTACACAGAGAATTCCAAGTATAACTACAAGAAAATAAGAGAGACTTAGAAAACTGGTAAAACCTACATTGTTGATAGAGTTGAGAGTACTTAGCACTGTGAAAACAGCACTTTCGCCGAAAGAAATCTACTTCTCTAACACCAGGAAACAGGTAACAGAGAATGTATGAGTTTCTCAAGATTACTAAAAGATAGAAACAAAAGAAGTACACAGTGATTCATCTACCGAGAAAAGTTACAGAGGTTTACACAGAAAATTCCAAGTTTAAGTACAAGAAAATAAGAGAGACTTAGAAAACTGGTAAAACTTACATTGTTGATTGAGTTAGGAGTACTTAGCACTGTGAAAACAGCACTTTCGCCGAAAGAAATCTATTTCTCTAAGACCGGGAAACAGTGAAAAGAGAATGTATGAGTTTCTCAAGATTGGTAACAGATAGAAACAAGAGAAAGTACACAGTAATTCATCTACCTAGAAAAGTTACAGAGTTTTACACAGAGAATTCCAAGTATAAGTAGAAGAAAATAAGAGAGATTTAGAAAACTGGTAAAACCTACATTGTTGATGGAGTTGGGAGTACTTAGCACTGTGAAAACAGCACTTTCGCCGAAAGAAATCTACTTCTCTAAGACCGGGATACAGTGAAAAGAGAATGTATGAGTTTCTCAAGATTGGTAACAGATAGAAACAAGAGAAAGTACACAGTGATTCATCTACCTAGAGAACTTACAGAGGTTTACACAGAGAATTCCAAGTATAAGTACAAGAAAATAAGAGAGACTTAGAAAACTGGTAAAACCTACATTGTTGGTAGAGTTGGGAGTACTTAGCACTGTGAAAACAGCACTTTCGCAGAAAGAAATTTACTTCTCTAACACCAGGAAACAGGGAAAAGAGAATGTATGAGTTTGTGAAGATTGGTAACAGATACAAACAAAAGAAAGTACACACTGATTCATCTACCTAGAGAAGTTACAGAGGTTTACACAGAAAATTCCAATTATAAGTAAAAGAAGATAAGAGAGACTTAGAAAACTGGTAAAACTTACATTGTTGATTGAGTTGGGAGTACTTAGCACTGTGAAAACAGCACTTTCGCCAAAAGAAATCTACTTCTCTAAGACCGTGAAACAGTGAAAAGAGAATGTATGAGTTTCTCAAGATTGGTAACAGATAGAAACAAGAGAAAGTACACGTTGATTCATCTACCTAGAGAAGTTACAGAGGTTTACACAGAGAATTCCAAGTATAAGTACAAGAAAATAAGAGAGACTTAGAAAAATGGTAAAACGTACATCGTTGATAGAGTTGGGAGTACTTAGCACTGTGAAAACAGCACTTTCGCAGAAAGAAATCTACTTCTCTAACACCGGGAAACAGGGAACAGGGAATGTATGAGTTTCTCAAGATTGGTAACAGATAGAAACAAGAGAAAGTACACACTGATTCATCTACCTAGAGAACTTACAGAGGTTTACACAGAGAATTCCAAGTATAAGTACAAGAAAATGAGAGAGACTTAGAAAACTGGTAAAACCTACATTGTTGATAGAGTTGGGAGTACTTAGCACTGTGAAAACAGCAATTTCGCCGAAAGAAATCTACTTCTCTAACACCGGGAAACAGGTAACAGAGAATGTATGAGTTTCTCAAGATTAGTAACAGATAGAAACAAAAGAAGTACACAGTGATTCATCTACCTAGAGAAGTTACAGAGGTTTACACAGAAAATTCCAAGTTTAAGTACAAGAAAATAAGAGAGACTTAGAAAACTGGTAAAACTTACATTGTTGATTGAGTTGGGAGTACTTAGCACTGTGAAAACAGCACTTTCGCCGAAAGAAATCTACTTCTCTAAGACCGGGATACAGTGAAAAGAGAATTTATGAGTTTCTCAATATTGGTAACAGATAGAAACAATAGGAAGTACACAGTGATTCATCTACCTAGAGAAGTTACAGAAGTTTACACAGAGAATTTCAAGTATAAGTACAAGAAAATAAGAGAGACTTAGAAAACTGGTAAAACCTACATTGTTGATAGAGTTGGGAGTACTTACCACTGTGACAAAAGCACTTTCGCCGAAACAAATCTACTTCTCTAAGACCGGGAAACAGTGAACAGAGAATGTATGAGTTTCTCAAGATTAGTAACAGATAGAAACAAAAGAAGTACACAGTGATTCATCTACCTAGAGAAGTTACAGAGGTTTACACAGAAAATTCCAAGTTTAAGTACAAGAAAATAAGAGAGACTTAGAAAACTGGTAAAACTTACATTTTTGATTGAGTTGGGAGTACTTAGCACTGTGAAAACAGCACTTTTGCCGAAAGAAATCTACTTCTCTAAGACCGGGAAACAGTGAAAAGAGAATGTATGAGTTTGTGAAGATTGGTAACAGATACAAACAAGAGAAAGTACACAGTGATTCATCTACCTAGAGAAGTTACAGAGGTTTACACAGAAAATTCCAAGTATAAGTAAAAGAAGATAAGAGAGACTTAGAAAACTGGTAAAACTTACATTGTTGATTGAGTTGGGAGTACTTAGCACTGTGAAAACAGCACTTTCGCCGAAAGAAATCTACTTCTCTAAGACCGTGAAACAGTGAAAAGAGAATGTATGAGTTTCTCAAGATTGGTAACAGATAGAAACAAGAGAAAGTACACATTGATTCATCTACCTAGAGAAGTTACAGAGGTTTACACAGAGAATTCCAGGTATAAGTAGAAGAAAATAAGAGAGACTTAGAAAAATTTTAAAACCTACATCGTTGATAGAGTTGGGAGTACTTAGCACTGTGAAAACAGCACTTTCGCAGAAAGAAATCTACTTCTCTAACACCGGGAAACAGTGAACAGAGAATGTATGAGTTTCTCAAGATTGGTAACACATAGAAACAAGAGAAAGTACACAGTGATTCATCTACCTAGAGAACTTACAGAGGTTTACACAGAGAATTCCAAGTATAAGTACAAGAAAATGAGAGAGACTTAGAAAACTGGTAAAACCTACATTGTTGATAGAGTTGGGAGTACTTAGCACTGTGAAAACAGCACTTTCGCCGAAAGACATCTACTTCTCTAACACCGGGAAACAGTGAAAAGAGAATGTATGAGTTTTTCAAAATTGGTAACAGATAGAAATACGAGAAAGTACACAGGGATTCATCTACCTAGAGAAGTTACAGAGGTTTACACAGAGAATTCCAAGTATAAGTACAAGAAAATAAGAGAGATTTAGAAAACTGGTAAAACCTACATTGTTGATAGAGTCGGGAGTACTTAGCACTGTGAAAACAGCACTTTCGCCGAAAGAAATCTACTTCTCTAAGACCGGGAAACAGTGAAAAGGAAATGTATGAGTTTCTCAAGATTGGTAACAGATAGAAACAAGAGAAAGCACACAGTGATTCATCTACCTAGAGAAGTTACAGAGGTTTACACAGAGAATTCCAAGTATAAGTACAAGAAAATAAGAGAGACTTAGAAAACTGGTAAAACCTACATTGTTGATAGAGTTGGGAGTACTTAGCACTGTGAAAACAGCACTTTCTCCGAAAGAAATCTACTTCTCTAACACCGGGAAACAGGTAACAGAGAATGTATGAGTTTCTCAAGATTAGTAACAGATAGAAACAAAAGAAGTACACAGTGATTCATCTACCTAGAGAAGTTACAGAGGTTTACACAGAAAATTCCAAGTTTAAGTACAAGAAAATAAGAGAGACTTAGAAACTGGTAAAACTTACATTGTTGATTGAGTTGGGAGTACTTAGCACTGTGAAAACAGCACTTTCGCCGAAAGAAATCTACTTCTCTAAGACCGGGATACAGTGAAAAGAGAATGTATGAGTTTCTCAATATTGGTAACAGATAGAAACAAGAGGAAGTACACAGTGATTCATCTACCTAGAGAAGTTACAGAAGTTTACACAGAGAATTTCAAGTATAAGTACAAGAAAATAAGAGAGACTTAGAAAACTGGTAAAACCTACATTGTTGATAGAGTTGGGAGTACTTAGCACTGTGAAAAAAGCACTTTCACCGAAACAAATCTACTTCTCTAAGACCGGGAAACAGTGAACAGAGAATGTATGAGTTTCTCAAGATTAGTAACAGATAGAAACAAAAGAAGTACACAGTGATTCATCTACCTAGAGAAGTTACAGAGGTTTACACAGAAAATTCCAAGTTTAAGTACAAGAAAATAAGAGAGACTTAGAAAACTGGTAAAACTTACATTTTTGATTGAGTTGGGAGTACTTAGCACTGTGAAAACAGCACTTTCGCCGAAAGAAATCTACTTCTCTAACACCAGGAAACAGGTAATAGAGAATGTATGAGTTTCTCAAGATTAGTAACAGATAGAAACAAAAGAAGTACACAGTGATTCATCTACCGAGAAAATTTACAGAGGTTTACACAGAGAATTCCAAGGATAAGTACAAGAAAATAAGAGAGACTTAGAAAACTGGTAAAACCTACATTGTTGATAGAGTTGGGAGTACTTAGCACTGTGAAAAAAGCACTTTCGCCGAAACAAATCTACTTCTCTAAGACCGGGAAACAGTGAACAGAGAATGTATGAGTTTCTCAAGATTAGTAACAGATAGAAACAAGAGAAAGTACACAGTGATTCATCTACCTAGAGAAGTTACAGAGGTTTACACAGAAAATTCCAAGTTTAAGTACAAGAAAATAAGAGAGACTTAGAAAACTGGTAAAACTTACATTGTTGATTGAGTTGGCAGTACTTAGCACTGTGAAAACAGCACTTTCGCCGAAAGAAATCTACTTCTCTAAGACCGGGAAACAGTGAAAAGAGAATGTATGAGTTTCTCAAGATTGGTAACAGATAGAAACAAGAGAAAGTACACAGTGATTCATCTACCTAGACAAGTTACAGAGGTGTACACAGAGAATTCCAAGTATAAGTACAAGAAAATAAGAGAGACTTAGAAAACTGGTAAAACCTACATTGTTGATAGAGTTGGGAGTACCTAGCACTGTGAAAACAGCACTTTCGCCGAAAGAAATCTACTTCTCTAAGACCGGGAAACAGTGAAAAGAAAATTTATGAGTTTCTCAAGATTGGTAACAGATAGAAACAAGAGAAAGTACACAGTGATTCATCTACCTAGAGAAGTTACAGAGGTTTACACAGAAAATTCCAAGTTTAAGTACAAGAAAATAAGAGAGACTTAGAAAACTGGAAAAACCTACATTGTTGATAGAGTTGGGAGTACTTAGCACTGTGGAAACAGCACTTTCGCCGAAAGAAGTCTACATCTCTAAGACCGGGAAACAGTGAAAAGAGAATGTATGAGTTTCTCAAAATTGGTAACAGATAGAAACAAGAGAAAGTACACAGTGATTCATCTACCTAGAGAAGTTACAGAGGTTTACACAGAGAATTCCAAGTATAAGTACAAGAAAATAAGAGAGACTTAGAAAACTGGTAAAACCTACATCGTTGATAGAGTTGGGAGTACTTACCACTGTGAAAACAGCAGTTTCGCCGAAAGAAATCAACTTCTCTAAGAGCGGGAAACAGGCAACAGAGGATGTATGAGTTTCTCAAGATTGGTAACAGATAGAAACAAGAGAAAGTACACAGTGATTCATCTACCTAGAGAACTTACAGAGGTTTACAAAGAGAATTCCAAGTATAAGTACAAGAAAATAAGAGAGACGTAGAACACTGGTAAAACCTACATTTTTGATAGAGTTGGGAGTACTTAGCACTGTGGAAACAGCACTTTCGCCGAAAGAAATCTACTTCTCTAAGACCGGGAAACAGTGAAAAGAGAATGTATGAGTTTATCAAGATTGGTAACAGATAGAAACAAAAGAAAGTACACAGTGATTCATCTACCTAGAGAAGTTACAGAGGTTTACACAGAGAATTCCAAGTATAAGTACAAGAAAATAAGAGAGACTTAGAAAACTGGAAAAACCTACATTGTTGATAGGGTTGGGAGTACTTAGCACTGTGGAAACAGCACTTTCGCCGAAAGAAGTCTACTTCTCTAAGACCGGGAAACAGTGAAAAGAGAATGTATGAGTTTCTCAAAATTGGTAACAGATAGAAACAAGAGAAAGTACACAGTGATTCATCTACCTAGAGAAGTTACAGAGTTTTACACAGAGAATTCCAAGTATAAGTACAAGAAAATAAGAGAGACTTAGAAAACTGGTAAAACCTACATTGTTGATAGAGTTGGGAGTACTTACAACTGTGAAAACAGCACTTTCGCCGAAAGAAATCTTCTTCTCTAAAACCGGGAAACAGGGAACAGAGAATGTATGAGTTTCTCAAGATTGGTAACAGATAGAAACAAGAGAAAGTACACAGTGATTCATCTACCTAGAGAACTTACAGAGGTTTACACAGAGAATTCCAAGGATAAGTACAAGAAAATGAGAGAGACTTAGAAAACTGGTAAAACCTACATTGTTCATAGAGTTGGTAGTACTTAGCACTGTCAAAACAGCACTTTCGCTGAAAGAAATCTACTTCTCTAAGACCGGGAAACAGTGAAAAGAGAATGTATGAGTTTCTGAAAATTGGTAACAGATAGAAACAAGAGAAAGTACACAGTGATTCATCTACCTACAGAAGTTACAGAGGTTTACACAGAAAATTCCAAGTTTAAGTACAAGAAAATAAGAGAGACTTAGAAAACTGGTAAAACTTACATTTTTGATTGAGTTCGGAGTACTTAGCACTGTGAAAACAGCACTTTCGCCGAAAGAAATCTACTTCTCTAAGACCGGGAAACAGTGAAAAGAGAATGTATGAGTTTCTCAAGCTTGGTAACAGATAGAAACAAGAGAAGGTACACAGTGATTCATCTACCTAGAGAACTTACAGAGGTTTACGCAGACAATTCCAAGTATAAGTACAAGAAAATAAGAGAGACTTAGAAAACTGGTAAAACCTACGTTGGTGATAAGTTGGGAGTACTTAGCACTGTGAAAACAGCACTTTCGCAGAAAGAAATCTACTTCTCTAACACCGGGAAACAGGGAAGAGAGAATGGTTGAGTTTCTCAAGATTGGTAACAGATAGAAACAAGAGAAAGTACACAGTGATTCATCTACCTAAAGAAGTTACAGAGGTTTACACAGAGAATTCCAAGTATAAGTACAAGAAAATGAGAGAGACTTAGAAAACTGGTAAAACCTACATTGTTGATAGAGTTGGGAGTACTTAGCACTGTGAAAACAGCACTTTCGCCGAAAGAAATCTACTTCTGTAACACCAGGAAACAGGTAACAGAGAATGTATGAGTTTCTCAAGATTGGTAACAGATAGAAACAAAAGAAGTACACAGTGATTCATCTACCTAGAAAAGTTACAGATGTTTACACAGAAAATTCCAAGTTTAAGTACAAGAAAATAAGAGAGTTAGAAAACTGGTAAAACTTACATTGTTGATTGAGTTGGGAATACTTAGCACTGTGAAAATAGCACTTTCGCCGAAAGAAATCTATTTCTCTAAGACCGGGAAACAGTGAAAAGAGAATGTATGAGTTTCTCAAGATTGGTAACAGATAGAAATAAGAGAAAGTACACAGTGATACATCTACCTAGAGAAGTTACTGAGGTTTACACAGAGAATTCCAAGTATAAGTACAAGAAAATAAGAGAGACTTAGAAAACTGGAAAAACCTACATTGTTGATAGAGTTGGGAGTACTTAGCACTGTGGAAACAGCACTTTCGCCGAAAGAAGTCTACATCTCTAAGACCGGGAAACAGTGAAAAGAGAATGTATGAGTTTCTCAAAATTGGTAACAGATAGAAACAAGAGAAAGTACACAGTGATTCATCTACCTAGAGAAGTTACAGAGGTTTACACAGAGAATTCCAAGTATAAGTACAAGAAAATAAGAGAGACTTAGAAAACTGGTAAAACCTACATCGTTGATAGAGTTGGGAGTACTTACCACTGTGAAAACAGCAGTTTCGCCGAAAGAAATCAACTTCTCTAAGAGCGGGAAACAGGCAACAGAGGATGTATGAGTTTCTCAAGATTGGTAACAGATAGAAACAAGAGAAAGTACACAGTGATTCATCTACCTAGAGAACTTACAGAGGTTTACAAAGAGAATTCCAAGTATAAGTACAAGAAAATAAGAGAGACTTAGAAAACTGGTAAAACCTACATTGTTGATAGAGTTGGGAGTACTTAGCACTGTGGAAACAGCACTTTCGCCGAAAGAAATCTACTTCTCTAAGACCGGGAAACAGTGAAGAGAGAATGTATGAGTTTATCAAGATTGGTAACAGATAGAAACAAAAGAAAGTACACAGTGATTCATCTACCTAGAGAAGTTACAGAGGTTTACACAGAGAATTCCAAGTATAAGTACAAGAAAATAAGAGAGACTTAGAAAACTGGAAAAACCTACATTGTTGATAGGGTTGGGAGTACTTAGCACTGTGGAAACAGCACTTTCGCCGAAAGAAGTCTACTTCTCTAAGACCGGGAAACAGTGAAAAGAGAATGTATGAGTTTCTCAAAATTGGTAACAGATAGAAACAAGAGAAAGTACACAGTGATTCATCTACCTAGAGAAGTTACAGAGTTTTACACAGAGAATTCCAAGTATAAGTACAAGAAAATAAGAGAGACTTAGAAAACTGGTAAAACCTACATTGTTGATAGAGTTGGGAGTACTTACAACTGTGAAAACAGCACTTTCGCCGAAAGAAATCTTCTTCTCTAAAACCGGGAAAAAGGGAACAGAGAATGTATGAGTTTCTCAAGATTGGTAACAGATAGAAACAAGAGAAAGTACACAGTGATTCATCTACCTAGAGAACTTACAGAGGTTTACACAGAGAATTCCAAGTATAAGTACAAGAAAATGAGAGAGACTTAGAAAACTGGTAAAACCTACATTGTTCATAGAGTTGGTAGTACTTAGCACTGTGAAAACAGCACTTTCGCCGAAAGAAATCTACTTCTCTAAGACCGGGAAACAGTGAAAAGAGAATGTATGAGTTTCTGAAAATTGGTAACAGATAGAAACAAGAGAAAGTACACAGTGATTCATCTACCTAGAGAAGTTACAGAGGTTTACACAGAGAATTCCAAGTATAAGTACAAGAAAATAAGAGAGACTTAGAAAACTGGAAAAACCTACATTGTTGATAGAGTTGGGAGTACTTAGCACTGTGGAAATAGCACTTTCGCCGAAAGAAGTCTACTTCTCTAAGACCGGGAAACAGTGAAAAGAGAATGTATGAGTTTCTCAAAATTGGTAACAGATAGAAACAAGAGAAAGTATACAGTGATTCATCTACCTAGAGAAGTTACAGAGGTTTACACAGAGAATTCCAAGTATAAGTACAAGAAAATAAGAGAGACTTAGAAAACTGGTAAAACCTACATTGTTGATAGAGTTGGGAGTACTTACAACTGTGAAAACAGCACTTTCGCCGAAAGAAATCTTCTTCTCTAAAACCGGGAAACAGGGAACAGAGAATGTATGAGTTTCTCAAGATTGGTAACAGATAGAAACAGGAGAAGGTACACAGTGATTCATCTACCTAGAAAACTTACTGTGGTTTACACAGAGAATTCCAAGTATAAGTACAAGAAAATGAGAGAGACTTAGAAAACTGGTAAAACCTACATTGTTCATAGAGTTGGTGGTACTTAGCACTGTGAAAACAGCACTTTCGCCGAAAGAAATCTACTTCTCTAAGACCGGGAAACAGTGAAAAGAGAATGTATGATTTTCTCAAAATTGGTAACAGATAGAAACAAGAGAAAGTATACAGTGATTCATCTACCTAGAGAAGTTACAGAGGTTTACACAGAGAATTCCAAGTATAAGTACAAGAAAATAAGAGAGACTTAGAAAACTGGTAAAACCTACGTTGGTGATAGAGTTGGGAGTACTTAGCACTGTGAAAACAGCACTTTCGCAGAAAGAAATCTACTTCTCTAACATCGGGAAACAGGGAAGAGAGAATGGTTGAGTTTCTCAAGATTGGTAACAGATAGAAACAAGAGAAAGTACACAGTGATTCATCTACCTAAAGAAGTTACAGAGGTTTACACAGAGAATTCCAAGTATAAGTACAAGAAAATGAGAGAGACTTAGAAAACTGGTAAAACCTACATTGTTGATAGAGTTGGGAGTACTTAGCACTGTGAAAACAGCACTTTCGCAGAAAGAAATCTACTTCTGTAACACCAGGAAACAGGTAACAGAGAATGTATGAGTTTCTCAAGATTGGTAACAGATAGAAACAAGAGAAAGTACACAGTGATTCATCTACCTAGAGAACTTACAGAGGTTTACAAAGAGAATTCCAAGTATAAGTACATTAAAATAAGAGAGACTTAGAAAACTGGTAAAACCTACATTGTTGATAGAGTTGGGAGTACTTAGCACTGTGGAAACAGCACTTTCGCCGAAAGAAATCTACTTCTCTAAGACCGGGAAACAGTGAAAAGAGAATGTATGAGTTTATCAAGATTGGTAACAGATAGAAACAAAAGAAAGTACACAGTGATTCATCTACCTAGAGAAGTTACAGAGGTTTACACAGAGAATTCCAAGTATAAGTACAAGAAAATAAGAGAGACTTAGAAAACTGGAAAAACCTACATTGTTGATAGGGTTGGGAGTACTTAGCACTGTGGAAACAGCACTTTCGCCGAAAGAAGTCTACTTCTCTAAGACCGGGAAACAGTGAAAAGAGAATGTATGAGTTTCTCAAAATTGGTAACAGATAGAAACAAGAGAAAGTACACAGTGATTCATCTACCTAGAGAAGTTACAGAGTTTTACACAGAGAATTCCAAGTATAAGTACAAGAAAATAAGAGAGACTTAGAAAACTGGTAAAACCTACATTGTTGATAGAGTTGGGAGTACTTAGCACTGTGAAAACAGCACTTTCGCCGAAAGACATCTACTTCTCTAACACCGGGAAACAGTGAAAAGAGAATGTATGAGTTTCTCAAAATTGGTAACAGATAGAAACAAGAGAAAGTACACAGTGATTCATCTACCTAGAGAAGTTACCGAGGTTTACACAGAGAATTCCAAGTATAAGTACAAGAAAATAAGAGAGACTTAGAAAACTGGTAAAACCTACATTGTTGATAGAGTTGGGAGGTCTTAGCACTGTGAAAACAGCACTTTCGCCGAAAGAAATCTACTTCTCTAACACCAGGAAACAGGTAATAGAGAATCTATGAGTTTCTCAAGATTAGTAACAGATAGAAACAGAAGAAGTACACAGTGATTCATCTACCGAGAAAAGTTACAGAGGTTTACACAAAAAATTCCAAGTTTAAGTACAAGAAAATAAGAGAGACTTAGGAAACTGGTAAAACTTACATTGTTGATAGAGTTGGCAGTACTTAGCACTGTGAAAACAGCACTTTCGCAGAAAGAAATCTACTTCTCTAAGACCGGGAAACAGTGAAAAGAGAATGTATGAGTTTCTTATGATTTGTAACAGATAGAAAGAAGAGAAAGTACACAGTGATTCATCTACCTAGAGAAGTTACAGAGTTTTACACAGAGAATTCCAAGAATAAGTACAAGAAAATAAGAGAGACTTAGAAAACTGGTAAAACCTACATTGTTGATAGAGTTGGGAGTACTTAGCACTGTGAAAACAGCACTTTCGCAGAAAGAAATCTACTCTCTAACACCGGGAAACAGGGAAGAGAGAATGTATGAGTTTCTCAAGATTGGTAACAGATAGAAACAAGAGAAAGTACACAGTGATTCATCTACCTAGAGAAGTTACAGAGGTTTACACAGAAAATTCCAAGTATAAGTAAAAAAAGATAAGAGAGACTTAGAAAACTGGTAAAACTTACATGGTTGATTGAGTTGGGAGTACTTAGCACTGTGAAAACAGCACTTTCGCCGAATGAAATCTACTTCTCTAAGACCGGGAAACAGTTAAAAGGGAATGTATGAGTTTCTCAAGATTGGTAACAGATAGAAACAAGACAAAGTACACAGTGATTCATCTACCTAGAGAAGTTACAGAGGTTTACACAGAGAATTCCAAGTATAAGTACAAGAAAATAAGAGAGACTTAGAAAACTGGTAAAACCTACATTGTTGATAGAGTTGGGAGTACTTGGCACTGTGAAAACAGCACTTTCGCAGAAAGAAATCTACTTCTCTAAGACCGGAAAACAGTTAACGGAGAATGTATGAGTTTCTCAAGATTGGTAACAGATAGAAACAAGAGAAAGTACACAGTGATTCATCTAACTAGAGAAGTTACAGAGGTTTAGACAGAGAATTCCAAGTATAAGTACAAGAAAATAAGAGAGACTTAGAAAACTGGTAAAACCTACATTGTTGATAGAGTTGGGAGTACTTAGCACTGTGAAAACAGCACTTTCGCCGAAAGAAGTCTACTTCTCTAAGACCGGGAAACCGTGAAAAGAGAATGTACGAGTTTCTCAAAATTGCTAACAGATAGAAACAAGAAAAAGTACACAGTGATTCATCTACCTAGAGAAGTTATAGAGGTTTTCACAGAGAATTCCAAGTATAAGTACAAGAAAATAAGAGAGACTTAGAAAACTGGTAAAACCTACATTGTTGATAGAGTTGGGAGTACTTAGCACTGTGAAAACAGCACTTTCGCTGAAAGAAATCTACGTCTCTAAGACCGGGAAACAGTGAAAAGAGAATGTATGAGTTTCTCAAAATTGGTAACAGATGGAAACAAGAGAAAGTACACAGTGATTCATCTACCTAGAGAAGTTACAGAGGTTTACACAGAGAATTCCAAGTATAAGTACAAGAAAATAACAGAGACTTAGAAAACTGGTAAAACCTACATTGTTGATAGTGTAGGCAGTACTTAGCACTGTGAAAACAGCACTTTTGCCGAAAGAAATCTACTTCTGTAAGACCGGGAAACAGTGAAAAGAGAATGTATGAGTTTCTCAAGATTGGTAACAGATAGAAACAAGAGAAAGTACACAGTGATTCATCTACCTAGAGAAGTTACAGAGGTTTACACAGAAAATTCCAAGTATAAGTAAAAGAAGATAAGAGAGACTTAGAAAAGTGGTAAAACTCACATTGTTGATTGAGTTGGGACTACTTAGCACTGTGAAAACCGCACTTTCGCCGAAAGAAATCTACTTCTCTAAGACCGGGAAACAGTGAAAAGAGAATCTATGAGTTTCTCAAGATTGGTAACAGATAGAAACAAGAGAAAGTACACAGCGATTCATCTACCTATAGAAGTTACAGAGGTTTACACAGAGAATTCCAAGGATAAGTACAAGAAAATAAGAGAGACTTAGAAAACTGGTAAAACCTACATTGTTGATAGAGTTGGGAGTACTTAGCACTGTGAAAACAGCACTTTCGCCGAAAGAAATCTACTTCTCTAAGACCGGGAAACAGTGAAAAGAGAATGTATGAGTTTCTCAAGATTGGTAACACGTAGAAACAAGAGAAAGTACACAGTGATTCATCTACCTAGAGAAGTTACAGAGGTTTACACAGAAACTTCCAAGTATAAGTAAAAAAAGATAAGAGAGACTTAGAAAAGTCGTAAAACTTACATTGTTCATTGAGTTGGGAGTACTTAGCACTGTGAAAACAGCACTTTCGCCGAAAGAAATCTACTTCTCTCAGACCGTGAAACAGTGAAAAGAGAATGTATGAGTTTCTCAAGATTGGTAAGAGATAGAAACAAGAGAAAGTACACAGTGAATCATCTACCTAGAGAAGTTACAGAGGTTTACACAGAGAATTCCAAGTATAAGTACAAGAAAATAAGAGAGACTTAGAAAACTGGAAAACCTACATTGTTGATAGAGGTGGGAGTACTTAGCACTGTGAAAACAGCACTTTCGCCGAAAGAAATCTACTTCTCTAAGACCAGGAAACAGTGAAAAGAGAATGTATGAGTTTCTCAAGATTGGTAACAGATAGAAACAAGAGAAAGTACACAGTGATTCATCTACCTAGAGAAGTTACAGAGGTTTACACAGAAAATTCCAAGTTTAAGTACAAGAAAATAAGAGAGACTTAGAAAACTGGTAAAACTTACATTGTTGATTGAGTTGGGAGTACTTAGCACTGTGAAAACAGCACTTTCGCCGAAACAAATCTACTTCTCTAAGACCGGGAAACAGTGAAAAGAGAATGTATGAGTCTCTCAAGATTGGTAACAGATAGAAACAAGAGAAAGTACACAGTGATTCATCTACCTAGATAAGTTACAGAGGTTTACAGAGAGAATTCCAAGTATAAGTACAAGAAAATAAGAGAGACTTAGAAAACTGGTAAAACCTACATTGTTGATAGAGTTGGGAGTACTTGGCACTGTGAAAACAGCACTTTCGCAGAAAGAAATCTACTTCTCTAAGACCGGAAAACAGTGAACAGAGAATGTATGAGTTTCTCAAGATTGGTAACAGATAGAAACAAGAGAAAGTACACAGTGATTCATCTACCTAGAGCAGTTACAGAGGTTTAGACAGAGAATTCCAAGTATAAGTACAAGAAAATAAGAGAGGTTTAGGAAACTGGTAAAACCTACATTGTTGATAGAGTTGGGAGTACTTAGCACTGTGAAAACAGCACTTTCGCCGAAAGAAGTCTACTTCTCTAAGACCGGGAAACAGTGAAAAGAGAATGTACGAGTTTCTCAAAATTGCTAACAGATAGAAACAAGAAAAAGTACACAGTGATTCATCTACCTAGAGACGTTATAGAGGTTTACATAGAGAATTCCAAGTATAAGTACAAGAATATAAGAGAGACTTAGAAAACTGGTAAAACCTACATTGTTGATAGAGTTGGAAGTACTTAGCACTGTGAAAACAGCACTTTCGCCGAAACAAATCTACTTCTCTAAGACCGGGAAACAGTGAAAAGAGAATGTATGAGTTTCTCAAGATTAGTAACAGATACAAACAAAAGAAGTACACAGTGATTCATCTACCTAGAGAAGTTACAGAGGTTTACACAGAAAATTCCAAGTATAAATAAAAGAAGATAAGAGACACTTAGAAAAGTGGTAAAACTTACATTGTTGATTGAGTTGGGAGTACTTAGCACTGTGAAAACAGCACTTTCGCCGAAAGAAATCTACTTCTCTAAGACCGTGAAACAGTGAAAAGAGAATGTATGAGTTTCTCAAAATTGGTAACAGATAGAAACAAGAGAAAGTACACAGTGATTCATCTACCTAGAGAAGTTACTGAGGTTTACACAGAGAATTCCAAGTGTAAGTACAAGAAAATAAGAGAGACTTAGAAAACTGGTAAAACCTACATTGTTGATAGAGTTGACAGTACTTAGCACTGTGAAAACAGCACTTTCGCCGAAAGAAATCTACTTCTCTAACACCAAGAAACAGGTAACAGGGAATGTATGAGTTTCTCAAGATTAGTAACAGATAGAAACAAAAGAAGTACACAGTGATTCATCTACCTAGAAAGTTACAGAGGTTTACACAGAAAATTCCAAGTTCAAGTACAAGAAAATAAGAGAGACTTAGAAAACTGGTAAAACTTACATTGTTGATTGAGTTGGGAGTACTTAGCACTGTGAAAACAGCACTTTCGCCGAAAGAAATCTACTTCTCTCAGACCGGGAAACAGGGAAAAGAGAATGTATGAGTTTCTCAAGATTGGTAAGAGATAAAAACAGGAGAAAGTACACAGTGATTTATCTACCTAGAGAAGTTACAGAGGTTTACACAGAGAATTCCAAGTATAAGTACAAGAAAATAAGAGAGACTTAGAAAACTGGTAAAACCTACATTGTTGATAGTGTAGGGAGTACTTAGCACTGTGAAAACAGCACTTTTGCCGAAAGAAATCTACTTCTGTAAGACCGGGAAACAGTGAAAAGAGAATGTATGAGTTTCTCAAAATTGGTAACAGATGGAAACAAGAGAAAGTACACAGTGATTTATCTACCTAGAGAAGTTACAGAGGTTTACACAGAGAATTCCAAGTATAAGTACAAGAAAATAAGAGAGACTTAGAAAACTGGTAAAACCTACATTGTTGATAGAGTTGGGAGTACTTAGCACTGTGAAAACAGCACTTTCGCCGAAAGAAATCTACTTCTCTCAGACCGGGAAACAGGGAAAAGAGAATGTATGAGTTTCTCAAGATTGGTAACAGATAGAAACAAGAGAAAGTACACAGCGATTCATCTACCTATAGAAGTTACAGAGGTTTACACAGAGAATTCCAAGGATAAGTACAAGAAAATAAGAGAGACTTAGAAAACTGGTAAAACCTACATTGTTGATTGAGTTGGCAGTACTTAGCACTGTGAAAACAGCACTTTCGCCGAAAGAAATCTACTTCTCTCAGACCGGGAAACAGGGAAAAGACAATGTATGAGTTTCTCAAAATTGCTAACAGATAGAAACAGGAGAAAGTACACAGTGATTTATCTACCTAGAGAAGTTACAGAGGTTTACACAGAGAATTCCAAGTATAAGTACAAGAAAATAAGAGAGACTTAGAAAACTGGTAAAACCTACATTGTTGATAGAGTTGGGAGTACTTAGCAGTGTGAAAACAGCACTTTCGCTGAAAGAAATCTACGTCTCTAAGACCGGGAAACAGTGAAAAGAGAATGTATGAGTTTCTCAAAATTGGTAACAGATGGAAACAAGAGAAAGTACACAGTGATTCATCTACCTAGAGAAGTTACAGAGGTTTACACAGAGAATTCCAAGTATAAGTACAAGAAAATAACAGAGACTTAGAAAACTGGTAAAACCTACATTGTTGATAGTGTAGGGAGTACTTAGCACTGTGAAAACAGCACTTTTGCCGAAAGAAATCTACTTCTGTAAGACCGGGAAACAGTGAAAAGAGAATGTATGAGTTTCTCAAGATTGGTAACAGATAGAAACAAGAGAAAGTACACAGTGATTCATCTACCTAGAGAAGTTACAGAGGTTTACACAGAAAATTCCAAGTATAAGTAAAAGAAGATAAGAGAGACTTAGAAAAGTGGTAAAACTTACATTGTTGATTGAGTTGGGACTACTTAGCACTGTGAAAACCGCACTTTCGCCGAAAGAAATCTACTTCTCTAAGTCCGGGAAACAGTGAAAAGAGAATCTATGAGTTTCTCAAGATTGGTAACAGATAGAAACAAGAGAAAGTACACAGTGATTCATCTACCTAGAGAAGTTACAGAGGTTTAGACAGAGAATTCCAAGTATAAGTAAAAGAAGATAAGAGAGACTTAGAAAAGTGGTAAAACTCACATTGTTGATTGAGTTGGGACTACTTAGCACTGTGAAAACCGCACTTTCGCCGAAAGAAATCTACTTCTCTAAGACCGGGAAACAGTGAAAAGAGAATCTATGAGTTTCTCAAGATTGGTAACAGATAGAAACAAGAGAAAGTACACAGCGATTCATCTACCTATAGAAGTTACAGAGGTTTACACAGAGAATTCCAAGGATAAGTACAAGAAAATAAGAGAGACTTAGAAAACTGGTAAAACCTACATTGTTGATAGAGTTGGGAGTACTTAGCACTGTGAAAACAGCACTTTCGCCGAAAGAAATCTACTTCTCTAAGACCGGGAAACAGTGAAAAGAGAATGTATGAGTTTCTCAAGATTGGTAACACATAGAAACAAGAGAAAGTACACAGTGATTCATCTACCTAGAGAAGTTACAGAGGTTTACACAGAAAATTCCAAGTATAAGTAAAAAAAGATAAGAGAGACTTAGAAAAGTCGTAAAACTTACATTGTTCATTGAGTTGGGAGTACTTAGCACTGTGAAAACAGCACTTTCGCCGAAAGAAATCTACTTCTCTCAGACCGTGAAACAGTGAAAAGAGAATGTATGAGTTTCTCAAGATTGGTAAGAGATAGAAACAAGAGAAAGTACACAGTGAATCATCTACCTAGAGAAGTTACAGAGGTTTACACAGAGAATTCCAAGTATAAGTACAAGAAAATAAGAGAGACTTAGAAAACTGGAAAACCTACATTGTTGATAGAGGTGGGAGTACTTAGCACTGTGAAAACAGCACTTTCGCCGAAAGAAATCTACTTCTCTAAGACCAGGAAACAGTGAAAAGAGAATGTATGAGTTTCTCAAGATTGGTAACAGATAGAAACAAGAGAAAGTACACAGTGATTCATCTACCTAGAGAAGTTACAGAGGTTTACACAGAAAATTCCAAGTTTAAGTACAAGAAAATAAGAGAGACTTAGAAAACTGGTAAAACTTACATTGTTGATTGAGTTGGGAGTACTTAGCACTGTGAAAACAGCACTTTCGCCGAAACAAATCTACTTCTCTAAGACCGGGAAACAGTGAAAAGAGAATGTATGAGTCTCTCAAGATTGGTAACAGATAGAAACAAGAGAAAGTACACAGTGATTCATCTACCTAGATAAGTTACAGAGGTTTACAGAGAGAATTCCAAGTATAAGTACAAGAAAATAAGAGAGACTTAGAAAACTGGTAAAACCTACATTGTTGATAGAGTTGGGAGTACTTGGCACTGTGAAAACAGCACTTTCGCAGAAAGAAATCTACTTCTCTAAGACCGGAAAACAGTGAACAGAGAATGTATGAGTTTCTCAAGATTGGTAACAGATAGAAACAAGAGAAAGTACACAGTGATTCATCTACCTAGAGCAGTTACAGAGGTTTAGACAGAGAATTCCAAGTATAAGTACAAGAAAATAAGAGAGGTTTAGGAAACTGGTAAAACCTACATTGTTGATAGAGTTGGGAGTACTTAGCACTGTGAAAACAGCACTTTCGCCGAAAGAAGTCTACTTCTCTAAGACCGGGAAACAGTGAAAAGAGAATGTACGAGTTTCTCAAAATTGCTAACAGATAGAAACAAGAAAAAGTACACAGTGATTCATCTACCTAGAGACGTTATAGAGGTTTACATAGAGAATTCCAAGTATAAGTACAAGAATATAAGAGAGACTTAGAAAACTGGTAAAACCTACATTGTTGATAGAGTTGGAAGTACTTAGCACTGTGAAAACAGCACTTTCGCCGAAACAAATCTACTTCTCTAAGACCGGGAAACAGTGAAAAGAGAATGTATGAGTTTCTCAAGATTAGTAACAGATACAAACAAAAGAAGTACACAGTGATTCATCTACCTAGAGAAGTTACAGAGGTTTACACAGAAAATTCCAAGTATAAATAAAAGAAGATAAGAGACACTTAGAAAAGTGGTAAAACTTACATTGTTGATTGAGTTGGGAGTACTTAGCACTGTGAAAACAGCACTTTCGCCGAAAGAAATCTACTTCTCTAAGACCGTGAAACAGTGAAATGAGAATGTATGAGTTTCTCAAAATTGGTAACAGATAGAAACAAGAGAAAGTACACAGTGATTCATCTACCTAGAGAAGTTACTGAGGTTTACACAGAGAATTCCAAGTGTAAGTACAAGAAAATAAGAGAGACTTAGAAAACTGGTAAAACCTACATTGTTGATAGAGTTGACAGTACTTAGCACTGTGAAAACAGCACTTTCGCCGAAAGAAATCTACTTCTCTAACACCAAGAAACAGGTAACAGGGAATGTATGAGTTTCTCAAGATTAGTAACAGATAGAAACAAAAGAAGTACACAGTGATTCATCTACCTAGAAAGTTACAGAGGTTTACACAGAAAATTCCAAGTTCAAGTACAAGAAAATAAGAGAGACTTAGAAAACTGGTAAAACTTACATTGTTGATTGAGTTGGGAGTACTTAGCACTGTGAAAACAGCACTTTCGCCGAAAGAAATCTACTTCTCTCAGACCGGGAAACAGGGAAAAGAGAATGTATGAGTTTCTCAAGATTGGTAAGAGATAAAAACAGGAGAAAGTACACAGTGATTTATCTACCTAGAGAAGTTACAGAGGTTTACACAGAGAATTCCAAGTATAAGTACAAGAAAATAAGAGAGACTTAGAAAACTGGTAAAACCTACATTGTTGATAGTGTAGGGAGTACTTAGCACTGTGAAAACAGCACTTTTGCCGAAAGAAATCTACTTCTGTAAGACCGGGAAACAGTGAAAAGAGAATGTATGAGTTTCTCAAAATTGGTAACAGATGGAAACAAGAGAAAGTACACAGTGATTTATCTACCTAGAGAAGTTACAGAGGTTTACACAGAGAATTCCAAGTATAAGTACAAGAAAATAAGAGAGACTTAGAAAACTGGTAAAACCTACATTGTTGATAGAGTTGGGAGTACTTAGCACTGTGAAAACAGCACTTTCGCCGAAAGAAATCTACTTCTCTCAGACCGGGAAACAGGGAAAAGAGAATGTATGAGTTTCTCAAGATTGGTAACAGATAGAAACAAGAGAAAGTACACAGCGATTCATCTACCTATAGAAGTTACAGAGGTTTACACAGAGAATTCCAAGGATAAGTACAAGAAAATAAGAGAGACTTAGAAAACTGGTAAAACCTACATTGTTGATTGAGTTGGGAGTACTTAGCACTGTGAAAACAGCACTTTCGCCGAAAGAAATCTACTTCTCTCAGACCGGGAAACAGGGAAAAGACAATGTATGAGTTTCTCAAAATTGCTAACAGATAGAAACAGGAGAAAGTACACAGTGATTTATCTGCCTAGAGAAGTTACAGAGGTTTACACAGAGAATTCCAAGTATAAGTACAAGAAAATAAGAGAGACTTAGAAAACTGGTAAAACCTACATTGTTGATAGAGTTGGGAGTACTTAGCAGTGTGAAAACAGCACTTTCGCTGAAAGAAATCTACGTCTCTAAGACCGGGAAACAGTGAAAAGAGAATGTATGAGTTTCTCAAAATTGGTAACAGATGGAAACAAGAGAAAGTACACAGTGATTCATCTACCTAGAGAAGTTACAGAGGTTTACACAGAGAATTCCAAGTATAAGTACAAGAAAATAACAGAGACTTAGAAAACTGGTAAAACCTACATTGTTGATAGTGTAGGGAGTACTTAGCACTGTGAAAACAGCACTTTTGCCGAAAGAAATCTACTTCTGTAAGACCGGGAAACAGTGAAAAGAGAATGTATGAGTTTCTCAAGATTGGTAACAGATAGAAACAAGAGAAAGTACACAGTGATTCATCTACCTAGAGAAGTTACAGAGGTTTACACAGAAAATTCCAAGTATAAGTAAAAGAAGATAAGAGAGACTTAGAAAAGTGGTAAAACTTACATTGTTGATTGAGTTGGGACTACTTAGCACTGTGAAAACCGCACTTTCGCCGAAAGAAATCTACTTCTCTAAGTCCGGGAAACAGTGAAAAGAGAATCTATGAGTTTCTCAAGATTGGTAACAGATAGAAACAAGAGAAAGTACACAGTGATTCATCTACCTAGAGAAGTTACAGAGGTTTAGACAGAGAATTCCAAGTATAAGTACAAGAAAATAAGAGAGACTTAGAAAACTGGTAAAACCTACATTGTTGATAGAGTTGGGAGTACTTAGCACTGTGAAAACAGCACTTTCGCCGAAAGAAGTCTACTTCTCTAAGACCGGGAAACAGTGAAAAGAGAATGTACGAGTTTCTCAAAATTGCTAACAGATAGAAACAAGAAAAAGTACACAGTGATTCATCTACCTAGAGACGTTATAGAGGTTTACATAGAGAATTCCAAGTATAAGTACAAGAATATAAGAGAGACTTAGAAAACTGGTAAAACCTACATTGTTGATAGAGTTGGAAGTACTTAGCACTGTGAAAACAGCACTTTCGCCGAAACAAATCTACTTCTCTAAGACCAGAAACAGTGAAAAGATAATGTATGAGTTTCTCAAGATTAGTAACAGATACAAACAAAAGAAGTACACAGTGATTCATCTACCTAGAGAAGTTACAGAGGTTTACACAGAAAATTCCAAGTATAAATAAAAGAAGATAAGAGAGACTTAGAAAAGTGGTTAAACTTACATTGTTGATTGAGTTGGGAGTACTTAGCACTGTGAAAACAGCACTTTCGCCGAAAGAAATCTACTTCTCTAAGACCGTGAAACAGTGAAAAGAGAATGCATGAGTTTCTCAAAATTGGTAACAGATAGAAACAAGAGAAAGTACACAGTGATTCATCTACCTAGAGAAGTTACAGAGGTTTACACAGAGAATTCCAAGTATAAGTACAAGAAAATAAGAGAGACTTAGAAAACTGGTAAAACCTACATTGTTGATAGAGTTGGGAGTACTTAGCACTGTGAAAACAGCACTTTCGCCGAAAGAAGTCTACTGCTCCAAGTCCGGGAAACAGTGAAAAGAGAATGTACGAGTTTCTCAAAATTGGTAACAGATACAAACAAGAGAAAGTACACAGTGATTCATCTAGCTAGAGAAGTTACAGAGGTTTACACAGAGAATTCCAAGTATAAGTACACGAAAATAAGAGAGACTTAGAAAACCGGTAAAACCTACATTATTGATAGAGTTGGGAGTACTTAGCACTGTGAAAACAGCACTTTCGCAGAAAGAAATCTACTTCTCTAAGACCGGGAAACAGTGAACAGAGAATTTATGAGTTTCTTATGATTGGTAACAGATAGAAAGAAGAGAATGTACACAGTGATTCATCTACCTAGAGAAGTTACAGAGTTTTACACAGAGAATTCCAAGTATAAGTACAAGAATATAAGAGAGACTTAGAAAACTGGTAAAACCTACATTGTTGATAGAGTTGGGAGTACTTAGCACTGTGAAAACAGCACTTTCGCAGAAAGAAATCTACTCTCTAACACCGGGAAACAGGGAAGAGAGAATGTATGAGTTTCTCAAGATTAGTAACAGATAGAAACAAAAGAAGTACACAGTGATTCATCTACCTAGAGAAGTTACAGAGGTTTACACAGAAAATTTCAAGTATAAGTAAAAGAAGAAAAGAGAGACTAGGAAACTGGTAAAACTTACACTGTTGATTGAGTTGGGAGTACTTACCACTGTGAAAACAGCACTTTGGCCGAAAGACATCTACTTCTCTAAGACCGGGAAACAGTGAAAAGAGAATGTATGAGTTTCTCAAGATTGGTAACAGATAGAAACAAGAGAAAGTACACAGCGATTCATATACCTAGAGAAGTTACAGAGGTTTACACAGAGAATTCCAAGTGTAAGTACAAGAAAATAAGAGAGACTTAGAAAACTGGTAAAACCTACATTGTTGATAGAGTTGGGAGTACTTAGCACTGTGAAAACAGCACTTTCGCCGAAAGAAATCTACTTCTCTAAGACCGGGAAACAGTGAAAAGAGAATGTATGAGTTTCTCAAGATTGGTAACAGATAGAAACAAGAGAAAGTACACAGTGATTCATCTACCTAGAGAAGTTACAGAGGTTTACACAGAGAATTCCAAGTATAAGTACAAGAAAATAAGAGAGACTTAGAAAACTGGTAAAACCTACATTGTTGATAGAGTTGGGAGTACTTAGCACTGTGAAAACAGCACTTTCGCCGAAAGAAATCTACTTCTCTAACACCGCGAAACAGGGAACAGAGAATGTATGAGTTTCTCAAGATTAGTAACAGATAGAAACAAAAGAAGTACACAGTGATTCATCTACCTAGAGAAGTTACAGAGGTTTACACAGAAAATTCCAAGTTCAAGTACAAGAAAATAAGAGAGACTTAGAAAACTGGTAAAACTTACATTGTTGATTGAGTTGGGAGTACTTAGCACTGTGAAAACAGCACTTTCGCCGAAAGAAATCTACTTCTCTAAGACCGGGAAACAGGGAAAAGAGAATGTATGAGTTTCTCAAGATTGGTAACAGATAGAAAAAAGAGAAAGTACACAGTGATTTATCTACCTAGAGAAGTTACAGAGTTTTACACAGAGAATTCCAAGTATAAGTACAAGAAAATAAGAGAGACTTAGAAAACTGGTAACACCTACATTGTTGATAGAGTTGGGAGTACTTAGCACTGTGAAAACAGCACTTTCGCCGAAAGAAATCTACTTCTCTAAGACCGGGAAACAGTGAAAAGAGAATGTATGAGTTTCTCAAGATTGGTTACAGATAGAAACAAGAGAAAGTACACAGTGATTCATCTACCTAGAGAAGTTACAGAGGTTTACACAGAGAATTCCAAGTATAAGTACAAGAAAATAAGAGAGACTTAGAAAACTGGTAAAACCTACATTGTTGATAGAGTTGAGAGTACTTAGCATTGTGAAAACAGCACTTTCGCCGAAAGAAATCTACTTCTCTAACACCAGGAAACAGGTAACAGAGAATGTATGAGTTTCTCAATATTAGTAACGGATAGAAACAAAAGAAGTACACAGTGATTCATCTACCTAGAGAAGTTACTGAGGTTTACACAGAAAATTCCAAGTTTAAGTACAAGAAAATAAGAGAGACCTAGAAAACTGGTAAAACTTACATTGTTGATTGAGTTGGGAGTACTTACCACTGTGAAAACAGCACTTTCGCCGAAAGAAATCTACTTCTCTAATACCGGGAATCAGGGCAAAGAGAATGTATGAGTTTCTCAAGATTGGTAACAGATAGAAACAAGAGAAAGTACACAGTGATTCATCTACCTAGAGAAGTTACAGAGGTTTACACAGAGAATTCCAAGTATAAGTACAAGAAAATAAGAGAGACTTAGAAAACTGGTAAAACCTACATTGTTGATAGAGTTGGGAGTACTTAGCACTGTGAAAACAGCACTTTCGCCGAAAGAAATCTACTTCTCTAAGACCGGGAAACAGTGAAAAGAGAATGTATGAGTTTCTCAGGATTAGTGACAGATAGAAACAAAAGAAGTACACAGCGATTCATCTACCTAGAGAACTTACAGAGGTTTACACAGAGAATTCCAAGTATAAGTACAAGAAAATAAGAGAGACTTAGAAAACTGGTAAAACCTACATTGTTGATAGAGGTGGGAGTACTTAGCACTGTGAAAACAGCACTTTCGCCAAAAGAAATCTACTTCTCTAAGACCGAGAAACAGTGAAAAGAGTATGTATGAGTTTCTCAAGATTGGTAACAGATAGAAACAAGAGAAAGTACACAGTGATTCATCTACCTAGAGAAGTTACAGAGGTTTACACAGAAAATTCCAAGTATAAGTAAAGGAAGATAAGAGAGACTTAGAAAAGTGGTAAAACTTACATTGTTGATTGAGTTGGGATTACTTAGCACTGTGAAAACAGCACTTTCGCCGAAACAAATCTACTTCTCTAAGACCGGGAAACAGTGAAAAGAGAATGTATGAGTTTCTAAAGACTGGTAACAGATAGAAACAAGAGAAAGTACACAGTGATTCATCTACCTAGAGAAGTTACAGAGGTTTACACAGAGAATTCCAAGTATAAGTACAAGAAAATAAGAGAGACTTAGAAAACTGGTAAAACCTACATTGTTGATAGAGTTGGGAGTACTTGGCACTGTGAAAACAGCACTTTCGCAGAAAGAAATCTACTTCTCTAAGACCGGAAAACAGTGAACAGAGAATGTATGAGTTTCTCAAGATTGGTAACAGATAGAAACAAGAGAAAGTACACAGTGATTCATCTACCTAGAGAAGTTACAGAGGTTTAGACAGAGAATTCCAAGTACAAGAAAATAAGAGAGACTTAGAAAACTGGTAAAACCTACATTGTTGATAGAGTTGGGAGTACTTAGCACTGTGAAAACAGCACTTTCGCCGAAAGAAGTCTACTTCTCTAAGACCGGGAAACAGTGAAAAGAGAATGTACGAGTTTCTCAAAATTGCTAACAGATAGAAACAAGAAAAAGTACACAGTGATTCATCTACCTAGAGAAGTTACTGAGATTGACACAGAGAATTCCAAGTATAAGTACAAGAATATAAGAGAGACTTAGAAAACTGGTAAAACCTACATTGTTGATAGAGTTGGAAGTACTTAGCACTGTGAAAACAGCACTTTCGCCGAAACAAATCTACTTCTCTGAGACCGGGAAACAGTGAAAAGAGAATGTATGAGTTTCTCAAGATTAGTAACAGATACAAACAAAAGAAGTACACAGTGATTCATCTACCTAGAGAAGTAACAGAGGTTTACACAGAAATTTCCAAGTTTAAGTAAAAGAAAATAAGAGAGACTTAGAAAACTGGTAAAACTTACATTGTTGATTGAGTTGGCAGTACTTAGCACTGTGAAAACAGCACTTTCGCCGAAACAAATCTATTTCTCTAAGACCGGGAAACAGTGAAAAGAGAATGTATGAGTCTCTCAAGATTGGTAACAGATAGAAACAAGAGAAAGTACACAGTGATTCATCTACCTAGAGAAGTTACAGAGGTTTACACAGAGAATTCCAAGTATAAGTACAAGAAAATAAGAGAGACTTAGAAAACTGGTAAAACCTACATTGTTGATAGAGTTGGGAGTACTTAGCACTGTGAAAACAGCACTTTCGCCGAAAGAAATCTACTTCTCTAAGACCGGGAAACAGTGAAAAGAGAATGTATGAGTTTCTCAAGATTGGTAACAGATAGAAACAAGAGAAAGTACACAGTGATTCATCTACCTAGAGAAGTTACAGAGGTTTACACAGAGAATTCCAAGTATAAGTACAAGAAAATAAGAGAGACTAAGAAAACTGGTAAAACCTACATTGTTGATAGAGTTGAGAGTACTTAGCACTGTGAAAACAGCACTTTCGCCGAAAGAAATCTACTTCTCTAACACCAGGAAACAGGTAACAGAGAATGTATGAGTTTCTCAAGATTAGTAACAGATAGAAACAAAAGAAGTACACAGTGATTCATCTACCTAGAGAAGTTACAGAGGTTTACACAGAAAATTCCAAGTTTAAGTACAAGAAAATAAGAGAGACTTAGAAAACTGGTAAAACTTACATTGTTGATTGAGTTGGGAGTACTTAGCACTGTGAAAACAGCACTTTCGCCGAAAGAAATCTACTTCTCTAAGACCGGGAAACAGGGAAAAGAGAATGTATGAGTTTCTCAAGATTGGTAACAGATAGAAACAGGAGAAAGTACACAGTGATTCATCTACCTAGAGAAGTTACAGAGGTTTACACAGAGAATTCCAAGTATAAGTACAAGAAAATAAGAGAGACTTAGAAAACTGGTAAAACCTACATTGTTGATAGAGTTGGGAGTAATTAGCACTGTGAAAACAGCACTTTCGCCGAAACAAATCTACTTCTCTAAGACCGGGAAACAGTGAAAAGAGAATGTATGAGTTTCTCAAGATTGGTAACAGATAGAAACAAGAGAAAGTACACAGTGATTCATCTACCTAGAGAAGTTACAGAGGTTTACACAGAGAATTCCAAGTATAAGTAAAAGAAGATAAGAGAGACTTAGAAAAGTGGTAAAACTTACATTGTTGATTGAGTTGGGAGTACTTAGCACTGTGAAAACAGCACTTTCGCCGAAAGAAATCTACTTCTCTAAGACCAGGAAACAGAGAATAGAGAGAATGTATGAGTTTCTCAAGATTGGTAACAGATAGAAACAAGAGAAAGTACACAGTGATTCATCTACCTAGAGAAGTTACAGAGGTTTACACAGAGAATTCCAAGTATAAGTACAGGAAAATAAGAGAGACTTAGAAAACTGGTAAAACCTACATTGTTGATAGAGTTGAGAGTACTTAGCACTGTGAAAACAGCACTTTCGCCGAAAGAAATCTACTTCTCTAACACCAGGAAACAGGTAACACAGAATGTATGAGTTTCTCAATATTAGTAACGGATAGAAACAAAAGAAGTACACAGTGATTCATCTACATAGAGAAGTTACAGAGGTTTACACAGAAAATTCAAAGTTTAAGTACAAGAAAATAAGAGAGACTTAGAAAACTGGTAAAACCTACATTGTTGATAGGGTTGGTAGTACTTGGCACTGTGAAAACAGCACTTTCGCAGAAAGAAATCTACTTCTCTAAGACCGGGAAACAGTGAACAGAGAATGTATGAGTTTCTCAAGATTGTTAAGAGATAGAAACAAGAGAAAGTACACAGTGATTCATCTACCTAGAGAAGTTACAGAGGTTTAGACAGAGAATTCCAAGTATAAGTACAAGAAAATAAGAGAGACTTAGAAAACTGGTAAAACCTACATTGTTGATAGAGTTGGGAGTACTTAGCACTGTGAAAACAGCACTTTCGCCGAAAGAAGTCTACTTCTCTAAGACCGGGAAACAGTGAAAAGAGAATGTACGAGTTTCTCAAAATTGCTAACAGATAGAAACAAGAAAAAGTACACAGTGATTAATCTACCTAGAGAAGTTATAGAGGTTTACACAGAGAATTCCAAGTATAAGTACAAGAAAATAAGAGAGACTTAGAAAACTGGTAAAACCTACATTGTTGATAGAGTTGACAGTACTTAGCACTGTGAAAACAGCACTTTCGCCAAAAGAAATCTACTTCTCTAACACCAAGAAACAGGTAACAGGGAATGTATGTGTTTCTCAAGATTAGTAACAGATGGAAACAAAAGAAGTACACAGTGATTCATCTACCTAGAGAAGTTACAGAGGTTTACACAGAAAATTCCAAGTTCAAGTACATGAAAATAAGAGAGACTTAGAAAACTGGTAAAACTTACATTGTTGATTGAGTTGGGAGTACTTAGCACTGTGAAAACAGCACTTTCGCCGAAAGAAATCTACTTCTCTCAGACCGGGAAACAGGGAAAAGAGAATGTATGTGTTTCTCAAGATTGGTAAGAGATAGAAATAGGAGAAAGTACACAGTGATTTATCTACCTAGAGAAGTTACAGAGGTTTACAGAGAGATTTCCAAGTATAAGTACAAGAAAATAAGAGAGACTTAGAAAACTGGTAAAACCTACATTGTTGATAGAGTTGGGAGTACTTAGCACTGTGAAAACAGCACTTTCGCTGAAAGAAATCTACGTCTCTAAGACCGGGAAACAGTGAAAAGAGAATGTATGAGTTTCTCAAAATTGGTAACAGATGGAAACAAGAGAAAGTACACAGTGATTCATCTACCTAGAGAAGTTACAGAGGTTTACACAGAGAATTCCAAGTATAAGTACAACAAAATAAGAGAGACTTAGAAAACTGGTAAAACCTACATTGTTGATAGTGTAGGGAGTACTTAGCACTGTGAAAACAGCACTTTTGCCGAAAGAAATCTACTTCTGTAAGACCGGGAAACAGTGAAAAGAGAATGTATGAGTTTCTCAAGATTGGTAAGAGATAGAAACTAGAGAAAGTACACAGTGATTCATCTACCTAGAGTAGTTACAGAGGTTTACACAGAGAATTCCAAGTATAAGTACAAGAAAATAAGAGAGACTTAGAAAACTGGTAAAACCTACATTGTTGATAGAGTTGGGAGTACTTAGCACTGTGAAAACAGCACTTTCGCCGAAAGAAATCTACTTCTCTAAGACCGGGAAACAGTGAAAAGAGAATATATGAGTTTCTCAAGATTGGTAACAGATAGAAACAAGAGAACGTACACAGTGATTCATCTACCTAGAGAAGTTACAGAGGATTACACAGAGAATTCCAAATATAAGTACAAGAAAATAAGAGAGACTTAGAAAACTGGTAAAACCTACATTGTTGATAGAGTTGGGAGTACTTAGCACTGTGAAAACAGCACTTTCGCTGAAAGAAATCTACTTCTCTAAGACCGGGAAACAGTGAAAAGAGAATGTATAGGTTTCTCAAGATTGGTAACAGATAGAAACAAGAGAAAGTACACAGTGATTCATCTACCTAGAGAAGTTACAGAGGTTTACACAGAAAATTCCAAGTATAAGTAAAAAAAGATAAGAGAGACTTAGAAAAGTGGTAAAACTTACATTGTTGATTGAGTTGGGAGTACTTAGCACTGTGAAAACAGCACTTTCGCCGAAAGAAATCTACTTCTCTCAGACCGTGAAACAGTGAAAAGAGAATGTATGAGTTTCTCAAGATTGGTAAGAGATAGAAACAAGAGAAAGTACACAGTGATTCATCTACCTAGAGAAGTTACAGAGGTTTACACAGAGAATTCCAAGTATAAGAACAAGAAAATAAGAGAGAGTTAGAAAACTGGTAAAACCTACATTGTTGATAGAGTTGAGAGTACTTAGCACTGTGAAAACAGCACTTTCGCCGAAAGAAATCTACTTCTCTAAGACCGGGAAACAGTGAAAAGAGAATGTATGAGTTTCTCAAGATTGGTAACAGATAGAAACAAGAGAATGTACACAGTGATTCATCTACCTAGAGAAGTTACAGAGGATTACACAGAGAATTCCAAATATAAGTACAAGAAACTAAGAGAGACTTAGAAAACTGGTAAAACCTACATTGTTGATAGAGTTGGGAGTAGTTAGCACTGTGAAAACAGCACTTTCGCCGAAAGAAATCTACTTCTCTAAGGCCGCGAAACAGTTAACAGAGAATGTATGAGTTTCTCAAGATTAGTAACAGATAGAAACAAGAGAAAGTACACAGTGATTCATCTACCTAGAGAAGTTACAGAGGTTTACACAGAGAATTCCAAGTATAAGTACAAGAAAATAAGAGAGACTTAGAAAACTGGAAAACCTACATTGTTGATAGAGGTGGGAGTACTTAGCACTGTGAAAACAGCACTTTCGCCGAAAGAAATCTACTTCTCTAAGACCAGGAAACAGTGAAAAGAGAATGTATGAGTTTCTCAAGATTGGTAACAGATAGAAACAAGAGAAAGTACACAGTGATTCATCTACCTAGAGAAGTTACAGAGGTTTACACAGAAAATTCCAAGTTTAAGTACAAGAAAATAAGAGAGACTTAGAAAACTGGTAAAACTTACATTGTTGATTGACTTGGGAGTACTTAGCACTGTGAAAACAGCACTTTCGCCGAAACAAATCTACTTCTCTAAGACCGGGAAACAGTGAAAAGAGAATGTATGAGTCTCTGAAGATTGGTAACAGATAGAAACAAGAGAAAGTACACAGTGATTCATCTACCTAGAGAAGTTACAGAGGTTTACACAGAGAATTCCAAGTATAAGTACAAGAAAATAAGAGAGACTTAGAAAACTGGTAAAACCTACATTGTTGATAGAGTTGGGAGTACTTGGCACTGTGAAAATAGCACTTTCGCAGAAAGAAATCTACTTCTCTAAGACCGGAAAACAGTGAACAGAGAATGTATGAGTTTCTCAAGATTGGTAACAGATAGAAACAAGAGAAAGTACACAGTGATTCATCTACCTAGAGAAGTTACAGAGGTTTAGACAGAGAATTCCAAGTATAAGTACAAGAAAATAAGAGAGACTTAGAAAACTGGTAAAACCTACATTGTTGATAGAGTTGGGAGTACTTAGCACTGTGAAAACAGCACTTTCGCCGAAACAAGTCTACTTCTCTAAGACCGGGAAACAGTGAAAAGAGAATGTACGAGTTTCTCAAAATTGCTAACAGATAGAAACAAGAAAAAGTACACAGTGATTCATCTACCTAGAGAAATTACTGAGGTTTACACAGAGAATTCCAAGTGTAAGTACAAGAAAATAAGAGAGACTTAGAAAACTGGTAAAACCTACATTGTTGATAGAGTTGACAGTACTTAGCACTGTGAAAACAGCACTTTCGCCGAAAGAAATCTACTTCTCTAACACCAAGAAACAGGTAACAGGGAATGTATGAGTTTCTCAAGATTAGTAAGAGATAGAAACAAAAGAAGTACACAGTGATTCATCTACCTAGAGAAGTTACAGAGGTTTACACAGAAAATTCCAAGTTCAAGTACAAGAAAATAAGAGAGACTTAGAAAACTGGTAAAACTTACATTGTTGATTGAGTTGGGAGTACTTAGCACTGTGAAAACAGCACTTTCGCCGAAAGAAATCTACTTCTCTCAGACCGGGAAACAGGGAAAAGAGAATGTATGAGTTTCTCAAGATTGGTAAGAGATAGAAATAGGAGAAAGTACACAGTGATTTATCTACCTAGAGAAGTTACAGAGGTTTACAGAGAGAATTCCAAGTATAAGTACAAGAAAATAAGAGAGACTTAGAAAACTGGTAAAACCTACATTGTTGATAGAGTTGGGAGTACTTAGCACTGTGAAAACAGCACTTTCGCTGAAAGAAATCTACGTCTCTAAGACCGGGAAACAGTGAAAAGAGAATGTATGAGTTTCTCAAAATTGGTAACAGATGGAAACAAGAGAAAGCACACAGTGATTCATCTACCTAGAGAAGTTACAGAGGTTTACACAGAGAATTCCAAGTATAAGTACAAGAAAATAAGAGAGACTTAGAAAACTGGTAAAACCTACATTGTTGATAGTGTAGGGAGTACTTAGCACTGTGAAAACAGCACTTTTGCCGAAAGAAATCTACTTCTGTAAGACCGGGAAACAGTGAAAAGAGAATGTATGAGTTTCTCAAGATTGGTAACAGATAGAAACAAAAGAAGTACACAGCGATTCATCTACCTAGAGAACTTACAGAGGTTTACACAGAGAATTCCAAGTATAAGTAAAAGAAGATAAGAGAGACTTAGAAAAGTGGTAAAAGTTACATTGTTGATTGAGTTGGGAGTACTTAGAACTGTGAAAACAGCACTTTCGCCGAAAGAAATCTACTTCTCTAAGACCGGGAAACAGTGAAAAGAGAATCTATGAGTTTCTCAAGATTGGTAACAGATAGAAACAAGAGAAAGTACACAGCGATTCATCTACCTATAGAAGTTACAGAGGTTTACACAGAGAATTCCAAGTATAAGTACAAGAATATAAGAGAGACTTAGAAAACTGGTAAAACCTACATTGTTGATAGAGTTGGGAGTACTTAGCACTGTGAAAACAGCACTTTCGCCGAAAGAAATCTACTTCTCTAAGACCGGGAAACAGTGAAAAGAGAATGTATGAGTTTCTCAAGATTGGTAACAGATAGAAACAAGAGAAAGTACACAGTGATTCATCTACCTAGAAAAGTTACAGAGGTTTACACAGAAAATTCCAAGTATAAGTAAAAAAAGATAAGAGAGACTTAGAAAAGTGGTAAAACTTACATTGTTGATTGAGTTGGGAGTACTTAGCACTGTGAAAACAGCACTTCCGCGGAAAGAAATCTACTTCTCTAAGACCGTGAAACAGTGAAAAGAGAATGTATGAGTTTCTCAAGATTGGTAAGAGATAGAAACTAGAGAAAGTACACAGTGATTCATCTACCTAGAGAAGTTACAGAGGTTTACACAGAGAATTCCAAGTATAAGTACAAGAAAATAAGAGAGACTTAGAAAACTGGTAAAACCTACATTGTTGATAGAGTTGGGAGTACTTAGCACTGTGAAAACAGCACTTTCGCCGAAAGAAATCTACTTCTCTAAGACCGGGAAACAGTGAAAAGAGAATATATGAATTTCTCAAGATTGGTAACAGATAGAAACAAGAGAACGTACACAGTGATTCATCTACCTAGAGAAGTTACAGAGGATTACACAGAGAATTCCAAATATAAGTACAAGAAAATAAGAGAGACTTAGAAAACTGGTAAAACCTACATTGTTGATAGAGTTGGGAGTACTTAGCACTGTGAAAACAGCACTTTCGCCGAAAGATATCTACTTCTCTAAGACCGGGAAACAGTGAAAAGAGAATGTATGAGTTTCTAAAGATTGGTAACAGATAGAAACAAGAGAAAGTACACAGTGATTCATCTACCTAGAGAAGTTACAGAGGTTTACACAGAAAATTCCAAGTATAAGTAAAAAAAGATAAGAGAGACTTAGAAAAGTCGTAAAACTTACATTGTTGGTTGAGTTGGGAGTACTTAGCACTGTGAAAACAGCACTTTCGCCGAAAGAAATCTACTTCTCTCAGACCGTGAAACAGTGAAAAGAGAATGTATGAGTTTCTCAAGATTGGTAAGAGATAGAAACAAGAGAAAGTACACAGTGATTCATCTACCTAGAGAAGTTACAGAGGTTTACACAGAGAATTCCAAGTATAAGAACAAGAAAATAAGAGAGACTTAGAAAACTGGTAAACCTACATTGTTGATAGAGTTGAGAGTACTTAGCACTGTGAAAACAGCACTTTCGCCGAAAGAAATCTACTTCTCTAAGACCGGGAAACAGTGAAAAGAGAATGTATGAGTTTCTCAAGATTGGTAACAGATAGAAACAAGAGAATGTACACAGTGATTCATCTACCTAGAGAAGTTACAGAGGATTACACAGAGAATTCCAAATATAAGTACAAGAAAATAAGAGAGACTTAGAAAACTGGTAAAACCTACATTGTTGATAGTGTTGGGAGTAGTTAGCACTGTGAAAACAGCACTTTCGCCGAAAGAAATCTACTTCTCTAAGGCCGCGAAACAGTTAACAGAGAATGTATGAGTTTCTCAAGATTAGTAACAGATAGAAACAAGAGAAAGTACACAGTGATTCATCTACCTAGAGAAGTTACAGAGGTTTACACAGAGAATTCCAAGTATAAGTACAAGAAAATAAGAGAGACTTAGAAAACTGGAAAACCTACATTGTTGATAGAGGTGGGAGTACTTAGCACTGTGAAAACAGCACTTTCGCAGAAAGAAATCTACTTCTCTAAGACCAGGAAACAGTGAAAAGAGAATGTATGAGTTTCTCAAGATTGGTAACAGATAGAAACAAGAGAAAGTACACAGTGATTCATCTACCTAGAGAAGTTACAGAGGTTTACACAGAAAATTCCAAGTTTAAGTACAAGAAAATAAGAGAGACTTAGAAAACTGGTAAAACTTACATTGTTGATTGACTTGGGAGTACTTAGCACTGTGAAAACAGCACTTTCGCCGAAACAAATCTACTTCTGTAAGACCGGGAAACAGTGAAAAGAGAATGTATGAGTCTCTCAAGATTAGTAACAGATAGAAACAAGAGAAAGTACACAGTGATTCATCTACCTAGAGAAGTTACAGAGGTTTACACAGAGAATTCCAAGTATAAGTACAAGAAAATAAGAGAGACTTAGAAAACTGGTAAAACCTACATTGTTGATAGAGTTGGGAGTACTTGGCACTGTGAAAACAGCACTTTCGCAGAAAGAAATCTACTTCTCTAAGACCGGAAAACAGTGAACAGAGAATGTATGAGTTTCTCAAGATTGGTAACAGATAGAAACAAGAGAAAGTACACAGTGATTCATCTACCTAGAGAAGTTACAGAGGTTTAGACAGAGAATTCCAAGTATAAGTACAAGAAAATAAGAGAGACTTAGAAAACTGGTAAAACCTACATTGTTGATAGAGTTGGGAGTACTTAGCACTGTGAAAACAGCACTTTCGCCGAAACAAGTCTACTTCTCTAAGACCGGGAAACAGTGAAAAGAGAATGTACGAGTTTCTCAAAATTGCTAACAGATAGAAACAAGAAAAAGTACACAGTGATTCATCTACCTAGAGAAGTTATAGAGGTTTACACAGAGAATTCCAAGTATAAGTACAAGAATATAAGAGAGACTTAGAAAACTCGTAAAACCTACATTGTTGATAGAGTTGGAAGTACTTAGCACTGTGAAAACAGCACTTTCGCCGAAACAAATCTACTTCTCTAAGACCGGGAAACAGTGAAAAGAGAATGTATGAGTTTCTCAAGATTAGTAACAGATACAAACAAAAGAAGTACACAGTGATTCATCTACCTAGAGAAGTTACAGAGGTTTACACAGAAAATTCCAAGTATAAATAAAAGAAGATAAGAGAGACTTAGAAAAGTGGTAAAACTTACATTGTTGATTGAGTTGGGAGTACTTAGCACTGTGAAAACAGCACTTTCGCCGAAAGAAATCTACTTCTCTAAGACCGTGAAACAGTGAAAAGAGAATGTATGAGTTTCTCAAAATTGGTAACAGATAGAAACAAGAGAAAGTACACAGTGATTCATCTACCTAGAGAAGTTACTGAGGTTTACACAGAGAATTCCAAGTGTAAGTACAAGAAAATAAGAGAGACTTAGAAAACTGGTAAAACCTACATTGTTGATAGAGTTGACAGTACTTAGCACTGTGAAAACAGCACTTTCGCCGAAAGAAATCTACTTCTCTAACACCAAGAAACAGGTAACAGGGAATGTATGAGTTTCTCAAGATTAGTAACAGATAGAAACAAAAGAAGTACACAGTGATTCATCTACCTAGAGAAGTTACAGAGGTTTACACAGAAAATTCCAAGTTCAAGTACAAGAAAATGAGAGAGACTTAGAAAACTGGTAAAACTTACATTGTTGATTGAGTTGGGAGTACTTAGCACTGTGAAAACAGCACTTTCGCCAAAAGAAATCTACTTCTCTCAGACCGGGAAACAGGGAAAAGAGAATGTATGAGTTTCTCAAGATTGGTAAGAGATAGAAACAGGAGAAAGTACACAGTGATTTATCTACCTAGAGAAGTTACAGAGGTTTACACAGAGAATTCCAAGTATAAGTACAAGAAAATAAGAGAGACTTAGAAAACTGGTAAAACCTACATTGTTGATAGAGTTGGGAGTACTTAGCACTGTGAAAACAGCACTTTCGCCTAAAGAAATCTACTTCTCTAAGACCGGGAATCAGGGCAAAGAGAATGTATGAGTTTCTCAAGATTGGTAACAGATAGAAACAAGAGAAAGTACACAGTGATTCATCTACCTAGAGAAGTTACAGAGGTTTACACAGAGAATTCCAAGTATAAGTACAAGAAAATAAGAGAGACTTAGAAAACTGGTAAAACCTACATTGTTGATAGAGTTCGGAGTACTTAGCACTGTGAAAACAGCACTTTCGCCGAAAGAAATCTACTTCTCTAAGACCGTGAAACAGTGAAAAGTGAATGTATGAGTTTCTCAAAATTGGTAACAGATAGAAACAAGAGAAAGTACACAGTGATTCATCTACCTAGAGAAGTTACAGAGGTTTACACAGAGAATTCCAAGTATAAGTACAAGAAAATAAGAGAGACTTAGAAAACTGGTAAAACCTACATTGTTGATAGAGTTGGGAGTACTTAGCACTGTGAAAACAGCACTTTCGCCGAAAGAAGTCTACTGCTCTAAGTCCGGGAAACAGTGAAAAGAGAATGTACGAGTTTCTCAAAATTGGTAACAGATACAAACAAGAGAAAGTACACAGTGATTCATCTAGCTAGAGAAGTTACAGAGTTTTACACAGAGAATTCCAAGTATAAGTAAAAGAAAATAAGAGAGACTTAGAAAACTGGTAAAACCTACATTGTTGACAGAGTTGAGAGTACTTAGCACTGTGAAAACAGCACTTTCGCCGAAAGAAATCTACTTCTCTAACACCAGGAAACAGGTAACAGAGAATGTATGAGTTTCTCAATATTAGTAACGGATAGAAAAAAAAGAAGTACACAGTGATTCATCTACCTAGAGAAGTTACAGAGGTTTACACAGAAAATTCCAAGTTTAAGTACAAGAAAATAAGAGAGACTTAGAAAACTGGTAAAACTTACATTGTTGATTGAGTTGGGAGTACTTAGCACTGTGAAAACAGCACTTTCGCCGAAAGAAATCTACTTCTCTAAGACCGGGAAACAAGGCAAAGTGAATGGATGAGTTTCTCAAGATTGGTAACAGATAGAAACAAGAGAAAGTACACAGTGATTCATCTACCTAGAGAAGTTACAGAGGTTTACACAGAGAATTCCAAGTATAAGTACAAGAAAATAAGAGAGACTTAGAAAACTGGTAAACCCTACATTGTTGATAGAGTTGGGAGTACTTAGCACTGTGAAAACAGCACTTTCGCCAAAAGAAATCTACGTCTCTAAGACCGGGAAACAGTGAAAAGAGAATGTATGAGTTTCTCAAGATTGGTAACAGATAGAAACAAGAGAAAGTACACAGTGATTCATCTACCTAGAGAAGTTACAGAGGTTTACACAGAAAATTCCAAGTATAAGTAAAACAAGATAAGAGAGACTTAGAAAAGTGGTAAAACTTACATTGTTGATTGAGTTGGGAGTACTTAGCACTGTGAAAACAGCACTTTCGCTGAAAGAAATCTACTTCTCTAAGACCGTGAAACAGTGAAAAGAGAATGCACGAGTTTCTCAAGATTGGTAACAGATAGAAACAAGAAAAAGTACACAGTGATTCATCTACCTAGAGAAGTTACAGAGGCTTACACAGAGAATTCCAAGTATAAGTACAAGAAAATAAGAGAGATTTAGAAAACTGGTAAAACCTACATTGTTGATAGAGTTGAGAGTACTTAGCACTGTGAAAACAGCGCTTTCGCCGAAAGAAATCTACTTCTCTAACACCAGGAAACAGGTAACAGAGAATGAATGAGTTTCTCAACATTAGTAACAGATAGAAACAAAAGAAGTACACAGTGATTGATGTACCTAGAGAAGTAACAGAGGTTTACACAGAAAATTCCAAGTTTAAGTACAAGAAAATAAGAGAGACTTAGAAAACTGGTAAAACTTACATTGTTGATTGAGTTGGGAGTACTTAGCACTGTGAAAACAGCACTTTCGCCAAAAGAAATCTACTAATCTAAGACTGGGAAATAGGGAAAAGAAAATGTATGAGTTTCTCAAGATTGGTAACAGATAGAAACAAGAGAAAGTACACAGTGATTCATCTACCTAGAGATGTTACAGAGGTTTACACAGAGAATTCCAAGTATAAGTAAAAGAAGATAAGAGAGACTTAGAAAACTGGTAAAACCTACATTGTTGATAGAGTTGGGCGTACTTAGCACTGTGAAAACAGCACTTTCGCCGAAAGAAATCTACTTCTCTAAGACCGGGAAGCAGTGAAAAGAGAATGTATGAGTTTCTGAAGATTGGTAACAGATAGAAACAAGAGAAAGTACACAGTGATTCATATACCTAGAGAAGTTACAGAGGTTTACACAGAGAATTCCAAGTACAACTACAAGAAAATAAGAGAGATTTAGAAAACTGGTAAAACCTACATTGTTGATAGAGTTGGGAGTACTTAGCACTGTGAAAACAGCACTTTCTCCAACAGAAATTTAGTTCTCTAAGTCCGTGAAACAGTGAATAGAGAATTTATGAGTTTCTCAAGATTGGTAACAGATAGAAACAAGAGAAAGTACACAGTGATTCATCTACCTAGAAAAGTTACAGAGGTTTACACAGAGAATTCCAAGGATAAGTACAAGAAAATAAGAGAGACTTAGAAAACTGGTAAAACCTACATTGTTGATAGAGTTGGGAGTACTTAGCACTGTGAAAACAGCACTTTCGCCGAAAGAAGTCTACTGCTCTAAGTCCGGGAAACAGTGAAAAGAGAATGTACGAGTTTCTCAAAATTGGTAACAGATACAAACAAGAGAAAGTACACAGTGATTCATCTAGCTAGAGAAGTTACAGAGGTTTACACAGAGAATTCCAAGTATAAGTAAAAGAAAATAAGAGAGACTTAGAAAACTGGTAAAACCTACATTGTTGACAGAGTTGAGAGTACTTAGCACTGTGAAAACAGCACTTTCGCCGAAAGAAATCTACTTCTCTAACACCAGGAAACAGGTAACAGAGAATGTATGAGTTTCTCAATATTAGTAACGGATAGAAACAAAAGAAGTACACAGTGATTCATCTACCTAGAGAAGTTACAGAGGTTTACACAGAAAATTCCAAGTTTAAGTACAAGAAAATAAGAGAGACTTAGAAAACTGGTAAAACCTAAATTGTTGATAGAGTTGGGAGTACTTAGCACTCTGAAAACATCACTTTCGCAGAAAGAAATCTACTTCTCTAAGACCGGGAAACAGTGAACAGAGAATGTATGAGTTTCTCAAGATTGGTAACAGATAGAAAGAAGAGAAAGTACACAGTGATTCATCTACCTAGAGAAGTTACAGAGGTTTACACAGAGAATTCCAAGTATAAGTACAAGAAAATAAGAGAGACTTAGAAAACTGGTAAAACCTACATTGTTGATAGAGTTGGGAGTACTTAGCACTGTGAAAACAGCACTTTCGCCGAAAGAAGTCTACTTCTCTAAGACCAGGAAACAGTGAATAGAGAAAGTACGAGTTTCTCAAAATTGGTAACAGATAGAAACAAGAGAAAGTACACAGTGATTCATCAACCTAGAGAAGTTATAGAGGTTTACACAGAGAATTCCAAGTATAAGTACAAGAATATAAGAGAGACTTAGAAAACTGGTAAAACCTACATTGTTGATAGAGTTGGGAGTACTTAGCACTGTGAAAACAGCACTTTCGCCGAAAGAAATCTACTTCTCTAAGACCGGGAAACAGTGAAAAGAGAATGTATGAGTTTCTCAAGATTAGTAACAGATAGAAACAAAAGAAGTACACAGTGATTCATCTACCTAGAGAAGTTACAGAGGTTTACACAGAGAATTCCAAGTATAAGTACAAGAAAATAAGAGAGACTTAGAAAACTGGTAAAACCTACATTTTTGATAGAGTTGGGAGTAGTTAGCACTGGGAAAACAGCACTTTCGCAGAAAGAAATCTACTTCTCTAAGGCCGCGAAACAGTTAACAGAGAATGTATGAGTTTCTCAAGATTAGTAACAGATAGAAACAAAAGAAGTACACAATGATTCATCTACCTAGAGAAGTTACAGAGGTTTACACAGAGAATTCCAAATATAAGTACAAGAAAATAAGAGAGACTTAGAAAACTGGTAAAACCTACATTGTTGATAGAGTTGGGAGTACTTAGCACTCTGAAAACAGCACTTTCGCAGAAAGAAATCTACTTCTCTAAGACCGGGAAACAGTGAACAGAGAATGTATGAGTTTCTCAAGATTGGTAACAGATAGAAAGAAGAGAAAGTACACAGTGATTCATCTACCTAGAGAAGTTACAGAGGTTTACACAGAGAATTCCAAGTATAAGTACAAGAAAATAAGAGAGACTTAGAAAACTGGTAAAACCTACATTGTTGATAGAGTTGGGAGTACTTAGCACTGTGAAAACAGCACTTTTGCCGAAAGAAATCTACTGCTCTAAGACCGGGAAACAGTGAAAAGAGAATGTACGAGTTTCTCAAAATTGGTAACAGATACAAACAAGAGAAAGTACACAGTGATTCATCTGCCTAGAGAAGTTATAGAGGTTTACACAGAGAATTCCAAGTATAAGTACAAGAATATAAGAGAGACTTAGAAAACTGGTAAAACCTACATTGTTGATAGAGTTGGGAGTACTTAGCACTGTGAAAACAGTACTTTCGCCGAAAGAAATCTACTTCTCTAAGTCCGGGAAACAGTGAAAAGAGAATGTATGAGTTTCTCAAGATTAATAACAGATAGAAACAAAAGAAGTACACAGTGATTCATCTACCTAGAGAAGTTACAGAGGTTTACACAGAAAATTCCAAGTATAAGTAAAAGAAGATAAGACAGACTTAGAAAACTGGAAAACCTACATTGTTGATAGAGTTGGGAGTACTTAGCACTCTGAAAACAGCACTTTCGCTGAAAGAAATCTACTTCTCTAACACCGGGAAACAGTGAAAAGAGGATGTATGAGTTTCTCAAAATTGGTAACACATAGAAACAAGAGAAAGTACACAGTGATTCATCTACCTAGAGAAGTTACAGAGGTTTACACAGAGAATTCCAAGTATAAGTACAACAAAATAAGAGAGACTTAGGAAACTGGTAAAACCTACATTGTTGATAGAGTAGGGAATACTTAGCACTATTAAAACAGCACTTTTGCCCAAAGAAATCTACTTCTCTAAGACCGGGAAACAGTGAAAAGAGAATGTATGAGTTTCTCAAGATTTGTAACAGATAGAAACAAGAGAAAGTACACAGTGATTCATCTACCTAGAGAAGTTACAGAGGTTTACACAGAAAATTCCAAGTATAAGTAAAAGAAGATAAGAGAGACTTAGAAAACTGGGAAAATTTACATTGTTGATTGAGTTGGGAGTACATACCACTGTGAAAACAGCACTTTCGCCGAAAGAAATCTACTTCTCTAAGACCGTGAAACAGTGAAAAGAGAATGTATGAGTTTCTCAAGATTGGTAACAGATAGAAACAAGAGAAAGTACACAGTGATTCATCTAGCTAGAGAAGTTATAGAGGTTTACACAGAGAATTCCAAGTATAAGTAAAAGAAAATAAGAGAGACTTAGAAAACTGGTAAAACCTACATTGTTGATAGAGTTGAGAGTACTTAGCACTGTGAAAACAGCACTTTCGCCGAAAGAAATCTACTTCTCTAACACCAGGAAACAGGTAACAGAGAATGTATGAGTTTCTCAATATTAGTAACGGATAGAAACAAAAGAAGTACACAGTCATTCATCTACCTAGTTACAGAGGTTTACACAGAAAATTCCAAGTTTAAGTACAAGAAAATAAGAGAGACTTAGAAAGCTGGTAAAACTTACATTGTTGATTGAGTTGGGAGTACTTAGCACTGTGAAAACAGCACTTTCGCCGAAAGAAATCTACTTCCCTAAGACCGGGAAACAAGGCAAAGAGAATGTATGAGTTTCTCAAGATTGGTAACAGATAGAAACAAGAGAAAGTACACAGTGATTCATCTACCTAGAGAAGTTACAGAGGTTTACACAGAGAATTCCAAGTATAAGTACAAGAAAATAAGAGAGACTTAGAAAACTGGTAAAACCTACATTGTTGATAGAGTTGGGAGTACTTAGCACTGTGAAAACAGCACTTTCGCCGAAAGAAATCTGCATCTCTAAGACCGGGAAACAGTGAAAAGAGAATGTATGAGTTTCTCAAGATTGGTAACAGATAGAAACAAGAGAAAGTACACAGTGATTCATCTACCTAGAGAAGTTACAGAGGATTACACAGAAAATTCCAAGTATAAGTAAAACAAGATAAGAGAGACTTAGAAAAGTGGTAAAACTTACATTATTGATTGAGTTGGGAGTACTTAGCACTGTGAAAACAGCACTTTCGCTGAAAGAAATCTACTTCTCTAAGACCGTGAAACAGTGAAAAGAGAATGTACGAGGTTCTCAAGATTGGTAACAGATACAAACAAGAGAAAGTACACAGTGATTCATCTACCTAGAGAAGTTACAGAGGATTACACAGAGAATTCCAAGGATAAGTACAAGAAAATAAGAGAGACTTAGAAAACTGGTAAAACCTACATTGTTGATAGAGTTGGGAGTACTTAGCACTGTGAAAACAGCACTTTCGCCGAAAGAAGTCTACTGCTCTAAGTCCGGGAAACAGTGAAAAGAGAATGTACGAGTTTCTCAAAATTGGTAACAGATACAAACAAGAGAAAGTACACAGTGATTCATCTAGCTAGAGAAGTTACAGAGGTTTACACAGAGAATTCCAAGTATAAGTAAAAGAAAATAAGAGAGACTTAGAAAACTGGTAAAACCTACATTGTTGACAGAGTTGAGAGTACTTAGCACTGTGAAAACAGCACTTTCGCCGAAAGAAATCTACATCTCTAAGACCGGGAAACAGTGAAAAGAGAATGTATGAGTTTCTCAAGATTGGTAACAGATAGAAACAAGAGAAAGTACACAGTGATTCATCTACCTAGAGAAGTTACAGAGGTTTACACAGAAAATTCCAAGTATAAGTAAAACAAGATAAGAGAGACTTAGAAAAGTGGTAAAACTTACATTGTTGATTGAGTTGGGAGTACTTAGCACTGTGAAAACAGCACTTTCGCTGAAAGAAATCTACTTCTCTAAGACCGTGAAACAGTGAAAAGAGAATGCACGAGTTTCTCAAGATTGGTAACAGATAGAAACAAGAGAAAGTACACAGTGATTCATCTACCTAGAGAAGTTACAGAGGCTTACACAGAGAATTCCAAGTATAAGTACAAGAAAATAAGAGAGATTTAGAAAACTGGTAAAACCTACATTGTTGATAGAGTTGAGAGTACTTAGCACTGTGAAAACAGCGCTTTCGCCGAAAGAAATCTACTTCTCTAACACCAGGAAACAGGTAACAGAGAATGAATGAGTTTCTCAACATTAGTAACAGATAGAAACAAAAGAAGTACACAGTGATTGATGTACCTAGAGAAGTAACAGAGGTTTACACAGAAAATTCCAAGTTTAAGTACAAGAAAATAAGAGAGACTTAGAAAACTGGTAAAACTTACATTGTTGATTGAGTTGGGAGTACTTAGCACTGTGAAAACAGCACTTTCGCCAAAAGAAATCTACTAATCTAAGACCGGGAAATAGGGAAAAGAAAATGTATGAGTTTCTCAAGATTGGTAACAGATAGAAACAAGAGAAAGTACACAGTGATTCATCTACCTAGAGATGTTACAGAGGTTTACACAGAGAATTCCAAGTATAAGTAAAAGAAGATAAGAGAGACTTAGAAAACTGGTAAAACCTACATTGTTGATAGAGTTGGGAGTACTTAGCACTGTGAAAACAGCACTTTCGCCGAAAGAAATCTACTTCTCTAAGACCGGGAAGCAGTGAAAAGAGAATGTATGAGTTTCTGAAGATTGGTAACAGATAGAAACGAGAGAAAGTACACAGTGATTCATATACCTAGAGAAGTTACAGAGGTTTACACAGAGAATTCCAAGTACAACTACAAGAAAATAAGAGAGATTTCGAAAACTGGTAAAACCTACATTGTTGATAGAGTTGGGAGTACTTAGCACTGTGAAAACAGCACTTTCTCCAACAGAAATTTAGTTCTCTAAGTCCGTGAAACAGTGAATAGAGAATTTATGAGTTTCTCAAGATTGGTAACAGATAGAAACAAGAGAAAGTACACAGTGATTCATCTACCTAGAAAAGTTACAGAGGTTTACACAGAGAATTCCAAGGATAAGTACAAGAAAATAAGAGAGACTTAGAAAACTGGTAAAACCTACATTGTTGATAGAGTTGGGAGTACTTAGCACTGTGAAAACAGCACTTTCGCCGAAAGAAGTCTACTGCTCTAAGTCCGGGAAACAGTGAAAAGAGAATGTACGAGTTTCTCAAAATTGGTAACAGATACAAACAAGAGAAAGTACACAGTGATTCATCTAGCTAGAGAAGTTACAGAGGTTTACACAGAGAATTCCAAGTATAAGTAAAAGAAAATAAGAGAGACTTAGAAAACTGGTAAAACCTACATTGTTGACAGAGTTGAGAGTACTTAGCACTGTGAAAACAGCACTTTCGCCGAAAGAAATCTACTTCTCTAACACCAGGAAACAGGTAACAGAGAATGTATGAGTTTCTCAATATTAGTAACGGATAGAAACAAAAGAAGTACACAGTGATTCATCTACCTAGAGAAGTTACAGAGGTTTACACAGAAAATTCCAAGTTTAAGTACAAGAAAATAAGAGAGACTTAGAAAACTGGTAAAACCTAAATTGTTGATAGAGTTGGGAGTACTTAGCACTCTGAAAACATCACTTTCGCAGAAAGAAATCTACTTCTCTAAGACCGGGAAACAGTGAACAGAGAATGTATGAGTTTCTCAAGATTGGTAACAGATAGAAAGAAGAGAAAGTACACAGTGATTCATCTACCTAGAGAAGTTACAGAGGTTTACACAGAGAATTCCAAGTATAAGTACAAGAAAATAAGAGAGACTTAGAAAACTGGTAAAACCTACATTGTTGATAGAGTTGGGAGTACTTAGCACTGTGAAAACAGCACTTTCGCCGAAAGAAGTCTACTTCTCTAAGACCAGGAAACAGTGAATAGAGAAAGTACGAGTTTCTCAAAATTGGTAACAGATAGAAACAAGAGAAAGTACACAGTGATTCATCAACCTAGAGAAGTTATAGAGGTTTACACAGAGAATTCCAAGTATAAGTACAAGAATATAAGAGAGACTTAGAAAACTGGTAAAACCTACATTGTTGATAGAGTTGGGAGTACTTAGCACTGTGAAAACAGCACTTTCGCCGAAAGAAATCTACTTCTCTAAGACCGGGAAACAGTGAAAAGAGAATGTATGAGTTTCTCAAGATTAGTAACAGATAGAAACAAAAGAAGTACACAGTGATTCATCTACCTAGAGAAGTTACAGAGGTTTACACAGAGAATTCCAAGTATAAGTACAAGAAAATAAGAGAGACTTAGAAAACTGGTAAAACCTACATTTTTGATAGAGTTGGGAGTAGTTAGCACTGGGAAAACAGCACTTTCGCAGAAAGAAATCTACTTCTCTAAGGCCGCGAAACAGTTAACAGAGAATGTATGAGTTTCTCAAGATTAGTAACAGATAGAAACAAAAGAAGTACACAATGATTCATCTACCTAGAGAAGTTACAGAGGTTTACACAGAGAATTCCAAATATAAGTACAAGAAAATAAGAGAGACTTAGAAAACTGGTAAAACCTACATTGTTGATAGAGTTGGGAGTACTTAGCACTCTGAAAACAGCACCTTCGCAGAAAGAAATCTACTTCTCTAAGACCGGGAAACAGTGAACAGAGAATGTATGAGTTTCTCAAGATTGGTAACAGATAGAAAGAAGAGAAAGTACACAGTGATTCATCTACCTAGAGAAGTTACAGAGGTTTACACAGAGAATTCCAAGTATAAGTACAAGAAAATAAGAGAGACTTAGAAAACTGGTAAAACCTACATTGTTGATAGAGTTGGGAGTACTTAGCACTGTGAAAACAGCACTTTTGCCGAAAGAAATCTACTGCTCTAAGACCGGGAAACAGTGAAAAGAGAATGTACGAGTTTCTCAAAATTGGTAACAGATACAAACAAGAGAAAGTACACAGTGATTCATCTACCTAGAGAAGTTATAGAGGTTTACACAGAGAATTCCAAGTATAAGTACAAGAATATAAGAGAGACTTAGAAAACTGGTAAAACCTACATTGTTGATAGAGTTGGGAGTACTTAGCACTGTGAAAACAGTACTTTCGCCGAAAGAAATCTACTTCTCTACGTCCGGGAAACAGTGAAAAGAGAATGTATGAGTTTCTCAAGATTAATAACAGATAGAAACAAAAGAAGTACACAGTGATTCATCTACCTAGAGAAGTTACAGAGGTTTACACAGAAAATTCCAAGTATAAGTAAAAGAAGATAAGACAGACTTAGAAAACTGGAAAACCTACATTGTTGATAGAGTTGGGAGTACTTAGCACTCTGAAAACAGCACTTTCGCTGAAAGAAATCTACTTCTCTAACACCGGGAAACAGTGAAAAGAGGATGTATGAGTTTCTCAAAATTGGTAACACATAGAAACAAGAGAAAGTACACAGTGATTCATCTACCTAGAGAAGTTACAGAGGTTTACACAGAGAATTCCAAGTATAAGTACAACAAAATAAGAGAGACTTAGGAAACTGGTAAAACCTACATTGTTGATAGAGTAGGGAATACTTAGCACTATTAAAACAGCACTTTTGCCCAAAGAAATCTACTTCTCTAAGACCGGGAAACAGTGAAAAGAGAATGTATGAGTTTCTCAAGATTTGTAACAGATAGAAACAAGAGAAAGTACACAGTGATTCATCTACCTAGAGAAGTTACAGAGGTTTACACAGAAAATTCCAAGTATAAGTAAAAGAAGATAAGAGAGACTTAGAAAACTGGGAAAATTTACATTGTTGATTGAGTTGGGAGTACATACCACTGTGAAAACAGCACTTTCGCCGAAAGAAATCTACTTCTCTAAGACCGTGAAACAGTGAAAAGAGAATGTATGAGTTTCTCAAGATTGGTAACAGATAGAAACAAGAGAAAGTACACAGTGATTCATCTAGCTAGAGAAGTTACAGAGGTTTACACAGAGAATTCCAAGTATAAGTAAAAGAAAATAAGAGAGACTTAGAAAACTGGTAAAACCTACATTGTTGATAGAGTTGAGAGTACTTAGCACTGTGAAAACAGCACTTTCGCCGAAAGAAATCTACTTCTCTAACACCAGGAAACAGGTAACAGAGAATGTATGAGTTTCTCAATATTAGTAACGGATAGAAACAAAAGAAGTACACAGTCATTCATCTACCTAGTTACAGAGGTTTACACAGAAAATTCCAAGTTTAAGTACAAGAAAATAAGAGAGACTTAGAAAGCTGGTAAAACTTACATTGTTGATTGAGTTGGGAGTCCTTAGCACTGTGAAAACAGCACTTTCGCCGAAAGAAATCTACTTCTCTAAGACCGGGAAACAAGGCAAAGAGAATGTATGAGTTTCTCAAGATTGGTAACAGATAGAAACAAGAGAAAGTACACAGTGATTCATCTACCTAGAGAAGTTACAGAGGTTTACACAGAGAATTCCAAGTATAAGTACAAGAAAATAAGAGAGACTTAGAAAACTGGTAAAACCTACATTGTTGATAGAGTTGGGAGTACTTAGCACTGTGAAAACAGCACTTTCGCCGAAAGAAATCTGCATCTCTAAGACCGGGAAACAGTGAAAAGAGAATGTATGAGTTTCTCAAGATTGGTAACAGATAGAAACAAGAGAAAGTACACAGTGATTCATCTACCTAGAGAAGTTACAGAGGATTACACAGAAAATTCCAAGTATAAGTAAAACAAGATAAGAGAGACTTAGAAAAGTGGTAAAACTTACATTGTTGATAGAGTTGGGAGTACTTAGCACTGTGAAAACAGCACTTTCGCCGAAAGAAGTCTACTGCTCTAAGTCCGGGAAACAGTGAAAAGAGAATGTACGAGTTTCTCAAAATTGGTAACAGATACAAACAAGAGAAAGTACACAGTGATTCATCTAGCTAGAGAAGTTACAGAGGTTTACACAGAGAATTCCAAGTATAAGTAAAAGAAAATAAGAGAGACTTAGAAAACTGGTAAAACCTACATTGTTGACAGAGTTGAGAGTACTTAGCACTGTGAAAACAGCACTTTCGCCGAAAGAAATCTACTTCTCTAACACCAGGAAACAGGTAACAGAGAATGTATGAGTTTCTCAATATTAGTAACGGATAGAAACAAAAGAAGTACACAGTGATTCATCTACCTAGAGAAGTTACAGAGGTTTACACAGAAAATTCCAAGTTTAAGTACAAGAAAATAAGAGAGACTTAGAAAACTGGTAAAACCTAAATTGTTGATAGAGTTGGGAGTACTTAGCACTCTGAAAACATCACTTTCGCAGAAAGAAATCTACTTCTCTAAGACCGGGAAACAGTGAACAGAGAATGTATGAGTTTCTCAAGATTGGTAACAGATAGAAAGAAGAGAAAGTACACAGTGATTCATCTACCTAGAGAAGTTACAGAGGTTTACACAGAGAATTCCAAGTATAAGTACAAGAAAATAAGAGAGACTTAGAAAACTGGTAAAACCTACATTGTTGATAGAGTTGGGAGTACTTAGCACTGTGAAAACAGCACTTTCGCCGAAAGAAGTCTACTTCTCTAAGACCAGGAAACAGTGAATAGAGAAAGTACGAGTTTCTCAAAATTGGTAACAGATAGAAACAAGAGAAAGTACACAGTGATTCATCAACCTAGAGAAGTTATAGAGGTTTACACAGAGAATTCCAAGTATAAGTACAAGAATATAAGAGAGACTTAGAAAACTGGTAAAACCTACATTGTTGATAGAGTTGGGAGTACTTAGCACTGTGAAAACAGCACTTTCGCCGAAAGAAATCTACTTCTCTAAGACCGGGAAACAGTGAAAAGAGAATGTATGAGTTTCTCAAGATTAGTAACAGATAGAAACAAAAGAAGTACACAGTGATTCATCTACCTAGAGAAGTTACAGAGGTTTACACAGAGAATTCCAAGTATAAGTACAAGAAAATAAGAGAGACTTAGAAAACTGGTAAAACCTACATTTTTGATAGAGTTGGGAGTAGTTAGCACTGGGAAAACAGCACTTTCGCAGAAAGAAATCTACTTCTCTAAGGCCGCGAAACAGTTAACAGAGAATGTATGAGTTTCTCAAGATTAGTAACAGATAGAAACAAAAGAAGTACACAATGATTCATCTACCTAGAGAAGTTACAGAGGTTTACACAGAGGATTCCAAATATAAGTACAAGAAAATAAGAGAGACTTAGAAAACTGGTAAAACCTACATTGTTGATAGAGTTGGGAGTACTTAGCACTCTGAAAACAGCACTTTCGCAGAAAGAAATCTACTTCTCTAAGACCGGGAAACAGTGAACAGAGAATGTATGAGTTTCTCAAGATTGGTAACAGATAGAAAGAAGAGAAAGTACACAGTGATTCATCTACCTAGAGAAGTTACAGAGGTTTACACAGAGAATTCCAAGTATAAGTACAAGAAAATAAGAGAGACTTAGAAAACTGGTAAAACCTACATTGTTGATAGAGTTGGGAGTACTTAGCACTGTGAAAACAGCACTTTTGCCGAAAGAAATCTACTGCTCTAAGACCGGGAAACAGTGAAAAGAGAATGTACGAGTTTCTCAAAATTGGTAACAGATACAAACAAGAGAAAGTACACAGTGATTCATCTACCTAGAGAAGTTATAGAGGTTTACACAGAGAATTCCAAGTATAAGTACAAGAATATAAGAGAGACTTAGAAAACTGGTAAAACCTACATTGTTGATAGAGTTGGGAGTACTTAGCACTGTGAAAACAGTACTTTCGCCGAAAGAAATCTACTTCTCTAAGTCCGGGAAACAGTGAAAAGAGAATGTATGAGTTTCTCAAGATTAATAACAGATAGAAACAAAAGAAGTACACAGTGATTCATCTACCTATAGAAGTTACAGAGGTTTACACAGAAAATTCCAAGTATAAGTAAAAGAAGATAAGACAGACTTAGAAAACTGGAAAACCTACATTGTTGATAGAGTTGGGAGTACTTAGCACTCTGAAAACAGCACTTTCGCTGAAAGAAATCTACTTCTCTAACACCGGGAAACAGTGAAAAGAGGATGTATGAGTTTCTCAAAATTGGTAACACATAGAAACAAGAGAAAGTACACAGTGATTCATCTACCTAGAGAAGTTACAGAGGTTTACACAGAGAATTCCAAGTATAAGTACAACAAAATAAGAGAGACTTAGGAAACTGGTAAAACCTACATTGTTGATAGAGTAGGGAATACTTAGCACTATGAAAACAGCACTTTTGCCCAAAGAAATCTACTTCTCTAAGACCGGGAAACAGTGAAAAGAGAATGTATGAGTTTCTCAAGATTTGTAACAGATAGAAACAAGAGAAAGTACACAGTGATTCATCTACCTAGAGAAGTTACAGAGGTTTACACAGAAAATTCCAAGTATAAGTAAAAGAAGATAAGAGAGACTTAGAAAACTGGGAAAATTTACATTGTTGATTGAGTTGGGAGTACATACCACTGTGAAAACAGCACTTTCGCCGAAAGAAATCTACTTCTCTAAGACCGTGAAACAGTGAAAAGAGAATGTATGAGTTTCTCAAGATTGGTAACAGATAGAAACAAGAGAAAGTACACAGTGATTCATCTAGCTAGAGAAGTTACAGAGGTTTACACAGAGAATTCCAAGTATAAGTAAAAGAAAATAAGAGAGACTTAGAAAACTGGTAAAACCTACATTGTTGATAGAGTTGAGAGTACTTAGCACTGTGAAAACAGCACTTTCGCCGAAAGAAATCTACTTCTCTAACACCAGGAAACAGGTAACAGAGAATGTATGAGTTTCTCAATATTAGTAACGGATAGAAACAAAAGAAGTACACAGTGATTCATCTACCTAGTTACAGAGGTTTACACAGAAAATTCCAAGTTTAAGTACAAGAAAATAAGAGAGACTTAGAAAACTGGTAAAACTTACATTGTTGATTGAGTTGGGAGTACTTAGCACTGTGAAAACAGCACTTTCGCCGAAAGAAATCTACTTCTCTAAGACCGGGAAACAAGGCAAAGAGAATGTATGAGTTTCTCAAGATTGGTAACAGATAGAAACAAGAGAAAGTACACAGTGATTCATCTACCTAGAGAAGTTACAGAGGTTTACACAGAGAATTCCAAGTATAAGTACAAGAAAATAAGAGAGAGTTAGAAAACTGGTAAAACCTACATTGTTGATAGAGTTGGGAGTACTTAGCACTGTGAAAACAGCACTTTCGCCGAAAGAAGTCTACTTCTCTAAGACCGGGAAACAGTGAAAAGAGAATGTACGAGTTTCTCAAAATTGGTAACAGATAGAAACAAGAGAAAGTACACAGTGATTCATCTACCTAGAGAAGTTATAGAGGTTTACACAGAGAATTCCAAGTATAAGTACAAGAATATAAGAGAGACTTAGAAAACTGGTAAAACCTACATTGTTGATTGAGTTGGCAGTACTTAGCACTGTGAAAACAGCACTTTCGCCGAAAGAAATCTACTTCTCTAAGACCGGGAAACAGTGAAAAGAGAATGTATGAGTTTCTCAAGTTTAGTAACAGATAGAAACAAAAGAAGTACACAGTGATTCATCTACCTAGAGAAGTTACAGAGGTTTACACAGAAAATTCCAAGTTTAAGTAAAAGAAGATAAGAGAGACTTAGAAAACTGGTAAAATTTACACTGTTGATTGATTTGGGAATACTTACCACTGTGAAAACAGCACTTTCGCCGAAAGAAATCTACTTCTCTAAGAACGGGAAACAGTGAAAAGAGAATGTATGAGTTTCTCAAGACTGGTAACAGATAGAACCAAGAGAAAGTACACAGTGATTCATCTACCTAGAGAAGTTACAGAGGTGTAGACAGAGAATTCCAAGGATAAGTACAAGAAAATAAGAGAGACGTAGAAAACTGGTAAAACCTACATTGTTGATAGAGTTGGGAGTACTTAGCACTGTGAAAACAGCACTTTCGCCGAAAGAAATCTACTTCTCTAACACCGGGAAACAGGGAACAGAGAATGTATGAGTTTCTCAAGATTGGTAACGATAGAAACAAGAGAAAGTACACAGTGATTCATCTACCTAGAGAAGTTACAGAGGTTTACACAGAGAATTCCAAGTATAAGTACAAGAAAATGAGAGAGACTTAGAAAACTGGTAAAACCTACGTTGGTGATAGAGTTGGTAGTACTTAGCACTGTGAAAACAGCACTTTCGCCGAAAGAAATCTACTTCTCTAAGACCGGGAAACAGTGAAAAGAGAATGTATGAGTTTCTCAAGATTGGTAACGATAGAAACAAGAGAAAGTACACAGTGATTCATCTACCTAGAGAAGTTACAGAGGTGTACACAGAGAATTCCAAGTATAAGTACAAGAAAATAAGAAAGACTTAGAAAACTGGTAAAACCTACATTGTTGATAGAGTTGGGAGTACTTAGCACTGTGAAAACAGCACTTTCGCCGAAAGAAGTCTACTTCTCTAAGACCGGGAAACAGTGAAAAGAGAATGTACGAGTTTCTCAAAATTGGTAACAGATAGAAACAAGAGAAAGTACACAGTGATTCATCTACCTAGAGAAGTTATAGAGGTTTACACAGAGAATTCCAAGTATAACTACAAGAATATAAGAGAGACTTGGAAAACTGGTAAAACCTACATTGTTGATAGAGTTGGGAATACTTAGCACTGTGAAAACAGCACTTTCGCCTAAAGAAATCTACTTCTCTAACACCTGGAAACAGGGAACAGAGAATGTATGAGTTTCTCAAGACTGGTAACAGATAGAACCAAGAGAAAGTACACAGTGATTCATCTACCTAGAGAAGTTACAGAGGTGTACACAGAGAATTCCAAGTATAAGTACAAGAAAATAAGAGAGACTTAGAAAACTGGTAAAACCTACATTGTTGATAGAGTTGGGAGTACTTAGCACTGTGAAAATAGCACTTTCGCCGAAAGAAATCTACTTCTCTAAGACCGGGAAACAGTGAAAAGAGAATGTATGAGTTTCTCAAGATTGGTAACAGATAGAAACAAGAGAAAGAACACAGTGATTCATCTACCTAGAGAAGTTACAGAGGCTTACACAGAGAAATCCAAGTATAAGTACAAGAAAATAAGAGAGACTTAGAAAACTGGTAAAACCTACATTGTGGATAGAGTTGGGAGTACTTAGTACTGTTTAAACAGCACTTTCGCCGAAAGAAATCTAGTTCTCTAAGACCAGGAAACAGTGAAGAGAGAATGTATGAGTTTCTCAAGATTGGTATCAGATAGAAACAAAAGAAAGTACACAGTGATTCATCTACCTGGAGAAGTTACAGAGGTTTACACAGAAAATTCCAAGTATAAGTAAAAGAAGATAAGAGAGACTTAGAAAACGGGCAAAACCTACATTGTTGATAGAGTTGGGAGTACTTAGCACTGTGAAAACAGCACTTTTGCAGAAAAAAATCTACTTCTCTAACACCGGGAAACAGGGAACAGAGAATGTATGAGTTTCTCAAGATTGGTAACAGATAGAAACAAGAGAAAGTACACAGTGATTCATCTACCTAGACAAGTTACAGAGGTTTACACAGAGAATTCCAAGTATAAGTACAAGCAAATAAGAGAGACTTAGAAAACTGGTAAAACCTACATTGTTGATAGAGTTGGGAGTACTTAGCACTGTAAAAACAGCACTTTTGCAGAAAGAAATCTACTTCTCTGAGACCGGGAATGAGTGAACAGAGAATGTATGAGTTTCTCAAGATTCGTAACACATAGGAAGAAGAGAAAGTACACAGTGATTCATCTACCTAGAGAAGTAGGAGAGGTTTACACAGAGAATTCCAAGTATAAGTACAAGAAAATAAGAGAGACTTAGAAAACTGGTAAAACCTACATTGTTGCTAGAGTTGGGAGTACTTAGCACTGTGAAAACAGCACTTTCGCAGAAATAAATCTACTTTTGTAAGACTGGGAAACAGTGAACAGAGAATGTATGAGTTTCTCAAGATTGGTAACAGATAGAAACAAGAGAAAGTACACAGCGATTCATCTACATAGAGAAGTCACAGAGGTTTACACAGAGAAGTCCAAGTATAACTCTAAGAAAATAAGAGAGACTTAGAAAACTGGTAAAACCTACATTGTTGATAGAGTTGGGAGTACTTAGCACTGTGAAAGCAGCACTTTCGCAGAAAGAAATCTACATCTCTAAGACCGGGAAACAGTGAACAGAGAATGTATGACTTTCTCACGATTGGTGACAGATAGAAAGAGGGGAAAGTACACAGTGATTCATCTACCTAGAGAAGTTACTGAGGTTTACACAGAGAAGTCCAAGTATAAGTACAAGAAAATAAGAGAGACTTAGAAAACTGGTAAAACCTACATTGTTGATAGGGTTGGGAGTACTTAGCATTGTGAAAACAGCACTTTCGCAGAAAGAAATCTACTTCTCTAAGACTGGGAAACAGTGAACATAGAATGTATGAGTTTCTCAAGATTAGTAACAGATAGAAAGAAGAGAAAGTACACAGTGATCCATCTACCTAGAGAAGTTACAGGGGTTTACACAGAGAAGTCCAAGTATAAGTACAAGAAAATAAGAGACACTTATATAACTGGTAAAACCGAAATTGTTGATAGAGTTGGGAGTACTTAGGACTGTAAAAACAACACTTTCGAAAAAGAAATCTACTTCTCTAAGACCGTGAAACAGTGAACAGAGAATGTATGAGTTTCTCAAGATTGCTAACAGATAGAAAGAAGAGAAAGTACACCGTGATTCATCTACCTAGAGAAGTTACAGAGGTATACATACAGAATTCTAAGTATAACTCTAAGAAAATAAGAGAGACTTAGAAAACTGGTAAAATCTACATTTTGGATAGTGTTGGGAGTAATTAGCACTGTGAAAGCAGCACTTTCGCAGAAAGAAATCTACTTGTCTAAGACCGGGAAACAGTGAACAGTGAATGTATTAGTTTCTCAAGATTGGTAACAGATAGAAAGAAGAGAAAGTACACAGTGATTCATCTACCTAGAGAAGTTACAGAGGTTTACACAAAGAAGTCCAAGTATAAGTACAAGAAAATAAAAGAGACTTACAAAACTGGTAAAACCTACATTGTTGATACAGTTGGGAGTACTTAGCACTGTGAAAACAGCACTTTCGCAGAAAGAAATCTACTTCTCTAAGACCGGGAAAGAGTGAACAGAGAATGTATGAGTTTCTCAAGATTCGTAACACATAGGAAGAAGAGAAAGTACACAGTGATTCATCTACCTTGAGAAGTTACAGAGGTTTACACAGAGAATTCCAAGTATAAGTGCAAGAAAATAAGAGAGACTTAGAAAACTGGTAAAACCTACATTGTTGATACAGTTGGGAGTACTTAGCAGTGTGAAAACAGCACTTTCGCAGAAAGAAATCTACTGCTCTAAGACCGGGAAAAAGTGAACAGAGAATGTAAGAGTTTCTCAAGATTGGTAACAGATAGAAAGAAGAGAAAGTACACAGTGATTCCTCTACCTAGAGACGTTACAGAGGTATACACACAGAATTCCAAGTATAACTCTAAGAAAATAAGAGAGACTTAGAAAACTAGTAAAACCCACATTTTGCATAGTGTTGGGAGTACTTAGCACTGTGAAAACAGCACTTTCGCAGAAAGAAATCTACTTCTCTAAGACCGGGAAACAGTGAACAGAGAATGTATTAGTTTCTCAAGATTGGTAACACATAGAAAGAAGAGAAAGTATACAGTGATTCATCTACCTAGAGAAGTTACAGAGGTTTACACAGAGAATTCCAAGTATAAGTACAAGAAAATAAGAGAGATTTCGAAAACTGGTAAAACCTACATTGTTGATACAGTTGGGAGTACTTAGCACTGTGAAAACAGCACTTTCGCAGAAAGAAATCCACTTCTCTAAGACTGGGAAACAGTGAACATAGAATGTATGAGTTTCTCAAGATTAGTAACAGATAGAAAGAAGAGAAAGTACACAGTGATCCATCTACCTAGAGAAGTTACAGGGGTTTACACAGAGAAGTCCAAGTATAAGTACTAGAAAATAAGAGACACTTATATAACTGGTAAAACCGAAATTGTTGATACAGTTGGGAGTACTTAGGACTGTGAAAACAGCACTTTCGCAGAAAGAAATCTACTTCTCTAAGACCGTGAAACAGTGAACAGAGAATGTATGAGTTTCTCAAGATTGGTAACAGATAGAAAGAAGAGAAAGTACACCGTGATTCATCTACCTAGAGAAGTTACAGAGGTATACACACAGAATTCCAAGTATAACTCTAAGAAAATAAGAGAGACTTAGAAAACTGGTAAAACCTACATTTTGGATAGTGTTGGGAGTAATTAGCACTGTCAAAACAGCACTTTCGCAGAAAGAAATCTACTTCTCTAAGACCGGGAAAAGGTGAACAGAGAATGTATGAGTTTCTCAAGATTGGTAACAGATAGAAAGAAGAGAAAGTACACAGTGATTCATCTACCTAGAAAAGTTACAGAGCTTTACACAGAGAAGTCCAAGGATAAGTACAAGAAAATAAGAGAGATTTAGAAATCTGGTAAAACCTACATTGTTGATAGAGTTGGGAATACTTAGCACTGTGGAAACAGCACTTTCGCAGAAAGAAATCCATTTCTCTAAGACCGGGAGACAGTGAACAGAGAATGTATGAGTTTCTCAAGATTCGTAACAGATAGGGAGAAGAGAAAGTACACAGTGATTTATCTACCTAGAGCATTTACAGAGGTATACACAGAGAATTCCAGGTATAACTACAAGAAAATAACAGAGACTTAGAAAACTGATAAAAGCTACATTGTTGATAGAGTTGGGAGTACTTAGCAGTGTGAAAACAGCATTTTCGCAGAAAGAAATCTACTTCTCTACGACCGGGAAACAGGGAACAGAGAATGTACGAGTTTCTCAAGATTGGTAACAGATAGAAAGAAGAGAAAGTACACAGTGATTCATCTACCTAGAGAAGTTACAGAGGTTTACACAGAGAAGTCCCAGTATAAGTACAAGAAAATAAGAGAGCCTTAGAAAACTGGTAAAACTTACATTGTTGATAGAGTTGGTAGTACTTAGCACTGTGAAAACAGCACTTTCGCAGAAAGAAATCTACTTCTCTAAGACCGTGAATCAGTGAGCAGAAAATGTATGAGTTTCTCAACATTGGTAACAGATAGAAAGAAGAGAAAGTACACAGTGATTCATGTACCTAGAGAAGTTACAGAGGTATACACACAGAATTCCAAGTATAACTCTAAGAAAATAAGAGAGACTTAGAAAACTGGTGAAACCTCCATTGTTGATAGAGTTGGGAGTACTTAGCACTGTGGAAACAGCACTTTCGCAGAAAGAAATCTACTTCTCTAAGACCGGGAAACAGTGAACAGAGAATGTATGAGTTTCTCAAGATTCGTAACAGATAGGAAGAAGAGAAAGTACACAGTGATTCATCTACCTAGAGAAGTTACAGAGGTTTACACAGAGAATTCCAAGTATAAGTACAACAAAATAAGTCAGACTTAGAAAACTGGTAAAAGCTACATTGTTGATAGAGTTGGGAATACTTAGCACTGTGAAAACAGCACTTTCGCAGAAACAAATCTGCTTCTCTAAGACCGCGAAACATTGAACAGAGAATGTATGAGTTTCTCAAGATTGGTAACAGAAAGAAGAGAAAGTACACAGTGATTCATCTACCTAGAGAGGTTACAGAGGTTTACACAGAGAAGTTCCAGTATAAGTACAAGAAAATAAGAGAGCCTTAGAAAACTGGTAAAACCTACGTTGTTGATAGAATTGGGAGTATTTCGCACTGTGAAAACAGCACTTCCGCAGAAAGAAATCTACTTATCTAAGACCGCGAAATAGTGAACAGAGAATGTACGAGTTTTTCAAGATTGGTAACAGATAGAAAGAAGAGAAAGTACACAGTGATTCATCTACCTATAAAAGTTACAGAGGTTTACACAGACAAGTCCAAGTATAAGTACAAGAAAATAAGAGAGACTTAGAAAACTGGTAAAACCTACATTGTTGATAGAGTTGGGAGTACTTAGCACTGTGAAAACAGCACTTTCGCAGAAAGAAATCTATTTCTCTAAGACCGTTAATCAGTGAACACAGAATGCATGAGTTTCTCAAAATTCGTAACAGATAGAAAGAAGAGAAAGTACACAGTGATTCATCTACCTAGAGAAGTTACAGAGGTATACCCACAGAATTCCAAGTATAACTCTAAGAAAATAAGAGGGACTTAGAAAACTGGTAAAACCTCCATAGTTGATAGAGTTGGGAGTAATTAGCACTGTGAAAACAGCACTTTCGCAGAAAGAAATCTACTTCTCTAAGACCGTGAGTCAGTGAACAGAAAATGTATGAGTTTCTCAACATTGGTAACAGATATAAAGAAGAGAAAGTACACAGTGATTCATGTACCTAGAGAAGTTACAGAGGTATACACACGGAATTACAATTATAACTCTAAGAAAATAACAGAGACTTAGAAAACTAGTAAAACCTACATTGTTGATAGAGTTGTGAGTACTTAGCCCTGTGAAAACAGCTCTTTCGCAGAAAGAAATCTACTTCTCTAAGACCGCGAAACAGTGAACAGAGAATGTATGCGTTTCTCAAGATTGGTAACAGATAGAAAGAAGAGAAAGTACACAGTGATTCATCTACCTAGAGAAGCTACAGAGGTTTACACAGAGAAGTCCCAGTATAAGTACAAGAAAATAAGAGAGACTTAGAAAACTGGTAAAGCCTACCTTGTTGACAGAGTTGGGAGTACTTAGCACTGCGAGAACAGCACTTTCGCAGAGAGAAATCTACTTCTCTAAGACCATGAATCAGTGAACAGAGAATGTATGAGTTTCTCAACATTGGTAACAGATAGAAAGAAGAGAAAGTACACAGTGATTCATGTACCTAGAGAGGTTACAGAGGTATACACACAGAATTCCAATTATAACTCTAAGAAAACAAGAGAGACTCAGAAAACTGGTAAAACCTACATTGTTGATAGAGTTGGGAGTACTTAGCACTGTGAAAACAGCACTTTCGCAGAAAGAAATCTACTTATCTAAGACCGGGAAACAGTGAACAGAGAATGTACGAGTTTCTCAAGATTGGTAAGAGATAGAAAGAAGAGAAAGTACACGGTGATTCATCTACCTAGAAAAGTTACAGAGGTTTACACAGACAAGTCCAAGTATAAGTACAAGAAAATAAGAGAGACTTAGAAAACTGGGAAAACCTACATTGTTGATAGAGTTGCGAATACTTAGCACTGTGGAAACAGCACTTTCGCAGAATGAAATCTACTTCTCTAAGACCGGGAAACAATGAACAGAGAATGTATGAGTTTCTCAAGATTCGTAACACATAGGAAGAAGAGAAAGTACACAGTGATTCATCTACCTAGAGCATTTACAGAGGTTTACACAGAGAATTCCAAGTATAAGTACAAGCAAATAAGAGAGACTTTGAAAACTGGTAAAAGCTACATTGTTGATAGAGTTGGGAGTACTTAGCACTGTGAAAACAGCACGTTCGCAGAAAGAAATCTACTTCTATCAGACCGGGAAACAGTGAACAGAGAATGTATGAGATTCTCAAGATTGAAACAGATAGAAAGAAGAGAAAGTACACAGTGATTCATCTACCTAGAGAAGTTACAGAGGTTTACACAGAGAAGTCCACGTATAAGTACAAGAAAATAAGAGAGACTTAGAAAACTGGTAAAACCTACATTGTTGATAGAGTTGGGAGTACTTAGCACTGTGGAAACAGCACTTTCGCAGAAAGAAATCTACTTCTCTAAGACCGGGAAACAGTGAACAGAGAATGTATGAGTTTCTAAAGATTCGTAACAGATAGAAAGAAGAGAAAGTACACAGCGATTCATCTACCTACAGAAGTTACAGAGGTATACACACAGAATTCCAAGTATAACTCTAAGAAAATAAGAGAGCCTTAGAAAACTGGTAAAACATTGTTGATAGAGTTGGGAGTACTTAGCACTGTGAAAACAGCACTTTCGCAGAAAGAAATCTACTTATCTAAGACCGCGAAACAGTGAACAGAGAATGTATGAGTTTCTCAAGATTGGTAACAGATAGAAAGAAGAGAAAGTACACAGTGATTCATCTACCTAGAGAAGTTACAGAGGTATACACACAGAATTACAAGTATAACTCTAAGAAAATAAGAGAGACTTAGAAAACTGGTCAAGCCTACATTGCTGATAAAGTTGGGAGTACTTAGCACTGTGAAAACAGCAGTTTCGCAGAAAGAAAGCTACTTCTCTAAGACCGGGAAGGAGTGAACAGAGAATGTATGAGTTTCTCAAGACTGGTAACAGATAGAAAGAAGAGAAAGTACACAGTGATTCATCTACCTAGAGAAGTTACAGAGGTATACACACAGAATTCCAAGTATAACTCTAAGAAAATAAGAGAGACTTAGAAAACTGGTAAAACCGACATTGTTGATAGAGTTGGGGGTACTTAGCACTGTGAAAACAGCACTTTCGCAGAAAGAAATCTACTTCTCTAAGACCGAGAAAGAGTGAACAGAGAATGTATGAGTTTCTCAAGATTGGTAACAGATAGAAAGAAAAGAAAGTACACAGTGATTCATCTACCTAGAGAAGTTACAGAGGTTTACACAGAGAAGTCCCAGTTTAAGTACAAGAAAATAAGAGAGACTTAGAAAACTGGTAAAACCTACATTGTTGATAGAGTTGGGAGTACTTAGCACTGTGGAAACAGCACTTTCACAGAAAGAAATCTACTTCTCTAAGACCGTGAATCAGTGAACAGAGAATGTATGAGTTTCTCAACATTGGTAACAGATAGAAAGAAGAGAAAGTACACACTATTTCATCTACCTAGAGAAGTTACAGAGGTTTACACAGAGAAGTCAAAGTATAAGTACAAGAAAATAAGAAAGACTTTTAAAACTGGTAAAATCTACATTGTTGATAGAGTTGGGAGTACTTAGCACTGTGAAAACAACACTTTCGGAGAAAGAAATCTACTTCTCTAAAACCGGGAAACAGTGAACAGAGAATGTATGAGTTTCCAAGATTGGTAACAGATAGAAAGAAGAGAAAGTACACAGTGATTCATCTACCTAGTGAAGTTACAGAGGTTTACACAGAGAAGTCCAAGTATAAGTACAAGAAAATAAGAGAGACTTAGAAAACCGGTAAAACCTACATTGTTGATAGAGTTGGGAGTAGTTAGCACTGTAAAACAGCACTTTCGTATAAAGAAATCTACTTCTCTAAGACCGTGAAACAGGGAACAGAGAATGTATGAGTTTCTCTAGATTGGTAACAGATAGAAACAAGAGAAAGTACAGTGTGATTCATGTACCTAGAGAAGTTACAGAGGTATACACACAGAATTCCATGTATAACTCTAAGAAAATAAGAGAGACTTAGAAAACTGGTAAAACCTCCATAGTTGATAGAGTTGTGAGTACTTAGCACTGTGAAAACAGCACTTTCGCAGAAAGAAATCTACTTCTCTAAGACAGTGAATCAGTGAACACAGAATGTATGAGTTTCTCAACATTGGTAACAGATACAAAGGAGAGAAAGTACACAGTGATTCATCTACCTAGAAAAGATACAGAGGTTTACACACAGAAGTCCAAGTATAAGTAGAAGAATATAAGAGACACTTAGAAAACTGGTAAAACCTACATTGTTGATAGAGTTGGGAGAACTTAGCACTGTGAAAACAGCACTTTCGCAGAAAGAAATCTACTTCTCTAAGACCGGGAAACAGTGAACAGAGAATGTATGAGTTTCTCAAGATTGGCAACAGATAGAAAGAAGAGAAAGTGCACAGTGATTCATCTACCTAGAGAAGTTACAGAGGTTTACACAGAGAATTCTAAGTATAAGTAAAAGAAAATGGGAGACACTTATATAACCGGTAAAACCTACATTGTTGATAGAGTTGGGAGTACTTAGCACGGTGAAAACAGCACTTTCGCAGAAAGAAATCTACTTCTCCAAGACCGCAAAACAGTTAACAGAGAATGTATGAGTTTCTCAAGATTGGTAACAGATAGAAGGAAGAGAAAGTACACAGTGATTCATCTACCTAGAGCAGTTACAGGGGTTTACACAGAGAAGTCCAAGTATAAGTACAAGAAAATAAGAGACACTTATATAACTGGTAAAACCGAAATTGTTGATAGAGTTAGGAGTACTTAGGACTGTAAAAACAGCACTTTCGCAGAAATAAATCTACTTCTCTAAGACCGTGAAACAGTCAACAGAGAATGTATGAGTTTCTCAAGATTGGTAACAGATAGAAAGAAGAGAAAGTACACAGTGAATCATCTACCTAGAGAAGTTACAGAGGTTTACACAAAGAAGTCCAAGTATAAGTACAAGAAAATAAGAGAGACTTAGAAAACTGGTAAAACCTACATTGTTGATAGAGTTGGGAGTACTGAGCACTGTGGAAACAGCACTTTCGCAGAAAGAAATCTACTTCTCGAAGACCGGGAAACAGTGAACAGAGAATGTATGAGTTTCTCAAGATTCGTAACACATAGGAAGAAGAGAAAGTACACAGTGATTCATCTACCTAGAGCATTTACAGAGGTTTACACAGAGAATTCCAAGTATAAGTACAAGCAAATAAGAGAGACTTTGAAAACTGGTAAAAGCTACATTGTTGATACATTTGGGAGTACTTAGCACTGTGAAAACAGCACTTTCGCAGAAAGAAATCTACTTCTATCAGACCGGGAAACAGTGAACAGAGAATGTATGAGATTCTCAAGATTGAAACAGATAGAAAGAAGAGAAAGTACACAGTGATTCATCTACCTAGAGAAGTTACAGAGGTTTACACAGAGAAGTCCACGTATAAGTACAAGAAAATAAGAGAGACTTAGAAAACTGGTAAAACCTACATTGTTCATAGAGTTGGGAGTACTTAGCACTGTGGAAACAGCACTTTCGCAGAAAGAAATCTACTTCTCTAGGACCGGGAAACAGTGAACAGAGAATGTATGAGTTTCAGAAGATTCGTAAGAGATAGAAAGAAGAGAAAGTACACAGCGATTCATCTACCTACAGAAGTTACAGAGGTATACACACAGAATTCCAAGTATAACTCTAAGAAAATAAGAGAGCCTTAGAAAACTGGTAAAACATTGTTGATAGAGTTGGGAGTACTTAGCACTGTGAAAACAGCACTTTCGCAGAAAGAAATCTACTTCTCTAAGACCGCGAAGGAGTGAACAGAGAATGTATGAGTTTCTCAAGATTGGTAACAGATAGAAAGAAATGAAAGTACACAGTGATTCATCTACCTAGAGAAGTTACAGAGGTTTACACAGAGAAGTCTCAGTTTAAGTACAAGAAAATAAGAGAGACTTAGAAAACTGGTAAAACCTACATTGTTGATAGAGTTGGGATTACTTAGCACTGTAAAAACAGCACTTTCGCAGAAAGAAATCTACTTCTCTAAGACCGGGAAACAGTGAACAGAGAATTTATGAGTTTCTCAACATTGGTAACAGATAGAAACAAGAGAAAGCACACAGTGATTCATCTACCTAGAGAAGTTACAGAGGTATACACGCAGAATTCCAAATGTAACTCTAAGAAAATAAGAGAGACTTAGAAAACTGGTAAAACCTACATTGTTGATAGAATTGGGAGTACTTAGCACTGTGAAAACAGCACTTTCGCAGAAAGAAATCTACTTCTCTAAGACCGTGAATCAGTGAACACAGAATGCATGAGTTTCTCAAAATTCGTAACAGATAGAAAGAAGAGAAAGTACACAGTGATTCATGTACCTAGAGAAGTTACAGAGGTATACCCACAGAATTGCACGTATAACTCTAAGAAAATAAGAGGGACTTAGAAAACTGGTAAAACATACATTTTTGATAGAGTTGGGAGTACTTAGCACTGTGAAAACAGCACTTTCGCAGAAAGTAATCTACTTCTCTAAGACCGCGAAACAGTGAACAGAGAATGAGTAAGTTTCTCTAGACTGGTAGCAGATAGAAACAAGAGAAAGTACACAGTGATTCATCTACCAGGAGAAGTTACAGAGGTTTACAGAGAGAATTCCCATTATAAGTACAAGAAAATAAGAGAGACTTTCAAGACTGATAAAACCTACATTGTTGATAGAGTTGGGAGTACTTAGCACTGTGAAAACAGTACTTTCGCACAAAGAAATCTACTTCTTTAAGCACGCGAAACAGTGTACAGAGAATGCATGAGTTTCTGAAGATTGGTAACAGATAGAATGAAGAGAAAGTACACAGTGATTCATATACCTACAGAAGTTACAGAGGTTTACACACAGAATTCCAAGTATAACTCTAGGAACATAAGAGAGACTTATAAAACTGGTAAAACCTACATAGTTGATAGAGTTGGGAGTACTTAGCACTGTGAAAACAGGACTTTCGCAGACAGAAATCTACTTCTCTAAGACCGCGAAACAGTGAACAGAGAATGTATGAGTTTCTCTAGGCTGGTAACAGATACAAACAAGAGAAAGTACACAGTGATTCATCTACCTAGAGAAGTTACAGAGGTTTACATAGAGAATTCCCAGTATAAGTACAAGAAAATAAGACAGACTTAGAAAACTGGTAAAACCTACATTGTTGATAGAGTTCGGAGTACTTAGCACTGTGAAAATAGCACTTTCGCAGCAAGAAATCTACTTCTCTATAACCGGGAAACAGTGAACAGAGAATGTATGAGTTTCTCAAGATTCGTAACAGATAGGAAGAAGAGAAAGTACACAGTGATTCATCTACCTAGAGCATTTACAGAGGTTTACACAGAGAATTCCAAGTATAAGTACAAGAAAATAAGAGAGACTTAGAAAACTGGTAAAAGCTACATTGTTGATAGAGTTGGGAGTACTTAGCACTGTGAAAACAGCACATTCGCAGAAAGAAATCTGCTTGTCTAAGACCGCGAAACAGTGAACAGAGAATGTATGAGTTTCTCAAGATTGGTAACAGATAGAAAGAAGAGAAATTACACAGTGCTTCATCTACCTAGAGAGGTTACAGAGGTTTACACAGAGAAGTCCCAGTATAAGTACAAGAAAATAAGAGAGTCTTACAAAACTGGTAAAACCTACATTGTTGATAGAGTTGGGAGTACTTAGCACTGTGAAAACAGCACTTTCGCAGAAACAAATCTACTTTTCTAAGACTGCGAAACAGTGAACAGAGAATGTGTGATTTTTTCCAGATTGGTAACAGCTAGAAAGAAGAGAAAGCACACAGTGATTCATCTACCTAGAGAAGTGACAGAGGTATACACACAGAATTCCAAGTATAACTCTAAGAAAATAAGAGAGACTTAGAAAACTGGTAAAACTTACATTGTTGATAGAGTTGGGAGTACTTAGCACTGTGAAAACTGCACTTTCGCCGAAAGAAATCTACTTCTCTAAGACCGTGAATCATTGAACAGAAAACGTATGAGTTTCTCAACATTGGTAACAGATAGAAAGAAGAGAGAGTACACACTGATTCATGTACCTAGAGAAGTTACAGAGGTATACACACAGAATTCCAATTATAACTCTAAGAAAATAAGAGAGACTCAGAAAACTGGTAAAACCTACATTGTTGATAGAGTTGGGAGTACTCAGCACTGTGAAAACAGCACTTTCGCAGAAAGAAATCTACTTCTCTAAGACCGTGAATCAGTGAACACAGAATGTGTGAGTTTCTCAAAATTGGTAACAGATAGAAAGAAGAGAAAGTACACAGTGATTCATCTACCTAGAGAATTTACAGGGGTTTACACAGAGAATTCCAGGTATAAGTACAAGAAAATAAGAGAGAATTAGAAAACTGGTAAAAGCTACATTGTTGACAGAGTTGGGAGTACTTAGCACTGTGAAAACAGCACTTTCGCAGAAAGAAATCTACTTCTCTAATACCGGGAAGCACTGAACAGAGAATGTATGAATTTCTGAAGATTGGTAACAGCTAGAAAGAAGAGAAAATACACAGGGATTCATCTACCTAGAGAAGTTACAGAGGTTTACACAGAGAAGTCCCAGTATAAGTACAAGAAAATAAGAGAGACTTAGAAAACTGGTAAAAGCTACATTGTTGATAGAGTGGGGAGTACTTAGCACTGTGAAAACAGCACTTTCGCAGAAAGAAATCTACTTCTCTAAGACCGTGAATCAGTGAACACAGAATGTATGAGTTTCTCAAGATTGGTAACAGATAGAAAGAAGAGAAAGTACACAGTGATTCATCTACCTAGAGAAGTGACAGAGGTATACACACAGAATTCCAAGTATAACTCTAAGAAAATAAGAGAGACTTAGAAAACTGGTAAAACTTACATTGTTGATAGAGTTGAGAGTACTTAGCACTGTGAAAACAGCACTTTCGCAGAAAGAAATCTACTTCTCTAAGACAGTGAATCAGTGAACACAGAATGTATGAGTTTCTCAACATTGGTAACAGATACAAAGAAGAGAAAGTACACAGTGATTCATCTACCTAGAAAGTTACAGAGGTTTACACAGAGAAGTCCAAGTATAAGTAGAAGAAAATAAGAGAGACTTAGAAAACTGGTAAAACCTCCATAGTTGATAGAGTTGTGAGTACTTAGCACTGTGAAAACAGCACATTCGCAGAAGAAATCTACTTCTCTAACACCGGGAAACAGGGAACAGAGAATATACGATTTTCTCAAGATTGGTAACAGATAGAAAGAAGAGAAAGTACACAGTGATTCACCTACCTAGAGAGGTTACAGAGGTTTACACAGAGAAGTTCCAGTATAAGTACAAGAAAATAAGACAGCCTTAGAAATCTGGTAAAACTTACATTGTTGATAGAATTGGGAGTATTTAGCACTGTGAAAACAGCACTTTCGCAGAAAGAAATCTACTTATCTAAGACCGCGAAACAGTGAACAGAGAATGTACGAGTTTTACGAGATTGGTAACAGATAGAAAGAAGAGAAAGTACACAGTGATTCATCTACCTAGAAAAGTTACAGAGGTTTACACAGACAAGTCCAAATATAAGTACAAGAAAATAAGAGAGACTTAGAAAACTGGTAAAACCTACATTGTTGATAGAGTTGGGAGTACTTAGCACTGTGGAAACAGCACTTTCGCAGAAAGAAATCTACTTCTCGAAGCCCGGGAAACAGTGAACAGAGAATGTATGAGTTTCTCAAGATTCGTAACACATAGGAAGAAGAGAAAGTACACAGTGATTCATCTACCTAGAGCATTTACACAGGTTTACACACAGAATTCCAAGTATAATTCTAAGAAAATAAGAGAGACTTTCAAAACTGGTAAAAGCTACATTGTTGATACAGTTGGGAGTACTTAGCACTGTGAAAACAGCACTTTCGCAGAAAGAAATCTACTTCTATCAGACCGGGAAACAGTGAATAGAGAATGTATGAGATTCTCAACATTGAAACAGATAGAAAGAAGAGAAAGTACACACTGATTCATCTACCTAGAGAAGTTACAGAGGTTTACACAGAGAAGTCCACGTATAAGTACAAGAAAATAAGAGAGACTTAGAAAACTGGTAAAACCTACATTGTTCATAGAGTTGGGAGTACTTAGCACTGTGGAAACAGCACTTTCGCAGAAAGAAATCTACTTCTCTAAGACCGGGAAACAGTGAACAGAGAATGTATGAGTTTCTAAAGATTCGTAACAGATAGAAAGAAGAGAAAGTACACAGCGATTCATCTACCTACAGAAGTTACAGAGGTATACACACAGAATTCCAAGTATAATTCTAAGAAAATAAGAGAGCCTTAGAAAACTGGTAAAACATTGTTGATAGAGTTGGGAGTACTTAGCACTGTGAAAACAGCACTTTCGCAGAAAGAAATCTACTTCTCTAAGACCGCGAAGGAGTGAACAGAGAATGTATGAGTTTCTCAAGATTGGTAACAGATAGAAAGAAAAGAAAGTACACAGTGATTCATCTACCAAGAGAAGTTACAGAGGTTTACACAGAGAAGTCCCAGTTTAAGTACAAGAAAATAAGAGAGACTTAGAAAACTGGTAAAACCTACATTGTTGATAGAGTTGGGAGTACTTAGCACTGTAAAAACAGCACTTTCGCAGAAAGAAATCTACTTCTCTAAGACCGGGAAACAGTGAACAGAGAATTTATGAGTTTCTCAACATTGGTAACAGATAGAAACAAGAGAAAGCACACAGTGATTCATCTACCTAGAGAAGTTACAGAGGTATACACGCAGAATTCCAAATGTAACTCTAAGAAAATAAGAGAGACTTAGAAAACTGGTAAAACCTACATTGTTGATAGAATTGGGAGTACTTAGCACTGTGAAAACAGCACTTTCGCAGAAAGAAATCTACTTCTCTAAGACCGTGAATCAGTGAACACAGAATGCATGAGTTTCTCAAAATTCGTAACAGATAGAATCAAAAGAAAGTACACAGTGATTCATGTACCTAGAGAAGTTACAGAGGTATACCCACAGAATTGCACGTATAACTCTAAGAAAATAAGAGGGACTTAGAAAACTGGTAAAACATACATTTTTGATAGAGTTGTGAGTACTTAGCACTGTGAAAACAGCACTTTCGCAGAAAGAAATCTACTTCTCTAAGACCGCGAAACAGTGAACAGAGAATGTATGAGTTTCTCAAGATTGGTAACAGATAGAAAGAAGACAAAGTACACAGTGATTCATCTACCTAGAGAAGCTACAGAGGTTTACACAGAGAAGTCCCAGTATAAGTACAAGAAAATTAGTGAGACTTAGAAAACTGGTAAAGCCTACCTTGTTGACAGAGTTGGGAGTACTTAGCACTGTGAGAACAGCACTTTCGCAGAGAGAAATCTACTTCTCTAAGACCATGAATCAGTGAACAGAGAATGTATGAGTTTCTCAACATTGGTAACAGATAGAAAGAAGAGAAAGTACACAGTGATTCATGTACCTAGAGAAGTTACAGAGGTATACACACAGAATTCCAATTATAACTCTAAGAAAATAAGAGAGATTCTGAAACCTGGTAAAAACTACATTGTTGATAGAGTTGGGAGTACTTAGCACTGTGAAAACAGCACTTTCCCAGAAAGAAATCTACTTCTCTAAGACCGTGAATCAGTGAACAGAGAATGTATGAGTTTCTCAAGATTGGTAACAGATAGAAAGAAGAGAAATTACACAGTGCTTCATCTACCTAGAGAGGTTACAGAGGTTTACACAGAGAAGTCCCAGTATAAGTACAAGAAAATAAGAGAGCCTTAGAAAACTGGTAAAACCTACATTGTTGATAGAGTTGGGAGTACTTAGCACTGTGAAAACAGCACTTTCGCAGAAACAAATCTACTTCTCTAAGACTGCGAAACAGTGAACAGAGAATGTGTGAGTTTTTCAAGATTGGTAACAGCTAGAAAGAAGAGAAAGTACACAGTGATTCATCTACCTAGAGAAGTTACAGAGGTTTACAGAGAAGTCCAACTATAAGTACAAGAAAATAAGAGAGACTTAGAAAACTGGTAAAACCTACATTGTTGATAGAGTTGGGAGTACTTAGCACTGCGAAAACAGCACTTTCGCAGAAAGAAATCTACATCTCTAAGACCGTGAATCAGTGAACAGAGAATGTATGAGTTTCTCAACATTGGTAACAGATAGAAAGAAGAGAAAGTACACAGTGATTCATGTACCTAGAGAAGTTACAGAGGTATACACACAGATTTCCAAGTATAACTCTAAGAAAATAAGAGAGACTTAGAAAACTGGTAAAACCTCCATAGTTGATAGAGTTGGGAGTACTTAGCACAGTGAAAACAGCACTTTCGCAGAAAGAAATCTACTTCTCTAAGACCGTGAATCAATGAACAGAAAATGTATGAGTTTCTCAACATTGGTAACAGATATAAAGAAGAGAAAGTACACAGTGATTCATGTAACTAGAGAAGTTACAGAGGTATACACACAGAATTCCAAGTATAACTCTAAGAAAATAAGAGAGACTTCGAAAACTGGTAAAACCTCCATAGTTGATAGAGTTGGGAGTACTTAGCACTGTGAAAACAGCACTTTCGAAGAAAGAAATCTACTTCTCTAAGATTGGGAAACAGTGAACAGAGAATGTATGAGTTTCTCAAGATTGGTAAGAGATAGAAAAAAGAAGAAAAACACAGTGATTCATCTACCTACGGAATTTACAGAGGTTTACACAGAGAAGTCCAAGTATGAGTACAAGAAAATAAGAGAGACTTATAAAACTGGTAAAACCTACATTGTTGATAGAGTTAGGAGTACTTAGCAGGGTGAAGACAGCACTTTCGCAGAATGAAATCCACTTCTCTAAGACTGTGAAACAGTGAACAGAGAATGTCTGTGTTTCTCAAGATTAGTAACAGATAGAAACAAGAGAAAGTACCCAGTGATTCATCTACCTAGAGAAGTTACAGACCTTTACACAGAGAAGTCTAAGTACAAGAAAGTAAGAGAGACTTATTAACTTGGTAAAACGTACATTGTTCGTAGAGTTGGGAGTACTTAGCACTCTGAAAACAGCACTTTCGTACAAAGAAATCTACTTCTCTAAGACTGCGAAACAGTGAACAGAGAATGTATTAGTTTCTCAAGATTGGTAACAGATAGAAAGAAGAGAAAGTACACAGCTATTCATCTATCTTGAGAAGTTACAGAGGTTTACTCACAGAAGTCTAAGTACATGAAAATAAGAGAGACTTATAAAACTGGTAAAACTTACATTGTTGATAGAGTTGGGAGTACTTAGCACTGTGTAAACAGAACTTTCGTGGAAAGAAATCTACTTCTCTAAGACCGCGAAACAGTGAACAGTGAACAGAGAATGTATGAGTTTCGCAAGATTGATAACAGATAGAAACTAGAGAAAGTACACAGTGATTGATCTACCTAGAGAAGTTACAGAGATTTACACAGAGAATTCTCAGTATAAGTACAAGAAAATAAGAGAGATTTAGAAAACTGGTAAAACCTGCATTGTTGATAGAGTTGGGAGTACTTAGAACTGTGAAAACAGCACTTTCGCTGAAAGAAATCTACTCCTGTAAGACCGAGAAACAGTGAACAGAGAATGTATGAGTTTCTCAAGATTGGTAACAGATAGAAACAAGAGAAAGTACACAGCGATTCATCTACATAGAGAAGTCACAGAGGTTTACACAGAGAAGTCCAAGTATAACTCTACGAAAATAAGAGAGACTTAGAAAACTGGTAAAACCTACATTGTTGATAGAGTTGGGAGTACTTAGCACTGTGAAAGCAGCACTTTCGCAGAAACAAATCTACATCTCTAAGACCGGGAAACAGTGAACAGAGAATGTATGACTTTCTCACGATTGGTGACAGATAGAAAGAGGGGAAAGTACACAGTGATTCATCTACCTAGAGAAGTTACTGAGGTTTACACAGAGAAGTCCAAGTATAAGTACAAGAAAATAAGACAGACTTAGAAAACTGGTAAAACCTACATTGTTGATAGGGTTGGGAGTACTTAGCATTGTGAAAACAGCACTTTCGCAGAAAGAAATCTACTTCTCTAAGACCGGGGAACAGTGAACAGAGAATGTATGAGTTTCTCAAGATTGGTAACAGATAGAAAGAAGAGAAAGTACACATTGACTCATCTACCTAGAGAAGTTACAGAGGTATGCACACAGAATTCCAAGTATAACTCTAAGAAAATAAGAGAGACTTAGAAAACTGGTAAAACCTACATTGTTGATAGAGTTGGGAGTACTTAGCACTGTGAAAACAGCACTTTCACAGAAAGAAATCTACTGCTCTAAGACCGGGAAACAGTGAACAGAGAATGTAAGAGTTTCTCAAGATTGGTAACAGATAGAAAGAAGAGAAAGTACACAGTGATTCATCTACCTAGAGACGTTACAGAGGTATACACAGAGAATTCCAAGTATAACTCTAAGAAAATAAGAGAGACTTAGAAAACTAGTAAAACCTACATTTTGGATAGTGTTGAAAGTACTTAGCACTGTGAAAACAGCACTTTCGCAGAAAGAAATCTACTTCTCTAAGACCGGGAAACAGTGAACAGAGAATGTATTAGTTTCTCAGGATTGGTAACACATAGAAAGAAGAGAAAGTATACAGTGATTCATCTACCTAGAGAAGTTACAGAGGTTTACACAGAGAATTCCAAGTATAAGTACAAGAAAATAAGAGAGATTTCGAAAACTAGTAAAACCTACATTGTTGATACAGTTGGGAGTACTTAGCACTGTGAAAACAGCACTTTCGCAGAAAGAAATCTACTTCTCTAAGACTGGTAAACAGTGAACATAGAATGTATGAGTTTCTCAAGATTAGTAACAGATAGAAAGAAGAGAAAGTACACAGTGATTCATCTACCTAGAGAAGTTACAGGGGTTTACACAGAGAAGTCCAAGTATAAGTACTAGAAAATAAGAGACACTTATATAACTGGTAAAACCGAAATTGTTGATAGAGTTGGGAGTACTTAGGACTGTAAAAACAGCACTTTCGCAGAAAGAAATCTACTTCTCTAAGACCGTGAAACAGTGAACAGAGAATGTATGAGTTTCTGAAGATTGGTAACAGATAGAAAGAAGAGAAAGTACACCGTGATTCATCTACCTAGAGAAGTTACAGAGGTATACACACAGAATTCCAAGTATAACTCTAAGAAAATAAGAGAGACTTAGAAAACTGGTAAAACCTACATTTTGGATAGTGTTGGGAGTAATTAGCACTGTCAAAACAGCACTTTCGCAGAAAGAAATCTACTTCTCTAAGACCGGGAAACAGTGAACAGAGAATGTATTAGTTTCTCAAGATTGGTAACAGATAGAAAGAAGAGAAAGTACACAGTGATTCATCTACCTAGAGAAGTTACAGAGGTTTACACAAAGAAATCCAAGTATAAGTATAAGAAAATAAGAGAGACTTAGAAAACTGGTAAAACCTACATTGTTGATAGAGTTGGGAGTACTTAGCACTGTGAAAACAGCACTTTCGCAGAAAGAAATCTACTTCTCTAAGACCGGGAAAGAGTGAACAGAGAATGTATGAGTTTCTCAAGATTCGTAACACATAGGAAGAAGAGAAAGTACACAGTGATTCATCTACTTAGAGAAGTTACAGAGGTTTACACAGAGAATTCCAAGTATAAGTACAAGAAAATAAGAGAGACTTAGAAAACTGGTAAAACCTACATTGTTGATAGAGTTGGGAGTACTTAGCACTGTGAAAACAGCACTTTCGCAGAAAGAAATCTACTTTTGTAAGACTGGGAAACAGTGAACAGAGAATGTATGAGTTTCTCAAGATTCGTAACAGATAGAAACAAGAGAAAGTACACAGTGATTCATCTACATAGAGAAGTCACAGAGGTTTACACAGAGAAGTCCAAGTATAAGTACAAGAAAATAAGAGAGACATAGAAAACTGGTAAAACCTACAATGTTGATAGAGTTGGGAGTACTTAGGACTTTGAAAACAGCACTTTCGCGGAAAGAAATCTACTTCTCTAAGACCGGGAAACAGTGACCAGAGAACGTATGCGTTTCGGAAGATTGGTAACAGATAGAAAGAAGAGAAAGCACACAGTGATTCATCTACCTAGAGAAGTTACAGAGGTATACACACAGAATTTCAAGTAAAACTCTAAGAAAATAAGAGAGACTTAGAAAACTGGTAAAACCTACATTGTTGATCGAGTCGGGAGTACTTAGCACTGTGAAAACAGCACTTTCGCAGAAAGAAATCTACTTGTCTAAGACCGGGAAACAGTGAACAGAGAATGTATGACTTTCTCAATTTTGGTAACAGATAGAAAGAAGTGAAAGTACACAGTGATTCATCTACCTAGAGAAGTTACAGAGGTTTACACAGAGAAGTCCAAGAATAAGTAGAAGAAAATAAGAGAGACTTAGAAAACTGGTAAAACCTACATTGTTGATAGAGTTGGGAGTACTTAGCACTGTGAAAACAGCACTTTCACAGAAAGAAATCTACTTCTCTAAGACTGGGAAAGACTGAACAGAGAATGTATGAGTTTCTCAAGATTCGTAACACATAGGAAGAAGAGAAAGTACACAGTGATTCATCTACCTAGAGAAGTTACAGAGGTTTACACAGAGAATTCCAAGTATAAGTACAAGAATATAAGAGACACTTGTATACCTGGTAAAACCTACATTGTTGACAGAGTTGGGAGTACTTAGCACTGTGAAAACAGCACTTTCGCAGAAAGAATTCTACTTCTCTAAGACAAGGAAACGGTGAACAGAGAATCTATGAGTTTCTGAAGATTGGTAACAGATAGAAAGAAGAGAAAGTACACAGTGATTCATCTACCTAGAGAAGTTACAGAGGTATACAGACAGAATTCCAAGTATAACTCTAGGAAAATAAGAGAGACTTAGAAAATTGGTAAAACCTACATTGTTGATAGAGTTGGGAGTACTTAGCACTGTGAAAGCAGCACTTTAGCAGAAAGAAATCTACTTCTCTAAGACCGGGAAACAGGGAAAAGAGAATGTATGAGTTTCTCAAGATTGGTAACAGATAGAAAGAAGAGAAAGTATACAGTGATTCATCTACCTAGACAAGTTACAGAGGTTTACACAGAGAATTCCAAGTATAAGTACAAGAAAATAAGAGAAATTTCGAAAACTGGTAAAACCTACATTGTTGATACAGTTGGGAGTACTTAGCACTGTGAAAACAGCACTTTCGCAGAAAGAAATCTACTTCTCTAAGACTGGGAAACAGTGAACATAGAATGTATGAGTTTCTCAAGATTAGTAACAGATAGAAAGAAGAGAAAGTACACAGTGATTCATCTACCTAGAGAAGTTACAGGGGTTTACACAGAGAAGTCCAAGTATAAGTACAAGAAAATAAGAGACACTTATATAACTGGTAAAACCGAAATTGTTGATAGAGTTAGGAGTACTTAGGACTGTAAAAACAACACTTTCGCAGAAAGAAATCTACTTCTCTAAGACCGTGAAACAGTGAACAGAGAATGTATGAGTTTCTCAAGATTGGTAACAGATAGAAAGAAGAGAAAGTACACAGTGAATCATCTACCTAGAGAAGTTACAGAGGTTTACACAAGGAAGTCCAAGTATAAGTACAAGAAAATAAGAGAGACTTAGAAAACTGGTAAAACCTACATTGTTGATAGAGTTGGGAGTACTTAGCACTGTGAAAACAGCACTTTCGCAGAAATAAATCTACTTTTGTAAGACTGGGAAACAGTGAACAGAGAATGTATGAGTTTCTCAAGATTGGTAACAGAGAGAACAAGAGAAAGTACACAGTGATTCATCTACATAGAGAAGTCACAGAGGTTTACACAGAGAAGTCCAAGTATAACTCTAAGAAAATAAGAGAGACTTAGAAAACTGGTAAAACCTACATTGTTGATAGAGTTGGGAGTACTTAGCACTGTGAAAGCAGCACTTTCGCAGAAAGAAATCTCCATCTCTAAGACCGGGAAACAGTGAACAGAGAATGTATGACTTTCTCACGATTGGTGACAGATAGAAAGAGGGGAAAGTACACAGTGATTCATCTACCTAGAGAAGTTACTGAGGTTTACAGAGAGAAGTCCAAGTATAAGTACAAGAAAATAAGAGAGACTTAGAAAACTGGTAAAACCTACATTGTTGATAGGGTTGGGAGTACGTAGCATTGTGAAAACAGCACTTTCGCAGAAAGAAATCTACTTCTCTAAGACCAGGGAACAGTGAACAGAGAATGTATGAGTTTCTCAAGATTGGTAACAGATAGAAAGAATAGAAAGTACACATTGACTCAACTACCTAGAGAAGATACAGAGGTATGCACACAGAATTCCAAGTATAACTCTAAGAAAATAAGAGAGACTTAGAAAACTGGTAAAACCTACATTGTTGATAGAGTTGGGAGTACTTAGCACTGTGAAAACAGCACTTTCGCAGAAAGTAATCTACTGCTCTTAGACCGGGAAACAGTGAACAGAGAATGTAAGAGTTTCTCAAGATTGGTAAAAGATAGAAAGAAGAGAAAGTACACAGTAATTCATCTACCTAGAGACGTTACAGAGGTATACACACAGAATTCCAAGTATAACTCTAAGAAAATAAGAGAGACTTAGAAAACTAGTAAAACCTACATTTTGGATAGTGTTGGGAGTACTTAGCACTGTGAAAACAGCACTTTCGCAGAAAGAAATCTACTTCTCTAAGACCGGGAAACAGTGAACAGAGAATGTATTAGTTTCTCAAGATTGGTAACAGATAGAAAGAAGAGAAAGTATACAGTGATTCATCTACCTAGACAAGTTACAGAGGTTTACACAGAGAATTCCAAGTATAAGTACAAGAAAATAAGAGAAATTTCGAAAACTGGTAAAACCTACATTGTTGATACAGTTGGGAGTACTTAGCACTGTGAAAACAGCACTTTCGCAGAAAGAAATCTACTTCTCTAAGACTGGGAAACAGTGAACATAGAATGTATGAGTTTCTCAAGATTAGTAACAGATAGAAAGAAGAGAAAGTACACAGTGATTCATCTACCTAGAGAAGTTACAGGGGTTTACACAGAGAAGTCCAAGTATAAGTACAAGAAAATAAGAGACACTTATATAACTGGTAAAACCGAAATTGTTGATAGAGTTGGGAGTACTTAGGACTGTAAAAACAGCACTTTCGCAGAAAGAAATCTACTTCTCTAAGACCGGGAAACAGTGAACAGAGAATGTATTAGTTTCTCAAGATTGGTAACAGATAGAAAGAAGAGAAAGTACACAGTGATTCATCTACCTAGAGAACTTACAGAGGTTTACACAAAGAAGTCCAAGTATAAGTACAAGAAAATAAGAGAGACATAGAAAACTGGTAAAACCTACATTGTTGATAGAGTTGGGAGTACTTAGCACTTTGAAAACAGCACTTTCGCAGAAAGAAATCTACTTTTGTAAGACTGGGAAACAGTGAACAGAGAATGTATGAGTTTCTCAAGATTGGTAACAGAGAGAACAAGAGAAAGTACACAGTGATTCATCTACATAGAGAAGTCACAGAGGTTTACACAGAGAAGTCCAAGTATAACTCTAAGAAAATAAGAGAGACTTAGAAAACTGGTAAAACCTACATTGTTGATAGAGTTGGGAGTACTTAGCACTGTGAAAGCAGTACTTTCGCAGAAAGCAATCTACATCTCTAAGACCGGGAAACAGTGAACAGAGAATGTATGACTTTCTCACGATTGGTGACAGATAGAAAGAGGGGAAAGTACACAGTGATTCATCTACCTAGAGAAGTTACTGAGGTTTACACAGAGAAGTCCAAGTATAAGTACAAGAAAATAAGAGAGACTTAGAAAACTGGTAAAACCTACATTTTCGATAGTGTTGGGAGTAATTAGCACTGTGAAATCAGCACTTTCGCAGAAAGAAATCTACTTGTCTAAGACCGGGAAACAGTGAACAGAGAATGTATTAGTTTCTCAAGATTGGTAACAGATAGAAAGAAGAGAAAGTACACAGTGATTCATCTACCTAGAGAAGTTACAGAGGTTTAAACAAAGAAGTCCAAGTATAAGTACAAGAAAATGAGAGACTTAGAAAACTGGTAAAACCTACATTGTTGATACAGTTGGGAGTACTTAGCACTGTGAAAACAGCACTTTCGCAGAAAGAAATCTACTTCTCTAAGACCGGGAAAGAGTGAGCAGAGAATGTATGAGTTTCTCAAGATTCGTAACACATAGGAAGAAGAGAAAGTACACAGTGATTCATCTACCTAGAGAAGTTACAGAGGTTTACACAGAGAATTCCAAGTATAAGTACAAGAAAATAAGAGAGACTTAGAAAACTGGTAAAACCTACATTGTTGATAGAGTTGGGAGTACTTAGCACTGTGAAAACAGCACTTTCGCAGAAAGAAATCTACTGCTCTAAGACCGGGAAACAGTGAACAGAGAATGTAAGAGTTTCTCAAGATTGGTAACAGATAGAAAGAAGAGAAAGTACACAGTGATTCATCTACCTAGAGACGTTACAGAGGTATACACACAGAATTCCAAGTATAACTCTAAGAAAATAAGAGAGACTTAGAAAACTAGTAAAACCTACATTTTGGATAGTGTTGGGAGTACTTAGCACTGTGAAAACAGCACTTTCGCAGAAAGAAATCTACTTCTCTAAGACCGGGAAAGCGTGAACAGACAATGTATGAGTTTCTCAAGATTCGTAACACATAGGAACAAGAGAAAGTACACAGTGATTCATCTACCTAGAGAAGTTACAGAGGTTTACACAGAGAATTCCAAGTATAAGTACAAGAAAATAAGAGACACTTATATAACTGGTAAAACCGAAATTGTTGATAGAGTTGGGAGTACTTAGGACTGTAAAAACAGCACTTTCGCAGAAAGAAATCTACTTCTCTAAGACTGGGAAATAGTGAACAGAGAATGTATGAGTTTCTCAAGATTGGTGACGGATAGAAAGAAGAGAAATTACACAGAGATTCATCTACCTAGAGAAGTTACAGAGGTTCACACAGAGAAGTCCAAGTATAAGTACATGAAAATAAGAGAGACTTAGAAAACTGGTAAAACCTACATTGTTGATAGAGTTGGGAGTACTTAGCATTGTGAAAACAGCACTTTCGCAGAAAGAAATCTACTTCTCTAAGACCGGGAAACAGTGAACACAGAATGTATGACTTTCTAAGATTGGTAACAGCTAGAAAGAAGAGAAAGTACACAGTGATTCATCTACCTAGAGAAGTTACAGAGGTTTACACAGAGAAGTCCAAGTATAAGTACAAGAAAATAAGAGACACTTAGAAAACTGGTAAAACCTACATTGTTGATAGAGTTGGGAGAACTTAGCACTGTGAAAACAGCACTTTCGCAGAAAGAAATCTACTTCTCTAAGACCGGGAAACAGTGAACAGAGAATGTATGAGTTTCTCAAGATTGGCAACAGATAGAAAGAAGAGAAAGTGCACAGTGATTCATCTACCTAGAGAAGTTACAGAGGTTTACACAGAGAATTCTAAGTATAAGTAAAAGAAAATGGGAGACACTTATATAACCGGTAAAACCTACATTGTTGATAGAGTTGGGAGTACTTAGCACGGTGAAAACAGCACTTTCGCAGAAAGAAATCTACTTCTCCAAGACCGCAAAACAGTTAACAGAGAATGTATGAGTTTCTCATGATTGGTAACAGATAGAAGGAAGAGAAAGTACACAGTGATTCATCTACCTAGAGCAGTTACAGGGGTTTACACAGAGAAGTCCAAGTATAAGTACAAGAAAATAAGAGACACTTATATAACTGGTAAAACCGAAATTGTTGATAGAGTTAGGAGTACTTAGGACTGTAAAAACAGCACTTTCGCAGAAATAAATCTACTTCTCTAAGACCGTGAAACAGTCAACAGAGAATGTATGAGTTTCTCAAGATTGGTAACAGATAGAAAGAAGAGAAAGTACACAGTGAATCATCTACCTAGAGAAGTTACAGAGGTTTACACAAAGAAGTCCAAGTATAAGTACAAGAAAATAAGAGAGACTTAGAAAACTGGTAAAACCTACATTGTTGATAGAGTTGGGAGTACTTAGCACTGTGGAAACAGCACTTTCGCAGAAAGAAATCTACTTCTCGAAGACCGGGAAACAGTGAACAGAGAATGTATGAGTTTCTCAAGATTCGTAACACATAGGAAGAAGAGAAAGTACACAGTGATTCATCTACCTAGAGCATTTACAGAGGTTTACACAGAGAATTCCAAGTATAAGTACAAGCAAATAAGAGAGACTTTGAAAACTGGTAAAAGCTACATTGTTGATACATTTGGGAGTACTTAGCACTGTGAAAACAGCACTTTCGCAGAAAGAAATCTACTTCTATCAGACCGGGAAACAGTGAACAGAGAATGTATGAGATTCTCAAGATTGAAACAGATAGAAAGAAGAGAAAGTACACAGTGATTCATCTACCTAGAGAAGTTACAGAGGTTTACACAGAGAAGTCCACGTATAAGTACAAGAAAATAAGAGAGACTTAGAAAACTGGTAAAACCTACATTGTTCATATAGTTGGGAGTACTTAGCACTGTGGAAACAGCACTTTCGCAGAAAGAAATCTACTTCTCTAGGACCGGGAAACAGTGAACAGAGAATGTATGAGTTTCTAAAGATTCGTAACAGATAGAAAGAAGAGAAAGTACACAGCGATTCATCTACCTACAGAAGTTACAGAGGTATACACACAGAATTCCAAGTATAACTCTAAGAAAATAAGAGAGCCTTAGAAAACTGGTAAAACATTGTTGATAGAGTTGGGAGTACTTAGCACTGTGAAAACAGCACTTTCGCAGAAAGAAATCTACTTCTCTAAGACCGCGAAGGAGTGAACAGAGAATGTATGAGTTTCTCAAGATTGGTAACAGATAGAAAGAAATGAAAGTACACAGTGATTCGTCTACCTAGAGAAGTTACAGAGGTTTACACAGAGAAGTCTCAGTTTAAGTACAAGAAAATAAGAGAGACTTAGAAAACTGGTAAAACCTACATTGTTGATAGAGTTGGGATTACTTAGCACTGTAAAAACAGCACTTTCGCAGAAAGAAATCTACTTCTCTAAGACCGGGAAACAGTGAACAGAGAATTTATGAGTTTCTCAACATTGGTAACAGATAGAAACAAGAGAAAGCACACAGTGATTCATCTACCTAGAGAAGTTACAGAGGTATACACGCAGAATTCCAAATGTAACTCTAAGAAAATAAGAGAGACTTAGAAAACTGGTAAAACCTACATTGTTGATAGAATTGGGAGTACTTAGCACTGTGAAAACAGCACTTTCGCAGAAAGAAATCTACTTCTCTAAGACCGTGAATCAGTGAACACAGAATGCATGAGTTTCTCAAAATTCGTAACAGATAGAAAGAAGAGAAAGTACACAGTGATTCATGTACCTAGAGAAGTTACAGAGGTATACCCACAGAATTGCACGTATAACTCTAAGAAAATAAGAGGGACTTAGAAAACTGGTAAAACATACATTTTTGATAGAGTTGGGAGTACTTAGCACTGTGAAAACAGCACTTTCGCAGAAAGTAATCTACTTCTCTAAGACCGCGAAACAGTGAACAGAGAATGAGTAAGTTTCTCTAGACTGGTAGCAGATAGAAACAAGAGAAAGTACACAGTGATTCATCTACCAGGAGAAGTTACAGAGGTTTACAGAGAGAATTCCCATTATAAGTACCAGAAAATAAGAGAGACTTTCAAGACTGATAAAACCTACATTGTTGATAGAGTTGGGAGTACTTAGCACTGTGAAAACAGTACTTTCGCACAAAGAAATCTACTTCTTTAAGCACGCGAAACAGTGTACAGAGAATGCATGAGTTTCTGAAGATTGGTAACAGATAGAATGAAGAGAAAGTACACAGTGATTCATATACCTACAGAAGTTACAGAGGTTTACACACAGAATTCCAAGTATAACTCTAGGAACATAAGAGAGACTTATAAAACTGGTAAAACCTACATAGTTGATAGAGTTGGGAGTACTTAGCACTGTGAAAACAGGACTTTCGCAGACAGAAATCTACTTCTCTAAGACCGCGAAACAGTGAACAGAGAATGTATGAGTTTCTCTAGGCTGGTAACAGATACAAACAAGAGAAAGTACACAGTGATTCATCTACCTAGAGAAGTTACAGAGGTTTACATAGAGAATTCCCAGTATAAGTACAAGAAAATAAGACAGACTTAGAAAACGGGTAAAACCTACATTGTTGATAGAGTTCGGAGTACTTAGCACTGTGAAAATAGCACTTTCGCAGCAAGAAATCTACTTCTCTATAACCGGGAAACAGTGAACAGAGAATGTATGAGTTTCTCAAGATTCGTAACAGATAGGAAGAAGAGAAAGTACACAGTGATTCATCTACCTAGAGCATTTACAGAGGTTTACACAGAGAATTCCAAGTATAAGTACAAGAAAATAAGAGAGACTTAGAAAACTGGTAAAAGCTACATTGTTGATAGAGTTGGGAGTACTTAGCACTGTGAAAACAGCACATTCGCAGAAAGAAATCTGCTTGTCTAAGACCGCGAAACAGTGAACAGAGAATGTATGAGTTTCTCAAGATTGGTAACAGATAGAAAGAAGAGAAATTACACAGTGCTTCATCTACCTAGAGAGGTTACAGAGGTTTACACAGAGAAGTCCCAGTATAAGTACAAGAAAATAAGAGAGTCTTACAAAACTGGTAAAACCTACATTGTTGATAGATTTGGGAGTACTTAGCACTGTGAAAACAGCACTTTCGCAGAAACAAATCTACTTTTCTAAGACTGCGAAACAGTGAACAGAGAATGTGTGATTTTTTCCAGATTGGTAACAGCTAGAAAGAAGAGAAAGCACACAGTGATTCATCTACCTAGAGAAGTGACAGAGGTATACACACAGAATTCCAAGTATAACTCTAAGAAAATAAGAGAGACTTAGAAAACTGGTAAAACTTACATTGTTGATAGAGTTGGGAGTACTTAGCACTGTGAAAACTGCACTTTCGCCGAAAGAAATCTACTTCTCTAAGACCGTGAATCATTGAACAGAAAACGTATGAGTTTCTCAACATTGGTAACAGATAGAAAGAAGAGAGAGTACACACTGATTCATGTACCTAGAGAAGTTACAGAGGTATACACACAGAATTCCAATTATAACTCTAAGAAAATAAGAGAGACTCAGAAAACTGGTAAAACCTACATTGTTGTTAGAGTTGGGAGTACTCAGCACTGTGAAAACAGCACTTTCGCAGAAAGAAATCTACTTCTCTAAGACCGTGAATCAGTGAACAGAGAATGTATGAGTTTCTCAAGATTGGTAACAGATAGAAAGAAAAGAAAGTACACAGTGATTCATCTACCAAGAGAAGTTACAGAGGTTTACACAGAGAAGTCCCAGTTTAAGTACAAGAAAATAAGAGAGACTTAGAAAACTGGTAAAACCTACATTGTTGATAGAGTTGGGAGTACGTAGCACTGTAAAAACAGCACTTTCGCAGAAAGAAATCTACTTCTCTAAGACCGGGAAACAGTGAACAGAGAATTTATGAGTTTCTCAACATTGGTAACAGATAGAAACAAGAGAAAGCACACAGTGATTCATCTACCTAGAGAAGTTACAGAGGTTTACACAGAGAAGTCCAAGTATAACTCTAGGAAAATAAGAGAGACTTAGAAAACTGGTAAAACCTACATTGTTGATAGAGTTGGGAGTACTTAGCACTGTGAAAGCAGCACTTTCGCAGAAACAAATCTACATCTCTAAGACCGGAAAACAGTGAACAGAGAATGTATGACTTTCTCACGATTGGTGACAGATAGAAAGAGGGGAAAGTACACAGTGATTCATCTACCTAGAGAAGTTACTGAGGTTTACACAGAGAAGTCCAAGTATAAGTACAAGAAAATAAGACAGACTTAGAAAACTGGTAAAACCTACATTGTTGATAGGGTTGGGAGTACTTAGCATTGTGAAAACAGCACTTTCGCAGAAAGAAATCTACTTCTCTAAGACCGGGGTACAGTGAACAGAGAATGTATGAGTTTCTCAAGATTGGTAACAGATAGAAAGAAGAGAAAGTACACATTGACTCATCTACCTAGAGAAGTTACAGAGGTATGCACACAGAATTCCAAGTATAACTCTAAGAAAATAAGAGAGACTTAGAAAACTGGTAAAACCTACATTGTTGATAGAGTTGGGAGTACTTAGCACTGTGAAAACAGCACTTTCGCAGAAAGAAATCTACTGCTCTAAGACCGGGAAACAGTGAACAGAGAATGTAAGAGTTTCTCAAGATTGGTAACAGATAGAAAGAAGAGAAAGTACACAGTGATTCATCTACCTAGAGACGTTACAGAGGTATACACAGAGAATTCCAAGTATAACTCTAAGAAAATAAGAGAGACTTAGAAAACTAGTAAAACCTACATTTTGGATAGTGTTGGAAGTACTTAGCACTGTGAAAACAGCACTTTCGCAGAAAGAAATCTACTTCTCTAAGACCGGGAAACAGTGAACAGAGAATGTATTAGTTTCTCAGGATTGGTAACACATAGAAAGAAGAGAAAGTATACAGTGATTCATCTACCTAGAGAAGTTACAGAGGTTTACACAGAGAATTCCAAGTATAAGTACAAGAAAATAAGAGAGATTTCGAAAACTAGTAAAACCTACATTGTTGATACAGTTGGGAGTACTTAGCACTGTGAAAACAGCACTTTCGCAGAAAGAAATCTACTTCTCTAAGACTGGTAAACAGTGAACATAGAATGTATGAGTTTCTCAAGATTAGTAACAGATAGAAAGAAGAGAAAGTACACAGTAATTCATCTACCTAGAGAAGTTACAGGGGTTTACACAGAGAAGTCCAAGTATAAGTACTAGAAAATAAGAGACACTTATATAACTGATAAAACCGAAATTGTTCATAGAGTTGGGAGTACTTAGGACTGTAAAAACAGCACTTTCGCAGAAAGAAATCTACTTCTCTAAGACCGTGAATCAGTGAACACAGAATGCATGAGTTTCTCAAAATTCGTAACAGATAGAATCAAAAGAAAGTACACAGTGATTCATGTACCTAGAGAAGTTACAGAGGTATACCCACAGAATTGCACGTATAACTCTAAGAAAATAAGAGGGACTTAGAAAACTGGTAAAACATACATTTTTGATAGAGTTGTGAGTACTTAGCACTGTGAAAACAGCACTTTCGCAGAAAGAAATCTACTTCTCTAAGACCGCGAAACAGTGAACAGAGAATGTATGAGTTTCTCAAGATTGGTAACAGATAGAAAGAAGACAAAGTACACAGTGATTCATCTACCTAGAGAAGCTACAGAGGTTTACACAGAGAAGTCCCAGTATAAGTACAAGAAAATTAGAGAGACTTAGAAAACTGGTAAAGCCTACCTTGTTGACAGAGTTGGGAGTACTTAGCACTGTGAGAATAGCACTTTCGCAGAGAGAAATCTACTTCTCTAAGACCATGAATCAGTGAACAGAGAATGTATGAGTTTCTCAACATTGGTAACAGATAGAAAGAAGAGAAAGTACACAGTGATTCATGTACCTAGAGAAGTTACAGAGGTATACACACAGAATTCCAATTATAACTCTAAGAAAATAAGAGAGATTCTGAAACCTGGTAAAAACTACATTGTTGATAGAGTTGGGAGTACTTAGCACTGTGAAAACAGCACTTTCCCAGAAAGAAATCTACTTCTCTAAGACCGGGAAACAGTGAACAGAGAATGTATTAGTTTCTCAAGATTGGTAACAGATAGAAAGAAGAGAAAGTACACAGTGATTCATCTACCTAGAGAAGTTACAGAGGTTTACACAAAGAAATCCAAGTATAAGTATAAGAAAATAAGAGAGACTTAGAAAACTGGTAAAACCTACATTGTTGATAGAGTTGGGAGTACTTAGCACTGTGAAAACAGCACTTTCGCAGAAAGAAATCTACTTCTCTAAGACCGGGAAAGAGTGAACAGAGAATGTATGAGTTTCTCAAGATTCGTAACACATAGGAAGAAGAGAAAGTACACAGTAATTCATCTACTTAGAGAAGTTACAGAGGTTTACACAGAGAATTCCAAGTATAAGTACAAGAAAATAAGAGAGACTTAGAAAACTGGTAAAACCTACATTGTTGATAGAGTTGGGAGTACTTAGCACTGTGAAAACAGCACTTTCGCAGAAAGAAATCTACTTTTGTAAGACTGGGAAACAGTGAACAGAGAATGTATGAGTTTCTCAAGATTCGTAACAGATAGAAACAAGAGAAAGTACACATTGATTCATCTACATAGAGAAGTCACAGAGGTTTACACAGAGAAGTCCAAGTATAAGTACAAGAAAATAAGAGAGACATAGAAAACTGGTAAAACCTACAATGTTGATAGAGTTGGGAGTACTTAGGACTTTGAAAACAGCACTTTCGCGGAAAGAAATCTACTTCTCTAAGACCGGGAAACAGTGACCAGAGAACGTATGCGTTTCGGAAGATTGGTAACAGATAGAAAGAAGAGAAAGCACACAGTGATTCATCTACCTAGAGAAGTTACAGAGGTATACACACAGAATTTCAAGTAAAACTCTAAGAAAATAAGAGAGACTTAGAAAACTGGTAAAACCTACATTGTTGATCGAGTCGGGAGTACTTAGCACTGTGAAAACAGCACTTTCGCAGAAAGAAATCTACTTGTCTAAGACCGGGAAACAGTGAACAGAGAATGTATGACTTTTTCAATTTTGGTAACAGATAGAAAGAAGTGAAAGTACACAGTGATTCATCTACCTAGAGAAGTTACAGAGGTTTACACAAAGAAGTCCAAGAATAAGTAGAAGAAAATAAGAGAGACTTAGAAAACTGGTAAAACCTACATTGTTGATAGAGTTGGGAGTACTTAGCACTGTGAAAACAGCACTTTCACAGAAAGAAATCTACTTCTCTAAGACTGGGAAAGACTGAACAGAGAATGTATGAGTTTCTCAAGATTCGTAACACATAGGAAGAAGAGAAAGTACACAGTGATTCATCTACCTAGAGAAGTTACAGAGGTTTACACAGAGAATTCCAAGTATAAGTACAAGAATATAAGAGACACTTGTATACCTGGTAAAACCTACATTGTTGACAGAGTTGGGAGTACTTAGCACTGTGAAAACAGCACTTTCGCAGAAAGAATTCTACTTCTCTAAGACAAGGAAACGGTGAACAGAGAATCTATGAGTTTCTGAAGATTGGTAACAGATAGAAAGAAGAGAAAGTACACAGTGATTCATCTACCTAGAGAAGTTACAGAGGTATACAGACAGAATTCCAAGTATAACTCTAGGAAAATAAGAGAGACTTAGAAAATTGGTAAAACCTACATTGTTGATAGAGTTGGGAGTACTTAGCAGTGTGAAAGCAGCACTTTAGCAGAAAGAAATCTACTTCTCTAAGACCGGGAAACAGGGAAAAGAGAATGTATGAGTTTCTCAAGATTGGTAACAGATAGAAAGAAGAGAAAGTATACAGTGATTCATCTACCTAGACAAGTTACAGAGGTTTACACAGGGAATTCCAAGTATAAGTACAAGAAAATAAGAGAAATTTCGAAAACTGGTAAAACCTACATTGTTGATACAGTTGGGAGTACTTAGCACTGTGAAAACAGCACTTTCGCAGAAAGAAATCTACTTCTCTAAGACTGGGAAACAGTGAACATAGAATGTATGAGTTTCTCAAGATTAGTAACAGATAGAAAGAAGAGAAAGTACACAGTGATTCATCTACCTAGAGAAGTTACAGGGGTTTACACAGAGAAGTCCAAGTATAAGTACAAGAAAATAAGAGACACTTATATAACTGGTAAAACCGAAATTGTTGATAGAGTTAGGAGTACTTAGGACTGTAAAAACAACACTTTCGCAGAAAGAAATCTACTTCTCTAAGACCGTGAAACAGTGAACAGAGAATGTATGAGTTTCTCAAGATTGGTAACAGATAGAAAGAAGAGAAAGTACACAGTGAATCATCTACCTAGAGAAGTTACAGAGGTTTACACAAGGAAGTCCAAGTATAAGTACAAGAAAATAAGAGAGACTTAGAAAACTGGTAAAACCTACATTGTTGATAGAGTTGGGAGTACTTAGCACTGTGAAAACAGCACTTTCGCAGAAATAAATCTACTTTTGTAAGACTGGGAAACAGTGAACAGAGAATGTATGAGTTTCTCAAGATTGGTAACAGAGAGAACAAGAGAAAGTACACAGTGATTCATCTACATAGAGAAGTCACAGAGGTTTACACAGAGAAGTCCAAGTATAACTCTAAGAAAATAAGAGAGACTTAGAAAACTGGTAAAACCTACATTGTTGATAGAGTTGGGAGTACTTAGCACTGTGAAAGCAGCACTTTCGCAGAAAGAAATCTCCATCTCTAAGACCGGGAAACAGTGAACAGAGAATGTATGACTTTCTCACGATTGGTGACAGATAGAAAGAGGGGAAAGTACACAGTGATTCATCTACCTAGAGAAGTTACTGAGGTTTACAGAGAGAAGTCCAAGTATAAGTACAAGAAAATAAGAGAGACTTAGAAAACTGGTAAAACCTACATTGTTGATAGGGTTGGGAGTACGTAGCATTGTGAAAACAGCACTTTCGCAGAAAGAAATCTACTTCTCTAAGACCAGGGAACAGTGAACAGAGAATGTATGAGTTTCTCAAGATAGGTAACAGATAGAAAGAAGAGAAAGTACACATTGACTCAACTACCTAGAGAAGATACAGAGGTATGCACACAGAATTCCAAGTATAACTCTAAGAAAATAAGAGAGACTTAGAAAACTGGTAAAACCTACATTGTTGATAGAGTTGGGAGTACTTAGCACTGTGAAAACAGCACTTTCGCAGAAAGTAATCTACTGCTCTTAGACCGGAAAACAGTGAACAGAGAATGTAAGAGTTTCTCAAGATTGGTAAAAGATAGAAAGAAGAGAAAGTACACAGTAATTCATCTACCTAGAGACGTTACAGAGGTATACACACAGAATTCCAAGTATAACTCTAAGAAAATAAGAGAGACTTAGAAAACTAGTAAAACCTACATTTTGGATAGTGTTGGGAGTACTTAGCACTGTGAAAACAGCACTTTCGCAGAAAGAAATCTACTTCTCTAAGACCGGGAAACAGTGAACAGAGAATGTATTAGTTTCTCAAGATTGGTAACAGATAGAAAGAAGAGAAAGTATACAGTGATTCATCTACCTAGACAAGTTACAGAGGTTTACACAGAGAATTCCAAGTATAAGTACAAGAAAATAAGAGAAATTTCGAAAACTGGTAAAACCTACATTGTTGATACAGTTGGGAGTACTTAGCACTGTGAAAACAGCACTTTCGCAGAAAGAAATCTACTTCTCTAAGACTGAGAAACAGTGAACATAGAATGTATGAGTTTCTCAAGATTAGTAACAGATAGAAAGAAGAGAAAGTACACAGTGATTCATCTACCTAGAGAAGTTACAGGGGTTTACACAGAGAAGTCCAAGTATAAGTACAAGAAAATAAGAGACACTTATATAACTGGTAAAACCGAAATTGTTGATAGAGTTGGGAGTACTTAGGACTGTAAAAACAGCACTTTCGCAGAAAGAAATCTACTTCTCTAAGACCGTGAAACAGTGAACAGAGAATGTATGAGTTTCTCAAGATTGGTAACAGATAGAAAGAAGAGAAAGTACACCGTGATTCATCTACCTAGAGAAGTTACAGAGGTATACACACAGAATACTAAGTATAACTCTAAGAAAATAAGAGAGACTTAGAAAACTGGTAAAACCTACATTTTCGATAGTGTTGGGAGTAATTAGCACTGTCAAAACAGCACTTTCGCAGAAAGAAATCTACTTCTCTAAGACCGGGAAACAGTGAACAGAGAATGTATTAGTTTCTCAAGATTGGTAACAGATAGAAAGAAGAGAAAGTACACAGTGATTCATCTACCTAGAGAACTTACAGAGGTTTACACACAGAAGTCCAAGTATAAGTACAAGAAAATAAGAGAGACTTAGAAAACTGGTAAAACCTACATTGTTGATAGAGTTGGGAGTACTTAGCACTGTGAAAGCAGCACTTTCGCAGAAAGCAATCTACATCTCTAAGACCGGGAAACAGTGAACAGAGAATGTATGACTTTCTCACGATTGGTGACAGATAGAAAGAGGGGAAAGTACACAGTGATTCATCTACCTAGAGAAGTTACTGAGGTTTACACAGAGAAGTCCAAGTATAAGTACAAGAAAATAAGAGAGACTTAGAAAACTGGTAAAACCTACATTTTCGATAGTGTTGGGAGTAATTAGCACTGTGAAATCAGCACTTTCGCAGAAAGAAATCTACTTGTCTAAGACCGGGAAACAGTGAACAGAGAATGTATTAGTTTCTCAAGATTGGTAACAGATAGAAAGAAGAGAAAGTACACAGTGATTCATCTACCTAGAGAAGTTACAGAGGTTTAAACAAAGAAGTCCAAGTATAAGTACAAGAAAATGAGAGACTTAGAAAACTGGTAAAACCTACATTGTTGATACAGTTGGGAGTACTTAGCACTGTGAAAACAGCACTTTCGCAGAAAGAAATCTACTTCTCTAAGACCGGGAAAGAGTGAGCAGAGAATGTATGAGTTTCTCAAGATTCGTAACACATAGGAAGAAGAGAAAGTACACAGTGATTCATCTACCTAGAGAAGTTACAGAGGTTTACACAGAGAATTCCAAGTATAAGTACAAGAAAATAAGAGAGACTTAGAAAACTGGTAAAACCTACATTGTTGATAGATTTGGGAGTACTTAGCACTGTGAAAACAGCACTTTCGCAGAAAGAAATCTACTGCTCTAAGACCGGGAAACAGTGAACAGAGAATGTAAGAGTTTCTCAAGATTGGTAACAGATAGAAAGAAGAGAAAGTACACAGTGATTCATCTACCTAGAGACGTTACAGAGGTATACACACAGAATTCCAAGTATAACTCTAAGAAAATAAGAGAGACTTAGAAAACTAGTAAAACCTACATTTTGGATAGTGTTGGGAGTACTTAGCACTGTGAAAACAGCACTTTCGCAGAAAGAAATCTACTTCTCTAAGACCGGGAAAGTGTGAACAGACAATGTATGAGTTTCTCAAGATTCGTAACACATAGGAACAAGAGAAAGTACACAGTGATTCATCTACCTAGAGAAGTTACAGAGGTTTACACAGAGAATTCCAAGTATAAGTACAAGAAAATAAGAGACACTTATATAACTGGTAAAACTGAAATTGTTGATAGAGTTGGGAGTACTTAGGACTGTAAAAACAGCACTTTCGCAGAAAGAAATCTACTTCTCTAAGACTGGGAAATAGTGAACAGAGAATGTATGAATTTCTCAAGATTGGTGACGGATAGAAAGAAGAGAAATTACACAGAGATTCATCTACCTAGAGAAGTTACAGAGGTTCACACAGAGAAGTCCAAGTATAAGTACATGAAAATAAGAGAGACTTAGAAAACTGGTAAAACCTACATTGTTGATAGAGTTGGGAGTACTTAGCATTGTGAAAACAGCACTTTCGCAGAAAGAAATCTACTTCTCTAAGACCGGGAAACAGTGAACACAGAATGTATGACTTTCTAAGATTGGTAACAGCTAGAAAGAAGAGAAAGTACACAGTGATTCATCTACCTAGAGAAGTTACCGAGGTTTACACAGAGAAGTCCAAGTATAAGTACAAGAAAATAAGAGACACTTAGAAAACTGGTAAAACCTACATTGTTGATAGAGTTGGGAGAACTTAGCACTGTGAAAACAGCACTTTCGCAGAAAGAAATCTACTTCTCTAAGACCGGGAAACAGTGAACAGAGAATGTATGAGTTTCTCAAGATTGGCAACAGATAGAAAGAAGAGAAAGTGCACAGTGATTCATCTACCTAGAGAAGTTACAGAGGTTTACACAGAGAATTCTAAGTATAAGTAAAAGAAAATGGGAGACACTTATATAACCGGTAAAACCTACATTGTTGATAGAGTTGGGAGTACTTAGCACGGTGAAAACAGCACTTTCGCAGAAAGAAATCTACTTCTCCAAGACCGCAAAACAGTTAACAGAGAATGTATGAGTTTCTCAAGATTGGTAACAGATAGAAGGAAGAGAAAGTACACAGTGATTCATCTACCTAGAGCAGTTACAGGGGTTTACACAGAGAAGTCCAAGTATAAGTACAAGAAAATAAGAGACACTTATATAACTGGTAAAACCGAAATTGTTGATAGAGTTAGGAGTACTTAGGACTGTAAAAACAGCACTTTCGCAGAAAGAAATCTACTTCTCTAAGACCGTGAAACAGTCAACAGAGAATGTATGAGTTTCTCAAGATTGGTAACAGATAGAAAGAAGAGAAAGTACACAGTGAATCATCTACCTAGAGAAGTTACAGTGGTTTACACAAAGAAGTCCAAGTATAAGTACAAGAAAATAAGAGAGACTTAGAAAACTGGTAAAACCTACATTGTTGATAGAGTTGGGAGTACTTAGCACTGTGAAAACAGCACTTTCGCAGAAATAAATCTACTTTTGTAAGACTGGGAAACAGTGAACAGAGAATGTATGAGTTTCTCAAGATTGGTAACAGAGAGAACAAGAGAAAGTACACAGTGATTCATCTACATAGAGAAGTCACAGAGGTTTACACAGAGAAGTCCAAGTATAACTCTAAGAAAATAAGAGAGACTTAGAAAACTGGTAAAACCTACATTTTGTATAGTGTTGGGAGTAATTAGCACTGTCAAAACAGCACTTTCGCAGAAAGAAATCTACTTCTCTAAGACCGGGAAACAGTGAACAGAGAATGTATGACTTTCTCACGATTGGTGACAGATAGAAAGAGGGGAAAGTACACAGTGATTCATCTACCTAGAGAAGTTACTGAGGTTTACACAGAGAAGTCCAAGTATAAGTACAAGAAAATAAGAGAGACTTAGAAAACTGGTAAAACCTACATTGTTGATAGGGTTGGGAGTACTTAGCATTGTGAAAACAGCACTTTCGCAGAAAGAAATCTACTGCTCTAAGACCGGGAAACAGTGAACAGAGAATGTAAGAGTTTCTCAAGATTGGTAAAAGATAGAAAGAAGAGAAAGTACACAGTGATTCATCTACCTAGAGACGTTACAGAGGTATACACACAGAATTCCAAGTATAACTCTAAGAAAATAAGAGAGACTTAGAAAACTAGTAAAACCAACATTTTGGATAGTGTTGGGAGTACTTAGCACTGTGAAAACAGCACTTTCGCAGAAAGAAATCTACTTCTCTAAGACCGGGAAACAGTGAACAGAGAATGTATTAGTTTCTCAAGATTGGTAACAGATAGAAAGAAGAGAAAGTATACAGTGATTCATCTACCTAGAGAAGTTACAGAGGTTTACACAGAGAATTCCAAGTATAAGTACAAGAAAATAAGAGAAATTTCGAAAACTGGTAAAACCTACATTGTTGATACAGTTGGGAGTACTTAGCACTGTGAAAACAGCACTTTCGCAGAAAGAAATCTACTTCTCTAAGACTGGGAAACAGTGAACATAGAATGTATGAGTTTCTCAAGATTAGTAACAGATAGAAAGAAGAGAAAGTACACAGTGATTCATCTACCTAGAGAAGTTACAGGGGTTTACACAGAGAAGTCCAAGTATAAGTACAAGAAAATAAGAGACACTTATATAACTGGTAAAACCGAAATTGTTGATAGAGTTGGGAGTACTTAGGACTGTAAAAACAGCACTTTCGCAGAAAGAAATCTACTTCTCTAAGACCGTGAAACAGTGAACAGAGAATGTATGAGTTTCTCAAGATTGGTAACAGATAGAAAGAAGAGAAAGTACACCGTGATTCATCTACCTAGAGAAGTTACAGAGGTATACATACAGAATTCCAAGTATAACTCTAAGAAAATAAGAGAGACTTAGAAAACTGGTAAAACCTACATTTTCGATAGTGTTGGGAGTAATTAGCACTGTGAAATCAGCACTTTCGCAGAAAGAAATCTACTTGTCTAAGACCGGGAAACAGTGAACAGAGAATGTATTAGTTTCTCAAGATTGGTAACAGATAGAAAGAAGAGAAAGTACACAGTGATTCATCTACCTAGAGAAGTTACAGAGTTTTAAACAAAGAAGTCCAAGTATAAGTACAAGAAAATGAGAGACTTAGAAAACTGGTAAAACCTACATTGTTGATACAGTTGGGAGTACTTAGCACTGTGAAACAGCACTTTCGCAGAAAGAAATCTACTTCTCTAAGACCGGGAAAGAGTGAGCAGAGAATGTATGAGTTTCTCAAGATTCGTAACACATAGGAAGAAGAGAAAGTACACAGTGATTCATCTACCTAGAGAAGTTACAGAGGTTTACACAGAGAATTCCAAGTATAAGTACAAGAAAATAAGAGAGACTTAGAAAACTGGTAAAACCTACATTGTTGATAGAGTTGGGAGTACTTAGCACTGTGAAAACAGCACTTTCGCAGAAAGAAATCTACTGCTCTAAGACCGGGAAACAGTGAACAGAGAATGTAAGAGTCTCTCAAGATTGGTAACAGATAGAAAGAAGAGAAAGTACACAGTGATTCATCTACCTAGAGACGTTACAGAGGTATACACACAGAATTCCAAGTATAACTCTAAGAAAATAAGAGAGACTTAGAAAACTAGTAAAACCTACATTTTGGATAGTGTTGGGAGTACTTAGCACTGTGAAAACAGCACTTTCGCAGAAAGAAATCTACTTCTCTAAGACGGGGAAAGCGTGAACAGACAATGTATGAGTTTCTCAAGATTCGTAACACATAGGAACAAGAGAAAGTACACAGTGATTCATCTACCTAGAGAAGTTACAGAGGTTTACACAGAGAATTCCAAGTATAAGTACAAGAAAATAAGAGACACTTATATAACTGGTAAAACCGAAATTGTTGATAGAGTTGGGAGTACTTAGGACTGTAAAAACAGCACTTTCGCAGAAAGAAATCTACTTCTCTAAGACTGGGAAATAGTGAACAGAGAATGTATGAGTTTCTCAAGATTGGTGACGGATAGAAAGAAGAGAAATTACACAGAGATTCATCTACCTAGAGAAGTTACAGAGGTTCACACAGAGAAGTCCAAGTATAAGTACATGAAAATAAGAGAGACTTAGAAAACTGGTAAAACCTACATTGTTGATAGAGTTGGGAGTACTTAGCATTGTGAAAACAGCACTTTCGCAGAAAGAAATCTACTTCTCTAAGACCGGGAAACAGTGAACAGAGAATGTATGACTTTCTAAGATTGGTAACAGCTAGAAAGAAGAGAAAGTACACAGTGATTCATCTACCTAGAGAAGTTACCGAGGTTTACACAGAGAAGTCCAAGTATAAGTACAAGAAAATAAGAGAGACTTAGAAAACTGGTAAAACCTACATTGTTGATAGAGTTGGGAGTACTTAGCAGTGTGAAAACAGCACTTTCGCAGAAAGAAATCTACTTCTCGGAGACCGTGAAACAGTGAACAGAGAATGTATGAGTTTCTCAACATTGGTAACAGATAGAAAGAAGAGAAAGTACACAGTGATTCATCTACCTAGAGAAGTTACAGAGGTATACACACAGAATTCCAACTATAACTCTAAGAAAATAAGAGAGACTTAGAAAACTGGTAAAACCAACATTGTTGATAGGGTTGGGAGTACTTAGCACTGTGAAAACAGCACTTTCGCAGAAAGAAATGTACTTCTCTAAGACCGCAAAACAGTCAACAGAAAATGTATGAGTTTCTGAAGATTGGTAACAGATAGAAACAAGAGAAAGTACACAGTGATTCATCTACCTAGAGAAGTTACAGAGGTATACAGACAGAATTCCAAGTATGACTCTAAGAAAATAAGAGAGACTTAGAAAACTGGTAAAACCTACATTGTTGATAGAGTTGGGAGTACTTAGCACTGTGAAAGCAGCACTTTCGCAGAAAGAAATCTACTTCTCTAAGACCGGGAAACAGTGAACAGAGAATGTGTGACTTTCTCACGATTGGTGACAGATAGAAAGAGGGGAAAGTACACAGTGATTCATCTACCTAGACAAGTTACTGAGGTTTACACAGAGAAGTCCAAGTATAAGTCTAGGAAAATAAGAGAGACTTAGATAACTGGTAAAATCTACATTGTTGATAGGGTTGGGAGTACTAAGCATTGTGAAAACAGCACTTTCGCAGAAAGAAATCTACTTCTCTAAGACTGGGAAAGACTGAACAGAGAATGTATGAGTTTCTCAAGATTCGTAACACATAGGAAGAAGAGAAAGTGCACAGTGATTCATCTACCTAGAGAAGTTACTGAGGTTTACACAGAGAAGTCCAAGTATAAGTCCAGGAAAATAAGAGAGACTTAGATAACTGGTAAAATCTACATTGTTGATAGGGTTGGGAGTACTAAGCATTGTGAAAACAGCACTTTTACAGACAGAAATCTACTTCTCTAAGACCGGGAAACAGTGAACAGAGAATGTATGAGTTTCTCAAGATTGGTGACGGATACAAAGAAGAGAAATTACACAGAGATTCATCTACCTAGAGAAGTTACAGAGGTTCACACATAGAAGTCCAAGTATAAGTACAAGAAAATAAGAGAGACTTTGAAAACTGGTAAAACCTACATTGTTGATAGAGTTGGGAGTACTTAGCACTGTGAAAACAGCACTTTAACAGAAAGAAATCTACTTCTCTAAGACCGTGCATCAGTGAACAGAGAATGTATGAGTTTCTCAACATTGGTAACACATAGAAACAAGAGAAAGTACACAGTGACTCATCTACCTAGAGAAGTTACAGAGGTATACACACAGAATTCCAAGTATAACTCTAAGAAAATAAGAGACTTAGAAAACTGGCAAAACCTACATGGTTGATGGAGTTGGGAGTACTTAGCACTGTGAAAACAGCACTTTCGCAGAAAGAAATCTACTTCTCTAAGACCGGGAAACAGTAAACAGAGAATGTATGAGTTTCTCAAGATTGGTAAGAGTTAGAAAGAAGAGAAAGTACACAGTGATTCATCTACCTAGAGAAGTTACAGAGGTTTACACAGAGAAGTCCAAGTATAAGTACAAGAAAATAAGAGAGACTTAGAAAACTGGTAAAAACTACATTGTTGATAGAGTTGGGAGTACTTAGCACTGTGAAAACACCACTTTCGCAGAAAGAAATCTACTTCTCTAAGACCGGGAAAGAGTGAACAGAGAATGTATGAGTTTCTCAAGATTCGTAACACATAGGAAGAAGAGAAAGTACACAGTGATTCATCTACCTAGAGAAGTTACAGAGGTTTACACAGAGAATTCCAAGTATAAGTACAAGAAAATAAGAGAGACTTAGAAAACTGGTAAAACCTACATTGTTGATAGAGTTGGGAGGACTTAGCACTGTGAAAACAGCACTTTCGCGGAAAGAAATCTACTTCTCTAAGAACGGGAAACAGTGAACAAAGAATGTATGAGTTTCTCAAGATTGGTAACAGATAGAAAGAAGAGAAAGTACACAGTGATTCATCTACCTAGAGAAGTTACAGAGGTTTACACAGAGAAGTCCAAGTATAAGTACAATAAAATAAGACAGACTTAGAAAACTGGTAAAACCTACATTGTTGATAGAGTTGGGAGTACTTAGCACTGTGAAAACAGCACTTTCGCAGAAAGAAATCTACTTCTCTAAGACCGCGAAACAGTGAACAGAGAATGTATGAGTTTCTCTAGATTGTCAACAGATAGAAAGAAGAGAAAGTACACAGGGATTCATCTACCTAGAGAAGTTACAGAGGTTTACACAGAGAATTCCCAGTATCAGTACAACAAAATAAGAGAGACTTAGAAAACTGGTAAAACCTACATTGTTGATAGAGTTGGGAGTACTTAGCACTGTGAAAACAGCACTTTAACACAAAGAAATCTACTTCTCTAAGACCGTGCATCAGTGAACACAGAATGTATGACTTTCTCAACATTGGTAACACATAGAAACAAGAGAAAGTACTCAGTGATTCATCTACCTACAGAAGTTACAGAGGTATACACACAGAATTGCAAGTATAACTCTAAGAAAATAAGAGAGACTTAGTAAACTGGTAAAACCTACATTGTTGATAGAGTTGGGAGTACTTAGCACTGTGAAAACAGCACCTTTGCAGAAAGAAATCTACATCTGTATGACCGCGAAACAGTGAACAGAGAATGTATGAGTTTCTCAAGATTGGTAACAGATAGAAAGAAGAGAAAGTACACAGTGATTCATCTACCTAGAGAAGTTACAGAGGTTTACACAGAGAATTCCAAGTATAAGTACAAGAAAATAAGAGAGACTTAGAAAAATAGTAAAAGCTACATTGTTGATAGAGTTGGGAGTACTTAGCTCTGTGAAAACAGCACTTTTACAGACAGAAATCTACTTCTCTAAGACCGGGAAACAGTGAACAGAGAATGTATGAGTTTCTCAAGATTGGTAACAGATAGAAAGAAGAGAAAGTACACAGTGATTCATCTACCTAGAGAAGTTACAGAGGTATACACAGAGAAGTCCCAGTATAAGTACAAGAAATTAAGAGAGCCTTAGAAAACTGGTAAAACCTACATTGTGGATAGAGTTCGGAGTATTTAGCACTGTGAAAACAGCACTTTCGCAGAAAGAAATCTACTTATCTAAGACCGCGAAACAGTGAACAGAGAATGTACGAGTTTCTCAAGACTGGTAACAGATAGAAAGAAGAGAAAGTACACGGTGATTCATCTACCTAGAAAAGTTACAGAGGTTTACACAGACAAGTCCAAGTATAAGTACAAGAAAATAAGAGAGACTTAAAAAACTGGTAAAACCTACATTGTTGATAGAGTTGGGAGTACTTAGCACTGTGAAAACAGCACTTTCGCAGAAAGAAATCTACTGCTCTAAGACCGGGAAACAGTGAACAGAGAATGTAAGAGTCTCTCAAGATTGGTAACAGATAGAAAGAAGAGAAAGTACACAGTGATTCATCTACCTAGAGACGTTACAGAGGTATACACACAGAATTCCAAGTATAACTCTAAGAAAATAAGAGAGACTTAGAAAACTAGTAAAACCTACATTTTGGATAGTGTTGGGAGTACTTAGCACTGTGAAAACAGCACTTTCGCAGAAAGAAATCTACTTCTCTAAGACGGGGAAAGCGTGAACAGACAATGTATGAGTTTCTCAAGATTCGTAACACATAGGAACAAGAGAAAGTACACAGTGATTCATCTACCTAGAGAAGTTACAGAGGTTTACACAGAGAATTCCAAGTATAAGTACAAGAACATAAGAGACACTTATATAACTGGTAAAACCGAAATTGTTGATAGAGTTGGGAGTACTTAGGACTGTAAAAACAGCACTTTCGCAGAAAGAAATCTACTTCTCTAAGACTGGGAAATAGTGAACAGAGAATGTATGAGTTTCTCAAGATTGGTGACGGATAGAAAGAAGAGAAATTACACAGAGATTCATCTACCTAGAGAAGTTACAGAGGTTCACACAGAGAAGTCCAAGTATAAGTACATGAAAATAAGAGAGACTTAGAAAACTGGTAAAACCTACATTGTTGATAGAGTTGGGAGTACTTAGCATTGTGAAAACAGCACTTTCGCAGAAAGAAATCTACTTCTCTAAGACCGGGAAACAGTGAACAGAGAATGTATGACTTTCTAAGATTGGTAACAGCTAGAAAGAAGAGAAAGTACACAGTGATTCATCTACCTAGAGAAGTTACCGAGGTTTACACAGAGAAGTCCAAGTATAAGTACAAGAAAATAAGAGAGACTTAGAAAACTGGTAAAACCTACATTGTTGATAGAGTTGGGAGTACTTAGCAGTGTGAAAACAGCACTTTCGCAGAAAGAAATCTACTTCTCGGAGACCGTGAAACAGTGAACAGAGAATGTATGAGTTTCTCAACATTGGTAACAGATAGAAAGAAGAGAAAGTACACAGTGATTCATCTACCTAGAGAAGTTACAGAGTTTTAAACAAAGAAGTCCAAGTATAAGTACAAGAAAATGAGAGACTTAGAAAACTGGTAAAACCTACATTGTTGATACAGTTGGGAGTACTTAGCACTGTGAAACAGCACTTTCGCAGAAAGAAATCTACTTCTCTAAGACCGGGAAAGAGTGAGCAGAGAATGTATGAGTTTCTCAAGATTCGTAACACATAGGAAGAAGAGAAAGTACACAGTGATTCATCTACCTAGAGAAGTTACAGAGGTTTACACAGAGAATTCCAAGTATAAGTACAAGAAAATAAGAGAGACTTAGAAAACTGGTAAAACCTACATTGTTGATAGAGTTGGGAGTACTTAGCACTGTGAAAACAGCACTTTCGCAGAAAGAAATCTACTGCTCTAAGACCGGGAAACAGTGAACAGAGAATGTAAGAGTCTCTCAACATTGGTAACAGATAGAAAGAAGAGAAAGTACACAGTGATTCATCTACCTAGAGACGTTACAGAGGTATACACACAGAATTCCAAGTATAACTCTAAGAAAATAAGAGAGACTTAGAAAACTAGTAAAACCTACATTTTGGATAGTGTTGGGAGTACTTAGCACTGTGAAAACAGCACTTTCGCAGAAAGAAATCTACTTCTCTAAGACGGGGAAAGCGTGAACAGACAATGTATGAGTTTCTCAAGATTCGTAACACATAGGAACAAGAGAAAGTACACAGTGATTCATCTACCTAGAGAAGTTACAGAGGTTTACACAGAGAATTCCAAGTATAAGTACAAGAAAATAAGAGACACTTATATAACTGGTAAAACCGAAATTGTTGATAGAGTTGGGAGTACTTAGGACTGTAAAAACAGCACTTTCGCAGAAAGAAATCTACTTCTCTAAGACTGGGAAATAGTGAACAGAGAATGTATGAGTTTCTCAAGATTGGTGACGGATAGAAAGAAGAGAAATTACACAGAGATTCATCTACCTAGAGAAGTTACAGAGGTTCACACAGAGAAGTCCAAGTATAAGTACATGAAAATAAGAGAGACTTAGAAAACTGGTAAAACCTACATTGTTGATAGAGTTGGGAGTACTTAGCATTGTGAAAACAGCACTTTCGCAGAAAGAAATCTACTTCTCTAAGACCGGGAAACAGTGAACAGAGAATGTATGACTTTCTAAGATTGGTAACAGCTAGAAAGAAGAGAAAGTACACAGTGATTCATCTACCTAGAGAAGTTACCGAGGTTTACACAGAGAAGTCCAAGTATAAGTACAAGAAAATAAGAGAGACTTAGAAAACTGGTAAAACCTACATTGTTGATAGAGTTGGGAGTACTTAGCAGTGTGAAAACAGCACTTTCGCAGAAAGAAATCTACTTCTCGGAGACCGTGAAACAGTGAACAGAGAATGTATGAGTTTCTCAACATTGGTAACAGATAGAAAGAAGAGAAAGTACACAGTGATTCATCTACCTAGAGAAGTTACAGAGGTATACACACAGAATTCCAACTATAACTCTAAGAAAATAAGAGAGACTTAGAAAACTGGTAAAACCAACATTGTTGATAGGGTTGGGAGTACTTAGCACTGTGAAAACAGCACTTTCGCAGAAAGAAATGTACTTCTCTAAGACCGCAAAACAGTCAACAGAAAATGTATGAGTTTCTGAAGATTGGTAACAGATAGAAACAAGAGAAAGTACACAGTGATTCATCTACCTAGAGAAGTTACAGAGGTATACAGACAGAATTCCAAGTATGACTCTAAGAAAATAAGAGAGACTTAGAAAACTGGTAAAACCTACATTGTTGATAGAGTTGGGAGTACTTAGCACTGTGAAAGCAGCACTTTCGCAGAAAGAAATCTACTTCTCTAAGACCGGGAAACAGTGAACAGAGAATGTGTGACTTTCTCACGATTGGTGACAGATAGAAAGAGGGGAAAGTACACAGTGATTCATCTACCTAGACAAGTTACTGAGGTTTACACAGAGAAGTCCAAGTATAAGTCTAGGAAAATAAGAGAGACTTAGATAACTGGTAAAATCTACATTGTTGATAGGGTTGGGAGTACTAAGCATTGTGAAAACAGCACTTTCGCAGAAAGAAATCTACTTCTCTAAGACTGGGAAAGACTGAACAGAGAATGTATGAGTTTCTCAAGATTCGTAACACATAGGAAGAAGAGAAAGTGCACAGTGATTCATCTACCTAGAGAAGTTACTGAGGTTTACACAGAGAAGTCCAAGTATAAGTCCAGGAAAATAAGAGAGACTTAGATAACTGGTAAAATCTACATTGTTGATAGGGTTGGGAGTACTAAGCATTGTGAAAACAGCACTTTTACAGACAGAAATCTACTTCTCTAAGACCGGGAAACAGTGAACAGAGAATGTATGAGTTTCTCAAGATTGGTGACGGATACAAAGAAGAGAAATTACACAGAGATTCATCTACCTAGAGAAGTTACAGAGGTTCACACATAGAAGTCCAAGTATAAGTACAAGAAAATAAGAGAGACTTTGAAAACTGGTAAAACCTACATTGTTGATAGAGTTGGGAGTACTTAGCACTGTGAAAACAGCACTTTAACAGAAAGAAATCTACTTCTCTAAGACCGTGCATCAGTGAACAGAGAATGTATGAGTTTCTCAACATTGGTAACACATAGAAACAAGAGAAAGTACACAGTGACTCATCTACCTAGAGAAGTTACAGAGGTATACACACAGAATTCCAAGTATAACTCTAAGAAAATAAGAGACTTAGAAAACTGGCAAAACCTACATGGTTGATGGAGTTGGGAGTACTTAGCACTGTGAAAACAGCACTTTCGCAGAAAGAAATCTACTTCTCTAAGACCGGGAAACAGTAAACAGAGAATGTATGAGTTTCTCAAGATTGGTAAGAGTTAGAAAGAAGAGAAAGTACACAGTGATTCATCTACCTAGAGAAGTTACAGAGGTTTACACAGAGAAGTCCAAGTATAAGTACAAGAAAATAAGAGAGACTTAGAAAACTGGTAAAAACTACATTGTTGATAGAGTTGGGAGTACTTAGCACTGTGAAAACACCACTTTCGCAGAAAGAAATCTACTTCTCTAAGACCGGGAAAGAGTGAACAGAGAATGTATGAGTTTCTCAAGATTCGTAACACATAGGAAGAAGAGAAAGTACACAGTGATTCATCTACCTAGAGAAGTTACAGAGGTTTACACAGAGAATTCCAAGTATAAGTACAAGAAAATAAGAGAGACTTAGAAAACTGGTAAAACCTACATTGTTGATAGAGTTGGGAGGACTTAGCACTGTGAAAACAGCACTTTCGCGGAAAGAAATCTACTTCTCTAAGAACGGGAAACAGTGAACAAAGAATGTATGAGTTTCTCAAGATTGGTAACAGATAGAAAGAAGAGAAAGTACACAGTGATTCATCTACCTAGAGAAGTTACAGATGTTTACACAGAGAAGTCCAAGTATAAGTACAATAAAATAAGACAGACTTAGAAAACTGGTAAAACCTACATTGTTGATAGAGTTGGGAGTACTTAGCAGTGTGAAAACAGCACTTTCGCAGAAAGAAATCTACTTCTCGGAGACCGTGAAACAGTGAACAGAGAATGTATGAGTTTCTCAACATTGGTAACAGATAGAAAGAAGAGAAAGTACACAGTGATTCATCTACCTAGAGAAGTTACAGAGGTATACACACAGAATTCCAACTATAACTCTAAGAAAATAAGAGAGACTTAGAAAACTGGTAAAACCAACATTGTTGATAGGGTTGGGAGTACTTAGCACTGTGAAAACAGCACTTTCGCAGAAAGAAATGTACTTCTCTAAGACCGCAAAACAGTCAACAGAAAATGTATGAGTTTCTGAAGATTGGTAACAGATAGAAACAAGAGAAAGTACACAGTGATTCATCTACCTAGAGAAGTTACAGAGGTATACAGACAGAATTCCAAGTATGACTCTAAGAAAATAAGAGAGACTTAGAAAACTGGTAAAACCTACATTGTTGATAGAGTTGGGAGTACTTAGCACTGTGAAAGCAGCACTTTCGCAGAAAGAAATCTACTTCTCTAAGACCGGGAAACAGTGAACAGAGAATGTGTGACTTTCTCACGATTGGTGACAGATAGAAAGAGGGGAAAGTACACAGTGATTCATCTACCTAGACAAGTTACTGAGGTTTACACAGAGAAGTCCAAGTATAAGTCTAGGAAAATAAGAGAGACTTAGATAACTGGTAAAATCTACATTGTTGATAGGGTTGGGAGTACTAAGCATTGTGAAAACAGCACTTTCGCAGAAAGAAATCTACTTCTCTAAGACTGGGAAAGACTGAACAGAGAAAGTATGAGTTTCTCAAGATTCGTAACACATAGGAAGAAGAGAAAGTGCACAGTGATTCATCTACCTAGAGAAGTTACTGAGGTTTACATAGAGAAGTCCAAGTATAAGTCCAGGAAAATAAGAGAGACTTAGATAACTGGTAAAATCTACATTGTTGATAGGGTTGGGAGTACTAAGCATTGTGAAAACAGCACTTTTACAGACAGAAATCTACTTCTCTAAGACCGGGAAACAGTGAACAGAGAATGTATGAGTTTCTCAAGATTGGTGACGGATACAAAGAAGAGAAATTACACAGAGATTCATCTACCTAGAGAAGTTACAGAGGTTCACACATAGAAGTCCAAGTATAAGTACAAGAAAATAAGAGAGACTTTGAAAACTGGTAAAACCTACATTGTTGATAGAGTTGGGAGTACTTAGCACTGTGAAAACAGCACTTTAACAGAAAGAAATCTACTTCTCTAAGACCGTGCATCAGTGAACAGAGAATGTATGAGTTTCTCAACATTGGTAACACATAGAAACAAGAGAAAGTACACAGTGACTCATCTACCTAGAGAAGTTACAGAGGTATACACACAGAATTCCAAGTATAACTCTAAGAAAATAAGAGACTTAGAAAACTGGCAAAACCTACATGGTTGATGGAGTTGGGAGTACTTAGCACTGTGAAAACAGCACTTTCGCAGAAAGAAATCTACTTCTCTAAGACCGGGAAACAGTAAACAGAGAATGTATGAGTTTCTCAAGATTGGTAAGAGTTAGAAAGAAGAGAAAGTACACAGTGATTCATCTACCTAGAGAAGTTACAGAGGTTTACACAGAGAAGTCCAAGTATAAGTACAAGAAAATAAGAGAGACTTAGAAAACTGGTAAAAACTACATTGTTGATAGAGTTGGGAGTACTTAGCACTGTGAAAACACCACTTTCGCAGAAAGAAATCTACTTCTCTAAGACCGGGAAAGAGTGAACAGAGAATGTATGAGTTTCTCAAGATTCGTAACACATAGGAAGAAGAGAAAGTACACAGTGATTCATCTACCTAGAGAAGTTACAGAGGTTTACACAGAGAATTCCAAGTATAAGTACAAGAAAATAAGAGAGACTTAGAAAACTGGTAAAACCTACATTGTTGATAGAGTTGGGAGGACTTAGCACTGTGAAAACAGCACTTTCGCGGAAAGAAATCTACTTCTCTAAGAACGGGAAACAGTGAACAAAGAATGTATGAGTTTCTCAAGATTGGTAACAGATAGAAAGAAGAGAAAGTACACAGTGATTCATCTACCTAGAGAAGTTACAGAGGTTTACACAGAGAAGTCCAAGTATAAGTACAATAAAATAAGACAGACTTAGAAAACTGGTAAAACCTACATTGTTGATAGAGTTGGGAGTACTTAGCACTGTGAAAACAGCACTTTCGCAGAAAGAAATCTACTTCTCTAAGACCGCGAAACAGTGAACAGAGAATGTATGAGTTTCTCTAGATTGTCAACAGATAGAAAGAAGAGAAAGTACACAGGGATTCATCTACCTAGAGAAGTTACAGAGGTTTACACAGAGAATTCCCAGTATCAGTACAACAAAATAAGAGAGACTTAGAAAACTGGTAAAACCTACATTGTTGATAGAGTTGGGAGTACTTAGCACTGTGAAAACAGCACTTTAACACAAAGAAATCTACTTCTCTAAGACCGTGCATCAGTGAACACAGAATGTATGACTTTCTCAACATTGGTAACACATAGAAACAAGAGAAAGTACTCAGTGATTCATCTACCTACAGAAGTTACAGAGGTATACACACAGAATTGCAAGTATAACTCTAAGAAAATAAGAGAGACTTAGTAAACTGGTAAAACCTACATTGTTGATAGAGTTGGGAGTACTTAGCACTGTGAAAACAGCACCTTTGCAGAAAGAAATCTACTTCTGTATGACCGCGAAACAGTGAACAGAGAATGTATGAGTTTCTCAAGATTGGTAACAGATAGAAAGAAGAGAAAGTACACAGTGATTCATCTACCTAGAGAAGTTACAGAGGTTTACACAGAGAATTCCAAGTATAAGTACAAGAAAATAAGAGAGACTTAGAAAAATAGTAAAAGCTACATTGTTGATAGAGTTGGGAGTACTTAGCTCTGTGAAAACAGCACTTTTACAGACAGAAATCTACTTCTCTAAGACCGGGAAACAGTGAACAGAGAATGTATGAGTTTCTCAAGATTGGTAACAGATAGAAAGAAGAGAAAGTACACAGTGATTCATCTACCTAGAGAAGTTACAGAGGTATACACAGAGAAGTCCCAGTATAAGTACAAGAAATTAAGAGAGCCTTAGAAAACTGGTAAAACCTACATTGTGGATAGAGTTCGGAGTATTTAGCACTGTGAAAACAGCACTTTCGCAGAAAGAAATCTACTTATCTAAGACCGCGAAACAGTGAACAGAGAATGTACGAGTTTCTCAAGACTGGTAACAGATAGAAAGAAGAGAAAGTACACGGTGATTCATCTACCTAGAAAAGTTACAGAGGTTTACACAGACAAGTCCAAGTATAAGTACAAGAAAATAAGAGAGACTTAAAAAACTGGTAAAACCTACATTGTTGATAGAGTTGGGAATACTTAGCACTGTGGAAACAGCACTTTCGCAGAAAGAAATCTACTTCTCTAAGACCGGGAAACAGTGAACAGAGAATGTATGAGGTTCTCAAGATTGGTAACAGATAGAAAGAAGAGAAAGTACACAGTGATTCATCTACCTAGAGAAGTTACAGACGTTTACACAGAGAAGTCCAGGTATAAGTACAAGAAAATAAGAGAGACTTAGAAAACTGGTAAAACCTACATTGTTGATAGAGTTGGGAGTACTTACCACTGTGAAAACAGCACTTTCACAGAAAGAAATCTACATCTCTAAGACCGTGAATCAGTGAACACAGAATGTATGAGTTTCTCAAGATTGGTAACAGATAGAAAGAAGAGAAAGTACACAGTTATTCATCTACCTAGAGAAGTTACAGAGGTATATACACAGAATTCCAAGTATAACTCTAAGAAAATAAGAGAGTCTTAGAAAACTGGTAAAACCTACATTCTTGATAGAGTTGGGAGTACTTAGCACTGTGAAAACAGCACTTTCGCAGAAGGAAATCTACTTCTCTAAGTCCGGGAAAGGTGAACAGAGAATGATTGAGTTTCTGAAGATTGGTAACAGATAGAAAGAAGGGAAAGTACACAGTGATTCATCTACCTAGAGAAGTTACAGAGGTATACACACAGAATTTCAAGTATAGCTCTAAGAAAATAAGAGAGACTTAGAAAACTGGTAAAGCCTACATTGTTGATAGAGTTGGGAGTACTTAGCACTGTGAAAACACCACTTTCGCAGAAAGAAATCTACTTCTCTAAGACCGTGAATCATTGAAGAGAAAACGTATGAGTTTCTCAACATTGGTAACAGATAGAAAGAAGAGAAAGTACACAGTGATTCATCTACCTAGAGAGGTTACAGAGGTTTACACAGAGAAGTTCCAGTATAAGTACAAGAAAATAAGACAGCCTTAGAAATCTGGTAAAACTTACATTGTTGATAGAATTGGGAGTATTTAGCACTGTGAAAACAGCATTTTCACAGAAAGAAATCTACTTATCTAAGACCGCGAAACAGTGAACAGAGAATGTACGAGTTTTTCAAGATTGGTAACAGATAGAAAGAAGAGAAAGTACACAGTGATTCATCTACCTAGAAAAGTTACAGAGGTTTACACAGACAAGTCCAAATATAAGTACAAGAAAATAAGATAGACTTAGAAAACTGGTAAAACCTACATTGTTGATAGAGTTGGGAGTACTTAGCACTGTGGAAACAGCACTTTCGCAGAAAGAAATCTACTTCTCGAAGACCGGGAAACAGTGAACAGAGAATGTATGAGTTTCTCAAGATTCGTAACACATCGGAAGAAGAGAAAGTACACAGTGATTCATCTACCTAGAGCATTTACAGAGGTTTACACAGAGAATTCCAAGTATAAGTACAAGCAAATAAGAGAGACTTTGAAAACTGGTAAAAGCAACATTGTTGATACAGTTGGGAGTACTTAGCACTGTGAAAACAGCACTTTCGCAGAAAGAAATCTACTTCTATCAGACCGGGAAACAGTGAACAGAGAATGTATGAGATTCTCAAGATTGAAACAGATAGAAAGAAGAGAGAGTACACAGTGATTCATCTACCTAGAGAAGTTACAGAGGTTTACACAGAGAAGTCCACGTATAAGTACAAGAAAATAAGAGAGACTTAGAAAACTGGTAAAACCTACATTGTTCATAGAGTTGGGAGTATTTAGCACTGTGGAAACAGCACTTTCGCAGAAAGAAATCTACTTCTCTAAGACCGGGAAACAGTGAACAGAGAATGTATGAGTTTCTAAAGATTCGTAACAGATAGAAAGAAGAGAAAGTACACAGCGATTCATCTACCTACATAAGTTACAGAGGTATACACACAGAATTCCAAGTATAACTCTAAGAAAATAAGAGAGCCTTAGAAAACTGGTAAAACATTGTTGATAGAGTTGGGAGTACTTAGCACTGTGAAAACAGCACTTTCGCAGAAAGAAATCTACTTCTCTAAGACCGCGAAGGAGTGAACAGAGAATGTATGAGTTTCTCAAGATTGGTAACAGATAGAGAAGAAAAGAAAGTACACAGTGATTCATCTACCTAGAGAAGTTACAGAGGTTTACACAGAGAAGTCCCAGTTTAAGTACAAGAAAATAAGAGAGACTTAGAAAACTGGTAAAACCTACATTGTTGATAGAGTTGGGAGTACTTAGCACTGTAAAAACAGCACTTTCGCAGAAAGAAATCTACTTCTCTAAGACCGGGAAACAGTGAACAGAGAATTTATGAGTTTCTCAACATTGGTAACAGATAGAAACAAGAGAAAGCACACAGTGATTCATCTACCTAGAGAAGTTACAGAGGTATAAACGCAGAATTCCAAATGTAACTCTAAGAAAATAAGAGAGATTTAGAAAACTGGTAAAACCTACATTGTTGATAGAATTGGGAGTACTTAGCACTGTGAAAACAGCACTTTCGCAGAAAGAAATCTACTTCTCTAAGACCGTGAATCAGTGAACACAGAATGCATGAGTTTCTCAAAATTCGTAACAGATAGAAACAAAAGAAAGTACACAGTGATTCATGTACCTAGAGAAGTTACAGAGGTATACCCACAGAATTGCACGTATAACTCTAAGAAAATAAGAGGGACTTAGAAAACTGGTAAAACATACATTTTTGATAGAGTTGGGAGTACTTAGCACTGTGAAAACAGCACTTTCGCAGAAAGAAATCTACTTCTCTAAGACCGCGAAACAGTGAACAGAGAATGTATGAGTTTCTCAAGATTGGTAACAGATAGAAAGAAGAGAAAGTACACAGTGATTCATCTACCTAGATAAGCTACAGAGGTTTACACAGAGAAGTCCCAGTATAAGTACAAGAAAATAAGAGAGACTTAGAAAACTGGTAAAGCCTACCTTGTTGACAGAGTTGGGAGTACTTAGCACTGTGAGAACAGCACTTTCGCAGAGAGAAATCTACTTCTCTAAGACCATGAATCAGTGAACAGAGAATGTATGAGTTTCTCAACATTGGTAACAGATAGAAAGAAGAGAAAGTACACAGTGATTCATGTACCTAGAGAAGTTACAGAGGTATACACGCAGAATTCCAATTATAACTCTAAGAAAATAAGAGAGATTCTGAAACCTGGTAAAACCTACATTGTTGATAGAGTTGGGAGTACTTAGCACTGTGAAAACAGCACTTTCCCAGAAAGAAATCTACTTCTCTAAGACCGTGAATCAGTGAACACAGAATGTGTGAGTTTCTCAAGTTTGGTATCAGATAGAAAGAAGAGAAAGTACACAGTGATTCATCTACCTAGAGAAGTTACAGAGGTTTACACAGAGAAGTCCCAGTATAAGTACAAGAAAATAAGAGAGACTTAGAAAACTGGTAAAACCTACATTGTTGATAGAGTTGGGAGTACTTAGCACTGTGAAAACATCACTTTCGCCGAAAGAAACCTACTTCTCTAAGACCGTGAATCATTGAAGAGAAAACGTATGAGTTTCTCAACATTGGTAACAGATAGAAAGAAGAGAGAGTACACAGTGATTCCTGTACCTAGAGAAGTTACAGAGGTATACACACAGAATTCCAATTATAACTCTAAGAAAATAAGAGAGACTCAGAAAACTGGTAAAACCTACATTGTTGATAGAGTTGGTAGTACTCAGCACTGTGAAAACAGCACTTTCGCAGAAAGAAATCTACTTCTCTAAGACCGTGAACCAGTGAACACAGAATGTGTGAGTTTCTCAAGATTGGTAACGGATAGAAAGAAGAGAACGTACACAGTGATTCATCTACCTAGAGAATTTACAGGGGTTTACACAGAGAATTCCAGGTATAAGTACAGGAAAATAAGAGAGAATTAGAAAACTGGTAAAAGCTACATTGTTGACAGAGTTGGGAGTACTTAGCACTGTGAAAACAGCACTTTCGCAGAAAGAAATCTACTTCTCTAATACCGGGAAACAGTGCACGGAGAATGTATGAGTTTCTGAAGATTGGTAACAGCTAGAAAGAAGAGAAAGTACACAGTGATTCATCTACCTAAAGAAGTTACAGAGGTTTACACAGAGAAGTCCCAGTATAAGTACAAGAAAATAAGAGAGACTTAGAAAACTGGTAAAACCTACATTGTTGATAGAGTTGGGAGTACTTAGCAGTGTGAAAACAGCACTTTCGCATAAAGAAATCTACTTCTCTAAGACCGTGAATCAGTGAACACAGAATGTATGAGTTTCTCAAGATTTGTAACAGATAGAAAGAAGAGAAAGTACACAGTGATTCATCTACCTAGAGAAGTTACAGAGGTATACACACAGAATTCCAAGTATAACTCTAAGAAAATAAGAGAGACTTAGAAAACTGGTAAAACTTACATTGTAGATAGAGTTGGGAGTACTTAGCACTGTGAAAACAGCACTTTCGCAGAAGGAAATCTACTTCTCTAAGACCGGGAAAGGTGAACAGAGAATGATTGAGTTTCTGAAGATTTGGAACACATAGAAAGAAGGGAAAGTGCACAGTGATTCATCTACCTCGAGAAGTTACAGAGGTATACACACAGAACTCCAAGTATATCTCTAAGAAAATAAGAGAGACTTAGAAAACTGGTAAAGCCTACATTGTTGATAGAGTTGGGAGTACTTAGCACTGTGAAAACAGCACTTTCGCAGAAAGAAATCTACTTCTCTAAGACCGCGAAAGAGTGAACAGAGAATGTATGAGTTTCTCGAGATTGGTAACAGATAGAAAGAAGAGAAAGTACACAGTGATTCATCTACCTAGAGAAGTTACAGAGGTTTACACAGAGAAGTCCAAGTATAAGTACAAGAAAATAAGAGAGACTTAGAAAACTGGTATAACCTACATTGTTGATAGCGTTGGGAGTACTTCGCACTGTGAAAACAGCACTTTAACAGAAAGAAATCTACTTCTCCAAGACCGTGCATCAGTGAACAGAGAATGTATGAGTTTCTCCACATTGGTAACACATAGAAACAAGAGAAAGTACCCAGTGATTCATATACCTAGAGAAGTTACAGAGGTATACACACAGAATTCCAAGTATAACTCTAAGAAAATAAGAGAGACTTAGAAAACTGGTAAAACCTACATTGTTGATAGAGTTGGGAGTACTTAGCACTGTGAAAACAGCACTTTCGCAGAAAGAAATCTACTTCTCTAAGACCGCGAAACAGTGAAGAGAGAATGTTTGAGTTTCTCAAGATTGGTAACAGATAGAAAGAAGAGAAAGTACACAGTGATTCATCTACCTAGAGAAGTTACAGAGGTTTACGCAGAGAAGTCCCAGTATAAGTACAAGAAAATAAGAGAGACTTAGAAAACTGGTAAAACCTACATTGTTGATAGAGTTGGGAGTACTTAGCACTGTGAAAACAGCACTTTCGCAGAAAGAAATCTACTTCTGTAAGACCGTGAATCAGTGAACAGTAAATATATGAGTTTCTCAACACTGGTAACAGATAGAAAGAAGAGAAAGTACACAGTGATTCTTGTACCTAGAGAAGTTACAGAGGTATACACGCAGAGTTCCAAATATAACTCTAAGAAAATAAGAGAGACTTAGAAAACAGGTAGAACGTACATTTTTGATAGAGTTGGGAGTTCTTAGCACTGTGAAAACAGCACTTTCGCAGAAAGAAATCTACTTCTCTAAGACCGTGAATCAGTGAACACAGAATGCATGAGTTTCTCAAAATTGGTAACAGATAGAAAGAAGAGAAAGTACACAGTGATTCATGTACCTAGAGAAGTTACAGAGGTATAGACACAGAATTCCAAGTATAACTCTAAGAAAATAAGAGGGACTTAGAAAACTGGTAAAACATACATTGTTGATAGAGTTGGGAGTAGTTAGCACTGTGAAAACAGCACTTTTGCAGAAAGAAATCTACTTCTCTAAGATCGTGAGTCAGTGAACAGAGAATGTATGAGTTTCTCAACATTGGTAACAGATAGAAAGAAGAGAAAGTACACAGTAATGCATGTACCTAGAGAAGTTACCGAGGAATATACACAGAATTCCAATTATAACTCTAAGAAAATAAGAGAGACTTAGAAACTAGTAAAACCTACATTGTTGATAGAGTTGTGAGTACTTAGCCCTGTGACAACAGCTCTTTCGCAGAAAGAAATCTACTTCTCTAAGACCGCGAAACAGTGAACAGAGAATTTATGAGTTTCTCAAGATTGGTAACAGATAGAAAGAGGAGAAAGTACACAGTGATTCATCTACCTAGAGAAGCTACAGAGGTTTACACAGAGAAGTCCGAGTATAAGTACAAGAAAATAAGAGAGTCTTAGAAAACTGGTAAAGCCTACATTGTTGACAGAGTTGGGAGTACTTAGCACTGTGAAAACAGCACTTTCGCGGAGAGAAATCTACTTCTCTAAGACCGTGAATCAATGAACAGAGAATGTATGAGTTTCTCAACATTGGTAACAGATAGAAAGAAGAGAAAGTACACAGTGATTCATGTACCTAGATAAGTTACAGAGGTATACACACAGAATTCCAATTATCACTCTAAGAAAATATAAGAGACTCAGAAAACTGGTAAAACCTACATTGTTGATAGAGTTGGGAGTACTTAGCGCTGTGAAAACAGCACTTTCGCAGAAAGAAATCTACTTCTCTAAGACCGTGAATCAGTGAACACAGATTGTGTGAGTTTCTGAAGATTGGTATCAGATAGAAGGAAGAGAAAGTACACAGTGATTCATCAACGTAGAGAATTTACAGGGGTTTACACAGAGAATTCCAGGTATAAGTACAAGAAAATAAGAGAGACTTAGAAAACTGGTAGAAGCTACACTGTTGACAGAGTTGGGAGTACTTAGGCCTGTGAAAACAGCACTTTCGCAGAAAGAAATCTACTTCTCTAAGACCGGGAAACAGTGAACAGAGAATGTATGAATTTCTCAAGATTGGTAACAGACAGAAACAAGAGAAAGTACACAGTGATTCATCTACCTAGAGAAGTTACAGAGGTTTACACAGAGAAGTCGCCGTATAAGTACAAGAAAATAAGAGAGACTTAGAAAACTGGTAAAACCTACATTGTTGATAGAGTTGGGAGTACTTAGCACTGTGAAACAGCACTTTCGCAGAAAGAAATCTACTTCTCTAAGACCGTGAATGATTGAATACAGAATCTATGAGTTTCTCAAGATTGGTAACAGATAGAAAGAAGAGAAAGTACACAGTGATTCATCTACCTAGAGAAGTTACAGAGGTATACACACAGAATTCCAAGTATAACTCTAAGAAAATAAGAGAGACTTAGAAAACTGGTAAAACCTACATTGTTGATAGAGTTGGGAGTACTTAGCACTGTGAAAACAGCACTTTCGCCGAAAGAAATCTACTTCTCTAAGTCCGGGAAAGGTGAACAGAGAATGATTGAGTTTCTGAAGATTGGTAACAGATAGAAAGAAGGGAAAGTACACAGTGATTCATCTACCTAGAGAAGTTACAGAGGTATACACACAGAATTCCAAGTATAGCTCTAAGAAAATAAGACAGACTTAGGAAACTGGTAAAGCCTACATTGTTGATAGAGTTGGGAGTACTTAGCACTGTGAAAACAGCACTTTCGCAGAAAGAAATCTACTTCTCTAAGACCGTGCATCAGTGAACAGAGAATGTATGAGTTTCTCAACATTGGTAACACATAGAAACAAGAGAAAGTACACAGTGATTCATCTACCTAGAGAAGTTACAGAGGTATACACACAGAATTCCAAGTATAACTCTAAGAAAATAAGAGAGACTTAGAAAACTGGTAAAACCTACATTGTTGATAGAGTTGGGAGTACTTAGCACTGTGAAAACAGCACTTTCTCAGAAAGAAATCTACTTCTCTAAGACCGCGAAACAGTGAACAGAGAATGTATGAGTTTCTCAAGATTGGTAACAGATAGAAAGAAGAGAAAGTACACAGTGATTCATCTACCTAGAGAAGTTACAGAGGTTTACGCAGAGAAGTCCCAGTATAAGTACAAGAAAATAAGAGAGACTTAGAAAACTGGTAAACCCTACATTGTTGATAGAGTTGGGAGTACTTAGCACTGTGAAAACAGCACTTTCGCAGAGAGAAATCTACTTCTCTAAGACCGTGAATCAGTGAACCGAGAATGTATGAGTTTCTCAACATTGGTAACAGATAGAAAGAAGAGAAAGTACACAGTGATTCATGTACCTAGAGAAGTTACAGAGGTATACACACAGAATTCCAAGTATAACTCAAAGAAAATAAGAGAGACTTAGAAAACTGGTAAAACCTACATTATTGATAGAGTTGGGAATGCTTAGCACTGTGAAAACAGCACTTTCGCAGAAAGAAATCTACTTATCTAAGACCGTGAAACAGTGAACAGAGAATGTACGAGTTTCTCAAGATTCGTAACAGATAGGAAGAAGAGAAAGTACACAGTGATTCATCTACCTAGAGCAGTTACAGAGGTTTACACAGAGAATTCCAAGTATAAGTACAAGAAAATAAGAGAGACTTAGAAAAATGGTAAAAGCTACATTGTTGATAGAGTTGGGAGTACCTAGCACTGTGAAAACAGCACTTTCGCAGAAAGAAATCTACTTCTCTAAGACCGGGAAACAGTGAACAGAGAATGTATGAGTTTCTAAAGATTCGTAACAGATAGAAAGAAGAGAAAGTACACAGCGATTCATCTACCTACATAAGTTACAGAGGTATACACACAGAATTCCAAGTATAACTCTAAGAAAATAAGAGAGCCTTAGAAAACTGGTAAAACATTGTTGATAGAGTTGGGAGTACTTAGCACTGTGAAAACAGCACTTTCGCAGAAAGAAATCTACTTCTCTAAGACCGCGAAGGAGTGAACAGAGAATGTATGAGTTTCTCAAGATTGGTAACAGATAGAGAAGAAAAGAAAGTACACAGTGATTCATCTACCTAGAGAAGTTACAGAGGTTTACACAGAGAAGTCCCAGTTTAAGTACAAGAAAATAAGAGAGACTTAGAAAACTGGTAAAACCTACATTGTTGATAGAGTTGGGAGTACTTAGCACTGTAAAAACAGCACTTTCGCAGAAAGAAATCTACTTCTCTAAGACCGGGAAACAGTGAACAGAGAATTTATGAGTTTCTCAACATTGGTAACAGATAGAAACAAGAGAAAGCACACAGTGATTCATCTACCTAGAGAAGTTACAGAGGTATAAACGCAGAATTCCAAATGTAACTCTAAGAAAATAAGAGAGATTTAGAAAACTGGTAAAACCTACATTGTTGATAGAATTGGGAGTACTTAGCACTGTGAAAACAGCACTTTCGCAGAAAGAAATCTACTTCTCTAAGACCGTGAATCAGTGAACACAGAATGCATGAGTTTCTCAAAATTCGTAATAGATAGAAACAAAAGAAAGTACACAGTGATTCATGTACCTAGAGAAGTTACAGAGGTATACCCACAGAATTGCACGTATAACTCTAAGAAAATAAGAGGGACTTAGAAAACTGGTAAAACATACATTTTTGATAGAGTTGGGAGTACTTAGCACTGTGAAAACAGCACTTTCGCAGAAAGAAATCTACTTCTCTAAGACCGCGAAACAGTGAACAGAGAATGTATGAGTTTCTCAAGATTGGTAACAGATAGAAAGAAGAGAAAGTACACAGTGATTCATCTACCTAGATAAGCTACAGAGGTTTACACAGAGAAGTCCCAGTATAAGTACAAGAAAATAAGAGAGACTTAGAAAACTGGTAAAGCCTACCTTGTTGACAGAGTTGGGAGTACTTAGCACTGTGAGAACAGCACTTTCGCAGAGAGAAATCTACTTCTCTAAGACCATGAATCAGTGAACAGAGAATGTATGAGTTTCTCAACAGTGGTAACAGATAGAAAGAAGAGAAAGTACACAGTGATTCATGTACCTAGAGAAGTTACAGAGGTATACACGCAGAATTCCAATTATAACTCTAAGAAAATAAGAGAGATTCTGAAACCTGGTAAAACCTACATTGTTGATAGAGTTGGGAGTACTTAGCACTGTGAAAACAGCACTTTCCCAGAAAGAAATCTACTTCTCTAAGACCGTGAATCAGTGAACACAGAATGTGTGAGTTTCTCAAGTTTGGTATCAGATAGAAAGAAGAGAAAGTACACAGTGATTCATCTACCTAGAGAAGTTACAGAGGTTTACACAGAGAAGTCCCAGTATAAGTACAAGAAAATAAGAGAGACTTAGAAAACTGGTAAAACCTACATTGTTGATAGAGTTGGGAGTACTTAGCACTGTGAAAACATCACTTTCGCCGAAAGAAATCTACTTCTCTAAGACCGTGAATCATTGAAGAGAAAACGTATGAGTTTCTCAACATTGGTAACAGATAGAAAGAAGAGAGAGTACACAGTGATTCCTGTACCTAGAGAAGTTACAGAGGTATACACACAGAATTCCAATTATAACTCTAAGAAAATAAGAGAGACTCAGAAAACTGGTAAAACCTACATTGTTGATAGAGTTGGTAGTACTCAGCACTGTGAAAACAGCACTTTCGCAGAAAGAAATCTACTTCTCTAAGACCGTGAACCAGTGAACACAGAATGTGTGAGTTTCTCAAGATTGGTAACGGATAGAAAGAAGAGAACGTACACAGTGATTCATCTACCTAGAGAATTTACAGGGGTTTACACAGAGAATTCCAGGTATAAGTACAGGAAAATAAGAGAGAATTAGAAAACTGGTAAAAGCTACATTGTTGACAGAGTTGGGAGTACTTAGCACTGTGAAAACAGCACTTTCGCAGAAAGAAATCTACTTCTCTAATACCGGGAAACAGTGCACGGAGAATGTATGAGTTTCTGAAGATTGGTAACAGCTAGAAAGAAGAGAAAGTACACAGTGATTCATCTACCTAGAGAAGTTACAGAGGTATACACACAGAATTCCAAGTATAACTCTAAGAAAATAAGAGAGACTTAGAAAACTGGTAAAACCTACATTGTTGATAGAGTTGGGAGTACTTAGCAGTGTGAAAACAGCACTTTCGCATAAAGAAATCTACTTCTCTAAGACCGTGAATCAGTGAACACAGAATGTATGAGTTTCTCAAGATTTGTAACAGATAGAAAGAAGAGAAAGTACACAGTGATTCATCTACCTAGAGAAGTTACAGAGGTATACACACAGAATTCCAAGTATAACTCTAAGAAAATAAGAGAGACTTAGAAAACTGGTAAAACTTACATTGTAGATAGAGTTGGGAGTACTTAGCACTGTGAAAACAGCACTTTCGCAGAAGGAAATCTACTTCTCTAAGACCGGGAAAGGTGAACAGAGAATGATTGAGTTTCTGAAGATTTGGAACACATAGAAAGAAGGGAAAGTGCACAGTGATTCATCTACCTCGAGAAGTTACAGAGGTATACACACAGAACTCCAAGTATATCTCTAAGAAAATAAGAGAGACTTAGAAAACTGGTAAAGCCTACATTGTTGATAGAGTTGGGAGTACTTAGCAATGTGAAAACAGCACTTTCGCAGAAAGAAATCTACTTCTCTAAGACCGCGAAAGAGTGAACAGAGAATGTATGAGTTTCTCGAGATTGGTAACAGATAGAAAGAAGAGAAAGTACACAGTGATTCATCTACCTAGAGAAGTTACAGAGGTTTACACAGAGAAGTCCAAGTATAAGTACAAGAAAATAAGAGAGACTTAGAAAACTGGTATAACCTACATTGTTGATAGCGTTGGGAGTACTTCGCACTGTGAAAACAGCACTTTAACAGAAAGAAATCTACTTCTCCAAGACCGTGCATCAGTGAACAGAGAATGTATGAGTTTCTCCACATTGGTAACACATAGAAACAAGAGAAAGTACCCAGTGATTCATATACCTAGAGAAGTTACAGAGGTATACACACAGAATTCCAAGTATAACTCTAAGAAAATAAGAGAGACTTAGAAAACTGGTAAAACCTACATTGTTGATAGAGTTGGGAGTACTTAGCACTGTGAAAACAGCACTTTCGCAGAAAGAAATCTACTTCTCTAAGACCGCGAAACAGTGAAGAGAGAATGTTTGAGTTTCTCAAGATTGGTAACAGATAGAAAGAAGAGAAAGTACACAGTGATTCATCTACCTAGAGAAGTTACAGAGGTTTACGCAGAGAAGTCCCAGTATAAGTACAAGAAAATAAGAGAGACTTAGAAAACTGGTAAAACCTACATTGTTGATAGAGTTGGGAGTACTTAGCACTGTGAAAACAGCACTTTCGCAGAAAGAAATCTACTTCTGTAAGACCGTGAATCAGTGAACAGTAAATATATGAGTTTCTCAACACTGGTAACAGATAGAAAGAAGAGAAAGTACACAGTGATTCTTGTACCTAGAGAAGTTACAGAGGTATACACGCAGAGTTCCAAATATAACTCTAAGAAAATAAGAGAGACTTAGAAAACAGGTAGAACGTACATTTTTGATAGAGTTGGGAGTTCTTAGCACTGTGAAAACAGCACTTTCGCAGAAAGAAATCTACTTCTCTACGACCGTGAATCAGTGAACACAGAATGCATGAGTTTCTCAAAATTGGTAACAGATAGAAAGAAGAGAAAGTACACAGTGATTCATGTACCTAGAGAAGTTACAGAGGTATAGACACAGAATTCCAAGTATAACTCTAAGAAAATAAGAGGGACTTAGAAAACTGGTAAAACATACATTGTTGATAGAGTTGGGAGTAGTTAGCACTGTGAAAACAGCACTTTTGCAGAAAGAAATCTACTTCTCTAAGATCGTGAGTCAGTGAACAGAGAATGTATGAGTTTCTCAACATTGGTAACAGATAGAAAGAAGAGAAAGTACACAGTAATGCATGTACCTAGAGAAGTTACCGAGGAATATACACAGAATTCCAATTATAACTCTAAGAAAATAAGAGAGACTTAGAAACTAGTAAAACCTACATTGTTGATAGAGTTGTGAGTACTTAGCCCTGTGACAACAGCTCTTTCGCAGAAAGAAATCTACTTCTCTAAGACCGCGAAACAGTGAACAGAGAATGTATGAGTTTCTCAAGATTGGTAACAGATAGAAAGAGGAGAAAGTACACAGTGATTCATCTACCTAGAGAAGCTACAGAGGTTTACACAGAGAAGTCCGAGTATAAGTACAAGAAAATAAGAGAGTCTTAGAAAACTGGTAAAGCCTACATTGTTGACAGAGTTGGGAGTACTTAGCACTGTGAAAACAGCACTTTCGCGGAGAGAAATCTACTTCTCTAAGACCGTGAATCAATGAACAGAGAATGTATGAGTTTCTCAACATTGGTAACAGATAGAAAGAAGAGAAAGTACACAGTGATTCATGTACCTAGATAAGTTACAGAGGTATACACACAGAATTCCAATTATCACTCTAAGAAAATATAAGAGACTCAGAAAACTGGTAAAACCTACATTGTTGATAGAGTTGGGAGTACTTAGCGCTGTGAAAACAGCACTTTCGCAGAAAGAAATCTACTTCTCTAAGACCGTGAATCAGTGAACACAGATTGTGTGAGTTTCTGAAGATTGGTATCAGATAGAAGGAAGAGAAAGTACACAGTGATTCATCAACGTAGAGAATTTACAGGGGTTTACACAGAGAATTCCAGGTATAAGTACAAGAAAATAAGAGAGACTTAGAAAACTGGTAGAAGCTACACTGTTGACAGAGTTGGGAGTACTTAGCCCTGTGAAAACAGCACTTTCGCAGAAAGAAATCTACTTCTCTAAGACCGGGAAACAGTGAACAGAGAATGTATGAATTTCTCAAGATTGGTAACAGACAGAAACAAGAGAAAGTACACAGTGATTCATCTACCTAGAGAAGTTACAGAGGTTTACACAGAGAAGTCGCCGTATAAGTACAAGAAAATAAGAGAGACTTAGAAAACTGGTAAAACCTACATTGTTGATAGAGTTGGGAGTACTTAGCACTGTGAAACAGCACTTTCGCAGAAAGAAATCTACTTCTCTAAGACCGTGAATGATTGAATACAGAATCTATGAGTTTCTCAAGATTGGTAACAGATAGAAAGAAGAGAAAGTACACAGTGATTCATCTACCTAGAGAAGTTACAGAGGTATACACACAGAATTCCAAGTATAACTCTAAGAAAATAAGAGAGACTTAGAAAACTGGTAAAACCTACATTGTTGATAGAGTTGGGAGTACTTAGCACTGTGAAAACAGCACTTTCGCCGAAAGAAATCTACTTCTCTAAGTCCGGGAAAGGTGAACAGAGAATGATTGAGTTTCTGAAGATTGGTAACAGATAGAAAGAAGGGAAAGTACACAGTGATTCATCTACCTAGAGAAGTTACAGAGGTATACACACAGAATTCCAAGTATAGCTCTAAGAAAATAAGACAGACTTAGGAAACTGGTAAAGCCTACATTGTTGATAGAGTTGGGAGTACTTAGCACTGTGAAAACAGCACTTTCGCAGAAAGAAATCTACTTCTCTAAGACCGTGCATCAGTGAACAGAGAATGTATGAGTTTCTCAACATTGGTAACACATAGAAACAAGAGAAAGTACACAGTGATTCATCTACCTAGAGAAGTTACAGAGGTATACACACAGAATTCCAAGTATAACTCTAAGAAAATAAGAGAGACTTAGAAAACTGGTAAAACCTACATTGTTGATAGAGTTGGGAGTACTTAGCACTGTGAAAACAGCACTTTCTCAGAAAGAAATCTACTTCTCTAAGACCGCGAAACAGTGAACAGAGAATGTATGAGTTTCTCAAGATTGGTAACAGATAGAAAGAAGAGAAAGTACACAGTGATTCATCTACCTAGAGAAGTTACAGAGGTTTACGCAGAGAAGTCCCAGTATAAGTACAAGAAAATAAGAGAGACTTAGAAAACTGGTAAACCCTACATTGTTGATAGAGTTGGGAGTACTTAGCACTGTGAAAACAGCACTTTCGCAGAGAGAAATCTACTTCTCTAAGACCGTGAATCAGTGAACCGAGAATGTATGAGTTTCTCAACATTGGTAACAGATAGAAAGAAGAGAAAGTACACAGTGATTCATGTACCTAGAGAAGTTACAGAGGTATACACACAGAATTCCAAGTATAACTCAAAGAAAATAAGAGAGACTTAGAAAACTGGTAAAACCTACATTATTGATAGAGTTGGGAATGCTTAGCACTGTGAAAACAGCACTTTCGCAGAAAGAAATCTACTTATCTAAGACCGTGAAACAGTGAACAGAGAATGTACGAGTTTCTCAAGATTCGTAACAGATAGGAAGAAGAGAAAGTACACAGTGATTCATCTACCTAGAGCAGTTACAGAGGTTTACACAGAGAATTCCAAGTATAAGTACAAGAAAATAAGAGAGACTTAGAAAAATGGTAAAAGCTACATTGTTGATAGAGTTGGGAGTACCTAGCACTATGAAAACAGCACTTTCGCAGACAGAAATCTACTTCTCTAAGACCGGGAAACAGTGAACAGAGAATGTATGAGTTTCTCAAGATTGGTAACAGATAGAAAGAAGAGAAAGTACACAGTGATTCATCTACCTAGAGAAGTTACAGAGGTTTACACAGAGAAGTCCCAGTATAAGTACAAGAAAATCAGAGAGCCATAGAAAACTGGTAAAACCTACATTGTTGATAGAGTTGGGAGTACTTAGCACTGTGAAAACAGCACTTTCGCAGAAAGAAATCTACTTATCTAAGACCGCGAAACAGTGAACAGAGAATCTACGAGTTTCTCAAGATTGGTAACAGATAGAAAGAAGAGAAAGTACACGGTGATTCATCGACCTAGAAAAGTTACAGAGGTTTACACAGAGAAATCCAAGTATAAGTACAAAAAAATAAGAGAGACTTAGAAAACTGGTAAAACCTACATTGTTGATAGAGTTGCGAATACTTAGCACTGTGGAAACAGCACTTTCGCAGAAAGAAATCTACTTCTCTAAGACCGGGAAACAATGAACAGAGAATGTATGAGTTTCTCAAGATTCGTAACAGATAGGAAGAAGAGAAAGTACACAGTGATTCATCTACCTAGAGCATTTACAGAGGTTTACACAGAGAATTCCAAGTATAAGTGCAAGAAAATAAGAGAGATTTAGAAAACTGGTAAAACCTACATTGTTGATAGAGTTGGGAGTACTTAGCACTGTGAAAACAGCACTTTCGCAGAACGAAATCTACTTCTCTAAGACCGGGAAACAGTGAACAGAGAATGTATCAGTTTCTCAAGATTGGTAAGAGATAGAAACAAGAGAAAGTACACAGTGATTCATCTACCTAGAGAAGTTACAGAGGTTTACACAGAGAAGTCACAGTATAAGTACAAGAAAATAAGAGAGCCTTAGAAAAGTGGTAAAACTTACATTGTTGATAGAGTTAGGAGTACTTAGCACTGTGAAAACAGCACTTTCGCAGAAAGACATCTACTTCTCTAAGACCGTGAATCAGTGAGCAGAAAATGTATGAGTTTCTCAACATTGGTAACAGATAGAAAGAAGAGAAAGTACACAGTGATTCATCTACCTAGAGAAGTTACAGAGGTATACACACAGAATTCCAAGTATAACTCTAAGAAAATAAGAGAGACTTAGAAAACTGGTAAAACCTCCATTGTTGATAGAGTTGGGAGTACTTAGCACTGTGAAAACAGCACTTTCGCAGAAAGAAATCTCCTTCTCTAAGACCGTGAAAGAGTGAACAGAGAATGTATGAGTTTCTCAAGATTGGTAACAGATAGAAAGAAGAGAAAGTACACAGTTATTCATCTACCTCGAGAAGTTACAGAGGTTTACTAGCAGAAGTCTAAGTACAAGAAAATAAGAGAGACTTAGAAAATTGGTAAAACCTACATTGTTGATAGAGTTGGGAGTACTTAGCACTGTGAAAACAGCACTTTTGCACAAAGAAATCTACTTCTCTAAGACAGTGAAACAGTGAACAGAGAATGTATGAGTTTCTCAAGATTGGTAAGAGATGGAAAGAAGAGAAAGTATACAGTGATTCATCTACCTAGAGAAGTTACAGAGGTTTACACAGAGAAGTCCAAGTATAAGTACAAGAAAATAAGAGAGACTTATAAAACTGGTAAAACCTACATTGTTGGTAGAGTTGGGAGTACTTAGCATTGTGAAAACAACACTTTCGCACAAAGAAATCTAGTTCTCTAAGACCGCGAAACAGTGAACAGAGAATGTATGAGTTTCTCAAGATTGGTAACAGATAGAATGAATAGAAAGTACACAGTGATTCATCTACCTAGAGAAGTTACAGAAGTTTTCACACACAATTCCACGTATAACTCTAAGAAAATTAGAGAGACTTATAAAACTGGTAAAACCTACACTGTTTGTATAGTTGGGAGTACTTAGCACTGTGAAAACAGCACTTTCACTGCAAGAAATCTACTTCTCTAAGACCGTGAATCAATGAACAGAGAATGTATGAGTTTCTCAACATTGGTAACAGATAGAAAGAAGAGAAAGTACACAGTGATTCATGTACCTAGATAAGTTACAGAGGTATACACACAGAATTCCAATTATCACTCTAAGAAAATATAAGAGACTCAGAAAACTGGTAAAACCTACATTGTTGATAGAGTTGGGAGTACTTAGCGCTGTGAAAACAGCACTTTCGCAGAAAGAAATCTACTTCTCTAAGACCGTGAATCAGTGAACACAGATTGTGTGAGTTTCTGAAGATTGGTATCAGATAGAAGGAAGAGAAAGTACACAGTGATTCATCAACGTAGAGAATTTACAGGGGTTTACACAGAGAATTCCAGGTATAAGTACAAGAAAATAAGAGAGACTTAGAAAACTGGTAGAAGCTACACTGTTGACAGAGTTGGGAGTACTTAGCCCTGTGAAAACAGCACTTTCGCAGAAAGAAATCTACTTCTCTAAGACCGGGAAACAGTGAACAGAGAATGTATGAATTTCTCAAGATTGGTAACAGACAGAAACAAGAGAAAGTACACAGTGATTCATCTACCTAGAGAAGTTACAGAGGTTTACACAGAGAAGTCGCCGTATAAGTACAAGAAAATAAGAGAGACTTAGAAAACTGGTAAAACCTACATTGTTGATAGAGTTGGGAGTACTTAGCACTGTGAAACAGCACTTTCGCAGAAAGAAATCTACTTCTCTAAGACCGTGAATGATTGAATACAGAATCTATGAGTTTCTCAAGATTGGTAACAGATAGAAAGAAGAGAAAGTACACAGTGATTCATGTACCTAGAGAAGTTACAGAGGTATACACACAGAATTCCAAGTATAACTCAAAGAAAATAAGAGAGACTTAGAAAACTGGTAAAACCTACATTATTGATAGAGTTGGGAATGCTTAGCACTGTGAAAACAGCACTTTCGCAGAAAGAAATCTACTTATCTAAGACCGTGAAACAGTGAACAGAGAATGTACGAGTTTCTCAAGATTCGTAACAGATAGGAAGAAGAGAAAGTACACAGTGATTCATCTACCTAGAGCAGTTACAGAGGTTTACACAGAGAATTCCAAGTATAAGTACAAGAAAATAAGAGAGACTTAGAAAAATGGTAAAAGCTACATTGTTGATAGAGTTGGGAGTACCTAGCACTGTGAAAACAGCACTTTCGCAGACAGAAATCTACTTCTCTAAGACCGGGAAACAGTGAACAGAGAATGTATGAGTTTCTCAAGATTGGTAACAGATAGAAAGAAGAGAAAGTACACAGTGATTCATCTACCTAGAGAAGTTACAGAGGTTTACACAGAGAAGTCCCAGTATAAGTACAAGAAAATCAGAGAGCCATAGAAAACTGGTAAAACCTACATTGTTGATAGAGTTGGGAGTACTTAGCACTGTGAAAACAGCACTTTCGCAGAAAGAAATCTACTTATCTAAGACCGCGAAACAGTGAACAGAGAATCTACGAGTTTCTCAAGATTGGTAACAGATAGAAAGAAGAGAAAGTACACGGTGATTCATCGACCTAGAAAAGTTACAGAGGTTTACACAGAGAAATCCAAGTATAAGTACAAAAAAATAAGAGAGACTTAGAAAACTGGTAAAACCTACATTGTTGATAGAGTTGCGAATACTTAGCACTGTGGAAACAGCACTTTCGCAGAAAGAAATCTACTTCTCTAAGACCGGGAAACAATGAACAGAGAATGTATGAGTTTCTCAAGATTCGTAACAGATAGGAAGAAGAGAAAGTACACAGTGATTCATCTACCTAGAGCATTTACAGAGGTTTACACAGAGAATTCCAAGTATAAGTGCAAGAAAATAAGAGAGATTTAGAAAACTGGTAAAACCTACATTGTTGATAGAGTTGGGAGTACTTAGCACTGTGAAAACAGCACTTTCGCAGAAAGAAATCTACTTCTCTAAGACCGGGAAACAGTGAACAGAGAATGTATCAGTTTCTCAAGATTGGTAAGAGATAGAAACAAGAGAAAGTACACAGTGATTCATCTACCTAGAGAAGTTACAGAGGTTTACACAGAGAAGTCACAGTATAAGTACAAGAAAATAAGAGAGCCTTAGAAAAGTGGTAAAACTTACATTGTTGATAGAGTTAGGAGTACTTAGCACTGTGAAAACAGCACTTTCGCAGAAAGACATCTACTTCTCTAAGACCGTGAATCAGTGAGCAGAAAATGTATGAGTTTCTCAACATTGGTAACAGATAGAAAGAAGAGAAAGTACACAGTGATTCATCTACCTAGAGAAGTTACAGAGGTATACACACAGAATTCCAAGTATAACTCTAAGAAAATAAGAGAGACTTAGAAAACTGGTAAAACCTCCATTGTTGATAGAGTTGGGAGTACTTAGCACTGTGAAAACAGCACTTTCGCAGAAAGAAATCTCCTTCTCTAAGACCGTGAAAGAGTGAACAGAGAATGTATGAGTTTCTCAAGATTGGTAACAGATAGAAAGAAGAGAAAGTACACAGTTATTCATCTACCTCGAGAAGTTACAGAGGTTTACTAGCAGAAGTCTAAGTACAAGAAAATAAGAGAGACTTAGAAAATTGGTAAAACCTACATTGTTGATAGAGTTGGGAGTACTTAGCACTGTGAAAACAGCACTTTTGCACAAAGAAATCTACTTCTCTAAGACAGTGAAACAGTGAACAGAGAATGTATGAGTTTCTCAAGATTGGTAAGAGATGGAAAGAAGAGAAAGTATACAGTGATTCATCTACCTAGAGAAGTTACAGAGGTTTACACAGAGAAGTCCAAGTATAAGTACAAGAAAATAAGAGAGACTTATAAAACTGGTAAAACCTACATTGTTGGTAGAGTTGGGAGTACTTAGCATTGTGAAAACAACACTTTCGCACAAAGAAATCTAGTTCTCTAAGACCGCGAAACAGTGAACAGAGAATGTATGAGTTTCTCAAGATTGGTAACAGATAGAATGAATAGAAAGTACACAGTGATTCATCTACCTAGAGAAGTTACAGAAGTTTTCACACACAATTCCACGTATAACTCTAAGAAAATTAGAGAGACTTATAAAACTGGTAAAACCTACACTGTTTGTATAGTTGGGAGTACTTAGCACTGTGAAAACAGCACTTTCACTGCAAGAAATCTACTTCTCTAAGACAGGGAAACAGTGAACAGAGAATGTATGAGTTTCTCAAGATTAGTAACAGATAGAATGAAGAGAAAGTACACAGTGATTCATCTACCTAAAGAAGTTACTGAGGTTTACACAGAGAAGTCGAAGTACAAGAAAATAAGAGAGACTTAGAAAACTGGTAAAACTTACATTGTTGATAGAGTTGGGAGTACTTAGCACTGTGAAAACAGCACTTTCGCAGAAAGAAATCTAATTCTCTAAGACCGGGAAACAGTGAACAGAGAATGTATGAGTTTCTGAAGATTGGTAACAGACAGAAAGAAAAGAAAGTATACAGTGATTCATCTACCTAGAGAAGTTACAGAGGTTTACACAGCGAATTCCAAGTATAAATCTAAGAAAATAAGAGAGTTTTATAAAACTGGTAAAACCTACATTGTTGATAGAGTTGGGAGTACTTAGCACTGTGAAAACAGCACTTTCGCAGAAAGAAATCTACTTCTCTAAGACCGTGAAACAGTGAACAAAGAACGTATGAGTTTCTCTAGATTCTTAACAGATAGAAACAAAAGAAAGTACACAGTGATTCATCTACCTAGAGAAGTTACAGAGGTTTACACACACAATTCCAAGTATTACTCTAATAAAATAAGAGAGACTTATAAAACTGGTAAAACCTACATTGTTGGTAGAGTTAGGAGTACTTAGCACTGTAAAAACAGCACTTTCGCATAAAGAAATCTACTTCTCTAAGACCGCGAAACAGTGAACAGAAAATGTATGAGTTTCTCTAGATTGGTAACAGATAGAAAGAATAGAAAGTACACAGTGATTCATCTACCTACGGAAGTTACAGAGGTTTACACAGAGAAGTCCAAGTATAAGTACAAGAAAATAAGAGAGACTTAGAAAACTGGTAAAACCTACATTCTTGATACAGTTGGGAGTACTTAGCACTGTGAAAACAGCACCTTCGCAGAAAGAAATCTACTTCTCTGAGACCCGGAATCAGTGAACAGAGAATGTATGAGTTTCTCAAGATTGGTAACAGATAGAAAGAAGAGAAAGTACACAGTTATTCATCTACTTAGAGAAGTTACAGGGTTTACACAGAGAATTCCAAGTAGAAGTACAAGAAAATAAGAGAGACTTAGAAAACTGGTAAAACCTACATTGTTGATAGAGTTGGGAGTACTTAGCACTGTGAAAACAGCATTTTCGCAGAGAGAAATCTACTTCTCTAAGACCGGGAAATAGTGAACAGATAATGTATGAGTTTCTTACGACTGTTAACAGAGAGAAACAAGAGAAAGTATACAGTCATTCATCTACTTAGACAACTTACAGTGGTTTACACAGGAATTCCAAGTATAATTCTAAGAAAATAAGACAATCTTAGAAAACTGGTTCAACCTACGTTGTTGATAGTGTTGGGAGTACTTAGCATTGTGAAAACATCACTTTCGCAGAGAGAAATCTACTTCTCTAAGACAACGAAACGGTGAACAGCGAATGTATGAGTTTCTTAAGATTTGTCACAGATAGAAACAAGAGAAAGTCCATAGTGATTCATCAATTTAGAGAAGTTACAGAGGTTTACACAGAGAATTCCAAGTATAACAACAAGAAAATAAGAGAGACTTACAAAACTGGTAAAATCTATATTGTTGATAGAGTTGGGAGTACTTAGCATTGTGAAAACATCACTTTCGCAGAAAGAAATATACTTCTCTAAGACCGCAAAACAATGAACAGAGAATGTATGAGTTTCTTAAGTTTGGTAAGAGATAGAAATAAGAGAAAACTTAGATAACTGGCAAAATCTATGTTTTTCATGGAGTTGGGAGTACTTAGCATTGTGAAAACATCACTTTCGCAGAAAGAAATCTACCTCTCTAAGACAACGATACAGTGAAATGGGAAAGTGTGAGTTTCTTACGATTAAGAACACATAGAAACAAGGGAAAGTACGTAGTGATTCATTTCCCCATAGAAGTTACAGAGGTTTACACAGAGAAATCCCAGGTATAACTACAAAAATCTAAGAGAGACTTGTATAAGTGGCAAAATCTACGTTGTTCATGGAGATGGGAGTACTTATCATTGTGAAAACATCACTTTCGCAGAAAGAAATCTACGTCTCTAAGACAACAAAACAGTGAAATGAGAAAGTTTCAGTTTCTAAAGATTAAGAACAGATAGAAACAAGGGAAATTACCCAGTGATTCATCTACCCACAGAAGTTACAGAGGTTTACACAGAGATCTCCCAGGTATAACTACAAGAAACTAAGAGAGACTTAAATAACCGGCAAAATCTATGTTGTTCATGGAGTTGGGAGTACTTAGCATTGTGAAAACATCACTTTAGAAGAATGAAATCTACTTCTCTAAGACATCAAAACAGTGAAATGAGAAAGTTTCAGTTTCTAAAGTTTAAGAACAGATAGAAACAAGAGAAGGTACACAGTGATTCACCTACCCAGAGAAGTTACAGATTTTTACACAGGGAACTCCCAGGTATAACTACAAGAAACTAAGAGTGACTTAGATAACTGGCAAAATCTACGTTGTTCATGGAGTTGGGAGTACTTAGCATTGTGAAAACATCACTTTCGCAGAAGGAAATCTTCCTCTCTAAGACAACAAAACAGTGAAATGAGAATGTATGAGGTTCTCAAGATTAAGAACAGATAGAAGCAAGGGAAAGTACATAGTGATTCATCTACCCAGATAAGTTACAGAGGTTTACATAGAGAACTCCCAGGTATAACTACAAGAAACTAAAAGAGACTTAGATAACTGGCAAAATCTATGTTTTTCATGGAGTTGGGAGTACTTAGCATTGTGAAAACATCACTTTCGCAGAAAGAAATCTACCTCTCTAAGACAACGATACAGTGAAATGAGAAAGTGTGAGTTTCTTACGATTAAGAACACATAGAAACAAGGGAAAGTACGTAGTGATTCATTTCCCCATAGAAGTTACAGAGGTTTACACAGAGAAATCCCAGGTATAACTACAAAAATCTAAGAGAGACTTGTATAAGTGGCAAAATCTACGTTGTTCATGGAGATGGGAGTACTTATCATTGTGAAAACATCACTTTCGCAGAAAGAAATCTACGTCTCTAAGACAACAAAACAGTGAAATGAGAAAGTTTCAGTTTCTAAAGTTTAAGAACAGATAGAAACAAGAGAAGGTACACAGTGATTCACCTACCCAGAGAAGTTACAGATTTTTACACAGGGAACTCCCAGGTATAACTACAAGAAACTAAGAGAGACTTAGATAACTGGCAAAAACTACGTTGTTCATGGAGTTGGGAGTACTTAGCATTGTGAAAACATCACTTTCGCAAAAAGGAATCTACCTCTCTAAGACAACGAACCAGTGAAATGAGAAAGTTTCAGTTTCTAAAGATTACCAACAGATAGAAAAAAGAGAAAGTACATAGTGATTCATCTACCCAGAGAAGTTACACAGGTTGACAGAGAGAACTCCCAGCTATAACTGCAAGGAACTAAGAGAGACTAAGATAACTGGCAAAATCTACGTTGTTCATGGACTTGGGAGTACTTAGCATTGTGAAAACATCACTTTCACAGAAAGAAATCTACTTCTCTAAGACAACAAATCAGTGAAATGAGAAAGTGTGAGTTTCTTAAGATTAAGAACAGATAGAAACAAGGGAAAGTACATAGTGATTCATCTACCCATAGAAGTTATACAGGTTTACACAGAGAACTCCCAGGTATAACTCCAAGAAACTAAGAGAGACTTAGGTAACTGGCAAAATCTACGTTGTTCATGGAGTTGGGAGTACTTAGCATTGTGAAAACATCACTTTCACAGAAAGAAATCTACGTCTCTAAGACAACAATACAGTGAAATGAGAAAGTTATAGTTTCTAAAGATTAAGAACAGATAGAAACAAGGGAAAGTACATAGTGATTCATCTACCCACAGAAGTTACAGAGGTTTACACAGAGATCTCCCAGGTATAACTACAAGAAACTAAGAGAGACTTAGGTAACTGGCAAAATCTACATTGTTCATGGAGTTGGGAGTACTTAGCATTGTAAAAGCATCACTTCGGCAGAAAGATATCTACCTCTCTAAGACAACGAAACAGTGAAATGAGAAAGTTTCAGTTTCTAAAGATTAAGGACAGATAGAAACAAGGGAAAGTACATAGTGATTCATCTACCCAGAGAAGTTACAGAGGTTTACACAGAACTCCTAGCTATAACTGCAAGAAAACAGGAGAGACTTAGATAACTGGCAAAATCTACGTTGTTCATGGAGTTGGGAGTACTTAGCATTGTGAAAACATCACTTTCGCAGAAAGAAATCTTCGTCTCTAAAACAACGAAACAGTGAAATGAGACAGTTTCAGTTTCTAAATATTAAGAACAGATAGAAAGAAGAGAAAGTACATAATGATTCATCTATCCAGAGAAGTTACACAGGTGGACCCAGAGAACGCCCAGCTATAACTGCAACAAACTAAGAGAGACTTAGATAACTGGCAAGAGCTACGTTGTTCATGGAGCTGGGAGTACTTAGCATTGTGAAAACATCAGTTTCGCAGAAAGAAATCTACTTCTCTCAGACATCAAAACAGTGAAATGAGAAAGTTTCAGTTTCTAAAGATTAAGAACAGATAGAAACAATGAAAAGTACACAGTGATTCATCTACCCAGAAAAGTTACAGAGGTTTACACAGAGAAATCCCAGGTATAACTACAAGAAACAAAGAGACTCTTAGATAACTGGCAAAATCTACGTTGATCATGGAGTTGGGAGTACTTAGCATTGTGAAAACATCACTTTCGCAGAAAGAAATCTACCTCTGTAAGACAACGAAACATTAGAATGAGAAAGTTTCAGTTTCTAAAGATTAAGAACAGATAGAAAGAAAAGAAAGTACATAGTGATTGCTCTACCCAGAGAAGTTACACAGGTTTACACAGAGAACTCCCAAGTATAAGTATAAGAATCTAAGAGAGACTTAGAAAACTGGCAAAATCTACGTTGTTCATGAAGTTGAGAGTACTTAGTATTGTGAAAACATCACTTTCGCAGAAAGAAATCTGCTTCTCTAAGACGAGACAGTGAAAAGAGAAAGTTTGAGTTTCTTAAGATTAAGAACAGGTAGAAACAATAGAAAGTGCATAGTGATTCTTCTACGTAGAGATGTTACATAGGTTTTCACAGAGAACTCCCAGCTATAACTACAAGAAACTAAGAGAGACTTAGATAACTGGCAAAATCTACATTGTTCATGGAGCTGGGAGTACTTAGCATTGTGAAAACATCACTTTCACAGAATGAAATCTACTTCTGTAAGACAGCGAGGCAGTGAAATGAGAAAGTGTGAGTTTCTTAAGATTAACAACAGAAAAAAACAAGAGAAAGTATATGGTGATTCATCTACCCAGAGAAGTTACAGAGGTTTACACAGAGAACTACCAGCTATAACTACAAGCAACTAAGAGAGGCTTAGATAACAGGCAAAATCCAGGTTGCTCATTGGGTTGGGAGTACTTAGCTCTGTGAAAACATCACTTTCGCAATAAGAAATCTACTTCTCTAAGACAACGAGGCCATGAAACGAGAAAGTGTGAGTTTCTAAAGATTAAGAACAGATAGAAACAAAAGAAAGTATTTAGTGATTCACATACCCAGAGAAGTTACAGAGGTTTACACAGAGAACTCCCAGCTATAACTACAAGAAACTAAGAGAGACTTAGATAACTGGCAAAATCTACGTTGTTCATGGAGTTGGGAGTACTTAGCTCTATTTCTCTAAGAGAACGAGGCAGTGAAATGATAAAGTTTGAGTTTCTTAAGATGAAGAGCAGATAGAAACAAGAGAAAGTACATAGTGATTGATCTACCCAGAGAAGTTAGAGAGGTTTACAGAGAGAACTCCCAGCTATAACTACAAGAAAATAAGAAAGTCTTAGATAACTGGCAAAATCTACGTTGTTCATGGAGTTGGGACTACTTAGCATTGTGAAAACATCACTTTCCCAGAAAGAAATCTACCTCTCTTAGACAACGAAACAGTGAAATGAGAAAGTGTGAGTTTCTTACGATTAAGAACAGATAGAAACAAGGGAAAGTATATAGTGATTCATCTACCCAGAGCAGTTACACAGATTTACACAGAGAACTCACAGGTATAACTGCAAGAAACTAACAGAGACTAAGATAACTGGCAAAATCTACGTTGTTCCTGGAGTTGGGAGTACTTAGCATTGTGAAAACATGACTTTCGCAGAAAGAAATCTACCTCTGTAAGAACGAAACATTGAAATGAGAAAGTTTCAGTTTCTAGAGATTAAGAACAGATAGAAAGAAGAGAAAGTACATAGTGATTCATCTATCCAGAGAAGTTACACAGGTTTTTACAGAGAACTCCAGGTGTAACTACAAGAAAATAAGAGAGACTTAGATAACTAGCGTAATCTACGTTGTTCATGGATTTGTAGTACTTAGCATTGTGAAAACATCACTTTCGCAGAAAGAAATCTACTTCTCTAAGACAACGAGACAGTGAAAAGAGAAAGTTTGAGTTTCTTAAGATTAAGAACAGGTAGAAACAATAGAAAGTACATAGTGATTCTTCTACCCAGAGAAGTTGCAGAGGTTTACACAGAGAACTCCCAGCTGTAACTACAAGAAACTAAGAGAGACTTAGATAACTGGCAAAATCTACGTTGTTCCTGGAGTTGGGAGTACTGAGCATTGTGAAAATATCACTTTTGCAGAAAGAAATCTACTTCTCTAAGACAACGAGGCCCTGAAATGAGAAAGTGTGAGTTTCTTAAGATTAAGAACAGATAGTAACAAGAGAAAGTACATAGTGATTCATCTACCCAGAGAAGTTAGAGAGGTTTACAGAGAGAACTCCCAGGTATAACTACAAGAAACTAAGAGAGAGTTGGATAACTGGCAAAATCGATGTTGTTCATGGAGTTGGGAGTACTGAGGATTGTGAAAACATCACTTTCACAGAAAGAATTCTACTTCTCTAAGTCAACAAGACAGTGACATGAGAAAGTGTGAGTTTCTTAAGATTAAGAATAGGTAAAAACAAGAGAATGTACATAGTGATTCATCTAGACAGAGAAGTTACAGAGGGTTATACAGCGAACTCCCAGCTATAATTACAAGAAACTAAGAGAGACTTAGATACCTGGCAAAATCTACGTTTTTCATGGAGTTGGGAGTCCTTAGCACTGTGAAAACGTCACCTTCGCAGAAAGAAATCTACTTCTGTAAGACAGCGAGGCAGTGAAATGAGAAAGTGTGAGTTTTTTAAGATTAAGAAGAGGTAGAAACAAGAGAAATAACATAGTGATTCATCTACCCAGAGAAGTTACAGAGGTTTACACAGAGAACTCCCAGCTATGACTACAAGAATCTAAGAGAGGTTTAGATAACTGGCAAAATCCAGGTTGCTCATGGAGTTGGGAGTACTTAGCACTGTGAAAACATCACTGTCACAGAAGGAAATCTACGTCTCTAAGACAACGAGGCCATCAAACGAGAAATTGTGAGTTTCTTAAGAATAAGAACAGATAGCAACAAGAGAAAGGACATAGTGATTCATCTACCCAGAGAAGTTACAGAGTTACACACAGCGAACTCCCAGCTATAACTACAAGAAACTAAGAGAGGTTTAGATAACTGGCAAAATCTACGTTTTTCATGGATTTGGGAGTACTTGGCACTGTGAAAACATCACCTTCGCAGAAAAAAATCTACTTCTCTAAGACAGCGAGGCAGTGAAATGAGAAAGTGTGAGTTTCTTAAGATTAAGAACAGGTAGAAACAAGAGAATGTACATAGTGATTCATCTACTCAGAGAAGTTACAGAGGTTTACACAGAGAATTCCCAGCTATAACTACAAGAAACTAAGAGAGACTTAGATAACTGGCAAAATCTAGGTTGTTCCTGGAGTTGGGAGTACTGAGCATTGTGAAAACATCACTTTCGCTGAAAGAAATCTAGTTCTCTAAGACAACGAGGCAGTGAAATGAAAAAGTGTGAGTTTCTTAAGATTAAGAACAGATAAATACAAGAGAAAGTACATAGTGATTCATCTACCCAGAGAAGTTACACAGGTTTACACAGAGAACTCCCAGCTATAATTATAAGAAACTAAGAGAGACTTAGATAACTGCCAAAATCTATGTTGTACATGGATTTGGGAATACTTAGCACTGTGAAAACATCACTTTCGCAGAAAGAATCCTACTTCTCTAAGACAACGAAACAGTGAAATGAGAAAGTGTCAGTTTCTTAAGATTAAGAACAGGTAGAAACAAGAGAAAGTACATATTGATTCACCCAGAGAAGTTACAGAGGTTTTCACAGAGAACTCCAGGTGTAACTACAAGAAACTAAGAGAGACTTAGATAACTAGCATAATCTACGTTGTTCATGGATTTCTAGTACTTAGCATTGTGAAAACATCACTTTTGCAAATAGAAATCTACTTCTCTAAGACGAGACAGTGAAAAGAGAAAGTTTGAGTTTCTAAAGATTAAGAACAGATAGAAAGAAGAGAAAGTACATAGTTATTCTTCTACCCAGAGAAGCTACATAGGTTTTCACAGAGAACTCCCAGGTATAACTACAAGAAACTAAGAGAGGCTTAGATAACTGGCAAAATCCAGTTTGCTCATGGAGTTGGGAGTACTTAGCACTGTGAAAACCTCACTTTCGCAGAAAGAAATCTACTTCTCTAAGACAACGAGACAGTGAAATGAGAAAGTGTGAGTTTCTAAAGATTAAATACAGATAGAAACAAGAGAAAGCACTTAGTGATTCATCTACCCAGAGAAGGTGCAGAGGTTTGAACAGAGAACTCCCACCTATAACTACAAGTAACTAAGATAGGCTTAGATAACTGGCAAAATACAGGTTGCTCATGGAGTTGGTAGTACTTAGCACTGTGGAAACATCACCTTCGCAGAAAGAAATCTACTTCTCTAAGACAACGAGTCAGTGAAATGAGAAAGTGTGAGTTTCTTAAGATGAAGAACAGATAGAAACAAGAGAAAGTACATAGTGATTCATCTACCCAGAGAAGTTGCAGAGGTTTACACAGAGAACTCCCAGCTGTAACTACAAGAAACTAAGAGAGACTTAGATAACTGGCAAAATCTACGTTGTTCCTGGAGTTGGGAGTACTGAGCATTGTGAAAATATCACTTTTGCAGAAAGAAATCTACTTCTCTAAGACAACGAGGCCCTGAAATGAGAAAGTGTGAGTTTCTTAAGATTAAGAACAGATAGTAACAAGAGAAAGTACATAGTGATTCATCTACCCAGAGAAGTTACAGAGGTTTACACAGCGAACTCCCAGCTATAACTACAAGGAACTAAGAGAGATTTAGATAACTGGCGAAATCTACATTGTTCATGGAGTTCAGAGTACTTAGCACTGTGAAAACTTCACTTTCGCAGAAAGAATCCTAGTTCTCTAAGACAACGAGACAGTGAAATGAGAAAGTGTGAGTTTCTTAAGATTAAGAACAGGTAGAAACAAGATAAAGTACATAGTGATTCATCTACCCAGAGAAGTTACAGAGGTTTACACAGCGAACTCCCAGCTATAACTACAAGGATCTAAGAGAGACTTAGATAACTGGCAAAATCTACGTTGTTCATGGAGTTGGGAGTACTTAGCATTCTGAAAACATCACTTTTCCAGAAAGAAATCTACTTCTCTAAGACAACGAGACAGTAAAAAGAGAAAGTTTGAGTTCCTTAAGATTATGAACAGGTAGAAAAATAGAAATTACATACTGATTCTCCTACCCAGAGAAGTTACAGAGGTTTTCACAGAGAACTCGCAGCTATCACTACAAGAAAATAAGAGAGACTTCGATAACTGGCCTAATCTACGTTGTTCATGGAGTTGGTAGGACTTAGCATTGTGAAAACATCACTTTAGCAGAAAGAAATCTACTTCTCTAAGACCACAAGTCAGTGAAAAGAGAAAGTTTGAGTTTCTTAAGATTAAGAAAGGTAGAAACAAGAGAAAGTACATAGTGATTCATCTACTCAGATGAGTTACAGAGGTTTACACAGAGAACTCCCAGGTATAACTACAGGAAAATAAGAGAGATTTAGATAACTGGCATAATCTACGTTGTTCATAGAATTGGTAGTACTTAGCATTGTGAAAACATCACTTTCACAGAAAGAAATCTACTTCTCTAAGACAACGAGACACTCAAAAGAGAAAGTTTGAGTTTCTTAAGATTAAGAGTAGGTAGAAACAAGAGTAAATACATAGTGATTCATCTATCCAGATGAGTTACAGAGGTTTTCACAGAGACATCTCAGGTATAACTAGAAGAAAATAAGAGAGACTTAGATAACTGGCATATTTTACGTTGTTCATGGAGTTGGTAGTACTTAGCATTGTGAAAACATCACTTTCGCAGAAGGAAATCTACTTATCTAAGACAACGAGACAGTGAAAAGAGAAAGTTTGAGTTTCTTAAAATTAAGAACACGTACAAAGAAGGGAAAGTACATAGTGATTCATCTACTCAGAGAAGTTACAGAGGTCTTCACAGAGAACTTCAGGTATAACTACAAGAAAAGAAGAGAGACTTAGATAACTGGCACAATCTACGTTGTTCATGGAGTTGGGAATACTTAGCATTGTGAAAACATCACTTTTGCAGAAAGAAATCTACTTCTCTAAGACGAGACAGTGAAAACAAAAAGTTTGAGTTTCTTAAGATTAATAACAGGTAAAAACAATAAAAAGTACATAGTGATTCTCTACCTAGAGAAGTTACATAGGTTTGCACGGACAACTCCCAGATATAACTACAAGAAAATAAGAGAGACTTAGATAACTGGTATAATCTACATTGTTCCTGGAGTTGGAAGTACTTAGCATCGTGAAAACATCAATTTTGCAGAAAGAAATCTACTTCTCTAAGACAACGAGACAGTGAAAAGACGAAGTATGAGTTTCTTAAGATTAAGAACAGATAGAAACAATAGAAAGTACATACTGATTCCTGTACCCAGAGAAGTTACTGAGGTTTTCACAGAGAACTCCAGCTATAACTACAAGAAAATAAGAGAAACTTAGATAACTGGCATAATCTACTTTGTTCATGGAGTTGATAGTACTTAGCATTGTGAAAACATCACTTTCGCAGAAAGAAATCCACTTCTCTAAGACGAGACAGTGAAAAGATAAAGTTTGAGTTTCTTAAAATTAAGAACAGGTAGAAACAAGAGAAAGTACATATTGATTCATCTACCCAGAGAAGTTACAGAGGTTTTCACAGAGAACTCCATGTATAACTACAAGAAAATAAGAGAGACTTAGATAACTAGCATAATCTACGTTGTTCATGGATTTGTAGTACTTAGAATTGAGAAAACATGACTTTTGCAGAAAGAAATCTACTTCTCTAAGATGAGACAGTGAAAGAAAGTTTGAGTTTCTTAAGATTAAGAACAGGTAGAATCAATAGAAAGTACATTGTGATTCATCTACCTAGAGAAGTTACATAGGTTTTCACGGAGAACTCCCAGCTATAACTACAAGAAAATAAGAGAGACTGAGATACTGGCATAATCTAGGTTGTTCATGGAGTTGGTAGTACTTAGCAATGTGAAAACTTCACTTTCCCAGAGAGAAATCTACTTCTCTAAGACAACGAGTCAGTGAAAAGAGAAAGTTTGAGTTTCTTAAGACTAAGAACAGGTAGAAACAGGAGAAAGTACATAGTGATTCTTCTACCCAGAGAAGTTACAGAGGTTTACACAGAGATCTCCCAGGAATAACTACAAGAAAATAAGAGAGACTAAGTACTCCTATTAGGGAAGTACATTTCGTTCTGAGAACATTATTTTTTCACAATGCTAAGAACTCTTATTAGGCAAGTGCATTTCTTTAGGAAAGTACATTTCTTTCTGAGAAAGTGATGTTTTTCACAAAGCTAAGTACTTCTATGAGGGAAGTACATTTCTTTATGCGAAAGCGATGTTTTCACAATGCTGAGTACTGCCAACTCCATGAAGAATGTAGATTTTGGTACTTATCTAAGTCTCTATTATTTTGTTGTTGTTATAGCTGGGAGTTCTCTGTGTAAACCTTTGTAACTTCTCTGGGTAGATAAATCACTATGTACTTTCTCTTGTTTCTCTCTGTTCTTAATCTTAAGAAACTCATACTTTCTCATTTCATAGTCTCGTATTAGAGAAGTACATTTCTTTCTCAGAAACTGATGTTTTCACAATGCTAATTACTCCCAACTTGATGAACAACATAGATTTTGCCGCTTATCTAATTCTCTTATTTTCTTGTAGGTATAGTTGTGAGTTCATTGTGTAAATCTCTGTAACTTCTGTGGGTAGATGAGTCACTATGTACTTTCTCTTCTTTCTATCTATTCTTAATCTTAAGAAACTCATACTTTGTCATTTCACTGTCTCGTTGTCTTAGAGAAGTAGATTTCTTTCTGCCAAAGTGATGTTTTCACAATGCTAAGTACTCCCAACTCCATGAGCAAACTGGATTTTGCCAGTTATCTAAGTCTCTCTTAGTTTCTTGTAGTTATAGCTTGGAGTTCTCTGGGAAAACCTCTGTAACTTCTCTGGGTAGAAGAATCACTATGGACTTTCTCTTGTTTCTATCTGTTCTTTATCTTAAGAAACTCATACTTTCTCATTTCACTGTCTCGTATTAGAGAAGTAGATTTGTTTCTGACAAAGTGATTTTTTTACAATGCTAAGTACTCCCATCTCCATGAACAACGTTCATTTTGCCAGTGTCGTAGTTGGATTTGTGTCCCCCCAAAAATGTGTGCAGCCTCGTGGCTGGGATATGGTTCCCAGTATCTTGGGACTGTCCTCCATTGTGTGTCTTTGCTAAGCTATATGTTAAAGGATTAGGGTGGGGCTGTGAATTCCTGCTGTGGAGGGAGTTTCCCTGGAGCATGGCTTGCCCCACCCTTACTGCTTTTAGCTTCCAAGGAATAAAGGGAAAAAGAAACAAAGGACAATTTGAGAACCTCGCTACCATCAAGCAAGCAGCACCAGGAGCAGAGCGCATCCTTCAGAGCAGAGCTTCCTGCGAAAGGACGCTCCCTGGAGAAAGACTGATGCAATACCGGACTTTCCTCCAGAGCCGGCAAGGGGGAAGTCTTTCCCCGGAGCGGACACCCTGAATATGGACTTCCAACCTACCGGACGGTATAAGAATAAATCTTTACTTGTTAAAGCCATCCATTCTGTGGTATTTCTGTTAGAGCAGCCACAGCTGACTAAAACAGCCAGTTATCTAAGTCTCTCTTATTTTCTTGTAGTTATAGCTGGGAGTTCTCTGTGTAAACCTCTGTAACTTCTCTGGGTAGATGAATCACTATGTACTTTCTCTTGTTTCTATCTGTTCTAAATCTTAAGAAACTCATAGTTTTTCAGTTCACTGTCTCATATTAGAGAAGTAGATTTCTTTCTGAGAAAGTGATGTTTTCACAATGCTATGTACTCCCAACTCCATGAACAACATAGATTTTGCCACTTATCTAACTCTCTCTTATTTTCTTGTACTTATACCTGGGAGTTCTCTGTGTAAACCTCTGTAACTTCTCTGGTTAGAAGAATCATTATGTACTTTCTGTTCTTTCTATCTGTTCTTAATATTAAGAAACTCATACTTTCTCATTTCACTGTCTTGTATTAAAGAAGTAGATTTCTTTCTGAGAAAGTGATGTTATCATAATGCTAAGTACTCCCAACTCCATGAACAACGTAGATTTTGCCAGTTATCTAAGTCTCTCTTATTTTCCTGTAGTTATAGCTTGCAGTTCTCTGTGTAAACCTCTGTAACTTCTCTGGGTAGATGAATCACTATGTACTTTCTCTTGTTTCTATGTGTTCTTAATCTTAAGAAACTGAAACTTTCTTTGTTCAGTGTCTCGTTGTCTTAGAGAAGTACATTTCTTTCCGCGAAAGTGATGTTTTCACAATGCTGAGTACTCCCAACTCCATGAACAACGTAGATTTTTCCACTTATCTAAGTCTCTCTGAGTAGAAGAATCACTATGTAGTTACTCTTGTTTCTATCTTTTCTTAATCTTAAGAAACTCATACTTTCTCATTTCACTGTCTCCTATTAGAGAAGTACATTTCTATCTGAGAAAGTGATGTTTTCACAATGCTAAGTACTCCCAACTCCATGAACTGTTTATTTGCCTAGGAGAAAACTAAGTTACTTTTTCCCTGTAAAATATTCGTGGACACTAATTTGTTGCATGTAACACAAAGGAATTTTAAAGAAGCAATAAAACCCTCACAGTGAAAGAAACACGATGAGAGACATGGTATTTAGGTTTTACCCTCACACACCAAAATCCCACAGAAACTAGTCTCCTCTAAAAGGATTGTATATTATATAAAGAAACTGACTTGGCTTCTCTGTTAGGGAATATGTAGGCATCATGTATACAGTTTTCAAATAGAAACCTAACAAAACTTTCCTTTCATGTGCTTCTTTTTAATGTATTAGAACTTGTCATTTTTATACAATTCCTAGACAGCTTTAGAAGAATTCTTATGTATGTAAGACAAAGGGTGATTTAGCAGTGTTTAGATGAACTGAGGAAACAATAATGCTGTCTGATCAAGTGTTCTGTAGAGTATATTTGCATAGTATTTCCAAGAAAATACATTCTGAATACATAGAAACTGCTTGTGGATGCCTGTATTTGCATAGGAGAAAACTTAGTTACTTTTCCATTGGAAGGAATGCTTGGGCACCATTTTGGTGTATGTAAAACATAGGGATTTTAAAAAAGTGACAAACCCCTGAAAGTGAAGGAAACACATGGCGAGTGTTTCTGGACAAAGCTCCAGATTCTCATTACCTGTTCCCCCAAGCCACTCTCTGAGACAGGTATTTCAGGGGAGTGATCAAAAAGTTTATTAACCGTGTTCTGCCAGCAAGAATATGGGGGACAGTAGTATTTGAATCTCCAGGGCAGTCCACACTGGACAGGCTTAACCCAGGGTTTATACAGGGAAAAGGGTACACTCACACACAGTGGTCTCTGGGAGAACAATAGGGGCAGGTGGGAGGGGCACTCTGTTGCAAGAGCAGGTTGGTGGAATCTGCTTATCAAAGGTCAGGATCTGGACACTCCGGGCTGTCTCTTGGAGAAGCCGCACCTCCAGGTCTCCAGTCATCTCTCCAGTTCTTTGACCTACCTAAAGAAGTTGTAAAAAGCTACCAAGAGTGTTACTCACTGGTTTCTGTCAGTTAGTGGGTAACAACAGGAGGAAAGACAAGTAAAATGGTTTAATCCTGGCTGTCAATTTTAATTTTCTCTTTTAAAGTTGAAGTGTCTAAAGCTTCTCCCCTGTTGCAAGAGCAGCAGCACTTAGGTTTTACACAAATACAGCAAAACCCTAATGAAACTTGTCTGCTCCAGCAGGATTGTGTTTAACTGCATAAACTGCCTTGGTTTCTGTGTTAGGCATTGTGTATTCCCATGTTTAGAAACTTCAATAGAACTTTGCTTTCGTGTGCTTGTTTGTAATGGATAAGTACTTGACATATTTGTCCAACTCTTAGATGGCCTTAGAAATGTTCTTATGTTTATAACCCTAATACCTTGCAACACTGCAGCAATTTTCAAAATGGGTAACTGAGAGCTTCACATAATTAATGCCATAATGATACCGTAAATAATCTCTAAACTTTTTTTTTACTGAGCCAGCTACTCTGGTCTCTGCACTGCCCTCTTTCCAAAAGGGTACAGAGCCCCCTCAACTCCTGTGACCTTGGTCTCCCTGCTCTTCTTTGCTCTCCTGAGAAATGGTCTTCAGCTTGGAAAACAGCAACTAGGAAGGCTGCCTGGCATTTTGTGTATCCACAGCTTCCTTGCTCTTTATCTCAGAGTGGACTTGGCAGGCTAGTTTCACTAGCTGAGGAATTTTCATAAAAGTTTGTCTTTGCCTGTTACAAATATGCAGATTAGAGTCCAGGTGTCTGACATACATACCTGTAATTTAATAAGAGTTTCTTGTGATTATTTTGTGATGTATACAGTTATTTATTGGCTATGTGCTTAAAAACATGAAATATTCCTTGCTGAAATGATACATAAACTCTGATGTAAAAACTGTCTTTTGAGACTCCGTGGAGAAGAGCCTGCATTGCTGTTGAGTCTCCAGTGGTATCATACCTCCTAATAAACCTCTTCCTCTTTCTAACTTGGAGTACATTTCATTGACTTGACTGCTCCGGGGCATGGACCCAAACCAGGTAACATGTATGTAAGGCAAAGGGTGTTGCAACACTGTTTTGATGAACTGAAGAAATGATAATGTTTTCTTTCTCAGTGTTCTGTGGGGTTTATTAGCATGCTATTTACATTAATACATTCTGAAGACCTAGAGGCTGCCTGCATTCACCTAGGAGAAAATTTAGTTTTTGTCCACTAGAAGGAATGTTAGAGCACCATTTTTTGTATGTAACCCAAAGGGATTTTAAAGAAGCTATAAAACCCTTAGAGTGAATGAAACACACTGAGAGAAACAGTATTTAGGTTTTAGCTACAGACACTGAAATCCTAAAGAAAGTTGTCTACTCTACTGGCATTGTATGTTAATAGAAGAACCTGCCTTGGGTTCCTGGTTGAGCATTGTGTAAGCCTCATTTAAACAGGGTTTTAACAGAAATCTAACACAACATGGCTTTCATGTGTTTGTATTTAATGGATAAGACCTTGAGATTTTTCTCCAACTCTTAGATTACCTTGGAAATATTCTTCTGTATGTAGTGCAAAGAATGTTTCAGCAGAATTTGATAAACTGAAGAAACAAAATACTTTGTCTTTCAGTGTTCTCTGTTTCCTCTTTGTATACCATTTCCAGAAGTAACTTCTGAATACCAGAAAACCACTAGAGGCTGCTTGCATTTGCCTGGGAGAAAAAGTACATATTTTTCCATTTAAAAATAATATCTGGACAGCGTTTTGGGGATTTAAAAATCCCCAAAGGGATTTTTCAAAAAGTGATAAGACCCTCAGAATGAATGAAAATCAGTGAGAGAAACAGTATTTCAGTGTTAGTCGCATACAGTGAAAACCTGTCCAACTCACGTGCTCTAGTGGGACTGTATGTTGAATGAAGAATGTGCTGTGCTTTCTCTGTTACGTATAGTGAAGGCTTCATAAATACAAACTTCCAAAAGAAGGAAACAAAACTGTCCTTTCATGTGTTTCGACTTAATGGACAAGAACTTGACATTTTTGTGAAAATCTTAGATTATCTTTGAAGCCTTCTGGTGCATGTAAGGCAAAGAGTGTTTCAGCAGTGTTTACATGAACTGAAGAAACAAGAATGCTTTGTCTTTCAGCGTTCTGTGCTGCCATTTCATATGTCAGCTCCAAAAATGCATTCTGAACACTTAGAAAATGCTCCTGGCTTCCTGCATGTGTATAGGAGAAAACTTGATACCTTTTCCTCTGAAAGGACTTTTTGGGCAGCATTGTGGTGTATGTATCTGAGTGGGATTTCAATGAGGAGATCAAACCCTAATTGTGAATAAAACATGATGACATAAACTGTATTTTGGTTTTACCAGATAAATTGAAATCCTCATGAAAGTTATCTTCTCTAGGAGGATTGTAAATGAAGTGAAGAAGCTGCCTTGGTTTCCATTTTGGGCGTTATGGAGGGCTAAATCAAAAAGGCTTTCAATAGAAACCTGAAACAACTGTGCTTTTGTGTGCCAGGATTTAATGGTTAAGAACTAGACATTTTTGTCAAAGTCGGAGACTACCTTGGAAGTCTTCTTGTGTATGTGACACAAAGTGTGTTTCAGCAGTGTTTAGATGAACTGAAGAAAAGAGAATGCTTTGTTTTTCAACCTTCTGTGTGGCCGTTTTGTGTGCTAGTTAAAAACGCATTCTGAACACCTAATAACTGCTTCTGGCTGCCTGCATTTTCATAGGAGAAAATGTAGTGCCTTTTCCTCTAGAAGGAATGCTTGGGCAGCATTTTGGTGTATGCAATCAAGTAGGGTTTTAAAGAAGAAATCAAAGCCTCAGAGTGCATGAAACATGATGACATAAAGAGTGTTTGGGTCTTACTTGCATACAGTGAAATCCTTAGGAAAGTCATCTGCACTAGATCGTAAATGAGGTGAAGAAGCTGCCTTGGTTTCTGTACTGGACATTGTGGAGGCCTCAGTTATAAAGACTTTCAGTAGAAACTGGATACAACTTTGCTTTTGTGTGCTAGGGTTTAATGGCTAAGAACCCGATATTTTTGTCAAAATCTGAGACTGCCTTGGAAGCCTTCTTGTATACGTAGGTAAGGCAAAGAGTGTTTCAGTAGATTTTAGATGAATTGAAGAAATGGCATTGCTTTTTCTTTCAGTGTTCTGTGGTACCTCTTTGTTTTCCATTTCCAGAAGTACATTTTGAATACCTAAAACCCACTAGAGGCTACCTGCACTTACCTAGGGGATAATGTACTTACTTTTCCATTCAAAAATAATGCCCGGACATGTTTTGGTGTGTGTATTCCAAAGGGATTTTCAAGAAGTGATCAAACGCTCAGAGTAAATGAAATCCGATGAGAGGAACAGCATTTAGGTTTTACCCACATACGATGAAAACCTGGCAGACTCCTCTGCTCTAGCAGGATTGTAAAATGAAAGAAATGCTTTGGTTTCTTTGTTAGACATAGCATAGGCTTCTTGAATACAAGCTTCCAGTGATATTATTTTTCTTTCGGTGTTCTGTGTTTTGCTTCGTATCCCATTTGCAGAAGTACCTAGACCGCCTGCAGTTGCCTCAGCAAAAACGTACTTAGCGTTTTGTCGCTGCCTCCCCAACCGCCGGCGGAAGGAAGACAGGACACACGGATACGAGCCACCTTGCAAGTTGCTTGCTTTATTCTTCTCTTACTTCTTTGTACACCTACTCCTACTCCTACTGCTACTGCTGGCTGCTACTGCTACTCCTACTCCACTCCCTGGCACTTGCTCACTTTTATATCCCAGGTCCCTCCAATCCTCTAATCCCAGGCACTCTCGAGATGGAGATTCACAATAGGCTAGCTGGAAATCACTGCCCACAGGCATGCGCACGAAAGCCCTAGGTCTGGTAAACAAGGGTGTGGTCGGAGTTCTGGCCCTGGGCGCCCGTGCCATCTTGGGCCATCGCATCCTGCTTACCACAGCGTTTCTTTTAAGAATAATGCCTGGACACTGTTTTGGCGTGTGTAACCCAAAGGGACTTTAAAGAAGCTGTGAAACCCTCAGAATGAATGAAACTTGATGACAGATACAGCATTTAGGTTTTATCCACATATAGCGAAAACCTGACCAACTTGTCTGCTCTATTGGGATTGTATGTCAAATGAAGAAAGTGCTTTTACTTTCCCTGTTAGGCATAGTGTAGGTCTCTTACCTTTTGAATAGCTAGAAACTGCTAGAGGCTGCCTGCGTTTACATAAGAAAAAGCGTACTTAGTTTTCTGTTTGAAAATAATGCCTAGATGCTGTTTTGGTATACGTAACCCCAAGGGATTTTAAAGAAGCTGCTACAACCTCAGAGTGCAAGAAGCTTGATAAGATAAACAGTGCTTATGTTTTATCTGCACAGAGCAAAAACCCGACCATGTTGTCTGCTCTAGGGGGACTGTACGTTGAATGAAAAAAGTGCTTTGATTTCTCTGTTAGGTGTAGTGTAGGCCTCACGAATACAAGCTTCCAATAGAAACCAAATTAAACTTCTCTTTCATGTGCTTGGATTTAGTGGATAAGGACTTGACATTTTTGTCAAAATCTTACAATACATTTGAAACCTTCTGTTGTATATAAGGCAAAGAGTGTTTCAGCAGTGTTTAGGGGAACTGAAGAAATGAGACTGCTTTAACATGCAGCGTCCTGTGTTGTCTTTTCATGTGTCAGTTCCAAAATACCTTCTGAAGACCTAGAAACTGCTTCTAGCAACCTGCATTTGTGTAGGAGAAAACTTAGTGCCTTTCCCCCTGGAAGGAATGCTTGGCATTATTTTGGTGTATGTAACCAAGAGGACAGTGTATAACTGAGCTTTTTGGTTTCCAAGGAGCACCTGGTAGGATCAAACTGCTGACCTTTTGTTTAGCAACTATAGCTTTTAACTACTATGCCACTGGGGGTCCCATAGATATGTAGACAGATTTACATAAAAGACACAGCTCACTCGTTTGCAGAGGCTAGAATGTTTGAAATCCTTGGCTTCTCTGATTCACATACCATCATGGGCTGGTGAACCCAAGACTAGCAGGTCGGAGAACAGGGCTCTGTCCACAGGCTATGAAGATGGAGGAATCCCGAGAGTGACAGATAAGTTCAAGTCCCAAGTACTGGCAGTGAGAAGAACTGGAGGCAGCTCCAGGATCCAGAGTGAGAAAAAAGACAGAACATCTGCTTATATTCTGATGTAAGCCACACCCCCTAGGAAGCTCCCTTTCAGCAGATGGGCTACTCATAGCAGAACCCATCATGGTGACAAAGTTAGCTAGGGAATCTGATCTCTGCCACCACATACTTCACTCCAGGATCTATCATTTCATAGGGATAACAAAGGTCGTGGTTTACATTATAGAACACACACGGTGTTTATAAGGTTCTTCTGACCTGCCACAAACCCACAGTTCTCCACGGCGGTTTGTGATGCAAATATAAGTTTTTCTTGGCAGTTGTGAAGTAACTATAACAATTCCTCCCGGCAGTTGTAAGGTGGCTATAGTAGCCTCAAACTCAATCAAAAACGAAGTTACCTCCCCCACCCATCTATGACATCACTCCCTGCTTTTGCCAGTAAAAAGGACCCCTGAAATCTATACTGGGTCTTTTTCCACTCTCAGAGAATGACCCGTTCCCTCTTTGGAATGCAATTTTCCTTAATAAAGCTTTCTGTTATTTGCTACCAAAAAGGATATATCCTTGCGTGCTTTAGGGAAGGGAGACTCCAGTTGGCTGCTGTTTGGGAGACCATACTTGCTAGCACAATCTCTGGAACTCAAAGTAGGTCACTTGTGTCCTAATTAGTTACATAACCTCAACATTTTGGTGGTGAAACCTGAGAGCTGTTTTGTCAGAACTCAAAGGGGCATTATAGCCACCCCCCAGAGGGTCCTTTGGCCTGCTGTATAAACTTCTCTAGGAGATTAAAATTTGGGGAGATATAGCTAAAAGGGAAAAATGGACCCACAGGGCATAAAAGGAGATGTTTGATGAGAAAGTCCAACCAGTCAGGGACCCAGTCTGGGACTTGCTCTAATTACTGGAGGTGAAACAGGTAGCTATTGGCAGCTATTGGAGGGGTCCTACAAAACAAGCAGTGCCAAATCTCATTTGATGCCCAGACAGGGGCCAAAGGAATCACCCACAAGGGGACAATGTGGAAGGAGTCTAAATCGACTCTCCTCTTCCTTCTGCCAGTAAGTGATGGGGGCACCTGGGGAGGAGCTGCCCCTACTGCCTATGTGGACCCTTCTCCAGGCCACCCTCGATTTAGACTCCTCCCACATTGTCCCCTTGTGGGTGACTCCTTTGGCCCCTGTCTGGGCACCAAATGAGATTTGGCACTGCCTGATTTGTAGGCACCCTCCAATAGCTGCCAATAGCTACCTGTTTCACCTCCAGTAGTTAGAGCAAGTCCCAGACTGGGTCCCTGACTGGTTGGACTTTCTCATCAAACATCTCCTTTTATGCCCTGTGGGTCCATTTTTCCCTTTTAGCTATATCTCCCCAAATTTTAATCTCCTAGAGAAGTTAATACAGCAGGCCAAAGGACCCTCTGGGGGGTGGCTATAATGGTCCTTTGAGTGCTGGCTCTACTGTCCCTTCTTTGGAAAATCTTTAAGGTGGCCAGATGGATGCTTCTAAAAAACTGATGTATTGGGATGCCCCAAACAGAAATATGGACAAAATGCCCTGGTCTAAGGAGTGACCTACAGGGAAGGGATGCCTTAACTGGTTCAGTCTTGCAGACAGTTTCTAGGGCACAGGTCTCTAGGAGATCCAGCTGGGGAGTAAGGCAGTGAGACCCCTCCCTGGGGAAGCCTCAGAGATGGGCGGAGGGATGCCTCTCCCTACTCCTCTTAATTTCAGTTTAGTGACAGTCAGGATGCTGGCCTTACAAGCCCAATTGTGCTTGTCAGGTCCTCCCCACAGAATGGGGCCCAGTAAGTGCCAACACATCCCGTCAAGTCTCTTAACAAAAACTAGAGCAATCCTAACCTAATCCCAGACCCTACAGGCAGCCAGGCCTCCCTGAGCAATTCTTTCACACATGTCTTGGGGGTCTACAGAGATCCCTGGTAACATTTTGGTGGCCAGGAGGGGACTCCAGAAACCTGACAAAGATGGACAAACCACTACACCAACAGGACCAGGCAAGTGGTCACTGGAGCAGTTTTGACTCCAAGCCTTCTCCGGAGGTGAGTGGCTATTCCAGCACCTGGACAGGTAAGTGAGCAAGGAAATCTTTATTCTTTTTTTGCTTCTTTAACTTGTCTCTCCTTCCTATGCAGAGCAACTACTTACCCTTTTCCCCTTGTGTTTTGTCTCCTCTAGTTTTGAATAGGGGGCCAAAGACTGATCACCCTCATTCGTGTCAGCCTGCTTTGTCTTTTGCTTTGTTGAATTTTAGTTTGTATTTTGGGGACCAGGCCCAGACACCTATTTTGTAATAAGTCCTAGGGAAAAGTCCCGTAAAGCCTATGTCTGTCAGGCCCTTTGTTAGGGTCTGATCCACTCCTCCTCCTCTGTCCTTTACAACTATTACCTCAATCTGGAGAATGGGATCTGCTGATACTTGGTGTTCTTGGACCATTCTTATTTCTCCAAATTTCTTGTGGTGCCAGCCCCACTCTTAAAGGGGACTGCAGGCCCATTTCTATCTTTGACTTCCTTTAGTTTCCACACTGGCCTTCTATCTGGCAACCTGTTTTTCATCCCCTCATTATTTTTGTGATGTTTGTTTTCAGTTGTGGGGACCCTTGGTTTGTAACTTTCTCTGGAAAGTGTCTTGAGAGATTGTGGTATTCCTGTAGGCCGTCTTTGTATGTGTAGAACTTTGCTACCAAAAAAACCCTGTTCCAATCCTAGCAAGACACTTGGTCAGTTGAGCAGTGATTTTTTAATTTCCAAAGCCAGCTGATAAAAACTTTATGTGTTCAAATTAGATTGGGAAAAATATGAGACATGGTAAGAATTGAATAAAAATCTAAAATGTTTGTCAAGTGCTGTCGAGTTGGATTCAACTCATGGTAACCCTAGGGGCCAAGGTAGAACTGACCCCCAGAGTATTCAAGGACACCTGGTGGATTTGAACTGCCAACCGTGTGGTTAGCAGTGGTAACACATAACCCACTACACCACCAGGGTTTCCTGAAAATGTTTAAACAAACTTTATTTCAATTACAGACTTAAAAATAATTTCCCGGATCTTTTAGGTAACTTACTGATAATAAATTGAGTTAATAGATATGTGTCACAGTTTAAACGCATGTTTGCTTTTCAAGCAACACAAGAAAATACATATAAGTCTTAATGAGTGAATTAAGGTATTTTTTGCTGTTTAAGAGATATGCTATAAAAGTTTATTAAAATATTTATTTCATATGGTCAGAAGTTTTGTCTGACAAAAGTTTAATGGTTTAATTTATGAAACTTTTAAGAGGATTAATTTTAGAAAGAATTGGCTTTTTGCTGTTAAAATAACACCCTTTTCTCTGATTTCTGAGCAAACAGTTAATTTATTTCTTGTGTTACCTCCCTTGAAGGCAAAGATTTGACCTTTCATAAAATTAGGTTTGTGAGTCAGGAAATCAAGTCACAGGACTTGGTAAAGGAGAAAAAGCTAAGGTTTTATTCCTTTTTTTCCACTTTAAAATCTTTAGTTAAATAACTTTAGTATTACTTCTTGTTAGCCTATAGTAACCTCCTTCTGGCAATTCTAAAACTTCATGGGAAGCCAGAAGTATCCTTTACTCAGAGGAAAGGGCTAAAAGGTTTTGACACAGATTAAAATAAAAAAGGTGTCCATTTCTCACTGGGTTAAAATTTACATTAGTCATTTCTTCTTAATGTTATCTAACAAATGCATAACATTAAGTCATGACTTTGTTATTATTTCTTAATTGCTAACTGGGGAAGCCCTAGTGACATAGTGGTTAAGTGCGGTGTTTGCTAACTGAAAGACTGGCAGTTCAAATCTGCTGGGTGCTCCTTGGGAGTTCTGAGTGTTTCTACTCTGTCCTATGGGGTTGCTATGATTTGGAATTAACTCCATAACACTTGGTTTGGTTTGGTTTTAATTGCTAACCTGGCTATAATTTTATTATTATTATTTTAATCTACCATCATCAAAATCAATCCTTTAGCTGGAAAATTAAAATTATTTACCTGCAAATTTATTTTTATACTACATAAGTAGAGACTTAATAATCTTGATATATCCTGACTATGTGTTATTATGCCTCAAGATTATTGTGTATGATATCTGAAGTTCTTTAAAAATATGGGTAATGATTATATTTAGAAATATTATTGTCTAAACTTTTCCAGCAGATGGATTTTATCTGGCTTTACATTTTGCTTATAATTAATTTCTATCACTAAGAATATTTATTTTTATTAATCATGGTTATATTAAATTCTTGTCATCTACAGTTTTTTGCTGATTTTCTGAAAACATTTGACAAGAATATCTCAACAAAGGTATTAGACTTGTGTAAAGGACTATGACTCCAGATATCCAAAACTATTACGTAGAAACTGATGGCCTCACAGACTACAGGTGATCCAAAATTGGGTGGAAGAGAAAAACATAAGACTGAATATGTAAAAATATAGTGTGAGCTTTATATGGAAATATTGCTGATGTTTTAAGGTTCTACTTTCTAGACATAAGGAAACATTTTATTTTTTCCTAAAGTATTTAACTAATGGCTTTAAATATTGTAGTTCTCCAATTAGAGATTCCTATTGGTAAACTTAGCAAAGTTGTAACTGTCATAAGTAGAAAAGTGTATAAAATTATAGCTACAATTCTAAAAATTAGAATAACATGGATTTCCTATTGTGTAAAAAAACAGTTTGAGTCTTAACGGATAAATGTATTTATATTAACATGGAATCCAAGGTTTTACAGGATATGACTGCTGTTGAGACATGTGAAAAACAGTTACTGGTGCTGCTTATGAAGTGTTTAGATTTGTTTCCTTGTTCAAAGACCTTAGGGTCATAGTTTTATTGGTTGTTTCAGATATTGTCTTAATATTGTTAATGTTCCTCTTCTACTTCCTAGTTCACTGTATGCTTCTTGGGCTATAAAACCCAACTGGTAAATGTCACTATTACTGCCACTGGTAGTTCCTTATTAATCTTTTTGGTTATCCTTACCTTTGGGCCCTTAATTTTTAATGCCTTAGCTCTCCCTTTATCTCTTCCAGGCTACAATTCCAACTGAAACTCATGGTCCTATAGGAATACTAGCCTATACCCAACAACCAGGTGCCTCAATGTTTTTGAGACATGGCACTTAAGGAACATGGGTCTGATCCATAGGCAAGACTACAACCCCCAACAGCAGGAAGTAGCCAGCATGAGTTGACTTCCCACATTCCCTACAAGGTGTTTTCTTGGGGGGAAATGACAAGGTTAGCTAGGGAACCTGATCACTGCTGCCACATATTTTACTTCAGAATCTAACATTTTCTAGGGATAACAAAAGTCATGGTTTACATTACAGAACACACATGGTACTGATAAGGTTACCGAGGGAACCTGATCTGCCTCGTACCAACAGTTCTCCCTAGCAGTTTGTGATGCAAATGTAAATTCTTCTTTGGCAGTTGTGATGCAAATGTAACAATTCCTCCTGGCAGTTGTAAAGTGGCTACAATAGCTTCAAACCCAATAAAAAACCAAGTTACCTACCTCACCCTCCCATCTATGACATCACTCTCTGCTTTTGCCCATAAAAAAGACCCCCAAAATCTATACTGGGTCTTTTTCTACTCATGGAAACTGACCCATTCTGAACTCTTTGGAATGAGCTTCCCCTTAATAAACTTTGCCATTATTTGTTATGCAAAGGCTTGCATCCTTGTGTGCTTTGTAGGAAGGGGAGCCCAGTTTGCTGCCTATTGGGAGACCATACTTGCTAGCATGATCTCTGGAACCCAAACTAGGTCACTTGGGTTCTAATCAGTTACACAACCTCAGCAATGGGAGTGATCACATGTAAACACTGAGAATCATGGCTCAGCTAGGTTGACACAATTTTAGCCATCACAGTGTCACATTATTCTCCCATTGTGTGCCTGGTGGGTTCCACCCACCAACCTTTTGATGGCTAAGCCAAGGGCTGAACCACTGCATGAAAATCTTGTTTTAAGGATTTTTGTTTTTATGGATAAAATGGGGAGCCACTTCAGAGTTTTGAGCAGAGGATTTATTTATTTTATCTTATTTATTTATTGTGGTTGAGTGAAAGTGTACAATGCAGTTTAAATATGCATGCCTGCCTATGTGTAGCTCCTACTCCTCTCCTAGCCTGGTGACAGCACATTCCTCCTTTCCTTTCTATACATGTCACGTCCTCTTTGAGCAGAGGATTTTTAAAGGATCATCTTGGCTGCCAGGTTAAGAACAGCCTTGAAGAGACCAATATGCAGTTGATGCCTCCAGATAGTCTGTTTACAGGCTTATCAAAGAGCACAATGAAGGATAGTTAAAGGCAGTCATGTTCCTATCATCATTTACCTTGTAGCAGCTGAATCATATGTATTGTTCTTTTGCCTTGTGCTCAGGGCACCTGCTAAGCACTTTATTTTCTTCCTTATTTAATTCTTCCAACATCCCTGTGAGATAGCCACCACTATTAACCCTATTTTAAAGATCAGAAAAAGTAGACTTGTCAAAGTTATGTGACAGCCCATCTAAATGGAGCAATTTGAACTCTGAAAGGTGCAACTTGAAGAACTCTTCTTGGTAATGCAAAGAAACACTGACTAACCAATGTTTAATAGGTACCCCAGTACTGAGATACTAGGTTGTACATTTACTGCAGTCTGCTAGTAACTGGAAAGTTGGAAATTTGAGTCCACCTAAAGGCACCTTGGAGAAAGTCCCAGCCATCTACTGTGGAAACTGTCACAAACATCACAACTGCCACAAAAGTCTGTGGTGCATGGTTGTACAGTGAAACACGCAGGGTCTCTATGAGTCTAGGTCTACTTGAAAACAACTGGGATGGCACTGAGGTACCAGGGACAGTGGTGAGGTGGAGGAGGTGGAGACAGATATAGATACCTGAGTTCAACCACCACGTACTTTTTTATTTTGAAGCTCTATCTAGCCATTACACCACACATTAATCAATCCTGTAACTAGATTTATTTCTCTACTATTGATCCCTAACTTTCTTCTTAGAGCTTGTCATCTATATGGTCTATTGTGTACAGATTTGGGTTTTTAAGAGGGTGCCTCTCATCACTGACAGGCTCCTGAGTGACATAAGTGATTCAAGAGCTGCTGCTAACCTAAAGGGTGGCAATTCAAATCCTCCAAGCAGCACCATGTAAGAAAGCTCTAGCAATCTGTTTCTGTAAAGATTTTACAGCCAGGAAAGCCCTGTGGAGAAGTTTTACTCTAACACGTGGGGTTGCCATGAGTTGGAATCAACTCTGTAGCAATACAGAAGTTTATTTTCATTTATTTATTTTTTATTTTCTCTCACTGGACTTCCTCTAGGGTGTTCCTCCTGAGCCACCATGGTTTGAAAACCCACTAGGGTAGTGCTGCTCAGAGTGGTGGCCCAGGAATGGGTTCCCATCTTTAAACTGCTTTTCATTGACAGACAAGAAAAGTACAGAACCTGATAGTGTTTAGAAACTTTAGTAATCGTTTCAGAGTAACTTTACACCTGTTGACTCTAATAGTAAAAACATATTGGAGCTTGTAGTTGGTATTTTCTTGGGAATTTTTAAGTTCATTTTTATTATATTTTACCCCGCTAATGGCACTGTTTTAGTCAGCTAGGGCTGCTCTAACAGAAATACCACAGAGTGGATGGCTTTAACAAAGGAAGGTTTATTCTCACGTAGTCTGGTAGGCTGCAAGTCAATATTCAGGGTGTCTGCTCCAGGGGAAGGCTTTCCCCCTTGTTGGCTCTGGAGGAAGGTCCAATATTGCATCAGTCTTTGTCCAGGCAACATCTTGGCACAGGAACCTCAGGTCTGAAGGACACGCTCTTCTCCTGGTGCTGCTTTCTTGATGGTAGAGGTTCCCAATTCTCAGCCTGTCTCCCTTTCCTTTTATCACTTGCAGGCTGAAAGGATTAAGGGTGGGGCAAGCCATACTCCAGGGAAACTCCCTTTACAGTGGAGCCAGGAGGTGATCTTACAGCCCCACCCTAATCCTTTAACATATAGCATAGGAAAACCACAAAATGGAGGACACTCACAAGACACTGGGAATCATGGCCCAGCCACATGGCTACACGTATTTCTGGGGGGGACACAATTCAATCCATGACAGGCACAAACTCTGGTAACACAGTGGTTAAACGCTATAGCTGCTAACCAAAACGTTGGCAGTTCAAATCCACCAGGCACTCTTTGGAAACTCTATGGGGCAGTTCTACTCTGTCCTATAAGTCTCTATGAATCAGAATCAGCTCAATGGCAATGAGTTTGGTTTGTTTTTGCTGACACGACGGTTAAGAGCTCAGTTGCCAACCAAAAAATTTGTGGTTCAAATCCACTAGTCTCTCCCTCGAAACTCTATGAAGTAGTTCTACTCTGTCCTGTAAGATCACTATAAGTCAGAATGGACTCAAAGGCCATAGGTTGAGTTTGATTTTCATCCCCCCAAGGAAGGCCATGACTATTTTTTTCAAATTTATTTACCAACCGCTAATGCCAAAGATAAAGAAATTGAAGATTTTCACCAACTTCTTCAGTCTGATATTGATCAAACATGCAATCAAGATGCACTGATAATTATTGGTGATTGGAATGGGAAAGCTGGAAACAAAAAAGGATCAGTAGTTGGAAAACATGGTCTTGGTGATAGGAATGACGCCATACACTGCATAACAGAATTTTGCAAGACTAATGACTTATTCATTGGAAATACCTTTTTTTCAATAACATAAACAGTGACTATACATGAGAACCTTAACAGAGGCGTATGCTGGAATCAAATTGACTGCATCTGTGGAAAGAGTTGATGGAGAAACTCAGTATCATTAGTCAGAGCAAGGCTAGTGACTGACTGTGGAAGGGATCATCAGTTGCTCACACGCAAATTCTAGTTGAGGCTGAAGAAAATTAAAACAAGTCCATGAGATCCAAAGCATAACCTTGAATATATCCCTCCTGCAAGAATGGACTTGATGCACTGAACACTGGTGAAAACAGATCAGATGAGTTGTGTGATGATGTCACGAATATTATATGTGAAGATAGGAGGAGGTCATTAAAAAGACAAGAAAGGAAGAAAAGACCAATGAAACTCTAAAAATGTACAATAGCTAAAGGGAATGGAAGAAACAATGATGTAAATGGGCTGAACGGAAGATTCAAAGAGTGGCTTAAGGAGACAAAATAAAGCATCACAATAAAATGTTCAAAGCCCTGGAATTGGAAAACCAAACGCTCAGCATTTCTCAAGCTGAAAGAACTGAAGAAAATATTGCAGTATTGAAGGATTCTATGGGCAAGGTGTTGAACAATGCAGGAAGCATCAAAAGAAGATGGAAGGACTACAGAGTCATTGTTACCAAAAGAACTGGTGAGTGTTCAACCATTTCAGGAGGTACCATATATTAGTGAACCGATGCTACTGAAGGAAGAAGTCCAAGATTCACTGACAGTGTTACAAAAACAAGACCCTAGGAATTGACAAAATACAAAATCAGATATTTCAACAAACAGAAGTAACACTGGAAATGTTCACCTATGTATGCTAGAAATTAGGGAGACAGCAACCTGGCCAGTAAACTGGAAGAAGTCTGTATTTGTTCTCATTCCAAAGAAAGATGATCCAGCAGAAATTATTGAACAATATCATAACTATTACATGCAAGCTAAATTTCTCTGAAGATAATTCAAAAGTGGTTGCAACAGTACATGGTGAGGAAACGGCCAGAAATTCAAGCCATATTCGGAAACAGACATGGAATGAGGAGCATCATTGCTGATGTCAGATGGATCTTGGCTGAAAGTAGAAAATAAAAAGGGCATTTACCTGTGTTTTATTGACTATGCAAAGGCATTTGACTCTGTGGATCATAACAAGTTATAGATAACATTGAAAAGATGGGAATTCCAGAACACTTAATTGTGCTTACATAGAACCTTTAATTTAGGACAAGAGGCAGTCATTGGACCAGAACAAGGGGATACTGTGTGGTTTAAAATCAGGAAAGGTGTGTATCATGGTTGTATCCTTTCATCATACTTATTCAAGGTGTATGCCATGCACATAATCCAAGAAACTAGACTAGTTAAAGAAGAAAGGGGCATCAGGATTGGAGGGGGACTCTTGAACAATCCACAATATGCAAATCACACAAGCTTGCTTGCTGGAAGTAAAGAGGACTTGAAACACTTACTGATGAAAATCAGATTGCAGACTTCAGTATTGATTATACCTGAATGTAAATCTCACAAAACTTTTCACAACTGGACCAATAAGCAACATCATGCTAAAGGGAGAAAAGATTGAAGCTGTCAAGGATTTCATTTTACTGGGATCCACAGTCAATGCCTATAGAAGTAGCAGTCAAGAAATCAAATGACATTGCATTGTGCAAATGTGCTGCGAAAGACTTCTTTAAAATGTCAAAAACACGTTACCTTTACAACTAAGGTGCCCACCCCAAGCCATGATATTTTCAATTGCCTCCCATGTGTGCAAAACCTAGACAATGAAAAACGAAGACAGATGCATTTGAACTATGGTGTTGGGACTGCCAGAAGGATAAATTTGTCTTGGAAGAAGTACAGCCAGAATGTTCCTTCGAAATGAGAATGGTGAGGCTTCTCTTCTTTAGTTTGGTTGTGTTATCAGAACCAGCTACTCCCTGGAGGACATCATGCTTCGTAAAGCAGAGGGTCAGGAAAAAGGAAGGAGATCATGAACTAGATGGACTGACACAGTTAATTGACACAGTGGCTACAACTGGCTCAAACATAGTGTCTTAGTCATCCTCTGGTACTATAACAAACACCACAAGTGGATGCCTTTAACCAGAAATTTTATTCTGTCACAGTCCAGTAGATCACAAATCCAATTTCAGGGCATCAACTCCAGGGCAAGGCTTTCTCTGCTGGCTCTGGAGGAAGGTCCTTGTAGTAAACCTTCCCAGGGCTTTTGAGGAGCAGGGACCCTGGGTCCTGACCGGCTCTGCTTCCAGAACTGCTTTCTTGGTGGCATGAGGTCGCCCAACTCTCTCTGCTTCTTTCTTTTATAAAATCTCAAGAGATTCCCTCAAGGCACAACACAATCTTACACATTGAGTCCTGCCCCAACACAACTGCCACCCGTCCTCCCTCATTAAGGTTTACAACAAGAAGGAACATCGCACAATACTGGGAATCACGGCCTAGCCAAACTGCTACACACATTTTTGGGAGACACAATTCAATCCATGACACACAGCAATGATTGTGAAGATAGCACAGCATTTGGCAGTTTCCTTGTGTTGTGTATAGGATCATCAGGAGTCAGAAGGCAGCCGACTATACCTAACAATTACAACACCCAAACCCAAACTCACTGCAGTGGACTGAATTCCGACACATAACAAGTACAACCACTCCCTAAAACTGGAAAAGTAAAAAACTCAAAAACACTTTGTTGTCTCTGGAGATAGCTTCCGAAGTACTGCCGGATTGGTCCAGTCTCTATAGACAGGCATCCCAGGCACTTAACACCTAGACTGCAAGTATAAGGTGGTCGCAAGATCTTCAGGACCTGAATGGGTTTGGGAAGCGGGACATGGATACTGTGGAGAGTGAACTTGGAGAAACTCGGAGGTGAGGCCTCGGAATATGTAGTCTGACAGGAACCCTGAACCTGCGCTTTCCGGACCTCCCGCCCGACAGACATCTGCCTGGAAGGCGTTTGCCAGCGGTCGGGCTTCCAGCGCATGCGCTCCCGCACATGACCCGCGGCACCTCCCCCTGGCCCAGTGATGACGTCACGTCCGGCGGCCGGGGCGTCGGCGCGAGTGGCCGTACCTGTGCGCGGAGCAAGCTGTCCCGGTGCGTCCTTCGTCCTGGTACGTCCTTTGCCCCGCCGCGTTAGCTCCTCTCCCAGTGCAGCCCCGACGGCGCCCGCCCACCCGCCAGCCGGTCAGAGCACTGGGCCTCTCTCGGACCATTTAGCGTCAACCTGGGAGTGATTTCCCCGACTGGAGGTGAATAGTTGGCCGGAGAGTGGGCCCTGGGCTATCTTTTCCCGTCAGTTGGCCACCAGTGGGCGGGTTTACAGTTCACAACGTTCCCTCCCTAGAGTACGCGTTTACTGGTATAGTGCAGTCTGTCCGTGCGTCTGTCTGCGTGCTTTTTTTAAACAAACCAGGAATTCGTTTTGGCGTTTGAATACTTCGAATCTAGTTTTCTTTTAAAGCGTCTGCTCTTCCTGAAAGATCAGAGCCCTTTAATCTTTCTCTTTCTAAACGAAGATTGATCTTACCTGTCACTGAGTCGGCTCAGAGTGTATCTTTTTCAATAAAGAAAGTCTTGGTTGTCCGGAGCGCATCCCTACCCTGGTCATCGGGAACGTCTCAGAGTTTTTGATACCTGAGGATGTACTCTTTTTGTATCAACACTTTAGATATTTGTGTCAGACAGTGCATCGCTATTTGGAAAATTCACTACATCGTTTCTGTTCTGAAAGCACCGACCTAGTCTGTACTGTGAAGGTGACTGTGTTAAAGCCTGAGACTGCTGACCATTTCGTTCTTGTGTCACACTTTTAAAATAGGTTTTCCACCCCCAGCTCTGAAGGCGACATCTCTTGTGACAGCCGACTGTGGTCCTGTACAGACCTGTTTATAACTTAAAGTTGTTTGTTCTGAAGACTTGTGGTACAGTGATTACAGCACTTGGCTGCCAACCAGAAGGTCAGTAGTCTGAATCCGGCTGTCCTGCAGGAGAAAGAACACAGCCTTGGAAACCGTTGGCAGTTCTACTGTGCCCTATAAGGAGGTTGTGAGTTGGATTCGACTAGAAGGCAGTGGGTAGTGGGGGTATGTTCTAAAATTTTATAACTTAATAGAATTGTATTTAAAAAAAGCAAAGTGAGAATTTTATGACTTTTTACTTTTTTCTTAGTTTTTCTACTCTGCCCTATAAGGAGGTTGTGAGTCAGATTCGACTAAAAGGTAGTGGGGGTATGTTCTAGAATTTTATAGTTTAATAGAATTGTATTAAAAAAAGCAAAGTGAGGATTTTATGACTTTTTACTTTTTTCTTAGTTTTTTGTTTTATCAGATGTACAATTAAGAAAACACAGGTAAGCAAAAGAAAGAATTAAAGTCATCTGAAATTCCTCTACTTAGAGATAACCAGTGGAATATTTTGAAATAAAGTCTGACTTTTTCTTAATGCATAGTATTTGTGAAAACATTGTGATCTTTGGGTACCATTGGGTCACCTTTTTGCATGATAGATCTTGTTCCTTTTCAGTAGTTCAGTAGTTCCTTTTTTTAACATTTAGTAACAACTAGATAGAGACTAATGGCTAGAGACTGTTCTTTTGTACTAGGTCTCCCATAAGTCAAGTAGGAGGCCCACTGTGTGAACTTTGTGCTCTCTTTTAGCATCTTGGAATTTTGGGTTTGTTTTGGCTTTTAGCCAAGGTGCATAGGTGCAATGGAGTTGTCAGTCGCCATCAAGTCGATTCTGACTCATGGTGACCCTATCTGTGAAGAGTAGAACTACCTTATAAGGGTTTTCAAGGCTGTAACTTTTCAGAAGCAGATAACCAGGCCTTTCTTTTGAGGCACTTCCTGCCAAGTGGGCTCAAAATACCAGCCTTTAGATGAGTAATGGAACGTGTAACTGCACAGTCCAATGACTGCTGAGAGAACTGTACAGAAGAAAGGTTTTAATACTGAGTCCTGTGCAAGGGCAGGAAATTTGCTATAGCATACCAAAATTTTTAGAGAAGGTGAAGAAAATCACTGAATATTTTCCCAGTACTTCATTCCTTTTTTACTAGTCTCATTTTGTTCTTTTCTCTTTCTCTGTCTCTCTCCAGGAATGAAACATGGCAGAGGACTCTCAGAGAAACTTTCGTTCAGTATATTATGAGAAAGTGGGGTTTCGTGGAGTTGAAGAAAAGAAATCACTAGAAATTCTCCTGAAAGATGATTGTCTGGGTGAGTTTTGCCAGTTAAAATAAGCTTATTACTAGTTACCCCCAAGCCAGCCAAGTGCTTTCCAGATGTTTGAAGTAAATGTTATCTTAAAAGACATCCAGGGGGATTTGTCACATTGCTGTGTTTTTCAGTAATAGAATGACAGCAGACTGGTCTATTTTGAGAGACTTTACAGATTTTTCAAATGTGTACTCCACTGAGGGAGAAGATTTTGAAAGCCCTCTTAAGAAAGCAATCATTTTTTTCTTTTATTAGGATCCAGGTGCATTCCTCAGTTTCCAGATGTCTCACCATAGTGTTGGGTAGATTTTGCACCAGCACTGTCTATGACTCGTTACTGAAAGACTAAGACTGCATTGTATGTCAGTGTTTTAGTTTCTTTAATGGTAGCAAGGATAAACTGAACTTAGTTAAAAATAATACCTAATATGCACAGAGTGATTTTAAAATTTCAAAAGGAAATCTTAGAGTCCAAAAGATTTGATCTTTTCTGCGTGGTTTGTGCTTTCAGTGTGTCTGGGATTATTCTCATTTGACAAGTAGGAATTTGAGGTCCAGAGGTCTAGAGTGTTGCGTTTTGGAAAATGTAGGCATTTGAGTCCTGACTGTGACACTTATTAGCCATGTTAACTGGGTCAAGTCACTTTAAATACATTGAGTTTCAGTTTCTTGGTCTTTAAAATGATAACAGCCCAACAAGTTTGCGATGTGGATTAAGTGAAAGAGATTGCACAAATAGTAGCTACTGGTACTGTTAAGGGGAATGCAGTAATATATGCAGATACATCTTCTATGCTATAAAATGCTAATTAAAAAAATTGTACAAATAACAAAACATTTGCCAATTCAACACTTTTTTCATGTATAATTCAGTGACATTGATTATATTCTTCATATTATGTAGCCATTCTCAATATCGTTACCAAATCGTTTCACCACGATTCGCATTTACTGTGTGCCCCCTAAACACTAACTCTGCCTTTTTTCTTCTCATCTGGGGTAACCACTGATAAACTTTGGTTTCTGTCTGCCTAATTCATGAAGTGAGGTCATACAGTATTTGTCCTGTTGTAACTGAGTTAAATTTCACTACAGATAATGTTTTTCAATGTTGTTCTGTGTTGTGGCTCATAATTATTTTTGAATAACTAGTTAGTGGATGACTTGGGTACAGATCAGACCTGTGTTACTTTTCCTACATTTAACTTGATATGGTAGACTTTACTTGAAGAAATGTCATAGAATACTTTCTGTTGTAAAAAATAAATAAACTTTTACGTGTTGTAATCAGTATGAAAAACTGATTCCGTTGTTTTTCTCTTCCTTTAGATATTGAGAAACTTTGTACTTTTAGTCAGAGGTTCCCTCTCCCATCCATGTACCGTGCATTGGTATGGAAGGTGCTTCTAGGTATGTAATCTAAGAGTTGAGAGATCTATCTTTAAAATATTGAATGGTGTGACTGGTTTCATCTCTTTGCAAGCAAGGAAGAAAGAATAAAACTAAAGATACATAGGAAAGATTACTCCGGAGGAGTAGTTGATTATGTCTGTCGCAGCTTCTGCCAGACTGAGTCTGTCTAGTACAACTAGAGAGTGCCCAGCTACCACCACTGATTGCTCTGGAAAGGATCACAAGCTCAGTACTGAAGTCATTCTTGTGGTTCATACTTCGTCCAAAGATTGGACAGGCTCATAAAATGGAACTAAAGGGGCTTGCTAGCCCAAGGGCAAAGACTAGAAGACAGAAGGACAGGAAAGTTGGTAATAGGGAACCCAAGGTTAAGAAGGGAGAGTTTTATTTGTCATGGAGTTGTAACCAGGGTCATAAAACAGTATGTACACTAACTGTTTAATAAGAAATTAGTCTGTTCTGTAAACCTTTATCTAAAGTGCCATAAAAAAAATAATAATGGTGGGATTGTCTGTCATCATATCAGTCAGCAAAAGGATTGGTTTTGGCCCTTTACTGAATATTGGACCTTCCTGAGGAGACTCAATTACTGCTGTTTGAGAAGCTGACTTCAGCAGCAATACGTTAAATATCACTCAGGAGTGTCAGTTCATTAATCACATAAGAAAGTAAAATGTGTTCCCCAGACAAGATGTGGAAAGAGCAGTTAGATTGGACACGAGGAGAACTGATTGAGAGAGGAGAACTTGGCTGTAAGCTGAGCAGCCTTGGGGAAGATCCCTCAGGACCTCAGTTGTTAACATCTGTACAGTGAGGATATCAGACTAAATTCCTCCTAGGTTTTAGCTCTGAATTTGTTGGGCATTGTGGTTCCCAGCCACTAATTTCCTAATGAGTAGTGCCAGAGTCTCAGGATGATGGAAAGAGTTAATGTGCTTGGCTGCTAACCCAGAAGTTGGCAGTTAGATTTGTCCACAGGTGTCTTTGGATAATGGCGTGGTGGTCTGCTTCCAAAAATCAACCATTGAAAACCCTAAGGAGCACAGTCCCTGCTCTGACACACATGAAGTTGCATCATAGCAATACAGAAGTCTCCACTGACAGATGGGTGGTGGCTGTGCATGAGGTGCATTGGCTGGGAACACAACCTAGGTCTCCCACATAGAATACGAGAATTCTACCACTGAGCTATCAAGGAACTCATATTTAAATGAGCTAATGAACACAGAATTTCATAGAAATGTAAGAGAAAATAACTTTCAATTGAAAATTGGGAATTTATGTTGCCCTGAAGATGGGATATGTTGTGAACAAGTTGTAATAGTTTGTTCAGTAGAAGGATTGATGTGGTGGTGGTGGTTCTGAAATGCAGTTGCCATGTGCAAAAACTGGAGAGCCATAATTGAATTAAGTCATTTTTATAATGTGATTATCTTGAATATATTTGGCACCTTTATTCAAGGGCTTTTGTGAGGCCATTTCATTTCTCTTCAATATAGTGATTCAATTGATATTCACATGTTGAATCTTAAAAATGTAAGATTGTTTTATAGTGAGAATTTCCCAACAGAGAATGTATATGGAGATTAAACACTTGTAAAAGTTCTAGTCTAATTGCAATGGGTTCCATCTCACAAGAGTCTTTATCTGTTAGAGGCGAAATTTGATTGGTGCATTAGTGATTTACTCCTTTACTTTTCTGGTTTTCATGAAGGGATCCTGCCTCCACACCATGAGTCCCATGCCCAGGTGATGATGTATCGCAAGGAGCAATACTCTGATGTCCTTCATGCCCTGCAAGTCATTCGCTTCATCAGTGATGCCACCCCTCAGGTTGAAGTCTATCTCCACATGTATCAGTTGGAGTCCGGAAAGTTGCCTCGAAGTCCCTCTTTTCCGCTGGTTAGTAGTTGCATTTACTGACACTTAGCCAACCTCTTAATTCCCTCATCCTGCCAGTCTTGGATCATTTCGTGTTTTAGCTTACAGACTTTCAGTGAATTCCTGTTGCCTGTGGAATAAAGACAGGACAGCTTTTCATGGCATTCATGGCCCTGCACATTCTGACTCAACTTGCCTTTTTGTTTTTATATACATTTTATTTTTAAATAACAGTTTTACTGAGTTTTCGGTTTAAGTGTACTCAGCAAAGTTACATTGCTATCACAGCGTGTCAGCCTTCTCTTTAATTGTGTTCTATTTGTTCAGTTTCTAGTGCTGTAGTTCCCCTGCTCCCTTTTTTTCTCATCTTTTTTGACTTTTGGGACTCATACAGATGGTTTTAAAAATGGAGCACCAGTCTTAACAGATAATACCATTTATTTTGTGTATCATTCTGCTGTTTCTCTAAAAGGGGCTTCTAGGGACTGGGCTCAGTTCTAGGATTAAAAAGTGTCTCAGGGTGACAGACTCAGAATCCTCTCTTCTCTGTTGTTTAGTTTGTGTCAGTTTTTTTTTTTTTTTTTTTAAGAATTTGAATTCTTGAATCCTAGGCAGGACCATCTGTTGTAACATTGGTTATAACAGTCAGTGTTGGTAGCCAGTCATCATCTAGTTCTTGTGGTCTCAGGACAGAAGTTTGTGGCTTGTGTAGACTTGTTTCTTTCTGAGCTTTTGGTTACCTTCCTTTGTTTTGCTCCTGGTGAATAGAGACTCATAGTTAAAATCTTAAATGGCTGCTTGCAAGCTTACAAGAACTCAGATAATACTTCACTGGGATGCAGATGGTGCTTTTTGTGCCAGTTGAGTGAGTGGTCCCATCAGACTGTGGTCCTAAGCTTTCAAAGAAGACCAACCTTGGAAGGTGTTTGTTTATGTCTGAGGAAAACACATACTTGTGTTTTCAATGAATGCAAGTGCCTGTACCCACATGTTTGTATTTATATGTACCTGTAGAAACTTGTATCAGTTCACACCTGTGGACACAGCTGTACCATTCTGTATACCAATATGCCTGTACCTGTCTGTGAGCTCACACACTTGCTTTTACTTTGGTTGTGCTGCGCTGACTATACCTGCATTTTGTTCCGCTTTTGCCATCACCTCAAACAGTAAGTGTCTATAACCTAAAGTGAATTCCCCCACACCCCTCCTCTCCTTGGTAACCACTAATGAACATTAATCTCACTCTCTCCTTAACTTATAAAAGAAGAATCATACAATATTTGTTCTTACACTACTGACTTATTCCACATATGCTTGAGTTATTTCATTTAGTATTATGGCCTTAAGTCCGTCAGTGTTACAATATGGTTCGCAGGCTCATTATTACTTACACTGCATAGTATTCTGTTATTTGTATGTGGCACAATTGGCTTATCCATTTATGCATTGATGGGCACTTGGTTATTTCCATTCATTTGTCATTGTGAATAAAGGGGCCTTGTACATAGGTGGGAAACCCTGGTGGCATGATGGGTTAAGTGCCACCTCTGCTAACCAAAAAGTCAGCAGTTTAAATATGCCACACGCTTCTTGGAAACTCTAGGGGGCAGTCCTACCCTGATCTCTGGGGTCGCCATGAGTTGGACCCAACTCGACAGCAATGGGTTTGGGGACATATGTGTGCAAGTATCCATTCATGCTATTTTTAGGTGTCTCAGGTGGAGCTGTACAATGCTATGGTTAATTTCTCAGCTACTAAACAAAAAATCAGTGGTTGAAACCCAGCAGTCTCTCAGTAGGAGAAAGATGTGGCAGTCTCCTTCTCTGAAGATTTCAGGCTTGGACTAGAGAGTTCCTGGAAGACATGGCCCCTGGACTTTCTGTTAACCCAGAACGGAAACCACTCCCAAAGCCAGCCCTTCAGACAAGGATTGAGCTAGACTATAAGAATGTCCTTCTTGGCTTAAGTAGATACAAGGGCTAACTTGGGTAGCTCCTGTCCAGTGGTGAGATGAAAGGGCAGAGGGGGACAGTAGTTGGTTGAATGGGTGCAGGAAATAGAGGGTGGAAAGAAAGAGTGTGCTATCACAGGGTAGAGAGAGTAGGTAAAGTTACATAACAATGTGTGTGTAAATTTGTATATGACAGATTGCTATGGATTATAAACTTTCACTTAAAGTGCAATTTTTTTTTTTGAAAATGGAAGTAAGACCTTCAAAAAAACATTTCAGACTTGGAAACCCGATGGAGCAGTTCTACCCTGTATCCTGTAGAGTTGCTGAAGTTAGAAGAAACTGGATGGCATTGAGTGAATTTTCTGCTTTGGAGTATATTCCTAGGAGTTGGTTTGCATGATGATGAGATACTTCTGTTTTTCTGAGAAAGCATGACTGTTCTCCGTAGTGGTTGTAACTTTTTATGGTCCCACCAGCAATGTTGAAGAGTTCTAATCTACACACATCTTCAGCACTATTTGTTATTCTATGTTTTTTTAGTTAGAGCCATTTTCTCAGGGATTAGATGGTATTTCCTTGTAGTTTAGTTTTGCATCTCTGCAATGGCTGCTGATCATGAACATATGTTTGTTGACTACTTCCATCTCTCCTTTGTTATGGGCTCTGTTCTGTCCTTTGCCCATTTTGTGATTGGGTTGTTGGTACTTGCCGTGGATTGAATTGTTTTCCTCCAAAAAATGTATATGTTGATTTGACTTGAGGAGTTCCAGTATGGTGCCCTTTCTCCATGTGTTGTGAATCCTGCCTCTGTGATATTGATGATGGAGAATGGTTTGCAGTTGTGTTAGTGCGGCAGGACTCAAGCTTGTGGAATATAAGAGAGAGAAGTGAGCTGAGGAAGTTGGGAACCTCATATCACCGAGAGAGGAGCAGCGAGAGCAGAGCACGTCCTTTGGACCCAAGGTTCCTGTGCCGAGATGTTCTCACTGGATGTGGACTTAGCCTGCTGGACTGTGATGGTTTTTCATATTGCATGGACTTGTAACTTGTTAATGGATTTGTGGCCTACCAGACTGTGACAATAAAAGCTTCTCCTTATGAAACCTTCCACTCGTGGTATTTTCTGTTAGAACAGTACCCAGTGACTAAGACAGTCCCTATTATTGGATTATTACAGTTTTCCATAGGTTTTAAGTGATTAGGCCCTTACCAGGTAAGTAGTTTCCAGATTTTTTTCCCAGTCCCTTGGCTGTCTGTCTATTCTAAGAAAGTCTTTGGATGAGTGTAAGTTTTTAATTTTTATGAGATCCCATTTATGTATTTTATCTTCTATTCATGTGTTTGTTGTTATCTTTGTTATCCTATTTTTTACAAGAGATTAGATCCCATAGTTTTCTCCCAGAAACTTCATGCTTTTAGGTTTAGCATTTAGGACTTTGATCCATTTTGAGCTATGTTTGTGTGTTGTGCAGTATGGGTCCTGTAGCCTTTTTCTGCAGGTAGATACCCAGTTTTGCATGCATGCTTTACTAAAGGGTTGTTTCTGTCCCCCAGACTCTTGATTCCGTGTTGAAAAATAGCTGTCCACAGATAGTGGGGTTTAATTCTGAGTTTTCAGTTCTATTCCACTGGTCTGTGTGACTGTCTTTGAACCAATACCAGGCTGTTTTGATTATAGTGGGTGTATAGTGTTTCAGTATCTGGTAGTGTGAGAACTCCAGCTTTGTTCTTAGTTCTTTTTCTTCAGTATTACTTTGGCTGTTTCTTTTCTGTATGAAGCTGATCGTTATGTTTTCCATTTCACTTAAGAATGTTGAGATTGGAATCAGGATTACTTATTTTCACTATACTGATTCTGCCGTGAGTATGGGATGTGTTTTCATTTTTGTATACTCTTTTAGTCTCTTGTAGTGATGTTTTATAATTTTCATTGTATAGGTTTATTATGTCCCTAGTTAGGTTAATTCCTAGGCATTTTATCAGTTTGAGAGCTACTGTAAATGGTATTGCTTTCGTAATTTCTTTTTGTAGAGTAGCCTTTGTTAGTGTAGAGGAACCCCACTGATTTTTATGTGTAATTTTGTACTCTTCAGTGTGGCTAAATTTTTCTTTTAATTTTAGAAGTTTTCTTCAGAATTTTCTGTATATAGGATCATGTTATCTGTACATAAGGATAGTGTTACTTCTTCCTTTCTGATTTGAATACCTTTTGTTTCTCTTTCTTTTTTTATTTCTCTGGCTGGGGTTTCCAGTATGGTGTTGAGTAAGAAAGGTGATAGTAGGCAGCCTTGTCTCATTCCCATTCTCAAAGGGAGGCTTTCAGCTCTTGCTCTGTTGAGTATAATGTTGGCTGTTTGTTTTGCATATATGCCTTTAATTATGTTGAGAAATTTCTTTTCTGTTCCAATTTTACTGAGAGTTTTATTTTTTATTTTTTTTATTATGACTGAGTGAAAATGTACGTTCCCATATAAATTTACATGCCCACCTATATGCAGCTTCCACTGCTCTCCCTGCCCGGTGACAGCACACCATTCGTCTCTGCTACATACATGTCTCATCCTCCCAACAGTCTCCTTTCCCCTTGTCTCCACCCACTCCCCTTACTCCAGTCAGAGGTCAGCAGGATGATAGCCTATAGATGCATAGAACCATAAAATGCGTCCAATATATGGTCACTCTGCGTGGCCAAGTGCAATCCATTCATGTCCGAAGAGTGGACCTTCATTACGATTTATGGGCGAGAGCAGCATCAGGGCCAGAGGCCATGCTCCCAGGGGAACCTTGAAGCTGCTGGACCATCAGTTGCAGTCTTTAGTGGAGATCTCAGGGTGCGCCCCTTTTTATTGTTGTGTTGCCAGTGAAACTCAACTTAGTGAGCTCCATCGTGGCTATCACTGGTGGTGGCCAGGCACCATCTGGTTCTTCTGGTCCCAAGTCTATGTATGAACCCACTCATGTGGGTCTCTCTGTCTTCTGGGTTGTCTTCACCCCATGTTATTTTGGTCCTCGGTGAGCATCCGTTCCTGCTGACTTGGGGCCATTTTCTCTGCCCTCAGATAGCAGCTTGGCAGCTTTTAAGACCCCACACGCCGCTCACCAACGTGGGATGCAGAGAGCCCTAACTGAGAGTTTTTTAATCAGGAAAGGATGTTGAATCTTATTCAATGCCTTTTGTATACAAATTGATATGGTCAAATGGTTCTTTTACTTTGTTTTATTCATGTAGCAGATTACAAGATTTTCTAATCTTGAACTGTGCTTGAATCCTGGTATGAATCCCACTTGATCATGGTGTGTGATTTTTTTTTTTTTAATATGCTATGGAAGTCTGCTGAATGGAATTTTGTTGAAGATTTCTGCATCTGTGTTTGTAAGGGATCTCAACCCACTGCCATTGAGTTGATTCCAACGTGTAGCAACCCTATAGGACAGAGTAGAACTGCTCCGTAGAGGTTCCAAGGAGCACTTGGTAGATTCCAAGTGCTGATCTTTTGATTATCGGCAGTAGCTGTTAACCATTATGCCACTAGGGTTTCCTCATAGGGAATGTTGTCTGTAATTTTCTTTTTTTGTGATGTCTTGGCTGGCTGGCTTGCTTGGTTGAGGCATCAGGATTATGCTGGCTTACTAGAAAGAGTTTGATAGAGCTCCTTTCTCTTACATGTTTTTGAAGAGTTGATTAGGATTGGTGTCAACTCTTCATTGAATGGGAGGTTTCTCCAGTGCAACCATCTGGTCTTGGACTTTTTTTGGCAGTTTTTTCATGATGTCTTCAGTCTTTTCTTTTGTAGTGAGTCTGTTTAAATTTTCTACCTCTGTTTATGTTAGTTTTGGTAGGTCATTTGTTTCTAGGAATTTATCCCTTTCATGTAGATTTTCAAATTTGTTGGAGTACGGTTTTTCATAATTAGTTATGATCGTCTTTATCTCTACTGGATCAGTTGTAACGTCACCAGTTAATTAATTTTAATTTTTAAAAATTTCTGCTTTTTTTTCTTTTGTCAGCCTAGCCAGTGTAGAGGAACCCTGCTGATTTTTCTGTTTTATTGATCCCTTTTAGAGAACCAATTTTGGGTTTTGTTGCTTGTTTTTCTATTTCATTTATTTCTGCCCTGATCTGTATTATTTCCTTTTGTCCAGTAGTTATTGGCTGCTTTTGCTTCCCTTTCTGTTTGTTCAAGTTGTTGATTTGAGTTCATGATTTTGGATCCCCTTTTTCTAACATAGGCATTTATTGCTAGGAATTTATTTTTATTAATTATTATTGTGGTTAAATGAAAATATACAATCCAAATTAATTTTGCATGTCCGCGTGTCTACAGCCCTTCTGCTCTCCTTGCCTCATGACAGCACACTCCTTTTTATTTTATACTTGTCATATTCCCTTAATGAGCTTCTGCCACCTCCTCTCCACCCTCTTCTCACCCATCTAGAAAGAGACTAGTAGGACAGTCTCTTGTAAATGCATAGAACCATAAAGTACACCCACTTTACGGTCACGTTGAGTCCCTGAGTCTAGTCTGTTTTTGTCCGGAGAGTTGACCTCAGTAGTGTGTTCTAGACAGGAACAACAGCAGGTCTAGAGGCCATGCTCCCAGGGGATCCCCAGGGCCACTGGACCATCAGTTGTAGTCTTTTAGTAGAGTTCTTGAGCTGCACTCCTTATTTTCTTATGATGCCACAAGGACTCAACATTGTGTGAGTCATCATGGCTGCCTTTGGTGGTGGCTGGGCACTGTCTGGTTCTTCTGGTCACATGTTGATACAGTCTCCCGTTATATGGGTCCTTCTGTCTCCTGGGCTCATTTTTCTTTGTATCTGTGGTGTTCTCAGGCCTCATATGTTAGCCGAGTTGGGACCACTTGGTGTACCTCAGATGGCAGCTTGCTGGCTTTTAAGACCCCAGCTGCCGTTCACCAGTATGGGGTGCAGAAGACTCCCTTAACAAATAGGTTAATTGTGTCAGTTGACCTTGATGTCCACCAAGAGCATGGTCCCCAGAACCCCCCCTTCTATTCTGTCCTTGCTGTGTTGGGTTGAGGTTAGAAGAGCTTTCAGTTTATGGCGAAGTCCAGTTAAATTGATTTACTTTCTACTGTGTGCTGTTACTGCTTTCACGTAACCAAATTTCTGTGAACTATCTAATCTATGATCAACTGTCGCCTTCCTCCCCTGCCCTTGTTGCCATTAAAAAGTCTTTTATTCTGTACGTAAGTCTGTTATTAAGTTGTTATAGCAGGGGTCTCATACAGTATTTGTCCTTTGGCTACTGAGTGACTTCACTCAGCATGATGTCTTCCAGTTGAAACCAGTTTATGAGGTGCTTCCTAAAGTCATCATCATTTTTTTTTTTTAATTATGACTGAGTGAAAATATATATTCCCATATAAATTTACATGCCCACCTATATGCAGCTTCCACTGCTCTCCCTGCCTGGTGACAGCACACTGTTCCTCTCTGCTCCATATATGTCTCATCCTCCCAACAGTCTTCTTTCCCCTCATCTCCATCCACTCTCCGTCCTCCAGCCAGAGGTCAGCAGGATTGGCAATGCAGAATGACCATATATTGGATGCACTTTGTGGTTCTATGAGTCATTTTTTTTTTTTTTTAATCATTGCATAGTATTCTGTTGAGTATCTGTACCGTAGTTTGTTTATCCATTCATCTGTTGGTGGGCATCTAGGTTGATTCCATCCTTTTGCTGTTGTGGACTGTGCTGCAATAAATGTTCATGTGCATGTGTCTGTTCATGTGACAGCCTTTGTTTCTGTAGGATAAATTCCAAGAAGTGAGATCAAATGGTATATCTATTGCCTACTTTTTAAGGAAGTGCCAGATTGCTGTCCAAAACGGTTGTACCATTTTGCAGTGCCACCAGCAGTGTAGGATAGTTCCAGTTTCTCCACAGCCTTTCCAGCATTTGTTGTTTTGTGTTTTTTGGATCATGGCCAACCTTGTTGGAGTAAGATGGTATTTTATTGTAGTTTTGATTTGGATTTCTCTGATAGCTAATGATCATGAGCATTTCCTCATGAGTCTTTTGGCTGCCTGGATTTCCTCTCTAGTGAAGTGTCTGTTCATCTCCTGTGCCCAATGCTTAATTGGGTTACTTATCCTTTTCTTGTTGATATTTTGTAGTAGTACCTTGCAGATTATGGAAATCACACATTGATCCGACATATAGTTGCCAAATATTTTTTTCTCATTCTGTAAGTGATCTTTTAAACTTTATGATGAAGTCTTTGGACGAGCAAAAGTGTTTGATTCTTAGTAGTTCCCATTTATCTGTTTTCTGTTGATCATGCTTTGTCAGATTTTGAAGTCTGTCTAAGCTGTGTATTAGAATTTTCGTCATTGACCCTATTTTGTCTTGCATGATCTGTATTGTTTTAGGTTTGATATTTAGGTCTTTGATCCATTTTGAGTTAGTTTTTGTGTAAAGTGTGTGATATGGGTCTTGTTTCAGTTTTTTGCAGATGCATATCCAGTTTTGCCAATCCCGTTTGTTAGACTATTTTTAGTAGGGCCTTTGTCGAATAGCAGCTGTTCATAGGAGGATGGTGGCATCTCTCAGGTCTGAACTCTGTTGCATTGGTTTGTATGTCTGTTTTTGCACCAGTGCCAGGCTGTTTTGACTACTGTGGCAGTGTAATAGGTTCTAAGGTAGTGGGAGCCTCCCACTGTATTCCTCTTTTTCAGGAGTGCTTTGCTTATCTTAAGTTTCTTCTCTTTCTGAACAAAGTTGGTGGTTTGTTTTTCAATCTCGTTAAGAAATGACACTGGAATTTGTATTTAGATTGCATTGTACATTTAGATCACTTCAGGTAAAATAGACATTTTCACGATGTTAAGTCCTATCCATGAGCAGGGTAGGTTTCTCCATTTATGTATGTCCCTCTTGGTTTCTTGCAGCAAGGTCTTGTAGTTCTCTCTCTATAGGTCTCCTATTTTTCTAGCTAGATTTATTCCTAGGTATTTTACCTTCTTGGGGGCTATAGTAAATGGTATTGCTTTGCTGATTTCTTCTTTGATCGTCCCTTTGTTGATGTAAAGGAATCCTGCTGATTTACTTCTGTTTATCTTATATCCTGATACTTTGCTGAACTCCTCTATTAGTTCTGGTAGTTTATGTCATGGATTCTTTAGGATTCTGTGTATATATAATCATATCATCTGCAAATAGGAAGATTTTTACTTCTTTGCTGATGAAGATGCCGTTTATTTTTTTGTCTTGTCTATTTACTCTGGCTAGAACCTCTAGTACAATGATGAATGGAAATGGTCGGTATCCTTGTCTAGTTCCTTTCTTAAGGGGAATTCTTTCAGTCTCTCTCCAGGATGCTATGGGCTGTTGACTTTGCATAGATGCCACTTACTATGTTGAAGAATTTCCCATCTATTCTTACTTTGCTGAGAGTTTTTAGCATGAGTGGATGTTGGACTTTGTCAAATGCCTTTTCTGCATCAGTTGACAAAATCAAGTAATTCTTATCCTTTGTGCTATTTATGTGGTTGGTCACGAATTGTTTTTTTGATGTTGAATGAGCCGTGTACCCTTGGTATGAATCCAACTTAAGTCATGATGAATTTTTTTTTGATATGTTGTTGGATTCCTTTGGCTAGGATTTTGTTGAAGATTTTTGTATATAGGTTTATGAGTGATACTGGTCTGTGATTTCCTTTTTTGTTGGATCTTTCCCTGGCTTTGACATCAGGATTATACTGGCTTCATAGAATGAATTTGGAAGTAGTGCATCCCTTTCTATGGTGTGAAATAGCCTCTTTAGTATTGGAGCTAACTCTTCTCTGAAAGTGTGCTAGAATTCTCTGGTGAAACCATCTGGGCCAAGCCTTTTTTTTTGGTTGGTAGTTTTTTGATGACTTTTTCAATCTCTTCTTTTGCGATGGGTTTATTAAGTTGTTCTACTTCTCTTTGTGATAATTTTGGTAGGTGGTATGAATCCAGAAATTTGTCTATTTCCTCTAGGCTTTCAGATCTGTTACAGTACAGTCTTTCATATTATTCTATTATGATACTTTTGATTTGAGTTGGGTCTGTTGTGACATCTCCCATGTCATTTCTTATTTGGGTTATTTGTTTCCTCTCCTGTTTTTCTTTTGTAAGATTGCCAACGGCTTATTAATTTTGTTGATCTTTTTCAAAGAACCAGCTTTTGATTTTGTTCATTTTTTCAGTTGTTCTTCTGTTCTGTAATTCATTTAGTTCTGCTGTGATCTTTATTAAATCTGTTTTCATCTGATCCCTGAGGGGTTCCTCTGTTGTTCTCCACTTTTTGTAGTTGCAGAGTTAATTCTTTAGTTTGGGCCCTTTCTTCATTCTGGATGTGTGCATTTATAGAGATAAATTGACTGCTGAGCACCGCTTTTGCTGTATGCCATTGGTTCTGGTAGGATGTGTTTTCATTCTCATTTGATTTCACAGATTTCTTTATTTCATCCTTGATTTCTTCTGTAACCCATGGATTTTTGAGCAAGGTGTTGTTCACTTTTCATGAGTTTGAATTTGTACCTACAGTTTTCCTGCTATTGATTTCAACTTTTTTATGACTTTATGGTCCAAAAAGATGCTTTGCAATAATTTGATGGTTTAGATTTTGTTGAGACTTGCTTTATGTCCTAACATGTGGTCTATTCTGGAAAATGTTCCATGTGCCTTGGAGAAGAAAGCGTACTTCTCTGTTGATGGGTGAAAAGTTATGTATATGTCAATAAGGTCTAGTTGGTTGATTGTTGCAGGGAGATCTTTTATATCTTTATTGACCTTTTTTCTAGATGATCTGTCCGTTACTGACAGTGGAGTGTTGCAGTCTCCAGCTGTTATTGTGGAATGCTGTATCTCATTTTTCAGTGTTACCAGTGTTAGTTCAGTGTGTTTAGATGCTTCGTATACTGGGTGCATAAATATTTAATATTGTCATGTGTTATGTCCTGCTTATGTATTGAGCCTCTCATCATTAAATAGTGACCATCCTTGTCTGCGATGGTGGATCCTACATTAAAGTCTATTTTATCTGAGATTAGTATGACCACTCCTGTTCTTTGTATGTTGTTGGACTGGTATGTATTTTTCTGTCCTTTGATTTTCAGTTTGTTCTTATCTTGTCTTTCTTGTAAGCAACACATAGACAGGTTGTGTCTTTTGATCCGGGATGTCACTCTTTATTGGAGTGTTCAGTCCATTTACATTCAGTGTGATTATTGATAGGTTTGTGTTTAGTGCTGTTTTTTGATGTATTTATTTTTGTGTTGATGTTTTCTGTGTTGCTCTTAATATTCTATTGTGGGTCTTTCTTCTTTATGGGTTGACTTATCATATGTTTTAGTGTTGGTTTTGTGTTTGTTGAGACTCCTGTATTATGCTTCTTGTTTTGATATGTTGTACTGTTGTTTTGCTTTGTGGCTACCCCTAAGATTCCCCTTACTAGTTTGAATTTAAATCAGACTTTAACTTCTGAATATCTTTCTAATTTCCTCTCCATCTGAAAGGGTTCTACCTACTGTAATATATCCTTCTTTTTAGTGTGATGATGTCATAATTTTCATGTTACGATCACTGGTTCCCTTCTTTTAGTAATGTAGTTTTGAATGAGTTCATTGACTTCCTTAAGTGAATAGGATTCTGGATGCCGTGTCCTACGTTGCCTCCTTAACTATAGACTTACTGTTTTGTTTTTCTAAGCAAAGAGTTTCTTTCCGTATTTCTTGTAGTTGTGGTTTGGTTTTTACAGACTCTCTAAGCTTCTGTTTATCTGCAAATGTCTTAGTTTCTACAAAATCTCTAAGCTTCTGTTTATCTTCAAATGTCTTAATTTCACCACCATATTTGAGAGACAATCTTATAGGATTCTTGGTTGAAAGTTTTTCTCCTTCAGGGCTTTTGATGTGTCATCCTGCTGCCTCATTGCCTACATCATTTCTGCCAGGAAGTCAAATTAAAGCCTACAGGGCTTCCCTCTGAATGTTAACTTTGCTTTGAGCCTCGTGGCTTTTAAAAGCTTCTGTTTACATTTCATTTTATTAAGTTCCATTATAATATGTCTTGTCTTTCTTTTGGGGTCTAGTTTTTGTGGTGTTCGATACACATCTTGGATACCTATGTTCTCATAATTTCAGGGACGTTTTCTGTCAGCAACTGTACAGCAGTGCTGTGTGTATTTTCGTCTATCCTGCCTTGTTTGGGAACTCCAATTATTTGTAGATTCTTCCTCTTAATAGAGTCCCACATGCTTCTTAATGCTTTTTCATTTTTCTTATTTTGTTTCTCTAATTTCTCTCCATAAACTCTGGTGTCAGTTGCTTTGTCTGCAAGGTTGCTAAGTCTGACTTCCATCTCCTCTGTTCTGCACTTTTGGCTTTGGATTGAATCGTCTAATTCTGTACTTTTGTTATTGACGTGCTGTATTTCAGATTGTTGATGTTCTGTCAGTTCAGATAGCTTACTTAAGTTTTCATTTTGTTCTGCTGAATTTTGTTTAATTTTGAGGAGGGCCTTATACATAATTCTTTTGTACTCGACCTCTGATAGTTTCAGAAAGGCTTCTTCACCTGGGAAGTTTTTTGATTCTTTATTTTTGGAGTTTTCTGGAGCTGTGGTGAACTGCTTCTTTAAATAGTTAGCTATGGTCTCTTGTCTGTGTGCCATCTAGAAGCTGTTTGATTTCTCTGGTGTTAACCTCAACAGGAGGTGAGGCTCTGTTCTAAGAGGGGAGTTGGTCACCAGCTGTCTCTGTGTACTCTAGTGCCTGGCCTGAGGTGGACTCACTGAGGTGGCAGTCTCTGCCTGTTGGCTGACAAAGATGGCACTCTACTTAGGGAGTCACTGAGGGGCTGTCAACCGAACCTGTAATGTTGGTCAGTGAAGGGTGGATGAGGGGCTTCTGGGTACTTCTCAGCTGTCAGATCTCCAGGTCCTATTTAAAAGAGTACTTTACTTCTAAGTAGGTAGCTGTCCAACTGCTGCTGGAATCAGTCAGGCCCTTGGATGTGGCAGCCGACAGTGGAAGTACTGTCTAGGCTGTCACCAGATGCTATGACATGGTGCAAAGTAGGGAGAGGTTATGGCCTTCCACGTGTCCTCTGCCAGGCCCCACCCATGAATCTAGACATGAATTGTCTCCAGCTCTGCTCTTTTACTGGAGAAGCATTTGCCAGACAGCCTGCTGCTCTTCTTGAGAATTAGCCATAGCTAAGGCCCTTGACTGAGTGACTCCGCCTCCCAGCTGACCACGGTGGCATCCTGGCTGAGCTGCTCTTCCTGTTGTAAAACAGCAGTCTATGGTGCAGCTCAGAAAAGAGGGCAGAGGAGCAGTGGTGGTCTCAGTTAGCAGCTTAGCTCTCAATATGTGGCTGTCCTGTGGACTGTCTCTTTGCTGCACTATACACTGTTTATTCAAGTGCTGCAGTTTGATGTTTTTGTCGGCTCATGCCCAGTTTCTGCCTCCTGGATGACAAAGATGGCGTCAGTACCTGCAGTCTTCCGATATGGTGGCTTAGTAGGAGTGTGGGTCAGTGGCTGCTGGCTTGTCTTTGAGAGGGATAGTTTAATCTGTTCCTAGTGCCTAGTCAAATCTGACAGTACTGTGCCAAGTCCTAGGGCTCCCTGGATGTCCACTCTTCCATTCAGTTACCGTTCCAGGCCTTAGTTCTCTGAGGGAATTGGAAAGACATGTGTCTAGTCCATTGTCTTGGCCACACCTCACCTATTGCTAAGAATTTCTTGCTGAACCATACTTTTTCTCTTCCCAAAGGTTTTAATATACTGTGTTTTCATTTTCATTTTACTCTAGGATTATTTTTTTATTTGACTTTTGATTCCCTCAGTGACCCAGTAGTTTTTTTTTTTAGGAATATGTTATTTAGTTTGCTTTTATTTTCTGTTGTTGGTTTCTAGCTTCATACCGTTAATGGTCAAAGATGTTTTGTGTGATTTCAGTATGTTTAAATGTGTTGAGACTTGTTTTGTATACTGTTTTAGAAAATGATGCGTGTGCACTGGGGGAGAATGTGTATTCTGGGTGGAATGTTCTTTATATGCCCATTAGATCCAGCTGGGTTATGATTTTATTTAGGTTCTGGTGTCCTTAATGATCTTCTTTTTAGCTATTTTGTCTATAACTGAAAGTGGTATGTTGGAGTCCCCTGCTGTTAATTGTGGAGTTGTCTGTTTCTCGTTGCTTATTTGTCAGTATTTGTTTCATGTATTTTTAAACGTTGCTGTTAGGTGCATACATTGTTATAGTTGTTATGTCTTCTTGCTGGATTGACTCTTTGTTATTATGGAATGTCTTTTTTTATTCTTGTAATACTTAAAGGAATATAAAGTTTGTTTTATCTAATATTAGCATGGCCATCCATGCCCTTTTTTGTTTGCTGATTGTGTGGGATATTTTTCTCCATCCTTTGATTTTTAGTCTGTTTGTATCCTGATGTCAAGATGTGTGTTTTTGTGGACAGCCAAAGATAGATTATGTGATGTATCCATTCTGCCTGTCTGCCTTTTGCATTAGACATTTAGACCACTTAAATTTAAGGCTGTTAGTGAATGAGGCATCTACCTCATTTTGCTATTTGTTTTTGGAGTATTTCTTTTTTTAATTCTGATTTTTCTGTTTTTGTTTCTGCTAGCCTGCTTTCTTGTAGTGAGACTTGTTTTCTTCTGAATGCTTTTTCTCAGTGATTTCTTAGTGAATACCACATATATTACACACTGTGACTGAAAGTTGTAACATTTAACATGAACAGTTAACATACAACCTATCGTAATAAATCTGTTCCCCCTATGCTCTTTCTTCCCATATTTCTGTTGATGTATCTCTATTAACGTCAGTATACAGCCTGTTTGAGAAGCTTACTTTGTATTTATTTCTTCTAAATCTGATGTATTGTTTGCAGTATGGTATTATTTTTTCTCAGAAAATATATACTTGTTCCTTATTGTGTTTTTTGGTGATTTCTGTAATTCATTCATTTGTTCCGCATGCATAGATACGAGTATTTGTTTACTGCTCTTAATTCTATATGGAATACTCCTTTGAATAATACGTGCAAAGCTGATCTGGTAGTCTCAAATTCCCAGCGCTTCTGTTTGTTTGGAGATGTCTTGATTTCTCCCTTGTTTTTGAATGACAACTTTGCTGATTGAAGACTTGTTGGTTGGCATTTGTTCTCATTCAGTATTTTATACGTATTGCTCTGTTGTCTTATGGTCTGTTGAGTTTCTGGGGAGAAATCCAGACTGATTCTTCCTAAAAGCCCTTGGTATGTTCTATGGTGTTTTTCTCTTGCTACTTTCAGAATCTTCTCCTTCTCTTTAATTTTCAGGAATTTTATTAGGATATAGTAGGGAGTTGATCTTTTTGTGTTTCTTCTAATTGGGGTTTGTGTAGCTTCTTGTGTTTGTAGGCTTGATTGTCCAGGTCTGGGAAATTCTAATCATCTATTGGAAAATTATTACCATACCTTTATTGTTGTAATGATTCTCTGGGATTACAGATATTCTAATGCTAGATTTCTTAATTGAATGCTGTATATCCGTTGGAGTTTGTTTACTTTTTTGTTTTTTTTCCCTTGAGAAATATAAATTCAGTTGTTTTGTCTTCTAGTTCATTTGTTTTGTCTTCTTTTCGCTCTGTTCTGTTAAACTGGATGTTTCTCAGTGCTGATTCAGGAGTTTGGGGAGCTTGGTCTCTGGAATGTGGTACATACGAGCAGTGGCAGGAGTGTGTTTTAGCTGGCTGCAAGTGCGGATGTAAATGGCGGTGCTCAACTTTCCTGTGGTGAATGTGAGTAGCTGTCTATGTCCTACCCTTATTAGTACCCTTCGCAAGCTCTCCTGCAGTGTCCCATTGTGAGCAGGGAGCCAGCCGTTTCCCTCTGAGTTGCTCATCACTGAAGTATTCCTGTCAAACCTGCTGTTCTTACAGTTTCTCCTGTTCCAAGTACTTGTCTGTCCTGGGTCTTAATGAGATTCAGCAGGACTCTGTCACAGTGTCACAGTCTCCCTTCACCCCTTCCCAGTTGCACAGGCTGTAGACTCCCACAATCAGTCTGTGCTGCCTTAAAAAAATCAGGCTACAGCTTTCTCAGCTCCACTTCTGTGTTCCCTGTTTAGGGTATTGCCCAGCACTGTCCCAAAATGGCTGTGGTGAGTGAGTGCTTCAGATATTGGTGAATAGGTTCTACCAGATTTTGTACTGTTACCACCCCTCTTCTCCCCCATTTCTGAACTCACTCCAGCCCTCCAATAACTCAGCTGCCATCTGGAGTTCGGAAACCTCAGTCTGTGCTTGTTCACACTTTGTTCCGGGGTTTGGTTGCCGGAGGAGTAACAACAACAAAAGGGGGAAAGGAATGGTGTCGATATAGAATTTCTTATATGTTACTGGAAGTTAAGAGGGCACCATGTTATAAATCACCAAAAACCAAACCCATTGCTGCTGAGTCAGTCCCCAACTCTTAGAAACCCTAAAGGACAGTGCTGAACTGCCACATAGGGTTCCCTAGGCTGGAAATCTTCACTGAAGCAGACTGCCACATCTTTCTCCTGTGGAGTAGCCAGTGGCTTCAGAATGCCAACTTTTGAAGGTACATGTGGACCAGTGCTCTAATCAAAGGACAGTTTCTGTGGTAACAGTTTAGTGACACTGATTATATTCAAGTTATATAAATATTCTCACCCTCCTTTTATGAGTTGTTCCTCGTGCATTAGCATAAGTTCACTCCCCCCTAAGTTCTTACTTCATCTTTCAAGTTGCTATTGTCAATTTGATCATGAGTTTATTTCTCAAACGAAACCCTACTGCTGTCAAGTCAATGCCGACTCATCGTGACCCTATCGGGCTGAGTACAACTGCCTCGTAGACTCTCTAGGGAGTGCCTGGCAGATTTGAACTACTGACCTTTTGGTTAGCAGACGTAGCACTTAACCACTGTGCCACCAGGGTTTCTATATTGTTCAAGGCAGACAGTTTTTACTAGTTAAGCTAAGTTATGGAAACCCTGGTGGCGCATTGGTTAAGTGCTGCACATGGTAACCAAAAGGTCAGCTGTTCGGATCTGCCCGGCACTCCATGGAAACTCTGTGAGGCAGTTGTACTCTATCCTGTAGGGTAGCTATGAGTTAGAATTGGCATTTTTGACTTTGTCTTTTTATCAGTGTTTGCTTTAATATATTTAGGTGCCCTGATATTGGTGCATATACATTTATGATTCAGTCTTCTTGATTAATTGGCCCTTTTATTATTTCTGTGTAATGTCTATATTTACCTCTTCTAACAAATTTTATTTTAAAGTCTACTTTTTCTGCTATTAAGATGGCCACCCAGCTCTCCTTTGTTTGTTTGTGTGAAATATATTTTACATCCTTTCACTTTCCACCTCTTTTGTTCTTGGTTTTAATATGTCCCTTGTAAACAGCTTATAGGTGGATCACCCTTTTTTCACCCATTCTGCCACTCTTTGCCTTTTGATTAGAGCATTGGTCCACATGTGCCTTCTCTGTAATTACTGATAGGAAGTGGCTACTTCTGCCATTTTGTTGCTTTTTGCATGTCTTAAGTCTTCTTTGTATTTGTCCATTGGTACTGCTTGCTTTTTTGTTTTCTTGGTTTACTGTAGTGAGCCTGTTTAGATCCCTGCTCTTTTCCTTTTGTGTATGATTTATATATATTTTCTTAGTGTTTACCATGAGTATCACATGTAACACCTTGCATTTATAATATTCTAAAGAGCTGTGATGGTACCGTGCTTAAGCACCTGGCTGCTAACCTGAAAGTTGGCATTCTGAAGCCACTGGCTACTCCAGAGGAGAAAGATGTGGCAGTCTGCTTCAGTGAAGATTTCCAGCCTAGGAACCCTATGCGTGGCAGTTCAGCACTGTCCTTTAGGATTTCCAAGAGTTGAGACTGATTGAGCAGCAATGAGTTTAGTTTTTGGTTATTTATAACATGGTGCCTTCTTAACTTCCAGTAACATATAAGAAATTCTATATCTGTACTGTTCCTTCCCCTCTTTTGTTGTTATTACCACTGATTACATCTTTACAGTTCATGTCCCCTGTAATATAATTTTATCCTTGCTTTTTATATATTATTAAAAGACATAAAGGATGAAATATTTAAAATTAACTGACCAACCCACTGCTGTTGAGTCAATGATGACTCATAGTGACTCAGCAGGACAGGGGAGAACTGCTCCAGAGAGTTTCCAAGGAGTGCTGGTGGATTTGAACCCCAGCCTTTTGCTTAGGAGCTGTAGCACTTAACCTCTGTGCCACTGAAATTTCCACACTTAGAGTTATCAAGCTCGAATTCTGTATTACTAGCCCTTACACTTGTCAAGAATCAATGTGGTGGCAGTGAGTTTGGTTTTGGTTATATTTGCCTGTGCATTTCCTTTTACTATGAATCTTTTTTTGTATAACTTTGAATTACCCTCTTTGTCTCTTCTCTTTCATAACTCCCATTAATACTTTTTGTAGGACTGATCTAGTAGATATAAACACTCAGCTTCTACTTGTCTGGGAATATTTTTATTTCACCCTTATTCTTAGAAGAATAGTTTCACTGGTTATGGTGTTCTTGGTTGACAGTTTTTTCCTTTAGCACATTAAATATTTCATTGCCTTCTGGTTTCCAGTGTTTCTGAAGAGTAATTGGCATTTAATGTTAGAAATCCTTCGTATAGGACTTGTTTGTCTGTCGTTCACTGCTTATAAGGTTCTGTCTTTATCTTGACTCTGAGAAACTGTGATGTATCTTGGTTTAGATCTCTTTGGGCTTATCTTGCTTTGGGTTCTGTGAGCTTCTTGAATTTTTAGATTTATGTCCTGAGTTAGATTGGGGAAATTTTCTGTCATTATTTCTTCTAGTACTCTGTTTTTCGTATCTCCATCAGGAATTCCCATGATGCATGTATTAGTTCTCTCGTTGCTGTCCTGTAATTCCATTAAACCCTGCTCAGCCTTCTTGCCCCACATTCTTGCTGCTTTTCGGTATCTGTCATTTTAATGATCTCATTTTGTAATGCACTGATTCTTCCCGATTAAATCTGTTTAAGTCCTTCTGTTGTGTTTCTCATTTTAATGTTCTTTTCTGCTGCATTATCTCTTTTTTTCTATCCTCATTTTGTTCTTGTGTTGTTTTCCTTATTTCTTTTAACTCTTTATGCTAACCTTTAGTTCTTTGATTATATTTAATGTTGTTGTATTACAGTCTTCTGTTTTATTCATTATTGGGTCATCCCTAGATATACATTCACTCTCTCATATTCATTTGAATGGACCGTTATTTCTCTGTTCTTTCTGTGTTTTGTGATGTTCTTATTGGGGCATTGGAATTTTCAAGGGTCTTCATATTCTCCAGTTCCCCAAGTCTCTTTGCCCTTACTACTTTTTATAAGAACTTCTTAGGCAGACAGAACCTTTGGTCTTTGCTTGCTGTTTTCCTCTCCCTCTCTGTAATAGTACCTTTTCCTTTCCTGATTTAATTAGGATTCGAAAGCTCCAGACTTCTGTTCTCTATTTTCAACCTCTCCGAAACACACCAGAGAACATACTGTGGTCAGTCTGTCCACAAGTTGGCACAGCTGCTCAGCTAAGATACTGTGTACTAATCAGTCTCTCTACCATGGGTTGCAGTGCCCTCCCTCTGGTCACTACTCCCTTCCCTTCTGTCTTTCTACAACCACAGTTTTAGTCAGAAAAGGCACAGCCAGCAAGGCCCATTCAGGGTCTCCAGTTTTGCCCAAGACTTACTTCCATACTTTATAGGGCTGCTTATATCAGATCTGGTATTCTGGGTCACCCCTGGCAGACATTCCTCTTTCAGGAGACAGAGGGTCTGGAACTCCCTAGAAGGATGTCTGAGAGAACCGTGTTGTACCCTCTGGTGGCTGGGGAGTAGTAGTGCGCTTACTTAAGTGCCCCAACTCCTGACTCCACTGCAGCAGTTGGTATCAGTCCAGCAGCGAGCAGTTACCAATTGTGGGAGGGGTTGTCATGGTCTGAGCAGACCCCACCCTGGAGGTCTACTATGTTGCTCTCAGCATCCCTCCCCCCATAATATGTTGGCTGTGGCTGTAGCCTCCACTAAAGATGTGTGCTTCTTAGTACATAGCAGTTTCAGTCAGCAGTCCTCTGTGTACAAGGAAGTAGAACCAGACTGGTTCCTGGGGATGTTTGTCTCATTGGTGTCAGAGATCTGAGCTCTGGGGGAGGCAGGGAGAATTTTGAAGTTTGGAAGCTTTCTGTAGCAGTTTGTAACAGCCTGTCAACCAGCAGTTACCCAAGTAAAGGAAAGGTGTCCTGCTTTGCTCAGATCCCCTTGGGGTCTGCCTTGTTGCTGTTACAGTCTGCCCTGGTAGATTGTTGGCTGTGAGTGCAGCCTCCACGAAAAACTCCTTCTCCGTAGTACTCAGTATTCTCAGCCAGCAGTCCCAGTCACCAGCCAGGAGGGGAGCAGACAGACCTAACCTGACTTCTTGGGAGATCTGTCTTCTTGGTGTCAGAAGCCTGAGCTATAAGCTGTGCAGGGGATACAGGTCGAGCGTTGGCTATGAGAGTGGACCCAATGCATGGGCTTCCTGTAGCAATTCACAGTAGGCTTGCAGCTAACAGTGTCTGGGTGGGGGAGGTGCTGGCACACTGCAAAGGGACCCCTGGGGAGTTCTGCCTAGTCGATTTTGGATTAAGCCTAGGATCCTGTCTCATTGTACAGGCAGGTGCTGCGTTCATTACAGAAGCAGGCCCTTCTTCTGTGGCCTTTTCCCTGATTTATAGCAGCAGTGGCCCAGATAGTCAGCTGGGGGAAGAGCCAGGAACAGTGGGAAAATGCATCCATGCACACAGGACTTGCTGATTTTTTCCTGTTTGCAGTTCCTTGCTGCTTTCCTCCGCTCCCCAGTTCAAAGTCTTCAAAGCAGAAACCATTTACTTGCTTTTCTTATTATATTGGTGAGGAAGGGTCAGAATGATGGTCTGCTGACATTGCCATCTGCCTGGAATCCTTTATGCATTTTTATTTTGAGGTGATTTTAAACTTAGAGAAAAGTTACAAGAATTCATTAGCATTTTTACCATGTTTGTACTGCCAGGGACTCCTCAAAAGAGAGAATGTCCTTGGAGATAATTGGATGTCTGTTTACAGTCTCTGTAAATTTACTTATCGTTGGCAGGATGTCCATGGATGATGCGCACTATTAAGCACTTGGCTACTAACTGAAAGGTTGGTGGTTCATGTCCACACAGAAGTGCCTCAGAAGAAAGATGTAGAGATCTGCTTCTGAGAAATTAAACATTAAAAACCTTACGGAGCACAGTACTGCTGTGATACCCATGGAATCACCCTGAACTGGAATTAACTCACCAGCAGTGGGCTTGGTTCTGGTACCATTGGTAGGGTAGATTCTTCACTTGTCTATGCTTCAAAGTCAGACACCTTTACTGCAAGGCTCGGGCCCACATGCTCTCAAAAGTATGTGTTTTGGCCCTGCCATTGCAAGTTTCCCTAGTTACTGAGTGTTGCTAAACCTCACATTTCTTATTTGCTGCCTAAAGTGAAGGAAGTTGCCGGACACAGGGCCGTGGGGCATTGGTGCTCCTTTTCTGATTTCTCAGTGTTACCAGTCAGATGAAACTTTCAAGGGCACCCTGTCCAGTGCCCAGGACTAAGGTGGGAGACCAGGACAGAGGATTTTCCTTTCTCTGGTTTTTCTTCTCTGTCTTCTTTTGGCAGTTTAATAAATGAGCAAAACAAAACCAACCAACCAAACAAACCTATTGCTGTGAAGGCAATTCTGACTCATGGCAACCCTGCTGGACAGGGTAGAACTGCCCCAGAGTGTTTGCTAGTCCATAATATTTATGAAAGTACAGTGCCATGTGTTTCTCCTGTAAAGTGGTTGGTGAGTTTGAAGCACTGCACCATTAGGGCTCTTTAGTAGATGACCCAAACAAACAAACAAACAAAAAACAAACCCATTGCTGTCAAGTTGATTTTGACTCATAGTGACCATATTTACTTTGTTGTTTATTTTTTCCTGAGCCATTTTAGAATAAGACACAGATGGGATGCCCTTTACCTCCACATATTTCAGTGTATAGGCAAAACTGCTGTCACAGGTCACTACAAACCAATCATCAACAAACAAGAAATAAATGCTGATACAGTATTACCATCTGACCTCTCATTTACAGATCCCACTCCGACTTCACCAGTTGTCCCAGTGATGTTCCTTATAGTCCTCTGTAGTATCTGGAGGCACATGTTGTTGATTTGTCTCATTAGGTGATAATGTTCACTGTTATCACTTGGTTAAGGTGATGTCTGCTGGTGATTTTCTGTCTTATTATTTTTCCCTTTGTAATTATTGTCTCCCTTTTGTGGGGTGATGCTTTGAAACTATGTAATGCTCTATTTTTTTCATTAAATTTTCCACTACCAGTTTTAGCATTCACTGATGATTTTTAATTTTGTTTTTAATATTTCATTTTTCAGTTATTTTAGGCACAGAAGAAACATGCAGAGATAGTAGAGTTCCTATATACATTTACTCACTTTCCCCAACTATTACATCTGATGTAACCAGAGTGTAATTATCAAAATCAGAAAATTAACATTGAAACAGTGCTGTTATCTAACCTGTAAGCCTAACCTATAGACTTTATTGAAATTGTGCTTGTTTTCCAACTGCTGTCTGAGCATGTCCTGAGCATGTAGTCTTCTTAGTCTCCTTCAGTCTGGGTTAATTTCTTAGTCTTTCTGTCTTTCATGACCTTGATGCTTTTCAAGAGCACTGATTAGTAGCGTATGTGTTAGTTTGGGTTTGCTTGATGTTTCCTCATGATTAAAATCAGGGTATGCATTTTGGTGCAGGACTATCACATAAGCATGAAATTGATGTGTCTTGTTACTCTTGCTGCCACCTTTGATCACTTGGTCAGGATTGTCTGTCAGGATTCTTCACTGAAAGGTTAGTATTTTTTGCCTTTGTAATTAATAAGTAACTTGTTAGGAGATATTTTGAGACTATGTAAACATTTATCCATTGATGATTTTTACTGAATTCCATTTTTGCTATGCTGATAAATATTATAACCATTTGTATTCTGTATTTATTAGTTGACATTCTGTAAGGAAGAGTTTTGTCTTCTCTTACGTTTATATATTTGTATCAGTATGAATTTCTATGGATTCCTCTTTTATTCATTGGGCTGTAATTTGTCACTACTGTTATTTATTTTGGTACTCGCGTATCTCAGATTTGGCATCTGGGCACTGGGACAGAGTAGAATTGCCACATAGGATTTCCAGGAGTGGCTGGTGAATTTGAACTCTCAACCATTTTGTTAGCAGCCGAGCTCTTAACCACACAGCTACCAGAGCACTGTAGAAAAGCCAGTTTTCTGTGATTTTTAACTCTGTTAAACTGTTAATGTTATATGTGATAGTAATAAACTGAAAGGAGGTCTAAGGATGAAATAGATTTTTTGAATTTGAACATTTGATTTAATGTGAGACTTTTGAGGGGTAGAAAGATACTCAGTTTTTTTTAATATTGAAATGTTTCAGGGATGAAATCATAGATGAAAATGTAAAGCTTTTTGTGTATGTTATGATACAATGTTTGAAAACAAAATATATTTTCGGGTGTGGTGCTGGTTGTTTTAAGATGAAGGTATTGTTGAAATTTACCTGAGAATTTACCTCCATGTCTCAGGTACGGATACTTGACAAGGTTTGAGACATGCCATTCTCCTCACTCCTCAAATTCTGGTTCTGGGGATGGCGTAACTTTTTAGATGCTTGAAGATAAAACACATTTTTAAAGACACAGGGACCCTCTGAAATCAAGCAAACACTTTTATAGTCCTTGTTGGAGTCATTCATAGTTGCAAATTACTGTATTGACAAATATCTCTAGTTATTATTTGTGCTGTCATTTTAATAGAAATTCTCATGTAGCCCAGAGGATATTTTTGTGGTGCAGAGAATTGATGCTGTGCTGATGATTTATGTTGTTGCTGTGACAGACCTGTTACATGTTGGAAAATCCCCCAATACTCAGTCATTCCTAACCAGTGCTGATTCACATAGATTTTTCTAGTTACTCACCCCTAATCTTTCACGTGGTCTCCCGGTAGCAGTAGGCAGTGTGCCTGTTGATCCCACTTGATTGATTTAATTAGCCTTTTCAAAATTTAAGGAACAAAGTTTCATTGTTATTAAAGAAACACATATTTCTGTCTTCTGCCTCCTTTATTCTTAATCTTTCAGGGGCCAGAAGATGAAGTGTTTCTTGCCATTGCTAAAGCCATGGAAGAGATGGTGGAAGACAGCGCCGACTGTTACTGGATCACCCATTGCTTTGTGAACCAGTTAAAGAGCAAGTACCGGGATTCTCTACCCCAACTGGTGAGGGAAGTGTTTTGGCTCTTGGCAGATGGAGTTGAGCATTGGTTTTGGCCGTCTTCAGGGAATGTTCCTACCTTCTGGTACTGCCACAGTGAAATGTGAAGCCTTGATAGCAGAGGTCAGCAAATGTTTTCTGTAGAGAGCCAGATAGGAAGTATTTTCGGATTTGCCAGTTGGGTGGATTCTCTTGCAAGTCCTGGATTCTGCTGCTGTAGCATGGGAGCTGCACAGATGGTCTGTTAACGGGGTCTGGCTGGATGTGGTCTCATTGCGAGCCCTGCTCCAGGATATTCCTTATCCTAGTCTAGTATCCACTGGCTTTATATGGAATCATCCCCCAGTCTGAGCTACAATTAAGTATGACTTCATGTCATGGAAAACCCAAGTAACAGAAGCCGTACTCTTTCTCTCAGTGACCAGAAGTCAACAGTGAGGCAGCCCAGAGCTGCTGCATCAGCTCAGTCTGGGCAGTGATGCCAGCCCTTCCTCTCTATTTGCTCCACCTTTCCTGGGTGTGATCCTGACTCATTCTCATGTTAAAAACAGCTGCTGGGGTGCCTGTTGCGACATCAGGAACGAGGAAAAGGGCAAGGGAGGAGCAAAGGAGCAAAAGGGCCAGGGCAGTTTGTTTTCTTTTACAAGCATTGCATTACATGTATGTTAGTGTCAGGAGTGTGTCCCCTGGCCACCCTAGTCTGCAGCAGAGACTGGGAAATTTGTTTTTGTAAGCCTGGTAACTTGTGATTTCCTGCTAACATAGAAATTCTGGAGGTGACAGAGGGACAGATACAGATGGGGCAGCAGCTGTCTCGGCTCTACGCAGACTTGGGAAGCCAAGGACAGAGTGGTACTTGTTCCTTCAGCAGAAGCCAGGGAGTCTTTGCCAGTCTTTTCCCCTTATTTCTCATTGTTTGCAATGAATCTGTCCTTTTTTCTTAAATTAGTAAAATTTTTTCATTTGAAAATTCAGTTGAAAGCACTCAGTCTGGCACAGAGGCTGGGGTCCCATAAGGAGCAACCATGTAGTATGGGAAAGCCCCAAGGGTCACTGCTCTAACTCAGGTGGTAAGAGGGGACTTGTCAAAGAATGCACAAGAATAGTTTGTATACTTACTGTCAGTTAATTATTAAGTAGATTTTGATTTTAGAACTTAAAAATTTGACCCACTTGTCTAATTTCAATAACTGTAATTCAGGCAAGGGATTGGTATGTAAGTTAATACAGCTTTAGTTTGCTAACTAAATCAGTAGATTTAAAATATACCATGATTTCATTAGGTTTTCATATTTAATGTTGGAATAGGTTTAGTAGCATTTTGATGATTTATCTTATTTGAAAAAAAAAAACAGCATTTAGATAAACACATTATCAAAGGAAGTTGAATAGTCCAGGTAAATCCACTGTCCCGAGGTCTGCACCACTACCTCTCCATCCAGGCAAATGTGGTGTTCCCTGAGGTCTGTACCAGTACCTCTCTATCCCCTTTGTAGCCCTCTCCTTAGAAGTAATGCTTGTCAGCAGCTTGATTTTTTTCCTTGTTTTATGTGTATTAAGATATATGTATGTATGTATATATGTGTATCTATGTGTCTGTGTGTATAAAAACAACCCCTCTGTCACCTAGTGGATTCTGACTCTTAGCTACCTTGTAGGACAGAGTAGAACTGCCCTATACAGTTTCTAAGGCTGTGATCTTTACAGAAGCAGACTGCACGTCTTTGTCCCACAGAGTGGCTGCTGGGTTTGAACTGCTGACCCTTCAGTTAGCAGCTGAGCACTTGAACCACTCCATTGTGGTTCAAACATTGAACCACGCGATTAGGGTTCCACTTTGTGTGTATAGTGATATATATTTTTAAATAATGGCATGCTTTACATACGGCCCTATAATTTTTTTTTACTATATCATGAAGTGCTTTCCAAGCCAGTACAGATAGATGAGTTTTCAGTCTTAACTTCCTGTTCGTATTACTTTGAGGCTTTTAGAAATTGCCAGTACCTTTTTTACAAAACCTAAACCAGGGAAATTAACATCTTTATGGGGTCAGGCACAGGCATTAGTAGTTTTAAAAAGTTCCAAATGATTCTGAAGTGTAGTTATGAGTTGTGAGCCACTACTTTAGAACCATGTTTTTAAAAAGTTAATATTTCATGTTATGAATTGGCTGTAATTTTGTATAACAGCTTCATACTGACAGTAAACATGTCCTTGTATATGTTGTTTTATGTATATGTTTATATTACTGTTGAGTGAATTCTGACTCTTAGTGACCCAGTGGGACAAAGGAGAGCTGTCCCATAGGTTTTTCTAAGGTTGTTATCTTCATGGAATTTGACTGTGGGATCTTTCTGCTCAGGAGCACATGGTGGGTTCAGACTTTGGTTAGCAGCCAAGCACCTTAACCACTGTGCCACTAGGGCACCTTCTGTAGGGTACACAGTACCCATTGCCATAAAAAAAAAAAAGGAAACCTTCGTGGCATAGTGGCTAAGTGCTGTGTCTGCTAACCAAAAGATCAGCAGTTCAAATCCTCCAGACACTCCTTGGAAACTCTATGGGTCAGTTCTGCTCTGAAATGGGTACCTATGAATCAGAGGCTTTGTTGAAGGGAAGATGTATTTAATATTCAGGCTGCTAGATTTCTCACCCAAAGTTTGTACAGATTTATCCTTCTCCCAACAGATTATGAGATTGTTTTTCCACACTACTGCCAAAAGCTTGAATGTTTCAATCTCTTAATTTTTTGTCTGTCTGATGATGAAAATGGTATCCCATCTTAATGTACATATCATCAACTTTGCTTACGCTTATTGGTTGTTTGTGTTTATTCATTTGTCTATTTTTTTTGCCTTTTTGTTTGTAAATATTACTGGTATATGTTTTGCATATGTGTCCCTTATCTGTCATATATATTGAAATATTTTCTCTTTGTCAAGATTTTAAGATTGATACAATTGGATTTATCGATATTTTTCTCTTGCTTTCTTGTATCTTAATTACATAGTTCTTTGTAACCCCTTGTGATGTAGTGGTTAAGTGCTATGGCTGCTAACCAAAAGATCGACAGTTCATATCCACTAGGCACTTCGTGGAAACTTTATGGTGCCGTTCTACTCTCTCCTGTAAGGTTGTTGTAAGTCAGAGTTGACTTGATGGCATTTTTGGAAACCTTGCTGGCATAGTAGTTAATTGCTGTGGTTGCTAGTCAGAAGGTTGGCAGTTCAAATCCACCAGACAATCCTTGGAAACTTTATAGGGTAATTCTCCTCTGTCCTATATAGTCATTATGAGTCAGATTTGACTCGGTGGCAGTGTTTTGTTTTTTTTTTAATTTTATAACCCCAATGTTTGAAAATATGTTTTCTTTATTTTTTCCTAATTTTCAAGTGTCTGGGCCACCATCTTGGCCCCAAGTATCTTTCTTAGTTTTCAGAAATGTTTAAACGTTTTTATTAACTTGAGATGTAAACCTGTCACCTAAAGCTAAAACACTTTTAAGTTTAATCCTTCACTTTGTATGATAATAGCCTTTGTGATTGGCATTAGACACATATTTGATTTCATGTAGTTTGCTGCAACACCACTGCTTTTGCCACTTCCTCACCTCTTCTTCCTTGGGGTTAGCAGTTAGAGCTTTCTACATTTTAAGCAGGGCTTGTTTTGTTAATAAGTCATTTTATTTTAAAATATTATCTCTCCTTTTTTACATATGGGGAGGTGAAGCAGACAAGTTAAGTAACTTTCACAAGGTCACACAGTTAATAAGTAGTGGAACTACCACATACACCTTTTATTTGACAGTTTATCCACTTTTGCATGGATTTGAATTGCCTACTGGATTTCCATGTATATGTTTGTATCTTCCAGGACTCATTTTTGTTATTATTCTGTTGTGCCATTTGTCTGTTCCTGAATCAGCACTGCATGGTTTATTTAATACAGCTTTCTAGTACACTTGGAAAGCTGATGGGTAAATTTCTCTCTTAACTGTTATTTTTAAAAAATATATTGGGGGGATAGGGCCAGGATGGCAGATGAGATGCATGTCTCCTCAGTTCCCTCTGAGAACTAAGGTCTGGGCTGATAATTGAACAGAGCACTCTGGATATCCAGGGAGCCCTAGGATATGACATAAGGTTGTCAGATTGGACTGTGTGCCACTAAGTGGTAATATACCTCTCTCTAACATAAGGCAGTGCACCCTGAGCCTCAGTCTTGATGACTTACTGCTTGGGTTGACTGCAGGTACTGACGCCTTCTTTGTTATCTGTGAGGTGGTGGATAGGTGTAAACTGGCAAATATAGTGCTAAACAGCATATAGTGCAGCAGAGAGACACCAGTGAGGGCACAACTGTCCCATCACCCTCTCTTTTCTGGGCTCTGCCATGGATCCTGCTGTTCTGTGGTGGGAAGGGCAGCTCAGCCAGAATATGCCATCTTGGTCTCCTGGGAAGTGAAGTCACCTAACTGGAGGACTCAGCAGGGGCTAATTGCCAAGCTGAGAAGCAGTGCCAGTCCTTTCTGCTTTTCAGGCAGAAAGGCTGTGTTTAGTACAGTGTTTACCTTATGGTTTGGGCCTGGCTAAGGATGGCAGCAATGCTGTAAACCCTCTCTACTTTGAACTACATCATAGCATCTGGGAAAGGCCAAAGAGGTGCTTCCGTTGTCAGCTAGAAGGCAGGGTAAGGCCTGCCACACCTGTCGGCCTGACTGATTTCAGCAGCTGTCAGACAGTTCCTTTTTAAAATAAGACTGCCTGGAGAAATAACTGCTGAGTGGCCTGGCAGCATCTTTTCTTTACTGACCATGTCATAGAATTGGTTGATGGCACCTTAGTGACTCCGTAAGTACAGAACTGTCTTGGCTGCCAGGAGGCAGAGCCTGCCAACCCAGAAAATCTGCTGGGGCCAGTCACTAGAGTACACAGGGATGGCTGGTGAGCAACTCCTTTCTCAGAACTATGCCTCAGCTTATGTTGTGATAACACTAGAGAAACCAAACAGCCTCTGGCTGACCCAAAGGCAACAAATCATTGCTAATTCTTTAAAGAATCAGCCCACCATGGCTCTGGAAAACTCTGCAAATAAAGACTCAAAAAACTTCCCAGATGAAGCCTTTCTGAAACTGTCAGAGGTTGAGTACAAAAGAATTATGTAGAGAGCCCTCCTAGAGATTAAACAATGTGTAGGCTAGCAAAGCAAAATAAAAATTAAGCTATTTGGACTGATAGAACATCAATGAACTGAAATCCATCAGATCAATAACAGAATTACAGAATTAGACAATTCAGTCCAAAGCCAAAGGAGCAGAATTGAGGAGATGGGAGTCAGATGTAGTGACCTTGGGGACAGAGCAACTGACACCAGCATTTATGAGGAGAAATCAGAGAAAAGAAATAAGGAAAATGAAGAAGCATTAGGAAATGTGTGGCTCTATTAAGAGAAATAATCTATGATTAATTGGAGTTCCTCAACAAGGGGGATAGCTGAAAACACAGAGAGTAGTGTTGTTGAGTTGCTGACAGAAAACTTCCACGAAATTATGAAAGACGAGAACATAGAGATCTGTCATGGATTGAATTGTGTTCCCCCTCCAAAATATGTGTAGCCATGTGGCTGGGCCATGATTCTCAATATTTTGTGATTGATTTCGATTTTGTGATTTTCCTGTGTTGTCTGTTAAAGGATTAGGGTGAGACTGTAAATCCCTTCATAGGATTCCCTCCCTGCTCCACTGTAAAGGGGGTTTCCCTGGAGTATAGGAAAGAGAAGCAGGTAGAGAATTGGGAACCTCACACCACCAAGAAAGCAGCACCAGGAGAAGAGTGTGTCCTTCAGACCTGAGGTTCCTGCACCACGATGCTCCCTGGACAAAGATTCATGCAATACTGGACCTTCCTCCAGAGTTGACAAGAGGGAAAGCTTTCCCCTGAAGCAGATATCCTGGATTTAGACTTGTAGCATACCGGACTGTGTAAGAATAAACCTTCCTTTAAAGCCAGCCACTCTGTGGTATTTCTGTTAGAGTAGCACTAGCTGACTGAAACAGGATCCAAGATGTGTATTGAACACCACAAAAACCAGACCCCCCAAAAAAGACACCAAGACATATTATAATCAAACTTAATAAAATGAGACATAAACAGAGGCTGTTAAAGGCAGCGAGGCTCAAAGCAAAGCTCACACTCAGAGAGAAGCCTTGTAGGCTTTTGTCTAGCTTCTTGGCAGAAACAGTGTGGGCAAGGAGGCAGTGGGATGACATATTCAAAGCCTTGAAATAGAAAAGCTTTCAACCAAAAATTATATATCCTGCAAAGCTGTCTCTCAGATATGAAGATGAAATTAAGACATTCTCATAAACAGAAGCTTAGAGCCTTTGTAAAAACCAAACCAAAACTTAAAAGGAATACTGAACGAAGTTCTTAGCTTAGAGAAGCAAAACCATAAGTGTATTATTTAAGGAGGCAATACAGGACACAGCAACCAGAAACCTACTCAGTTAGCGAAGTCACAAAACTCAATCAAAACTACAGTATAAAAAGAAGGGAATGAGTGATCGTATCATGAAAACTGGGATACTATCACACTAAAAGGAGGAATATACTACAGTAGTTATAGTCCTTTCAGATGGTGAGGAAGTCGAAAAGATGCAGAAGTTAAAGTTGGGTTTAAACTTACAATATTAAAGGGGGATGATGGAGGTAACCACAAAGCACAGTAACAATGCAACATATCAAAATAAGAAATGTAAAACAGTTTCAACAAACACAAAACCAACACTGAAAAACATGAAAATTGAACCCATAAATAATAATGACCCTGAACAGAATATTCATAGCAACATAGAAAACACCAACACAAAAATTAATACATCAAAATGACAGCACTAAACACATGCTTATCAATAATTACTCAATGTAAATGGACTGAACACTCCAATAAAGAAATGGGTGACATACTGGATCAAAAAACACAATCCATCTATATGTTGCTTACAAGAAACACATCTAAGACTCAAAGATATGAACAAACTGAAAATTAAAGGATGGAATAATGTATACTAAGCTAACAATATACAAAGAGCAGCAAGTGTGGCAATACTAATCTCAGGTGAAATAGATTTTAATGTAAAATCCACCATCGTGGACAAGGATAGTCACTACTTGCTGACAGGTTCAGTACACAAGCAGGACTTAACAATTTGAAATATTTATGCACCTAATACTAGCGCATCTAAGTACATTGAACAAACACTGACTACATTGAAAAATGAGATAGATCCCTCCACAATAATAGTTGGAGACTTCAATACTCCACTTTCAATAATGGACAAAAGATCCAGAAAAAAGCTCAGTAAGAACACAAATCTTTTTGTGAGAGTTTACTAACTAGACCTCATTGACGTGCAGAACTTTTTATCTGTCATCAGATAAGTACATCTTCTCCAACACACATGGAACATTTTTCAGAATAGGCCAGGTGTTAGGTCACAAAGCAAGTTTCAACGAAAGTCCAAACCATTGAATTATTGCACAGTATCTTCTAAGACCATAAAGCCATAAAAGTTGAAATCAGTAGCAGAAAAAACATAGAAATTTGAACTTATGGAAACTGAACAACACCTTGCTCAAAAATCCATGGGTTACAGAGGAAATCAAAGATGAAATAAAGAAATTTATGGAATCAGATGAGAATGAAAATACATCTTACCAGAACCTATGAGATACAGCCAAAGCAGTGCTCAGAGATCAGTTTATAAATGTGCACATCTAGAAGGAATACAGGACCCAAACCAAAGAATTACCCTACAGCTTGAACAAGTACAAAGAGCAAGAGAGGAGCCCCTCAGGCCTTAGAGGAAAACAGATAATAAATATTAGAGCAGAGCTGGATGAATTAGAGAATAGAAGAATAAATAATGAAAAAAAACAAGTTTTTTTGAAAAGATCAAGAAAATTGATAAACCACTGGTTAATCTTACAAAAGAAAGACAGAAGACAACCTGAATAAGAAATGAGATGGAAGATGTTACAACAGACCCAACTGAAATCAAATCATAACAGAATACTGTGAAAGACTGTACTCTTAACAGATTTGAAAACCTAGAGGAAATGGACAGATTTCTAGATTCATGCCAACTACCAAAATTATCACAAGGAGAAGTAGAATAACATAATGAACCCATCAAAAGAAACAGATTGAAAGTCATCAAAAAACTGCCAGCAAATAAAAGTCCTGGCCCAGATGGCTTCAATGGGGAATTCTACCAAACTTTCAGAGAAGAGTTAACTACAATACTAATGATACTACACTGCACAGCATAGAAAGTCTGTGCAGCCCATAACCCTGATACCAAAGCCAGGGAAAGATACAACAAAAAAAGAAAAGTACAGACCAATACCACTCATGGATCTAGATGCAAAAATGTTCAATAAAATCCAAAACCATATCAAAAAGATAATTCATCATGACCAAGTTGGAGTCATGCCAGGAATGTAAGACTAGTTCCACATCAGAAAAACATTGTGATCAACCACTTAAATAACATGAAGGATAAGAATCACCTGAAATTGTCAACTGATGTAGAAAAGGCATTTGACAAAGGCCAACACCCATTCATGCTAAAAATAGAAGGCTGCTTGTTTCAGTTTTTTGCAGATGGAAATCCAATTCTGCCCGCATCATTTGTTAAAAAGACTGTTTTTACCCCAGTTTACAATTGCAGGGCCTTTCTCGAATAGCAACTGTTCATAGGAGGATGGTGGCATCTCTGGGGTCTCAGCTGTGTCCCATTGGCCTGTATATCTCTTTTTGTACCAGTACCAGGCTGTTTTGACTACTGTGGCAATGCCGTATGTTCTAAAGAGTCTTCTGCACCCCGTATTGGTAAGTGGCATCTGGGGTCTTAAAAGCTAGCAAGCTGCCCTCTGAGGTACACCAAAGGGTCCCCACTCATCTGGAACAGACGATCACCAAGAACAACAAAGATATGAGGAAAAAAGAGCCCAGGAGATAGAAGGAACCATGTGAGTTGGAGACAGTATGAACATGTGACCAGAGGAGCCACATGGTGCCCAGCCACCACCAAAGACAGCCATGATGGGGCACACAGTGTTGATTCCCAGTGGCAGCAATGAGAAAACGGGTGCACCCTGAGAACTCCACTAAAATGCCACATTTGATGGTCCAGTAGCCTAGGGATTCTCCTGGGAGCACGGCCCCTGGACCTGCTGTTGTCCCTGACCAGAAAACATTGCTGAGGTCAATTCTTCAGACAGCTGTGGACCGGACTCGGGGATACAGTGTGACCATATGGTGTGTGTAGTTAATGGTTCGATGCATCTATAGGATGCTGTCCTAATGGCATCTTACTAGAAGGGAGAGGAGAGTGTGAAGAGGATAAGACATACATAGAACAAAAAGGAGGAGTGTGCTGTCACCAGGTAAGGAGAGCAGAAGGAGCTGCAGATAGGGGGATGTGCAAGGTTAATTTGGATTGTGTACTGTCACTTAAATCACAATAAAAAGAACAAAAATCAGGAAAAAAGTATGTTGGGTATTCTGACATATTCTTAGAAATGAATTTTAGAACAGCACGATGTCCTTAGTGTCCCCTAAAACCTTAACTTCCTTATTTTTAAAAAGAGGGTTGAGTTCTCCTGGAGTGACAGAGGAAGGAGAGACAGGAATAGAAGGAAGAAGTGTGTGGCAAAAGGTCTCCATGAAGAGTTGCTTCCCTTTTCCATGAGACTAGAGCTAGATGATGCCTGTTGCTGAATGTAACTGTTACTGAACATTTTGATCAAAGATTCTGTAAAAGAAGTATGATTCAAAGGGGGGAAATGGAGAACAGAATTTCAAATTCTCATAGAATCCAGATTTTCTGGATGATGCCCTGAGATAATCTTTTAAGCCACAAACTAGAAATATCCCCTGAAGTCTGTTTAAAACCAAACAGTAGTTTAGCTTCACTAGTAGAGCCTTGAGCTCTTTTAAGATCTTTCAGTGTGAGATCAGATTGGCAACAGCAACTCAAAAGATTAGACAGAGACCTTTTGGGGTCAGCAAGCTTATGTTAATGAGGAAGGGTCAGCTCAGGAAAGGAAGGTGAGACTGGTTGCCCAACTTGGAGAGTAATCAGGGTTACAGAAGAGTACAGGTAGAAATCGCTGAATTGATGTGTGTTCTGCTGTGTATATTCTCAACAACATAAACCAAAAAACATTTCATTAAAAAAAAATAAAAAGAGGCTTTATTTTAGTATGCACATTGTAGTACCTAATGTAGTTTTAAATAAGAAGCTTTTTTAAAAGTTCTTCAGCATGTATAGGAAAAATTCAATTTCCTTTGTATTAAATATGAAGTTAAATAAACTTTTCTTTTTTTAGAGTGGTGTTTAGTCTTCAAAATTTGTATTTTTCTGTAGTGGATGTCTTCATTCCACCTTTCTTGTTAGAATTTCTGTAGTCTTGTCTTTTCACAGTTTTACCAAATGAATTTATCAGCAATGTTTGTGGTTCCAGGGAAGTGTGTGTGTGATGCAGTGATGGGTATGTTGCCTCCAAAGCGGATAAGAACACACCTGAATGATGGTGTGTTGATTCTGTTGCTGTATTCTGATCCATGCATTAACAGCAGCAGCATCTTTCCTTCTTACAGGCTTTTAGAAACTCTTCTCTTGGGCAGAGCCTCTCGTTGCCAAGAGGAGTAGATGCTACCTTGAGTTGCAAGGTACAGGAACCTTCTCTCAGGGGTCTCTTTTCAGAGCACATTATTCTTAAACCGTCACAATCTTCACTGTATTTCAGTCATTAAAGTGAATGAGATTCCTGTTACTGCTACTGCTACAGTGTTTAAAAACTATCTGAAAGAGAGGTTTTTTCCATTTTGTCTTTATTAAATAAGCACCCTTAGCAGCCTCTTCATAAGTTTCGTATGAGCCGGCAGACAGAATAGAACTGCTCCGCAGGGTTTTCAGGGAGTGCCTGGTGGATCTGAGCTGCCAGTCTTTTGAGTATCAGCTGTGTCTCAACCATGGTGCCACAAGAGCTCCATTGGTGTGTGTAGACCCTGGATCTTTCAACTTCTGTTAATGGCCATTTTGGGTATTTGCGGATGTTTGCTATTATATGCATTGCTACAGATGAACAGTCCTGTACATGGGTCTTTAAATGTATTTGCAGTATATTTGTGGGATTAGAGCCCCTGGAATGGAGTGGTTAGATCAAAGGATTTAACAAAGTATAAATGCACATTATTTTGTTAGATATTGTCAGATTCGCCTTCATAGAGGTCATGCTGCTTTGCATCCTCACCTGTGAAAATCCCTGTTTTCCTGTCTTATGAACCTGATGTGTTATTAGTCTAGAATTTTTGCCAGTCTGATAGGTGAGAGATGATGCCTCAGTAATTTTAGGTAGAAGAGTGGGCGTTTTTTCACATAGTTAAGTTCACTTAATAGGTAGCTACTTTTTTTTCTGTTGCGTTCTTGACCTTTCTCCTCTCTATTTTTACTAGCTCTTTTTGTATTAGGGATATTAACCCTTTAAGATTGCTTATTAACCCAGGAAAATGGCCACAATACATTGAGGGCAAAAAGTGAAATACTAAATACTAAATTGTGTATTCATGATGACTCTAGTTCTCCCTGTCATTCTCCTAGCCCTTTAGACTTGGTTTATACATAATCTTTTGATGCTACTGTCAGATAGAAGCAGGGTGCTTTGTTTTCTCTGCCTTACTCCTCTGCTCCACCAAAATTCTCATGTGTATTGTGGTGGGTACAAAGTCCACTCTCTGGACTTCTCTGCGGTGCTCAAGATTATGTCAGTATATTGAACTATGTCTCCTGACTGACCGATGGGTCCTTTCAGCTCCAGCTCTCCCCGCTCTGGTCCCTCTGTTTATTTGGCTTTTGCATCTTCTTCCCCCGTTCCTAACCTGTGTATGTTCTGCTGCTCTAGACTGGCCAGGAATTCATAAGCTTTTGCTTTGGACTTTAAAAAAGTGATAGAAGTACACATAACACAAAACAAACAGCAACCCAACCCATTGCCATTGAGTCAGTTCTGACTAATATTTGCCTATTTGACATTTTTTATGTATGATCCTGTGACATTGATGACATTAGTCATGTGCAGCCATCACCCATACCCATTGCCAAGTTTTCAGTCATCATTAACAGAGATTGAATGTGTCCTAAAAAAGGGCTCTTCCTGAGTCTTCTGCACCCCGTATTGGTGAGTGGCATCTGGGGTTTTTAAAAGCCAGCAAGCTGCCATATGAAGAACATCATTTGGTCCCAGTCCACCTGGAACAGATGACAGCTTGAGAACATTAGTGACACGAAGAAAAGTGAGCCCAGACGGAAGGACCCACATGATTGGGAGACTACTTCAGCATGAGACTAGAAGAACCAGATGGTACCCGGCCATCACGTTGATATGGGACACAATGTAGAGCACCTAATGTAACATGACAAAAAGAAGTGTGCAGAAAAAGAACTCTTATTCAGAAGACCAGAATTGATGGTCCAACAACCTGGAGTGTTCACTAGGAACATGGCCCCTAGACTTGCTGCTGGCTCCGACATGAAACCAGTATTGAGGTCAACATTTCAGACAAGAGAGGACTGGACTGGGGGACACAGTGTGAGCATATGGTGCCTGTACGTTATGGGTTTATACATTTATAGAAGGATGTCCTACTGGTTTATTTCTAAAGGGGAGAGGAGAGGGTAGAGAGGAGGGGCTGGGTGTTCTTGGAGAGGATACTTAAAAGAGGAGTGTGCTGTCACAGAGTAGGAAGAGCTGATAGAATTGTAGAGAGGCAGACATGCAAAACTGACTTGGATTGTGCACTTTCACTTAATCATAATAAAATGACTCCTCCTTTCTCCCTCTAGATACTTCATATAGGTAGGATCATACATTACTTGCCTTTTTGTATCTGAATTATTTCAATTAGTGTAGTATTTTCAAAGGTCATCCATGCTGTAGCATGCATCAGGGCTTCATTTTTCTATGTGAATGAATAATATTCCCTTGTATGAATATGTCACATTTTGTTAAAGACTGAAGAAGTTTTGATGCAGTTGGATTATGATGTTGGTGAAGAATAGTGAATATACCATGGACTACTAGAAGAGTGAACAAATCTGTCTTGAAAGAAGTATAGCCAGAATGCTCCTTTAGAAGTGAGGCTGTCCAGACTTTGTCTCACATGCTTTGAACATATTATCAGTGAGAAGAACATGCTTCGTAGAGTAGAGGATTAGTGAAAAATGGGAACGCCCTCAACTGGATGGAGTGTCACGGCGGCTGCAGCAGTGGGCTCAAATGCAGAAACAGTTATGAGGATGGCGCAGGACTAGGCAGTGCTTCATTGTCTTGTACCTAGGGTCCCTGTGAGTTGGAACTGACTCGATGGCATCTAATAAGAACAACAGCATTTGTCTGTTGATGGACATTTGTGTCATTTGGTGATTATGAATAGTGTTGGAAGTATCTGTGTTCCTGCATTTGATTCTTTGGATACCTAGAACTGTCCCAGTTTTAATGGGAAACCTCTCAGTTATGTATGGTTGGCTAGCCTAGATAGTGCTGATCTTGGACACTGCTGTGTCACAAGTGACTTGGATGATTCTGATGTTTTGTTTATGTGCATTCAGTATGCAAATTCTTTTCTTCATAGATTATTATGTGATTGTGTTATATCACAGGAAATGAATAATTTCTCTCCCTGTTTTATCTGTAGCCAAAGGCTTTTGAGCAGTACTTGCATCTAGAAGACAGCAGGTTGCTGAATCATCTGAAGACATGTTCTGCAGTGTCTAGACTCCCTTATCATCTCTGGTTCAAGAGGTGCTTTGCAGGCTGCTTGCCTGAATCCAGTTTACAGAGGTAAGTATTTCCTTCAGTGGCACATTACAAGCTTGAGTTAATCCTGGTTTTTCATGTGATGATTCCCTAGAGAATGAGTTTGCCTTAGAGCAGTACAGGGCGTGACACAGAGAATGTTACAGACAGTATGGAGCTGAGTGTATATGTATCTAGGGTGCCCTATCGACTTTCAGAGGTTACAGGATTTATTACCAGAATAACTAATTTGCTGTGGTTACAAGTCAGTAGGACCCACTGAGTGGTGTAAATGGTAAACAATACTGGGCTCCTTACTGAAAGATTGGAGGTTTGGGTCCACGCAGAGACGCCTCAGAAGAAAGGCAGGTAGCCAGTTTTCAAAGGATCAGCCTTAGAAACCTTACTCTGACACACATGCCCTGAGCTGGAATGCACGTAACGGCGGCTGGTTTCACGGGTCAGTAACTGATTCCTTAAGCCCTTAGAGATGCAGCAGAACCACTGGAAAATGACTTTTCCTTCCTTGGTACAATCTCACTTGCTGCTTTTGTTGTTCCTCAGAATGTAATGCTTATGTCAGTATTTAAAAACAGTAGTAAAACAGAAACTTCAGTTTAGTCTTTTCTTGCCATCTCCTGACATGTCATGGGTTGAAACATTGGGCAAAGGGCAGTTGGGAGATTCATAGCAGAGCAGTATTTTTCAGGGATCTGTCCTTTTTCTTCTCAGCTGCTGATTGTGTCTGGGATAGATTTCAAAGGCTGGATGTATTTTGTTGTTTTAGTGATTATTTCACAATTGTTTTTTTCTGAGGCTTATGCTTAAAATAGAAAGAATAGTGTGATTTTCTTTTGTAATTTGAGATGTCTGGTTAACCACAGATTTCAAACTCATGTAATTTGATTGTCTTTATTTTTGTAGAGTTTGGGATAAAGTTGTAAGTGGATCCTGTAAGATCCTAGTTTTTGTAGCGGTGGAAATTTTGCTAACCTTTAAAATAAAAGTAATGGCACTCAACAGTGCTGAGAAGATCACAAAGTTTCTGGAAAATGTAAGTGTGCTTAATTTGATTTGAGAATTCAGACATGAAGTCAGTTTAGCAAGCCACATTTTCATACTGTATTAAATGGTATCAGAGAAATGATACAGTATGTATTTAGATTATAAGAAACATTTTTTTCTCTTGTTGAATTATCTTTAATTTGAAGTTGCTCTGTGGGTGGTATCATGTACTCTGGGTCTGAGGGGATGATGGTTGTGGCAGCGAGGCTAATGTGGCTGCTGTGAGCAGATCAGGACAAGGGGGGTGGAGACCTGTCACTCCAGGATGACTGATTTTTGTTAATAGAAGTGTAATTCTCGTATCTGGGGGGATTTTGTAAACTTTTGTAAACTTTCATTTCTGGCACTACTGCTGGCATAAATCCCACTTGGGTTAGTGTGCTTAAGGATTCACTTAGTATTTGTTGAGAACGCTCAGAATGAATCAGCTTTTCCTGTATGAATGTTAGAATGCTCACATCCAGCTGAGACCTAGATATGAAGAGGCTTAGGCGTGAAGGAAGTTCATAGGAGCCAAAACAGATGCTATGTATATTTTTTAGTCAATATTAACATTTGAAAGAAACAAAAAACCAAACCAAACCCACTGCCATCAAGTCGATTCTGACTCATACCGACCCTACAGACAGAGTGGAACTGCCCTGTAGATTTGAACTCCCAACCTTTGGATAGCAGCCATAGCACTTAACCACTTCACCACAAAGATTTCCAGCATTGAAGCTGAAAGAGGCAGAGCCACTGCTGTTGAGTCAATTCTGACTCATAGTGACCTTAAAGGATAAAGTAGTACTTTACTGCCCCATAGAGTTTCTAGAAAGTGACTGGTTGATATAGCACTTAACCACTATGCCACCAGGGTTTCTATTAATGTATGAAGCCCAAGCCTAGTGCCATCGAGTTAATTCTGACTCATAGTGACCCTGTAAGACCGAGTAGAACTGCCCCATAGTGTTTCCAAAGAGCTCCTGGTGGATTTGAACTGCTGAACTTTTGGTTAGCTGAATTAGCACTTGATCACTATGCTACCAGGTTTCCAACATTTGAAGAGTACCTGTTAAATAGTATCCTGGTGGTACAGTGGTTAAAGCCCTTGGCCGCTGACAGAAAGGTTAATACCAGCCTCATCCGCAGGAGACAGATTTGGCAGTATGCTTCCCTAAAGATTTAGATCCCTGGAAATGGAATGGGGCAGTTCTGTCTACTCTGTCCTACAGGGTCACTGTAAACAGCAGTGGGTTTTTGGTTTAAGTGGCTGTGTGTTGAGTAAATCAGTCATCATCGTTGTAGTAATTAGTGGTTAACAGTGCCAAGACCTGTGCTTGGTGTTTTTCATCCTTTAAATAGCTCTTGGTTCATCATTATACCCATTTTAGAGGTAGCTGAAGTAAGCTGCCCAGTGTCACCCAGCTAGTAGGCAGTGCAGGATTTGAGCTTAGAAGATTTGATAACAGAGTTCTGTGGCATGTTCTCAGGTGGCTTGTGAAACAAAGTTCCTGGTAGTTTTCTTTTTAATTCCTTCCTTCCTTCCATTCATTCCTCTCTCACTTCCTTCCTCCTTTCTTCCCCTCCTTCCGTCTTTCCTCCCTCCCTCCTTTCTTCCCTTCCTTCCTCTCTTCCTTCTTTCTTTTCCCTTTCTTCAATTGTAACAAACATGTAAGAACATACTTGACACTTAAACAGTGTTCATGACATTAATTATACTCAACGTGTTGTACAACCGTCATCCTTAACAGAAGCTCTGTGTCCCTTTAGTGATGACTCCTCCTTTCCCCGTCTCTCCAGCCTACCCCCAGTAACCACTAATAGACTTTGGTCTCCGTACACTTTTGCCTATTGCAGATGTTTTATGTAAGTAAGTGAGGTTGTACAGTGTTTGTCATCTTGCGACCAACTTATTTCACTCAACATCTGGCAACCTCTGATGTTGTCACTTTCTGTGAAACTGAAAACTCCAGTAGAAATAAGTTTTAGGCCACAGCGAATAAGGGAGACATTGATGATGTTGGCACTGAAATTTCATGAAGATCATTTTACTTGTTTGCAGATTCCCCAGGACAGCTCAGATGCGATTGTGAGCAAGGCCATCGACTTATGGCACAAACATTGTGGAACCCCAGTGCATTCAGCCTGAACACTCTTGATAGTTGGGGACAGTCTGCCAGGCCTTTCTTGAGCATTCTGGGGACATGGTCTACTAAACTGAGTGAAAATCATGTTCTTCCTCTGGTGCTCAAAGTGTAACCTTTTTACCAGTAAAATTATTTAATGAAGAGACCTGTTGTTGCTGTGTTGAGGAGCGATGTCTTTTAATTACACTGAAGTGCAGAGTTGAACTCTGAGCAGCATCTTTGAAGGGCTGTTAGAAAATAACTCCTAGCTATAAAGCCATCAGTCAAGGTGAGTGGGTGCATCATCAGCAGTACTAACCAAGTCTGCCTGCCTCTCCCTAATTAGCACCAAGCTAGCTTGTGTAATGTCTGTTTCTGGAATAAAGAACAAATTCTCTTTCTTGACACCTCAGATTTGGCTTTTGTGCATTCAGTACTTGTTTAAATCTGCCTGTCTTTTGAGGCCTTATCTTGGTAAATTAGCTTTAAATAATTTCTTAGATTTTTTATTAGTAAAATTAAAGGTACTCAAAATCTGCCTAAATTTACTACTAGGACTTTTTATTGATGGGCCATTTGGGGCATAGCAGCACTACCACATGCACATACACACAGAGTGACACAGTATGAGAGGGAGAAGTTGTAGATTAAGGCTCAGGGCTCATAGCCCTGAGCCACATTGTGCTACATGTGGGACCTGTTCATTGGACAGTGTCAGACTTTGAGGTCAGTGAAATGGAGCCCTTTGTCTAGAACTGGCATGTGAGAGAGGAATACAGAAATGCCACAGTTCATCTGTTAGGCCTACAAGAGTCTGGGTTAGGTTGGTTCTCCACCTCCCTGCTCCTGAAGAAGGGAGAGACAATGACATGATGGGGTCCCCATTCTGAGAACTTTGGGGCATTACTCGTTCCCTAAAGTGTAACATACTTGTGGTTGAGAAAGAATTCATAGAAAAAGAATTCATAGGAAGCCAGGTTGTTGAAACCAGCTGATATTGCCCTACAGTAAAATATCCAGGAGTATTTAATTTTTAAAAAATAACCACACAGAAGAAAACCATCCTGTTTTAGGTTGGATTCTCAAGAGAAGCAAAACCAGTGAAATGCTCAAAGAGAGAGAGAGAGTGATTGTAGAGGCTGACAAGCCCCAAGTCTGTAGATCAAGCATCAGGCTGGAGGCTTCTCCTGGCATGTAACTGTAGGGGCTGACAAACCCAAGATCATTGGGTAACATGGTCGGTCGGCTAATGGCTCAAGTCCGAAGAACTGGAGGTCAGATGGCAAGCCAAATGTGAATTCAGGGAGACCAAAAGCCAGTGAGCTTTGTTAGAGTATCCTTATATATCAAAATCAGGCCACACCCCAGAGGACACTCTACTTACAACTGATTAGCTGATCACACCAGATTACATCATTAAGGTGCTTACGTCATATCACAGAATGGGGGATAAATATGTCATTACAAAACAGCAGATGACATCATTACATAAATGGTTGTCAAACTACTGAGGATTGTGGCCCAGTCAAGTTGACATACAACTTTAACCATCACTGTCCACGCTTGATCAACTTAGCACCTGTACACATATCCTTAAACCATACACAGTCTCTAAAGGCAATTACAAAGCCATGCTTGCATCTAACGTGATAACACTAATGTGTACAACCAGAAACACACTAGCCCTCGTTACTTATAAGTCAAGAAAATGAAAATATTTGGTGCACATGTATAAAGAAAAGAACACTGTAACAAATACAGTCCTCATTTCTGCAGCTGGTCACTTGGTCATAACTAGTCTTTAGAACTACCTACTTCCACTACCCCTTCCGTATTCTCTTTGCCCTCAGCAGACACCTCAGCTTGTTGTGGTTCTTTGCTTGGTGGAGTGACCCATCCCTGAAAGGTCTGGGTCATTAGTGATTGTTTCGGGATTAAGTGGCTGTAGTTCTCCAGTGACTTCAGTCACAGGGCACACTGGTAGTATTAGGAGATGTCCTGAAGGATCTCCTGGATTCCACTTTCCCTTTGGTAGCCAGTATCAGTCATATCGGCCAACCCATTAGTTTACTACTTTTCCTGTTGATGCAGAAGCATGAGGAGCACAAAGTTGCTGGGTGGCATTTTTAGCTTCCAGTCCAGTGACACCATTATAGGAACTTCACACAATACCAGGAATCATGGCCTAGCTAAGTTGCTACACATGTTTTAGGGAGATACAGTTTAATCCATGACAGCCAGCTGGGTTCTTCTCATTACACATATGGAGGGGATAATTTATGGCTTTACTGGGGAGGGTGGCTTAGCAGATAGTTTCTCAGAAGAGAGCAAGGGGGCTACTGCTGTTGGCAGAAGTGATTCAATGCAATTTAGGGTCAGTGTCCCAGACTTTATGATTATCTGCTTATATGTCCACAAGATCCCATTCCTTCCCAGTCAACTTAAACTTCAGACACCATTTGAGGTTGGGAATTCAGTGGGCATTGTAATTCAGTCACTCTTAACGATAAAACTCTACGTTTGGCTTTTGGCAGTTTTAATTCTGTTACTACAAAAAATAAGCCTTTCAAGGCACAAGTGGCAACTTTGAAGTCATTTATGCAACACTTCAGCTGTGACACTGAAACCCTGAGTTCCTCTCTTTTTTAAAAAAAGAAATATTTAATATGTGGTGACAGTGTACAACCCAAGTCAATTACCGCATACAGCCCTGCACCCACACCTCTATGCAACTCAGTCTGTTCTCCCCACCCTGTGACGATGTCACATATCTCCTTTCTACCCTGTACTTCTTGTATCCATTCAGTCAACTCCTGTCCCTTCCATCCTCTCATCTCGCCTCTGGGCAGGAGCTGCTCAGACAGCCTCATGTATATATTTAAGCTAAGAAGCATATTATTTGCCAGTATCACTCTGTGTCTTAGAGTCCAGTGTAATCCTTGTCTGAAGAGTTGGCTTCAGCACTGTTCTAAGCTCTGGGTTAAGGGAGAGTCCAGGGGCCATATCCTAAGGGGACTTTCTAGTCTGATGGACTATCAGGTGTGGTCTTTTTGAGTTCTAGTTCTGCACACCCGTCTTTTTCCCACTGTGTCAGGGACTGTGTATTGTGTTCCCTGTCAGCAGTCCTTGGTGGTGGCCAGGCACCACCTAATTCTAGTCCTGTATTGATGTAGTCTCAGATCAGATGGCACCTTTTGTCTGCTGGGCTCAAATTTTCCTCATGTCTTTGGTGTCCTTTATTCTCTGCTCCAAGTAGATTGAGACTGATTGATGCTACTTAGATGGCTGCTTGCTAGCTTTTAAGACTGCAGATGCCACTCACTTCTCATTCTAGCAAAAGTCTAGAGAAGTATTGTTATGGATTGAATTATGTGCCCCCCCAAATTGCATGTGTCATTTTGGCTGGGCCATGATTCCTAGCATTGTATGATTGTCCACCATTTTGTCATTTGATGGAATTTTCCTATGTGTTATAAGCTATCACTATGATTTAATAAGATGGATTAGTGGCAGTTGTATTGATGAAGTCTGCAGGGTTGGATAGTGTGTCGAGCTCGTATCTGTGGGATATAAGGGAGAGAAGAAAGTGGAGAGATGGGGACCTCATACTAGCAAAGACACAGTGCTGGGAACATAGCATGTCCTTTGGATGTGACGTTCCAGCAGTGAAATGCTCTGAGACCAAAGAAAGACTGATGCATCACAAGGGCCTTCCTCCAGAGCCTTCCCCTGGAGCTAGCCTACTGGACTGTGAGAGAATAGATTTCTGTTTGTTAAAACCATCTATTTAGGGTATGTCTTTTATAGCAGCACTAGATGACCAAGACAAGCATCAGATGGATCACCCGGAGTCTCACCTCTCACCAATACTTTATCTTTTGGATATTTCTTTTGCTGCTTTATACTACACATTAGCAGTGCTCTCTTTACTATTAGAACAGAGTCATCAGCATCTTTAAGACTAACCAGATGTGTGAACAAGTTTAGAAAATTCCATCCTTAACAATTTTGTTTTTCTAGAACAACTCTTGGTGCCAAATGACTAGGTTCTTTAGAGAAGCAAACCAGAAAGAGATTTATCCCCCTAAAATGACTCATGGCTGTAGAGGTTGGAATGTTCCAAGTCCATGGGTCAGGCATTAGGCTGGAAGCTTCTCCTTATTCATGTAGCTGTAGGATCTGACTGATCCAACAGTGGCAGATATGATGGCAGGCCGCTGGCTCACAGGCTACAGAGGCCAATGCATACCATGATTGGCAGGCAGTATGGCAGCCTGTTGGCTCAGGTACCATCATCAGATAATGACGAGCTGGGTGCAGGATCCACAGTGAGCAAAAGCAAGCAGGTTTTGCCAAATGCCCATGTATACATATACATACACACACGCACACATATACGTATATATGTGTGCATACATATATACGTGTGTGTGTGTGTGTACACAGGATGCAGACCACACTCCTGAGGAAACTCTCCTTACAACTGATTGTCTGCTCACATCATGGAGATGCTTATGTTGTTATGTCACAAAATGGAAAATAAATACATCATTGCATAACTGCCAACCAACGTCATTATATAACTGCCAAACTGCATTGTTACATAACAGTGAAAACACAGAGAATGATGGTCCAACCAAGCTGACACACAACCTTAAACATCACACCTCCTGAAGTAAAACTGCTGCCTATAAAGAATAAAATTGTCTTAGAAAATGACTCTGTAACCCAGTCACCCATTTATTCAGTGGCCGTGTCTGCCCAGCTGGGAATATAAAACAGGACACAAGCAAAGAAGGATTTCTGCCACAGTTGCCACTCTTAATGATTTTGGAGAGTGTGTGAAATTCACAGAGAAATCATTAAAGAATTTTACTTCTATTGATTTGCACATTTTAGTAAGGTAGAGTTTATGAAGTCAAGTTATGCTAGTGACTCTTAACTCCAGGAAAAGAAACCCTAGCCATCTCTCAACAAAGGGAGAAGTTAAAGAATGAGTGCGTGCTGGCTGGTCTTCAGTGCTGTGAGATGACTAGCATCAGAATGGCAGGGGGCTGTGCATGGGCCAGGGAGTCCAGGGAGCTGTGAAGTTCCTCTAGGAACTGGGGACCAACTGATCTGAAGTGAAAGACAATTACTGTACTGCCAGGGGATCTAGAAATAAATTCCACAAGTGTATTCTGTCAAACCCCATGGGGATCGAGATGAGGATTTTTTTAAGCAAGTCTGTCTGATTGCCATCAAAAAGAGTTTTCCTTATTAGAGAAAGTAAAGGAGATCTCTCAGCAGAAGGATTCTTTAAGGCACAGAGCCTGAGGACGATGATAATGTGGGTGAGGATCCAATTTCACTTTTATATTAGAATTTTATTTTGATGAGACTGGTTTTGAAAATGTGTATCTTTGATGAGGAACACACTTCCTCATGAAAAGACAATTCGTTTTGTCAGGATACTGCAAAATTCTTCTGCTAAAGCTCCAAGTTTCTGTCACAGCCAAAACTATTGTGGCTAACTTAAGATTCTCCCTGTCCCCTGGAAAACAGATTTAACATCAGTAAATTTCATTTCGGTTACTTCCCTTCTCATGTGCCTTCTTAAACACAGGTGGGAGAAACTCTGAAGCCCTCTGCCGGAAGATACTGATGGCCAAGGAAGGTCAGGACATGCATGTGTACATGAGTCGTGTGTGTGTGCTCACGTGTGAGCATATGTGCATGTGAGCATGTGTGTGCATGTGAGGGTATGTGTGGCTTTAGCTTGATGACAAACTGAACTGACATGTTGGGCACAAGCTGGCCTGTGTGTGGTGCTGTGTCAGGGTTCATTAAAAGTGCTCTTTCTGTTCATGGAAGTTTGAAAATTGTGGGGCAATATGCAAACCATATGATGTGTAGAATGAGCTCTTAAAGGCGTGTTGCTGTTACTCTATGGGTGAGATGTACTTCTCCTGTTTTGAATTCCGTAAGAATTCTCATGAGCTGCTGTCCTCCACAGGAACCAGGCTTGTCACATGGTCATTCCTTCCCTACTGTGACTTCTCTTGAAACTGAAGACTCTGGAGGGGAGTCTTTGGGAATGAAAAGGGTGTTTGCCATGGAACTGACTCCAAGTCATGAAACCCCCTGTGTGTCGGAGACAACAGAGTAACACCATAAGGTTGTCAATGGCTGATTTTTTTGGAACTGAATTGCCAGACTTCTTTTGAGGTGCCTCTGAGTGTATTCCAGCCTCCACTCTTTGCCATTAGCAACTGAGTATTAATGCCCCTAATTAGGTCCTAAAGACGCCTTGCTCAGATGCTCCGTGTAACAGCCCCTGCCTGGGCTATGAAGTTTGAAATAGGAGTGATGTCCCGTGTTCTTCAGCCAAGGGAGCCTCTTTTTGGCAGTGAGGTGAGGAGTAGTGGACAGCTCCTGCTGGTGGAGTGGGAGTTAGAAGGGGGAGGAGGGGGAGAGCCCTGGCTGTGCATTTTGCGTCTGCCCAGGATTGAAGACTGTAGCAGTTGTGTCTTCAGCTGGAATTTTGAAGGACCACAGAGTGCTTTTCTTTCTCTGCCCTGGACACCGAGGGGAGTGTGTGTAGCAGGAGTTGGTGGCATGCCCTCTGGGGGATGGAAGTAAGAGCTGCTTCTTAAGGCTCTGCCAGATGGAGCTGCTTGTGGCTCTTGGCACAAGCTCCTTTTCTTGATCAGCTGTTGCTTATCCAGGCTGAGTAGGAAGAAGGGATAGGTGAAGGAGGGCACGATGAAAACCAGAAGGGAGTGATTTTCCAGGAGGACCACAGGGGGTGGGGGGCTGTAGTAGTGGGGTGTCCTTTGTCTGCTTCCATGACCCTCCATTTCTGCCTGAGTCCCTCCTCAAGCCTTTACTTAAGAACCTGACTTCTTAGCTGGTAGTTGATACGTATTACTCAGCTGTAAAAAGGCGCATTCATGCTACAACAGTGATGAGCTTGGAAAACATAATGCTGAATGAAAGAAGTCAGTCACTAAAGGGCAAAGCTGTATGAGCTCACTTACATGATATAGGAAAATAACTAGAGACCCAAGTTCATTAACTGCTGCCAGGGATGGGGAGCATGAAAGGGGAAGTCACTGCTTAGGAAGCAGACAATGGCATTTGATGGTGGTGGCCACTCAACATGATGAATACAATCAGTGTCACTGAATTGTACATGTAAAAATTGTTGAATTGCCAAGTATTTTGCTATTGGTATTTTTACCACACACATGAGGTTTCTGGATGTGGTGATGATTCCCCACCTGACTCCTGGGGCTGGTTTTACTCTGAGGCAACCATGAGTGGAGTTACAGATTGTGGATTGGGGAAGGACACAGGAACATCTTCAAGAGGTCCTAAACTAGAAGAGCTCCAAGTATAACATTATGCCAAGACCTTAGTGTTCAGACCTCAAAAGAACACAGTACTTAGGAATTACGTCAGAAACCCTGGTGGTGCGGTTAAGTGCTTTGTTTGCTAATCAAAATATCTGCAGTTCACACCTGCCAGGTGCTCTTTGGGAACTCTATAGGGCAGTTTACTCCTCCCTATAGAGTCACTGAGTTGGAATTGACTCGGTGGCAGTGGATTTCGTTTTGGGGGGGTTGTAGTTGCCATGAGTTGGATCCGACTCGACGACACTTGGCTGGCTTGGCTGTAGTTTATTTGGAGCCCTGGTGGTGCAGGAGCTAAGTAGTACAAGGTGCTAAGCAAAAGGTTGGCAGTCCAAGTCCGCCAGTTGCTTCTTGGAGACCATATGAAGCAGTTCTACTCTGTCTTCTAGGGTTGCTGTGAGTCAAAATCAACTTGATGGCCGTGTAGTTTACTGAGAACTTAACAAATGCGTACATTCATCTAGTGCTCACAGTAGTCCTTTGGGGAGCTGGTGCATCTCTAAAAGCACCAGCTCATCTCTGCCCCTCCTAGTCAGTCTCCTTTTCTGAGAGCGTTTAGCAACCGGGCATGGATATTTTAGCATCGTTGCTTTTCCAGCCTTTATGCCTAACTGCTAGAAGCTAAGAGGCTTTGTGAGGAGGCAGCCCAAGCAAAAGCTTTGGATTCACTCTTGAATTGCAGGAGACTGTGCCTCACGCCCCACCTCCTGTCAGTCGATTGGTTTATTTGGTCTTCTGTTCATTTTTGTTCCAACATAAAATAAATTTGAAGGTACTTTTAATGTTCAGTCTAGTTGGTGAATAAGTCATATGGTTTCTGCCCTCTTGAAGTTTCTAACCTTGCAGGGAAGCGAATTAAACAAGTACCCCATTTGTCCTCTCAGTCTTGAACACCTCTCAATGCCTATGTGGCCACAAAAGAAGGGGACTAGAGGAATATGAGAACGATTCTGAGCAAGTGGTTCTTTGTCCTCTTCCCTTCTTAATGTAGAAGAGGGGGCCGTGGCTGGAGGTAGGAAGTGGGAGGAGGTGTCAGAGGACCTGAGGTCTTAGCCGGCAGCCCAAGCCCCATTCACTAGTGCTGTTACGTAGGCTACTTCTCTGTCTCAAGTTTCTCGTCATGAGACCACGATTCTATTATGGTCTTTATCTCTTGGAGGAGTTTAACGTGAAAGGACTTTCACATTCATAGAGCTCCATGGAATGCAGACTGTTTGTAACAGCATCTGTGGCGGGCCTGTGATTCGCGTGGCTCTTAACTGAATTCTGAACTAATGCTTCAAGGTTGAACTCAGCTAAAACCAGCCAGGTCGACTCTGACTCATGCCAACCTTGTGTATGTCAGAGTAGAACTTTGCTCCATGGGATTTTCAGTGGCTGACTTGGTGGCTCTGTGTGGACTTGAACCTTTAACCTTTCAATTAGTAGCTGAGCTCTTAACTGTTTGCACCACCCAGGGACAGCAGCTCACTCTGCCTTCTCTGAAAAGGCTCATGTGGATGTCTGAGCTGAGCATACACTCTCCCCCCTAGGCCTTTTGTAACCTTTCATGCACAGGTGATGTAGCAATCACTGTTAGTAAGTCTCTTGTGTGGTTATCTTGAACTTGTGTGAAACTTTTCATGCGGTTTCCCTCTGTAGTGTAAGCTTGTCAAGGCCAGGAACTCTGTCTTGTTCCCTTTGTCACATCTCCATTTGCCCTGTTCCTGTTGTCGTCTTGTTGTTCTGCCTCACGGTGACCCCACTGCAACAGAATGAAACACTGTCTGATCCTCTGCCTCCTTCACCAGGACTGATACACTTGAATTCTTTGCTGCGGCCACTGGGTATTTTGAGTGTCTTCCAAACCAGGGGGCTCATTTTCCAGCACTGTATCAGACAGTATTCTGTTGGGATTTATAGGGTTTTCGTTGGCTAATTGTAATGGATTAAATTATACCCTCCCCAAAATGTTTGTATCAATTTAACTGGGCCATAAGTCCAACTAAATAAGGCCACAATAAGGCCATATTGTGTGACTGTCCACCATTTGATGAGATTTTCCTTTGTGTTATAAGTTCTATCACTATGATTAAATAACATGGATTAGTGGTGGTTATATGGATGGGGTCTACGAGATTGGATAGTATCTTAAGCCAATTACTTTTGAGATATAAAAGAGAGGAGCAACAGAGAGATATGGGAACCTCATACCACCAAGAAAGCTGTGCTGGGGGCAGATCATATCCTTTGGACCTGAGATTCCTGTGCCAAGATGCTCCTACACCAAGAGAAGACTGAAGACAAGGAACTTCCTCCACAGCCAGCAGAGAGAGAGAGAGTGCCTTCGTTTGGAGCCAGGACCCTAAATGCAAACTTGTAGCCTACTGGACTATGAGAGAATAAACTTATCTTTATTAAAACCCATCCACTTGTGTTTCTGTTATAGCAGCACTAGATGACTAGAGACACTAATTTTCAGAAGTAGCTAACCATGCCTTTCTTCCTAATCTAAGTCAGGAAGCTCCACTGAAACCTCTTCTCCATGGGTGACCCTGCTGGTATTTGAAATACTGGTGACATAGCTTGCAACATGTAAGTCACCACGGTAGGACAGATGGACAGATGGATAGTGGACACTTTGCCTAGCATAGCGTCCTATGTGTTTTCTCTCCCAAAGCATGATACCTAGCCCACCCCCCATTTTTGGTCATATTGTCATCTTTGTCAGGAACATCCTCTCCCCCAGTGCAGGGTGACAGCCTCTTCATCTCTGTGACTCAGCCCAAATACCCTCTCCTTTAGAGAGCCTTACCTGCCCTGTTGTTTGCCACTGGCTCCTGCCCAGGCTTCGTGTCCTTTTCACCTCTTTAAATACATTCATCTAGAAGAATCTAGTTACATCCCACACTCTTGAGCCCCTTGAAGGTAGACATTGGGGCTTATTAATACACTGTACCCCTGCAGGCAGTTCTCCCAGCCATGTGGGTTTCCTGTGACTGTTTGCCTCATCTGAGCTCCTAAGCCTACATGTTACAAGTCTAGCCTCTGGGGACAGAGTCTTCTTGGCCCCAATTCTGAAATCTGTGGCCCAGCTCAGGTGGCATTTTGTCCTTGGATCCATTACCTACAGCCAGTGGGGAGGGGGCCATAAAGCAGAACCATGGCGGCCAGGAACCTCTCTTGTGTCTATGGCAGTGTGGGGAAGGAACAGTGTCAAAGGGTTTTCTGGGAACGGGGCAGTGTGGGTGGGGGTGGAAAGATACTCTAAAAAGCTACTCATTCCATTCAGCAAATCTATTGACTGGATATGCACTCATAAAACTGCTGGGGTGGAACTGGGTACCTCCTGCTTTGTTGCAAAGTCTGACTGGCTTTTCCTCCTGTATCCGTGTGCAGTGTGCAGAGGGGGACTTGCCCACTAGAAGCCTTGGCAAACTGTCTCCCAAGGCTTCCCAAGGCTTCACTTTGTGAATATTTCATACCAAGTCTCAATCATTCCAGAAGTCCGTGGACAGCTTTGCCCAGCCTTTCCCCTGACAGGGCCATGGGGGTGCAGTAGGTAAGCTAACCCACTTTTGGCTGCTAATCAAAAGATTGACAGTTTGAATCCACCAGCTGCTCCTTGGAAACTCTATGGGGTAGTTCTACTTTGTCCTACAGGATGGCCCTGAGTAGGAATCAAGTTTGTGGGAATGGTTTCTTTGCCCTCCACCTGGGTAGCGTGAGGACTCTTGGTGCTGAGCACTTACCATCCTTTGTGAGGCATCTGTATTTATTGTTTGCTATTAAGTGCTGATAGGGGAGAGAGGGGGTGCTCCCAGTTGACCAACATCTGGGGCTCTAGCCTGAGTGGGCTTCTGGCCAGGCCTGGCAGCATTTGAGGTGAACCTGAATAAAACAAATAAGGTCAGGGAGCCAAGGCTGACTGACTTCGTGGTCACATGGGGGCATGCCCAAAGAGTGCTCGAGCTGAGAATTTGCATTTCTGACAAATTTGCAGGCAAGGCTAATGCTGGTTAGAAACAACCCTAGTAGATACCCAAACTCTCTGCCATCAAGTCAATTCCTACTCATAGCTACCACTTCCCAGATTGCAATGTGCGTAGAAATCCCCTGAGGATTTTGTTAAATTCAGATTCTGACTCAGTAGCTCTGCGGTGGGGCCTGGGACTCTGCATTTCTGGAAAGCTTCGGGTGACACACACTGCCGGCCCTCGGAACATAGTGAGTCCCAGGGTGCAGAGAAGGTGGATTGCACCTACTGCAAGTGTTCACCTTGATTGGTAAAAAAAATACGCAGTGGAAAACTCACCTGCCTGTGCCATTTGCTCATTTTAAAACAGTGGGTCTGGCCTCAGAAGGCTTGAGGGAATGTGCAGAAATGAAAGGGTGTGCAGTGCAGCCTTCTTGGGCACCTAGCCATTTGCTCTTTGGACAGTAACAGGGGCCTTCCCAGAAACCAGTAGGAGCTGCCTGTATGTATTTCTCCAGGCCGTCTTATTTTAAAAATTTAGAAGCTATCTGACAGCTGCCAAAATTAGTCAGGCTGTCAAACATGGCAGGCCCCACCTTCCAGCTTACAAGGAAAGCACCCCTTTGGCCACCGCAGACGATATGAGGTAGTTCAAAGTACCCACGGTTACAGCCTTGCTGTCAGCTTCAGTGAGGCTCTAGCCTCTCTGCTGGAAAAGTGCTTTCTGGAGTGGCACTGCTTCTCAGCTTGGGAATTCTCCCCTGCTGAAGCCTCTGGTTTGATGCCTCTGCCTGCCAGCCTACCAAGATGGCGTCCCAGGGCAGCTGCTCTTCCTGCCATGAAACAGCAGAATCTATGGTGAAGCTCAGAAGAGAGGGGGCAATTGGGCAGTGGTGCCCAGCTCTCCAAATGTGGCTGTCACGTGCACTGTCTTTCTGCTGCGCGATGCGCTGTTTACTTCAGCCCCGCAGTTCAGTATACTGGTTCGCTGATGCCACCCCCCCGCCTCCTGGATGGCAACAACAAAGAAAAACGAACGACCAAAACGTCAGAACCAACACTCCGGGCGAGTTAAGGAGTCAGCCGGGGTGCCGCTCAGTGTGCTCGGCCTCAGCAGTGAATGTCCTCTCCCATTTAGAATGCCATGTAGCCCAATCTGACAATCTTGTGGTGTATGTGAGGGTTCCGTGGGTGTCCCGAATGTTCCATTCGGTTGTCATTCCAGGCGAGGGAATTGAGGAGACAAGTGTCTAGTCTGCCATCTTGCTCCACGTCCCCATCTGCAGAATTACTGGGTTCTTTGTTTTGGGAGTTGTCTGGTGCAGTGGTGATCTGCTCCTTTAAACCATTAGAAATTGATTGTTGTCTACTAGCCATCAGAAAGCTGCTGCGATTTCCTTGTTAAGTTATTGCAATCCAGCACATGTGTCTGTGCTTGTGTGTGTGTATTTTAATACGGTTTTTACTGTCCAAGCAGCCCAATCCTTTGGTCTAGAGTGGTTGTTGGATCCGTAGTAATTCTGATGCCCTTTCACCTGATAGCTGGAGTGGTTACCCCACCGAAAATGGTATCAGGAATTGCTGGTTCAGGGGAGCAGAGGAACTCTTCTTTCAACTCTCTCTTAGTTTCCCTCCCACATTCCTGGAGAGAAACTCCTGGTACCATGCAAAATAGCCCACATTTGGAGAGTCAGGCTCCTGACTGAGGCCTCGGTGGTGGTTTCGGTACTAATGGGAATGAAGAGTGGTGGAATGACTGGGAAGTAGTAGCCAACTGTGTGAGGCGTAAAAGGCGGGCAAATCGGTTCAGAATGCTTTGGAAAATGGAGGCGGTTTTGACACAATTTACCCAAGTGGACAAAGGGTAGAGGTAAGTTCTGAGGGTAGAACGAAGAGTTTAACTTTGAAATGGTTGTGTTAAGTGCCTGTGGAAATTCCTGAAGAGACTCAGATATGGCCCTAACAATAGCGTCTCCCTCTCAGTGGCATTTTTTCTGGAAGTAATACAGAGGTAAGAAGACTGCCACGGCTATTCTTTTGTTCCCTAATCTATTAAACTCTTCTACTACCAAGAGTAGATGTAAATAACAACAAAAGGATATCGAGAAGGGGGTCAGAGGAGGAAAAAAAGGTTAAAGAGGCATTAATACCAGTAATAAAGGGGGCACTTAAAGGATTTGGGCTGAAGGTACACACAGCACCAATTATGTCAACATCATTTGTAGAAGAAACTGTCTTTACTCCAATTCGCTGTCTTTGGGCTTTTATCAAATATCAGCTGTTCATAAGTAGATAAATTTCTACTTGGATTTTTTATTCTGTTCCATTGGTCTGTGTGTTTTTGTGCCAGTACCAGGCTATCTTGATTACTGTGGCAGTGTGATAGGTTTTTAGGTCAAGAAGGGTGAAGCCTCCCACTTTGTTTCTCTTTAGTAATAATTAGCTTTTTACCTATCCGTGGCTTCCTTGCCTTCCATATGAAGTTGGTGATTTGTTTCTCCATCTCATTAAAAAATGTCATTGGAAGTTGAATTGGAATTGCATTGTATGTGTAAGTTGCTTTGGGTAGTATAGACGTTTTCACAATGTTAAGTCTTCTTATCCAACAGCAAAGTAGATTTTTCTGCTTGTGTAAGTCATTTTTCATGTCTTTCAATAGGGACTTGTAGTTTTTCTTGTGTTAGGTCTCTGACATCTCTGGTTAGATTTATCCCCAGGTATTTTGTTAAGGATTCTTATGTCTAAGTTCATGAGAGATATTGGTCTGTAATTTTCTTTTTTTGTGCTGTCTTTACCTGGTTTTGGTACCAGGGTTATACAAGCTTTATAGAATGAATATTTGGGAGTATTTCACACTTTTCTGTATTCTGGAATACCTTTAGAAGTAGCGGTGTTATCTCTTCTCTTGAACCTTTGATAGAATTCTGCAGTGAAGCCATCCAGGCCAGGGCTTGTTTTGGATGGAAGTTTTTAAATTACCTTTTCAATTTCTTTGTTTTGTAGTGGGTTTGTTTAGCTGTTCTATCTCTGACTTTACTAGTTTCAGTATGTGTTATTTTTCCCAGAAAATTGTCCCTTTCCTGTAGGTTTTCAAATTTATATAGTATTCCTGTATGATTCTTTCAATCTCAGCAGGGTCTGTTGTGATATCACCCATCTCATTTCTAGTTTGGATTGTTTTTTCTTCTCCTGTTTTTCTTTTGTCAATTTGGCCAGTGGCGTATCAATTTTGTTGATCTTTTTGAAAAACCAGCTTTTGGACATGTCCACTCTTTCAGTCATTTTTCTATTTTCTATTTAATTTATTTCTGCTCTAATTTTAATAATTTTCTTTATTCTGGTATCTGATGGGTTCTTTTGCTGAAATCTTTCTAGTTGTTTAAGTTGATGAGTTAATTCTTTGATTTGTGCCCTTTCTTCATTTTGGATGTGTGCATTTATTGCAATGAATTGACCTCTGAGCACTGCTTTTACTGTGTGCCATAGGATTTGGTAGGATGTGTCTTAATTCTCATTTGATTCTATAAAATTCTTCATTGCATCCTTGGTCTATTTTTTTACCAAACAGCTCTTGAGCAAAATGTTATTCAGTCTTCATGTTTTTTACTTAATTTGCATTTTTTTCTCTGTTGTTGATTCTAGTTTTATGGCTTTGTGGTCTGAGAAGGTTTATATTATTTCAATATTTTCAGTTTTGTTGAGTGTCACTCTGTGACCTAATATGTGGTCAATTCTGGAGAACATTCCATGAGTACTGGAAAGAAAGTTTACTTCACTGTTGTTGGATAAAGTGTTCTAAATATGTCTGAAAGGGCACATTGGTTGACTGTGTTTACAAAGATTCTCTGTGTGTTTACTAAGCTTTTGTCACAATGTTCTGTCCTTCACTGACAGCATTGTGTTGAAGTCTCCTACTATTATTGTGGAGTTATTTCTGTTTTCAGTGCAAACAGTGTTTGTTTTTATATATATTGGAGCCTTGTCGTTCATTGGGTGCATAGATATTTAGTATGGTTATGTCCTGTTGAATTGAGCCTTTGACCATTGGATAGTGACCTTGTTTAACTCTTGTGATAGATTTAACTTTAAAGCCTATCTTGTCAGAGATTAGTATGTCCACTCCTCTTTTTAGAATATTACTAGCCTGATACATATTTTTTCCAACCTTTGAGTTGTAGTTTTTTTGTGTCTTTGAGTCTAAGAACGTGTCTCCTATAAGCAACATATAGGTGGATTATTATTACTATTTTTATCCAATCTGCTATTGTCCTCCCCTTAATTGGAACACTTAGTCCATTTATATGCAGTGTGATTATTGATAAATATGATGCTACAGTCATCATTTTGATGCCTCCTTTTGGGTGTTGTGGACATTTTCTCTGTTTCATTCCACTTTACATATTTTCTTTTAGTGGCTTTCAGTTTTTGTTTTCTTGAAATTGTGATTTTGTATGCTGCTTTTTAACATGTACAATTACAGGTTTCTTTTGTGGTTACTCCCTTAGTCCATTTTATTTATCTAAAATTAGTTCAAACTTCAGTGTCTGTGTATCTCCTGGAAGGAGTATGTGTACCTTTCTTTGACCCTCTTTTTCATATAATATAGCTGTCAATTACATCTTGAACTCCCTGTATTTCTTTTTTGCGATTTGATTTTGACTATCGTTTTTTGATTTCTTCTCTTGATGTTAGCTAGATACTCTGTCAAGTGCTCGATGTTTAAGTATATATCTAATGCTTTGATTTTCTAATCTAAGAACTTCCGTTAATATGTCTTGTAATTTTGGTTTAGTTCTTACAGATTGTCTAAATTTCTGTTTCCCTGTGAAAGTCTTAATTTCGCCGTTATATTTGAAAGACAGTTTTGCAGGATATAAGATCATCAGTTGGCAGTTTCTTTTACTTCATTTCTTTTTTTGTGTTATCCCACTGTCTTCTGGCCAGCTTTGTTTCAGCTGAGTAGTATGAATTTGATCTTAATAATTTTCTTTTAAAGTTTTTTTTCTTTTTGCTTATTTCTGTCTGCCCTTAGTAGTCTCTCCTTGTTTCTAGTGTTACTAGCTTGATTATGATATGCCTTGGTGTATTTCTTTGGGGATCTATCTTGAGTGGGGTTCAATGAGCATCCTGAATAGAGATCTGCTCATCTTTCATAATATCAGGCAAATTTTCTGTCAATAGGTCTTCAGCTATTCACTCTGTATTTTCAGCTATGCCACCTTATTCTGGTGCTCTGATCACACACATACTTTTTCTCTTAATAGAATCCCACATCACCCTTAGAGATTCTTCACTATTATTGAGTCTTTTATCTCATTTTTCTTTGTATATGCTGATGTCATTTACTTCATCTTCAAGCTCACTAATTCTGCTTTCCATGTCCTCAGTCTTGCTCCTTTAACTTTCTGTCGAGTTATCAAGCTCAGAGATTTTGTTGTTAATCTGTTGAATTTCAGATTGTTGCTGCTCAAGCATTTTTTATAGCTTATTTAATATTACAGTGTGCTCTGCTGCATTTTGCCTGATCTCTCTCTTGATATCTTGCACAGCTCTGTATAGGTCTCTTACATCTCTAGTTTGATTTATTGCTAGGTATTTGATCTCCTTCAGGCTACTGTAAATCATATTCATTTGGTGATTTTTTCTTTGGTGGTTTCTTTGTAGGTGTAAAGAAATTCTACTAATTTATTTATGTTTATTTTATGTCCTGATACTTTGCTCTTCTATTAGGTCCAGCAGTTTATTTATGGATGCTTTAGTGTTTTGTGTGTATAAGATCACATCATATGCAAATAGAGAATTTTACTTCTTTACCAGTGCAGATGCCTGTTATTTCTTTATCTTGTCTGATTCCTCTGGCTAGAATCTCTAGCACAATATTAAATTGAGTGGTGACAATGGGCATCCTTGTCTGTTTCCCATTCGTGGGGGGAATTCTCTCAGTCTGTGTCCATTCAGGATGGGATTGGCTATTGTTTTTGTGTAGATGGGCTGGCTGGCCCTTTTTTCATTGAGGAATTTCCCTTCTATTTCTGTTTTGCTGACAGCTTTTAACATGAACAGGTGTTGAAGTTTTTCAAATGCCTCTTTTGCATCAATTGATAAAAACAAGTGATTCTTATCTTTTGTTTTATTTGTGTGGTTGACTACATTAATTGTTTCTCTGATGTTGAACCAAACCTGCATCCCTCATATGAATCCTATTTGGTCATGGTGAATTATTTTTTTTTGATGTGTTGTTGAATTCTACTGCCTACAATTTTGTTGAGAATATTTGCATCTAGGTTCCTCAGAGTTATTGGTCTGCGGTTTTTTGGGGAGGATATTTTTTACAAAGTTTAGGTATCAAGGTTGTAATAACTTCATAGAATGAATTTGAGAGTGTTCTATCCTTTTGGGGGGCTGTGAAATAGCTTCAGCAGTATTGGTATTAGCTCCTCTCTAGAAGTTTGGTAGAATTCTCCAGTGAAGCCATTTGGGCTAGGACTTCTTTGGTTGGTAGTTTACTGGATAGTTTTTAATTTCTTTTTTTTATGTGATGGCTTTGTTAAGTTGTTCTATGTCTCTCTGTGATACTTTTAGAAGGTAATGTGATTCTAGAAACTTGTCCATTTTCCCTAGGTTTTCAAATTGATAGGAGTACAGTTTTTCATAGTATTCTGTTATGATTCTTTTAATTTTGGTTACGTCTGCTATGACAGCTCTCATCTTATTTCTTATTTGGGTTTTTTGTTTCCTCTCCTGTTTTTCTTTTGTGTGTTGGATCAGTGGTTTAGTGATTTGGTTGATCTTTTAAAAAACCAGTTTTTGGTTTTGTTAATTCTTTCAATTGTTTTTCTATTCTCTAATTCATTTAGTTTTTATAATATGTTTTCTTCTGGTGCCTGAGGGGATCCTTTTTTGTTCTCTTTCTTCCTTTCTCAAGTAGTAGGGTGTCTTAGTCACCTGGTACTGCTCTAACAGAAAAGAGCACTAGTGGAAGGTTTCATGAGGAGAAGCTTTTATTGTCACAGTCCGGTAAGCCACAAATCTATTTATAAGCTGCAAGTCCATTCATAAACTGCAAGTCCATTCAATATGAAAAATCATCACAGTCCAGTAGGCTGAGTCCAAATCCAGTGACCACATCTTGGCACAGGTCCAAAGGACATGCTCTGCTCTCGGTGCCTCTCTCTTGGTGGTATGAGGTTCCCAACTTCCTCAGCTCACTTCTCTCCCTTATATTCCACAAGCTTCAGTCTTGCCTCACTAACACAACTGCAAACCATTCTCTATCATCAGTATCACAGAGGCAGGGCATGGGAGGAAGGGCACCATATTGGGACTTCTAACCAAATCAAATCAACACATACATTTTGGACACAATTTAACCCATGACAGGGTTAATTCTTTCATTTGGGCCCTTTCTTCATTTTGGATGTGTACATTTATTGAGGTAAATTGACTTCTGAGTACTGCTTTTACTGTATCCCATAGTTATGGTAGAATGTGTTTGCATTCTCTTTTGATTCTATAAATATCTCTATTGTATCCTTGATTTCTTCTATAACTCAGGAGGTTTGGGGTCAGGAGTTGTTCAGTTTCCATGGTTTTGAGTTTTGACCTGTGTTTTTTCTGCTATTGATGTTAATTTTTATGGCTTTATGGTCTGAGAAGATGCTTTGCAATATTTCATTGGTTTGGATTTTGTTGAGACTTGCTTTTATGGCCTAATACTTGGTCTATTCTGGAGAATGTTCCATGTAATTGGAAAAGAAGGTGTACTTGTCTGTAGTTGGGTGGAAAGTTCTGTATAAGTTTATGAGGTTGGGTTGGTTGATTATTGCAGTTAAGATCTTCTGTGACTTTCCTTTTTTTCTGGGTGTTCTGTTCATTACTGAAAGTGGAGCGTTGACATTTTCTACTATTATTGTGGAACGATCTATCTCACTTCTCAGTGTTGTCAACATTTATTGGATGTATTTAGAATCTTTTATATTGTGTACAGAAATGTGTAATATTGTTATATCCTCTAAATGTATTGAAACTTTAAATGATAGTGACATCCTTGTCCAAGTTGGTGGACTTTAAAGTCTATTTATCTGAGATTAGTATTGCCAGTCCTCCTCTTCTTTGTATGTTGTTAGCTTGGTACGTATTTTACCTTCCTTTGATTTTCAGTTTGTTCTTATCTTTGAGTCTAAGATGTGTTCCTTGTGAGCAACATACTGATGGATCAAGTTATTCTCTGTCTCTTTATTGGTGCATTTAATCTGTTTACATTCACTGCAATTACTGATAGTTATGAATTTAGTGCTGTCATTTGGATACCTTTATTTATGTCTTGTTGATAATTTCTTTGTTCCTCTTATTATTCTGTTCTGAGTAATTTTTCTTTATTGGTTTCCTTTTCATTCTTCTCAGTGTTGATTTTGTTTCTGTTGAGACTTCTAGATCATGTTTCTTGTTTTGATGTGTAGTATTGTTATTATGCTTTGTAGCTACCTTACTGTTCAACCCTAATGTTCTGAGTTTAAGCCAGTCTTTAACTTTTTTATATCTTCTTGACTTTCCATCTGAAAAATCTATTAATACATTAATTTGTCCCTCTTTTTAGTATGTTGTCATAATTTAATACTGAGACCTGTTTCCCTAGTTTGAATATTTTAGCTTAGATTGAGCTTTGTGCTTCCCAAACCAAGTAGGGCTCTTTGGTTGCTGTATCTTGCATTGCATCCTTGACTATAAGTCTGATGTTAATTTTCTAATTGAAGAACTTCAGTATTTCTTGCAATTTTGATTTGGTTTTTGTAAAGTTTCTAAGCTTCTGTTTATCTGGGAATGTTCTAATTGCACCATTATATCTGAGAGACAATTTTTATTGTTCTGGGAGTTCTCTAAAGCCATGATCATCTGCTTATTTAAGTGGTTAGGGATTGTTTTCTCTGAGCCATTAGAAAGCTACTGTGATTGTTGGTTATTGTACTCTAACATATATACATATGTATGTGTGTGTGTGTGTGTGTGTACATACATGTATGTATTTTAATTTGATTTTGACATTAGACCCAACTCAATGGTAATGGGTTTTTGGGTCACTCAGTTGTTGGAGTGATGACTATACTGAGAAATGTAGTAAGAAGTACTGGCTCAGGGAGGCCACTAAAATTCTTCTTCCAGCACTTCCTTTGTTTCCCTCCCCACGTGTGGGAGAAAAGCTCCAGGCACACACATACAGTACCCCACTACTGTCCCAGGTGGTGTTCTAGAATTGAGAGTCAGGTGCAGAACAGAAAATGGAGCAGGGAGAAGACTGGGCTATACCCAGTGAATAGGAAAAGTTTGAGTCACAAAAGCTGAACTTTTTATTTTTGTCTGTATATGTAGGAATTCATCACTCAGAGAACCAGTGGAATTTGTCATTTAATCCTCCCCTAGTTTCTGTCTCTGAGACAGAGAAAAGTTCAGGGTGCACAAGTAAATTGTCCCCTTTCTTCCCAGGTAGTGCACCAGAACTTAGCCTCTGGTGCCGAGCAGAGAAGGTAGATGGAAGAGGCTGGGGACAGGGAGACAAAGCAGCACATACGAAAAGATTGAGCTCTGAGAAATCATGAGCACTTAACTTGAGATGATTGTTGGAATTTGCCTTGAGCGCTGGGCTCCATATTTGGGCTCAGGGGTGTCAGTAGAGGTTCGCTTCTTCACTTTCCTTTGTATCTCCATGTCCAGAAGAAAAGTTCAAGGCCACACAGATCCAGGGAGTGCACCAGAATTACACCTCTGGTGTAGCTCAGAAAAGGGAAGTATTGCCTTAATCTGTAGACTGTGTACTAAATATACTTCAGTCAATATTATTACCTTAATCATTCACACAGAGTTTTGAAGTGTCAAACATGAAAAGCTTAAGCTTTCAAGTGGTCAGAGTCTTCTGCAAAATGCACACTATTAATGACACTTCATCCAATCCTGATGGTGTATTCTGCTTTTTATAGTCTAGCTTCTGTTGTACATATGACCTCACCTTCCCCATGGTGACAGTCATGAAGTCCCAGCCTTTCTAGAGGAGCAGGCAGCATGATCCAGGCCTTCACATCAGCTCTGGCTACATAGATGTGGTCCATTGCTCAAGGGCTGGCTGTGTAGATGCACCCCCCCCAATCCTGTGGCACCAGCTGCATAAATGCAGCCCACCCCATCCTACAGTATGCACTGTGTAGATTTTCTGACTGTTTCAACTTTTGTCTTTTTCAGTGTTGGTGGTTTTGTATTTGCTGAAACTTCATGCTTTTTTTTTTTTTTTTTTTTAATTTTGATACATAGGATTAATAGTTTCCTGTGTGGTTACCTTAGTGTTTACCCCTATTTTTCTGAATTTAAACCAGTTCTTAGTATCTTTTCATCACCTTGACTTGCTCTCCCTATGCAAGATCTGTAATTACATTTTCTTGTGAGTCCCTCTTTTTTAACATAATATTTACATAATGGTATCAATGTTTTATCTACAATTTATACTTGTGATTACCCTCCTTGGGTTGATATCCCTGCTGTTCTGTTCTGTGTTCTGGTCTTGGGTTCTCACTTGTTGTTACTGGTTTTCTATTGAAAGGGCTCACTATAGTATTTCTTATTGTTTTGGTTTGGTTTTTGCAAATTCCCTAAACATCTGTTTATCTGGAAATATCCTGATTTCACCATCATGTTTGAGAGACAGTTTTACTGGATATGTAATTCTTGGCTGGCAATTATTTTCCTTCAAGACATTGTATATGCCTTCCCATTGCCTTCTTGCCTGCACAGTTTCTGTTGAGTAGTCTGAGCTTAGTCTAATTGACTCTGCTTTGTAGGTTATTTTTTGTTTATCTCTGGACATTTCTAAAAGTGTCTCTTTAGTTTTGTCAAATTTGACTATAATATGCTTTGGTGGCTTTCTTTTGGGATCCATCTTGTGTGGAGTTCAATGAGCACTGTGGATAGATATTGTGATTCGAGTTGTGTTCCCCCAAAAATCTGTGTAACAGTTTAGCTAGACCATGATTCCCGGTATCATATGATACCCTTCATGTTGTAAATCCTGCATCTCTGATGTTAATGAGTGTGGATGGACAGCAGGTGTGTTGGTGGGGCAGTTCTCAATGTGTAAGTTTCTTTTGTGCCTTGAAGTAGTCTCAAGTTATAAAAGAAAGAAGCTAGCAGAAAGATTTGAGACCCTCATACTATCAAGAAAGCAGAAGTGGAAGTAGAGCACATCCTGTGAAGTTCCCACACCAAGATTATCTCTGACCAAAGAGTGATGCAAGACAAGGACCTTCCTCTATAGCTGACAAGGAGGGAAAGCATGTTCCCTGGGTTGGACAGCCTGAATTTGTACTTGTAGCCTAGTGGACTGTCTAAGAATAAACTTTTTCTTGTTAAAGTCATCTACCTGTGGTATCTCTGTTAAAGCTACACTAGCTCACTAAGACAGGTAAGGTCTCATATTTCCTGATATCAGGGAAGTTTTCTGTCAGCAAATCTTTGACAAGTCTCTGTGTTTTCAATTATCCCTCTCTTGTTCTGGCACTTCAGCTGCTTGTAGATTATTCCTCTTCACAGGATCTCAGTAATTCTTAATATTTTTTGATGTATTTTTATCCTTGTATCTGATTTTTCCTCAAATATGATAATATCATGTTTTATCTTCAGTTTCACTAATTTGGGCTTACATTGCCTCAATTCTGCTCCTTTGACTTTCTAATGAGTTGTCTAATTCTGTAATTTCGCTCAGTGCTTTCTAGAAGTTTTTCAATTTGTCATTAAGCTCTGCAGCATTTTGCCTCATCTCCTTCCTGATCTCTTAAAGAGTTCTAAATATTAATCTTTTGTATTCTACTTCTGATAATTCCAGGAAGTTCACTTACTCTGGAAAATTTGATTCTTTGTTTTGGAGCTTTCTGAAGAGATCATTGTCCATCCTTTCAAGTGCTTTGATATAAACTACTATTTCTGAGCTATCAGTAAATTGTAATTATTAACATTATGTTGCCTGCTGGGTTCTAACTTCTTGTTTCAAAATGTATACTTTTACTATATGGATTCAGCTCAGGTGTCCTGGTGGTCAGTTTCCTAGTGTGTGGTACAGGCTCTTGTCTACTGTCCTAGATGGCCAAGGGTGATTGGTATAGGCAGAAGGGTCTGGCTGTAGTCACTGAAAAAGGTCAGTGGTTAACAGCTGTCTTTGAGTGTCTGTGAGGTTGGAATATCCCTTTGTGATTAAATCTAGATGAAAGAACTCTTTCTACTCTGATTTTATGCCTATGGGAGTCAGCAGGAAAAAAAAGTTTTCTTTCTTCCCCAAGTTTGCTAAACTGTTTCCCTCTCTAAGTCTTGGAGAATGGCTCAGGATAGACTTAAGTAATGCTGCCTCCAGCTCAGTTAATGGCTTTCAGAATCCAGAGTGCAGAGAAGGGAGAAGGGAGCACAAAGAGAAGGGAGTCACACCTGAATCAAAGGAAATACTGAGATCCGTGCACAGTAGATTACATGCAGTGACTTAGCTTTGAATCATCTTGTGCTGCCCCTCACTGGCTCTGGAAGCATGAGTGGACTCTCCAGGCAATCACCACCATTCTGCACCTACCATGCCACTTTTTCCCAGCAGGTCAGGTCCGTGGAATCCTATACACTCTGAAGTATTGTTCTCCCTTCCCCTTTGCTCAGTCCAGTTTCTCAACTTTCTCTTTGATGTTCAGGGCCCCTAGGATGTCATATGTACTGGATTCATTTGTTCTTTAGGGTCTTTGTTGTTAGAGGGGCCACAAGAAGCATCCATCTACCCCACCATGTTGGAGCTGCCTCTTTTCTGACCATTTCAAATAAGACATAATGACAATTCACCTTTGCTAATTGATGAAGATAAACAGTATGTAAGTAGATTGTCAAGCCTTTCCTCCAGTACACCTTGGGATGAACTCAAACATCAAATCTTTTGGTTAACAGTGTTAGAGGTTCGGGATTCAAGAAGCGACACAGTCTCTTTAAAGGTTAAGTTTTATTAAAAATGTGCCCAATAGGAAAAAGACTGGTGCACCAGGGACGCACTCCAAACTGTGCAGAGCAAGGAGGCAACCCCAAGGTTTCTTAGTACCCTGTATTTAACCTGTAAAATCGCAAGGTAGGGAAGGGGAGCTGAACTTTGCATTGATTGGCTGAGGTTGGCTAAGGCCATATGGAATTTCTACAAGTTGCAAAATTTAGCTGTGGGTGAATGTGTTAACCACATTGGTGAATGTTTAGGTTGTAAAATGTAACCCGGAGTGGATGTCTTACTATGCTGGCTCCAGAGGCTATCTCCCCCGGCCCTATTTGTTTTGGTGTAATTACCCTATGGTATCTCTTGTTATTTCCTGCTAAGTTAGTTCCTGGAGCTTATTATCTGAATTTTCACTGCACTCTTCCTCTAAATGGAGTTACTTATGTCTCATTTCAACAAACAGCTGATCTTATTTAACTCTCTGCACCACCCAGGGCCTTCTTGTGTATATAATGTTAAAGCAAATGTAAGAAACTAAGAATGTAAGAATGTACTAATGAATCTGGTTCAAAGGTAAGTAGGAGTTTTTCATTCTTACATTTTTTTCTGTTTAAGTTTGAAATTCCTTCAAAATGAAAATTTTAAAAAATAAAATGAAACAAAAAATTTAAAAGGTAGCTATGAAGTTTTAAGCAACAGTGTTTACTATTAATAATTTTGTCATTATTTAGATGTATATGGTACCAAGAGAGGGCACTGGTGGTTCAATGGTAGAATTCTTACCTGTCGTGCTGAATACCTGAGTTTGATTCCTGGCCAGTGCACCCTGTGACGCCACCACCTGTCAGTCAGTGGAGGCATGTGTGCTGCTGTAATACTGTGTTGATTTCAGGGGAGATTCTAGACTAAGATAGACCAGGAAGAAAAGCCTAGTGATCCAAGTCCAAAATCAGCCAACAAAAACCCTGAATCTGATCCAAAACCACTCATGAGGATTATGCGGGACTCAGAAGCATTTCATTCTGTTGTGCAAGGGATCACCATGAGTCAGGGCCAACAGAACAGCAGTTAACAATCACGGCATACAAATCAAGTGCTAGAGAGACAATGTCTGTTTGGTTATCTCCCTGGCAAAGCTTCAGTTAAAGTAGGAATGTTATCTCCATTTCTTCAGGCATGGAAAAGAAGGCAGTGAGGATGGTTCCTTTTCCAAAAGACATATAGTCAGCAGCAAAGCCAAGACTGGACACTCCAAGCTCAGAATTTTCAGCCACTTATGCAGGCTACCCAGCAGAAGCGACACCTGTGTTCATGCTGAGAGTGAAGGACACGCCTCCCATGAGTGCTGCAGAAGCCTCTCCTTCAGACCTCTGTTCCTCCTCATGGCTGGTCAGCTGAGCCTGAATTTGCAAACTGTGCATCATAACAAGGTTAAAAAATATTTTCAAGCCTTATTTTCAATAGTGTTAGAGAATATTGATTTATCATAAGGGACAGAAACATGGAAAAGTGAATCCTCAGTTACTCAGAAGTGCTGTAAGCCCTCATAAATAGGAGCACCATGAAGTTAGTAATAATTTTTTAAAAATCTCTCTGCCCTAATCCATGCAAGAGTTCACTCCACCGTGACAACTCTGACCCTGACCTTTCACACTAAGAATGTTGCTTAACTGGGGGTAGGGTGGGGTGGAGCAGGGACAAATCTTTAGGTAAAAACTGATCCTCTTATCATGATTGGATTTTCTGCAACAATCCTTATAAATGAAAAATCTAACTTGTTAAAGGCAATGACTATATTTCAAGAGAGTTTTGGAAAAAGAGTAGCTACTAGAACTAAATAAATTAGCATAGAGCCATTAAAAACTGATTGTGAAGACATTTCAATAATGCAGATAAGTGTTCATAATATAAAGTTGAGTAGAAAAAGTTCAGGACCCAACAATGTGCATATAGAAGGAAACGGGTTGTATGCACAGAGAAAAAATAATGCAAGTAGAAATGCATATGTGGGGGGAAAAAACCTAATGGATGATGTTTTAGTCAGCTAGGGCTGCTCTAACAGAAATACCACAGAGTGGATGGCTTTAACAAAGAAAGATTATTCTTACACAGTCCGGTAGGTTGCAAGTCCATATTTAGGGTGTCCGCTCCAGGGGAAGGCTTTCTTTCCCCTTGTCAGCTCCGGAGGAAAGTCCGGTATTGCATCAGTCTTTGTCCAGGGAGCGTCCTGACGCAAGAACCTCTGGTCTGAAGGACGCACTGTGCTCCCGGTGCTGCTTGCTTGATGGTAGCGAGGTTCTCAAATTGTCCTTTGTTTCTTTTTCCTTTTATTCCTTGCAAGCTAAAAGCATTAAGGGTGGGGCAAGCCATACTCCAGGGAAACTCCCCCTACAGCAGGAATTTACAGCCCCACCCTAATCCTTTAACATACAGGTTAGCAAAACCACACAATGGAGGACAGTCCCAAGATACTGGGAACCATATCCCAGCCACGTGGCTGCACACATTTTTGGGGGGACAGAATTCCAACCATGACAGATGGAAATGCACCTAAATATACACAGTGGATTCAGAATTATTTGATTCAATCCAATACTTATGGCATTAATTGAGAACTAATTTGAGGGCAGAGGTGATAGAACTCTTGCCTTCTGTGTAGGATTCCTAGATTTGTTTCCTGGTTAATTCATCTTATGTACAGCCACCAGCCATCTGAAAGTGGAGGCTTGCATATTGCTATGATGTCAAACAAGTTTTAGTGGATTATCCAAATGAAGATGAACTAGGAAGAAAGGCCTAGTGATTTACTACCCAAAATCGGCTGGTGGAAGCCTTGTGGATCACAATGGTCTGATCCGAAACTGAACATGGGTATGGTGCAGCATGGGTAGTGTTTCATGCTGTTGTACATTGTGTCACCATGAGTCGGGGGCCAACTCCATGACAGCTAACAGAACAGGCTAAATTATAATTGTGGCAAATTTGCAGATGTGTAAACTGACAGACAGGCTATCTGTTCGAAATGAATTTGCTCTGAAACCTTCATTTAAGTACAATGATAAATAAATAGAACATTACCTGTTTTGCCTAGCATCACTCAGAGAACAGTGGCTGAAATAATAGGCCATCCTTCTCCTACCTTGTCTACCAGGGGCTAGGGAGTCTGTATCATGGGTTTTAGCAAAACATGATTTGAATGTCTGTTGGCTCTGTTTTAAGAAAATGCGTAGGCAGTAAAGAATAACATCAGCTTGGCTTTCTTCCTGTGTAGCCTCCTGTCCCTCATGGACCAAGGCTTCATGTTTAACCTCATCAAGCATTACTGAAATTGGGTAGGTGCACCTCCCAGGGCAAAATTTCATTCCTTCTCATCTGCTGTAGTGTCCCTGGAGGCATCCTGCTAACCAAAAAGTTGGGAAGTTTGAATCCACGAGTTACTCCTAGGAAACTCTATGGGACACTTCTATTCTGCCCTATAGTTTGCTAACAACCACAGGTGTGGTTGTTTTGGTTTTTGTCTGCTATAATGCTCCTTGCCACAGTGTGCTGTCCTGTTGTCACTGGTGCTGTCAAGTCATGTTGATCCTTATAAGACAGGGTAGAAGATCATGGGGTTTCCAAAGCCATAATTGTTACTGAAGGAGCCCTGGTGGCACAGTAAAGTGATCTGCTGCTAACCAAAATGTTGGCAGTTCAAATCCATCAGCTGATTGATAAAAAAAAAAAAAGATGTGACTGTCTGCTTCTGTAAAGATTTAAAAACAAAAACAAAAACTCAACTCACTGCTGTCAAGTTGATTCCAACAGATAGCAACCCTATAGGGTTTCCTCAGCTGTAATCTTTTTGGAAGCAGATGACCACATCTTTCTCCTGAGGAGCACTGGTGCATTCAGACCTCCAGTCTTTCAGTTAGCAGCCGAGCACTTAACATCTGTGTTGCCAGGGCTCTGAAAACTGTCTTACTTAAGGTAAAACTAGGTATGTTACTCGCCAGGGTATGTTACAGTGAAGATATCGCCAACCTCGTGTTGGACATTGTATCAGGTAAAACAGTGATGGATGGCAACTCGCTGGGCTTCCCTCCTAGGCAGTTTACCGTCTGTCAGACTACCCCAGTAGTTTATCAAAATGACTGCCTTCATGTGGGGAGAAGGAGCCACAACCCCATTCCCCTGGCTTGGCCTCTTCTCATCTGCTCCCAAATGCAGTAATATTTTCATGCTCATTTCCATGTGACTGGAATTCCTGCAAGTCTTCTGCAGCCATGAGCAGTCCTTCAACCTGAACCTCCTCTTTATGAACACAACACTGTGCCAGCATTGCCCTGTCCCTTCATGTCTTCCCAGATAACCTGCTAACAGAAAGAATTACTCAAATTGTTCTACTTGTCTTTTTAGCTCATTCATTTCCTATAAATGTCAGTCTTCCCAATTGGAAGATAACTGAAGATATTCTTACCTGATTCATTGATCCAGATACAGACAAGACCAGACCCCAAGGCTGCCTGTTTTAGACAGCTAGTGCTGCTCTAACAGAAATACCACAGAATGGATGACTTTAACAAAGGAAGGTTTGTTCTTACACAGTCTGGTACACTACAAGTCCAAATTCAGGATGTCTGCTCCAGGGGATCCGACTTGACGGCACTTGGCTACTTGGCTGGCTCCAGGGAAAGGCTTTCCCCCTTGTCATCTCTGGAGGAAAGTCCAGTATTGCATCAGTCTTTGTCCAGGGAGCCTCTTGGCCCAGGAACCTCAGATCTGAAGGACACGATTTTCTCCCAGGGATGCTTTCTTGGTGGTATGAGGTTCCCAACTCTCAGCTTGCTTCCCTTTGTAAGATGAAAGAACTAAGGGCGGGGCAAGCCATACTCCAGAGAAACTCCCTTAACAATTGAGCAGGGAGGTGATCCTATGAAGGGATTTACAGTCCCACCCCAATCCTTTAACGTATAGCATAGGAAAATCACAAAATGGAGAATAATCACGAAATATTGCGAATCGTGGTCCAGCCACATGGCTACACATATTTTGGGGGGGACACAATTCAACCCATGACACTGCCCCATCTTAACTAATGATTTATAAGCTAAGCAATAAATACTTATTTCCAAGGACCACAGGCACATGCTGAGGCAATGAAGAACAAGGAATCGTCAAACACTATGAATATTTAGAAACACATCAAAAAGTCATGTATTTTCCTTGTTGTTGTCAGCTGTTGTAAAGTTGTCTCTGACTCATGGTGACCCCCACGTACAATGGAATGAAATGTTGCCTGGTCCTGTGCCATCTTCACAACTGTTGGTGTGTACAAGTCCATTGTTGTTGCTACAAAGGAGTTCAAGTCCCTACACTGTATGGAAAACAATCTGTTGTGGTTCATACAGTTTTCACTGGCTAATTTTCAGAAGCAGATTCTAACTGGGAAAGACAAACTTGAAGCACTGAGGGTATGCAGAAGTTGATTAGCACTTCCTTTCCCCACTCTAAGTCACAAGATGAAAATTCAAATTCTAGGCTATTTGGATGGAGAAATGAAGCCTTCATCCCAGTGTGTGGCTGGGAACAGCAATTCTGTTGCAATAAACTGCCAGCCTTATCTTAAGGATCTATACAGTGTCACTATGAGTCAAAATTGACTGGATTACAATGGGTTTGGCTTGGTTTTAGTGTGTTATCTACTGCTGCTTTAACAGAAATACCACAAGTGAATGGCTTTAAAAACAGAAGTTTAATCTCACCATAGTCCAGTAGGCTACAAGTCTGAATTCAAGATGTCTGCTCCAGGGGAAGGATTTCCCCCTTTGTAGGCTCTGGAGGGATGTCCTTCTGTTGCATCAGTCTTTGGTCAGGGAGCATCTTGATACAGGAACCTCAGATCTGAAGGACACACTCTATTCCTTGTGCTGCTTTCTTGATGGTATGAGGTTCCCAACTCTCTGTTTGCTTCCTTTTCCTTTTATATCTTGTAGGATGAAAAGATAAAAGGTGGCACAAGCCACACTTCAGAGAAACTCTCTTTACACTGGAGCTGGGAGATGGCCTTAGGAAAGGTATTATGGTCTCACCCTAATCCTCTCTAACATAAGTCACTCTATTAGCCACAAGTAGAGATTAGGATTTCTAGCACAAGAAAATCACAGAATAGAGGCCAATCATAGAATATTGGGAATCATGGCCCAGTCAAATGGCCACACACATTTTTTGGGTGGATACAGTTCAATCCATGACAGTCAGCTATACTTAGGAATACACTTAAGGCTGTTGGGTGTAGACACTAGTCTCTCTTTGGTGTCTGCAGTGCAGACCCGACCCTCCCTCAGGCACATCTTAGTCCATAGTCATCCTTGCTTTATACTTCTTTAAAGAGGTCTTTTGAAGCATACTTACCCAGAGGAAATCTTGGTGGTGTAGTGGCTAAGTGCTTCGTCAGCTATCCAAAAGATCAGCAATTCAAATCTGCCAGGCACTCCTTTGAAACTCTATGGGCCAGTTCTACCCTGATTTATAGCATTGCTATGAGTCAGAGTTGACTCTACAGCAGTGGATTTTTTTTTTTTTTTTGGTCTTCAGCACAGTGTTGTATGAGGTTCCACATGACCAAAAATTATTCATTCTATCCTAGTTCCATTTACATGGCAGTAAAGTCTGTGAAATATTTTTTTCGTTTGAATATTGGTTTACTTTCTAGTCAGAAATGTTGCCCTGATTTGCAGATTGTATGTTAAATAAACTTTAATGAATTTCTACTATTAGCTTAGTATTACTTTGTTTTAACTGATCTCTCTCAGACAGTACTGAAAGCTGAAGGTCATTAGTTACAGAGTTTTCTGCAAAATGTACATTGTTAATGACACTTCCTCCAATTCTGATGTCATGTTCTTCATATTGTGCATCTTCTGTTCTACCTAAAATTGCTATGACCCAACACTCCCTGTGGCACTGGTCACAAAGTCCTGGCCCTCACAGCTGCTTCAGATGGGGAAGTGGAGGCTTAGATCTACTAGTGTTAGCCAGATTAGCCAGTATTAATATGGATAACTGAGACTGAAAAATTTTCCTCCCCCTCCTTGCTGCCCCTGCCGGCGCCTGATATGATACTCCCTTTCCCTTCTCAGCCAACTCCCCGCCTGGCAGGACACGATATTCCCCTTCCCCTTTCCTTTCTCAGCCCGGCTCCCTGGCTGGCGGGTTGCGATATTCTCTTTCCCCTTTCCTTTCCCAGCCCGACTCCCCGCCTGGCAGGACACGATATTCCCCTTCCCCTTTCCTTTCTCAGCCCGGCTCCCCGGCTGGCGGGATGTGATATTCCCTTTCCCCTTTCCTTTCTCAGCCCGGCTCCCGCTCACCCCATTTGTCTCAACCACGACAACCTCAAACTGCACTGTATGTACCCTCCTGAAACCCCACTAGGGGCCATTTGTTGGAACCTGAGAGGGTCCTGGTGGCCCGCCGGCATAATAAACAGCTTCTTGCCTCTTCCTGGGCGTCTTTCACTTCCTCATTTTCTATAATAGTATCAAGACAGTTTTGACTCACGGCAACTTAAGTCTGTCAGAGCAGAATAATACTCCATAAAGTATTCAGTGACTGATCTTGTAGGAGTTGATGGCCAGGTCTTTCTTCTGAGATGCCTCTATGTGAATCTAAACCACTAACCTTTCAGTTAGCAGCTGAGTACTTAACTGTTTGTACCACCCAGGGACCCTCCATCTGTGGGTATGTGGTAAAAAAAAAGTAACAACTCTAACCCTCCATCTGGAACATAGGGAAAATACCAGTACTTACTGCATCCTGCAGGGCTTACCTAGTATAGCTTTGGTTAGCAGATACAGCACTTAACCCACTACACCACCAAGATTTCCATGTATGAAAACAGAAACTGTCATATATCCAACCAGTTAGATTGTGTAAAAAGAAAAAAAGAAAACCAAAAAAGGATCAACCCTACTTTAAAAATAGGCCAATGATATGGAGACACATTTCTCCAAAGAAGATATACAAGTGGACAAGAATCACGTGAACAGAATCTCAACATCATTAGCCCCCATGGAAAGGAAAGAGTAGTACTATAGGAAAATGCCATGATAATTGTAAATAATACCACAGTGAGATATCACTTCACATTCATTATTGTTCTTAGAAACAAAACAAAAACTAAACTTGGTACTGTCAAGTTGATTCTGACTTCTAGCAACCCTACTGGAGACAGTAGAACTGCCCTATAGAGTTTCCAAGGACTGCTTAGTGGATGTGAACTGCTCACCTTTTGGTAAGCAGCCATAGAACTTAACCCCTCTTCTCCACCAGGATTATTGTTAGGTGCTGTCAACTTAATTTTTTCATTCACAGTGACCCCATATAACCAAGTAGAATTGCCCATGGCTTTAATCAAAATGACAGCTGATAACATGTTGGCAAGGATGTGCAGACATTAGAACTTGAATGCACATAAAATGGTGTTGCCTCTTTGGAAAACTGGTAGTTCCTCAAATGGCTCCATTTGCCACATCACTCAGAATTCCCACACTTAGCCAGATATCCAGGAGAAATGAAAACACATGTCCATATGAAAACATGTGCACCATTGTTTTTACAAGTATTACCCATGGTTGCAAAACATGGAGACAACCCATATTGTTATAGAAAAATGAAGAGGTGAACAACACCCAGGAGGAGGCAAGGGGCAGTTTATTACATCGACGGGCCAAATGGGACCTCTGCAGGAGGAACTGGTGGGCACCAATCACACGACATCTCGGCAGCGACTTCACTGTTGCTGGGGAGATCTCCCAGAAGGAATGGTGTCAGGTTGCGCCTATGACTCGAATTAACCTCTCAAGAATTAAGGTAGGAAAGTCAGCATCCTGTGAAAGCACAATTTCTGTCTCTATGGTCTGGCTAATAGCAAGGGATTGATAACAAAAAGGTATATTATTAAATGATATGGTGAACTGTGTTTATAATTTTGAAGGTGGTGTAAAATTCCTGAAGGCTTTCAGAAGTATAAGCCGGAGTACTGTCCTCTTTTTTTTTTTTAAGATGTGAGGGAATCTGGCAATTTGCAAAACAGTAAAGGAGGTGTCGAATTACATCCTTGCAAGCTTTTCCCGTGCAGGCTGAAGCCGTAATTGAGTGAGAATAAGTGTTAATGTATACCTGGACATAACAGAGTTTTCCAAAGGAAGGTATGTAAGTAATATGCATTTGTCATAATTGTCCAGCCTTTAATCCCCGTGGGTTAATTTCTATTATTGGTAAGGAGGACTGCCCTTAGTCAAAGACATGTACTTTTATGATATATACAATCATCTTAGCCAGGCAAGAGTTTTTGAGACAAATTCAGTCTCGGTGGACTGTAAAATCAAGGCTACTGAAAATTGCATTTCCTGCAACTAGTTTAAGGACTCCCTATAGTCTTATTTTCTGACTTGTCTTTTCCTTTCTCAGTTTTTATCTGTGTGACACTTTCTTTTCTTTCTTTCTATTTCTCCTCCAGCCTTCCTTTTTAGCTATCCAGCCTTTTTCACTTGCTAATACCCTCTTTATATTCCCTTCATATTTGTCACACCTGGGGTTCCACAGATAATTGTGCACATCATAAATAGTCACAGGAAACTCCAGCCAAACTATTTATATCAGACGAAACCCAAAACCCAAGAGAAAAATTTTCAGCTATACATTCTCACAAGAGACCGCACTGTGAATATATAAAATGTAGTTTTTGTTCTCCAGTCTGAAGGTTAACCTCTTAAAGATCAAAGGAGAAGGAACAAAGGAACCTGCAACTGGCCGTGATTAATTAGTCCGCTGCACTGGGACCAGCCTTGCAGGAGTTAATTTTAATAACAGTTAAATGATAGCACTAGCAGCTTTTGAAAGTCATTTAAAGTTTTTAAGTGGGTGGTTCTTAAGACAAATGGAACAGGCTGTGGTGTTATTTAATATACGGCCCAAGTAGGATTTTGAGGCTGAGTTTGGATTTTATCTGGGGCAATTACCAAGCCTCTAGCTTTTAGGGCAGAGGTGAGTGTTATTAAGCACTCCTATAAAAAAAAGAACGATAAATGAGATAAACAGAGTGAAATTGTTTTTCTAACATTCTCTATCACAGCATCAACAAATTTCTGACCAAGAGTGAGACTGTTTTTCATTCCCCCCCCCCCGGGGGAGGGCTTTTCACTGATAACGCTGGAAAGGCCGTTTGAAATTCTCTGATGGCAGATTAAAAGCAAAACAAAGTGAAAAGGGAGGGAACTCGGGTTGTAAAACTTTTACGAATTCCATTGTTGCATTGATTGCCCCTAGGCAACCAACGCACCATGCACAGAAGCCCCAGGGGGGCGGGGGAGGCTGAGCGCAGAGAGAAAACGGGTGGTCTGCTCCTCCAAATCCTCTGTGCCTCCCAACCAAAGCGGCTGAAGCTGGCGCGAGCAGGGAAAAAAAAAAAAAATGAGTAGCTTGTTTTTTTGAATTCCCAGCACCTGCCAGCAAGTGAATAGCCGGCTTCTTTTGAAGTCTCGCTCCGCAGAGCAGCCACTGCTGGCTTCTTAAAGGAGCTGCAGCTATTTAGGAAGGGGAGGAAAAAAAAGACTCAGGAAAGGGAGGTTTCTATAAGGTGTCTTGTCTTTCTTTAGACTGCCTACGGCACAGTCTTCGCACTTCAAAAACTATAAAGAATTCTCCCTTATTTTTAGAACTCTTTACGGCTCATAAACCTTTTAAAAGTAGGTTTGCTGTGTGTCCCACGCATGTTGACGGTGTCACAAGTGGGATGAAAAACTTGTCCCAGGGGCCACTCAGACGCCCTGAGGCACATATACAGTCACACAACACAAAATATATTCACTCACACAGACTAAGACTTCCACCCGGAGGGGGAATCCTGAACTGATCCTGAACTGGGGCACAAAGGCCGGGACGTGATCAGTCTCCCCTTCGCCCTGTAGAGGACGGTCCTGACTGAGCTGGGACGGTCCGGAGCCTTACCTGAACTGAAGTTTTCTGGTGCCTGATGCCTGTTACCTGATCCTTTTAGGGTTCTGCCTCTTTGGAAGCCTCTCTGGTGGGTAGGGGCGGAGAGGTGGGGAACCAGTGGCGCCTGTCCCTCCTGGCCTGTCCGCCCCGGCCGACGGCCGAGGTCCCGAGAGGCCAGTGACTCAAGGGGTCACTTCGTTCATTTCCCGGTCAGGGAACCATTTGTTATAGAACAATGAAGAAGCGAGCCGACACCCAGGAGGAGGCAAGGGGCAGTTTATTACCTCGACGGGCCAAATGGGACCTCTGCAGGTTCCAACAAAATGGCACTGAGTCAAGTTTTGAGTCCCTAGTTATAGCGTAGTCGTGGTTGAGACAAATGGGGTGAGCGGGCGGGGTTCTGAGGAGGGGGGCATCCTGCTAGGTGGGTGGGAGGCTTTGATGGGGAGCAGCTGCATCTTATCAGGTGGGTGTAAGACTTTGAAAGGGAGCAAGCAGGCACCGGGATATCTTGTCAGGCAAAGGGAGATGGGAGTGACTGGAGCGGCACCGAGCTCCGGAGGGGAGTGACCAGTCAGGCGCGAGCAGGAGTGGGGGTTGTCCCGCTGAGCAGGTGCCGGGCTTATCAAAGGAGAGTGTCCTTGTCTGGCGAGAGCTGCTGTGAAATGAAGGGGGGGTTAGGCGGGTGCAGGAACGGCAAGGGGGGGGGAAGGAAAAATTTTCAGTCGTTATATTAATATGTCCACCCATTGATGAATAAAAAGGAATGAAGTATTGACACCTGCCACAGAGCAGAGGATCCTAAAAATGTGATTCAAAGTAAAAGAAGCCAATATAGGCAAATTCACAGAAACAGAGTGCAGATCTGTGGTTTCCTGGGGGCAGGGGTAGGAGCAGAGATTAACTGGCAAACCACATATTCAGGACTCTCTAGAGTGATGGAAATGTCCATAACTCATTCGTGCTGATAACTGTGCTACTCTAACAGTTTACAGAAAATCTGCATAGTGTACCCTCAGGGTACATTTTATTGTCTACAAATTATACTGCATTAAATCTGTTAAAGATGTGATGTTGGGCTGGAATTCTGTTGTATCACAGTAAGGACCAGCCTTTTCAATACAAAGGCCTTAATGCCCTGTTTTATACAAACATGAATTTTCATTAAAATGTAGCTGTAGCCCAGGCCTGCTGTCTCTGTGTCCTGTTTTCCTCCAAGCAGTGACCCTTCCTCTTCAGTGTGAGACTGTGCTTGTGTGCAAAATTCATTTTAGTTCTGCTCACCTCCGCGTCTTCCAACTATGTCAGCAGCTTGAGTGTGGGTTCATGTGTGGAGAAAGGTACTTTCATATAGCATTGTTAGGATTATGAGTTGGTTATGCTATTTGGGAGGTAGTATACTGTGGAAAATTTTGTAGACTATATGGTGTGGATACAACATTTTCAGGAAGTTACAAAGAAGTCAGATTATTTTCAAATATACCAGTGAAAGTATCAAGCTTACTATTGTTGGAGAAAAAAATGGGAAAGAAAATGAATTCTCTTGTTGAGAGTACTGGTGAAATGAATTTCAGGACGTGTGTATAATGTTACACCAGGTCGGTACATATTTCAAAGACAGATAAAAGAGGCGAAAATTTGTTGAAAGTAAAATGTTACCATAGAAATGTTTTTACATGCAAAGACAAGACAGCAAAGGCAAATGCACATTACAAATGTGATCGTAAATCTGTTGCTGAAACAGGAGGGAAGCCTTAGACACTCCAATTTTAAAAAGGGAAGTTAGAATTGACAATAATATAGAGACTGAAAAATTTTCCTTCCCCCCACCTTGCCGTTCCTGCACCCACCTAACCCCCCCTTCATTTCACAGCAGCTCTCGCCAGACAAGGACACTCTCCTTTGATAAGCCGGGCACCTGCTCAGCAGGACACTTCCCGTCCCTGCCGCATGTGCACCGGACCCCGCTCCACTCAGCCGTCTTCCCACCCCTTTGATAAATCTCACACCTGCCTGATAAAGATGATCCCCATTTCAAAGCCTCCCACCCACGTAGCAGGATGCCCCCTCCTCAGAACCCCACCCACTCACCCCATTTGTCTCAACCACGACTGCACTATAACTAGCAGCTCGAAACTTGACTTGGGGCCGTTTTGTTGGAACCTACAGAGGTCCCATTTGGCCCATTGAGGTAATAAACTGCCCCTTGCCTCCTCTTGGGTGTCGCTCGCTTCTTCATTTTTCTATAACAACAACAGTGATTTAATTCTCTTTGTAAAATTGACTTGTCTTTTCTCCTGTCTTAAAAATCCCTGGACCTGTCAGGAAGTCACTGACAAGAAGTCACTGACAAGGGCTATGGAAATGATGTCTTCACAGTTTTTTGCTGCTTTTAGAAACATTAAAACAGATACAGGAGCCAGTGAAAGACCCAGGTGCCAGTCAAGACCTCCAGCCAAAGGCGGTTCAGATTTCTGCTCCTGATGCGTATCTTCAAAAGACCCTTGAGCTCCCCACCAGAACACTACCCTTTTCACCCTTGAACTCCCCCCACCCAAACAGTTACCCCTTTTTGCCCTTAATCACATTGCTTCCCTGGCAAAACACAAAACACCAAATGTATTTACATTTTTGCGTGTAGCCCCTGGTCCCCTATCACTTGGTGATTCTTTGAGCAGGACCTTGATGGATAACTATTTCCCTGCTCTCTGTGTCCAATAGGACATGGTAATAAACTGTCTTTAATCACTAACCCTGAAAACTGTCTCAGTGATGTCTATCTGGGGCAGGTAATGAGATCCTGGAGTTTGGTCCAGTAATACTGCCATCAAGTGAATTCCCATTCATATTGACCAATAGGACAGAGTAGACTTGCTTCATAGCATTTCCAATGACCATCTGGTGGATTCAAACAGCTAATCTTTTCTTTAGATAGTGCTTGGCATACATTCGTTTTTGCATGTATAGATAACTAGCTATTTGTAATTTCAAAGCATGGAAATAAAAATGACCTTTTTCTTCCACTGAAGTAGAGCTTTCTATTCAGTATGGAAAGAGGATGCATTTTCTGTCTGAAGGCCATCATCAGCTTCCCTGAACCCAGGATGTGCCGCCTTTGCCATTCAGGCTTTCAGAAAGCTCTCTGTCATAGGTTTAGGATTCAGCCCCTCCCTTCCACCTGCCTGACAAGTTCAAGATGCAGTTCAGACTTCTGCCATGAGAGGACACCAAAGTACTTCCATTATCAAACTTCTTTACCCACCAAAAAAAAAAAAAAAAAAAAAAACACTGCTTCTGAAAGGGAGACCCTTGGCCAGCCCGACTCTATCTTGCTACAAACAGTAGTTAAAACAACCATGTTATAAACATTAAGTCCTGAGAACTCGCTTCTCCCCCATCTGTAAGAGTTTACCTTGTACTGGTCATAAACCACACAGCTATTCTTTCTCTGTAGGAACATTGATTAATTGTTCTGTTTATTCCTTTTCAGCTATTGTTTAAGACTATTGAACTGAATCACTAGGTAATTCAGATGATTATGAATCCCTGACTTGTTGGAGACTGGAGCCATGCAGATCCCCACAAAAAATATTGTTGGAACATTGAGAGAATTACCTGCGTGGACCTTGAAAAAGATTAACCAGTGTCCACCCCCTACCCCCAGTCAACCTATATAACCTCCAGGCTTAGCCTATGCATGCAGGCAAGCTTTGGAGGTACTGATTCCCCTTGCCTCTTGTGTGCCGGCACTCAATAAATGTCCTCATTTAATCACCTCACCTCCTGTCTCAGTATTGGCTTTGTGAACAGGTGGCATGAATCTGTGATTGCTGTTAGACTTCTCGTCAATTTTGACCCATAGTGGCCCTACAGAACAGAGTAGAACTGCCCCATAGATTTCCCAAGCAATGCCTGGGGGATATGAATTGCCCACCTTTTGGTCAGCAGATGCAGCACTTAACCACTAGGCCACCAGAGTTTCCTCCAGAGGAGGAGTTGATAAAAGGAGCAAAAGCCACAGTGAGCACGATGATTCTAATTATGTCTGACAAGGTATAGGCATAAAATAAGACCATAGAAACACACGCTCTGGTCACCCAGAGGGTGAAACATCAGGTAGCTGTAGGCAGTGAACCTTGGTGCACCAGAAGGCAGCATAGCACAGAGCTGGATAGGTGGGAGGAGGTGACTGAGAAGTTGGAGTTGTGGGAGTGAGGTCTGGGCAGCTGTGTCCACAGTGTCCTGGGGAAAGGGTGACAGTAAAGGAGTGGGACAACATCTGGGAGGCCTTTGCAGAGGTGCATAATGGAGGGTGAACCCTGCTTTCTCGGAGAGACTCTCTCTGCAACGTGGGTGTTTTAGTGGACACCCATGAAGGAAGAGTCAAATGAGTGAATGAGATGAAGAGTTGGGATTGAAATAAAATATGACTGCTTTCATATACATAGAAGTTTTTCAAACAGAATTGGTGTCACAGTAAAGAAGTCATTTCCTGATACTGCATGAGGCACTTTTCATTAAAAATAAAAAGGAAGTGTTGTCACCTGGTGGCCAGATCTAGGATTGTACCTCTCAGAGCCTCAGACTGGGGGGCTCAGCGATGAGGACAGTAGTTGGTATCTTGACCTAATGGTATTATCCAAGGTTATCTGGAAAATTTCAGTCAGTGACAGCAACCACTTTGTATCTGTCACTCTCTGGGATATTCATGCCTGAGACTGGAAGTGAACTGTCTGAAGTTAAAGCTGCCCCTGTGAGTAACAGTAACTTTTTCCTGAATGTAGACTTGCAACAGTAAACCAAATTGTGTTTATAAACTGAAATTACTCAGCATCTCTCACTAGCCGAACTCTTCCCCCTTGAACCAAAGAGGTCTGTTTTCAGTAGAAAGGTGTTAACCCATTTGGGTCCATGCCCTATATCAGTCAAGCCCAAGAAACATGCTCCAAGTAAGAAAGAGAAAGGTTTACTAGGAGGTATGACACCACTGGAGACTCAACAGAAATGCAGACCGTTCTCCCTGGAGTCTCAAAAGACAGTTTTTACATCAGAGTTTATATGTCATTTTGGCAAGGATTACTTCATGTTTTTAGGCACATAGCCTGAGATAATTGTATACATCACAAAATAACCACAAAAAACTCTATATTAAACTACAGGTGTGTATGTCAGATACCTGGACTCTATATGTTTGTAAAGGCAAAGACTAAACTTATATAAAAGTTCCTTGGCTAATGGAACTACCCTGCCAAGTCCACTCTCACCGAGATAAGGAGCCAGAAAGAAAGTTGTAGATGCAAAAGCGCCAGGCACCCTTCCTAGCGGCTATCTCACAGCTGAAGGCAATTTCTGAAGAATGCAAAGAAGAGGAGGGAGACCAAGGCCACAGGAACTGGGAGGGCTTCATGCCCCTTTGGGAAGAGGCTAGTGTAGCTAATACAAAAGAAAACACGGATTGTTAAGAGTGTCATTGTGGCATTAGTTATGTCAAGCTCTCAATTACCCATTTTGAAAAAGAGAAAACATGCTGCAAGGTAGTAGGATCACAAAGGTGCATGTTCTCTGGATTGTTCATACTGGGGACATAGACACAAACACATAGTGGGGGCATAAAGGACCATTTCTCAAGCCCCAAAGCCCATGTTCTAAAGGCCAGGCTGCCCAGTGTCTTCTATGAAGGGCAAGGAATGGAATCTGAAACTTAACTGGAAAATTGACTCAAGTCTATTACCATGAGCTTGTGTTATGAAATTGGACTTACCACGTCTTTCTCATAGAGCCTCTGAAAGAAAGATGAGAAAACTCAGATCGCAGCCTCTATGAGTTCAGACACTTAAGTCTGCAAACTTAATTGTTATAAGTGCTACGTACCTCATTGCTGAATATCAATACAATCACCTTTAAAATACTCCCTTTGGGAAGCTATGCCTCAAGGCAACCACTTAGTCTACCCTTTAAAGCAATTTTGGAACTATTTCTGGAATGGCTACTGCATATGGTAGCCACAGTGGCAAGCTCATGAACTTAATTGTATAGTTGTCTGTGAAGGAGTTTTTAGCCAGTAAACAAAAAACTGTACTGGAACACCCTCCCTACTCACCTGATCTGGACATCAACAACTTTCTTCTTTACCTGAACATAAAGGAACACATTCTGCTGACATTCAGGACATCAAGGGTAATACAATGATAGCTCTGATGGCCATTCCAGAGAAAGAGTTCCAAAATTGCTTTGAAGAGTGGAATAGACACCGGCATCAGTACATAGCTTCCTAAGGAGAGTACTGTGAAGATGACTGTAGTGACATTCAGCAGGGAGGCATGCAGCACTTTTCTAGGATGAGTTAACGAACTTAAACGGCAGTCCTCATACAAACAACTCAGTAAGGTTTCATAACCTTGGTATATCAGTGTCTCACAGCCGTATTCATGTCAAAGTGTGGCAGTATCTTGCTGAGTGGTGCTCATTAATGTTGTTGCATGTTTTTGTGTGCTGTTACAAGAATGTCAGAGCTTGAATTAAGGCAGTGAACAAACACTAAATTTCTTGTTACATTTGGCAGCAGCGAAAGTAAAATCAGGGACATGTTAGTCCAAGTTTATGGGGATAATGCCATGAAGAAAGCAGCGGTATACAAATGGATTAAACACTTTTTTCCTAGGGGAGAGAAAATGTCATTGATTAAGAGGCATCAGGAAGGCCAGGAATAAGCAGAACTGATGAAAATATGGCAAAAATTCATTTAATTGTGTGTTGAAGTCTTTGGCTGACTGAGAGAAGCGTAGCTGACCAAGCAAACATCAATAGAGAAACAGGAAAATCTTAACTAGAAATTTTGGCATGAGATAGGTGTGCAAAACTGATCCTGAATGATCTCACCAATGAACAAAGCAGAGGAGAGTCAAAGTTTGTCAAAACCTTTTGGAGTGGCAAGACAATGTTTTCGGCCATGTCATGACTGGTGATGAAATAAGGATGTACCAGTATGACCCTGAAACAAAGTATCAAAGTGTACAATGGAAGTCAGCCGATTCTCCGTGACCAGAAATGCCCCTCATTCCAAATCAAGAGTCACAACAATGTTGCTAAACTTTTTTGATATCAGAGGATTGTTAATTATGAATTTATACCAACCAGACAAACAGTTAACTAAGTTTACTGTTTGGAAGTGCCGAAAAGACTGCGTGAAAAAGTTAGACAAAAATGACCTGAACTTTTTTCAAACAACTCATGTCTCTTGCATCACAACAATGCACCAGTTCATACAGCACTGTCTGTGAGGAAGTTTTTAACCAGTTAACAAATAGCTGCATTGGAACACCCTACCTACTCACCTAATCTGACCCCCAGTGATTTTTTCTTTACCTGAAAGTACAGGAAATATTGAAAGGAAGATATTTTGATGACATTCAGGACATCAAGGTTACTATGTTGACAGGTCTGATGGCCATTCTAGAAAAAGAGATCCAAAACTGCTTTGAAGCATGGACTAGGTGCTGGTGTCTGTGCACAGCTTCCCAAGGGGAGTACTTTGAAGGTAACCATAGTGATATTCAGCACTGAGGTATGTGGTACTTTTTCTAAGATGAGTTTGTGAGCCTAACTGTCAGACTTCATATTTCCTGTCTACTCACCTTGTCAAGGTTTTGGCTTGTGGATCCAGGAGCTACCACACTGTTGTCTTCTGACATCCATTTCTTGGGTCTTGAGCTAGCAGGTCTTAGGAGTCATCAATTTTTACAGCCTGAGGGTAAGATTCCTGTTCTCTGACCTGCTGATCCTGGGTTTGCCAGACCCTGCAGTATATGAATAGGGAGAAACCTTGCAGTCTCACCTGCTATCTTGGGATTCGCCGATCTCCACAGCTTGTGATTGGGAACCTTGTTCTCTGACCTACTTATCGTTGGTTCTCTAGCTTCTGAGCTGCATGAGGCTTGTATTTCCAGTCCAGGTCTTGGGATGCTTCAGCTTCTACAATTCTGTGAGCTGTTACCTTTATATAAATCCTTTTCTATAAGTATTCATGTGCTATACTGGATTTGCTTTTCTAGAGAAGCCAGTCTAAGATGCAGAAATAGAAATCTTTATGCTCCCACTCAAAGTTCCTGTACCAAGAGACTCAACTTCAGATAATTTTTGAGTGAATGCGGTCTGATAGACCTGGATTCAAATCACTGCTCCATCATGTGCAAGCTGTGTGACCTTGGGCCAGTTATGCTCAAATCGTCAGTTTCTTTGTTTCTAAATTAGGAATAAGGGCAAACTTCCTGTGGGACTAATATATCTAAGCCACTCCAGAACAAGAAGCAACTGACAGCAGCTTCCATACAATGAATGATGCTGGATTCTTTTATGTTCATCCTTGTGTCAGAGTCATAAGGAAGCAGGATATATTCAAGACTTTTGAGAGAGTGCTGTCAAGGCCTCTTCCCAATTAGCCATCAGAAGGAAGAAAGAAGGGTCACAACAAAGCTTCCCTCAGCCAACATCCCACCTCTTCTGTGTTTGTGGTAATGTGTCAGGGGATAATGTGTGTACAGGGCTTGGCACCTCTTGCCTGACACCAAACCAAGGAGAGCCTATGAGGGCCACCAGAGGATGCCTTTTAACTGCACCCTGTGCCCCTCCCAACTATTCTTCCAATTTCTATTTCGTCTCCAGGACTGGAGGAAGACTTATTAACAACCAGCATCATGTAGATGAGAGAATCCTGCTTGTTGCAGGTGAAAAGATGAAGGGCGAAGACTAAAGTCTTCACTATGGATTATATGTCAACATAAAGAAAATGAAAATCCTCACAACTGGACCAACAAGGGACACCTTGATAAACAGACAGAAGACTGAGGCTGCTAAGGATTTTGTTGTACTTGGATCCACAATTAACGTCTGTGTAATTAGCAGTCAAGAAATCAAAAGATGCATTGCCTTGGACAAATCTTCAGCAAAAGACTACAGTGTTAAAAAATCAAAGCAGTCACCTAGAAGAATAAGATGTACCTGCCCTAAGCCATGATGTTTTCAGTCACCTGATGTGTATGTTACAGCTGGACAATGAATAAGGCAGAAGAATGGATGCCTTGGAATTACAGTATTAGTGAAGAATACTGAATATACCAGTAAGTATCAGACTGCCAGAAGGCTGTCAAGGCCCAGCCTAATGTGTAGCCTAGCCTAGCCTCTAGCCTAGTTTAGCCTAGCCTATTCTTATCCTAGCCTTGCCTAGGTTGCTTAGTGTATATCCTCATCTAGCCTAGCCTAGCCTCTTCAAGCCTAGCCTCTGCTTAGCCTAACCAAGGCTAGCCTAGCCTCTAATCAAGCCAAGCCTAGCCCCACCTAACATCTAGCCTGGTCTAACCTAGCCTGTCCTATCTTATGCTCTAGCCTTGTCTAACCTAGCCTATAGCCCAGCCTAGCTACCACCTTGGCCTAGCCTAGCCCCTAGCCTAGCCTAGCCAGTCCTTGAAAAGCCAAGCCTCTAGTCTAACCTAACTTAACCTGTAGCCTTGGCTAGACTAGCTTAGTCTAGCCTCTAGCCTAGCCTAGCATGGCCTAGTCTATCTTAGATTATAGCCTAGTCTAGCCTAGCCTAGCCTAATGTTTACCCTTGCATTGTCTATCCTAGCCTCATCTAGCTTCACCTCTGGCTGAGCCTAGCCTAGCCTCTAGTCTTGCCAAGTTTAGCCTGGATTAGCATGTTACCTAGCCTAGCCTAGCCAAAACTAAAATCTAGCCTAGGCCAGTCTAGCCTAACCTAGCCTGTAGCCCAGGCTAGACTCCAGTCTGGCCTAGTTTCTAGCTTAGCTAAGACTAGCCTTTAGCCTAGCCTAGCTTGTACACTACTGAGCTCAGTCTAGCCTCTAGACTAGTGACTAATTTACCCTAGTCTAGCCTAGCCTAGCATCTAGCCTAAGCTAGACTAGCATAGGCTCTAGCCCAGCCTAGCCTAGCCTCTAACTTACCCTAGACTCTAGCCTAGGGAAGCCTAAATTCTAGCCTAGGCTGTCATATTTTGTAGTCTAGCCTAGCATCTAGCCTAGCCTAGCCTGTAGACTACCCAGCATAGCCTAGCCTCTAGGATAGACTAACCTTTACCAAGCCTAGCCTAACCTTTAGTTTCATCTAGCCTAGCCTGTGGGCTAGCCTAACATACCCAACCTGATGTCTGGCATAGCCTAATCTATCACCTAGCCTAGCTCCTATCCTAGTCTGTCCTATCATTATCTCTAGCCTAGCCTAGCCTCTACTTTAGCCTAGCCTAGCCTAGCCTCTAGTCTAGACTTGTGTAGCCATTCCTAGCCTCTAGATTAACCTTGCTATGATTAGGCTCTAGCCTAGCCTAGCTTACATCTAGCCTAGCCTCACCTAGCATATAGCCTAGCCTACCCTCAAGCCTAGCATCTAGCCTCATGTAGCTGAGCCTAGTGTATAGCTTAACCTAATGAGCCTCGCGTATAGTTTAACCTAAGGTAGCCTTGAGCCTAGCCTACCCTCAATCCTAGCCTAGCCAGGCCTTGCCTAGCATACAGGCTAGCCTAGACCAGCCTCAAGCCTAATCTAGCTGAGCCTAACATACAGCCTACCATAATTTAGCCTCAATCCTAGCCTACCCTCTACTCTAGCTTAGTCTAGCCTAGCTTAGCCTCTGGCCTAGATGAACAGAGCCTAGCCTCTAGCCTAGCCTACCTAAGCCAAACCTCTTAACTAGCGTAGCCAACTCTCGAGCCTAGCATAATGTAGTCTTTAACCTAGTTTAGCTAAACCTAGAATATAGCTTAGCCTAGCCTATCCTAGGCAGCCTAGCCTAACCTAGCCTAGCCTCTGGTCTCACTTAGCCTTCACAGTCTAGTGTCTAGCCTCACCTCTCCTAGCCTAGTCTAACCACTATCATAGCCAATCCTAGGATTTCTTCTAGCCTCACCTAGTTAGCTAGGCTCTAGCCTTGCCCAGCTTCTAGCTTAGTCTACCCTCACCTGGCCCTGCCTAGCATCCAGACTAGCCTAGCACAGCCTCTAAACTAGCCTATTCCAGCTACAGTCTAGCCTAGTCTAAAATAGCTTCTAGCCTAGCCTATCCTAGCCTAGCATCTATCACAGACCAGCCTAGCCTCCCCTCTAACCAAGCTTCTAGCCTAGGCTAGGCTAGCCTAGCCTAGCTTCAAGCCTAGCCTGGCCTAGCCACTAGCCTAGACTAGCCAAACCTAAAATCTAGCATAAGCCAGCCTAACCTAACCCAGCCTGCAGCCCAGCCAAGCTTCTAGCCTGGCCTACCCCCCTAGCCTAGCTTAGCCTACACTTTAACCTAAGCAGTAGCCTAACCTAGCCTTCTGTCTAGAATAGCCTAGACTGTTATCTTACCTAGTTTAGCCTCTAGCCTAACCTAGTCTGTAGCCTAGCCTAGCCTGACCTGGCCTAGCATCTAGTGTAACCTAGGCTAGCCTATCCGCTAGCCTAACCTAGCCTAGCCTAGTCCCAAATTAATTCTATGAAGCCAGGGTAACACTGACACCAAAACCAGGTAAAGACAGCACAAAAAGGTAAATTATGAACAAATATGTCTCATGAACTTGGATAGAAAACCTCTCAACAAAATTCTAGCCAATGGAATTCAACAACATATTAAAAAAATAATTCACCATGACAAAGTGAGATTCATATCAGAGACATCAGAAAAAACACTTGATGCAATCAACCACTTAAATAAAAGACAGGAACCATTTGATTTCATCAACTGATGTAGAAATTTCATTTGACAAAGCCCAGCAACCATTTGTATTAAAAACTCTCAGCAAACTAGGAATACAAGGAAAATTTCTCAACATAATAAAGGGCATTTATACAAAGCCACCAGCCAACATCATTCTAAATGGAGAGAGATGGAAAGCATTCTCCTTGAGAATGAGAACCAGACAAGATGCCCATTGTCATCACTTTTGTTCATTGGGACTTTAGCCAGAGCAATGATACAAAATAAATAAAGGTATCCAAATTGATCAAGAATAAGTAAAGGTATCTTTTTTAATATATTAAATAATGTTATAAACAGAAAGCCATAAAGAACCCTCAAAGAAACTATTGGAACTAATAGAAGAGTTCAGAAAAGTGTCAAGATACCAGATATACATACATAAATCAGCTGAACTCCTTTACGCCAACAAAGAGACCATCAAAGTAGAAATCACCACATCAATACCATTTACAGTAGCCCCCAAGAAGATTAAAAAAAACTTAGGAATAAACCTAAACAGAAATGTAAAAGACCTCTGCAGAGAAAATTATAAGCCTCTTCTGCAAGAAACCAAAGGAGATCTACCTAAGTAGAGAAACCTGCTTTGCTCATGGATAGGAAGACTTAACATCATGAAAACAAAGTGATCTATAGATACAATGAAATCCCAATACAAATTCCAATGATTTTTTTTAATAAGATGGAGAAACAAATCACCAACTTCGTATGCAAGAGGGACAAGCCACAGGTAAGTAAATCATTAGTGAAGATTAAAGTAGGAGGCCTTACACCCTCTGACTTTAGAACCTATTACACTGCCATGATAGTCAAAACTGGTACTGGTGCAAACACAGATACATTGACCAAAGGAACAGAATTGAGAACTCAGACATAACATCATTTACTCATGAGCAGCTAATATTTGACGAAATACCAAAGTCCATAAACTGGGGAAAAGACAATCTCTTTAACAAGTGGTGTTGGCTTACCTGAACACCCATCTGCAAAAAACAAACAAAGAAAGGAAACAAGATCCACATCCCACAGCATGCACAAAAAATGGACTCAAAATCAAAAGCCTAAATATAAAATCTAATACAATACAGATCATGGAAGGAAAAATGTGGACAATACTGGGAGCCCTAATATACCGCATAAACAGATTACATAATATCACTACTGATCTGTAAACAGCAGAAAAGAAAATAGATAATTGGGAATTTCTGAAAACCAAACATTTAAACTCATCCAAAGACATCAAAGAAAGAATGAAAAACCTACCTGAAGACTGGAAAGAAAAGTTTGGCCACCAGGAATCCAATCAGCATCTAAAATCCATAATCTATAACCATAAAAAACACAAAAATAAAAAAAAAGCTGATGCTGTTGAGTTGATTCCAATTCATAGTGACTTCACAGGCAGCGTAGAACTACCCCATAGAGTTTCCAAGGAGTGCCTGGCTGACTTGAACTACCAAACTTTTTGTTATCAGCTGTAGCACTTAACCACTATGCTACCAGCTCTCCCCTCAACTGCTGTGGGCTACAAGCTATTATACTCTAACCCCTTTGCCTTCTCTTGTCCCTCTCCCATTACCCCATGCTGCTTAATACTATAAAACTGTTTACACAACTAAAAAGACAAGCTTATGCTAAGCTGCTTCCTTGTTCCGTGTCCTTTGTTTGGAGACAAGACTTCAGTGTACTCTGTAACCAATCCAAATACTTCCCACAAAGATCCTACATTTTTGGCAATGTGTGCTGCCCTGTTGTCTTCTTGCTCCTGGAAAATATAAATAAAGCTTGTAACAAAGGAATGGTGGCCATCGTTCTCCAATAGAGACTTTGGTCCCACCTGCCCCCAACTTTATCTTGTGTGATGTGTTCTTTGTGTGACTGAGTCTTTCTCATCCTGGTTCCTGTCCCTCTCAGCGCTGGACCCTTCCCAGGGCAGATCACTGGGGTGCCAGATGTGGCACTCAACAAAACACATAACCACATTAAAAAATGGGCAAGGGTGCAAAATATCACTAACAATGCACAAACAGCAGAAACAAGATAAATGTGACCTAAAAATAAAACACTTATGCTCATCCAAAGACTTTATCAAGAGAGTAAAAAGACTGCTTACAGACTGGGAAAAAAAATTTGGCAGCCACATATCTGATTGACATCTAATCTCCATAATCTACAATGTACTGTAAAATACCAACAAGAAAAAAATGAATAACCCAGTTAAACAATGGGCAAAGGATATGGACAGACACTTCTCCAAAGAAGACATCTAGGCAGCCAAAAGACACATGGGGAAATGCCCACAATCATTAGCCATCAGGGAAATCCAAATCAAAACTACAATGAGATAACATCGCACCCCAACAAGGCTGGTGCTGTAACACACAAAATAACAAATGTTGTAGAGGCTATGGAGAGACTGGAACTCTCCTATACTGCTAGTAGGAATGTAAAATTGTACAGCCTCTCTGGAAAGAAATCTGGCACTTTCTTTAAAAGCTAGAAATAGAAATACCATATGATTCCACAATCCTACTACTTGGAATATATCCTACAGACATAAGAGCAGTCGCACAAACAGATACAAGCACATGAATGTTTACTGTAGCACTGCCCACAGTAGCAAAAAGGTGGAATCAACCTAGGTGCCCATCAGCAGATCGATGGATGAACAAACTGTGGTATGTATACATAATGAAACACTATGCAATGATAAAGAACAATGATAATTTTTTAAAACATCTCATAACCTGGAATCAACTGGAAGATGTTGTTGTTGTTAGGTGCCACTGAGTCAGTTCTAACTAATAGCAACCCCATGCACAGCAGAATGAAATACTGCCTGGTCTTGCACAATGTCCACAATCATTTTTATGCTTAAGCCCATTGTTGTAGCCACTACAGCCTTCCATCTCACTGAGGGTCTTCCCCTTTTTCACTGACCCTATACTCCACCAAACATGATGTCCTTGTCCAGGGACTGATCCCCCCTGATGACATGTCCAAACTATGTAAGAGCAGTCTTTCTGTCTTTGCTTCCAGAGCACTCTGGTTGTATTTCTTCCAGAACAGATCTGTTTGTTCTTCAGGCATGGTCCATGGTACATTCAATATTCTTCTCCAACACCAAAATTTGAAGGCAGAAGAAAAATTGCTGCCTTTGTTCATTGTCCAGATTTCACATGAATAAGATGAGATTGAAAATACCATGGTTTGGATCAGGTGCACCCTGGGCTGCAAGGTGATTTTTTTTACTTTTGAATGCTTGAAAGAGATCCTTTGCAGCAGATTTTCCCAGTACATTGTGTCTTTTGATTTCTTGACTGCTGCTTCCATGGGCTCTGCTTGTGGACCCAACTAAAATGAAATCTTTGACAACCTTGATCCTCTCTCCGTTTATCATGATGTTGCTTACTGGTCCAGTTATGAGGACATTTTATTTTCTTGATGTTGAGGTAAAATCCATACCGAAGACTATGGTCTTTGATTTTCATCAGTAAGTATTTCAAATCTTCACTTCCAGCAAGGTGGTGTCATCTGCATAATGCAGATTGTTAATGAGTTGTCCTCCAATCCTGCTGCCCTGTTCTTCTTTGTAGAATCCAGCGTCTCGGATTATTTGCTCAGCACATAGGCTGAAAAGCTGTGGTGAAATAATGCAACCCTGACAGACACCTTCCCTGACCTTAAACTATGCAGTGTCCCCTTGTTCTGTACATACAACTGCCTCTTGTACAGATTCCTTAAGAAAGAAATTAAAAGTTCTGATATTGCCATTTTATGTAATGTTAGCTGTTGGAGTCGGAGAGTTCTCTGATGAACATGGACCAAGGAGGAAACCACGCCAAGGTTAAGGAAAAAGACAGACAAAAGTGGGAGCCTGTCTCATTAACTGGATGTGTTCTGAGATTACTTCTTTGTTACTGGACACATGGTAAAGTCAAGATGATTGATTATCATGTTCTCAGTACAAAAGGTTGTATAAAGTTGAAATAACAGTACAACAGCCGAGATGGCTGTGATCATGTCAAGACAGTTAACAAATTTTCCCACAGTTAGCTACAATTTGTTATGATTCAGTTGAATGCCTTTGCATAGTCAATGAAACATGGGCAAACATCTTTCTGGTATTCTCTGCTTTTAGCCAAGATCCACCTGACATTAGCAATGATAACCCTGGTTTCTCATTGTCTTCTGAGGCCAACTTGAATTTCTGACAGTTTCTTGTCATACTGTTGCAATAGCTTCTGAATAATCTGAAGCAAAATTTTACTTGTATGTGATAGTAATGGTATTGTTCAATACTTTCCATGTTCAGCTGGATCACCTTTCTTTGGAGTGGTCATAAAGATGGATCTCTTCCAGTCAGTCAGACATGTAGCTGTCTTCCAAACTTCTTGTCATAGAACAGTGAGCACTTCTAGCACTACGTCTGTTTGTTGAAATGTCTCAGTTGTTATTCCATCAGTTCCTGGAGACTTGTTTTTCACCAAGGGCCTCAGTGCAGCTTCGACTTCTTCTTTCAGTACCATCAGTTCCTGATCATGTGCTACCTCTTCATATGGCTGAACATCGACCAGTTCTTTCTGACATAATTACTCTGTATAGTTTCTTCATCTTCTTTTGATGCTACCTGGAAGACATTATATTCGGTGAAATCAGTTAGCTGCAAAAGGACAAATACTCTATGAGACCACTATTATAAGGGCTGAAGGAAGGCATATGCACAGAAAAAAATACCCTTTGATGGCTTTAAGAGTTAAGAGGGAGGGATAGGTTTATTCACAGATTAGTCAATAGGAATTTGGTTAGGTGAGGGGAATGACAGCACACAGTAGAAAAAAATTCAGCACAAATGGACTATACTACAAGTGAAAAGGTTTTCTAAATACAACTCAACATTTTAAGGGAAGAGTAGCAGGGACAAGGATCTAGGAACCATGGTTTCAAGGGACATTATTGTTCTGCATCTCACATTGCTGAATGGTGCCAGGAGTCTTAAAAGCCAGCAAGCAGCCACCTTAAGAATATCAACTGGTCCCAACCCAACTGGAGCAGAAGAACACCGATAACATCAAATACATGAAGAAAATATGAACCCAGGAACACAGGAGTCCATATGATTGGGAGATTATATCAGCATGAGATCAGAAGAACTAGATGGTGCCTGGCCATCACTAAAGACACCCCTGACAAGGGAACAAAATGTAGAGTCCCTGACACAGCATAAGGAGAAGTGGTGTGCAGACCTAGAAGTCTCCTAAAAGACCAGGCTTGATGCTCTAATGACCTGGAGGGTCACCTGAGAACATGACCCCTAGACTTTCTGCTAGCCCAGAGCTGAATCCAGTACTGAAGCCAACACATCAAACAAAGATGGGACTGGACAAAGAGACACAGAGTGATGCAGGTGGTGTGTGTACTTTATGGTTTAATATATGTATTAAGTTGTCCAACTAGTTTCTTTTTAGATAGGAGAGGAAAAGATAGAGAGGAAGGGACAAGTGTTGCTTGAGTGGATACTGGAAGTAAAGAGTAGAAAGGAAGAGTGTGCTGTCAAAGTGCAAGGAGAGCAGATAGTGTTGCATAGAGGCAGGTGCTTAGAGTTTTATTGATTTGGTTTGTAAGACTTCACTTAATTACAATAAATAAGCTTAAAAAATGGGCAAAGGAAACAAACAGGCATTTCACCAAAGAAGATGCTCAGGAGGCCAACAGATATATGAGGAAATGCTCACAATCATTAGCCATTAGAGAAATCCCAATCAAAACTACAATGAAATTCTATCTCACCATAACAAGACTGACATTAATCCAAAAAACAAAGTCATAAATATTGGAGAGGCTGTAGAGAGACTGGAACTCTTCTACATTGCTAGTGGGAATGTAAAATAGTACAACCACTTTGGAAATCAAGTTGGAGCTTTCTTAAAGAGTTACAAATAGAGATATCATATGATCCAGCAATCCCACTTCTTGAAATTTATCCTAGAGAAATAAGTGCTGTAACATGAATAGATATATGCATATCAGTGTTTATTGCAGCACTGTCTACAAGAGCAAACAGATGGATTCAACTTCCATGCCCATCAACAGATCAGTGGCTAAACAAACTATAATACAAAGACTGGCAATTAAGTGTGTGACTTCATCCTAGAAAAAGTGCTACATACTTCATTGCTGAATACCACTATAGTCACCTTTGAAGTACTCCCCTTGGGAAGCTATGCATCAATGTCAGTGCCTCATCCACCCTTCAAACTCTTTTTCTGGAATGGCCACCAGAGCTGTCATTGTATTACCGTTGATGCTCTGAATGTCATCAAAAGGTCTTCCTTTCAATATTTCCTTTATCCTCAGGTAAAGAAAAAAGTTATTGGGGGCCAGATCAGGTGAGTAGGGAGGATGTTTCAATACAGTTATTTGTTTACTGGCTAAAAAATCCCTCACAGCCAACTATACAATTAAGCTCATGAACTTGCCATCTTGCCACTGTGTGCAATTGCTTTTGCAGAAAGAGTTCCAAAATTTCTTGGAAGGGTGGACTAGATGCTATCATTGGTGTATAGCTTCCCAAGAGGAAGCACTTCGAAGGTGACCATAGTGGTATTCAGCAAGGAAGTATGTAGTGCTTAGAACAATTAAGTTCACAGACTTATCAGATCTCATATATTCACAAAATGATAAAGAATAATGGTGATCTTAGGAAACATCTCGTAACAAAGTCATCTAGAAGATATTATGCTGAGTGAAATTAGTCAGTAGCAAAGAGACAAATATTGTGTAAGACCACTATTATAAAGACTCAAGAAAAGATTGAAGCACAGAAGAAATAGTCTTTGATGGTTACAAGTGTTGGGAGGGAAGGACAGAGAAACTCACAGATTAGATAGTAAATAGGAATTAGGTAAAGTGAGTGGAGTGACAGTACACAGTAGAAGTGAGGTTAGCACATCTGGACTATAACAAAAACTAAGGTTTACTAAATAAAACCCAGTGTTATAAAGGGAAGAGTAGCAGGGACAAGGGTGTGGGGACGACAGTTTGAGAGACAGTTTGAGTCAACTGGCGTAACTAAGCTTTTTTAAGAAAATGTCCTGGCATCTGGGTCTTAAAAGCTGGCAAGTAGCCATCTAAGTAGCATCAACTGGCCCCAATCCATCTAGAGCAGAGGACAATGAAGGACATCAAAGACATGAGGAAAATATGAGCCCAGGAGACAGTAGGAGCCATGTGATCCAGAGACTGCATCTTGATGAGACTGGAAGAACTAGTTGGTGTCCAGCCACTACCAGTGACTGCCCTGACAGTATATACAACATACAGTCCCTGGCACAGTGGAAGAAAAATGAGTGTGCAGAACTAGAACCCTATTAAAAGGGCAGACTTGATTCTACACACTGGAGGGTCCTCTGACAACGCAGTCCACAAACTTTGTTAGCCCAGAGCTGAAACAAGTACTGAAGCCAACTCTTCAGATAAAGATTATACTGGACTCTAAGACATATGGTGATGCTGGTGAAGAGTGTGCGTCTTGGCTTAAAGATAATTGTGAGACTGTCCGAGTAGCTCCTGTCTGGGGCAAGTTGAGAGGGTGAAGGGGGACAGGAGTTGGTTGAATGGATACAGGAAAGGAGAAGTGTGCTGTCACATTGTGGGGAGACCAGACAGAGTTGCATAGCAGTGTGTGTATGCAGGATTTTATATGGCAAATTTACTTGGATTATAAACTTTCACTTAAAGCACAATGAAACTTTTTTTTAAAAAAAATCAAAATGTGTAATGCACAAAATATGAATCTAGGAAAACAAAATTGTCAGAAACAAAATGGAACATATAAACATCAATATCCTAGGCGTTAGGAGGTGCATTGACTGGTACTGGCCATTCTGAATCCATCATACGGTATACTATACTGAAATGACAACTTGAAGATTGGTGCTGTATTCATCATCAAAAAGAACATTTCAAGATCCCTCCCAAAGTTAAATACTGTCAGTGAAAGGATAATATTCCTATGCCTACAAGAAAGACCAGTTAATATGACAATTTTTCAAATTTATTCACCAACCACTAAGGACAAAGATGAAGAAATTGAAGATTTGTACCAGCTTCTGCAATCTGAACTTGATCAAACATGCAGTCAGTGTGCACTGACAATTACTGGTGATTTGAAAGCAACAGCTGGAAACAAAGAAGGAGGATCACTAGTTGGAAACTATGGCCTCAACAATAGAAACAATGCCAGAGTTCACATGATAGAATTTTGCAAGACCAGCACTTTTTTCATTGCAAATACCTTTTTCTCACTAATACAAATGGTGACTATATACAGAGACCTTACCATATGAAATACACAGGAATCAAATCAACTACATCTGTGGAAGGTGGCAGTGGAAATCAACTCAATATAAGCAGTCAGAACAAGACCAGGGGCTGAGTGCAGAACAGACCATTGGTTGCTCTATGTAAGTTCAAACTGAAAATGAAGAAAATTAGAACAATTCCATGACCCCCCAAGTATGACGTTGAGTTTAGAGACTATCTCAAGTACAGGTTTGGTGCATTGAACACTACTGACCAAAGACCAGAGAAGTTCTGGAATGATGTCAAGGTTATCACACATGATGAAAGCAAGCAGTTGTTAAAAACATACAAAAGAAAAGACCAAAGTTGATATCAGAAGAGGCTCTGAAAGTTGATTTTGAACATCAAGTAGTCAAAGCAAAAGGAAGAAATTTTGAAATAAAAGAATTGAACAGACGATTTCAAGGACTATTCAAGAAGACAAGGTAAAGTGCAAAGAAACATGCAAAAAACTGGAGATAGAAAACCAAAAGGGAAGACCACACTTGGCATTTCTGAAGCTGAAAGAACTGAAGAAAAAAACTCAAGCCTTGAGTTGCAATAGTCAAGGTTTCTATGGGGAAAAAAAATAATAACATAGGAAGCATCAAAAGAAGGTGGAAGGAATGGTCATTATATCAAAAAGAATTGGTGAATGTTCAGTCACTTCAAGAGGTAGCATATGATCACGAACTAACGGTACTGACGGAAGAAGTTCAAGTTTCACTGAAAGCATTGGTAGAAAAAAAAGGCTCCAAACAGACTGCTGGAAAGACCTGTTGCCTGTGGGTATCTGGACTGAAAAGAAGCCAAGGCCAGTGGACCTTTAGAGGATATGGTACTTCAAGGAACCCTCGGTGCTTCTCATCATCCTAAAGGCAGCATGCAGAACAGAGCTAATGCCAGACAAAGGGAAAAATTGAGGTTTCTATAGTATTCACCGTGCTTGGCATTTATTTACTCAATCTCCTTTTTTTCTTATTTTTTTATTACAATCAAGCATGCATGTGATTGTCCCAAGAGCTCCCCCTGCCTATCTATCCCCAAACCATCATCTCAGTAGTTGTCTATGATGTCTACCTTACTAGGAGTCAACAACCTATGAAACATATACAGCTTTCTAAGGTCTGACTCTGCTCATCCTTAAATCCACTCTGGAAACCCAGGCAGCTAATGACTCTTCATTAAAATACTGCTGCTACTCACAAATGCTTGTTGCAACGCTGTCCACAACAAAAAGATGGAATCAACCTAGATGCCCATCAACAGATAAATGGATAAACAAACTATGGTACATATACCTAATGGAACACTGTGCAATGATAAAGAACAATGATGACTTCAGGAAGCATCTTATAACCTGGTTTCAACTGGAAGACATTATGCTGAGTGAAATCAGTCAGTGGCAAAAGGATAAATATTGTATGAGACCCTGTTATGAGGACTTATTTTCAAGACTTATACACAGAAGAAAAGACTCTTTGATGGCTACAAGGGTGAGGAGGGAGGGAGAGGGCTGTCCATAGATTAGATAGTTGATAGAAATTTGGTAAGGTGAAAGCAGTGACAGCACACAATAGAGAGTAGATCAACTTGACTTCACTGTAAGCTGAAAAGTTTTCTAAACTCAACCTAATGTTTCAAAGGATAGAGTAGCAGGGACAGGGGTCTGGGGACCATGTATTCAGGGGACATCGAGGACAATTGGCATAACTAGTCTACTGCTAAGGGAGTCTTCTGCACTCCATATTGGTGAATTCTGTTTAGGGTCTTAAAAGATAAAAAACTGCCATCTAAGGTATGCCAAATTGTCCCAACTCACCTGGAACAGAAGATTACCAAGAACAACAAAGATACAATGAAAAGAGAGCCCAGGAGACAGAAGGATCTGTATGAATGGAAGACTGTATCAACATGTGAGCAGAAGAACCAGGTAGGGCCTGGCTACCACCAAAGACAGCTGTGACAGGAGACAGAATGTAGAGTCCCTGAGGCAAAACACCAAAAAGAGGTGTTCAGCCCAAGAACTCTACTAAAAGACCTGAACGGATGGTCTGACAGCCTAGAGAGTCCCCTGGAAACACTGCCCCTAGACCTACTGTTGTCCCTGACCAGAAACCAGTAATAAGTCAACTCTTCAGACAAGAATGGACTGGACTTGGGGACATAGTGTGACCATACATATGGTATGTGTACTTTATGGTTCTATGCATTAACAGGAGGCTGTCCTACTGGTTTCTTTCTAAATGGGAGAGAAGAGAATGGAGGGTGGGGGCAGATGCTTATTAAGAAGATCCTAGATATATGGAGTGAAAATATGGAGTATGCTTTCACCAGGTGGGGAGAGCAGAGGGAGTTGCAGATATGTGGGCATGAAAATCAATTTAGATAGTATACTTTCACTTAATCACAGTATATAAGTATACAGGGTCACAGGAAGTTCCAAAAAGAAAGGGAAAGAATGTTGTCAAGTGGGGGGAGGGACAGCTAGACTAGAACAACAGTGAAAGTTCTGGGTATTCTATGCAACATGATGTAGACTGTAAAGTTGCTCTTAATTCACAATAAAAAATATTTTAAGAAACTGCTGCTAACTCCAAATTGTGTACTATGTTCTGAAAGAACACATTAACGAGTAAATGCAAGGCCTGAAAGATTATTGCCTTTATACAAATTATTAGCCAGTAAACAATATATTTGATAGTCATTGAGCATCTCCTCCAGGAAGCTTCTACATAACCCATGATCTCATTCAGGAAGCTTCTACATAACCCATGATCTCATTCAGGAAGCTTCTACATAACCCATGAACTAAATTAATAGATTTCTACTGAGTTGTTTATGTGTTACAACTAGTAAACCTCATTAGCTACTCAATTAACATATTAAATTATTAAAATGAATAACCTGAACTAACCACAACAATCATTCCTTACATAGATGTTCTCTTTGTTATAACTGTGTGGCTAGAGAAAAACGGGAGACAGTGAAGAGAAGTAACCAGGGTCTTTCTATTTAAGAATTTGGACTAAATCAATGCATTTCTAGTCACTTCTCTAGTCACTTAAAATCCAGTAAAATGACAAAAGAAAGGCAAAAATAAGAATATAGCATGAAATCACAAGGCAGGCAACTATCAGGAATATAGAAAACAGAAGGCATGTGAGCTCACTATGACAGGAGTTAAAAAACAGCACTGAGAAATTATCAACTCACCATAAAGAAGATTTCCAGAGTCGATTTGCCATTGGAATTTTAGGAAAATATGAGGTTCAAGCACAACAGAAGTCATGCGTAAGAGTTAGTCATAGGAGTGATGGCAGAGTAACTGTAGGAACTAAGTCAACCTTCTGTTCAGTACACCAGGTATCAAGGGTATAGTGCCTGCTTTCAGGCTATACCTGTAAAAAGAAACAAATACCTAAGTGTTAGTCATACAAAGGCTGGCTCTGAAGGACAAATGCTGTGCTAATAAATGTTTGGTAACCGACTGTCCAGAGGAAGGGAATAAAATTCCTGATATTTAGTATTTACCAATTTTCATGTTCTGAACACTCTCATCAAAGCAAATTTCAAACTAACATGTAGAAAAGATAAGAAATTTGCAATATCTATGTGAAAAACAAACTGTTGCACTAGTGGAAGTCAAGAAAACCTAAAACAATACAAAGCCAAAAATATATGCTTAAGGATAATATTTACTGTTTCAGTGTTTGCAATAACAAAAAATAAAATGGATACATCAACACAATGTCCCCCAATAACTGTTAATAATATAATTCTGTAAGTATCGACATGCTTTGTTATTTCTTAAAAGAAGCATATTTCATTTTAAAAGAAATGCACAGCTGTGTTAAGTGCAGACTGTGACTAAAATTTTTGTAGGAAAATTGTGTTAGATATCTCTTCTGCACACCTTCAAGCATCTCAGCACTACCTACAGCCACAGATGCTGCAGTCAGTTCAACAGTGGAGCAGGCAGTTCTAAGATACATTTCATAGGGCTCCTCAGAAATAGAGAAAGAAATCCCCCAGAGAGCAAAGGGGTAAGCCAGATACTTCCACTGTTTCTTTCTCTGTCTGTAGCTGCCATCCAGTCAGTTCCAGCTTATGGCTACCCCATGTGTGTCAGAGAAGAAGTGTGTTTCAAGGGATTTTCAATGGATGATTTTCTGCAAGTAGATCACTAAGCCTATTTTCCCAGGTACCTCATGGGGTGCAGTCTTAAAACCTCCAACCTTTCAGTTAGCAGCCAATCATGTTAACCGTGTGCACTGCTACATAACCCATGTATGTTTTAAATATGTATTGTTAACCACCTTAAAATATAAGAGAATATGAAGTATAACAAGAAATTTACATTTCTATAGAGAGTAACCCTAGTAAATTGTCTGCTGAATTTTATACATTCAATGTGGGGATATGAAAAAGGAAGGAGTTCAGCTAGATGGATGGCTAGGATAGATAGAACGATCATAGTGCTATAAGAAACTAGAAACGTAGCCTTCGGAGGACTGGTGAGCAGAGCTGAGTTTAATTTTAGGCACAGTGAGTTTGAGTTCCTTTCCTCCAGGTAGTGACACAGTAGTCTGAAGGCTATCTTTGTCCCCTCAACTAGTCACACAAAAGAAAGGCCTAGGATTACACTGATTTTTTATTCATCTTTAGTTGTACATGAATTAATCATTCATTCTGATAATCTGGTTAAACAAGATATGCATAGTAGAAGTACAAGCAAAATTAATCCTATTATAAAATTCTGAAGGCGCAGTTGAGAAAACTAAAAAGTGCACTAGGTTTATTCTAGTTTTTCAATTCTAATTTTTTGGAAACAGGGTATCATCTAATTTTTGATCATGACCAACATTTGATCAAGTGTCTGAATTTATTAGTAATGGTGTGTCAAAATACAGCAACATTACTCTATTGCTGAAGTTTTTGCAGATGAACACAGAATGAGTATTAGGAACTGAGATAGATACACCCAAATGCCTGCTATTTTCTTTACTCCAATTTACCCCAAAGTTATCATTTTTTTATGTGGGTCATAACGTAAAAAGTATAGGACCCCTTGGACTAAAATATCCAGTTATAAAACAAAAAAGATTTACTGTTTTCTCTATAAACTCACTTAAATCCTTTGTGAGCAATAAGAGGGAAAATGTGTTTATCTGTTAATTTGTTTGAATAGTATATAAAAAAGGCTATTTAAACACCTAGTAATATCTAAGCCCTGTATCTCACCTTGCACCTAATAGGACTTTAATCTATTTATTAGTAGAAGAAATATGCATTTTTTTTAAACAAGTAACCCACAGGATCAAAGAACAGCTGGTACATTAAGCCCCCTTTGCTGACCTTTCCTTTGTCATCTTTTATTGCAGGCTACATACCACACATACTAACATTGTGACGTTATCGTAGGGTGGCAAAGTAGCATTTATCAGCATTATAGCTCCTGCTGACATGGCTAAAAGCTCAAAATATGTCAAAGTTGTGAGGGCAAAAATAAATTAAAAAAGGAAAACCAGTTGCTGTTGATTTATGACTTACAGTGACCCCATTTGTGTCAGAGTAGAACTGTGCTCTATAGTGTTTTCATTAGCTAAGTTTTTTAGTTTTTTTATTTTTCCAGAAGTAGATCAGGCCTTTCTTCTGAGGTACCTCTGTGTACACTCAAATTTCCCACCTTTTGTTAGCAACCAAGCACGTTAACCATTCACACTACCCAGGCAAGAATAAACCAAAAACCCAAACCCATTGCCCTTCAGTCCATTCCAACTCATAGCGACACTATACAACAGAGTAGAAGAGCACCATAGGATTTTCAAGGAGTGGTTGGTGGATTCAAACTGCTGGCCTGTAGTTTAGCAGCCAAGTTCTTAGACACTGCAGCACCTGCACTCTAATTCAGGCACAAATAGTCCTCTATACAAGTATGAGAGAGGGCAGCGTGTCTTTAGTCTACCCTATTCTACAAATGTGGATATTACCAGCAACTCCCTTATCTGGATACCTGTATCTCTTTCTACCTCTACCCCATCAAAATACGCTCTCAATGTTTCTCTGCTGCCTTCTCTCAGCCATTGCTGACCATCTTGGGCTGTCTTCAGTGTTACAGTCTTTGACCCATTTTATAGCCGTTTGTTTCTCTCCCTCTTGTCTCAGAAAACCTCTTTGGATTTGCTGCTTATGTAAGCAAGCCACTCAATCCTATTGGGTGGTTTTATACAACCTATTTGCACAGTAAACTGACCAATCCCTACGAGGTCCATAAAATGCACCAATCACACAACGAGCTGTGGCCCAGTCGGTTACTTTTGGCAAAATTATGAACTCAAGGCCAGAAAGGCCGTATATAAAGATAAACCCTTTGTACCATACCTACAAATCTCAAGTTTAGGATTATGACTGTTGTTAACCATACAAGTAGAGTGCCCTCAACAGCCTTTACACTGAGGTAGCTGTATCCCTGTATGACTGGTTTTGAACATCATCCTCTCCCTTATTCTCATCAAGATATCAGCCAATAATGCATATATGCCTGTTTTTTTAATCAGTCATCAGGACTCTACTAGATGGTTGAATTTTTTGCTCCACCCTTCCAAGGAAACAGTAGGAGTAAATACTTTTTACTCTAACCCTCACTTGTTCTTTTGTGTAGAATAAGCCCAGCTTCCCACACAAGGCCACAGATCTGGACTTGGAAATGGGGGAAAGTAGTAAGAGTCCATTTTGTTTCAAATCCAAGCTACATGCTCCATTCCAACTTTAATACTAACAAAGTTGCTGTTGCATTTTCCCTCTCAGTTGGATAAGAGATTAACAACTCTTCTCCATCACACTTTTAAACCAAATGTTATTGCTAGCTGCCATGAGTTGGCCCCTAAAACTCATGGCAACCCAAAGCAAAATGGCATAAAATGCTACCAGATCTGGTGCCATCACCAAGATTGGTTGTATATTGAATGCTTACGATCTGCAGAGTTTTAACTGGCTGATTTTTTAAGTTGATCACTAGCTTGCTACCTAGTCCATCAAAGCCCTCCTGAAACCTGTTTAGCATCGTCTCCATGGCTCCAACAAGTTGGGACTTGATAATCATCCAACTACCTGGTTCAGTAGTCTTAGAGAATAACTGAAAGGGTATAAACAGAGTAATTAATCAATGTTTCTAAGAGGAATAAATAGCTGTGTGACTTAAGAACAGTACAAGGTAAATTCTAACAGATGGGGGAAATCAAGCTCTCAGGACTCACTGTTTATAACATGGTTGTCCTAACTACTGTCTTAACTACTGTTGTCTTAAGTACTGTCCTACTGTTTGTAGTAAGAGGGCCTCCTCTTACTTCTAAGAGCTTCCCTTTCAAACTCATTGCCCTGTACTGCTTCTTCTGTCCAACTCCTTCTCTTTCTACTCCTGTTAATTTTGTTTGTTGTTCTTAAGCCTCTACTCATGTTTCACTTTTTCCAAGAAGAGTCCTGTCTACATATGTGTGCTCAAATAGATGTATCTGTAGGCATGTATGCATACAAGTATGTGTGTACATGCATGTATATCCATATACATAATAAATCACATAGGAGATAACAGTTATGGATACTTCTTAGACATAACCAAATACCTCATGAGATTATTTTTCTGGATTTGAAGGCTTAGGATCACAGTGTGATAGGACAACTCAGTTAACCGATATCCTAATAAGATATAAATTATGTTTTCTACATCTCAATATGGTGAGTAGTGCTTCAGGTCTTAAAAGTTTTTGAGGGACCGTTTAAGATATAACTATTAGTCTCTATTTGTCAGGTGCAAAAAAGAAAGAAGGAAACCAAAAACTCAGAGAAGAACAAAAGTTGCCTATAGAAATGATAGTCTTGTGAATCCCAGTTTCATCTACACTGAGACCAGAAGAACTTACTGGTGCCTGGCTACTACTACCAGTTGTTTTGATCGGGAACACAATAAATGAATCCTGGGAGAGCAAGAGAAAATTGTAGAACAGAGGTCAAATTATTTTTTAAAAAGTCTAGACTTACTGGACCAGTTGAGAGTAGAGGAGTCTCTGAGAACATCAGTCTTAACCCTTAAACCAAAATTATTCCTTGATGCCACCTTTTAGATAAATCACAGATTGACTCATAAAATAAATAAATAAATAAAATACCTTTCAGTAATGGGTTCCTTTAAAATATCATCTGTGGGAGACCGAAGGGTCAAAAATTACTCTAAAGCAAAGACCAAAATGTAAAGTGGCAGGGAAACAAGAGTACTGAAAATAATACAACCAGAACAGAACGAATGAGAATCATGACATGTGACAAATGTAACCAATATCACTGAATAATTTGTATAGAAATTATTAAAAAGGAACCTAATTTGCTACATAAACTTCTACCTTAAACACAATAAAACATTACTTAAAAACTGCTAGGAATGTTGTTGTGTGTTCCCTTTGAATGTTATATGCTAATAATTTGTTAATTTTTCTGTCTTCTCTTGGAGGGCAAAAAAACTGTCTTTCAAGGAGCTGCAGATAGACAAACATGCAAATTTAAACTGGATTGTACACTTTCACTCAATCACAATAAAAAAAAAACCTGTCTTTCATTTCTGCTTACCCAACGTCTAGCACATTTTCTGGCACATACTATGAAGTCAACAAATGTTTATTGAATAGTAATTTAACATTTAAAAACTTCTAAGGCAATATGTAAAAGTTGACTGATGCAGTCAGAGGCACTATATGGGAACTGGGTGTAGTGCTAAATGGAATGAAGAAGCCATAATCTCTGATTTACCTACTTAATGAAGATATTATTTTGGGAACAGGCTAAGAGATTTTTCTTTTTTTTTTTAATTTTTATTTTTATTTAACATAACTGAGTGAAAATGTACATTCACGTATAAATTTACATGCCCCCCTATATGCAGCTTCCACTGTTCTCCCTGTCGGGTGGCTGCACACTATTCCTCTCTGCTCCATACATGTCTCATCCTCCCAACAGTCTCCTTTCCCCTCCTCTCCGTCCACTCCCCTTCCTCCAGCCAGAGGTCAGCAAGATGATATCCTATAGATGTATAGAACCATAAAGTGCTTCCAATATATGGTTACTCTGCATTGCCAAGTCCAATCCATTCCTGTCCAAAGAGTGGACCTTTGTTATAATTGATGGGAAAGGGCAGCATCAGGGAAGGGGGCCATGCTCTCAGAGGAACCCCAAAACTGCTGGACCATCAATTGAGGTCTTTTAGTGGAGATCTCATGATGCACCTCTTTTTATTCTTGTGTTGCCAGTGAGGCTTCTCTCTCGGCTATCACTGGTGGTGGCCGGGCACCATCCGGGTCTTCCGGTCCCAAGTCGATGTAGGCACCCACTCTTGTGGGTCTCTCTGTCTTCTCGGTTGTCTTTACCGCATGCCATTTTGGCCCTCGGTGAGCATCCGTTCTTGCTGAGTTGGGACCATTGGCTGTGTCCTCGGATGGCAGCTTGGCAGCTTTTAAGACCCCAGACGCCACTCACCAATGTGGGGTGCAGAGAGCTCTCTTGTGCCAATTGGCCTGGAATTCGCCTAAGAGCATGGCCCCCCGCCCCCCGCCCCAGCTACTCTATCCTTGCCGTATTGAGTTAAGATGGAAGGAGTACTCAAGTTATGCTGAAGTCCACTTAATGTTGTTCTTGTTCCTAATGTGTGCTGTCACCGCTTTCTCCCAACTAGATTTCTAGTAACTATCTAAACTAAACCCTCCCCACCTTGCCCTCCCTCCCTCCCTCCCCTCCCTTGCAGCTGTCAAAGTGTCTTTTCTTCTAAACACAAGTCTGTTTTTGAGATCTTATCGTAGAGGTCTCATACAGTATTTGTCCTTTTGTCGCTGACTACTTTCACTCAGCATAATGTCTTCCAGTTGAAACCAGGTTAGGAGATGTTTCCTGGAATCATCGTTATTCTTTATCATTGCGTAGTGCTCCATTGAGTATATCTACCACAGTTTACCTATCCATTCTATTGTTGGGCATCTGGGTTGATTCCATCTTTTTGCTATCGTGGACTGTGCTGCGATAAACATTCTGGCGCATGTGTCCGTTGGTGTGAAAGGCCTTGAATCTGTAGGATATATTCCAAGTAGTGGAATTACTGGGTCAAATGGTATATCAATATCCATTTTTTTAAGGAAGCGCCAGATTGCCTTCCAAAGAGGCTGGACCATTTTGCAACCCCACCAACAGTGTAGGAGGGTTCCAATTTCTCCACAGCCTCTCCAGCATTTGTTGTTTTGTGTTTTTTGGATCATGGCCAATCTTGTTGGGATGAGATGGCATCTCATTGTTGTCTTGATTTGAATTTCTTTAATAACTAAAGATCGTGAACATGTCCGCACATGTTTTTTGGCTACCTGGATCTCCTCTTTAGTGAAGTGTCTGTCCATCTCCTTTGCCCATCGCTTAATTGGATGGTTTATCTTCTTCTTCTTGATACTTTGTAGTATCTTATAGATTATGGAGATCAGGCGTCGGTCTGACATAGAGTTGCCAAATATTTTTTCCCATTCTGTGGGTGTTCTTTTAATTCTATTAATAAAGTCTTTGGATGAGCAAAAGTGTTTGATTCTTAATACTTCCCATTTATCTATTCTCTCTTCTGTTGATTGAGGTTTCTTTGACAGATTTTGGAGTCTGTCCTCATTGTGTATTAAAACCTCCATTGTTGTTCCTACCTTTTCTTGGATGAGCTTTATCGTTTTAAGAGATTTTTCTTTTGACGGCTTGCTGCATACCACAAACTCCCCAAAGGATGTATAAGCAGGGAATAAAGTAATGCAATGAAGGCCTTGTGGAGCAGTGGTTAAGAGCTTGACTGCTAACTAAAAGATTAGGAGTTTGAATCACCAAGTTGCCCCTTGGAAACCGTGCGAGGCAGTTCTACTCTGACTAGAAGGCCACTAAGAGTGAAATGTACTCTATGGTGACAACTCCAGGTTTTAAAATAAGATGATTAGTTGAAACTTCAGCATTCAGGGGCAATCTCTAATTTGTGTCACTTCCCACCCCACACCCCAAACCCCTGCAATTTCAAGATGAATAGACGTTTCTAGCTGTGAGGTGTCAGCAGAAACTCCTTTCCCAGTTTTGTCTGTCTGCCTCAGTCTGGTGGTTTCCATATTTACAACACTTTCAAATGTCATTCTGTGCCTTGTCTGGTGCCCCCTTGGACTTCAGCCCAGGGGCAAGTCCCCCTTCAGCCCCCCGATCCCACCTCTGGACTTTAGTTCCAAGCCCCATCACAGAACTTCAGTGAGTATGGCTGAATCCACGTATAAACTTCATTGCAAAGCCCAGAATCTTTGTCTCAGATCTTATTTATTCCAAAGTGAAAAAAAAAAAAAAATCCCAGAATATACCTATCTGCAAGAAGTACAAGAAGAAAGTTTATAGTTTAACTATCTGAAAATCCATTGCCACTGAGTCAATTCCGAATCATAGCGATCATATAGAACAGAGTAGAACTGCCCCACAGAGTTTCCAGGGAGCAGCTGGTGGATTTAAAGTGTCTAGCTGCTGGATAGGAGCCAAACTTATAACCACTACACTACCAGGGTTTCCATTTAACTATAGAGACAGAAAAAATGCTGCATACCTCATTGGGCTGAATATCACTGCAGTCACCTTTAAAGTACTCCCCTTGGGAAGCTATGCACTGATACTTCAGCCTAGTCCACCCTTCAAAGCAATTTAGGAACTCTTTCTGGAATGGCCATCACAGCTGTCATTGTATTATCCTCAATGTCCTGAATGTCATCAAAATGTCTTCCTTTCAATATTTCCTTTGTCTTTGAGTAAAGAAAAATGTCATCAGGGGCCAGAACAGGTGAGTAGGTAGAGTGTTCCAATACAGTTATTTGTTTACTGGCTAAAAACTCCCTCACAGCCAACTATACAATTAAGTTCACAAATCTGTCACCATGCCACCGTGCACAACTCCCATTCCAGAAAGAATTCCAAAATTACTTTGAAGGGTGGACTAGGCTCAAGTATCAGTGCATAGCTTCCCAAGGGGACTACTTTGAAAGTGACTGCAGTGGCATTCAGCAATGAGCTGTGTAGCACTTAGAATAATTAAGTTTGTGGACTTAATTGTTACGCCTTATATGTCCTAGTTCTTAGAATACAGTCAGACTAAGTTACCTTCCACTAGTCTTTCTCAGAAATGAATTGCTACCCAGGCCTATGTCATCTAACAAAGTGGCAGTGACTGAGAAGGACATACCTATGTAAACTATAGCATTTAACCCAGTCTGAAAATTCATCTACCAGTTAAACACAAACAATCTACTGTATCCTTTGTCCTTTTTTCCAGTGAAGGCAATGAACTGAAGAAGAATGAGCAGAATGGAAGTTGAGAAAAGCAATGACCTTTGCCTCCCCACCCACTCCCAGCTGCAAGACTCAGATGTCACACAGATGGAGGCTGTCAATCAGACACAAGCCCCTCCTACACCTCAGTATGTCTTGCAGAAAAGTCCCTTCGCAAGGGATACACATATCATTCTATGTGTAACCCTAATAAATGCTGGGGTATCACATGGGCCACTGTAAGCAGAGATTTACATTCACAGGAATCACTGTAAAAGAACACATGAAGTTTGCCATAGGTTATCATACATCATTCAGGTTTTATAGCAGACACCTTTGTGTCTGTTGTACCTGCAACAGTGCCTTGCATGAAATAAATGACCAATAAATAGCCATTGAATGAATATCCAATATTAGAATACAGTCAGACTAAGTTACCTACCACTAGTCTTTTTCAGAAATGAATTGCTACCCAGGCCTATGCTGTCTAACAAAGTGGCAGTGACTGAGAAGGGCATACCTACGTAAACTATAGCATTTAGCCTAGTCTGAAAATTCATTTACCTTTGTCCTTCTTGCCAGTGAATATAATATAATATGATATGATATGATATATATCATATAATATTCAAATGAGAGAATTTTAAGGCATTTACCACACTACTTCACTCTGACTGTTATTTACCAGCCTATGGGCTCCTCAGGTCTCTTGAATATACTGTTATCAGCTACCAGAAGTCTAGAATACAGTTAGAACTCATTAACTGTTGTACCTGTCAATATTACACTCAACTTACTATTTTTATTGTGATTTAGGTGAAGAGTTATAGCTTGAGTTAATTTCTGATTCAAAAATTTATACAAGAAGGGTGGAGTCAAGATGGCAGACTAGACACACATCTTCTTAATGCCCTCTTAAAACTAAGGCCTGGATTGATAATTAAATGAAGTCTTCTGGACTCCCAGTGAGCCCTAGGACACGGCATAGGGCTGTCAATTTGGACTACATGCCACGGATAGAGATTCTTCTTCTCTTTTGCTGACCCCGACCCTTGTTGAATGCTGGCTCTTGCAGACTGAAGGTAACATGTGATTTTAACTTTTTTTCCTCTGTCTTAGCCTGCAGGCAGGTCTTGAGCTTAACTGGCAGCAAAGTTCAGCCACATTGCTGATGGGATCAGCAGGCAGAATAGCCACATTTTGAGAGCCTGGCTCTGGACTCTGTGCACCTCAGCCCCTCCTCCCTCTCTTTCCAAACCTCTGACACTGATTCAGCTATTCATAGTGGGTGGGCAAGCTTGTGTGGCACTCCATCTTGTTTGAGTGGGAGGCAGGGTTACACAAAAGGAGGCCTCAGCAGGGGCTAATTCCCAGGCTGGGAAGCAATAGCATCCCAGGGAATGCTTTCCCACCAGAAAATCTGTGTTTAGCACAGTGTGGCCTTATGGGTGGGGCATAGAGGCAGATGAAAGCAGAGCAGTAGCCTGCCTATGTTTTGAGCTAGTTTACAGCATCTGGGGTTGGATATAGAGGTGCTTACATTGCCAGCTGAGAAGAGGGGCTTGCATACCTGACAGCCTGACTGATTTTGGAAGCTGTCAGATAGCTTTTACCTTTCAAAATAAGACTGCCTAGAGAAATAACTGTGGTGCATCCTGATGGCATCTCTTCTAGCCTTTACTGATGCATCTCACAGGGCCAACTGACAGCCCTGCAGTGACTCCATAAGTAGGGCTGTGTCTTTGCCAATCAGGAGGTGGAGCCTGCTACCTTGGAGATTCCACTGGTCCCAGTCACTGGATTACATAGAGGTGACTGGGTGATCACCTTCCTTCTCATACTGTGCTTCAGATCCTGTTAAGGTAACACTGGAGAAACTAAACAACCTCTAGATGCCCAAAAAGCAACAAACCTTGGCCAGAAACTTAAGGAAAAAAAATCACCCATGACTCCAGAAAGCCCCAAAAAGAAAGAACCAAAGAACTTCCCAGGTGAAGAAGCCTTTCTGAACCTATTGGAGGTCAAGTACAAAAGGATTATATAGAGAGCCCTCATAGACAATATACAAAATGCAGCAGAGCAAAGTGAAAAATTAAGCAAGCTCTTCAAACTGATGGAACACCAGCATTCTGAAATCTGACAGATCAATAACAAAATCAAAGAACTAGAACATTCAGTTCAAAGCCAAGAAAACAGACTTGAACAAATGGAAAACAGACTTTCTGACTTCGAAGACAGAGCTATTAACTCCAGCATATATGAAGAGAAATCAGAGAAAAAAAACAAGAAAAATGAAGAAGCATTAAGAAACATGAGGGAGTGACCATATATTGGATGCACTTTATGGTTCTATACATCTATAGGATATCATGCTGCTGACCTCAGGCTGGAGGAAGGAGAGTGGGTAGAGAGGAGGGGAAAGGAGACTGTTGGGAGGATGAGACATGTATGAAGCAGAGAAGAATAGTGTGCTGTCACCGGACAGGGAGAGCAGTGGAAGCTGCATATAGGTGGACATGTAAATTTATATGGGAATGTACATTTTCACTCAGTCATACTAAATAAAAAAAAAAGAAAGAAACATGAGAGACTCTATCAAGAGGAACAATCTATGACTAATTGGAGTTCCTGAACAGGGAGGGACACCTGAAAACAAAGAGAATATTGTTGCTGAGCTGTTGGCAGAAAACATCCCTGAAATTATGAAAGAAAAGAAAATAGATATCCATGATGCATCTTAAACATGATACAATATAGATCCTGGAAGAAGGACAACAAGGCATATTATAATCAAGCTTAACGAAACAAAACATAAGCAGAAACTCTTAAAGGCAGCAAGACTCAAAGCAAAGCTAACATTCAGAGGGAAACCCTGCAGGCTTTCATCTGACTTTTCAGCAGAAATGATGCTGGCACAGAGGCAATGGGATGATACATTCAAAGTCCTGAAGGAGAAAAACTTCCAACCAACAATTATATATCCTGCAAACATGTCTTTGAACTATGAAAATGAAATTAAGACATTCACAGATAAACAGAAACTCAGAGACTTTGTAACAGACAAACCAAAGTTACAAGAAGTACTGAAAGAAGCTCTTGGCTTAGAAGAACAAAACCACTAACTCTGTATTTTAGGAGGAAATATAGGACACATCATCCAGAAACCTACTCAGGGAAGGAACAAAACTCAATCAAAGCTATAACATTAAAAGAAGTGACCCAGTGATCACATCTTGAAACCTATGATATCATCACATTATACTATACTACTATAACTACTACAGTAGTTATAGTCCTTCCAGTGGGAGAGGAAGTTAAAAAGACATGTAAAAGTTAAAATTGGGTTTAAACTTAGATTATTAAGGGAGATCACAGGGGTAGCTGCAAAGCACAATAAAGATGCGACATATCAAGTCAAGAAACATAATACAGGAGTCTAAACAACCACAAAACCAACACCAAAAAGGGTGAAAAATCAACCCATAAAGAAGAATGTTTCAGAACAGAATATTAAGAGCAACAGAGAAAACATCAATGCAAAAATAAACACATCAAAATGATGGCACTAAGCACATACCTATCAGTAATTATGTTGAATGTAAATGGACCGAATGCTTCAGTAAAGTGACAACGAGTGACATCTTGGATCAAAAGACACAACCTGTCTATCTGTTGCTTGCAAGAAACTCACCTTAGACTTGAAGATATGAACAAACTGAAAATTAAAGGATGGAAGAATATATATCAAGCTAAAAATATGCAAAGAAGAGCAGGTGTGGCAATACTAATCTCAGGTAAAATAGATTAATGTAAAATGGACAATCATGGACAAGGATGAACACTATTGCTAAAAGGTTCAATACACAAGCAGGAGTTAACAATATTAACTATTTATGTCCCCAATACCAGAGCATCTAAATTCATTGAAGAAACACTGACTACATTAAAAAATGAGATAGATCACTCCACAGTGTTGACAGACTTCAACACACTGCTCTCAGAACTGGACAGATCTTCTAGAAGAAAGCTCAATAAAGACACAAAAGGTCTTATTGCCACAATTAACCAACTAGACGTCATTGACATATACGGAATTTTCTATGCATCAGCAGATAAGTACACCTTCTTGTCCAGTGCACATGGAACATTTTTCAGAATAGACCATGTGTTAGGACACAAAGCAATTCTCAAAAAAACTCTGCCAAGCATCTTTTCAGACCAGAAAGCCATAAAAGTCAAAATCAATAGCAGAAAAGACATAGATAGAAATTGGAACTCACGGAAACTGAACACCATCTTGCTCAAAAAGCCATGGGTTATATAATAAATCAAGGATGAAATACAGAAATTTATGGATTCAAATGAGAATGAAAACACTTCCTACCAGAACCTATGGGATACAGCTAAGCAGTGCTCAGGGGTCAGTTTATCACTATAAATGCACACATCCAGAAGGAAAAAAGTACCCAAACCAAAGAACTAACCTTACAGTTCGAACAAGTAGAAAGAGAGCAACAGAGGAACTCCTCAGGCACCAGAAGAAAATAGATCATAATGATTAGAACAGAACTAAATGAATTAGGGGATAGAAGAACAAGTGAAAAAAATGAAAAGACCAAAAGCTGTTTTCTTCTTTTTTTTTTTTAAGATCAACAAAATTGAGAAACCATTGGCTAAACTTACTAAAGAAAAACAGGAAAGGAAACAAATAACCCAAATAAGAAATGAGTTGAAGATTTCACAACACATCCAACAAAGATAAAAATATATCTTAACAGAATACTACTGAAGACTGTACTCCAACAAGTTTGAAAACCTAGAGAAAATGGACAAATTTCTAGATTCATATCACCTACCAAAATTATCACAAAGTGAAGCATAACAACTTAATAAAACCATCACAAAGGAAGAGATTGAAAAAGTCATCAAAAAACTGCCAACCAAAAAAAGCTCTGGCCCAGAAGTCTTCACCGCAGAATTCTATGAAGCTTTTAGGGAAGATGGCACTTGGCTTGGCTTGGCTAACTACAATACTACTGAGACTATTTCACAGCATAGAAAGGGATGGAATACTCCCATATTCATTCTATGAAGCTAGCATAACCCTGATACCAAAGCCAGGGAAAGATGCAACAAAAAAGGAAAACTACAGACCAATATCACTCCTGAACCTAGATGCAAAAATTTTCAACAAAATACTTGCCAATAGAATTCAAAAACGTATCAAAAAAATAATTCACCACAACCAAGTTGGATTCATACCAGGGATGCAAGGCCAGTTCAGCATCAGAAAAACAATGAATGTGATCAACCACATAAATAACACAAGACAAGAATCACCTGATTTTGTCAATTGATGTAGAAAAGGCATTTGGTAAAGTCCAACACCCATTCATGTTTAAAACTTTCAGCAAAATGGGAATAAATGGCAAATTCCTCAGTGCAGTAAGGACCATTTATACAAAGCCAACTGTCTACACCATCCTGAATGGAGACAGACTGAAAGAATTCCACTTGAGAACGAGAACTAGACAAGGATGCCTACTCCCACTTCTCCTATTCAACATTGTACTAGAAGTTTTAGCCAGAGCAATTAGACAAGACAACGAAATAAAGGGCATATGCATTAGCGAAGAAATAAAAGTCTCCCTATCTGCAGATGACATGACTGTATACACACAGAATCCTAAAGAATCCATAAGTAACCTACTCAAACTCATAGAAGAGTTAAGCAAAGTATCAGGATACAAGATAAGCATAAGTGAATCAGTAGGATTCCTTTCTACCAACAAAGACATTATTAAAGAAGAAATCACAAAATCAGTACCATTTGCTATAGTCCCCAAGAAGATAAAATACCTAGGAATAAATCTAACTAGAGGGGTAAGAGACCTTTACGAAGAGAATTACAAGACCTTACCACAAGAAATTAAGAGAGACTTACATAAATGGAGAAACCTACCCTGCTCATGGATAGGAAGACTTGACGTTGTGAAAAATGTCTATTTTACCCAAAGCCATTTACTTATATAATGCAATCCCAATACAAATTCCTGTGACTTTTTTTTTTTTTTTTTTTGGTTCTGACTCATAGCATCCCTATAGGACAGAGTAGAACTGCCCCATAGAGTTTTACTTTTTATTTTTTATTTTTTATCTAACATAACTGAGTGAAAATGTACAATCACATGTAAATTTACATGCCCCCCTATATGCAGCTTCCACTGTTCTCCCTGTCCAGTGACTGCACACTATTCCTCTCTGCTCCATACATGTCTCATCCTCCCAACAGTCTCCTTTCCCCTCCTCTCCGTCCACTCCCCTTCCTCCAGCCAGAGGTCAGCAAGATGATATCCTATAGATGTATAGAACCATAAAGTGCTTCCAACATATGGTTACTCTGCATTGCCAAGTCCATTCCATTCCTGTCCAAAGAGTGGACCTTTGTTATAATTTATGGGAACGGGCAGCATCAGGGAAGGGGGCCATGCTCTCAGAGGAACCCCCAAACCGCTGGACCATCAATTGAGGTCTTTTAGTGGAGATCTCATGATGCACCTCTTTTTATTCTTGTGTTGCCAGTGAGGCTTCTCTCTTGGCTACCACTGGTGGTGGCCAGGCACCATCCGGGTCTTCCGGTCCCAAGTCGATGTTGGCACCCACTCTTGTGGGTCTCTCTGTCTTCTCGGTTGTCTTTACCGCATGCCATTTTGGCCCTCGGTGAGCATCCGTTCCTGCTGAGTTGGGACCATTTGCTGTGTCCTCGGATGGCAGCTTGGCAGCTTTTAAGACCCCAGACGCCACTCACCAATGTGGGGTGCAGAGAGCTCTCTTAGCAAAACGCTAGTTGTGCCAATTGGCCTGGAATTTGCCTAAGAGCATGGCCCCCCGCCCCCTGCCCCAGCTCCTCTATCCTTGCAGTATTGAGTTAAGATGGAAGGAGTACTCAAGTTATGCTGAAGTCCACTTAATGTTGTTCTTGTTCCTAATGTGTGCTGTCACCGCTTTCTCCCAACTAGATTTCTAGTAACTACCTAACCTAAACCCTCCCCCCCTTGCCCTCCCTCCCTCCCTCCCCTCCCTTGCAGCTGTCAAAGAGTCTTTTCTTCTATACACAAGTCTGTTTTTGAGATCTTATCGTAGAGGTCTCATACAGTATTTATCCTTTTGTCGCTGACTACTTTCACTCAACATAATGTCTTCCAGTTGAAGCCAGGTTAGGAGATGTTTCCTGGAATCATCGTTATTCTTTATCATTGCGTAGTGCTCCATTGAGTATATCTACCACAGTTTACCTATCCATTCTTCTATTGTTGGGCATCTGGGTTGATTCCACCTTTTTGCTATTGTGGACTGTGCCGCGATAAACATTCTGGTGCATGTGTCCGTTGGTGTGAAAGGCCTTGAATCTGTAGGATATATTCCAAGTAGTGGAATTACTGGGTCAAATGGTATATCAATATCCATTTTTTTAAGGAAGCGCCAGATTGCCTTCCAAAGAGGCTGGACCATTTTGCAACCCCACCAACAGTGTAGGAGGGTTCCGCTTTCTCCACAGCCTCTCCAGCATTTGTTGTTTTGTGTTTTCTGGATCATGGCCAATCTTGTTGGGGTGAGATGGTATCTCATTGTTGTCTTGATTTGAATTTCTTTATTAGCTAAAGATCGTGAACATGTCCGCATGTGTTTTTTGGCTGCCTGGATCTCCTCTTTAGTGAAGTATCTGTCCATCTCCTTTGCCCATCGCTTAATTGGATGGTTTATCTTCTTCTTATTGATATTTTGTAGTATCTTATACATTATGGAGATCAGGCGTCGATCTGACATAGAGTTGCCAAATATTTTTTCCCACTCTGTGGGTGTTCTTTTAATTCTATTAATAAAGTCTTTGGATGAGCAAAAGTGTTTGATTCTTAATAGTTCCCATTTATCTACTTTCTCTTCTGTTGATTGAGGTTTCTTTGACAGATTTTGGAGTCTGTCCTCATTGTGTATTAAAACTTCCATTGTTGTTCCTACCTTTTCTTTGATGAGCTTTATCGTTTTAGGTTTGACATTTAGGTCTTTTATCCAGTTGGAGTTGGTTTTTGTATAAGGTGTAAGATATGGATCTTGATTCAGTTTATTGCAGATGGATAACCAATTTTGCTGGCACCATTTGTTGAAGATGCTGTTTTTACCCCAGTTTAATGTCTTAGGGCCTTTGTCGAATATCAACTGTTCATAGGCAGATGATGTCATCTCTGGGGTCTCAATTCTGTTCCATTGATCAGTCTGTCTGTTCTTGGACCAGTACCAGGCTGTTTTGACCACTGTCACAGTGTAGTATGTTCTAAGGTCGGGTAATGAGAGGCCTCCCAGTGTGTTCTTCTTCTTTAGTAGTACCTTACTTATCCGGGGCTTCTTCCCTTTCCAAACAAAATTGGTGATTTGTTTCTCCATCTCATTAAAAAATGATGCTGGAACTTGTATTGGGATTGCATTATATAAATAAATTGCTTTGGGTAAAATAGACATTTTCACAATGTTAAGTCTTCCTATCCATGAGCAGGGTAGGTTTTTCCATTTATCTAAGTCTCTCTTAGTTTCTTGTAGTAAGGGCTTGTAGTTCTCTTTGTAAAGGTCTGTTGTTTCTCTGGTTAGATTAATTCCTAGGTACTTTATCTTCTTAGGGGCTATCACAAATGGTATAGATTTGATAATTTCCTCCTTAACAGTCTCGTTGCTGGTATAAAGGAATCCTACTGATTTACTTATGTTTATCTTGTATCCTGAGACTTTGCTGAACTCTTCTATCAGTTTGAGTAACTTACTTATAGATTCCTTGAGGTTCTCTGCATATACAATCATATCATCTGCGAACAGGGAGATTTTAACTTCCTCTTTGCTGATGCAGATGCCCTTTATTTGTTCGTCTTGTCTAATTGCTCTGGCTAGAACTTCTAGCACAATGTTGAATAGGAGAGGTGAGAGTGGGCATCCTTGTCTAGTTCCTGATCTCAGAGGAACGTCTTTCAGTCTCTCTCCATTCAGGATGATGTGGGCAATTGGCTTTGTATAAATGGCCCTTATTGTGTTGAGGAATTTGCCGTCTATGCCCATTTTGCTGAGAGTTTTTAGCATGAATGGGTGTTGGACTTTATCAAATGCCTTTTCGGCATCAATGGACAAAATCAGGTGATCTTTGTCTTTTGTGTTATTTATGTGGTTAATCACATTAATTGTTTTCCTGATGTTGAACCAGCCTTGCATCCCTGGTATGAATCCCACTTGGTCATGATGGATTATTTTCTTGATATGTTGTTGTATTCTGTTGGCAAGAATTTTGTTGAAGATTTTTGCATCTAAGTTCATGAGTGATATCGGTCTGTAGTTCTCTGTCTTTGTTGGGTCTTTCCCTGGCTTAGGTATCAGGGTTATGCTGGCTTCATAGAATGAGTTTGGGAGTACTTCATCCCTTTCTATACTGTGAAATAGTTTCAATAGTATTGGGGATAACTCTTCTCTAAATGCTTGGTAGAATTCTGCCGTGAAGCCATCTGGGCCCAGACTTTTTTGGGTTTGCAGTGTTTTGATGAGCTTTTCAATCTCTTCCTTTGTGATGGGTTTATTAAGTTGTTCTGCTTCACGTTGTGATAATTTGGGTAGGTGGTATGAGTCAAGGAATTGGTCCATTTCCCCTAGGTTTTCAAATTTGTCAGAGGACAGTCTTTCATAGTATTCTGTTATGATGTTTTTGATTTCTGTTGCATCTGTGGTGACAACTCCCTTCTCATTTCTAATTTGGGTTATTTGTTTCCTTTCCTGGTTTTCTTTAGTAAGTTTAGCCAGTGGTTTATCAATTTTGTTGATCTTTTCAAAAAACCAGCTTTTGGTCTTTTCAATTTTTTCAATTGTTTTTCTATTCTCTAATTCATTTAGCTCTGCTCTAATCTTTATGATCTCCTTTCTTCCAGTGCCCGAGGGGTTCCTCTGTTGTTCTCTTTCTACTTGTTCAAGCTGTAGAGTTAGTTCCTTGATTTGGTTTCTTTCTTCCTTCCCGATGTGTGCATTTATGGAGATAAACAGACCTCTGAGCACTGCTTTGGCTGTATCCCATAAGTTCTGGTAGGAAGTGTTTTCGTTCTCATTGGAATCCATGAATTTCTTTAATTGATCCCTGATTTCCTCTATAACCCATGTTTTTTTGAGCAAGATGTTGTTCAGTTTCCAAGAGTTCCACTTTCTATCTCTGTTTTTTCTGCTATTGATTTCAACTTTGATGGCTTTATGATCTGAGAAGATGCTTTGCAATAATTCAATGGTATGGATTTTGTTGAGCATTGTATTATGGCCTATCACGTGGTCAATTCTGGAGAATGTTCCATGTGCACTGGAGAAGAAGGTGTAGTTGTCTGCTGATGGGTGGAAAGTTCTGTATATATCAAAGAGGTTTAGTTGGTTAATTGTGTCAATGAGGTCTTCTGTATCTTTACTGAGCTTTTTTCTAGATGATCTGTCTAGTAATGAGAGTGGAGTGTTAAAGTCTCCCACTATTATTGTGGAGTCATCTAACTCTCTTTTGAGCATAGTCAGTGTTTCTTCGACATATTTAGGTGCTCTGACATTAGGTGCATAAATGTTTAATATAGTTAAGTCTTGCTTGTGTACTGAACCTTTCAGCAGTAAATAGTGTCCATCTTTGTCCACGATGGTGGATTTGACATTAAAGTTGATTTTGTCTGAGATTAGAATTGCCACCCCTGCTCTTCTTTGTTCATTGTTAGCTTGATATATATTCTTCCAACCTTTAATTTTCAGTTTGTTCCTGTCTTTAGGTCTCAAGTGAGTTTCTTGTAGACAACATATGGATGGGTCGTGTCTTTTGATCCAAGATGACACTCGGTGTCTCTTTACTGGAGCATTCAGTCCATTCACATTCAATGTAATTATTGATAGGTTGTGTTCACTGCTGCCATTGTGATATGTTTATTTTTATGTTGATGTTTTCTCTGTTGTTCTTATTAGTCTGTTCTGAGACACTCCTTTTTGTGAGTTGATATTTCACCATTTTCCGAGCTGGTTTTATAGTTGTTGAGACTCGTGTGTTAGATTTCTTGAAATGGTATGATACATCTTTGTTGTGCTTTACAGCTGCCCCTATGAACTCCCTTAATAAACTATTTATAAACCCAATTTTAATTACTACCAGTCTGGTCATCTTCCTCTCCATCTGGAAGGACTATAACGACTGTAGTACATCCGTCTTTTATTATGATGACACCATAGTTTTCATGATGATCACTGGATTGCTTCTTTCCAAATCAAAGCTGTGATTTACTTTGGAGCCTTCCCTAAACGAGTATTGAGTAGTGTGTCGTTCTAAAATATAAAGTTAGTGGTTTCGTTCTTCTAAGCCAAAGCCAAGAACTTCTTTCACTATTTCTTGTAGTTTGGGTTTGGTTTTTACAAAGTCTCTGAGTTTCTGTTTATCTGGAAATGTCTTAATTTCATTTTTGTGTTTGAAAGACAGTTTTGCAGGATATATAATTCTTGGTTGGAAGTTCTTCTCCTTCAAGACTTTGAATGTGTCGTGCCACTGTCTCCGTGCCAGCATGGTTTCTGCTGAGAAATCTGACGAGAGCCTACAGGGTTTCCCTCTGAATGTTAGCTTTGCCTTGAGTCTTGCTGCCTTTAAGAGTTGCTGCTTGTGTTTCATTTTGTTAAGCTTGATTATAATATGCCTTGGAGTCTTTCTTTTGAGATCTATATTGGGTGGCATACGATATGCATCTGAGATGTCTATATTCTCTTCCTTCACGATTTCTGGGAAGTTTTCTTTCAGCAGCTCAGCAACAATATTCTCTGTGTTCTCAGATGTCTCACCCTGTTCAGGGACTCCAATTAATCGAAGGTTGTCCCTCTTAATAGAGTCCCACATGCTTCTTAATGTTTCTTCATTTTTCTTGTTTCTTTTTTCTGATTTCTGCTCATAGACACTGGCATCAGTAGCTCTGTCTTTCAAGTCAGAAATTCTTTTTTCCATTTGTTCCATTCTGTTTTCTTGGGTTTGCATGGAAGCTTCTATGTCTTTGATTTTCTTCTTGATCTGTTGGATTTCAGAGTACTGGTGTTCCATCAGATCGAACAACTTGCTTAATTTTTCATTTTGTTCTGCTCCATTTTGTATAAGGTCTAGAAGGGCCCTGTATATTATCAATTTGTATTCACTTTCTGATGCTTTCATAAAAGTTTCTTCATCTGGAAAACTCCTTGGTTGCTTTGTTTGGGAGCCTTCTGAAGCCATGAGTGATTGCTTGTATGCCACAATTGTCTGTTGCTTTTTGGGTCCCATGTGAGTATATAGAGGCTGGAAGAGGTACTGTGAGGATGGATTGCAAATGTTTCTCTAGGCTGTCTTCAAATGTAAAGCAAAAGGTATCTGACCAGTTCACAAGTCAGTTAGGTTTTCAGGTGTAGAGGTCCCTCTTCCCATCTGACAAAGTAAGCACCACTGTATCCAACCCCAGATGACAACAAACTAGTTCAGAATACAGCACTGCTAGTGCCCTGGTGGCCTCTGCTGACAGGGCCTAGCCTTATCCAACACTGCGTCGAGTACTGGTTTTGTGATAGAGAAGCACTCTCTTGTGGGCAGGCTCTGGCTCCCAAGCTAAGAATTAGGTCCAGCTGCGGCCACCGCACCCAAGATGGCGTCCTCCACACAGGCAGCAGACAGCGGGGCTAAAGGTGCCCAGAGGCAGCGATTCCTCTGCTTCTGTTGCAGGGCCCCCAGTGTAGGCAGCACTATGCAAAATCACTACTTTTCTGATGGAGAAGTGCTGTCCCGTTTGGAGGCGCTGGCTCCCAGGCTAAGAACGAGGTCCCGCTAAAATCTCGGTACCAACATGGTGTCCCGCACCCTGACCACGGAGTTCTGCACAAACCCCACTGAGGCAGCTACAAAACGAAAGGCTCAAAGTGTCTAGATTAACAGAGTCCCGAGCCTGGCTCTCAGAACATGGGAATTTCGCCTGCCTATCCCCCCAGCAGCGTGTCTGAGTCCAGCTGCCCGCCAGCCGAGACCGAGGAAAAAAAAAAGTCAAAATGGTGCGTTTACCTTCCGTCTGTGAGAGCCGGGACTAGCCAGGAGCGGGAGTCAGCGAAAGAGAGGAGATTTTTCACTGAATGGTATAAAGTCCCAATTAACAGCTCTGTGCCGTGTCCTGAGGCTGATTAGGTGCTCAGAAGGCTCTGTTTGATTGTCAATTCAGGTCTTGGTTTCCAGAGGGATAGAAAGAGACGTGTCCTTAGTCGGCCATCTTGACTCCGCCTCCTCCTGTGACTTTTTAAAATGAAATAGAGAAATAAATCACCAACTTTGGAAAGGGAAGAAACCCCGGACAAGTAAAGCACTAACCAAAAAGAAGAACATATTGGGAGGCCTCACTACCCAACTTTAGAAGCTATTACACTGCCACAGTTGTCAAAATAGCCTGGTACTGGTACAAAAAGAGACATATAGACCAATGGAACAGAGTTGAGACCTCAGAGACGCCACCATCCTCCTATGAACAGTTGATATTTGAAAAGGCCTTAAGATTTTAAACAGGGGTAAAAGTAGTCTCTTTTAAGAAATAGTGCTGGCAAAATTGGATATCTATCTGCAAAAAATTGAAACAAGACCCATATCTCATACCTTTCACAAAAATCAACTCAAACTGGGTAAAAGCCCTAAATATCAAGTCTAAAATGATAAAGCTCGTCCAGGAAAAAATAGGATTAACAATGGAAGTTTTAATACACAACATAGACAGACTTCAAAAAATGACAAAACATGATCAACAAAAGAGAAAATAGATAAATGGGAACTACTAAGAATCAACTAATTTGCTCATTCAAAGACTTTTTCAAAAGAATTAAAAGACCACCTACAGAATGGGAAAAAATATTTGGAAACTATATGTCAGACAGACATCTGATCTCCATAATCTATAAGGTACTACAAAATATTAATTAGAAAAGGATAGATAATTCAATTAAGTGATGGGCGAAGGAGATGGAAAGACACTTCTCTAAAGAGGATATACAGGCAGCCAAAAAAACACATGTGGAATTGCTCACAATCATTAGCAACTAATGAAATTCAAATCAAAACTACGATGAGATATCATCTCACCCCAGCAAGGTTGGCCACGATCCGAAAAACACAAAACAACAAATGGTGGAGAGGTTGCAGAGAAATTGGAACTCTCCTACACTGCTGATGGGATTGCAAAATGGTACAACCTCTTTGGGAAGCAACCTTGTGCTTTCTTAAAAAGCTGGAAACAGATATACCATTTGACACAGTAATTCCACTGCTTGGAATATATTCTACAGAATCAAGGACATTCTCCCAAAGAGATACATGCACATGAATGTCTATTGCAGCACAGTCCACGACAGCAACAGGATGGAATCAACCTACATACTCAACAACAGGTGAATGGATAAACTATGATATACATACTCAGTGGAACACTGTGCAATGATACAGAACAATGATGATTTTAGGAAGCATCTCATAACTTGGTTTCACCTGGAAGACATTATGTTGAGTGAAAGTAGTGGCACAAGGACAAATATTGTATGAGACCCCCACAATAAGGACTTAAAACCAAACTCATGTACAAAAGAAAAGACTCTGTGATGGCTACAAGGGAGGGGAGGGATAGAGGGAGAGGGCTGGTTATAGATTAGATAGTTGATAGAAATTTGATTGGGTGAAATCTGTAACAGCACACATTAGAAAGAAGATCAGTTCAACTGGACTTCAATGTAACATGAATACTCTTCCAGTCTCAACCCAATATTGCAAGGACAGAGTAACAAGGGTAGGAGTCCAGGGACCAAGCTCTCAGGGGACCTCAAGGCCAATTGATGTAACTAGTGTGTTGTTAAGAGAGTCTTCTGCATATTGGTGACTGGTGTCTGGGGTCTTAAAAGCTGCCAAGTTGCCATTTGATGTATACCAAATGGTCCCAACTCAGCAGGAACAGATGATCACCAATGACCAAAATGACATGCGGGAAAGAGAACCTGGAAGATAGAGAAACCCACTTGAGTGGATGACTACATCAACATGTGACTGGAGGAACCAGATGGTGCCCAGCCACCACCAGTGATAGCTATGATAGGGCTCACAAAGTTGAGCCACAGTGGCAACACAAGAATAAAAAGGGGTGCACCCTGAGAACTCCACTAAAAGACCTCAACTGATGGTCCAGTAGCCTCAGGGTACCCCTGGGAGTATGGCGCTTAGTCCTGATGCTGTCCATAAATCATCACTGAGGTCAACTCTTCGGACAGGAATGGATTGTACTCGGCGACACAGAGTGGCCATGTCGTGTGCTCACTTCATCTCATCCTACTGGCCTCTTACTAGAGCGGAGGCAGAGGGTGAAGAAGAGGGGACAGAAGATTGTTAAGAGGATATGACATGTATAGAACAGATAGGAGTGTACTGTCATTGGGCAAGGAGAGCAGTAATAGCTGCACATAGGCGGGCCAGCCAAAAGCCAGCAAGGAGAGCAGTAATAGCTGCACATAGGCGGGCATGCAAGTTTAAACAGGATTGTACACTTTCACTCAATCATAATAAATAAATAAATAACAGAATGAGTAAAATCTAAATAAATAAATATGGATAAAATGGCTTTAAAAAACCTGTTTTGTGACGTTAGTTGTAGTCCCCACAATGTGACAACACACTGCCCCTTTCCACTGTAGATTCCCTGTGCCTGTTTCACCAGTTCTTGTCCTTCCTTGCCTTCTCATCTTGCTTTTGAATAGGAGCTGCCCATTTGGTCCCGCATATTTGATGAACTAAAGAGCACCTTTCTCTCATATTTTATCACACTCAACTTTTGAAAACATAAACAAGCACTGAAGAATTTAAAAAAAGAAAAGTGTATAAAAAAATCCTGCATATAAGAAAGTTCAAATGAAAAGTATAATGATTTTTTTTGGCCAGGTGACTTTACATCATCCATTTCTTTTTCACTCTACCAAGAGTAGATAGCAATATTTTGTCGTGATTAACTGGGTTCTGAACTTTCGATAATTTAGTCAGTGAAAGTATACTGGAAGTCATTATCCTAGGTATTAATAATTCATAAGTGAATGACACATAAGCTTTGACATCAAAGAGATTGTAATCTATTGGGAGAATAATTATGCAGATATTTTAGAAATGCAATAACAGTGATACAAAATAACAGGTAAGATTTTTGAAGGGGTAAAAGACCTAAAAAGACACTTCACAAAAGAGAATTTCCAAATAAAAAGCCACCCACTGCTGTTGAGTCAATGCCGACTCATAGCAACTCTATAGACAGACTAGAACTGCCCCATAAAGTTTCCAAGGACTACCTGGTGGATTCGAAGTGCTGACCTTTTGGTTAGCAGATGTAGGACTTAACCACTACACCACACAGATTAAGTGCTAAATTCACACACTGCTGTGGGGAATGTAAACTGGAAAAGGCACTTGGAGAGTTGCTTGGTATTATATACTAAAGTTAAATTTACAAATGCCATAGGATCCAGCACTTCTACTTCTGGATAAGTATTAACAGAAACGTGTGCTTATTGGCTCATAGAAACTTATTTACTAAAAATGGAAATAACTCAAATGTCTGTCAACATGTAAGTTGTGGTATATGCACATTATATACAATAAGTGGAGTGTTATACAGTAATGAAGAACAAAATAGTGCCACTAGCACCAATACAGAGCAATCTCACTAAGCCTGTTTCACCAGTTCTTGTCCTTCCTTGCCTTCTCATCTTGTTTTTGAATAGGAGCTGCCCATTTGGTCCTGCATATTTGATGAATTAAAGAGCACCTTTCTCTCATATTTTATCACACTCAACTTTTGAAAACATAAATAAGCACTGAAGAATTTAAAAAAAGAAAAGTGTATAAAAAAACCCTGCATATAAGAAAGTTCAAATGAAAAGTATAATGATTTTTTTTCGCCAGGTGACTTTACATCATTCATTTCTTTTTCACTCTACCAAGAGTAGATAGCAATATTTTGTCGTGATTAACTGGGTTCTGAACTTTCGATAATTTAGTCAGTGAAATAGTTTAGTCAGTGATAATAGTTAGAATATTAGTTACTTTGGAGGAGATTAGAAGTCTTCTGTTGTGCTAGAAATGTTTTGTAACTTTATCTGGTGTTCCTACACAGATATAAAACTGACTCAGAGCAACCCTAAAGGGTAGCATAGAACTGCCTCACAGGGTTTCTGAGGAGCACCTAAGTGGTTTGGAACTGCCAAGCTTTTATGTATTTATATAATATGCCACCAAGGTATATATGTATGTAAAACTTCACTGAAATGTTTAAGATCTTTGTAGTTTATACCATACCCAATAACAGGAAAATAATAGCTAACATTATTGAATGTATATTAGGTACAAGCATTTTGTTAATATATGTTTGTTATTTTTTTCACTGTACTTTTTATGAAGGTTTAAAGAGCAAATTAGTTTCTTATTAAACAATTAGTACACATACTGTCTTGTGACATTGGTTGCCAAGCCCGCTATACGTCAACATTCTTCTCTTCCCATCGTTGGGTTCCCTGTTACCAGCTTTCCTTCCCCCTCCTGCCTTCTTGTCACTGTCCCTGCCTGGTGTGCCTATTTAGTCTCATATTGTTTTAAGGGCCTATCTAATCTTTGGCTGAAGGGTGAACCTCAGGAGTAACTTATTAATAAGCTAAAAGGGTGTCTGGAGACCATACTCTTAGGGTTTCTCCAATCTCTGTCAGACCAGTAAGTCTGATCTTTCTTGTGAACATGTGTGTAATCTCAGTCATCATAACAATTCTATGAGGAATGTCCAGTTACTAACCCCAGTTTGCAGATGACGAAGCTGAGGTTTAGAGAGACTAAATAAATTACCCAGGTGTACATATATGCATGTGGAAGAGAAAGACCTAAATCAGTCTGATTCCAAAGCCCAAGCTCTTGCCCATTTTTCAATTGTTTCTCTATTTCTCTAAGCTCCATTTAGAGTGATGAAGCCTGGCTTATGGGGAAGAAAATTAACAAAATCTTCAAAGATGAAGATACATTTTGAATCAAACAAATGAATAGAAATACTATCAGTTTCCTTGCTTTCTCCTGAACTATGACTGACCAATAGCTCTCTAGTCAATTATGATTCATAGTGGCCCTGTGTGTGTCAGAGTAGAACAGTGCTCCATAGGGTTCTCAATGGCTGATTATTTTCAGAAGCAGATCACCAGGATTTTCTTCCAAGGTGCTTGTGGGTGGACTCATACCTCCAAAATTTCATTTAACAACCAAACATAAATGTTTGCACCACCTGCGGGTTCCACTGAAACTATAGAGTCCTGGATTTAGGAGAAGGTATAGAGATCATCTAGTGCAGTGTAGTCCAACCCTTTTGTTTCATAGCTGAAGAATACAAGATTCAGAACAGTGCAGACATTCAGTGTTACCCAAAGACAGTACTAAGGTCAACAGGCAAGTGTTGGTAGCGCTGTCAAGTCAGTTACAACTCACACTGACTCTAGAACAAAACAACACCCAGTCCTGCATCATCCTCAGAATGATTGCTATGCTTGAGTGCATTCTTGCAGCCACTGTGTAAATTCATCTCAGTGAGGATCTTCTTTTTTGCTGATGTTGTTCTTTACCAAATACAATGTCCTTTTTACAGAGACTGATCTCTCCTGATCACATGTTTAAAGTATGTGAGACATAGTCTGTGTATCTTTGCTTCTAAGGAGCATTCTGGCTATCTTTCTTTCAAAACAAATTTGTTCATTCTTTTGGCAGTCCACAGTACATTCAGTATTCTTCTCCAACACTGTAACTCAAAGGCATCAGTTCTTCTTCAGTCTTCCTTGTTGACTGTCCAGATTTTGCACACATATGAGGGGACTGGAAACAGCATGGTTTGGATCAAGCACATCTTAGTCTTCAAGAAGACATCTTTGCTTTTTAACACCTTAAGTAGGAAAATACCTAATTTTCTGTTGTGATTAAGTGGAAGTTTACAACTGAAGTCAATTTCCCATATAAAACCCTGAACACCCACCTCTCTGCAACTCTATCTGCACTCGTCGCCCTGTGACAGCACATTCTCCTTTGCACGCTTTACTTCCAGTATCCACTCAACCAACACATGTTTTCTCTTCCCCCCCGCTAGCTTTTAAAAGAAACCTGTAGATCAGCCTAACCATAAAGAACACACACAACCTGCATCACTCTATGTTCCCAAGTCCAGTGCATTCTTTGTCTGAAGTGTTAGACTGGTTTCAGCTCTAGGCTAGGAGCAAGTCTAGGGGCCATGTTCCCAGGGTACCCTCCAGTTTGTCAGACAATCCTATCTGGTCTTTTAATATACTTCTTGATCTGCATACACTTTTTTCTCATTCTATATCAGACTGTATACTGTGTTCCCTGTTAGGGCTGTCTTTGGTGGCAGCTGGCATGATCTAGTTCTTCTGGTCCCATGCTAATGTAGTCTCTTAATTATATGGCCCCTTCTGTCTCCTGGGCTCATTTTCCCTCATGTATTTGGCATTCTCGATTTTCATCTGTTCCAGGTGGGTTAAGACCAACTAATATTCCTCAGATGGCAGTTTGTTGGCTTTTAAGATCCCAGACACCACTTACCATTAGGGGTGCAGAACATTGTCTTAGAAAAAGACTAGTTATGCCAACTGACGTCGAGATCTCCAAACGCGTGGTCCTGAGACCCCTGTCCTTGCTACTATGTTCCTTGAAATGTTGGGTTGAATTTAGAAAACTTTTTAGCTTATGGTGTAGTTGGTTATGCTGACCTGCCTTCTACTGCATGGTGTCACTCCCTTCACCTAATTGAATTCCTGTTGGCTATCCAATCAGTGAATAACCCTCTCTCTCCCTCCCCACCCTTGTGGCCATCAAAGAGTCTTTTCTTCTGTGCATCAGTCTTTTATTAAGTCCTTATAATAATGGTCTCACACAATATTTGTCCTTCTGCAGCTGACTGATTTTACTCGGCACTATGTCTTTCAGTTGATTCCAGGTTATGAGATGTTTGATAAAATCATCACTGTTCTTTATCATTGCATAGCATTCCTTTGTGTATGTATGCCATAGTTTGTTTATCCTTTCATCTGTTGCTGAGCACCTAGGTTGATTCCATCTTTTTGGTATTGTGGACAGTGCAGCAATAAACATTCTTGCGCATGTATCTGTTTGAGGGACAGCCCTTAGTTCTGCAGGATATATTCCAAGCACTGGGCTTGCTGGATCATATGGTAAGAAAAATACTTAACTTTAAATAAAGAGATGAGGTAACTTGCCTGAAGTCACCCATTGATAAGTGGTGAGGGCAGTATTTGAAACTAGGCTGCCTGTTCTTTTCACCATTGTGCTCCTGTCTAGCCCGGTGCTCCATCCATTGCCCAGCTTCCCTTCCCAAACACAGTGAAAACTCACTAAATGTGGAGATTGGTGTGGTCATGCTCAACCAAAGGTGGAGGTGGGAAGGATACATATAATAAGCTACAGTTACAACAGCCCAAGATTAGCAGAGAAAAAGGAAATGCCCCCCAAAGGCAAATTCAAAAGCAGAGGATTTCTTTTTTATTTAATTGTGATTGAGCAAAAGTATACAATCCAAATCAATTTTGCATGTCTGCCTATCTGTAGCTCCTTCTGCTCTTCTTGCCTGGTGACAGCACACTCCTTTTCATTCTGTGCTTCTAGTATCCTCTTAAAAAGTTCCTGTTCCCTCCCCTACACCTTCTTTGCTCCCATCTAGATGCATAGAACCATGAAGTACACACCATATGGTCACATTGTGTACCTGAGTCCAGTCCACTTTTGTCCCAAGAGTTGACTTCAGTAGTGTTTTCTGGTCAGGGACAGCAGCAGTTCTAGGGACCAAGCTCCCAGGGGACCCTCCAGCCCATTGGACCATCAGCTGTGGTCTTTCAGTAGAGTTCTTGAGCTACACCTTTCCAAAAGCAGAGGATTTTGTAAGCAAATTTTAAGACCATCTCAAATCAAGAAAGAACAGATTCTCTGCCTGCAGAGATAGTTCTAGAGTAATGGAGGAAGCCCTGATTTGGAACCCAGAGATTCACCCAAGAGTGAACTTTTAAAGTCCCTTGACCTCAGAGAACTTGAGAATCCTCACTGATAAATTCAGAATAACGCTACTTATTTTGCCAAATTATCATAATGATTAAAAATAACCTCTTTAAAATGCTTCATATCAGTTATCCAGTAAGTACTATATTTTGGTGTTTGCTTCTTTAAGAAACAGAGCCCACTATTAAAGTACAATTTAACAGAATAGGTATTTTTAAATCAAAGAACATATTGGTGTTTGATTAGGATAAGTGAGTATGAAGAGTAATTGAAAAGCAGTGAAGGAAAACATCAATGTAACCTCAAACATATAAAAAAAAATAACAAATGAAAACCCAGACCCAGAGCCATTGAGTTGATTTTCATAGTGACCCTACAGGGCAGATTAGAAGTGCTCCGCAGAGTTTCCAATGAGCACCTGGTGGGTCCGAACTGCCGACCTTCTGATTAGCGGCCACAGCACTTAACCATTATGTTGCAGCTTTTAACTCCAAAATGCAGTAACTTGCAGCCTTAAACTCCAAACTGCAGGAACCCCAAGGAGGGGTAAAGTTTGTAAGTAAGAGAGTAGGGGGGATGGGGAGGCAACCTGGGGGACAGGCAGGCTTGCCATGTCAAACTGAGTTAAAGCCAAATGCAAACAAATTGGTTGCATAATTGGGAATCATCAGCCAATCAAAGCCCTCTTTGAGCAGAAAGAAAGCAGCACTGGAAACCCACCTCATTTATATCAAGGGATTATTTCAAGACCTGAATGTATACTCAGAGGAAGAAATGCACTAGAGACCTAAAAAGCAACATAGGCTGTTCTCCACTGAGTCTCAAAAGACAATTTTGACATCAGAGTTTATATATCATTTTGGTAAGGAATACTTCATGTTGTTAAGCACATAGCCCACAGATAATTATATACTTCACAAAATAACCACAAGAAATTCCTTATTAAACTACAGATATGTGTGTCAGACACCTGAACTCTGATCTGCATATATGTAACAAGCAAAGACAAACTTATATAAAAATTCCTCAGCTAGAGGAACTAGCTTGCCAAGTTCACTCCAACTGAGATAAGGAGCAAGAAAGAAAGTTGTGGATACAAAATATGACAGGCAGCCTTCCTAGCTGCTGTTTCCCAGGCTGAAGGCTATTTCTCAGAGGACACAGCCTTTCCTTCCTCAAAGAAGAGGAAGAAAACGAAGGTCAAGGGAGCTGAAGGGGTTCTGTGCCCCTTGGGAAAGATGCCAGTGCAGAGGCCAGAGTAGCTTGTACAGTTAAAAAAACACAGATTATTTAGAGTATCATTATGGCATTAGTTATGTGACACTCTACCCATTTGGAAAAGGGGAAAACATGTTACAAGGTATTAGAGTTACAAAGGTAATATCCATTATTTTTCCAAATAAAGTACCATTTACAAGTTATCTTATAAATTAGTGTCTTTACGCCTGTGTGTGTCCATTATTCAGCCTACTGCAGTTCCTATGACCTAGAACTACAGACAGCTATGCTTTAAAAATTCACTTTAACAACCCACTAAAAATATTGTATCATCAAACAGAAGTTCTCTCATAACCCTCTTCAATCATATTCTTATTTCATCATCCTCCAGAACTATTCTCACCTAGGCTGTCAAATTCAGCGATTATTTCTCAGTTCTCATCCTACTCAAACCCTCAGTAGCATTTGAAACAGTTGAGTGCTTCCTTCTTGAAACATACACTTCCATTTTTTAAAAAATTATTGCGTTAAGGGGAAGTTTACAATTCAAGTCAGTTTCTCATACAAAAACTTACATATACTTCATTATGTGACCCTGGCTGCTCTTTCCATGCTATGATGCACGATCTTCCCTCTCCATCCCAAATTCCTCATGTCTGTTCAACCAGCTCCTGACCCTTTCTTTCTTCACAACTTACTTCTAGACAGGAGCTGTGCAGTTAGTTTCCTGTATTTGCTTAAGCCAAGAAGAACGCTGTTTGCTAGTATCACTTTATGTCTTATGGACTAGTTCAATCACTGTCTGAGGAGCTGGCTTCTAGAATGGTTTCAATTTGGGGCCAAAAGAAAGTCCAGGGATCATGTCATCTAGCTACCCTCCAGTCTGTCAGACCATCTTAAGTCTGGTCTTTTTACTGGAGTTCAAGTTTTGCACCCAGCATTTAGTCTGCTCCCTTAGTGACTCTTTGTGGAGAGCCCTGCAAGAAAACTCATTGGTGGTAGTGGGGCAACATCCAGTTCTTCTAAGTCTCTGGTTTATGTGGTCCCTTCTGCTTGTTGGGCTCATATTTTCCTTGTTATTGATGTTCTTCCTTCTCTTTTGTTCCACACGGGTTGAGACCAATTGATACATCTTACAGGTCTGACAATTAAGTCCACAAACTTAATTGTTCTAAGTGCTACGTACTTCATTGATGAATATCACTATGGTCACCTTCAAAGTCCTCCCTTTGGGAAGCTACGCACCAATGCCAGCTCTTAATCCACCCTTCAAAGCAATTTTGGAGGCTCTTTCTGGAATGACCACTGTGCGTGGTGGCAAGACCACAATTTCACAAACTATCTGTGAAGGATTTTTTAGCCAGTAAACAAAAAATTTATTGGAACATCCTCCCTTACTCACTTGATGTGGCCCCTAATGACTTTTTTTTTTTTTTTTTTTACCCAAAGGTAAAGGAACTATTGAAAGGAAGACATTTTGATGACATTCAGGACATCAAGGGTAATACAACAGCTATGATGGCCATTCTAGAAGAAGTTCCCAGATTGCTTTGAAGGGTGGATTAGGCACAGGAGTCAGTGTATAGCTTCCCGAAGGGGAGTACTTTGAAGGTGATTGTAGTGATATTTAGTAATGAGGTATATAGCACTTTTTCTAGGATGAGTTCACAAACTTACTGGCAGTTCTCATAGATGGCTTTTAAGACCCAGGCAGCTTTTAAGACTCCAGCCATCACTCATTAGAGTGGGACGCAGTGCATTTTCTTAAAAAATTTTGTTTTGCCAGTTGACCTGTATGTCCCCTGAAACCGTGGTCCCGAGACCCCCGCACTTATTTCTCTGTCCCCCAAAGGGTTTGGTTGGTCTAGTCCAGTTGTGCTGACTTCTCCTCTACTGTATGTTGTCTCTCTCTTCACCTAAAATGATTCTTACCTAGTATCAGATTAGTAAATAGTCCTCTCTCTCCATATCCTCGTAACCATCAAAGAATGCTTTCTCCTGTGTTTAAACCTTTTCTTGAGTTCTTCTAGTAGTGGTCTCATATAATATTTGTCCCTTTGTGACTGACTGATTTCACTCCGTGTAATGTCTTCCAGATTTCTCCACGTCATGAGATGTTTCTCAAATTCATCATTGTTCTTTATCATTGTGTAATATTCCATTGTGTGGTTACACCATAGTTTGATTACCTATTCATCTGTTCTTGGACACTGAGATTGATTCCATCTTTCTGCTGTTGTGGACAGTGCTGCAGTGTGCATGTATCTATTTGTGTAGCAGCTCTTATTTCTCTGGAATATATTCCAAGAAGTATAATTTCTGGATTGTATGATATTTTTATTTCTAGCTGTTTAAGAAATAATCCAATTGATTTCCAAAGTGGTTGTACCATTTTACCTTCCCATCAGCAATATATAAGTGTCCCAGTCTCTCCACAGCCTCTCCAGTGCTTTTTTTATTGACCTATGCTAGCCTTGTTGGGGTGAGGTGGTATCTCATTGTAGTTTGGATTTGGATTTCTCTAATGACTAATGATCATGAGCATTTCCTCATGTATCTTATAGCTGCCTGAATATATTGTCTGGTGAAGTGCCTGTTCATATCCTTTGCCCATTTTTAATTGGCTTATTTGTCTTATTATTATTGAAGTTTTGCAGTATCTCATAGATTTTAGAGATTAGGTGATGGTTAGACTGGTCACAGTAAAAACAAACAAAAAAAATCCCGGTCTGTAGGTTATCTTTTTACTCTTTTGGTGAAGCCTTTGGATGAGCATAAATGTTTGGTTTTTAGGAATTATCAGTTGTGTATTTTCTTTTCTGATGTTTGTGCATTTTCAGTAATATTTTGTATTCTGTTTATGATATGTATTAGGGCTACTAGAGTTGTGCCTATTTTTTTCTTTGAAGATCTTTGATCAATTTTGGGTTGGTTTTTGTGTGTGGTGTGAGATATGGTCTTGACTCATTTATACGAAGATGGATATCCAGTTATACCAACACCATTTGTTAAAGAGACCATCTTTTCCCCTATTTATGAACTTTGGGCTTTTGCCAAATATCACCTGCACATAGATGGGTGATGTTATGTCTGGATGCTCAGTTCTGTTCCATTGGTCTGCATATGTGTTGTTGTACCAGTACCGGGCTGTTCTGAATCCAGTGGCAGTGTAATAGTTTCTAAAGTCGGGTAGTGTGGGGCATCCCATTTTGTTCTTCAGTAAGGCTTTGCTTATCCAAGGTTTTTTCCCTTCCTATATGAAGTTAGAAATTTGTTTCTCCATCTCATTAAAAAATGCCATGGGAACTGGGATAGGAATTGCATTGTATCTACAGATCGCTTTGGGTGGAATAGTCATTTTCACAATGTTGAGCCTCCCTATTCATGTGCAAAGGTACATTTCTCCGTTTATGTAGGTTTCTTGCAGTAGTGTCTTGTAGTTTTCTTTATATGGAGCTTTTCTATCTCTCTTTAGGTTTACTTTGTATTCACGGAGACTACTGTAAATGGTATTGATTCAGTGATTTCCTCTTTGATATTCTCTTTGTTGGTATAGATGAATCCAATTGATATTTGTATGCTTATCATGTATCCTGATGCTTTGCTGAACTCTTCTGTTAATTCCAGTAGTTTGTGTGTGTGTGTGAATTCTTTAGGATTTTCTGTGTATAAGATCACATCATCTGCAAATATTTTTATTTATTTCTTACCAATTTGCATGCCCTTTGTATCTTTTTTAGCCTGATTGCTCTGGCTAGAATCTCCAGCACAATGTTGAATAAAAGTGGTGATAAATGGCATCCTTGTCTGGCTCCCATTCTCAAGGGGAATGCTTTCAGACTATCTCCATTTAGGACAGTGTTAGCTGTTGGCATTGTAGCAATACTCTTTATTATGGTGAGGAATTTCTCTTCTATTTCCATTTTGCTGAGAGTTTTTAACATGAATGTTTGTTGAATGCCTCTTCTGCATTGGTTAATAAAATCAAGTGATTCTTGTCTTTGTTTTATTTATATGGTTGATTACACTGATAGTTTTTCTAATGTTGAACCGTATTTACATACCTAGTATGAACCCCACTTGATCATTGTGAATCAATTTTTGATATGTTGTTGAACTCTCTTTTGTTGGGGATTTTTTCATCTGAGTTCATGACAGATACTGGTCTGTAATATTCCTTTTTTGTAGTGTCTTTGTTTTTGGTATTAGAGTTATGCTGGCTTCATATAATGAGTTTGGGAATATTCTATCCTTTTCTATGTTTTGAAATACTTTCAGTAATAGTGGTGTTATTTCTCTGAAAGTTTGATAGAATTCTCCAGTGAAGTCATCAGGGCTCGGACTTTTTCTTGGTTGGAAGTGCTTAGATTACCTTTTCAACCTATTCTTTTAATATGGGTTTATTTAATTATTCTACTATTGTTTGTGTTAGTATAATTAGATAGTATATTTCTAGAAATTTGTCCATTTCCTGTAGGTTTTCTAAATTTTTAGAGTATAATTTTTTCATAGTATTCTGTTATAATTTTTAAAAAATTTTGGCTGCATTTGTTGTGATATCACCCATCTCATTTCTTACTCGGGTAATTTACTTTCTCTCCTTCTTTTCTTTTGCCAGGTTGGCTAATTGTTTATTGATTTTGTTGATCTTTTCAGAGAACCAGCTTTTGGTCTTGTTAACTCTTCTGATTGTTTTTCTAATTTCTAAGTCATTTAGCTTGCTCTAATTTTTATTATTGGCTTTATTCTGGTACCTGAGGATTTCTTTGGCTGCTCTCTTTCTACTTGTTCGAGTTGTAGTGCTAATGGTTTAATTTGGGTCCTTTCTCCTTTGTTGGATGCATACATTTATGGAAGTAAATTGACCTCTGAACACTGCCTTTGCTGTATCCCAAAGTTTCTGATAGAATGTGTTTTCATTCTCACTTCATTCTATGGATTTCTTTATCTTGTCTTTGATTTCTTCTATAACCCAGTAGTTATTGAGCGAGGTATTGTTGTTCAGTTTCTATATATTTGATTTTTTTTCCCCCTTGCTTTTTCTGTGACTGATTTCTACTTTCACAGCTTTAGGGTCTGAAAACATGCTTTGCAATATTTTGATGGTTTGGATTCTACTAAGGCTGACTTTATGGCCTAATATTTGGTTTGTTGTGGAGAATGCTCCATCTGCTTCAGAGAAGAAAGTATACTTAGCTGCTGCTGGGCGGACTGTTCTATATAAGCGTATGAGGACAGGCTGGTTGATTGTGGCACTTAGATTGCCCATGTCTTTATTGAGTTTCTTTCCAGATGTTCTTTCAATGAAAAGCATGTGTTGAATTGTCCTACTAATGTTGTGGAACTGTCTATATATCTCTTCAGTTCTATTAGAGTTCCTTTTACGTATTTAGGAGGCCTAACATTGGGTGCATAAATATTTGATAAGGTTATGTCCTCCTGGTGTATGGACCCTTTAATCATTATATAGTGTGCCTGCTTATCCATTCTGGTGAATTGTACTTTAAAATCTATTTTATCAGAAATTAACACTGCCGCTCCTGCTCTTTTTTGAATATTGTTTGCTCATGAGTTGGATCTGACTCAGTGGCACTTGGCTTGGCTTTTGCTTGATACATGTTTTTCCATCCTTTGAGTTGCAGTCTGAGGTACGAACTCTGACAGTAAAATTCATAAACTTGTCACCATGTGCTTATGCTGACAGCACTGTATCAACAACTCAGTAAGATTTCACAACCTTGATATATCTGTGTCTCACAGCTGTGTGCATGTGGATGTGTGGCAGTGTCTTGCTGAGTGGCATTCATTATTGTTGTTTCACGTTTTTGTGTGCTGTCATGAGAATGTCAGAGCTTGAATTAGAGCAATAAATAAACTTTAAATTTCTTGTTAAACTTGGCAACAATGAAAGTGTAATCAGGGACATGGTAGCCCAAGTTTATGGGGATAATGCCTTGAAGAAAACAGCAGTGTACAAATGGATTAAACATTTTTCCGAGGGGAGAGAAAACATCATTGATGAAGGAAGGTCAGGGCAGCCAGTAACAAGCAGAACTGATGAAAACATTGCAAAAATTCATCAAATTGTGCATCAAAATTGTTGGTTCACTGTGATAAGCATAGTAGACCAAGTAAACAGTGATAGAGAAACAGGAAAATCTTAACTGAAAATCCTGGCATGAGAAAGATGTGTACAAAGACGATCCTGAAGGAACTCACCAATGAACAAAAGCAAAGGAGAATCAAAGTTTGCCAAGACCTTTTGGAGAGGCAAGACGATATTTTGGGCCATGTTATCACTGGTGATGAAAAATAGATGTACCAATACAAACCTGAAACAAAGCGTCCAAGTGCCCAGTGGAAGTCAGCCAATTCTCCAACCAACCAAAAAGTTGTATCAGTCCAAATCAACAGTCAAAATGATGTTGTGAACCTTTTTTGATATCAGAGGTATTGTTCATTATGAATTTGTACCAAGTGGACAAACAGTTAACTAAGTTTACTATTTGGAAGTGCTGAAAAGGTTGAAAGGAAAAGTTAGACAAAAATGCCCTGAATTTTTGCCAACAACTCATGGTTCTTGTGCCGTGAAAATGCACCAGCTTACACAGCACTGTCTGTGAGGGAGCTTTTAGTCAGTAAGTGAATACTGTCCCCCCAATGACTTTTTTCTTTTCCTGAAGATAAAGAAAATAGTGAAAGGAAGACATTTTGATGACATGTTGATGCCTTCATTTGTGCCTTGTTGGCAATTTCTTTGTTCCACTTAATTTTCTGTGCTGAGTCATTTTTCTTTATGTGTTTTCTTTCTGTCTTTTTCATTGTTGATGGCTATGTATTTGCTGAGACTTCATGTTTTTCCTGTTTCTTTATTTTGATGTTTACATGTTTCATCTGTGGTTATCTTAATATTTACTCTGTTTTTCTAATTTTAAATCTGTCTTTAATTTCTTTGTATTCTCTTGACTTCCTCTCCATATGAAAAATCTATGACTACATTTTTTAGTACCACTTTTGTTATAATGTTGTCATCTTTTACATGATGACATTTCTGTTTTCATATTTTCAGTTTTAGGTTTTTTGTTGTTGTTGTTGTGTGATTTCCCTATCTGGGTTGATATACAGTTGCTCTGTCCTGTGTTCTAGCCTGCAGTTATCTGATGTTACTGGTTTTCTAACTGCAGGACTCCCTGTAGTATTTCTTGTAATTTTGGTTTGGTTTTTGCAAATTCTCTAAGCTTGTCTTTATCTGGAAATGTCCTAATCTCACCATCATATTTGAGAGACAGTTTCACTGGATATGTAATTCTTAATTGGCAGTTTTTTCCTTCAAGGATTTGTGTATGTCATCTCATTGCATTTTTGCCTGCATGGTTTCTGCTGAGTAGTCTGAGTTCAGTCTTTTTGAATCTCCTTTGTAGATTACTTTTTGTTTATCTCTAGCTGCCTTTAAAATTCTCTCCTTATCTTTAGTTCTGGCAAATTTGGATAACATGTCTTGGTATCTTTCTTTTAGCATCCACTTTCTGTGGAGTTTTATGAGTACCTTGAATAGATATCTTCTCATTTTTTGTGATATCAGAGAAGTTTTCTGTCAACAAACCTTCAAAAATTCTCTCTGTATTTTCTGTTACACCCCATCCCAACCCCATTCTGGTACTCCAATCACTCATAGATGATTTCTTTTGGTAGAGTCCCACATAGCTCTGAGAGTTTCTTCATTTTTAAAAATTCTTTTGTCTCTTTTATCCTCAAGTATGTTGATGGTGAGTGTTTTATCTTCAGTCTCACGAATTCTGGCTTCCATTACCTCATTTCTGGTCCTTTGACTTTCTACAGAGTTGCCTTATTCTGTAATTTTATAATTAATCTACCGAATTTCTACTTCTTGTCTATGTATGCTTTCTTGCAGCATCTTCAATTCTTCATTTTACTTTACTGCATTTTGGCTGATCTCCTTCCTGATCTCTTGAAGATTTCCAAATATTAATCTTTCATATTCTACCTTTGATAGTTCCAGAATGTTCTTTATCTAGAAATTTTCTTGATTCTTTGTTTTGGAAACTTTCTAAAGCCACTGTGGTTTGACTCTAAGTGATCTGATATTGTCTGTTGTCTCTGTGTCATCAGTAAGCTGTTTTATTTATTTTATGTTTGCTAACTGTGTTCTAATTTCTTTCTTTGTTTTGTTGGGAAGTGCCAAAATAGGCTGGTCATGTGAGCTAGTTTGATTATTGGTGCCTTTGAGGCTCTTACATCCTCTTGCCAGATAGTTAGAGCTGTTACTAAGCAGTGTGCTCAAGTGTCCTTTTACATTTATTTTAGTAGTATTCAGCTTAGGTGTCCAGGTAATTGGCCATCAAGTGTGTGGTGCAGGCTGTCCCCAATAGTCTTAGATGGGCAAGCATAATTGGTGTAGCCACAGGTATCTGGCTGCACATGCTGAGAAAAGGAGGGGGACTAATAGCCATCAGTAAGTGTCTGTGAGGGAGATGTGTCCCCATATACCTTAGCCTGGGGAGATGAAATGTTTCTGTCCTGAGTTCCTGGCTTTGGGGAACTGACAGATTATTTTACTTATTTATTTCCCCTCCTCCTTGTTTGTTAAATAGTTCCCTCTCCAAGTCTAGGAGAATGGCTTAGGATGCAAGTAAGGATTTCTACTTCCAGCCTAGTTAATGATATCTAACTCTGGAGTCAGGCATACTGCAGACAAGGGAAGAGGAAGCGCCGAGAGAAAAGAGAGAGATTTATCCTGAGGGGAAGATTTGGATCCTCACACAGTAGTAGACTTAACACAATCCATTTATCTTTTGAAGATCAAATGCCATCTTACTATGATTTTGGAGGCTTGAGTAGGCTCTGTACCACTCAGACTGTCCTGCTGAGGAACAGTTTCTGAAAGCCACCACTGGGTTCACCAAGTTCACTGCCTACAGTGCACAGATTTGCATTGAGTCTGGTCCACCCAGTTTTAGGTACTTCTGGACCTACTCTCCCTTCCCTGTTACTCAGTCTGATTTCTTAAACTCTCTCAATGTTCAAGGACTCTAGAACATCACATATAATCAATTCCTCTGTTTTTCTTGGGTCTTTGTTGTTAGAGGGATCACGGAAAGTGTCTACCCACTCCATCATCTTCTCTAAAATGTCACTTCCTTCTCAAAACTACCAAAAAAACAAGCCAGCTTTCACCCATCAATTCCAACTGATAGCAAACCCATGTTTGTCATACTAGAACTATATTCCACAGGGTTTTCCGTGCTGATTTTTCAGAGATAGATCATGAGGCCTTTCCTCTCAAGTGCCTCTGGGTGGATTGAGATCTTCAGCCATTCTGTTAGCAGCCAAGCTCTTTAAAATGCACTCTCCTATCTTTCCACCACCCTGCCTGGTTCCTTTTTCTTTTTTTATTAGTCTCCCTTCCTGGATCATCACTTCCTTTTGACTTCCAAATATGGGAGTGCTTAGTCTCAGTCCTTGTACTCTTTTTTCTTTTTAAAACATCTAGTCTTACTTCCTGAGTGACATAAGCCACCTGGGTGTGATATAAGCCACCTGAGGGACATAAACTACCTATGCACTGTTAATTATCAAACTTACATCTTAATCTCTGGTCTAATAATTAATGTTATAACTAATTTTATTAGTTCTAGCTAAAAACAATTCTGAATCCTACTACTTCTGTAGTCAGGTGTTTAAGCTTTCCACTTTTATGTATAAGGAATGACCTAGTTGACATTTCCACTTGACTATCTAATGGGGATCTCAATACTGATGTGTCCCAAACTGAGCTCTTTATTCTACCCCCTACCATACTTTCCCCAGTGTTCCCCATTGCTGCTGAAGTACTATTTACTCTTCACACAGACCAAAAAACTGGGCTTATCCTTGTCTTCTCTTTTTCTCACATGTTCTATATCTAATCTATCCACAAACATTGTTAGTTCTAGCTTATAAAAACATACTGAATTTGGAGGTGGGGCCAAAATGGTGGGACTAGACACAGGTCTCCTCAATTCTGTCTATGAACTAAGGCATAGGAAAATAATTGAATGGAGCAGTGTGGAAATTCTGAGAGGAGCAAGATAGGCATAGGGTTGAGATATTGGACTGCATGACAGAAAAGAGGGACATACCTCTGTCAGAGATGAGACAGTGGCATGCTGAGTCCTGCTTCTGCTGGCACATGGGATGAGAGATTACAGGTATGGACACCTTCTTTGTTAACTAGGAGGCTGAGACTTGGACTGCAGATTCTGAAAGCCTTACACAGGTGGGCTTCTATGCTGAATTTCAGTGACTTAGTAAACAGGGTATCCTGCATCAGAGAGACTGTGCTTGTGACAGCCACATCTAGAGAACCCAACAGTGGCTGCAGATTGAGGGGACCAGAGCCCCGACCCCCTCTCTTCTCTGAGCTGTCCCATAGATACTACTGACTCATTGCAGGAGAAGCAGCTCAGGTAGGAAGCCACTTGGTTATCTGAGAGGCAGAGTCAGCCACGCCTGAAGGCTCAGCTGGGGCTAATTCCCACACTGAGCAATGGTGCCTGTCTGGCTAGTTCTTCTCCCAGCAGAAAGGCCTTTTTTAAGACAGTTGTACCTAGAGAATGTAGTGGCAGTTGGCAGCCAAGTGTGGCAGTGCCCTAACCTCTCCCTCCTTTGAGCAACACCATAGCATCTGCAGAGGGCCCATGAAAGACTCCGTAAATAAGGTGCCACCTTTGTCAGCTAGGAGGCAGGGCCTGCCACCCCTGAGGGCCCAGCTGCTATCAGCTGTAGCTGGTCAATGTCTCTCTAAGCAGAAAAGCAGCTTTTAAGACAATACAGCATTCCCTGGTGGCTGAGTGTGGTGGCATCCTTCTCTCCTCCCTTACTTGAGTTATACCATAGTCTCAACTAGTGTGATGCTGGAGAGTCTGCACAAGTAGCTCTCCACCTTTGTCATCCTGGAGGTGGGAACTGCCACCTCTGTGGCCACAGCTGGGTCCAGTCAGCAAGCTGAGCAACATTGTTTTGTAGCATCTATACTGTCAGAGAAGCTACGCATAAGTCAGCTGCACATAGAGAATGCAGCAGCAGCTGGCAATCAAGTCTAGCAGTGCCTGTATTCACTCCATTCTTAGAGCTACACCACAGGTCTCATTGGTGTAACAATGGAGAGACTGAATGGCTTTTTGATAGCACGAAGACAGCAATCAATATCTAGCCATTTAAAGGAGCAGACCACCATGGCGCCAAAAAACTCCCAAAATAGAGAATCAAAAAGACTTCCCAGATGAAGCAGCCTTTCTGAAATCACTGGAGATAGCATACAAAAGAATTATGTATAGAGCCCTTCTAGAGATTAACCAAAGTGCAGCAGAACAAAATTAAATATTAAGTAAGCTGTATGAACTGCTAGAACATAAACAATCTGAAATCAAGCAGATCAATAATAAAATTACAGAGTTAGACATTTCAATGCACAACCAAAAGACCAGGATTAAGGAAATAAAATACAAAATTTGTAAGACTGAAGATAAAGTGTCTGATGTCAGCACTTATGAGGAGAACTCAGAGAAAGGAATCAAGAAAAATGAAGGAACCCTATGAAACATGTGTGACTCTATAAAGAGGAATAATCTAAGAATAATTGGAGTTCCTGAACAGGGAGGGATAGCTGAAAATAGAGAGAATTTGCTGAAGAGTTGTTGACAGAAAACTTCCTTGACGTCATGAAAGAAGAGAACATAGATATTGAAGATGCTTATTGAACACCACAAAAGCCAGACCCCAAAAAGAACGACACCAAGATATATTATAATCAAGCTTAATAAAATGACTTACAAAGGGAAACCCTGTAGGCTGTCTTCAGACTTCTTGGCAGAAACTATGTTGGCAAGGAGGCAGTGGGATGACACATTCAAAGCCTTGAAGGACAAAAACTCCCAACCAAGAAGTATATATCCTGCAAAATGGTCTCTCAAATATGATAGCAAAACTAAGACGTTCTCAGATAAATAGAAGCTTAAAAAAACAGAAACCAAACTCACTGCCATCAGGTTGTATCTGACTCATTGCAACCCTAGAGGTCGTAGTAGAACTTCCCCATAGAGTTTCCAAGGAGTACATGATGGATTTGAACTGCCAACCTTTGGTTTAACAGATGTAGCACTGTACCACCAGGGTTTCCAATAGAAGCTTACAGACGGCAAAATCTATATGAAAATAACAAGAGTCATCCGATTTTGTCAGTTGATGCAGAAAAGGCATTTGCCAAAGTCCAATACCCATTCATGCTAAAAATTCTCAGCAAAATAGGAATAGAGGGGAAATTCCTCAATGCGATAAGGGGCAGCTATGCAAAGCCAACAGCCTACATCATCTTGAATGGAGAGAGACAAATAATTCTGCCTCAGAATGGGAGCTAGAAAAGGATACCCACTCTCACCACTTCTATTCAATATTGTACTAGAGGTTCTGGCCAGAGCAATCAAACATGACAAAGAAATAAAGGGTATCTGCATTAATAAAGAAGAAGAAAAACTATCCCTATTTGGAGATGATATGATCACCTACACAGAGAACTCTAAAAAAAGAAATCCATAAATTACCGGAACTATGAATTCAGCAAAGTATCAGGATATAAGATAAACATAAGTGAGTCAGTAGGATTCCTTTACACCAACAAAGAGATCATCAAAGAGGAAATCATAAAAGCAATACCATTCACTGTAGATCCTAAGATGATCAAATACCTAGGAATAAATCTAATGAGAGAAGAGATCTATACAGAGAAAATTACAAGACCTTACTGCAAGAAATCAAAAGAGACTTGTGTAAGTGGAGAAATCTACCTTGCTTATAGATAGAAAGACATAACTGTGAAAATGTGTATTTTGCCCTAAGTCATCTACGTATACAATGCAATACCAATACAAATTCCAGTGTCATTTTTTTTCTTTTTTCTTTAACATGACTGAGTGAAAATGCACATTCCTGTATACATTTACATGCCCACCTATATGCAGCTTCCACTGCTCTCCCTGTCCGGTGACAGTACATTATTCCTCTCTGCTCCATACATGTCTCATCCTCCCAACAGCCTCCTTTCTGCTCCTCCCCACCCACTCTCCTTCCTCCAGCCAGAGGTCAGCAGGATGATATCCTACAGATGTATAGAACCATAAAGTGCAACCAATATATGATCACTCTGCATTGCCAAATCCAATCCATTCTTGTCCAAAGAGTGGACTTTTGTTATAATTTGTGGGTAAGGGCAGCATCAGGGTTGGGAGCCGTGCTCTCAGGGGAACCCCGAAACTGCTGGACCATCAACTGAGGTCTTTTAGTGGAGATCTCAGGATGCACACTTTTTTATTCTTGTGTTGCCAGTGAGACTCAACATAGTGAGTTCCATCATGGCTATCACTGGTGGTGGCCGGGCACCATCCGGTTCTTCCGGTCCCAAGTCGATGAAGGCACCCACTCTTGCGGGTCTCTCTGTCTTCCAGGTTGTCTTTACGGCGTGTCACTTTGGTCCCCAGTGAGCATCCGTTGCTGCTGAGTTGGGACCATTTGCTGTGTCCTCGGATGGCAGCTTGGCAGCTTTTAAGACCCCAGATGCCACTCACCAATGTGGGGTGCAGAGAGCCCTCTTAGCAAAATGCTAGCTGTGCCAATTGACCTCGATTTTGCCTAAGAGCATGGTCCCCGGCCCCCTGCCCCAGCTACTCTATCCTTGCAATATTGGGTTAAGATGGAAGGAGTACTCAAGTTATGCTGAAGCCCGCTTAATGTTTTTCTTCTTTTTATTGTGTGCTATCACCACTTTCTCCCAACCAGATTTCTAGCAGCTATCTAAACTAAGCCCTCCCCCATCACCCTCCCTCCCTCCCCTCCCTTGCAGCTGTCAAAGAGTCTTTTCTTATATACACAAGTCTGTTTTTGAGATCTTATCGTAGAGGTCTCATACAGTATTTGTCCCTTTGTTGCTGACTACTTTCACTTAACAATGTCTTCCAGTTGAAACTAGGTTAGGAGATGTTTCCTGGAATCAGTGTTATTCTTTATCATTGCGTAGTGCTCCATTGAGTATATGTACCATAGTTTACCTATCCATTCTTCTGTTGTTGGGCATCTGCGTTGATTCCATTTTTTTGCTATCATGGACTGTGCTGCGATAAACATTCTGGTGCATGTGTCCGTTGGTGTGAAAGGCCTTGATTCTGTAGGATATATTCCAAGTAGTGGAATTACTGGGTCAAATGGTATATCAATATCTATTTTTTTAAGGAAGTGCCAGATTGCTTTCCAAAGAGACTGGACCATTTTGCAACCTCACCAACAGTGTAAGAGGGTTCCACTTTCTCAACAGCCTCTCCAGCATTTGTTGTTTTGTGTTTTCTGGATCATGGCCAATCTTGTTGGGGTGAGATGGTATCTCATTGTTGTCTTGATTTGAATTTCTTTAATAACTAAATATCATGAACATGTCTGCACGTACTTTTTGGCTGCCTGGATCTCCTCTTTAGTGAAATGTCTGTCCTTTGCCCATCGCTTAATGGGATGGTTTATCTTCTTCTTATTGATATTTTGTAGTATCTTACAGATTATGGAGATCAGGCTGTAAAGTCTTTAAGTTTCTGTTTATCTGTGAATGTCTTAATTTCATCTTTGTATTTGAAAGACAGTTTTGTAGTGTACATAATTCTTGGTTGGGAGTTTTTCTCCTTCAAGGCTTTGAATGTGTCATCCCACTGCCACAGTGCCAGCATCGTTTCTGCTGAGAAGTCAGACAAAAGCCTACAGGGCTTCCCCCTGAATGTTAGCTTTGTTTTGAGTCTCACTGCCTTTAAGAGTTTCTGCTTATGTTTCATCTTGTTAAGCTTGATTATAATATGTCTTAGTGTCTTTCTTTTGGGGGTCTATATTATGTGGTGTTCGATACGCATCTTGGATATCTAAGTTTTCTTCTGTTATAATTTCAGGGAAATTTTCTTTCAGCAACTCAACAACAATACTGTCTGTGTTTTCAGGTACTCATCCCTGTTCAGGAACTCCAATTAATCATAGATTCTTCCTTTTGATAGAGTCCCACATGTTTCTTAATGCTTCTTTATTTTTCTTGTTTCTTTTCTCTGACTTCTGCTCATAAATGCTGATGTCACTAGCTCTACCTTCAAGATTAATAAGTCTAGTTTCCAGTTGTTCAGTTCTGCTGTTTTGACAACTTCCAAAATCAGTCAGGCTGTCAGGTGCGCAAGCCCTTCCTTCCAGCTGGCAATGGAGGCAACTCTAGAGCCATTCCCAGATGCTATTAATTATCAATCCACGCCTTAGTTTTCAGAGGGATTTAAGGAGATGTGTGTCTAGTTCACCACCATGACTCCACCTCAAGTTCACAATAATCCAGAAAACACAAAACAACAAATACTGGAGAAGCTGCTGAATTCTTCTAACTCTCTTCCCCCTTGACCACTATCACCCAGTCTATGCTACCATCACCCTGCCTGTCTACTACAATTGCCTCCTCGTTGATCCCGTTGCTTTTTCCCCTTGCTTCCCTGCAACACTGCCTTAGTCATTTAGTGCTGCTATAACAGAAATACCACAAAAGATGGCTGTTAAAAGAAAATTTTATTCTGTCACAGTCCAGGAGGCTATAATTCCAAATTCAGGGCTTCAGCTCCAGGGGAAGGCTGTCTCTGTTGCCTCTAGAGGAAGGTCCTTGTCATCAATTTTCCCCTAAACTGGTAGCTTCTGAGGCACAGGGACCTTGGATCCTTTTCAAAGGATGTACTCTGCTCCTGGTACTGCTTCTTGGTAGTATGAGATCTCTAATTCTCTTTGCTAGCTTCTTTCTTTTATATCTCAGAAATTGCACCAAGGCACAATATAATCTTACACTTGAAGTCCTGCCCCACTATCACAACTGCCACCTATCCTCCCTCATTAACGTTATAGAGGCAGAGTTTATAGCACATAGGTATATCACACAATACCAGGAATCATGGCCTGGACAAATTGCTACACACATTTCTGAGAGGACACAATTCATTCCATAACAAACATAAACTCCACACATCAGTCAGAGATTGCTTTAAACATAAATCTGACCACTTTGTTTCTTCCTGAATACATTCCAATGGCTTGCCATTATGTTTAGGAAAAAAACCTATGGTCCATGATGTGCCTCCAAACCCATTTCCTGTCACTTCTGTCCTTACTGCAGGTACTCCAGGCATATCACTGGCCTCAGCAAAGTTTAGGTAAGTCATACAGATCAGATTTGGATTGAATTGATCTGCCTGGCTCAGCACTGGGCTAAGATGCTCATCTGGCCCAGGCGCCATGGCCCAGAGTCAACAGTTTTTCTATTTGCTTTTCAAATTTGTTGTTCACATTTCAACCTCAAGGCACTGCACTTTCTGTTCCCTCTGCCTGGACAGCTTTTTCTAGGTGTTTCCCAGCTTGCTCCATATCTACGTCAAAGTCTCTGTTCACTTGTCATTCCTCAGTGAGGCCTTGCCTGAACACTCAAAGTAGCATGACCTACCTGACATTTCTACTTGAATATCTAACAGGGATCTCAGTACTAACTCTCTAGCCCTACACTGCATTTTTCTTTAAGATGTTCATCCCACCTCACATGTTTATTATGTATTTATTTGTCTAATTGCTTAATTTCTGTGTCCCAGCTAGAATACTTATTTTTTGAGAACAGGAAATGTGTTCCTTTGGTGTACCACTGGATCTCCAGTGCCTAGAACAGTGCCTGTCACAGAATAGGAACAGTGTTTATATGTATTGTACTGCAAGATGGACACATTTCAGAGAGTGGATGCTGGGATAGAAAAGGAAATCTCTCAGAAAGAACTACCACCAGTCCTGAGACTACAAATTCAAATAATTTTATCTGGGCTTCCTACCAGCTTGAACACCCTTACCTTTTTCAGCAGAATGTCAGCTCTGTAGAAGATAGATGGGACACCTCATCTCAGTTTTCTGACTAGTCTCCTAGGGAAAGTGAGCAGAGAGACTGTGAGACAGAAAAAGCTACCTAGGAAAGCAGAACTAAAAATGGACTGTTTTTATTTTATAGCAATCACTGTAACACACAAATGCTATTAAAAAAAAATGCTACCTACTGAGATTCCCTTTGAACTCCTAGCAGGTAGATGCTCATTTGATCCATTTGGGCAGCAGTTGAAAAAAGTGGAGCCACAGGGTGGTGAATGATGTCTATCTTCCTTTTGAGTGTCTCCAGGAGACACTTGTCCAAAACGTATGTTTCCTCATCTCCTACACTATTCTACTACTACCATTATCCCCCAAGAAAAGTCAGAATTTCCATAGTGGCCTATACCAAAGCCAAAAAAAACCAACCTCAACTGCCATTGAATCAATTCAACTCATAGCGACCCTACAGGACAAAGTAGAACTGCTCCATAGAGCTTCCAAGGCACACCTGGTAGATTTGAACTGCTGACCTCTTGGTTAGCAGATTTATCACTCAACCACTCCACCCCCAGTTTGAAACTCACATAAAGTAGAGGAACAGTTTAAGATATGAACAAACAATCTAAATTTTAGCTCTAAGCCTCAACTTGAATTCCCAATGTGTTACTAGCTGTATGGTTTCACATACCATCATCCATCAGTTTATCATACTGTGATGGCTTGCATGCTGCTATGAAAGACAGGCCCCTGATATTTCAAACATCAGTAGGGTTGCCTGTGAGTTTTATCTTACACACTGAGACAGACTAGAAAGTCTCTGTGATCTACCTCTAAAAACCAGCCAACAAAAACCCTACAAATCACAGCAGACTACTGTCTGATAACAGTACTAGAAGATGACTCTACTAGGTTGGAAGGCACTCATAAAACACAGTAGCCACAACAAATCTGAAAGTATCAGTGGTTGTGAAGATGGAGAAGACTGGGCAACCATTTTGTTCTGTTGTACATGGGGTTGCCATGACTAGGAGCTGATTCAATCGCAGCTAATAACAACTAACAATTACTGGGAAAATCACTTACTGAGCCTCAGGTTCCTTAACTATAAAATCAAAACAATGCCTATCTCTTATTGTTAGGTGCAGCCAAGTCAGTTCTGACTTGTAACACACCTACAGAACAGAGTATAAAAGTCCCCTTAGGTTTTCCAAGGAGCAGCTGATGGATTTGGAGTTCAACTTTTGCTTGGCAGCTGAGCTCGTAACCGCTGCACCACCAGAGCTATACCTATCTCTTATGGCTATTACAAAGATAGAATGATCTATCTCAGTGAATAGTAGTTAGCATAATTATCCTAAGTCTACTTTTGCAAAAGAATGAAGAGGTAAGGAGTAGAGCAGTAATGGCTAGCATCTCTCCAGCCTCCTGTGATGTTAGGCATCCAGGTACGGCCAGCCTGCCCTATGGAAATTATAGACTCACAGTATGTTAGGCTTGCAAAAGACTTTAAGACATCAACTTGCATTTTACAAACAAGGAAATGGACATAGAAAGATGAACTGACTTGCCCAGAAGGCTACAACTAGTTATTGCCAAAGTCAGAGCAGGAACCAGATCTCAGACTTCAAGCCACAGGCTCTTACTATGCCTCTGCACACAGCTCTTTGGTGTTTTCAATGGCCTGGATGATTTGTAAATCCTGCTACTTCCATCACTGCTCAGGCCTCACATCACGTAGTTCAGACTCAGCAATTACAGCAACAGCCTCAGAAGTCTCAATGTCCTGCTCTTTAATTTACACATAATGGCCATGTGTCCTTCAAACTTCTCACTTTCCGCTCTCTTCCAGGCAAGCACTTCAGGTAAGCAGTGGTCCATTGGTCTGTTGAAGAGTAAATAATTTCCCAGAGATGGAGTGTAGGAAGCCACAAGATCATGGCACCCCACCTGAGCTTTACCTCAAACATTTGAGTATTGTATTTCTCCGAAGCCACTTATTTAAGCTACGCCCTATTGCCAATATTTTTATAAATCAGGAATGAGAGCAAAACACATAGATCTTTTAGGTTCTAGGCTACACACCTGCAACTTCCTACCTGTCCCGATACTATTCCTTTCCTTCTCATTTGAACAGTTTTTGAAATGTCATCTCTTCTTATGAGCCCACCAAGTGGAGGAATTATTCTGTGTGGTTCAAATCCCTGGCCACCTCTCATTAGCAGTGTGACCCCTCTGTCCCTCAGTTTCCTCATTTGCAAAATGGGAATGATAATAAATGTTACTTCTTATAGGGTTTTTGTAAGGTTGAATGAATTACTATATGCAAAACATTTATAATATGCCTGGAACAAAATTAGCTCTTAAAATATATTGTCTATTATTATTGTTGTTGTAGGAAGGCTGGTTTCTCACTGTTTAAAGAGAAAGTTACCACAGAATGAAATTGGCTCCATAATATGTATTTCTTTCTCTTTCTGTCCATAAGTAAGTAAACTACAGTGCATTATTAACATAGCCTGTCAGTGTTAAGTCCTGTTGTTTGATGGCCAAAGTCTGACCCGCAGACGAGGTGCAAAATGTGTGGGAACCAGATATATTTAACTCTCTAAGCCTCATTTTGCTCCTTCTCAAATGGATCTAATCATATGTGCCTTGCATGCCTAAAAGATGAACTTAATTAGCATTATAAAATAACTGGTAGATAACATTGCCACCTTATGCCTAATTATCTTTCTGGGTAACCTAGCCTAAGTAGCACGCTTATGAGAAGAAACTGTCAATTTTCTTAGATCAAAAACGGTCACATGCCAGCAATTTCATGTATCAACCTAATAATAGTAGCAATAATTATAATTTTAAAAAGCAAGAGTAACCAACATTTATTTAATGTTTCTATATGCCAGGCACTTCTCTCCACATGGATTGTGGCATTTAATTTTCATAGCCCTGTGATGTGTGTACTGTGTTCATTCACATATGTTGAATGAACAGAGGCACGTTTCAAACGCCTAAATGTAACATGGAGCCCTGACGGTATAGTGATTAAGACCTGTGGTTGCTAACCAAAAGGCCAGCAGTTCAGATCTACCAAACCCTCTTTGGAAACCCCGTGAGGTAGTTCTGCTCTGCACTATAGGGCTGCTCTGAGTTGGAATGTACTAGATGGCAATGAGTAAACATAACGCAGCTGGTAAATTGTGAAGCCAGGGTACACAACCAGGGAGTTTAATTCCAGAGATCACATATACAGTAACCACTCTACACTGCTAGGCCTTCTGAATCAAGGACTCCGCCTTGCTCTTGTCATTCCATCCTTTCGTCTCCCAGGAAAGACATCTACCCTAACCCCACAGCAGTGGTTAGGCTCCTACTACCAAATGAAAGAATAATCTAATTTTGCCTTTTGTTTGCTTTGAGTTCCTGCATATGGCTTACTCCTGGCTTCCATCAATATTTTTCATCTGTCCTCAATACTCAGGTTGGATCTCCTGGATGGAAATTGCTTTCCTGAGTAGCTTTCCATAATATAGGCTGCCCTACTAGTCATGTCATGTTGTACCAGTCAGAAAATGCTTGCTCTTTGCACTTGCAGCTAAGTCTGTCCTCATAGTCTGCTCTCTAGTCCTCGGAGGGTTCTAGTGCCAGGTCCTTTCTCTTCCCTGTATATCCTTTCTTATGGCCTCAAGTATATCATATCTGGTCTTGTACATGTATACAGCACTACAGGCAGAGTCCTGGAAATGTGAACAGTATGAGACATACTCTCTGCAGCCAAAATATTTGCAATTTCCTTGGCAGATAAATGATAAAGAAGAAAGGTAGTGCATGCTGATAACTGAGAGGCACAAATATTCATTATGCAGGAAAAGCTCAGCATTAGGGAGGGAATGAAGAATTGTAATCAGGATGCTGTCTTCAAAATTGCTTCTTTATCATTTCCCCAAGCCAATTTCCTAGTACTAAAGGAAGTCCAACAGGGGTTACAAATTGAGCTTGTCAAGGAAGATCAAGCTTGCCATGCAGCTCTGAGGACTGTAACTTTCTCTTTCCATTCATTCTATAAAATAGCAATAGTAGAATCCCATGATCCTGAGCCTTTCATGTACAAGTCAGGAGTCCGGTAACCATAATTTAATTTCTCCCTAGTGCCTGGTCTGGCTGGATCATGGTAAATTCTACCTAAAAAGCTGCATTCTTTGGTCTTTTATCCACTCAGACTATTCATGTTCAGGCAGAGGTTTTCAGTCTCTTTCCACTAGCTGAACCTCATTCACCTGTAGCCATTAAGTCTGTTCACAGTCAGCTATCAAGCATGATCAGGAAATCAATATGAGCCAGTAAAACAAGCTATTTCTATGAGTCAGAATTGACTTGATGGCAATGGGTTTCAATGAGTTTTGCTCATCTAAATGAGGAAAGCTTCCAGTGGTGGTTACAGAGCAGTCATTCTCTCCAAGTACTCCCCTGTCCCTGCCCCATGTGTGGGAATGTTATTTTCTATCAAGAATTTGGGCCAGACTAAATTCAGTGACTTCAACAGCATGATAAAGCCAGTCTAACTTTACCTCTCCTTCACAGCTTGAAAGCTATTAAGGAATCTGTTATGCAAGAGGGTGGGAGTAGAGACCAGAAATTTATTGAGTGGGTAGAGATATAAGAAATGATCAGACCCTCCCACTGCAGACAGTACTACATGTAACCATCAACACTTAACTCTAAAAAGAACCCCAGAGATTTGATTTGCAAATTACATTCCAAAGAATTGTGTTTCTATACATCAGAACTTCTTTAGTACATCCAACTTTTATTTCCTCTGAGATAATTTATTATCAGTAATAGCTTTTTATCCTGAGTCTCTGTTGTTCAATACGATTTTGGCACTTGCAGTTTTCTGATTTAAGAACATACTTCATTCATCACCATAGGTAGGAGTCAATTCTGGGTAAGGTTGAAGAGGAAAGAAATGATCTAGGCACTGTACTGTGGATAGTATCTACCTCTATATGAAACCATCCAGATCAGAAGCAGAAGTGTCTACTAGGTTTAGAACTAGTTACTTCTAGAACATCTTCTCATGTGGATGGTCAACATTAAATTCACAGTCAAAGACCCAGGTTTTAAGCCTAATCTCAAACATTGCTAGCACTGAGCACCTTGAACCATTTATTTAACTTTCTAATCTTTAGTTTCTTTAACTGCAAAATAGTGAGAAATAATGTCTATCTTTCAGAGTTACAGTGAAGTCTAAATATTGCACTGCAATTCAGTGCAACATAGAAGTAGTGTGCTAGTATTGTTTTTGCTGGAATTCACGCAACCATAATTCCAATAATATTAAATGTATTTGTTTCCTGGAAGTTCTTTTGTTTGTTTGTTTTCTCTTAATTCTGGCCTCTATAAGGACTCTTACATAATGCGAGCAAGGAAACTACCTGTCATACCAATTCCAATGTAAAGTTTTAAATGAAATTTCAAGATTGACAATATATCACCTGTTGCTCTTGTTAGGTGCTGTCGCATCAGTTCTGCCTCATAACAACTCTGTGTACAAGAGAACGAAACACTGGTCAGTCCTGCGAAGTCCTCAGAATCTTTGTATGGTTGAGCCTATTGTTGTGGCCACTGTGTCAGACCATCTCACTGAGCGTCTTCCTCTTTCTTGCTAACTCTCTACTTCACCAAACTTGATGGCCTTCTCCAGGGACTTGTACTTCCTGATAACTTGTCCAAACAATGTGAGACAAAGTCTTAACATTCTTGCTTCTAAGGCACATTCTGGATGTACTTCTTCCAAGACGGACTTGTTCATTCTTCTGAAAGTCCATGGTATATTCAGTGTTCTTTGTCAAAAATTTATCAGCTGGGTGACAGAACACAAAAGAAGTTATCTGGATCTAAAAGCATTCGATTAACATAAATCAAGTCTTGATAAACTAAAAAGACTGAAATTACATAAAGAATTTTCTCTGACCACACCAGAGTGAAGCTAGAAATCAATTTAAAAATTAAAATAATGGGAGCATACACAAACATATGGAAAATAAACATCACACTTTTAATCCACCAATTGTCCAAGGAAGAAATCATGAATTCCTCAGAGTCAAACAAAAAATGAAAGCACAATATACCAAAATTTATGGAATGCTGAGCCAACAGTACTCAGAGGGAAACTTATAGCAATAGATGTCTACATAAAAGTGAAGAAGGATATCAAATTAACAACCTAACTCAATACTCCAGAAACTAGAAAGAGAACAGACTAAGCCTTAATCTACCAGATGAAAGGAAACAGCAAAAATCATAGCATAAATAAACAAAATTAAAACCAGAAAAACAATAGAATCAATAAAACCAGAAGTTGGTTCTTTAAGATCAATAAAATTGACAAACCTTTAGCTAGACTTACAAGGAAAAAGAGAAAAGATGCAATAACCTAAATAAAAAATGAAAGAGAAGATACTACAACCAACCCAATAGAAATAAAAACATTTGATTAAGATTTATAAATAATAATCTAAAATACCATGGGTGACCCTGCTAGTATTCAAAATACTGGTGACATAGCTTCCAGCATCACAGCAACATGCAAGCCACTACAGTATGACAAACTGACAGATGAGTAGTAGAGCTTCACCATAAAGAAAATAATTTAAAAAAATCTTCTTTGGACTTCTTCAAAATAGGCTAGAAGAATGCTTTCAGAAGGACCATCTGTATTCCTCCTTTTCCAGACTGTCTCCAGTAGAGAACTGTCATACAACCAGCAGAAAATCTGTTTAGACTGTCCTGTTGCCCACTGCAAGTCTTTGTGCCATTGTCTTTGTAGAATTACACACTTTAGGCTTTTTGTAATTAGTATCTTGTAGACTCCAGAATACTGGAGACAGAGGATAACATCCACAGTGTAGATAGCTCTCAGTTATCTAAACAATACAAGGAACCAGTGAGCAATGATAGGGCTAATCCCTATAAATGGATAATATTTTTAGAAATTTGACTTTTGAATGTTGCTGTTTGTTTTAGAAAGTTTATTTGGTAAATTTAACTAAGTTATTCTGGAGGAAACTTTTATCTTCCCATCTTACTCACTGAGGGGCCCAACCAGAAGTATATTTGTTGTTTCTTTAAGAAAATGTTAGGTCTGCAGTCTAACTGATATGTGATAGTCTGCCCTGTGTGGAGAGTTCTGAGGTAGAGAAACAAATGAAGTACCCTGCCAAAAACACTGTTGCAAACATGCAAATCACAAATCTAGGACTCATCAGAATGAGAGATTTTGCTTTTGTTCACCTGTTTATTCTTATCACTTGGAAGACTTCCTATCACATTGTTTGTGCTCAGTAACTATTTTTCAAAAGAACAAATGAGCACTTGCTGACTATGCAGTCACACACAAGCTTAGAGGCACGGTAGTAGCACAGCAACCATTTCTCACACAAGGGAAACATGTGCATCACACACATATGTATTTGTATACACTGGTGGACCTGAAGATGATTAATTTTCTAGATGTTAAGTTTAATACAACTATTGTTGGAAAGAAATCACTTCATGACATTTGTGCTATATGGCCAAATAACGTATCTAGAACACCAAGAATATATTTAGTTTAGAAAATTGTAAAATTTGAGGAAACAATCATATACATAATGGAAACTATAAAAACAACTGATAGGATATTTAGTTTGAGCAGCCATAGAATGGAAAAATGTTAAAAATTAATTCTCCTCATCATCAGGCTCCAGGATCTGGTTAAATTACTACTTTGTTGTTGGGTTTTTTCTTATTTGTTTTTACTTTCTTAAGCTAAACTTCAAAAGAATTTATCTGACTTGCAGTCTTGACTATTATTTGTCCTTGTAAAATTATACACTTCAGATTTTTTAAATAGCTTTAAGCATGTTTCAAAGAATCCTCATCTTCATTGAGGAAGCCCAAATTTCTGAAGTCCAAGACTCCTTGAGACATCATCTAGTTAATATTTTTCCTTTGTTTCCATAGTTTGCCCTGGATCACTAATCTCTGTTCCCTGGGATCTCTTTCTATGGTGTCACTAGGGTTGGTGTCACCAAGTGTGGTATCTCATAATGTCACACTGTTACCAGAGAAACACCACAGTTCGCACCACCTGCCACAAGGCCAATCACCGAGACAGAAGTTAGAGAGGATTAAATCAAAGATTTTACTTGTGTGCCAGCTACACAAAGGTGGCAGAGGTGATAGCTCCTCTGAAATTATGCCTGCCCCATTGTTTCATGCAAGGATTTTTAAAGGGTGAGGCAATGTGGTAAGATCAGAGGTAGGGAATTCAAGGGGTTAAGGAGGATGCTTTGAAGAGGGACCTGGGTTTCTTCAATCTTTTTGATTTTTCTCTGCCATCCGAGTGATAAGGCACTGGGCACCACCTGGCCCTGCAATCTCATGAGCCATTATCAGTCTTGAGGGCCATAAGCATCAGGTTTGGGCACCATTCAGATATATGGTAAGGGAAAACTCAAAACAAATAATTTGCCGTAACCTCCCCAGTATCTCGTCTAAGTCGCTGATTGCCAGCTTGGAGCCCAGTTACTGGGGCAGGAGGTGTTATTCAAGGCCCACAGTGAAGTTGCTGAATTTATGCCAGTGTTTTTCAAGGCTGTAAGTTCTCCTCTCAGTATCACCATTTGGGCCCTACAGAACGTGAGTGTTATCATTCCCAAGGAAGGAGCTGCAGTGGTTGCTTTGCAGCAAAGCCTCTCAGGCCTCCAGCCTTAGTTTTCCTGGTTTCAAACTATCCCCCACCCCTTGTTGTTTGAAAAATCTTCACAATTTTGGGAGGAAGGGGTGCTGACTGCTCTGGCTATTTCCTGCTGAATTGGGAGAGGGCTTGTCAATATGGGAGTAGTACATCAGTGGCATGGAAAGCCACTACATCATGCTATGCCTGGGAGTATGGCAAACCCAGGGAGGAGTGATTTAGAATATACACGCCTCCAGTTTGTAGGGGCTGGGCTGTGCCCCTAGCAACTGTTTTTATGATGCAGGGCCCAAGGGTGCAGATGAGGAGGATAATTACAATAGTAGATAGAAGGGGGATGGCCCCAAAATTCAAGGGCCTGAACCATTCTGACAGCTGTTCCCCCCAATCAGTTTGGCTAGAGTCTGGGGCCATCAGTCATCTACCTGATGTGTGTTTTAAGTCAATCTCTACCTCTCCAGAAGTACTAACCCCTGAACAGCAAGTCTTATTAATAACTCTGCAAACATCTCCAGCTTTGGTGACAAGGAAGTCCAGGGCTAAATGATTGTCCAGTACCACCTCAACCAGCGAGTTTAGAGAGGTTTGTTGGGCTCAGAATGCCTCCTCTGTCCCCTGGGCCAGGATGTGGATGGTGTTGGAGACATTCCAAATTGCTGTTTCTATCCAGTACACCTCAAGACCGAGGGTAAGTGTTTGCATCAGCCACCAGCCAAAACTCATCTCTTCAAGGAAGTGGTTATAGCCCTCTGAGCATCTTTTTCACAGTAGGACCCGAGATGGGACAGCAGAGATATCTGCAGGGATGTGACCATGTGTTTGGTGGGATACACTAGATAGCCAAGGGTGCATTGGCCCACAAAGTCCCTTCCAGTAAGGCACCTTACAACCCAGGTCCACAAGATGGGGTTAGGATGACGGTAGGTAGTGGTAGTGGGATCAGACTTCCTGCCACACAGGAAACTACATCCAGAGGGCGCACAGGCGAGGCAGCTCTCTCCGTGAGCCTCCAAAGTATCATTTAACCTTACGAGGTAAGGAGTAGGTGGTGACAAGTTGCACAGTGGAAAAAGCTCAAAGTCCCTACAGTCAGGATTTTTCCCTGTCCAGGGGGCCTTGTTCTTTATCTCCCATGCAAGGTTACTGGTTAGATTACAGAGGGGTGAGAGCAGGAAGCACAAGCCCTGAAGGGAGTAGTGTGTTCACTTTGCCTGCACAGGGGTCTGTGGAACCCCAGTTACATAAATTTGCAATGGGAAGGAGGCAAGTGTAGTCAAACACTGGAGCAGCCATCAGACTAAGAGGTGCCCCAGACTGAGGCAGATGGTGACAGACCCAACAGTTAGGAAGATTTCCCGCTTTAGCTACTGCTTTTGTGCATGGAGACTAACTCATCTGACCCCCAGTACCAGAGCCGTTGTGGTGGGTGATGGATTGTACATGGACTGTTATCCTCACTCTCCAGCTGACTTCTATATCCTCGGGGAAGTCTCTTGTATTTAACACAATAGTAGATCCCCTGGTCTTAGGGCCCAACCTCAAATATGATAATAGAATAATCTCAACTTCCTAGCTGGCCAATGTCCTCTATGGGGCTGATCTTAGGGAACCTGGGCCATTTCTGGTCTCATATTTATTGATGGATTCCATCATTGAAAACCAGTAGTCTCACCTACACTGGCCTGGAGGGGCACAGAGAGGATACTATGCAAGTGAGAGTACAGATGCTTCCTTCCTCTAAGGTGATGGCACTAATGACTTGAGTCATGAAGGGAATCAACTCGGGGGTTTCTCTCCAAAATGATGGGTCCCCAGCCCCCACCCCATGGGCCAGAAAAGAGAAAGAGAAAAAGATTAGGCGGGTTCTCTTGTATACCTGTGTTTCAGGCCTCCTAGGTAGATGGAGGTATAATTTTGGCCACCCTGGAGATTTTCCATGTGCTGCCTTTACTCTGGTGTGATGAATCCATGGGGCTATCATGGCCAGCTTCAAGAAGAGGTATGTTGTTAGGAGGACTTCATGTGGCCCTTTCCATGTTGGGCTGAGCTGGTTGTCCGGGTGACACTGCCTCCAAGTCCTCAACAGTACTGAGTCTCTAGGATGACAGCTGTGGAGAGGGGTATCAGAGAGAAAAGACAACTTGGTTAGAGCATGCTGGTTAATAGTGGCTAGGGCAGCACCAATGAATCAAACACACATTCTCAGTTCAACCTCAGTGATGGATGCTTTGGGGTGGAGGTCCCCTTTTGGAATGGTCTCCCGTATGTCAGTTCATAGGGGCTCAGTTTGAGCTTTACTCTAGAGGCCACTCTAACCCTAAGCAGAGCAACAGGCCAAATGGAGCACCATTTGTCATTGGTCTCTTGGCAGAGCTGTGCTAGTATATTCTTGAGGGTGATTCAACTTTTCCATTTCCCCATAGACTGTGGCCTCCAGGCAGTATACAATTTCAACCTAATATCCAGGGCAGATCCCACGAATAATCTGGGCTACAAATGCTCCTTTGTCGGCACTTTGAATAGATTGGTAGTCCAGATCAAGGATGATGGTCTTCAGTAAGGCCTTTATCTCTCCCTGGGCCCATTCTCATTGACTAGGGAAAGCTTCCACTCACCAGAGTAGGTACTGACCATCACCAAAAGGTATCTGAAGTTACCAGGGGCCTTCGGCATAACCATAAAGTCCACTTGCCTGTCTTCTCCAAGGTTTGTCCTGCAGTGTTGAAACTCCAGGTTCAGCTGAGTGTGGAGGTGCTGTCTTAAGATTATTGCTTGCACAGATGTAACATCTCTTCATCATTTCCTGTACAGTTTTGATAAGTCTCAGCCCAGCCATGAGCTGTCACACCCACTTGAGGTTTGCATCTTTTCCATAATGGGTGCTTTCACGAAAGGCAGTGATTATTGACCCTACCTGGGCCTCACGTGGCAGCAATTTTCCTTCTGGACTGCTCTTCCAGGCGAGTGTGTGGGTGAAGCCCATTCTTGAGCTGGGTTCAGATCCTTTGGGGAATAGGTGGGCTCCAGTTCAGTGGAGCGGTCAAAGAGAGATATGAGGGGGCACATTCCCCGAATTTCTCCCCTGGCCACTCAGTTAGTCTGGGAGTCAGCTCTCTGGCCTCAGTGGTTTGTCTATGCTGGTGTCCTGAACAGTACATCACAGCCACCTTGTTTGGGTCATGAACCGCATCTAAAAGTTCTAGGATTTGGGGAACATTTTTAATTTCCCAGTTAGTGGAGGTGAGCAGCCCCTATTCCTTCCAAATGGCCCCATAAGCATGGAGGACCAAGTAAGCATAACAGGTGTCAGTATACATGTTAGTAGTCTCTTCCCTTCCCAGGCACAGAGTTTGGGCTAGGGAGTGGAGTTTAGAGCGCAGAGCTCCCTGGGGGAACGGGTCCCTACTCCAAAATCTCATTTATGGTGACCACTGCATACCCAGACTTTCGAATACCCTTTTCCATAAAACTGCTGCCATCGGTAAACATTTGGATTCTCCAGGGGGACATTAGTCAAGTCAGGCCAGCTTACCTATGTTTCCTCTATAACCTCCAGGCAATCATAGAGGGGAGGCCCTTTGGCCACTGGCATTTTTAGAGTGGTCACTGCCTTTAGCAGGACATTAAGATTGTCAAGTAATATTGCCTGATATTTTCCCATTCACCCTGTAGTCAACCGCAGACCTCCTTTCTGCTCCAAAAGGGCCAGGACTGTATGAAGGGTATTGACTGCTACCCTTTGTCCCAGGGTGAATGTCTTGGCGTCTTGGAACACGTCACAGGTGCCTGCTACTGCTCAAAGACAAGGGAGCCAGCCTCTGGACACACTATCTATTTGTTTTGAAAAATAGGCAGCTGGACATTTTGCTGGCCTCAAGGTTTTGGTGAGCTTGCCCAAGTCCGCTCTCTGTCTCTCATGCACAGAAAGTTCAAGTAGTTTAGTTAAATCAGGCGGTCCCAGGGCTGTCCTTTATTGTCTCAAAGGCCTGTTGGCATTCTGGAGCCCAGACTTAAGGGTCTCAGTGTTCTTCCTTCAAGGCATCATATAAGGACTTGGCCATTAGGCAATACCCAGGTATCCAGATCCTGCAAAATCCTGCCATTCTCAGAAAGCCTGAGAGTTCCCTCCTGGATATGGGGGTTTTTACTCTGGCTATGGTTTCTTTGCAATCTGGCAGAAGATCTCTTTTCCTTGGGAAATCCGGTATCCCAAGTACTTGACCTGCTGATGAGTGATTTGGGCCTTCTTGGGAGACACCTTGTACCCACACATGGCTAAGTGGTTGAGGGTTAAAACAGTGTTTAGATACGACTCTTCCTGGGTGTGACTGGCCGGGATTAGACCATCAACATATTGGAGGATTGTGCCATTTGGGAGTTTTAAGCTCCTGAGGTCCAAGCATAGAATCTCCCCAAAGATGGTGGAGGAATTCTTAAATCTCTGGGGCAAAACCTTCCATGTAAGGTGTTGTTTTACTCCAACCTGGATATCGGCCCATTTGAAAGCAAACAAAAGCCAGGACTCTGGTAGTGGGATGCCAAAGAAGGTGTCCTTTAAAGGGCAGTCTCCTGGGAGGGTCATGAATAGCACGTAGGGATTTGTGACTGTGAGGTGAATGTCTGCAGTAATCCAGTTTATTTTCCCAAGGTCCCAGACAAATCAGTATTCTCATGTACTGGGCTTCAACACAGGAAGAACAGGGGTTATAAGCTGATGGATACCAGGTGAGAAGCTCGTATTCCAGAAACTTTTCTACCACCGGCACAATCCATTCCCACGCTTCTCTTTTTAGAGAACAGTGTTTCTGATGGACTATTCCAGCATTGGACTTTAAAAGGATTTTTACCAGCTGAGCAAAATGGGCCCTATCTGGCCTTTCAGAAGTCCAAACCTCAGGGCCTATCTGTTGGATGATGTGATCTGAAATTTCACAGAAGGTGGTGGTGCTGAGCTGTCGACAGCCAATGCATTTTGGAGAGCACAGGTGGAGTTGACGAGTACTTGAACTCAAGAAGGTGTGCGACATTTTGTGAGAAGGTCCTCCCAAGAAGGGGGGCCAGGCACTCAGGCATGTAGAGAAATTCCTGATATAACATCTCTGGCGGCCTCACAGCTGACGGACCAGAGGAACAGTCAGGTCTGAGTGGTCCCAGAAACTCTCACAACCTTCGTGGATTTAGTCCCCAAAGGGGACACTGCCATGTTCAGCACAGAGTATGTGGCCCCCTTGTCCACCAGGAAGTCAACAAACCAACTTCCCACCTTAACATAACCCAGGGTTCTTGGTGGGAGACGGGAAGTGCTGCTTCTAGCCCCAGGTCCCTGTCTCCTCCTCTTATTCCACTACCAACTGCAGAGCAACTGTAGCCTTTTCAGCCTTTGGGTTTCCTCTCCTCTGGGGCATTCCTGCTTCCAAAGGTTCTGTTTCTTACAATAGGCGTATTGATCTGCTGGCAGCGGAGCCTTCCCTTTTAACTGTCTCCCCCATTCTCTCTGTCTCCCTTCTTGAAGGGGAGCTGGAGCACAAGCGGCAGCTAGCAGGGCTAACTGCTGTTTCATGTGCTGTTTCTCTCTCTCTTTTTTTGGTTCTACTGCCTGCTCCTGAGAACTGAAAACTTGGAAGGCAATTTGTGTCCATCCTTAAGGTCCTTCCCATTTCTACAACTTTCTCCGAATACCAGGGGCACTCTGGGAGATGACAGTCATATTTAGTAGCTTAACATTTACTGGGTCATCAGAATTAATGTCTGAATATTGACGGTAAGCAGTAGCTATTGGAAAAAGAAATGCCAAGGGATCTTCTCCTGGCTACTGAATGCTCTCTTGAATTTTCTGCATGCTCTGGAGTTTGGGCACCCAATGTTTAAGCCCCCAAATGAGATATTACCAGCAGTGCTGCAGCCCCCGCCGGCCCTCCTCAGTATTGCGGTCCCAGTGTGGCTTTTTGGGCTTGGGGGCGGTATTTGTTTGCAGGGCTGAGGTTGTGAAGGTGGCCAGCCTCTTTCTGGATTTGCTCAGAGGTTAACTGGGTTGCTGGTGTCAGGCACCGGGCTTGGCAGCGACAGGAGAGCCGCCCACATCTGCCTCTCTCCACTCCTGCCAGTTGGTTGGGCAGAAGTGCCAGAGGGGCAGTGGGAGCCACCGCCGCCCATGGGTCGACCAGGGGGTCCTCAGCCGAGGACTAGTGGAGGACCTTGGGTTTTGAGGCCCTCTCTTGCAGGCACATCACTCTCCCAGCAGGGTGTGTATTCTGGTAGAGTGACATACAAGCTGCATGTAAGGAATCTCCTACGTGGACTCCTTCCAGCGAAACAAATCTAATTTAAGAATGGCTTGATATTTCAATGATCCGAATTCAGGCCATCACCCCTGGCCCCCAAGATCATATTAGGGACAGATTACGGTACAAAGGAAGACCATTTTCTTTCTGGTCGTTGGTTCTCGTGCAAACCGGCCCCAGTTTTCCAAAATACAAGCTAGGAGTGAACTTTCTGGGACGAACTGGCCGGTTTGTACACCTATCGCTAGATGTCTCACTCTCCTAAATTGTGGGTGTAAAATCTGATCTCAGGCACAAAGAACAATAGCAGTTTGAGCTAATGAAATTTCAGTCAGAAATCCACCGGAGTCCGGTCTTAACCCTGCCTCAGACTTGGAGCCGAATCTCAACCGAGTCCCGGGCCACCCGTGTCTCCAGTAATCTCTGTTTCCACGACTTGCCGGAAGCTAGCCAGGTACTGAAACGGGAGAGCGCTTTCCTGGGGAGGCAGTGTAGGTAAGGGCTCCTATCCAGACTACCTCGACACAGTCCGGGCGCTTACTCAGTCCATCAGTCCTTTCAACCATTCACTTTGCACACTGTCACACACCTACATACGCATGCATACACACTGAGTCACGCAGAGAGTGAAAACCAGAGGGCTTGGCCTGCCAGATACCAGCCAGTTTCTGTCACGGAGCAAAGAAGAGAAAGATCAAGAACTGCCCTGGTTAAAAAAAAAGACCAGAATCTACCCTATTGGCCGGGCGTATCCAGCAGACAGAGAAATCACCCCAGGGGACTAGTCTGCAGCGCCAAGAAGCATTCCAGACTGGTGGAAAACCCAAGCTCTGGTTCCCAGGGACACAGAAAAGGAAAATGTGTGGAAACGGAAATCCAGAAACTCGAAACCCAGTCTTTGATTTATTCATCCTCAGAAAGGCGCGGTTAGCTGCAGGCAGCACCCAGCAGGAGGGAGAGGTCGACCGAGAGCCAGCGTTGTTGCAGCTGCTTAGAAGAAAAGGAGCTCACTGAAACTCTCAATCCAGCCAGGAGTTGTCATGCCCAGGTAGCACAGGTCACATCTGGGGTGCCAAATTTGTTACCAGAGAAACACCGGAGTTCACCCGCCTGCCTCCAGGCCAATCACTGAGACAGCAGTTAGAGAGGATTAAATCAAAGATCTTATTTGTGTGCCAGCTACACAGAGGTGGCAGAGGTGATAGCTCCTCTGAAATTCTGCCCTCCCCATTGCTTCATGCAAGGGTTTTTAAAGGGTGAGGCTATGTGGTAAGATTAGAGAGGGAATTGGAGGGATTAATGAGGATGCTTTGAAGAGGGATCTGGGTTTCTTCAATCTTTTTGATTTTTCTGGGCTGTCTGAGTGATTAAGGCACTGGGTACCACCTGGGCCTGCAATCTCATGGGCCATTATCAGTCCTCAGAGCCATGAGCATCAGGTTCCAGCACCATTCAGCTATCTGGGAAAGGAAAACTCATAACAAATCATTTGCTATAACTTCCCTAGTTTCTTATCTAAGTCACTGATTGCTGGCTTGGGGCCCAATTACTAGGACGGGAGGTGTTAGTCATGGCCCACAGTGAAGTTGCTGAATTTATGCCAGTGTTTTTCAAGGCTGTAAGTTCTCCTCTCGGTGTCACCATTTGGGCCCTACAGAACGTGAGTGTTATCTTTCCCAAGGAGGGAGCTGCAGTGGTTGCTTTGCAGCAAAGCCTCTTAGGCCTCCTGCCTCAGTTTCCCCATGTTGCTAGAAAAACTGTGCTTTTCAGGCCTCTGGTTTCATTACCTCCCTTCCTCCATGCTAATCACCACAATATTGTAGCTAAATCATCAGTAATTTTGGCAAAATCAGCGACATGAGAACACAAGTAGCAACAAAAACAACAGCACATGATTTTAGCACATTCAGAGGACACCACACAATTTAAAGTGACATTTAACAGCCCTGACTGGAGTACATTAGAAAGTTCAAAAAGTAAATTAGCATAGAGTTTTAGTCTTGCATGTGTATTGACACATGTAAGCTGGGCTTGCAAAAAAACCCACTATTTTGTTTCTGTAACCAACTACAGGGATACTTTATAAAAGGTAATAAATTTCTACTGAAACACTGCACAAAAATTTTGTAGACAGTTCATTTTGGTGTCAGTCTTTCTGACAGTATCTCCCAGTGTGGTCCATACCACGATCCTTATCCATGTAGTGATGCAACTGATCTCTTTTTATTGTGAATTTGACTAATGTAAGTGAAGTCTCTGGGTGGTGCTAATGCTTAATGAGCTTGGCTGCTAACCAAAAGGTTGGAAGTTTGAGTTCACTCTGAGGCACCAAAAGCCTGGCAATCTACATCCAAAAAAATTTAGTCACTGAGAACCCTGTAGACCATAGTTCTACTCTGGCACTTGAAAGTTAGAACTGACTCAACTGTAGCTTTGTGTTTGTTTTTAAGGTAAGTAGTGGAGAAAAGCTGGAAATACAGTATCTTATTCCAAGAAGGAAACCCTGGTATGTAGTGGTTTAAGTGCTATGGCTGCTAACCCAAAAGTGGGCAGTTCACATTCACAGAGTGCTCTTTGGAAACCCTAAGGGTGGTTCTATTCTGTGCTATCGGGTCACTATGAGTCAGAATCCACTCATCAACAACAGTGGGTTGGTTTGGTTGTTATCCCATAGCCAAGAAAGGCCTCCTTCAAAAAAATCAGCCAATGAAAACCCTATGGATCACAACAGTTGTGTGTGGAGTCTCCATGAGTCAGGGGGCAACTCATGCCAGCTAACAAAAACAGCATCCTATAACTAGTGCCAGTTGTTACCCAGTAGTATTTTCTGGGCTTTTCACAGAAAGAGGGGAAAAAAAATCTTCAAATTACATATGATGATTTAAATGCAAGTTTATCTCCACTCCGTCCTGAGTCTGCACTAAAATGAGAGTAAAAATTGTAAGCTTATAGGAACAGAAAGGAGAAAACAGTAGGCAAAAGATACTAGCAAATCTTTGGAAAACAGTATGAACAGTGGTAGAAACTGACTTCATAGAGGTTTGCAGAGAATAAGAATCAAGATGATTTGTGCTGAAGGGCCTTCGAAAAGGTTTATAAATTGAAGGCATAAGACACAGCTAAAGACGGAGTAAAGAAGTGGACTGAAAGCCAGGGGACCAGGTTGGAAGTCTGTATGATGGACAGTTAGTCTCCCAGGTTCTTTTCTTCTATATGAGAAGCAAGTGACTCCCATCACAGAAAGCGATAGGTTATTCTCTGAAGAAGCCAAATCAAGAGGCTTCAGACAGAATACAAGCATAGTGGAGGATAGAGCAGGGGCAGAGCGACTGTATTGAATAAAGAGGAATTCCATGGAAGTCCAGTCAGTTAACCTCAGGCCCCCAGCCCCCAACAGCTATTAGGCCTGCAGAATGCTGACTACCACACAAACCATGCCCAGGCCAAAGATCTTCCTCTAGGAGATCTTCCTCTAGAGAAACTGAAAAGTCCCAGGAAGAAGTCTTTCAGAAAATAACATTTTGAAAATCCACAGAACATAAATGGTTCCCTGCCTCCTCAACACAGTCAGAGCAATGATTTGACAAGCCACAGTGATTATTCTGGAGATTCCATTCAGCTTTTTGGAAAGTTGCTTTGAAAGGATACGTAAAGATCTCCAGATACTTGAAGAAAGCTTCCATCCAGTTACACACACACACACAGAGAAAACACAGAAGTTAATGAAAATACAGACAAAAAATTTTAAATTATAATTAGTATAGTCTGAGTGGCATCAGGTTTCTTAACACCGAAAGCTAGGAGACAGTGGAGCAATAGTTGAAAAGCCAAGAGGACACTGAAGAATTATCCAGTTAAGAATTTTGTTGTCAGCAAAATTAGCAATTGAGCACGAGATTAAGATAAAGAAGTTTCAAACATGCAAGATTTCCCAAAATTTACCTTCTATGCCACCCTTCATAGGAAGCAATTGGTGACTGCAAGCAACCAAAATGAAGATTTAAACCATTATGGCTGATTGTGCTCTGTAGAGAAACTTATTCTAAGCTATGTACCCATTAACTCATTTAATGCTCATGAGTATTTCTGAGGCAACTACTATTATTATTCCCCGCCAAAGGCACAAATACATAACTGTTCTGAGGTTACACAACTACAAGTGGCAGAAATTTTCAGCATACAGATTCTGTGTGTGTTTTATAGATCTATACCTAGGTGAGTTTTCTTTTTCTTTTTTTTTTGTAGCAACCGTATATGGTATTGAGTTTTTATTGTTGGCCTCTATACGTTCATTGTTAGTACAGAAGTATAATCAATTTTCATGTGTTGTTCCTGCACTCTGTACTACACTGATCATTCAGTAGTTCTAAAAACATGTTCTGTTGATTCCTTGGAATTTTCTACATGGATAACCTTGTCATTGCAAATCGTGACAGTTTATTTCTTCCTTCCCATTTGATATACACTGAATTGTCTTTTCTTGCCTTGTTGCTCTGAAGTTTTCACTTCTTTGGATAAGTGTGGTGAAGAAGGAACATCCTTCCTTTGTTCCCAATTTTAAAAGAAAAGTATTCAGTCTTTCACTGTTAACTATGATGTTAACCGTAGGTTTTGTAGATGCTTTTCATTAAGTTGAGTAGATTTCCCTCAATTTCTAATTTACTGAGAGTTTTTATTATGAATGGATATTGAATTTTGTCGTGTCTTTTCTGTATCAATTAATATGGGGAATTACATTGATTGATTTTCAAATATTGAACCAATCTTGCTGGTTTATTCCCACCTTTACTCCATTTGGTTGTAGTGTATAATTCCTTTTATATAACTCTGTATTTGACTTGTTAGAATTCTTTTTTCATCTTTTCTAAATTCATAAGAAACATTAATCCGTAGTTTTTGTTTGTCTTAACTGTGTTTGTCTAGTTTTAGTATAAGGGTAATACTGGCCTCACAAAATGAGTTGAAAAGTGCTTTCCCCTCTTCTATTTTCTGGAAAAGATTACTAATTTACCTGTAAATGTTTGGTAGAATTCTTTAGTAAAATAATTTTGGACTGAATATTTCCTTTCTGAAATCTTTTAAAGTCTGCGTTCAGTTTCATTAATAGTTAAGGGACTGTTTAGGTTATTTACTTTGTATTGGATGAGACCATTTACATTTTTGAAGTCTTAAGTCTGAGCTCTGCAGAAAATATAAGAACATTAAAGGAAGGTTTATAAGCTCTTTCTTGCTTAAAATGTGTAAATCCCAGGGAGTGGGAGTGAGAGAACGGGAGGGAAAGTGGGGGAGGAGGGAGAGCCAACACAAGGGTATGCTTCTTAGTTGGTTATTACTTGATGTCAAACAGGCCTGAATGCCTGACTGTACAGCATCTCCAAGACTACAAATGATTGTTTCTTAGGACAGTTTCTCTGGGAGAAGAAAAGAAAAGAGTTTAACCACAGGTCCCCATCTTCACTGGTTAGAGGTTTGCCCCACAGGGTTAATACCCCCCCCACTTCTGAGTGGCTCACAGCTAAGCCACTAACTGGTCAGACAGGGTCTCACCTCAGTGTCCACAAGTGACCTCAAGTACAGTAGCTAAGTGGTGCCAGGTCAGACACGAGGCGACGCCCTGGCAAACCGGGACTGCACAAACTTAGTAAGAGTCCAGTGGAGTTAGTTGTAACAGTGAATATGCATGGAATAAGCAGTCCAAAGCCCCAGGGATGGTGAGGTTGAGAAGACATTAAATGGTTTAAAAAGAAGTGCCCGAAACCATTAAAAAGCAAGAGAAAATGGCTGTCTTCATGTATGATGTCCCCAGTCATAGTTTGTATGCTTTCCGACCTGAAGGATTCATCTTCTGGCATTACATCAGACAATGTTCTGCTGCTAGTCATAAGATTTTCATTGTCTGAGTCTTTTCAGAAGTAGACCACTAGGCTAGAAGCTCTGCTAAAAATTGTGCACCGTTGGTGATCCTCTTGGTATTTGAAATACTGACAGATAGCTTCCAGCATCTTAGCAACACTCATGCCACCGCAGAATGACAAATTGACAGACAGATGAAGAGATGAAGTAAATTATTGTAATGAAATGTGCTAAGACCTAGAGTTAGAAAGTCAAAAGAGAAGAAAACATTTGGCATTTCCCAAACTGGAAGAACTAAAAAAAATTCAAGCTTTGAGTTGTAATATTGAAGGGTTCTATTTAAAAATATAAGAACAACACAGAAAGCATCAAAAGAAGATAAAAGAAATATACAGAGCCATTGTACCAAAAAGAGTTGCTTGACATTCAACCATTTCAGGAGGTACCATATAATCAAGAACCAATGAGACTGAAGGAAGATGTTTAAGCTGCACTGAGGGCATCAGCAAAAAGTAAAGATCTAGGAAGTGATGGAATACCAGTTGAAATATTTCAACAAATGGATGTGGCACTGGAGGTACTTATTATCTGTGCCAAGAAATTTGGAAGACAGTTAGCTGGCCAACCAACTGGAAGAGATTCATGTCTGCACCCACTGCAAAGAAAGGTGATCCAATAGAATGTGCAAACTTTTGAACAATATCGTTAATATCACACTGAAATAAGATTTTGCTGAAGATCATTTGAAAGCAGTTGCAGCAGTACACTGATGGGGAACTTCCAGAAAGTCAAGCTAGATTCAGAAGAGCACATGGAAGAGGAAATATCAGTGCTGATGTCAGGGAGATCTTGGCTGACAATACCAGAAAGATGCCTACTTATATTTTATAGCTATGCAAGAGGATTGATTGTGTGGATCATAACAAATTATGGATAACATTGCATAGAACGAGAATTCCAGAACGCTTAATTGTGCTCTTGTGAACCTATGCATAGACCAAGAAGCAGTCAGTCAAATAGAACAAGGGAATTCTGCATGGCTTAAAATCACAAGAGATCTGTGTCATGGTTGTGTCCTTCTACCATACTTATTCAATCCGTATGCTGAGCAAATACTCTGAGAAATTGGAGTATAAAGAACATTAGGATTAAAGGAAACTCATTAACAACTTGTGATATGCAGATGACATAGCCTTGGCTTGCTGAAAGTGAAGAGGACTTGAAGCACCTACTGATGAAGATCAAAGACCACAGCCTTCAGTATGGAGTACACCTCAACATTAAAGAAAACAAAAATTCTCATAACTCAACCAATAAACAACTTTAAAAAAATGGAGAAAAGATTGAAGTTGTCAAGGATTTCATTTTGCTTGGAACCACAATCAATATCCATGGAAGCAGGTGTCAAGAAATCAAATGATGTGTCACATTGGGCAAATCAACTGTAAAAGACCTCTGTAAAGTACAGAAAAAATATGTCATTTTGAGGACCAAGATGCACCCAACTCAAGCTGTGATATTTCCAGTCACCTCATATGCATGTGAGAGCTGGATAATGAATAATAAAGACTGAAGAATTATGGCAGTAGTGAAGATTGCCTTAAGAATAAACAAATCTGTCTTCAAAGTACAGTCAGAGTGTTCCTTGGACTCAAGGATGTTTAGACTTTCTCTCACCTGCTTTGGACATGTCATTAGGAGAGATTAGTCTCTGGAGAAGGACATTTTACTTAGTAAGGTAGAGGGCCATCAAAACAGAGGAAGACCCTCAATGAGACAGATTGACTCAGTGGGTGCAACAGTGGGCTCAGATATAGTAAAGACTGAGTGTGGCACAGGACTGAGAAGTGTTTCTCTCTGTTATGCATAGGGTAGCTTCCTACCCACTCAGTGGTATCTAGCAACAACAATAAGGGACATGTAAGATCCTTGGGTGGTGAAAACATTTTGTTCTTGTCTACCAACCAAAAAGTTGGTGGTTCAAATCCACCCAGCAGTGCAGTGGGAAAAAAGGTCCAGTGATCTGCTTCATAAGATTATAGCCACAAAATCCTTGTGGAGCACAGTTTATTTAACAACACATGGGATTTCTGTGAGTGAGAACTGACTAGACATCGACAGTTTTTTTCCTTTTTTTGTTGTGAGGAACATGCAAAGTATTTGCTAACCACCTGCCACACCAGTGCACCGCATCTGAGTATCAGTCTTCTGTTTCAGTCTGTATACTTACTGATTGAAGCATACTGATTAACGGTCAGATTCTTGAGCCAGGTATCTTAGGTTCAAATTCTGATCAAAGAAGATCTAAATAAATGGAAGCAAACCAAAATTAAACTGTTTGCCTTCAAGTCAATTCTGACTCATAGTGACCCTATAGGACACAGTAGAATTGTCCGATAGTGCTCCCAAGGAAGGGGTAGTAAATCTGAACTGCCAACCTTCGGGTCAGCAGCTGAGTTCGTAACCACTGTGTCATCAGGGCTCCAGTAAATGGAAAGACATACCATATTCAAAGATTGGAAGACTCAATATAGTAGATAGTTATTGTTATTATTGTTATTGTTAGGTGTTGTCGAGTCACTTCTGACTCATAGCGACTCTGTGGGTCAGAGTAGAACTGGCCCACGGAGTTTCCAAGGAGTGCCTGGCAGCTTTGAACTGCCGTCTTCTTGGTTTGCTGCCATAGCACTTACCCACTATGCTACCAGGGTTTCCAGTAAAGATAGTAGTTTCCCAAAATTTATCTATAGGTTGAGTATAATTCTCATCAAATTTCAAATAAAATTTTTTGTGGATATAGACAAACTTACTATAGAATGTATATGTGAAGACAAAATGATAGAATAGATGAAACAGTTTCAAAAAAAGAAAGTAGGAAGAATAACTCTAGTTGTGAAAACAATTTGGCATTGATGGAGGTATAGAAGCACAGATTAACAGAACAAACTATAAAATGTAGAAACAGACCAACAAAAATATGCCCAACTGATTTTTGACAAATGTGTCAAAGCACCTTGTGAAAAGAGGTGCAATGGAAAAAGCACAGCCTTTTCAACAAAAGGTGCTAGAACGAGTGAAAATCTACAGAAAATACAATGAACTTTGACATAAACTTCAAACTACATACAAAAATGAAGTTTAAGTAGATTACAGGTTTAAATGCAAAATTATTAGGCTTTTAGAAGAAAACAAGAAACAATCTTTGGGCAAGGTGAAGACTTCTTAAATATGATACCAAAAACATAATCTACACACACATATACACACACAAAAAAGGAGTAATAAATTACACTATGTACATCAAAATTAAAAATTTTATACCATGAATACACTTACAAAAGAATGAAAAAAATTTAAAAAGTGCTACATAACAGAGAAAAAGTTTGTGAACCAGTTATCTGCAAAGACCACATGGCTAGAGTATATGAAGTTTCAGAACTTAATGGTGAAATATAAAAACAAAAAGAATTATAAAATTTGAAAATTATACAGATATTTCACTGTAAAAGAAATACAGGTAAGCACATGAACAGATTTTCAGCATCTTTCATCATTGTTAATGCTGTTAGTTGCTCTCAACAACTCTAATTTATGGCAACCCTATGTACAGCAGAACAAACCATTGCCCAGTCCTGTTTCACACATATAATCACTGGCATGTTTAGTTCGTCGTTCTGGCTGTTGTGCACTCCATCTCACTGAAGTCTCCTACACTCTAATTGGTCCTCTACTTCACCAAATACGTGATAGTCTCTTCCAGTGATTGATCTCTGCTGATCACATGCCCAAAGCAAGTGAGTTGAACAACATTCTATTGTGACTCAGAGGGTTTTCTTTTTCACTAGCTAATTTTCAGAAGTAGATGGTCAAATCTTTCTTCCTAGTCTTAGTCTGGAAACTCCTTTGAAACCCATCTACCCTGGGTGACTCTGCTGTCATTTGAAAAGCCAGTAGCATAACTTCCAGCATCACAGCAACACCAGAATATGACGAGCTGACAGATGCCTGGCATATCCATCAGGAACAACAAACTAAACCCACAATGAGACATCACTATGCACTGTTTAGAACAGCTAAAATAAAAAATAATGACAACACCAACTGCTAGCAAGGACCCTTCATAATCTATTAAGGAGAATGTTTTCCATTCTGGAAAACAGTTTGGTAATTTCATATAATACCAAGCATACAATCACCATATAACCCAGCAATCTTACTCTTGAGCATTTGTCTCACAGAAATAAAAACATACATTTACATAAACCTGTACACAAGCGTTCATAGCGGCTTTATCCTTAATAACAAAATACTAGGAACAACCCCAAACTGTTCTTTGAGTGAACAGTTGGACAAACAGTGTTATATTTGTATGATGGAATACTAGTTATCAATAAAGCAACTGGGATAGGCCTCAAAGGCATTATGCTTAGTGAAAAAAGTCAGTCTCAAGAGGCTACAAGCAGTCTGATACCACTTACAGAATATTCTGTGTATTACAAAAAACAGAGATAGAGAATGGATTAACAGTTCAAAAGGGACAGGGGAGAGTTTGAGTGGGGTTGGGAGTGAAGTGGGATGAGATGGTCTTCATAATAAGAAGTAGTGAGAGGGAGCTCTTTTGCAGTGCTAGAACAGTTCTGTATAGTAATCACATGGGTGGTTATACTGATCCATATATGGGCTGACCATTGGTAATACAGTGTTTAAGAGCTCAGGCTGTTCACCAAAAGGTCAATGGTTCAAATTAACCAGCTGCTCCTTGGAAACCCTGTAGGGCAGTTCTACTCTGTCTTGTAGGGTTTCTATGAGTCAGAGTCAGCTCAGCAGCAATAGGTTTGGTTTGGTTTCATTTTTTTTTCTTTTTTTCTTTTTCTCCCTCTATACATACATGAACACATATACATAAATGAATGCAGGCTAAAATATGATGAAAAGTGAATAATATCTGTAGTCCACTTAACACTACTGTATCATTATCAGTGCTCTGGTTTGGTATTATGCCACAGCTATAGGTATCACCATTGGGAAAAGTTGAGTGAAGAGGGCACAGAAGTATTTCAGCTACTTCTGCATTGTTGTGCGAACCAAAATAAAAAGTTTTAAGAAATGGGGAATTAAAAAAACTGAAGGAAAAAAATTTTAATAAACAAAATAATTACCAACCACCCTCAAATTTTAACACTTTTTTTGTCTTCTTTTCAGGGGCTTTTTCTTACACCGGAAACCAAAAGGTAGGCAGTTTGAATCTACCAAGCACTCTTTAGAAACTCTAAAGGGCAGTTTTACTCCTTTCCCTTAGGGTTGCTATGAGTTACAATAGACTCAATGGCAACGTGTTTGGTTTTTCTTACAGTGAAGATGGATGGAAGTAAAAAGAGAAAGCCCGAAAGGGAGGCAGAAAGGGAGGCAACAGCTAAAGAAAGCAGAGGTTTAAGTAGGTCAAATCCCAAGGACCCACAGGAGAAAAACAATATTATGCCTCGAGCAAAGAAGCAGGCCACAGAGTCTAAGCAGCTGGAGTCTGTGCGCACCAACACCCAAGCACAGAGAAACTAACAGGAACAGAAATGCTAGAGCAAATCTAAGTTTCAGGGGTTGGAAGAAGAGGAAAGAAACATCTCTCTGTGGGTCATTTGAATGACTGCAGAAGAAGGCAAAATACTAGAATGATAACACAAAATACTAGAATGGTAACAAAAAGAGGCAGAGTGGACACCTGCGAGCAGCAGAGATATCCATCTCTGCAGCTTGTGAGCGGTGGTTGTCTGAGAAGGAATCAAACCCCAGCTAAAGCAGAATCACCACCCCACCTCCCTTAGAGAGCAGGAGCTCTGCTGGCTTCCTCAGTCCCACCTTCCTCCCTCCACCTGAGTCCAGGCCATGTTAATAATAGTTGTTGCCGAAACCTACATTTGCATAGATCTTTTTCATTAGTTTCAAAGATGTTTCATATCTTCGACCTTATTGGAGCCTCACTCGTAAGGTAGTCAGAAAAGGTATTTTTTTTTTAAGATAAGAAAACTAAAAAATATGGAGATTTCACTGATTTGCATGGATATGGTGCTGTGCTTCAGGTCCTTTGGCTGTGACGATGAACTCTGAAATACAAATCAAGCTACCACTACGTTTAAAATATTTTTCCTATTAGACCATGTTAACTCCCAGTCCACAGACTCATTGCAGTGATGTGTGGAGAAGAAAATTTCACACAGAAAAGCTACCAACAAACCCAGCCCTTTAGAAAAGGCTCTGCTTTTCAGTGAGCCAAAATGATAACAACAAAGGATTGCTTCGTTTGTTTGTAGGTTTCATTTTTCTTAAGGAAACAAAACTACGCAAGTTGTTCACCCTGACTGGTTTTAGGTGTTCAGCTAATTTCTAAACCTTAGTGATGTGTGAGTCCTGGATTAATCAGAATTTATTTTTATCTTTCAACCTTCCGGCTGAAGCTTAGAGTGCTGTTCTTTGCCTGCCGGATGAGGTTGCCATAGAAACTCTTCAGGGGAAGCAGTGTCTCTGTATAATGTTGTGCTGCAAGCAGAGACTAAAACAGACCAGGCACTCCCACACAAGAGCAAGGGTGCTCTAGGACTCAGAAAGTACTCCATCTCCTTTACTCCAAAGATCCCTGTACCTGAGATGCAGTGCCCCTAAATAGATCAGTGTCCAAGCCCGAAAGAGAAAGTATCTTTCGCTCCCTGAAGCCTAATAGAATTTAGGACAGTAACAGGAGCAGCAGTGTGCTACATGATGACTCACAAGACCAAGTGTGTGCAATTTATTCTCAATTCCATATCCAGGGGTGTGGCATTGGAAATTTAAATTACCCATGCTGGGAGTGTGTACATCTCAGAAACTGCCAAATGCTACAAATCAGGCTCTGCCCTTCCTTCCTTCCTTGTTCCCTTCCTCCCTCCCTCCTTTTTGTCTTTGCTTCTCTCCCTCCTTCCCTCTCTCCTTCCTTCTCTCTTTCCTTCCTTCCTTTCTTCTTCCCTCTCTCCCTCCCTTGCTTCCTTCCTTCCTTCTTTCCAGCTTACTAATGAGTTAAATCACCTTTCTCCAGGAACAACATTTAATATCTACATCTCAATAGTTTATATTCCAAATATTCTTGTGTTAAGGTGTTTCTGAATTTAAGAGAAATAAAGGGACTCAGACCTATGTCTGGAACAAGAATTCAGGTCTCTTCCTAAACTTTTATCACTCTTCTACCTTTTATATACTTTATTACACTATGCAGTTTTGGTTTCAAATACATGTCGCTTCTATTAGACTATCTCCTTGAGAGAAAAGATTATTCCTTTTCTATTTATACATGGCATAAACAGAATACAAATCATAACTAACAGTGAACAAACACCAAAGAGACCATAGATGACTGGGAGCTCCTAAAAATCAAACAGTTATTCTCATCCAAAGACTTCAACAAAAGAGTAAAAAGACAACCTACAGACTGGGAAAAATTTTGGCTATGACATACCCAATAAAGGTCTAATCTCTAAATTATAAAAGATACTGCAACACCTCATTAACAAAAAAACCAATAACACAATTAAAAAATGGGCAAAGAATGTAACAGACACTTGCTAAAGAAAACATTCAGGCAGCTGGCTAACAGATACATGAGGAAATATGATCACTAGCCATTAGAGAAATGCAAATCAAAGCTACAGTGAAATACCATCTCACCTTAACGAAGCTGGCACTAAGCCAAAAGACAGAAAATAACAAATTCAGGAGAGACTGTAGAGGCACTGAAACACTTACGCAGAGATGGTGGGAATAATACAACCACTTCGGAAATCGATTAGGCACATCCTTAAAAGAAGTTAGAAGTGGAAATACCACAGGATCCAGCAATCCCACTCCTTGGAATAGATCCTGGAGAAATAAGAGCAATTATGCAAATAGATGCATGCACACCCGTGTTCATTGCAGCATTGTTCACAAAAGCCAAAAGATGAAAGCAAACTAGGAGTCCATCAACAGATGAACAGAGAAATAAATATGGTATATGCACACAGTGGTATACTATGCAAAGATAAAGAACAATAATGAAACCCAAAACATGTCACCACAGGGATGTATCTGAAGTGTATCAGAATCAGAAGTGTATCAGAACCTGAAGTGCTTGGATGGATACAGGAAACCTTATGTGAAAAGGGAAGTGTGCCATAGCATTGTAGGGCAATGTATGTGAATACATTTTTGTATGAGAAATTAACCTGACCTTAAAATGTCACCTATAAGTACAGTTTTTAAAAAAAGTCTTGATACTGTGCTGAGAGCTCAGTATAATATTACTTTGTCAAAATATTATAATATGCTACCGGTGGCTTTTTTCTAGTAACCAAAAACCAAACCAAATCTACTGCAGTTGAGTTTATTTCAACTCACAGTGACTCTAAGGGACAGTGTAGAACTGTACCACAGAGCTTCTAGGGAGCAGCTGGTGGATTTGATTTGCTGAGCTTTTGGTTAACCACTATACCACCAGGGCTTGCTTTTTAATAGTAATAACTATTATTTTTAAAAAAATTTTCCTTCAGGTGATTTTGACTCCTAGCAATCCTATAAGATAGAGTAGAAGTGCCCCATAGCATTTCCAGGGAGTGCCTGGAGGATTGAACTGCCGATCTTTATGCTTAACAGCCATAGCTCTTAACCACTATGCCACCAGAGTTTACCTAATAAGTATAAAGGGGGAAAATTGCCAATTACTACATACCAGGAACTAGGCGATGTGTTGATTTGGTCCTGTAAAGAAACCACATCTGAAACAGCAGATCCAGTTGAATTCAACAGCAAATTAAGGATACAATAACCCGCACTCAATCTTCAAGATCCATTTCTACCCTGCTGTCTTAGTCAATTAGTGCTGCTATAACAGAAATGCCACAAGTAGATGGCTTTAACAAACAGAAACTAATTTTCTCATAGAAAAATAGTCTGAAAGTCCAAATTCAAGACATCAGTCCCAGGGGAAGTCTATCTCTGTTGGGTTTGGAGGAAGATCCTTGTCATCAATCTTCCCCTGGACTGGGAGTTTCTGAGGAACCAGAATCCCGGATCCAAAGGACTCACTCTGCTCCCAGCACTGCTTCCTTCCTGATGGTGTAAGGTCCTCTACTCTGTTTGCTTTCCTTCTCTTTACATCCCAAGAGATTGCCTCAAGGTACAACACAATCTTACAGTCAGAGTCCTGCCTCACTAATGCAACCACTGCCCATCCTCCATCATTAACATCACAGAGACAGGATGCACAACATACAGGAACATCACACAATACTCGGAATCGTGATTTAGTCAAACTGCTACACACATTTTTAAGGGCACACAATTCAACTCATGCCACCTGTCCAGGTTAAAAAGTTAACCATGAAAGTGTACTGTTAAGAGCCACTCCTAGACATTTGAGCTAAAATACTGAAGACAGAATCTCACATGATTACACTCATGTCTATAAATTCTCTCTGATTCAACCATTCTAGGACTCATTTCCATACATATTCCTCAGATTTTTTTTCAATAAAAATTTAAGAAAATATTGTAGTTATTTTCATAATGGGGCATGCTTGTATCTGACATCCCAGGGAATTGATATATCTTGAGTCTGTTTAGAGATCTAGAAGCAAAGAAGTAGTTAAGGTGAGTCTGCAGGACTGTAAGTACTTAATACAAAACAATTACCTCTGGAGGAAATCCTCACAGATTATTTAAGAAAGGTAAATTAACTTCCTCGGACAGGGAAGGAAAGGCTATTTTTATGGGCAAAGGAGGTTCAACAAGATTTGGGGGTTAAAGATTCTTAGCTTTCCAAAAATCTTCCCAAATGTCCCATCTTAATTTTTAGGGTCCCCAGTCTTCCCAATCATGAGAGCTTTATCATGAGAGATCCCGTGAAGCTGTGAATTCAAATTATACTATAATTTAACCAATTGCTGAGTTAAAAACTTTAGGTTTCATTTTCAAGAATCTTCACCTTGATGTTATAAAAGGTAAGGATTTATTTCAGGGGTGTCACAGACACCCTCCAGTTCTTGACCTGGGACTTCAGATAGGGTAATTTAAGCTCTGTTGTCTTTCTCTAAGTTCTCCAGTAAATTTGTGGGAAAACAACAACAAAAAATGAATTCTCCGTTAAATATTCTATGACAACAACTTCATCAACTAGAGCCCTGCCCTCTATAAACACTTCACTCTAGGTAGCTGTAGACAATCATTTCAATGGCTACTTTGCTATGGTGTGCCCTTAACTACTACATCTCACTTGCTTTGGACATATTATCAGGAGGGATCCCTGGAAAAGTATATCATGCTCAGCAGAGAGTCAGTGAAAAACAGGAAAACTTTCAGGGAGATGGACAGACACACTGGCTACAACAATGAGCTCTGCATGATGTCCTTCTTCAGATCCTGGTCCTTTCTGATAACATGTCCAAACTATGTAAGGTAAAGTCTCACCAGCCTTGCTTCTAAGGAGCATTCTGGCTGTACTTCTTCTGACACGGATTTATTCATTCTTTTGGCAGTCTGTGGTATACTCAATATTTTTCATCAACACCATAATTCAAAGGCATCATTTTTCTTGGTTCTGCTTTCACATGCCTATGAGGCAATTGAAAATACCATGGCTTGGATTATGCACCCTTTAGTCTTTAAAGTGACATCTTCACTTTTTATCACTTTAAGGAGATCTTTTGCAGCAAATTTGCCCAATGCAGTATGTCTTTTGACTTCTTGACTGCTGCTTCCATGAGCATTGATTATGGATCCAAATAAAATGAAACCCTTGACAACTTCAATCTTTTTCTGTTTATCATGACACTGCTATTGGTCCAGCTGTGAGACTTTTTGTTTTCTCTATTTTGAATTGTAATATATACTGAAGGCTAAAGTCTTTGCTCTTCTTCAGTAAGTGCTCTGAGTCCTCTTAACCTTCAGTAAGCAAGGTTTAATATCTAAATAACACAGGCTGTTGATTAGTCTTCTTCCAGTCCTGATGTCCTGTTCTTCGTACAGTCCAGTTTCTCAGATTATTTTCTCAGCATGCACATTGAATAAGTATGGTGGAAGGATACAACTCTGACACACACCTTTCCTGACTTTAAACCATGGAGTGTCCCTTTGTTCTGTCTGAACGATTACTTGGTCTACGTACAGGTTTCTCATGAGCGCAATCAAGTGTTCTGGAATTCCCATGTTTCTCAATGTTAACTGTTATTATGGTTATGATTAACACAGTCAAATGCCTTTGCATAGTCCATGAAACACAAGTAAACACCTTTCTAGTAATCTCTGATTTCAGCCAGGATCCATCTGACATTAGTGGTAATATCCCTTGTTCCATATCCTCTTCTGAGTCTGGTTTGAATTTCTGGCTGTTCCCCGTGGATGTGCTGTGGCAACAGCTTTTGAGTGATCTTCAGCCAAATTTTGCCTGCATGTGATATTACTGATATTGTTCAATTATTTCCACATTTTGTTGGATTACTTCACTTTGGAATAAGCGTAAATATGGATCTTTTTTAGTCAGTTAGACAGGTAGCCGTCTTCCAAATTTCTTGAGATAGACTAGTGAGTACTTAACACCATTGTATTCATTTGTTAAAACACCTCAGCTGGTATTCCATCAGTTCCTGGAACCCTGTTTTTACCAGTGCCTTCAGTGCAGTTTGGACTTCTTCCTTCAGTGTCACTAGTTCTTAACCATATGCTGCCTCCTGAAATAGTTGAACATTGAACAATTCTTTTTGATACTGTGATGCTGTGTATGATGTACTTTGATACTTCCTGAATTGAATATTCTGCCCATATCAAAGCCCAAACTCTTTCCTATAGAGCTGATTCCAATTCATAACAATCCTAGGACAGAGCAGAACTTCCCCATAGGATTTCCAAGGAGCTGTTGGATCTCAGCTGCCAACCTTTTCAGTTAGTAATCAAACATTTAACTACTGTGCCAGCAGTAGTTCAATATTCCAAATTGAGGCTTGATTTTTTTCTTCAGGTCTTTCAACTTGAGAAATGCTGAGCATGTTCTTCCCCTTTAACTACTTGATATTTAAGAGCAACTTTCAGAATCTTTTCTGACACTTGTTTTGATCTTTTTTTCTTTCCTGTCTTTTTAATGACCTCTATTTTATTCATGGATGATATCTTTGATGTCATTACCCAATTTGTCTGGTCTTCTGTCAGTAGCGTTCTTTGTATCAAACTCCAGATGATCTCCAAATTCAGTTGAGTTATCCTCAAGTCATATTTTGGCTCTCATGGACTTGTTTTAATTTTCTTCAGTTGCAAGTGAGCACTGATTGTCTGTTCTATGGTTAGCCTTGGCCTTGTTCTGACTGATGAAATTGAGCTCTTCCATAGTCTCTTTCCGCAGATGTAGTTGATTCAATTCCTGTCTATTTCATCCAAGAGTTCCACATGTATAGTCACTGTTTATGTTGCTGAAAAGAGGTATTTGCAATGAAGAAGTGGTTAGTCTTGCTAAATTCTATCATGACATCTCTCACATTGTTTCTATCTCCAAAGCCAGAATTTCTGACTACTGCTGCTTCTTCTTTGGTTCCAACTTTCTCATTACTATCACCAGTAATTATCAATGCATTTTGACTGCATGTTGGATCAATTTCAGACTGCGGAAGTTGGTAAAAACCTTCAGTTGATGTATAATTTGAATAATAGTTACACTAACTGGTCTCTGTAGGTGATCACTGACAGCACTGTATTTCAGAATGGTTCCTGAAATGTTCTTTTTGACAATGAATTCAATGCCATTCCTCTTCAAACCGTCATTTCCAGCATAGCAGGCTGTATGATTGTCTGGCTCAAAATGGCCACTGGCAGCCCCTTTCAGCTCACTAACACTTTGGATATCAATGTTTACACATTCCATTTCATTTTTGATGATTCCCCATTTTCCTGGATCCTAGGAAACATTTTAGGCAGTAGTAAAATATCAGGGTTTAGTCAGAGAAACAGAGGCATTCTGAGTATTATGGAAACAAGAGATTTATTATAAGACAGACTTCACACAAAAATGGCAGGAGCTGAGGAAGCAAAGGTCTAAAAGGAAGAGTTATGGAAAAAAAATGTCATTCAGCAGTCTTCCCAAAACATCTGCATAGCTGGACAAGTTGAGGCTTGCAGGGAATTCTGAGAAGAAATCATGTCCAGCCAGTAAAATCGGGCCACAAAGAAGGGCCTTGTGAACATCCATGAGAGACTGCTGCATTGATATTAGCTACTGATTCAGTGGGCTGACAGCCAAGCCTGAGGTCACTGTTGGTAATTCTGACCAGCATCCTAGAAGCCTAGCTGAACACAGAGTAGAGGAGAGCCAGAATAAGCTATGACTCACCAGGCACCTGTCTCTGTGAAAATATCTAATGGTAATGAACTTCTGAGAATAATGACTGTTGGTTCACTTATACCTGCCAAATCTCAGGTAAGGTCTTTTGGGCAGCTCTAATTTGGAACCATACACACTAGAGAATTTTGGAAATATAGTTCCTAGCTTACCAAGTTGACAAAGCACAACTCAGAATAACCCTCCAGGAGGGTGCAGTTGGAATTAAGTGACATGAACCAGAGAAGAATGTGTAAATACAGGAAGGACTATACAGCCTGCTGAGAGAAAAGAACAAACGTGATGACCATTGCATTGTGGGTAGCTTTTATCTATGGGTCTGGTGCTGAGAGGTGTTGAAAGCTGGGAATGTAGAAGAAGAAAATTATTACTTTACTCTGTCAGTCTTGAAAGGCTATTGAATCAGTAGTTTCCCTACCTTAAATTTTAAATATTAACGAATAAAAAAGTGAGGAAGCCATCAAGTTACAACTGAGCTAATTCCCCAAAGAGTCTACTTTCAGAAAATATACTCACTATATATTATCACTGTAACTATTGTCTCTAAAATTCTACAGTTCTTTTCATTGTACAGGGCATTTAGTATTAACAAAATATCATCACATAATTTAATAAGATTTTACCCTGAAATTTCTAATCCAGAATGATTTTAGTAGATCTTGATTGAGTCATAGCACCAGGGGCATAAACTAAATTACGTCTCCTTGGCCTTTCACTTCTCCTTCTATCGTTTTACTTAAGGTGTGAAATGTCTTCATTGTTATTTCCTAATAATTTGTGCATGCAGGATGATTTTAGGTGATATCTGGTGTCATGGATTGAATTGTCTCCCCCCAAAATACGTGTAGCCGTGTGGCTGGGCCACGATTCCCAGTATCTTGTGGTTGTCCTCCATTTTGTGATTTTGCTGTGCTGTATGTTAAAGGATTAGTGTGGGGTCGTAAATTCCTTCATAGGATCACCTCCCTGCTCCACTGTAAAGGGAGTTTCCCTGGAGTGTGGCTTGCATCACCCTTAATCCTTTCATTTTAGAAGAGATAAAAGGAGAGGGAAGAAGGCAGAGAACTGGGAACCTCACACCATCAAGAAAGCGAGAAGACCGTGTCCTTCAGACCTGAAGTTCCTGCTCCAACATGCTCCCTGGACAAAGACTGATGCAATACTGGACTTTCCTCCAGAGCTGACAAGGAGGAAAACCTTCCCCTGGAGTGGACACCCTGAATTTAGACTTGTAGCCTGTCAGACTGTGTAAGAATAAATCTTCCTTTGCAGTATTTCTGTTAGAGCAGTACTAGATGACTAAAACATCTGGCAAGAAAGATCACAGTCATAACAATTACACCTATAAGAAATTTTGCAGTTTACAAGGTACTTTCAAACATGTCTTCACATTTGAGTCTCAAAACAGTCCAATAAAATGAGCAAGACAGAGATCATAATCACCAAGTTTGTAGATGTGGAAACTTAATGTTGGTGTTTTTAAGCAACTTGGTGTCCCTAGAGCTTTTACAGTTCATCACACATATCACAGAAATTGTGTGACTGATTATAATTACTTGATCAGAAGTCTTTTTTCCTCAGCAACAGTGGTGATTTGCTCTACTTCATACATACTTTATCACTTGGTAGTCCATAAGCCAGTGCACACATTTTGAGGTAGTACTAAAACAAGAATGTGCTCTGGCAAAAAAAAAAAAAAAAAAAAAAGGGACCTGGGCTTGAAGAATGGCTCTGGTGCTTACTAACCTTCTGACAATGGGTAAGATAGTAAATTTCACTAAGCTTCTGTTTTCCATTCTAAAAATTGAATAATACCTAGTTTTCAAGGTTATGAAGATTACATTATATAATATATATTGTTAGAGTGCCTAGCATAATGCCAGACACATAGCAAGTCCTCATTTTCTGGCACTATGTCTCACAATGTTCCTCTGCTATTCATGAGGGTTTTATCGGCTAATTCCTCCTAGTGTGTCTTAGTCTGGAAGCTCAGCTGAAACCTGTCCACCAGAAAAGAAAACTTGAAGAGAATTGGCACTGCATTCATCATCCAAAAGAACATTTCAAGATCTGTCCTAAAGTACAATGTTGTCAGTGATAGGATAATATCCATATGCCTAAAGGAAGGCCAGTTAATATGACTACTATTCAAATTAACACACTAACCACTAAGGCCAAGGATGAAGAAACTGAGGATTTTTTTTACTAGTTTCTGCAGTCCAAAACTGATTGAAAATGCAATTAGGATATATTGATAATTACTGGTGATTGGAATGCAAAAGTTGGAAACCAAGAAGAAGGATTGGTAGCTGGGAAGTACAGCCCTGCACTGAAGTCATTGGTGAAAAACAAGCCTCCAGGAATTGATGGCATATCAATCCAAATTTTCAACAAACAGATACAGCACTGGAAGTACTCACTCATCTCTGCCAAGAAATTTGAAGAACAGCTACCTGGCCAAGAGACTGGAAGAGATGCATATTTATGCCTATTCCTGAGAAAAGTAATCCAACTGAATGTGGAAATTGTCAAACCCTATCGTTAACATCACATGCAAGTAAAACTTTGCTAAAGATAATCCAAAAGCAACTGCAACAGTATATTGACAGTGAATAACTAGAAATTCAAGCTGGATTCAGAAGAGGTCATGGAACCAGGGATGTCACTGCTGATGTCAGATGGATCTTGGCTGAAAGCAGGCAGTACCAGAAAGATGGGTAACTGTGAGTGTTTCATCGACTATGCAAAGGCATTCAACTGTGTGGATTATAACAAATTATGGATAATATTTCAGAGAATGAGAATTCCAGTACACTTAATTGTGCTCATGAGGAATCTATATGGATTAAGAGGCAGTCATGCTAACAGAACAAGAGAATACTACATGGTTTAAGGTCAGGAAAGGTGTGCGTCAGGGTTGTATCATTTCACTATACCTTTTTCAATATGTATGCCAAGCAAATAATCTGACAAGCTGGATGGTATGAAGAAGATTGAAGCATCAGGACTGGAGGAAGATTCATTAACAATCTGCATTATACAGATAACACAACCTTGCTTGCTGAAAGTGAAGAGGATTTGAAACACTTACTGATGAAGATCAAAGACCACAGCCTTCAGTATGGACTGCACCTCCACTTCAAGAAACCAAAAATGCTCACAACTAGATGAGTACGCAACATCATGATAAGTGGAGAAAGAATTGAGGTTGTCAGGATTTCATTTTACTTAGTTCCATAATCAACGTCCGTGGAAGCAACACTCAAGAAATCAAAAAATGCATTACACTAGGATAATCTGCTGCAAAGAACCTCTTTAAAGTATTGAAAAGTAAAGATATCATCTTGAAAACTAAAGTGCACCTGACCCAAGCCATGATATATTCAGTTACATCATATGCAGGCAAAAGCTGGACAGAAGAAGAATTGATGTCTTTGAATTGTGGTATTGGAGAACAATATTGAATGTACTACGGACAGCCAAAAGAACAAATAAATCTGTTCTGGAAGAAGTGCTCCTTGGAAGTAAAGACAGGGAGACTGTGCCTCACATACTTTGGACCTGCTGTCAGGAGGGATCAACCCTTGGAGAAGGTCATCATGCTGGGTAGAGCGGAGGGTCAGCAAAAAAGAGGAAGAGCCTTATCAAGATGGATTGACACAATGGCTGCAGTGGTGGGCTTAAGCATACAAACGATTGTGGACAGGGCACAAGACCGGGCAGTGTTTCATTCTGTTTTGCATAGGGTCTCTGAGTTAGAACTGACTCAACTGCATCTACCAAATATTCAGAATCCAGTTATTCTCAAATAGCCTTATGTTCCGTTCACATTCATTCATTTATTCAGCACACATGTTGTTGTTGTAAGTTGCCAACAAGTGGGCTCTGACACATGGTGACTACATGTATAAGAGGACAAAACACTGTCCAGTCCAATGTTGTCATTGATGTGTGTTGCCATCCAACCTACAAGGCTCATCTCCAAGTTCTCTATTGAACAATATTCTGTTATGACTCATAAGGTTTTCATTGGCTAACCTAATGAACAAAGAAGATATGGCCTAAAATAAGGTGAGAGAGCCAGACATGGGCCTTTGGATTCTCTCAGGGCAAATCCTGAGACAAGATTTTGAGCACCAACAAGTTATTAGAAGGTAATTCCAGGTAAGAATGAGGAAGTGAGAGAGGTGAGTAAATAGAGCCAATAAAAGATGTGCTCTTGAACAAGCCGTCAGTGGGGTACCTATATCCCAATCCCATTGGGAAACTTTGGGAGACAGGAAGTATAGAACATGGATAGAGGGCAAGGAAGTTTTGTTAGGCAAATGTCTATGCTCCTTGAGACCTTAATTCTCAGGTATTTCTGACTTGCCTTGCGCAGGCCTAGTATACTTACTGAGAAAAACAAGCCTGGTGGCAGAAAGCAATAGATGCATGCAGAGTTAAGCCTTTGCTGTGTAGAAGTAAGTACTAAAGAGATGGGGCCAGGGAGTGCAGGAAGCTTACTGGACAAGTTCTGTAGTTTGAATTTCAGTCTAATTAAAGTGGAAAAATGTTGAAGGCGCTTAAGTAGTAGTGTGATGTGATATAGTTTAGATTTACTAGTTTTGTCTGCCCAGATACGTTGTAAGATCCTTGAGCACAGATGACAAACTGTGCATTCCTTTGAAGCACTAGCTACAGTAACGACACAGTGCAGGTGCTGATAAATGGTTAATGCCACAACAATAACAACAAAAAAGATGGAGATTAGAGTTCACCCAGAGGTACCTTGAAAGAAATATCTGGTGAGCCACTTCCAATTGTAATTATAATCTAGATTATTCATAGGAAATGTTTGAGAGAGGATTTGACTACCACATGAGGGAATCAGCCCTCTTTTAAACTCAAGAGGGTGGGGGTACGGTGGTAGAGAGCACCAACTTTGGCATCTTATCCAGTTCAGATAGGGCCTTGACTTAACCTTCAGTTTCTTCATGTGTAAGATGGACATAATAATAATGGTAATTACCTCAAAGAGTAAGTTTAAAAGTTAAAATAATATTCTTGGCCAGCATGTAAGAGCATTCAATAAATAGTATCTTTTCCTTCTAACTTAGAGTTATTCTGATAAGTTTTCTGGAACACATATAAAAATTTACTTTCATGTTTAAGCCAGACATCCAGTCATTTGTTTCTTCAAGCCTATATTTCAAAAAGAAAAAAACAAATTCCTCATTTCCAGTGGACAATTCTTCTCAGGAACCTACCTTTCCCAGGAACTGTTTATTATAGCACTATTTGTAGAGTGAACAGAAGGGTACAGGATGCCATAAGCTGGCAGCCACACTCCCCTGTCCCAACCCCTCTCACTTGCTTTGTTTTTGTTCTAAGCTACTTGCTTCCCAGAGAATTCTGACCCAGGTGTGCTTGAAGTGCCTTTATAGGCCTGGGACTGAATTAGGTTGTACCTTAGTATTTTTCTTTTCATTTACAATGTCTTTCTGATTTCAAACAGATACAGTCTCTTTGTGGAAATTTTAGAAAATTCATAAATATGTTAAAAAGCAGAAAAATTAAAGCCATTTACAAATCACTGGAGTCCCTGAGTGGTTTGATATAAGTAGTTAGTGACTTTAGTTGCTAACCAAAAGACTTGGAGGTTCAAGTCCACCCAGGGCACTTCAGAAGGAAAGACTGGAGATCAGTGCCTAAAAAATCAGCCATTAAAAACACAATGGAGTTAAGTTCTACTCTGATACAAGTGGGGTCTTCATGAGTTGGAGGCGACATGATGGCAACTGGTATGGGGACAACAGATGGAATCTTATAGAGGTCTCTGTATAAGGCTTAATATAGCAAATTGACTTCATTTGTGAATTTTCACTTAACCACAATAATACATTATTTTAAAAAGAGAAGACCTAAAGAACTCTGGTGATGTAGTGGTTAAATGCTACAGCTACAGTTTGAATCCACCAGGCACTCCTTCAAAACTCTATGGGGCGGTTGATTCTACGATGTCCTGTACAGTCACTATAAGTAGGAATCCACTCAAAAGCAGTGTTTTTCGCTTTTTTTTTTTTTTTTGGTGCGTGTGTAAGACATAAAATGATAGTGGTATAGTGTGTGCATCTTGGCTTAGGTACACACAGGAGACTAATTGGGCAGCCCCTGCCCAGAGGTAAGATGAGAAGGCAAAGGGGGACAGGAACTCACTGAAAGGACACAGGAAAAGTAGGGTCGAGGGGAGAAGTGTGCTGGAACGTTGTGGGGAGAGCAACTAGGGTCATATAACACTGTGTTTTTGTTTGAGAAACTGACTTGAATTGTAAACTTTCACTTAAGATGCAATGAAAAATCATAATCATGTCAAATGATCTTTTTTATTATATTTAAATATGTTTCACAACTTTTCCCTTCATGCTCTGGCCTATATGAAAGCAAAAACTATTGGGTCACTATTCTTTGCCTTCTGAATGTGTTTATGTGCTGTATACCTCCACTTTTGAGACACTTCAAATAGTCTTCTTCCTTGGATTGGCTGATAAGTATAGCAATGTCCAGATTAGGACCCAGAGATGACCCTACTACAGGGGAAAGAATGGGGGGCACAAACCTAGAGCTTAGCAAATACGAACAGTCAACTAGCGATTATGTCTGGCAATGAGGTGCCAAGTAGACTTGTAGAAAAACATTCACACTGGGGGATTTGGTGCCGATATCAAGGTCCCCTCATTGCAATCATGAATCCTGCCTCAGCTCCTGCTCCATAGTTCAAGCAGTGTCTTCTGGCCATTGCCTTGTTGAGTTGGGAATAGATAGGCCTTCCAAACTGAGAGCAGGAGACAACTTTTTTTAAAGAATCTAAATAAAGCTCCTGAACTCTGCAGCTGTTCTCAACTATCACCTTACTTCACAAGGTTAGAATCAATGTCATGCTATAGGAACAGAAGTTCTAGGAAAGGCAGTGCTCACACTACTGAGGGTCTTCATGCCAGCTGAGTCCAGCAGTAGAAAAAGGAAAGTTGTGGCTTCTAATCTCCAAGTAATAAAACAAAATAAATTATATTAGCTAGGGCAAAATCATTCTATGTATTATTCAGTTTCCTTCCTGCCATCAACTCTCTCCCCCTCAAAATGACTACCACAATAAAAGCACACCTACTGTCATCAACACTACTAATTCCTGTCAAGTTGACTCCAAGTTATGGTGACCCCATGTGTGTCAGAATAGAGTGTTCCATAGCTTTTCCAGTGGCTACATCTTCAGAAGTAGATCATCAAGCATTTCTTCCACGGCACCTCTGGGTGAACTGGAACCTCCATCCTTCCAGTTTGCAGCCAAGGGTTTACAACACCTACAAATTCCAAAGCCAGTGCAGGTGGACGTATTTATTTTCAGTGTCTTTCAAGCACTTTAAGGGTTCTTTCTTCGTTCAAACCCAGATTTCCCCTATTGCCATTTAACCTTATTTTGAGTTCCACTCCTTTTGAGAAAGAAAGTTTCTGGATATCATATCAGGCAGAGTAAGATAGCAGGTAAAAACTCTGTTTCTAGAGTCACACACATCAGAGTTTAATACCTTATTCTCCCCCTATTAGCCATGTCACTTTTTGACTTTACCTTGCCTCTGTGTGTTTCGCTTTCCTTGTAAATAAAGTGGGCATCCTAATAACACCTACCTGTTAGAGTTGTTGTTGAGGATTAAAGGAGATAACGTATGTGTGCTCCACAGTCAAAGGATCAATAAAAACTCATTATAATGTAAATGATAAGATTAATAATAATGTAAATTATTCACTGTGATGTTAATAGCAACTCTTATGGTATTTTCTATGTTCCTCGTTGTAATACCACTTTTAGTCCAACTGTGAATTTTTTTTTTTTTTAATGGTGATTATGTGAAAGTATACAATCCAAATTAAATTTGCATGCCGGCCTATCTGCAGATCCTTCTGCTGTCCTTGTCTGGTGACAGCACACTCCCCCTTTTCATTCTATACTTCTAGTATCCTCTTAACAAGCATCTGTTCCCTCCTCTCCCCCCTCTCCTCTCCCATCTAGAAAGAGACCAGTAGGACAGCCTCCTATAAATGCATAGAACCATAAAGTACACACGCCATATGATCACATTGTGTCCCTGAGTCCATTCTGTTTTTGTCTGAAGAGTTGACCTCAGCAGTGTTTTCTAGATAGGGGCAGCAGCAGGTCTAGGGGCCATGCTACCAGGGGGTCCCCCAGGTCATGGGGCATCAATTACGGTCTTTTAGTAGAGTTCTTGAGGTATACCCCTCTTTTTCTAGTATTGCCAGAGGGACTCAACATTGTGTGCCCCATTATGGCTGTCTTTGGTGGTGGCCGAGAACCATGTGGTTCTTCTGGTCACATGTTGATGCAGTCTCCCATTTACGAGGGCCCTTCTGTCTCCTGGGCTTTTTTTCATGCTGCATTTGTTGGTTTTGGTGATCATTTGTTCCAGATGAGCTGGGACTACTTGGTGTACCTCAGACAGCAGCTTGCTTGCTTTTTTTTTTTAATTTAATTTTTTAATTAATTACAGTAAAAGTATAAAATTTCTAACATCTATCAATTATCTCATCTATGATAAACCCTCAGCCCCCCACTCACCATGTAGCCGACACAGTCATTGTCTTCTGTGGATAATTCTCTGTTGTTAAATCCTTATAACAGGGGTCTCATACAAAATTTGTCCTTTTGACACTGACTGATTTCACTCATTTTCTGTTGAATGTGCTTCATTTCTCAGATTTTGAAGTCTGTCTAAGCTGTATATTAAAACTTCCATTGTTGACCCTATTTTTTCTTGCTTGATCTTTATCGTTTTAGGTTTGATATTTAAGTCTTTGATCCATTTTGAGTTGGTTTTTGTGAAAGGTGTGAGATGTGGGTATGTTTCAACTTTTTGCAGATGGATATTCAATTCTGCCAACACCATTTGCTAAGGAAACTATTTTTACCCCAGTTTACAATCTTAGGGCCTTTGTCAAATATCAACTGTTCATAAGAGGATGTTGGCATCTCTGGGTTCTCAATTCTGTTTCATTGGTCTATATGTCTCTTTTTGTACCAGTATCAGTCTGTTTTGACTACTATGGCAGGGTAATAGGTTCTAAAGTCAGGCAGTGTGAGGCCTCCCACTATGTTCCTACTGTTCAGTAGTGCTTTACATATCCAGGGTTTCTTGTCTTTCCAAACAAAGTTGGTGATTTGTTTGTCCATCTCATTAAAAAGTAGCACTGGAATTTACAATGGGATTGCATTGTATATGTAGATTGCTTTGGGTAAAATAGACATTTTCACAATGTTAAATCTTCCTATCCAGGGTAGGTTTCTCCATTTATGTAAATATCTCTTGGTTTCTTGCAGTAAAGTCTTACAGTTCTCTCTGTATTGGTCTCTTATTTCTCTAGTTAGATTTATTCCTAGGTATTCTATCTTCTTGGGGGCTATAGTAAATGGTATTGATTTGGTGATCTTTCTTTGATGATTTCTTTTGGTGTAAAGGAATCCTACTGATGTGCTTATGTTTATCTTATATCCTGATTCTTCACTGAACTCTTCTATTAGTTCCAGTAATTTATTTACAGATTCTTTAGGATTCTCTGCTTACACAATCATATCATCTGCAAATAAGGAGGTTTTTAGTTCTTCTTTGCTGATGCGGATGCCATTTATTTCTTTGTTTTGTCTACTTGCTCTGGCTGCAGTACAGTGTTGAATAGCAGTGGTGAGAGTGGCCATCCTTCTCTAGTTACCATTCTCAGGAGGAATTCTTTCAGTCTCTCTCCATTGAGGGTGATGTAGGTGGTTGGTTTTGCATAGATGTACCTTATTGCTTTGAGAAATTTTCCCTCTATTCCTATTTTGCTGAGAGTTTTTAGCATGAATGCATGTTGGACTTTTTTGAATGCCTTTTCTGCATCAGTTGACAAAATCAGATGATTCCTATCTTTTGTGCTATTTGTGTGGTTGATCACATTAATTGTTTTTCTGATGCTGAACCAGCCCTGCATCATTGTATGACTTCAACTTGGTCATGATGGATTATTTTTTCAATGTGTTGTTGCATTCTGTTGGCTAGAATTTTGTTGGAAGGTTTTCGCATCTAGGTCATGAGTGATACTGGTTTCTAATTTTCTGTTTTTGTGGGATCCTTCCCTGGCTTTGGTATAAGGGTTATGCTAGCCACATAGAATGAATCTGGGAGTAGTCCATCCTTTTCTATGCTGTGAAATAGTCTCAGTAGTATTGGAGTTAACTCTTTAAAAGTTTGGCATAATTCTTCAGTGAAACCAACTATTACAGGACTTTCTGGGATGGTCTTTTTTTTGTGACTCTTGAAATCTCTTCTTTCGTGATGGGTTTATGAAGCTGTTCTACTTCCTCTTGTTATAATTTTGGTAGGTGATATGAATTTAGGAATTTGCCCATTTCTTCTAGGTTTCCAAATCTGTTAGAGTCCAGTCTTTCCTAAGATTCTGTTGTGCTACTTTTGATTTCAGTTAGGTCTGTTGTGACATCTCGCACTCATTTCTTATTTGGGTTGTTTGTTCCTCTCCTGTTTTTCTTTTGTATGTTTAGCCAATGGTTTATCAATTTTTTTGATCTTTTCAAAAAAACAGCTTTTGGTTTTGTTAAATTTTTCAATTGTTCTATTCTTTAAATTCCTTTAGTTCTGCTCTAATCTTTGTTGTCTATTTTCTTCTGGAGACTGGGGGTTCCTCTGTTGATCTCTTTCTAGTTGTTCAGCTATAGGATTAATTCCTTGGGTCATTTCTTCCTTCTGGATGTGAGTATTTATAGACAGATGAATGGACCTCTGAGCACAGCTTTTGCTGTATCCCATAGGTTTTGGTAGGATTTGTTTTCATTATTGTTTTAATCTATAGATTTCTCTATTTCATCCTTGATTTCTCTATAACCCATGGCTTTCTGTACAAAGTGTTGTTCAGTTTCCATGAATTCAAATTTCTGCCTTTGTTTTTTCTGCTATTAATCTCAGCATCTGTGCAAAAATACTTTGCAATAATTTAATGGTTTGGATTTTGTTGAGACTTGCTCAATACCCTAACACATGGTCTATTCTGGAAAATGTTCCATGAGCTTTGGAGAAGGTGTGCTTATCTGTTGATGGGTAAAAAGTTTTGTATATGTCCATGAGGTTTAGTTGGTTAATTGTGGCAATAAGATCTTCTGTGTCTTTACTGAGCTTCTTTCTGGATGATCAGTCCATTCCTGAAAGTGGAGCGTTGAAGTCTCCAACTATTATTGTGGAGTGATCTGTCTCATTTTTCAATGTTTTCGGTGTTTGATGTATTTAGATGTTCTGATATTAGATGCATAAATATATAATATTATTATGTCCTGCTTGTGTATCAAACTTTTGAGCAATAAATAGTGACCATCTTGTCCTTGATGGTGGATTTTACATTACAGTCTATTTTATCTGAGATTAGTATTGCCACTCCTGCTGTTCTTTGTATGTTGTTGACTTGGAATGTATTTTTCCATCCTTTGATTTTCAGTTTGCTCATGTCTTTGAGTCTAAGGTATGTTTCCTGTAAGCAACATATAGACAGATCATGTCTTTTGATTCAGGATATCACTCTCTGTTTCTTTATTGGAGTGTGAAGTCTATTTACTTTCAGTTTAATTAGTGATAGGTATGTGTTTAGTGCTGTCATTTTGATGCATTTCTTTGTGTGTGTTGATGTTTTTGAAGTTACTCTTAACATTCTGTTGTGGGTCATTTTTCATTACAGGTTGACTTTTCATCTTTTTCAGTGTTGGTTTTGTATTGGTTGAGACTCCTGTGTTACATTTCTTGTATTGATATGTCACATTGTTATTTTGCGTTGTGGCTACACCTATGCTCCCTCTTACTATTCTAAGTTTAAACCAGACTTTAACTTCTGCATATATTTTTAACTTCCTCTCCATCTGAAAGGACTGTAACTGCTATAATACATCCCTCTTTTTAGTGTGACGGTGTCATAGGTTTCATGATATGATCACTGGTTCCCTTCTTTCAATATTGTAGCTTTGATTGAACTTTGTAACTTCTCTAACTGAGTAGGATTCTAGATGCTGTGTCCTGTATTGCCTCCTTAAGTATACACTTAATGTTTTTGTTCTTGTAAGGAAAGAGTTTCTTTCAGCATTTCTTGTAGTTTTGGTTTGCTTTTTACAAAGTCTCTAAGTTTCTGTTGATCTGCTACGGTCTTAATTTCACCATCATATTTGAGAGACAGTTTTGCAGGATATATAATTCTTGATGGGAAGTTATTCTTCTTTAAGCCAATATGGCTTCTGCCAAGAAGTCAGACAACGGCCTACAGGGCTTCCCTCTGAGTGTTTGCTTTGAGTCTCACTACCTTTACGAGTTTCTGCTTATGTTTCACTTTGTTAAGCTTGATTATAATATGTCTTGGTGTTTTTCTTTTGTGGTCCAGTTTTTGTGGTGTTCAGTACACATCTTGGAAATCTGTGTTCCTTTTTTTCACAATTTCAGGGGAGTTTTCTGTCAGGAACTCCATAACAATACTTCCTGTATTTTCAGTTATCCCTCCTTGTTCAGGAACTCCAATTATTCATAGATTATTCCTCTTAATGGAGTCCCACATGTTTCTTCATGCTACTTCATTTTTCTTATTTCTTGTCTCTGATTTCTCCTCATAAATGCTGGTGTCAGTTGCTCTATCCTCAAGCTCACTAACTCTGGTTTCCAAGCCCTCAATTCTGCTCTTTTGGCTTTGGGTTCAATAATTGATGTTCCTCAGTTCAAATAGGTTGCTTAATTTTTTTTTTTTGCTGCATTTTGTTTAATCTCTAGGATAGCTGTCTATATGATTCTTTTGTGCTTGACCTCTGATAGTTTCAGAAAGTCTTCTACAGCTGAGAATTTTTTTAAATTATGATTGAATGAAAATGTACGTTCCTATACAAATTTGCATGATAACCTATATGCAACTTCCACTGCTCTCCCTGCACAGTGACAGCACACTCTTCCTCTCTGCTCCATACATGTCCTATCCTCCCAACAGTCTCCTATCCCCGCCTCTCCACCCTCTCCCCTTCCTCCAGTATGAGGTCAGCAGGACAATATTCTGTAGATGCCTAGAACCATAAAGTGCCCACAAAATATGGTCATACTGCATCACTAAGTCCAATCCATTGCTGTTTGAAGAGTTGACTTTCATTATGATTTATATACAGGGGCAGCATCAGGGCCAGGGCCCATCCTCCCATGGGAACCTTGAAGCCCCTGGAACATCAATTGCAGCCTTTTAGTGGAGATCTCAGGGTGCACCCATATTTATTCTAGTGTTGCCAGTGAGACTCATCTTTGTGAGCTCCATTGTGGCTATCACTGGTGGTGGCTGGGCACCATCTGGTTCTTCCGGTCACAAGTCAATGTAGACACCCACTCATCAAGTGCTGTCGAGTTGGATCCAACTCAGAAGGTTTATTCTTACACAGTCCGGTAAGTTGCAAGTCTATATTCAGGGTGTCTGCTCCAGGGGAAGGCTTTCCCCTTGTCGGCTCAGGAGGCAAGTCTGGTATTGCATCAGTCTTTGTCCAGGGAGCGTCCTGACACAAAAACCTCTGGTCTGAAGGACAGACGCGCTCTGCTCCCGGTGCTGCTTGCTTGATGGTAGCGAGGTTCTCAAATTGTCCTTTGTTTCTTTTTCCTTTTATTCTTTGCAAGCTAAAAGCATTAAGGGTGGGGCAAGCCATACTCCAGGGAAACTCCCCCTACAGCAGGGCAGGGAAGTAATCCTATGAAGGAATTACAGCCCCACCCTAATCCTTTAACATACAGTTTAGGAAAACCACAAAATGGAGGACAGTCACAAGATACTAGGAATCATGTCCCAGTCACATGGCTACACATATTTTTGGGGGGACACAATTCAACCCATGACAAAGCCTGTTTCAAATAAGCCTTTTTATGTATCTTTTACTGTTTAAAATGTAACTTGCCTTTCCTTTAGTCCCATTGTCTTACTCTTAAGCATAACCATTTGTGAATGTGCCATCTCTCACTATGGATGTCTTATCCTCACTAGAGATTGTGAGTGTCCTCAATATTATTTTCCAAGGACTTTACTAGTTTCTGGAAGCCATGGTTGCATAGTGGTTAAGTGCTATGTCTGCTAACCAACAGGTTAGCAGTTCAAATCTGCCAGGAGATCCCTAGAAACTCTATGGAGCAATTCCCCTCTGTCCTATAGCATTGCTGAGTCAAAACTCAGTGGCACTTTGGTTTTATTGGTTTTACCAGTTTCTGCAGATGCAAAGATGGATGAAAATTTCCCTGATTTCCCTGAAGATTAAAAACTGATTACCCACAGGAAATTTGTCTTTATGTTTCTCGTCACCAAGGTACATTTCTCGTTTACTCAGGAGTTAAGTTCCTGTTGCCATTCTTTAAAAGGTGGAGAATATAGAGAGTCATCTTTCTCACTATGGCAAGGGAAAGGGTGTTCATGAATCCCCAAATTGAGATTCTGAATGTAAATCTCTGTCCTTGAGGAACAGACCTGAGATTAGTGGTGGAGACAGGCCCCCAAACACTCAATTACAGTGCTATTCTACAAGACCTATGGTAGAATTATGTACTGTGGTGCCAACGCCCATCACCCACAAAGGCCTTTGTGAACAAAGTTACAAGTCTATGTGACAGGGGCAGAGGCATTTCACCCATGACATATTTCTGGCCATACTGTCCTTGATAATATTTTGCCCTAACTGTATATCTCTCTTCCTCCTGTACCTCCTGACCGCGAAGCACAGAGCTGGTTGAGCTCAAGGTCGGGCTGTTACCTAGAAGGCCCTAATGATTAATATGTAAAAAGACCACTTGTCTTGGACCATTATCCACAAGGCCCTAATAATTAACATGAAAAAAAGAGACCACAGAGGTATAGGCTTCAAGTTAGCCAATAGCTGTGTGGTCAGGGGGCAGGGTGAAAATTACGTCACCTCAACTATAAAAGTAAAGAAAGACAGACCTGGAGGGGCTGTCATTTTTCTCCAAAACTCTTTCCTGTCTCCTGTCTCATTTCTTCGTGGACACCGTTTCCCTCCCTCCGTGTGGACTGGAAAAAGTTGTCAGGGCTGGCTCCCGGAACTGTGGGAACGATGGGAGCCCATAGCCACTGTGGAGTGGGAATAGGGAAGAAGAGGCCTGAAGACAGGGTGTAGGTGTTTGGCAGCCACTCAGCTCAGTTAGGTTTACTCAGTGTGACTTCATTACTGATTCTGAAATACTAGGTCCAGCACAGTGCCTTTCTAAAATACCAGACATAATCACATTCTTTGCAAGTACTTACAGAAATGCAATTTAGCCAGGCTTTTTGGAAGTATTTTATTGTTTTAGATGATTTGGTTATGGAGACTGTGAGTGTCCTCAATGTTATCTTCCAAGGACTTTACTAGTTTCTGGAAGCCATGGTGGCATAGTGGTTATGGAGACTGCTGTGGATTGAGTTATGTCCCCCCAAAATGTGTTATCAATTTGACTGGGTCATGATTCCCAGTATCTTGTGGTTGTCCTCCATTTTGTGAAAGTAATTTTATGTTAAAGAGGATTAGGGTGGGATTGTATTAAGGGTACTTAATATGGTCACCTCCTGATCCAACATAAAGTGAGTTCCCCTGTGGTATGGCCTGTACCACCTTTTATCTTATGAAAGATAAATGTAAAGGAAATCAAGAAGAGAACTGGGTACCTCCTACCACCAGGAAAGAAGCACCAGGAACAGAGTGCATCCTTTGGACCTGGGGTCACTGTGCCTGAGAAACTCCTTGACCATGGGAAGACTGACAAGAAGGACCTTCCTCCAGAGCCAATGGGAAAGAAAGCCTTCTCCTGGAGCTGACACCTTGAATTTGGACTTGTAGCCAACTAGACTATGAGAGAATAAATTTCTATTTATTAAAACCAAACACCTGTGGCATTTCTGTTATGGCAGCTCTAGATGACTAAGACAAAGACCTTTGCCCTTCTTCCTTTAACTCCTGGGGTTGGTGTGTTGTGCCCTTCCGGGCCATGCAGCTGCTCACAAAATCTGGGTCCATGAGAGGAGCAGTAAGAGAGATCCAAGCATGATTCTGTTGCATGAAAGGTGAGTGACCAAGTCTTTAACTTCTCATGGATTTAGCTTCTTAAATTAAATTAATTAACAAATTAAGTGCTTCTTTATTTATGTATGAAGGAGGGAGAAGAAAGTAATATGTATTATGCTTGTGCTAAAGGACAAGCTATGAGTCAGAATCAACTTAAAAGTCAGGGGTTCTTCTTTTTTTTGTTTTAAGGGTCAGTATTTTACCAAGTGATTTATATGTCTAATTCATTTAATCTTCATAAATAGCTACAAAGTAGGTAGTATTATTATTCTTGTATTATAGCTGAGGAAATTGAGGCTCAAATAAAACAAAAACAAAACCTGCTCCACTGGGTCGGGTCCGACTCATGGCAACACTATATGTTATAGGGGTTAAAGAATTTGCCCAAGATTACACAGATAATAATTTTTGGGGGGCAAATGGCATGAAAGAGAGGCAGAGACACACCAGTCTGAGGGTCTGCTGAAGTTTATTTGAAGAGAAAGAAGGGGGTGTCTGAGCCAAGGGTGGCTTAGCCCATTTGAAGGGAAAGAGAGTGGGGTCTGAGCTGAGGATGGCTCAGTCACATTGAAGAAAGAGAAAATGGAGTCTGAGCTGAGAGGTGGCTCAGCCCATCCCAGACCAGTAGGACAAGTTTTTTTAAAGTTTTGATGAGGTAGTGTGGGGTGAGGGGCTTCATGGTTTGATAAGGGAGGAATGTTAGTTAAGAGGGGAGAAAGGGTTGCAAGAAATTCTGGTAAGGGGGCTTATAGTCTCATAAGGAGGAAGTGTTGATCAGAAGGGAGAGGGGGTAAGGTTTGTTTACGTTCTTTGATAAGGGCTGCACTTTGCTCAGGAGAGTGGAGTGGCAGCCATACAGTTCTGTTTGTGGTTCAAATTCTTGTGGGCTATTTTTGGGTAATGGCTTATGCTCAAGCCTCTCTGAAATCCAGGGACAGAATTCCTTCAATAAGGAACGTATAACCCCAGCTACCCAAGTTTCAGGTGAGCGTCCAGACTAAGACAGTGTAGGAATAAAGACCTGATAGTCTACTTCTGAAAAGAATTAGCCACTGAAAACTTTATGAATAGCAGCTGAACATTATCTGATATAGTACCAGAAGATGAACTCCTAAGGTTGGAAAGACTTAAATGAAAACTGGGGAAGAGCTGCTTTCTCAAAGAAAGATCAACCTTAATGATATGGATGCAGTTAAGCTTTTGGTACCTTCATTCATGGAATTAGAAGTAATCAAAATGAATTAGAATGTATAAACATTGATATCTTAGGCATTAGTTTGCTGAAATGGACTAACACTGGCTAATTGAACTGGACAGTCATATATGAGGTTCAAAAGTTAAGCCTGTGAACTTAATTGTTCCAAGTGCTACATACCTCATTACTGAATATCACTATGATCACCTTCAAAGTCCTCCCCTTGGGAAGCTGTGCACTGATGCCAGCACCTAGTCCACCTTTCAAAGCAATTTTGGAACTCTTTTTGGAATGGCCAGTGCACATAGTGGCATGGTGGCAAGTTTACCAACTTAACTGTATAGTTGTCTGTGAGGGAGTTTTTACCAGTAAACAAATAACTGTATTGTAATACCCTTCCTACTCACCTGTTCTGGCCCCCAATGACTTTTTTTCTTTACCCAAAGATAAAGGAAATATTGAAAGGAAGGCATTCTGATGACCTTCAGGACATCAAGGGTAATATGACAGCTCTGATGGCCATTCTAGAAAAAGAGTTCCCAAATTGTTTTGAAGGGTGGACTAGGTGCTGATGTTGGTGCCTAGCTTCCCAAGAGGAATACTTCAAAAACGACTGTAGTGATATTCATCAGTGAGGAGTGTAGCACTTTTTCTAGGAAGAGTTTGTGCATCTAACTGTTAGATTTTGTAGCCTTCTATATGCTGGAAATGACAACTTGAAGAGTAATGGCTTGTATCCATCATCAAAAAGAACATTTCAAGATTTATCCCAAAGTACACTACTGTACTATAATCCTCATGTGCCCACAAGAAAGACCAGTTAATATGAACATTATGCAAATTTATCCACCAAGCATTCATGCCAAAATGAAAAAAATTGATGTTTTTCTTTTTTCCAGTTTTATCAAACATTCAGTGAAGATGCATTGATAGTTACTAGTGGTTAGAATTCAAAAGTTGGAAACAAAGAAAAAGAATCAGCAGTTGGAAAATATGGCCTTGGTGATCGCATGATAGAATTTTGCAAAGGCAACAATTTCTTTCGGGCAATTACCTTGTTTCAACAACATACATGGCAACTGCACACATGGATTTCACCAGATGGAATACACAGGAATCAAACTGACTATATTTGTAGAAAGAGATGATGGAAAAAGCTCGATATCATCAGTCAAAACAAGGCCAGGATCTGACTGAAGAATAGACATCAATTGTTTATATGCAAGTTCAAGCTGCATGTAAATTAGAGCAAGTCCACGAGAGCCAAAGAAAGACCTTGAGTATATCCTACCAGAATTTAGAGACCATCTCAAAAATACATTTGACACCTTGAACATTAATTACAGGACACCTGATGAGCTGTGTGATGATGTCAAAGACACCATACATGAAGACAGCAAGAGGGCATTAAAAAGGCAGGAAGAAAAGACCAAACTGGATGTCAAAAGAGATTCTGAAAGTTGCTCTTGAACATCAAGTAGCTAAAGCAAAAGAAAGAAATAATGAAGTAAAAGACCTAAACCGAAGAGTTCAAGGCCAAGCCAAGTGCCGTCGAGTCAGATCCGACTCATGTGGCTTGAAAAGACAAAGTAAAGTATTACCATGCCATGTGCAAAGACCTAGCATTTCTGAAGCTGAAAAGTGAAGAAAAAAATTCAAGCCTTGAGTTCCAATATTGAAAAATCCTACAGGGAAAACATTAAACAAAGCAGGGAACATCAAAAGCAGATGGCAGGATTATACAGAGTCACTACACTAAAAGTAACTGGTTGATGTTTGTCATGGATTGAATTGTGTCCTCCCAAAAATGTGTGTAGCCATGAGGTCGGGCCAGGATTCCCAATATTTTGTGATTGTCCACCATTTTGTGATTTTCCTGTGTGCATATTAAAGGATTAAGGTGGGGCTATAAATCCTTTCATAGGATCACCTTCCTGCTCCACTGTATAGGGAGTTTCCCTGTAGTATGGCTTGCCCCACCCTTAATCCTTTCATCCTGATAAAAGGAAAGAGAAGTAAGCAGAGAATTGGGAACCTCACACCATCAAGAAAGAAGCACCAGGAGAAGAGCGCATCCTTCAGACCTGAAGTTCCTGCACCAAGATGCTCCCTGAACAAAGACTGATGCAACACAGGACTGTTCTCTAGAACCAACAAGGGGGAAAGCCTTCCCCTGGAGCAGACATCCTGAATTTGGACTTGTAGCCTACTGGACTGTGTAAGAATAAATCTTCCTTTGTTAAAGCTATCCATTCAGTGGTATCTCTGCTCGAGCAGCACTAGCTGACTAAAACAATGTTCAACCATTTCAGGCAGTAGCATATGACCCAGAACCAATGGTAATGAAAGAGTCCCAACTGCAACAATGGCACTGTTGAAAAACCAGGCCCCAGAAATTGATGGAATGCCAAATGAGACATTTCAACAAACTGATACAGTGCTGGAAGTGCTCACTCATCTATGCCAAGAAATGTGAAAGACAACTGAATGGAAGAGACCCATATTTATGCCTATTCCAAAGGAAGGTGATCCAACCAAAGGTGGAATTTAGAGAAGAAGAATAGGCTCAGAGAGATTCAGTTACAAGGTCAGTATGAAAACAAGGCCTGGGATGCAAGCCTCCTATTCATTACATAGAACTCATTTTTCTCCTTCTTCAATAATGTTTCTCATAAGCATTGAGTCAGTGAGAGCTTAATTATTGTGTTTGGTCTAAGCATTAGAACAACAGTATTTCCAAGAGTCCTTTTCCTTCTGCCTACCCCAAGTGCTCCAGCCAAATGTATGTCAGAAATAGAAAAAAACAATGTATGTCATGCTAATAGCAATACTTGAAATATAACTTTTCTTCTGCAGAGCTTGAAGTACTTTACCAGTCCTGTCTTCTTCACTGCCATTCAAATATGTGGGCTGTAATGATTATCTGTTGATAGCTTTCTCATTAAGGATATTAACTATGGGCTCCCTTGATGTTGGTCAAGAGCAGTGTGATATTAGCTTCTTTTGTACACATGGTGGTGTTTCATTGACTAATTTTCAGAAGTAGTTTCATGGACTGAATTTGCTCCCCAAAAATCTGTGTAGAAATTTAACTAGGTTGTGATTTCTGTTATTATGTTCTGTTCTTCCATTTTGTAAATCTTGCCTCAATGATGCTAACAAGAGTCAATTGGTGGCAGTTGTGTTGGTAGGGCAGGACTCAATGAGTCCTTGAGGCAATCTCTTGAGATACACAGGAAAGAAGCTAGTAGAGACATTTGGTGCTCTTGTATCACCAAGAAGCTGTGCTGGAAGCTGAGTACATCCTTTGGAAAAGACAAGTCCCTGGGCCTCAGAAACTTGAGTCCAGGACAATACTGACAACAAGGACTTTCCTTCAGAGCAAGCAGAGAAAGCCTTCTCCTAGAGCTGACACCCTGAATTTGGACTTTTAGCTTACTGGACTGTGACAAAATATAATTTCTCTTTTTAAAGCCATCTACTTGTATTTCTGTTAAAACAGTACTAGATAGATGATCTTAATCTGGCAACTCCGTTAAAACTTGTCCACCATTTGAAATACCAATGGCACAGCTTCCAGCAGGCACAATTTTTAGCATCAGAGCAACATGCAAACCATTACAGTTTGATACACTGACAAAAAAGTGGTAGAAGTTCCCCATATTTTACCTATACTGACAATGTAACTGCTACCACTTCTGTCTCTAATTATTCTCCCACAGTCTTAGTGAACTATGGTTCTCTGACCAAGAAGACTGATCTCTTCCTGAATGCCTCATATGCTACTGTACCTTCCTTTAACAGAGTTGTTCCATTGTCTCCACCTCAAAATCTCTGAAAACTTCAGGGTCCGTACCTCCCTGTCCTATTCTTCCACTTCTGAACACAATTACTTGAAGTCCCCTCTAAGGAAGAGTGCCCCTCAAATCTTGAGGCTCTCTTCCCTTGCCTGTTATAGCATTGCATCTTTCTGAATCCTCTGTTTCTCTGACTACCATTTTCATGTTCCCTCTGTTGATTCTGGCATCAGCTCTTCACTCTTTCCATTCCATTTTTTACCCCTTCATCAATTCACTTATTCATTCATTTGAAATACATGGAGGACTTATTACTTGCTTGGCATCAGTCTAGGTACAAGGCTTTGACAATGAATAGTTTATATACCAATAAAAGAAAACAAAAAGGAAGCAAGTATGGAAATTAAAAATAAGATAATTTTGAACAGTGATAGAGTATACGAAGAAAAGAAACTTGGTAATGAGAAAGGGAGTTAAGTTCAGGCTGGGGAGTTAGGCTGGAAACTAGATTAGAAAGATGATCAGGGGTTTCCCTAAGAAATCATCTGAAGCAAAGTCTAAATGACAGGAAGTCAGCCATGGGACGGAGAACATTCCCAGCTGAGGGAACATCTAGTGTTCTGTGATGGGAGCAGCTTCTTAAGTTTAAACAACATTGTTTAAAAAAAAAAAAAACAGAATCAAGCAACTGGAACATTATCAACAAGACAGGGAATGACAGACATGAATATGGAGAGAGGGCCAGTGATTAGGGGAGCTTTGTTAGGTAGGCCATGCTGAGGAGTGTGGACTTTATTCCAAGTACAATGGGATGTCATTGAAGAGCTTTAAACAAAACAGGTACATGGCCTTACAGAAAGAATATAAAGACCTCTGCACTACTGTTTAAAGAATGAAACAGTTTCACCTATCAAATATAAGAGGAGAATTATCACTAAACTGGAGAAATTTCAACCAAACATCAGCAAGAACTGAAAGCCAAAATCGTAGAAAAGAGTAAGGGGTGAGTTAAACAATTTAAGTAAGTTAAAGACTGAATACAAGGCCAAATGGACGTCAGGGAACTTGAGGAACTTGCAAAAGTCACTGAGAGCCAAATTTCAAGGGAAACATCAGAAGATCAAACCAGAAAAACCACTGCTGTTGAGCTGATTTCTATAGACAGAGTAAAGCTGCCCCATAGTTTCCGAGAAGTACCTAGTATATTTGAACTGCCAACCTTTTTGGTTAGCAGCCATGTCTCTCAACCACTGCACCACCACTACTTCCCATCAGAAGACAGCAGGGAGCAAATGTTTCTATTTTTAACAGAGAAGAGAAGCATATGGAAACTGGAGGCAAGTACATATTTCTTAACATTTTGTGTAAAAATCCTCAAATTAACTATTTAAAATGAGGTTACTAAACATTTAGAGAAAGACAATATGATTATTAGGAGTCAGCATAGATAGACCAAAGAAAAAATTCTGTAAAGCTAAGCCCATTCCCCGCAATGTAGTCATGGTGGTTGTTTATGTGGTAGTTGATGGTTAGAATTATCAGTGCGAAAATATCTCAGTTACCCTGCATATCTCAGTCTTGGAAGACATTCAGTAAAATCACAGAATCACAAAGATTTATGAAACGTTATCAATAATTTATCCTAAATTTCTAACCTATAGAAGATTTTTTTTTAATGGCCATTGGTTGGATAACATGTGCTTGAACATAACAAAAGATAATTCATTCCACTTCTTGATCATTTGAAATATATTGCTAAAAATCTGTTTCCATGTAAATGTAAACTATTGATCCTACTTTACTCTGGATCATTAGAAGTCTAATTCTTTTCACATAATGCCTTTTATTTAAGTTTTTAAAATATGTCAAGCCATACCTAATGAAAATAGGGAGTTGTGTTTGGGTATTTATTTATGATTGTTCAACCACATCAAAGAAGTCTAATTAGTAGTTAGTTGTCAAATAGACTGAGGTCTGTACAGGAATGCAAAAAGTTTTTCTTTGTTTACGTTCTGTTCTTTTTTTAAAAATATATGTAAGGATCAAGTTGCCAAGTCCAAAGATGAAGAAATGTATGTTGATTTGTTGAATCTAGATTTAATCTAAAGAAACAAACACACAACAACATTAACAGGTCCCAAGGGACTGACTTGCTGGGCTGAGGGCTGTGGGGTCATGGTCTCATGAACCATCTAGCTCAACTGGCATAACATAATTTATAAAGAAAATATTCTATATTCTACTTTGGGGAGTATTGTCTAGAGTCTTAGAAGCCTGTGAATGGCCATCTAAAATAGTCTATGGGTCTCACCTCTTCTGGAGCAAGAAAAGACTACATCTACCATCTCCTCTACCAGACTGAGTCCAGTGCAACTAGATGTGCCCAGCTACTACCACTGACTGCTATGACAGGGATTCCAAGAGCGGGTCCCAGACAGAGCTGGAAAAAAATGTAGAACAAAATTCTAACTCAAAAAGAAAAACTGGACTTTCTGGCCTAACAGAGACTAGACAGTATGGCCCTCTTTTAGCTCCTGAGATTTGCTCTGCAGCCAGAGATAGGACAAGCCCATCAAACAAAATGAGACTGAAGGGGCACATCAGTGCAGGGGCAAGGACTATAAACTAGGAGGGACTATACAAAGGCTGGTAATAGGAAACCTAAAGTTGAGAAGGGGAAGTGTTGACATGTCATGGAGTTGTTAAGCAGTGTCATAAAACAGTATGTATACTGTTTAATAAGAAACTAGTTTGTTCTATCAACCTTCATCAGAAGTATAATAAAAAAATTAACAGAATGTGATAATTGATTGGAACTAACATATTGTAACAACAATAATTGCAAATTTTCAAAATAAGACAACCAAAATTCTCCGTATAAGTACAAATGAATGCAATGGAGTGCAAGTAAAAAGCACTTAGAAATCTTAATTGACCAGAAGCTGATTATGAGTGAGATGTGGTAGTAGTACTTGAATAGACATAGCCGCCAAAGCATGTATGGACATATTTCCACTGGATTTATGCTAACCAACCACAACAGGAGACAACAGGTAAGGAAGAAGTATACCAGCAAATGAAAAATCTCCCTGAGAGGAGATCTAGAGTGGTTAAGGTTTGGAAACTAGTAAGAAATACACTGGAATAAACTTACAAAGCTTAGCACCAAACAGAGTCTTGGGGTAAGAAAGGGACAGCAGAGCTCTTTTAAAGATTTAGGAGGCATATTTTGCTTCAGAAAACACCATTAGTACTACTTAATGGAGTTTGGAGGATGAAAGAGAGGTGTACAGAATCCAATGGAATACAAAGAACTTCCCTGAACAAGAGTTAATAAGAACTCTTCACCAGGAAAAGTCAAGCTCGCTCCTCAGGGTATTGTTGGGGCTCTGGGGCTCATTAACCGGAAAAGAGGTTTGAGTTCGGTCATCTTTACCTTCTCATTCAAGACATTTTAGTCCAGTCTTCAAAAGGACATAGTTTATGGGTTAGCGGCTGACTGCTCAGGGAAAGGGTACATTTTGTTGCTGGTGCCATGTCAGGAGTCAGAGTTTCCCGCAGCTGGTTCACTTACAACCAGCTGCTAGGCTGCAGTTCCCTTACTACCCGTTTTGGAATGGGAGCAGAAGATGAAAAGGCACATGGGAGAGGGGGGCAGGGTCGGCGAGAAGATTCTTGTAGTAATCTTTCATTTCAGTCCCAAGCATTCCTAATCCATTGTGTCAATTTGACTTTATAATTGAATTTAAAGGTTCAGATTTCCCTTCCAGAGATGGGGGTAGGGAACTGAAACAGCTGCTGGAGCTAGTGGCTGGCTACTAGCTGAGAGGGGCCAAATTACCAATTTTTAAATGACAACAACAGAAGTGGTTAGAGTACGAGGGATGACTGCAAAGAAGTACGGAAAGGGAAGAGGAGACCTGTCTTGCCCCCACCTTCAATGCCTCTCACGGGCTGACTCTTGGCTCACCCTACTGAGGGATGAGATGAACACAGAAACAGGTGTGCGCTACCTCAATACCATTTCCTCTAAGCAGGAACTATCTCAAGGCGTTCGGTGTGCCCGGTACCGATTAATCGAAGCCAAACAAACCAAAAAATTGAGGTCGAGTGGATTCCAACTCATAGTAACCTTACACGACAGAGTAGAACTGTCTCCTTAGAGTTTCCAAGGAGCGCCTGGCTCTCCAACTGCTGACCTTTTGGTTAGCAGTTATAGCACTTAACCACTACGACACCAAACAAAGGCCAGAGGCCAAGAAAAGGAATAGGGACAAAGGAGAGAAGCCAGGAGCCACGTAGAGTGTACACTGCAGACGACGTCATTGCCAGACACAGATTTAGCCCACCCCTACCTGGAGCCAGAGACAGGTCTGCTGGTGCCGGAATAGGAGTGGAGTTGCCTGGAGGGTGTGAATCTGTGGGAGAAGGTGCAGCACTGCTCGGGAAAAGCCTGGCGACCTGAGTACCGCTAGCCAACCGCCTGTCAGAGCTTGAAGCGTAAGCGCTGCCCAGGGCTCCGCCCGCGCCCTGCACCTGGCTCCGCCCAGCTGTGGGGGGCACGCCTATTTGGGGGTGGGTAGGGTGTGCGCGAGGGGGTGGGTCCGTGGGGTTGGCCGAGGGAGGAGGAGGAGGGGGAGGGGGCGGGAAACCCTCTGCGCATGTCAAGCCTGACCCAGCACACACGGTGGGGGGAATCAGGAAAGGGTAGCTTGTCGCTGGCCACCGAAAGTCGCGGCCCCGCATTATTCGGAAGCGAGCTCTGGGGAAGGGGCTAACCCTTGCCACCCACCCCCACCACTGAAATCACCGACCAGACAGGAGCTTCCGCCTCTTCCCGGCCCCTCAGGACCTCCCCGGGGAGCAAAAGACAGGTGTGGACTGGACCAACGTGTAACGACTTCTCCAGCTCAGACAGGCGGCCCTGGTGGCTTCGAGTGTAGGGGACACGCGCAGCTGGAGAAGCTGGCTGGGGATAGCTGGAGCTCCTGCGTCGGTGGATACTGGTAGGGGCATAGCTGTTCCTCGGGGAGGAGCGGTGTATAACCGTAGACCCCTTCGACCGCAGAGCTGCCTAGAGCCTGCGTCGCTCATCACTTCACAGCTGAGCTTTCTTAGGCTCGAAGGGGAGAAGGCGGGGGAGCTAACTGGAATCTGAAGTTGCAGGTGGGCGGGAAAGATACTGCCCCTGGTGTTGAGCCGAATCCCGGCCACGGATTCGGGGAGCCAGCACCGGGCTGCTGAGCTGCTCTATTCAACTGCGGCGGTCGACTAGGGTGGTTTCAAGCAGAAACTCCCTGTCTGGCTCCAGCAGCCCACAGAGCCGCCCCAGTCGTGGGCGTTTGGCCCTTCTGTCAGTCAGAAAGTTACCCCCCACCCCCCGGGTGCAGTTCGTCCCGAAAGGTTTCCTCGAAAGTATTTGAGAGGGCACAATCCTTGACCGAGGGAATCTCTCTGTTTAGTTCTGGAAGCCACTAGCTGAAAAAGATGCCTGCCTTCAACAGATTGTTTTCCTTGGCTTCCATGGTGCTCGTCTACTGGGGTGAGTATCAACACCGTGCCATGCAAGATGCGGATAGAATAACACTTGCGGATGTCGGTGATGGCGGTGAGGAGCCTCGGCTGGCTTCCTGTGTGTGCATCTCTGGCAGACACGGAGAAATCTGTAGGGATTCCGTGCATGCTGACATTCTGAGATGGAAAAAGGCCTCCGCTCGGCAGTTTTTGTCCCCCAACCTCCCTTGGTGGTTCTTCCACCTCACTTCTGGTTTCCTGGTCATTCCAAAGGTTTTTTTTTTTTTTTTTAACCCCCTTTGCTGAAAGGGAACACAGTCACGTTCATGATTTTAAAAAATCCTTGATTGCTGTTCCGTCTTATTCTGTTGAAGAACCAATTAGTCCTGGAAATCTTGCTAGATGTTCAAATTAGTTCCCTACCTTAAAAAAAATAAATAAATAAAAGCTAGATGCATGTATTTTAGGGATGAAACTGCTGTAGTTGTAGGTTCCTCTGCTTCATTTGAGTAATGCATGGGAGGTGAACAGGTCTCAGCTCTTTGCTGCTGTGTATTCAATAAACAGGAAATTGGGAATTGAATTTTTTTTTTAATTATTTTTCATGAACATGTGGAGCTAAGGTGATTTGATGTTTGTGGAGCTGGATGTTTTGCCTTCGAAGATGAATAGACTCTTGTTTGTTTATTGTGACAGGATGAGGTGACCTCTCTCTAAATAAGGGAGTTCCCCCACTTGCAACAATAAGGTTAAGTGAGAATGGTGTCACAGATGGCTGTACTAAAGATAGGGTGCCTGAATGTATGTACACGGAACTTCATGTGTCTACATAGTAATGTCTGAATATGTGATAAAGAGAATGTTTACTCTGTGTTTAATGTATCTCTCAGTGTCTGAATTTGTGCCTGAGCGGGTTAGTATAGGCATCTGAATTCACTAATGAGGATATAATCACGTGTGTGTGTGCATGTGTGTTTAGGTCTGGGCATCTCTGCCTTGGTGTGTCTCATTCGATCCTCACATCAAATGTAGGTGTTCTCCAGTTGATATATTGCTTGACATGATCGTAGCTTCCTTCCTCCATGCTACAGTAAATAACCAGGGTAATTCAGCATGATTGTGCCCACCTGCCTTGTTGAAACGTGACATGTGGGATTATGTTCCTACAGTTGGCGTGCAACTCATTTTACCTATACACTGGCAGATATGCTGATGGGAATTGCCTCTGTGCTTTGTCAAGCCTCCAGTACCGCCTCTGGTCGCCAGCATTATCTGGATTTTGCATGTGACCAGAGGCAGAGCCAAATTTCCTGTGGAACAAAATGCCTGATGGCTAGGGAGAATGAGGAGGAAAAGTATTGTTAGCCCTAAGGGCAGGCTCACTGCCATGCCTCCCCAGGAGAGCAGATCAATCTTAGAAATGAAGCAGATCTAATAGGTTGCCAGAGAGCTCACTTGCCTTGAAGATTTAAGGCTAAGGTTTTCTCTGGGGAAGCTAAGCCTAAGGACAAGAGGCTCCAGAGAGGTTAGTTTGGCTGGATAGGAGAGAAAATAAGGAAAGCAACAGGAGATTCAGTAATAGAGAGGGTTGAGTAGTGTTCTTTAGAGTCATGAATACCTTCCTCAAACCTCAGTTTATTTCGTAATCTAAATTTTTAAGGCACCTGCCTGAATTCTTATGAAAGGTCTTTTGTCCTGGGTTTGAGAAGCTGGCTTGGATCCCTAGTTCTGCCACTAGATTGCTATGTAAAAATCTCAGAGCCTCAGCTTCCTCAAATGTAAAGTAAGGAAGTTAGAGCAGCAGATGGTCTCTAACATCCCTTTCAGCTCAACCACTGAATGGTAGGGAAATATTTACAGAATACTGCTAGAAATGGCAAAGTGCCTGATCCCGCTTCTACCTTCTTGTGTAAAAAACCTTTGAAAGAAGTGTGCACATTACACATATCCTTGCGCAGTCTCAACTGCTTTGTTCACCAAACCCCAAAGCTGCAAAGAAAGTGAGAGATGGTTCAGGAAAAGCTGGTTGTTGAAAGTAAGAGAAAGAGTTCTACCTCACAAATTCTATTTCATTTTATTTGCATATGACTCTAGTATTGAAAAACATTTAGCTTAGTTGCAGTCCCCCTTCCCAAGTTGGTTTTTCAAATGATGCCCATTATGAATGGAAAAAAAATCTTCTCTATTCTTTTATCTTTTGCATGTACTGAAAAAAGTTCGCTTTATTTCCTTAAAAAAAATTATACCTGATTGGTACTTTTATGGTTTACAAAGCAATTTTCATTTGGTGCCTTCTTTTGATCCCCCTAATAATCCTATGAGATAGTCTTAGGAGGCAGCATAATAAAACTGCAAATATGCCATTTAGAGAAGAGAAAATGACGTTGGGAAGATAAAGGACTTGCTAGAGAACTCTTGTCTCCTGATCTCAGTCTCCCAGTGCTCATTCTACTACATCTTGTGGACAAATGAACTGCTATGTAAAACTGCTGGCTGAGTATCTGTCCTCCCTTCTTAGTTCTGGAAATCCCCCAACTTGACTGTCTTTTCTGGGCCCTAACTATCCTGATGGCATAGTGGTCAAATGCTTCAGCTGCTTACTGGAAGGTTAGCAGTTCAAATCCACCAGATGCACCTTGGAAACTCTATAGGGCAGTTCTACTCTGACCTACAGCGTCACTGTGAGTCAGAATCTTCCCAATGGCAGTGTGTTTGATTTGGTTGGTTTAACCATCCTTTAGGCTCCTGGTGCGTTCTGTGCACTTCCTCTCCAGGCCTACCTGTCCAGCGTACCCTGTGTTCAAGAATGTTCCCCACTTTTCCACCAGCAGCCCTTTCTGCAACTCATTTCTTCAATACTTTGCTAAGTGACTGACTAAGAGACCAAGTCATCTCAGGATGTTATTATCTAGAAGTATTTTTATTTATTATGCCCTTTTGGAAAGTAGTTATATTCTAAGCCAAGCTTTCATTATCTTGGTAGAAGGGAAAGCTTTCCAGAGCAGGCTGAACCAAACCAAAGCCACTGTCATTGAGTTGATTCCAACTCATAGTGACCTATTAGAGCAAGCTCAGGAGGGGGAAATTTGGCAGTTTCCAAACAAGAAAGATTTAGGGAGAATAGAGGAGATGGTTCAGTATGTGTTCTTCTCCACCTCATAAGAGATCAATGCTATTCCCAAGTTGAAACTTCTGGATGGTTCAAATGGTTAATGTGTGTGGCTGCCAACTGAAAAGCTGGAGGTTTGAGTCTGCCTAAAGGCACCCAGGAAGAAAGGCCTAGTGGTCTATTTAAAAAAAAATTCATGCATAAACAATGCAATCCCATTACAAATGCCAATATCATTTTTTAATGAAGTGAAAAACCAGATCACCAACCTTGTTTGGAAAGGAAAGAAACCCCAGATAAGACACTACTGAAGATGAGAACACAGTGGGAGGCCTCACACTACCCACCCTTAGAACCTATGACACTGTCACAGTAGTCAAAACAGCCTGACACTGGTACAAAAACAGATACATAGATCAATGGAACAGAATGGAGAATCCAGAAATATCACCATCCTCCTATGAATAGTTGATATTCGACAAAGGACCGAAGTTTGTAAATTGGGGTAAGTCTCTTTGACAAATGGTGTTGGCAAAATTGGATATCCATCTGCAAAAACTTCAGCAAGACTCATATCTCACACCTTACACAAAAACTAAATCGAAATAGATCAAAGACCTAAATATCAAATCTAAAACAATAAAGATTAGGGAAGAAAAAATAGGAACAGCAATGGAAGTTCTAATACACAACATAGACAAACTACAAAATCTTACCAACAGTGTGTGAAGAACAGAAGAGAAAATAGATAAATAGGAACTACTTAAGTTCATCCAAAGACTTTATCAAGAGAGTTAAAAGACTGCCTACAGAATGGGAAAAATTATTTCAACAAGAAAAAGACAAATAACCCAATTAAACAATGGGCAAAGAGCATGGACAGACACTTGACTAAAGAAGACATTCGGGCAACCAAAAGATACATGAGGAAATGCTCATGATCATTAGCCATTAGAGAAATCCAAATCAAAACTACAATGAGTTATCATTACAACCCAGTGAGGTTGACAATAATCCAAAAAAAAACAAAAAACACAGAACAACAAATACTGGAGAGGCTGTGGAGAAACTGGAACTCTCCTGCACTGCTGGTGAGAATGCAAGATAGTACAGCCTCTTTGGAAAGCAATTTGGTACTTCCTTAAAAAAGTCAGAAATACCATATTGTTTTAGTCAGCTGGTACTGCTCTAACAGAAATACCACAGGGTGGATGGCTTTAACAAGGGCAAGTTTGTTCTTACACAGTTCAGTAGGCTACAAGTCCAACGTCAAGATGTATGTTCCAGGGGAAGGCTTTCCCCCTTGTCAGCTCTGGAGGAAAGTCCTTGTGTTGCATGAGTCTTCAGTCGGAGAGCATCTTGGCACAGGAACCTCAGGTCTGAAGGACATATTCTCTCGGTGCTGCTTTCTTGATGGTGTGAGGTTCCCAATTCTCTGCTTGCTTCCCTCTTACCTCTTATAAGATGAAAGGATAAAGTGTGGTACAAGCCACACTGCAGGGCAACTCCCTTTACAGTGGAGCAGGGAGGTGATCCTATGAAGGGATTTACAGTCCCACCCGAATCCTCCAACACACAGCACAGAAAAACCACAAAATGGAGGACAATCATAAAGTATAGGGAATCCTGGCCCAGCTACATTGCTATACACACTTTTGGGGACACGCAGTTCAATCCATGACACATATGATCCAATAATACTGCTTGAAATGTATCTTTCAGAAATAAGGGCTGTCACACAGATACAGGCACATTAATGTTTATTGCAGGACAGTCTACAAGAGGAAAAAGATGGACTCAGCCTAGGTGCTGATCAACAGATGAAACAGGTAAACAAACTGTGGTGTATATAAACAATGGAGCACCTATACAATGGTATAGAACAATGATGATTTTAGGAAGCATCTCATAACCTAGTATCAACTAGAAGACATGCTAAGTGAAATCAGTCACCTGCAAAAGGACAAGTATTATATGATACTCGTATTATAAGGACTTAAAAAAGGACCTATACACAGAAGAAAAGACTGATGGTGGGGATGAAGAGTGTTAGTCATAGATTAGAACTAATCTGTTTAGAAATTCAGTTAGGTGAAGGGTGTGATAGCACTCAGTGGAAGGCAGGTCAGCATAAATGGACTATACCATACACTAAAAGGTTTTCTGAATTCAACCCAACATTTCAAAGGATAGAATAGCAGGGACAGGGCTTTGGGGACCATGTTTTTAGGAGACATTGAGGTCAATTGGCATAACTAGCCTTTTGCTAAGAATTTTTTTTTTTTTTTGCATTTAAGTGAACGTATACAACCCAAATCAGTTTTGGATGCCCACCCATCTGCATCTCCCTCTGCTCTCCCCACCTAGTGACGGCACACTCCTTCTTTTTACTCCACGTATCTAGTATCCTCTTAACAAGCATCTGTCCCCTCCTTTCTGTCCTCTTCTCTCCCACCTAGAAAGAGACCAGTAGGACAGCCTCCTATAAATGCATAGAACCATAAAGATTGCACATCATATGGTCACACTGTATTCCCAAGTCCAGTGCACTCTTGTCTGAAGAGTTGACTCATTACTGTTTTCCAGTCAGGAATAGCAGCAGGTCTAGAGGCCATGTTCCCAGGGGACCCTTCGAGGCTGTTGGACCATCAGTTCTGGTCTTTTAGTAGAGTTCTTGGGCTGCACACGTCTTTTTCTTGGATTGCCTCAGGGACTCTACATTGTGTCCCCCATCATGGCTGTCTTTGCTGGTGGCTAGGCACCATCTGGTTCTTCTGGTCTCATGTTGATATAATCTCCCATTCATAGGGGTCCTTCTGTCTCCTGGGCTCTTCTTTTCCTGTGTCTCTGTTGTTTTCAGTGATCATCTGTTTTGGATGAGTTGGGACCATTTGGTGTATCTCAGAAGGCAGTGTGCTGGGTTTTAAGACCCTTTGAAGACCCCAGACCAATATGGGGTAAGTGGTGTCTGGTGTCTTAAAAGCCAAGAAGCTGCCATCTAAGGAACATCAGTTGGTTCCAATCCACCTGGAAGAGATGATGATCAGAACATCAAAGACACAAGGAAAAATGAGTCCAGCCGACAGAAGGACCCATGTGATTGGAAGACTGTATTAACATGAGATCAGAAGAACCAGGTGGTGCCTGGCCACCACCAAAGATAGCCATGATAGGGGACACAATGTAGAGTCCCTGACATAACATGAGAAAAAGAGGTGTGCAGATCAAGAACTCTACAAAAAAGACCAGAATTGATGGTCCAACAGCCTGGAGGGTCCCCTGGGAACATGGCCCCTAGACTTGTTGCTGCCCCACACCTGAAACCAATACTGAGATCAACACTTCAGACTAAGAATAGACTGGACTTGGGGACACAAAGTGAGCATGTGGTATGTGTACTTTAGGGTTTTATACATTTTATAGTGGGCTGTTGTACTGGTGTCTTTGTAGAGGGAAGAGGAGAGGGTGCAGAGGAAGGGACAGGTATTTATTGCGAGGATACCAGTAGTAAAGAGTGAAAAGGAGGAGTGTGCTGTCACAGAGTGGGGACTGCAGATAGGTAGAGAGGCAGGTATGCAAAATTCTCTTGGATTGTATACTTTCACTTAATCATAATAAAAAAAATCAACTACTGAAAACTCTGGACCACAGTTTTTCTTTGACACACATGAGGCATCTATGACTCAATTTCAGCTTGACAGAAACGTATTGGTATTCTTTCATTAGATATGACCATCATGCTCTTCCTTCTTCCTCATAAGTTTTCTATTATTACTGTGAAAATTGAAGAGGAGACTGAAGGTCAAGTGACTTGGCCAAAATTATTCTAAGACTTTATCATTTATACTTAGCAGTGTTGGCTGAGCAATTGCAGTGTGTATAAATTCTTCTTGGATACATAAAGAATTTCATGGAAATGGAATAATAGTGTGTTACAGCCAAAGAAACTGGTAGTACAGACAGCTTGTGCTTGGCTGCTAATTGAAAAGTTTGTGTTTGAACCTACCCACAGGTGCCATGGAAAAAAGACCTGGCAATCTGCTTTTATAGAGATTACATCCATGAAAACTCTGTAGAGCTCAGTTCTGCTCTGTAACAAATGAGGTCATCATGAGTCAGGATTGACTCAAGGGCAACAGATGCTAGAGCCAGCTTGTACCAACTCACAAGAGATAAGTTCACATCTCTTCCCAATTCTATTTTCAGTAGTGTTGGTAACTTGACATTGGCTTTAATGGGTGTATTTACACTGCAGAGATTGGTCAACACTACAAATCAGGACCCTTTCTTCCCCTAGAATGCCAACTGATAAACATTTGTGAGAATGTCACTGCATGGCGTGAATAATGCTGCACTCATGTAAAGAAAAAAAAAAAAAAGGGAAGAATTAGACATATACTCATGAGAAGCAAATGCAAAAGAAACAAATCCAGATCTCCCAACACAACATAGTAGATCTAACACACCTTTTAGAATCAGGGTGCCCTAGGTTCAAATGCCTACCTGTATGATCTTGGGAAAGTTATTTCATCACTGTAAGACTCAGTGTCCTTATCTACAGTGAGATAATAGTACCTCATTTGTTGCCAGCTGATTGTAAGGTAGTAAGTGAAATAATGTATGTAAAGGGTCTACCTTGTTAGCAAATATCAACAAGTAGTAGCTATTAGTAGTAATAAGGGTCATGTAACTTATGGCTGTCAGGGCTAAGGGGCAGAGTGGTGGGGTGACTGAGAGGATGAGGGAAATCTGTGAGAGGGTGAGGAGTACTGATTTTAGGATTAAACAAAACAAACCAGTTGTCCTTGAGTCTATTCCTACTGGTAGTGGCCTTATAGGACAGAAAAAAACTGTCTCATAGGGTTTCCTAGGAGCAGCTGGGGGATTTGAACTGCTAGCTTTTTGGTTAGCAGCTGAAGTTCTTCACCACTGGTCTTTTATTCAACATAGGTGTGGCTATGGGAGAAAGATGGGGGAAGGAATGAGTCTGTGTATGTATGTTTTCTATAACTGCACTACCAACTACTTCAAAACTTAGTGACTTAAACCAATCAACATTTTCATTTCTTCTGCTGTGGGTTCACTCCAGTTGGATCTGGACGTAGGTGTCCAGTGCACTGGCTATAACTGTTGGGGCAGCCAGGGCTTCAGTCCACGTGGTCCCTCAGCTTCCAGCAGAGTAGCTCAAGCTTGTTCTTATTGTGGTGGAAATGTTCCCAGCATCAAGAGAGAGCATCTGGTACATGCAAACCCCTTTCAAGTCTCTACTGGTATGCTGCTGTTGTTGTTGTTAGGTGCTATAGAGTCGATTCCAACTCATAGCAACCTTATAGGTCAGAGCAGAACTGCCCCATAGAATTTCCAAGGAGCACCTGGCAGTTTGAACTGCTGACCTCTTGGTTAACAGCTGTAGCGCTTCACCACTATGCCCCAGGGTTTCCTGGCATAGCATTTGTTAATGTCCCATAAGCAAAAGCAAGTAACATGGCCAACAAAGGGAGTGTAAACAGATACGGAAGGGCTTGGTGGCCACTTTGCGATGGACAGTCCATCATGAGCAAATTTTTCATGCCTTAAAACTGGATTTTTGGCTGGAAAAGAGAAGCATTGGAGCCTGCTCCCTGGTGATGCCTTAGGTTATTGTTATCTTGGGGCAAATCATGAAAGAGAGAGGCTGTTACACCTCGTTACCATATTCACCATCCAGACTGCATATATAGTACCTTCCATTCTTAGCTATGAGTGAACTGAGTGTGTTCCTAATAAAGGCTAAGCCATCTACTAGAGAGTATGTCCTGTCACCTACTGAAAAACATGAATCCAGCACAGTATTCTCTTCCACATTCTAGCACCTCAACTGCCACTTTCATTACGGCAAAATTATCTCCGCCTGATCACTATAGCAACCTCTTAACTGTTCTCTATTCTTACTTCCTTGTCCCCCTAGCTCCTTTAGATTCTTCTTAACAGAGCAATCAAATTTTACGAATGTATAAAATCAGATCATGTCATTCTCCCATTCAGAACCCTCCAATGCTCCCCATTTTACTCCAAGAAAAAGCCAAAGTCCCAACTATAGCCTACAAGACCCACTTCTGTAATCTGGCCCTGGCGCAGCCTTCCTGCCTCATCTCCTATTCTTGCCATAATCACTGTACTTTCCATGTTGGAATCCGTGCTGTCTCTTGAGCCTTAAAAGCACACTCCCTCCCGGAAACCCCGGAGTCGGTGTTTCCGCTCTTTGGCACGCCTTTCCTCAGATATTCACATAACTTATGCCTTCATTGCTTTTCTTCAATGAACCCTTCCCCAGTGACTCTGCATGCTCTGTCTCCTCTCTTGTGTGCCATCAAATTCACAGTGACCCTGTATATGGCAGAGTAGAACTATCCCATAGGGCTTCCTTGGCTCTAATGTTTATGGGGGAAGATTGCTGGGTCTTTTCTCCCACAGAGCTTCTGGTGGCTTCAGACTGCCAGTGTTTCAGTTAGCAGTCAAGTGCTTAATCATTGTGCCAGCAGGGCTCCTTTTCACTCTCCTCTGTTTTATTTTTCTTTGTATCTGTTACTACAATTAAATATTGTTTATTTTCTCTCTATCCTCCCCTGGAATTTAGGCTTCCTGAGAGTAAAGATGGTTTCTGCTTTGTTCACGGCCATATCCCCAGTACCTAGAATGGCCCCTGGCACACAGTAGGCACTCAGTATACTTGTCAAGTAAACGAACAAGTAAAGGATAAAATAACATGAATAAGTGATATTTATATGAAGCATGCCCACATAAATTATTCTGTAGAATTCTCATGACAAATCTGATGGGTAGGTATAATTTTCAACAATTTGTTGATGAATTAACTAGGTCTCAGAAAAGTTAAATAGCAGATCAAGCATAGGCTTCAGTTGCCAAACAGCATCTTTATCTTGCTGCTATAATTGTGGCTGCACATTCCTTAGGACAGTGACCTTTTCTGCTTTCAAACTTTTCATCACTCATGTAGCTTATCTTTACCCTCCCACTTTATTCTGAATGTACCCTGAGACTCTGTGCTACTCAGAGTTCTCTCTGTACTTCCTCTACACCTTCTGCCAGTTCCCAAATGTTTGTGCAAGCCATGGCTTCTTTTATCAGCAGTTCTATAATCAAGACTTCAGACTCATCACATGCTCAGGATACTTCTGATTGTTTCTCCTTGATGTGGTCCCTCTCTCTAACTGGAGTGATGGTCCATATGTGGAGACAGGAGGTTGTCCTGTAGACTGCAGATTGGACCTGCACCATCTTGCTCTCTTTGTACATATGTTCATTGGACAACTTCCTTTTGTAAACTCTGACACCCTGAACTGAACATAATGGCCCATATTTGTTCTGAACAGTGAGGAGGTACAATTCCTCTTTTGTCTGTGCACTGTACATCTGTTAATGCAGCCCACACTTGCACTGGCTTCGTTGGCAGCCTTGCCCCACTTTTGTGTCATTCTGAATTTGCAATCTGTTATGTTTGCCTTTTGTAATGGGCCACTCGTTTCTAGAGGGCATGAACTGTTAAGTCCAGATATCCATGTAGCATGCGAGGTATTCCACCGTCTGACCTCTCTCCAGATTTTTATCTTTGTGTCTCTCTGCTCCTCTGCATGAAGCACTGCCTCAGCCTGACTTCCTCATTGCTACTGCATCCTCCATCACAAAGCAAAATCACCTACATTTTTCTTAAAATACAGATATAATTACATCTCTCCTGGTTTCAAAACATTCAGTATGTCATATTATGAAGGATATATAGAGGTTTCACAACATGGGTCCTATTTACCTTTCAGCTGCATGTTCATCGTGCCTCTCTTCCTGTCTTCCCAGTGCCCCAGCAGTAAGGGCTGCTCATCTGGGAACAGTGCCTGTCACTAACATGTCACTTGCATGTTCTGTTAGGAGTGTATGTGTTTCTCTGCTAGCTGAGAAAGGCCTTCTAGGGCATGGTTAGTGTTTTGTCCATATTTGTATCTTTGGCTAACCTAGGACCTGTTATAGATTTTCAGAGAATGTTTGTTGAATGATAAGATGGATGAATGGATGGATGGATGGATGGATGGATGAAAGGATGGAAGGATAGATGAATGTTGGATAGATGACTGATGTACATTGCAGGTTCTTTTTTCCCATCAGCACTCTTAAGTCTTTGAGGGCTAGGTTCAAGTATATATTGAGCTGTATCTACACTGCTTCTAAGGAAATGCTGTCTCTAAATGTCTGTGAGTCATCTCTGTCTCTTCCATCTCACGCTGTACCTGTTGTGATAGGACTCTGTCAAATTGTACACTCACGGAGCACAGGTGAAGGTGCAGGTACATGCGTATGGCTATTTTCAAATTTGTCTCATTCTTCTTCCTTGTCTGTCTTTCCTCTGTCCTGCTGCCTCCCTCCCCAACACCTTGTATTTCTTCCTTGTCATCCACCCTCTCTCCAGTCAGTGTCTGCTTCCCTGTGTGTGTGGAGGTGCCCTCAGAGACGGAAGCCGTTCAGGGAAACCCCATGAAGCTTCGCTGCATCTCCTGCATGAAGAGGGAGGAGGTGGAAGCCACGACGGTGGTGGAATGGTTCTACAGACCAGAGGGCGGTAAAGATTTCCTTGTATGTGTGACTCCTGATTCTGGCTTTTCTTTTGTTGACCTGTGCAGTCATTACCTTGCTCCCGAGAGTCTAGGAGATGGCATTTAACAACCACTGGCTCTTTCTTAGAAGCACTGACAGCTCCTCAGAGGTGGCTGATGACCTTAGTTGAACCTAGCCTAAGGAAAGTGAACTTGGCCAGCTGCAAGCACACTTGGTTGCAAGCAGGAGGATGGAAAAGAATAAGATAAACCATATTTAGAGCCTACTATGTGCTAGGATGAAGCCAAGCTCTGGTAGCGCAGTATTTAAGAGTTTGGAACTACAAGGTCAGTAGTTTGAATCTACCAGGTGCTTTTTGGAAATCCTATGGGCCAGTTCCACTCTGTCCTGTAATGTTGCTGTGAGTCAGAATCGACTAGTGGTGTTTTGGGTTGTGTGCTAGGAACCCTGTGGGCACTTTGCTTGTATTTTCATTTAATCTTCTGCACTCTCCTATTAAATGGATTAGAGAAATTGAAATAACATTAAACATCATTAATGAGGTAGTAAACATAGACTGTGTTATTTAACTTTCACAATCCCAGTAGAATGACAAGGATGATCAACTGGAACACCCAATACAACCACATCAGCAGGTAAGCTATTTAGATGGTTCTATAGCAGTTGTGGAAAACCTGCTAGTGTAAGTGGTTAAGTGCTGTGTCTGCTAACCAATAGGTCAGCAGTTTGAATCCATGGAAACTCCATGGAACAATTTCTACTCTGTTCTGTAGGGTCACTATGAGTCAGAATCGACTTGATAGCAATGGGTTAGGTTTGGGTTTTGGTATAGCAGTTGTGGCATAGTGGTTATGCTGTGTCTACTAACCAAAAGGTTGGCAGGTCAAATCTGCCAGGTGTTCCTAGGAAACTGTGAAGTAGCTCTACTTTGTCCTATAGGGTTGATATGAGTCAGCATTTTTTTTAAATAGCAGCTAGTGGAAACTCTGATGGTGTAGTGGTTAAGTGCTATTAACTAAAAGGTTCTAATCCACTAAGTGCTCCTTGGAAACCCTATGGGACAATTCTGCTCTGTCCTGTAGAATTACTATGAGTCAGAATCGACTCAACAACAGGTTTGTTTCATCAGTTGGTGGCTATTTTCTCTGCCAAACTACACTGTCCTCACTATTGTCCTTCACACCTCTCCCTTTCTCTAGGAACCTAGACCTCCCCATGATCTCAAAACTAAGAGATTAGCCCTGGTGAGGAAGGAGCTTCCAAGACTCTGCTCCAGCACCACAGGGCCAATATCCATTTTGATTGGTTAGTGCCAGACTGAAAAGAATGTTCAGTATTTTGACAGCCACCCTGGAGGTGATCATTATTCACTTTTACTGGTTCTGGAGCTTGATTGCCTCAGTTTGATTCTTAACTCTACAATTTATTAGCTTTTTGCACTTGGACAAGTTGCCTAACCACTCTGTGTCTCAGTTTTCTTGATCTCTAAACTGGGGATATATATATATGAGAATTCATGAGCTGTAATTTTTAATACATTTAGATGAGTGCCTGGAGTACAATAAGCACTTTGTTTGCTAACCTAACCAAACAAAACCCATTGCCACTGAGTCAATTTCAATTCATAGTGACCCTATAGGTCAGAGCAGAGGTACCTCATGGGGTTTCCAAGGAGCAACTGATTGATTTGAGCTGTGAATCTTTTGATTATCAGCTATAACTCTTACCACTGTACTACTAAGTCTCCAAGTGTTTGCTAGATTGTATATATGTGTATGTATATATACATACACATACATGTATACATGTATGTGTATGTATATATACATACACATATATATGTGTATATATACATATACACAGATAGCCAGCCAAGTGCCATCGAGTCTGTGTATATATATACACACAAAAATGTTTGTATGTATGTGTGTGTGTATATACATATATACACACACACATTTGTATATTTATATAAAGCCAAACTCACTGCTGTCAAAGTGATTTCAACTCATAGCAACCCAATAGGACAGAGTAGAACTGCCCCATAATGTTTCCGAGAAGCACCTGGTGGGTTCAAACTGCCAACTTCTTGGTTCACAGCCATAGCACTTAACCACTATGCCACTGGAGTTTCAGTATATATGTATATACGTGAAAGCTGTGAGAGCTGGACTTTGGTGAGACTTCATTGTTTTTCTGGGTCTTCCAAGTTTTCTAATTTTGACACAAAGTCTTACCACATTTCTATTGCTTGTTTTAGTGGAAAATATTTGTGAGTTCTTATCTAATAGGTTTCCACCTTACACAGGTCCTGACTTTTACAGCTTATACTGTGTATACAAAAAAAAAAAAACAAACCTGTTGCCATTGAGTTGATTCTGACTCATAGTGACCCCATAGGACAAAATAGGACTGCTCCATTGGATTTCCAAGGAGCTGCTGGTGGATTTGAACTGCTGACCTTTTAGTTAAGAAGACTCCTTGGTTAGTAGGCAAACTCTTAACCATACTACCATCAGGACTCCTTTATGTATGTGTGTATATGTATACATATACATATATGTAACTGAGGCTCAAAGAAGTTCAGAGTCAGCTAGCTAGAGAGCTTAGAACCCTGGCTTCTGATAACAGATTCAAGGCCCTTTTTACTCTACTACCCTGCCTTGTGGGAAGCAAGTTCCTTCCACAGAGATACTTATTGGAGGCAATAGCATGTTGAGAGTGAGTTTCATTTGCTCTTCTTTGTAGCTTTCCTAAAGCTGAGGGCATTTTTAACTCTAGGCTGTCTATCCCATGTTGATGTCTGTCCCAGTTAGGCATGAGAATGGGGACCAGCAGAAACTGTTAGAGTCTGCTTCAGGCTTGACTGTGCCACACTGGTGAAGCTGAGACTGAGAATAGACATCAGATTAAGGTTTATGTCTTGGCTAGATATGAAGGTCTCTGTTGGCCTCAGGCTTAGCAACATGCCAACCACATATACTGCTTCCAGGCCTGCCCAAAAAGAGGAGAAGGAAGCTCAGAAGAAAAGAAAAGAAACTTCAGGGGAAGGAGGGAGGGTGAGGTGGGGTAGGGTTTAGATTAGATAGTTGGTAGAAATTTGGTTGGGTGAAATCGGTGACAGCACACATTAGAAACAAGAACAATATTAAGTGGACTTCAACATAACTTGAGTACTCCTCCCATCTTAACCCAGTAATGCAAGGACAGAGTAGCTGGGGCGGGGGGCATGGGACCATGCTCTTAGGTGAAATTGAGGCCAACTGGCACAACTAGCATTTTTCTAAGAGGGCTCTCTGCACCCCACATTGGTGAGTGGCATCTGGGGTCTTAAAAGCTGCCAAGCTGCCATCCGAGGGCACAGCAAATGGTCCCAACTCAGCATGAGCTGATGCTCACCCAGGACCAAAATGACAACCCAGAAGACAGAGAGACCCACATGAGTGGGTGCCTACATCAACGTGGGACCGGAAGAACCGGATGGTGCCCGGCCACCACCAGTGATAGCCACAGTGGAGCTCACCAAGTTGAGTCTTACTGGCAACACAAGAATAAAAAGGGGTGCACCCTGAGATCTCCACTAAAAGACCGCAGTTGATGGTCCAGCAGCTTCGGGGTTCCTCTGGGAGCATGGCCCTTGGTCCTGATGCTGCCCTTGCCCATGGATCATAATGAAGGTCCGCTTTTCGGACAGCAAGGGATTAGACTTGGTGATGCAGAGTGACTATATATTGGGTGCACTTTATGGTTCTATGCATCTATAGGATGTCATTCTGCTGACCTCATACTGGAGGAAGGGGAGTCGGTGGAGAGGTGGGGAAAGAGACTGTTGGGAGGATGGAGGATGAGACATGTATGGAGCAGAGAGGAACAGTGTGCTGTCGCTGGGCAGGGAGAGCAGTGGAAGATGCAAATAGGTGGGCATGCAAATTTATATGGGAATGTACATTTTCACTCCGTCATAAAAAAAAAAGAGAGCCCACAAGTGAAACATGGTGGAGCTGAGATTCAGACCAACTGTGAATTCCTGATTTGGTGTCCTACCTCATCATGTAGTGTCTGAGTCATCCAGACCTGTGTGAATAATTTACAATAAAAACTACGTAAACTTTAAAAAAAGAAAAGAAAAGAAACTTCAATTGTGGACATGTCCTTTATCTGTGCTTTCCAGTACAGTAGCCCCTAGCCACAAGTGGCTACTGAGCATCTGAAATGTGGCTGGTACAAATGAGGAACTGGATTTTGAATTGCATTTCTTCTTTAGTGGTTTAAATATAAGTTGTCACATGTGGTTGATGGCAACTAGAATGGACAGTGTACAGCTATAGAGAGTAAAAGATGTATCCGAGAATGAAAGTGTTTAGAAAAGGAAATTAGAGACCATATTCCAGTTATAATTGACTCCAAAGCAAGAGACCTGATGTGTGCATATCAGCTGGCAGTTCTTTGTTCTTCCGTGGTACTCTGGAATCCTAGGTCTCTTTCCTGTGGCCTGGCCTGGACAACCTCACATCCCTCAGTGAGTAACAGTTTGCAAAGCCAAATGCATTCCATGTCTTGATTACTAATGAACTCACCTCTCTGTGTCTCTACACCTTGTTCTCTTTCTGGCTTTCCCCATGACAAACCGTACTGTGTTTCATGTTCTTTCATTTATCTTCTAATCGTTTCTTCCTATTAATTTCTCCATCCTGGACTTTGTTTCACCCCCTTCCATTGTTCTGCACCTCTTTTTCTCTAAGTTTTTCCTGCCTGCTTTTCTCTTTCTCTGCCTTTGCCATATCCACGTGCCCTGCCCATCTCTCTCTTTTCTGTCTTCCCTTCCTTCTTCTATCCTGCCTCATCCCTCCCCTCATTCTGGATTTCTTTGTAACTTTGCCCTTTGTCTTCCCCGTCCATGCACAATTCTGTTCCTTCTCTCTGCCCTGTCTCTATCTCTGCTGTCTACCCTGTCTCCTGGTTCTGTGTCCCTCTCCTTCTCTATCTGCAGATCTATGAGTATCGAAATGGCCAACAGGAGATTGAGGGCCCCTTCCAGGGACGCCTGCAGTGGAACGGGAGCAAAGATCTGCAGGATGTATCTATCACTGTGCTCAATGTCACCCTGAATGACTCTGGCATCTATACTTGCAATGTGTCCCGGGAGTTTGAGTTTGAGGCACATCGTCCCTTTGTGAAGACTACACGGCTTATTCCCCTCCGAGTCACTGAGGAGGGTGAGTCTGGAGTACCAGGACCCAACGGTGCCCTGCTTTTGGGGGAGGGAACACAGTGGGTTTCCATATAAGTGAGACACTTGGAGAATGCAAAAAGCGTATGTCTAAATAAGTCACCATTGTCACATACTCCTTTTGGTAGCCAGCATGTCTTTCTGCTCCTTTCTACAAAGCAGAAAGTCTTAGAGATGATCTTGGCCCTTGGACTCTTATCCTTAGTGCCTCCACAAAGCCAAACTACCAACTCAGCTGTCTCTTCTTCTCCAGCCTGTGTTGACTGCCTGACTCAGTGGGCTTAGAGAATTTTCACAAGGTTAATGTAGAGACCATCTGTCCTCATACCAGTGGTTCTCAAACTTTAGCAAGCCTCACAGTCTCCTGGAGAGCTTTTTAAAACCCAGGCTTTCTGATTCCACAGGCCTAGGGCAGAGTCTGAGTATTTGCATGCTGACAAATTCCTATGGGTTGCTGATGCTGCTTGGGGACTATGCTTGGCTAACTGACAATCTAAACCAAAATTTGGCACTTTTTTGTCTTCCTCCACCGTAATCACACTGTGGCCCCTTCTCTCTTTACAGAACCTCATTCTCAGCTGGGAGAGGGGGACAAGTTGGTAGTTGTCAAGTCTCTTGGTAGAAGGCTTCAGACTCCCGTGGCTAGTTACTTCCCAGGTGGGAAATGCTTTCAGCAGTCTAACTCAGATGTTTCTGCTGCAACATGAATCTGAGAATCCCAAGGGTCGGGGTTGGAGGGCACTCCTTTACTCCTTCAGTGGTCTTTTTCTGCTGTCAGTGGACTCTTGAGAACTACTGCTCCCAGTCTCTTGGAAGTGTTCCTTTACCTGTCTGAAGAGGGAGATATGCATATCCCTATGTGTTTTCTCAACCAGTTTAAATAATGATATCATTTGTTTTAGTCAGCTAGTGCTGCTGTAAGAGAAATAGCATAAAGTGGCTGGCTTTAACAAATGAAAGTTTATTCTTAACACAGTCCAGTAGTCTACGAGTCTGAATTCAGGGTGTCCGTTCCAGAGGAAGGCTTTCTTTCTCTCAGCTATGGAGAAGTCCTCGTATTGTATCAGTCTTTGGTTGGGGAGCATCTTGGCACAAGAACCTCAGGTCTGAAGGGTGTGCTCTTCTCCCAGTGTTTCTTTCTTAATTGCATGAGGTTCTCAATTTTCTGCTTACTTCCCTTTCCTTTTGTCTCTTGTAAGATAAAAGGATCAAGGGTGGTGCAAGCTGTACTCCAGGGAAACTCCCTTTACAGTGGAGTGTGATCTTAAGAAGGGATGTATAGTCCCACCCTAATCCTCTAACATACAGCATAGGAAAATCACAAAATGGAGGAGAGTCATACAGTATTGGGAATCCTGGCCCAGCCATGTGGCTACACACATTTTTTGGAGGGGACACAGTTCATGCCATGACATTCCACCCTTTGGCCCCCCAAAAAATCACATCTTTGAAACGTGTAACACATTCATCCCATCATAACAAAGGTCAGGGCAAAAACATGTCTATCCCATATGATAGAAGCCTTAAATCAGTTCCAAGTCCAACATACAAAAACTCCTGTACATCTGTGAAACCTAGAATACAAGCTGTCTGCTTCCAAAGGTACAATGGCAGAACAGGCAAAAGTTAGACATTTCCATTACAAATGGAGAAGGAAGGCAAAACAGGCAACATACACATCAGCAAAACACGTTACATTAGCCCTCAAAGCTTTGAAAATAATCCTCTGTTCTTTTAGACAATTTACATATTAGCCTTGTCCTCCAAACTGTAGGTATTGGCCACTGTTTGGATGTGAGTGGAGACCCCCAGCTCTGTGCTACAGTTCTGCCTTCTAGGTCCACTGGTACAGCAACTCTGGCCCCTTGGCTTTAGGTGCACCCTAAACCCAAATGAGTGGCAGTTCCACCCTTACAGCCACAGGAAGCCATGGCTCCACCCTTCCAAACTTCTGAAATCATGGCCTTACCTTTTGAGACTGAGAAAGCTCAGCTTCTCATGCCCTTTGTCTCTTCAGCTTCTGCTTCCTGTGATCCCATGGCCCAGGCCTCAGGCCTCCATCTGCCCTCCAGGGGCAAGTGTTCCAAAGCTCTGTAGCTCCACTGATTTAAATGCCTGGAGGCACCCCACTCTGCCAGAAGGCCTCCTGCACACAGGCACTCAGCTCTCTGTGGGTCAGCAGGCCTAGCTCTACTGATTGAAGTGGCTGGAGGCACCCCACTCCTGTTACCAAATTGTCTTAGGCTGGGTTGTCTTAGGGAAGCAAAACCTGTAACATGTATATGTACAAGGAAAGATTCGTGTAAAGGAAACAGCTCATGCAATTGTAGAAGCTGAACTATCCCAAGTCCCAGCACAAGCCTCACATGGCCACGGGGCTGTTGAACCCAGGGTTGACAGGTCAGAGGCTAGAGTTGTAGATCACGGGCTGTATAGGTTAGTGGACCCAAGCTGGCAGGCAAGACTGCAGGGTCTCTGCTGACTCATGGAGCTGTTGGGGCTAGCAAACCCAGGATTGGCAGGTCAGGGAATAGGACTCTCACTCACCAGCCATAAGGGTTGATGAATCCAATAGCTGCTAGTTCAGGTCTAGGAATCAGACACAGAAAGAGAAGACAGCAGGAGCTGCTGGCAATGTGAGCAGACAGAAAGTAGATGGTGGAAGGTGGAGATGAGAGCTGAGGTCTGGGAAGCCACCACAGGCCCTGACCCCCCCCCCCCACTCAGTACAGCAGTCAAACATGATGAATCATTGTCCAGCCAAGTTGACATAGTCTTAAGCATGATTTTATTTAGCTTTTCTCAGACATCTATCTCCAACACTTTCTTAGCACTCTTGCTGCCCTAAGGTGCAGGATGGGAGCAGGCAAAAGGTGTGGGGTACAAGACAAGATTAAAGATGGTTAGGACTTTTTCTAGAAGAGGGATTATAGGAATCTTGATTTCCAGTGCACAGTTTATTTTTATCACAAGTTATTGTGACAAAAATTGTGAGGTAAACTTGAGAACGACAGAAAAAGACATGTAACATGTCAGATAACATGACTCTGTGTAAAACGGGAGGTAGTGAATCCTGAAAGTGCAAAAGGAATACTGGGCCACCTAAATTTAGACTGAATGCATCACTTCTTTCTCTGAGCCTTTCTCCTCTATGTATAAAACAAGAGGATTGAACTGGAAGCTGCATGAAGTACCTTTCTGTTCACAAGTTCTATTATCCTCCTCTCTGTTTGCACACCTCTCCTTCCTGAGGGAGCTCTGATGGTATAGCAGCAAAGAGCTTGGCTGCTAACCAAAAGGTTGGCAGTTCAAATCCACCAGCTGCTCCTTGGAAACCATACGGGCCAATTTTACTCTGTCCTATCAGGTCTCTATGAGCTGGAATCGACTGAATAGCAACAGGTTTTTTGAATTTTGGGGGTCAGGGGGTAGGGAATCTGATGCCTTCTGCTAGCTACTGTGAGGAACTATTGGTTGGTGACTGCCTGAAGGTAGGATTGTGCTCTTCTGTCTCCAGCTCCTGCTCTCAGATTTTTGCCTTCAGAGACCCTAGGAAGCAGCAGCCAGTGGGAAGTGTGGCAAAGCTGAGCCAGTCTGCCTGCCAGGCACCAGAGTAAGCCTTGAGTAAGAATAGAAGGAAAACAAATTTGTTATCAGAGACACAGAGACTCTACACATGTCTGAATTGGAAGGAAGTGTAGATATCATTTAACCAGAGATTCTTAACCAAGAGTGTTTCTCAGAATTGTTCCCATTGCTTTTCCCCAATATAGAAGCTTCTGTACCACTCCTCCTGGTGTGAGTTCTGTAAGTTTAGAGGGAGGTCTGGCATGTGTAAGTTGAAATATCTCCCCAGGTGAAAGGAAGGTGCAGCACTGGCACACTTTGGTGGGTGAGAGAACAGAATGCTAGAGGGTGGGTGGAGGGGCTTGCTTGGCACCAGAAGCAGGACCAGAATCCACATCTTTTGCCTATGAGGATGGTTTCATTTTAACTGCACTATGTCCTCTTCTTACCATCCCCACTTCTGCCACTCTTTTTCTTTTTGCTTCTGTGACCCTTTGGCAGCCCTCCCCACCAGAAAACTCATTACTGAGGTGCTCAGAGCTATCCACGTCACCATGGCTCACCCCATCTCTCCATCCTGTGGTCACAGGTTATCTCCTCTTTAACTTGTACCCATCCTTACTTAGACTCTCCTCCTCTGACTCTAAGACAGAAATCTGAGGCCTTTTCACCTTGAGATGGTGAAAAACACTGAGGGGAGCTCCCTGTGCTGAACAGTTGCATGTAAAAAGACAGAACATGCTTTAAGCTACACAAAGACATCACTAATGGTGTATGAGGAAGTAGCAAGCCCATGAGAAGACATTATAGGTGTGTGGTGCTTTTCCTCTGCATTAAGCTGCATCTGAAGCCTCCACTTCATTGGAGGCGCTTGTATGACCTTAGAGCCCTGGGACTGCTTTTCTGAGTTGAAGGTCATGGTTGGCTATGCTGGGCTTTTAATGAGCAAGGATTTGATGCCTGATTTGCTGGTAGGAGATGGTGTGAGGAGGGATGGCTGCAGCCTTCCTCCCCATTAGGAAAGAGTGTATATCAGCACATTTGCACTGTACTGGGTTTTGTCATTTTTGTCAGTCATGAAACAAAGGCCAGTATTAATTTGTATTCATTAATTCAACAAATACTTATTTGAAAGCTCAAATATTCTTGGAATAGACTACATGTTGATAGTTCAGAAATAAGTAAGATATTCTCACTGTGCACACTTAAGTCAACAGAGAAGAGAGACAAACACATTACAATATAACTAGAAATGTATTCTGATGGATGGATGGAAGAATCACATGGAGAAGGATGTGGATAACTCAGCATGGGAAGCTGAGGAAGGTGTCATAGTGGAGGGAATGGAAGTGGAGTCTAGAAGAATGATCCAAACTGAAAAGCACCAAAAGGGCAGAAGGAACAGTGTGTGTGAGAAGGAACTTTTTGCGGCCAACTAAATGGATATGGGGTGAGAGGGGCTGCATTGTGAAGAGCCTTGTTTGGGCTTTATACTCAGAACAGTGTGGATGGTGTGGACCACTGAAAGGTTTTAAGCAGGAAAGTGGAAGTAGACCTCTGAGGCACTGGATCCTCCAATACTCATTTCCTTGTTCTGTGACTCGGAAGATGAACTGGGAAGTTCTTTGTAATGTAGCCTCACAGAGCACGGGCCCAAATCACTGGATGGGGAAATGGTGCTTATTTCCCAGTGCCCCCTTCCTAGGGATACTACTCTGTATCATGCTGCACAGACTCAGATGACATACATGGTGGAACTGAGGCATGTCCCTCGTATCTAAGTAGACTTTCACATCCCACAAGATATTCTTAAATACATTGTAGTTGTTAGTTGACATTGAGTTATGTGTAACAGATCTAGATTTGCCTGATCCTGTGCCATCTTCTAGTATTGTATCAGACAATACTCATATTCATTAGATAATATAATAGCCACAACAACACTGACTGATGAGAATTGTTATTCTCACTTTATAGATTAAGAAACTGAGTCTCATGGTAAGAAGCATAATTGGGACCCCATCATATATACCTAGCTCTGATTCCAGAGTTCCTTCCACTGCTGTACTGTGTCCATCTACCCATCACTCTACCTCATCCCTCCCTCCAGAGCATCTGATGAAAGATAGAGAGAAAGCTGACACACAGGAGAGTTCATGGATATGAATCCTTTGAGGCCTTCTTGGTGTCTTTAAGAGTCAGTCCTTGTTTAAGCTATATCTAAAAACAGGCCGTATGTAACTGCTGACACCAGTGACAGCTCTGAATTTGTTGGACATGCACATTCTGAGGCTCATTCTACCTCCTGCAGCTGGAGACGACTTTACCTCTGTGGTCTCAGAAATCATGATGTACATCCTTCTGGTCTTCCTCACCTTGTGGCTGCTCATTGAGATGGTATATTGCTACAGGAAGGTCTCAAAGGCTGAAGAGGCAGCCCAAGAAAATCCGTAAGTCCAAACATGCCAAAGTAATAATGATAGTTAACACATTAAGAGTGCTTGTTCTCACAGGTAAACTGCTAAGCAATTTACTTACATCCTTCCCTCCTTCCTCACAACCACCTATGAGGTAAGCACATTATTAGACCCTTTTTAGAAATGAGAAAACAGTTTGGATGAGTTTGCCCAAGGATAAGAAAAGAGGCAAAACAAGGTTAGAATTCAAGCATGGTGACTTTTGGCTTGTACTGTCAACCACTAAGCTAAAGCCCATGGGCTGCCACTGCAATCTTACGAAGTTAGCATTATTGTAACCATTTTATGATGTCAAAACAGGCTCAGAAAGGTTAAATGGCTTGCCTGAGGCTACACAGGTAGTGAGAAAAGAGGTTAGAATTTCCACTCAGGCCTTTTTATTTCTAATGTGGATGCTCTTTCTATCATACTCAGCTGTTTGCACCACATGATAGAGTTCATCAGGCTACCTGGGCACTGCCCTTTATTATCTAAGGAGCTCCAAGCAGCACCTTCTTCTTCCATATCTTTGGAGTGATTAAGAATAGGAACTCTCAGCCTCTGACATCTAGCCTGCAGCTTGGCCATCTTTACTATCCTGAGTACCAGCAGGAGTGAGCACATATCGAAAAGGATAGGATTTGAGGGCTTAAGAGACATTGCTGGGCCTGTTATCTGGGGAGAAGAAAGGTAGACAGAACTTCCCAGAGATTAACAGCACTGGCAGCACAGTTGAGGATATAATGTAAAATCCTGTGGCTGTTACTACCTAGAATTGTTTGACCAAATGAGTAAAATATAATTTTGCATGATATTCATGACCCCAGGGAAGTAAAAATTAAATCTGACCAGGTATGAAAATAGAAGTTCTGTGCTGGGGAAGCTTGTCATTCCTGGTGACCAAGGTGCTTGGGCTTTAGTGCCCACACTTGGAAGTACACAAGAAACAGAGTTGAACCTGAGTCCCCCAACAGACCCAGGATCCTCTGAGAGCTACAACTCAGGCAAAGAGTAGATCAGAAGACAATCAGCCTATCAACCGAGGAGAAACCAAGGAAGCATATCTATGTGGGCCTGCCTACAAGTAGAAAAATAAAAAGATTCTTTGGAGTTAGTAATCACAAGTCTGTTCTCACAATGTCTGGGATTTGGATTTACATGACCTATATGATATGGACACCCTGGTGATTAAGTGCTGCATCTCCTAACCAGGAGATTGGCAGTTTGAATGCAACAGGAGCTCCTTGGAAACTCTGTGGGGCAGTTCTACTCTGTCCTATAGTATCACTGTGAGTCGGAATTGACAGCACTGTTTTTTGTTTTCGTTTTTTAAATATGACACAGAAACTCCCAAGCTGAAAAATTCACTAAAAGATTAATTTTCTGCCAGTGAAAACCATAACAACTCTGTAGAAGTAAATGTTAAACTATTTTGAAGGGACCAATCCTCAACTGAGGCTTAACAGGATTCTCCCAGATAAAGAACTGACTAAACAAGATTGCACAATCCAACCCCAAACTAAAAGACACAGCAGAAAACAGTCCAGCATGAGCAAGAGATGTAACAAATGGTAGTACTGTAGGCACTTCAGATAGAAGAACTTGATAGAATATAAAAGATAACTGTGTTTAAAGTTGTTAAAGCAATAAAAGGAGGAACCAGAAGCATAAGACTAGAGCAAGGTACTACGAAAAAAGAAGAGGAAACAAACAAGAATCTGAAAACGAAAAATACAGTGAAAAACCCAGTGGGTTGGTTTAACGGAAGATCCGATACATTTAACAGAAAATAAAGGTTAGGAAAATTAAACAGAATGAAGCACAGAGACAGAAAAAGATGGCACAAAAGAAACATGAAGGAAAAAATGAGAAGGTCTGTTAGAATAGAACCGAGAGAATGCACAAAAACCAAGCCAGTTGCCATCAAGTTGGAAGCCAATGGCCAGATCTTTCTTTCCAGGTGCCACTGGGTGGGCTCAAACCACCAACCTTTCAGTCAGTAGTTGAGCACTTAATTGTCTGCACTACCCAGGGACTCCTGAGAGAAGGGAAAGGAAACAATATTCAGAGATACAGTGGCTGAGGAAAGACATGGCTCTTCAGATTCAAGAAGCACATTTCTTGAGCAGGATAGAAAAACAGATAAACATCTAAACACCAACTCCCCTTCAGATGATAAACAGCAGCTATTATTGGCTCAGTGGTGTAGTAGTTAAGTGCTAAATGTCTGCTAACCATAAAGATGGCAGGTTGAATCCCGAAGGTGTTCCTTGGAAAATCTATGGAGCAGTTCTGCTCTGTCCTACAGGGCTGCTATTAGTTGGAATCAACAGCACTGTTTCTTTTCTTTTTTTCTAATTTTTAAGATAACCTACAGCAAGCTTCATCTTTATTGTTGAAACTTTTGAGGAAAAATTGCTTATAATGTTAGAAACTTGACAAGGATGCCACCTCTCCTTGCTCCTAGGAAGTGTACTATGAGAAGGCAAAGAGATAAGTGGAAGAATTGGAAAGGAAGAAAGTGAATTATGATTGACACCCAGCTTGAGTATCAACTTAAGATATCCAAGGGAGTATCTACACAATTACTAGCAAAACATTCAAGTTTGTTGACACAAATCAAAACATAAAAATCATCTCCATCCCAGAAGCAAACATTTAGAAAAACATCTAAACACTTAAAATACTTTTGAAAAAGAAGTAATGACAATACCAGTTACCTGGGAGTAGTCTCACAAAACGTGCAAGGCTTAAAGAGAAAATTACAAAACTTTACTGAATGGCTTTGAGTCAGAATCTACTTAGCAGTGATGAGTTTTTATACAGATGGCAGTTCTCTCCCAAATTAACTGGGAAATTCAATGAAATTCCACTGGATTTTTCAAATAACTTAAATCACATGGAAAGCCAAAGGCCAAGAATAGTCTACAACAGGGATGGCAAGATAGTAACCGTTTAGGTTTCACAGGTCACGTAAGTTTCTGTAGCATATCTATCCTTGTTTTTGTTTACAGACCTTTGAACATGTAAAAACCATTCTTAGCTCATAGGTCATACAAAACCAGGTCAAAGCATAGTCTGTGGCCCTAGTTTGCTGACACCTAAGCTAAACCATTTCAAAGAAAGGACAGTAAGTTTAGAAGATGTGGCTGGTTAAAAAAAAAAAGTGAAACCAGTTGTCATCGGGGTTACTCCAATTCATGGTGACCCACATGTGTCACAGTAAACTTGAGCTCCATATGGTTTTCAGTGGCATAGTTTTCAGAAGCAGATCAGTAGGATTTTCTTCTGAGGCATTTTTGGGTGGATCTGAACCTGCATCCTTTCAGTCAGCACCTATGTACATTTTACTACCCAGAGAATGGTCTAAAGATTTCTTATAAAGCTATCAAAGTAAAGACTTTCAGATACTGACTTAAAAACCAAAGCAAAACTATTCCCATTGAGTTGCTTCTCACTCAGAGCAATGGTATAGAACAGAGCAGAACTGCCCCATAGGATTCACAAGACTGAATCTTTTATGGAAGCAGACTGCCACATCTTTCTCCCATGGATTGACTGGTGGGTTTGAAGCAAAGACCTTTCAGTTAGCAGCTGAGTGCTTACCCACTTGTCCACTAGGGCTTCTGATGTTGACACAGACATAAAAGACAGAAGCACAGCATGAACCAAGAAGCTCTAAAACAGATTCATGCATATGTAAAAACATTAATATATGGCAGATGTGGCTTTACAATTATTGAAGAGTAAATGAAAAGAAACGAAATTAGATTAAACATATCTTACAATAAAAAAATAGTGATTTAAAGATAAAGTGAAATGCAAAACTTCAAAATTCCTGTAATGTAAGATAGTATCTTTATTACCTTGGAATAGAAAATATTTCCTAAAATACAAGAGGCATAAATCAAAAGGGCCAAAAAAAAAAAAAAGATCCTTTTTATTATGTTACATGTAAACTCATTTGTTCATTGCAAGACTCCATAAACCACATTTGCCAACACACAATAGATGGGCAGGAGGTATTTCTAAGACCTAAAACCATAAAATAAAAATAAAAAGTGAGAAGGCAAATGTCTTAAAAACTAGAAAAACAAGGGAGCAGTCAAATTACAAAAATAGAAACCCAAATAGCCTAAAAACTATTTGGCTATTTGAAAACATGCTTAACTTCAATAATCAGGGAAATAAAAATGAAAGCAATTATAAAATATAATTTACACTCATCAGTTTAGCCCAGAATTTTAATTTAATCATTCTGAGTCCTGAGGGGCGACGCTGGTGGTGTGGTGGTTAAACCTATAGCTGCTAGCCAAAAGGTAGGCAGTTAAGGTCCACCAGGTATTCTTTGGAAACCCTATGGGGCAGTTATACCTTGTCCTACAGGGTTGCTGTGGGTCAGAATCAACTCAGTGGCAACAAGTTTGGTTTTTTGTTTCTTTGTTGTTGGTTAAGGCCTTAGACAATGTAGATAAATGAGAAGACATATATATTGCTAGTGGCATGTACAAATATGAAAAGAATCCATTGTTTGAATATGCTGAAAAGGTCATTTCATTTTCCCTTGGGAAGCAGAGCCTGAAGGAAATGCAGAGCTATTGTGTGGACACCCTTGTTCCTGTGCTCTTTCCTTTTCCTGTATCTCCATCTCAAGGTTCTAAGGCACTGATAACTTTTCCCTGATGTCCTCCTGCAGGTCTGACTACCTTGCCATCCCATCAGAGAACAAAGAGAACTCTGCAGTGCCAGTGGAGGAATAGAAGAGAGAGGATGTGACTTGGGGTAGAGGGACTCAGAAGAGAGGTGGCTAAGGGTGGAAGGAGGTACTGAGTTGCTCTGTCACTTGCAACTCAAGCGGTTTCAAGTTTGGACCCGTAGGTCACTTTACCCTACTAAGGATGTCCACCCTCAAAATTCATTGCCATCAAATCGATTTGGACTCAGAGAGACACTAGAGAACTGCCCCATAGGGTTTCCAGGGAGTGGGAGGTAGATTTGAACTGCCAATCTTTTGGTTAACACCTGAGCTCTAAACCATTGTGTCTCCCCCAACATCTTCAGCATACAAGGCCTGACAATGAGGTCTGTGAACTTAATTGTTCTAAGTGCCACATACCTCACTGCTGAGTGTCACTACAGTCACCCCCGAAGTACTCCCCTTGGGAAGCTATGCACCAATGCCAGCGCCTAGTCCACCCTTCAAAGCAATTTTGAAACTTTCTGGAACGGCCAGAAAGTTTGTGCATGTGCATGGTGGCACAGTGGCAGGTTCATGAATTTAATTGTACAGTTGTCTGTGAGGAAGTTTTTAGCCAGTAAACAAATAACTGAATTGGAACACCCTACTCACCTAATCTGGCCCCCAGTGACTTTTCTTTACCCAAAGATAAAGGAGATATCGAAAGGAAGGCATTTTGATGACCTTCAGGACATCAAGGGTAATATGACCACAGCTCTGGTGGCCATTCCAGAAAAAGAGTTCCAAAATTGCTTTAAAGGGTGGACTAGGCACTGACATCAGGGGGAGTACTTTGAAGGTGACTTGTAGTGATATTCAGCAATGAGGAAGGCAGCACTTTTTCTAGGGTGAGTTTGAGAACTTAATTGTCAGACCTCTTATTTCTTTAAGTTGATGCCCAAACCACAAAGCTCTGTATGGTTTCAAGTCCTTCAGAAGGAGGGTTGCTTTGGCTGAGTGTTGGGACAGCCAAGGCGTTTACGCCTTAGTCACGAAGTCAGAGACACAGTAAGCCCCTACCGCCTCCTTTGTCAGGGTGGTGGGTTTGGTTCAGTCATCTCTGGATTAGGTGGACTGGGCTGGGAATTCTCTGAGTTGTTTTATCGTTGTAGCTGCCTGAATACCGAGGGACTGGATATTCCAAGTTTGGTGATGTCAGCAGCATCAGGAGGGTGCCCTAGATGCCACATTGCTTCCTTTCTTTTATTGACCCTGCTATCCATTTGACCACCCATCCACTGATTACTGAGCTTTCTCCTCTGACTTCCTAAACCCATCAGGCCTCTGCACGTCATAAGAATTTCCCAGAAGAACTGATGAGCCAACATTTCCACCCAGGTTCTCTCTCACCCTGTCCTAGCTTTCAAGACAGCAAGCTCTCATGACAGTTGGACTTCTCTGTGTTCCAAATGACTTTGTGCAAGTGTCGGAGGTAGCACTTCTCTGTTGTGGCTGGAACTGACTCATTCTTAACTGCTGCAAGACAATGGAAGTCTCAGCAGAAGAAAGCAGGAGGGATCAGTTCAGATCAAGTTAAAAGTTATGAACTGGAATTCCCTGCAGTCATTTTTTTTTCCCCTCAAGTTCCTGGCCCATTGGCGAGGTATGACACAAGAGCAAAGCATGCCTCCCTAGGTTCCCCAGTTCTAGAAAGATAATTAAGCATGATCTAAAATGCTTTCTGTAGCCTGGTACCCTAAACATTGGATGCAAAGGACAGGGGACTTGGGAAGGACTTAAAACAACTTAAGTACCTCTTAAAGTCATATAACACTTTTCCTGATCCTATTGGGATAGTATGTGTATGTTCTTCCCAGGAGCACACTACCATGAGATCACTTGGAGGCAGGTTTTCCTCTGGTCACTGTGATGGAACTTCCTAGGTTCTTACTGCAAACTGACTGTGGATCAGTGTTACTCCTCATTTTACAGGAAGCATCTGAGACACAGATGGTACTCAAGTGAAAGGAATGACTCTAGAGGATGAGCTTTAGCAGATGAGATATTTTGGTTTTGAAAAAACTTTCGAATTGAGCTTGGCTATGGCCATGCCCTTTCACAAGCAGACTGGGATGGATTGTCCAGGTGAGGCTAACTTTGACAGGCTCAGGGAACTGGCCAAAAAGCTACAGAGCAGGATATGCGGTAGACCTCCCTTTGTGTAAAGATCTGTGAATCTAGAATATTCTCCAGCTTTCATCTGAAAATGATACATATGCTAAGAAAAATATGTTTTAGTCTGAGACAGATGATGAGAAAATGACTGAAGTCAGAGTGGGATGGGTAGGTATCTTTCAGGTATTTCACCAGTCAATCTGTAATGTCCACTTTCCCACTATATTTTGAAGAGCAGAGAAACATTAGGGGAAAAAAAATTACTATCTCATATTTTATTTTAAATGATGGAGTGACTGGTACAACTACGGTATCTTTCAGTACCTAGTGATGAGAGAGGGTAAGAATGCTTTATCGGACATGAGAAGATGGAAGGTGACTTCTCACTGAAATTCAGATCTGGATCTGTGTCATCTCTTGGGAAAGACCATACTCCACTGGCTGTGCACGTTACTTAACAAGTTTATATTTTCCCTCTCTTCTATCCTTGAGGAAAGATTTGAAACAAGTCCCTGAACATATATTCAAGAGTCCACGTTTACTGAAGAAAATTCTTTCACTCAACTCCAGGTTCTCTTCATAGGTAATTTACCACATAATCTCTCTAAAAGACAGGGCAGTTATGTAGAAACTTTTTCTGATTTTTATGGAGGAGGAGGAGGTGTGGAGTTTCCATGGAGTTACTTCTGACTCATAGCGACCCTGTAGGACAAAGTAGAACTGTCCCATTGGGTTTCCAAGGAGGAGGTGGTGGATTCAAACTGCTGACCGGCTGATTGCCAGCCACAGCTCGTAACCACTGCACTACCAGGACTCTAGAATCCAGAGGCCTGGGTTTGTGTGAGGTTTTTCCTGACCACATGGCTGTTCAATGACAGCGCTTGCAGTAGCAGCAAGCTTCCTGCTGCCACTCCACTTTCCTCTTAGCTCCAGTAGACTTATAATCACGTGGTATGTGATTGCCTTTCTTTTTTAAACAAGCCTAAATCATGTTTCTTGAGTTATATGTAATGAAGCTGAATAGTATCTAGCATTTCTTCATTACAGTTTATTTTCTCCTCTATTCTTTTCCTTTTGGTAACTTTACAACTCGCTTAATCCTTTCATTAGGGCTTTATGGCTTACAAAGCACATTCACTTCAATTATTCTATGTCCTCTCCATAATTAGCTCTTTGAGGGGGATATTATTAACACCCATGTTGCAAATAAAAAAACCAAGGCTCCCTGAAGTATCTTTACCGAATCCTAAGGTCACATAGCTGGTACATGGAAAGGTAGAATCCTGGTCTTGTGATCTAATCTTTGCCTCTGTTGCTGGTACTGGGTTGTTTACTACCTTTCCTCACCCTTGATCCCACCCTCCTGCTCCTCCACCACTTGGCTTCTTGGTAGATGCTAAAAATGTACTTTGAGAGTCAAGCTCATTTGGTTTTCCCTTCCTAGTTGGCTTATGCATAAATATTTCCCTTCAACTTTTTCCTGGGAGTTTTGATTACGACTGTGTATATGCAAGATATTGTGATCACCATCCTACTTCAAATCCTTACCCACTTCTATTTCTCCCTATATTCCTACAGAAAACTCAAGGCTAAATGTATATTGCTCTGGCAGTCTTACCTGGCATGTGGTTACTTATTTAAGGCTCCAAAGAGTTCTTAAGGGCTACTGCCACTTTAGAAACCCCATCTATTGTCTTGGTGCTGGATATTTCCCATAACTGATCCTCAGTGACACAATTCCTTTAAAGGCCAAGCTACACTGGCTCTGATCTCTCCCCTTCTAGTGCTTGACAGCTATTAACTTCATCATTTAACTTCAAGTGGACTGTATACTTTGACCCCTGACCTCTACTGTCAGCCAAGTCTTGCATCACACAGCCTGAAGTCCTTTGTGGAAATGCCTTGCCAGTGCATGTATCTAAGCTTTGGTTTCACAGTCAGCTTGACAAGTGTTATCCTTTACTTTCTCCCTCCTGAAACATCCCCTGACTGTTCTCTGAATTTCTGGATTTTCCGTAGATGTGAAACTAGAACAGTAAGTGGGAAAGAAATTTTTCAGAATATGAAGATACTGAGAAGTGTATAGAAAAGTAGATGGCTGCTAGAAGAGACTAGCATTCTCCCTTCCCTCTGAGAATCCCAAAGCTACTGGACTGAAATGGAAAATACACCCACTATAGAATCTGTATAGCCACCTGCCCTATGTTTGCAGGAAGAAGCAAGAGCTAAACATATTTCAGAATATACCTGAATACATTAAGATGGAAATGATTTTAAAAAAAAAACCTTCCCTCTTGCCTTCTTTTGTAAATGAAAAACCTCCATCTCAATGAATTCACCTAACTGCTGCAAATATATCTGGGTAGTATGTGATGTGTTCATTGCCCCTACTGCCCACTCATTCTGCAGTGATTTCCCAGCACCCACTTAGCATTCAGCAGTAGTCTTCACTGTCAGTGTGCCCTGTGGTTTTAGATCTGAAAAAGGTCATCATGCAAACCTTTCTGTATCTCTCAAACTCTAATATGGGAGACCCCTCATGTTGAGTTAGCCTACTTTCTCACTGTTCCTTGATTTAAAGTAGGACCCAATAGGTGTGCACTTTCAAACAAGCCTGAACTACAGATCAGACTCGACCTCTATCACAGGCCAGCTAAAGCTCACAGCCGGTAATACTCTCTTCTTCTGTACCACATCATTGTCTGGCAAGAGCTGCATCTGAAGGACAAGCCTATGTTTGTGCAACACCATCAAACACAATCAACAAATTCCTAGTCTTGCAATGGATGAAACTCTCTCCACATTATCTTCATGCTTTTGTTGATTTTCCACAGCCAATTTTTTTTTTCTGAATTTGGTAAAAAACTCAATTCCTATGTGTAGAGATTTTAAAGTAAATTCCCTGTTCATTCAATAAAGTGTCTCTAAAACCTGTTGGCTCTGGTTTTGCTCTACATACATGCATCTGCTACTGATACTGCCATGTGCTGCTACTTACTATAAAGGGTTTTCTCATAGCTTTGTAAGTCTCAGATTCACTTCCACCTGCCACCCCTAACTGCATCAGTTCCTGAACTCACAGCTGGTATGTGTGTGTGTATGTATGTATGTGTGTGTATATATATATATATAAACTGTAATTAATATTCCATAATTAAGCATATGATAGAAGTGTGATACATCCCCTTCCCCAAAGGATACAAGAGTCCAACAGGTGGCACTTGTGTTCTATTTACCTGCCTGAGAACAAACAAACAACTTTCCTCATCATGGAGCAAGAGACTTACTGTGAGGAAGACTTAAGAAAGGAGTCATACTGAATTCTGGCACCACCAGTGTAGGCAAGGAATAGCAGTAAGGCAAAGTTGTCTCCCAAGGCCCCAAAAGGGAAATGTTCAACAAGAAACTGTCCCCTTGATTCATATTCCAACACAATGTCCTATAACTGTTGTTAAGTGCACTGAGTCAGTTACATCTCAGAGTGACCCTATGTACATGAGAACACTGCCTGGTCTTGTGCCATCCCCACAACACTGCTATGCGCTGCAGCCACTGGGGGTATCTTGTTGAGGATCTTCCACTCTTTTGATGACCCCTGAATGATGTCCTTTTCCAGGGACAGGTCCCTCCTGATAACATATGGGAAGTATGTGAGAAATTGTTTTGCCATCTTTGCTTCTAAGGAGCATTCTAGCTGAACTTCTCCCAAGGCGTCAACTCTTACTCAGTCCTCCTTATTCACTGGCTGGTGTTTGCACGCACGTGTGACAACTGAAAGCACACTGGCTTGGGTCAGGCACACTTTAGTCCTCAGGGTAACGTCTTTCCTTTTTAACACCTTGAAAAGACCTTTTGCAGACTTGCTCAAGGCAGTCTGTCATCTGATTTCTTGCCTGCTCTTTCCATGGGTGTTTTTTTTTTTCCCCATTTATCATAATGTTGTTTAATGGTCCAGTTGTGATGATTTTTGTTTTCATTATGTTCAGGTGTAATCCATACTGAAGGCTGTATATTCTGATCTTCCATCAAGTAGTTCAAGTCCTCTTCACTTTCTGCAAGCAAGACTGTGTCAACGTCATATCAAGAGTTGTTAATGAGTCTTCTCTAATCCTGATGCCCCGTTCCTCATACATCAGTATCTCAGATTACCTGTTCAACACACACACTGAATAAGTATGCTGAAATGACAGAACCCTGATGCACCTCTTTCTTGTTTTAAACCATGTATCATTCCCTTGTTTCACTGCCTTTTGGTCTATGCACAGGTTCCTCGTAAGTGTGCTGGAGTTCATTCTTTGCACTGTGATCCATACTGTCATGATTTACACAATCAAATGCCTTTGCATAGTCAATAAAACACAGGTAAACATATTTCTGGTATTCTCTGTTTTCAGTCAGTAACCATCTGACATCAGTGATGATATCCTTTGTTCTACATCGTCTTCAGAAGCCAGCTTGAATTTCTGGTAATTCCCTGGCACTGTACTGCTGCAACCACTTTTGAATGATCTTTGGCGAATTTTACTTGGGTGAGAAATTGGTAATTTTTTTTCAATAATTTCCCCATTCTACAGGATCACTTTTTTTTTGGAATGGGCACAAATATGGATCTCTTTCCAGTTGGCTAACCAGGAAGCTGTGTTCCAAATTTCCTGGCATAGATGCGTAAGCACCTCTAGTACTGCACACATTTGATAAAACGTCTCAGTTGGTGTTCCATCAAATCCTGGATCCTTGTTTTTTGACAATGCCTTCAATGCAGCTTACATTTCTTTCTTCAGTACAGTTGCTTCTTGATCATGTTACTTCCAGAAGTGGCTGATCATGGACGAGTTCTTTGGGTACAGTGACTGCATATTCCTTCTGTCTTCTTTTCCTGGGACATTCAATATCTTGCCGACAATCCTTCAATACTGCAACTTTACGCTTGCATTTTTTTCATTTATTTCAGCTTAACAAATGCTCTTTTGGCTTTCTAATTCCAGGTCTTTGCACATGTCATTATAATCGTTTGTTTTTTCAAGCTGCCCTTTGAGATCTTATGTTCAGCTCTTCTTCATTTCTCTCATTTGCTTTAGCTACCCTGTGTACAACGGTAACTTTTGGGCTCTCTTCTAACATCTCATTTTGGTCGTTCTCTTTCTTCCTTCTTGTGTTTTTAATAACCTCTTGCTTTCTTCATGTACACTAATGCTCTTGATGTCACATCTTGCCTGGTTTTTGGTCATTAGTGTCCAGTGCACCATATCTATTCTTGAAGGTGAAGGAAAGGACAACACCCAACACAGAAGTCAGCACAACTGGACTAAACCAAAAGCTAAGAAGTTTCCAGAACACAACCAAACATTCTGAGGGACAGAATAGTAAGAACAGGGGTATGGGGACCATGGTTTTGGGCAGGGGACATCTAGGTCAATTAGTTTATTAAAATGTTCTGCATCCCACTTTGGTGAGTGGTGTCTGGGGCCTCAAAAGCTTACAAGCCACCACCTAAGACGATCAGTTGGCCCCAACACACCAGAAGCAAAAATGAACATCAAAGACAAAAGGGCCACATAAGCCAGAGACTCCAGCATTCGGAGACCATAAGAACGGGATGATGCCTGCCAACCACCAGTGACAGCCCTGATAGGAACAACAATGAAAATTCCTGATGGAATGGGAGAAAAGTGGAGAGCAGAACTCAATTCAGGTAAAAAGACCAGACTTATACTGGAGGGCCCCCAGAAGACAGGGCCCCTGGACTCTGTTAGCCCGTAACTACAACCACTCCTGAAGCCAACTCTTCAAAGATTAGAATAAAACCTAAAATAATACTTGTGTAGAGGGTGTTTCTTAATTCTCGTAGATATATGAAATTAAGTGGGCAGCTCCAGCCTGGAAGGGGGATGCGAAGGCAGAGATACAAGCAGCAGCTGAATGGACATGGGAAAACTGGGGTAGAAAGGCAGATTGTGCTGTTACATATAGGCATTGCAACTAGGGTCACATAACAGTATGTGTATGAATTTTTGTATGATAAATTAACTTGAGCTGTCAAGCACAATTAAAAATAAAAATCTATTATTGAAACAGTCTCTAAATTCACATAAGCTACGCTCAGGATCTTACTTTAGGTCTTAGGGACTTGTTTTAATTTTCTTCAGCCTCAAGTTGAACTTGCAAATGAGCAATTGATGGGCTGTTCTGTAGTCAGCCCTTGGCTTTGTTTGGACTGATACTGACCTCCTGTCTCTTTCTACAGATGTATCAATCTGATTCCTGTGTATCCCATTCAGTGAGGTACATGTGTACAGACATCATTTATGTTGCTGAAAAAGGAATCTGCACTAGCTTTGCAAAAATTCTATCATGCAGTTTCCAGCATATTTTTTTTTTTTTTTGTCAGCAAGTACTTTTTGTGTCACTAACTACTAATCCTTGTCTCCAGCTTTCACACTCCTATCATCAGTAATTACCAATAAATGCATGCATGGTCAGTTTCAGACTGCAGAAGTAGGTCCTCAATTTCTTCATATTTGGTCTTAGTGGCTGGTTCATAAATCTGAATAGCTGGTCTTCCTTGTAGGCATATGGATATTATCCTGTCACTGACAGCATCATACTTCAAGATACATCTTGAAATGTTCTTTTGGATGATGAACAAGATGTTGTTTGTCTTCAAGTTGTCATTCATGTAGTAGACCAAATGATTGATTTAAAGCGGCCAGTACCAGTGGATTTCAGCTTACTAATGCCTAGGATATTGATCATCATGCATTTCACTTTTGACAACTTCCAGTCTTCCTAGACTCATACTTCATACGTTCCATGTTCCAATTATTAACAGGTGTTTGCAGCTATTTCTTCTCACTTTGAGTGTGCCATATCAGAAAATCAAAGTCCTGAAAGCTTGACTTCTTCCATATCATTAAGGCTGACTCTACTTTGAGGAGGCAGTTGTATCTTGGATGCCTTCCAACTTGGAAGTACTCATCTTCCAGCACTGCATCAGACAGTGTTCTGCTGCCATTCGTAAGGTTTTCACTGGCCAGTTTTTCAGAAGTAGACAGCCAGGTCTTTCTTCTTTGTCTGTCTTGGTCTGGAAGCTATGGTGAAAGTTGTGACCCTGCTGGTACTTGAAATACTGGTGGCATAGCTTCCAGAATTATAGCAGCAGCCTGTAAGCCACTACATTATGACAAACTGACAGAGGAGTGGTGGATCTTCTATAACAATTAAAAAATTCAAAAAGTTGCCATCAAATCAAGTGACTCATAGTGACACCGTGTGTGTCAGAGCTGAACTGTGCTCCCATGGGTTTTTAATGACTGATTTTTCAAATGTAAATTGCCCAAGCCTTTCTTCTGAAGTGCCTCTGGGTAGACTCAAACACCAACCTTTTGGTTAATGACTGAGTGCTTAACCATTTGGGAAACCCAGGGACTCCATAATAATTATAGTACTGATTAAAATGAAATTAAAACTTATCTTAGTGCAATGCCAGCCATTCACAAACACATGATACATACATTTGCTTATCTACATTAAAACTCTGAAGCTTGTAGTGATGCATGGGCCCAGTATCACACCAACCATTAAATAGTGATGCTATGATCTGTACTCAGCATTGATTTCAAAACTTACTATTGCCTCTACTTTACCAGGCTGTCTCCCTCCCATTGGAAGGCTGTGCTAGATGTTAGGTAAATGTCTGTGAGTATGTGCATGAGTATGCATACAAAAACATGCCTTGAGAACTTATTGTGATCACATATGGGAGACCAGAAACATAAGAGGTGATGAGCACTAATAAACCAAGCAAGAAACACACAGACCATTTATTATTCATAGTTCAATACTTTTTTTTCTTCTTTTAATTCATACTGTACTTCCATGGCTCTAGCTACTTTACATTAAGATTTGGCTGGGTAGCCTTGTGTGTTTCTAGGTACTAGCAGTTTTAAGTTTTCAGACCTTGTGCACAGCACCAGGCAAAGTACAGTTATAGATGCAAATACACACAGCCAGATGACTCAACTGCAGTCAACCTGTGTTCTTCCCCACATATGGCCCAGTGCAGGCGTTGGAGGCTGTGCCCTCTGCCTCACCCTACTCCTCCCCATGTCAGGATTATCAAGGGGCCACTGTGGCCTCTCCACCTTGGAGCTCAGGATGAGTCAGGAGGAAGCCCCGTGGGTTTGGGAAGATGTTTTGGTTCATGCAGAGAGTGGTCTGGCTCTAGGGAGCAGAGTAAGGAAATGTGGGGAGCCACACGCTAGTGTTGGCAAAAATGTTTGCATTTACTATTCAGCACACGGCACCCAAGCCCAAGGCCAACTCCCCAGACACAGCCTGCTGTCTTGCCTGGAACAGAGGCTACCATTTGGCTTCTGCAAACTATCTCACTGTGTTGAGAGAAGCAAGGTGGGCCAAAGGGCAGAGATGACATGTTCTTTAGGCCTTCACATTGTAGGGAGATCATCTGGCATCAGCTCCTCTGGGTAGGCGAGGTGCCTCTCACCAGCAGCCAATGATTCATCTGGGCTCCCAGGCCTGCTGAGGACCTCCAGTCACAACAGAAAACAATGCACAAGACCCCTGAACCGTCAGGACACTGTGACAGGAAGCTGGCTGGGCCCATCACAGTCATGGCTGGGGCAGGAATGAGGTAACAAGGCTGAGCAGAGAGGTGGGAAGGGGAGCTCTCAATACCATGTGTAAATGCCTCCCTCCACATCAGGAAGGCAGGGGAGTTGTAAGACGGCCTTCCAGAAAAATGATCCCCTAGGACTCAAAACACATCTTTTGGAAGAAAACACGGAGGTGGAGAGGAGTGGTGCCAGCCTGCTGGGACTGGGGGACAAAAGTTAAGGATCTCAAGAGGTGAAGGCAATGACTGTCCCACAGCCTACTGACAAGGGGTGGGGATGGGGCAGTCAGGAAGAGAGGTTCTTGAGTTTCCTACTGGATGGAGTGGGCAACTGGGTAAGGAGTACAGGAAGGAGACCACAGTCCTGCCATCTGGGGAGAAAGAGAAGAATGCTGCATTTTCCAGTGAAAAGACTGGCTCTGGCTGCCCTGTACGGCTAAAGAAGGGGGATGGTATGGCACAAAAAGACCTTTTGGGGACCATCAGCAGCCCAGAAAGAATCTTTTGTCATTTCCCCATGATACTGCCTGCAGGATGGAATGGGTGCAGTCTAAATCCCAGGTTCTCTTAGTGCCAATGCTCTAAGGCAACCTGAGGATTTTGGCAAAGGCTTCACACATAGTTCAAATCCAACAGGATTTTGGCTGAGCCAAAAGAGAAGTGCTAGAACTGAGATGGTTTTCTCTCTATTTCCTCCAGAAAGCAGTAGGAAGGAAGGATAGAAGGAAGACTTCACAGCCTAGGGATGAAAATGGGATGAACTGAAGATGGTGCTCTTTTTGTCATTATCCTCTTTCTCCTAGCTTAGAGAAAATCCAAAGGAAGCTCCCTCTGGACAAGGAGGGTCCAAAGACAAGGTCAAAGGAGAAAGATGCACCCTCCCCAGTAATACTGGGTTCTCTTTTTCGCTTCTGTAGCCTTCCTAGACCATAAGGAAGAAAATGTGTCTAGCCTGGATTTCCTGGAAACCTAGATACTGCCCTGCCACTTCAGTAAATACCCGGGAGGCTCTAGCCCAGAAGGCTTCTTCCCTAATAGGAGGACCTTTTCTAAATCTGAGAAAGCCCAGCTTTGCCAGCCTCTGGCCTAGCCACCTCCTGACAATGCCAAAGCTAGAACCTGCCTTAGAAACAATCTAGCCCAAACCCTGTAAGTCGTGTTACAGATGAGAGCACTGAACCTCAGGAGTGGAGGAGTAGCTGATTCTCGGCCACTGAGCTAGTCCCCATGGCAAAGTTGGGACTCCAGGCCAGATCTCCTGACAGTCCTGTGCTCCTACAGAGTTTCAAGCTGCTGATCATGCTTCCCTGGGATGCTATCTCAGTGTCCTGGGGAAGTGAGTCGCAAAGGAGAGCTGCAGAAGTGACTGGTGTCTGTTTGGCCAGTCTTACCAGTTCCTCCACAGGAAACTAATGTGGAAGTTTAGACCCTCTAATTTTTCTTTATCTGGTTAGAAACTGCCAGTTTTCTGAAAGATGGTGCCAGCTCTCTAAAGTTTTACTGTGTGAATCCCGGCAGAATTCTTCCTTGAACAACAATGAAAACCTCTGGCAGGAAGAGTGGGCTTTCTGCTGTCTTGCAGAGAGCCTGGGCTACAGGCCATAAGATACAGTGTTATTTATGCTACTCCCAAACGTCTGCAAGAGTGGCTCCCTTCTCTTCCAAAGATGATTGCCTAGGGATGAAAAGCTTTTCTTTGAGAGTGAAAAAGGGTTGTTGGCTTTCTTATGGCTTGGGAAAAAAAAAAAAGAAAAAAAATCAATAGAGCAAAGAAAGCCCAAAAGAGATCCTTGATCCTTAAAAACAAGGCAGGCTGAGGGCCATTCTCTATGTGTACCCATTGGCTCCAGGGCTTAAATCACTGAAACATGTGAGGGCTTCTCTGACATGCTAAGTATGTCCAGCTCTGCTACCATCACTGCCACCTTGCTTGAATCGTCCAGGGAGCAAACCAAAAGCAGGACAACTCTCGGTAGCCAGGTCTCTCATCGCTGAACTCTCGGCAAAGAGCCTCATCTAAGCCATCCCTCATGTCCCACCATGGGACTTTCAAAATTTAACACTTTAAATAAATAACTACGTATAACATAAACTACGGGGTTTATCCTGTTTGTTTTCAAAAGTTTTCAGATCCAGTGTTGGCTCTGGCTATGGCATGTAACAACAACTAGCTACTTCAAGAGGAAAATTTCTTGCCAGTCTGCATACACTGTCTTCTTTGGCTCAAGTCCCATAAACCTTAACCCTCACCAGGGTCTCTCAATAAAAGCCCTGGACAAGAATGGACTGGTCTGTAGACATATGCAGCCACTGCAGGGGTTACATTTAATTCCATCTCCTCATACTTTATTTCCTAGGAGAAGGTGGTCAAAGCTAGCTGGCTATCTGGAACCTTCTCATCTTAATTCTAAGGGGGTGTTTTGGCCACGTCTCTTGACGTCGACTCATCCTTGGCAACACAAAGGGCATATCCCACAGATTAAAAAGTAAAAACCATCAATGAAAAATGTCAATGTGGGGTAAACAGGCTACTCCAAGGGAGGAACACAATCTGCTACACTTTGGGTAAGATGAGTAACTAGCTGTCCCTCTTGTGCTGATGTTCTCAGACATTCTTTTTGCCCCTAGCATCAAGAGGACCCAGGAAGAGAGCAGGCAGTTTTGAAGAGTTCTGGTCAAATTGGCTATGATCTTTACCTGAGCAAGAATCTCTGTCATCTCTGCCTGGGGCTGGCAAGACTCCTTTTATCATGGTGAAACAGTACTTAGTATCGGAAGGATGTCAAAAGTGCCAGAAAGGCTCCAAGAGATCAGAATGGCCAGAGACCACACAAGACTTCTCTTTTCCTGCCGGAACTTCCACTCCTGAGTCTGAGAACTGGCAATTTGGATTGGGCAGAAATGCCATCTGGCCTCTTCCTATCCTGAGGACACATACCTTTGCCAAATCCACTCCCTCCAAGGGCTTAGATCTTCTTCCTTGACTAATGCTGGTTCTTCACTGAGAGGAAATGATGCTGGCAACCAACCAAGTGGCTTGGATACTGGTGCTCAATGTCCAGATGGCTAAGAGGGGATTCCATGGTAGATCCTACAGCCCTCACTTTATCTGGACATTCATTCTCTCATAGTCTAGAGAGACCAGGACTCCCTGACTCATCCTGGCATTCAAAGTGACAGCTCAAAGAGAAGGAATTAGAGCCTGACTTGCTCATAACCACTAAAAGAGGCTTAACAAGATCAAAAATGCTCCACCCTGTCTAATAAAGAAATGTGCTCTTAGGGCACAGAGAAACATTAGGACTTTAGGCACTAAAAAGTAACACTTTACCCAGATCCAGCCTGGGCAAAGGCCAGAGAGAAGGGGGTGGGTGGGGGGTGGGAAGCAACACATTCCCAGCCCTTACTGGGTCCAAACCCTACACAAGTTTAGAGGAAGATGCAAGGAGTGACCAAGGAGAACTTCAAAATACAGGTCCTTGGGAGACTGTGGGGACAGAGCCCAGGGCCACAAGTGCAGCCTTCCAAGCTTCCCTCCAGTTGGCTCTCAGTTTATGGCCCTTAGAAAGTGGGTGACCTTCTGTGGTAGAGTTTAGATTGGGCTCCTTCTGCCCTTAATGCTTCCATGTTCATACGAGAACACTTGGGGAAGCATGGGGTGGGAAAGAAATAATTATCTTTTATTTTGGAGACAAATCACAGAGGGATTAGGGAATGAAGCACCTTAGCAACGACCCCTTGAGATTTCAAGACCCCAGGGTCTTCACAGGTATTACTTTGGCTCTATAACATTTCCCTTCTAAGAGCCAATAAGGGCCAGCAAGGGAAAGGGCCTGGGATAGGGAGCAGGGAGGGGATGACCAGGGGAGGTTGGTGCTGAGAGGTGGTTCCTGCCCTCCTCGGCCCCTCTACCGAAGGAAAGCATTTTCTCTGGCCTGTATAGGAGGTGGTCCCGCTCCTTCTCCCTGGTACATAGGCATTATCTCTTTTTAAAATATGTATATAATATATATATTTATATTCTGTATATATATATATTTATATGGTTTATGTACAGGTATTGCACAGGCCTCTTGCAGCTACCCCTGTTCCTGCCTTGTCAGTGATAGCGGTTCCTCTTCTCTTCACTTTCTGATGTGTAGTCCCGGGATTTGATGCCATTCTGAAGATTGATGAGTGAGTCTTTCATCTGTAAGAGAGAGGAAGCCCACCCCAATTACAGGTTTGTGCCCTCCGCAAGATCTCCAACCAGCAGGACAAGCCAGCCTTATTTCAGAGACCTGGCTTCTAAAACAAAGGTGGCTCTCAGGGACAACATCTCAGACACAAAGGGGAAAGATAATCCCACAGTGGGAACCCTGAGGGTAAGGTTCCCTGTGTCTCAATCATTTGGGGCTCTGTGTTACTGAATTAAAGGCTCAAAAGCATTCAACTATTTTGAATTAATAACTTTCTCAAAGTTTTGTTTTGATCTTGTAAAGGAGCCACATTAGACTGCTACTTATTTGGCCTTTGTATTTCCAACAAGAACACTATCACGTCAGTTTGGTTTTCAGAATGATCTTGAATAGACTATACTCCTATCTTTGTGCCATACTGCTCTTCCAGCCTAGGATTCTTTTCTTCCCTATTCCAATCTCACCTATCTGTTAAGATCCAGATTAAGTCCCAACCTTCTGGGCTCACAATCGTATTTCTCTGTTCTAGTCTCTCATGGACTTTTACAGTAAGTCTAACCCTTCTTCCACCTGTTGAATCTCTGAAGACTATCCTGACCCCTCCACACCCCATCTGTACTTCTATAGGGTACATCTTCAACAGTGTCAACTTTTCTTGATATGATGGGGGCACCAGACTCCTCACTACACTAGTTTAAAACTGTCTTCCATAAACATGGCTCCAACATGGAACATAACATTCTAAACATATTAAGCTAGATTCTAGTGACTACATTAAGACTCCTTCTCCTCAATTTACAGCTAAGACCAAAATAGGAAAGAGAAGTAAAATTTAATATCAATCCTTCCATGTGCCATGAAACCCTGACAGCACTGTCATAAGCCAACAATTCCCATTTTATAAATGAAGAAATTGAAGTGCATTAATATTAAGTTCCTTGGCTCATAGTCACAAAGCTAACGAGTGATAAGGTTAGGATGCCATCTCAGGTCTGGCGGTCTGGCTGATGGCAAAATATGAGAAAGAAGCTGTTTAAGAATAGAAATTTTAATGTTAACAGGACAAATCCACTTCCTTATCTTTCTAATTCTCTTACACAGCAAGGATAGGCTCCTGCTGTCTTGGCAACTATGGGCTGCAATTTTTATAAGGTGTAAAATTCTTTTGGGAAAGGAGGGAACCCCCCAATCACTCATACAACAAAGCTAAACTATGGGCTTTGCCCTAGGACGAGGTTCAAAATGGTTGGATCTGGTTTTCAGAAGGAATAAAGGCAAATGCATTACCAAGATGATGTTATAAAATGAAGACATACTACAGGGAGGGAGCCCAGGTAGCACAGTGGTTAACAGCGTGGCTGCTAACCAAGAGGTTGGCAGTTAAATTCCACCAGCAAGATCTTGGAAAGCCTACGGAGCAGTTCTAGTCTGTCTATAGGGTTGCTCTGAGTCCAAATTGACTTGACGGTAACAGGTTTGGTTTTGGTTTTGGTACAATCATCTTCCTAGACTATAATTACAGAGCCTTTGAGAAAGAGCAACAGACTGAAGGGGTGTGTGATTTTACAGCAGGGGAAGGGTAGCATACATGAAAATGGATTCGAAGACATGCCCTCCGGGAAGACAAATCACTGTAAAAAAGGAGGGCTCTCTCTTTAAATGCCTGTCAAATGAGCCATGCGTTACCAAAACAGGAAAAAAAAAGTTCTTCCTTCTATCTAACCTACACTTTTCCCACAATCTAGTGTGTTATTTTATTGCTGTAATTTTGGGAATACCCCTACTTTCCCAACAGTCCATTCAAGGATGACTTTATGACTAGAATGATGGGTGGTCTGGGAGAAGAATGAGTGAAAGAACAAGTGCTGGTGGGGATCTCTCATAGAGCAGCACAGTGGAAAAAGGCCCTTCTCCAGAAGATAAGGGCTCTCACCTGGTCAAGAAGCATCACTGAGGACTTGATGATCTCCCTCCATTTCTGGAGCTCAGTGTCGTGGTACTTTTGTTGGGACTCTAAAAGCTGGGCCCATTCTGTCTGTGACTGGGGTAACCTGTGGGGCAGAAGAAGGGGTACCCCAGCAACTGGAGTTATTCTCAGTGGACTGTTCTGCACTCCTAGACCCCTAAAGGACAGAGTCACATCAGAGTGCCAGCTCCTCTGCTTACTGTTCCTGGCCTCCCTGCCCTCCAAATCAGAAATGGACCAAAACTGTGAGAGATGCCCCCTCCCACAGTCCCCACCAAAGCTTGCCTATCAGCTCACCCCAAAGAGTCATTCTTTTGGCAAGGGTGGTGGCGCAGTCAGGGGACTGGGAGGTAGGAGCCAGGGCACAGTACCAGGGGAAGTAGGGAGCAGAGGTGGCGGCAAAAAGAAGCAGCCCGAGTTACCTTTCTTGGAGCCTGAGACCCTGCCAGGCAGTGAGGGTCTGGGTGGTATATTCCAGCATCCAGAGCTTGTAGAACAGCATCATGTTAAGAACCACTAGCAGCACCAGACTAGGAAGGAGACAAGGGCACAAAGCAACAGCAATGAGATATGTGACCTGGGAGAGGCTACTCCCTTTAAGAGCCTGCCATGCCCCATCCAAGAGGTTGCTGTCCCTGACTACTTAGCTTTCAGAAGGATTGCAGTGAGTAACAGGGAGGGATGCCATGACAGGGAAGAAGGGGAAAGAAGAGACAGAGAAAGAATGTGGTGGGGCCAGGACACAGCAGTGAAGCCATGGAGAGGTGTGCAGGGTGTTGGAGCTGGAGATGAAAGACACACAGAAGTCATCAAGGTGGAGAGGAAAAGAGATGAGGGGGTAAAACAAGCAATCATAGAGCCAGTACCTGAAACAGATCCTAGTGAGAGCAAGGACAAAAAGGGGAGCAGGCAGAGGTTAGAAACAGACAAGTATCAGGAAATGTAAAAAGGCAGTCAAGCTGAGCCAGAAAGGAAGTGAGAGTACATAAGTAAGGGATACTGGAGGCCACAACACAATGGATGAAGAAGAAATAGGAGAACACACCTATTAATAGGCTCTTAGTGTTTCATGGATGCTGAAGCTAGAGAAGATTCCTCCCAGCAAGCCAACTTCAAGATGCAACTGAGGAGGATCTGGACAGAAATCAGTGGCATACCCAGCTTAGCCCCTGACGTTCACATAACTTCCCTAAAACTGCCAGGTCCCATTCGTCTGTACCTCCCACTGTTTTGGGAGTCACAAAAAGAAACTGACATCTCCTGGAGTCTGGGCTAGAACTGGGCAGAGAAGAAGGGCAAGATAATTCATGGCTGGGAAGCCCACTGGGGAAGGGTGACTCTTCTTGGCCTCAGTGGCTTGGCTGAAAGACCACTTCATGACAGAAGCTGATGAATGGAGAAATGATGACCCAGATAAAAGTTCTAGAGTCACGGAGGAATTCAGTACAAATCCTGTCCCATCACTTAAAAGTTTCTCACTTTTGATCAAGCTTCCTCACTGGGGACAGTAATACCTACCTACTGAAGCTGTCAGATGGTTAAAATGAATGTACATGCTCAAAGCCCTTCATAAGAGGTTTTGGTCATTATCCCCACTAAAGGAGGTGGCACAGACATACATCAGAAGTGAGATAATAATGAAGAGATGGAGAAAGACCAACAAAGAAAGAAAAGCATATACTATGCCTTAGATCTCTCTCTCTCTCTCTGTGTAAAATACTATTTGCCTCATTTGTGCTTATGGCACTATGATAAGGTAGAATTCTTTAAACTGGCAGCCAAAAATCCTCAAGGCTCCCCTCAGTGGTGTTCTCAGGGGTTCCAAGTTCCCATAAAATGTTAAAGGTTGCACTGAATTTCAGTGGCACTGTCATTTGTATAAGCAATTGTATAAGCAGGCAGCCACTCATCTGAATGGTCACCTTTTCAGTATGTGCTGCACAAAGATCTGAGCACCTTCACTTGGGTCCTGTGTTCCCTGTCCTGCCAGTGCGACAGAAGGTCAAAGGACACTCTGTGTGCCATGTGGTGAAGACCCCGAGTGGTCTAAGTAAGGAAAAGCAGTAGAAGGCCCAGGATGCCACTGGCCAGCTCACAGTGACATAGGCCTCCATCTGTTCTCTAAGGAGCATCAGCAGACCACTGCTTGGGCTGGGTTGTATTTTCATTTTCACATCCTGAACTTTCCTTGCATGATCTTATTTATATACACATCTTTAAAGCTACTAACCACACTTTTAAATTGTTAGCTTCAGCCTATTGGTCACTTCTAACATTTAGAACTGATAGGGCCTTTTCTGACAAAGTTTTCCTAAGTTTCAGATTTCTGTTGTTCACACACCCATCTATGTTCATTCAAATCAGAATTTCAACTTACTTAGCTACAAAACCAAGCATGGGGTTAACACATCTTTTACCTTCTAGTATCTCTCAGCTTTGCTCTTTCATCTTAGTCTGACAGTTACTCTTATCTAAAACCACTCAGCTGCCTTCAAGTCGTCTCCAACTCACAGTGCGGTCCTGTGTGTACGGTCTAACTCTGCCCCACAGGGTTTTCCACAGCTGATATTTTGGCAACCGATTGCCAGGTGTTTCTTCCAAGTCACCTCTGAATGGATGCCAACTTCCAACCCTTTGTTTAGCAGTGAGGACAGTGGCTGTTTGCACCACACAGGGACTCTCATCTAGATCACTGCTGTCCATTCTGATTGACCTCCTACCTCCAGTTCTTTTTCTCAAATCTAGTTACTATATAGTGACTTTCAGATTCATTATTTTTTCAATGCAAAGCTGACCATGTCACTGTGGGCTTCCTTCAGCACTTCCTGAGGCAAGGCTACAGACCCCAGAGTGTACTAGAAGAACATTCAGAGGCCGGTGCACAGCAGGCAGAGCAAGTGTTTCCACCAGCTGTGCCTCCCTCTCTCGCCTGGCACATCTTCTATGGAAGCATAATAGGTGAGAAGACAGAGAGTGGCACTGGTGGGATACCAGTGGGTTGACCCAAGGGGAAGAGCTGTCTATAGTTAGCTCAAAATGCATTAGAAACAACCTCACACCCATGGACATATACCAGAGATCTATGTCCTTTCAGCTCATGCCTTCCTTTTTTGACCACCTCTTTCCCTAGCCTAGCGTTATCTTTCTGTGCAAATTATTGAGCCTGCTATTTCATAATGGAATGGTAATTATCGTAATCTTGGTCCTGTACTGCAGTCAGTGGCTTTGTCCAGCCACCTCGTCAAGGTGTCGGCTTTGTGATTATACAGCATGTGCTTCTCATAAAAAGATGAGCAAACTCCTAACATGCCCTGTATCATCTCCATTCTAGTGTTTATCTCACTCTACTATCACTCTGAATTTCTGGTCTGTCCACCATTTGAAACTGAGTTCCTAAGGGCCTGAATCCCAAAGGCCTGGCATACAGTGAACGCCGAACAGAGCAGAAAAGAGGATACAAGGAAGCAGACAGAGAAATCTGGACAAGAGATGCAGCGGTCAGGTACCCTATCTGCCCTGTGAGATGAGGCATGGACCCCAGGTGTGAGATGGGAAGTGGTGGGAGGGTGGGTGGGAGCAGAGCTTGGAGTCCCTTACACACAACTGATAACCAGCAGCAGCTTGGACACACTCTGCAGGTGGAAACCACTGGGAGTGTCCTCAGGGATGTGCCGTGTCTGCGTAGAACCTGTGGTGAGAACAAAGCTGTTAACACTGTGGTCTATGAGTCCACTAACTACTGACACAACACTGGTCACAAAGAAAATGTCCAAGAAATGACCAAGACACTGCTGCTGCTGACATCACTGCAACAATATGATCGACAGCCTCAGTCCTCCAAAAACAGAAGCTAAGCTCCTTGAGGACAAGGTTGAGTCAGGCAGGGCAAACATAAAAGGAGTTGCCAGGAAATGAGAAAATCAACAGAATTTTGTAGCTTGGACGAACAGATGCAAGACCGAGTGCTCTGCAGCTGTGCAAAGGCAGCAGCAGCAGTGGACTAGGATGAGAGAGCCAGTGTCCAGCTCTGGTTTGACCCATAACCAGCTATGCAATTTTCTCTGGTGTATGAAAAGGGGACTGCATAGAATACTTTATTCAAATGCATGTGGCAAACACTTCACACAGCACTGCTCTGGCTGAAGTTGGGTAAGAGCAAGGAAGGGGGCACTCTCTTCCTCCTCATCCCTAGCCAGCTCAGAGTAGCCCCTAGGAATGTATCAAGCCCAGTCTGAAAAACACTGCATTCATTGGTCTATAAGGTCCCTTTTACTCCCCACAATCAAGCAAAGTCATGACTAAAACATAACACATATTACATCTCACACAAGGCAAGAGGCTGTGAAGGGTATGATGGGGAGAAAAAGAAGCAGCAAGGGAGCCCACTGCCTGCTGGGTCCTTGGGCCAAGGCAGGTAGGCTGCCTTGGACCTCCTGATCCTGGTGTTCTGAGATAATCTCTGGAGTCTGGGCTTAGGCTGCTCCCTGATGCATTCTCCTAAACCCTGGAAGATGCATATAGTTAGCCATGGTCAACATAGCAGGTTAAACCCAAAGAATCTACAACAGGGGCTGGGGAACTTAAAGGGAAAAGAGAAACAGGCAGAGCATCAAGGGGCGACAGGTCTCGGGTTACCCAGTCACATGCAAATGATATCAAACCATACCCCAGATGTGAAACGAGTATACATTTGTGTGTGTTGGCACAGGTATGAACTTCCAGACCAGAGACCTGTCTCATCCCCACCTGGCACACACCTGCCACGTGCTTGATCCGGTGGCCCACTTCTTCATCAGTGGGGGTGGTGACAGGGCTCATCACCTCTTCCAGGTGGGGTACCCGCAAGTGGGCATGGGGACGTTTCCTCCTCCGTACTGTTGGGGGCTTGCTGGCTTTCTCCTTGGGAGATTGTCTGTGCATCTCAACCAGGTAGGTGCTCTCCGTTTTGGCCAGCTCACTCTCTGTTGGAGCCAAGAGGGTCATGTGAGAAGCCAGAGGCCATCTTCCCATATCTATAACCCAATGTATTGGCCTTCAGAAGTAACACTCTCCACTCTCACCAAGCCCTCTAAGGAAATCATTTTCCCATATAGTGCTCAGGGAAAGTGGAAGGGAGGTCCCTGAGGGATGCCTAAGAGGCTCAGGAAGTCTTTATGGGGCCTGGCCTGGCACTTTCTCTGGGTTGTTCAACACTGTGTACAGCCATATGTTTTCAGCACCTGCATCCTTCTATATACAAGTTGGAATATATCACGTACTTCCTAAAGGATGTAGTCACAGGCTGTTCGCAGTTTCTTCCTGGAATACATTCAACACCATTATCACTAAATCTATGGTTCTTAACAGTTCTTTTGGGGGAGGAGGGAGTAGTGAACAGATTCTTAATGATTCACAAAAGCAGCACACAATCTCTAGATAAATGCACATGACTGCATATAACCCAAATTCTGTATTCATTTCTGGGGCAGGATTAAGGATCCTATGAAATCCTCAAGGTATTGGTCTCTCTCCCCACTCTCCCTTGAGCCCTGTCCCCTAGATAGCCATAGCTCTGTGGTTCAGTTTCTCCAGTTTACCAGCAGTGACGATCACAGTGCCCACCTAGATGGCGGAAGTAGTCCTCCAGTCCACTCCAGAAGTTCTTCTCAATGAAAGTTTTCACTAACCCCCAGGGCTGTTTTCGATAGCGCAGCTCTGTGGAGACCCTGAAGAACAATCCAGAAACATGATTGGTAATTTCCCAGGTAGGACTGTGTTCTGCGGGGAGAAGAGAAATCATATCCACAAAACCACCTACTCTCCGTGGCCACTTTCTGAGGTTGTTAGAACTAGTAGATTTCCCCCATTTTACAGATGGGAAAATAAGTTTAGAGTATTCCAGGAGACCATAGGCTAATGGCAAGGGATTCTGAGAACAAAAGAATGCTTCTCTGGACACCACACTGTCTCCTCCCAAGAGGACTCTGGACGGTCCACACAGTTGCCAGCCAGCCAAGGGAAGGCTCTTGACACTGAAAGGAAAGCAACGTGGCTCACCCTTCTGGCAGGGTCCATCTCCTCCTACAGGGACTTTTTAATTCTGAGCCAGGCTGTAGGGTTTCCTCACTGTCATATTTAAGAGTGTCTTCTGCTGTCCACTTTGTCTCCTGCTTCATCATATCCAAAATGTTGCCAACTCTTGCTTTTTCCCAAGTATTCTCTCTCTCAATCACTGGTGTTTCAAAAGTCTTTCTCTTGTCATCTCAACTCCTTCCTCCTAGCAACAAGCTTCCTCTTCACTTCTTCCTTACATTCACCTGCACCTCACTTGCTGTTGGCCCTGATCTCACCCCATCCTCAACCCCGTGGACTCTGATGTGAGCACATTTATAGTGGCACCACCTCCCTTCACCATCCAACAACTACTTATTGGACTAAGGGTGGGTACCTGTCTGCAAGGATCTGTCTGAGGTCAACCACCTACCTATATGCAGACTACACAGAAAAATTAAACAACTGGAAGACTCTCCTAGGAATCTAGAATTGAGAAATCTAAAGAATGTGGAGGAGATTGGAGGGAGAAGGATGGAAGAAAGAAGAGAAGGAAATGGGAGAGATAAGCAGGGGAGCAGCAAGCAGCACAGAGCCCAAAACGACGAAGATAAGGGTGAGAAAGACACAGGCCCTTTGTGAAGCACGGGTGGCCAACTCTCCTGGATTCCTGAGGGATCTCTCTGTAGCCTTTCACTAAACCCCTGTTTTCCTTGAAGAACTTGAATGATCTTCTTCTTACAACCCAAAGACCTTAGAACAAAATTCAGGCATACAATCTAATTCTTTTCCAGTGGGTGTGTGCTTTGCTTTTTAATTGGATATGTACATCTTAAGATCAGGCTCTAAATTTTTCTTCCTGGGAATGGACATCACAGTGCCAGACAGGATTCTGTCACCAGATGCATTATAACTATGCATTCCATCAGCACTGCCTGGACATTACTGGGTGCAGGCACTGCACACAGGGGCTGGGTACAGAGCGGTGAAGGGATGTGACTCCAGCCCCATGAGCTCAAAGTCTAACAGAGGAGATGAACAGTAAACTGCAGGATGGCATGGCATGCTGGGACGAGCACAGAGGTACATTAAGCCCTGGGCTCAGACTTACTAGGAGCATGACTCTGGGCAAATTAACTTGCATGAGCCTCAGTTTTCTTACCTAAGAGAAACAGGATAAAACCCACCTCACTGGTCACTGTAAAGATTCTAGTTAATGTAAGTAAAGTGACTATGCAATGCTTTATAAGCCATACACAAACAGTAAACTGCAGTAGTTACAGAAATTGTATAAAGAGACATATAGAGTGAAAAACGGAGAATAAAGTACTACATCAGGACAGAGAGGTGGGGGCATCTCAGAGAAGGTGGAATAGAGAATGAGGTGTCAGCACAATATACTCATCTCCTTTCTTCCCTGCAAATGAATGTTCTCCACTACAAAGCCCGCTGGTCCCACCACACCCAGAATACCCATGGAACCCAGTCAAGTTCTCCAGATGGCACACCTGAGCCGACTCTTGTTCCGGGCCACACGAGTGAGAGTGTAGCGATTAATGGTATAGAAGTAGTCATGGTATGGCACATCATGGGTGAGGACCTCGGCATCAATCACATAGCATTCACTCTCCTGGCTTGCCTTATACATGGTCTGTGGGGAAGAAGAGTCCAGACACTGAAGAAAAGCAAAATAGGAAAAGCACCTCATTTTCCAACTTCACCAGCCCTCCAAACACCCCAGCCCACAACTTCTGCATGGAAGATTCAGGGATTGGAAATAGCAGACCTGAGCATACAGGATGTGACCATTTCAGCACCAAACCACACCTGCATCCTGAGATTTCTTCCTAGCCTCTATCCTTAATCCTTCACAGCAGAGGAGAGGACTTACCAGCCTGCCCTGAACTCACCTGTGTCTCCCTGACAGTGGCAGTTTTGGGAGCCAGTGGGTTGGTAAGGGTGATGGTGTAAAGAATCACTCGGCTCTGGTTTCCATTTTCCTCTTTCTTCCATGGGTGGAAGATGATATCTGAGGGTAAAGGGGAGCCCTAGAATGAGGGCGAGAAAGAAGCACCTCCCAGTCTGAATGTCCTGGTCAAGTAAACTTCTGACCATTCTAACTGCTGACTGGCCCTCAAAATGAAGTTAATGAGAGCTCAAGGGCCAGGGAAGGGGCAGTGCCAAGCAGCTTCATCTGCTCCAAAGAGTGAAGTAGGGCAGGGGAGTTTGCTTTGAGTTTTAGTGTCCTCCTTCATGTGGATCACACTACCCACCATGCAGAGGAGTTGTGAAAATTAAATCAGGTAATATAACAAACTTGGCATTTAAGGGGTAGCTACTATTAAGTAACAGGTCAGTGGTGATTCAGTGGTAGAATACTCATCTCCCCTGCATTGGACTTGGTTTCAAATCCTTGCCAAGGCACCCATCTGTCAGTAGAGGCTTGCATGTTGCTCTGATGAACTAGGAGGAAAGGTCTATTAATCTACTTCTAAAAATCAACCAACGGAAATCCTACAGATCACAATGGTTCAATCCACAAGTGATCATGGTGATGGTACAGGACCATACAGCATTTCACTTCATTGTGCACGGGGGCACCATGAGCGAAGGGCCAACTTGACAGCAGCTAACAACAAGAACTAGTAAGTAGTAGCTACTCTTTACTAGATGGAGGTCTCTGTAAAGCCAGGGACTGGGCACAGCTTGTTTACTGGACAGTCTTTGGGGCCCAGCTCAGAGTGCCTGGGGCATGAGTTAAGCAGTAAACCTGTTGCATTTGTGGACAGAGTGGGCCAGCAAAGTTCTTTGGGGGCTTCCGCCCTGGGTAAGGCCAGAGAAAGGGTACCCCCACATCCAGCAGGGGGCCTAGAAAAAAGAAGGCACTTGGGAAAGGGGGAAGAAGGGAAGGACAGGAAGGAAAATACAGAGGGAAGAGAAGTGAGCAGAGTGAGAAGGGGTGGGAGGGGCAAGGCCCAGGCAGAACAGACCAGAGAAGCGCCGCTGCTCCATGAAGTCCCTCTGGAAGGGTGAGTCAGTAAAGAGGAGGTCATAGAGCTTGTCCACACTAAAGTTGAAGACTTCATTCACATACTGCCGGCCACTCAGGTCCTCGTAAAAGGCCTGGACCTCTCCTGCAGGGAAGAGAGAACAAGGCAGCAGGACAGCAAAGGCAGAGAGGCAGGTGAGCCAGGGCCATTCTCCAGAGCACATGTGCCTCACGGTCTGCTGCGGGAACCACAGCCAAGGGCAGAGCTAGGCTGTGGGGTGGGCAGGAGAGGCTTGCAGATACTGCTCATCATTTGCTCTAGGCTCTTTCCTTACTAGGGAGGAGGTTACACTGCTCACTCTGGTTTTTTACTCTGTTCATTCACCCTGTATAAAGAATTTGGAGGTGTATCGTTTTCTTTCCCACTCTCAAACCTTCCAAGTTGATCACAGATTAAAATTCAAATACACGACTAATTACTGAGTCTGTCTGAACTCAAAGCACTGGTCATCAAGAGCCTATGTTAGCCCTAACTGATCATAAACGGCATAGGTGTCTTCAAGGGATACTGACTAATTGGGAATTTTGTTAATACAAAAGCTTCTAGAACCGATGGGGCTGTGTTCTTAAGAGCACAGGTTTATTCCCCTTTCAAAGGCAGCCATTTCCCTCATCATTTCAATAATATTTAATTTTCTGAAATGTTTATCTGCTGCAGAAGATATGTCTGAGCACTTGGGTGTGTTGCCCCAGTACTCTTCCCAGGCCTTAGCAACCCACAGTCCCTATCACTACCCCTGCATGGGCTAGTATGTGGTCTCAAACAGGACGCTGGCATTCCTGGCATCCCTAGGACTTGAGAAGACCAAGGAAGAACTCCAGGGTATCCTGTAATTGCCAGTGCCCACAACTGACAGACACAGCATTGTACAAGTATGGTGAAGGAATAGTCACATCTTAAGTTTCTGTAAAAGGCACTCTCTTGTTATATGGTACTCAACCTGTGCAACCATCTGTACCAGCGCTGGATCCTGGATGGGGGCTGGGAAATGAACTGCAGGTCACAGGACCACTACAGGTGACCCACAGGAGAGACAGTCTTCAAATGAGTAAGTGAGCACCATCTGCATATACTCAGTAGCCAGTACCTACCACCAACCCAGTGGAGGTAAGCCATCAGTGAGCAGTCTGAGAATGGGGCTTCTCTCCACGGAATGTAAGATGCAGCACTGTCCCAAGTGAGGTCCTAGAAGCTCTCTAGGGGTCAAGTAAGAAGCTCTCTACTTAGAATTATTAGAGAAAAATGGAGTCTCCAATGTCTGTCTGACCCAGGAACACCTTTTCTTCCAGCCTGCTCTACAAGTTCCACAGTGGAGTCACTGGTTTTACAACTATCTTGAAGAACTTTCCATTAAAATCTAATGAATTCCAGAGAGCAGCTGACTGGCACTTCCCTCGTCAGACAAACATTCACACTGCTTGCCTTGCAGCTCTGTGAGTGACAGAGATGCCGGAAAAGCTAATGTCAACAGGGGTATACTTAGTGATGAAACTGCTAACAAGACAGAACATTATTATAAGCTGTTGAGCAATGAAAGACAACAGAGAATGATGAGGATCCCAGACATGAGTACCTGCAAAAAAGAATGCACACTAATTAACAAAAGAGACCTTTTAAAAACATGTTACCTCTCCTTCCACCAGGAACCTAGAGACCAGTTTCCATGTAGAGACATCCCTTTGGCCCTCAAGAGGGAGGGCCATTCTATGCCAATTTTCAAATGCCTACCTTCGTCATGGGTGTCAGAAGAGTCACTGAGCTCGGTAGGGATGTCCTCATTGTCATTGAAGTCCAAGGAAGGGGAGTTTACCGGTGCAATGATCTCAATCTTCTCCCCTATAATGTTGTCAATTGCCAGCTCTTTCTCCAGGGGCCTGTCATCCTCCAGCACTTCCTCCTCCAGGGGAAGGCCATCAAACTGGAGTGGAGACAGAGGTGTTGCTCAACAATGACAATCTGATCTGGATCTAGTCTCCAAAGGGACATTAGGGAGGACCTGGTCTTGGAAAACTGCATACTCAAAACAGCTGTTTAGGACCTGGGCTAGGTGTCAGCTTTGCTATGAAGATGTGAAAACACAGCACATGGTAACACCCTTCTCATGGTGACCATTAATATGGCACATCAAGCCTCACAGGTAGATGGTGAGCACTGTCATTCACATTTCCTACTTGGAGTTCACACCTCCACCATGGTATAACAATGTCAGCCTTCCTTTAGGTAGTAGATTTTTTCCCCTAAGAAGCACAAAAGACTTCATAAGCATTTTTTGATTCATTCTCCCATTAGCACTAAGAAGAGAACAGAGTTCTTTCCATTTGAAAGAACTGTACAGGCAGAAAATGGTTGAGTAGAAAGAAATGAATAATGTTCTTATTCTAAGTCCAGGTGGTCTGATCCTGAAACTGCTGGTACAAGGCTGCCTTTTCTAGGACTCTTCCAGAGGAACTCCACCTCTTCTACTTGTCAGCTCATACCCTGATCTCAACTTTCCTCCTCTCCTATGAAGGCCCAGAACAGAAATTCTTTTTACATATCTTGTATCTTCCAAAAAGGCTAGCAGAGTAGGAGAATAAATCAGAATGCATACCCTAGGGACTCAGGAACTCTTTTTTGAATGAGTGATGAACAAATAATAATTCTGTTGTTGTTGTCAGGTATAATCCAGTTGGCTCTAACTCACAGCTATCCTGTGTATAACAGAACAAAATACTGCCTGGTTCTGTGCCATCCTCACAATCACTGTGATGTCTGAGTCCACTGTTGCAACCATCTTATTGACAACCCATCATGATGGCAATCTTCCTCTTTTTCACTGACCCTCTACTTTGCCAAGCATGATGTCCTTCTCCAGGTACGGGTGCCTCCTGATAATATGTCCAAAGTATCTAAGACATAGTCTGACCATCCTTGTTTATAAGAAGCATTCTAGCTATACTGCTTCCAAAACCTAAAATACATTTGTTTATTCTTCTGGCAGTCTATGGTATATTCAATACTCCTCACCACTACTATAACTCAAAGGTATCAATTTTCTTTGGTATTCCTTATTCATTTTCCAGCTTTTGCATGTACATAAGGTAGCGAAAAATTATCATGGCTGGGCCAAACACACCTTACTCCTCTGGGTGATATTTTTGCTTTTTAATACTTGAAAAAGGTCTCTTGCAGCAGATTTCTCCATGTAATTCATGGTTTGATTTCCTGGCTACTGCTTCCATGGGTACTGATGGATTCAAGCAAAATGAAACCCTTGAAATTGCTCTGTTTTCTCCATGTATCATGCTGTTTATTGGTCCAGTTGTGAAGATTTTTGTTCTGTATTTCCATATTTAAGTACAACTTTGATTTTGGACCCCGGAGGTCAAAAAACACCTGCAATAGTTCTCCACCGTAAGGGCTGCTGTTGTTGTTAGGTACCATATCAAGTCAGTTCTGACAACTCATAGTGACCCGATGCATAAGAGAATGAAACACTGCCCAGCTCTGCATCATCCCCACAATTATCAACATGTTTGAACCTTTTGTTACTACCACTGTGTCAATCTGTCTCATTGAGCATATTCCTCTTTCTTGACTTTACCAAGAACAATGTCCTTCTTGAGGGACTGATCTCTCCTGACAACATGTCCGAAACATGTGAGATGTAGTTTCGCATCTTTGCTTCTAAGGAGCATTCTGGTTGTACTTCTTCCAACACAAATTTCTTTGTTCATTTGGCAGTCTATGTTATATTTAATATGCCTTGCCAACACCACAAATCAAAGACATTAATTCTTCGTTTTTTTTCTATTCATTGTCTAGCTTTCATATGCATCTGAGGCAACTAAAAACACAAACATGGCTCAGGGCAAGTGCACATTAGTCTTAAAGATGGTATCTTTGCTTTTTAACACTTTAAAGAGATCTTTTGCAGCAGATTTGCTACAGGGGCTGCCACAGTTAATTTTATATGCCAATTTGTGAAGCATCATCCCCAAGTTGTTTGGTTACGCACTAGTCCATATGCTGTTAAGAACTGATTGTATGTGATTCAATCAGTTGGCTTTAAATAAAGCAGACTGCCTTCCATAATATTGGTGGGCCTTATCCAATCAGCTGAAAGCCTTAATAGCAAAAAGGGAGTTTTCACTAGGGTGCATTCTATCTCCAGGTTATAAATTCACATTTTGCCAGAACTCCTCTGTTCTTCACTTTTTCCATCACCTAACCTATGGATCTGGGGATGAAAGCCTGTAGTAACATCCAGCCTGTGGCCTGACCTACAGTTTGGACTTGCCAGCTGTAACAATTACATGAACTAATTCCTTAAAATCAGTCAGTCTTTGTATCTCTCTTTCTATAATGTTGTCTTGTGCTGCTGAGTTGACTCCAACACATGCCAAACCCATGTGTCACGCAGAATTGTTCAACAGAGCTTTTTTCCTTAAATTTTATTTTGCAGTTGTTGAGAACATAGACAGCAAGATATGTACCAAGTCAATAGTTCCTGCACTACAATGTAGTTATTTATATTCTTTGATTATCCAACCATTCTCACCCTTGTTTTCTGAGTTGTTTCACCCTTATTAACATAAGTTCACTGACTCAGAAGTTTCCTACCTAATCTTTGCAGTTGCTGTTTTCACTGTATTTCATTATCGATAGTTCTGAAAAGAACATAATCCTCAAGACAGGCTTTTTTTTTTAACTAGGTAAACAAAACTACTGTTTGGTTTTACAGTAACTTCAGGGAATGTTTTTGCTTTAAAGTTTGAAGATTATTTCAAAGGAAGTTATTCCATGGCTCCAGAAAACCTAGAGTCCATGAAAATTTGAAATTCTGTCCACACTTCCGCCCCACTGAAAAAGACTCTTCTATGGAATCACTGATTAAAATGTTCAGTAATGTCAACAGAGCACAATTCAGTTCTTCAGTCTGATGGCAAATGAAGCAGTTGTTCATGGAGGCCATTAGCCACACATTCTACATCTTCCTCCCATTCCTGGCCCTCCTATTTCTGTTGCTCCAAGTGAATACGACCACAATTGTTGTACCTTGGATGGCCATGTGCAAGCTTTTAAGACTCCAGGAACTAGTGCAGCAAACTAGGAGGAAAAACAGAATACTAAGCACTCTATTAGGTCAATTAACTGGGATGTCCCATGAAACCATGACCTAAACCTCCAAGCCAAGGACCCAAATCCCTCGAGCTATTTGCTTGTATGTAAACAGCCTCAGCAGCTACTCTTTGGTTACTGTTTTAAATGTATCTATCACACAACTTTTGTCAACTCAACTTTGTACAGGTGTACAACTTATTGACAGCAATTATCAGCTGTGCAATCCTACCCTTAATGTGATTTTTCCATAGTCATTAACCCCTTTTTCCCCTCCCTCCCATCCCTGGTAACCACTAATAAAGTTTTGTCTCTATGTTATTTGCTGCTTTTTGTCTTTTTATGTAACCAAGGTCCTCAATTCCTTATTTTGTGATTGACTTATTTCACTCCACAGGTCTTCCAGCTCCATCCATACTGCAGCATGTGTCAAGACTTCATTCACTTTCCTACTGGCTGAGTAGTACTCTATTACATACATTTACCACATTTTGTTTATCCATTCATCTGTCAATGAACACTCAGGCTGTTTTCACCTTTTGGCTATAGTGACTAATGCTGCATTGAATACTGGTTTACAAGTCTCTTCTTGCATCTACACTTTCAAGTCTCTTGGCAGTGGAATCACTCTATCACATGATAGTTCTAGTTTTAGTTTTCTGAGGAACCACCACATTGTTTTCCACAATGGCTGCACCATTTTATATTCTTACCAGCAATGGAAAATCGTTCCAACTTTCCCACTGTCCTTATCTATCATCTATTTTAAATCTTAGCCATTCTCGTGGGAGTGAAATTGTATTTCATTGTGGGTGGTTTTGATTTACATTTCTCTGATGGTTAACAAGACTAATCATGTTTTCATGTGTTTGGTGGACACCCGAATGTCCTCTTTGGCAAAATGTATGTTCCTTTGTCCATTTGATGATAGGGTCATTTGCTTTTCTGTTGTTAGGCTGTTGAAGTTATATACATATTTTGGTTATAAGATTCTTGTCTAACACAGCCTAGATGCTACCCTGGGAACACGGCCCCTAGACCTGCTGCTGCTGTCCCTGACTGGAAACTAGTACCAGTAATGAGGTCAACTCTCCAGACAAGGATGGTCTGGACTCAGGGACACAGTGTGACCACATGGTGTGCTTACTTTAGGCTTCTAGGCATTTATAGGAGGTGGTCCTACTGTTCTCTTTCTAGATGGGAGAGAAGAGGGTTGAGAGGAGGGGACAGATGCTTGTTGAATGGACACTAAAAGTATGCAATGGAAAGGAGCATGTTATCACCAGGTAGGGAGAGCAGAAGTTGCCATAGAGAGGTGGGCATGCAGAACTGACTGGGATTGTATACTTTCACTTAATCACAATTAAAAAGGAAAAGAGAAAAAGAAAAAAAAGATTCTTTTCAAATAGATGGCTTCTGAAGATATTCTTCCAGTTAGTGACTTCATTTTTACTTTTTATTAAAGTCTTTTGATGAATAAAAGTTTTTCATGTCTGTGAGGTCTCATTCGTTTTTTTCTGTTTGTGCTTTTGTTATAGTAATAAATTATTCATTGTTAAAAGCCAGGCCCAGCAGCATTGCCCTGCATTTTCTTCCAAGAATTTTATAGTTTTAGTTTTCATATTTAGGCTCTCTTCCATTTTCAATTTGTGTTTGTGTATGGTGTAACACATGGATCCTGTTTCATTTTTCTGCATGTAGAAATCCAACTATCTCAGTATCATTTATTGAAAAGACTTATCTTTCCCTCAAGGACTTAACACTCTTGTGAAAACTTAGTTGACCACAGAGATGTGTTGGTTTATTTCTGAACTCTCAGTTCTATTCCACTGGTCTATGTGTCTATTGTTATAATACCAGTACTAAATTGTTTGGATTACTGTAGCTGTATAGTATGTTTTAAAATCAGGAAGTGTGTGAATCTTCCTACTTTGTTATCCTTCACCAGTGTTTTAGCCTCTTGCCACTCCATATAAAGTTGAGAATTTTTCATTTTCTGTAAAGAAGGCTGTTGAATATTTCTACTGGGATTGTGTTAAATCTATAAATCACTTTAGGTAGTACTGATATCTTGACAACATTAAGTCTTCTAATCTATGAAAATAAAACATCTTTCCTTTTATTTAAGACTTCCTTAATCTATCTCAACAACATTATGTAGCTTTTACTGTATAAGTCCTTTCAGACTTCACATTGCTGGTATACAGAGACCCAAATGATTTTTATTTGTGATCTTGTACCCTGAAACTTTGCTAAATTCCTCTAGTAGCTCTCGAAGTTTTCATGTGGACTCTAGGGGTTTTCTATATAGGATCATGTCACCCACGAATAGAGATAATTTTACTTCCTTTTTTAATCTGGATACCCTTTAATTCTTTTTCTTGTCTTATTGCTCTTACTAGGTCTTCTGATACAGCATTCAACATAAGTGGTGAGCAGAAGCACCTTTGTTTTGTTGTCAATTTCAAGGGAAATCTTTCTCCAGTAAGTATAATGCTGGCTATTGGCTTTTCATGTATGCCCGGAATCATACTTACGAATTTCCCTTCTATTTCAATCTCTTTAGGGTTTTATCAAATCCTTTTTCTGTATCCACAGAGATGATCACGTGGTCTCTTTCCTTTGTTCTAGTCATGTAGTATGACTGATTTTCTAATGCTGAACCATCCCTGCATTCCTGGAATAAATCCCATTTGGTTATAGTGCATAACTCTTCTAACATGCTACTAAATTCTGTTCATTAATACTTTGTTGAGGCTTTTCATCTATACTCATAAGTGATATTGGCCTGTGGTTTTCTTTCTTTCATTTTTTTGTGGTATCCTTCTGTGGTTCGGATATCAGAATTATGTTTGCATCATAGAATAAATTAGGGAATATTCTTTATCTTTTGCAAGAGTTTAAACAGCATTGGTGTCAGTTCTCTAAATGTTTGGTAGAATTCCCCAATGAAGCTCTCCAGTCCAGGATTTCTTTTTATTGTTTGGAGGTTTCCATTAATTGATTCAATCTCTTCACTTGTTATGGGTCTGTTGAGACTTTTTCGTTCCTCTTGAGTAAGTTTGGGTAGGGTGCATAGTGGTTAAGTGCTGTATCTGCTAACCAAAACATCAGAAGTTCGAACCCACCCGGTGCTCCTTGTAAACTCCATGGAGCAGTTCTACTCTGCCCTGTAGGGTTGCTATGAATTGGAGTCAACTTGATGGCAGCAGATTTGGTTTGGTTTTGGTAAGTCTGGATAGGCTGTGTACTTTTAAGAATTTGTCTGTTTCACCTAGGTTGTATAGTTTATTACCATACAGTGGTTTATAATATTGTTACAATTTTCTTTATTTCTATCAGTTTAGTTGTAATGTTCTTTCTCTCATTTTTTATTTTGGTTATTTGTATTTTTCCCTTTCTTCTCTTCATCAGTCTAGTTAACGGTTTGTCAATTATACTGATCTTTTCCAAGAGCCAACTTCTGATTTCATTGATTCAATTTTTTTTCCTGGCTTTGATTTTATTTATTTATACTGAGATCTTTGATATTTCCTTTCTTTAGAGTTTCTTAGGAAACCCTGGTGATGCAGTGGTTAAGTGCTGCGGCTGCTAATTTAAAGGTCAGCAGTTCAAGTCTACCAGTTGCTTCTTGGAAACTCCATGGACAGCTCTACTCTGTACTATAGCGTCGCTGTGAGTGGGACTTGACTCAATAGCAGTGGGTTTGGTTTGGTTTGGTAGGTTGAGGCTTAGTTTGCTCTTTACTACATTGAGTTTTCTTGGCTATAATCCTTACAGAGGCAAATCGCCAGGTCTTCTGTGGTGGGCTCGAACTGCCAACCTTTTGGTTATCAGTGTAGTACAAACTATTTGTACCACTCAGGAACCTCACATTTATATATATTTTACTGGTTCTGTCTCTCTAGAGAACCTTAAGATGGGCTGACTTAGAGTACCCACTAAGAGAAAACCTTACACAATGGACTTGGGTCAAGAATTCTGACCACAACATTATGTTATACCTGGATGTAGCATCAAACTCTAGGACTCTTCTACATTAGATTAGAGAGGACACTGGCCTAAAGATTGAGAAGCAACACAGGAAGTAGCCCATGGTGGGTCCATAAATTCAAAAGATATACAGAGCAAGGTGAAGAGAAGAGCTCTCTTCAACAGTCTCCAGCCTTTCAGAATTCAACGTAAGCCTTGCACCCCAGGCAGAAGAACCCAGCTATAGATTTTGGGACTATATTACTAGAATGAAGAGAGCCCCATCTGCTCCAGAATACCTCCTTAACTAAGCTCAGTGTAACAAAATCCCACCTCTACCCACTCCTCAGGATAGGATGCTATAGAGTAAACTAAGCTAGGAAGCATTGGCCACTGGATTGGGGTAGAAGCAAAGGGCTCCTGTCCATACCGAGACAGGGGCTTCGCTGCTCCCTGTGGAAGTCAGTGTGCTGTTGGTGATGGATTTCTTGGGCAGCTGTGGACTGGCATCTGGCTTGGTCTCTATGCTGCTTTTAGATGAGCTGTCATTCACTTCATTCTCTTCTATGGGGATCTCTTCACAGTAGCTAAGGATTAGGCACAGTGATAGAAGACACCAGTGAGTTCACATCAGTCTTGGTGGTCACAACCACCAACCTGTCTATCCACTGAAAACTATCGGCTTTCCTGCTTCTTTGTTCTATATACAATTTTCCTCTTAATGAAAACTCCTCATTCCTTTTTGCTTTACTGAAGTCTCCTTCCCATATACCCCTTCCCATCCCATATACAATTTCTGGCTGTAAATTCATTTTTCCCAAGTATTCTCCTTACAGTTATCCCTACACCTAAACATGGCTATTATACCAGTTGCTATTGAGTTGATTACAATTCATGGTGACATCAAGTACACTTGATATCAGTACTATGTAATGCACCTCTCAGGGTTTTCAAGGCTGTGATCTTTTGGGAGCAGATCCCCAGGCCAGTCTTCTGAGGCACCTCTGGGTAAGTTCAAACTGCCAACTTTTTGGTCAGTAGTTGCATGTTTGACCCAGGAGCTCCTTACCATTATTAGCTATTTTACCTACTGGTACCCATTCCAACATGACCACTTGAGCCAGAGTATCTGGGCTCTGAGAATATACTCTATCTCCCACCTGATGACTAGGATAGGACTCTGAACACCAAGTGTTCTACTGGTGGTATTGCCCCAATTCTGAATCATAATCAGTTGACTTCTCTACATTGTACACCTGAGGGAGAATCCTCCTCAAATAAAGGTACACCTCAGGAATGCCACCGGAGCCTTCTCCAAGAAATGATCATCTTTATCATCGTTGTCCTCCTCATCATCTGACATCTTTTACTGTACCCTATCACATATTGGCCAGGTGCTTCTTGGAAACTCTATGGGGCCGCTCTACTCTGACCCTCTAGGGTCGCTATGAGTGAGACCTGACTTGATGGCAATGGGTTGAGATCACATATTGGAAACCCTGGTGGTGTGGTGCGTTAAGAGCTTCATCTGCTAACCAAAGGGTTGGCAGTTCAAATCTGCCAGACACTCTTTGGAAACTCTACAGGGTGGTTCTACTCTAACCTCTTGGGTCACTATGAGTCAGGTTTAGTTTCTTTTTTATCACATATTATCTCATCTGGGTTCACAACAGTTCTAAGTCAATCATTACGTGTATTTTAGAGATAATCAAATGCTCTGATTATCAGAATTAGCACTCGAGTCCAGGTCTATGCATTACATACACAGCCAGTCTCTTTATTTGCTTTCATTGCTCTATGCCTCTCATACTACTTCCAAGGTTCCAGGATAATAAAGTCTCTTAGTGTTCCTCCTACCTCATTAGATGCTTTTTTATGATCTCCTCTGCTGCACCCTCCTTACACTGAAGTGCTCATGCCCAGATCTTAGACTTTTTGTTACATTCACTTGGAGATTTTAGCCAATTTCATGGCTATGCACTAATATGAATCTAGTCCATACCTCTCCTTGTTTTCTACACTCATCAACCCAACTGCTTATGTGACATGTTTACTTGGCTGTGTAACAGTCATCTCCATCTGAACTTGCCTAAAGCCAAGCTCCTGATCCTTCCCTAAAACCTCCTTTGCTTGTATTGTACTTCTCAGCTTGGAATGACACCACCCCTCCAGACGGTGAAAGCAAAAATTGAAATTCATACTTGCTTCCTTTTTTTCTCTCACATCTCACACATACGATCCATAAGCAAATTCTTCAAAATATTTCTGGTTCCATCTTCTAAATATTCGGAAGTGAACCAAGTTTCACCATTCTACTGCAAGCCATCACCATCTCTCATCTAAATTAACTATATAATTCAATAGTCTCTTAAATAGTCTCTTTCCTTCTATCTTTGTTCCTTGTCAGTCTATTTTCAGTACAGAATCCAGAGAGATACTGTTAAAATGGTACTTCAGATCTTACCAATTATCTATTCCAAACCTCATCTTGGCTTCTCATCTTACTCTGAATAAAAAAGTCAATTATCACTTTGGCCAAATAACCCTCAGAATCTGGCTTGTCTACCCCTGACCTCATCTTCTATGTCTTCCTGTTGTTCGTTCTGCCCAGCTACACTGGTCTGCTTGTTCTTCACTGGTGTGTTCTCTCCTCAGGTATCCCCATGATTCATTTCCTTTGAGTCTTTACTTAGATGTCACCATACCACTGAGGACTTCACTGCCATCCTACTTCCTTCTCAGAGGTTCCTCATCTGAGAGGACTCCCAGTTCCCTGGGCAACCTGCTCTCAGCTCACCCCATTGTGTTGAAGTCATCATCAGGAGGCACATAGTCCTCATCATCGCTGGTCAGGCCCAACTCATTCCCGTAGCACTGGTGAACAAAGTGCCAGAGCTCCTTGGGGCACAGGGGCTGCAGGGAAAAAACAGGGAACTCATAGCCTTCCCCCTTGAGGTCCCCATCTCTATTCAGAGGCACTGAACTTTACTTGCTGCTTCCTACCTGAACCATGAAGAGAGCAGCAGCCTCCCTGAAAACTTCTTCCCACCTCTCAAGGATCTCAGCAAAGATCCATATTCCCAGGTTGAAGACTGATTTTAGCAAAGCCATGAACTTGGTCATCTCTTGCCTGTGCCTTTGACTTAGTTTGCCGAATAGGACCCATTGTCCCCTTGAAGGCAGTGCTGTCCCATGTTTTGTGCCTGTTGATGAGGTCTAACATTATGGGATATAAATCAGTGTTACCCAGAGCCCTGGAGACACTGATGGTGGAATACACAGGCAACAAGCTTCTGACTGGCACGCGGCAGGAAGCCAAAGGTCTCCTAACCTAGTCTTCCACCCACCATAGCAATCTTCTTCTATATGAATGGTGGCTATGAGACCTTGGCCCTGCTGGGTCCAAGTCCAACAATGAGGCTGGACCTTAAAGATAGCCTATTCTACTGCTGGAGGCTCCTGCCAACCAGGATGTTGGACTCTAAGAAAGAGTCCTACATTCTTGTTATTTAAGAGGCCTGAAAAATCACCTCATCCAACCCTATCTCTGCTACTTCAAAGCATTCTTTTCTTCTGAAGCAGAGTCTACCTAAGTTCTACTCATTAGTTCTAGTTTTTCCTCACTGCACTGAACGTCTGCGTACAACACCAAAATTCTATTGCAGTTGATTCTGACTTATAGCGAACCCTATTGGACAGCGCAGAACTGAGCCATGGGGTTTCCAAAGATCTGAACCAATGATCTTTCAATTAGCAGCCGAGCTCTTAACCACTAAACCACCAGGGCTCTGTAAAAGCACTGTGTTACATTCTGACCAGGACTGAGTTCTCCTGGGACTCAGAATTTTCAGAGACAGATAAAGATTATCAGTAGGGACCCTGAATAAGACTTAGGTTGGGAGGAAGCGGGAAGGTGATAAGGATCAACATGATAAAAAGAGGGCAAGAACATTAAGAAAAACTTGAGCACTTAATATCTTTTTTTTTTAAAAAAAAAAACAACAAAGAATATTTGTCACCAAGAGTTTTCATAAAAAAATCTAGGAGCTCCTTGATCCCATTCTTTAAAGGTATGCCATAAGGAGTAGGCAGCTGGGGGAATGCCATGAATGAAAGGTCTGGCTCTACAAATTAGAAGAGAACTGCTCAGAATGGCACAGGCAGGATTCACCTCTGGGCAGGCAAAGTTTGGGGTAGAAGCTGTCTGAATTGGCCCTCACAGTACCAAATGATGGCACTTCTGTCTCTTTTATCTAGACCTCCCTATTCTCATCTCTGGACTTTATGTACACTATCAACCTCGCCTGGGACACTTTTGCCTCCCTGCTAAACTATGTTCTACCCTTCCTTACAAGTCACCTCACCTATATGGCCAACCCTGACCTGATGACCTGGCACAAGTATGACCATTGCCGGGACAAACACAGTAACTGTTCTTCAGGCAGAATTCTTATAGCTCTTTTGTGAGGGCATCTGTGAACCACATGTTATTTAGAAAGAACAGTAGGTAGAGATTAAAAATTACATTTGCCAGTGGAGACTCAAATTCACTATCATTGTATCATTCTTGATAGATAGCTAATAAAGACAGAGGATCCCAAATAAATTATCATGATTTATAACAGGGGTATGGACTCTCAGGTTAGAAGAGACGCTAAAATGTCTATCTACTCAATTTTCTTTATAGAATAATGCATTTAGACAAGAGTCCAGGCAGATTCATGCAGATATTTATATATATACTTGTCACCTCATATTATTTATATCTGTATATACAGATATGCAGATATGTGTATGTATGTTTGTGTGTGTGTGTATGCATTCTTATAAAGTCTTTCTCTGGACTACAGGTGGTCTCTGACACTCTAACTCCATCTGAGTGGGAATTCTCTAACAACAGAGACCATGATGCTGCCCTTCTCACAGTGTTCTTCAAACACTTAAGTCATCAGTTGGTCGTAGTAAAGTGCCCCAGAGGGTGAGTACTTTACTCCTGACAGCAGCATTAAGACCATTCATATGACTGGATATGCCAGTATTAGGGCTCAGGGCAATACTAACAGTGTGAGAAAGAATGACCTCACAGAAAGTCTGGGGGATTTCTAGTACCATGAGGAGGCATGGGTGTCTTTGTCAATGGCCAACAAACAGTAAAAACACTTCTCTCCATGGGGTCCACTCACAGAGAGAAAGAACATTCCTGGCGGATGTACACGCCTAATCAGAAGGAAGTAGGTGGGCAGAACTTACCTTTTCAAGGAGAGCATTCTGCCAGAGCCGGAACATCATCATATAAGTCCTATCTCTGGCTCCAAATGAAGTGAAGAAGTGCTAGATTGGAAGAGAAAATGGTTTAAAAATGCCTGTTCAGACTTACAGTGTAATGAATAGAGCCAAAATGCTCCTTCCTTTAAGAAAGCTTACTAATTTCATCCCAAAATACTACTAATTCTCAGTTATCTGTGATCATAGGACAAAGACTTTAGGAAGGAGGATCAGCAGCCAGCAGGCCTCATAACTAGGAATTCTAAGTTCCCACTGTAGCAAGCCAAGCCAAGTGCCGTCGAGTCGGACTGTAGCAAAGTCCTTCAATTATTACCTAAACTTTCCTTTCTGGTATGAAATTTTCATTTCCATAGAAAAATTTCCTACTCTCCACCTATGAGCAGCTGATATTTGACAAAGGCCCAAAGTCTGTGAACTGGGCCAAAAACAGTTCCCTCAACAAATGGTGTTGGCAAAACTGGATATCCGTCGGCAAAACTGGATATCCGTCGACAAAACTGGATATCCATCTACAAAACAATGAAGCAAGACTCGTATCTCATACCATGGACAAAAACTAACTCAAAATGGATCACAGACCTAAACATTAAATCAAAAATGAGATAGCTCATGGAAGAAAAAATAGGGATGATGCTGGGAGCCCTAATACATAGCATATACAGACTACAAAATATTAACAATGTACAAACACCAGAAGAACGAAGAGATAAATGGAAACTCCTAAAAATCTACCACTTACGCTCATCCAAAGACTTCACAAACAGGTAAAAAGACTACCTATGCACTGGAAAAAATGTTTGGCAACCATGAATCTGATCAGCATCTATTAATCTCCGTAATCTACAAAGCACTTCCAAACTTCAACAAGAAAAAGACAAATAATCTGATTAAAAAACGGGCAAAGGACATCACAGGCACTTCATCCAAGAAGACACCCAAGCAGCTAACAGATACATGAGGAAATGCTTACCACCATTAGCCATTAGAGAAATCCAAATCAAAACTACAATGAAATACCATCTCACTCCAACAAGCCTGACATTAATCCAAAAAAACAAAAAACAAATGTTGGTGAGGTTGTGGAGAGACTGGCAATCTTCCACACTGCTGGTGGGAATGAGTGCTGAAACTAGTCAGCCGCGAAAGGACAAATACTCTATGGAACCCTTATTATAAGAACTCAAGAAAAGGACTAAGCATAGAAGAAAATGACCTTTGACGGTTATGAGGGAGGAGAAGGAAGGAGATGGGTATTCATAAATTTAGTATTAGATAGGAATTGGGCTAAGGGAAGGAAGTGACAGCACACAGTAGAAGGAGATGAACACTGCTAGAATACACCAAGAGCTCAGAGGTTTTCCAAATATAGCCCAACATTTCAAAGGTCAGAGTAGCAGAGGTAGGTGTCTGACGGGGACCATGCCTTCAGTGGACTATGCCTTCCAGGGACATCCAGAGCAACTGGCATAACTACTTTTTTAAGAAAATGTTCTGCAACCCATTTTGGTAGGTGGCGTCTGGGTCTTAAAAGCTAGCAAACTGCCATATAAGGAGCATCAATCAGTCCCAATCAACCCAGAACAAAGGAAAACAAAGAACATCAAAGAAAAATATAAGACCAGGAGCCAGAAGGGACCATGTAATCCAGAGACTGCATCACATGAGACCAGAAGAACTAGATGGTTCCTGACCATCACCGATAAATGCTTTGACACAGGGAACACAATATAGACTCCCCGACATAGGAGAAAAATGGGGGTGCAGATCTAGAATTTTATTAAAAGACTAGACTTGATAGCCCAACATCCTACAGGGTTCCCTGAGAGCATGGCTCCTGGCCTAGCTGCTAGCCCAGAGCTAAAACCAGTACTGAAGACAACTCTTCACACAAAAATTGCACTGGACTATAAAACACAGGGTGGTCAGAGCAGCTTCTCTATAGAAATGAGATGTAAGGGTAAAGAAGAGGGAACAGGAGTTGTTTAAATGAATATGGAAAGTACAGGGTAGAAAATAGGAGTGTGGTATCACAGGGCTGGGAAAGCAACTAGAGTTGCATAGAGGTATGTGCAGGGTTTTATATGCCAAATTGACTTGGATTATAAATTACCACTTAATCACAAGAAAAAATAGAAAAAAATATGTTAAAAAATGCTACTTCATTTAAACCACACAAAAGCATTGGAAAGTAAACGTAATTGCTAACATGAAATACAAAAAATAGACACAAGGTGTAGCATCTCATATAACAGAAAGCTGGTGAGCACTGGAGCCAGAAATGAATCATCTGAACCCCAAGCCAACAAGCTGCCCAAATCCAAGGTAACTGCAGGCCTTGCCTTCAGCAGAACCCTAGTCTACATACAGCCCTAACTCTATTAATCTTCAGGTTCTGGTTAAAGGTTAAAGGGCACAGTATCTTCTAGGCCCTAAATTAGATCTAACAAACTATTCCCATATGATCTGGACAACTGTATCCTATCAGACTCCTCTGGTTACCTCCTGGAAAGATCATCTGCTAGGCTGATATATAATCATAACAACTCGCATTTGTACAGCACTTCACAATTTAGTGTTTTTAAATGAATGTCATTTCAAGCCTCTGTTAAATAGATCTTTCTGGCTCCATTTTACAAGTGAGAAAATTGAGGCTCAGAGAAGGTGCATAACATGCCTACTGTCACAGGACCCCAATGCAGGTGTTCTGGCTCCAAGTTCAATGTTCTACCCGTCTATTCTCAGTCCTGCTCAGCCTCTAGCTGCCCTGCCCACCATGAAAGTACTTCTTGCAATCTGCATCCTCCCAGTTCTAACAGCCACCACTAATACAATTTAAGGGCAGAAATCAGACAGCAAGGGGAGTGGTGTGTGGAGAGCTCAGAATTGGATTCCACTTACCTTTTCCGAGTCAGTGCAAACTTGGATGGCATTGGGAATAAGACGAGCTGTTTTTTCTTTAGTCATGGAGCAAATATCTTTCAAACGGACTGTCAGCTAGTATCCCCACCAGGACAGAGAATGCACACAAGCAAGAGAAAGAATTACAGTCAGGCAAAGTGTGCTCCATTCTCATGGTACCAGCTCAGAGAGAGGACTTCAGATCACAACTAACATATTTCTAAGACTAGAAGAGACCTCCTAAACCAGAGGTCATCTAGTTTAGCCCCTCATTTCATGTAGGCCACATAACTAGGTAGTAATTAAACCTCATCTAGAGCCCAAGGATATCTTGAATTTTGGTCCAGGGTGCTTTTCCATTTCTATATAATCTACTCAATGTGGAGAGGCCCCATCATTATTTGACATGTAAAGAATTAGGAAATATTGGGCTAGATAGGGTCATAAAAGTGGACTTTATCTTTCCCTCATCTTATTTTATAAGGAAACACAGAGACAACGAAAGAATAAAGAATCTAACGTCATACAGCCAACGAACTGCACATCTCAGAAAGTGAACAAGCCAGTTCTTCTGAGTCCCAACGCCAACTCTCTCATTACCCTGCTATGCTTCCTTCTGCATGGATCTGTCTCAAGTATTTACTGCCTTTGTCAAAAGTAAATGCTCTTAACATTTCCCTTTATACCCAAGAGGAAAGGAAAAGAAGGCTTGGGAGAAGAAATTCCATTACTGGGACTCAGAACTGGGTATACCTCAAGACTCAGGGGCATGTTTTTATAAATTATGCAAAGATCTTAAAGTAGAGCACTGAGTCAGCAAAATAGAACAAGTAGGGCAGCCTTCTCAGCCACAGTCAACAGACAGTCCAAGGGAGCAAGCCTAGGTCTTTACCAGAGTTTCCCAGCGGAAGATGTTGCTGTAGAAGCAGATCCAGTTTTCAGAGAGGTAGAGTCGACCCTGAAGAAGAATGTCTCTTTGGAGAGCGCATGAGTAATCTGTGGTCAGATGGAAAACATGAGAGCTCAGACGCAAGAAACATGTTTAGCAAACCACTGCACACAAGGCAAGTCATCCCTCTCAACAACACTGAGGGACTCAGTAGCCCACCACTGACATGGAAGGTGCTAGCATCTGAGACCAGGAACATGGAAGATGCAACATATGCTGTGAATGAATGAGATAGCAGAGGGGGGCAAGAAAGCTAGAGGTGAAAAAGGCCAATGAAATTCACCTAGCATACTCCCCCATCCCCCACCTGAATGCCATCTCCAGGCACTGCCAACCCTTTGGATTCCTTGGCCATGTGCAGAGATAAGAGTGCTATGACTCCTTCCAGGTGAGATATAGAGGTGGTCAACAGACTTTGGGCCCAGCCTTGAGTCCCAAATACTAGGGTTAGTGATCTGGACATCCTCTCTTCCTGTTTCCAGTGGACAGGCTGGCTCTAAGCCAGCTTCTATCTCTACACAGAAGCAGTCTGAGTGCTCTCTCTAGAACTCCTCAACTGCCTCCCTGCCCCCTGAGGTCACCCAACTCACCAACAATGAGGCGTTCGGTGTCTGGAAGTTGCTTAAAGAGCTTTCTAAAGTCTTCATTTCTCTGCTTGTAAGTGGGGCTTAACACCTGAAAGACAATAGCCAAGGTTAACAGGATACACCCGGGTTCTTGGTGTTAGGGAAGAAGATATATGCAAGAGGAGCAGCTGTTTAAATGTCAGAAAGGCAAAGATGAGGCTATACTATCTGCTAGGAGGCCAGGGTAGGCAAGGGGGACTTGATACAGAACAATGGAACAGACAAAACTTGACACTCCAGAAGGTTTCATACTCAGTGTTCATCAATAAGCAGCAGCCAAACCTACCAATGAGGGGCCCACAGTACATCCTAAAAAAAGAAAGGAAGAATACCTCTAGGGAGCATCATGGGACTCATTATGCCAACTACTGATCTTCTGTCTTCTCTGTCAGAAGGCAGCATCACTCTGACATGAATCAGTGGTTCAAAGGGGCTTCCCCAGAACCCAGCAAGAACCAGGCTAGTATGGTACCCACTGTACCTCTTGGAAAAAGACACTGCTATAACTACAAAATCAACAACTGGCTCATTCTTTATGACAGAAAAGAAGAGCTAACACATAAAACCAGTGCCAGAATAAACACATCAGACGAGAACTTAAACCACATTTTGCATGCTAGAGGCACCTAACCTTCATCCCCTTATACCAACCTTTTAAGATTATCTAAACCAAACCCTTACATTACCAATGAGGAAACTAAGGCCAGCAATATCACTCCCAGTTTGCTTGAGGTCACCCAGAGAGTCAACGGTAGACCTAGAGCCTGATTCCAGACCTCTGGAGTCTTGGCCCTGTGCTCACCTCCTACTGCTGTCTACTGTGCCGGAGTCCCCTGCCACACACCTGGCTTTTTACGGGTGTGTCAGTGCAAATCCTAATGCCTATAAACTGTCTTAGCAAATCCTTCTTGGAAATTTCATAAACCAGTTGAATAAACAGAAATTGTGTCCTTGTGGAGCTTACCAAAATACGCGTGTGTGTGTGTGTGTGTGTGTGTATATTTGCTGCGCACAGAGGAAGGGCAACTAAGGGTGATAAATAAAGACAAGCATATTTCCCAGGAAGACCCACACATCACACCACACTTGGACAATCTGTTGATTTATTTCTATATGGACAATGCCACTGACCCTCCACTAGGAGTGCTCACACAGCAATCCTAGCCATCGTGACAGATTATTCCTTGTCCTTTTCCTTGGGTATTCATGGACATACAGCTGTACTGACATTAGAAGATCTCTGGACTTCTCCTTTTTGCGTTACTGCAAAGCTTGATGTTCCACATGGAAGCAGAGGCTGTAGCCCTGATCACATTATTAGCACACTGACCACCGGAGCTAAGTGGCTCAGTGGTTTTTGTACTAGAGGGAACAGAAGTCTTTCAGGAAGTCGCTGTTGTTAGTTGTCGTTGGGTTGATTCTGACTCACGGCAACCTCATGTATTAGAGACAGAACAACTTCACAACGTGTTCTTGGCTGTAATCTTAACAAAAGCATCTCCAGATCTTTCCTTTCTGTGGCACCACTGGGTAGGTTTGAACCACCAACCATTAAGTTAGTAGTTGAGTGCAAACCATTTCAGCCATCTGTGAATATTTTCAAGGATGCTGTTACTATTCTGATTCACAGTGATCCCCTGTGACAGAGTAGAACCACCCCACAGGGTTTTCTAGGCTATAACCTTTATGGGAGCAGATCACAATTCTTTCTCCCCCAGAGCCAATGGGTAGGTCCAAAGAGCCAACCTGTTGGTTAGCAGTCCAGCATTTAACTACTGTACCACCAGGGCTCCTTTCCAGAAGTCAGAGAGAGAGAAAAGGCTTGGCTTCAGTTTGGGAAGGTTTTCCAGGAGTGAGAGACAGTGCTTTCAGCCAGTTTATCTGTAGTTAATTTGAGTTTTAAACTTTTATTCTTGGCTTATCTATGAAATAAGTTACACTTGCAATAGTGGGTTACCTTCCCAAATACTACACTGACATAGAGCCCAAAATTCAAAACTAACTGGACACTGGGAGTGAATATCTGACCACCAGCTCATACAATGTGAGTCATGGCTAGAAAAGCCCTCAGGACACAATGTTCCTTTGGCTCTTCTATTAGCTTATAACTGGTTCTGAGATATCCAGTCTACATGGCCCTCTGGCCATTAAGGAGAGAGAGAACACTGAATTCTCTTAATGGTCACCAGTAAGTTCTTAATTATGTCTGACCTTTCACAGCTAACATGTAATGAGTATGTAGCACACACTGTCATAAGTCCTTCATATACATCACATCATTCGGCCTACGGCTGTTTTTATCATCCCATTTAACACATATGGAAAGTGAGGCACAGAATGCTTAAGCAACTTGCCCAAAGCACACAGATGCTGAATATAAACTAGGACTGTCTGGCTCAGAGTGCCTGATCTCTACTCCATGTTGCCTGAAGGAGAGTAACTGCTCACAGTACTTGGTGCCAAGAGGGAAACCACATGGCTACCCCAGAAAAGCACTCTTTTGGGGGCAAGATCTTCACCTGTTCAGAGAGCCCTACTAGTCTTCCATGCCCCTAGTGAGTCTTTTCATTCATGAAGTTCCAATATTAGCCTGACAACCAGTGTACCAGGTGGCTCCAAACCCCCTTCAGATAAAACTGGACATCAGGAGCCAGTTACCTAAAGCCCAGAAGTTCTATTTATGATTCTTTCCATGTTGGCCTCCCACCCTTGCTTCTCTCACACCCAGTCAATAACTAACTCTACATCTACAGAGGTAGAGGTGTGGGAGATCTGGCCATATTTACCAAATTGCAGGCAAATCAGGGGACCAGCCATCTCTTCTCCAATCTATCACAGTGTGGGAAGAGGAGGGCAGACCCAGCTTTGGCCTCCAGTGTAAGTTGCTCTTTATAGTGGTAGACCAAAAAACACACCAAACCCATTGCTCTTGAGTCAATTCTGACTCAAAGAAACCCTACAGAACAGAGTAGAACTGCCCCACAGAGTTTCCATGGAGTTCTTGCTGGATTTGAACTGCTGACCTTTTGGTTAGCAGCCATAGCTCTTAACCACTATGCCACCAGGGTTTCCACATATACACAAAAAACCCACTGCCATCAAGTTGATGCCAACTCATAGCAACCTTATAGGACAGAATAGAACTGCCCAGTTTCCAAGGAAAACCTAGTGGATCTTAACTGGTGACCCTTTGGTTAGCAAGTGTAGTACTTAACCATTATGCTACCAGGGTTTCCTTCTACTTACAGTGGTAAAGAATTCTTAATTCAGCCTTTCAAGTGAACACTAGTCTGCCAATGTGGACTGCAGGCCACCTTTTCCTACCAGAGTGTAAAGTGCAAAGATAGACACATTGGATGGACATGCTCGTGCCTACCAACACACACTCTTCTTCATGCAAGAGACCAGAGCCCTTTGTGTCTTCCACTCCCTTGCTCTTAAAGCATCTCCTCCAGATATGATGTACATCTCACTTACTTTAAGTTGAAATAACCAAGGAATTTTGGGTGGCCCAGCAAAGTGGGGCATGACAAGAGTATAAGAGAGCTGTCACACAGACACAGAGAAATGAAGTCACACACTCATGGCTGGGATATCTTCAGATCCATGCTAGCAACAGCATTCCGTACCAGCAGGTAAGCTGTAAAATTTTTCCAGGCACCACTGCAAAGACTGACTTTCCTGCTCCAGCAGGAGATTCCAGAGGGCCCTGGATTCCATCAAAAACTACATTGCTCCCTACAGCTTCCCTGCCAGATGAAGCGTTGATACCAGATCCCTTGCAGTCCTCACAGGACAAAAGTAACCAGTCTCACTAGACTGAACACAGATGGATGGCCTCTGGCTTCTATGCAGAGGATGTATAGTGCTCCATTTCCTTTCCTCTGAGAGCTCCGTTCCTGGCTCAAACCCTCAGGAGTGAGAGTGCAGTCAGCACAGTTCACGGGGCAAGTTAGTTGGCTCTTTCCCCATGACAGGTTCTGCTTTGTCCCACTTGGCTCCTGACAGTATGCCTGATCTTCAGGCTGATGGTACCCTAGGAGACCCTCCTTGTCTGTGAAGACTCACTCCTGGGGTCCAGCTGAAGGCCAAAGGGCACAGATGACAAGGCAGGTGCATGTAGCTGCCCGGGGGCTCTAAATAGCATGCCCCAAGGGAACAGAGACTCCAAGCACACAGAAGATGACCCCACAGTTGGGTCCAGAGGTCTGTCTCTACCACTTACTCACACATAACAGGGTGACTCATAGCATAACTGAAACCCCAGAAGAAGCTGGATGCCCATCTCCCCAGTCCTGACCTCACAGAGTGACAACCTCCTACCCTGGGTGGGTATTGGCAGTCATGACCCATACCATGGGCTATGGCCACAGGACCTGCTGGCACTCTCCACACACTCACATGCCCATTTCCTTCAGACTGAGCTCTACCCAATGACCAGCAAACAACTTCGCTGTTAGTCACCCAAGACAGGAGGGAAAGAGGCAGGTGCGGGGTGGGGGGTGGGGCAGGGCCAGAGACTTACACATGCTTCAAGTTACAAAATCTGCATGATGGGGCTGGCCAGTGTCCTCCAGGAGACCTGACCAACCCCCACATGCCCAAATCCAGCAGATGTTTCCTGCTATAAAAAGTTGCTGGGCAGAGATCTGGGTGGGGGAGGGGGAAGGGAGGTGCCAGAGCCCTGCTGTGATGATGAAATCTGAAATTTGAGACTCAAATAGGAATTTCTTTGGAGACACTTTCCCCTCAGTGATCCATCCATCCACTAGCTTCCTGTGACTTGGGAGTCTGGCTGCTGTTGTTTTAGATGTGCGGCTGGTGGTGAAGTTGTGAGATGATCTACAGAAGCTGAAGTCCACAGCAAAGCCACTTCTTCCCTTTCCAGGAACACTGCCCTACACCTCTGCTACAAGCAGCAGAGGAATCCAGGTAAGATTTCCAGACTGTGGCTCAGACTTTGAGGGCAAGAAGCAATGCAAAAAGCAGAGAATTTGGTCCCAGTCAAAAGGAGACTGTCAGTCCTGAGGTAGTGGAACTTTCTGGGAAAGGAATAAGGACTTGCCCAACAGTGGCAAGACAGGTTCCAGACAGAGAAGCTAGGAACAGGGATGGACTCACAGAGCTGGAAAGATCTAGATTCCCAAGCTGCTCTCATCAATGACCCTTGGAAAAGTCTGAGACTTGTAATTAAAAGGGTACCTTCTATCACCTCTCCAGTTGTGACCACCTCAGGGATGAAGAATGCCTTGTCCTTCAAGTTTCAGTAACTCAGCTCAGCAGCACTCAAACTTGGGTGCACTTAAATATGACCTAGGCAAGCACATAGAAAAATGTTCTTTTCCTGGGTCTCAAGCTCAAAGATTCTGATTCAGAGGAAGCTGGACTCTCTTGGGTAAATGGATGGGAGAAAAGTGGAAAAGAAGTCTGAATTCTTCCCCAAAGCAGACCATAGCCTCTATTCATCATATGCAGTAGCTTATTCCACAGACCACCAGCTTCTCCAGGAAGCAGCTATACCTTAAACTGCTATCTTTACACTTAGCATAATGGATTTCAAACATCTGGTGTGCCAAATAAATGTACTCCTTACATACCTCTAGCATCGTACCTATTTACACTGCATCTTGTATGTGCACACATGCAGATCCTAATCCTACAAAAATAGGTTTGCAGGACCCCAGTCCCTACCAACACTTTCCAGTAAATGTCCAAGCTCCTCCCCACCCTGTCTGTGCCAGCCCTGTCCCAAGAGGTGTGACAGGAGAGCACAGCAGTTTCATTTCCAACAGAGTGACCACAGTGCCTCTCTCCTGGCTACACCAAAACCAAAAACCAAACCCTGTGCTGTTAAATCTAATCTGACTCATAGTGACCCTATACACAGAGCAGAACTTGCCCATAGAGTTTTCAAGGAGCACCCGGTGGATCTGAACTGTTGACCTTCTGGTTAGAAGCTGTAGCACTTAACCACTATGCCACCTACCCCAGGATCTAGGTGGGAGAAGTTAACCACAGTGCCACATCCCTTAGAGAAATTTCCCAGAAAAACAGGAACATTACTAGAGGCTATATAAGCTGTGACTTTTAGGGCTGAGATGAGGTTCAGATAGGGGCAGGATACACCCAAACAGACAAAAGCCTGGGAGATGAGCCTCAGTATGCACCAACCTCTGACAGCTCTACCTCCTTACAGAGAGCTGGGAAGGGCACCTGTGAGTCTAGGGAGAAGGAACTGGCCCTGGGCTAAATATTAACCTTATGGCAAACATAAAGAGCTGGCACCAAGTTGTAGTCCCTGGCAGGGGACAGCAGGAGGGAGGACAGGGAAGGAGAAGTTTGGGAGAACAACAGATGGATTTTGGTGGAGCAATGACCTCATCTAGAAGAAACCAATGAGACACTCAAAGGAAACCCTGGCCTTCTAACCAAGTCCAGGCAGGGAGAAGCCCTATGTGGATATGTGGATATGCAGATATGTGGACAAAAGAGAGAAGAGGAAATGACTAAGCAGAGAAAGGAGAGAGAAAGACTGGTGGTGCGCATGATGTAATATACAAAGGGACAGAGGAGGCTGGATAATTCTGAAGAAAGTTTAGGATGGTCACGGGTTGTGGGAGGGTCAGGAAAGCTGCGCAGGATAACAGGTAAAGACCAGACGTGAGAGGGACAGTGGTGGGAAAAGCCGGTTAATTCCCAGAATAAGAGTCCAGTCTGCCAAGGCTATCATCAGCAGTTTCCCTTTCAGTACCAGCATTTTTTCACTGCTCACCCTCCCCCTGTAACACCCAACATCCATTGCTACAGAGTTGTGTTCTTTTGCTCTGAAACCTATGCCAGTCAAACCTCCTGCACCATTCCACAGGACTGGCACAATCCCTCCCTCCTTGGCACAGAGCTGTCCCAATTTGGGGGCCTTGAGTTGCCACAGTCTAGCCTACTGTCCTCTGATTTCAGTAATGCTCTTTACCTGGGTTGCCATGGAGACAACTGACCAGCAGAAAAGAGGCTGGGGCAGGTGATAAGAATATGCTGGCTGACCCTGAGACATCAGGGATAAGACTTCTCCGACCATTTGTTTCACTCCAGATGTAAGTTCACCATGCCCACATAAGAGCCATCTTCAGAAGGGCACAGGTTGTACCAGAGGGCCTGGGCTAAGATGTCCAAAACTCTCCCCTTGGCTCCCTGTTGGAATTGACTCTCCTTTTCACTCCATGGTTCTGCTTACCCCTCCATGTTATGTCAGTTGAGGTATATCCTTCCAAGTCTGGACCTTGATAATCTAGGGAGTAGGGCTGGGATGAGGGACTAGGGTAAGGAGATATAATCGGCTCTGGGAGGTGCTCAGGGAAGTTGTAGCTGGAAGGGCCTTCTAACGTTACTCCTGACCTATGCATCCCTGAGTGGAAATCAAAACTGTCACACCTCAGTCTTTCCTTGTGTTCTTGGACCCAGCCAAGACCCTCTGTGTGGACTACTCTTCAGAGAAAGGCAGTCTGTCACCATGGTGAAGCCCTCCCAGGTCTTCCCTGGCTAAATAAAAGTAAAATTAGCTTTCTGTCTTTTGCAGAACAGAGGTGGTGAAGAAAGAGGGTGGGAGTGGTGGCCCCTCACTTCTCTTCAATGGACTTGAGGCACTCTTGCCCCTTCAGCACCTCTACAGAGCAATGAACCCCCCTGTTTTGAATCTGGCCAGGGTGTTTCTAACTGTTCCTAGGGTGGGGGATTACAAAATGTTAACCTATCTAATCAATTTCTAGTGCAATTAAGGAGCTTTAGTCATCAGAAAAGCCGGAAAGCTTACACTACCATCATGAGACTATAAAAACAACCATCAGTAGAGCTGAGAAGGGGAGATGGTATCCTTCCTGAAGGTCAGATCTCAGCCAACACAGATGTAAAGTTTGTTCACAAAGCAGACTAAGAGAAATGGAGAAAACTAGTTCAAAGTAACAGGGATAGACCAAGGGCCTCCTGCAAGAATGCTAATGGTCCACTGGGAAAGGGACAGTGCTTGGGAGTTGGGAACAGGTCTCAGGCCTGCTTTGTGTATTGCTCTATGTTCAGATACCTCACCAGCTGAATGTTCTCTACCAGCCAGTGGCCTCACCACCTCCCAGTGTGGAAGAACCCATTGCAAGAGTAGGAGTCCAGGAAAGGGAAAACCAAAACCAAGCCCACGGTTGTTGAGTTGATTTGAAATCATAGCAACCCTACAGGACAGAGGAGAATTTCCCTAGAGAATTTCCAAGGAATGACCGGTGGAGTGTAACTGCCGACCTTTGGGTTAGTAGCTGAGTTCTTAATGACTGTGTTCCCTGCATACCAGAAAGAACTGGTTGATGCTAAGCCATTTGAAAAGGTAGCATATGATCAAGAACCAATGGTACTGAGGTTATAAACTGAAGCTGCACTGAAAGCACTGACAAAAAACAAGACTCCAGGAATTGACGGAATAGCAATTATTTCAACAAACCAGATGCAGTGCTGGAAGTGCTCACTCATCTATGCCAAGAAATTTGAAGGATGGCTACCTGGCCAGCTGACTGGAAGAGTGTCATATTTATGCCCACTCCAAAGAAAGTGATCCAATGGAATGTGAAAATTACTGAACAACATCACTAATGTCACATGCAGTAAAATTTTGCTCAAGATCATTCAAAAGCCACTGCAACAGTATAGTGACAAGGAACTCCCAGAAATTCAAGCTGGATTCAGAAGAAGACATGGAACCAGGAATATCATTGCTGATGACAGAGAATACCAGAAAGATGGTTACCTCTGTTTCATTGACGGTGCAAAGGTATCTGACTGTGTAGACTGTAATAAATTACGCCTGACATTGCATAAAATGGGAATGCCAGAACACTTAATTGTGCTCTCAAGGACTCTGTACATGGGTCAAGAAGCAGTCATGAGAACAGGAAAAGGGGACATCTCATGGCTTAAAGTCTGGAAAGATGTGTGTCAGGGTTGTATCCTTTCACCATATCTTTTTAAACAGTATGCAGAGCAAATAATCTGAGAAGCTGGGTTATGTGAAGAGGAACGAGGCATCAAGATTGGAGGACGATGCATTAACAACCTGTGTTACACAGACAACACTATCTTACTTGCTGGAAATAAAGATTTGAAACACTTAGTGATGAAGATCAAGGACCACAGCCTTCAATATAGACTGTACGTCAACATCCAAGAAAACAAAAATCCTCACAATTGGACCAGTAAGCAACATCATCACAAACAGAGAAAGGACTGAGGTTGTCAAAGATTTCTTCTTACTTGGGTTCACAATCAACGCCCATGGAAGCAGCAGTCAAGAAATCAAGAGATGTGTTGCATTGGGAAAATCTACTGCAAAGGATCTCTTTAAAGTATTGAAAAGTAAACATGTCATTTTGAAAACTAAAGTGTGCCTGACCCAAGCCATGGTATTTTCAATGGCATCATATGCATGTGAAAGCTGGACAATGAACAAAGAAGACAAAAGACTTGATGACTTTGAATTATGGTGTCAGAGAATAATGTTGAATGGAGCATGGACCACCTGAAAAACAAACAGATCTGCTCTGGAAGAAGTACAGCCAGAATGCTTCTTGGAAGCAAGGATGACAAGACTGCATCTTACACTTTGGACATGTTGTCAGGAAGGATCAGTCCCTAGAGAAGGACATCAGGCTTGGCAGAGTGGAGGGTCAGCAAAAAAGAGGAAGACCCCCAACAAGATGGATTGACAGTGGCCACAACAATGGGTCTAAGCATAAAAACAACTGTAGACATGGCACAGGACCAGGTAGTGTTTCATTCTGTTGTATGCTATAAATCGGAACTGACTTGACAGCACCTAACAACATGTCCCCAGGAGAGGAAAGTTTCACAAAACACTAACAGATCCTAGCACAGGTGCCCTTGGCCAGTTAATGATTTGTGCTGTGTGGAAAGCCAATAATGTCTTTTGTAATTAATTTCAAAAGAAGAGTGGAGGATGAAAACAGACAATCTAGAAAAAAAGAGGGCAAGAGGCATGGAAATTACTGGGAGAGATTTCCACAGTATAATCTCCTTTAAGGTGACATGCAGACTAAATGGTGTCTGACTGTTTGGCTATATCTCTGGCTGCAGGCGGAAGCCGGACTCTGGCCAGGCCCATTCCTCTACTGCCTCTTCAACACTACCTGCTCGGCATGACTACTGCCTTCTGGGCCCCATATGGCAGCCAACCCATTACCTGCTCCCAGACAAGAAGCAGCACCCATTTTTAATCTGCCCCTATGCTGAGTGTCCCACATATGCTTGAGGCTCAAGGAGGAGAAATTAGACATGAAAAGGGTACTGGAGAGAAGAAAGGAAAGGAAAAGGAAAAAAAGGACTGGAAAGAGAAAAGAAAAAAGCCAGTCAAGCGAAGGGACATCAGAAAAATGAGAAGCAAAATGGAGGGTAAGAAAAGAAAGAAAAGGTGAGGATCAGAAATTGAAGGGTAAGCATACAAGGAAGGAAAAGTGAGGCAAAGCAGAAAAGCCTGCTCTAAACAGCAAAGGTCAGAGAGACATAGAAAAACAAGAGGAAGTGGAAGCAGATTGGAAAGAAGGAAGGGCACACGCAGGTTCAAAGTTGGGTATTTTAACTTATAAGTTTGTGACTGAGCAATTTCTGCTCTCCTCTGCAGCCACATGATTTTCACTATATTGATCAAAAGGATGGGCAAAGAAGTGCAACGGAGTGCTACACATAGGATGCTGGGTGACCCAGAACAGGTTGGCCTGGGGCAGCTACCAGGAAGGCTAATCATCCACACACCCCGTCTTCTTCTATTTACAAGGAACTTACAGACCAGGAATCTAGACTCTAAGCATGGTGAGAAGGATTGGGCAGGGGAGAAGGCAGTCACAGCTGTTTCTCTTCCACCTGAAACCTCCTTAGTTCTGAACTCTCCCACTGTGAGCACAGCCCAGCAACGTCTGCCTCTTTCGGTGCTGTGTAGGGCTAAGGATGCAGATCAATCCAATGCAAGGAGGACAGTCAGGCCACAAACCAGCTGGAAACCCGAAGCTACAGTACTAACAGGACTTGCTTGACTTTGGGGACTCACTGGGCACCGTGAAGTTTCAGATTCAAGCCCCTACATTAAACCCAAGCCTCTCCTCTGGCCCTGCCCTCCTTCCCCTTCACCAGTGTCACTGCAGCCAGCTTCCACTACACCATCTCCATGTCCATGTCTCCTGCTGAAGTAGAACTCGGTATGTGCTGGTTGGGGAGGTATTAACAGAATTAATCACAATCAAGTCTTGAGGATGGCAGGCTCAGAGAGGGTGAGAAAATCATCTGAAGCCAGGTCATGGTTGCAAACTCCTGGTCCCTCCACTACACAGTGGGTGGAATACCACACAGCAGGGAGCCGGCAGAGGAAGTTCGGCCAGCTGTCCTTCAAGAGGAAGTCTGTATGACTGAAAAAATGCGGCTTTTACAGTGATGCTCATTCCACGTGTGGTTTCCAAGTATGGACAACACCCTCCCTCCCCAGATAACCTATGAAATGGTTCCCTTTTCCTCAGCCTTGGGAGCAGCAGATGTCTTCTCAAAGGAGTACATCCTTGGGGATTTGAAGGGCACTGCGGGGTACAAGTTAGATCCCATTAAATGGCACAGACTCTTTACTAATGGGAGAAAGTCTTCCAGCTGCATTTCCACCAAAATGTCTAGGTCACGGGAAGGAAGCTTCGGCCTTAGGTTCAGGCCCCAGGGCTGCCCCAATCCCAGAATCCTGTCTTGGCTTGGAAAATCCATACCTCTCTGACTGGTCTCCTTTAGGACTGGAAGAGCCAAGGTGAGGTGGGGATGAACTGAGCTGTCCCTCCTTGGTCTCCTTGAGGGAAATCATTCCTCTCCTAGGCTGTCCTAAACTGCTACAGAACAATGTCATCTGGCTTTGGGGATAGGGCTGCTCAAGCCCACATGGGAATCAAGTTGCCCTCCACAGCATTCCATTCCCTTGCCCATCTCCATTCCCCCACCCAGGTCACACATACCCAGCAAGAGACAAATGGAAATACTTACATTATACCAACTCTGGCTTTTCTGAAAGGACAAAATGAGAGAAGGTAAAATTAGTCAGGGAAGAGGTGGTAGGAATGGCCAGGGCATCCCTGGCCCAGTAGGAAGGTTACACAGACAGCAGAGGATGGGTAGGGAGGAGGGGCCCAAATGCAGTTAAATGCTTCCCAGGTCGCTGCTCAGGAAGGGTCCTACTTTCTCAAGACAGCTCCAGAAAGGAGGCCCCAGAGCAATCCATGCTGGAAGCCCCACCGCAGTTGGGGTGGCAGGCAGCAGCAGCACCAGCTGTAGCTCAATGAGAAGGGAGTCGGAGCTCCATCACAAGGCTGATGGAGGTAAGGGATGAACTGTCAGCATCCAAGACCCAGTCCCCAGATGGGCCCTGACCAGAAGCAAAGTATCGGGAGAGATCACACCAGCCTTCTACTCCACATCAATAACCCTTCCACCCACCCGCTCCAGCAGACAGCAGGCACTTAACTGGGAGGGGCTTCTTTTCTTAGAGGCTGCCTAAAAACTTTGAGTTTGTTGCCCTGAGCAGGCAGAGGTGTAAATTCTGTCTTCTATACCAACAACTAGCTGACCTCCTTAAGTGATAATGCTAGGACAGGGGTTGGGGCTCTGCACAGGAAGAGAGATTGAAAAAAGATACTCTGTAGGGGTCCTTTTCACCTTCATGGTGCCCTCATTCAACACCAGAAACACAAGAGCCCATCCCAGCTCCAGAAGTCAGGCATTCTTGACTCCAGCTCTGGGCACAGGGAACCCACCTTCATGGGAACTGGAAGTTTCTCAGGGAAAGGGGAGAAATGGCTACGACTGTGTGCCTTGTCTGCCTCCAGTCCTGTGGCCAGGAGTCCTTTACTGCACATTCCACTGGGCAGACAGGTACATACACACATATGCACGCCTAGGGTCTGTCCCATGAGGTGCATCTCCAATGGGTTCAGATTGGAGCTGTGGTATTTTCACTTTTAAAAAGTTTGCCAAGTGTGTAATTAAGGTGGACAATAACTGGATTGAGGGAAATGTGGTCTGCAGCTCAGTACCACAGGTCCACACCCAGAGATATAGATGCTAGGAAGAATTAGCAAACTCATCCCCTCTACTAAGAAGCCCTGATGGCACAGTGGTTAAACTATTCAGCTACTAAGTGACCTCTCTGGCCAAAATACAGAATTGGGGCAGACAGCCAGCCAGGCTCCTAACCCCTTCGGCAAGATGATCTCCACGGTCATTTCCCAACAAAATGTATCAGTCACTATGGCTTACCAGAAGCGACACACTCCTGTATCATCCTCATCTTCTCCTACTCTCTGGAAGTTCTTAGCAGGAAAAGGGTGAAATTCCGATATTCAAAACCAACTTTTTCATCATTAAATGACTTACAGAAACTCCAGTGGCACAGTGGTCAAGTGCTATAGCTGCTAACCCAAAAGTCAGCAGTTCAAATCTACCAAGCTGTCCTTGGAAATTGTATGGGGCAGTTCTACTGTCCTATAGGGTTGCTATGAGTTGGAGTCAACTCCATGGCAGTGTGTTTTGTTTTGTTTTATTTTAAGGGAATAACAGCCATTTGAGGATCCTGAACTTAAAATTGCAAATCAGCCCCTACAGCTTCCTAGTAAGGCTTACCTACCTCTGCAGAAGGGAGGACAGTGCACGTAGGCTGCACTGCCTTAGTTTGTTCTGTGCTATGGGGCTCCTTACCCCATAGGCCCTCACACAGAAGCCCTTGATCTGTGCACAACTGATGTCATAGGGTAGGAGGCATGTAGATGGTCATTAAACTGCATCTCCCCATGGTGGAAATGATGCACTTTGGGCCTGTCAGCTTTGACTTTCCCACATCTTCCCTGCACTCTGTCGAATCTAAGCTGCTTCATAGCTGAGACAACTCTCTGTCAAGCATTCCTCAGCCCCTCTTCCCAGCAGTCTGGTCTCCATGTGACACTCAAGGAGGAGAAGGGCAGCAGGAACCTGGCCTAGGTAGGGAGATCCGAAATCCTTTATGAGCACTCCTTGGAGGGCTCTTTCACTACCATTGGGCAAATGGAAGTCCATTTTCCCTGTTCACCTGTTTGGGACAAAGAGCTTCAGGGTGACAAAGAGCAAGCTTAAACCACAGAACCCTTGTCCTGTCTCCTACTAGCCGTATGATACCCTTACAGGTAGTATTTGCTTATTTGTAAAGGAGAATAAGAACATACGCTGAAAAGTGCAGACAAGAAATGTGGAACATACTATTCCAGAGCAAAGACTACTGACTTGTCCCTCAACTTAAGACTCTACCCCTAACCAGCTAGCTCTTGGCAACTCCTTGGCACCATTAGGAAAAATGGCCCCCACCCTTCTGGCCTATCCTATCCTATTTGCATCCTCTGAGAATACTCCCTTAGGGACAGGAGTCCCTGAGCTCTGACTAACCTCTTAGTGGCACTGCTTTCCTGAGACTAAGTCCTACAGAGGGGCCTGGCAGTGAGAGCTCTGTCTCGTGGTTGGCAGGGAAGTCAGGGGACTGCTGACTACTGAGGGTGACAGGGAAGGCCCCCTCTGGTGCTGCAGTGAAGCTGTCTGCCCTTGTAAATCAGTGGTACCCCCTGACCTTGCAGTTAAGGACAAAGGAAAGGAACAAGCAGAGCTAGGGAGCAGAGGTGATGAGTGTTCTGACAGGTTATCAAAGGACTAGGCTCAGCAGGGAGGAGTCAGGTAAACTACCCAAAATATAAAGCAATGAGTGGGCAAGGAACTGAGCACAGGACATTTCAGTCACCTTTCCTAGATGGGTTTGAAGAACAAGCACCAAAAGGAATACAAGGACCTGGAAACAGGCCCAAATTTCCTTGAGGTGGTTTCCTGCCCCCTCCCCATCCCCCCACAATCTAAAACAATCTCCCCCAGAGCAAAGCCTTGAGGAATCTGGAAGACAGGGGTGAGGGTGCAGAAGAGGAAGTGGGCACTACGGCAGCTCTACGCTTAGTAGAAGTCAGAAAAGTAACTTCTTACTTTGATCAGGTTAAGTCTGTCATACTGGAAAACAAAATCACAAAAATTAGAATTGAAAAAAGGAAAAGAGTCAAACAAAGGGGAAGAGAGGCAGAAGTGCCACAGAGCCAGACGTGATGCCATATACCCTTTGGGTTTACTTTGCTAGGGGTCTGAAGGCACACACCCTATTTCAGGAACGGATGGAAGTGGAAATGCAAGTCCTAGGCTCTACCTAGTGGCCGAGAGGCACTACTACAGAGTAGAAGCCGGGTGGTGGCAAAAACTGAAGGTGTCCTAGAATTGCTGGAAACAAGGCTGGCAATCTTCCGGCTCCCCTCCTCTGAGCAGGGCTGAACCTTGCAGGGGTCAGGCTCAGCAGTAAAACTGCAGATTCACAGGAGTGGGGCCTTGGTCAATACCTAGTCCCACGTTTACACATTAACAAACGAAGAATGCAGGCCAAGAAAAGGGAACCAGACACTCGGCCTTGGGTCTGACACTAGGGTTCTGCAAGGAAGCACTACCCTATTCCCTGAAAAATATTTGGGAATACCTCTTCTAGGAGGTAGGTAAGAGACAGGGAGTGAGTGGACTTGCTTAGATGACAGCTTTGGCTCTAAGACGCCCTGCCACAAACACATTGACCAGAGACAATGTTCCACTGATGGAGTCAGTATTCCCACTACTTTGGCAAACCCTCCTCCCTGCTTCTCCTCATGCTCCACTCCAAGTTGTGACCTGCATAGACCATAAATACTAGACTGGTTACAGTGTGGTTCTTAAGAAGTCTGCATGTCTGGCACATTCATTTTCCCAGATCCGCCACAGCCGTCGCCAATCTCACCTGCACTTTAGAAAGTCACTCCTGTGTCTTGTGCATGTGCAATATGGGCATGTTGGTAATGGTTGGTAAGAGAACGTGGCCAGGTTTTGCTCCTTGTCCACATTTGGCTCCTGCCCCTTTATAATCTTCATTCTTGCCTCTCCAAAATCCCACTCAGAGTTCCCGCCTGGCTCAGTTCCCCCTGCTGCCTGAAATGTTTCCCAGCTACCTCTCAGGAATTATTTCTCCTGCCCCTGAATTCACAAAGCATCCCAAATTACCCATGTGGTGCTAAAAGATGGATTTGATTTGCAGGTCATCTGGGAAGTTTCTTCTCTTTTTTAAAAAAATATTTTATTGTGATTGAGTGCAAGTATACAATCCAAATTTAATTTGTATGCCTGCCTACCTGCAGCTCCTTCTTCTCTCCTTGCCCAGTGACAGCACATTCCTCCTTTTCGTATATATGTTGTATTCTCTTAACAATCTCCTCTCCCTTCCAGTAAGAGGCCAGTAGGACAGCACCCTATGCATGCACAGACCATAAAGTACACATACCTCATGGTCACACTGTGTCCCCGCATCCAGTCCATTCCTGTCTGAAGGGTTGATGTCAATAATGATTTCTTGTCAGGAGCAGCATGGGCCATGCTCCACGCAGTCCCCCAGGCCATCAGACCATCAATTGTGGTCTTTTAGTAGAGTTCTTGAGGCACATCCCTCTTTTTCTTGTGTTATCAGTGGGACTCAACATTGTGTGCCCCATCATGGCTGTCTTTAGTGGTGGCCGGGCATAATCTGGCTCTTCTGGTCACATAAGATGATACAGTCACCCATGCACATGGGTCCTACTGTTCCCTGGGCTCTTTTTCCCTTGTGTCTTTGTTGTTCTTGGTGATCTTCTGTTCTGGATGAGTTGGGACCAGTTGGTGTACCTCAGATGGTAGCTTGCTAGCTTTTAAGATCCCAGATGTCACTCAGCAATATGGGGTGCAAGAGACTCTTAGCAATAGGCTAGTTAACGCCAATTGGCCTCAATATCCCCTGACAGTATGGTCCTCAGAACCCTGCCCCTGCTACTCTATCCTTGCAATGCCAGGTTAAGATTAGAAGAGTTTTCAGTTTCTGTTAAAGTCCAGTTAAGTGGATCTTTTTTCTACTGTATGTTGTCACTGCTTTCACTCAACCAAATTTCTATCAACTATCTAATCTATGACCAGTCCTCTCCCTCCCTCCCTCCCCTTGAAGCTGCCAAAGACTCTTTTCTTCTGTATATAAGTTGATTTTAAGTCCTTATAGCAGGGGTCTCATACAATATTTGTCCTTTTGCCACTGTATGACTTCACTTGGCATAATGTCTTCTAATTGAAACCAGGTTACAAGATGCTTCCTCAAACCATCATTGTTGTTTATCACTGAATAATGTTCCACTGAGAATATGTACCATAGTTTGTTTATCCATTCATCTGTTGTTGGGCATCTGGGTTGATTCCATCTTTTTGCCATTTTGTACTGTGCTACAATAAACATTTGTGTGCACTCATCTGTTTGTGTGACTGCCCTTGATTGTGTAGGATATATTCCAAGCAGTGGGAATATGGTATTTTAAGGAAGTACCAAACTGCCTCCCACAGACGTTGTACAATTTTGCAATGCCACCAGCAGTGTAGGAGAGTTCCAATCTCTCCACAGTCTCTCCAGCACTTGTTTTGTGTTTTTTGGATCACAGCCAACCTTGTTGGGGTGAGACGGTATCTCATTGTTGTTCTGATTTGGATTTCTGTAATAGCTAATGATCATGAGCATTTCTTCATGTGTCTTCTGGCTGCCTGGATGTCCTATTTGGTGAGGTGTCTGTCCATCTCTCTTGCCCATAGCTTAACTGGATTATTTACTTTTTTCTTGCTGATATTTTGTAGTACCTTGTAGATTATGGAGATCAGATTTTGGTCTGACATATAGTTGCCCAATATTTTTTCCCATCCTGTAGGTGGTCTTTTAGTTCTTTTGATAAAGCCTTTGGATGAGCAAGTGTTTGATTCTTAGTAGGTTCCATTTATCTATTTTCTCTTCTGCTGGTTGTGCTGTTTGTCAGATTTTGAAGTTTAAGTTGTGTATGAAAACTTCTATTTTTGACCCTATGTTTTCTTGCATGATCTTTACTGTTTTAGGTTTCATATTCAGTTCTTTTACCCAATTTGAGTTAGCTTTTGTGTCAGGTTTAAGATACGGGTCTTATTTCAATCTTTTGTAGAGGGATATCCAATTTTGCCAGCACCATTTGTTAAAGAGACTGTTTTTACCTCAGGTTACAGTCTTATGGCCTTTGTCAAATATCAACATAAGAGGACAGTGGCAACTCTGGGGTCTCAACTCTTTCACTGATCTACATGTCTCTTTTGTAGCAGTACCTGGCTGTTTTGACTACTGTGGCACTGTAATAGGTTCCAAGGTCGGGCCTCCCACTGTGTTCCTGTTCTTTAGTAATGCTTTGCTTATCTGGGGTCTCTTCCCATTTCAAACAAAGTTTGTGATTTGTTTCTCCATGTCATTAAAAAAGACACTGGAAGTTGTACTGGGATTGCATTATATGTGTAGATTTCTTTGGATAAAACAGACACTTTCACAATGTTAAGTCTTCCTATTCATGAGCAGGGCAGTTTCCACCATGTATGTCTCTTTTGGTTTCTTGAAGTTTCTTGTAGTTCTCTTTGTATAGATCTCTTGTTTCTCTAGTTAGATTTATTCCTAGGTATTTCATCTTCTTGGGAACTACAGTAGATGGTATTGATTTGGTGATTTCTTCTTTGATGATCTCTTTGTTGGTACAAGTAAATCTTACTGATTTGCTTAATGTTTATCTTATATCCTGATGCTTGGCTGAATTCTTCAGTTAGTTCTAGTAGTTTACTTACAGATTCTTTAGAATCGTATCATCTGCAAATAGGGAGATTTTTACTTCTTCTTTGCTGATTGGGATGCTCTTTATATCTTTGTCTTGTCCAATTTCTCTGGCTAGAACTTCTAATATAGTGCTGAATAGAAGTGTTGAGAGTAGGCACCCTTGTCTAGCTCCCATTCTCCAGGAGAATTCTTTCAGTATTTCTCCATTCAATTGATGTAGGCAGTTGGTTTGGCATAGATGTCTCTTATTGCATTGAGGAATTGCTCTTCTATAACTATTTTGCTGAGAGTTTTTAGCACAAGGTTATTGGTCTTTGTCAAATGCCTTTTCTGCATCAACTGACAAAAAATCAGGTGATTTTTTTATCTTTTGTATAAGATCTTCTGTATCTTTACTGAGCTTCTTTCTTGATGATCTGTCCATTACTGAAAGTGAGTGTTGAAGTCTCCAACTATTATTGTGGAGTAATCTATCTCATTTTTCAATGTAGTCAGTGTTCGTTCAGTGTATTTAGATGCTCTGGTATTGGGTGCATAAATATTTAATATTGTCAAGTCCTGTTTGTGAATTGAAACTTTCAGCAATAAATACTGTCCATCCCTGTCCATGATAGCGGATTTTACACTAAAATCTATTTTATTTGATATTAGCATTGCCACACTTGCTCTTCTTTGTGTGTTGTTAGCTTGGTATATATTATTCTATCCTTTAATTTTCAGTTTGTTCATATCTTTGAGTCTAAGGTGTGCTTCTTGTAAGCAACATATAGGTGGGTCATGTCTTTTGATCCATGATGTCACATGTTGTCTGTTTATTGGAGTGTTCAGTCCATTTACATTCATTGTAATTACTGACAAGCATGTGCTTAGTGCTGTCATTTTGACATATTTATTTTTGTGTTGGTGTTTTCTATATTGCTCTTAGTATTCTGTTCTGGGTGTCTTGGGGTCTTTCCTTTGGGGTCTAGTTCTTGTGTCATTCAATATGTGTCTTGGATATCTATGTTCTCTTCTTTCACAATTTCAGGGAAGTTTTCCGTCAGCAACTGAACAATGATACTCTGTTTTCAGCTATCCTTCCTTCTTTAGGAACTCCAATTAATCATATATTATTCTTCTTAATAGAGTTTCACATGTTTTTTAATGCTTCTTCATTTTTGTTATTTCTTTTCTCTGATTTCTCTTCATAAATGCTGATGTCAGTTGCTCTACCCTCAAACTCATCAAGCCTAACTTCCATCTCCTCAATTCTGCTTTTCTGGCTTTGGGTTGAATTGTCTAATTCTGTCTTTTCATTATTGATCTGCTGGATTTCAGATCGTTGTTGTTACATCAGTTCAAACAGCTTGCTTAATTTCTCATTTTGCTCTGCTGCATTTTGTTTCATTTCTAGGAGGGCTCCACATATAATTTTTTTATACTAGATCTCTGTTAGTTTCAGAAAGCCTTCTTCATCTGGCAAGTTTTTTGGTTCTTTATTTGGGGAGTTATCCAGAGCCATAGTGGACTGTCTCTTTAAATGGTTAGGAATGGTTTGTTGCCTTCAGGCCATCTAGAGGCTCTGGTGTTACCTCAACAGGACCTTAGTCATAGTTCTGAGAAGGGAGTTGGTTACTAGCCATCTCTGTGTACTCCAGTGACTGGCCCCAGCGGATTCCCTGGGATGGCAGTCTCTGTCTAGGCTAGCAAACACAGCTCCCTACTTGTGAATTCACTGGGTGTCTGTCAACTGACCCTATGATGTAGGTCACTAAAGGCTGGAAGAGGTGCTGCTGGGCTGCTCGGCAGTTATTTCTCCAGGCAGTCAATTATTTTAAGAATCTGGGAGTTGACTGACAGCTGCCAAAATCAGGCCATCAGGTGTGGCAGGCCCTGCCTTCTAGCTGACAGTGGAAGGACCTCTTCAGCCATGCCCAGATGGTATGATGTAGTTCAATTAGGGACGAGTTACAGCCTTGCTCCCATCCTGAGCACTGGCCAGGATGGGCCACTCCCGTAAGGTAACACTGTCCTACAGAGCTTTTCTGCTGGAAAAAGCACTTTATGGACTGGTGCTGCTTCTTAGCTTGGGAATTAACTTCTGCTGAGGCCTCCAGCTGGATGACTGTCTCCCAGCCAACCAAGATGGCATCCCAGTTGAGCTTCCCTTCCCACCGTGAAACCACAGAATCCATGTTGCAGGTCAGAAAAGAGAGGGGTGGGGCAGTGATGCTGTCAGTCAGCCGTCAGGTTCTCAAAATACAGCTATTTCCAATGCATTGTCTCTCTGCTGCACTATACGCTGTTTATTTTAGCACTGCAATTCAGCATGTTTGCTGGATCATACCTATCCTCCACCTCCCAGATAATAATGAAGGTGCCAGTACCTGCAGTCTGCCCAAATGGTGTGTCAGCAGGAGCAGGGCTCAGTGTGCACTGCCTCATCAAAGAGAGGTAGTTTCCTGTTTAGTGGCAGGTAGTCCAATCTGACAATCCTAGGGCTTTCTGGGTGTCCAGAGTGCTCTGTTCAATTAATTCAAGCCTTCGTTCTCAGAGGGAATTGGGGACACATGCATCTAGCCTGTCATCCTGGCCATGCCCCTGGGAACTTCCTTTGTTTCCCTTCCTAGGCTGCCTTGTGGTAGGGATCTACCTTTTTTTCTTGTTGTAATTAAAAAAAAAAGCACTTCATTACTGGGTACTCACCTCCACCCATCACCTGACTGAAAAAGGTGGTGACAAATGACCAAGAAAAACTGAATCGGTACCTTGCTACATAGACAGATAAGAGAGTAAGGAAACTTAGGATTTCACCTTAGGATGGAAAAGTATTCCAACACCCTGAGCAGAAGCAGAGAAAAGGAATGACATTATCCCAAGTAAGGCAGTACATGTCTCCTAAGCCCTGTGTTAGCCAAGGAAGAGGTTTGAAGGGCTCAGTAGTTACCCCAAAATCCCTGTCCACAGACATGCCTGTACCCCTGCCACCTGATTTCACAGGGAACTCTGCTAGCTTCCCTACTCCTTGCAGAGGATTCAATCTCTCCTTTCCACAGCCTAACATAGTCATCTCAAATCCTCTGAGCCAAAATACACTTTTTGTCTTAAGCTCACAGAATGCCAGATCAACCCTGCAGCCTCTTGTTCTTGCCTCAGTAAATAAAACAGCTGTTCACCCTCCACTTCCACCCCAAATGCTGTTAGAGACTTGAGACTACTATTAAGGCATCCCTTAGTTTTCTCTTTTTCAGGCTATATCCCAACTCCTTTCCCCATGGGCATCATTTCCTGAGTGCTCTCATTCTAAGACATTGACAGCTCACTCTCAACTCCAAGTTCTCCTCTGAAATCATGGTGCCCCTGACTGACTCCGGTTCTGTCTCCCAGGTATGGCCATATCTCACCAGGGCCTGGAGGGGGCAACTGTCAACAACCACCAACTGCCAGGTGCTGGCCCCGTGTCTTCTCATAGAATTGCTCCCTGCTCTGATTTTGATCCAAGATCCTAGGAACACCATGCCCTCACCCTCCAGGGTGGGCAGCAGGTGGCAGCAGTAAGGGGGCACTCAAGCTGAGCCTCTCCAAGAGGGTGGGTGGAAGAATGTATCAGGGAATACTCATGAGGTCCTTGCTACTGAACAAGTCACCTATTGGAATTCATGACCCTCCATCAACTCGTCCTTCCTACCAATCTATAATCACTATTTCGGAGGACTTGGGACTGACCCACCAAGGGGAATATCAGTACCTAAATACAATCTGGAAACCCTGGTTGTATAGTGGATAAGTGCTATGGCTGCTAACCAAAAGGCTGGCAGTTCAGATCTATTAGGCGTTTCTTGGCAACTCTATTGAGCAGTTCTACTTTAATCTGCAGAGTCATTATGAGTCTGAATCAACTCGATTGCAGCAGGTTTGGTTTGGGTGGTAAATATGATCTGATAGAGCCTTCCTTCCCTCAAAGGAATGAAACTATCCCTGGCAGAACTCTGCTTCTAGATAGCACCATATAAGGGGTTGGGGGGTGGGGGGAGGCATAATCCTTAGCCAGAGGCAGTGTCGGGGAGCAAGCAAAGACATCTTGGGAGGTGGAGGGCAGGACAACTCCCTTCTCTGATTCAGGGTGCAGTAGGAATGGTCCCTCATGACTTCACATGAAACGGCCAGTGGGGCAGTGGGGTCAGCCCTTCTGGGAAAGAGGCCAAGCAAGACATACGGGCTAGGCCTGGGAGGGGGAAAAGGAAAGGGGTGATAAGCACTACAGACAAGTCAACACTAGAGGGCAGATAATAAGACAGAGACAAAAGATAGCTTACTTTTGAGAGGCGCTTGTGAGACTAAGACCATGCATGCAAAGAAGGTATTTGAGAAAATGGTGGGGAAGAAGAGGAAGAACAAGAAATCAAAAGACAAATTCAGGTGGAAGGCAGCTCCTGTGCCTCGCAGGGTCCCCACACCCTTCCTGGGACCTGTGTGTCTGAGGAAGAACAGACCTCTTTTACTCCTCAGATGACTGAGGGCAGAAGAAAATCTTTGAGGAACCATAACCATCCCAGGGCTTTCTCACCTCTCCTCGCCACTGAGGCTTATTTTATATTTATCCTTAGGCCAAAGGCCATGTTCCTAAAGAGGAAGAGGTGACATCTTTGGGAGGGCCCAAAGAGGCCCCGCCCCATTCTCCCTGCCAGGTGGGTACCAAGGAAATTAGCACCAAAGTAAGGCAGGGTGAAAGACAGGAAAGGCATTCTGCAAAGCTCCCTGAAGACCTGCTTCCTGGCAAGACAACTGTCCTAAGTAATATTCTTTTCTATCCTAGTCCTAGAGACCAAATTCTAAAAAGTCAGCAGGGATCAACGGATGACTTCTTCTGATCCCAAGTTCAGCCCTCCTCCAGACCTTCTTCCTCCTCTCTTGCTCCTAAAGAGAGGTAAGCTATTTCCAGAGGGCATACTAGCAGGGTTATTTTCCAGGCCATGGGCTTCTCTCTGAGTGCTTAGCTGAGAAGGCATCTAACTAGGATCTCCCTTTCAGTCAATGACGACTCTCTGGAAAACCTGGGCTGGTCAGTTGCATAAAGCCCTGAAGAAAGCTGTTCCCAACCTCATCTGCCCCCAATACTAGCTTCTCTGCAGGAGTTAACAAGGGGGTAGAAGCCTGTGTGCATGTCACCTTACCTTGGAATTCTTGCCACTGCTTCGGCCGGACTGTGAGGAGCAGCTGCGCTGCACACCTTGCTCAGGTGTGGATGGGGACTTGTCTGAGGAGTGATCTGAGCCCTTCTCCACCATGTTGTCTCCCTCTGGGTTCTGTGGGGTCGGTGAGCGAGACCGCTTCCGGAGGATGGGGGAGCAGGCCGGTGTGCTGCGGTTTGAATTACTGGCAGTGCTGCAGGGGCAGATGGAGAGTGGGAATGAGGTGGAGAGGGGAAGTACAAAGAGAAGCAGTGAGTGACTGGAGGCCAAAGACTGGGCCAAAGGAGCCAACTCTGGAGACCTGGATAAGGGCACTGGAGAGAAACCAGAAGAGGGCCCATCTGTGAACTTCTCTGCACTGTAATACTGCTGTTGGCCATGAGGGGGTAGTGGTGCCAATGTGAAAAAGAAACAGGGATTAAAAAGAGCAATTAGACATTTAGATAATCATCCATCCATCCACCCATCTGTCCATCTATCCAAATACTGTTTGAGCCCCCATTATACGGCACGGACTGTCTTGAGCACACAGAATGTAGAGCTAAAAGACTCATTAGCAGTTATCCAATACTGTCAGTTCACTTTATAGGGGCTCCAAGTCCAAAATTTCAACATTTTGTTTCGGACATTTTTGTCCACAAAAACACCAATAATAATCCTACTTTCCAAAGAATTCATATACATACTACTTCAATGGGTTCTTAAAACATTCCACTAAGGCAGCAGCGACAAGTATCATAATGTCTATGTTAAAAATTAATGCCAACGCACACCTTCAGAGACAAGCTAAGCATCTTCTGATCACAGAGGGTTTAGAAACAAAATGTGAGTCATCTGACTTACAACTCATTCACACCAAGTAATTTCCTTGTAAGCCATATTAGTTCCTGCTACCAATGCCAAGACTGAGGTGAACACAGCAGATTCTCTCATTCCACACACTTTCCACTGTACCAAATTAACTTGTATCAAAGTTTGCAAGCTATAGCATGTTTACTAATTGATTTTAACTTGTGCTCTTAGTGGAAGAGAGAGAGAAGAAAGGACAGACAAGAGCACTGACTGCTGCTCAACTCTAATAGTTGTTGTTGTACTTGGAGAGCATACAGAAAGGAAAGAATGAAAGAGGAGAAGGTTAAGAAGGAAAAGAGACAGGGTTATGAAAAAGGAATTATGAAACTGGAAAGTAAAAAGCACAAGGTAGGGGAATGAAAAGCCAAGTATTTCGCCTATTCAGCAGTCCGAGAGAAGGGCCAGGCTTAGGGAATGTTCCCAATCCAAAACTCTATGGTCCCTAGGGAGCACTCTTCACAAGCTTCATCCTAGCCTTCCCAGAGGCAGGGAAAAGTCAGGTAGACAACAGTTATTTGCATAAAGACCCAGCTGTAATCTCAGATATGCCATTGGATCCATTTGCAATGAAAATCACATCCCTTTGAGCAAAGCCTTCTACCTGGCTACGGGTATCCACAGCAGACGGAAGGAAGACAAAGCACAAAATCCCAAAGCAGAAAGTATGGGGACAAGGACGTGGAGGAGGACAGTGGGGTTCCTGTAAGCTTTGGAAGGAAACTGTTGAAAGGGGGAAAAAAAGGCCAGGAAAAGAGAAGGAAAATGTGACCAAAGGACCTATAGAGGAAAAGAAAAAAAAAAAAAAGAAGGTTGCTACTGAGTCACTTCCAACTCACTGCACTCCCATATGTGTCAGAATACAATTGTGCTCCACAAGGCTTTTCACTGGCTAATTTTTCAGAAGAAATTGCCAGGACTTTTCTCCCAGGCACCTCTGGGTGGACTTCAGTTAGAGTTGTTAGCAGTTGAGAGTATTAACCATCTGCATCACCCAGGGGCTTCATGCAGAAAAGGCCCAATGTTTCACTTCACCCTAACACAGAATTTGTGTTTAGAACTCATTTATACCACCACCAATAACTGTGATATACAGAAGCTGAACATACCTCTTTCCAAAAGGACCCCTGAGTTTCTCATCCAAATCCCCACTATCCTTTATCCTCTCTGAGTGCATTTACTACTATAAGTCTCAGGGAAAGGAAATCATAATCCCGTCCTCAGTTGAAAGAGCTGAGTCTCAGGTGCGCTGGCAAGCAGGTCCCTCAGACACTCTTCTGGGAAAGGCCTCACAAAGCGCCTGGAGATCAGACTCAGGTGTTTACCTTTCTGTGTTCCCTTCTTTCTCTTGGGCCAATTCCAGCCCATGGCCAAATATTCCAAGTTTCAAGCAGTCTGTTAGGATTACTTGGCTAAGGGAGCAGCTCCATCCCTAACCCCAACCAGATGGCCCCAAACAGTATAGAAGTGTGGATGACAAGGCAAGTAGTACATGCTCATTTCAGGCAAAACAAGCTCACTGTTGTCCCTTAGCTTTCAGTTAAGGGACATCTTCACACAAGCACATTACAGACTGTGCAATGGTAAAGATATTCCATTAGCTTTCTCTAGATTCTAAGTCCATGTTATGTTATATTGTTAGGTGCCGTCGAGTTGGTTCCAACTCATAGTGACCCTATGAACAACAGAACGAAACACCGCCCTGTCTTGCACCATGTCTACAGTTGTTTTTATGCTTAAGCGCATTGTTGCGGCCACTGTGTCAGTCCATCTCGTTGAGGGTCTTCCTCCTTTTCACTGACTCTCCACTCTACCAAGCATTATGTCCTTCTCCAGGGACTGATCTTTCCTGACAACATGTCCAAAGTATGTAAGACACAGTCTTGCTATCTTTGCTTCCAAGGAGCACTCTGGTTGTAGAATTCATGTTAGAACTGAGTGTTGAGATTCCAGCAAAAACCAAAAATTCTAACGTAGAGAATACTCATTTTAACTGTCCCAAATAATATGCATATCACAATAAATGACTGAAATGCTCATGAGATTTGCCCATCTTCTGTAGTCCCCCTCCAGCCCACCATATGAACTACTGCCTAAAATTCTGCTTTGAGCACATTAGTCAATAATAGTCAATAAACAGATACTGCTATCTGCTACTTCAATATCTTTGTGCCTTTAAGACAGCTGATTGCTGCCTTCTTAAAAAATCCTCTACTGATGACATATACCTCTTTCTTTTAGTCCTCCTCTGGTCTCTGACATGGCTCCTCTGTTGCTAACTGACCTGAAATTTGGTCCTTCTCCAAAGGGGAGTCCTTTACCTCTCTAGGTGACTTCAACTATCTCTGCAAGCACAAGGCTTCCTTGTCTGTTTCCAGCCCTGATCACACTTTTGAGCTTCAGCTCAGCAATCTCCTGCCAAGTGGATACTTCCACCAGATGGGTCTCCTGCACATCTCAGATTCCAATCATCCTCCCACTACTGCCCCCTTCTCAATGGCACTGTCATTGCCTCATCTCTCAGGCTGCAAACCCATCTCTTTAATCTCATCCCACAAAAAATGAGTCACTGAAAGCTCCATAATCATCTTTCCCTACCATTTCCATTTTCCTAATTCTCAAAGACTTTTGCCTTCTATTGCATATTCATTCACATCCTGTGTTTAAATCTCTCTAAACACAAACCTAAAATTATCTTTCTGTTCCCCATCAGTATCCAAAGCCCCAAATCCTCAGCATGGAGTGCAAAAGTTCTCTATGAGCACAATTTGACACCTATCTATATTCCAGTACTTCATCTCCCCTTATGTTCTCTCAGAGTTCCCATATTCTAGTCTGCAGATCCTCCTTGATTTTCTTAATATGCATTTTCGGTCCCCTATCCCTAGACTTCTGTGCAACTCACCTCTTCCCTCGTTCTACCTATCAGAGTCCTGTTCATCCTTTCAGATCCATTCCACCTTCTCCAAGAATGCTAGGCATCCACCACCGAAGTGACCAGAACATTTAAAGCTACGGCCTGCAAACTCCTGAAGGTTCCCACCCTGGTACCATCCACACTGCCCAGGGCAGCACTTGGTATGCAGCACAAGCTCAGTATATGCTGAACCGAGTTCCATCCAAGGCAAGGTCTTCACACCCATGACTCCAATAATACCTGGTGGTACAAAAGCTCTCAAACTGGTATCTCCACTCTGTTAATATCAATAAAATTAGCTAAAATTCCTTGAAATGTTTCTGAGCACCTGGCGTTGGGCCAACATTTATCTCACTTATTCCTCCCAACTAACCTATCATGTACTAATGGTTATTATTATTACTCTTTTCCCAATGATGAAATTCAATTCTTGAGAGATTAACTTGCCCAAAGTCACACAGATGGGTAAGTGGCAGAACAAGATTCAAAACACAGGCCTACTCATTATAGAGCTTATTGTTGGAACAAATCACTCAATAATGTTTGTTTGAGGAACAGGTGGATAAGTGAATAGATGGATGAATGAACAGAAGGATGATGGATGGCTGGATGGACAGAAAGAAGGAATCAACTTTGTGTCTATAGTCTCCATCCATTCTCTACTTTGCTGGCAAAATAAATTTTCTAAAAAGTGAAAGTGACATTTTTAACTATGGTTAAAGTCCTCTTACAGTTTCTTGCTCTTTGAGAATATAAGCTGAACTCCAAACTGTGGCACGTAAGTTTCTCAATTACCTCACTTTCAGCCTACCTCTGAAAACCCCATCTACAGCTACTTCCCTCAGCAAGTTTTTGCTTCCACCACAAGGACCCATTCACAGACCTTTGTGCCATGTCCTCTCTTTCATGTCTTACCCTTCTCTCTCCCTGGAATGCCATTCCCTCCTTCAGTCATCCTACAGATAGCCAGGTCAGCATTTACACGTCAAGACTAAGCCTAAGCACTTCCCTTTTCCCCCCATGCTCCTCCTGGGCTCAGATTCCTTACTACACAAGAAGTGCTTAGAACTATACTTCTAATGCAGAAAAATTATACTAAGCTTGTTAGGTTTCTACAGAACTTTTAAAAGGTACCTCATTACCCCAAAGATGGACATCCAGCCAAACAAAACCAATTCCTATGTATATTAAAAGATGTAGCTTTTATTGCTGGTCTGACAAGAGACTGGCGCAAACCCAAGAATATTGCCCTCAGATACCCTTTTAACTCAGCACTGAAGTTACTCTTCAGCCAAAGATTAGATGGTCCCATAAAACAAAATGGGACTAAATGGGCACACCAACCAAAGGCAAGGAAGAGACGGCAGGAGGGGACAGGAAAGCTGGTAATGGGGAATTCAAGGCTGAAAAGGGAGAATGTTGACACACCGTGGGACTGGCAACCAATGTGACAAAACAGTATGTGTATCGCTTAATGGGAAATTAATTTGCTATAAACCATTTAAAGTACAATAAAGTATCCTTTTTCAGAGCTGGTTTTGTAGTTGTTGAGACCCCTGTGTTACACATCTTGATATAGTATGTTACGTCCTTGTTGTGCTTTAGGGCTGACCCTATGATCCCCCTTAATAAACTATATATAAGCCCAATTTTAATTACTACCAGTCCTGTCATCTTCCTCTCCATCTGGAAGGACTATAATGACTGTAGTACATCCTTCTTTTTAATATGATTAATGCCGTAGTTTTCATGATAATCACTGGATTGTTTCTTTCAGTATTAAAGCTGTGATTGAATTTGGAGCCTTCCCTAACTGAGTAGAATTCTGAATAATGTGTCATACTAAAATATAAAGTTAGCGGTTTTGTTCTTCTAAGCCAAAGCCAAGAACTTCTTTCAGTATTTTTTGTAGTTTTGGTTTGGTTTTTACAAAGTCTCTGAGTTTCTGTTTATTTGCGAATGTCTTAATTTCATTTTCATATTTGAAAGATAGTTTCACAGGATATATAATTCTTGGTTGGAAGTTCTCCTCCTTCAAGGCTTTGGATGTGTCATTCCACTGTCTCCCTGCCAGCATGGTTTCTGCTGAGAAATCTGACAAAAGCTCACAGGGTTTCCCTCTGAATGTTAGCTTTGCTTTGAATCTTGCTGTCTTCAAGAGTTGCTGCTTATGTTTGATTTTGTTAAGCCTGATTATAATTATGTCTTGGAGTCTTTCTTTTGAGATCTATATTGGGTGGCGTACGATATGTGTCTGGGATATCCATATTCTCTTCATGATTTCTGGGAAGTTTTCTGTCAGCAGCTCAGCAACGATACTCTCTGTGTTCTCGGATGTCTCATCCTATTCAGGGACTCCAATTAATTGAAGGTTGTTCCCCTTGATGGAGTCTCACATGCTTCTTAATGCTTCTTCATTTTTCTTGTTTCTTTTTTCTGATTTCTCCTCATAGACACTGGCATCAGTAGCTCTGTCTTCCAGGTTGGAAATTTTTTTTTTTCCAGTTGTTCTATTCTGTATGCCACAAGCGTCTGTTCCTTTTTGAGTTTCATGTGAGTAAGTGAAGGCTGGGAGAGATACTGTGAGGATAGACTGCAGATGTTTCTCCAAGCTGTCTGAAAATGTAAAACAAAAGTATCTGACCACTTCCCAAGTCAGTCAGGTTTTCAGGTATAGAGGTCCCTCTTCCCAAATGGCCAAGTCAGCACCTCTATATGCAACCCCAGATGATATGAATGAGTTCAAAATACAGCAATGCTACTGCCCTGTTGGCCTCTGTTGACAGGGCCCAGCCTTGGGCGACACTGTGTAAACTACTGCTTTTCTGGTAGAACAGCACTCTCCTGTGGGCAGACTCTGGCTCCCAAGCCAAGAATTAGGCCCAGCTGTGGCCACTGTATCTAAGATGGTGCCCTCCACATGGTTGGTGGATAGATGGGCTAAAGGTGCCGAGACGCAGAGAGTCCTCAGCCTGTATTGCCAGGCCCCCACCGTAGGCGACACTGTGTAAACCACTGCTTTTCTGTCAGAGAAGCGCTGTCTTGTTTGCAGACGCTGGCCGCCAGGCTAAGAATTAGGTCCCGCTAAAATCTCTGTATCCAAAATGGCGTCCCACACACAGGCACTGTGGTTCCGTACAAACCATGTTGTGGCAGTGATAAAAAGACAGGCCCAAAGTGGCTAGATGAACAGAGTTCTAAGCCTGGCTCTCAAAATACGGCAATTCTGCCTGCCTATCCCATCAGCAGTGCATCTGAGACTAGCTGCTAGGCAAGACCCAGCTCTGCCCGCTGGCCAAGACAGAAAAAAAAATGTCAAAATGGTGCATTATTTTCAGTCCGTGAAAGCCAGGGCTAGCCAGGAGCAGGAGTCAGCGAAAGAGAGGAGGTTTTGCGTTCAGTGGTATGAAGTCCTGGGGTATGAAGCCTTGTCCTGGGGCTCACTAGGTGACCAGAAGGCTCCATTTGATTATCAATTCAGGTCTTGGTTTCCAGAGGGATATAAGGAGACATATGCTTAGTCCACCATCTTCTCACTTGAAGCAAAATAAAATATGAAAAGGAAAATATATACCTATCTTTCAAACTCTGATGTGCCACTAACCCAGTCTTACTGGTGTTATTAATAATGGTATTGTACTATATTTCGTATCCTCTAGGTTTTCAAATCTATTAGAGTACAGTCTTTTGCAGTACTCTGTTATGATACTTTTGATTTCAGTTGGGTCTGTTGTGACTTCTCCCATCTCATTCCTTATTTGGGTTATTTGTTTCTTCTCCTGTTTTTCTTTTGTAAGTTTAGCCAACGGTTTATCAATGTTGTTGATCTTATCAAAGAACCAGCCTTTGGTTTTGTTAATTTTTTCAATTGTTCTTCTATGCTCTATTTAGTTCTGCTCTAATCTTTATGATCTGTTTTCTTCTGGTGCCTGATGGGTTATTCTGTTTCTCTCTTTCTACTTGTTCAAGTTGTAGGGTTAATTCTTTGGTTTGGATTCTTTCCTCCTTCTGGATGCGTGCATTTATAGAGATAAACTGACCTCTGAGTATTGCTTTGGCTGTATTCCACAGGTTCTGGTAGGATGTATTTTCATTTTCATTGGATTCCATAAATTAATTTCTTCTACAACCGATGGCTTTTTTGAGCAAGGTGTGGTTCAGTTTCCATGAGATCCAATTTCTGTTTTTCTGCTGTTGATTCCAACTTTTATGGCTTTATGGTCTGAGATGCTTTGCAATAATTCAATGGTTTGGATTTTGTGGAGACTTGCTTTATGTCCTAACACGTGGTCTATTCTGGAAAATGTTCCATGTGCACTGGAGAACGTGCACTTATCTGTTGATAGATAAAAAGCTCTGTGTGTGTTGATGAAGTTTGTTTGATTAACTGTTGCAATAATGTCTTCTGCAAAAATGTCTTCACTGAGCATTTTCCTGGATGATCTGCCCATTACTGAAAGTGGAGTGCTGAATTCTCTATTATTGTGGAGTGATCTATCTCATTTCTCAATGTAGTCAGTGATTTCCATGTATTAGATGCTGGTGTTAGATGCATAAATATCTGGTAGTGTTAAGTCCTACTTGTTTACTGAATTTTTCAGCAATAAATAGTGACCATACCATCTTTGTCCACAATGGTGGATTTTACATTAAAACCTATTTTACCTGAGATGAGTGTTGCCCTACCTGCTCTTCTTTGTGTGTTGTTAGCTTGGTATATATTATTCCATCCCTTAATTTTCAGTTTGTTCACATCTTTGATATGAACAACACATAGATGGGTCATGTCTTTTGATCCAGGATGTCAGATGTTGTCTCCTTATTTAAGCATTCAGTCCATTAATACTCAGTGTAGTTATTGATACAAATGTATTTAGTGCTGTCATTGTGATGTATTTATTTTTGTGTTGGTGTTTTCTATGTTGCTCTTAGTATCCTGTTCTGGGTCAGTCTTCTTTATGGGTTGACTTTTCATCTTTTTCAGTGTTAGTTTTGTGTTTGTTGAGACTCCTCTAGTACGTTTCTTGTTTTGATACATTGCATTGTTACTGTGCTTTGCAGCTACTCCTACTCTCCTTCTTAATATTCTAAGTTTAAACCCAGTTTTAAATTCTGCATATCTCCACCTGAAAGGACTATAACTACTGTAGTATATTCTTCTTTTTAGTGTAACAGTGTCACAGTTTTCATGATATGATCACTGGTTCTTTTAATATTGTAGCTTTCACTGAGCTTTGATGACTATCCTAAGTAGGATTCTGGATGCTGTATCCTGTGTTACCTCCTTAAACATACACTTAATGTTTTGTTTTTCTAAGCAAAGAGCTTCTTTCAGTGTTTCTTGTAGTTCTGGTTTGGTTTTTAAAAAGTCTCTAAGCTTCTGTTTATTTGTGAATGTCTTACTTTTGCCTTCATATTTGAGAGACAATTTTGCAGGACACATAATTCTTGTTTGGAATTTTTTCTCCTTCAAAGCTTCAAGGCTTTCTATGTGTCATCTCACTGCTTCCTTGTCAACATCGTTTCTGCAAATAAGTCAGACAAAAACCTACAGGGCTTCCCTTTGAATGTTTGCTTTGTTTTGAGCCTAGCTGTCTTTAAGAAAATATGTTTATGTTTCATTTTATTAAACTTGATTATAACATTTCTTGGTGTCTAGTTTTTGTGGCATTCAATATACGTCTTGGATATCCATGTTCTCTTCCTTCATAATCTCAGGAAAGTTTTCTGTCAGTAACTCAACAATACTCCCTGTATTTTCAGCTACCTCTCCCTGTTCAAGACCTCCAATTAACTGTAGATTATTCCTGTTAAATGAGTCTCACATGCTTCTTAATGCTTCTTCATTTTTATTATTTCTCTGATTTCTCATCATAAACGCTGGTGTCAGTTGCTCTGTCCTCAAGGTCACTATGCCTGACTTCTACCTCCACAATTCTGGCTCTTCTGGCTTTGGATTGAATTGTCTGTCATGTTGAGCTGCTGAATTTCAGATAGTTGTTGTTCCATCAGTTCAAATAGCTTGCTTAATTTTTCATTTTGCTCTGCCGCACTTTGTTTAATCTCTAAGAGTGTTGTATATATAATTCTTCTGTACTCGACTTCTGATGGTTTCAGAAAGGCTTTTCATCTGTGAAGTTTTTTTTTTTGATTCTTTATTTTCAGAGTTTTCCAGAGCAGACCATTTCTTTAAATGATTAACAATGGTTTGTTGCTTTTGGGCCATCCAGAGGCCATTTAATTTCTCTGGAAACAGGAGCTGACGCAGAGTTCTGAGACGGGAGTTGGTCACCAGCCACCTCTGTGTATTCCAGTGACTGGCCCCCGTGGATTCTCGGGTGGAAGACTGTGCTTCCTGGCTGGCAATGACAGTGCCCTATTTATGGAGTCACTAGGGGGCCATCAGTGAACCCTATGATGTGGGTCAGTAAAGGCTGGAAGAGATGCCACTGGGTCGCTCAGCAGTTATTTCTCCAGGCAATCTTATCTTAAAAAGCTGGAAGCTGTCTGACAGCTGCTGTAATCAGTCAGGCAGTCAGGTGTAACAGGCCCTGCCCTGAGTTGCCTTCCAGCTGACAATGGAAGGACCCCTTTGGCCATCCCCAGATGCTATGATGTAGTTCAAAGTAGGGAGGGGTTATGGCCTTGCTACCATCCTGAGCCAGGCCCCACCCATAAGGTGTTAAAGTTTGCCAGGAGGAGGGGGCAGAGGGGGCATGGTAGTGGGAAAGACAAAGAAACAGAATCAGCACGAAGGTATGAAGGCACAGAATAGCATGGACTATACAGAGCTACAAGCATCTATATGTTACTGGAGCATAATATGCTTCAGCTGATACTTAAGAAAGTCTTTAATCATCAACCTTCTCCACCAGCCACCAGTAACCCTCTGCAGGGGGCTCAGAGGTCATTCCCCAGCATGGAATCAACTAGACAGTAATGGGTTTGGTTCTTTTCTTTTTTATTGGTTACCTTGCTAATGAATAATCGGCTGCCATCAAGCTGATTCTGACTCTTGGGGACTTCATGCACGTGACAGCACAACTGTACTCTTGGATTTTCAGTGGCTGTTTCCCCACACCCAGAAGTAGATCACTGGGTCTTTCGTCCGAGGTGCCTCTGAATGGACTCAAACCTCCACCCTTTTGGTTAGCAGCTGAGTGTGTTAACTGTACCACTGAGGGACTCCTTGCTAATAAAGAGTGCTCCTCAAGTCTTGGAAGTCTTGAAATCCCTGGTGGCACAATGGTTAAGTGCTACGGCTGCTAACCAAAAGTCTGGCAGTTCAAATTTGCCAAGCCCTCCTTGGAAACTCCATGGGACAGTTCTACTCTGTCCAATAGGATCGCTATGAGTTGGCATTGACTCAGTGGCACTGGGTTTGTTTTTTTTTGCCTCAAGTTCTACCCTAGTACCTTAGGTTATAACTTGATCCTACTCCCTACAGCAAAGCCCTTGAGAAACTGGAAACTATGGAAAAAGGACAAAGGTTCTTAGGCTTTCTGCAGTGACTCTCTTTAAAGCTCACCCTGCCCCACCAGCCCCATTCCCACTTCAAGACAGGGTGGATGCTACAGAACTTTGTTTGGCGTTCTTTTCCCACCCTTGCCACAGTGTGGCTCTGTTGGCCTAGGCAGACCACGTCAGCAAGCCAGATCTTTGATCAGCCACCCATAGAACCCTGAATAGAACAGAATAGCTATATGGTGTTCCAGTGTTCCTCATTCACATAATCTTGTCTGCCTGTAGTGAAACCAATCATTTCTGGCCCAAGGATTGCAAAATATGTGCTTGTCGCTGTGGACCCCATCTTACTTGTTCAGATTTCTGTAGCTCCTTTCTGACTCTACCCCTGGGTACCCCAGGCCTGGTTCATTCCTTAACAGACTCTCACCCACCTCCTCAACACCTGAACACCTCACATTCCTTTATTATTCTTCCTAAGTCCACCCCTACAGTGACCAGGTGGATGAAATACTTGGCTGGAATGAATTCAGTGTTAGGGCCACTGGTTGTTTTTTTATAAATATGGTCTACAATATGTCACAGGGCACTCCTACCTAATAGAAAGAGCATTTAATAAAAAATTCAGAAAAACAGTTTCAAATGCAACATTTGTCTGCCAGGGGCCTGCATGAACAGTTTAGCATTAGGATTAATTGTTGGTCTCCAGTGTCAGCAGGTTCAAGTTTGAATCCTAGCTCTGCCACTTAGCTATAATGTGTCTCTGGCTTCTGACTCTCCCTTTTTTCATTGGAAAAACAAGAGATAATAATACTTACCAAGCTCTTCAGATTGCTATGTTAAATGAAATAACATATAAAATATTTAGTGTGACATCTGATATATAATAAATGCTCAATAAAAAGTTGCTATTATTGTTAATATGAATCTTATCCATTTCTCTAAAATGTGCAATTAATATCTTGCCCCTTTTGCCCCAAAAGTTACGTGGAAACACCCTGAATGCTCCTGAGCATTACTTCCCACAGTGGGAACCTGGACCACCTGGGTGTGTCCTTGATGTACAGAAGCCCAGGCCAGTCTCACTCCACACAATGACTCACAATATTCAGGGGATGGTCTTAAGAATCTGCACATTAGATACACACTCCCACTCCCACTCCCACGGAGCAATCATGTAAGAAACAGGAAGTCATGACATATCTGCCTCAGGTGACAGAGACCAGCTCACAACTCCTGGATGGTCAGCTGTTCACAATGTTTGTCAAGTTGAGTGGACTCATTGGAATGGTAACATCATTTGAGCTTGTCTTAGCATCAGTCTGTCAGCAGAAGAATCCTAAACTGAACTGACGGGGGTTAGGCACGAGGATATGGCTGAAGGTAGAAAGTAGGGCGAAGACTCAGTACCTGACGGTACAATGTCGCCTTCTTTGAGCTGGAGAAGCCTGATGATTATCTCTAGAGCTCAAACCCACAACCATAGGGCAAGCACCTCATTCCTCCCTAGTTTTAGCTGAGTTTAGTTAAAGCTGATTCTAATATGTGGTGGTCCCTAATCCCTAACAGACAGTTGTTCTGTTCTCCACCATGCTGACTTCCAAGTCTCCTCAATAACTCTCTTCAGTTCTTTCTTCTAAATCCACTGCCATAAAGTCGATTCCGACTCATGGAGACCCTATAGGTACAACTGCCCCATAGAGTTTCCAAGGAGCACATGGAGGATATGAACTGCAGACCTTTTGGTTAGCACTCATAGCACTTAACCACTACACCACTAGGGTTTCCAGTTGTTTATTATACCACTACAAACACCCATGTGAATTAGCCAGCTCCACTCTGAATTTTCCCATAGCATATGCTCAGATTCTGAGACAGGAAGACTGCAGGCATATGTGCATAACATTTGCATGGAATTTATATGTTGCTTGCAAATACCTCCACTGGTAGCACTGCCACCCCTCCCAACTCCAGCCCCTGCCATCAAGTTGATTCCTACTCACAGCCACACTATAGGACAGAGCAGAACTGCTTCAGAGATTCCAAGAAGCCCACCCCAGAGCGTTCTAAACTCCAAGTTTATTAAGACACCCTGAAGAAGATTACTTTTTCAATTCCCTTCTGTATTCTAATTTCTTAGCAGTGCTTAGTCCTTCCATCACAGCATGGTATGTGAAAAGAGAAGATGTCAACAGAACTCTGTAGAAGAGAATGAAAATATCCAAATCACATTTCTCTTAGAAAACAGGACATTAGAGTCACCAATTACCCTTGTAATAATCATCTTGGAGTCTTGGTCTCAGCCCCCTTTGCCTACTGAAAATGAACCGAGAGACCACTGGTTCACAAAAAGAGCTGAAATGGTCCATCCTTTCTAATCCTCTCACTGTTACAGATAGATGACATGACTGTCTACCAAGGAGTTAAGAGGCAGCTGATGTCACTGAAACTTCCACCCAGACTCAGGGTGGTAGGCACTTCGAGTTTCAGCTGCTCTCCCCACTACTAGGACCATGTATGGAACTCTTCTTTTTGTGTGCCTATGGCAGTGGTGGTTCAGTGGTAGAATTTTCACCTTCCATGAGGGAGATCTGGGTTTGAACCTTATGCACAGCCACTACCTGTCAATAGAGGCTTGAATGTAACTATAATGCTGAGCAGGTTTCAGTGCAACTTCTAGAATAAGACAGACTAGGAAAAAGGGCCTGGAGAGCTATTTCTGAAAATTCACCAAGAAAAGAAAAAACTCTGTGGGTCAAAACGATCCAATCCACAACCAATCATGGTGATGGTGCAGAATTCAGTAACGCTTCATTACACTGTGTGCTGGGCTGACACTAGTCAGGAGCTAACTCAGTGGCAGCTAACAACAACATGGGGACAACTTAGTGCCTCTGGTTCTAGTTGCCTCTCTAGGGGACAAAGTTAACTGTGCCTTTTATATTAAAACTGTCATTACCTGGTTGAATAAAGAGGTCAGACAGCTTCTAGGAGAGATGCTTTTCTTAAAATGGTCCCAGTTTCATGCTAAGGTCAGGTCCCAGCCTTGTCCCCACATGCTACACCATGGACTGAATTTAGCAGCATGTCGCACTGCAGCAAAGAATAGGAAGGGAGAAATATCCAGAGATAATGTCTTTCTTTCCTATTACAGGCTACAAACGCCAACTGCAGATCCTGACACAGAAGGAGTCTCCCCTAAATCCTGTAAGAGCAAGACTCTTACAAAGATGAACATCTTGTTCCCTCTCTTCTGTGTGGCCTATAAGGTCCTAAACTTGATGAAATTCCCTGGGGGCTCTCCTAGTAGGACCTTTGGATGACATAAATAAGGTATTTAGGGACAGGCTCGGGCAAGATTTGGAACCTATAAAAGGTAGAACAAGAAACTCTTCCATTTGCAAGAAAACTTATAAATAGACAGCTGGCAATATTCCAGACTCTGAACTAGCCACTGGGAGTCCTGGTCCACAGCAGTTAAGAGCTATAACTGCTAACCAAAAGGTCAGCAGTTGGAATCTACAAGTCACTTCTTAGAAATCCTAAAGAGTGGTTCTACTCTGTCTTATAGGACTGTTATGAGTTACAATCAACTCTGCAGCTATAGGTTTGATTTCTTCAGTCACTGGTCATCCAAAACTTAGCTCACACTGTCCACACTGGCCAAGCCCCTCTCTCTCATTCTGCACCCTCTCATTGGCTACCATCTCTGTAGATATTCTGTAGATAATTCAGGGTATTTCCTATGCCAAACAAGCTCCAATTAGTGATTCTTCCTTCCTTGTCTAGTTCAAATGTCTATAGAAAGTTAATTTTTAAAAAAAATTTACAGAGATTGAAAGACAGCAAAATCCATTCAAAATCTGCAGCCAATGAACTAACTTAAAATATAGACACATTCTCTTTAGAGATCCCCTTAAGCCTGTAACAAGTTACTTATTGCAGGGGAAAAGTAATGACTTCAGTCACAAAATTTATTAATCAGTATCAGGACAATGTCCACAGAAAGTCTTTAGCAAATGAGATTAAAGCGAAACTTCAATTATCCTTCTGATGTGCTTAGTACAGAGAGGCAGCTAGAGATTGGGCAAAGTTTGCTTGCCTTTCCAACTCAAACCAAAGAGAAGAGATTTCTTCATTACTGTGGCTGCAGGCTTTACCCAACCCACTCCCCTATTCCCTGGCTTTCCTGCTGCTTCTGTTCAGCCACAGTGTTTGGAATTCAATCCAAGAACAGGCATGACAAACACTATTTTTCATTTCCATGGTGACCAAAGCCTGCAATACAACCATGACTCCATGCCTGAAATGCCAATACAGCCTGACCTACTTTTGCCCCCTTTCTACAAAAACAAAATAAGTCTGTTTGGGTCCTTAAGAGCCAAGGCAGAAGCCAGGCCTCCTGTCATGTCTTTGGATATTTTGGAGAAGAACAAAGTATGAAATCCTTTGAAAGTACAGATAATGATACAGAACCAGTGTCAGAAGTCAGACCGGAGCTGTTTTAGCAGAGGGCTAATAAACACCTAAGAGCCCATTGCTGTTGAGTTGATTCTACCTCTTGGTAAGCCTACAGACAGAGTAGAACTCCCCATAGAGTTTCCAATGAGTGCCTGGCAGATCTGAACTGCTGATCTCTGGTTAGCAGCCATGGCGCTTAAACCACTACACCACCAGGGTGAACAGTGTGCACCACGTCTATCACACTGCTTTTTCCTAACCTTCTGTTCTTAACATCTAAGAGCAGCACTTAACAACCAAGTATCTGATTCCCCCTGGAATCCAAACTTAGGAAACTGTTTCCCCAACTTCATCTTGTACCACTCTTTCCATCATTCTGTTTCAGCCTTCTAGACCTTTCTGTTCCTTGAACACACCAAGTTAATCCCTGCCCCAGGATATTTGCACTTGATTCCTCTCCTTGCAATGCTTAATCCTGAGTTTTGAATGGCTGATTCCTTTACAGTCCAAATATTACCTCCTCACTATCCTCATTCCTCACTCCCAGGCAATGGTTACCACATCACCCGTTTTTCTCTTCCTGGCATTTAAAAGGAGCTGAAAACATATAGTCTTTTGACAATGCTTAGTTGTTTGCCACTGTAGTGAAAGCTTCACAGGCCGGTGGGCCTTGTCCACTGTTTCTTGCGGTGTCCAGTGCCTTTATTTAGTGCAGGTCTGCTGTAAATACTGAGATTGTAGACACAGAGTACATAAAGAAATGAGGTCTCTTTAAGGCCCTCCATTAGATTGTTGGGTACACTGTTAAGACAGTTCTTTCTTAAGCTGACTACCCCAAATCTGTCTTCTTATAACACCTGCTCATTGGCCCTTATTCTGACTTCTGGATCTGTGAAAATAAAATGTGATGCCACTTCCAGGCCCTTTGCTGGCCTGATCACTTCATCTAAATATCTGGGGATGAGTTTAAATCCTGAATTGTTTGTGCCCTTAAGAAAAAGTGCTTTATCTATCTGTGTTCCATGTCTAATGAATAATTACATCCTACATTACTAGAGTGAAGGACATAATTTTACACAGAATAAACCTAATTAGAGAGTGCATCGCATAAGAAAAGGGCTGCTCATAAAGGGATTGTGTTAGAGGTAGGATGTGAATTCTCAGTTAAGAAACTGAATTCTTTTCTAAATTCTGTCCTTTCTGCCTGGCAAAGACACAGGTGAGAATATACATTGTTGCTATTCACATCTCTAGCTTCTCCCTACTTCCACTGGGCTGGGAAGATGACGATTAAAGATGAAGCAAGAGAGACTGAAATTAAATCTAGGGACTTAATGGTGTTGGATAATTTTATTTTCCTGAGAGTGTTCACAGCAGGACAAACACCTAACGTTTGAGATAGTCCTCCTATACATACAGGCAAACTGTTGGCTGAGCTCACCTAAAATCCGAGGCTACAGTTTGGAAGGGACCTCAGTGGTCATGTAGTCCACCCTAACCACCAGATGCAGGAACTTCCTCTGCAACTGCTCTGACAATAGCTGCTCTGCCTCTACTTGATATTTCCAATGACAGACAACTCACTGGGTGGCCTGTACTTCCTAAGATAGCTCTAAGGGGCTCCAAAGTGCCATCTTACTTATTTATCCACAACTCTCTTGAGCATTATCTAGCCAGCTCTGACTTTAACAGTCTTTAGAAATTAATTTTGCTGAGTCCCTATAACTCAACAAGCATGTACTCAACACCTACTATGTGCCTCCAACTCTGTAATGTATAAAAGGAACACAAAGAATGGGGACCATGGTGTGGTCGTTTGTATCCATACAATATTACTCATGCTATTGGGTACACAGTAGAGATTCATAGACACTTTTAAATTGACTCACAAACAGTCTCAGCCACATCTAAGTATAAGAGCACCCAAAGAATTCCACGGAGCCTCAGCTCTCATAGGAACGGGACCTTGTAAAAGCAGAAAGACCCCAGGCTATCCCAGGAAGCCCTTCCTTGAAAGAAATTTCCAGTCCACTGGGAGGCCACAAACCACTGGAACAAGGTCAGAAGGAGTTAAACTGAAAACAGAACTTCCAGGTTCTTTTAGGTTTGCTCATCAAGGACTCTGCCCCCAATTCCAGCAAGAGAAATACCCATTCATCCAACAAACGTTTGATGAGGATTATGGGCACAGTTCAACTATGAAACACATGAGATTGTTATGAGTAAGAATTCATACATGTGGTTGCTATGAGTCAGAATCAACTTGGTGGCAAGTGGTTTTCATGACACTCCATGCCAAGTAACGTTCCAGGCATTAGGGACACCTCTGAGGGACTTACAATTGGATGGAAGAAACAGGCATGAAATTAATGACCACCATGTGATAAAAGCTACTGCACTGAACCCAAATCCCTCCCCTCACCACCTGTCACGGAAGCCACAAAGAGGTATAAGAGAATAGCAAGCCAAGAGTTGAGAATCCAGAATAGGAGGCTTTCCTGACTCAGCCTCTTCCCTGTATATGAGGTCTGACAATACTGTCTGTGAACTTAATTGTTCTAAGTGCCACATACCACACTGCTGAGTATCACTATGGTCACCTTCAAAGTACTCCCCTTGGGAAGCTATGCAGCAACACCAGCACCTAGTCTACCCTTCAAGGCAATTTTGGAACTCTTTTGGGAATAGCGCATTGCACAGAGTAGCAAGGTGGCAAGTTCGTGAACTTAATCGTATAGCTGTCTGTGAGGGAGTTTTTAGCCAGTAAACAACTGTATTGGAACACTCTCCCTACTTACCTGATCTGGCCCCCAGTGACTTTTTTCTTTACCTGAAGATAAATGAAATATTAAAAGGAAGACATTTTGATGACATTCAGGAAATCCAGGGTAATATGACAACAGTTCTCATTGCCATTCCATAAAAAGAGTTCCAAAATTGCTTTGAAGGGTGGACTAGGCACTGGCATTGGTGCATAGCTTCCCAAGGGGAGTACTTTATAAAAGTGACCATAATGAAATTCATCAATGAGGTACATAGCACTTTTTCTAGGATGAGTTTGAGAACTTAACTGAGCCTCCTCATGTGATCTGGGGCAAACTATTTTTATTGGAGCTTCAGCTTCAGTGATGTGAGGAGACTCTGCTTAACCCTCACAAAGATGTGAGAGGAAATGGCAGACAGAATATACTGTTTTCTACTATTCCATCTTCTCTAGACTTGAGGCCATTTCATTAGTGTATTCTCGCTTCCATTTCTATTCTGTTTCCTTTAAGTGAAATGGTTCTGACTTCTCAAGACTATTTTCAGAAACTAGACATCATTTCCCCTCCAACACCTCCACCAATTCTGCATTTAAACTGAGCTCTTATATCTCAAGTGGCAGAGAAGTCATCAGTTGACAATATAGGTCATTTCACCTTGGGACAACTGAGATAGTTTTCAAGCTCAAGGTGTTTCTTGTGGCTTCCTCCAAAGGTTTTATCTCTGCCTTCTTGGGTGCGGCAGAACAAATCTAGATCCTCTTCCACATAGTATTTTAACCTGGCTCTCATGACCCTCAGTCTTTTCTTCCACACTGTGGCTACAGATCCCTCAATCACTACATTTTCTCTCTTCAATAAGATTACAGTTTACCTCCATCCATCTGAAACCACACACCTCAGAAATGGTTGTATTCTTGCAGAGAGATGGTCTGAACTAGCAGTAGAGCAGAATCACTGTGCTGGGTTCCTTGACAAACAAGATTCAAACATTTATTTTTGGACTCCTCCTCTCACTGTTTAAGTCTCTGGCTACAGTGCTTCTTCAAATCCAACCTATAAGCTAAGGAGAGTATATGCAGATGTAACACATGTATGCACATCCCTACAAGGAACATACCAACTCACCGTTTTGCCCACTGACACTCGAATTCTGGATGAATGATGAAGAACTCACTCAACTCTCAAACCAACTCAGACTACAGTACAACATGTGAACATTTACATGACTAACTTTAAGCAAAAGCCAAAGCCCTTAGAGGTTCACTTATTTGGAGGTTTCAAGCTCTTAGCAAATGTCAGTCCTTTGTTCCTTGATCTCCTCCTGGCTTGCTGGTGAACTGACATACTGGCCCGGTGATCAAAAGCAATAATGTGAGGTTCAGAGGTCATTATGAAAACTGAATCCAGCCTTGTATTGCCAGTAGTCCAGGTATGTGAGGGTGTACTGTTTATAGAAATGCGTATATAATTAAGCTATCTGTGCTCAATTTGAAGAGTTTGAAGAGACCACTTTAAGGTGGTCTCAGGTGATCATCAGTACTTCATTTCAGGGCTTCAAACTGGTTTGCAATAGCCAATGCAAACAAGGGCCATGTACATGTTATATAAAGTAATCAAATTTGATGCCTGTACGATTTTGACCTTAGTTAGAAACAAATAGTGGTGCCATGATAAAAAATGGCAGCCAACCATGAAGCTGTGTGTGTGTGTCACTTTCCACATTCCCACCAATAATTAAGGCTCCTAAAACTTCTGGGTTCCACATGGGAGACTGCATTTTTGGCAGACACACATATTCAAAGTGCTGTGGGTGGCCACCATCTTTGAGGAGGGGACCACTTGCTTCCTTGGTCAAAATCTGATGGGCAACCGATTCAGCTGCTAGGCAACATATGTATGCTGTCCTTGTTTATGTCAGCAGTTACTGAACCATTCCAAATAGGTTTGAAGCCCTGTTTTACTGTTAAGTCAGCAAACTATGGCTCATGGATCAAATCAGGCCTACAGCTTGCTTCTATACCACTTATAGGTTAAGAATGGTTTTGACAATTTTTAATGAGCATTTTTGTAGCATATGAAATTAAATGAGTCCACAAGTAAACTTTTATTAGGACACAGCCATACTTATTCATCCATATAGACATTATACGAATGTTTATGACTGATTCCACTCTACAAAAGCAGAGCTACATAGTCGAGACAGAGACCATTTGGCCTGCAAAGCCTAACATATTTACTGTCACTTCATAGAAAATGTTCGCCAATTCCTAGTCTAACAATGTAGGACTACCAAAAAGCCTTTTTCTACAAGTTTGTGTCTCCCTCTGTCAAGTGGGATGAAAGGGGCTTATGCTTCATAGACAAGGATTCTGTGCTTAATGACGCCACTCTCAAAATACCCACTGAGTGAAGAGGCTGCAGGATTGTCCCACCAGCAGAGGAGATTTGAAGGGTGAAGGGAAACAGGAAAGAGAGGTTGTTTTTTGTAGATATGATGATGAAAGTTCCCACTCTTTCATTCTCTCCACAGTAGATGGTTTTGCAGTTATTTAAACACCTAAAAAGGTAACCAGACTGGCTAATTCTCCACTCACAACCCACCCCCAATCTCCACTAGGTACTATTATCTGCAGCCTTGAAACTCAAACGCACTGTCAATTCCCCCAAACATCCCCTTCCCCTACCATAAACCCAGTCCTTTCTTCTAAGGTTAGCTCTTTGTATCCTGGTCCTAACCTACTCTAACCTGTGGAGTGCTGGCCAAGGCAAAGGCAAGAAGTATGCTCTCCATTCACGGATAGGTGGGGAGAGAAGAGAGTAGGGAGGCAGAGGAGTGAGAGGTATCCATAGAAGAAGAACTTACTAGCAAGTATCAGAGAAGGTAAAGAGGCTAAGAGTCCTTTGACCAGCACTAGTTGATTTCTGGCTGAGTTCCCAGAGAGACAGAAAGTCCCAAGTCCTCTTGCACCCGTCTAGTTCCCTAAATAAAGCAAATACCTAACAATGTACGGAGGTGTGGGGGAGTAACGCCCAGGCACTGGGTATCCATTTTCTTGAAATACATGGCAAATCTCTAAGCCAAATTCCAGCAAAGCCAAAGAATAAACAAAACCCTTTATTTCCCTGAGACAGGGGAGCTATCAACTTCCTCTCTTACTCAATCCCTCTTCTCTAGCCAGATCCATCAGTCTGACTACCTCCAGTGGCGGTGTCTGTCCACCTCTAAGAGGAGGTCAAGAACCTCCAATGCCCTGCCTTTCCTCCCTTTCTAACCACTGCTTTGATCACCTCTTATCCACCAAGGACACATCAGAGTTAAGCTTGTGAGTTGGGAACAGGAGCACACAGCTGGTCCACACCTCCCCAGAAGCTCCCAGACAGCTCTCTGTGACGCATCACTAATTCAAACTCCTGCCCTCCTTTCTCAAGTCTTGCTGGCCAAGGGGACCCCTGTCAGTCCTAGCCCCACCCCTCCATCCATTCCACCCTGATCAACCCTTAGTGCTCCAAAGCTCAGCTCAAGCAGTCCTACACAAGGAAAGAGGAGAGAAAGGAGGAGGAGAAAAACAACTAGAGAGAGAATGTGGCATCCTCACAGCATGATATCAGGCTGGCTGCATTCAAGTCCCCCAACAGAGAACAGAAGCAAACAACATGGACTCTGGATTTACTCTGTCTCAAAAGGTTTGTGTTTCCAGCAGCTTGGAGCAGCCTGTGCTTGCTGGAAAAACAAGACCAGACAGAGAGGTCTTCACTACAGTACCCCCGGGGGCCTCAGCCTTATTCCCAGACACAGCCACCCCTTCTATAAAATCCTCCAGGAGACAAAGATAGGCTGATACACATGCCCACACATACACACACAGGCGTCCACACTAGTGAGCACTAACCTGGAAGCCATTAGGAACGACAGCAGAGTGCAGTGCAGAGAGGAACTCATTCATTCATGCATTGGGAAGTGCGGGGAGGGGGCAAGCGTGAGGAGTGGGGGTCCTGGAGGTTGGAGGACACTCACCTCCATGACCATCTCAAAGCCCAATTTCTAATGAGGGGAAGGGAGTGGGGGCAGGGTGCGCTCATAAGCTGGGGGAGCTTCCTTTCTCAGCTGTTCCGTACAGCTCTGGAATTTTAAGCATGACTCTCCTTTATTTTCCTTTCTCCCACGGCCCTCTGCGGCTGTTATTTGGTGTGGCCATGCAGCTGTACAGAAGTCCCTCTCTCTTCGCCTTTGCTCCCTTTCTCTCTTTCTCCCTCACATACAGCTGTTCTCTGGCTCAAGCACGCAGGCGCACAAGCACACAGACACACTGAAGACACACAATCCTCTGATGCGCATGCACGCACACACATGCACACACATACACACACACACCCTGCCACCTGCCGATTTACATAATGCAATTCTTTGGTGCAGTCAGCTTGCTGGCTCTCAGTTATTTATGCCAGCCTGGAGGACAGAATCACTGGGGCTACAGGCGTTACTTCCTCTTCATCCGCAAATCTGACAAAACACAGGCTGATGCTCCTGAGAGACTGATCCCTTTGCTGCCACCGATTATTTCCCAGGTGTTGCCTATTAGGTCAACCTGTATCAGGGAGGTGACACTAAATAAAAGCATACGTATCCAGCTCAAAATAAAGCCTTGCATCTTGCAGAGGATGACAGCTGCTCTCACTGACTGAACCTTGGAAATAGAAGAGAGGAAGACAGATCTGCAGGTCAAAAGCTGTACTAGAAAATCGTTGGGGGACTTTCAGAATGGCATCTCCCAAACTTCTAAGGCAGCCAACTGTGACAGTCACTTCTTGAGCAAGTCAATACTCTTAAAGATGAAAAAAATAACAGAAAATGAGGCATTTACATTCATAACAAAGCAGGGCCATCTGAATTTTCAAGCTGTTCATTGAGTGAAATGGAGTACTGTGACTAAAAGCACAGACTTCTCCCTTGTTCCCACCTCAGTGTTCCACTAGGTGAGAGGCATTCTATTTAGTAACAATACTAATTAACATTTGGAAAGCCATTTATAGCTTACAAAGCACCTTTACTCATATTGATCTATTTGGTAACAACAAATATCATTGTGGGTTTTGTTATTGATCCCATCTAATGCATAAGGATGTGAAGCCCTGAAAGGTGGAAGCTCCTGCAGCAGAAAAAGGCCGAGATGGGGTCCAGATCATCTCTTTCTAAATCCCATGATAATGACCTGCCTGCCACTCTGTCTGTGCTTGTGCCTCCTTGGAAATCCAGTGTCTAGAGAAGGGAATAGCTGAGGAAGCCCAAACCTGGGCCAAAATAAACAGAAATAAGCAAATAAGAAAGACAAAAGTTAGCTGAGTGCTTCTCCAATTTAATCACCCTGGGATCCTCCTAAGACACACTGTCATTCCACAGGTCTAGGACAGGGCTAAGGAGCCATGGCTGCACAACAGCTAGGTGCTCAGCCTACAATTTTTGGTTAGCAGTTCAAACCCACCCAGTGTCTCAGGAAAAAGACCTGATGATCAATCTGCTTCTGTAAAGATTATAGCATAGGAAACCAATGGGGCAATTCTACTCTGTCACATGGGTGGCTATGAGTTGAAAATTATCTAGAGGGAACCTAACAACAACAAAGCTGGGCTGCGTCCTGGGTGGTGTAAATGATTAAGTGCTCTATTATGAGCTAAAACGTTGCCAATTCAAACCCACCCAGAGCAGTCTCAGAAGGCAGACCTGGTGATCAGCTTCCAAAAGGTCATGGCCTTGAAAAATTTAAGGAACATGGCTTTATCCAAACATATCTCTTGAACAACAACAGGGTAGAGCCCAAGAGTGTACCTTTTAACAAATTCCCATGTGATGCACATGTTGCTGTTCCATGAACCACATGAGTAGCAAAGGGTCAGCAGCATTATGCATTCTGTCTCCTTTGACGTTCCTGAAGCACAAAGTTATGTATCTCTGCACAGGATAACATACCAAAGGCAAAAGATCACTATTATCAAATCACGTAGCTTCTACCCATGCTCACCAGACCCATGCTGAGAGCTACTGCTTCTTGGGCATCTTGACAAAAAAGCCTCATTCTGGGAGCACCACACCCTGTAGGTTCATCAGGAAAGGTCTTTCCAACTGTTTCTCTCTATACCCTGTTGCTAGAACAGCAGTCTCACTGAATCTAGGAAGCAGATGGGTTTGTACTCTCTGGCCCCACCTCAGTTACTGAGAGGAATCCCAGTTCTAAAGGAAAGTATGCTGGCAATGAATGCCCTGGAATATACACACTGCTCAGATTCTACTATCCCTCCTTGTCTGACTCAAGTCCTACCTGTTCTGACATGACTTCCTCACCTGCAACAGCCTAACTGTCTCTTCTTCCTTGTTACTGCATGGAAAAGTCTTGGACTTTGGAGTTAGGTCTGGATACCAACCTGAGCTTTGCTGCTTTCTGTTTCTGTGATCCTGGGTTAAGTTACCCAAGCACCTAACTCTCATCTCAGATTCGGTTTATTCATCTGAAATAGGCACGAATACATATTCCCTCCCTTACACTGTGGAAAAGATCATGAAATAAAATTCAAAAAGCAAGTCAAAGACGCCAAGCAAAGTTGGTGGCCTATCTTTCCCCTTACAGGCCATAGGGTACAATTCAGAACTTAAGTGTAGCTTCTGCTATTCCTTGGTTGATTTTATCTCCTTAAGCAGACTGTAAACTCTTCTTTCATATTCCTCCAGCACATAGGGGTATTCAATAAGTATCTTGGTACTGGGTGACCTGACGTCCGTTAAGACAGCAGACAAACAGCCCCATCCTGGCTTCTATAGTATGTGTGGTATGACTTTGGAAAAATCATGCTAACTTTTCAGGGACTTTGCTTCTTCCACTATAAAATGCCAATAACAAATTTCTCTTTCATCTTAAACAGCTCTAAGCCAGTTCCATCTCATGGTGATTCCATGTGTATTAGAGCAGAATTGTGTTCCACAGGGTTTTCAGTGACTAATTTTTCAGAAGTAGATTGCTAGGTCTTTCTTGAAGGTGCTCTGGGTGGAACTGAATCTCTAATCTTTCACTTATCAGCTGAGCATGTTGACTATTCACATCACCCAGGAACTCCAAAGCTCTATAGCCCTCTATTATTAGCTATTTCATGGCTTAGAGTAATAGCAATGGTTTAAAAGTACAGGTTTGAGGCTTAGACAAACCAAAATGCCTATTCCATCTGTACATGGGGCAAATAAACTGAGAAGCTGGACTACATAAAGAACTGGACACCAGGATTGGAGGAAGGATCATTAACAGTCTGCATTATGCAGATGACACAACTTTACACGATGAAAGTGAAGATGAACTGGAACACTTACTAATGAAGATCAAAGACCAGTGCCTTCAGTACAGATTATACGTCAATGTCAAGAAAACAAAAATCCTCACAACTGGACCAATAAGCAACATCATGATAAATGGAGAAAAGACTCAGGCTCTCAATGGTTTCATTTCACGTGGATCCACAATCAACACCCATGGAGGTAGTAGTCAAGAAATCAAATGCCACACTGCACTGGAAAAAATCGCTGCAAAAGACGTTTTAAAGTGATAAAAAGCAAAGATGAAGGTGCACCTGACCCAAGCCATGGTATTTTCAATTGTGTCATATACATGTGAAAGCTGGACAATGAATGCAGACCAAAAAGGAACTGACAACTTTGAATTGTGGTGTTTGTGGAGAATAATGAATATACCATGGACTGCCACAAGAACAAATAAATCTGTCTTGGAAGAAGTACAACCAGAATGTTCCTTAGAAGCAAGAATGGCAAAGACTATGTGTTATATACTTTGGATACATTATCAGGAGGGATCAGTTCCTGAAGAAAAATATCATGTTTGGTAAGGTACAGGGTAAAAAAAGAAAAAACAAAAACAAAACAGAAGACCCTCAAAGAGAAGGATTGACACAGTGGCTACAAGAGTGAGCTCAAATATAACAACGACTGGAGTACAGGACTGGGTAGTGTATCATTCTGTAGCACACAGGGTGGCTATGAGCTAGAATTGATTCACAGCACCTAACAGCAACAATTATTATTATTTTTGCTAATGGTCAAAAACAATAGCTATTGGGAGGTGCAGTCAGGATGGTAGACTAAACACACATCTCCTTATATCCCTCTGGAAATCAAGACCTGAATTCATAATTAAACAGAGCCTTCTGGACACTTAGTGAGCCCTACAACATGGCATAGGGCTGTTAGTTTGGACTTCATACCACTGAATGGAAAACCTCCTCTCTTTTGCTGACCCCACTCTTGGCTTGCACGGACCAAAGGTAACTCACCATTTTCCTGTTTTTTTCCTCTGTCTTAGCTGGCAGGTGGAGCCAGGACTTGACTAACCACTAATCTCAGATGCACTGCTAGTGGGATTGGCAAGTAAAATTGCCATATTTTGAGAGCCTGGCTTTGAACTCTGCATCTCAGCACTTTTGGCCTCTCCTTCCGCCTCTGCTATAGAGTAGCCTGGACCCAGCCAGGTGGTGAGCCTGTGTGGGATGCCATCTTGATCCACTGGGAGGCAGATACACTCATGCGGAGGCCACAGCTGGACTTAGTTACTAGGCTAGGAGGCAGTGCCCACCCGACGGAGAGCGCTATTCCAGCAGAAAAGCAGTATTTTACACAGTTTAAATCCACCAGATGCTCCATGAATACTCTGTGGGTCAGTTCTATTCTGGTCCTTAGGGTCGCCATGAGTCAGATCTGACTTGACAGTACTTGGCTTGGCACCTATGGCTGGGGCCTGGCAGTAGAGGCTGTGGACTCAGTGCATTTCAGCACCTTTGGCCCCTCTTTCTACCTCTGCTATAGAGTAGTCTGGAACAAGCCATGAGGCGAGCTTGTGCAGGACACCATCTTGTTCCTCTGGGAGGCAGTTATACCCATATGGAAGCCTCAGCTGGACCCAACTCCTGTGTTGGGAGGCAGCGACTACCCGGAGGAGAGCGCTTTTCCAGTAGAAAAGTAATATTCTACATAGTGTCGCCTACAGCTGGGGTCCAACAGCACAGACCAGCAGGGCAGTAGCCTTTGTGTGTTCTGAGCTAGTTTATAACATCTGGGGTTTGACATAGAGGTGCTTACCGTCCCAGCTGGGAAGAGGGACCTATACACCTGAAAATGTGACTGACCAGAAGTTGTCAGATGCTTTTCATCTCTCATTTTAAGATAGCCTAGAGAAACAACTGTGGTCCATCCTCACAGCACCTCTCCTAGCCTCTACTGACTCACATGATGCCCCCAAAGCAACAACCTCTGGAGAAAACTGTAACCAAGAAATTACCCTTGGCTTCAGAAGGCCCCCAAAAGAAAGCACCTCAGAACCTGCCAGATAAAGAAGTTTTTCTAAAACTATTGGAAGGTGAATACAAAAGGATTATATAGATAGCTCTCCTAGTGCTTGGCTGGCCTAGACCTTACACAAAATGCAGCAGAGCAAAGTGAAAAATTAAGCAAACTGTTCAATCTGATGGAACACCAACACTGAAATTCGACAGATCAAAAACAAAATAAAAAAGATAGAAACTTCAATTCAAAGCCAAGAAAACAGAAGAGAACACATGGAAAATACGCCTTCTGACTTGGAAGACAGAAACACTGACTCCAGCATCTATGAGGAGTAATCAGAGAAAAGAAACAAGAAAAATGAAGAAGCATTACGAAGCATGTGAGACTCTATTAAGAGGAACAACCTTCAATTAATTGGAGTTCCTCAACAGGGCAAGACACCTAAGACACAGTTTTGTTGCTGAACTGCTGACAGAAAACTTCCCAGAAACTATGAAAGAATATATATATCCAAGATGCATAACGAATGCCACTCAATATAGATCTCAAAAGAAAGATGCCAAGACATATTATAATGAAGCTTCACAAAATGAAACATAAGCAGCAACTCTTGAAGGTGGCAAGACTCAAAGCAAAGTTAACATTCAGAGGGAAACCTTGTAGGCCTTAGTTGGATGTCTCAGCAGAAACCATGCTGACATGGAAATAGTGGCATGACACATTCAAAGCCTTGAAGGAGAAGAACTTCCAACCAAGAATTATATATCCTGCAGAACTATCTTTCAAATATGAAAATGAAATTAAGACATTCGCAGATAAACAGAAACTCAGAGACTTAGTAAAAACCAAATCAAAGCTACAAGAAACACTGAAAGAATCTCTTGGCTTAGAAAAACAAAAACCACTAACTTTATACTTCAGAAGCAAATGCAGGACACATTACCCAGAATCCTACTCAGTTATGGAAGGCTCCAAACTCAGTCAAAGCTATAACAGTGAAAGAAATAATCTAGTGATCATATCATGAAAACTATGATATAATCAAATTAGAAAGAAGGATGTACTACAGTAGTTATAGTCCTTCCGAGATGGAGAGGAAGATGATAAGAATGGTAGTAACTGAAATTGGGTTTATACATAGTTTATTAAGGGCGTTATAGGGCAGCTGTAAAGCACAATAAAGATGCAACATATCAAATCAAGAAATGTACCACTGGAGTCTCAATAACCACGAAACCAACCCTGAAAAATCAATTCACAAAGAATGTCCCAGAACAGATTAATAAGAACAACAGAGAAAACATTAACACACAAATAAACATATCACAATGGCAGCACTGAACACATACCTATCAATATTCACACTGAACGTAAATAGACTGTATGCTCCAGTAAAGAGACATCGATTGACATCTTGGATCAAAAGACATGACCCATCCATGTATTGCCTACAAGAAACTCACTTTAAAGATACGAACAAACCAAAAATTTAAGGATGGCAGAATATATATCAAGGAAACAATGAAAAAAGAAGAGCAGGTGTGGTAATTTTAATCTCAAATCAAATAGATTTTAATGTAAAATCCACCTTTGGGGAAAAGGAAGGACACTGTTTATTGCTGAAAGTTTCAACACACAAACAGTACTTAACAATATTAAATATTTATGCACCTAATACTAGAGCACCAAAAAAAAAAAAAAATCAAAGAAACTCTGAAAAACTCAAAAATGAGCTGGATCTCTCCACAGTAATAGTGGGAGACTTCAACACTCTACTCTCAATACTGGACAGATTGTCTAGAAAAAAGCTCAGTACAGACACAGAAGACCTTATTGCCACAATTAACCAACTAGACCTCATCCACATATATAGAACTTTCTATCCTTCAGTGGACAACTACATCTTCTTCTTCAGTGCACATTGAACATTCTCCAGAAAAAGACCATGTGCTGAGACACAAAGCAATTCTCAACAAAATCTATACCTCTGAATTAAAAGAAAGCATCTTCTCAGATCATGAAGCCATAAAAATAGAAATCAACAGCACAAAAAACACAGATAGAAAGTGGAACTCATGGAAACTGAACAACATCTTGCTAAAAAAGCCACAGGTTATAGAAGAAATCAAGGATGGAAATAAAGACATTTATGGATTCCAATGAGAATGAAAACACTTCCTGCCAGAACCTATGGGGTACAGCCAAAGCAGTGCTCAGGGGTCAGTTTATCTACATAAATGCACAAATCTGGAAGGAAGAAAGAAACCAAATCAAAGAACTAACCCTATTGCTTGAACAAGCAGAGAGAGAACAACAGAGGAACCCCTCAGGCCCAGAAAAAAACAGATCATAAAGATTAGAGCAGAACTAATCAAATTAGAGAACAGAACAACTGAAAAAACTGAAAAGACCAAAAGCTGTTTTTTTGAAAAGATCAACAAAATTGACAAGCCACTGGCCAAACTTACTGAAGAAAAACAGGAGAGGAAATGAACAACCCAAATAAGAAATTAGAAGGGAGAAATCTCAACAGATCCAACAGAAATCAAAAGTATCATGACAGAATACTATAAAAGACTGTACTGTATCTGAAAACCTAGAGGAAATGGACACATTCCTAGATCCTTATCACCTACCAAAATTATCACATGGAGAAGCAGAACAACTTAATAAACCCGTCACAAAGGAAGAGACTGAAGAAGTCATAAAAAACTACCACCAAAAAAAAGCCCTGGCCCAGATGGCTTCACCACAGAATTCTACCAAGAGTCTATTTCACATCATAGAAAGGGATGGAATATTCCCAAACTCATTCTATGAGGCCAGTATAACTCTGATACCGAACCAGGGAATGATCCCACAAAAAAGAAAAACAATAGACCAGTCTCACTCATGAACCTAAATTCAAAAAGTCTTCAACAAAACACTAGCCAACCGAATTCAGTGACATATCAAAAAACAACTCATCATGACTAAGTTAGATTCACACCTGGGATGCAAGGCTGGTTCAACACCAGAAAAACAATTAATGTGATCAATCACATAAATAACACAAAACACAGGAATCATCTGATTTTGTCTGTTGATGCATAAAAGGCATTTGATAAAGTCCAACACCCATTCATGCCAAAACCTCTCAGCAAAATAGCAATAGATGGCAAATTCCTCAATGCAATAAGAGCCATTTCTGCAAAGCCAATTGCCTACATCATCCTGAATGGAGAGAGACTGAAACAGTTTCCCTTGAGAACATGAACTAGACAAGGATGGCCACTTACCTCTCCTACCCAACACTGTACTAGAAGTTCTAACCAGAGCAATTAGACAACACCAAGAAATAAAGAGCATCTGCATTGCCAAAGAAGAACTAAAAATCTCTCTATTTGCAAATGATATGATTGTATACACAGAGAATCCTGAAGAATCCCTAAGCAAATCATTCAAACTGATAGAAGAGTTCAGAAAAGTCTCAGGATACAAGACAAACATAAGTAAATCAGTAGGATTCCTTTATACCAACGAGATTATTAAGGAAGAAATCACTGAACCAATACTATTAACTACAGCCCCTAAGAAGATAAAGTACCTAGGAATAAATCTAAGCACAGAATTAATAGACCTTTAGAAAGAGAACTACAAGTCCTTACTAAAGAAACTAAGAGAGACTTACATAAATGGAGAAACCTACCCTGCTCATGGATAGGAAGACTCAACATTGTGAAAATGTCTACTTTGCCCAAAGCAATCTACTTATACAATCCAATCCCAATACAAATTCCAGTGACATCTTTTAATGAGATGGAGAAACAAATTACCAACCTTGTTTGGAAAGGGAAGAAGCCCTGGGTAAGTAAAGCACTACTGAACAACACACTGGGAGGTCTCTCATTACCCCAACTTTAGAACCTGTTACACTGCCACAGTAGTCAAAACAGCCTGGTACTTGTACAAAAAGAGACAGATACATTAATAGAACAGAACTGAGACCCCAGAGATGACACCATATTCCTATCAACAGCTGATATTCAACAAAGGCCCTAAGAGATTAAACTGGAGAAAAAACAGTTTCTTCAACAAATGGTGCTGGCAAAATTGGATATCCATCTGCAATAAACTGAAACAATACCCATATCTTACATCTTATACAAAAACCAACTCAAACTGGATAAAAGACCTAAATCAAATCTAAAACAATAAAGCTCATCCAAGAAAAAGTAGGAACAACAATGGAAGTTTTAATATACTACATAGACAGACTTCAAAATCTGTCAAACAAACCACAAACAACAGAAGAGAAAATAGATAAATGGGCACTATTAAGAATCAAACACTTTTGCTCATCCAAAGACTTTACTAATAGAATTAAAAGGCCACCTACAGAATGGGAAAAGATATTTGGCAACTATATGTCAGACTGATGCCTGATCTCCATAATCTATAAGGTACTACAAAATATCAGTAATAAAAGATAAATCATCCAAGTAAGCATTGGGCAAAGGAGATGGACAGACACTTCTCTAAAGAGGAGATCCAGACAGCCAAAAAACACAGGCAGACATGCTCACGATCATTAGCTATTAAAGAAATTCAAATCAAAATGACAATGAGATACCATCTCACCCCAACAAGGTTGGCCATGATCCAAAAAACACAAAACAACAAATGCTGAGAGGCTCTGGAGAAATGGGAAGCCTCCTACACTGTTGGTGGGATTGCAAAATGGCGCAACCTCTTTGGAAAGCAATCTAGTACTTCCTTAAAGAGCTGGATCTAGATACACCATTTGACCCAGTAATTCCACTGCTCGGAATATATCCTATAGAATCAAGGCCATCCACACTGACTGATACATGCACACGAATGCTTATCGCAGCACAGTCCACAACAGCAAAAAGATGGAATCAACCCAGATGCCCAACAACAGTGGAATGGATAGGTAAACTACGGTATGTATACTCAATGGAACACTATGTAATGATAAAGAACAATGATGATTCCAGGAAACATCTCATAACCTGGTTTCAATTGGAGGACATTATGTTGAGTGAAAGTAGTCAGCAACAAAAGGACAAATAATGTATGAGACTCCTATGATAAGAACTAAACAACAGACTCATGCATAGAAGGAAAGACTCTTAGATGGTTGCATGGGTGGGGAGGCTTGGAGGGTGAGGTGGGGACAGTTTAGTTTACATAGTTGATAGAAATTTGGTTGGGTGAAATCTGTGACAGCACACATTAGGAAGAAGATCAACATCAACTGGACTTCAGCATAACATGATTACTCCTCCCATCTTAACCCAATATTGCACAGACAGAGTAGCTGGGGCGGGGGGTCAGGGACCACGTTCTCAGGGGAAATCGAGGCCATCTGGCACAACTAGCATTTTTCTAAGAGAGCCCTCTGCACCCCACATTGGTGAGTGGCGTCTGGGGTCTTAAAAGCTGCTAAGCTGTCATCTGAGGGTACAGCAAATGGTCCCAACTCAGCAGGAATGGATGATCACTGAGAACCCACACAACATGGCAGAAAGAGAACCCAGAAGACAGAGAGACCCATGTGAGTGGGGAACTACATCAACTTGTGACCGGAAGAACCGAAGGGCGCCCGGCTACCACCAGAGATAGCCGTGATGGGGCTCACACAGTTGAGTCTCTCAATGGCAACACAAGAACATAAAGGGGTGCACCCTGATATCTCCATTAAAAGATCGCAATTGATGGTCCAGGGGCCTCGGGGTTCCTCTGGGAGCATGGCCTCTGGCCCTGATGCTGCCCCTGTCTGTAAATCATAATGGAGGTCAACTCTCAGACAGGAATTGATTGGACTTGGTGACACAGAGTGACCATATCATGTGTACACTTTATAGTTCTATGCATCTACAGGATGTCGTCTGGCTGACTTCTTACTGGAGAAAAGGGAGTGGGTAGAAGGGAGGGGATAGGAGATTGTTGGGAGAATAAGACATGTATGGAGCAGAGTGCGCAGTCACCAGGCAGGGAGAGCCATGGAAGCCGCATATAGCAGGGGATGCAAATTTATATGGGAAGGTACATTTTTATTCAGTCATAATAATAATAAAAGAAATAATAGTTATTGCTGAAAAACAGAAGATATCTCTGGTGGGAAAACAGGTATTAATTGAGGCTGACTCTAAGAAAGTCTCAGTTCTTGAAAACTTATGTCATACATGCTTTCCCTTATTCACCAAAATATTTCTTTGCCTATTCTCCCCAGATTGGATCTCATTAACTAATCCGAAAGTTACAGAATAAAATGAGCTACATAAAACAAAACTGGCACTAATTATAGCAAAAGGATACTGTGTACAAGTTAGTTTGCTAAGTCCTTGATATGAATTATCTCATTTAATCTTACCAACAACATAAACTGGTACTTTCTAGCCCCAGTTTTTGGATGAAGAAAGGGAGGAGAAGGTTTACTGAGTATCCTACTATGTGGTTTTACAGTACAGCATGAACTTGAAACCTAATATGCCTTACAGGAACCCTACTCTTTACCACTACATTACATATGAAAAGGTGCTACTAACCAGTCATTTGTAAGACAGAGAGTTTTTTTCTTAATAGTGTTTATAAATTTCCACCAAATCACCAACACTGTCTCCCCTGGTCCTCCCTGAAAGTTACAGCACAAACTCTAAAGTAGACAGTTTACTCCAGAAGTGCATTCTTTGATCATAACAAAGCTAACTGAGCAAGTGGAACTTATGCCCCTAGATTCAAACTCCACATTCTCAATAGCTGAGCTACCTGGTGCTGCAGTTCCCAATCTGCTTTGTAGGACATGAATTCGGGAAATTAAAGGAAAAGTAGGTATATTTTTCTGAATTAAGCCTTTTCCTTAGAGATAAGGAAAACTGACATTAGCTTCTATTTTTGAAAGGAAAAGAGGTTTCTAAGAGTTCTGTGCTTTCCAAAGAGCATTCTAAAGGAATCAGGAGGAAGAGTTAAGTTACACCTTTGCAAATCCTACTGAACCACACAGTCCCCTTCAACTCAGACCCGGGCAATCACATTTTATAAAAGGAAGGTCAGACTCTACATATATCTAGTGTACCCAAGTGCTTTTTTATAGCAATCACAGCAGGTATTTCTGTTGATTATGAAAAATGATGAGTAAAAGTATGCCTGGTTACATTAATTTGGAGGGGAAAAAAAAAAAACTCACTGCTATGGAGTCAATTCCAATTCATAGCAACCAGAGAACTGCCTAGTGAATTCCAATTGACGATCTTTTGGTTAGTCGACACAGCTCCTAAACACCATCCGAGTATCTAGTTATGTTAATATCATCATGCAAATCATAATGCTTTAATAAAGCAGCTAGAAGTTTCCTAAAGCATGCGTGGTATGTGAAAGCAGAAAGAGGAATCAAGTTTTAACATTTACCAAGTATCTAACACATACCAGGCACAGTGGTAGGTGTTCTTACATGTATCATTTTAGCCTGTTCAAAAACTTCTATCTCATCAAATGAATGAGGAAACTGAGTACTGAAAGCCTATCCACACCTAATGTAAATAAGGTCATAGTTATTTTTAAAATTCATGTTTTATCATGTCACTCACGTCATATTATGCCCCTTTCACAACATACACATAAGTAATACTTAACAGATTATTGCATTTAACTATGATCTGTTACAATCATGATATTGCATTTAATCCTTAAAACAGCCCACAAGATAAGCTTATTGTTCCTGTTTGGGCCAGTAATCAATGGCTCCCAGTTTTTTCCACGCCTTAATGATGATGGAACTGTACCCTGTAGACATTTCTCCTTTGTCAACTGGTAGTGTTTCTATAGGGTGCTAGAGAAACACTACAAGAACAAAGGATTTCATTCCTGGTTCTGGTGTTTTTCTACAGTGCTCGCCAGCCTACTAGTGAGTCTCACTAGCACCTCAATAGGTAGCTTCCTGCTTATCTGCCCCAGCACATAGCACCTAGGAACAATACAATGGAACACACTGCACCCTCTCCAATGAGCTCTGAATCCTAGCCTTGGATGGAGTGGGGGATGCTCTTACAAGTGGGACTCTTTTGTTAGGTACTCTGGAGTCGGATCCGACTCAACTCTAGATATGGTGGCCACTCCCTATATCTGCTATTCCTGCATTCCTTAAAGTTTTCTGCACCCTTTTACTTGTTTATAATTATTCTCAATATTAAATTCTTCCTGTTCAAATTATCCATGTGGTTTCTGTCTCACAACTGGATCCTCCCTAATATATTACCAGACATGTGAGCAAAAGCAGCTTGGATGAGTAAGACATCATTCCCATCTTCAAGTTTTTCAGTGATAATAAAATGGCTACAAGCACTTAAAATATATTACGAGCCAAGTAGTTTTTATAGATTTAATATGTATTCTCTCACTGAGGAGCCCTGGTGGTACAGTGGGTAAGAGCGTGGCTGCTAACCAAAAGGCTGCCAGTTTGAACCCACCAGCTGCTCCTTGGAAGCCCTAGGAGGCAACTCCATCTTATAGGGTCACTATGAGTTGGAATTCACTTGATGGCAGTGGGTTTTTTTTTTTCCCTCTGTCACTCAGTGCTCACATCAACCCTACTTAACAGATAAGAAAATTGAGGTATCTCAGACATTAAATAATAAGCCCTAGGTCATACAAATAGTAAACAGAGAAACCAAGATTTGTCCCCAAGTAGTCAGACACCAATGTTCATTCTCAGCCACTGTGCTATTGCCTCTATCAAGTGGCTACCTTCAGTTAAAGAAATGAAAGAGAGGCAAGAAACCAGCGATGGGGACATAAGAACACAACAATCTGAGAAGTTGGGGAGAAAAAGAAAGCTAAATCATTAGCCGGAGAGGTCCACATACGTCCACAGAATTCAAAAACTGAGAAGGGGCCATTAAAGGTCTTTTAATTCAGCCTGCAGAGTAATGCAGTTGGTGTACCTTGGCCACTAGGTACTCTAGCAACCAAAAACTAATCCATTGCTGTTGAGTTGATTCTGACTCATCGAGACCCTACCAGACAGAGTAAAACCACCCCACAGGGGCTCCAAAGAGTGGTGGTGGATTCAAACTGTTGACCTTTTTGGTTAGCAGCTTAGCTCTTAACCACTGTAAAACCAGGGCTTCTATTAAGTAACTTTTCAGGATTAATGCTCAAAACACTGCTCATGTTTTATGACCCACTAACGCAAGAGAACTGATGTTCCACACATTTCCACTCTGCCGTCTCTGAGTACCCCATCTTATACTCATCAAAAGTTGGGTCCAGGGTATCTAAACATGTGTCTTGACTGCTTTTGACCCAGCTGTAATCTAAGACCACTCATTAATACTGCATTTCTCACATGAGGAGCAGTACTTAAAACCTGAAGCAAGAAACAGCCAGAAGGATGAGGGAAGAGGGAGGTAAAGACTCCAATGGCTCCAACAGATTCTCATTCTATGGTATACTGAAAGCTAAAGCAAGTGCGGACCTGTAGGTCAAATTTTAACATGTGCATGTGGGTGTATTAGTATAAATGCCTTCCCTAAAGCCAAATACAACCCAACAGGATGAAAAGACCTAGCCCCTAGCCCATGGGAAGAAGCAGAGCTCAAAGGGTTTAAGGTTCCTTCTACTCATTAGCTAAAGGCCATTCCATCATCTAACTCTCCCAATTTCTTGTAGCCCTATCGAAATAGATTAGATGCCTTTGACTTAACTATCTCTTAGTAAGCATGTGCTGGCTCCTGAGTATCACCTTTTTCTTTTCTAAATGTTGTCAACCATCATTTCTACCTCTTCAACCAAGATCAATTATAAAACAAAAAATTACAAAAAAAATCCCCCAATCTGATGAAGGACATGAATGTACAAATCTAAGAAGCTCAAAAAACCCCCAAGTAGTACAAACCCAAAGAGATTTACACCAAGAAATTTGAGAAAAAGAAATTAGGGCTATGATTCCATCTGTAAAAGCATTTAAGAGATTAAATACCTAGGAATAAACTTGAATAAATTTGAACAGGGATGTGAAAGACTTGTACAATGAAAATTACAAAGCATTCCCTAAAGAGATTAAAGAAGACTTAAATAAATTTCATGTTCAAGGACTGGAAGAGTTAACATTGTTAAAATGTCAATACTATGCCTTGTACTGTACAAATTTAATGTAATTTTGATCCAAATTCCAATAACCAACTTTACAGAAACAGAAAAACCAATCCTCAACTTTATATGGAATGTTAAGGGACCCCCAAAGGTTAAAGCAATGCTGAAAGAGAAGAACAAAGTAGAACTCACACTTTCTAATTCTAATGCATACTATTCAGCTACAGTAATCAAGAAAGCCTGGTACTGGTATAACAGTATATGCACAGACCAATGGAATAGAATTGAGAGCCCCCAAATAAACCCATACATCTCTGGTCAACTGAGTTTTTACTAGGGCACTAAGTCCATTCAATAGGGAAAGAAGAATCTCTTCAATAAATGGTGCTGGGAAAACTAGATTTCCATCTATTGAAAAATGAAAAAAGATCCATTCTTCACACAGCTACAGAATGGATTAAGGGCCTATATGTGAAAACTTAAACCAAAAATTCTTAGAAGAAAATGTGGGGACAGGGCTGTTGGGCCTAGCTTTTGACAATGGATTACATAATAACAACAACAATACATAACAAAAGCACAAATAAGACAAAATAAATAAATGGGATCTCATAAAAATTAAAACGTTTTCTTCACTCAAGGACAAAAAAAGTAAACACAAGCTACCAACTGGAACAATATCTTCAGAAACCACATATCTGATGAAAATATATACATAATATATACATATACATATACAAAATATATACATAACCTTAACAACTTAACAAAAAGGCAAACAACCCAATCATAAAATGGGCAAAAGACTTAGACATTTCACCAAAAGGGTAATCAAACGGCCACCAAATGCATGAAAAGATGCTCAACATCATCAGCTGTCAGACAGATGCAAGTAAAAACCACAATGAGGTACCATTTCACTTCCAAAGAACAGCCAAGACTTAAAAAGAAATAAATAAAAAGCACAACAGAAAACAACAAATGTTGATGAGGATGTGGGGAAACTGGACCCCTTATCCATTCCTGGTGGGAATGCAAAATGGTACAGCCATTGTGGAAACAGTGTGATGGTTCTTCAGAAAACTAAAAGTAGATCTACCAGATTACCCAGTGATTCCACTCCTAAATGTGTACACCCATAAGACTAGAAAGAAGCAATTCACAAAGAGAATTGTAAACCAATATTCACTACAGCACTATTCACAATAGCCAGAAGATTAAAAAACCTCAATTCCCATCATGGATGAATGGATAAACAAAACATAGTACATACATACTGAGAGAGGAAAGCTTGAAAAACTATAGCGTTTCCTAAAATACGAGAATCCTGAAGGTTTTAAACCTGAAAAGTTATAGTCTTGTTAAAAGCACCAGGTTCCTGGAAGCCTGGCACAAGAAAACTCCCATGCAGGTGCTTCCTGGGAGCAGTTCGACCCCAGAGAGCCCCTCCTCACAACTTAAGAATTTGCTTATCTTTATCTTTGTAACCGTGCTAACGCCAGCTGGAAGGTAGAATGACACTTTGTAAAACTACTAATACCAATACGCATGCTGTATGAAAATTTCTTTGTTTGAACTTTCTGTGAAGCATATACAAACTCTGGAATTTAGCGGGACGGGGAACACAGCTATTTTCTGACTCAGTTCACAGTGTTCTGCTGGCTAATAAAGCTCCTTCCTCTAACAGTAAATGGTGTTCGGAGTGATCCTTGCTCCCCAGAGCTTTGTTTAAAGGTTACTTGTGAACTCCTGTTTTTCCTGCACCATTACAAGGTCTGACAAAGTCTGTGAACTTACTTGTTCTGAGTGCTACGTATCTCATTGCTGAATATCACTACGATCACTTTTGAAGTACTCCACTTTGGAAGCTATGAACCAGGGACAGTGCCTAGTTATCCTTCAAAGCAATTCTGGAACTTTTTCTGGAATGGCCATTGTGCATGGTGGCACAGTGACAAGTTCACCGACTTCACTGTATAGTTGTCTGTGAGGGAGTTCTCAGTCAGTAAACAAGTAACTGTGTGTGAACACCCTCCCTACTCACCTGATCAGGCTCCCAGTGACTTTCTTTACCCAAAGATAAAGAGAATATTGAAAGGAAGACATTTTGATGACCTTCTGAATACTCTGGGGGTCAGTTCTACCCTGGCCCCTAGGGTTGCTGTGAGTCGGAACCGACTTGACAGCACTTGGCTTTGGCTCAGGACACCAAGGGTAATATGACCACAGCTCTGATGGCCATTCCAGAAAAAGTTCCAAAATCACTTTGAAGGGTGGACGAGGTGCTGGTACTGATGCATAGCTTCCCAAGATGAGTATGTCAAAGGTGACTGTAGTAATATCCAGCAATGAGGTATGCAGCATTGTTCTAGGATGAGTTTGCAAACTTAACTGGCAGTCCTTGTACAGTGGAATAGTACTCAGACAGTGAGAGATATGATATCTTTGAAACACGCTACAACACAGCTGGAACACAGTCATGTAATGCTGAGTAAAATATATTAATCACGAAAGGACTACTATCTAACCTTACTTATATCCAAAGACAAGAACAGACAAAATTTAACGGTTGTCAGGGGTAAAAGGAATGGAAAAGGACATTGCTTACGGAGCACTGCACTTGAGTTTTGGTTTATAGTAATGGGAAAATCATGCTGATTGGGGTAGGGTTTCATAACTGATTGCTGTCAATACTGAGAAACAGCGGACAAAAAGCTTGGCAATTCAAATCCACCAGCTGCTTCTTGAAAACCCTACAGGGCAGTTCTACACTGTCCTTATTGTGTCACTATGAGTCAGAATCAATTCCACGGCAACGGTTATAGGTAAAAAGTTCAATGGCAAATGCTGTATGATATAATGACCAAAAAAAAAAAAAAAAAAGAAAGAAAGAAAAGAGCAGATGCTGAGGCTGTTTATGTACAACCAAACACCTATGGAGGTTTGGGGTCATACTTGCATGGAACTTCTCAGTTAATTGGCCTCATACAGTGTTCAGTACATCAGTTCTACCTCCCAGTCCATTTCTTTGTTTCCTAGTGCCTGAGGTTTTAAAGCTAGCAGGCAGCCAACCGAAGTACAACGATTGGTCTTTATTTACCCGGAGCAACAGAGCAGTAAGGCAAGTCCGAAGAAGGAAGACAAAACGGAAAGCATGGCTAACTGGCTCCACGAGCACCTGCCTCCTTTGCCATGAGACTCAGTAAACTGAAAGCCGTACAGCTACCATTAACTGAACACTTTGATCAATGATTTTATGGAAGAATTGTGATATAAAGGGGGTAAATGTAAAACAGAATTTCATATTCTCATCAAATTCAGATTTTCTGAAGCTACAGAGGCTGAGTGAGCCCCCAAATTACCATATTTTTTATGCAAACAATGCATACCTTCCACATTTGTTAGCCAACTGCACCCTCTCCTACAAGATATTTTTGTAAGCACACTATGCTGATTTTTTTTAGAACAACATGTACAAAAAGTTGGCATGGTGGCACTTACATAAAAAAATAGTTAACAGTAGGGAATTGTAAGGGGCATGGTAGGCATACAAATGTAGTAGGTGTGCATTATTTGTGTAAAAATACAATATTGTCCCGAGGTAACCTTTAAACTTTAAACCAAAAATAACCCCTGAAGTCTTCTTTAAACCACACAATGGTTTAGCTGAACTAGTAAAGAATGTCTGCCTTGAGCATTACACTCTTGTGGGATCAAATTGACAACAGCAACTTGAAGATTCAGATAAGAAACTTGGGGCAGAGGGTTTATGTTAATGAGGGAGAAACAACTCAGAAGAGGAGGGTGAGAATAACTTTATAACTTTAATGTCATCAATGTCACTGATCTGTACATGTAGAAACTGGAATTGGTGTACGTTCCGCTCTATATTCTCAACAATGATAAAATAAATTATATTTAAAACAAAAAAAAGAGCCCGTAACCACAAATGTTCTGCTCCAGAGAGAAAGCACAATGTCCAACATGTGATCAAAACATTATGCCTCATGTGACAAAGACCTAGCAAGGCTCTGGAGCTGATTCTTGGGGTTGAACAAATGGGATTGGGAAAACAAGGATAAATCAAATATCATTTATGGTCATGTTCTTACAGGCAGCAGATGGAAGCAAAAGTACATGTGGAATCCAAGAGCTACAAAGAATCAGGGAGAAATGAAAATGAAGCAAGAGTGCAGACGACGACAAACTGAGCTGGGGACTCACGGTCAGGCATCTTCTCCTCTTTTCAAATTATAAGCAGGAAGACCCAGAACCAAGAACCTGCCAAAAGAGTGTCTAAAAATGGGGCTGAGGACCTTCTGAAGGTAAGCACAGATCTTTTCTAAGCCTTAATTATGAAAATTAAGTAGTTTAACATGGAGGGGGATCAAATAATAAAACAAGTAACTTTGTCCACTGTTCTTTACATCACCCAAAGAGCCACCAAGTTTGAGGCATGGCCTGCCACTTACTACTCTCCAACCTTCCACATGTGACCACCCCAGAAATTCTGTCTGTTAAAGAGGGGAGGATAACAGCTGCTCTCATGAGGGTGACTGTGAAGGTCAAAAGATACAAGGCATATCACTGGTTGTGAAAAGTATGATGTTCCAGAGTCTTACACAAATTTAGGAATATTATAATGTAGCAGAAACCCTTGTGGGGTTTGGTTAGCTACGTCTGCTAACCAAAAGGTGGGCAGTTCAAATCTGCCAGGCACTCCTTGGAAACTCTATGGGGCAGTTCTACTCTGACTTCCAGGGTCGCTGTGAGTCACAACCCACTCGATGGCAGTGGGTTTGGTTTGGCTTTTTTGGTTATAATGTAGTAGTTGCCTTGGTGTGCTGGTTCCTTCAGTAAGAAGGCACTTGTATCCCCAGGTGGCTGGACTAACGGTTGCTGATTCTTCGGGAACTGCCTTGGACCAAAGGACACCACCTTACCCAAGAGTATGTCCTGTTCCTGAAGAGACAACACATCCAATGACTAGTTCCTGAAAAGAAACAAAACCTGTCCCTCTGCCTCAATTTGGGGTAATTCTGCAGAGCCATCCTAGCTCCAGAGCTTGCTGTGGAATTGGCCAAGCCTCTTGTAGCTCTATCAAAGTTCAACTTTTTCTGCCTAGTCTCAATTTCCTCACCTTACAGGTGTTGCTCACAAGAACATTTTCCAATAAATCTCTTGTATCAAACCTGGCTCAGAGTCTCTTTCAGAGTCTCCTTCCAGTCTAAGACATACACTAATTACCATCAAGGGATCTGTGAAGAAGGAAGAGAGGGCACATTGCTAAATTTTAACAAAAAAGTTGAATCTAAGGCTCAGAAATTTAGAACCACTATGGAATTTCCAGAGAGTCCTGGCCACTGAGACTGGCAGCAACCACATTATGGACTCAGTCTGTTTGTTCACTTGGGGATGTTAGAAGACAGTTGAGTTCTCCTTCCAATCACCTCTGTGCAGAGGTAACTGACCTCACTTTAATCCTGGATTAAGGTCTTAAAGAGGGAAGCTTGCCTGCTTGGTGCCCCAGTTAAGATGTTGACGTGCTGTACTTAAGAAGAGATCTTGAGGCCCTCCTGCCACTGGCCTGAGGCTTGGGCTACAATACCCCCATCTCCACCGACTGCATGCCCACTTTTCTTCTGTAAAATCTGGAGGGAACCTGCCAGCTTTGGCAGCTAATAGAGTTCACATCATGAAAACTCTACTGTTAGACACTTGAGCTGGGAGCTGGTGACAGAGAGGGGAAGCACATGTGGTGCAAGGGCCATGTGATGGGGAGGATCATGACACTGGAGAGGAATTCTAGCAGAAGCAATGATCTGGGAGCCCTTGGTGTGTGCCAGACAGGCTGCTGTTTCCACCTGGCCCTGCCCCATGTCAATGTGTCTCAGAAGGTTGGTCAACGGGGCCAGCCCCAAGTGGAAGGCAAAGTGCCAGAGCTAGTTTTCAAGCATCACGACTCAGCCTGAAATTCCACAGCCTTGATTTCCCACAGCATGTGTGAGTGTTCCTCTTTAATTAGCCTGAATTAAAGACCAGTCTGTTCTTCCCAGAGGGTAAATGGGAGGGCTCTTACACACTCAGTAAGAGAACATCCACGATCTCTCTTTCCATATGATGGTAGGAGGGTATGGGCACTGAGGCCTGAACTGCTGGAACTGTCATCTAGTGACTAGCTTTTTGCAGATGTGCCCAGCTACTTTGAGAGGTGCCTCACCTTGACTGGTCTTAATACTATGTAGATTGTTCATTTCTACCAACTTCTTTAATGTTTCTGTGTGGTGCAAACAGTTACCTTTCTAGGCTGCTAATAAAAAGGTCAAAGGCTCAGGTCCACACAGAGGCACCACAGAAGAAAGGCCTGTCTGTTTACTTTCAAAAAATCATCCACTGAAAACTCTGCAATGCACAGCTCTACTGTGATACACACGGAGTTGTCATGAGTGTGAACTGACTTGATTGCAACTGGGGGTTAGCTATTGACGTATTTAACTGGTGTCCATTGTCCCCATTCACGCCTACCTATAGGAGTCAGTCTGCTCAGTCATCAGCCCCAAGGGCAGCATCTGGGCTGCTTATGTTCCTGATTCTAACACAAGCCCCCCTCTAGGTAGGCATACAATATACTTTTCCCTTGAGGAGGGTGATTCAGGCTACTGGTGTTACTGACAGAGGTTATCTAAATCACATTTTATAAGACAACATCCACCTTCATGGGGTAGGCACCTAGGGGACACCAATGTGTCACCTTGGACATATCCTACCCTCTGTCTGAGTCTCAGTTTACCCATCCAGTACAAGCAGGAGTTGGGTTAGCTGACTTTTTAGGTCATTTCCTGCTCTAATAGTCCATGATTATCCTTCTTCATGCTGTTCATAAGTGCTAATAAGGAGCTAGCTCTGTGGCCACAGAAAGCAAGAAGAAAAAAGCAGCAATATTGACCAAAGCAAAGAGAGTCAGCAACCCAGACTTGCCCTTGTTCTACCTTCTATGCTCTGACCAAATCATTGTCTACAGCTATCTATTCTCTATCTCTACATCTCCTGTCTCTCAGATAAAGGCAGCTGTGCCCAGCTCTTCCAGTCAAAACCTACTGGGTTCTGGAAGGGAATATGGACAGACAAGATCTGAAGAAGGAGATAAGTAGCCAAGTGGCAAGCTGGTGACACAGACTTGCCCATACACATCTGCTATGACATCCTAGAAGACACACACCCTCCTTTTCAATGTCTTTTCACATCATCATTTATATGGCTCTAATCAAAATTAAATTCTCTTCCCACAACCCATACACTATTGATCATTCAGCCATGGCTCAGGTACCCCATGCTATGGAGCCAGCATGATGTCAGAGGTGCTGCAGAATATGCCCTTGACCCTTGGCAAGGCCCTTCATTCTGCAAGTCTTGAAAGAATGTGACAGTCAAGCTACTAGAGGGCGAAGAATGTAAAACTAAGCATGAACCAAAATGGTAAATGTAGCTGTGAGGAATAACAAAAATGCACTTAAAAAAACAGAAACCAAACCCACTGCCATCAAGTAGATTCTGACTCATAACAACCCTATAGGTCAGAGTAGAACTGCCCATTGAATTTTCCATTAATATGACTAAGGTGAGCCTGACCTAAGCTATGATATTTTCAATTGTATCATGTGCATGCAAAAGCTGGACAATGAATAAGGAAGACAGAAGAAGAAATGATGCCTCTGAACTGTGGTGCTGGAGAAGAATACTGAATATACATGGACGGCCAAAGAAACAGATCTGTTCTGGAAGAAGTACAACTACAGCATTCCTTGGGAGCAAGGATTGCAGGACTGTCTTACATACTTTGGACATTGTCAGGAGGGATCAATCCCTGGAGAAGTATATCATGCTTTGCAAAACAGAATGTGAGCAAACAAAGAGGAATACTCTTAATAAGATGGATTGACACAGTGGCTGCATTGAATTTTCAGGGAGCACCTGGCGGATCTGAACTGTCGACCTTCTGGTTAGAGGTGGCAGCACTTAACTACTACACTGGGGTTTAGGTCTCATGAACTCATCAGGTGAGTCCATAGAACCCACTGCCACTGAGTCAATTCTGACTCATAGTGACCCTATGCGACAGGGTTCAGGGTTTCTAAGGAGCTCCTGGTGTATCTCCTGACTTTTTAGTTAACAATCTGCAGCTCTTAAACTCTTATGACAGGGTTTTTCAGTCAAGTGAAGGGAGGTAATAATCTCACCACAAACAATGCTGGTAGGAGAATATCTAGGATGTAATGTCCAGTTGTGAATACCATACTTTATGACATAGATAAGACAGTATGGACTGTATGCAACTAGGAATGTGTGAACTAATGGAGAGATACTTTAAAGGAGGAGAGGAAGAGAGGAGTCTTATTCCTGTGTTTCTCCAGAGAGAAGGTTATCAGATGGCATAACTGAATTTGAGATAATAGGGAATGTTCTAGCAGCCCAGCACTGTAAGAAATTAACTCATAGGTGGGGAGCTCCTAGTCCATAGACTGGTTCCTTCCACATTCCTATCTCTATACTGGTCTAGACAAATTCTACAAAATCTTCTAACTCTGACATATCACCTGTGACAGAAAAGGCCCAAGAGAAGATGACATACAGCAGGTTCCAGCGCAGGAATGAGCACAGGGCTTTCTGATTTTAGTACTGAAAACCACCAGAGATCATCACCTCCTTTGACTCTGCAGATCCTTCCTCACCAGACTGAGATTTAAGATCCTCTCTCTATCAACAAACAGGAGTCAGGAACAGGAGGCGTGAATGGAATGTGTGGCTAATTGCATCCAGGAACAGCTGCCTCCTTTGCCATGAGACCAAAAGAACTGCATGGTATTCAGCTATCTTGACTGAATGTTTTGATCAATGACTGTAGAGAGGAATCTTGATTTTGGGGGGAAGGGGGAGCAGAATTTCAAACTCTCAAGGAATCCAAAACTTTCTGGAGTTATTGAGGCTAAATGAATCTGTGAAACAACCTTTCACTGTAAACATTAAACAAAAAATACCCCTGAAGTCTTCTTTAAACCACCGTAGTGTAGCTTGGTTAGTAAACAGTATCTGCCTTAAGCATTATACTTTTTAAAAGTTTTTTTTTTAAAAAAGAATTATTTATAGAAGTTCCAACTGACAACAGTAACTTGAAAGGCAAGGTAAGAAGCTTGAGAGCAGTGACTGAATTCATGGTGGAAGAACAACTCTAAAAAAGGACAGCGAGAATTGTTGCCTGACTTCAAGAATATAACCAATGTCACTGAACTGTAAGTGCAGAAACTGGTGTATGTTTGCTGTGTATATTTTTTAAAAAGACCCTCTATTGTTGGGAGCCAGAAATACATCCAAAGATGCTAAGACTCTCCAAAGGAAAAAGGTCTTTTGATCTCACTGAGCCCAATTTCCCTAAAGAAAAAGCAATACAAGTTGCAAAGGAAAAGAAACCAAGAGATCTCTCTTATTAGCCTTCACAACAGAGATTCAATATTCTTAATTACTGAGGCACTTAGTCAAGTCCTTCTCCCACAGCAGAGTGACAAAACTTGTCTCTCAACTCACTGAGGTCCTGCCCCTGCCCATCAAGATGGGTGTCTCAGACTGACAAAGGTATAAAACCACCACCAAGAACAGAACTGCCCCTGTGAAGCCTCCTGGACACCTTACGAAATATGTCCAAGGTGTGGAAATGAATGGATGCTAGGAAAACTCTGTCCACTGCGGCAATCGAGACGGAAAACACCCACGCAGCATGCCCTGGAGAACTGGTTTGTTTTCTTCTAAATAATCGAGCCTTTTACTCATCAAAACCCTGATATCAGGATCTATAAAATATCACTGCCTCCTCCATGGCATCAGAATTCTATACCTGACCAACAACCTTTTTTCCAACCTTGAATACCTTCAGGACAGGTAGAACCAAACAGTTTCATCCTCTCAGGTTTAAATAGGTTAGATGGAGCCCCACATAGTTTCTTGATGTCCCTCTCCCAACTCTCCAATGTAACACCATGTCAACAAGAAACTGGACAAATGAGACTCCTGAGTAATGAATGTAAGGAGAGATAAGAGCACAGAGAGAGAAAAAAGAAGCCTTGAGCTGGATACTAAACAAGGAAAAACTTAGTCCAACAGGTTAATTTTCAGAAAAGTAATGGTTGAGCAAAACCACGAAGTTACAATGAACACTTGGATACATGCTAAACTGTAGTGTCCACTTTGGCTCAACAGTATGCCAGAGGTGATGCTACCCATGTAACCTGGGTTACGTGGGCCCCTCCCCCGCCCAACCTCCATTGACGCATCTATCTGTTCTGCTTCTTTGAGGCCAGGAAGACAGTGCTGAGGGTTCCGTTTAACTCAGGGGATTGAGCCTGGTGTGGGCAGTAATTATAATACCTTGTATTTATGTCTAGCTATTTCTGGCCTGCAACTTGTTTTCTCTTTCTTCTCCTAGAAGAGGCCAGTCAGCCTTACAGATGTGGTTTCAGGGCCTTGCTGTGGCAGCCATTTCAATGTTCATCAGCACCACATGACCTGGAAGTAGAAATCAGGCAGAGGTTTTTCTCCTGGCTCTCTAGGCCAAGAGACAGGGAGGGAAAATGGTAGGCCTGCCCTCTCCAAGCAAATCTTACAGGCTTACCTCAGGACAGACCTTGGGTTGTGCACAAACAATTGCATGTCACTTCCTTATCAGGATATCATGCCAGTAAAATATTATTCAAACAGTGATTTTTCAGCCTGAGTGATCAACTGACAAGACTTCCAGAAAACTACCAGTGTTCCAATTCTAAGATAAACATCAGTTTCTTTAATCCTCATAATAACCCTATACAATAGGCGCTATATCATTATCCCATTCATAGATAAGAAGCCTGAGGCCAACAGAGGTTGAGAAACTTACCCAAGATCACACAGATAGCAGGCGGTGGTACCAGGATTCAAACCCAGCAGGCTGACTCCAGGATCCCTGCTGTTAACCATCAAGGAGAAGCTGCCTTGCTCAAATTCATGGGTCCAGCTCTGACACTCTGATTTAGTAGGCCCCCACATGACTCTTCTGACTAGCTAGATTCGGGAATGATTAATTTACGCAGTTACTCTTAAACCATGGTGAGCTTAACTGATATTTAGATCTTGGGGCCTCACAGGTTCTAGAACTGGAACCAAAAATGTGTGTTCTTAACAAGCAGCGAAGAGATTCTAATGCAGATAGCCCACGAAAAGCACTGAAGAATACTGTAGTAATAGCACCTCACCCCATTCGCCTGGGGCAAGGAAACATGTCATGGAGGCAACTCCAAAGGGGACTACAGAGGCCCTTCATTTTTCTGGTCACCCTGAAGGAGCTGTGTGAGGGCTACTTGCTTCTTTAGCCTTGGTGACAAGGCTGCTTTCAGAAGGCAGAGGAGGAGGGCATGGGCAGATGTCTAAAGAGAGCTTACCATCCCTCTACACTTGGTATATTTGTTGCTTATCAGAGGGGGACACAAGGTTAGTAATGAGAAAAGGAAAAAAGACTGGGCGGTCTGGGCCCCCATCTCCCATTGCCAGAACAATGCCCTCTTCAAATGCCTGGCATCTGAACTGGCAGCCATCCACCAGGAAAGAAAAGAGTTCCCTGTCACTTTAAGGACGCCCTCTTTCCACAAAGGTCAGAAACGCCAGCTAAGCCTGCCTAGCCCCTGACAGCTTTTTTGCAACTTTGGTGCCCTAGGCCCCGAGCTATGGCTTTCCCTTTTAGCTGATCCTCCAGGCCCCTGCTGCCTCTCAAGAAAGCAAAGTATCTGGATGGTGAGTGCCACTGGGGACGGACATGGGAAAGGGGCCCAGTGAGCTGGCAGAACTTCTCAAATGCAGGTAACACAGGATTTCATTTGCTTCTTGAAAACCTCTTTCTGGGATAGGTGGCAAATGGTGGGGCTTGGAAGGCAGGAGGAAAAAAGAGTATCTGTAGGACATATGGTTAAGAGTTGAAAGAAAACTAGCCAAGGAATGGATTCTCTGAGAGAAACACATTTCAATCTGAAGAGCAAAGGCCAAAGATGACCAACCGGAAATGACAAAGAGGGGAGAGCAGCAGCAGAAAGGGCAAAAGACTGAGTGGGTGGCACACCAAAGGAGGGCAGTCATCAAGACTAGGGCTTTAGCCTACAGACAGCATTCAAATCTTACATCTTTCTGGGGCCTTCGGTACCTAACTTCACTGAGCCTCAGTTATCTATACACTGGTATACATAAGCAGTAAATAAATACTAGAAACTAGTGATGTCTATTAGTGGGATATTAGCTACCCCAGTAGGAGACCTGCTGGAGCAACGGTTAAGCACTCTGCTGCTAACTAAAAGGTCAGCAATTCGAATCCACAAGTGGTCTGAGGGACAAAAGATTTCGTGATCTGCTACCATAAAAAAAACCCTTTGAGCAGTTCTACTCTGTCATATAGGATTGCTATGAGTCACATTGACTCCAAGGCACACAACAATAACTACTGACCCATCTGAGTCAGGTAGGCAATTCAGGTGGTGGCAGTTATGCCCTCAAAAGGACTGAATTCCAGACTACCCCCTTAGTTCCAATAAGTCATCTTACAAGTATGCACCATGAGGAATATGGGCACCCATCAAGAAAACTACACCAGCCAATGCAAATTACAAGTTGCATGGAAAAACAACTCAGTATTACTATATGCCAGAAAACCAAACCAAATCCACTGGCATCCAGTCAATGTGAGTTGGCACTGACTTGATGGCACTTAACAACCATTAGTACCTACTGATAATATAAGTCAGGACCAAACTCTTCCTGCAAAGGGCCAGATGATAAATATTTTGGCTTTGCATGCCATATGATCTCTGTCTCAACTACTGAACTCTGCTGTTGTATTACAAAAGCATCCATAAACAATACCTAAACAAACGGTCTTGGTGGCACAGTTAACATACTGGGCTGCTAACCAAAAGGCTGGAGGTTCAAGTTTACCCAGAGGTACCTCAGAAGAAACACTTGGTAATCTATACCTGAAAAATGAGCCTCTCAAAACCCTATGGAGCATAGTTCTACTCTGGCACAAATGGGGATGCCATGAAACAGTCAACCTGAAGGCAACTGGTTTTTAAACAAATGTTGCTGTGCTGTAATAAATGTTTATTTATGAAAATAGATGGGAGGGCATGGATTTGGCCCACAAGCCATAGTTTGCTGATTCCTGAAATAAAGAAAGAAATGGTGACTCTTTGTAGAAGGCAGAACAAAACATATAAAGGCAAAACTCTATTTATTTATTGCTTCCTCAACCTTGAAACTGACAGTATTTAACCTACTTACTTGACTCTCATTTTACTTAGATCCACAATCAACATCAATGGAAGCAGCAGCCAAGACATTCAACAAAACAGTGCAATAGGCAAATATGCTACATAAGACCTCCTTAAAGTGTTAAATCAAAGATGTCACTTGGAGAGCTATGGTGCACTTGATTCAAGCTACAGTATTTTCAGTCACCTCATATACATGCAAAAGTTGGTCTATGAGCAAAGAAGATTAAAGAAGAATTGATGACTTTGAATTATGAAGCCAGTGAAGAATACTGAATATACCACAGACTGCGTAAAAATGAACACATCTGTCTTGGAAGAAGTATAGCCAGAACGCTTTCTAGACCCAAGAAAGACAAGACTCTGTCTCACATACTTTGGACATGTCACCAAGAGGAATCAGTCCCTGAAGAAGGACGTATTTGGTACAGAGTCAGTGAAAAAGAGAAAGATTTTCAATGAGAAGCACTGACACAGTGGCTACAACAATGGCTTGGAACAGCGTTGTGAGGACGGCACAGGACTGGGCTGTGTTTCATTTTGTTGTACATGGGGCTACTGTGAGTCAAGAACCACCTCAAAGGCACCTAATGACAACACTTGGCTTTTAAGAAAAGTTTTTGGCTAATACCAGTCAATTGCACTGACTCCTTTATTCTGGTTTCTTCTGCCATCTATGACAAGTCTTCTCTAGCGCTCACTGCACTCAAAGGTTTCATTTACTCTTATATTGGGAGCTCCCAGAAGGCAATATGAAGAATCTCATCCGTTAGCCAACTTAGGGAAATATTAACTTAATGACTACCCTTTGAACATCCTCCATTAGCAAAAATCTAAACTTCCAACTCAGCCTCCATGCTACAAGGGGCTGGGATCCTTCAGGTTTGTTCCTCACCTTCCTGAACAGTTACTCATCTCAGGGAATCCATGAAAATGTTTACTTATTTACTATAAGAAAAGTACTTACTATGTGTTAGGCACATCTTAGACAACAAAATCTCACCTCAATCTTCTGTGGAGCGGAGGGTTGGGAGACAGGCTGATGACCAGAGCCCTCTGATGGGCCACTCTAGTGGTATTTATTTCCCATTCTAAAGGCTCTTTCTACCCAAGAGCTCAGCATAGTGAAAACAACTCTCTCAAATATACTAACGAGTTTTATAAAGACAATTTGTAAAATGTACAAAAAATAAGGCTTAAAAATAAGAAACTGTGAGATCAAAAGCATAAGGTAGAAAGAGAAGGAAAAAAATGGTAACATACACATTTCTGTGGATGATGCAACTGGTTTAGCATTCAACTGCCAGCTGAAAGGCTGATGATTTGAGTCCACTCAAAGGTATGAGGTTGACAGGCCTAGACACATGCTTCAGAAAGGTCACAGCCTCAAAAACACTGTGAAGCAGTTTAATTCTACACACATACAGTCATCATGAGTTGGAATCAACCTGATGGCAACTAACAACAACAAAATTATATAGCCAAGACAAGTGCTGTAGAGTCAGATACATATAAAAACCCATTAATAATTAAAATCCATTGTTGTTGAGTTGATTCTGACTCATAGTTATCCTATAGGACAGGGCAGAACTGCCCTCTATGGTTTCTAAAGCTGTAATCCTTATGGAAGCAGACTGTCACATCTTTCTCTCATGGAGTGGCTGATGGGTTTGAACTACTGACCTTTCGGTTAGAAGCCAAGTGCTTAACCACTGAGCAACTGTGACTCCTATATATACATACACATGAATATATACATATATGAGTGTGTGTGTACATATACATACATATACATCTATGTATACCAAAAAACCAAACCCAATACTGTCAAGCTGATTCTGACTCACTGCAACCCTACAGGACAGCGTAGAATTGCCCTACTGGGTTTCTAAGGAGGGACTGGTGAATTTGAACTGCTGACCCGTTTGGTGAGCAGTCAAGCTCTTAATTTGTGTTACTGGGGCTCCATAAATACATATATATATGCAAACACACACACATATATACAAGGTCTGACAGTTAAGTTTGCAAACTTGCCACCATGTGCTTACATTGGCAAGCACTGTACAAATAACTTGGTAAATTTTCATAACCTTGGTCTATCAGTGTCTCACAGTTGTGTTCATGTCAACATGTGGCAGTGTCTTGCTGAGTGGCATTCATTATTGTTGTTCTGTGTTTTTGTGTGCCATCGCGAGAACATCAGAGCTTGAATTAAAGCAATGAACAAACATCAAATTTCTTGTTAAACTCGGCAAGAGTGGAAGTGAAATCAGAGACTTATTAGTACAAGTTTATGGGGATAATCCGTGAAGAAAATGGCAGTGTTTAGATGGATTAACCGTTTTTCTGAGGGGAGAGAAAGCATCACTGATGAAGAAAAGTCAGAACAGCCAGTAGTGAGCAGAACTGACAAAAACATTGCAAAAATTCTTCAAACTGTGTGCCAAAATCATTAGCTGATTGTGAGAAGCATAGCAGGCCACATAAATAGTGACAGAGAAAGTTACGACACTCTTAACAGAAAATCTTGGCATCAGAAAGGTGTGTACAGAAATGGTCCTGAAGGAGCTAACCAATGAACAAAAGCAAGGGAGAGTCGAAGTTTCCCAAGACTTTTTGGAGATGCAAGACAGTATTTTGAGCCACGTTATCACCAGTGATGAAACATGGATGTACCCAAATGACCCTAAAACAAAGTGTCAAAGTGCACAATGGAAGTCAGCCAATTCTCCATGACCAAAAAAGTTCTATCAGTCCAAATCAAGAGTCAAAACAATGCTGCTAACCTTTTTTGACATCAGAGGGATTGTTCATCATGAATATGTACCAACTGGACAACCAGTTAACCAAGTTCACTATTTGGAAGTGCTAAAAAGGCTGCATGAAAAAGTTAAGAAGAAAACGACCTGAACTTTTCTCTAGCAACTCATGGCTCTTACATCACAACAATGCACCAGTTCACATGGCACTGTCTATGAGGGGGGTTTTAGCCACCAAACAAATAACTAAGTTGGAATTCCCTTTTTTTTCTTTACCCAGAGAAAAAGGAAGTATTAAAAGGAAGACAATTTTAATGATATTCAGAACATCTAGGGTAGTATGATGACAGCTCTGATGGTCATTCCAGAGAAAGAGTTCCCAAATTGCTCTGAAGGGTGGACTAGGCACTGGCATCTGTGCATAGCTTCCCATGGGGAGTCTTTTGAGGGTGACCACAGTGATATTCAGCAATGAGATATGTAGCACTTTTTTTTAGGATGAATTCATGAACTTAACTGTCAGACCTTATATGTATACACACACATGCCAATCCACGCGCCTTGGTCTCAGCCTTCCTTTAAAGCTCTGTACTCAGCTCATCTTCCCCAAGAAGACTTCTCTGAAAAACTCACCAAGGCTACCTGAATTCACCAGTATCCCTTGGAATTCTTCAGTACAGTTTAGATATGCTTAAGTATCTCCATTCAATATAATTTATACATTGCCTGTGTTACCCTATGGGCTGTGCCCTAACCCTTAGATTGTCACCTTTTCAAACCCACATCCTGACTTTTCTTTCTTCCACATTTCTCTATAGAGGTTTGTAACTCCCTATGCTGCTAGCTTGACCAAGACCCTGCTTCAACAGAGGAGATGGTGCTGCTGTCTCGTATTCTCAGTGACCAGCAATCACTTTTTCCATCACCATTCATTCACTCAGCAAAACATGTGGAATGCTCATGTATCAAGTGGTATGCTGTAGATATGTCTCATTTTCAAACTCATTTAATTCTCAAACCATTATGATATAGCTGGCACACAATAATGGGGTTATTAAACAAGTGAGAAACTGATGGAGAGTGGCAGACCATCATACTCTGGAAAACCAGAACTCATGTGCCTGGACTGGTGCTCTGATGCTAGGAAAATGGGCTGGATTTGTCATAGTCCCTTCCAGCCCAAAGTCACCCACGGTACATAAATGTACATACAAGTGTACATCAAGATGGACCAATGAATTAAATGGTGAAAACCAAATCAGAAAAACTCAAAGAAAGCATAGGTAAACACATATACTCTTCAAGGTAGGGAGGAACCTTGTGTGAATAATAGCAAACACCACCCCCCCCAAAAAAACCCACTGTAGTCGAGTCAATTCCCACTTGTAACCCTCCAGGACAGAGGAGAACTGCCTCACAGGATTTCCAAAAGGTAACTTTTTGGTTAGCAGTCATAGCTCTTAATCACTACCCCACCAGGGTTTCCAATACCAAACACAAGAAATCATAAAAGAAAAGAACAATTGACTGCAACAATTTAAAACAAACTTCTATGTGCCCCAAGTCAGCCTGAAGTTAAAAGACAAAAAGAAATCCTGGGAAAATATCTACAAAATGTGTGACCAGTTCATACCCTCAGCCAAGCCAAGTGCCGTCGAGTCGGAGCCGTACTACACGAAAAAATAGGAGGAAAAAGACAACTGTTTCAAGAGGAAGTGGGCCAAGGACAAAAAAGGCAATTCACAGAAGAAATGAATGGCCAATGAGGAAATGAAAAGCATGCCACCAATGATCAAAGCAAAGCTCTGAAATACTACTTTTGGAATATCAGATTGGCAAAGACTAAAGGGAACGGCAACACTGAAGTTGAAAAGCACAACAGGAGGCACCTCATAACTTGTTGGTGGGTGTGTAAATCGGAACTGTCTTTCCAAGGGGTATTGACAATATGTATAAAGAGCCTTTGAGCCAGAAATCTGACTTCTAAGTTTTTTGCTGAAGAATGTTAGTCATCGCATTGTTATTAATACTGAAAAATTAGAAATAATCTAAATGGTATGAATACAAGTAAACTGGAGAAACAAGGGACATACTTGCAATGCTACCCTTACAAGTAATTGCATAAATCAGTATTTATTGATACAGAAAGAAATGACATTAATTCATTTCAGAAAGGTATACATGAATTATGCATTTCATTTATATAATTATGGGTATTATATATATATAAATGAGATATAAATCAAATGTTAATTGTGATCATCTCTGATAACAATGGTATTATGGCTGATTTCTTTTTATTTTGATCCTTCATATTTTCTAATTTCTCCATAATGTCCAAAGATAACTGGTGTGGCAAACACAACACTCAAGCAAATTAGAGCTAATGATTTTTTCTTCAAAAAGTCATCCAATTCTGATTTTCAACAGAGAAAAAACATTTTAATTAGGAAAAGCAAACAGGATTATACAAAAGCAAGAGTGCAATTAACCATTCAGCAAATATTTTTTGAGCACCAATTATGTATAAAGCCCTGCAGGAAGCACGTGAGAAAATATAGAAAAAAATTAGGGTAACTTGCTATCCTCAGAGACTTAATATACTATAAAATAGTTACGTGTTGTCAAGTTGCTTCTGACACATGACCGAGTAGAACTGCCCCACAGGACTTCCTAGACTATAAACTTTATGGCCCCCACTTGTCTGTCAGTCTGTCATACTGTGGGGGCTTGCATGCTACTGTGACGCTGGGCATTATGCCACCAGTATTCAGATAGCAGCAGGGTCACCCATGGTGGAGAGGTTTCATCTGAGCCTTCAGATGAAGACAGACTAGGAAGGACCCAGCAGTCCACTTATGAGTAGAATTAGCCAGTGAAAACCTTATGACTAGCAGCAGAACACTGTCAGATATAGCGCTAGAAAATGAGGACCCAGGTTGGAAGACACTCAAAAGATGACTGGGGAAGAACTGCATTCTCAAAGTAGAGTTAACCTTCACAACATGAATGGAGTCAAGTGTTTGAGATCTTCATTTGCTGATGTAGTATGACTCAAAATTAGAAGAAACAGCTGTAAACATACATTAATAAGTGGAATACAGAATGTACAAAATATGAATCCAGGAAAATTGGAAGTTATCAAAAATGAAATGGAAAGCATAACCATCAATATCCTAGGCATTAGTGGGCTGATATGGACTGGTATCGGCCACTGTGAATTAGACAATTACATGGTCCACTATGCCATGAATGACAACTTGAAGAAGTTGCATACACTGTCAAAAAGAACATTTCAAGATCCATCTTGAGGTGCAGTACTGTCAGTGGTGGAATAATAACCACATGCCTACAAGGAAGGCCAGTTTACACAATTAATATTCAAATTTACACACCAACAACTAAGGCCGAAGATGAAGAAACTGAAAGTTATGAGCTACTGCAACATGAAATTAATCAAACACACTATCAGTATGCACTGATAATCACTGGTGATTAGAATACAAAGGTTGGAAACACACAAGGATCAGCAGTTGGAAAATATGGCCTTGGTGAGAAAAATAATGCCAGAGATCGTATGACAGAATTTTAGAAGACCAACCACTTTTTAAACGCAAATGCTTGTTTCTATCAACATGAACAATGACTACATATATGGAACTCACCAGATGGAACACACAGGAATCAAACTGACCACATCTGTGGCAAGACACAACAGAAAAGCTCACTATCAGCCACCGGAACATTATCAGGTGCTGACTGCAGAACAGACCATCAATTGCTCACATGCAAGTTCAAACTGAAACTGAAGAAAATTACAACAATTCCATAAGAGCCAAAGTATGACCTTGAGCATATTTCACCTGAGTTTAGAGACCATCTCAAGAACAGATTTGATGTGTTGGGCAATAAAGACCAAAGACCACACAAGCTGTGGAATGACACGAAAGACATCATCCATGAAGAAATCAAGAGGTCATTACAAAGACAGGGAAAAAAGAAAAGATCAGCATTATGCAATGATAAGAACAATGATGATTTTATGAGGCATTTCATACCTTGGTTTCAATTGGAAGACATTATGTTGAGTGAAAGCAGTCAGCAGCACAAGGACAAATACCATGAGACCCCTACGGTAAGGACTTAAAAACAGATTCATGTTCAGAAGAAAAGATTCTTTGACGGCTGCAAGGGAGGGGAGGAAGTGAGAGAGGGAAAAGGCTGGTTATAGATTAGATAGTTAATAGAAATTTGGTTGGGTGAAATCAGTGACAGCACACATTAGGAAGAAGATCAGTTCAACTAGACTTCAACATAACATGCATACTCTTCTTAACCCAATACGGCAAGGACAGAGTAGCAGGGGCGGGGGTCCAGGTACCATGCTCTCAGGGGACATCGCATGACTAGCGTATTGCTAAGAGTGTCTTCTGTACTCCATATTAGTTAGTGGCGTCTGGGAATCTTATAAGCTAGCAAGCTGCCATCTGAGGTACATCAAACGGTCCCAACTCAGCAGGAACAGGTGATCACCAACGACTAAAACGACACGGGGGAAAGAGAACCCAGAAGACAAAGAGACCCACTTGAGTGGATGACTACATCAACATGTGACCAGATGAACCCGATGGTGCTTAACCTCCACCACTGATAGCCGTGATGGGGCTCACAAAGTTGAGTCTCACTGGCAACATGAGAATAAAAAGGGGTATACCCTGAGAACTTCACTAAAAGACTGCAATTGATCGTCCAGGGGCCTCAGGGTTCCCCTGGGAGCATGGCCCCTAGACCTGATGCTGCCTCTGTCCATAAATCATTACTGAGGTCAACTCTTCGGACAGGAATGGATTGGACTCAGTGACACAGAGTGACCATATTATGTGTGTCCTTTACGGTTCTATGCAGCTATAGGATGTTGTCCTACTGGCCTCTTACTAGAGGGGAGGGATACGGTGAGAAGAGGAGACAGGAGATGGTCATGACATGTATAGAACAGATAGTAGGAGTGTGCTGTTGCCGGGCAAGGAGAGCAGGAGAAGCTGCACGTAGGCGGGTGTGCAAATTTAAACTGGATTGTACACTTTCACTCAATCACAATAAATAAATAAAATAAAATAAAAAAAGAAAAAGACCAAAGTGGATGTCAGAAGAGAAAATGAAACTTGCTCTGAAACATCAAGTAGCTAAAGCAAAAGGAAGAAATGATGACCTAAAAGAACTGAGCAAAATATTTCAAAGGATGGCTCAAGAAGACCCAGTAAAGTATTACAATGACATTTGCAAAGACCTGGAGATAAAAAACCATAAGGGAAGAATCTGCTGTGCATTTCTCAAGCTGAAAGAACACAAAAATTCAAGCCCTGAGTTGCAACAGTGAAGGATTCTACAAGGAAAATATTAAGACACAGGAAGCATCACGAGAAGATGGAAGGAATACATAGTCATTGTATCAAAAAGAACTGGTCAATGTTTAGCCATTTCAAGTGGTAGCATACAATCAGGAAACAATGGTGCTACAGGAAGAAGTCAAAGCTGCGAAAGGCACTGGTGAAAAACAATGCTCCAGGAATTGATGGATGTCCTATCAGTTGACACAGTTCAGCAAACAGATGCAGTGCTAGAAATGCTCACTCATTTATGCCAAGAAATTTGGAAGACAGTCAACTATCCAACTGACTGGAAGAGATCTATATTTATGCCTATTTCCAAAAAAGGTGATCCATCTGAATGTGGAAATTGCTGAACAATATCATTAATATCACATGCAAGTAAACTTGTACCAAAGGTAATTCAAAAGTGACTCTAGCAGTACACTGACAGGGAATTTCCAGAAATTTACGCCAGATTCAGAAGAGGTTGTGGAACTAGGGTTATTATTGCTAATGTCAGATGGACCTTGGCTGAAAACAGAGAATACCAAAAAGATCTTTACCTATGTTTTATTGACTATGCAAAGGCATTCAACTGTGTGAATCACCAAAAATTTTGGATTAACATTGCAGAGAATGGGAATTCCAAAACATTTGTAGTCATAAGGAATCTGTACATGGATCAAGAGGCAGTTGTTAGAACAGAACAAAGGGATACTATATGATTTAAAGACAGGAAAGGTATGTATCAAGGTTATATCCTTTCACCACACCTTTTCAATTTGTATGCTGAGCAAGTAATCCAAGAAACTGGACTACATGAATAACGAGGCATCAGGATTGGAAGAAGAATCATATAAGTACTTGCGCTATGCAGATGACACAACATTGCTTGCTGAAAGTAAACAGGATTTGATACACTTACTGGTGAAGATTAAAGACCACAGACTTCAGTATGGGTTGAACTTCAATACCAAGGCATCAAAAGTCTCACTACTGGACCAGTAAGCAACAGCATGATAAATGGAGAAAAGATTGAGGCTGTCAAGGATTTCATTTTACCTGGTTCCAAAATCAATGCCCATTGAAGCAGCAGTCAAGAAATCAAAAGATGCACTGCACTGAGAAAATCTGCTGCTAAAGACCTCTTTACAGTGTTGAAAAGGAAAGACGTCACCTTGAAGACTAAGGTGCGCCTGACCTAAGCTATGATATTTTCAATTGCATCATATGCATGCAAAAGCTGGACAATGAATAAGGAAGACAGAAGAAAAAATGATGCCTCTGAACTGTGGTGCTGGAGAAAAATACTGAATATACATGGACCACCAAAGAAACAGATTTGTTCTGCAAGAAGTACAACTACAGCACTCCTTGGAAGCAAGGATTGCAAGACTGTCTTACATACTTTGGACATTGTTAAGAGGGATCAATCCCTGGAGAAGTATATCATGCTTCGCAAAACAGAATGTGAGCAAACAAAGAGGAATACTCTTAATAAGATGGATTGACACAGTGGGTGCAACACTGGGCTGAAGCATAAAAATGATTGTACGAATTGTACAAGACTGGGAAGTGTTTCATTTTCTTGTGCATAGAGTTGCTGTGAGAGAGAAATCATTCAGTGGCACCTAACAACAATTTTTATGGAAGCAGATCATCACGTCTTTAATCCAGCAGAAACAATGGTGGGTTCAAATCATCAACACTTCTTAACAGCACTTAGAGCACCTAATAATAGTACCACCAGAGATCCTATAAGAAACAGGGATCTCTAACTTCAAATAATGAAATTACGGAAAGCCAAGCAAAGTGGTCAGGGAATGGGAAAGCACGCTGTTTTAGTCACCCAGTGTTGATGTAACAGAACTATCACAAGTGGGTGGCTTAACAAACAAATTTATTTTCTTACAGTTTAGGAGGCTAAAAGTCAGATTGCAGGCTCTAAAGGAAAGCCTTCTTTGTCTGGAGGAGGTCTTTGTCTCTTTTGAGCTTCTGCTCCTAGGCAGTCTTCAAGTGCTTGGTAGCTGTCTTCTCTCATTTCTCATAGCTAGCTTGTATTTTTCTCCTTTATATCTCATACTGACTCAAGATACACTGTACATTAATCCTGACTCACTGACATAACAATGACAACCGATGCCCAAATGAGATTATAACCACAGGCACAGAAGTTAGGATTTGTAACACATATTTTGGGCAGACACAGCTTAATCCATAACATTCCACCCTCTAGCTTCCCAAAATCCATGTCCCTGACACATGCAAAAAATATCCACCCCATCATATCATCCCAAAAGTCTTAAATCAACTCCAAGTCCAAAATCTCATCTTAATCACCTAAATCAAATCTAGATGAAACTTTAGGTATAGTCTATCCTGGAGCAAAATTCCTCTTCATCTGTGGACCTGTAAAACGTAGATTACAAGTTTTCAGTTTTCAAAGTACAATGGTGAAACAGGCACAAGATACACATATGGTAGAAACTGGAGGGGCAAACACGGAAAATGTGTACCAAGGAAGTCCAAAACCCAGTAGAACAATTTACGTCAGCTCTCAAGGTTTGAAAATAATCTCCTGTTCTCTGAGACAATTTGAGCAATGGCCCTGCCTCCCAGCCTCTGGACATAAACCAGGCCCTCTGGATTCTAGGTGAAGACTCTTCAGCCCTGGGCTTCAGTCTACTTCTAGGCCCTGGGAAATGGCAACTCTGCTCTGTCAGCTTTAGGCGGCCCCATTCTCCTAGTCCATTTGAGTTACAATCCTACCCCTTCAGCTCAGGCAGGCTCCATTCTTCAGTCCTTTAGGTATAGCAACCCTTGTCTCTTCAGCTTTAGGTGGCAGCCCCATTCCCCAGCACACCTGGACAGCAGGTTTCACGCTATGGAACTGAGTTGGCAAACATCTAACTCTTTTAAAATCTAGGAGGTTGTAGCCCTACCGTTTCAGGTCTATGAACCATTTGGAATTGACAGGACCCTACCTCCCATTCTCCTTCTCACAGTTCTGTTGCTCCAGGGATGGTCCTTTTCTTCAAGAACAACAGATGTTGCTCCTTTGGTCTGTTTCCTGCCAGTACAATTTCAAAGAGGCAGACAGTGTTCTTTCTTTTCATTCTCTCTCTATCCTCTTCAGTGTAAGCTGATGAGTTTTCTGCTGTGGCTGTTGGTTAGCTCCATGAGTTATAGGCTTAAACAAGAGACTGCAAAGTCATGTTCTTAAGAACATTCTAGGATACATGTCCTATGTTTGCATAACAGAATTTTCCAAATCTTTTAAGTTTTGTTTTTATTTTGCACGGTTCATTTTTAAGTCCATCTTTTTCCTCTCACATTTTACAAGCAGCAAGGAGAAACAATTAGCCTCTATAACATCTTACTTAGATATCTCATGAGTCCAATATCCAAGTTCATCACTTAGTTCTACCTGCCACCAAACGTGAACATAATTCAGACCAGTTCTTTGCCACTGCATTGAAGGCATCAGCCTTCCTCCACTGCCCAATCACGTTTATCATTTTTTTTAAATACCTCACCAGAAGTACACTTAATGTCCATATTTTTAGCAACATTCTGCTGCTGGTGCCATATGTATTTCCTGGGATAACAGAGACTTTCTCTGCACCTCTTCTCATTTCCTTCTGAACACTCACCAGAACTGCCTTTGGTGTCAATAATTCCACCAACAGGCTCTTCAGGGCAATCCAAGGTTTTACTATTAAGCACTTTAAAAATCATCCAGCGTCTACCCATTACCCAATTCTAAAATCACTTTCACATTTTAGGTATCTGTTAGAGCAGCACGTCTCTCTTATCATATCAATATTCTGTCCTGGTTATCAAATACTGCTACAACAGAAATACCCCAAGTAGTTGGCTTTAACAAATAAATTTTTCATAGTTTAGGAGGCCTGAAGTCCAAATTCAAGGTATTGTCTCTAGTGAAAAGCTTTCTTTCTCTGTAGGCTCTGGACGAAGATCCTTGTCTCTTCAGTTTTTGATTCCTGGTTCCCTGGAAATCTCAATGTGTCTTGACATCTATCTAACCCATGTAACCTACATCATCTCTCTCTCTGCTTATTTAATCTCTCTTACTTATCAAAAAAGACTGACTCAAAATATATTCTACACTAATCCTGTCTCACTGATGCAACAAAGACAGCCCATTCCAAAATGGGATCATAACCACAAGCATAGACATATTTTAGGTGGGTATGAGTCAATCCATAACAGACCTATTAGTTTCTACCTGGAGATGACACATTCTAGAAAATGAGATTGAAGCTAAATTCTAAAAGATAAATAGGATTTCCATAAGCAGAGAAAGCAGATGAACAAATAAAAAAAGGCATAAAAGATTCTAATGTGAATGACTAGGACACAATGTCAGGTGAGAAAATTTGACAGAAAACTATCATAAATGTGTTTTTATGTTAAGCACTTGACTACTAGCAGAAAGGAAGGCTACTGGAACTTACACAGAGGCATCATAGAAGACAGGCCTGGTGATCTGCTTCCAAAAGGTCATAGCCTTGAAAAGCCTGTGGAACAGTGCTAGTCAGCATACAAGAGGTCACAATGGGTTGGAAGTGACTTCATGACAACAACTAACAATAGCCCATGCCAGAAGAGAGAGAAAGAAGTGCAGAAATGGAAGTTGATATTCTTTCTCCACAATGGCAGCTATGCTTCGTGATGACATTTATTAATTATAATTAGCACTGATTAACCAGCTCAAAAGTGGTCTTAATTTATGGGTAGAAATATACCCAGGAGAATTTAGCAAGGGGAAGACACTGAAACAAAAGCAAGCAAGAAAATCTAATTCCGTAGTTGTACATACCACATTATCAACACTTAACAGAGTTGTGTACTTATTACTCCAAGTACACATTTTTACAAAAAGGAGTACCATCACTGCTGCTATAAAAGAATGGTTTATATAAAGACTATTCAGTAGCTGAATGGCAATGGTTTGCTCCTATTACTAACAGGCCTCATCAGAGAAAACATATTTTGATTGTTGTTATCAAAAGTAAGAACAAAATAAAACCTCTCGGTTAACGAAATTAGATAGTTAAAAGGAAAAAAAATAATAAAAAAAAAGAATCATTTCAACATGCCAGAGCTAAGAGATGCAAAATAAATAACAATGTGGTACGTCTCTGGCCAAAAAGATGGCTAGAGAAATAATGTGCAACCAACAAAGACCATCACCTTTAAAAGCCCAATGGTCAGACTTCCCCAGATTTGCATCCTTGAGATCTGTCAAGTCTCTAGGAAAGCAAAGAAGTTTTTGCTTGTCACACTGTAATGCCCTGGATATAAATTACGACCTCTGAAAATGGATAAAAAGTTGAGCTTACCACAGGGAAGCTGTTATGAAATGAGGCTGTCAGTCCCAAGAGAAAGGGCTCCCCAAAACATCTTAACTGAAAGATAAACCTATTTAATGCACTACAGCAAAACAAGCATCTGTGTCCCTCCTGTGGCGTTTTCTATACTACGCAGCACTGGTGAGGCCCTGTTTAACAGAGGGCTCTGGTTCCAGCTTCCCCACTACAGCAGGGGTCCCTGTAGCGTAAGGACCAGATCTTACTCACCTTTGTATTCCTACCGCCCAGCCCAGTGGGCGCTCCAGAAATGTTTGCTAAGAAAACAAATAAGTGAATTAAAGAGAAGACAGGCAGAATCCAGCTCTTATGTCAAAAGAATATTAAGTCTTCTACTTCAGAGATTTAGTACGTTGCTTTCATCTCACCTATCATCTTAAGAATGGGAGCACTGGTCCAAAGTCACACACCCAGTGAGAGGTAGAACCAAGTCTCCAGCCTTCTACTGGAGGACGAAGTGACCACATGGAACGATAGATAGAAGACTTCCAGCAATGAGACTAAAACACAGGATTTGGAAGGTTGTTACTTGAAGGGTAAAAAGTGACTAATAGAGCCCTTTTGGACTAAGAAGGCTACTGTTGTTACTTTGCCATGGAATCTATTCCTATTTCAAGAGACTGTACAGGACAGAGGTGAACTACCTCAAACAGTTTCCAAGGCTATACATCTTTCTGGAAACTGCTGCACCTTTCTCCTGTGAAGATGCTGGTGGGTTTGAACCACTGACTTTTTGATTAGCGGATGATCACTTTGAGTGCACCACCAAACCAAAGCAAAAAGCCAAATCTAATGCCATCCATTCCAACTCAAAGAGCTACTAAGACTCCTTAAAAAAGGCTCTTATAGGAACAATAATGATCAAAACCCTCTGTATACATCTAGGATACGACAGACAATGGTAGATTTTAAGTGAAGAGCAAAGACTAAGACTGCATTCTCTTCCCAAATTTCAAACAAAACAATAAAGATTTTAACAGCAGTTAACATTAATTAGGTGGTTACAATGTGCTAACCCTTTTCTAAATGTATCAACATAAATTACCTCATTTAATCCTCCAATCCTTACAACAGCACTTTAAGTACAGTTAGTCCCATTTTACAGATAAGAGAATCGAGGCTTGGGGACAGTAACTTCCCCCATAATCACACAACTAGTTAGTAGCAGAACCCTCTATATCTTTCCCCAGCCATTCCATTCCAGCCACCACACAGCTGTAAAAGGAGGGAACTCCACGTTATGAGGCAGCCATCTACACTGGTGTTAGAAAAAAGAGGGGCCAGCTGCAGAGAAAGCAGAGAAGAAAAATCTATCTCCAATAAGTTGGGGCACCCCAAGCCCAAACTCAGGAACCCAGTCAATGTTCAGTTCCCAAGAGGGAGTTGCCTCCCTTCGAATATATTCATAAATCTGACCAAGCTTTAAAGGAAGACGAACGAACACATGGGTTCCTAGGTGGTGGAGATGATGACAGTAATGCCTTCCCTACTAACGGAAAGGCTAGCCTTTCTAATCCATCCAGATATACCTTGGAATAAAGTCTAGCAATCTATTTCTAAAAAATTAGCCAGTGAAAACCCCATGGAACATGTTCTACTCTGACAAACATGGAATTGTCATGAATAGTCAACTCAATGCCAATTGGCTTTTTTTTTTTAATCAACACTGTTTATGTAATTATTTTGTTAGCCATACAAATATCTCATATACAAACTTTCTGTGTGTAATATATTTCACAATTTTTAAAAAACTGACCTAACCCCAAAGTAACCACCGTCACCAGATCAGTCATGACTACAGTTGCTCAGCATGGGAGCAAGTACACTGGGGAAACTGTATGTAGAGCTCCATCTCATAAAGACTCCCCACCTCCGCTGCAAACCTTTTCTGAACTGTTGAGTTTAAAGCTCCAAATTCTTACCCAATAAACACTCCTTTTAAAACTTATTCAAGATTTGCAGTACAAAGGTGAAAACAACAGGCTTTAGAGCTAGACATCTTCAGTTTCATCTCACTTCTGCTAAGGCCATGTGATCAATTGCTTACATCTGTTTGGGACTGAATTCCTTGCTTGTAAAATACCATCTTTCCTGTAGGATTGACAGAGGATTATGAGAGATAAAAAGGAAACTTTATAGATGCATTGTTAAGGCAATTTCTATAGGTATCCTTCACAGAGACTCCCAAATTAAGCACACATTCCAATTTTCTGACCCAGACCACCTTGCCCCACCAAGATGGGAGGTGTTTCCAGGTATATTCTGAGTCTGAGAGGGCTTCTGACTGCTGACTCCAGCATGCCTCTGGCCCAGTCCTGATGCTGTCTGTAAGGGAGCCCTTATTTTACCACTTAAACTTCTACCAGAGCATCCCTGAATCCAATGTTCTCATCAGGCTGCCCAATTTCATCTCCCCTCAGCAAGACCCTTGTTCTGGCCTCTTTGGCCTAGTTCCTGCTGTTCCTCTGACTAGCAGATCCTCTAAGAGAGCCAGAACAAATTTCAAGCCTCTATCCTTCCAGGATCCACCCGCATCTTACATTCTCTATCAAGCCTTCTCCACTTATTTTGCCCATTGCTGTACTCTTCCTCTATCTGTCCTTGCCAGTCTTTGACATTTGTATCATTCATTAAAAGGTATCTTCATAAATTATCCTACAGTACTTCTCTAACTTTTCATGATATTACAGGGGTATTAGGCGCTTCATGTGCAAAACCCTATATTCCAATAGCTTTGTAATTGTAGTGGTTAAGAGCACGGATTATGGAGTCAGACTACCACTTCTAAAAGTTCCTAGCTGAGTAAACTAAGGCACAGGGAGGTCTAGCAATCTCCCTGTGCCTTAGTTTACTCATCTATAAAATCTGCATAATAATAGCATTGTTGTTTTTGTTACCTGCCTTTGAGGCAGGCCCTAACTCATAGCAACCCTGTTCACAACAAGATCAGATCCTTGTGATCCACAGGATTTTCATTAGATTGTCAGGCCTTTCTTCTAAGTCCATCTTAGCTTGGAAGCCCCCCTGAAACCTGTATAGCATTGTAAAAACACATAAGCCTCTACTAACAGATGGGTGGTGGCTGTTCATGAAGTGCACTGGCCAGGAATCAAACATAGGTTTCCTACATGTAAGGTGGGAATTCCATCACTGAACCACTAGTATTGTGTAATAATAACATATAGGTCAGAAAACTGACTATGGGTTAATATACATAAAACGTTTAGAATATATCTTTCATATGTAAGATAAAAACATTAGCAATGTGAGTGGCGTCTGGGGTCTTAAAAGCTGCCAAGCTGCCATCCAAGGATACAGCAAATGGTTCCAACTCATCAGGAACGGATGCTAACCGAGGAACAAAATGACATGCGGTAAAGACAACCTAGAAGACAGAGAGACCCACAAGAGTGGGTGCCTACATCGACTTGGGACCGGAAGAACCAGATGGTGCCCGGCCACCACCAGTGATAGCCACGATGGAGCTCACAGAGAGGAGTCTCACTGGCAACACAAGAATAAAAGGGGTGCATCCTGAGATCTCCACTAAAAGACCTCAATTGATGGTCCAGCGGTTTCAGGGTTCCCCTGAGAGCATGGCCCCCGATCCTGATGCTGCCCTTACCCATAAATCATAATGAAGGTCCACTCTTTGGACAGGAATGGATTGGACTTGGCAATGCAGAGTGACCATATATTGGATGTACTTTATGGTTCTATACATCTATAGGATATCATCCTGCTGACCTCTGGCTGGAGGAAGGAGAGTGGGTGGAGAGGAGGGGAAACGAGGCTGTTGGGAGGATGAGATATGTATGGAGCAGAGAGAAACAGTGTGCTGTCACCGGACAGGGAGAGCAGTGGAAGCTGCATATAGGTGGGCATGTAAATTTATACGGGAATGTACATTTCCACTCAGTCATGTTAAATTAAAAAAAAAAATTGAGCAATTATTGTTAATATCCTCATTCTCATCACTAGCACTATCATAGTGTCTAGAACTGCCAGCTAAGAGGTATTCAGGAAAAACTTACTACTTTGTTGCACTTCAGAAATCTATTTGCCTAACCAAGGAGCAGCAAACTTTCTGTACAGGGACAGATAACAAATATTTTAGCAATGATGGCCATAAGTCTCTTTTGCAACTACTCAATGCTGCTGCTGTAGCACAAAGGCAGACACAGACAATAAGTAAACAAGAGTGTGGCTGTATTCCAATAAAACTTGATTTACACAAGGATGGCAGGCTTGATTTGGCCCAGAGGCTGTAGTTTGTGGACCCCTGTTTAATTTATTCCTTTTTTTTCTTTGCTAGCCACTGAGCACCTGTTTGTGCCAAGTAACTGAAGACACCACAAAAAATAAGTGAACTAATACCCCATAAGGTATTTATATAATTTGGTACAGTAAGTAGGATGATTTTACTATTTTAAAAGTTAAGGCAAGGAGAAATGAGGCTAAGGAGATAGGCTAAGTAAGTAGTCAGCAAGGTTTTTTCCTGTAAAGGGTCTGATAGCAAATATTTCGAGTTTGCAGGTCATATAGTCTTTCATCACAACTACTGAACCCTGTGGTTTCATCATGAAAGCACCCATAGACAATACATAAATAAATAAGAGTGGCTGTGTTCTAATAAAACTTTATTCATGGACAGAGAAATCTGAATTTCATATAATTTTGACATGTCATGAAATATTATTCTATTTTTGGTTTTTGTTTTCTAAACCACTGAAAAGTGTGAGAAACATTCTTAGCTCATGAGTCATACAAAAACAGGCAAAAAATTTGGCCAACAAGCTATAGTGTGCCAACCCCTGATCTAAGGTCATATAAAGTCTTTCTTGATATCACAATTTAAGGCCTTTATATCTAGGTAGTCTCCAATAGTCTTACTCCTTCAGAAGCAAGGAAGAATGAAGAACACTAAAGATACAAGGGAGAGATTAGTCCAGAGGACTAAATGGACCATATCTACAGTGGCCTCCAACAGACTGAATCCAGTACAACTAGATGGTGCCCAGGTACTACCACTGACTTCTCTGAAAGGGATCATAACACAGGGTCCCAGACAGAGCTGCAGAAAAATACAGAACAAAACTCTAATTCAAAAAGAAGGACCAGACTTGCTGGCTTAACAGAGATTGGAGAAACCCTGAGAATATCACCTCCAGACACTCAACTCAGCAATGAAGTCACTCCTGAGATTCACTCTTCAGCCAATGACTAGACAGGCCCATAAAACAGAATGAGACTAAACAGGCACACCAACCCAGGGACCAGGATTAGAAGGCAGGAGGTGACAGGAAAGCTGTTAACAGACAACCCAAGATTGAGAAGGGAGAGTGTCGACCTGTTGTGGGGTTGTTAACCAGTGTCTTAAAACAATATGTGTGCTAAGTGTTTCGTGAGAAACTAGTTTGTTATGTAAACCTTCATCTGAAGTACAATTAAATAAATCAATAATGCCTTTATTCTGCAGGAAGTCAGAAAACACTTATGGTTTTAAGATGGGGAATTATTAGCTCATGCTCACCCCTCCAATAATAGCAGTTGTGGTAGACATGGTAGTCACCAAGCAACGCAAACGGTGAACGTACCTAGCTGTTAACCAAAAGGCTAGAGATTTGGGTCCACCCAGAGGTACCTCAGAAAGTACTGCTGATCTGCTTCTAAAAGATCAGCTACTGAAAATACTATGGAGCACAATTCTACTGTAACACACCTGGGGTCACCGTGAGCTGCAATCAGCTGCATGGCAACTGGCTTGGTTTGGTTTTGGTGATGGACATAACTGACACTCTCCAATACTTTCAGCTCTCCTCTCCCTGTGCCATTCAGAAGTCATGGGACTAGTTCTGGCCAACATGCTAACAGTGGAAAAACAGTGTATCACTTTCAAGGAGAGGCATTTAAGAGCCATGTTCTCTTCCACTCAGGGCCATAGAAGAGGAAGTCCCAGAAGATTACACAGCCTGGATCACCAAGCTACCATGTGGAAGATGGCTTCCTGGAACATTTTCTAGAGCCTCAGTGTACTTCACGTGATCAAGAAATAAACTTATGGGGCTTGCTGGCTGATGGAAGACACTGATGAACATCAGGCGGGCAGTGTGTCCTTTGGGACATGAAATTTCCATGTTAGGAATCCTCCCAGACTTCCCCTATGGGTCTCTTCATTTGTATCCTTTCTGCTATAAATAGAACTGTTAATTGTCTTCGTAGGAGGAGATTTTGCAAAGGCTGTTACTGCTGCAGTAGCTACCAAGCCACCACCAGAATGGACAGTAGTCACACTTTCCAGCCATCACTAATAACTAAGATGTTTTACTATTTCTGCAAATTAAGCACAGATATTGAAAAAAAAAAGCCCACTGCCCTTGGGTTGGGTCCAACTCATAGCAACCCTAGAGGTCAGCGTAGAACTGCCCCATAGGTTTTCCAAGGAGTGCCTGGTGGATTTGAACTGCAGACCATTTGGTTAGCAGATGTAGCATTTAACCACTATGCCATCAGGGTTTCAAGTGCAAACGTGATATTATGAAAATTCTGAGTTCTGCAGTACTTGTATTTCAGTTCAGCAAAACCTTTCTAAAAAAAAGAAATAAACATACAATGAATTTAGCTACTGAGTTTGAGGTTTGAGGGTTGTGGTGGTAGCTGTTACAAGGAATAGCATTAAGGATAAACACATCCAGTCTACCTTATCCCTTCCCCTTAACAACACATTAAGAGAAGGAGGGAAATGAAAAACTCAACGGAGAGTGTCACGGATTGCATTAGTCAAGCCAAGTGCCACTGAGTTGTGTCCCCCCAAAAATATGTGTAGTAATTTGGCTGGGCCAGGATTCCCTGTATTCTGTGATTGCCCTCCATTTTGTGATTTTCTGATGCTGTAAATCCTAATCTCCACCTGCGGTTAACAGAGTGGATTATGTTACAAAGGAGTAGGGTAGGACTGTAAATCCCTCCATAAGATCACCTTCCCACTCCACTATAAAGACTGTTTTCCTGGAGTATGGCTTGTACTACCCTTTATCATTTCATCTTACAAGAGATAAAAGGAAAGGGAAGCAAGCAGAGAACTGGGAACCTCATACCATCAAGAAAGTGACACTGGGAGTAGAGCACGTCCTTCAGACCTGAGGTTCCTGCTGCGCCAAGATGCTTCCCGAAAAAAGACTGATGCAGCACAAGGACTCTCCTCCAGAGCCAACAAGGGAGAAAGCCTTCCCCTGGAGGGGACACCCTGAATTCAGACTTGTAACCTACCGGGCTGTGTAAAAATAAACTTTTCCTTCTTAAAGGCATCCACTCTGTGGTATTTTTGTTACAGCAGCACTAGTAGTCTAAAATAGAGAGCCTTCTGGTTAAGTCAGCAAGAGATCAGAAGTGTTCTTCCCAAGCTCTATCATCAGAAACTCTAAATGGTATCTCCTGGCAATAAAATTCTATGGTAAATAATTTCAACTCATAGCAACCGTATAGAACGGAGGACCGTTTCCAAAGAGTGATTGGTAGGTTCAAACTGCCAACCTTTTAACCACTGCACTACCGGTGCTCCCAAAGCAGTCAGTAACACCCCAAAAACTCAAGTACTCATGAACTGGTTTGTTTGACATAATCTCTGCCATTCAGAAGCTCACATTCTGTGTCTTTCTTCTTAACATAATAATGATAACAACAACAACAATCAATAACAAAACAACCTGTGTCTACTCCTGATTATTTCAAGCCAAGTTGTGGTTAGGTACCACATAGTCAGTTCCAGCTAGTGAATTCAAATGGCTCAGTGACCTTCCAGTTGGCAGCCTAATGCTTAACCAGTATACCACCAAGACTCCTTTCAAGCCAGGTAATGTTTCCTAAAGCAGAAATCCAGGTGAAATGTTGGGAAAGGCCTATCCTTTCAGGAAGTCTGTAGTTTCAGAAGATTTGGTCATTGCCCTGAGCTAGCCTGCTCACTCAAAGGATTTAAATGCTTAGATGATCAGCACTCAATGCCCTGGCTTTACTGGACCATGGGAAAACTCAAATTCTCAGCCTACCAAATAATAAAGTAAATCTCATACCATTAGCAGAAAGCAGTGCCTGCTGGGGGATGACTGTAAATTAATATTTAATATTTTCAAATGAAGGTTTATTTTTAGTGTCTCCTGCTGCCTCAAGAAGGGCATCAACAGTCCACACCACAAGCAACCTGCTCTATCAGAGCTGTGGCTTTTTTCTAAACCATTAGTAAAAAGGAAGCTGAGAGACAGGCTAATCTTCCCAGCACTGTTATTTAATCCCACTTGCAAAACAACCACCACTCAAGGCAAACACAAGTCACCTACCAAGGCCTCACAGCAGGTCAAAAGGTGGTCGCAAGATCAGATTCAGCGGTTCTCTCCCTACCATCTCAAGCTACTGAGCAGTTCCAGCCACAACGGTGCTTTACAGGAGGTGAAAAATCTCAATACCTGGAAAGCCTAGCACTAATGGAGGTATACAGAGGCCACTGCAGGGCTTCCCCTCCTCCACAGTAAACTTCTCACAGAAAAGAACATATGTCCTGATATGAACCCTCTAGAGACAGAAACTCCAGATTGTTGCCTTACGTCTAATTTAAATCCCTCCTGTTACAATCTTAGTCCTTTCTTCCTTCAAGGATCTAAACAAGGGCTGAAGAAGAACACAGCTTCCTCTGGTAACACAAATGAAGAGGAAAACATAGATACCTAGTCTTTGGTAGCAAAAATAATACGGCTGACCATTAATCACCATGAAATAGAAAGGCACGCTAAAAGTAAACTCTATCGCAGTTAGCTGGTAAGAATGTAAGAAAAATTTCTCATACAGCACTCATCTTCCTAAATAAACAGCACAAAAGTACCATGATTCCTCACTCACCTATTCAAACATAAAGAGAAACTCCAAATTTCTCTATCTGTGCACTCAAACTTTACCACAGAAACACTTCACCTGTTATGTGTTAAAAACTACAGTCCCTACTTTTTTCACAGTCAAATTCTTTCAGATCACTGGCTTTTTTTTTTTTTTTTTTATTTAACATAACTGAGTGAAAATGTACATTCACATGTAAATTTACATGCCCCCCTATATGCAGCTTCTACTGCTCTCCCTGTCCGGTGACTGCACACTATTCCTCTCTGCTCCATACATGTCTCATCCTCCCAACAGTCTCCTTTCCCCTCCTCTCTGTCCACTCCCCTTCCTCCTCGCTGGCTTTCTTGAAAGTCTATCACAGTTCCCAGACTCTATGGAGAAAGTAGCACCAACCCCAAGAGCTGTGGAAACCAGAACACGAGGGAATGGACCCAGAACACTTGAAGACAGAAATCACTCTAGTCTGCCAAGTCCTGTGGGGACCAGAACAATCTACAGAGGAAGCAGCCTCAGGACACAGGAGGCCTTCTTAGTATTCAGAAAACCATGGTGGCATAGTGGTTAAGGGCTATGTCTGCTAACCAAAAGGTCAGCAGTTCGAACTTGCCAGGAGCTCCTTGGAAACTCCATGGGGCAGTTCTGCTCTGATCTTCAGGGTCACCATGAGTCAGAATCAACTTGATAGCAGTGGGTTTGGTCTTGGTTGATTCTTAGTATCCAAGATTCTGAAGTGCTACAAGAACTAGAAATATCTCTGCATCACACAGACACACAAATTACACATGTAGACACTAAGGAAGACTGGGGAATTATTTTTCAAAAATAAAATCTTTTCTATGTGACACAGAGCTCTATTTGGGTCAGAACCCAATCTGTTTGCATGTGCTACATCTTCTCTCAATTACCTCCACCTCTGCTCTTACTTTGTCACCAAGTTCTTAGAAGACAAAACTGCCCTACTAAGATGGGAGGCTAGATTCCGGGGAAGAATTCTACTTCAGTCCTGTCACGCGTCAGTCACAGACACATGTAATCAAACTCACCCCGAAGCAAGCATCCACTGTGGGAAACTTGTCACTCCATGAGGCACACTGCACCTGTTCTACAAAGCACAGCCTCCACTCACCTAATATCATCCAGAATGCAAGACCTTCACTCAAGTGCCCATCACTCTATGAAAGTTCTCCGCCATCCAGTTGAGAGGGATTTCAGTCTCTGCTAAATTTCTAGGATATTTGCTGTTCATTGCACTTGTCTGCTGTCCCTTAGCATTTACTGACTTGTTTTGCTGGTTTTTTGTGCATGTGTGTATGTGGGGGGAATCTTATTCCATCTGTGTGGGTACAAGTCTGTAAAAAGCCAAGGCCGATGTATCTTCCATTTTTTATCCTCCACATTGCCTCGCCACAGGGCTGTGAAACAGTAGAATGAAGAAATGGATGAATACACTGATTTAGAAATCTTGACCCTGCTCTCTAAGCCAACACAGACATACCTTGCTGTTGCTACAGAAGCTTCACATGGGAATAATTATCAGTAACAGAGTCTGAATCTTGGTGTTTCACTAATTAGTCAAAACACTTGTATCACTCTGTGCCTTAGTTTCCTTAATTCGAAAATGGTGGTAACAGCTGCTTCACAGGGCTTATAAAAGATAAAAGGGATGCATTTCTACAAACATTTAAAATCTATTTCAGTAATCAAATGAATGTAAGTCAAAACAACAGCACCCCCGGCCCAAAAGCCATTACATGTATAGTGACAGAGGAAAGTATTACATAAGAGCAATGAAAGATCTCGAATCCCAAGAGAATTATCTAGCTTCAAATACAAAATCTGATTCCTACCTGCAGTTCCTCATGAAAGTTACTTAACCTCTCAGTGCTTCCGTTTCCCCATCTGTAAAATGGGGACGATAAGCATAATGCTACAAGTATCATGTGAGTTAATACATGTAAAGAGCTTAATGTGGTACTTCACACACAGTCAGTACTCACTAAATGTTAGCTGTCGTTATTCTTGGAGTCCATGGGTAATGCAAACAGTTAAAAAACTCAGCTGCTAACCAGAAGGCTGGAAGTTCGAATCTACCCAAAAGCATCTCAGAAGAAAGGCCCAGGAATCTACTTTCCTCCAAAAAACAATCAGCCATTGAAAACTCTACAGAACACAGTTCTACTCTTAAACACACAGGGCTGCCATAAGCTAAAGTCCGCTCTATGGCAACTGGTCTTGGCCATTATTAGCAGCATCATGATTGCTGTTTATACCCGTAACACATAATAGGCATTCCAAAAATGTTTTTAGAAAAGTCTGAAAAACACTAGAAAGTCAATCACTCTTATTTTCTTCCATGTGCAGACAATGCCATTTAGAATAAGGCAATGAATACATTCAATTCTCTTGCTTCCATCAAGAGTAGGAAACACCGAGACACGTGACACACCAAAACCTCTACAACTATGGTGCTGAAGCCAAACAGACCAACACAGCTGTATACAATGACACACGTGGAATCACAAGATCCAACGGCGACCAGACAAATAAAAAACACACAACTTTGCCATCTGTGTAAAATTTCATTAGGCTTAAGAGGATGAGGTTGGCCCCATTACAGTTCCCAGATTAATGATGCTCTCGTTGCTGAAATGCGTTAAAAGATACCTGGATAGATTTTTTAAAGTCAAACATCTCTGTGTGTCCCTCAGGGTAAGCTCAGAAGCTTTTGGTGTCTAAGTGATGTCTCATCCTGAATGACTGCCAACCTACCCTCCGTCCAAGGTTAGTGTGCTGACAGCAGAGCACTGAGAGAGACTGAGTGATTTCTGATGAGCAGTCCAATGTCCTTCTCCCAGGAGCACCTGGGCTTTCCTTGGATGCCTCATCCAAGTCAGAGACCCAGCTCATCTTTGCTGAGGAACAAAGGGGCTTGGGCTCCTGATACAGACCTGGAATTTCCAGTGACAACTGGCTCTCCTAACAGTCTCCAAGCAAGAAGAACAGGGTACCAAACCCCAAGAAAGCAAGGGCATTGTAACATCTCTGCCTTCCTTTTCCAGTCTTGGAGGAGGACCTTTAGAATAAAGGATAAGCACAAGAGGGAGTAGAAGAGAAAATTCTGAGGGAGAAAAACCTATCCTTACCACTTCTTGGGCCTCAAGGTTCTCAAGAGTTAAGCGTGGAAGAACTAAATTCCTTCATTTCCCTTCTGCAAAGAGCCTTTTCAAGATCCACTTGGCTTGAAAAGAGGGCTGGCATAGATTAATCCCCATCAACATTTAGGCTAGGGGTCTTCTGGAAACTAGAAGTGGTCCAGAGCCAGGCTAGGACTCCATGGGTTAAAATGTTGTATACTCATCTGTGCTCTACACAACAACCTTGAACCCAGAGAGCTGACCTACCAGCAGCCCACTATTGACTGCTGGCTACAAGAAAGGCAGGACACAGCCCTACAGGGAGCTGGTCCCAAGCTCTCTCTCCAGCCCAGCTCAAGGAGCTTTTCTCCTCCAGGCAGCTGCTAGGCTGCCCTGTGGAGAGCCCTCGCCCTGCACAACAAAGCTTTGCTAGGAAATCTACTTTCTCAGCCAGATAAAAAAGCCAACTCACCCACCCATCTGATACCTCAATGGATCAAGAGAGAAGATGGAGAGGAAAGGGTTTGACTTTGAAATTAATTTCTTCTGCACTTCTAATACAGCTACCCCAACCTCCAAGCAGGGAGGCCTTTAAAATCCCAATTTTAAGCACAGGAAGAGGATACTGTAAAACCCTGGGTTATGTGCGTGTGTTGGGAGGGTAGAGGGATGCCTACTGTCCTTCAGTCACCAGGCATTCCAGAAGATGGAGCCTGTCTCCTCACTATTCTCTCTTCAGAGAGAAGCCTCTAAGTGGTCAGAGGCTACACTCCAGGGTAGAGTGCCTGCCCTAACAAGCAGGAGAAAAGCCCCCATGAGATGTCAGTCTGGGGAAAGGAGAGTAGAACTGCACTTGCAGCCAGATGTGGACAGAAAGAAAAAAAAAAAAAAAAACTTTATAAACTTCCCTGGTGGGCACCATCTTTCATCCCCTCAAAGCAGAATCTTGTCAGCTGCAGTTTGATTCTCTCCACAGTCCCCCAATTTCCTGAAAACCTTTGTCCTCAAGGAAGATGCTGGCAAAAAATACTGCAGCACTGCAGACACTGGGGTGAGACAAGGGAGGGTAACCCAACTTTGTACAGTGCATTGCCCCCATCCGAACCCCGATACCTCTGTCTGAATGAGAACTATTGAGGATGTTGAGGTGCTGGAGGAACACATGGGTGATGAAAGTCAAGAAAGAAGAAGGTACCTTAGTCCTTCTTTACTTACCAGGACAGCTTGAATCCTTTCATTAGTACAGTTACGACAATCCACTGACTGTGTCCTTAGCATCCCAGTTACAGCTCTGGAGGTCCCAGGACATATTTGAAAAGACGACGAAGTCCACAAAGAACAGAATCCCATGTAATGAGACTTGAACACAGAAAGACAGAGAGAGAACAAGCAAGCCAGAAGAACTGCTGCTCCTGCTTCTCCTTCTTTCCCCTTTGCCAAAGAAAAGCTGCGCTCAGAAGCAAGGACAGCTTTTGCAAACCCAGCCTGGAGCTGTTGCTGTCATGGGTAGTGCTGGCATCACTGCCAAAACAAGCCCTGGAGTTGCTGTCAACAGGAAGGCTGGTGACCACCCACCCTCACCTCTGCCACTCTGAGCAGCATTGGAGGAAGAACCCAAAGAAAGCCCCAGGAGACAAGCAAAAATCTAGCAGAACCTGCACCTTCCTTCCCCCAGGCGGCAGCTCCTGCAGCTCCATTTAATCTCCTAATCAATGCAGTACCCAAGCAAAGCTCAGCCAGCCGATGACGCCCATTTAAAGACACAGCACAATGTTTTGTCCCATGATGGGACAGGGCGTCAGGGAGAGGGTGGGTGAAGAATGGGCTACAAGAGAAAAGAAGGACAAGGAGAGGGGCAGAAGTATCTAAAGATGAGTATTTCTGAGGCCAGCCATCACACGGTTAAAATGTGCTCTTTCTCTGGGGAAGAGGTAAGCTTTGACCCCAGTTCTCAGTAAACTTTCCAGATCCAGGGCTCAGCTGGTCTGGAAACCCCTCGGAGTATCAGAAGACCAACTGCAGACCACCTTAAATAAAATCCACACCCTCTCCCTAACTGGCAGGGCAACTCAGCTGTGAAATCCCAAGTTCACAGTACATAGAACACACAGTTTTCTTCCCCTGTTGGGGTTACTGCCACAACTTCTGGGGCTCTAAAACATGTGGTGAGGCAGCAACTTACAGTGGCCCAGCAGCACTTTCAGCCTTCAGTCTTTTAAACTGGCCACAAGGCCTGGTTTAGGATTTTAGCAACACGTTGTAACCAGTATAGGCTCCAAGAGCATTCAGACTAGCATTGTGTTAATGAGGAAGGAAAAAGATTTTTACCTTCAACTCAAACCCACAATTCACTTAAAAGTGGGAAGTCTATAAATCCTGCATGCTGGAGCCCACGAGTTTCAGTCCCAACAACTTACCTTGCTATAGAGTTCCTTTTGTCCTCCCCTACATTTCTGACTATCTGGGTCACTAATGCAGATGGGTGAGAATGAACAAAGAGGAGATTAATTATGAAATAGCAACCTACAAATGAACCATAATAAGCCTCTACCTGGAAACTTGCCCCAGACCATCCACAAACATTCCTGGGTGCTACATGCACATCATCTATACTTGACATTCTAAAATGATGGCTCTTCAGAGAAACTGGAGGTAGATTCCCCTTGGTAGCACTCACCACACTAGTAACTACTCATTTAACATTTACTCCATGAAGGCAGGGACTGTGCCACCTTGTTCAGCTCTACAGGCCCCTTAACTGTAACAGAAGTTTTAAAAGCAAATGTTTAATAGCAGTGACCTTATTTAAACCTGGAGTCCCTGCATGGTGCAAATCAAAAGGTAGGAGGTTCTGGAGAGTCAAGGCCACCCACAGGTACCTCAGCAAAATGCCTGGCGCTCTACTTCTGAAAGATCAGCCGTTGACAATTCTATAGAGCACAATTCTACTCTAAAATGCAAGAAGTCTCCGAGAGTCAGAATCTACTAGATGGCAAGTGGGTACTCAAACCTAACTAAAACATGGTAATCTGTCTCCCTCCAGTGTCCAGCAGAAACACTCAGGTGTTGGGGATCTTCTAGAGATCTGCTCCCCAAGCAACCCCAGGCTATGAAATTTCCCACCATTCACAGATGCTGTGCCAGACAATACTGAATACATCTGCAACTATGTTTTAAAAGCTGCAGAGCGTGCACCCTGGCCATACTGACCATACTTTAAGCACAGTTATTGTAGGCATGCCACAGATTCCAGAAGTGCTGACAGTTGTTCTTTAAGACCTAGATAATCCACTCAAAGGGCTTCCCTGGTCATGTGATCCAGCCCCCCCCCCCCCCATATGTCACTAATAGCAGTCTAGGAAAACACTTCTGTGGTTCCTATCCTAGGGACAGGTAAAACCTGGGTCAAATCTTCCCAAGTGTTCCATATTAAACAGAATACTTTAAATGTTAAAAATCCTTTGGCTTTCATTCTACATCCATTTTAAAAAATCCTGTCACAACTATTTTTAATTTGTTCTTATTAGCTGTCATGGAGTCATTTCTAACTCATAGTGAACCTATGTACAAGAGAATGAAACACTGCCTGGTTCTAGGCCATGTCACAACCGTTGGTACATTCGAGCCCACTGTTACAGTCATGATGTCAGACCATCTCATTGAGGAGCTTCCTCTTTTTCAATGACCCTCTACTTTACCAAGCATGAAAAAGTTAATAATTTATTGAAGGTTTAATATATGTGACCTCAGGCTAAGCATTTAACATGCATTATCTCATTTAATTCTTACATCCATATTATGAGGTTGTAAACTATCATTATTTTACAGATAATGCAGCCAAAAACCAACAGTGCAGTGTCTTGATTTGCCTGATGTCAAAGAGCCAGAAAGCGGAACGTTTAGAATCTGAATGCAGGCATTGTTGTGTTAAGTCATTCGGTGGTGCTCTAACAGAAATACCAAAAGTGGACGGCTTTAACAAAGAGAAATTCACTCTCTCACAGTCTAGTACACTACAAGTCCAAATTCAGGGCATCAGCTCCAGAGACAGGCTTTCTCACTCTGTGGTCTCTGTAGGAAAGTCCTTGTCATCTATCTTCCCTTGGACTAGGAGCTTCTCAGCACAAGGACACTGGGTCTAAGGATGCACTCTACTCCTCGCACTGCTTTCTTGCTGATATGAGGTCCCTCACCCTCTGCTTGCTTCCCTTTCCCTTATATCTGCTGGGAGATAAAAGGTGGTGTACACCATACCTCAAGAAAAAGCCCTTTACATTAGATCAGGGATGTGACCTAGGTAAGGGTGTTACAATCCCACCCTAATCCTCTTTAACATAAAATTACTATCACAAAATGGAGGATAATCACACAATCATGACCTAACCAAGTTGACATATGCGGGGTGGGGGTGCAGAATTCAATCTATGACACATGTCAACTGTAAAACCAATTGTCTCAATTACTATTAATGATCAGAAGCAAGCTCCTCTATCAGACAAGCTGATTTATAGGGCTCATTCACATATTTCTGGGGCAAATATATACATATAAAAAGACTAAATCAAGTCTACTTCATCTATTATTGATAACCTGGCTGTCTTGATTGCCAACATGTGAGATCAGTTAAAAAACATGAAACGGGAAGGAGAAAAAGAGTGAACTGGGAGAAGTCTTTAAGTGGAGCAAATGGTTAAGTGCTTGGCTACTAACTGAAAGTTTGGCAGTTCAAATTCACTTAGCAATGCCTCAAAGAAACGCCAGAGGATCTACTTCCAAAAAAATCAGTCACTGAAAATGCTAGAAGGACAGTTCTTCTTTGAAACACATGAGGTCACTGTAAGTTAGAATGAACTCCATGGCAACTAGTTTGGTTTTGGTTTTAGTGGGTTTGGAGACCATCATCTACCTCCGTTCCCCTTGGCTCTTTTTTGTTTCTTCTCACACAGATCTGAAAAGTGGTCCCATTTTTGTGGTCCATAAAGACAAGTTTCAACATATAATCCAAACACGGCTTTGAAGAACCAGGGTATTACTGCTATTCCCTAGGGAGAAATACACATTAAGATCAAGCAAAATGGAGACATATTCCTCACTTATTTTCCTTTTTAATCTTCTCATGGAGGGCAGTCTGTTTCATATTGTTTGAAAAACTCCCTTGATAGATAAAAGTCAGCACTGACATTACCCTAGATTGCACCAAAGATGAATGTACAGATTAATGATCACGTCTGTTGTGGTTATTGTTGGCGGCCATTGAGTCTAGTGGAACTTCTCCTAAGAGTTTTCAGTGGTTGCAATCTTTCAGAAGCAGATCACGTCTTTCAAGGCACCTTTGGATAGGTTAGCACCCCAAACTTTACACTAGTAGTCCAGCACTTAACCATTTGCACCACTGACACAGCCTAATGAACATGCAGATCCATTCAGTTCTCCTGCTTCTATAGTCACATTTTAGGACGAGAAAGAACTGTCTAAAAACTAACAGACTTCCAATTCTGGTAATACGCTACAGCAGGCATCCTGATGGACCTTTGTGTAAAACATTTAGAAAGAAAACAGAAATTCTTTTTAAAAGCTTATATGTTATCAAAAAAGTAAGGAATATTTAGAGGTCAAAAATCTACTGAGAAGAGAAATACAGGAAACTGAGAGAAGCCCTGTGGATGAATCTTCCACAGAGAGTACTGCAGAACCAGTGAAAGGGGGCTTTGGTATCTACGACTTTACAGAGCACAGTGGGCAACTAAAGGCAGCATGTGTAACAGGACCTTGTCATAAAACAAGCTCTACATGGTTACACTCTAAACATTGCCCAGGAAAAAACTGCCTATTTTAAACTTTGCCATTGAATGAAGAAAGAAAAACAAGCTCCCTGATAAATCATGATTACAAACTGATCCTCATACATACTATAGCCTGATGATTTTCCAAACAACTCATACACGTACATGCATGCACATACACACACACCAATGTCTATAAAGGAAAACAAAACAAAACAAAAACTACTGCCACCGAGTTGATTCCACCTCAGAACAGAGCAGAATTGGCTCCATAAGGTTTCCAAGCAGTGGCTGGGTTAGCAGCCAAATACATAACTGCTGTGTCACGGGAGGCCCCGTAACGGACAGGATTGGAAAATTCAGTGATGGTCAAATTTAAGATCTTCTAATCATTAAACAAAATCGTGAAGAAGGCAGTCTGAAACACAAATAACTGAAGAGGAGTCCTGGTGGCAGAGTGGTTAAATAAGCTCAGCTGCTAACCAAAAGGTAGACATTTCGAATCCACCAGGCTCTTCTTGGAAATTTCATGAGGCAGTTCTACTCTGCCCAATGGGGTCACAGTGAATCAAAAAATGACTCAGTGGCATTGGGTTTGGTTTTTGTATTTTATTTAGATAATTGAAAAAGATGTGTCCACAGAATTTATTAAAAATTCCTACAAATCAATGAGAAAAGAGTAAGTTGCAAACACAGACAAATGAAACAGAAAATAAAACAGCAACAATCACTAAATGTATAAAAAAGGTGTGCTCAGTGTCATTAGCACTCAGGAAAACGCAAACTGAAATGCCACTGAGATGCCACTCCACACCCATCCAAATGACCAAAATTAAAAAGTGTAATATACTAAGTGTTGGAAAGCGGGGAGTAGAAATGTTTAGTTGTTCAATACTTAAGAAAATAATTTTATACAGTGTAGAAAAGCTGAAGAAATGTTTCTCCTAACACTAGGGTTTCTATTCACCTTAGAGAACACTACCAGAGTTTTCCTTGTAGCACTATATGCAACAGCAAAAACAAAACTGAGCCAAAAAGAGCTGGAAGTAAAACAAGTATCTACCAACAAAAGAACGGATAAATAACTTGTGGTGCTTTCTTAAAATGGAATAAGATACAGCAAAGTAATTAAAAACATAACAAAACACAAATTGCCCTGGAGCTTCAAATGCTCCCAAGACAGAAAGAATACAGGCAATCAGCTTAAAGTGAATAAATCAAGTCAGCCTCTTCTTTTAGTGATGAGTTGGCTGGTTTGAGGGTCGCCATCCACAGATGTGAGGAAAAGACCCGTGATCTTTTGAGTTTTTGTGAACAGACTAAAAGAAAATGACAGGAGAACGGTGATAGAAAAACTGACAATGATAATGTTTCGTGTTACCTGAGTTTTCCATACTCTAAGTTCATTTAGAAAATCAGTCTTCCCAGACCACGGATACTCAAAACTTGGCTGTGTTTGCAAGGTTTTACAGCTATTACTATACAGGTGTCGCTCTTGCTACAATGGCTTCTTCCAAATTTTACTGGGGATGGAATGAAGGTTGAAAAAGTTACTTTACAATTTTAGCTGCTTTAACTTTCACCCTTTTAGAAGTCTCACCCACCCTGGTATTATCTCACCACTAATCCAACCAAGAGAGAACCCGGGTGTATAAATAGTTAACATCCTAGGTTGTTAACTGAAAGGCTGCAAGTTCAAGTATACTTACAAGTTGGCTGGAAGAACAGCCTGGTGATCTACTTAAAAAAAAAAAAAATCAGTCACTGCAATTCTGTAGGGCACAGTTCCGAACTGACACACATGGCATTACCACTAGTCAAAACTGACTTGACAGCATCTGGGTAATTCCCTACAAAAACAGATGGGTGTTTCTTGCCTAATACATGAGTACTGACTAGAATAGTGAGAGCAGTCATTCGATCAGAGGAAGTTGCCGAAGACTTTGGCTTCAGACACCAAGGCCTCCAAGCTGAAGGACGCTGTGAACCAGAAAATCAGGATCCACTTAAGATTTAAGTCAACTAGCAGCAGAATCCAAGGGGGAATTTGGCCCTCCTAATTCCCAGCTTTTTCCTGTTAATTTCAACTAATAGTGACCCTAACAGAGACAGCAGAACTGCCCCAATAGGGTTTCCAAGGAGCAGCTAATGAATTCAAACTGCCAAATTTTTGGTTAGCAGCCATAGCTCTTAACCACAGCACCACTACGGTTGTTACGAGTTGGAATCAACTTTTGGCAACAGGTTTGTTTTATTAACACCCAATGCTGGTGGCATAGCAGTCAAGAACTTGGCTGCTAACCCCAAAGGTCAGTGGTTTGCATTCACCAGCTGCTTCCTGGAAAACTGATGCGGTAGTTCTACTCTGTCCCACAGGGTCACAGAATGCACTTGATGGCAACAGTTTTTAAACTCTCACCTCCCCAAATGTGGCTCTCTTCACACTACTACACGCTTATGCCTCCTCATGACCTTGGTTAAGTTACTCTGAGCTTCTGACAGGACTACCTTTTTATCTGTTTCTGGATTCCAGGCTGCACCTCTTCAGTCCCTGCCTCTCTGAGGACAGCTGCAGTGCCACGGCAGAGCTGCCTCCCTACAGCAGCCTGCAAAATTGGGGCAGAGCAGTGCTGCAGTCACGTGTTGGGAATGAAAGCTGGAAACTCAGGCAGGGAAGTTGTCAGGAGCTGGAGTGATATATTTAAGGAGCATTTTGCAGGTCAGGAAGCTAGCAAGAGAGGAGCAGCAGGGGAGGAAGCTGCCTCCGAAACACTTCATTTCAACAACAAGCCTCCTCCTGGTCCTCCAGCCAGAATCCTCTTCCAAACTCCAGTCAATAGACTCTCTGTGAAGGGACCAGCAAATGGCCAGAGCTGAGCCAGATCAGGTGTTCTCCACGACTTCTTTGTCTCCTCCCTTCCTCCTCTTCTTACCCTCTGCCACTATTAGCCACTGGCTCTGGGGTGACATTATAGGTTGCAGGCATCGTTCTTTGTCTTCTGGTCTGTTCATTTGTGTCAGCTCTATGGAGCCTCCAGAGCACACCCTTCCCTTCCTATCATTCCTACTGGCACATACATCCTTGCCCTGCTCCAGGCCCAGGGTCTCAGGGAAACAGCACTTCAGGGAAGGGCCAAGTCACACGACACTGAGCCAGAGGGCAAGCAGGTAACAGTTTGCTCAAGGATGTTTACTCGACAGCTGTGATGGGGTTCACGAAGTTGAGTCTCACTGGCAACATGAGAATAAAAAGGGATGCAGCCTGAGATCTCCACTAAAAGACCACAGTTGATGGTCCAGGGGCCTCAGGGTTCCCTTGGGAGCATGGCCCCTGAGCTTGATGCCGCCCCTGTCCTTAAATCATAATGGGGGTCAACTCTTCAGACCATATCATGTGTGCACTCTATGGTTCTATGCATCTATAAGATGTTGTCCTGCTGACCTCTTACTGGAGGCGAGGGCGAGGGTGGAGAGGAGGGGATAGGAGATTGTTAGGAGGATATGACATGTATACAACAGAGACAAAGAGTGTGCTACCAATGGGTAGGGAGAGCAGTGGGAGCTGCACATAGGTGTGCATGCAAATTCATATGGGAATGTACATTTTCACTCAATCATAATAAAAAAAGGATGCTTACTTTTACCTCTTTGATCTTAAGAAATGAGTTTTAAAAAAGAAAAAAAAAAAGATGCACATACGACTGTTTGCTTGCCCCTCCTTCAAATTTGCTAATCCAGAATCTTCCTTCAGGCAGCCAACAGACTGAGCAAAGCCAAAGCCAACTCCTGTTGGCTGCATCCTGTCCACAGTTGCTTCACCAACACACGGCAGACACAGAGCAGGAGGAAGACAGGCAGAGAGATGACACAGCTTCCAGATAGGGCTTCTCTGTTCACGCTAGAGTTTAAAGTGGCCTCATGTACATCACAACATATGACTCTCACAACAACCAGTGAGCTCAAACACACTTTACAGATGAAGACACTCAACCTCAGCAAAGTCAAGTCCTTCCCAGCCAGGAAAAGGATCCAGTGTCACAACTACTAACCACTAGACAAGGAAGTCTTTGGTGAAAAGACAAAAAGCACTCCATCAAGGTGTCACAGCACTCCACTAAGGTTTATGGACCATCCTCTTAGTTAGGTCATAAATTGGAGTTATCTTCCATACTCACCTCAGTGCAGGTCTCAGCCGTCATTCCCTCCCACCTAAGCAGCTCTCAACATTCCTTCTCCAAGGACACTTCTTGGCTTGTTGAGAGGAGACTAAGAGTTTTCTTAGCCCTGCTCTATTTAGGGAATGGAACTCCTGAAAAGGACTCCCTCTCTAGATGCTACTTTGATGTTCACCTTTCCATTCACCTCCAAAATCATTCTCAAATCTTCCTGAACACTCAACTCCCTGTCTCACTGTTGGTCTATGTGTATGTCTTGTTAATCAGTGTGTCACAGATCACAGACTCCTTCTGCTGGCAGACAGAAAGGAGACTACTGGGAGGTAAATGCCGTAGTGTGACGTAAGGTTCACACAGCCAGAGAAACCTCACAAACCAGGAGACGGGGACAGCTGCCTGTTTCCACTCATTCCAATTATATACACAACAGAAGAAAACATCTCTCCTGCTAGATGGAAGAAACAAGGTAGATTTCTAACTACCTCCTGCTCCTCCTGGTTTAGTGTCAAGAGAAATTTGGGGTGACTGATGCAGTTATGGACCCAGAAGACACTTATGAACTCAGGTTCTCTCAAAGATGAGCAATCACGCACCCACAGCCAGCTGCTTCACACTATCCTTCCACCAAATGGGAATTTCCCCTTTTTCAACTAAATTACATGTGAGTATTACCATTAAGAAGCAAATGAGTTCAGTGTTAATTCATTTTTAAAGTGAATGTCTCCCGGCCAAAGGCATGACAGTAATCTATTGCTGGCAGAAAGACTGCTTGCTGGTATTACAAGCCTAGAAAAAACACATTCCTAACTGGCACAGGCCTGATACCAGTCCCAGAGGTGTGTACTGTGGCCTAGCAAAGGGATTCTAGAATAGACTTAGTTTAAATCTGTATTTAGTAGCTATGTGACCTTAAACAAATACTTCCTTTCTCCAAGTCTTAACTCTTTCCCCTACAAAAAGGTGAAGATAACCACAACCCTAAAGTGATTAGGAGGAATCAATGACATAATATGGAATACGCATACAATATGTTTTCAACATTAGGGAGAGTCCCTGACCTATTCAGTTGTATGTTCTGATATAAGTTGCACATCTCATTTCTTTTTTTTTAGTTTTCATTATAACTGTATTGCCTTTTAATAGTGCCAACCAAGTGCTGTCGAATAGTAGTACCTTTATAAATCTGATCTTTACTTGTCTTTGGAGGAGGGAAACATTGCATCTGAGAATGATAACATCAGCAAATTATGTGCTACAACACTGCATGTGGTACCTATTATTAAGAAAAGATGTAGAAAAAATAAAATAGATGGTTGTAAATGTGATTCATCATAACTCAAATACGCTGTAAGTCAAGGACTACTTGTATTACTATTATTATTCCCAACCAGGGTACTACCACTACATACTATGACAACTATGGACTTCATTTCTATGCATACAAACACACTGCTTACCCTTTACCTATACTACTTACATATACACACACTTTTTTTGGATAAAGGATAAAATACAGTTCCTAACAATAAGTTTCTAAAATTCTTTTCCTGTGTATGGCTTTGGAAATTTCGATGGCACAGTGGGTTAAGTGCTATGTCTGCTAACCAAAGGGTCAACAGTTCAAATCCACCAGGGACTCCTTGGAAACTCTATGGGGCAGTTCTACTCTGACCTCTAGGGTTGTTATGAGTCAGACCCAACTTGACGGCAGTGGGTTTGGTTTGATATGTATAGTTTGTGTTTGTGTACGTGTGTGTGCTATTTCTCTTAGGACAATCAGCTGTTTATTCAACAATAACAATACCTACTAAGTGCCTAATATGTCCATAACTGACAGAAATCATGGTGATGTTTCAAAGAAAAATCTAATGTCCTCCTTGATCTCTAGAAGCTTATTACCTAATAAGGAAGACATAACATAGGCTTTAAATAACTACCCTAAGTAGCTCTAATATAAAGTATAATGCAATAAATAGATAATTAGAAGAAAAGATTATTTCTATTTTCCAAAATCAACATAGATTTGTAATTATTATGCCAATTTTAGCATCAACTGACAAGCAAATGGTGAATAGTTTCAGCTAACCTAGACGAAGCCTATGAAGTCTGTTTGTGATGATTATTTCTTTATTTTGATTTTTTTAACATTATATTTTATTTATTTATTGTCATTGGGTAAAAGTGTACAATCCAGTTTAAATTTGCATGCCCGCCTATGTGTAGCTCCTACTGCTCTCCTTGCTCAGTGACAGCACACTCCTCCTTTCTGTTCCACACATTTCGTATCCTCTTAGCAACCTGCTGACCTCTCTTCTCCACCCTCTATACTCCCCTCTAGTATGAGGCCAGCAGGATGACATCCTACAGATGCATAGAACCATAAAGTGCACACACGATACGGTCACTCTGTGTCGCCAAGTCCAATCCATTCCTGTCCGAGGAGTTGACCTCAGTAATGGTTTATGAACAGGGGCAGCATCAGGTCTAGGGGCCATGCTCCCAGGGGAACCCCCAGGCCTTTGGGCCATCAGTTGCAGTCTTTTAGTGGAGTTCTAAGGGTACAGCCTTTTTATTCTTGTATTGCCACTGGGACTAAACTTTGTGAGCCCCATCACAGCTGTTATTGGTGGTACCCAGGCACCATCTGGTTCCTCTGGTCGCATGTTGATATAGTCACTGTAATGATTATTCCTTGATGGGTTTGGTCTTCACATAAAAGCATCAGCCAGGAAAAAAATCCAATATTTTTCATCATCCTTTACAGAGTACTTCCTATCTGCATGACAGGTGTCCAGAAATAGTACTGTCTGAACATACTGTCACCGTCACTGCCAATAAGTCCAGGTTTATTTGAACAGAGCAGACTGAATCTAATAGGTTGGATTTTGCAAAGTTTCATTTCCTACCACGAGGACATTTTTCATCATAGAAAAATCACTGGCCTTTTGCTTGGGGGTAAAAGAACTGTTTAAAGATGCTTCAGGCCCCATAAAACAAACCAGTTGCTAGTGAGTTGATTCTGACTCCTGACAATTCCATGTGTGTCAAAGCAGCACTGTGCTCTGCGGGATTTTTAATAGTTAATTTTTCAGAAGTAGGTTAGCCAAGCCTATCTTCCAAGGAGCCTCTGGGTGTGCTTGAACCTCCAACCTTTCAGTTAGCAGCAAAGTGTGTTACCTATTTGCACCACTCAAGGATCCTGACATCCTTTAAGTATCGCAACAAACTTGAGACAAGTATATTGTTAGTAAACGTAGAGTTCAGGTCCTATCTGAATGGTACCTATGTCTTTCTATACCAAGTCATCTGTCTCCTTCAATGTTTCAGGGTACCCAACTGCTAATGTAGGGTTGTTAGTATCACCCACATTATACAAACGAGGAAGTTAAGACTAGAAAGGCTAAGATAACCCAAAGTCACACAGTCAGAAAGTGACAGTGTTAACATCTGAATAGAGATACTACTCCCTTGTCATCTCATGACTAGGTTTCCCCTCCTTCCTCTCAGACTAAACTGGCAAACTCCCACCCATGCATCAGGCCTCACATCAAATGCCATTTTCATTAGAAAGCTCTTTATGACCTGCCCAGGCAGTGTTAAGTTATCCATTGCTGCTTGCCGGTGACTTGCACTTCTACTACAACCCTGTCACTGTCCTGTCACAGTTAGTTTACTCGCCTCTCTTCCCCCAAGAACCTGTGAACACCTCCACGGTGGTGCTATGTGCTAGCTATCCCAAAGGTTCCTATATTAAACTCTCTCCATAAGAGACATCTAATAAACAACTGCTGAATGAATGGACTGATGAATGCTTCCCAATCTGTTTTTTCAAGGTTATGACAGAAGAGCTAAGGACACAATTTATCATCTATATCTCTTAACATAGTCACGTCAGGCTATCAAATGGTGGCAGTCCGCAACTGTTACCTCAAAAAAAAATTTTTTTTAAGAGCACCATTTTATACAATACCCGTTGCCACTGAGTCAACTCTGATTCATAGTGACCTTAGTGGACAGTGTTGAACTGTCACACAGGGCTTCCAAGGAGCAGCTGGTAGATTTGAACTGCTGACCCTTTGTTTAGCAGCTACACTCTTAACCACTGTGCCTCTAGAGCTCCAATGCAACAATAGCAAATGAAAAACCTATCCCACTGTGGCTGAGTCTATTCAAACTCAGCAACCCTACAGGACAGAGCAGAACTATACTATAAGGTTTCCAAGAAGTGGCTGGTGCCTTCATACTGCTGACCTTTTGTTTAGCAGCTATAGCTGTTAACTACTATGCCACCAGAAATCCATACTCTGGGAGACAGGGTCATGCTCCACAAGCCCTCCTCTGGGAACTGAACTTTGAGCTGAAAAAGGTAGTGATATCATCAAACAAAAGCTGTTTCATTCCAGGGTAATTTATCCCAACACACTAGGGCTAAGAGAAATTCTGGGAACAGTATCTTAGAAAGAAAGGAGAAAGAGTCAGGTAAAAGGGGAACATTTGCATGTATTTAGATGTCAAATAAAGGATACCCAAATCATGTGTAAATGACTTACCCATAAGACACAATGTGAATTTTTACTCAGTGGTTCAGCTGCTTTCCTGCATTATTGGGGATTCAGCTAAGCAGCCACAGCCTGCACAACTGTCTTTGTACCTAGGCTACAAAATGCAAGCCAACTCATAAAGGGAGCATCTTCATCAGTTTGAAGGTTTCTCCTCTTTTTTGAGTTACAAGTCTTTTGAAGATTTGATGAAAGCTTGGACACTCTCCTCAGAGAAAAGCATACAGAGCCAGAATTCTGCCTACAGGGGATAGAGGCTCACAGACCTCTCTTAGAGCCCCTAGATCTAGGGACCTCAAAGGTTCATGGGCCAGATTCAAAACTCCTGAGTTAATCCTGCCCTCGTCCAAAGGGTTTGGAAGGTTAGACAAAAAGAAACCTAGCTGTGCAGTTAAAGAACATTTGTTTCCATAAACAATCAGATTTCCTCTTGTAGTCAAGGTCTTTGAAAGCAATGTAACTACAGGAAGGATCCCGCTCCAAGGTCAGAGTATGTTCCTACTGAGATCATCTGTAATCTGGATATGCAGGGTGGCAAGGGTCTATGAATAATGAAGCTATCCCTGTATCTACCTCCACACACAAATGCAGTCAGAAACATATATCTCCCAAACTGGCTGCAGAGTAACAACAGCCCAATCTCTCAAACCAAGCGTCTCCCAATCTACTCCCGAATGCCACCCCCTGCCAGAGCCAGGTGATTGATAAAGCCACTGTCCTAAAGTTCAATTCATAGTAATCCTATAAGACAGAGTAGAACTGTCCCATAGGGTTTCCAAGATGGTAAATCTTTATGGAGGCAGATTGCAACATCTCTTGTGGAGCAGCTGGGGGGTTTGAAATGGCAAGCTTTTGGTTAGCAGCTCAGTGCTTTAACCACTGTACTACCAGGACTCCCACAGTGGTTGATAGCAAACCACATATAACTCCAAGAACTAGCATATAAGTAGGACTGTTAAGAGCTGGGCCCTGGAGAGAGACAGCAGCTTCTCAGACACTCAGGTAGCAGACTGCCTGGAGCAAACTGTTTTGGATCCAAACACAGTTGTAAATGCTTGGTCCCATGGCCACCATGCACACTGCCAAGGGGATGGAGCATCCCGCACCATCCCTTGCTCAAGGTGGATCCCCAAATGTTTGTGGAAGGAAGGAAAAAAGAAAGGAATGGGGGACTGACGGAAGGACAACCCGAGAAGCTTGTTTTATTTTTAATTTTGTTCTCCCTAGCTCCTTTCTTCAAATAAAACTATCCTACAAATCTACACTAGTTAAAGGAAATCCTGGTGGCATGGTAGTTAAGTGCTATAGCTGCTAACCAAAAGGTCAGCAGTTCAAATCTGCCAGGTGCTCTTTGGAAACTCTATGAAGCAGTTCTACTCTGTCCTATAGGGTTGCTATGAGTTGCAATTGACTTGATGGCAGTGGGTCTGGTTTTGGTTTACACTGGTTAAAACAAGAAACTCGTGCAATTTTCACTATTTTGAGGACTAAGGAGGTGAAAGCCAAGAGAAGTTAAGTAACTTGGATTAGACCAAACTACATGTGTGGATGGGGGGACGAGGCAGAGAACCCAGGTTGGTGATTCCCAGCAACATGTCCTTACCACTTAGAATACATATGGCTGCACAGTGTCTTTGCTACTTGGGCCTCTTCCGTCATTCTCTCTTCCATATACATACAGTGTATCCAACCTGCTCCAAAAGTCTGAGTCATTTCCAGCCTTCCACTTCTTGGAGAAAGGAGACCCTCCCATCTGGACAGAAAGGAGGGCCCCTGAAACAAGGGCTGTGACATTCCGAAAAGATAAATCTCCCCTATACATAGGAACTGAGGTTTACACTACAATCTCAGCCTCCTAGTTCCTCCATCCATTCCAACTGTTATGAGCTCTTTGTTTGGAAAATGCACAGGAAAACAAACTTTAAACTGTAAGCAGGCATCAGGAAAGATGACAAACCTACCTCAGGAACACCCTCTAGTGTGCCTATAGGAGCTAATTAACATAGAACCCCAGTACTATTCCCTGGAGGTACCCAGACCAGCACTTCCACTGGGGCAACAAGAAAAGCGGTGGGAGGGGATGGCAGCAGCATCTGCCACTCAGCGACAAATTTCTTACCAATCCCAAGGCCAACATCTGCTGCAGGATGAGAGGCAGTCTCAACCTTAAAACCAGTCAGCCCACACTGACCCCACCCATGCCTTATACAACAGGCAGAGGGAAAAGAGAAGCAGACAGAAGGTGAACATAAAGTGTAGAGAGGGCGAAAATGGAATAAGAAAGCAATGAAGTGTGAGAAGAACTAGAGGAAGAACAAGAATACAGGAGGGGGTGACTAAAAGTTAAATGGAAAACAAGTTAAATGGAAAGTTAAATGGAAAACAAGGCAAAGAAAAAGAAAGACACACAAATGAGCCCAGACAAAAGCTAGAGTCCCACTCTCTCCCCAAGCCCTCATCCACCCACTCACACTTCTAAACACACAAAGGCAAGGAAAGAGCTTTCTAGGACCCGGCATGTCCTCCCCCTCTCCTGGGATCTCTGTGGGCTTTTCCCTCCACTCTGACACAGGCCCTGGACACTCAGAGGCTGAGGGATGAGGAGGGGAGAGAAAAGTGAACCAAAGGCAGAACTTTCCAAGCGAAGCCACTTACGCACAGTGCGGCCGGCAGCATTTCCATCCTACCTTTGCTGTTGCCATATCAGCCGGCTCCATGATCTCAGCTTGGCCTAAGGAGCAGCGGCGCCATCCAGAGAAAAAAGGCAGAGTCACAACAGTTACCCAGAAAGGACAAACCATCCCTCTAGAAGGTCAGGGGAAATAAAAGAAACTATTTCCATTCCCAGGCTCACTGGACCTTTCTGTTAGTAGGAAAAAGCCTTGGGGTCCCCAGCAAAAAGGGGGGCCTGCCTGTGTTCTTACAGACGCCTACATCAAGCTGAGTCAGGGGGCATCTCCTCTTTCCAGGCACTTCTTCCTAGGAGGCAAGTGTGGGGCTCAACAGGGTTCCCCCTGCTGGGGGGAGAGGCCACAGAGATGGAGGTCCTGCCCTCCCATCACCCAGCCAACTGGTACCACAGGTCAGGAAGAAGGGAGTGGAGCATGTGAGAAGAGGCTAGCTGGCAGGAGCTGAGCAAATGCTGAGCAAGTGCTGGGGTAGCAGGAAGCGAGGAGGCCAGTGGCTGGTTGGGGGCAGGTGTCAGAAGAAGGTACAGGCACTCAGACGGAAGCAGAAAGGTGCTGTTCAAGGAGATGCCAGAGCCACAAAGACAGAGCCAGCACAGCAAGGTCAAGAATGCAGAGGGAGAGGAATTCGCCCCGATGAAGCCACTCACCTTGCAATAACATTCAGACTGATTGAGGCCTACACAGGAGCCGGAAGCTGGCGGCTCACAGCCCCCCTTCCCCAGCTCCACTCCCAGAGACTCACAGCCTCTATCTAAAGGTACATGAGAGCAGCCTGCAACCCGGCTGGGCCTGCAGAAACCCCTGCTTGCTCAGAGCGGTCTGATTGGAGGAGCAGGATGACTTCATCCAGCCCCATTCATCACTCTAGCTTTCCTGCCCAGCAGGGACAGGCCGCTCTGCTTACAGGAACAACAGCTTCTTCACTGGCCTACTTTACTCCGGCAACCTGGAATAGGCCATGTCCATTAGGGGTAGCCAGGGGGAAGAGATCAGAGTACCCCCAGCCAGCCACAGAGGGAAGAACAGAGCAAATTGCTCCCATTTCTAGCAAAGTGCAAGGACTATACAAAAAACACAGTGTCTATGTTTCCTCTGTGCATCTGCTGGCACCTGTCAGTATCAATACACAAGTACAACAGTCCTCCCCCAAACCAGCAAGGGAACAAGGCTGTATGCTTCTCCAGTGAACCACTCAGTCTTCCTGCCAAAAAAACTTAAATAACACCACTTAAACTCTCTAAGCCTATTTCTCTCAACCTGCAGAATAAGTGTTCTTCTCTGGCATCCCTTAGTACCTCCCCTTCTGTAGTCCCCTCCATTCATCTTTCTTCAGCTCTACCAGCTCTTCTAATATGCTAATCTGGGCTTGCTGCTAAGGACACTGATTCCTTCATGCCTATGGCTTCAGGCGCCTGGGTTCCCTTTTACAAATGAGGCAACTAAGGCCCAGAAAAAACAGAGGGCTAAAGCAAGGACTCCAGCCTCTCAATCCTAGTTCCCTGTTTCTGCAGGTACTTCTTCATACCCGGTGAAATCCTGAGAGAAGTAATACTATCTCACTCCCCCTGAATCCAGCCCCTAACCCCAAATCCAGCTCCAAGAGCATAGAAAAAACTGACAAAGCGAAGGTTAAATAGATTAAAATACAAGACAATTTTTTTTTAAGGAAATGATCATTTGTCCATTCCTACTCACGTTTCACCTCCTTTTCTATCACTCTGTTTCTGTTCACACCTGACTTCACAACCGAACTGCACATTCAAGTAGACTGAAACAGACTAGCAAAAAGTTTTCAAAAGAATTACGACCCTAATTCTGCCAGTTGATAGAGTACTCATTGGTCTGTCTCAATTAACAGCAGGGACAATAACAGTAACAACACACAGACACGTGCTAAAACCAAACCTAACCCGCTGCCACTGAGTCGGCTCTGACAGCAAACAACCCTACAGGACAGAGCTGAACTGCTTCATAGGATTTCCAGGGAATGGCTGGTGGATTCAAACTGTTAACCTTTCAGTTAGCAGCCGAGCTCTTAACCACTGTGCTACCAGGGCTTGCACATGTGTACAGACCTCCCTAATGGACTAAGCATACTGAGCTCCATAATTTACTAAGCACATGTTACTTAACATCCACTAGTACACTTTGTGTGAAACGGGACATTATGTGATTTGGACATTGTGCAAACACGTCTAAATCATGAGCAATAGCATTTTTCCACTTTCATGCTGTTTAATAACCTTTTATTTCACTTCCAATTTAATACTTCTCCTTTGCCTCTTGTTGCTGCTATCATTTGTACTACTTCTGCTGTGTCTGAGAGCCATAATTCACTTCATGGTAATATTTTCAAGAGAAAATTACACAGAACACTAGAATACTCAAGAATGCATGACACGTGAGATGAGGCGCTGCTGTCTACAAATTGAAGCACATACTCTTATACTACAAACTTATTTGCAAGTGAAGAAAGTTCACATTCAAGTTACTATAGAAAGTACAGTACAGTACATACTTAAGCCACTAACACCAGTGTTTATTATTCACTATCAAGACATATATGTTGCAGGTTATACAGGTACTGTCCCATTACATACTTCTAGCACAAGTACTTTGTATACAAGAGACATGAGACACACGTGGGGCATGTGGGGAGTTGCTGCATCATCTGTGTCCAGTTAAGTCAGCTGCATCCCATTCTCTGATTTGGATTTCTGAACTCTACTGCAGCCTTATGGGACCACAGCAGTACATGGAGTAAGACATTGTCTGAATGGATGTTGTGCAGTTAAGTCATCTGATAGTTACAGAAACTATTTATTGTTTTCTTCATTTGAAAGACAATGAAACTACGGTTCACAGAATTTAAACAACTTGCTCAAGGTCACACAGTTACTAGAGCAGAAGTGGGTTTTGAACTCACGTTTATGTGACTCCAAACCCCTTTTCACAAAACATCACACCACTAAATTTCCCACTAAATTTCCTCCTCAATATGTCCCCAACTCTGACTCCCCATTACTCTAGACTCATGATGCTGTTGAGTCAATTCCAACTCACAGCAACCCTCAAATTTCTATTTACTATTTTTCTTTGAGCTCCATTTTTTGGAAGAAGGGAAATTATTAAATATATATATTATCAAATATTAGAAAAAAAAATCTTAGGACTATCCAGAGGTTAACTACAAGGACTGCCAATTAAGTTTGCCAACTCATCTTAGTAGAAGTACTACACACCATATTACTGACTACCACTATGGTCACCTCTGAAGCGCTCCCCTTGGGAAGCTCTGCACCAACGCTAATGCCTAGTCCACCCTTCAAAGCAATTTGGGAACTCTTTTTCTGGAATGGCCACCAAAGCTGTTGTTTTTTATTACCCTTGATGTCCTAAAGGTTATCAAAATGTCTTACTTTCAATATTTCCTTTATCTTCGGGTAAAGAAAAAAGTCACTGGGGGCTGGGGGCCAGATCAGGTGAGTAGGGAGGGTGTTCCAACATAGTTAATTGTTTACTGGCTAAAAACTCCCTCACAGACAACTATACAATTAAGTTTGCAAACTTGCCACCATGCCACCATGTCCAATGGCCATTCTAGTAAGAGTTCCAAAATTGCTTTGAAGGGTGGACTAGGTGGGGATTTGGTGCATAGTTTCCCAAGGGGAGTACTTTGAAGGTGACTGTAATGATATTCAGCAATGAGGTATATAGCACTTGGAAAAATTAAGTTCATGGACTTAATAGTTGGACCTCATTATAAATTTCCACCAATTTTCTATGTACGGTAAAAACTGATTTTTTAAAAAATAAAATATTTACTCACATTCATTTTATCTGCTTAAGCATAAAAGGAGACTAAGGCATATTATCAAGCTGGTCAACTACCAAGATTAAAACTAAAGAGAAAAATAGGGGGATATGTATCCTGATATTGCACTACTTTTCACGTAACACAGCCCCTCAAATTATTTTGTTCAGCAAACGAATTAAACAGAATGGAAGGACGCAATCTTGATACACACATTTTCCAATTCTGAACCAGACAATATCACTTTTTCTGTTGGAATGACTGACTTTCGGTACACATACAAATTCTGCATGAGCACAATTATAGAGCCCAACTGTTGTTAGATGCTATCAAGTTAGCTCTGACTCATGGCTATCCTATGTACAACACACCAAAATGATGCCCAGTTCAGGTGCATCTTCATGACCATGGGCATATCTGAGTCCACTATTAGGCCACCGTATAGTGCCTTGCAACTTAGTGGCTCAGCTTCCAATAGTATACTGGACAATATTCTGTTGTGATACATAGAGTTTTTCATTGGCTAATTTTTGGAAACAGATCACCAGGCTTTTCCTCCTAGTCTGTCTTAGTCTAGAAGTGTTGTTGAAACCTGCCCTTCATGGGGTGACCTTCCTGCTATTTGAGATACCGGTGGTGTTGCTTCCAGCCTCACAGCAACACCGAAGTCACCACAGAATGGCAAAGAGACAAGTAGTGGTGAGTACAATTAAGTCCTCAGAACGTTCTTTAGAAGCCAGGATGATAAGATTTCAACCTGCTTACTGTGGAAACGTCACCAGCAAAGAACCAACCATTAGAAATGGATGTCATGTGCACTAAAGAAGAGGGTCAGTGAAAATGAGGGACACGTTCAATCAGACGGATTAACACAATAACGGCAACAATGGACTCAAAAATACCAACAATTGTGCAGATGGCTTCGAACCAGGCAACATTTCGTGCTGTTATATATAAGGTCACCATGAATCAGAACCAACTCAATGGTAATTAACAAGATCCTAGTTCCTGGAGGTACATTTTTTCCCCCACCTATCATAAATAATGAGTTTATCATTTCTCCCTTTCCTATCTCATCTTACTAATTCTAGGAAAAAAGAAAAGGAAATGACACTGAAAAGGAAAAAGGGAAGAAAAAACTGACATAAAGTGCCGAAGTCATTGAGTCCACACCTACGCTATCTACCAAAAAAATCTGGACTAAATAATTCCTTATGAAGTAAATTTCTCTTCTATGTATTTACTTTCAAAAACAAAAAAACCCACAACACTTTGTGGTAAAATACATAAAACACAAAATTTGCTATTTTAACTATGTGTACAGTTCAGTGACATTCATTACATCCAGTGTCATGTAACTATTTCCACTATTTCCAGACTAAAGTTCACAATCCCAAAATGAAGTTCTACATCCATTAAGTAATAATTCCCTATTCTTCCCACCCCTCGCCCCTGGCAACCATAAATCTACTTTCTATCTCTGTAAGTTTGTTTGTTCTGGATACTTCATATAAGTAGAACCATAAAATTAAGTATTTGCTTTTTAAAATCAGAAATCAGGTGCACAGTCTCCTGCAACTTCAGCTCATTTCATTTTGCCTGGGATTGAAAAAAATCACAGAGAAGGAGAAATGCCTCTTCATGTTATTCTCTTCTCTAGGCAGTTATTTGCACTAATTATTCTAGGCATTATTTTCTAACTCCTTAATCATGATACTTAAGTAGTTAAGAGTTAAAGCTGCTAAGTTATAAGTGAGAAGTTCAAATCTACCAGGAAATCCTACTGGAATGGGCTTTTTTTTTTTTTTGTAATAAGTTAAATTGTTAAACTTGTTGTTGTTCAGTCATTTCTGACTCACAGTAACTCCACCAAACAAAGCCGAACCATCCCCTAGCATTTCCAGGAATCCTGGCAGGGTAGTGGTTAAGAGTTATGACTAACCAGAAGGGTGGCTGGTAGTTCCAATCCATCCAGTAACTACTCGGAAACAATAGGGGCAGTTCTATTCTGTGGTGGGCTATGAATTGGAATGGACTGGAAGTCAATGTTTTTTTTTCTTGTTTGTTTTTGTTTTTTAAATAGCGATTCCAAGGACCTGCTGGTAGATTCCAATTGTCAGCCTTTTGGTTAGTAGCCCAGCTCTTAGCTACTGCTCCACCAGACTCCTTACTGCATCAAGTTAAGGGTTTTAAAAAATAAAACAAACAACAACAAAAAGTGTTTTAAAAGAGGCGAGAGTGCATTTTTGCAGGTGGCTAGGTGAAGGGATTGTGTAAGTACAAGTGTCCAGGTTTTCTAAGGACAGACTAGGGTGCACTCCACACCTGCTTCTTTACCATTACCCTTTACACAATTCCTCTTTAGCGGGAGGGGCTGCAAGGAAGTCAAGCCAGCCAAGCCAGCCAAGTGCCCTCCAGTCAGATCCAAGAAGCCGAGACAAGCTGCTTCAAACCCTGGTTAGATTAACTCCACTGCTGCACTCTGGGATATGTAGTTCTTTGAGGAGAGGGCAGCAGAGCGGCCATGTTTGGGTAGCTTACAAAGTGAGCTGGAAATCCTGGTGGCATAATGCTGGAAACTTCACAGGGCAGTTCCACTCTATCTATAGGGTCACTATGAGTCAGCATCGACTCGAGGGCAGTGGGTTTGGTTTCGTTTACAAAGTGAGCAGAATGATTTCACCATCCAGGCACTACAAATACAGATCAGACTTCTTTGCCAAAAAGGTGAAATGCCTTATTGCTAGAGTCTAGTGATAGGTGTAACCTGAGACATTGCAACCAAGTAGGGAGAGAGTCACAGAATGACAGGAGGCTGGACAGAAATAAGAAAGACCGTAAGATATCCCTCTCCCCATATACAGAAATGACAGCTTCTCTTTAGAGAGGAGTTGATGAAAAGAAAGAGGAAGAACAGAAGGAAAGAGTGAAGTAGTCTGTGTCTGTACGTGTGCATGTGTAACTGAATGACTGGCAGGCGACTTCCGTTTTTTTGCTTGTTAGCCATCAACTCTTCTCTTTGGAGGAGCAGTTGAACATGATGGTGAAGAACACGCCTCTCAAGCCAGACTGCTTAGATTTGAATTCTGACTCAATGACTGGCCATCTGTATGAACCTGTATGTACCTGTACCAGTACCAGGCTATTTTGACTACCGTGGCAGTGTAATAGACTCTAAGGTTGGGTAGTGTGAAGCCTCCCCACTGTGTACCTCTTCTTCAGTAGTGCTTTCCTTACCTGAGGTTTTGGCCCTTTCCAAACAAAGTTGGTGATTTGTTTCTCCATCTCACTGAAAAGTGACACTGGGGTTTCTATTGGGACTGCACTGTATGTGTAGGTCACTTCAGGTAAAACAGACACTTTCACAATGTTAAGTCTTCCTATGCATCAGCAGTGTAGGTTTCTCCATTTATGTAAGTCTCTATTGGTTTCTTGCAGTAAGGTCTTGTAGTTTTCTTTGTATAGGTCTCCTACTTCTCTCATTAGATTTATTCCTAGGTATTTTATCTTCTGGGGGGTTACAGTAAATCGTATTGATTTGATTTTTTTCTTTGATAATCTCTTCGTTGGTATAAAAGAATCCTACTGATTTACTTATATCTTACTTCCTGATACTTTGTTGAACACTTCTATTAGTTTCAGTAGTTTGCTTATGGATTCTTTGCATATACAATGATATCATCTGCAAATGAAATACTTGTACTTCTTTTTTGCTGACGTGGATGCCCTTTATTTCTTTGTCTTGTCTAACTGCTGTGACTAGAACCACTAGTACAATGTGGAATAGAATTGGTGACAGCAGGCATCTCTAGTTCCTGTTTTCAATGGGAATTCTTTCAGTGTCTAGATGCCCCTTACTGTGTTGAGGAACTTCCTTTCTATTCCTATTTTACCTTGTCAAATGCCTTTTCTGCATCAACTGATAGAATCAGGTGATTTTTATCCTTTGTGCTACTTATATAGTTGATCACATTACTTGGTTTTCTGATGATAAACCAGCCTTGCATCTCTAGTATGAATTCAATTTGGTTAAGATGACTGATTTTTTTGATATGTTGTTGAATTCTATTGGCTTGGATTTTGTTGAAGATCTTTGCATCTAGGTTCATGAGTGATACTGGTCTGTAATTTTCTTTTTTTTGTGGGATCTTTCCCCGGCTTTGGTATCAGGGTTATACTGCTTGCATACAATGAATTTGCTAGTATTCCATCCCTTTCTATGCTGTTAAATATTCTCAGTAGCATTGGAGTAAACACATCTCTAAAAGTTCAGTAGAATTCTCCAGTGAAGCCATCTGGGCCAGGACTTTTTTGGGTTGATAGTTTTTTATTAGTCTGTTCTGGGACATTATTTTTTGTGAGTTGATTTTTCACCTTTTTCAGAGCCGTTTTTGAAGTTGTTGAGACTCCTATGTTACATTTCTTGAAATGGTATGATACATCTTTGTTGTGCTTTACAGCTGCCCCTATGATCCCCCTTAATAAACTACATATAAACTCAATTTTAATTACTACCAGTCTTGTCATCTTCCTCTCCATCTGGAAGGACTATAACGACTGTAGTACATCCTCTTTTTTATGTGATGGCACCATAGTTTTCATGATGATCACTGGATTGCTTCTTTCAGTATTAAAGCTGTTATTGACTTTGGAGTCTTCCCTAACTTAGTAAGAGTTTTGAGTAGTGTGTCATTCTAAAATATAAAGTTAATGGTTTTGTTCTTCTAAGCCAAAGCCAAGAACTTCTTTCAGTATTTGTTGTAGTTTTGGTTTGGTTTTTACAAAGTCTCTGAGTTTCCCTTTATCTGGGAATATCTTAATTTCATTTTTGTATTTGAAAAATGCTTTTGCAGAATATATAATTCTTGGTTGGAAGTTCTTCTCCTTCAAGGCTTTCAATGTGTCATGCCACTGTCTCTGTGCCAGCATGGTTTCTGCTGAGAAATCTGACAAGAGCCTACAGGGTTTCTCTCTGAATGTTAGCTTTGCTTTGAGTCTTGCTGCCTTTAAGAGTTGCTGCTCATGTTTCATTTTGTTAAGCTTGATTATAATATGTCTTGGAGTCTTTCTTTTGGGATCTACATTGGGTGGCGTACGATATGTATCTGAGATGTCTATATTCTCTTCCTTCACAATTTCTGGGAAGTTTTCTGTCAGCAGCTCAGCAACGATACTCTCTGTGTTCTCAGGTGTCTCATCCTGTTCAGGGACTCCAATTAATTGCAGGTTGTTCCTCTTAACAGAGTCCCACAAGCTTCTTAGTGCTTCTTCATTTTTCTTGTTTCTTTTTTCTGATTTCTGCTTATAGACACTGGTGTCAGTAGCTCTGTCTTCCAAGTCAGAAATTCTTTTTTCCATTTGTTCCATTCTGTTTCTTGGCTTTGCATGGAAGTTTCTATGTCTTTGATTTTGTTCTTGATCTGTTATATTTCAGAGTACTGGTGTCCCATCAGATCAAACAGCTTGTTTAATTTTTCCTCTTATTCTGCTGCATTTTGTATAAGGTCTAGAAGGGCTCTGTATATAATCATTTTGTATTCACTTTCTGATGCTTTCATAAAAGTTTCTTCATCTGGAAAACTCCTTGGTTGTTTTGTTTGGGAGCCTTCAGAAGCCATGAGTGATTTCTTGTATGCCACAAGTGTCTGTTGCTTTTTGGGTTCCATGTGAGTAAGTAGAGGCTGGAAGAGGTACTGTGAGGATGGACTGCAGATGTTTCTTAAAACGTGAAGCTAAAGATATCCGACCACTTCCCAAGTCAGTCTGGTTTTGAGCTGTATAGGTCCCTCTTCCCAACTGGCAAAGTAAGCACCTCTATATCCAACCCCAGATGATATAAACTAGTTCAGAATCCAGCATGCTACTGCCCTGTTGGCCTCTGCTGACAGGGCCCAGCTTTAGGTGACACTGTGTAAACTACTGCTTTTCTGGTAGAAAAGTGCTCTCCTGTGGGCAGGCTCTGGCTCCCAAGCTAAGAATTAGGTCCAGCTTTGGCCACCGTGTCCAAGGTGGCACCCACCACACAGGTAGCAGATAGAGGGGCTAAAGGTGCTGAGAGGTAGTAATTCCTCTGCTTCTGTTGCAGGGCCCTCACTGTAGGCAACACTGTGTAAATTATTGCTTTTCTGTTGGAGAAGTGCTGTCCTGTTTGCAGGTGCTGGCTCCCAGGCTAAGAATTAGGTCTCGCTAAAATCTCCTTATCCAACATGGCGTCCTGCACACTGGCAGTGGGATGCCGTACAAACCCCGCTATGGCAGTGATAAAAAGACAGGCCCAAAGTGGCTAGATTAACAGAGTCTTAAGCCTGGCTCTCAAAATATGGGAATTTCGCCTGCCTATCCCCCCAGTAGTGTGTCTGAGTCTAGCCACTAGGCAAGAACCAGCTCCACCCGCTGGCCAAGACAGAGAAAAAAAAAGTCAAAATGGTGTGTTTACCTTCAGTCCGTGAGAGCCAGGGCTAACCAGGAGCGGGAGTCAGCGAAAGAGAGGAGGTTTTTTGCTCACTGATATGAAGTCCCAATTAACAGCCCTGTTACATGTCCTGGGGCTGATTAGGTGATCAGAAGGCTCCATCTGACTATCAATTCAGATCTTGGTTTCCAGTGGGGTATAGGGAGACGTGTGCTTAGTCCGCCATCTTGACTCCACCCCTTGGTTGACAGTTTTTTGATGACTTCTTCAATCTCTTCCTTTTGTGATGGGTTTATTAAGTTGTTCTACTTCTCCTTGTGATAATTTTGGTAGATGATATCAATCTAGAAATTTGTCCATTTCCTCTGGATTTTCAAATCTGTTAGAGTGCAGTCTTTTGCAGTATTCTGTTATGATATTTTTTATTTCAGTTGGGTCTGTTATGACATCTCTCATCTCATTTCATATTGGGGTTATTTATTTCCTCTCATTTTTCTTTTGTAAGTTCAGCCAATGGTTTATCAATATTTTTGATCTTTTCAAAGAAGCAGCCTTTAGTTTCGTTAAGTTTTTCAATTGTTCTTCTATTCTCTAACGCATTCAGTTCTGTTCTAATCTTTATGATCTGTTTTCTTCTGGTGCCTGTTGCTCTCTTTCTATTGTTCAAGCTGCAGGGTTAATTCTTTGGCTTGGGTCCTTTCTTCATTCCAAATGTGTGCATTTATAGAGAGAAACTGACCTCTGAGAACTGCTTCTGCTGTATCCCACATGTTCTGGTAGGATGTGTTTTCATTCTCATTTGATTCCATAAATTTCTTTATTTCATCCTTGACTTCTTCTGTCACCCATGGATTTTTGAGCAAGGTGTTGTTCAGTCTCCATGAGTTCAATGTTCTACCTACTTTTTTTCTGCTATTGATTTCAACTTCTATGGTTTTATAGTCTGAGAAGATGCTTTGCAATAATTTAATGGTTTGGATTTTCTTGAGACTTGCTTATGTCCTAACACATAGTTCTAGTCTGGAAAATGGTCCATGTGCATTGGAGAAGGTGTACTTACCTGTTAATGGGTTAAAAGTTCTGTATACATCAATGGGGACTAGTTGGCTAACTGTCACAATAAGATCTTCTGTATCTTTACTGAGCTTTTTTTTTTGGATGGTCTGTCCATTACTGAAAGAGGAGTGTTGAAGTCTCCATCTATTATTGTGAGCTATCTCATTTTTCAATGTTGTCAGTATTTGTTTGATGTCTTTAGATGCTCTGACATGGGATGCGCAAATATTTAATATTGTTATGTCTTGCTTATGCATTAAACCCTTCAGCAATAGTGACCATCCTTGTCCACAACAGTGAATTTTACATTAAAGTATATTTTGTCTGAGATTAGTATTGCCAGTCCTGCTCTTCTTTGTATGTTGTTGGCCTGGTACATATTTTTCCATCCTTTGATTTTCAGTTTGTTCATATCTTTGAGTCTAAGATGTGCTTCTTGTAAGCAACATATAAACTGATCGTTTCTTTTGACCCATATGTCACTTGCTATCTTTTTCTTGGAGCATTCAGTCTGTTCACATTCAATGTAATTATTGATGGGTATGTGCTTACTGCAGAAACTGTGGTGGCATAGTGGTTAAGTGCTACATCTGCTAACCAGAAGGCTGGCAGTTGGAATCAACCAGGCACTCTCGGTCCTACAGGGTCACTGTGAGTCAGAATCAATTCTATGGCAGTGGGTATGTGCTTAGTGCTGACATTTTGATGCATTTATTTTTCTGTTGTTGATGTTTTCTATGTTGGTCTTAATACTCTGTTCCAGGTCATTCTTCTTTATGGCTTGACTGTTTATCTTTCTCAGTGTTGGTTTAGTGTTTGTTGAGACTCCTGTATTGTTTCTTGTTTTGACCCATCACATTGTTATTTTGCTTTGTGCCTACCCCTATGATCTGCCTTAATATTCTAAGTTTAAACCACACTTTAACTTCCCCATATCTTTTTAATTTCCTCTCCACCTGAAAGGGTTATAACTACTATAATATATCCCTCTTTTTAGTGTGATGATGTCATAGTTTTCATGTTATGATCACTGGTTCCCTTCTTTTAATACTGTAGCTTTGATTCAACTTTGTGACCTCCCCAACTGAGTGGGATTCTGGGTGCTGTGTCCTACATTGCCTCCTTAAATACACTTGATGTTTTCATTTTCCTAAACAAACAGTTTCTTTTAGTATTTCTTGTAGTTTCCGTCTGGTTATTACAAAGTCTCTAAGCTTCTGTGTATTTGCGAATGTCTTAATTTCACTATCATATTTGCAGGATATATAATTCTTGGTTGTAGTTTCTCTCCTTCAAGGCTTTTAATGTGCCATCCCACTGCCTTCTTGCCAGAACTGTTTCTGCCAAGAAGTCAAGTGAAAGCTTACAGGGTTTACCTCTGTACATCAGTTTAGCTTTAAGCTTCACTGCCTTTAAGTGCCACTGTTTATGTTTCACTGTATTAAGCTTGATTATAATATGTCTTGGTGTCCTTCTTTTGGGGTCTTGTTTTTGTGGCATTCAATACGTGTGTCGGATATCTATGTGCTCTTCTTTGATAATTTCAGGAAAGTTTTCTGTGAGCAACTCCACAACAATATTTCTCTTACTAGAGTCCCACATGTTTCTTAATGCTTCTTCATTTTTCTTATTTTCTCTGATTTCTCCTCATAAATGCTGGTGTCAGGTGCTCTATCATCAAGCTCACTAACTCTGGCTTCCATCTTCTTAACTGTGCTCTTTTGGCTTTGTACTTGTCATGGATCAAAATATGTGTAGCCATGTGGCTGGGCCATGATTCCCAGTATCTTGTGACTGCCCTCCATTTTGTGGTTTTCCTACACTGAATGTGAAAGGATTAGGGTGGTACTGTAAATCCCTTCAAAGGATTACCTCCCTGCTCCACTGTAAAGGGAATTTCCCTGGAGTATGGCTTGTCCCACTCTTAATCCTTTCATCCTGCAAGAGATAAAAGGAAAGGGAAGCAGGCAGAGAACTGGGAACCTCGCACCATCAAGAAAGCAGCACCAGGAGAAGAGCGCATCTTTCAGACCTGAGGTTCCTGCACCAAGATGCTCCTTGGACAAAGACTGATGCAATACTGGACTTTCCTCCACAGCTGACAAGGAGAAGAGCCTTCCCCTAGAGTGGACACCCTGAATATGGACTTGTAGCCTACCAGACTATGTAAGAATAAACCTTCCTTTCTTAAAGCCAGCCACTCTGTGGTTATTCTGTAGAGCAGCCCTAGCTGACTGAAACAGTACTGAACTGTCTAATTCTGCAATGTTATTGCTGGATTTCAGATCACTGATGTTCCATCAGTTCAAAGAACTTACTTAATTTTTCATTTTATTCTGCTGAATTTTGTTTAATATTCAGGAGGGCTCTATACATAATTCTTTTGTACTCAGTCTCTGATAGTTTCAGAAAGACTTCTTCATCTGGCAAGTTTTTTTGATATTTCAGTTTGGGAGTTCTCTGGAGCCATGGTGGACTGCTTCTGGAAATGGTTATCTATTGATTGTTGTCTTCATGCCATCTAGAAGCTGTTCAGTTTCTCTGGTGTTACTTCACCAGGAGCTGAGGCATAATTGTAGGAGAGGAGTTGGTCACCAGCTGCTTCTGTGTACTGTAGTGACTAGCCCCAGGCCCCAGGTGGACTCTCTGGGGTGGCAGGCTCTGATTCCTGGCTGGCAAACACAATATAGTGTCACTGGGGTAGGGTGCAGGGGCTGCCAGCCAATGCTATGATGTGGGTCAATAAAGAGTACAGGAGATGTGCTGGGCCACTCTGCACTCAGTTCTCCAGATGGTTTTATTTTAAAAAGGTACTTTACTACTAAGGGAAGAGCTGTCCAACAAGTGCCGAAATCTGGCACTCAGGTGTGGCAGGCTCCATCATCCGGCTGACACGGAAAGCACCTCATAGACCATCCCCAGACACTATGACATAGTTAAAACAAGGTAGGGGTTAGGGCCTTGCTGCCATCCTCTGCCAGGCCCCACCCGTAACTCTAGGCACCACAGTCTTAAACAGCTTTTCTGCTACAGAAGCGCTTTCTAGATGGGGGCTGCTGCTCTGCATGAGAATTAACCCCAGCTAAGACCTCCCAGTGGATGACTCCACCATCCAGGTGACCAAGGTGGTATCCTGCCTGAGCTGCCCTTCCTGTCATAAACAGCAGAATCTATGGTGGAGCTTAGAAAAGAGAGGGTGGATGGGCAGTCGTGCCCTCAGTCAGCAGCCGGGCTCTCAAAATATGGCCATCCCATGCACAGTCTCTCTACTGCATTATATGCTACTTACTTAAGCAATGCAGTTCAGTGTATTAGCTGGCTGATGCCCACTCCCCGGTCTTCTAGATAACAAAGAAGGCATCAGTACCCACAGTCTTCCCAAACGATCAGTCAGCAGAAGCAGGACTCAGAGTGCTGCTGCCTCATCTTAGAGAGAGGTAGTTTCCCCATTACTGGCACCTAATCCAATCTGACAACCCTGTACCAGATCATAGGGTGTCCCAGATGTCAACCCTGCTGCATTCAATTATCATTCCAGATCTTAGTTCTCAGAGGGAATTGAGGAAATGTGTGTCCAGTCTGACACCATGGCCCCGCCCCCTTCCCTCGTGTCTTTGATGTTCTTGGTTGCCATCTATTTCAGATGGGTTGGGACCACTTGGTGTACCTCAGATGACAACTTGCTAGCTTTTAAGAACCCAGACACTACTCTGTAATGTGGGATGCAGAAGACTCTCTTAGTTAAAGACTAGCTATGTCAATTGACCTCGACATCACCTGAAAACATGGTCCCCAGAGCCCTGAATCTGCCACTCTATCCTTTGAAATATTGGGCTGAGTTTTAGAAAACCTTTCAGTTCATAGTGTAGTCTGGTTATGCTGATCTGCTGTCTACTGCATACTGTCACTCCCTTAACCTAACCAAATTCCTGCCAATTATCTAATCTACAAACATCCTTCTCCCTTACTCCCTACCCCTATAGCCATCCAAGAGTCTTTTCTTCTGTACTTAAGTCCATCTTTAAGTCCTTATAGCAGAGGTCTCATATAATACTTGTCCTTTGGCAGCTGATTTGACTCAGCGTAATGTCTTCAAGTTAAAACCAGGTTATGAGATGCTTCCTAAAATCATCATTGTCCTTTACCAGTGCATGGTGTTCTGTTGTGCACATGTACCATAGTCTGTCTATTCATTCATCTGCTGATAGGCACCTATGTGGATTCCATCTTTTTGCTATTGTGGACAGTGCTGCAATAAACATTCCTGAGCATGTATCCATGTGACCGTGTTTAGTTTTGTAGGATATATTTTGAGCAGACAGATTGCTGGATCATATGGTATTTCTATTTCCAGCTTTTTAAGAGGCTAATTGCCTTCCAAAGAAGTTGTACCATTTTCCATTCCCACCGGCAGTGTATGAGAGTTCTGATCTCCCCACAGCCTCTCCAGCGTTTGTTGTTTTGTGCTTTTTGGATTATTACCAACCTTCTTGGGATGAGATGGTATCTTACTGTAGTTTTGACTTCAATTTCTCTAATATTTAATGATTGTGAGCATTTCCTCATGTGTCTTTGCCTGCCTGTATGTCTTCTTAAGTGAAGTGTCTATCCATCTCCTTTGTCCACTGCTTAATTGCATTACTTACCTTTTTCTTGTTGATATTTTACAGTACCTTGTAGATTACTGCAAAAGATGTCAATCTGACATGTAGTTGCCAAATATTTTTTTTCCATTCTGTACACAGTCTTTTTTGGCAGGCAGTCTTTTAACTCTCTTCATAAAGTCTTTGGGTGAGCATTAAGTGTTTGATTTTTAGTAGTTCCCATTTATCTATTTTCTCTCCTGTTGTTTATGCACTGTAGGTCAGATTTTGTATTCTGTCTAAGCCATGTATTAGAACTTCCACTGTTGTCCCTATTTTTTCTCACATGGTCTTTATTGTGTTAGGCTTGCTATTTAGGTCTTTGATCCATTTTGAGTTAGTTTTTGTGTAAGGTGTGTAATACAGGCCTTGTATTAATTTTTTGCAGACAGATTATCCAATTTTTCTAACACTATTTGTTAAACAGACTGTTTTTACCCCAGTTTACAACCATTGGGCCTATGTCGAGTGTCAACTGTCCATAAGAGAATGGTGACATTTCTAGGTTCTCTATTCTGTTCCATTGGTCTATATATCTGTTTCTGTACCAGTACCAGGCTGCTGTGACTACTGTGGCAGTGTAGTAGGTTCTAAAATTGGGTAGCATGAGGTCTCCTACTGTGTTCCTCTTCTCTGCTAGTGCTTTACTTATCTGGGGTTTCTTCTCCTTGCACCTAAAGTTGGTGATTTAATTCTCTATCTCATTAAAAAATGACACTGGAATTTCTACTGGAATTGCATTTGTATACGCAGATCACTTTTGGTAAAATAGACATTTTTACAATGTTTAAGTCTTCTAATTCATGAGCAGGGTAGGTTTCTCCATTTATGTAAGACTCTTTCGGTTTCTTGATGTAAGGACTCATAATTTTCTCCATATAGGTCTCTTACTTTTCTTGTTAGACTTATTCTTACATATTTTATCTTCTTGGGAGTTACAGAAAATGGTACTGATTTGGTGATTTCCTCTCTGATGATCTCTTTGTTGGTGTAAAAGAGTCCTACCAATTTACCTGTATTTATTTTATATTCTGATACTATACTGAACTCTTCTACTAGTTTACAGTAGTTTATGGGCTCCTTAGAGTTCTCTGTGTATATGATCACATCATCTGCAAACAGGGATATTTTTTCTTCTTCTTTGCCAGGGAGGATGTCCTTTATTTCTTTGCCTTATCTAACGGCTCTGGCTAGAACCTCTAGCACAATGTTGGAACAGAAGTGGTGAGAGTGGGCATCCTTGACTAGTTTCCATTCTCAAAGGGAATTCTTTCAGTCTCTCTCCATTCACGGTAATGTATGCAGCTGACTTTGTGTAGATGCCCATTATTGCACTGTGGAATTTCCCTTCTATTCCTATTTTGCTTAGAGTTTTTAACTTGAATGGGTGCTGAACTTTGTCAAATGCCTTTTCTGCATCAATTAGCAAAATCAGATGATTCTTATCCTTTGTGTTATTTATGTGGTTGATCACAATAACTGTTTTTCTGATGCTGAACCAGCCCTGCATCCTGGTATGAATCCTACTTGGTCATGATGAATTATTGTTTGATATGTGTTGAATCCTAGCAACTAGGATTTTGCTGAAGATGTTTGCATCTAGGTTCATGAGTGATACTAGCCTGTAATTTTCTTTTTTTTGTGGGATCTCTCCCTGGCTTTGCTGGCTTCATAGAATGAAATTGGGAATATTCTATCATTTTCTAAGCTGTGAAATAGTCTCAGTAGTATTAGAATTAACTCCTCTCTAAAAGTTTGGCAAAATTCTCCAGTGAAGCCATCTGGTCTAGGGTTTTTTTGGTTGGTCATGTTTTGATTACCTTTTCAATCTCTTCTTTTCTGATGGGTTTATTAAGTTGTTCTATTTCTCCTTGTGATAATTTTCATAGGTGATGTGACTCTAGAAATTTGTCCATTTCCTCTAGGTTTTCATATCTGTTAGAGTACAGTTTTTCATAGTATTCTCTAATGATACTTTTGATTTCCATTGGGTCTGTTGTGACATCTCTCGTCTCATTTCTTATTCAAGTTATTTACTTTCTCTCCTGTTTTTCTTTTGTAAGTTTATCAATCTTGTTGATCTTAAAAAAATAAAAAATAAAAAAAACAGCTTTTGGTTTTGTTAATTCTTTTAATCATTTTTCTATTCCATAATTCATTTAGTTTTGCTCTAATTTTTATTATGTTTTCTTCTGGTGTCTGAGGGGTTCCTGTCTTGTTCTCTTTTTGTAGTATTAGTTCTTTGGTTTAGGCCCTTTTTTTCATCCCACATGTGTGCATTATTTATAGAGATAAACTGTCTATAAGTGGGAATTTTTGCAAGAGGATTTGACTTAAGGTATCTGAGGGGAGCTATGAACAAACAAAACCTGCCCAGCATGAGGAAAATCAGGGAACAGGAGCTCATACTACAAAGTTCAAGGGTCTCAAAAGTTGTCCAGAGGAGGAGGACACGAGATGGTTGTGAGCATTAAGGTTTGGTTCTAGGAGAAAAGAGAACAGCTAAATCTTAGGGGCCAGTCACCTATAGTGGCACTCCATTAGCTGTAGCAGAGATGCTGCAAGAGGAAAGGAAAGGGTATTCAAGTGCCACTTCCAGGTGGATTGAGAAAGGGAAGCACAGCTATCAGCCCTAATTTAGAAAATAATACTAGAATCATTATTCACTGAGCTGGGCTCAGATGAACCCACAAAACCAAACCCAAACCCACTGCTGTCAAGTCAAATAACAACTCATAGCAACTGTATAAGTCAGAGTAGAACCACCTCATAGAGTTTGCAAAGAGCACCTGGAGCATCTGAACTGCTAGCTTTCTAGTTAACAGACATAGCACTTAACCACTATGCCAGCAGGGTTTTCACAAGAACCCAGTAACTGGACCCTGAGGTACAAAGACAATAGCTAAGATAATTTTGGAAAGGAAACCCTGGTAGCAAAGTGGTTAAGTACTGTTTGCTAACCAAAAGGTCAGCAGTTCAAATTTTCCAACCACTCCTTGGAAACTCTATGGGCAGTTCTACTCTGACTTACAGGGTTGTTTAAACTGGAATTGACTTGAAGGCACTGGACACTACTAATCTTGGGAAATATCTTTTAGGGAGGTTTCACATAAGTCATTCAAACAGAACACAAGACTTTGCACTCTTACATTTTCCTATTAACATTTACTGAATAGAAAATTTGTCGGACCAATGAAGACCCTTCTGACTGAAATTACTGAAATTTGTCCCAGTAATTAACACAGAAGATTTAAAATGTAAGATCACAGTTTCTAGCCAATCTGTGAAAAGCTGAAGCTTTCAATGGTTTTGCCCATTTGTAACATTAACATATACTGATGGTTCCATTAATGTTCCTGGACTCAGGCAGACAGGGCTGAGGAAGCACGGTTGTCCATTTTCCCATTCATGCTTATTCTGCACTCCCTGGTCTTGGGCAGACATAGCTGTGGCAGCATATTTGTCCATTTACTCACTCTCGCCTATTCTGTAATGTTCTCTAGGCTGGGGCAGACATCACTGTTGCAGCATGTTTGTCTGTTTCCCACTTTTGCTCTTTGGAACGTATGCCAAATAAAAACTTTTTGCCTTACTAAACTTTGTGATGTTTTCCCCCCTAACAGCCCCCACAGTGGCCTGCTGTACCTCTTAGAAGCTTTGAGGATCCTGGCTGATACTAGTGCCTGCCTACATTGCTGTCTGAGTTTACCCTGGGTTCCTCAGGGTAAAATACTAGAAATTCTTGACACCACAAGCAAGAGGAATATGTACCATATGACCTTAAACATCCATCTCTAGAACTGTACAGGTAGCAACACTTAGTGGTTAAAATCTACAAATTGCCTGGATTCAAATTCCAGCCCAACATTTAATTGGTTGCATGATTTCATGCCAAGTTAACAGTGCCTAGGGGGCTAAGCTACAGTTTTCTCATCTATAAAATGGGAGTTAACGATACTACTTTACAGAAAATGGTGACACACAAATACAGGCACAATGGCTGATGCTAACAGGCATTCACTGAATGTTAAGCAAGGTTGCTGTCTGTCTGATTACGACCTTGGGGGAACCCAGCAGGTTGGCAACAGGAGTACTCCTTGAGTTCCCCTAGTCCTTCAAACCACGCTGGTGCCAATGCAAAGTGAGAACTGGTTGGGTCCCAGTGAAGCAGGCAGGATAGTCTATGAGGAAATATACAATGGAAATCCTATGAAAAATGTAGTACCTCTTTTGAGTCAACAGTTGGGAGTAAGACAGGGAGCCTGAGGGCCTCTATAAATAGTGTGACCAAAACTATGAACAAGCAGTATTAACTATATCCTGGGACACTAAGATATGTCCTCAAACAATTGTGTAAACCTCCTCAGAGTTGTTTTTCAGAAGGAATCAGATGGAACCAACACCTGGGACACACGTAGAAAGTCCCACTTAAACCACTACATATACTTTCAAAGGGGGCACCAGACAGCTACAGTCATGACAGGGAATTGAGCCACGGAAGCAAGAACTGCGTATGTACAACATCCCATAATAAGTCCTGCCTCGATGGCACTTGGCTTGGCCAGTCCTGGAAGGCCCTGTGGCAGGAGCCATCTTGAAATCTTCATGAGGGTAACCAAAGCACCAGTAGCCGCCTGCTGAAAAAAGAAATATGAGTTCTGACAATGAAGTCTGTGAACCCAATTGTTCTAAGTGCTACATATCTCATTGCTGAATATCACTACAATCACTTTTGAAGTACTCCCCTTGGGAAGCTATGCACCAACACCAGCACTTAGTCCACCCTTCAAGGCAATTTTGGAACTCTTTTGGGAATGGCTCATTATACATAGTAGCAAGCTCAAAAGTTCATGAACTTAATTGTATAGTTGTCTATGAGGGAGTTTTTAGCCAGTAAACATACAGCTGTATGAGAACACTCTATCAACACACCTCATTTGGTCCCCAGTGACTTTTTTTTTTTACCTGAAGAAAAGAAGCCATTTTGATTACATTCAGGGCATGAAGGGTAACGCGAGGGCTCTGATTGCCATTCCAGAAAGAGAGTTCCAAAATGCTTTGAAGGTGGACTAGGTGGTAGCATCAGTGCATAGCTTCTCAAGGGGAGTGTTTTGAAGATGACTGCAGTGATACTCAGTAACAAAGTATGTAGCATTTTTTTTTTAGGATTAGTTTGTGAACTTACTTGTCAGATGTTGTTCTTTAGATCCCTGTCTCTGATTTGTTGTTCACAGCTATACCCCAGGACTAGACACGTTATAAAAACCCAAGCCTGAATTTGCTCAGTGGTGCAGTCTGCTAGAGTGTTACACACTCTGCTGTAGCCCCACTCTGAAGTGCTTTCATTTTCCAACAGAGATTTCTCTTGTGGGCCAGCCAGGTCTCTCCAAGTAATTCTTTCTTGTGGGTCTGACAGGGACCATTAAGGGTCTTCAGAAATCCCGTGGTAACATACTGGTGACCCAGACAGGCCCACCAAATCAGCTGGAACTCCTGAACCCTGACAGATGAAGATGGTCAAGCTTCTTTACCAACAGGACTAGCTAAGCAGCCAGTGGTCCATTCTGACTCAAAGACTTCTCCTGAGATTGAGTGGCTACTACGGCATCTGGAGAAGGGAAGGGGTCAGTGGTATCACCGGACCTTTTCATGGAAATGCTAAATGGTAGCCACACATGTTATCACCTTGCCACCCAAACTCTCCTGCACCTGAGAGGCAACTGCTGGTAGACTAGGGTGGAAGATGTGGGGATGGTCTAAGTGATGCTCACTTATGACTAGATGCAAGACAGCTAGGACAGCCTCTAATGACAAATGACCAAATGGAGAAAAATGTAGTAGGAGTGAACAGACTAGGGTCACAAATCCCTGGATGGTCCAGTTAGAAGCAGCAGTCTCAGGGACTCCTGTTAGGGAGAGTACAGTTTCTGCCTCCCATCCTCCTCTGTAGCTGCCAGAAAAGGCCAGAGGGAAAGGTAAGCTGATAACTGAGGCTAGTTCTTCAAGACAGGAGTTGTCTTCTTTAGCTTTCAGGTTTCTCACACGGAAGTCAGGACAAGGTTGATGAACGCAGCTACAACAGATGTCCACCAAGCTTACAACCGTGGCCAGGCAGGCAATGCAAAGCCAGCAACATCCAAAGAAAAATGGGGAGGAGGATACTTCTTGAACCTGCCTGCTCCAGCTTTCCTTCTGAGGAATACTGGCTCTGAAGTTTGTGGCCAGAACAGCTTTATCGAGAAAACAAAACAAACAGATCATTAGGTGTTGAAGCTGGGTAAGGAAGGACCAAGGAAAATACTGTTTAAATGTCCTAGGAAGAACTCACTTGCCCAGGGGAATCTAAGTACACGTAAGAAGCTGACACTATCCAGATGCACAGCTCTCCCACCAACGATTCTTTCTTTGCTTTAGCAGGTCCCATCTCCCAGTGTTCTCTATTCTTTCAAGGTAAGAGTTCTCCTGCCAGGTGCCCCTGTCCTTCCACAGTTGAAGGAGGACTTCTGCTATTCCCTTTGCCTTCTGCCTGCTGACTCATAGCTGATCCCATAATTGAGCATGGGTCTTGTGGCTCCCTCTGTCTTCTGCCTGCTGATTCACAGCTGATCCCATAATTAAGGATGGGCCTGATGGCTACTCCTTCTTCTCTCCTCCCTCCTCCTCTGGCACCTCCCCTGAAGGTGCTAGTGAGCCCAGTGGAAAAAGAAAGAGAAAAAAGGTCAAGTGTGGTGCAGTACAAGAAAATATCTACGAGGACTTCACTTGCAGAGAGTTAAGAGTAACAAAAGATCTCGTTATGACTTGCAATCCCTAGTCGTGCACTTGGCTTTACCTGGAAGGCTGGAAGTTAAAATCCCCACCGAGGTGCCTCAGAAGAAAAGCCTGGTGACCTACTAATGAGAAATCAGCCACTGAAGACTCTATGGTAAACAGTTCTACTCAGACACACAAGGTGTTGCTCAATCGAGATGACTCAAGAGCAACTGGTTTTGGTTCTGCTGCTTAGGCATAGTCATGAAACCAAACGGAAGCATCATAAAGAGATGCTGTCAGACGGAGATGTGCTGGAACATTCCTACACATAACTGCTGCTCACAACCTAAAGAAACACTATTTGTCTCGAAGGCATATTCAAATGGATTTGAAGTTCAGAAATGTAACAGTCTACTCTTATTGCCCATTTTTTTTCCATTCTCTCTGGATTTCAAACCTTCCAAGGGATAACTTTCATTAATAAATCCTGTCATACACCCACATTTAGAGCTTCAGTGCTAGGAAGCTGCTGAAGGAAACGCCATCAGGTTTAAGGAAAAGCAGATGCGCCTCCACTAGATATCAAGTGCTCCAATTGTCACGGGTCTCCTTGACTAAGGGGAAGTCATACAGCATTGCAAATAACAACTTGAGCTCTGTAGTCAAATTCCAACTCTGACACAAGCCATGATGGTTAACAATTTAAACCCTTATCTCCATATCTAGAAATACGGGTTTAACAACTTCCCTTATAGGATAATAATTATGATTAAATCGGAACACAAGTAAATCACAGTACCTAGCATATGTGGGGAAACCCTGGTGGCATAGTGGTTAAATGCTATGTCTGCTAATCCAAAGGTTGGTGTTAGGCTGAAACCCAAGCCCCACTCCCCCAATCATTCCCGAAACAGCCCAAGTCAACACATTTCATTGAATGAAGACTAGCTACCACTTCTTCCCCATAGGCCCAACTAGACCTCTTCTCACCTGCTTCACTGAAACAATATTCCCCTATATTAATTAAGTGACTCTAATTGTCCACAACCCCATTGGCTACTTGCCACAGGCACTATCCTCAGCACTGTCCTCAACAAGGTCTGCTGCAACCCCTTTATAGCCCCCAACCCCCGGGCCAGCGCGCGGTTCTACAGACTCCCATCCAAGAACTCTGTAAAGCCGCCTGGGACACAAATAAACTCTTCCTTTTTCTTTCTTTTCCTCTCTCTGGTTTTTCTCCTACTACATAATTTCGATTACACGAAACTCACTGCCTCCAAAATCTCTTAACATTTGGCGCTGAAACCTGGGAGGAGCTGCAGCCATGTGCCCAACCCTCACCCTTTGTCTCCTTCTCCCTTCTAACCTCCCCCTATTTCCCTATTCTTCCTTAGATGAACCAGGAACCTCTGGCCTCCTCTACCCACCACTTAGGGTAAGTAACCAATCCCCTCAACCAGACTCATCCTCTCCCCAACTCACCCTCCTAAAAGCCCTCTCACTCCCATCGGATCCTGGGTGAGTTCTGGTCCACCTAACTTCCACCCTTCTGGTGTCTCTGCCCTCCTGACTGTCCAGAAAACCGTGGTATCATGTCAGAGGTATCTCCACGGCTGTTAGGCTTTAGTCTCAGAAATACACAGTTGGGAGACGTCCCCTGTGACCTCTGAGATCGTCTGTCCATGAGATCTTTTCTGAACGAGTAAGACGTCACTGTCTTCAGAAGGTTCTTTCCATGGGGTCCAGAACCATGGGAAACCAGAACTGGAAGCCCGACCTGTCCACTCCTTTGAGCTGCCTCCTACATAATCTCCAGGCTCTGGTTTAGCTCAAGACCTGCGCCCTAAGCACCTAATCTTTTATTGCACCACGGCCTGGCCTCAGTACCCACTAGATAATGGGTCTAAATGGCCCGACAGGGAACCTTTGATTACGGAGTGCTAATGGATCTCCACAACTTTTGTCAGCACACAAGCAAATGGCCGGAAGTCCCCTATGTCCAAGCATTTCTCTATCTGTGCTCCCATCCTTCATTCCTCTCCACATGTAATACCACTCAAATCCTCTTAGCCAGAGAAACCCCCACCTGAGCTAACAAAGGGACAGACCAAATGGAACCCAATCCCCACCAGAACTAACCTCTTCATTCTCTGACTCACCAGTCACTCTCACCTCCACTCCAGAGACTCCCACTCTACCCCAAGCCGACACACCCAACCATTGCCTCCACCCACGTCCCCAGACACCACCATACCCAGTCCTCCTTTACCCTCCCCAGTCAGCAGCCATACCTGTTCCCAGCAGCAGAGCCAGCCTACACAAAGCCAGCCTCTCCTTTGTCCCCTACGTGAAGTGGCGAGGGAGTGGTATGAGTTCACATCCCTTTCTCTCTAACAGACATTTCCCAAATTGAAAAGAGACTAGGCTCCTTCTCAAATGACCCTACCAATTACATAAAAGAATCCCGTTATCTTACACAGGCCTATGACTTAACTTGGCACAACCTGTGGCTCCTTCTCTCTTCTACCCTAAACGCAGACGAAAGGGAGAGGGTCTTCAGGGCTGCCCGAGAACATGCCGAACAAGTCCACCTAACAGACACAACCATGCCAGTGGGCTTTGAGGCAGTTCTGGGGCAAGACCCAGGCTGGGATTACCAAACAGATACCCAACCTGGGTGCAGTGGCCATAGTCACAGAGACAAAATGGTTCAATGTGTCCTAGCTGGGCTACAAAACATATCCCACAAGGCAGTGAACTTTAACAAACTAAGAGAAATCACTCAACATGCAGATGGAAATCCTGCTGCCTTTCTCAATCGCCTTACCAAGGCACTTACCCATCATACCTCCCTAGACCCTACCCGTAGCAGGAGCCACAGTCTTAGCAACCCACTTCATAACACAATTGGCCCTAGACATCAGGAAAAAACTAAAAAAAGGCTGAGGATGGTCCCCAAACTCCCATATGAGATCTGATTAATATGGCCTTTAAAGTCTTTAACACACAAGAGGAGTGGGCAGAGGCAGATAAGGAAACCCTAACCTGCCAAAAGGCACACTTACAGGCCCAAGCCTTGGTGGCAGCCCTGAGGCCAGCAAATGAGACAAAGAAGAACACTCCAAGCTGCACTCCACCAGGAGCATGTTTCAAATGCAGCAAAGGACACTGGGCCAAACTTTGTCCACAATCATGACTGCCCACCACTCCATGCCTGGCATCTGGTCAGTGGGGCCATTGGAAGAGTGATTGTCCCTCTATGAAGAACCACAGGGGGCCATCCTCTCTATCCCCAGATCTGCCGCTGGCTGTCCTCAGACTGGCAGCTGAAGACTGAAGGAGCCCCAGCTCATCGACCCCGGTCACTCTCGCTGAGCCCAGGGTAACTCTCAAGGTAGCGGGTAAGTCAGTATCATTTTTTTTTTATTTTTATTTAACATAACTGAGTGAAAATGTACATTCACATGTAAATTTACATGCCCCCCTATATGCAGCTTCCACTGCTCTCCTTGTCCGGTGACTGCACACTATTCCTCTCTGCTCCATACATGTCTCATCCTCCCAACAGTCTCCTTTCCCCTCCTCTCCGTCCACTCCCCTTCCTCCAGCCAGAGGTCAGCAAGATGATATCCTATAGATGTATAGAACCATAAAGTGCTTCCAATATATGGTTACTCTGCATTGCCAAGTCCAATCCATTCCTGTCCAAAGAGTGGACCTGTGTTATAATTTATGGGAACGGGCAGCATCAGGGCCGGGGGCCATGCTCTCAGAGGAACCCCAAAACCGCTGGACCATCAATTGAGGTCTTTTAGTGGAGATCTCATGATGCACCTCTTTTTATTCTTGTGTTGCCAGTGAGGCTCCTCTCTGTGAGCTCCGTCATGGCTATCACTGGTGGTGGCCAGGCACCATCCGGTTCTTCTGGTCCCAGGTCGATGTAGGCACCCACTCTTGTGGGTCTCTCTGTCTTCTCGGTTGTCTTTACCGCATGCCATTTTGGCCCTCGGTGAGCATCCGTTCCTGCTGCGTTGGGACCATTTGCTGTGTCCTCGGATGGCAGCTTGGCAGCTTTTAAGACCCCAGACGCCACTCACCAATGTGGGGTGCAGAGAGCTCTCTTAGCAAAACGCTAGTTGTGCCAATTGGCCTGGAATTCACCTAAGAGCATGGTCCCCCATCCCCCGCCCCAGCTACTCTATCTTTGCAGTATTGAGTTAAGATGGAAGGAGTACTCAAGTTATGCTGAAGTCCACTTAATGTTGTTCTTGTTTCTAATGTGTGCAAGTCAGTATCATTTTTAATTGACATGGGGGCTACCTATACTGTTCTCCCCTCCTACTTGGGCCTAACTTATTTTTCCCCAATCTCAGTCATGGAAATTGACGGACAACCCTCTAACCCACCAACAGTGGGACCCATTTCATGCCTGTTAGACAATAAAATCCCAACACACTCTTTCCTAATAATGCCCTCCTCCCTACTCTGCTCGTCGGCAGAGATCTCCTCTCTAAACTAGGAACCACTCTACAGGTTACTTCAGACCCCTCAGTTCCTCTCATACTCTCTTTACTAGCTGAACCCCCTCACCTACCCAACCTTCCCCTACTCCCAGACCAGGTAGACCCCAAAGTTTGGGATACCTCAACCCCAACTACTGCCACCCATCACCAGCCTGTCATCGTACAACTAAAAGACTGCTCACACTTCCTTTCCAGACCACAATTTCCTATCTCCCCCACTCACAGACGGGGACTGAAACCCATCATCCAAAGACTACTCACAAAAGGTCTCTTAATACACACCCACTCGCCATACAACACCTCTATCCCGCCAGTAAAAAAGTCTGATGGCATTTACAGGTTAGTACAAGATTTGCATTTAATCAATGAAGCAGTAGTTCCCTTACATCCCGTCATTCCCAATCCACACAACCTCCTATCTAATATCCCCACTTCAACCACCCACTTCTCTGTACTAGATCTCAAAGATGCTTTCTTTACAATTCCCCTTGACTCATCCTCATATAATCTATTTGCTTTTAAGTGGGAAGACCCAGACACTCACTTGGCAAGCCTACTCACCTGGACTGTCCTACCTCAGGGATTTAGGGACAGCCCCTGCCTCTTTGGCCAAGCCCTGGCCAAAGACCTCAGCAAATGCATACTCTCTCCCAGTACCCTCCTATAGTATGTAGATGATTTACTCTTATGCAGCCCATCCCTGGACTACTCAGTCTTACACACAGCCCAACTTCTCAACTTCTTGGCAAACAAGGGCTACTGAGTCTCTCCGTCTGAAGCCCAACTCTCCACCACTTTAGTCAAATACCTAGGCCTTCAGCTCATACCAACCACTTGCACACTAACATCAGACAGAGTATGGGCCTTACAGAACCTACTACCACCCACTACAGCAGACCAAATTCTTTCCTTCCTGGGACTGGTGGGATTCTTCCGCCACTGGATCCCGAACTACTTCACAGTTGCCAAGCCACTATATGAAACTGTAAAAAACACTGCAGTGGGTCCCTTACAGTCACCGCAGATAGTCAAACAGGCCTTTCACAACCTTCTCAACCGCCTCCTACAATTGGCACCCCTCCACCTTCCTAATAATATTCCAGCAAACCGTTCCTCCTGTTTACTGACGAAAAGAAGGGAATTGTCCCAGGAGTCCTCACCCAACCCCTAGGCCCCACATTCACCCTGACTGCATATCTCTCAAAAGAATTAGACCCTACCACCAAAGGCTGGCAACCTTGCCTGTGGGCCTTAGCTGCTGCGGTTATACTGACACAAGAAGCTCTCAAACTGACTCCATCAGCCCCTACAAGTCTTTTCACCTCACTGGCTGCAAGATCTCCTGACCCATCACTCATTATCACCCCTTTCACCCTCCTGTATACAAAAACTTCACTTACTTTTTTATTGATAACCCTGAAATCTCCCTAGCCCAGTCTCCATCCTTAAACCTGGCCACCTTACTGCCCACATCAACAAACCCCAAAACACTCACAAACACACACTCGTGTGTTGACATTAACTGAGACCCTGGTGCCCCCCGCCCCCACCAAATCTCACAGACCATCCCCTACCCCAGCCAGACCTCATCCTCTTTGTGGACGGCAGCTCTGCAACAGACACTCATGGACGGAGATGGGCAGCCTATGCAGTAGTCACCTTCACTGAAACCATAGAGGCAGCCACTGTCCCAGAAGGAACTAGCTCCCAAAAGGCTGAGCTTATTGCTCTCACCAAGGCCCTCCATATCTCAGAAGACAAAACGGCTAATATTTACATGGTCTCCAAATATGCTTTCCTAATAGCCCACTGCCCTGCCTCCATTTGGAAACAGTAAGGCTTCCTATCAACTAAAGGCACACCAATCCTAAACACAAAACTCATCACCCGCCTCTTAGAGGCCCTCCAGCTCCCCGCCCGTGTAGTCATCATGCATTGCAAAGGCCATCAATCCGACAACTCCACAGTTACACAAGGAAACAACAGGGCAGATAAGATAGCCCACAACTTAACACAAGAGAGCCAACCTCTCCCAGCCCCTGTGCTACTCCTGTCACCTCCCACCCTTACACCACAATACTCCGATGAAGAACAGGTTTTCTGGACAAAAAAGGGAGCCTCAATCTCCCCTGAAGGGTGGATCCACAAAGACAACAAACTAGTAATTCCAGAAACACAAGTTAGCGGCTTTATCACCCTTATACACAATTCACTACACATATAGGTAGTGAAGCTTTAAAACACTTCTTACAACCACTGTTCCTCTCGTCCTCCCTCACTCCAACTATTGAAGCTGTCTGCTCCTCCTTTGTCACCTGTCAGACCATCAACCACCAGGGGGGCCTCAAACCCACATTCCCTACCCACCAAATGAGAGGACACCTGCCGGGCCAAGACTGGTAAATCGACTTTACCCACATGCCAACACACAAATCTTCAAAGTACCTCTTCTCTCTAATTGACACCCCTACCGTCTGGGTAGAAGCCTTTCCAACTAAAGGCGAAACTGCTGCCATCGCTGCTGCCATTTTAATAACTCACATCATTCCCTGATTCAGACTACCCTCCTCTATACAGTCCGATAACGGGATAGCCTTCCACTCCAGAGTGGTCCAACAGATTTCCACCACCCTGGGAATCCTGTGGACACTCCACATCCCCTATCAACCCCAATCATCAGGCAAAGTAGAAAGGGCTAACGGCCTCATCAAGACCCACCTTGCCAAACTGTCATTAGAACTCCGCCAATCTTGGGTAGACCTCGCACTCACCCTAACTCGAATACGGGCCACGCCCTGCAAGTCCACCTTCCTTAGTCCTTTTGAGCTGATGTACTGCCAACCCTTTCTCCTTAATCACAACCTGCCATCACAAAGTCTCCTTTTGGCCGATTACCTCCTTTATCTCTCTCAGGCAGCTCCTGCGAGAACACGCAGACCAGTACCTTCCACAGCTTCTACCTGTTAACTCTACATCACAGACAACTGACTACCTACACACAGGAGACGTATTTCTGAAAACTTTGCATCCCAAACCCCTACAACCCCGGTGGATAGGCCCACATACTGTCATCCTAACTACCCCCACAGCTGTAAAATTCCTGGAAGATCTGTCCTGGCACCACCTTTCATGGGTAAAGAGAGCCCCAGATGATCATAACTCATATACCTGCCAACCTGTGGGCCCTACCTCTCTTCGTTATAGTCGGATCACTAATCCACCCAATTCCAGTATGAGCTGAAACCCCCACAGGCTATGCACAAAGATTTAAAATCCGTTATTCCACAGGAGGCACCTCCATGTCTCGCCTTATAGGCTCTGGTAGCTGCAACCCACAGGGTTGCTGCTCTCCTATCACAATTAAAATCACACCAGGGTCCAAGTTCATGGCCATCTGTTTCCTCTTCAAACAGACCCAAAATCATCGCTGGCGGTGGCCCGAGACATACGGGTGGTGTCCTTACTACTGCAAAATATACTATGGCAATGACTGGTATGGGGGGGGTTAATAAAATTTCCAAATTACTACAATAATAGTTACTACGTACACATGTCAGACCCTTGGAACCTCAGGTGGGTCTCGGGAGTTGCAAGACGCACCTACTGAACCACACTTGACTCCCGACCCACTGGAACCCTACATATCTCTCCAGAATAAGAACAACTGACTCCAGCCCTAAGCCTAATATCACAAAATACTGCCCAAAATGAACAAATTCTAGAAAACCAGATTCTCAACAAACCACGTACAACGCAATTATCCTCCTGGACACAAATCAATGAAGCCAAGCCACAAATCATTGAACACACCCTATTATTTTTTAACTGCTTACAAACCCTACCCAACATCACCAACTGCCTCCTCTGTGCTTCACTTCAGTGACCCCTGCTGGCAGCGGTTCCAATTAACTACACTGACCCAGTCCCTACCTCCTCAAACACCCACTCCTGCACCGCTCCTACATTACAAGTGCCCCTCTGGGAGCCTGAGATCAACAATCTGACACGACCTCCCCAAATCTGCCTCGTAATCAAGAACACCATAACCACAGCACTCCCCTCCTGCATCCAAAATATTACCATACAAAACCAAACTGGCCCAACACCAGGTTCCCTCTTTTGGTGAAATGGAACTCTATAGAAGTGCCTAAACTCCACCATACCACTACCTTGCCTCCCAGTCACTCTGGTTCCCCAGGTAACCCTGTATACTGAGTCTGAACTTGCCTGGCTAATACCTAATCCCTGAATGAAAAGAACTGCATTTCTACCCATCGTGATAGGCCTCACCTTTGCATCCGCAGTCTTGGCCACCGGGTTTGCTTGTGGAGCCCTCGGACACAGCATAAGCTCGGTTCAAGACTTCTAAAAAAACCTACAAATAGCTCTTGAAATCACTGCCAACTCCTTAGCATCCCTACAGCGACAACTAACTTCTCTGGCCCAAGTTACTTTACAGAATTGAAGAGCCTTAGACTTACTTACAGCCGAAAAAGGAGGAACCTGTCTCTTACTCAGAGAAGAAGGCTGCTACTACACCAGTGAAACTAGCCGAATAGAACAGAATCTCGGTACCTTGACTCGCATGAGTGAAGAGCTGAAGAAGAAACACCAAGCCACGACATCCCCATTCAACTGGTTCCAGTCACCCTCAATGGCGTGGCTTGCCCCATTCATTGGGCCCTTAATACTAATTGGCCTCTTTTTTCTTTTTGCCCCTTGCTTTCTCAGGTTCCTGAAAAACCACAAAAAAGAAATGTCCAGAGTCACCATAAATCAACTACTGCTATATCCCTATACCCGTCTCCCCATTAGCCCACCCCTTGCTGACTCCGGCCTGTAACTACTCTGCCCACACTCAGCAGGAAGTAGACAAAGACAGAATTCTTCATCCCTTAAAACCAAAAAGGCCGGAATGTGAGGCTGCAACCCAAACTCCTTCCCCCAACCATTCCTGAAACGGCCCAAGTCAAAATGTTTCATCCACCAGCTATTCCAGAAATTCCATTCAGTGAAGACTAGCTACCACTTCTTCCCCATCGGCTCAACTAGACCTCTTCTCACCTCACTCTGCTGAAACAATACCCACCCATGTTAATTAAGGGACTCTAATTGTCCACAACCCCATTGGCCACTTGCCACAGGCACTACCCTCACCGCTGTCCTCAACAAGGTCTGCTGCCACCTCTTTATAAACCCCCAACCCCCGGGCCACCATGCGGTTCTACAGATTCCCATCCAAGAACTCTGTAAAGCCGCCCGGGATGCAAATAAACGCTTCCTTTTTCTTTCTTTTCCTCTCTCTGTTTTTCCTTCTACTACATAATTTTGATTAAATGAAACCCAATGCCTCCAAAATCTGTAACAGTTGGCTGTTCAAATCTGCCAGGCACACCTTGGAAACTCCAAGGAGCAGTTCTACTCTGTCCTACAAGGTTGCTAGTGTCAGAATCAACTCAATGGCAGTGGTTTTTCTTTTTTTATTTTAGCACATGATGGTGTTATTGCTAGGTATCATGAAGTCAGTTCCAACTCTCAGTAACCCCATGTGAGAAAACTGTCTCATAAAGTTTGCCATCCTCTTTAAGGAAGCAGATCACCAGGTCTTTCTGCCTTAGAGCCACCGGGTGGGTTCAAACGATTAACTGTTTGGGTAGCAGCTCAGCATTTAACTGCTGTGCCACTAGGGCTCCTTCTAGCACATAATAAATCCTCAAAATAGTAGCTATTACTATTAACAACAAATAGTACTTTAGAATTTATACTGCTCCTACAAACTAAGTGCACAGACACTTAGCATTGTGTTGAATTTGCTCTAACATTTATATATGGTGGTAGTAGTTGTTACTAGGTGCCCATCAAATCAGTTCCCATGCACAGCAGCCCTATATACAACAGAACATAACACGGCCCACCCAGTCCTTCACCATCTTCATAATCATTCCTAGGTTTAAGCCCATTATTACAGACTCTGTGTCAATCTACCTCATTGAGGGTCTTCTTTTTCCCTGTCCTTCTACTTTATCAAGCATAATATCCTTCTCCAGGGACTGGTCCTGCCCAGCAACACATCAAAAATACATAAACAAAGTTGCACCATTCTCACTTCTCAGGAACATCCTGACTGTACTTCTTCCAAGAGAGATTTGCTCCTTCTTCTGAAGTCTGTGGTGTATGATCAACTGTTTGCCAATACCATAATTCAAATGCCTCAGTTCTTCCTCAGTCTCCCTTCCGTTCATCAGTCACTTTGTGGTACTGTGGTAGCCTGCATGTTGCCATAATGCTGGAAGCCCTGCCACTTTGAGCAGCACTTCCAGATTAAGACAGACTAGAAAAAAGGACCTTGAGATCTACTTCTAAAGAAAACTGGCCTGTGAAAACCTTATGAATACAAATATTGGTGTTTGTTTCCTGTAACTATACATTTTTTTTGATGAAAATCAGAAAACAAACCTGTGGCCATCAAGCCAATTCTGACTCACAGCAACCCTTCAGGACACAGCAGAACTGCCCACAGGGTTTCCAAGGAGTGTTTAGTGGATTTGAACTGCCACCTTTTGGTTAACAACCAAACTCTTAACCACTGTGCCATCACAGCTCCTTGCTAGCAGAGACCCCAATTAATTTCCTTGGCAAATCTCCCGTTATGAAAGTTAAGGAGCCATTCAGAGAGCTAAATAATCACTTGATGTAGTTACTGAAGAAGAAATTCATGGATTAGGAAGACATGTGGAGTAGATGACCCCAGAGCCCCTTCTAAATGCCACATCTGTAGGTCTACATTCTTCCATACCATCATTTACAAGAACTTAAATTCCCAGCCAGGTGGAACTCTAATCCATTGTTTAGAATGCCCAGAAAAGGGAATACAGGTAATAAATCTGTTTTCCTTCTAGAGGGAAGTTGAGGTGAGCAGTTGTCATTGTTAACTCTTTGATTCTATAGCCAGTTTTTGGTGAAGCCAAATGAATGAACTGTAGAAGCTTCAAAAGCCTAATCCTAAATTCCGTTTACTAACTCACCCTTCTATGCCCAAACAGAGAATGACGGGAGGTATTTTGTTTGTGTGCCTGGAGGGAGGTGGATGTGCCCACAAACATTCTGGTTCCCCGAACCTTCCCCCCAGCCCCCAGATGATTGTTAACCAGGACTGCAATGGGTTCTTTGCATTATAAGGAAAGTTTCACCTTCAGACTAAGTAAAAAGGGTGAGGGGAGGAGAAAGAAGCAGTTAATTGCTTGTAGCTCAAATTCCTGACAGGAAGAAAAAAAGCACTGAGCAACCTGGGAAGTTGGTGATAGAAGCTATGGCTGCTAACCAAGAGGTCAGCAGTCTGAATCCACCAGGTGCTCCTTCGAAACTTTGGAAACTCTGGTGGTGTGGTGCTGAAGTGCTCTGTCTCCTAACCAGAAGGTTGCCTGTTCAAATCTACCAGGTGCTCCTTGGAAACTCAAAGGAGTAGTTCTACTCTGTCCTATAGGGTTGGTATGAGTTGCAATTGACTCAGTAGCAGTGGGTTTTTTTTCTTTCATTTTTTTTGGTATTGGACATTATTCTATTGTGGTCTTAAGGGTTTCCATTGGCTAATTTTCAGAAGTAGGTGACCATGCCTTTCTTCACTGAAACCTGTCCATGATAGGTAACCCTACTGGTATTTGAAAGACCAATTCTATAAATGCCAGCATCACAGCAATACATAAGCCACCACAGTACAGATAAACTGACAGATGGGTGACAGAGCCCTTCTCATTGCTGTTGCCAGCAGCTGTCAAGTTGATCCCAACTCGTAGCTACTCCACATGACAGAGTAGAGCTACTCCAGGATTTTCTAGGCTATAATCTTCATGGGGACAATTTACTAGGTCTTTTGCCCACGGAGCCACCAGATGGGTTTGTACCTTTCAGTGGCAGCTTGGTGTTTAACTATTACAACAGCATAGTCTTTCTCTGGGTCCTTCTGTCTTAGTTACCTACTGCTGCTATAACAGAAATACAAGTGGATGGCTTTAACAAAAAGAAATCTAAGCAAAAATAAATCTAACAAAAAGAAATCTATTGATTCACAGTCTATTGTTGTTGTTGCACACCATCAAATTGGCTCAGAATGAAACACGGCCTGATCCTGTGCCATCCTCACAATTGCTGTTATGCATAAGTTTGTTTCTGAAGCCACTGTATCAATCCATCTTATTTAGGGTCTTCCTTTTCTATGCTGACCCTTTCTTTTACCAAGCATGATGTCCATCTCCAGTGACTAATCCCCCCTGACAACATGCCCAAAGTATAGGAGACATAGTCTCACTACTGTTGCTTCCAACGAGCATTTTGTTTGTACTTCTTGCAAGACAGATTTGTTTGCTCTACTAGCAGTCCACGGTACATTCAATATTCTTCTTCAGTACCACAAAGCAAAGGTGTCAGTTCTTCTTGGGCCTTCTTTATTGTCCAACTTTCATGTGCACAGGAAACAACTGAAAATACCACAGCCTGGGTCAGGCACACTTTAGTCTTCCGGGTGACATCTTTGCTTTTAACACTTTAAAGAGGTCTTTTGCAGCAGGTTTGCCCAACGCAGTGTGTCTTTTAATTTCTTGACTGCTGCTTTTATGGCTGCTGACTGTGGATCCAAGTAAAATCAAATCCTTGACAACTTCAATCTTTTCTCCATTTGTCATGATGTTGGTTTTTTGGTGCAGGTACAAGGATTTTTACTATCCTTATGTTGAGGTGTAATCCATACTGAAGGCTGTGGTCTTTGATCTTCATTAATAATAGCTAAAGTCTTCTTTACTCTCAGCAAACAGGGGTGTTTCACCTGCATAATGCAGGTTATCAATGAGTCTTCCTCCAGTCCCGATGCCCCACTCTTCTTTGCATAGTCCAGTTCTTCTGATTATATGTTCAGCACACAAACTGAATAAGTACAGTGAAAGGATACAACCCTGACACCTACCTTTTCTGACTTTAAACCATACAGCATCCTCTCGTTCTGTTCAAGCAACTGTCTCTTGATTTACGTACAGGTTTCTCATGAGCATAACTGTTTCAAAATTTCCTTTCTTCACAATGTTATACATAATTTATTATGATCCACATAGTCAAAAGTCTTTGCATAGTCAACAAAACATAGGTAGTCATCTTTCTGGTATTCACTGCTTTCAGCCAGACCCATCTGACATCAGCAATGACATTCCCGGTTCCAGGTCCTCTTCTCAATCAAGCCTGACTTTCTAGCAGTTCCCTGTCGATATACTGCTGCAGCCACTTCTGAATACTCTTCAGCAAAATTTTACTTGTGTCTGATATTAATGTCATTTGATAATTTCTGATAACTGGTGGGATCCCCTTTCTTCCAATCAGTTAGCAAGGTAGCTGTCTTCAAAATTTCTTGGTATAGACAAGTATTTCCAGTGCTACTTTCATCTGTTGAAGTATCTCAGTTAGCACTGTCAGTTCCTGGAGCTTTGTTTTTTACCAATGCCTTCAGTGCACCTAGGATTTCTTCCTTCAGTACCATTGGTTCCTGCTCATATGGTACCTCCTGAAATAGCTGAACATCAACCAATTCTTTTTGGTATAGTGACTCTGTGTATTCTTCCCCTCTTTTTGATGTTTCCTGAGTCATTTAATACTTTCCCCACAGAACCCTTCAGTACTGCAACTCAAAGCTCGATTTTTTTCTTCAGTTCTTTCAGCCTGAGAGAAGCAGCTCTTGAGCTCCCGCCGCCAGCTCCTTGCGTGTGTCATCATGACGCACTGTCTTCTCAGGCTGCTCTTTGAAACCTTCTCTTCAACTTCTTTACTTCATCGTTTCTTTCTTCTACTTTAGCTCCTGGACTGGCTATTAAAGAGTCTCTTCTGACATCCACTTTGGTCTTTTCTGTTTTTCTTTTTATTATGATTGAATGAGAATGTACATTCCCACATAAATTTGCATGCCCACCTCTATGCAGCTCTCCCTGCCTGGTGACAGCACACTCTGCTCCATACCTGTTTTATCCTCTCAACACTCTCCTATCCCCTCCTCTCCACCCACTCCTCTTCCTCCAGTAAGAGGTCAGCAGGACGACATCCTATAGATGCACAGAAAGTGTGCACATGAAACGGTCACTCTGTGTCACCAAGTCCAATCCATTCCTGTCTGAGAGTTGACCTCCACTGTGATTTATGGACAAGGGCAGCATAAGGGCCAGGGGCCATGCTCCCAGGGGAACTCCCAGGCCCATGGATCATCAGTTGCAGTCTCTGAATGGAGATTTCGGGGTGTACCCCTTTCTATTCTTGTGATGCCAGCAAGACGCAACTTTGTGAGCTCCATCACATCTATCACTGGTGGTGGCCAGGCACCATCCGGTTCTTCTGGTCACAAGTCAATGTAGTCACCCACTCACGTGGGTCTCTCTGTTTTCTGAGTTCTCTTTCCCCCATGTCATTTTGGTCCTTGGTGGTCATCCATTCCTGCTCAGTTGGGACCATTTGCTGTACCCTCAGATGGCAGTTTGGCAGCTTTTAAGACCCCAGATGCCACTCACCAATGTCAGGTGCAGAAGGCTCTGTTAGCAAAACACCAGTTGTGCCAATTGGCCTCGGTTTCCCCTGACAGCATGGTCTCCAGCCCCACCCCCCATCCTAGCTACTCTGTCCTTGTAATATTGGATTAAGATGCAGGAAGCTCACACCATCAAGAAAGCAGCACCAGGAAAAGACTGAGTCCTTCAGACCTGAGGATCCTGCACCAACATGCTCTCCCTGAACAAAGACTGAAGCAACACAAGGGCTTTCCTCCAGAGCCAACAAGGGGGTAGCTTTCCCCAGAGCAGACATCCTGAATTTGGACTTGTAGCCCACTGGACTGTGTAAGAATAAACTTTCCTTTGTTAAAGCCATCCACTAGTTGTATTTTTGTTACAGAAGTACCAGATAACTAAAACAGTACAGTAAGAAAACATTAGAAATTGTATTTGTATTTATTTTCATCTCATCCTTTTTCAGTTCAGGGACTACAAAATATTACCAACAATGCACACACAGAAGAGAAAAATAGATAAATAGGAACTACTAAAAATTAAACACTTATACTCAACCACAGACTTTATCAAAAGACTACCTACAGACTGGGCAAAAATATTTAGCAACCACGTTATCTGATCAACATCTAACTTCCATAATATAAAAGGTACTGCAAAATACCAACAAGAAAAAGACAAATAACACAATTAAACAATGGGCAAAGGACATGGATAGGCACTTTTCAAAGGAAGATATCCAGGCAGCCAAAAGACACATAAGGAAATGCTCATGATCATTAGCCATTAGAGAAATCCAAACTAAAACTATACTAAGATACCACCTCACCCCAACAAGGCTGGCACTAATTCAAAAAACACAAGGAAACAAATGTTGGAGAGGCTGTGGAGAGATTGGAACGGTTCTATTCTACAATGCTGGTAGGAATGTAAAATGGTTCAACCTCTTTGGAAAGCAATTTTCTCCTTCCTTAGAAAGCTAGAAATAGAAATCCCATAAGATCCAGCAATACCCCTGCTTGGAATGTATCCTACAAAAATAAAGGCAGTCACACGAACACATACTAGAACATGAACGTTTATTGTAGCACTATCCACAATAGCAAAATATGGAGTCAACCTAGGTGCCCATCAACAGATGAATGGATAAACAAACTATGGTTCATATATACAATGGAACACTATGCACTGGTAAAGAACAATGATCATTTTAGGAAGCATCTCATAATCTAGTTTCAACTAGAAGACATTACGCTGAGTGAAATCAGTCAGCTGCAAAATGACAAGTATTATATGAGACCTCTCCTATCAGCACTTAAAAATGGACTTAAGTACAGAAGAAAAGAATCCTTGATGGCTCAAAGGGTAGGGAGGGAGGGAGAGGGGTGTTCACAGACCAGACAGTCGATAGGAACTTGGTTAGGTGAAGGGAGTGAGAGCACACAGTAGAGAGCAGATCAGCATAACTGGACTACACCATAAACTGAAAGGTTTTTTAAACTCAATTCAGTATTTCAAAGGATAGAGTAACAGTGAGAGAGAGGTCTGGGGACCATGTTTTCAGGGGATGCTGCAGTCATCTGGCATAGCTGGTCTTTAGCTAAGAGTCTTCTGTGCTCCACACTGGTGAGTGGCACCTGGGTCTTCAAAGCTAGCAAGCTGCCATCTGAGGTGCACCAAGTAGTCCCAAGCCATCTGCAATAGATGATGACCAAGAACATCAAAGACACAAAAAGGAGCTCAGTAGACAGAAAAACCCATAAGAATGGGTGACTATATCAACATGAAACCAGAAGAATCAGAAGGTGCCCAGCCACCACCAAAGGCAGCTGTGATGGGGGACACAATGTAGAGTTGCTGAGGCAACACAAATAAAGACGTTTGCAGTTCAAGAACTCTTGTAAAAGACCAGAGCTGATGGTCTGACAGCCTGTACAGTCTCCTGGGAACATGGCTGTCATGTGTCCCCCCAAAAATGTGTGTTGATTTGATTTGGCTGTGAGTCCCAATATGGTGCCCTTCCTCCCATGTGTTGTGAATCCTGCCTCTGTAATATTGATGATGGAGAATGGTTTGAAGTTGTGTCAGTAAGGCAGGACCCAAGCTACAAGCTTGTGGAATATAAGGGAGAGAAGTGAGCTGAGGAAGCTGGGAACCTCATACCACCAAGAGAGAAGCACCGACAGCAGAGCACATCCTTTGGACTCGAGGTTCCTGTGCCGAGATGCTCTCAATGGATTTGCACTCAGCCTACCGGACTGTGATAAATTCTCCTACTGAATGGACTTACAGTATGTAAATGGATTTGCAGCTTACTGGACTGTCTCAATAAAGCTTCTCCTCATGAAACCTTCCACTCGTGGTATTTTCTGTTAGAGCAATACCAGGTGACTAAGACAATGGCCCCTAGACCTGCTGCTGGTCCTGACCGGAAACCGCTACTGAGGTCAACTCTTCAGACAAGAATAGAGTGGACTTGGGGATACCGTATGAGCATATGGCATGCCTACTTTATGGGTTTATACGTTTATAGGAGGCTGTCCTACTGGTTTGCTTCTAGATGGGAGAGAAACGATGGAGAGGAGGAGATAGGTGCTCATTATGGGATACTGCAAGTATAGAGTGAAAAGCATGAATGTGTTGTCATAGGGTGGGAAGAGTAGATGGAGCTGCAGATAGGCATGCAGAATTGATCTGGATTGCATACTTTCACTTAATCTTAAATAAATAGATAAATACAACAACAGATAGATAAATACAATATTTCAAGTAAAGAGTAGCAGGGACAGTGGTCTGTTGACCATGGTTTCAGGGAACATCGAGGTGAACTGCCATATAACTAGTCTTTTTCTAAGAGAGTCTCTGGCACCCTATATTGGTGAGTGGTGTCTGGGGTCCTAAAAGCCAGCAAGCTGCCATCTGAGCAACATCAAGTGGTCCCCAACCCACCTGGAACAGACGACAACTGAGACTATCAAAGAGACAAGGGAAAATGAGCCCAGGAGACAAAAGGACCCATATGACTGGGAGACTATATTAGCACGGGACCAGAAGAACTACACCGTGTGCAGCCATTACCAAAGACAGCGCAGACAGGGCACACCATGTAGTGCTTCTGTGGTAGCATGAGAAGAACAGGTGTGCTGATCGAGGGCTCTACCAATAAAGACCAGAATCTGTGGTCTGACAACCTGGAGGGTCCCCTGAGAACACGGCCTCTAGACTTGCTGCTAGCCAAGACCTGCAACTAGTACTGAAGCCAACACTTCAAAGAATGGACTTGAATTGGGGGTCACAGAGTGATGCATGTAGTATGTGTACTTTATGGTTTAATATATACATGAGGCTGTTCTACTAGTTTTTTTTTTTTTTAATTGTGATTAAGTGAAAGTATACAATCCAAATTGCTTTGCACGCCCACCTATCTACAGCTCCTTCTGGTCTCCCTATCCGGTGACAGCATGCTCCTCCTTTCCATTCCATACTTCTAGTGTCCCCTCAATAAGCATCTGTCTCCTCCTCTCCACCCTCTTCTCTCCCATCTAAAAAGAGGCCTGTATTGGTTTCTTTTCAGAGGGGAAAAGAGGGTGGAAAGGACAAGGTGACAGGTGTTGGTTGAGCGGATACTGGAAGTAAAGAGTGGAAAAGAAGAGTGTGCTCTCACAGAGTGAGGAGAGCAGACGGAGCTGCACAGAAGCAAGTGCTTGGGGTTTTATATGTAAAGCTGACTTGGATTGTAAAACTGCACTTAATCACAATAAAAAAGAATTTTAAATTCTGTTTAGTTATGTAATACTTAAAATATTTAGTGTAATCATAACCAGTTGCTGCTGTGTTGACTCTAACTCATGGTGACCCTATGTGTGTCAGAGTGGAACTGTGCTCCATAGAGTTGTCAATTTTTTTTTGGAAATAAATCACCAGGACTTTCTTCTGAGGCACCTCTGGATAAACTCAGTTAGTAGTCAAATGTATTCAATGTTTGCAGCACCCACAGACTGCAGCACTGCAGTACAGGTGAACAATTTATAATTTATATAAACAAATTCATCCACATTGGTGATGAATGATCATAAATTTGCATTGATAGAGTTTTGTACCCAAGCTGTAGCACTGCCTTCTGGTACAAGGACTTCTTCAATACCTAGATGGGTTAGCAAGGAATGGCAAATAGCTGCTCTGAGTTTATGTTCTTGCTTTAGTTATCTAGTGCTGCATTAGCAGAAACATCATAAACAGATGGCTTTAACAAAAAAGTTTACTTTCTCACAAGCTAATAGTCAAGTCTGAATTCAGAGCATTAGCTCTAAGGGAAGTCTTTCTCTCTGAGCCAGCTTTCGGGGTAGGTCCTTGCCACCAATCCTTCCTTGGTCTAGAAGCTTCTCAGTACAGGGACTACAGGTCCAAATGATGCTCTCTGCTTCTGGCTCCAGCTCTCTGCTCCTGGCTCCAGCTCTCTGCTCCTGGCTCCACTTTCTTGGTCATATGAGGTCTCTAATCTCTACTCAGTTGTCTCTTCTATATCTCAAAAGAAATAAACTTAAGATACAACCTAATCTTGTGGGCTGAATCTCACCTTATTAACATAACTACTTCTAATCCTGCCTTATAAACATCATAGAGGCAGGATTTACAACACAAATCAAAACTACATCAAATGAACAATGGTGGTCAATCACACAATACTGGGAATCATGGCCTAGCCAAGTTAACACACATCTAATCAGTGATATGTTGAGAACAGAACTCAAAGGTTCTGCCCTCTGGCTGCAATTCAATTCTGGAACAAGAGAGGGAGGAGAGAAGGATAAGCCTAAGGGTGGATTATCTGTCTTCATTACACAAGTTGTGGCCCCCTTATATTCCCTATCCATCCTGGCTCATAAGAGACGTGCTTTTTCCTAGCACAAATTAGTGGATCAAATGGAGAATAAAACTTACCATTCTGTCTGTTGGCCAAACCTAACTCACAACTCTGGCATCAGCAGAAATGGACGAGTTTGCTGAGCTATAATTAACAGCCCTCCTTTTTCAGGCAGAAAAGAAGAAATGCTGGAGTAGGAAAACACTAAGCAGGTGATTATTATACCTCAGACAGTTCTGCTGACAGCCATGGAAGCAGCCAGGATTCCCAGAGAGAAGCTGTATATTGGGAATGGTGGGAGAAGGGGAAGGATGGGAGCATATATATGCTTCTCTGTCCTGCCACCAAGAGCCAGAGGTTAGCATAGTCCTTCAAAATGTTCTATTCCTCCACTACTGAAAGCCCTTATGTCCTATATGCTGCAAGACTATTTGCTTTCCTAAGCGTATAAGTATGCAGAATAGAGAAACAGGAAACCATGAGAATCCACCACAAATCAAGCTGTGTTTATTACCACAAACATTTTGCAAAGAGGTATATTAAGGATGAATCGGGGATGCTCAATGTGGTCTGCAGTCACAGAATGAGCACAGAATGTTCAAGTCAACAGGACTCCTTAGATAGGAGGTGGAGCCAACACGGTGCCCTAGTACCACATGGTCCCACTGCAGCAAAGACTGGAAAAACTAAGTAAAACAGATACAATCAATCACCAATCTTGGAAACCTGAGCATTAAATGAAGGGATAGAGAATTAGATCAAACACCAAATTGAAGAAGAAACTGATGGAAAGCAAAATAACAAGAGATATGGAGTAGAGATTCCCTGCCAGTTAACACAGCAGAGCGTGGCCATCTTGGAACAGCCAGCAATGACCACGCGCAGGAAGTATGGAAAGCACTTTCACAGAGCACCCAATAGGGGACGGGCACCCAGTAACCAGAGAGAAAGGCTTCCCACCCCTTCACTTTCTGGTTAGCAGCAGCAACTACACTCCCAACTGTCATAACTCCCAGTTCTGGGGTCCACGATATGAGCCCCCTCACACTGGGCCCACTCTAAGGCATTTTTTTCTTCCTTTTCTTTCTCTCTCCCATCTAAACCTATACACAACTCCCTCCCCTTCCTGTCAAGTTCTGCCACACCACTATTTTTTATTCTTTTCTTCTTTTTCCTCCTCTCACCTAGCCCCTAAGCTACCCCCTTCCTTCCCACCAGCCCCGGCCACACCACCGTGGATGAGAGCCGCAGGCACACCGGCCCGCCACCACCAGGTCTTTCCACCAGTTCCGGCTTCACCGCCGTTTTCCTTCTTTCTTTTCTGACCCCCTCTCACTAGCTCCTTCAGTCACCTACCCTCCTACTGGCCCTCAGATCTGCCTCATACCTCTTACCAGCTCCCAGCACACTGCCACGTTTTTTTTCTTCTTTTCCTTTCTTACTTTTCTTCCTCGCACCTAGCCCCATATACCACTGTCTCTCTTTCCGCTGGCCCTTGCTGCACCACCAGCCACTGGTTACTACGCTCACCCTGTCCCTACCTACTAACTCTCACTGCAGTGCTGGTTTCTTTATTCTTTCATTCTTTCTTTTTACTTTTCCTTTCCTTCTTTCTCACTTCCATCTAGCCAGTATAACACATCCCTCCATTTCCTACAGGCCCCTGAGTCCATTCCATCCCCACCAGTAGGCTCCTGTCACGCTACCCCTGTTGTTTCTTTTTTCTTTCTCCCTCCCTGTTAGCCCTGTACATCACATATCCCTATACCCCCCAGTGCCAGACATACCACTGCTACAAGACAGCCTCCAGCACTCAGGAACACTGACACTGCCACATCAGCCTACAACACCCACCACTCTTGCTTCTCAACCAGATGCTGAATGCTGAGCAACTTGCCCATACCGCTCACCATCTAACATCCCCACTGATATGGCAAGGGGCTGTGAATGCTTGCTCACGTGCTCCCAAGACTAGCACTGGGCAAAGGTCGATGGTGCCCATTCATCTGCCCTCAGCCAGCTCACTAGACCAGTGTACAGTAAAGTACACTGTACAAGCTGGCCCTGCCTGCTGCTGCTCTGCCTACCCAGACAAGGTAGTAAGAGCTAGTGTGCCCACAAAAGAGCAAATAGCGAAGCACATCCAGCCTGCCCACCATGATATATCAAAACAAAACAAAAGCGGGACAAGATGGTTTCAGCAAGTTACCAAAATCATCACATTGTCATTTCAATCAATACAGAAAACTCATTTGACAAAGTCTAACACCTATTTCTGATAAAACTCCTCGGCAAAATAGAAATAGAAGGGAAATTTCTCAACATAGCAAAATGCATACATACAAAACCAGGAAACCCTAGTGGTATAGCGGTTACATGTTACAGCTGCTAACCAAAAGTTCATTAGTTCAAAACTGCCAGCTGCTCTTGGGAAACTCTATAGGCAGTTCCACTCTGTCCCACAGAGTCGCTATGAGCTGGCATCGATGAGATGGCAATGGGTTTACACAAAACCAAGAACCAACATCATTCTCAATAGACAGAGGCTGAAAACATTCTCCCTGAGAACTGGAAGAAGACAAGGACACCTTTTATCACCATTCCTGTTTGACACTATTCTAGAAGTCCAACCTAGAGCAATGCAGGGGGAAAAAAAGGCTTTTAAACTTGAAAAGAGGAGGTAAAACTATCCCTATTTCCAGAAGATATGATCCTATACATAACAAACTCCAAAGATTCACAAGAAAACTACTATAGCAAACAGCAAGATGTAGCACAATAGCAGGACACATACCAACAATCCAAATCGGTTGGATTCCATAGACCAACAGAGAAAACTTCAAAAAGGACATTAGGAAAACAGTACTATGTATAAACAGCCCCTAAAATGATAAAATACTTATGAATAACTTTAGCCAGGGATGTAAAAAAAATCTATACAAAGAAAATTACAAAACACTATTGAAAGAAGCCAAGAGACCCCTACATAAATGTAAAAATACACTATGCTCATGGATAGGAAGGTCCAACACTGTGAAAATGTCAATACTACCCAAAGTGATCTACAGATATAATGGAATCTCAATCCAAATACCAACAGTATTCTCAACGAGTTGGAAAAACAAATTGCCAGCTTCATAAGGAAAGAAAAGGCCCTAGATAAGCAAGGTATTATGGAGTTGGGGGGATCACTACCTGATCTCTGAACCGTCTATGCCACGGTAATCAAAACAGTCTAGTACCAGTGTAATAGACACACACACCACTGTAAGAGAACTGAGAACTCAAATACAAGTCTGTCCACCTATGGTCAGATGATCTTTGACAAAGGACCAACATCTATTAAATGAGGAAAAAACAGTTTTTTTTGTTTTTAACAAATGGTGCTGGAAAAACTGGATGTCCTTCTGTTAAAAAAACAAAAAACAAGACCCATACCTCATACCAAACACAGAAAGTTACTCAAAATGGATCAAAGACCTAAACATACACCTAAAATGATACAGATCCAGAAGAAAAAGTACTAGGAGTCCCAATACATGGCATAAATTCAATACAAACCATAACTATAAATGCACAAAAACCAGAAGATAAACTAGGTAGCTGGGAGCTCCTAAAAATAAAACATTTATGCTCATCAAAAGATTTCACTAAAAGAAACATACAGCTTACACAGACTATAGAATCTTAGTAAGAATGTACAAACAGCAGAAGTAAAAATAGGTAAATGAGAACTACTAAAAATTAAACACTTATGCTAAACCATAGACTTTATCAAGAGAGTAAAAAGACTGCCTACAGACTAGGAAAAATATTTGGCAGTCACATATCTGACTGATGTCTAATTTCCATAATCTAAAAGATACTGCAAAATACAAACAAGAAAAAGAAAAATAACCCAATTAAACAATGGGCAAAGGATATGGATAGATGCGTCTACAAAGAAGATATCCAGGCAGCCAAAAGACACATAAAGAAATACTCATGATCATTAGCTATTAGAGAAATGCAAATTGAAACTACAATGAGATACCATCTCATCTCAAAAACTTGGCACTTATTCAAAAAATACAAAACAACAAATACTTGAGAGGCTGTGGAGAGACTGAAACCATTCTACACTGCAATGGTACAACCTCTTTGGAAAGCAATTTGACATTTTCCTAAAAAGCTAGAAATACCATAGAGTTCAGCTATACCACTGCTTGGAATATATCCTACAGAAAAAAGAGCCATCACACAAACAGATAGATGCACATGAATGTTTACTGCATCACTGTCCACAATAGCAAAAAGATGGAAATCAACCTAAGAGCCCATCAACAGATGAACACATAAACAAAACATTGTGTATATACGGCATATATACACAATTGAACACTATGCAATCATAAATAACAATGATGATTTTATGAAACTGCTTGTCATGGATTGAACTATATATCCCCCAAAATGTGTGTAGCTACTTGGCTGGGCCATCATTCCCAATATTTTGTGATTTTCCTACGCTATACATCCTAATCTCTGCCTGTGGCTCATAGGATGATTGTTAAAAGAGGATTAGGGTGGGACTTAGCAACACCCCTGCTAAGGGAGTTTCCCTGGAAACACCCCTGTTGCTTGCACAACCTTTTACCTTATCTCCTATGGGAGATAAAAAGAGAGGGAAGCAAGCAGAGAATTGGGAACCTCACATCATCAAAAAAGCAGCTTTAGTAGTAGAAAGCATACTTCAGACCTGAGGTTCCTGCATCAAGATGCTTCCTGACTAAAGACTGGTACAACACAAGGACTTTCCTACAGAATCAACAAGAGGAAAAGCCTTCCCCTGGAATGGACACTCTGCATTTAGACTTGTGGCCTACCGGACTGTGTAAGAATAAACTTTCCTATGTTACAGCCATCCACTCTGTGGTATTTCTGTCAGAGCAGTACTAGATGACTAAAACGTAGCTCACAACCTGGAATCAAGTGGAAGACATTATGCTAAGTGAAATCAGCCATCCGCAAAAGGGCAAATATTGTATGAAACCACTATTGTAAGGACTTAAGACTCATGCACACAAGAAAATATTCTTTGATAGTTACAAGGGTGAGGATGGAGGAAGAAGGTTATTCACAGATTAGTTAATAGAGAGGAATCTGGTTAAGTGAATGGAGTGACAGCACACAGGAGAAAATACATCAGCATAATGGGACTATACCACAAGCTATGCTAACAGAGTTTCTAAATCCAAACCAATATTTCAAACCACAGACTAACAGGAACAGGGGTCTGGGGACCATGGTTTCAGGGAACATCAAGGTCAATTGCCATAACTAGTCTTTTTCTAATAGAGTCTTTGGCACCCCATATTGGTGAGTGGTGTCTAGGGTCTTAAAAGCCAGCAAGCTGCCATCTGAGGAACATCAAGTAGTCCCAAGCGACCTGAATAGCTGACAACCAAGAACATCACAGACATGGCAGGAAATGAGCTCAGGAGGCAGAAGGACCCATATGACTGGAAGACTGTATTAGCATCGGACCAGAAGAACTAGATCGTTCCCTGCCACCACCAAAGGTAGCCCTCATAGAGGACATAATGTAGACTTTCTGAGGTAGCATGAGAAAAACAGATTTGCAGGTCAAAAACTCTATTAAAAGACCAGAATTGATGCTCTGATAATCTGGAGGGTCCTCTGAAAACATGGCCTCTAGACTTGCTGCTAGCCTATAGCTAAAACCTGTCCTGAAGCCAACGCTTCGGACAAAGAATGGACTGGACTGGGGGGACACAGAGTGATGTATGTGGTATGTCTGTGTCAAAAAAAAAAACCCAAAAAACTCGCGCCATCGAGTCAGGTCCAGCTTGTATGACCCTATAGGTCAGAGTAGAACTGTCCCATAGAGTTTCCAAGAAGCATCTGGAGGACTTGAACTGATGACCCTTTGGTTAGCAGATGTAGCACTTAACCCATTTTGCCAGTAGGGTTTCCAATGTATATGTACTTTATGTCTTAATATATGTATGAGGCTGTCCTACTGGTGTATTTTTTGAGGGCAGCAAAGAAGGTGGAGAGGAGGAGAGTGGATACTAAAAGTAAAGAGTGAAAAAGAGTGTACTGTCACACGATGAGGAGAGCAGCGAGAGATGCTGAGATGCACATACTCGGGGTTTTACACGGCAAATTAATTTGGATTGTAAACTTTCACTTAATCATAATAAAAAAAATTTAAGAAAAGATTTCACTTAAAGAGTTAAAAAAGAACTTAACAGACTGGAGGAAAAAAACTGGCTATGCTGCTACATATCTAACAGGGGTCTAATCTCCAAAATCTATAGAATATAGATACTGTATTCAATAGTATAGATACTATTCAATACCGTAACAACAAAAAGACAAATGATCCAATCTAAAACTGAACAATGGACGTTAACAGACACTTCACCACAAAAGACATTCAGGTGACTAAAGACACACGAAATGCTCTTGATCATTAGCCACTGGAGAAACACAAATTAATCAAAATTACAATGAGATACTACCTCACCCTAGTGGCATGAATGCAAAAAAAAAAATACCCAGAAAATAGTAAGCGTTGGAGAAGTTGCAATGAGACTGAAATTCTTATGCACTGCTGGTGGGAATGACACATCCTTAAAAAGCAAGAAATACCATGGTCTGACATCCTGGAAGTTCCCCTGAGAACATGGCCTCTGGAATTACTGCTAGCCCTGGGCTGAAACCAGTACTGAAGCCAACTCTTCAGACAAACATTAAATGGGACTATGGGGTATAGAACAATGCAGGTGGTATGCTTCTTGGCTTAATGTACATATGAAGCTATCTGACTGGCTCTCTAGAGGGCAGAAAGAAGGGGTGAAAAGAGGGGATAAGTGCTGACTGAGTGGATAGTGGAAGTACAGGGTGGAAAGGGGGAGTGTGCTATTACAGAGTGAGGAGAGCAGAGTTGCACAGAGGCATGTATTAGTGTTTAATACGGCAAACTGACTTGGATTACAAATTTTCACTTAATGACAACAAAAATATATATATATATTTTCAAAAAAGCAAGAAATAGAAATATCACATGATCCAGCAATCCTACTCCTTGGAATATATTCTTGAGAAATAAGAGCCATAACACAAATAGATACATGCATATCCTTGTTCATTCCAGCATTATTCACAACAGCAAAAAGAAACACTCTAAGTGCTCATTACGAGACAAATGGATAAACAAACTATGGCACATGTACACATGGGATTTAAGACGATAATACTAGATCATGGCCGATTAACCCAACAACGAATCCAAGAAACATCTCACAACATGGATGAACCTAGAAGATATTACTCTGAGTGAAATAAATCAGTCACAAAAGGCCAAGTACTGTGTGAGACCAGTATTAGAAAAACTCAAGAAAAGGGTTACACCAAGAAAAAAAGTCTTGAACAGTCACTAGGGAGTGGAGAGACGGGAAGGGGATCTCACTAACTAGATAGCAGACACGTGTTAACTTGGTAAAGGGAAAGATAACACAATATAGGGGAAGTAAGCACAGCCTGACCAAAGCAAAGTTATAGAAGCTTCCTAGACACCTTCCAAATATCTCCAGGGATCAAGTTACTAAGGCTCTCTAGTGACCATGCTCTTGGCGGGTACCTAGGTCAAGTGGTATAGTATGTTTCATAAACAAAGTGTTCTATATTCTACTTTGATGGGTGGCATCTGGGTCTTAAAAGCTTGAAAGCAGCCATCTAAGATACACTTTTTTAGTCCCACTCTGTCTGGAGCACAGGAAGATGAAGAAAACCAAATATTGGTCCAAGGAACTAATGGACCACATGAACCACAGCATCCACCAGCCTGAGCCCAGAAAAACTACATGTTGCCCAGCTACCACCACCTACCACTCTGATAGGGCTCACAATAGAGAGTCCTGGACAGAGCAGGAGAAAAATATAGAACAAAATCCAAATTCACAAATAAAAAACCAAACAACAACAAAAAAAACCAGACTTACCAGTCTGACAGAGACTGGGGCAAACTTTCCCCCCTCCCCAGAAAAAGACTATGGCCTCCAGACATCCTGCCAACCAGAACTAAAGCCACTCCTAAGTCCAAGTTTCAGCTAAGGATTAGCGAGGCCTATAAAACAATATACATGAGGAGTGTGCTTCTTAGTTCAGTCACGTACAGTGAAGAAACCAAATGGGCAATGCCAGAACAATAGCAAAGACAAGAATGGAAGAAGGGACAGCTAGCTTAGACGAATGGGTACAGGGGCCTGGGGTAGAAAGAAAAAGGGTAAGAGTGCTAATACATTATAGAGTTATAATCAATGTCACAAAACAATCTGTCTATACATTTTTGAATAAGAAACTAATATGCAATATAAACTTTAACCTAAAGTACAATAACATTTTAAAAAAAGAATCCTTAGATAGCTATTCATTTATTCATTCAACAAATATTTGCTGAGCACCTACCATGTCAGGCACTGTTCTAAGTGGTGGGTGAGAACCAGTGAACACCCTCGTGAAGCCAAGGGACCAGTGGGGCAGACAGACCACTAATATAAGTCAACAATACACACAATTACAAAATATGCTTAGTGCTAAGGTGTAAAATAGCCCAGTGTGGGGACATAATTCAGAAAAACGACTTCCTGGCATAGGATAAGAAGAGAAAGCCCCTCTGAGAGGGTGACAACTTGCAGATAGGAAGCTGACGCTAGGTGTTTTCCTCACTACCCATGCTCCCTCCTATACCACGCTGCGTTAACAACATAGTTCCTGGGATGAGAACAATATCTCAACCCCCTTCTAGATTTATTTACAATGAAACAACACTGCTACAGCATTTGGCAAAGGTGTGCCTCTTTCTAATCTCTAAAATAGTAAGCACTCTTGGTCCACATTCCACAAGGAACCCTAGCTGGACTGTCTCTATATCAAGAGGCCCTTCCATCCACCAAGAATGTGATGTGAGGCCAAGAGTTGAGCAACTAGTTAGCCTAGCCACCAAGGAGTCATCAAATATCTCTCCTGGACTGATCCGTGGCTGATCCTAACCATGTTCTCAATCTCCACTTTTCTAGGAGTTCAAAACTTACTCTATGCTTGCTTTATAACCTGAGCCCGAGCCTCCTGCTTGCTGATAACAAAAGCCATTATTTGCTGACTGCCTAGTTACTATGTGCCACACACAGACACAATGGTAAGCATGTCTAAGCACAACGTAGAAACTACTTTTTCTGCTGATCTCATTTTAGCCACTATGGCTACTCCACCAGCCCTGGTGGTGCAGTGGTCAAAGTACCTGACTGCTAGCTGAAAGGTCAGCTGGTATAAAACTACCACAGCCTCCTCCGGAGAAAGATGTGGCAGTCTGCTGCCACAGAGATTTGTAGCCTTTGAAACCCTGAGGGGTCAACACGAGCAGGTATTAACTCAATGGCAGGGGGTTTGGTTTGGGGCCCACTCCACAAAGTATAATTATCTCCACTCTTCAAGAAAGAAAATAGATACAGAAAAATAAAATGTTTTTCTATAAGAGCCACAGCTAATAAGGGGTAGAACTACAACTGGAGCTATGGTTTATTTAGTATTCAAAGCATTCTTGAGTTCCATATAACCATAACTGAGACAATCTTGTCCCTGGCACCAGCACTGCATCACGGGATCAGAGAATCCCTTATACTGCATTGTCTGTTGAGTGCCTATTGTGTGTAAGACACAGTGGTGGGCAACTACTTGAGAAGTCATCTAATCAGTGTAAGGAAACAGTCTGTGTTAACTAACTGCCAAAATTTCTGGAATGAGAACACAGCTGGGGAGAGAACCCTTGTCAACAGAAATGACTAACACTGTGCTTATGTACTGCATTGGCTAGCCCTCCCCAACAAATTCATGTCCTTCCTAGAGTCTCAGAATGTGACCTTGTTTCAAACAGTCTTTGCAATGTAATTAGTTAAAGTGAGGTCCTACTGGAATACAGGCCCTAAGCGACAGGCGTCCTTATAAGAGACAGTGTGAACAAAAACAGATGCACAGAGAACTCTATGCAATGACAGGAACAGAGATTACAGTGATAATGCCTACAAGCCAAGGAACACTGATGCCTGCTAGCAACATCAGAAGTTAGGCGCAGCATGGGGAATTAGTGTGGCCTTTCCCATCAAGGTCTTGTAACTCCCACCCAGGTGACTGGTTGGGGCAGTGCAAATAAGACAGCTGTGGCCCACTAGGACGATTTGTCAGTTTTACCTTAAAAGAGGCCAATTCCAGAGCAGAAAGAAGAGCCCACCACCACCAAAGAAGAAGACACTAGCAAGAGAGACCAGCAGGAGATGGCACAGTGGGTTTACCAGCTCACAAGAGTGTTTTAGTCAGCTAGGGCTGCTCCAACAGAAATATCACAGAGTGGATGGCTTTAACAAAGGAAGGTTTATTCTTACACAGTAGGTTGCGTCCATATTCAGGGTGTCTGCTCCAGGGAAAGGCTTTCCCCTTGTCGGCTCTGGAGGAAGGTCTGGTATTGCATCGGTCTTTGTCCAGGGAAACTCCCTCTGCTGTGGAGCAGGGAGGTGATCCTATGAAGGGATTCACAGCCCCACCCTAATCTTTAACATGCAGCTTAGGAAAACCAGAAAATGGAGGACAGTCACAAGATACTGGGAATCATGGCCCAGCCACATGGCTACACCTATTTTGGGGGGGACACAATTCAATCCATGACACAGAGTAAGACAGCTGAGGGCCTCTGGGCAGAAACTGAGGGCCAGGAGAAGCCTATACCTGACCCACAAATTTGGAACTTGTCAGTCTCCACAACCATGTGAGCTGTTGTCTATACGTTTCATGAGCTCTGTGAGACACTGAAGCAAATTAGGGAACCCAAAGACAGGAGAAAGTACTGAGAGGAAAGGGAAGCATTAATGTTAGAGATGAATGAGTGGTACAACAGCTTGGAAAAGCTGTACATTTGGGACATCTTTAACCTCTTCCCAATAGGAACTAGTTTTGTGCCGATCCATCAAAAAACTTTTTAAAACATTTATTTACTAAGAGAATGCCCTAGAGTCTTCAGAGAGTGCACAGTCCTGCCATCATCCTAATTCTGGACTTCTAGACTCCAAAACTATTAGAAAACACATTTTTACTGTCTCAAGTCACTGAGTCTGTGGTTGGTACTCTGTTAGAGGAGTGCTACGAAACAGAGTGTGTGTGTGTGTGTGTGTGTGTGTGTGTGTGTGTTTGTATCAAGAGCAAGTCAATTACTACCCATACCCTCTACCTGTGACGCATTTCTCACTTCCACTTCCTTCCTTTTCTCTCTCCTCATCCCATTTGCTCTATCTTTCCTTTTCCCTTCACAATCTACCCATGAGCTTCCATGTCCTTTCATCTGTTGACTACCTGACAGCCTCCTAATTTTGAGCTTTGAACCCACAGAACATCCTCCTCCTCTAGGAAGTCTCCTCCCTGCTTCCCACAGATATAAAGGCAGGAATGTTCAGCAAGAAAAGCACAGTTCCGCTGTTCTGCCAGATTTAGGGCTCAACTCCCACACAAGGAAGAGGCTATTTAGGCTCCAGTCTTTCTGGTGACCTAGCAACAAAGTGGCCAAATGAGTGGATGTAAGGAGCTCCAGAAGTGCAGTGGTTAAAAGCTCAGCTACTTACCAAAATGCCAGCACTTTAAATTTACCAGGTGCTCCTTGGAAACTCTATGGGGCAGGTCTACTCTGTCCCGCAAGGTCACTGTGATTCAGAACCAACTCTATGGCAATGGGTTTTGTTTGCTTTTTTTAAGGGGGGGGAAGGTGGGTGAAGAAGTGAATACACAAAGTTCATACCCCAAACAACTCACTCTTAGATCCCTATCACCAGAAGGAAATTATCAACACCCCCAAACACAACAGCAGTCTCCCCCACCAAGACCTTAAACCATGTAGCTTCTTTGCAGCCTGTACAACTTCTTTATATCCTTTCTCAGGGGATGTCCAACTTCTTTCCCAACTGAAATAATTTGTCATGGAAGAGAAAAATAAATATCCCTGGCCATTAAAAAAGATTCAAAGACACAAGCAACCTTCTTGGGAAGTACGCAGTAAGGTACACAATTGCCCAGTCCAACAGTCCATCCAAACAAAAGGGCCACACAGCCTCACTCTGCCAGACCCCTTTTGGGCTCTAGCAACAGACAACTGTATCCCACTTGGGTCCTCGTCACTTGGCAGGAACCACAATTCCTCTAAGCATAGGAGCCAACCCCCAAACACTGCTGCCTCTGTGAAGAAACCCAGGTGATCCTAAACCTGCTCAGGGCAAATTCCTTGTGCCCCTGGTCTCCAAGGGTCCCTGCCACCTACTTGGCTCACAGAAAGGACAGCTTCTTCCTCAGGGAGGAGACATGATAGCAGCAGGCCTGCTTCATACCCATGCTGCAGGAGATGGTCTTGAAATGTAGGTTCTGTACTATGCTGGGCGTAGGGGACTGCCAGACACATGGCAGCTGGGACTTTCAGGACTGGGGGCTCCCACTGGAGCTGCATGAAATTACTGCCTCTGCAGCTCCCCCAGCTGTCAACTGAGGCTCTCTGCACATACACTCTTTCTGCCCTGCTGTTCCATACAAAATGTGGACAGAAGTAGGGCCAGCTTGGTTATAGCCTGAAGGTCCACATTACCAGGATCCCTCTGCCTTCTGGCCAAGTCACAGCTTCACACAGTACTCTCCTCCACCTTACAACATCTGGCAGTGTTCTGGGCACTTGGTGAATTTCCTGTCCTCTTTTGTCCTCAAATAGGGAGGACACAGCTGTATCTGAGTGTGATGTCAGATGCTATTGCTGGGGGAGGGGAGGGGGAGGGCCACAGGCACTGCTCCCAGCGGGCTGGCTACCTGGCTCCCTCCTCATGGTAAGGAGCTGACTGGAGAGATCACCTGAGTGTCCATGAGGCCATGGGGAATTTAGCGACCAGGTAGGTACATGTAGCTAGAAAGCTCTGGAAATAGGCTAGAATTGAGCAGATTGTGCTAGAAATAAGCTGAACTGAAAATATCATTCTTTCCAACAGAAAGTTATCCATTTCAGACCTGAAGTCAGAAGCAATAGGCCTAGATTCCAGTTCTATTTCAACTCTTGAGGCCTGCCCTTTGATCTCAAATTATACTATCTCAGTTTTGGCATTCATTCACTCATGAACTCCATCAACATTTTCTGACACTCAGTGCCTGGCCTCGTGCCAGACACAGGAAATACAGTGCATGTCCTCCTGGGTCTCATGGCTAGTGAGGGAAGAGGAAAGCAAACCAAAGAGCACACAGTGGGGCAAGTATTGCAGAAGTATCAGCCACAGCCTAGCACTAGGCCTATGAAATGGATGTTACAGTACCTGACCTCCCTATCTCAACTGGAGGAATAAGATTTCTAGTAAGACATGAGCATCTTTTATGTTATTTGAGAAAAGGTGACATAAAAATTTACAAAATTAATTACAGACAGTCCCTGTCTTAAGACTGGGTTCTGTTCCAATGACTCCACCATAGTCAGTTCTAAGTCAAATACTTGTTTTTTAGTTTTTATTATCACTATCTTTTATTACAATTAACTTTACAAATCATAACACTGAACGTCTACAAGTAAATGATAATATCATCAAATTATGTGCTACAACACCATATGTGGTATATATTAGTAATGATACGATATACAGAAATAAGTACAGTTTGTCATAACTCAAACCTGCCTTAATTCAAGGGCCATTTGTATATCCAAACTTCATACTACCTTCCTTGATTGCAGAAGATGATTTCCTATTACCTACAGAAAATAGATTCTGCTGCTATTAACCTACTCACCATCCTCCATATCAAACCGATGATCTTTCCTGCATTCACATCCATTACTACCTCCTATTCAAAGCTCATTCTTTCACCTGTATCTGGATCTATCTTCTCTTACAGCCTCTTGAAACCTTGCTTCCTTGTCTTTTCAAGGAAGACTCAGGTGAGTACAAGAGAACCCTAGAACTTGGCTCTAGAGACCTCCTTCTCCTTTATACTCTCTATCCAATCCATCACCAAATCCCGGTCCTTTTGTCTCCTGATCACATCCTGAGTTCAACTACTTTTTATATTCATCAGCATAATCCTGAGTCTGAGTTGCTAATATTTCTTGCCTGGACTATGATAATGGCTTCCTAACTGCCCCAGCTGATAATCCTGCATCCACAAAGGCAGTCTCTTCAGATATCTATCTGATCATGTCAGCTCTCTTCTTCAAGATCTTCATTTGTTTCCTGATGCTCTTAAAGACCCAAATATTTGTTATGGCTAACCAAGCTCTGCCACATGTCATTCCATCTAATCTCATCTCATTTGCTCTAGTCTCATCTTGCTGCTTCCTATTGATCTTAGTTCAAGCATTACTCCACTTCCCCACTGCCCTCTAATCAGGCCTAATTTCTTTGATATGCTCTCTCATGGAATGGTGGTCTCTTCCTCCAGTGCACATGTACAAGTTTGTATTTTCTCTGCCATACACCCATTTGTGTTAATACTGTCTCCTCAACTACACTGCAAACTCCATGAGTGCACAGTACGTAACTGATAAATGCCTGAAGGAATGACTGATATTCTCTCTGAAAAAGTCCTTGCGTGTCTCCATATTAAATTAGAAATTAGGAACGGATGATCACCGAGGACTAAAACGACATGGGGGAAAGAGACCCCAGAGGACAGAGAGACCCACATGTGTGGGTGTCTACATCAACTTGTGACCAGAAGAACTGGATGGTGCGTGGCCAACACCAGTAATAGCTGCAATGGAGTTCACAAAGTTGAGTCTTACTGGCAAGACAAGAATAAAAAGGGGCGCACCCTGAGATCTCCACTAAAAGACTGCAATTGATGGTCCAGGGGCTTTGGGGATCCCCTGGGAGCATGGCCCCTGACCGTGATGCTGCCCCTGTCCATAAATCATAATGAAGGTCCACTCTTCAGACAGGAATGCATTGGACTTGGCGATGCAGAGTGACCATATCTTGGGCAAACTTTATGGTTCTATGCATCTATAGGATATCATCCTGCTGACTTCTTACTGGAGGAAGGGGAGTGGGTAGAGAGGACGGGAGACTGCTGGGAAGATGGGATGGGTATGGAGCAGAGAGGAAGACTGTGCTGTCACCAGGCAGGGAGAGCAGTGGAAGCTGCATATAGGTAGGCATGCAAATTTATATGGGAATGTACATTTTCATTCAATCATAATTAAAAAAAAATTATCCACAATAATAATCTCTGCCTTCTTCTCTAGTTATCATCCTTCCTCCTTTTCTTACCAGACACATTTTGTACCTGAATTCTCAATGTTCAGTCCCTTCTCTCTCATCTAGCATACACTCTTCTCGATGTTTACCAATGATTTTGTAATTGCCACGCCAGAGGATCCTTTTTAGTCTACCCCTTTGCCTCTTCTTTCTTGCACCTATGATATTATAGTCTCCTATTTTTCTTGGTTTCATTGGACAATCTTTTTTGAAATTCCTCATTACTTTGCCTTTTACTTAAACTTTGCTAATCCTAAGACTCTTGGATCAACTATATTATTACTGGTATATTCTTCTATAGTAATCATTTCCAAGAAAGTTGTTCTAGTCCTGTCTCCTGAGCTGTACACAGGTATAGCCAATTGCCTAGTACATCTCCCCATATCTTCTATGGTGTCACGGATTGAATTGTGTCCCCCCAAAAATATGTGTAGTCATGTGGCTGGGCCATGATTCCCAGTATCTTGTGACTGTCCTCCATTTTCTGGTTTCCCTATGCTGTACGTTAAAAAATTCGGGTGGGACTGTAAATCCCTTCATAGGATCACCTCCCTGCTCCACTGTAAAGGGAGTTTCCCTGGAGTATGGCTTGCCTCACCCTTAATCCTTTCATCCTGCAAGAGGTAAAAGGAAAAAGGGAAGCAGGCTGAGAATTGGGAACTTCCTACCATCAGGAAAGCAGCACTAGGAGAAGAGCGCCGTCCTTCAGACCCCAGGTTCTTGCGCCAAGATGCTCCCTGGACAAAGACTGATGCAATACCAGACTTTCCTCCAGAGCCAAGAAGGAAGAAAGCCTTCCCCTGGAGCAGATACCTTAAATATGGACTTGCAGCCTACCGGACTATGTAAGCATAAACCTTCCTTTGCTAAAGCCATCTACTTTGTGGTATTTCTGTTAGAACAGCCCTAGCTGACTAAAACACATGGGTACTTGAAACTCGGTATGTCTACATCAAACTCACCATCACTCCTGCTCCTCCAATCTGCCCAATATATTTTCCTCCTTTACTCAGGCTCACTCAATATTTTAATATCATCATCATCACAGCAAAATGTATATAATATCAGTCATACAGCCATATCTCAGGTGCCATTCTTACGCTAGTCCTTAAACATACAAACACACAAACATAACACTCAATCCTCTCAACAACCCTACAAGATATATACTTATACTCATTTAGCAGATAAGGAAATACGGTTTCGATTTTTATGGCTTTATGATCTGAGAGGATGCTTTGCATTAACTTGATGGTATGGATTTTGTTTAGAATTGCTTTGTGTCCTAACACATGGCCTATTCTGGAGAATGTTCCATGTGCACTGGAGAAGAAGGTGTAGTTCACTGATGGATTGAAAGTTCTGTATATGTTAATGAGGTCTGGTTGGTTAACTGTGGCAATAAGGTCTTCTGTGTCTTCACTGAGCTTTTTTCTAGATGATCTGTCCAACAGTGGAGTGTTCAAGTCTCCTACTATTATTGTAGAGTGATCTGTCTCCTTTTTGAGAGTAGTCAGTGTTTCTTTGACGTATTTAGGTGCTCCAATATTAGGTGCATAAATATTTAATATTGTTAAGTCCTGCTTGTGTACTGAACCTTTCAGCAGTAGTGTCCATACTTGTCCACGACGGTGGATTTTACATTAAAATCGACTTTATCTGAGATTAGAATTGCCACACCTGCTCTTCTTTGTGTATTGTTAGCTTGATATATATTTTTCCATCCTTTGATTTTCAGTTTGTTCATATCTTTAAGGTGAGTTTCTTGTAGGCCACATGTGGATGAGTCATGTCTTTTGATCCAAAATGTTATTCGATGTCTCTTTACCAGAGTGTTGAGTCCATTCACATTCAATATGATTATTGATAGACATGTGTTCAGTGCTGCCATTGTGATACGTTTATTTTTGTGTTGATATTTTTTCTATTGTTATTAATCCGTTCTGCAACCTTCTTCTTTGTGTGTTGATTTTTCATCTTTTTCTGGGTTGGTTTTGTGGGTGTTGAGACTCCTGTATTACATTTCTTGATATGGTATAGATACGGAAATATGGTACACAGCTGAATTTACTTGCTCAAGATCACACAGCATGTGGCAGAACCAGAATTACAAGCCAGGTAGGTATTTAACATCTAGACTTGCTGTCTCTTTTTTGTTGCCCAAGCTGAACCTGAGGTTCATGCTAGACAAACTCTCTCATCCCAGAAGCAGGTGCTGTCAAATCTACTCTCCCAAAATGTTCCAATGTTTCCTTCTTTTCTGTTCCCACTGCCACTTCAGAGAGTATCACCATAGGTTTAAAAATCTCATGGGTAGCCATCCAGGATACTCTACCAGTCTCACCCCTTTGGGAGCAAGGAAGAATGAAGAAAACTAAAGATACAAGGAAAAGATTAGTCCTAAGGACAAATGAGCCCACCTCTACAATGGCCTTCATGGACTAATGAACCACAACTACCATGGCCTCCACCAGACTGAGCACAGTACAACTAAATGACTGCTCTGATAGGGATCACAAGAGAAGGTCTCAGACAGAGTTGCAGGAAAATGTGAAACAAAATTCTAACTTCAAAAGAAAGACCAGACTCGCTAGCCTGACAGAGACTGGAGAAACCCTGACACCAAACACCTTTCTGCTCAGTAATGAAATAACTCGTGAGCTTCACCTTTCAGCCAAACATTGGACAGGCCCATAAAATGAAACAAGACAAAAGGGGCACACACTCCAGGGACAGGGACTAGAAGGTAGGAGAGGAGAGGCAAGTTGGTAATAGTGAACCCAAGGCTGAGAAGGGAGAATGCTGACTTGTTGTAAGGGGTTAACCGATATCACAAAACAGTACGTGTACTGTTTAATGAGAGACTAGTTTGTTCTGTACACCTCCTTCTAAACTACAATTAAAAAAAAAAAAAAAAAAAACTGTCACCATGCCAGAAAGCCTTCCTTGACCATTCTACCTAAAATAGCCCCAAGCCATGGTCGGCCATATCACCCTTTTCCATTTTCCTCACAGAATTTACCATTGCTGGGTTTTTGTTGTTATTGTGGGGATTTTGTGTGTATTTATTATCTATCTTCCCTCACTTAGAAAATAAGCACCATGAGAGAAGACACAGCTGTATGCTGTTCACAGCTGTATCTCCAATACCTGGAACAAGAGTTGGCATGTAATATATACTCAATAAATACTTGAGATATATGAGAGAATGCATGCACATCATTACCTCTTCTTGTATATCTGCTTAAAGTCTTTATCCCTTCAATCCACCTGCCACATGAAAGCCAAAATGATTTTCCTAACAAGAAAATCTGGGTGCAACCTGGTGTCTCCTCTTTCAAAATTCCTCAGTGGGTTGCCATTGTCTATAAAGAAAACCCACTCCTCATCATGACAAGACGTGACATGATTAGACATCTGCCAAGCTGTCCAAGCATGATGTCTGGCCACTGACTAGCCACCCACCTCCTAGGACATGATGTTCCAGCAATACTGAAGTCTCTAAAGTTCTCAAGCAGGCTAGCCTTTCTCATGCCTCTGTGCTATGTACAACGTGTTCCCTGGGCAGGGGATGCTGTCCACATGACCGACTCCTACTCATCCTTCAGCTCTCAGCTGAAGCACAAGCACTTCTGTGGAGTCTTTCTGGATACCCTTGCCAGCAGCTATGAAAGTCTCTTAACTCCACTGAGCTTCAGTTTCCTAAACTCTCTAATATGGAGAAAATAATAGCACTTATGTGGCGAGGTTATTTAGAGGGTCATATTAAAAAATGCAGATTCACCACACAGAGTTAGGCACGCAATAAGCACCTAATAAGTAATTTCTTGAGGCATTGGTGATTCAGTGGTAGAGCACCTGTCTTCTACGTGGGAAACCTGGGTTCAATTCCAGGCCAATGCAACTCATGGACAGCTACCCTTCATCTGTCAGTGGATGGTTTGGCTATGACGCCGAACAGGGTTCAGGGGGGCTTCCACACTAAGACAGATTAGGTAGAAAGGCCTGGGGGTCTACTTTGAAAATCAGTAAATGAAAACGTTATGAAGCAAAATGGTCCAATCCCTCTGTGCATAGGGCTGTCACTGGATAGCAGCTCACAAGAGCAACAATACTTGTTTGTTTGTAGATACATCTCACCATGAGACAATACAGCTCTTGGGGGGAAACACCATACCTCTGTCTGTTTATCCTTATCATTTCTACCAGACATTTTGGAGATGCTCATTACTCTCCACCTTCTTTCCGTCTTTGTTTCTTCAAAGACAGAAAGTGTAGATCTGTTAGAAACTGAGACTAATATCACGAGAGTCAAAATCAGAGTACCGGCAATTACTGCTCAGTAACTACCCAGTGAGTGCCAGGTGCTTTATACATGTCACCTCACTCATTCTTGGCAGGACTATGTAATGGACACAGAAATTTTACAAACAAGGACACCAAGGCTGAGTCAGGCAAGTAAGTAAGCTGCTTTTACAAATACACAGGCAATATGCAACAAAGTTGTAATGAAAACAGTCCAAAGCATTTGCTCTTTCCAGTATTAGCACAGAGCCCTGCAGCAGGCAGTGGCTCCTATCCACCTTTGCAGCCTGGACCCTAATAAGCTCCCCAGTACCTTATAAACATGTAATAAAACTTTGTGGCACACATGGTATGTGCGGGAATGGATATTTAAATGCCTGGTCTAGCCAGAGAGCCAGAATGCCTGCAAACCACCTTGGCACTGGCACTCCAATACCCTCCTCCCTATCATTCCAGATTTCTAATTTCCCACCACCGACAAGCTTTCTGGTCCACTCAGACCACAATTTTATTGCAACTAAATACTGTGAGCACAGTGTCCTTACTAAAACAGCTCCTTTGTCAACAGCGCTGGCTTTGTTTGAAAGTTTCTGTCAATGGGTAAATGTACTAAATAAAGATCTGATGACTTAAAAAAACATAAAAATTGGTCTAGTTTGTGCTGAAACTGGGAGTTAGTGGCTTTTACCAGTGGCTTCATCTAGAAGCATAAACATGGGTGAATGTCTCCCTATTCCATCTCACACACACACACAACACACACGACACACACACACAGAGACATTCACACAAGTTACCTATTTTGTTTAATACTAGAAAACTGGAGATGCAGGGATGTAATTCCTATCTCTGAGATAATACTCATAATCCATCCAGTAAATGGATTCTTTTCCTGAAGTCAACACTTCTCCTTGAAGCCACAGTGAAGAAATGACTGTATCTCCACACCTATCAACCCTCTGCCCCTGGGACACCTCCAAGACCATCAGCAGTAAACAACATTGACATAAATAAGAAAAATAAACTCTCAGAAGCCCTTAGGTTCCAAAGCTATATTAAGGCATTTCACCCACTGCTGTGGTGTGGACATATTTTTTAGGCTACAGAAGGGCAGCTATTTTATCTCTACATACTGTATTCATTCTGAAGCTTGTATGAGGAAAATTTCAATTAAAAAAAAACAGTGTTTTATGTAGCTAGTTGAAAGTGTGTCTTATACTGAAGGACTGCACCAAGAGAAGTAATGTTCCATTGCTGCCTGCTCTATATAACCACCTTTCATTGTATAACTGTACATGTTTAGAGACACGAGCAGCCACAGAAAACGGCCTTTATTACCCATCAATCTCTGGCCAACGTCTGTACATGACAGTAAGACCTGCTCCACTTGCCTCCCAAGGTCCCTAGGTGGTACAAACCATTAAGAACTTGATTACTAGCCAAACGGCTGGTGTAGTTGGAACCCACTCAGAGGTGTTTTAGAATGCAGGCCTGGCAATCTGCTCTGAAAGGACACAGCCTTGAAAACCCTGTAAAGCACACTACTCTGTTACATGGGCAGCTAAAACAACTGCTTGCCTCCCGGGGGCAATGATTACATGAAGGCCCTGCCCATGTAGGGCAGGCCACTACTACCACCAGGTACACTGGCAATCTAGAGGTTCCAGAGCAGCAGCAATAGCCTTATCACAACATAAAAGTTCACATCTGGCCACTTGCCCTAGGCAAGGATATCACAGATCAGCATCTGAAAGACCCCAAAGAGACTGTTAATTGGCTAGAAACATATTAGAGGAAGTGTTAGGCACAGAATGTTCTAAACTGAGGTGGTGATTAATTAGCACCCTGGTAACAACTTGTCCTCCCTGAGAAGAAACCCACTGAATGAGGCGAGAAGAAGGCAGCCACAGTGAACACACACACTGAAGGGCAACTACAGAAGCATAATTCTGACCACAGCTCTCTCCACTTCCCACAAAACACTCCCATCCACCTAGAAGCCATGGGGAACTGTCAGTGGGCTTGGGGCTGAGGAAAGAAATCTAGAAAGTTTCTGGGCAGAAGTCTGGATAGAAAATCCTCTGTTAACATTTCATTTGGTTGGGGAAGTGGGCAGGTAAAGGGCTGGAATAAAATTTGTAACAATGTACAATTCCATATAAGGAACAAAAGGCAGAGCTCTGCCATTAGCAAGCAGCCACCTCCCACAGTAAGAGCTGAGGCTGCAAAGAGAAAAACACATCAGGGTGTGCACAGTTCAGCACTTCATCGTCTTGCCCAGGAACGTTCCAAGAAACAAACAAACAAACAAAAAACAGTTGCCACCAAGTCAGATCCAATTCATGGCAATCACACATGCGCAAAACAGAACTTCACTGCACAGAATTTTCAAAGCTGCGACCTTTCAGATGCAGACTGCCAAGTCTTTCTTCTGATGAGCATCTGGGTACGTTCAAACTGCCAATCTTTTGGTTAGAACACACTGCATTACCCAGGGACTCCATGTCTCAAGTAGCTGAGTTAATAGAAGTGAGATGAGCAGTGGCAGTAACAGAGGTAGCAAACAGGAGTAACCAGAGACTTCATCATCAGTGAGGACAGAATGCTCACCTGCAGAGGCTGGGAACACAGGCCCTGGAAAGGGAGTTGTGCTGGGGTAATTCTACGGCCCATTCTAAAGTGGAAAACACGGCAAGGAGAGTGCAGCTACTCCAGGGACTAAAGGAAGTGTCATCAGATCATAGATGATTAAGCATCTTGATGAGAATGATTAGTCTTTGCCCTCATGAGCCCTACATCTCTGTATATACAGAACTGAATAAGCTGAACCATTCATTCTAGCTAGTAATGGACACAAAACTGAAAAGTAGGGCAGACCTTATGACCTTGTAAGGTTAAGAAGTAAGCATTAGAAATGTTCCAGCCTCTCACCTAGGGCAGGAATCCCTTTATAACACACCATCTAGCTTTTGCTTGAATACTTCTACAGAAGGGAAAGTTCATTGTTCTCCAAGGCCTGTTCCATTGTAGCACAGTTCTAATTACTAAAATCTTCCTCCTTACCCTGAGCTGAAATCCTTCTCACTGCCATTTCTAGCCCTCTAGTTCAAGTTCTTAGGTATTCTGATATTTAAAGAGTGCTGTCACAGTTGCAGCCATCCTATATTTTCCTTTTCCCCAGGGTAAACCCCTTCCCTTGAACCAACTCTTTTAATGACATAGCTAATCACCTAAATCATTCTTTTCTAAATTAAATTACCAAAATCTATCTTCAAAGAACTGAGCAAAAGACACCAGGTACGACCAAACTAGGAGACCTAATTCTTTTTTGAATACACGTACCATGTATCCATGAATTAATTCAAAACTTCCACAGATGGTTTGGTAACTGTGTCATACTACTCGTTCCCATTTGGCTTATGAATGAAGCCCCTATGTTCTTTTTCACATGAAAATCTTTCATATTAGGCTCTCCAGGGCAATCTTAATAAATGAATCCTTTCTAACATAAACATATACCATCACATTTCCTTATGAAAAGGTACTTTGTTGGTTTCTACCCCTATTCTATTTTGAAATAATACTGAATGTTGATTCAACCCCCCATGGTATTTTCTAGTCCCTCTGTTTTGGGTGTCCAGTATAAATATGGTTTAAAAAGAAAAAAAAACAAAACTTTCCATTTCTGTGAAAACAACCCAAGTGTCCATCAACAGCTGAACAGATAAACAGAATCCAGTACACACATACAATGGAGTATTATTCAGCCATAAAGAGAAATGAAGTTCTGGTAGGTATTATGACTAGACAAACTTTGGAAACATTATCTGAGTGAAATAAGTTAGACACAAAAGGATAAACGCTGTAAGATCCCACTGATGTGAAATATCTCGAACAGACAAATGCATAGAAATAAAAGTAGGTTAGTGGTTAGCAGAGTCTGGGACCAGAGGAAAACGAGGTGGTGTTGCGTAACAGATACTGAATTTCTGTTTGGGGTGATGAAAAACATTTCAAAATGGATTATGGTAACGGCTGCACAACATGGTGAATGTAATCAGTGTCACTGAGTTGCAGGCTTAAAAATGGTTTACCACAATAGTAATACTTTCTACTTTCTCACCTTATTGACAAAAACCGCAAACAAACAGAGACCAGAAGCAGAGCCATGTGTTGTATCAGCTGAGATCTCCTTTTAATTAACATCAACAGTCAAATTTCTTTGGGCACACAGTTGAACTTGCTACAACAGATCTATTCTTTCTCTATTACCGCCTAACTCTCAGTGGCCTTTCATAGGCAGTGCAAGAAGCAGACCTGGCTGGTCCCCATATCCTGAGTGCCTAAGATGTCATATCTCAACTCCTCTAACTAGCACTCAGGAGGAGCCTCCCATATTCTCATTGCACTCTACACATGTAATCCTATTCTCCATTAATATGCAACACAAACAGACTGTGTTCTGATGCCACACACGCTTTGCTGTGCCATGTAGCCTTCCTCAGGCACAAATACTCTGTCCTCTCTTGGTCTACCCTGTACCCAACCTTTACACTGTAGCTTAAGACTGACTCCACCATGCAGTGTTTCCAGCAAACTGGGTTTACCACACACTGACTTCTTCCCTTGCTGGACACCAAAAGCCTTTACAGTAAGTCCTTCTCTTTCCCTGGGTAAATATTCTCTTTCTACTCAGTCTTCAAGCCCAGAGGTCTGTCAATTTCCTGTTTTTCTTCAGTTTTTCATATTGCAGCATGTGGAAGAAGCACAGCCTTACCTAAGCATTTCACCCCAGCTCCTCTAGTCTTTGCTTTCATTCTCTCTCCTCTTATTTGATCTTACCTTTCTTCCCGCATTCGCATTTGGGTACTCAGGAACCTGCTTGAATCATCATCGTGGCTGCTCTGCTGGCTGCTGAAGAAAGAGACAAGATAGAAGCTGGTAACATTCAGCTTCTTTCTCAACCCTGGGAGGTCACACAGACATCACATGGACAAAGACACGAAGTGACAACATTTTCAAGATACCAGTTTCCCCAAGTAAGTTCATCATAAAGAGCACACAGGAAGTCCCCACATTACCATGCAATTCCATCCCGACAACTTCACCATAAGTTGGTTGTGGTGTAAGTCAAATACTTCATTTTTTACTTTTCGTTATCACTGCCTTTTATTATCAGTATCTTTATAAATTTGATCTTTATGTCTTTTGTGGTTGGCACAAGAATAATCACATCAGCAAATTATGTGCTGCAACACCATGTATTACATATTACTAATGATAAGATGTACAAAACAAAATAGCTCTAAATCTGGTACATCATAACTACAGTATGTTGTAAATGGGGGACTACCTTACTAACAAAGGACAGGAAGATCCCATCCTCACACCAAAGGGCTGTCTAATGCTAGCAAGACAGCAGAGGAAGGGCTTAGCTTGTTACCAGAAATCCACAAGCAAATGTCTTCTGTCTTCTCTGTACCTGGCCCTCTAATTTGTATGACAGGACACTAAAAAACCCAAACCAAACCCAGTACCCTCAGGTAAATTCTGACTCATAGCTACCCTACAGGGAAGAGTAGAACTAATCCACAGTTTCCAAGAAGCACCTGGAAGAGTCAAATTGTTGGCCTCCTGGTTAGCAGGTATAGCACTTAACCACCTACATTGCCAGGGTTTCCATATGACAGGGTAATAATCCCATTATTTCTCAACTTCATTGAAATCCAGAGAGTCACACAGAACTGACCTGAAGGTGGGAAGGAAAATCCCAGGAAGGTAAAAGATTTGATGAGCCCCCCCATCCCCCCCCACCCCTGCTTCTGTGCCTCTAGAGAGGGCTGTGGAGCCTGAGGAGTTAAAAGTGTGAATTGAGGGTGGAGTCCCTCCACTCCACATAGCTCTTTAGGGCTCACAGACAGAGTTCTTTAAGAAGCCTCACATTTTGGCAGTGTAGAATTCAGCTGCCTTTCATCTTCATTCCCGGCTCTCTGGAGAGAAAAAAAAGCTGTTCAGATACCACAACTGCACTAACCAACCTATAGCTGATGAACAAATACTTTTATCAGCTGCAAATTATTAATGTCTCCAAGTATCTGGTAGTTTAGTCAGCAACTACAGCCCAGGGGCCAAATTCAGAGCTGCCTGTTTTTAGGCAGCCCATGATCCAAGAAGGATTTTTGCATGTTTAAATGTCTGGAAAAAAAAAATTTTAAAGACTATTTTGTGACATGCAGACATTATATACAATTCAAATTCCAACATCCATAAATCAAGTTTCATTGGAACATACTAGGCCCATTCATTTACATATTTTCCATGACTCTTTTCATGCTATAATGGAGTTGAGTAATTACAATATAGGCTTCATGGCACAGAAAGCTGGAAATATTTACTACCTCACCCTCTATGGAAGAAGTCTGTCAACCTCTGTTTTACAGAGATTCTATCAATCACAAATTCCCATTACCATATGATAGAAAAGTCTGGGAATCAATAAATACTTGAACAATATGATGAAAACAAGTTAGTATCAGTGAATTGTACCTGTGAAGAATGGTAAAACAGCAAATATTCTCGAACCCACATTCATTTAACACAGTAAAAAAAATTAATCTGATTACCATAAATACTGTTAATGGACAAAACTCCGGGTTCATGCTACCTGCTGCCAAACCAATCTCTGAGACAGGAGCTTGGGTAAGTGATCAAAGGTTTTTATTTCTGTGTGCTGCCAACACAGGGGACAGGCAGCATTTTTGCCCTCAGAGCCTGTACAAAGTTATCAGGAAAGGTCAGGGTTTTTAAAGGGAGAGGCTACATGTAGGTACAGAGGCAGGTGTCAGAAGGAAATGATGTGGGCAGTCGTGAGGGGGGCATCTGTCGGAGAGCAGGCCAGGTGAAATATGTATCAGAACTTGCCGGGAGCCAGCCTCGGCAGGGTCTGGGATCACGAAGAGATGGGTGGCATCAGCGAAGAAAGAAATGAGACTGAGACAACCAGGAATCTGGAGATCAGCAGCCTGTCAGGGTCCGTCTTTCTTTATTTTTTATATAATCAATGACATGATTTCACTCTGCCCTTTTGACCACGTAAGCTGTTGGTTAGTAAGGAAGTGATATGTGGTCTCTTTTCATGTTAATCACTAGGGTCCTCTCTGTTGGCTAGTAAAGAACCGATACATTGTGGTCTTTTTTCATGTTAATCATTAGGGCGTTTTAGGTAACGGCCCGAGACAAATATATTGTGATTATAATAAAGCTATATCTTGAGCTCAATCAGCTCTATCTATGCCTTGAGGGCAAAGATGCAGGAAGAAAGGATAGACTCATCTTAAAAGTTAATCTGGCTGTCTTTATTTGTGCCTTCTTTGCTCTTTATCTCTTCCTGTGGGGACAGTAAGCACCCACCATCCCCCACTCTAAGCCTCTCTTAAGCTGTTCTAAGAAGGGTATTTCTTTAGTATTTGTCTATTTGCCATACCAAATATAATAAACTTGGAAGCCTATCTGTCTCCCCGATGTAGGGAGTGGAATGTCTATATCTAAGAGCTGTGTAGGAGGTCGTCCCTGGGGAGCTTCCCAGGGCCTTCCTGAAATCTTGTATTTCACATGTGGAGGGGGAAGTCCAGTTGGGGGAAGCCAGCGGAGCCGGGCCGGCCTCAGTATTCCTGGGCTGGGCATGCTGTGTCAGAATTCATCAAGCCAAGGGGATTGTAAAACCCTTCTTAGAAGGCATCTTCTTTGATCCTTGTGCCAGGAGATAAGGGGGTATTTTTGAGGAAGGTTTAATTAGGATGCAAAATATCATCAGGGAGAGCACGGCCAAAAAATATGTCAAGGGTGGGATGCGTCTGCCTGCCATCACATAGGCATGATACTTTGCTTACAGAGGCTTCTGTGGGTGACGGGCCTCGGCAAGAACTGAGGTCGAGGAGGCTCTCAGTTGTCACCTGAGCAGGGGATCATTGAACTGGCACCTCTACTTGTTTGATGATCCTAAGAAGATGGCTGTAAAGGCTGCAAAGATTTTATCTCAGTGGCTCCTACAAGTTAACAGGTGATTTCCTGGGCCAGGTAGTGCTAGAAAGCCAGGAATTTTAATAAAGACAGGTAAAGAGTTAGTTCTGAAAAACAGATAAAGAATTAGCCCTGACTGCCTATCTCAATCCCTCCTATTATTTGAAAACAGGGCATTTTAGGCCTCCTGGTTTCCACACCACTATAACCAAGATTCCAGTATAACCCAAACCAGTTTCTTGTTCTGATAGACTGTCTACCACACTAAGGTATACTGATGTCTACAGTGTATATCCATTAAACCAGAACCTTAGGAGACTGCTAACTCTTTGAACAATCTGTACAGTAACTGCTTGCTCTAACACCTAAATATTCTCAGGCAAAAATATGATTTTTGTGGTAACAGTCATAACCATGCCCTTATATTCTTCCAGCAAGAAGTGAATTACCATAGAACTTAGAAGGAATTTACATCAAACTTTCAGATACTCACATACACACACACACTCTCTCTCTAGTCTGTATGATGGGATAGTAACCCCATTATTCTTCAACTTCATTCAATTCCAGAGTCACACGCAGCAGATTTGAGGGTGAGAAGGGAAATCTTAGAAATGTAAAAGATTTGATGGAGGCCCCTGGCCTGCTTCTTTGCAGACCACACACACGTACACACAGCAGAAACCTGATCAGCACCATACACAAAACCTGCAGTTGCTTCCTGGAACTAAATGTGCACATGATCCCTTCCTCTTTACCATACACAAAGCCTACCACTTCTACTCTGTCAGTTCTGATAGGCTTGCCAATTAAAAACTTTACAGCCAAGTTTCCCAGCAATTTAGCTAAATCATGGGATTTCTTACATTAGGACTGACATGGTCTATGCATTGAGCATGCTTTTTTTGTACAACATGGGCAATTCACAGATAATTGGGACTCAAATTCCAAAGCACACACAACTCCAGAGAGAGCATCAAGAGGTGAATTGCATCTATGCCACGGACAGCATACTTGAGGAGCAGAGGGAGGAGAGTCTGGGAGTCAAATAGCTTTCCAACTCAAATAGATCACAATCAGCACCTCTTTTACATGGAAAAGGGCAGATATGACTCCATTTGATCCAGGATGGGTTGATTTGTCCCACTCACCCTATCTTCCTACCGGCAATCAAACATAAGCTAATAAAAGATGCCCCCAGAACTAAATGATCATTTACCATGGTCTCTAAAAAAAACAATTCTAAGCTGCCATCAGGTTAGGAACCATAACTGCATAGTGGTTAAGTGCTATAACTGCTAACCAAAACGTTCGGTGGTTCAAATCCAACAGGCACTCCTTGGAAATTCTATAGAGCAGTTCTGTCTTACAGGGTTGCTAAGGGTCAGAATCGCAGTAGCAGTGGGTTGGGTTTATTATCAAGTTATCCCACTAGGTGGCACTGCTGGCTTGCAAACAAGAAACACAACAGAGCAAAACAATCCTGAGCTTCCAGAGCCAGAACTAAGACCAGCTTCCAATTCCTCCTTGTGGCCTTCTTACTGCTTGAAAAACAGTTCAAATGGTAGAGATAAAAGCTGTGTACTGGTTCTAAATACTCACTTGCATTCATTCAAGGGGTATTTATACAATGCCCTGTAGGTGCAGCACATAGCCACCACCTATCAGTAGTACCATGATAGTTTGTTTGTTGCTAAGATGTTGCTAAGAGGTAACACATCAGTTACCAGGCAGGGTCACCCATGGCAGAAAGATTTCATTCGAGTTTTCAAACTAAGACAGACTATGGATAAAGGCCTGGTGATCTACTTCCAAAAATTAGCCCTTATGAATCACAACAGAACACTGTCCCACTTGCTTTCTTTGGACACATTATCAGGAGAGATCAATCACCAGAGAAAGGTATCATGTTTGGCCACCAGGGTGACGGAGACCCTCAGTTAGATGGACTGGCACAATAGCTGCAGTGATGGACTTAAACATGTCAGTGACCAAGCAATGATGCAGGACCTCGCTACATTCATTCAGTTGTATGTAAGGTTGCAATGAGAGTCGGAGTCAATTCAGCAACAGCTGTCTGTCTGTCTGTCTATCTCATCTACATAAACACATCCCAACAAGAAACGGTAACAATGCAATGGCCAAGAGTTTAGACTCTGGAGCATGATGCCTGAGTCTGAATCTAAGCTCCCCAATTACTACCTTTATGACCCAGCGACAGTTATTTAACATTATTTTCTTTACCTACAAAATGATAGTTCTTACATAAATCACAATCCTTCATAAGGCCACTGTGAGAGTTCATATGTAGGATACATGGAGAACTGTGCCTGGCACACACTAAATGTTGTATAAATGTTAGTAGCTATTATATGAGAGAATGAGTCTGCTCTCCAGGTGTTTACAACCTGGAAAGGGAGACTGACTATAGGTAACTACATATAAAAACTAAATAATGATAACTCTTAGAAGCATACATTAAATGCTACAGGAATCCAGAATAGAGGAAGGCCACTTGTTTCTGAGGCCAATCAGAGAGGAATGTCTCAGCAACAAAGTTTTTGCACCGACACTTTAAATTCATACAGACTGAGGATGGCAGAAACGAGAAAGCACTCTAGTTTAGCTTCATCTAACCAACATTTGTCGTGTACCAGTCACAGTGCTAAGAGATGAGGATGTAAAGATGATTCAGACATGGTCCCTCCCAGAAAAGAGCTCCCAGTCTAAGAGATACAAGTATTCACTGTGTACCGTGATGCATCAATGACAGAAAGATGGATAAGGTGAGGGTTTGAGGGAAGACCTCAGAGAGGTGAAGCTGAGAAACAACTGTAGATAAACTGATGATGGTGATAGCTACAGGGGTGCAGGGAATTCTTCTTCCTGCAGTGTCACAGCACATAGTCCGCAGTGAGGGTCTGCTGAACTGGGTCTGGTAGTCAAGAACATGGGGTGGGAGTATATGCTGAAGGGCAGGTGGGGACCCTGAGCTCCATTGTCCACCACCTCCCGTAGGGCCAGTTCTCTCTCTCATTTTTTAAACTTGTTTTTAAACAGTCTTAAATAAGGCAGTCATTCCTCTTTCAATCCCCTGAAATAATACTGAGTAGAACTTGGTGATGCAGAGTAACCATATATTGGATGCACTTTATGGTTCTATGCATCTATAGGATATCATCCTGCTGACCTCTGGCTGGAGGAAGGAGAGTGGGTGCAGAGGAGGGGAAAGGAGACTGTTGGGAGGATGAGACATGTATGGAGCAGAGAGGAAGAGTGTGCTGTCACTGGGCAGGGAGAGCAGTGGAAGCTGCATGTAGGTGGACATGTAAATTTATACAGGAATGTACATTTTCACTCAGTCATAATAAGAAAAAAAAAATTAAAAAAAAAAGTTAAGGAAAAAAAAAATCCTGAGCAGAGTTTGCAGAGATTCCAATATTACCTCACCCTATCATACCAAGCCTTTCAATTCTCATCTCGTATGAGCCTTCTGGAGTGATGCAGGCCACCTGGATAGTGGGCAACTGTGCCTTCTCCCTAAATGAATCTGCCAGGTTTCTGAGGCTAGGGAAAAGGCATCTACCACACCAGTGTGCTAGCAGAGGAGTGTGAGATGCCATGGGCCCTTTAACCCAGAATTGGCAGGGCTTTGGTGGGGGAGGGTCTGGGCTATCTAGCTTAAAGAAACTGAGAAGAGCTAGAAGTCTGACGGAGAGCACTATCTGGAGAAAATTTATATTTAGAAGCCTGATAAACTCTAAACAAGGATCTGCAACAGCTTAGCTTGGGTACCATATGACTGACAGTGGCTTAAAGGTACAAGGAAGAGAACTTCAACCATGCAGCAACTGTTTGCCTTGAGACAGCTGGAGAATAAAAAAAAAACAAATAAATCATGGTTGAATGATTCTTACATGTTTCATAGACTATGTTCCACAGGACTTTCAGTGTATTCCAGAAGGTATTCATGGCTGTGACCTATTAGAAGTAGACTGCCAGGTCTTTCTTTGGAGCCAACACTGGTGGGCTCGAACTGCCTGTCTTTTACTTAGCAGTCAAGTGCTTACCCCTCTGTAGCACTCAGGGATGTGCAGGCACCTGGAAGGAATGAGGGTGACTTAAATCCCTCCTGCTGTAAACTACAGCATCAGATAAAAATCACTCATAAGTTAAATTTTGAAATACTAGGATACATTCCTTAATAAAGGAGAAGATCAGGGAAACCTGTTGAAGGGGATTGAATCCAGAAACCTGATTTTGTTTTCTGTCTGTATGTTAGTACTTCAAGCCTATCCTCGAAGGTCACATTGATACATTGGGAAGGTCTGGGAAAACTGTTGTCATCTGAGCCAAAGCACCCTCTAGAGTGAAAAAATTCATTAGGTGGTGTGCAGAAAGCCCCTGGGAAGTAGGCTGGCTCAATTCTTGTGATTCTACTCACCTCTTTTCCTCCCTTCCCTTATTGGGACACATGCAGAAAGTACAGGCTAAACTGGGAAACCATCAGGAAGGGGGCCCTTGGCCCTTTTGCAAAGTAGAGCTTTGCTGCTGGCCACTGTTAGGTGCTGGCCAGTCTATTTTTTAACTCATGGTGACCCCATGTGACAGAGGAGAACTGCTCCACTGGGTTTTCTAGGCTGTAATCTTACTGGAACACAGCACCAGGTCTTCCTCCTGAAGAGCTTCTGGGAAGGGGTTCAAACTGCTAGATGGGCAGCCAACTGCCTAACCACTGCATCACTAAGGCTCCTTGCTTTGCTGCTAGGGAGACTGAATTTGGTAACTTCTCTGTGTGGATGCCATGGCCTCCAAAACCCAGATGGCATCTTGAGAGCTTCAGGTGGTTCCAAGCAGTCATGCAGATGTGAAGGCTATAATTTAGCATTTCTAGAGCCTGATGGAAACTGTCCATTTACCCACACTAAGAATCCACTGACTAACTTATCCTATGTTTTTGCTTTTGGCTGTAATCAGAACAATCTAGTGCATTTACACCTAATACTAATGCTAATTGGAAGCTTCAAAAGGTTCTGCATGGCAGTTACAAATATTTTTAACTAGTAAAAATGTGAGAATAAGTTATGTAGTGGGATGTAGGAGAAAGAACAAGGTAACAAACCAGGGTTTGAATCCTGGCTCCATTTTTTCTAATACTGATCCTCTTTTAGCCTGAGTTTCTTCCTCATCCAAAAAATGGGGACAATTAAATACCACTTATAAGGTTGTTTTTGAAGTTTAAGTTGCGAGTAATCCAATCAAACTATTTTAGCTCAGGCTTTGGAGGCAGGAAGATGTAAGTTCTAGTTCTTACTCTGGCATACTCAGGGTGATACTGGGTAGATTATTCAACCTCTCTAAGGAGCCCTGCTGGCACAGTTAAGAGGCTGGCTGCTACCCAAAACGTCACAGTTCAAATCCACCAGCCACTCCTTGGGAACCCTATAAGGTTCTATGTGGTTGCCCTACAGGGTTGTTACGAGTCGAGAACCAATTTGATGGCAACAGGTTTGGTTTTTTTCAGTGTCCAAAACCAAAAACAAACCAGTTGCTGTTAGGGTCATTCAAACTCACGGTGACCTCATATATGTCAAAGTAGCACTTTGCACCACAGGGTTTTGAATGGCTGATTTTTCAGAAGTAGATCACCAGCCTTTCTCCCAAGCACCTCTGAGTGGACCCAAATCACCAACCTTTCATCAGTACCTGAGCACTTAATCTTTTATGCTACTCAAGGATACTTTCTCCATGTATCAAATCACCTGCTTTAGAGAAAAAGGGAAATATCTGGCCTCTGGTAGTGCACTGTAAACAGCGGCTATCAACATTACTTAATATTCACAGTGAATTTGTCAGACAAACATTTTTAAACACCAAATGTGTGGGGACAGCGTGGAAGGTTGCCTTTTAGCCAGGTACAGGCCTTCCACACAAAAGGGATTCAGCAGTATGACATACCCTGCTTATGCCCAGTTTGGCCTTAAGGGCTCTAATCTGGCAGCTAGCCACCTTTGTAAAAAAATGGTATATAAGGTCACTGCACCATGAGGCACAGTATCCTGCCTGCTGCCCACCAAATGTACCTGTCTTTAGACTTAGCACCAATAAACCTGCCCTAACCACACCAGCTGAGCCTCCATCATTACTGGGTCTGCCCGAATCCCGAACCTGCATTCCTGACCTGGAACACCTGCATTTATACAAAATGCATGGCAAGAAGATAACAGAAAAAATTCTTGGTGGTATGTATATAGGAGCCACTGACCTGCTCCAAACCTTGTACAGAAGTAGGGCCACATATCACTGACAACAAGAAGGCTGAGTTTTCATGCTGAATTATTTCCCCATTAAAACAACTCTGGAGTTTACATTTCAGTTTAAGTAGGAAAGTGTAAGGGGTGGGGACAATGAGAAAGCAAGAAGCGAAGTAGGCAGTAAAGACAAATACATTCTGTTTTCCACCTGGCAAGCAAGTATGGGAAAGTCTAAAAATAGAAAACAAGTAAACAGGTGTGATTTTAAGGCAACACCAAGGACTCCCAACTGCTCACACAATATATCTGAGTATTCTCTAATACCACTGAAAGAAAAGTATGCTCTGGGTGAAACCTGTGGGCTGGACTGTCTGCTTCCTGGCTCCCTGGGGAAGAGGTAGCAGCTGGGCAGACTCAGGGATTCAGAATTCAGTTAAAGAGCTTTCTAATTTATCACAATTCCCCAAAGCTTCTCTATTTAACAGTCCTTTCACCTCTAAACATGGTCACATTACACCTACACTTGTCTTTAAAAACTGAAAATAAATAAATAAAATATAGTTCTCCCCCCAGTGCCTTTATTTCTTCTTCCCTTCACAGCCATTTTATTGAAAGAATGCATTACTTGGTGACTGTCAAAACCCAACCAGGCTTTACCATGCAGATTCTCTGGACCTTCCCCGAACTTACCAAATCAGAATCGGAACCTGCCCAGAGATGTGTGGTTTGGCAAGCTCCCCAGTGATTCCTAGCATCACATCCACTGCCTCTGCTTCCTCAGCACTGACCCACTCCTTTCTCTCGTTGTTGGGTGTTGCTGAGTTAATACCAACTCAGCAATCCTCAGTCACTCTATGGGTTGGCAGTTTGAACCCACCAGGTGCTCCTTGGAAACTCTATGGAGCAGTTCTACTATGTCTTATAGGGTCGCTATGAGTCAGAATTGACTCGACAGCAATGGTTTTGATTTTTATGCATTTTTTTTTTTGTTGTTGTTAAGACTTCCATTATGATGAACAGGCTAATTAATGACTTCCAAAGAGAAAGAGAGTAGCACTGAAAGATTAGCTATCCAATTAAATGGCTACTGGACCCAAACCAAAGAAACCACGCCCACTGCCATTAAGTTGATCTGGACTCACAGAGACCCTGTAGACAGGGAAGAAATGCCCCATAGAGGTTCTAAGGGGCACCTGATGAATATGAACCACAGACCTTCTGGTTAGCAGACACAGCACTTACCCACTACACCAGCAGGTTTTCCAGCTACTAGCCAAATGTGGCTACTTAAATTTAAATTAGTAATTCAGTTCCTTAGCATGACAGTCACATTTCAAGTACTCAAGTACTCACTAGCCACATGTGGCTAGTGGCTTCCGGGCTGGACAGTAAAGATAAAGCACATTTCTATCATTGCATAATTTTTATTGACATGGAGGTTTCAAGATCAAACCCAGGATATAAGTTCTATCTTTCAGAGTCAGTTATTTAACTGAAACTGTATTCTCAATCCCTCATCAGTTAAACTGTAAATAATTTCACAGACTTGTGAGGATTAAATTATCTTATTAAAATGATGCAAGTGATCATTGTGCTCCATTGCTATCCACCAGATTAGAGATTCAGGTCCACCCAGAGGCACCTCAGAAGAAAGGACTGGACACACACTTCTTAAAAATGAACCACTTAAAACCCTATGGGGCACAGATCTGCAGTGACACACATGGGACACCATGAGTGAGTTAACTAAATGGCAAGTGACTTTTACAGGAAGCTTGGCAAGTAGTAAGTACCTGACAAATATGAACAATAATTATTATGATGATAAACTTTCAGTGTTGCTGAGTTCTCTTCAATTTTTGTACAAGAATTTCAAACTCTGCATGCTTAATACTAAATTTATCATTTTTCACTTCTCTTTGTACTGTACAAGTAAAGTTTCATCCAAACTGAAAAGGGACCCCACATACAATTTCACACCAAGTTCTGCAGCTTTAATTTCCATTGAAAAAACACTGCTGTCACCACTGAAAAACAAAACAGAAAACACTGCTGTGAAGTCAGTTCTGACTCATAGAAGACAAAGTAGAGCTGTTCCACAGGGTTTCCAAAGAGCAGCTGATACACTCAAACTGCAGACCTTTTGGTTAGCAGCCAATCTCTCAAATCCATCCCGTCCTCCAGTCATCACTCTCACTGCCTAGGATCAACTCCCTAACATTTCTCACTGGGATTACTGTAATAAGCTGCCAATGGCTCTTCCTGTTGCCAGACTGACCCCACTCCAGTCTCTCCTGTACACTGACACAATAATCTCCCTACAGTGCAGATGTGATCATGCCTCTCACTTGCTTAAAACCCTTCAGAATCCTTCAGAACAAAATTCACTTACGTGTGTGTTGTCTTCCAGCTTCCTCATTTCTCACATCCACTCTCAAACCATTCTCCACCTCATACTATGTTTTGCTGCCTTTGAGTGCACTATTCTCTTAGCCGGACATATCCTTTTCTATATTCCCTTCTGTTTCATGAATTCCCATTGTGAAGTAAGCACAGTGTAGGGATCAAGCCTCAGGGCTCTAACTTTCAACTGCCTGCTTTTAAATTTTGGCTCTATTATCTATCCTACTTAATTTCTACCTGTGATAGATTGAACTGTGTCCCCTAAAAATGTATGCTAACTTGGTTAGGCTAGGATTCCCAATATTGTATGACTGTCTACCATCCTGTTATCTGATGAAATTTCCCTATATGTTATAAATTCTATCATTATGATGTCATGAGGTAGACTGGTGGCAGTTATATTGATGAGATCTACAAGATAAGATAGTCTTAAGCCAATCTCTTCTAAGATATACAAGAGAGAAGCAAGTAGGGAAACAGGGGACCTCATACCACCAAGAAAGGAGAGCCAGGAGCAGAGCATGTCCTTCGGACCCAGGGTTTCTTCTTAGAGAAGCTCCTTCACCATATGAAGATTGACGACAAGGACCTTCCTCCAGAGCTGACCAAGAGAGAAAGCCTTTCCTGGAGCTGATGCCTTGAATTTGGATTTTTAGCCTACTAGACTTGAAACAAGTACAATTCGAGTGTTTTTTAGAAGCAATGATATTTTGGACATGTTATCAGGAGGAATCAGTCCCTGGAAAAGGATATCACACTTAGTTAAGTAGAAGGTCAGCAGAAAAGAGGACTCCCAAAGAGATATATTAACACAGTAGCTGCAACAATGGGCTCAAGTATAGCAACAATTCTGAGGATGGTACAGGATTGGGCTGTGTTTCATTCTGTTTTGCACAGAGTTGCTATGAGATGGAACCCACTTGATGGCACCTAACAAGAACAGACTGTGAGAGAATAAATTTCTCCTTGTTGAAGCCATCCACTTGCAGTATTTCTGTTGTAGCAGCACTGGATGACTATGATGGTAACAGTATCTGCATCACTGAGATGCTGTTAAAACTAAATAAACCGTTGTTGTTAGTTACCGATGAGTTGCCTCCAATGCATGACACCCCCATGTACAACAGAATGAAACACTGTCTGGTCCTCCTCAGCCAGCATCATGACTCTTGGTATGTCAAAATCCATGCACAACAACAGACTCAAGAAAACAAATGCCTATAGAGTAATTAGAAAGGTACCAGGGATTAAGTAGATGCTCAATAAATGTTAGCTATTATTATTCTTCATAAGTATCACTTTCTCAAAGAAGCCTTCTTTGATGCCCACCATCCACACTGTGGTCCCATTACTGTGTACTAACTTTTATTGTAACAATTATCATACTCCTTTAGATACAGTAATAAATAATTCACTTCCCTATCCTTCCTACCAGACTGTATGTGAGTTATCTAAGGACAGATATCCTATTTCATTTGCCTTTTTTCCATCCTCAGTGCCCAGCACCATGCCTAGCATATACTGGGTCCACATAGATGTTTGATAAATGAATACACAAATATCTAGCATTGTCCTCTTTTGCTGTACTTATAATCCCAAGACTATTCCCTAGCCAGTCCAGAAAGGCACAGATTACACATTCTCTCCCTGTTCATCCATGAGTGTTTTCTGAACATTTGCATTGCAATTAATTTGCTTGCGTCTACCAGATGTGTAAAGCATGGTCTGTGATCTCAGAGAGTACACTGCTGACTATGAATTCCTGAAGTACATTCCTTTATCCATATTTTGGCACTGTACTAGGCTCTGGGGATACCAACTTGAATTAGACATGAGGACTTTCAAATTAAGTAAACTACTATAAGAAAACCTACCAGTAGACTCCTAATGCCAGCTCTCCTCTTCCCCACTCCAGTGCCAAAGGTCTGGCCCATCTCAAGTATCCAGAATGAGATGTGGCACCTGAAGATGGTCAGTGCTCCATGGTGGGCATGGGGCAGGGGGAAGCAGGAAAGGACACATGATTCTCCAATTAGACATTATGGGTAAAAGGTTGAGAATCTAAATTTCAAATCCTGATACACTACATCAAAATCTAGATCCCCAAGTGATGCATTTGTATAATAAATATTGAGAACCACTGCTCTACCACTGGCTGTCAGAACCGGTCTCTAACCGGCCACATTAGCACCATTCCAGGAAAGGATCTGGAAGTTCAAGGCTACATACATTACAGCTCACTCCTCTTTTAATTATCTATGAGTTTCACAGTTTCATACAACCCTTGGTTCTCACTGACACAAATAATCAAGCTCTGACTCAAAAAAATTCTACTCTTTAATGCTGTTTCTGAGATGCTTTTCATGAAGAACAAAAGGTCCGTCATACAATTAAAAGAATTATATTTTCCCCATTAGATTCCTCAAATGGATCCTGGAGAAGATGGGCAAGGAGAATGTGTATAAGCCTAAACTCTCTGTGACTGCTTCCTCGGAGCTTAAGGAACATTCCACTTTTTCTAGTGTCTCACATCCTAGTACTTAGCTTCCCATCCTGCACTGCAGACAGTTCCACTTCAACCTTATGTTCTGTCTACATTCTGTTCCCCAAATACACCACGCACAAGCATTCCTTCCACCTTTGCTTATGCTTTCCCTCTGTTGTCAACGTCTCTGTTACATAGTCCCACAGATCCTACTGCAATGAGCACATCTTCCACCCTGGTCAACATAGGCCTAGTCAGCTCTTCCTTTAGTGTCTTCAGGATTAATTCACTGCCTTTTCTTCCCTGAACCTGACTCTAGAATCTGCTCTCTTCGAGTCACAACACCTGGAAACAGTGAAGTGGCAATGGTCTGCCCTGAGCAATCAAAGCATGCTGATGTAAGATGGGACAGTTTGCCAGATGATGACAGCAGCCCCTGAGGTGAGGTGAAGCTGTAGGTAAAACAACAGAAGTAAACAAGGTTTTGACAATACTTGGAAAACAAAACAAAAAATGCAACCTTGGCCTAGAAGCAGAACTATCTCAATGACCAGCTGCTCAAAAAGTTAAAGGTGAACCAAATAAGACAGAAAAATGTGCTAGAAGAGAAGTCAGATCTTCTGAGCGCCACAACCAGGGCTATAGAGACAGGTAGGAGGCCAGTCAAGGATTGGCCTCCAGCCTAAGAGAGTCTGTGGGTCATCGGACAGGCCAGTAGCATCCACTTAGATACAAGGGCACGGCTCATAAAGCTACGCCAGCTGCAGAGCAGAAATGCTGGTGATCTCAAGGCCTCCTCACAGAATTAAGTCTAGGAAACAGTCCTAGTGGCCATGCCAATTTGATTTTACTGCCAGCTGAATTTACAGGAGCTTGATTTAGGAGCAAACCTGGCGGCAGCAACTAGAGAACTGTTATGAGAAAGTTTTAGAAGCCTAGGAAAACGTGGCACTGGTCCATTTTTATGTGACTAACAATCAAACTCAAGAGCAAATATGTTTTCAAGATTTTTTGATGACTATAATTTTGTCTATTTCCTTCTAGCTGACAGAAGTTAAACCCCACTGAAAGTGAGTCCTAAAAGGTAACAAGAGAGGAAACAGAAAATATTATGTTCTATCCCCAGAGGTCCAAGAACAGAGGCTCCCAAGGAGAGGAGAAACTGACATTTCTGGATCTTCAGTGACAAAGGAAGCAGATGGATAGGAGGCTAACACAGGTAGTTACCAGAGTCTTAAGCCAGTTCAAACTGGTTAGTCATGACAGTCACGGCAGAAGAACCAAAACCAGAAGTGACCCAATTTTTAAAATTTAGGTGATCTGGAACCATAACTGGAACTGGAAAAACTAGGTCAAAACCCTAGAATGGGAGACTCAACAAAGGCATGGTGAGCCCTTTCAAGTGCCTAATGCACAAAACTGGATTACTGCCAGGACTGAGAAGAGCAACTCACATTCAAAGACACACAGCTGGCCACCATCCTTGAGCAGGACACTGCTATTTCCAACTCTGCACCAAGTTCCCTGGACAAGAGATACGCTTGCTGTCCTTGTTGTCTAAAAAAGATATTTCTGCAGGGCTTCAACCTATAATTTTTTTCTTTCTGGTTATGGTTTCAGTTTACTCAAATATTAAAAATTCAAGTCAGTTCTGATTTTACTTCTCTGGCCATGATGAAATCAGGAAGAACTGGTTTGAAGTCCTGGTATTTACAAAGAAGCCCTTCATCACAGACAAAGGTCTCCAGGCACCATGGAAGTCTAGGACAGGCTGCACATTGTGCTGTTTCCCAGAAAAAGTCCTTTTAGTTTCCCTATTTCTGCTCCCTTGCCCCACTCCCAGCCCCAGTGCCATCTAACTTCACTTAGTCCTTAGCCCCAGGTAAAATTGGTTTATGGTAAAACTGTTATTTTTTTCCCCCACTTAGAAAAAATAAAAACAGTCCTGACTGGGAAGACTGGTCATTTGCCAACTCACAGAGAGCCCTCAGGAGTCTGGGGAGAAATAACAGCAGGGACTGGCTCTTAAGTCAGGTTGTCTGGTTGTAGTAACATTCTGATCTGTTTCCAGTTGCCACACAGGTCTAAACTCCTTATCTTCTCTCCCAAGGCCTTTAACAACTTTGTGACTCCTGATCCTTTTTCATTAGTATGAGGGTAATAAATCAAAAAGACTAACAAACCAGTTGTCACTGAGCTAATTCCAACTCATGGTGACTCCATGGGTATTTCAGAGTAGAATTGCATTCCATAGGGTTTTCAAGGCTGTGGGCATTCAGAAGCAGATCACCAGGCAGAGGCATCTCTGAGTAAATCTAAACCACCAACTGTTTGGCTAGAAGGCTAGCACTTAACCATTTACATTGCCCAGGGACTCTTATGAGGCAGTAAACTTGGAGCACTGGGAAAAAATAAGTAAGTAAATCACTCAGGGCACTCAACCAAAAAAAAAAAAAAAAAAAAAAAACTAAATATTCATGAATCATTTATTTTTTGTTTGAAGATGTTATTGAAATACACATACATACACATGTATTATATACATAAACACACGTTCCCAGTCACTCCTCCCCAGTATCCTTATAGCTGATTAACCCAAATCAAGTTCAGCTCTAACATCAATAGTTAAGGACCCACCCAGACAGACAACAGCAAGAAGGATTTTGATGACCCACAAAGCAAGCGACTGACGCACACAAAGCTCATTCACAAGAATACTTATTCAGCGGCAGCCTACACAGAGAAAAAAGATGAGAAAGCAAGCATTGGGTAGGCCAGGCACTATGCTACAAGTGGGGGACACACAGTAGTCTAAGAACTAGCCTTACCCTCAAGAACTTTACAGATGTTTAGGAACAGACTTGAAGTCCACAGACAATTATTAAAGGGTTCACATTACCAGAGGGGGAGACTAGCATATAATGAGTGCCTAAATCAAACCAAAATCAAACCCAATGACACTGAGTAGACTCTGACTCATGTCAACTCCACATGTTACCGAATAGAACTGCTCGAGTTTCCTTGGTTGTAAACTTTACAGAAGTAGATAGCCAGGCCTTTCTTCTGTGGCAGCACTAGACGGATTTGAATAGACAACCTTTAGGGTAGCGGCTAAGCACAAAATATTTGTGCCATCCAGGGACCTCCCTAAGTGCCTACTAAATGCATATTTCACATAGTATTTCATTTTAAACAACTTGAGGAAAATAATGCACTTTTCTGTTTTTTTCAAACTTCTTTCTGTTCTTGAATTTTTATATTAGATAGAAAGCCAAGTGCCAAGTGCCGTCGAGTCGGGAAGTATCCTATTTTTTGTAACCAAATACCCAAATCTGCTCCAATTCTTGAGAACAGGTCATTATAACTATAAATTATCTACAGTGAGGATGACCTAAACAGCTTGCCTCTCAATGACTTCCTAAAGATTCTTTTCCAAGCTAATAGCTAACTAGGCAAATGGACTGATGATGCCCAAAGCCCTCAATGCATTGTCTGAATGCTCTGTGTTCACTCTGGCACTAACATGATTATTTCCTCACATCACTGGTCAAGGAGATCTGACTCAGAGTCAGGGGACAATCCAGGCGCTAAAGGGACTGGTCCCAGAAGAACAAGCTCCTCCACTTCAATCATCACTGCTTAATGAAACTGTTCACTTAAAGATCAGGAATGTGCAGGTAGTCCATTCTGCAAGCTCACCATTTAAAATGCTCACCTTCCCTTCTGTGTTATCTGCTCATTATTCACATTGTACTACTGACTGGGAATATGAAGAGGATGAAATCCCAGCATTTCACTGTTTCCTTACCTAGATACTAGTCATCCTATAGATTAGAAAACAAACAAAATCATTAGATCATTTAACTCAGACTTTTCTTTATGTCCATTTCCTTCTCAATGACCATTTTAGTGACAAGCTAATGAATGAAATTGGGGATGGGCAGGCTCCATTCCTGAGTTTAGCTAAGAAGAGAAGGAGTCTCAATTTGATGAAATAAGTTGGCATTTGTGATACCCCATTACCCTGGGAGGGCAAATCCAAAACCCAAACCAAACCCACTGCCATTAAGTCAATTTTGACTCAAAGCAACCCTGTTTGGCAGGCTAGAACTGCTACACAGGGTATGCAAAGAGTGACTGGTGGATGTGAAATGCTAACCTTTTAGTTAGGAGCCATATGCCTAACTATTGTACCTCAGGTTATTTTTGGTTTCATCTTTCTCTAGTCTTCAAGGTCCTGATTTTTCTTCTTCCCTTCTCATTACCCCTGTCCTCAGACTGGTGATCAACACCAGCTGTATCTAGTCAATTCTTCACTCCCTGCAATCAACTTTCCATCTCCACTGCTTCACACAGCTGCTCTCTATCAAAGGTCACCAATCATTGCCTTATAGCCATTTTCTCCTATCTCAACTCTTTCTGACATTTCTGCAACATTTAAAATAACTTGTCTTCTTTCTTGGGTGGGTGGGGGAATATTCTACTCTTGACTTAATTTCAAAATAATACTCAATGAAATTATATTTCTCATGCAGCAAACCTTTGTGGTACACCCACTGTGTGCCAGCCTCAATCACAAGAACACAGAAACAGAGAGACTAAGATCATTCAGTCCCTAAGAGTTTGCTCCCTAGTGAAGTAAGAGGATGCAATGGGTGAAGTGTGTATACAAAATACCCACACAAAAGAAAGAACATCAGGGTTTACAAGGGAAAATAGGGACTCAAAGAGAAAGATACATTCAAGCCGAGATTTAAACTAGAATTTTACTGAGTCCCTGGATGGCACAAATGGTTAAATGTTCAACTACTGTTCAAAAGATTGACTGAAAGAAAGGCCTTGCAATTTGCTTCCAAAAGGCCACAGCCTTGAAAACTCCATGAACCAGTTCTACTCTGCACTCATGTGGATGCCATGAGCTGGAATCAATAGCACCAACAACCAACTACCAACATTTTCCTAGGCAAACATTCCAAATAGGACCAGCTCATGCCAGGGCACAGAAACACAAAAAGCAGTGCATGTTCATTGAGGACCACAAGTTCTGTATTGCTGGGGATGAAGGCTGAGGTGGAAATGGCATAACATAGCAGATCCAGTAATGATGTCAGATTTCATCCTCTATGTAATGATGAAGCACTGGAGGGCTTTGAAGAGGGAAGTGATTTAATAGAGCAGAGATGGTAATAGGCTAAGGAAGTGATATGAGGAGGAAGAGAACCAATGAGAAGGTGTCTGAAAGGCTGGCAGTTCAAATCCACCCAGAAATGGCAAACTGCTTCCATAAAGACTACAGCCAAAAAAACCTCTGGAGCAGTTCTACTCTGTAACACAAGGGGTCATCGTGAGCTGGAATGGACCTGAACAATGAGTTCAGTGTGTTGTTTTGACTGTATATGGTGGCAGGAGAGGGAGAAATCAAGGCTGTCCCGCTTCTTCTGTTTTAAGTGGGTATTCTCACAACCTTAGCATAGTGCAAAATGGCTGGCTACAGGTACCTAGGACGATGGGTAAACTAACACCACTTTATGGCAAGACAAGCCTAGCAAATTTCCAGTAAGCCTTATACCATGCAGAGAGGGCAGGAAGGCTGCTAAACTGCGGTTTCAGGTAACTCCTCTTAGGTTCTGTATAGTTTACATATACACACTTCTTGGAGCTATGCATAAGGTAACACTCATCTATTCAAAATAAAAATAGATGGGAAAAAGAGTCCAAGCACAGAGGAGCACTAGCACAAAGAAGTCAAGCACTAGAGCTGGGGTCAGAAATCTGGGTGCACCTCTGACTCTGAACTGTGCAGAACACAGGGCAAGGTGGTCACCATTTTGAATCTCAATTTGCCTATCTGTAAAATGGACAGAGTATGCTAGGTGATCACAAAGGGACCTCTCTTCTAGCCTTAAAAATTTTATGAAGTCAGGCAGTTAATTATTTCAGGAACTCATCCAGAAAAAATGAGTTTGAAAACAAAGACACATAGATTGGCAGAGAAGGGAGTTACTTGCTATTCTTTGGGATGTGAACTGATCTGAGAGAGGAACATGACATTGGCTAGACAGTGTGGGGAGGAGAAGGGCCACCTGACAACAGTGTGGTTTACAGACTGGGATAGGCAACAACAGGCACAGAGACACCAAACTCTAGCTTCCTGGCTCACTTCCTACACAGCTTGGTTTGATCCCTGCTGCCTTTTATGTTTCTTCTGTTTCCAGTTCATCAGTTCATAATGGTCTATAATTCTACTTACAAGTAGATGGCTTCAACAAACACAACTTTATTCTCTTACAGTTTAGGCTAGAAGTTCGAATTCTGGGTGTCAGCTCCAGGGGATGCTTTCTCTGTCTGCTCTATAAGAAGGTCCTTGTCATCAATCTTCCCCTGGGCTATGAGCTTCTGTGCACAGACTACCTGGGTCCAAAGTATGCACTCTGCTGCCAATACTGCTTTCTTCATGGTATGAAGCCCCCATGTCTCTCTACTGGCTCCTTTCTCTTATATCTCCAAAGAGATGGGTTTATGATACAATCTAACCTTGTACATTAAGTTCTGCCTTATAATTGCCTGTAATCCTTCCTCATTAACATCACAGAGGCAGAATTCACAATACACAGCAAAATTACATCAGATGACAAATGGTGGACAATCACATAATACTAGGAATCATGGCGTAGACAAATTGATACATTTAATGTATTTCACGGCAAGCAAGAGGAGGTCTAGAGGGGTGGAGTCAAGATGGTGGACTAAACACATGTCTCCCTAAATCCCTCTGGAAACCAAGACCTGAATTGATAATTAAATGCAGCCTTCTGAACACCTAGTGAGCCCTAGGACATGACACAGGTCTGTTAATTTGGACTTCATACCACTGAACGGAAAACCTCTTCTCTTTCACTGACCCTGCTCTTCACAACAGCTAGCTTTCACAGACCAAAAGTAACTCACAATATTCACTTTTTTTTTCCTCTATCATAGCTGGCAGGTGGAGCTGGGACTTCACTAGAAGCTAACCTCAGATGCACTGCTATTGGGATTAGCAGGCGAAATTGCCAAATTTTGAGAGCCCGGCTTTGGACTCTGTGCATCTGAGCACCTTTGGACTCTCTTTCCGCCTCCACCATAGAGGAGCCTGGACCCAGCCAAGTGGCGAGCTTGTGCAGGACATGATCTTGTTCCACTAGGAGGCAGAGATACATTTACAAAGGCCCCAGCTAGACCTAATAATTCCTGGGCTTGGAGGCAGCGCCTACCCAGAACACAGTGCTTTTCCAACAGAAAACCAGGATTCTACACAGTGTCACCAACAGCTGGGGCCAGACAGCAGCAGCCAGCAGGGCAGTAGCCTTTCTGTATTTTCAGCTAGTTTATAACATCTGAGGTTTGATATACAGGTACTTGCCTTCTCAGCTGGGAAGAGGGACCTATATAACTGAATACCTGACTGAATTTGAAACTGTCAGAAACCTTTTACCTTTCATTTCAAGATGGCCTAAAGAAACAACTGAGGTCCATCCTCACAGCATCTCTCCCATCCTCTACTGACTCACAGGATGACCCAAAAGCAAGAAACTCTGGAGAAAATCATAACCAAGAAATCACTCATGGCTTCAGAAAGCCCCCCAAAATAAGCACAACAAAACTTCACAGACAAAGAAACTTTTCGGAAACTATCTGAAGGTAAATACAAAAGGGTTATGTATAGAGCTCTCCTAGTCTTTATGCAAAACGAAGCAGCCAGCCAAGTGAAGTGCCATCGAGTCAGGTCCAACTCATGGCGACCCTAGGGGCCAGGGTGGAACTGAATGAAAAATTAAGCAAGCTGTTCAATCTGATGGAACACCAGCACTCTGAAATCCAACAGATCAAGAACAAAATCAAAGACATAGAAACTTCAATTCAAAGCCAAGAAACAAGAATGGAACAATGGAAAATAGACTTTCTGACTTGGAAGACAGAGCTACTGACTCCAGCATCTATGAGGAGAAATCAGAAAAAAGAAACAAGAAAAATGAAGAAGCATTAAAAAGCATCTGAGACTCTATTAAGAGGAACAGTCTATGATCAATTGGTGTTCCTGAACAGGGCGAGACACCTGAGAACACAGAGTACAGTTGCTGAGCTGCTGACAGAAAACTTCCCAGAAATTATTTAAGAAGAGAATATAGATATCCAAGATACATATTGAACACCACTCAATATAGATCTCAACAGAAAGACTCCAAGACATGTTATGATCAAGCTCAACAAAAAGAAACATAAGCAGAAACCCTTAAAGGCAGCAAGACTCAAAGCAAAGCCAACATTCAGAGGGAAACCCTGTAGGCTTTTGTCAGATTTCACATCAGAAACGATGCTGGCACAGAGACAGTGGCATGACAAATTCAGAGCCTTGAAGGAGAAGAATTTCCAACCAAGAGTTATATATCCTTTGAAACTATCTTTCAAATATGAAAATGAAATTAAGACATTTGAAGATAAACAGAAACTCAGAGACTTTGTAAAATCCAAACCAAAGCTACGAAAAATACTGAAAGAATCTCTTGGCTTGGAAGAACACCACCACTAACTTTATACTTTAGAAGGACACATTATCCAGAATACTACTGAGTTAGGGCAGGCTCCAAACTCAGTCAAAGCTGTAACAGTGAAAGAAATAATCCAGTGATCATACCATGAAAACTACGATGTCATCATATTAAAAAGAGGGATGTACTACAGTCATTGTAGTCCTTCCAGATGGAGGGGAAGTTGATAAGAATGGTAGTAACTGAAACTCGGTTTATACATAGTTGATTAAGCGGGTCATGGGGCAGCAGTAAAGCACAATAAAGATGCAACATATCAAATCAAGAAATGTACTACAGGAGTCTCAACAACCATGAAACCAATCCTGAAAAGGGCGAAAAATCAACTCTCTAAGAAGAATGTCCCAGAACAGATTAATAAGAACAACAGAGAAAACATCAACACAAAAATAAACACACCACAATGGGAGCACTGAACACATAACTATCAATAATCACATTGAATGTGAACGGAGTGAACGCTCCAGTAAAGAGACATCGAGTGACCTCTTGGATCAAAAGACACAAAACATCCATAAGTGGCCTACAAGAAACTCACCTTAGACTTAAAGATAAGAACAAACTGAAAATTAAAGGATAGAAGAATATATATCAAGCTAACAATACACAAAGAAGAGCAGGTGTGGCAATTCTAATTTCAGATAAAATCAATTTTGATGTAAAATCCAACAACGTGGACAAGGATGGACACTGTTTATTGCTCAAAGTTTCAATACACAAGCAGGACTTAACAATATAAAGTATTTATGCACCTAATATTAGAGCACCTAAATACATCAAAGAAACACTGACTACACTCAAAAAGGAGATAGATCACCCCACATTAATAGTGGGAAACTTCAATACTCCACTCTCAATACTGGTCAGATTGTCTAGAAAAAAACTCAATAAAGACACAGAAGATCTTACTGCCACAATTAACCAACTAGACCTCATCGACATATACACAACTTTCTACCCATCGGCGGACAACTACACCTTCTTCTTCAGTGTACATGGAACATTCTCCAGAACAGACCATGTGTTAGGACATAAAACAATTCTCAACAAAATCCAAACCACTGAATTAATGCAAAGCATCTTCTTAGATCATGAAGCCATAAAAGTCTAAATCAACAGCAGAAAAAAACACAGAAAGTTGAACTCATGGAAACTGAACAACATCTTGCTCAAAAAGCCATGGGTTACAGAAGAAATCAAGGATGGAATAAAGAAATTTATGGATTCCAATGAGAATGAAAACACTTCTACCAGGACCTATGGGATACAGCCAAAGCAGTGCTCAGAGGTCAGTTTATCTCCACAAATGCACACACCTGGAATGAAGAAAGAAACCAAATCAAAGAACTAATCCCCCTGTTTGAACAAGGAGAGAGCGAAAAACAGAGGAATCCTCAGGCACCAGAAGAAAACGGATCATAAACATTAGAGCACAACTAAATGAATTAGAGAATAGAAGAACAATTGGAAAAATTGAAAAGGTCAACAAAATTGACAAATCACTAGCTAAACTTACTAAAGAAAAACAGGAAAGGAAAAAAATAACCCAAATAAGAAACGAGGGGAGTTGTCCCAACAGATCCAACAGAAATAAAAAATATCATAACAGAATACTATGAAAGAGTGTACTCTAACAAATTTGAAAACTTACTACAGAAAATGGACAAATTCGTTGATTCATATTACCTACCAAAATTATCACAAGCTGAAGCAGAACAACTTAATAAACCCATCTCACAAAAGAACAGATTGAAAAAGTCATCAAAAAACTGACAATTAAAGAAACCCTGGGGCCAGATGGCTTCACTGCAAAATTCTACCAAGCTTTTAGAGAAGAGTTATCTCCAATTCCACTGAGACTATTTCACAGTATAGAAAGGGATGGAATACTCCCAAATTCATTCTAGGAAGCCAGCATAATCTTGGTACCAAAGCCAGGGAAAGATGCAACAAAAAAAGTACTACAGGGTAATATCATTCATAAATCTAGATGCAAAAATCTTCAACAAAATTCTTGCCAACAGAATACAATAACATATCAAAAAAATAATCCATCAAGACCAAGTGGGATTCATACCAGGGATGCAAGGTTGGTTCAATAGCAGAAAAGCAATTAATGTGATCAACCACATAAATAACACAAAAGACAAGAATCACCTGATTTTGTCTATTGATGCAGAAAAGGCATTTGATGAAGTCCAACACCCATTCATGCTAAAAAGTATCAGCAAAACTGGAACAGGTGGCAAATTGTTCAATGCAGTAAGGGCCACTTATACAAAGCCAACTGCCTACATCATCCTGAATGGAGAGAGACTGAAACAGTTTCCGTTGAGAACAGGAATTAGATAAGGATGCCCACTCTCACCTCCCCTATTCAACATTGAACTAAAAGTTCTAGCCAGAGCAATTAGACAAGACCATGAAACAAAGGGCATCTGCAACGGCAAAGAAGAAGTAAAAGTCTTCCTATTTGCAGATGCTATGATCGTATACACAGAGAATCCCAAAGAATCCATCAGTCAACTACTCAAACTGATAGAAGAGTTCATCAAAGTTTCAAGATACAAGATAAACATCAGTAAATCAGTAGGACTCCTGTATACCAACAACGAGATTAGTAAGGAAGAAATTACCCAGTGAATACCATTTACTATAGCCCCTAAGAAGATAAAGTACCTGGGAATAAATCTAACCAAGGAAATAACAGACCTTTAGAAACAGAACTACAAGCCCTTACTACAAGAAACTAAATGGAGAAACCTACCCTGCTCATGGATAGAAAAACTAACACGGTGAAAATGTCTATTTTGCCGAAAGCAATCCACTTAAATAATGCAATCTTAATACAAATTCCAGTGACTTTCTTTTTCTTTACTTTTATTTAACATAACTGAGTGAAAATGTACATTCCCGTATAAATTTACATGCCCACCTATATGCAGCTTCCACTGCTCTCCCTGTCCAGTGACTGCACACTATTCCTCTCTGCTCCATACATGTCTCATACTGCCAACAACCTCCTTTCCCCTCCTCTTCGTCCACTCCCCTTCCTCCAGCCAGAGGTCAGCAAGATGATATCCTGTAGATGTATAGAACCATAAAGTGCTTCCCATATATGATCACTCTGCATTGCCAAGTCCATTCCATTCCTGTCCAAAGAGTGGACCCTTGTTATAATTTATGGGAAAGGGCAGCATCAGGGCTGGGGGCCATGCTCTCAGAGGAACCCCAAAACCGCTGGACCATTAATTGAGGACTTTTAGTGGAGATCTCATGATGCACCACTTTTTATTCTTGTGTTGCCAGTGAGACTCCTCTCTGTGAGCTCCATCGTGGCTATCACTGGTGGTGGTCGGGCACCATCCGGTTCTTCTGGTCCCAAGTTGATGTAGGCACCCACTCTTGTGGGTCTCTCTGTCTTCTCGGTTGTCTTTACCGCATGTCATTTTGGTCCTCAGTGAGCATCCGTTCCTGCTGAGTTGGGACCATATGCTGTGTCCTCGGATGGCAGCTTGGCAGCTTTTAAGACCCCAGACGCCACTCACCAATGTGGGGTGCAGAGAGCTCTCTTAGCAAAACGCTAGTTGTGCCAATTGGCCTGGAATTCACCTAAGAGCATGGTCCCCTGGCCCCTGCCCCAGCTACTCTATCCTTGCAGTATTGAGTTAAGATGGAAGGACTACTCAAGTTATGCTGAAGTCCACTTAATGTTGTTCTTGTTTCTAATGTGTGCTGTCACCGCTTTCTCCCAACTAGATTTCTAGTAACTACCTAAACTAAACCCTCCCCCTCCCCCTTCCTCCCTCCCCTCCCTTGCAGCTGTCAAAGAGTCTTTTCTTCTATACACAAGTCTGTTTTTGAGGTCTTATCGTAGAGGTCTCATACAGTATTTGTCCCTTTGTTGCTGACTACTTTCACTCAGCATAATGTCTTCCAGTTGAAACCAGGTTAGGAGATGTTTCCTGGAATCATCATTATTCTTTATCATTGTGTAGTGCTCCATTGAGTATATGTACCACAATTTACCTATCCATTCTTCTATTGTTGGGCATCTGGGTTGATTCCATCTTTTTGCTATCGTGGACTGTGCTGCGGTAAACCTTCTGGTGCACGTGTCCATTGGTGTGAAAAGCCTTGGATCTGTAGGATATATTCCAAGTAGTGCAATTACTGGGTCAAATGGTATATCGATATCTATTTTTTTAAGGAAGCGCCAGATTGCCTTCCAAAGAGGCTGGACCATTTTGCAACCCCCACCAACAGTGTACGAGGGTTCCACTTTCTTGACAGCCTCTCCAGCATTTGTTGTTTTGTGTTTTCTGCATCATGGCCAATCTTGTTGGGGTGAGATGGTATCTCATTGTTGTCTTGATTTGAATTTCTTTAATAACTAAAGATCGTGAACATGTCCGCATGTGTTTTTTGGCTGCCTGGATCTCCTCTTTAGTGAAGTGTCTGTCCATCTCCTTTGCCCATCGATTCATTGGATGATTTATCCTTTTCTTATTGATATTTTGTAGTATCTTATAGATTATGGAGATCAGGCGTCGGTCTGACATAGAGTTGCCAAATATTTTTTCCCATTCTGTGGGTGTTCTTTTAATTCTATTAATAAAGTCTTTGGATGAGCAAAAGTGTTTGATTCTTAATAGTTCCCATTTATCTACTTTCTCTTCTGTTGATTGTGGTTTCTTTGACAGATTTTGGAGTCTGTCCTCATCGTGTATCAAAACTTCCATTGTTGTTCCTACCTTTTCTTGGATGAGCTTTATCGTTTTAGGTTTGATATTTAGGTCTTTTATCCAGTTGGAGCTGGTTTTTGTATAAGGTGTAAGATATGAATCTTGATTCAGTTTATTGCAGATGGATAACCAATTTAGCCAGCACCAGTTGTTGAAGATACTGTTTTTACCCCAGTTTAATGTCTTAGGGCCTTTGTCGAATATCAACTGTTCATAGGCAGATGGTGTCATCTCTGGGGTCTCAATTCTGTTCCATTGATCGATCTGTCTGTTCTTGTACCAGTACCAGGCTGTTTTCACCACTGTGGCAGTGTAGTATGTTCTAAGGCCCAGTGACATTTTTTAATGAGACAAAGAAACAAATTTGTTCAGAAAGAGAAGAAGCCCCGGATAAGTAAAGCACGACTGAAGAAGAACACACTGGGAGGCCTCTCATTACCCAACTTTAGAACCTATTACACTGCCACAGTAGTCAAAACAGCTGGGTACTAGTATGAAAAGAGACAGACAGATCAATGGAACATATGACACCATCTTCCTACGAACAGCTGATATTCAGCAAAGGCCTTAAGACATTAAACTGGGGTAAAAACAATCTCTTCAACAAATGGTGCTGGCAAAATTGGATATCCATCTACAATAAATTAAAAGAAGACCCATATCTTACACCTTACACAAAAGCCAACTCAAACTGGATAAAAGACCTAAATATCAAATCTAAAATGATAAAGCTCATCCAAGAAAAAGTAGGAACAACAATGGAAGTTTTAATACACAACGTAGACAGACTTCAAAATCTGTCAATCAAACCACAAACAAACAGAAGGGAAAAATAGATAAATGGGAATTAGTAAGAATCGAACGCTTTTGCTCATCCGAAGACTTTATTAATAGAATTAAAAGGCCACCTACAGAATGGGAAAAAATATTTGGCAATTGTATGTCAGACTGATGCCTGATCTCCATAATCTATAAGGTACTACACAATGTCAGTAATAAAAGATAAATCATCCAAGTAAGCATTGGGCAAAGGAGATGGACAGACACTTCTCTAAAGAGGAGATCCAGGCAGCCAAAAAACACAGGCAGACATGCTCACGATCATTAGCTATTAAAGAAATTCAAATCAAAACGACAATGAGATACCATCTCACCCTAACAAGGTTGGCCATGATCCAAAAAACACAAAACAACAAATGCTGGAGAGGCTGTGGAGAAATGGGAACTCTCCTACACTGTTGATGGGATTGCAAAATGGTACAACCTCTTTGGAAAGCAATCTGGCAATTCCTTAAAAAGCTGGATATAGACGTACCATTTGACCCAGTAATTCCACTGCTCGGAATACATCCTACAGAATCAAGGCCATTCACACCAACTGATACATGCACACGAATGTTTACTGCAGCACAGTCCACAATAGCAAAAAGGTGGAATCAACCCAGATGCCCAACAACAGAGCAATGGATAGGTAAACTCTGGTATATATACTCAGTGGAGCACTATGGAATGATAAAGAACAATGATGATTTTAGGAAACATCTCATAACCTGTTTTCAATTGCAGGATATTATACTGAGTGAAAGTAGTCAGTGACAAAAGGACAAATACTGTATGAGTCCTGTAGGATAAGAACTTAAAAACATTCATGCATAGAACAAAAGACTCTTTGACTGTTGCAAGGGTGCAGAGAGAGGGAGGGCGAAGGGGTTAGGGTCTAGATTAGACAGTTGATAGAAATTTGGTTGGGTGAAATTTGTGACAGCACACATTAGAAAGAAGATCAATATTAACTGGACTTCAACATAACATGAGTACTCTTCCCATCTTAACTGAATATTGCAAGGACGGAGTAGCTGAGGTGGGTGGCCGGGGACCATGGTCTCTGGGGAAATTGAGGCCAAATGGCAAAACTAGCGTTCTGCTACGACAGCCCTCTGCACCCCACATTGGTGAGTAGAGTCTGGGGTCTTAAAAACTGCAAAGCTGCCATCTGAGAGTGCAGCAAATGGTCTCAACTCAGCAGGAACGGATGATCACCAAAGACCAAAACAACATGAAGGATAGAGAACCCAGAAGACAGAGAGACCCACGTGAGTGGGTCCCTACATCGAGTTGTGACCAGAAGAACCAGATGGTGCCCGGCCACCACCCATGATAGCCAGGATGGAGCTCACAGAGAGGAGTCTCACCGACAACACAAGAATAAAAGGTGGTGCACCCTGAGATCTCCACCAAAAGACTATAATTGACGGTCCAGGGGCTCTGGGGTTCCCTTGGATGCATGGCCCCTGGCCCTGATGCTGTACCTGTCCATAAAGCATAATGGAGGTCAACTCTCTGGACAGGAATGAATTGGACTTGGTGACACAGAGCGACTATATGATGTGTGCACTTTATGGTTTTATGCATCTATAGGATGTCATCCTGCTGACCTTTTACTGAAGGAGGAGGAATAGGTGGAGAGGCGGGGATAGAAGATTGCTGGGAGGGTAAGACATGTATGGAGCAGAAAGGGTGTGCTGTCACCATGTAGGGAGAGCAGTGGGAGCTGCATATAGGTGGGCATGCAAATTTATATTGGAATGTACATTTTCATTCAGTCATAATAAAAAAAAGAAATGAAGAGGTCTAAAAGAACATCTAGTGTAATCCGTTCTCTTTCATATCAGGAATCTGAAGGCCAAAGAAGTTAAGGGGGAAGGAAACTAAACTCACAGTGGTCAAGTCCATTCCAACTTATAGTGACCCTCCCTATAAAAAAACCAAACCAAATCCACTGTCATCAAGTCAGGTCCAACTCATAGCAACCCGAGTCAGAGTAGAATTGCCCCATAGAGTTTCCAAGGAGCAGCTGGTGGATTTGAACTTCCAACCTTTTGGTTAGCAGAGGTAGCTCTTAACCCATTATGCTACCAGGGTTTCCATAGTAACCCTACAGGGCAGAATAAAACTGCACCATAGGGTTTCCAAGAAGTGGTTGCTGGATTTGAACTGCTGCCCTTTAATTAGTAGCCAAACTCTTAACCACCAGGGCTCAAAGTTAAAAGAGGTATGTAAAGTCACAGAGATATTTAACAGCACCTAGAAGAATAAAGCTCAAGTTGGCACACTACTAGAGAGCATAGTTGCCTTTGTGGTCTGAAAATACAAACTTCTGGAGGGTAAAGAAGGCCTCCTAAAATTTTCTTTGCCCTCTGGCACTAGTGCTCATGAAGGTCACTGGGAAAAGTTGTTTCTTCCACAGTTTGGATACAACGTGTGCTGCCGCAGAGTCTTTTCTAAGTACCAATCTCTGTTCTAAGCCCTGGAGGGCTAACAGGGAATAGAGCAGGCAAGGCCCTTGATCTTAATAACATTAAATTCTTGTGGATTACCAGCAGGGATTCAGAGATAAAAGAGAGTTCATAAACAAAGAGACCAGTCAAAGATCATTTCAAAGGTAAAAAATACCACAAGGACAATAAAACTGGGGACTGAGGAGACTTCCAAACATGCAAAGTAAGATGTTTACGTTGCAGGGATGAACAGCCTGGACATGAACCTACGCAGCTTGCCCCACAGTCTATCACCTTACAACTCCACTATATTGCTACATTGAGCAGCCAGTATAGCAGTTTCCATAAGAAAGGACTGACTGAATGTGAATGCATAGAATCAGAAAGGTCCCCAGTGTGTTTTCAACTTGGACGTGAATTCAAAAGACTCTAGTGAAGTGAAATCTTTGCTTTAAGTTCACCCTAATAAATCTTTAGCTAGTCATAAGGAAAACATGAATTTTAGTTTAACTTAATAGTTTTTCCCCTCATTTTATATCTCCATCTGTTGGAAGAGAAATGGAATTAAACATATATTTTCTTACATTGCTAAATATTAAACACGGCTCTTACACCATTTATACACAGTACGTATTTTTTAAAATACTTACTGCCGCTGATGATACGGATAAAACAGCATAATAAGGCTGTAAGACTAAATGCTTATAAAAACTCAGGTAGGTATAACAAGTTAAAGCATTTCTCAAAACTCAAGAATTCCATGCACCAATCCCACACAATATGAAATAAGTATCACAGAAAACACATAAAACCAGTCATAAGCTCACAGATGCCTCATGTGTCTCTTAAAGACTGATTTTACATCTTACCTTGGCTCTTTTCTCTAAGTTCTTCTCATTTTCTAAAAAAGTTTTTACTCTGTATCTTCTCCTAAGCATGAAGAACATCTCTCCTAATTACAGCTCATATCAAAGACTGTCAATCACCTCAAACTCAGAAGACAATCCTGACCCCTTCCACATAGAGCCTTATGGCAGTACTGATGAAGCTGACACTAAAGATTCATGAAGCCATGATCATGGGAAATTCAATACTAAGCAAGATACGTACAACACCGCCACAGCTGGTTATGTGGCTCCCATCCCTTATTATTAGAAAGGTAAGATCAGGTTCCAGAAATACTAGGGAACACAAAGAGACAATACAACCTGTCCTAACTGATCATACACAGCCCTAACCACCCTCTAGACAACTACCTTACTCTAGGTTGCCTAACCCGAGATGACTCAGCAAACATGTCAGCAATGATGGTCAACAACAAGCCTGTCCTTCCATCAGATCAGCTTGGCTCAAAATGACACCAGCATAAAAACATCTTAACTTAGTCATCTAGTGCTGCTATAACAAAAACACCACAAGTAGACACCTTTATCAAAGGGCAATTTATTTTCTCATGAGACATAAGTAATTCCATTTAGAGGAAGAGTGCAGTGAAAATTCAGGCTCCAGGAACCAACTTACCAGGAAATATCAAAAAGAAAAAATACCATAGGGTAATTACACCGAAACAGATAGAGCCTGGAGGCAGCCTCACAAATAACCCCTGGAGGTAGCCTAGTAAAATATCCACTAATGGAAATTCCATGTGGTTAACACATTCACCCACAGCTAAATTTTTGCAACTTGCAGAAACTCAGTATGACCTCAGCCAACCTCAGCCAATCAATGCAAAGGTCTGCTCCCCCTCCCTACCTTGTGATTTCACGACTTAAATACTGGGTGCAAAGGAAGCTTGAGGTTGCCCCCTCCTCTGTATAGTTTGGGGTACATCCCTGGTGCACCAGTTTTTTTCCTATTGGGCATATTTTTTTTTTTCTTTCTTTAACATAACTGAGTGAAAATGTACATTCCCGTATAAATTTACATGCCCCCCTATATGCAGCTTCCAGTGCTCTCCCTGTCCGGTGACTGCACACTATTCCTCTCTGCTCCATACATGTCTCATCCTCCCAACAGTCTCCTTTCCCCTCCTCTCCGTCCACTCCCCTTCCTCCAGCCAGAGGTCAGCAACATGATATCCTATAGATGTATAGAACCATAAAGTGCTTCCAACATATGGTTACTCTGCATTGCCAAGTCCATTCCATTCCTCTCCAAAGAGTGGAACTTTGTTATAATTTATGGGAAGGGGCAGCATCAGGGCAGGGGGCCATGCTCTCAGAGGAACCCCAAAACCGCTGGACCATCAATTGAGGTCTTTTAGTGGAGATCTCATGATGCACCACTTTTTATTCTTGTGTTGCCAGTGAGGCGCCTCTCTGTGAGCTCCGTCATGGCTATCACTGGTGAGGGCCGGGCAACATCCGGTTCTTCAGGTCCCAGGTCGATGTAGGCACCCACTCTTGTGGGTCTCTCTGTCTTTTCGGTTGTCTTTACCGCATGCCATTTTGGCCCTCGGTGAGCATCTGATCCTGCTGAGTTGGGACCATATGCTGTGTCCTTGGATGGCAGCTTGGCAGCTTTTAAGACCCCAGACGCCACTCACCAATGTGGGGTGCAGAGAGCTCTCTTAGCAAAACGCTAGTTGTGCCAATTGGCCTGGAATTCACCTAAGAGCATGGTCCCCCGCCCCCCGCCCCAGCTACTCTATCCTTGCAGTATTGAGTTAAGATGGAAGGACTACTCAAGTTATGCTGAAGTCCACTTAATGTTGATCTTGTTTCTAATGTGTGCTGTCACCGCTTTCTCCCAACTAGATTTCTAGTAACTACCTAAACTAAACCCTCCCCTCCTTACCCTCCTTCCCTCCCTTCCCTCCCTTGCAGCTGTCAAAGAGTCTTTTCTTCTATACACAAGTCTGTTTTTGAGATCTTATCGTAGAGGTCTCATACAGTATTTGTCCTTTTGTCGCTGACTACAATCACTCAACATAAGGTCTTCCAGTTGAAACCAGGTTAGCAGATGTTTCCTGGAATCATCGTTATTCTTTATCATTGCGTAGTGCTCCATTGAGTATACGTACCACAATTTACCTATCCATTCTTCTATTGTTGGGCATCTGGGTTGATTCCACCTTTTTACTATTGTGGACTGTGACGCAATAAACATTCTGGTGCATGTCTCCGTGTGAAAGACCTTGAATCTGTAGGATATATTCCAAGTAGTGGAATTACTGGGCCAAATGGTATATCAATATCCATTTCTTTAAGGAAGCGCCAGATTGCCTTCCAAAGAGGCTGGACCATTTTGCAACCCCACCAACAGTGTTGGAGGGTTCCACTTTCTCCACAGCCTCTCCAGCATTTGTTGTTTTGTGTTTTCTGGATCATGGCCAATCTTGTTGGGGTGAGATGGTATCTCATTGTTGTCTTGATTTGAATTTCTTTAATAGCTAAAGATCGTGAACATGTCTGCATGTGTTTTTTGGCTGCCTGGATCTCCTCTTTAGTGAAGTATCTATCCATCTACTTTGCCCATCGCTTAATTGGATAGTTCATCTTCTTCTTATTGATATTTTGTAGTATCTTATAGATTATGGAGATCAGGCGTGGATCTGACATAGAGTTGCCAAATATTTTTTCCCACTCTCTGGGTGTTCTTTTACTTCTATTAATAAAGTCTTTGGATGAACAAGAGTGTTTGATTCTTAATAGTTCCCATTTATCTACTTTCTCTTCTGTTGATTGTGGTTTCTTTGACAGATTTTGGAGTCTGTCCTCATTGTGTATTAAAACTTCCATTGTTGTTCGTACCTTTTCTTGGATGAGCTTTATCGTTTTAGGTTTGATATTTAGGTCTTTTATCCAGTTGGAGTTGGTTTTTGTATAAGGTGTAAGACATGGATCTTGATTCCCAGCACCATTTGCTGAAGATGCTGTTTTTACCCCAGTTTAATGTCTTAGGGCCTTTGTCAAATATCAACTGTTCATAGGCAGATGGTGTCATCTCTGGGGTCTCAATTCTGTTCCATTGATCAGTCTGTCTGTTCTTGTACCAGTACCAGGCTGTTTTGACCACTGTGGCAGTGTAGTATGTTCTGAGGTCGGGTAATGAGAGGCCTCCCAGTGTGTTCTTCTTCTTTATTAGTACCTTACTTATCTGGGGCTTCTTCCCTTTCCAAACAAAATTGATGATTTCTTTCTCCAGCTCATTAAAAAATGATGCTGGAACTTGTACTGGGATTGCATTATATAAATAAATTACTTTGGGTAAAATCGACATTTTCACAATGTTAAGTCTTCCTATCCATGAGCAGGGTAGGTTTTTCCATTTATCTAAGTCTCTCTTAGTTTCTTGTAGTAAGGGCTTGTAGTTCTCTTTGTAAAGGTCTGTTGTTTCTCTGGTTAGATTAATTCCTAGGTACTTTATCTTCATAGGGGCTATCACAAATGGTATAGATTTGATAATTTCCTCGTTAACAGTCTCGTTGTTGATAGAAAGGAATCCTACTGATTTACTTATGTTTATCTAGTATCCTGAGACTTTGCTGAACTCTTCTATCAGTTTGAGTAACTTACTTATAGATTCCTTGGGGTTCTCTGCATATACAATCATATCTGTGAAGAGGGAGATTTTAACTTCCTCTTTGCCGATGCAGCTGCCCTTTATTTGTTTGTCTTGTCTAATTGCTCTGGCTAGAACTTCTAGCACAATGTTGAATAGGAGAGGTGACAGTGGGCATCCTTGTCTAGTTCCTGATCTCAGGGGAAAGTCTTTCAGTCTCTCTCCATTCAGGATGATGTGGGCAACTGGCTTTGTATAAATGGCCCTTATTGTGTTGAGGAATTTGCCGTCTATGCCCATTTTGCTAAGAGTTTTTAGCATGAATGGGTGTTGGACTTTATCAAATGCCTTTTCGGCATCAATGGACAAAATCAGGTGATCTTTGTCTTTTGTGTTATTTATGTGGTTAATCACATTAATTGTTTTCCTGATGTTGAACCAGCCTTGCATCCCTGGTATGAATCCCACTTCGTCATGATGGGTTATTTTCTTGATATGTTGTTGTATTCTGCTGGCAAGAATTTTGTTGAAGATTTTTGCATCTAAGTTCATGAGTGATATCGGTCTGTAGTTCTCTGTCTTTATTAGATCTTTCCCGGGTTTAGGTATCAGGGTTATGCTGGCTTCATAGAATGAGTTTGGGAGTACTTCATCCCTTTCTATACTGTGAAATAGTTTCAACAGTATTGGGGATAACTCTTCTCTAAATGCTTTGTAGAATTCTGCCGTGAAGCCATCTGGGCCTGGACTTTTTTTGGTTGGCAGTGTTTTGATGACCTTTTCAATCTCTTCCTTTGTCATGGGTTTATTAAGTTGTTCTGCTTCACGTTGTGATAATTTGGGTAGGTGGTATGAGTCAAAGAATTGGTCCATTTCCCCTAGGTTTTCAAATTTGTTAGAGGACAGTCTTTCATAGTATTCTGTTATGATGTTTTTGATTTCTGTTTCACCTGTGGTGACAACTCCCTTCTCATTTCTAATTTGGGTTATTTGTTTCCTTTCCTGCTTTTCTTTAGTAAGTATAGCCAGTGGTTTATCAATTTTGTTGATCTTTTCAAAAATCCAGCTTTTGGTCTTTTCGATTTTTTCAATTGTTTTTCTATTCTCTAATTCATTTAGCTCTGCTCTAATCTTTATAATCTCCTTTCTTCCAGTGCCTGAGGGGTTTCTCTGTTTTTCTCTTTCTACTTGTTCAAGCTGTAGAGTTAGTTCCTTGATTTGGTTTCTTTCTTCCTTCCCGATGTGTGCATTTATGGAGATAAACAGACCTCTGAGCACTGCTTTGGCTGTATCCCACAGGTTCTGGTAGGAAGTGTTTTCGTTCTCATTGGAATCCATGAATTTCTTTAATTGATCCAGGATTTCCTCTATAACCTATGTTTTTTTGAGCAAGATGTTGTTCAGTTTCCAAGAGTTCCACTTTCTATCTATGTTTTTTCTGCTATTGATTTCAACTTTGATGGCTTTATGATCTGATAAGATGCTTTGCAATAATTCAATGGTATGGATTTTGTTGAGCATTGCATTATGGCCTATCACGTGGTCAATTCTGGAGAATGTTTCATGTGCACTGGAGAAGAAGGTGTAGTTCTCTGCTGATGGGTGGAAAGTTCTGTATATATCAATGAGGTTTAGTTGGTTAATTGTGTCAATGAGGTCTTCTGTATCTTTACTGAGTTTTTTTCTAGATGATCTGTCTAGTAATGAAAGTAGAATGTTAAAGTCTCCCACTATTATTGTGGAGTCATCTAACTCTCTTTTGAGCATAGTCAGTGTTTCTTCAACATATTTAGGTGCTCTGACACTAGGTGCATAAATGTTTAATATAGTTAAGTCTTGCTTGTGTACCGAACCTTTCAGCAGTAAATAGTGTCCATCTTTGTCCACGATGGTGGATTTGACATTAATGTTGATTTTGTCTGAGATTAGAATTGCCACCCCTGCTCTTCTTTGTTCATTGTTAGCTTGATATATATTCTTCCATCCTTTAATTTTCAGTTTGTTCCTGTCTTTAGGTCTCAAGTGAGTTTCTTGTAGACAACATATGGATGGGTCGTGTCTTTTGATCGAAGATGACACTCGGTGTCTCTTTACTGGAGCATTCAGTCCATTCACATTCAATGTAATTATTGATAGGTATGTGTTCAGTGCTGCCATTGTGATATGTTTATTTTTATGTTGATGTTTTCTCTGTTGTTCTTATTAGTCTGTTCTGAGACAGTCTTTTTTGTGAGTTGATTTTTCACCTTTTTCAGAGCTGGTTTTATAGTTGTTGAGACTCTTGTGTTAGATTTCTTGAAATGGTATGATACATCTTTGTTGTGCTTTACAGCTGACCCTATCAACCCCCTTAATAAACTATTTATAAACCGAAGTTTAATTACTACCAGTCTGGTCATCTTCCTCTCCATCTGGAAGGAGTATAACGACTGTAGTACATCCCTCTTTTATTATGATGACACCATAGTTTTCATGATGATCACTGGATTGCTTCTTTCCAAATCAAAGCTGTGATTTACTTTGGAGCCTTCCCTAAATGAGTATTGAGTAGTGTGTCGTTCTAAAATATAAAGTTAGTGGTTTCATTCTTCTAAGCCAAAGCCAAGAACATCTTGCAGTATTTCTTGTAGTTGGGTTTGGTTTTTACAAAGTCTCTGAGTTTCTGTTTATCTGGAAATGTCTTAGTTTCATTTTCATGTTTGAAAGACAGTTTTGCAGGATATATAATTCTTGGTTGGAAGTTCTTCTCCTTCAAGACTTCAAATGTGTCATGCCACTGTCTCCGTGCCAGCATGGTTTCTGCTGAGAAATCTGACGAGAGCCTACAGGGTTTCCCTCTGAATGTTAGCTTTGCCTTGAGTCTTGCTGCCTTTAAGAGTTGCTGCTTATGTTTCATTTTGTTAAGGTTGATTATAATATGCCTTGGAGTCTTTCTTTTGAGATCTATATTGGGTGGCGTACGATATGCATCTGAGATGTCTATATTCTCTTCCTTCATGATTTCTGGGAAGTTTTCTTTCAGCAGCTCAGCAACAATATTCTCTGTGTTCTCAGATGTCTCACCCTGTTCAGGGACTCCAATTAATCGAAGGTTGTCCCTCTTAATAGAGTCCCACATGCTTCTTAATGTTTCTTCATTTTTCTTGCTTCTTTTTTCTGATTTCTGCTCATAGACACTGGCATCAGTAGCTCTGTCTTCCAAGTCAGAAATTCTTTTTTCCATTTGTTCCATTCTGTTTTCTTGGGTTTGCATGGAAGCTTTTATGTCTTTGATTTTCTTCTTGATCTGTTGGATTTCAGAGTACTGGTGTTCCATCAGATCGAACAACTTGCTTAATTTTTCATTTTGTTCTGCTGCATTTTGTATAAGGTCTAGAAGGGCCCTGTATATAATCAATTTGTATTCACTTCCTGATGCTTTCATAAAAGTTTCTTCATCTGGAAAACTCCTTGGTTGCTTTGTTGGGGAGCCTTCTGAAGCCATGAGTGATTGCTTGTATGCCACAATTGTCTGTTGCTTTTTGGGTCCCATGTGAGTATATAGAGGCTGGAAGAGGTACTGTGAGGATGGATTGCAAATGTTTCTCTAAGCTGTCTTCAAATGTAAAGCAAAAGGTATCTGACCAGTTCACAAGTCAGTTAGGTTTTCGGGTGTAGAGGTCCCTCTTCCCATCTGACAAAGTAAGCGCCACTGTATCCAACCCCAGATGATAACAAACTAGTTTAGAATACAGCACTGCTAGTGTCCTGGTGGCCTCTGCTGACAGGTCCTAGCCTTATCCAACACTGCGTCGAGTACTGGTTTTGTGATAGAAAAGCGCTCTCTTGTGTGCAGGGTCTGGCTCCCAAGCTAAGAATTAGGTCCAGCTGAGGCCACCGTACCCAAGATGGCATCCTCCACACAGGCAGCTGACAGGGGCACTAAAGATGCTCAGAGGCAGCGATTCCTCTGCTTCTGTTGCAGGGCCCCCAATGTAGGCAGCACTATGCAAAATCACTACTTTTCTGATGGAGAAGCGCTGTCCCGTTTGCAGGCCCTGGCTCCCAGGCTAAGAACGAGGTCCCGCTAAAATCTCGGTACCAACATGGCGTCCCGCACCCTGACCACGGAGTTCCGCACAAACCCCACTGAGGCAGCTACAAAAAGAAAGGCTCCAAGTGTCTAGATTAACAGAGTCCCGAGTCTGACTCTCAGAACATGGGAATTTCGCCTGCCTATCCCCCCAGCAGCGTGTCTGAGTCCAGTCGCCGGGCAAGGCCCAGCTCCGCCCGCCAGCCGAGACTGAGGAAAAAAAAGTCAAAATGGTGCGTTTACCTTCCGTCCGTGAGAGCTGGGGCTAGCCAGGAGCGGGAGGCAGCGAAAGAGAGGAGGTTTTTCACTGAATGGTATAAAGTCCAAATTAACATCTCTGTGCCGTGTCCTGAGGCTGATTAGGTGCTCAGAAAGCTCTGTTTGATTGTCAATTCAGGTCTTGGTTTCCAGACGGATAGAAAGAGACGTGTCCCTAGTCCGCCATCTTGACTCCGCCCCCCTATTGGGCATATTTTTAATAAAATTTTACCTTTAAAGAAATTCTGGGTCATGTCTTGAAATCTCAACCCCAACATTTGGGATCTCGTCTCGGATCTCAAGAGCAACCTCCGTGGCCGGCTGATCTGGTTTGGACCTCACCGGTGAGTCTGGATATTGTCTGTTAGTCTCTGTGCTCGAGCTCTGGTTCTGGGACTCACAAGAGAGAATCTGGATGCAGAATTGCTCTCTGAGTCGGAGGCTGGGGGACACCTCAGCTCTCCATCTGGGTGGGCGCCGCTGGTTCCTTTCTCCGTTCTGCGGCCTGTAAATCCTGCATCTGGTTTGCGTTTAGTTTTCTTCTGTGACCAGTCCGTGTCTGTTTCATTGTCTGTTTGATTACACTGTTTGTCCTGATTGTTACTTTTGCCACCATGGAACAATCTTCTTCTCACTCTGTAACACCCCTAGACCTCTTTTCAGATTTCCAGAAGCGAGCCCGAGACTCCGGCAAGGTGTGGCCAGGAAAACTCCACACACTCTGTAACCCGGAATGGCCAGCCCTTTGGTACTGGATGGCCACTCATGGGATCCCTAGACATTAACCAAATCCATTCTGTTTTTCAGATCATCTTTGGCAATCCGGGTCATCCTGATCAAATGCCATACATTGTTACTTGGCAAGACCTCCTCAGGCAGCCACCTGCGTGGCTGCAATCCCATGTTCCCCCTAAACAACCTCCTACAATCCTGGTGATTCAAGGCTCCTTGGGGTCCCCTCCAGCTCCCCTTCCTCCATCCAATTCTCTGACCCAGACAACTTATTGAGTTTCCCCCCTCCCTAACCCCCGGTTTCCGTTTCTCCTCCTGCCACCACCAGGGCCAAGGGAGCCAAAGCCAGTCTCCGCGGCCTGTACAGGGTCCCCGCAGACCCTCCAGTCCTGACTGCTCCCCTGGCCCCCACCACTTCTGCAGCACCACCTTCCTCTGACCTCCAGAGCCCAGCACATACCCGCTCAAATCGATCTTTTCAACCACTTACAGAACCCTCCTCTCATATTTTCCCCTTGTGAGCTACAGGACACATGACTGAAGCTGGGACACGCTTCTTGGTCTATATTCCTTTTACAACTTCTGACCTTTACAATTGGAAAATGCAGAATCCTCCTTTTTCTGAAAAATCTCAAACCTTGATATCCCTCTTAGAAACCATCTTTATAATACACTAGCCCACTTGGGAAGATGTACAGCAACTTCTCCAAGCCCTCTTTACCACTGAGGAGAGGACTAAGATGGTTTCCGTAGCCAGAAAACAGGTGCTGGGAGATAATGGAAACTTTAGGAGTGATTTAGATGAGATTAACCACGCTTTTCCTCTGACCCGCCCAAAAATTGGGACCCAAACACCACTGCAGGTAAGCAGAGCCTGTCTACCGCCAGATTCTTATGGGGGGTCTCCGGGCTACTGCTAGGTGCCCCACAAATTTGTCTAAAGCAACACAGGTAATTCAAGAACACTCAGAGTCCCCAGCAGCCTTTTTAGTGTGGTTAATGGAGGCATATCGCACATATGCTCCCATTGATCCTGAATTCTCCAATAATCAGTGAGCCGTCAATATTGCCTTCATGGGCCAGTCAGCCCCTGACATTAGAAAGAAGATCCAGAAAATAGAAGTATTTGAAGGTAAAAATCTGTCCGAACTGATAGAGATCGCCATGAAGACCTTCAACAACAGTGAACAGCCGGAGGACAAGCAGGCCAAAAAGGTGAGCAGAATCCTCCTGGCAGAAGCCCAGGGCTGCGCGCCGCTGTGCCCTTGGGAGAAGAAACCGGATCAGATGAGAAAGCCTCCCCTGCAGAGAAACCAGTGTGCCTACTGCAGGGAAATCAGACATTGGAAGGGTGAGTACCCCAAAAGAAAGCCCCCTCCAAAGGTTCTTAACCTAGAGGCCTAAGGGCGTCAGGGCTCACTGGTCCCCCCTGAGCCCAGGTGTTTTAGTCAGTTAGGCTGCTCTAACAGAAATACCACAGAGCGGACGGCTTTAACAAAGAAAGATTTATTCTTACACAGTCCGGTAGGTTGCAAGTCCATATTCAGGGTGTCCGCTCCAGGGAAAGACTTTCCCCTTGTCGGTTCTGGAGGAAAGTCCGGTATTGCATCAGTCTTTGCCCAGGGAGCATCCTCACGCAAGAACCTCTGGTCTGAAGGACGCGCTCTGCTCCCGGTGCTGCTTGCTGGATGCTAGCGAGGTTGTCAAATTGTCCTTTGTTTCTTTTTCCTTTTATTCCTTGCAAGCTAAAAGCATTAAGGGTGGGGCAAGCCATACTCCAGGGAAACTCCCCCCACAGCAGGAATTCACAGCCCCACCCTAATCCTTTAACATACAGGTTAGCAAAACCACACAATGGAGGACAGTCCCAAGATACTGGGAACCATATCCCAGCCACGTGGCTGCACAAATTTTTGGGGGGACACAATTCCAACCATGACACCAGGGTAACCTTAAAAGTAGGGTGACACCCAGTAGAATTCATGGTCGACACTGGGGCTGGTGACTCGGTTCTGATTGAACCCCTGGGGCCTGCAACTGAAGCCAAGACCTTGATACAGGGAGCTACTGGGTTTAATGCCTACTCATGGACTGACAAAAGAAAGGTAGATCTGGGGGCTAAGACTGTCTCCCACTCATTTATAGTAATGCCTGAATGCCCGTACCCTTTACTTGGAAAAGGCTTGTTATCAAAAATGCAGGTGACTATCCACTTTGCTGGGGATCATGCTTACCTGACACCCCAAGTCAGTGTGATAGCCCCTTTAGAGGAAGAATACAGATTTTGTGATGGTTCTGACAGGGGCCCCCGCTCTATCCTCCTGATATTAATGGATCAACTGATCAAAGAGATTCCTCAGGTTTGGGCTGAAAACAACTCCCCAGGACTGGCCAAACACCAACCACCGGTTATAGTGACTTTAAAACCATCTGCCAACCCGATTCAGGTGCGGCAGTGCCCCATTGCACCAGAAGCAAAGAGAGGGATCAGGGCCCACATTCAAAGACTCAGAAAACATGGAATACTGGTGCCCTGCCAGTCGCCCTGGAATACTCCCCTCCTGCCAGTGAGGAAGGCAGGAGGGCTGGGCTACAGACCAGTCCTAACCCGTACATTCTCCTGAGCTCTCTGTCACCAGAAAACCAGGTGTATTCAGTGCTGGATTTAAAGGATGCATTCTTCAGTATAACCCTGAGCCCACAGAGTCAGCCGCTCTTTGCCTTCGAATGGCAGGACCCGGAAGATGGCTTCAGTGGGCAGCTGACCTGGACCCGCCTGCCACAAGGGTTCAAGAACTCTCCTACCATCTTTGATGAGGCCCTTCATCAGGACTTACATGAGTACAGGCATCAGTGGCCTGACATTTCCCTTCTACAATATGTAGATGACTTATTACTCATTACTTATTACCCGATGAGGACACTTGTTTAAAGGCCACCAAGTCCCTATTAACTCTCTTGGCGAAATTGGGATATCGAGTCTTCGCTAAAAAGACACAGGTCTATGTCCGGGAAGCAACTTACTTGGGTTTCCAACTCAAGGGGGGACAACGCTCCCTATCCAAAGCAAGAAAATGGACTATCCTTGGAATTCCCACCCCATGTACACTGCGGCAGGTGAGGGAGTTCCTGGGATCCTCTGGGTTCTGCCGACTCTGGATCATAGGATTTACAGAGATAGTGTGCCCCCTGTATGAGCTGACCCAAGGAAAAGAAAAGAATTTTATATGGACTGAAGAAACAGAGCAGGCTTTCCAGACTATAAAGAAGTCACTCCTAGAGGCACCGGCGTTGGCATTACCCAACCTGGAAAAGCCCTTCCAACTATACATTGATGAAAACAAAGGAATAGCCAAGGGAGTCCTTACTCAGACACCTGGCCCATGGAAAAGGCCAGTGGCCTATCTATCTAAACAGCTAGACCCAGTGGCCTCAGGATGGCCAAGGTGCCTTAGAATCGTTACAGCCGCCGCTCAACTAACAAAAGACTCTGATAAACTAACTATGGGACAGCCCCTGACCATCACTATCCTGCATGCCATCGAGGGAGTCCTGTGTAGCCCGCCTCATAAATGGATTTCCAATGCCCGACTAACCCACTACCTGCCTTTATTACTAGATCAGGCCCGAGTTGTGTTTGCTTCTAGCTCAGCCCTCAACCCAACTATGCTGCTGCCTGACCCGGACCCGGAGGCCAACCTGCATGACTGCACTGAGGTGCTTAGCCAACAGCACGGCCTTCGCTGAGATCTTACGGATGTTCCCTGGCGGGACCCTGATCTCACTCTATTCACTGACGGGAGCAGTTTTATCAAGGATGGCACCAGGTACACAGGGGCGGCAGTGGTAGCCGAAGATCAGGTCCTCTGGTCATAAGCCCTACCATCTGGAACATCAGTACAACAGGCAGAGCTCATAGCACTCACCGAGGCACTGAGACTGGGGGCTGGCAAGGCGGTCAATGTCTATACTGACAGCAGGTATGCCTTTGCTACCACACATGTACATGGGGCCATCTATCAGGAACGGGGATTGCTCACGGCAGAAGGAAAAACTATTAAAAATAAACAAGAAATATTAGATTTACTGGCAACTATTTGGCTGCCCATAAAGCTGTCCATCAGCCATTGTCCAAGACATCAGCGGTCCGAAACAGTGGAAGCCTGAGGCAATAATCTGGCAGACCAAGCAGCTAAGGAGGCTGCCCTCAGCCTCCCCAAGATCAATTCTATCCAACTCCTCAAGCCAACCCTTCCCAAAGAGCCCACCTACACCCCAGAGGATACTCTCCTGCACAAGAAGATTCCCCAAATAAACAGAATAAAGGATGGTGCTATACTTCGGGAGGACTCCCCATTCTCCCTCAGAAACTGGGGGAAGAACTCGTCCGGCAGATCCACCAGACCACCCATTTGGGAGCAGCAAAAATCCAGGAACTTCTGTCTCCATGGTACTATATACCCCAAACTACCCCAGCTGACTAAAAGAATAACGCACACCTGCCAAGCCTCCCAAGCCACTAATGCAGGCAGCTCTGGTAAGGCCCACCAAGGTAAGAGAGAAAGAGGCACTACACCCAGGGAACTGGACTTCACTGAAATTAAGCCTGGCAGATATGGATATAAGTACCTTTTAGTTTTCATAGACACATCCTCTGGTTGGACTGAGACATTTCCCACTAAGGGAGAGACAGCACAGGTAGTCTCAAAAAAAAAAAAAAAAAAAAAAAAAACCTCCCAGAAGAACTCATACCTAGGTTTGGGGTTCCTCTGACACTAGGATTAGACAATGGCCCTGCCTCTGTGGCCACAGTCTCTCAGGGAGTAGCATCTGTTCTGGGGATTAATTGGAAATTACATTGTGCCCATCACTCCCAGAGTTCAGGACAGGTAGAGAGGATGAACCAGACCCTTAAGGAGACCTTAACCAAATTAACCCTAGAAACTGGCGGTGACTGGACGGCCCTGCTCCCTTTTGTCTTGATGCATGTGCATGATTCTCCCTACCTCCAAGGCCTTATGCCCTCCGAAATTGCTTGCTGAAATCTCTAATCATGACCTGCTTAAGTCCCTCCAGGCCCTGCAGAAAACTCAAGATCTACTTTTCCCCTTGTTGAGACGCCTCCACAATCTCCCTCCTATAAAGCCACATCAGTTTCAGCAGGGGGATCTAGTCTGTGTCTAGAGGCACCAAAAGGAGACTTTGGAGCCCTGATGGAAAGGACCCCACACAGTAATCCTGACAACTCCAACTGCCATCAAGGTTGACAGGATCTGGCCCTGGGTCTATCACTCCCATCTAAAAAAGACAACACTAAACCCTGACCTTCAGTGCAGGGTATGACAACATACTGGCCCTGAGGCAACTCCAAAAAACCTTGGCCGGCAAGTTGAAGAACTGACCCTAACCAGCCCTCCCGAGGTGACGTCACCAGTTTTTTTCACCTTGATTTATGCGACCCTGTGGGGACTTCTAGAGTCACATAGCTTAAGAAAAACTCACTCCTGGTTCATACACGCAGGTTGGCTGTCATGGAGACTGGAGGGTTGGGGAGATGTATGCATGCTGAAGGGTGGGGTGTGCTATTGATTGTCTCATACAGCAACTGACTAAGAAACAATTTTACGTCTGTCCCGGGGCTAATGACTATAGATCATGTGGAAGAACAAATGACTATTTCTGTTACGCATGGGACTGTGAAACCAATGCACCCTGAATCAGAGAAGATAGGGACCTCATTAGGGTCAGTCGAACTAAGAATGTTACCAGTCAGAATAGAGTTTCATTATCTGAGAAATTTTCCCCTAAGTTTTATCTTTGCCTGATATAAACAACCTGGCTAGATTTTCTTGTGACTATTTTGTCATGTATACAGTTATCTGTGGGACCCCAAGTGTGACAAATATGTAGAGAACATAAAGAAAGAATAAGCAAGTGAAAGAAAGTAAAGACAATGTAGAAAGAGAAAGAAAATGAAAGACTTAGATAACTAAAGAAAAAGAAAATGCAGGAAGGAAAAGGAAAGAAAGAGGAGGATCTGAAGAAAGAGGCTCATCGACTGGCCTCTGTTCTGGGATCATTCAGAGGGAAAAGATGAGAAGACAGAAATAAAGACAGGCCCCAGTAAAGATGCTGCAAAAAAAAACCACTCCAGTGGGTCCCTTGCAGTCAACACAGATAATCAAACAGGCCCACATACTGTCATCCTAATAATCCCCACCCTAGGCCCACCCTAGGCCTACCACCCCCTAGACAGCCAGACCCTTGATCAGCCCGACCCCTACTCAGAGTCTAAGATTTGACTCTGGAATAAGAACTCAGGGGGGAGTGTTGAAATGAGACATAAGTAACTCCATTTAGAAGAAGAGTGCAGTGAAAATTCAGGCTCCAGGAACCAACTTACCAGGAAATATCAAAAAGAAAAAATACCATAGGGTAATTACACCGAAACAGATAGAGCCTGGAGGCAGCCTCACAGATAATCCCTGGAGGCAGCCTAGTAAAACATCCACTAATGGAAATTCCATGTGGTTAACACATTCACCCACAGCTAAATTTCTGCAACTTGCAGAAACTCCGTATGACCTCAGCCAACCTCAGCCAATCAATGCAAAGGTCTTCTCCCGCTCCCTACCTTGCGATTTCATGACTTAAATACTGGGTGCAAAGGAAGCTTGAGGTTGTCTCCTGCTCTGTGTAGTTTGGGGTGCTTCCCTAGTGCACCAGTCTTTTTCCTATTGGGCATATTTTTAGTAAAATTTTACCTTTAAAGAAATTCCGGGTCATGTCTTGAACACTTCCCTTAGTCATCCGGCGCTACTATAACAAAAACACCACAAGTAGACACCTTTACCAAAGGGCAATTTCTTTTCTCATAGTCTAGCAGGTTAGAAGTCCAATTTCAGAGAATCTACTTCAGGGTAAGGCTTCCTCTATCAGCTCTGGAGGAAGGTTCTTGTCATCAATCTGCCAGCAGACTAGGAGCTTCTCTGCACAGGTTCAAAGTGCACACTCTGCTCGAAGCACTGTTTTCTTGGTGGTGTAATGTCCCCAACTTTCTGCTCACTTGACATTTAATCTCCTGTAGGATAAGTGCAGGACACTCCCTTTGCACTGGACCATGGGTGCGCCCCAGTGAAGGCCTGACAGCCCCACCCAAACCATGGGCACGCCCCAGTGAGGGCCTTACAGCCCCACCCTGACTTCCAGCGATCCCCAGTGAGGGCTTTACAGCCCCAGCCTGATCATGGATGTGCCCCAGTGAGGGCCTTACACTCCCACCCTGATCCTCTTTAACATAAGCTGATCCTGTCTCATTAACCACACAGGAAAATTATAGTCACCAAGTGGAGAACAATCACACTGGCCTAACCAAAATCCAGGAAATACCTCCTCCCTTAAATTTTAAAAGGAGGGAGATAAAACGAAACACCAAAAACTGAACTCCTACCGTGCATCAGGCACTTTGAAGGTGTCTTACTTACTTGATCCTCAAACCGACCTACATGATAAGTATCATTATGATTTCATATTTACATAGGAGGAAACTGATGACAGAAAGCAACAGGTGGAAGACAACTTATTCCAGACTAGAACTCAACTCCACGGAAGCAGGCTGCAAGTCCCTTACAAAATAAAAGTTACACTCAGCCACTGGGAAGTCTTTTACAGTGGGCTTGGGCATGGGCAGTATCTGCCTGAGCATTATCGACAGCATCTTCCAAAGATAAACAACTTTGGAAGTATGACATACAAACACATTCTATTTCTTAACTGTCCCAAGCACTCTCAAATGTACAACCAATTGTTGCATGTGACTCTAGATGCCCCAAGCTCGGCCCTGGTTGGGTTTACCTTGTCCTCACCTACAATAGTGCAGACAAAGTCTCTATGTCTTACTGAAGTCAACAGATGTGAACCCAATTGTTGACATCAAGACAAGTAGCCTCAGTCAACAGGCAAGTTAAAATTTCTTTCTAATAAAAATTTGGGATCCTGTCCCATGACTCAAAGACACCTAATGTTCCCACAGAAGACACCTAGGTTAAAAAAGAACATACAAAATAAAAATAAAAACACTGCCATCAAGTCGATTCCACCTCATAGCAACCCAACAGACAGAGTAGAACTGCCCCATAGAGTTTCTAAGGAGAGCCTGGTGGATCTGAACTGCCAGCCTTCTGGTTAACAGCCATAGCACTTAACCACTATGTCACCAGGGTTTCCAAAAAGAAAACATATATACATATACACATATATACACACACACAGATATCTATATAGGTGTGTATATGTGTATTATGTGTGTTTGTATGAAATACATAAAAGTATACCAAAACCAAACCCACTGCAACCAAGTCGATTTCAAGTCATAGTGATCCTATAGGAGATAGGAGAAGTACCCCACAGAGTTTCCAAAGAGATCTGGCAGATTTGAACCGCTGACTCCTTGGTTAGCAGATACAGCACTTAACCACGATGCCACCAGGGTTTCTATAAAAGTATAAAGACAGAAAATCAAAGAAGGTTACTCCAAAGGACAAATGAACCACAACTATCATAACCTCTACCAGACTGAGTCCAGTACAACTTGGTGGCACAAGGGTCACACCACCAATTGCTCTGACAGAGATCACAACAGAGAGTCCGCAAGACAGTGGGAGAAAAAGTAAGCAAAACTCAAATTCATACACACTCACACACACACACACACACACACAGAGATCTGCTCCTCTGAGACTGGAGAAACCTTCAATACCGTACTTAAGTCACTCCTAAAGTTCACCTTTCAACCAAAGACTAGACAGATCTATTAAAAGTTAAAAATAAAAGAAACATGTTGCCATTGAGTTAATTCTGACTCACAGCAATCCTACAGGACAGAGAACTGCCCCACAGACTTTCCAAGAAGCACCCAGTGGATATAAACTGCCAACCCTTAGCTAGTAGCTGTAGCACTTAACCACTATACCATCCGAGTTTCCAACAGGTCTATACAGCAAGCAACAACATAAGTGAGGAACATGCTTCCTGGTTCAGTCACATGTACAAGACTAAACGGGCATACCAGCCCAAAAGCAAAGATGAGAAGGTAGGAAAGGACAGGAAAATTGGATGAACAGAAACAGGGAACCTGGAATGGAGACATACAGAATGCTGACAAATCATGGAGCTGGCAACCAATTTCACAACACAATTTTTGTACTGTTTAATGAGAAATTAATTCACTCTATAAACTTTCACCTGAAGCACACCGAAAAAAGATTACAGCATATATATGTTTGTATAAGTGTGTGTGTGTATAGGTACGCATGTATGCATATATGGAGAAAGCTATGGCAGTTTGCTTCCATAAAGATTACAGTCTTGGAAACCCTATGTGACAGTTCTATTCTGTCCTATACAGTCACTACAGTCACAATTAACTCAATAGCAATGGGTAGATAAACGTATTATATGTATGCACACACAAACACACACACACCGACATATGCTACAGTTGTTAGGTGTCATTGAATTGGTTCCAACTCATAGCAACTCCATGTGACACAGCAGAATAGCCCCAAAGGGTTTTCTTGGCCCTGGCTGCATAGTGGTTAAGTGCTCAGTTGCTAACAAAAGCCCACCAGTCACTCCTAGGGAGGAAAGGCCTGGCAATCCACTCCCATAAAGATTACAGGCTAGGAAATCCTATGGGGCAATTCTACTTTGTCCTACAGGGTCTCTAAAAGTGAAAATCACACAACAACAATCTTCACCAAGTTTTTCTCCCAGGGAGTCACTGGTTGAGTTCAAACTACCAACCTCTCTGTTGGCAGTCCACTGCTTAATGGTTTGCCAAAGGCTTACCACTGCACTACCAAGGTTCCTCAAGAAAAAACAAAGAGACTCCATACATATATGTATACTTGTGCACACATACACATATTACTGGACAAAACTCTGGGTTCTCACTACCTGACATGGAAACCAATCTTTGAGACAGGTGCTTGGGTAATAGATCAAAGGCTTTATTTGCAAACCAGTAAGCAGAAAGACTGGGGGCGGGGCGAGGGAGTATTTTTCTCCTCAAAGCTCCTCCAAAGCTATTAGGCAAGCTCGGGGCTTTTGAGGGAGAGGCAGGGGAAGGTGTCAGGGGAACCAATGAGAGCAACTGGGAAGGGGCGCCTGTCCCGTGCAGGCCTCAGGAGTAGACACGAATCAGGAACTGGGGTCCAAAGGCTCTCGGTTGTCACCTGAGCAGTGAGTCCTTGAGCTGGCACCTCCATTTGTTTGATACTCCTAAGAAGAAGTTGCAAAGGCTGCAAAGATTTTATCTCAGTGGCTTCTGCAAGTTAATGTGTGATTTCCTGCCTGAGCCAGGTAATGTTAAGAAGCCGGGAATTTTAAGAAAAACAGGTAAAGAATTAGTCCTGACTGCCTACTTCAATCTCCCTTTGAAAATAGGGCCTGTCCACTAAAAGACTGCAATTGATGGTCCAGCGGTTTCAGGGCCCCCCTGGGAGCATGGCCGCTGGCCCTGATGCTGCCCTTGCCCATAAATCATAATGAAGGTCCACTCTTTGGACACGAATGGATTGAACTTGGTGACGCAGAGTGACCATATATTGGACACACTTTATGGTTCTATGCATCTATAGGATATCATCCCAATGACCTCTGGCTGGAGGAAGGGGAGTGGGTGGAGAGGAGGGGAAAGTAGACTATTGGAAGGATAAGACATGTATGGAGCAGAGAGGAATAGTGTGCTGTCACCGGACAGGGAGAGCAGTGGAAGCTGCATGTAGGTGGGCATGCAAATTTATATGGGAGTGTACATTTTCACTCAGTCATAATAAAAAAAAGGGGGGCCTGAAGGTCTCCCTCATCCCCCATCCTCTGGTTTCACACATACATATACACACACACATTTTTTTCTCCTGTAGTTGTTTACTTACTCTGGAAGAGTGGAGTCTGGAACTGTGTGTATGGTACCAACTGTTGCTTATTAATTTTACGAGGACACCATTGAGCTAACTGAGAGTGAAAATGAATCATTTTCAAAGGGCACCTGCCATCTAAAGGGGCCTTAAACAAGTAGTCTGGTGGGAGACAGTGCTCTAGAGCTCTAGATTCCCCATGGCAATGATGGGCAAGGAAATCCCGGTTAAGTGCTACGGCTGCTAACCAAAAGGCAGTTCAAAGCCACCAGGCACTCCCTGGAAATTCTATGGGGTGCTTCTACTCTGTCTTATAGGCTTGTTATGAATTGGAATCTACCTGATGGCAACCGGTTTATGAAGGCCAAGGTCAGAAAAACATATAAGTAACTCCGTAAAAATACTTAAAATTTTAATCATTTTTTCAACGGCATTTGTGGGAAACAAACACAACTGTTTTTCCTTCCAGTCCTCTCCAGAGAAACTAAACCTCCCAAAAACCAAACCCACTGCCCTCGAGTTGATGCCAATTCACAGTGACCCTACAAGACAGGGTAGAACTCCTTTGTAGAGTTTCCAAGGAGCACCTGGTGGATTAAAACTGCTAGACATTTAGCACTTAACCAGTATGCCACACCGTTTCCCAAGAGAAACTAAAGGAAAGTTAAAAGGTGCCAAGCCCAGCAGAAAGAAGGAAGAGCAGCAGATGGCCTGGTTGGCTACCCCATAGCCAAGGCGGTGATTTTCTAGTCAACAAATCACTGCTGACTTTGCTGAAAGTCAGAGATTGAACTCTGTCCCCCATTACAAGGGTTGGAATCCTAACCCTTTTACATGCAGATATAATCTCATTCTGGAATAGGGTTCCTAGTTATGTCAATGAGGCCACACCAGCATGGGGGGTGGGTGTCTAAAACCTAAACACTTCTGAGCTATAAAAAGAACACATTAGCTACAGAAGCAAGCACAAATGGGGGAAGACAGAAGCACATGCTGAGTATTCACCAGGAACCAAGCAACACAAGAGTTACAGAAGCAGAGACAAGGATCTTCCTCCAGAACCAAGAGGGAGACTTCCCCTAGAGCCAGCGCCATGAGTTCAAACTTTTAGCTTCTTGAATTATGAGAAAATAAGTTTCTGTTCTTTAAAGCCACCCACTTGTTATTTGTTACAACAGCACTACGTAGCTAAGATACTTGCTCCATGAAATGCATGAACAAAATCCTCCTTGGAAAGTAAACTGCTTCTCTTTTCCTAAAACAAAATGTACATCCAGCTCTACTTTGTAAGAAAGGCAGTCCCTCACACTCAAATCTGGCAGATGATCAAAATTACCACAGATGACAGCCCTCCTTGGATGCACTTGTCACATTTTTTAAATGTTACATTTATTTGTATAATTTATATAAACTGTCTAGTAGATGCTCAATGAAAACCTGTTTTTGAACAAATGAATAGATGAATACGCTAACTAGACTAAGCCCTTCAAGGCCAGAGGCCAGCCAAAGCATGGCGGCCAGCAGTAGCAGCCAAATGGTTAAGTGTTTGCCCAATTCGGACACTCTTCCCTCTGGCAGCCTGAGTGTTGACTGTGTCTCTCCCCAGGGAGGAAACGTAAAACACTCAAACCCTCGTGTCAATTCCAACTTACAGCAACCCCACAGGACATAGTATAATTGCCTCCATAGGATTTCTAAGACTCTAAATCTTTACAGAAATGGACTGCTGCATCTTTCTCCCAAAGAGTGGCTAATGGGTTTGAACTGATGACCTTTCAGTTGGCAAACAAAGGCTTTGCCACTGCACCACCAAGGTTCCTCAAAGAGAAACAAACGGATGCAAAATTCAGACACAGCTTTTCCTGCTGTAACAGAGTGGAGCCACCTTGAAACAGTTGGTTACACTGTTTGGTTTTTATTTTCCATTTTCTGTGGATCTTAATTACCCTCATTGCCAGCACTTACATATAAACTGTAGTATGACATCAGATATATACATGTACTTTTACAACACACAAAAAGGGCTGAATTAAAAGTGACATGACAACCTGTTTTTGAGTCCAGTTTCTACCATTACTTAGTTGCATGAATGCAGGCATGTTTCAGTTTCAATTTCCTTAAAAGCCGAAAGCACATATTCTTTCTATCTCCCTCACAAGATGCAGGAACAAATAAGGTGATGGACTGTTATGCCACATGTACGTTACTGAAAGGCCTCATATGTGCTAAGGCAAATACAAAGAGCAGTTACACTATGTCCTTGCTTTCTAGTAGCCTGTGGCCTGGTAAAAGCACTTTGAAAAGGCTGAAAGGTAGCCAAATTAAGAGAGTTTGACAAAGTGCTATTGTAAGCATTGTTTTACTTGTGTTCATGTGGGTGCTATTCTCTGCCACCCTGACTATGGGCTCCCAAAGGCAGGTGTCAATGTCACCTCCTTCCTCTGTAATCTCCCCGTTTGAGATGAGTTCAAGGCTCCACACTCTGTGTGGCTCAATAAGTGGCATTCACTGCCTGACTTAAAGGCTGTCATCATCCTGGACAATAAAAATCCATTTCTGTTGCCAGCCCTTTGGCCCCTGGCTTCTATCAGGGCCAAGAAGAGGAAAAAGGCAAACATCAGGATAACAGCTGCTCTGGCACATGACAGCTGCTGAGAGAGACTCAGCTTAATAACACAGATCTCAGAAGACGTCCCAAGGTCTTAGAAGACGTCAGAGCAACACATGGACATGCATTCCAAAATGCCCACAGCAAATTAAGTTCCACTATCAACGGGAGGGAGCCCTGGTGGCACAACAGTTAAGAGTCTGGTTGCTAACCAAAAAATTGGCATTCTGAATCCACCAACTGTTCCTCTGAAGCCCTACAGGGCAATTCCACTCTGTCCTATAGAGCTGCTGTGGGTAAGAATCAGCTTGATGGCAACAGGTTTGAGGTTTTTTGTATCAGTGGGAGAGGAGTCAGCTTTTCACATTCAGCTACCACCAGGCACTCCTTGGAAACTCTATGAAGCAGTTTTACTCTCTTCTATAGCATTGTTGAGTCTGAAATGACTAGACAGTGACAGGTTTAGTGAGGTAACGTTGCCATTGCTAATTTGTTTACTGGATTCTGTTCCTGCTAGGGTGTAACATTTTACGAAGGCAGAAACTTTCTCTTTTGTTCACTGCCGTTTCCGGTGTCTAGGACAGTACTTAGGCTCAATAAATATTTGTTGTGCTCAATAAATATTTGTTGAATTCAGGAGGGAAGAAAAACAGAGTAGAAGAAAGGATGCATTTCTTTCAAAAACCCTCCCCTCCTGCCAAAAGAACCACCTTTGCCTTGACCTGGAATCAGAAAGCTAGGCAAAGAAAACAAAATAAAAAGTAGCAGGTTACCATGGTAACTATAGCTCCAAAAATAAAAATACCTTTCAGGACTGCTACAGGCCACTGGTAGGGAACAGCCTAACTACCATTTCCAGAACTCACTAGAGCCCTTCGTCAATGATTAGCCAAAATTTGTCGTCCAATGTGTTCTTATTTGGAGGGAAGTGAATCACTCTTCACTTTACTATGCCCTATTTGGGTCCCCTAAACAGAGATCACCCTCAGAAGAACAACACAGTTTCCAGTCTTCAGGCCCTTATAGGGCACACAGATAGCACAATCATAGAAAAGAGGCCAAGAGGCCTAAAACAGACAAATAAGCCATCCATGATAATCCAGATTTACATAAAGAGCATATAAGGTGTGATTATTCGGCTTCCAGAGGACTTCTTGCTTTGGAAAATGATTTACGGCAGAATTTTGTAACACAGACTTGCATTCACTTGATAATCCTTCATTTATCAAATAGGTATTTACTGAGATCCTACTACATTCCTAGCACTGATCAAAACAAACATAAACTGCCTTCACAGTTTATGATCCAGTAAAGGATACAATGTGATTGAGAAACCACAACTAAGTGCAGGATCCACCATCGTTCTGCCATCCAGTTGATTCCAACTCACACCAAATCCATGTGTGTCAGAGCAGAACCGCGTTCCAGACTGAAGTGACTCTGTCCTTGAAATTCAGGGGGGGTCACTGAAGGGACTCTGTCCCTGAAATTCAGGGGTATCATTGAGAGGACTCTGTCTCTGAAATTGAAGGAGGGTCATCTTATCCGATGATCAGACCTTGTCATTAGCTGTAAACAGCACAGTACACCCCACCTGGTATAACTATAAATCCATAAATAACTTTATACCTGCCACCCCTACTCTCCTAATCAAAGCCCTTCCCGCATCAAAACCTTGACCATAAACAAACCTTATCCCCTCCCCATTTTAATCCGCACTTCTTCCTTATCAGACCATAATTTTTTGCTACCCATCTTCTTTTTCTTTCCTTATCAAACTATAAACTCACTCCCTACTACTTCACTGAAACTTTAAAACTGTAAAAAGTTGCCCTACTGGGGAGAGGAAAGCCGAGCCACCCTTGGCTCAAACCTCACTCTCTTTCTCTTTGAAAAAACTTCACTAGATCCTTGGACTGCTGTGTCTCTGCCTCTGTTTCAGGCCACTCTCTCCCCAATATAGATGACTGTCATGGATTGACTTGTGTCCCCCCAAAAATATGTGTAGCCATGTGGCTGGGCCATGACTCCCACTATCTTGTGACTGTCCTCCATTTTGTGGTTTTCCTATGATGCATGTTAAAGGATTAGGGTGGGACTGTAAATCCCTTTATAGGATCACCTCCCTGTTCCACTGTAAAGGGAGTTTCCCTGGAGTATGGCTTGCTCCACCCTTAATCCTTTCATCCTGCAAGAGACAAAAGGAAAGAAAGCACCACAGGGAGAACAGCATGTCCCTCAGACCTGAGGTTCCTGAGCCAAGACGCTCCCTGGACAAAGACTGATACAAAACCGGACTTTCCTCCAGAGCCAACAAGAGGGAAAGCTTTCCCCTGGAGCAGACACCCTAAATGTGGACTTGTAGCCTATCGGACTGTGTAAGAATAAACTTTCCTCTGTTAAAGCCATCCACTCTGTGGCTGTTAGAGCAGCCCTAGTTGACTAAAACAGAATTTGGTACCAGGAGTGGGATGCTGCTCTAGCAAATACCCAAAATGTGGAAGCCAGTTTTAAACTGTGAATGGATAAAAGATTCAGAGGTTGCAGATGGTGAGAAACAGAGAACTGGTGGCAGCAGCAGAACTAGACACAGTGCTGGAGCCGATCTACAGAGCGAGAGAGCTAAGTGCCCACGTATAGTTTTCCTCGCAGATCAGGGTGCCTCTGGGCACTTAAATCGGTGGAGCTGGCCTTGCTGACTCACAGAGTGATAAAGCTAAGCGCCTTTGGGCAGGACACTTTCCAGCAAGAGTGGGGTGCCTCTGGGCACTTAAATCAGTGGAGCTACAGAGCTTTGGGACACTTGCTCTGGCAGGGGAGATGTGGGCCTGAAGCCCAGGCCATGCAGCCATAGGAAGCTGAAGAGACAAACAGCATGAGAAGCTGAGCTGCCTCAGTCTCAAAAGGTATGGCCATGACCTTAGGGGTCTGAAAGGGTGGAACCACGGCGTCCTGTGTTCACAAGGGTGGAATTGCACTCAGTTGGGCTTTGGGTGCTCCTAAAGTCGATGGGGCAGAGTTTCTGTCCAAGTGGGCTTTGAAGGCAGAATTGTAGCACAGGGCTGCGGTCTCTACTCAGAAACCAGACAGTGTGGCCAGTACATACAGACTGGAAGGTAGGCCCATTGTGCAAAATGTCTCAAGAAATGTAAGAGTGTTTTCAGTGCTTTGAAGGTTAATGTAATTACGTTCTGCTGACTGACCTGTTGCCTGTTAATGCCTCCTTTCCCTGCAGTTTCTCCTATTTGTAATGGAATGTCTGACTTGTGCCTGTTCTGCCATTGTACCTTTAGAAGCAGACAGCTTACCTTCTAGATTTCACAGATGTAGAAGAGCTTTTGTACTTTGGACTTGGAGGACATGATTTTGCTATGATGAGATGAATGTGTTACATGTTTCTGTGATGTGATTTTTGGGGTTCCAAAGGGTGGGGTGTCATGGATTGACTTGTGTCCCCCCAAAAATATGTGTAGTCATGTGGCTGGGCCATGATTCCCAGTATCTTGTGACTGTCCTCCATTTAGTAGTCTTCCTATGCTGTATGTTAAAGGATTAGGGTGGGACTGTAAATCCCTTTATAAAATCACCTCCCTGCTCCACTGTAAAGGGAGTTTTCCCTGGAGTATGGCTTGTCCCACCCTTAATCCTTTCATCCTGAAAGAGATAAAAGGAAAGACAAGCAAGCAGACATTTGGGAACCTCATGCCATCAAGAAAGCGGCACTGGGAGAAGAGCGCGTCCTTCAGACCTGAGGTTCCTGAGCCAAGATGCTCCCTGGACAAAGACTGATGCAATATCAGACTTTCTCCAGAGCCGACAAGGGCGAAAGCCTTCCCCTGGAGCAGATACCCTGAATATGGACTTGTAGCCTACCAGACTGTGTAAGAATAAACTCTCCTTTGTTAAAGCCATCCACTCTGTGGTATTTCTGTTACAGCAGCCCTAGGTGACTAAATGCATTGCCAGGCTTTTCTTCCAAGGGGCCTCTAGTGGATTTGAACCACTAACTTTTTGGTTAGCAGCCTTGAGCATAAATATTTTAGTCAGAGAATTATTTCCTAGAGGAAAGGATAACTAAACAAAGGTCCAGATAAGAAGGACTAGGGGTGGGAAAATGGGTCAGTGGCATGAAAGAGGAATCCAATCTGAAACAGCAATGTCTGTGAAGACCTGGAAATCAGAGTACCCCATTCAAGGAACTGAAAGAAGGTTACTCTGGTTGGAGGTGAAGAGTGTAAGAAGCATCAATAAAGGAATAAAGCAAGAGGGAGAAGCAGAAGGAAGACTCTGAAGACCACTGTAGATGCGTATGTGGAGGTGTGATAGATTAGACTGTGTGTCAACTTGGCTGGTCCATGATCCTCAGTGTTTTCGTAGTTGCTTAATATTGTGATCACTTTGTTATCTGTACTGGGAAAACCATCACTCTACCCAAGACAAGACAGCGTTCCCGGAGGGTCAGAGGCTCACTGACTGAGGTATGGTGCCATTCTGGGCAAATAGGGGCTCCCCAGGACTAAAGTAAGCTGAACACTTGGTCAAGTTGCAGGGGACCTGTATTCTAGATCACTGATCAGCCTCATGGCTTAAATTTCTAATTTTTCTGACAGGTGAAATTGTTACTGGACAAAACCTTCAGATTTTTACTACCTGCCCCCCAAAACTAATTTCTGAAACAGGTATTTGAGTAAGTGATCAAAACCTTTATTTCTGTGCCACCTGCAGCACAAGGGACAGACAACACGTTCCTTTTCCTAGCCTGTCTGCCTTTGTCAGGCAAAGTGAAGTATTTAAAGAGAAAGACCACATGCAAATGCAAGAAGCAACCTGGGCAGCTGAGGGCATGTTGGGGAATCTCCGGGTGCAAGTTAACTTCAAACTGGTAGGCCATGACTGGCCACCAAGGAAAACAAAGTGGTGCTCAATGTCACCTGGCCAGCAATCTGAAAGAATGCTCAAACACAAGTTACTTCCTTGTCCTCCCTGCCCCTGCTTAACTCCCTTATCATTAGTTAAGAGTTCAGTTGTCAAAACAAAAGCCAGCCAAGTCAAGCCAAGTGCCGTCCAGTCAGATCCGACTCAAAAGGAGTCATTCATTACCTACAGTTCACTGAATCTATAGGGTACCTCCAAGGGCCCCACCCTAGGGTTGCTGCCTGGGGCTTATGGAATGGGGAGCTCAAGTCCTTCCATGCAAACTGGGGGTGATCTGAAAAAATGCCTCTCAGGTCCTCTTCGGCAACCCTAGCCCGGGGGCTTTTCAGCCTCCAGTTTCAAACTGACCTCACAAATCCCATCTACCAGGAAGACTAGATTCTCAGAGGCAGACACAATATCAGACCTACAGGTGGTGACAGGTGGCAACTAAGGGTAATGCAGTGTCAACTCCAGGCAAAGGACCCTCCTATTCTCTACCTCCCAGCAGATCCTTTCCTGAGATCTATTATTTATTTTTACTTCAGTGTGAATCCACATTCTATAGAAAGCACTTTTTACCTGTTATCTCCTGCACTAGGCTATGAGCTCCTCAAGAGATGGCCATGTCTCAAATACAGCTCAGTGCCTGCCTAGACTGAGGGCTGGAGAGACATTGCTCAAAACGCCCCCTACTCACAAGGCAAGTCATGACCTCCACATCCCACCTCTACCTAGAGACACTAGGGTGGGACCCTTGTTAAGGTGGAGCCAGATGACTTCTAGTACTACTTTGTTTCCCTTGATGGCCAGTGATGGCCTGTGAGGTTGCCAAGCAGACCTCCACCCAGTCGATTCCCTCCACCAAGTCCATTCCCTACACCTAGTTGACTCCCTCCACCAGGTGGACCCCCCACATGTCCCCAACTGCTCACATGGTTCCCTGCATGTGCATATGGTCTTTCCCTTTAAATATTTAGACTTGGCCTGACCAATTCAGACTGGCTTTGAGGATAAGAATACTTCCCTGTCCCTCTGCAATGTTCACTTGCAAATAAAACCTGATTGATTCAGACTGGCTTTGAGGATAAGAATACTTCCCTGTCCCTCTGCAATGTTCACTTGCAAATAAAACCTGATTGCTCATCCAAAGCTCCTATCTCAGTAAACTGGCTTCTTGTGGCAGGTAGCCAAACTCCAGGGCTTTTCCAGTAACACTACTGTAATCACACATTCCCAAATTGGGTCCCAGGCCATTCCTTTTGCCACAGTTGTGAAAGAAACGAAAAAAGCATGTGAGTTGTTCATTGTTCTTCCAGTCCATCATGTGACCCACTCACTTGCTGGCTAACTTTGCTAATAAGAAGCAGGAAGACAAAAGCTCTGTGGTCAGATTACAGAGAAAGACTGAGTGACGTACTCATATGGAGAGACCTTGACAGAAGGATTTTTTTGAGATGTGAGCGGTTAGTTAGGAAGCAGCCTGAGTGCCAGGCCTTACGCCAGCTCTGCCACTGTGATTTCCCGTGTCACCTTATTTCTTTATCTCCTTTACAAATCAGGGCTGAACCAAAGTCTCACCTCAGTCATAGTACACAGGCAAGACACAGAAGAAATGGTTTCATGGATTTTTATCCATGCCTTAAATGAAAAAGTTATGGTTTTGTTAAGGGCAACGGGAAAATTTGAAAATATTGGCAATGGTTGTATAGCATGATGATCGTAATTAATGTCACCTGAAAGTACATGTAAAAAACATCGATGGAAAATGTTTTGTTACATATACATTCACCATGATTTTTTTTAAAATGCTGCAATGGCAAATGTTATATATAGTGAAACTTGAAAGAGCTCAAACTCAACAGGACTGCCTTGTTGTTCCAGGTGTTGTAAATTTTTTGTCTCTGACAGTCTGCAGTCTTAACACTTCTACCACTCTCAATTCACGGAAAGTATTTATTATTACAATTGAATGAAAATGTACATTCTCATATAAATTCACATGCTCACCTATATGTAACTCCCACTGCTCTACCTGTCCAGTGACAGCACACTCCTCCTCTCTGTTTCATATCTGTTCTATCCTCCCAATAGTCTCCTATCCCCTCCTCTCCACCCACTCCCCTTCCTCCACCAAGTGGTCAGCAGGATGACACCCTATGGATGCATAGAACCATAAAATTCCCACAAGATACAGTCACTCTTCGTGGCCAAGTCCAATCCACTGCTGTCCGAAAAGTTCACCTTCATTACGATTTATGGACAGGGGCAGCATCACAGCCAGGGGACACGCTCCCAGGGGAATGTCGAAGCCCCCGGACCATCAACTGTGGTCTTTTATTGGAGATCTCAGAGTGCACCCCTATTTATTATATTGTTGCTAGTGAGACTCAACTTTGTGAGCTCCACTGTGGCTATCACTGGTGATGGCCGGGCACCATTTAGTTCTTCTGGTCACAAGTTGATGCAGAGACCCACTCATGTGGGTCTCTGTCTTCTGGGTTCTCTTTTCCCCATGTCATTCTTGTCCTTGATGATCATCCATTCCTGTTGAATTGGGACCATTTGGTGTACCCTCAGATGGCAGCTTGGCAGCTTTTAAGAGTCCAGACGCCACTTGCCGATGTGGGATGCAGAGTCCTCATTAGCAAAGCACTAGCTGTAACAATTGGCCTCTATTTCGCCGGAGAGCATGGTCCCCGGCCCCCTACCCCAGCTATTCTGTCCTTGCTATATCAGGTTAAGATGGGAGTACTCAAATTGTGTCAAAGTCCATTTATTATTGATCTTCTTTCTAATGTATGCTGTCACTGATTTCACCCAACCAAATTTCTGATTTCACCCAACCAAATTTCTATTAACTATCTAATCTAAACCCTCCCTCCCAAGCCTCCCTATCTCCCGATCCTTGTAGCCATCAAAGAGTCTTTTCTTCTATGCATGAGTCTGTTTTTAAGTTCTTATCATAGGGGTCTCATACAATATTTGTCCTTTTGTTGCTGACTACTTTCACTCAACATAATGTCCTCCAGTTGAAACCAGGTTATGAGATGTTTCCTAAAATCATCATTGTTCTTTATCATTCTATAGTGCTCCATTGAGTATATATACTATAGTTTACCTATCCATTCTTCTGTTGTTGAGCATCTGGGTTGATTCTATCTTTTTGATATTGTGGACTGTAGTGCCATGAACACTCATGTGCCTGTATCAGTTGGTGTGAATGGCTTTGATTCTGCAGGATATACTCCAAGCAGTGGAATCACTGGGTCAAATGGTATATCAATATCCAGCTTTCTAAGGAAGCACCAGATTGCTTTCCAAAGAGGTTGCACCATTTTGCAACTCCACCAACAGTTTAGGAGAGTTCCACTTTCTCCACAGCCTCTCTAACATTTGTTGTTTTGTGTTTTTTGGATCATGGCCAATCTTGTTGGGGTGAGATGGTATCTCATTATTGTTTTGATTTGAATGTCTTTAACAGCTAATGATCGTGAGCATGTCCGCATGTCGTTTTTGGATGCCGGGATCTCCTCATTAGAGAAGTGTCTGTCCATCTCCGTTGCCCATCACTTAATTTGATGATTTATCTTTTTTCTTATTGATATTTTGTAGTATCTTATAGATTATGGAGATCAGGCGTCAGTCTGATATATAGTTTCCAAATATCTTTTCCCATTCTGTAGGTGGCCTTTTAAGTCTATTAATAAAATTTTTGGATGAGCAAAAGTGATTAATTCTTAGTAGTTCCTATTTATCTATTTTCTCTTCTGATGATTGTGGTTTATTTGACAGATTTTGAAGTCTGTGTATTAAAACTTCCATTGTTCTTCCTCCTTTTTCTTGGATGAGCATTATCATTTTAGATTTGATATTTAGGTCTTTTATTCAGTTTAAGTTGGTTTTTGTATAAGGTGTAAGATATGAGTCTTGTTTTAATCTATTGCAGATGGATATCCAATTTTGCCAGCACCATTTGTTGAATAGATTGCTTTTACCCTAGTTTAATGTCGCAAAGCCTTTGTCAAATATCAACTGTTCATAGGCAAATGATGTCATCTCTGGGGTCTCGATTCTGTTCCACTGATCTATCTGTCTGTTTCTGTACCAGTACCAGGCTGTTTTGACTATTCTGGCAGTGTAATAGGTTCTAACGTTGGGTAATGCGAGGCCTCCCAGAGTGTTCTTTCTCTTCAGTAATGCTTTACTTAGCCAGGGCTTCTTCTCTTTCTAAACAAAGTTGGTAATTGGTCCCTCCATTTCATTAAAAAATGTCACTGCACCTTGCATTGAGATTGCATTATATAAGAAGACTGCTTTGGGTAAAATGGACATTTTCACAATGTTAAGTCTTCCTATCCATGAGCAGAGTAGGTTTCTCCATTTATGCAACTCTTAGTTTCCTGCAGTAAGGGTTTGTAGTTCTCTTTGTAAATGTCTGTTATTTCATTGGTTAAATTTATTCCTAGGTACTTTATCTTCTTAGAGGCTACAGTAAATGGTATTGACTTGGTGATTTTTTCCTTAATAATATCTGATTTACTTGTGTTTATCTTGTATCCTGAAACTTCGCTGAACTCTTGTAACAGTTTGAGTAGTTGACTTATGGATTCTTTGTGAGTCTCTGCATATACAATCATGTCATCTGCAAACAGAGAGATTTTTAGTTCTTCTTTGCCAATGCAGATGCCCTTTATTCCTTGGTCTCGTCTGACTCCTATGGCTAGAACTTCTAGTACAATGTTGAACAGGAGAGGTGAGAGTGGGCATCCCTGTCTAGTTCCTGTTCTTGAGGGAAACTGATGTGAAACTGATTCAGTCTCTCTCCATTGAGGATGACTTAGGCAGTTGGCTTTGTATAAATGGCCCTTGTTTCACTGAAGAATTTGCCATCTATTTCTATTTTGCTGAGAGTTTTTAGCATGAATGGGTGTTAGACTTTATCAAATGCTTTTTCTGCATCAATAGATAAGACCAGGTGATTCTTGTCTTTTGTGGTATTTATGTGGTTGATCACGTTAATTGTTTTGCTGACAGTGAACTAGCCTTGCATCCCTGGTATGAATCCCACATGGTCATGATGGATTATTTTTTTGATATGTTGTTGTATTCTATTGGCAAGAATTTTGCTGAAGATTTCTGCATCTAGTTTCATGAGTGATACTGGCCTGTAGTTCTCCTTTTTTGTTGGGTCCTTCCCTGGCTTTGATATTGGGTTATGCTGGCTTCCTAGAACGAATTTGGGAGTATTCCATCCCTTTCTATACTGTGAAATAGTCTCAGTAGTATTGGAGATAACTCTTCTCTAAAAGCTTAGTAGAATTCTGGGGTGAAGCCATCTGGGCCTGGGCTTTTTGGTTGGCAGTTTTTTTGATGACTTTTTCAATCTCTTCTTTTGTGATGGGTTTATTAAGTTGTTCTGCTTCAGCTTGTGATAATTTTCGTAGGTGATATGAATCAAGGAATTTCCTCTAGGTCTTCAGATGTGTTACAATACAGTCTTTCATAGTATTCAGGTATAATATTTGATTTCTGTTGGCTCTGTTGTGACACCTCCCTTCTCATTTCTTTTTGGGTTATTTGTTTCCTTTTTTTCTTTAGTAACTTTAGGCAATGGTTTGTCAAATTTGTTGATCTTTCAAAACGCCAGCTTTTGCCCTTTTCAGTTTTTTCAATTTTTCTTGTATTCTCTAATACATTTAGTTCTGCTCTAGTCTTTATGATCTGTTTTCTTCTGGTGACTGAGGGGTTCCTCTGTTGTTCTCTCTCTACTTGTTCAAGCTGTAGGGTAAGTTCTGTGATTTGGTTTCTTTCCTCCTTCCAGGTATGTTCATTTATGGAGAAAAACTGACCTCTGAGCACTGCTTTGTCAGTATCCCATAGGTTCTGGTAGGCAGTGGTTTTGTTCTCATTGTAATCCATAAATTTCTTTATTTCATTCTTGATTTCTTCTATAATCCATGTTTTTTTTTTTTTTTTTTGAGCAACATACTGTTCAGTTTCCATGAGTTTCACTTTCTATCTATGTTTTTTCTGCTATTGATTTAGACTTTTATGGCTTTATGATCTGAGAAGATGCTTTGTATTAATTCAATGGTGTGGATTTTGTTGAGAACTGCTTTATGTCCTAACACATGGTCTTTCTGGAGAACGTTTCATGTGCACTGGAGAAGAAGGTGCAGTTGTCAATGAAGTCTAGCTGGTTAATTGTGGCAACAAGGTCTTCTGCATTTTTATTGAGCTTTTTTCTAGATGACGTGTCCAATACTAAAAGTGAAGTGTTGAAGTCTCCTACTATTATTGTGGACTGATCTACTTCCTTTTTGAGTGTAGTCAGTGTATCTTTGATGTATTTAGGTGCTCTAATGTTAGGTGCATAAGTATTTAATGTTGTTAAGTCCTGCTGTGTATTGAACCTTTTAGCAATAAACAGTGTCCATCTTTGTCCATGATGGTGTATTTTACATTAAAATCTATTTTATCTGAGATTAGAATTGCCACACCTGCTCTTCTTTGTTCATTGTTATCTTGATATATATTCTTCCACCCTTTAATTTTCAGTTTGTTCATATCTTTAAGTCTAAGGTGAGTTTCTTTTAGGCAACATATAGATGGGTCATGTCTTTTGATCCAAGATGTCACTTTACTGCAGCATTCAGTCCATTCACATTCAATGTAATTATAGATAGGTATATGTTCAGTGCTGCCATTGTGATACGTTTATTTTGTGTTGATGTTTTGTCTATTGTTATTAATCTTTTCTGCGACCTTCTTCTTTGTGAGTTGATTTTTCACCTTTTTCACTGTTGGTTTTGTGGATGTTGAGACTCCTGTATTACATTTCTTGATATGGTATGTTGCTTCTTTATTGTGCTTTACAGTTGCCCCATGATCCCACTTAATAAACTACATATAAACCCCATTTTGATTGCTACCAGTCTTGTCAACTTCCTCTCCATCTAGAAGGACTATAACGACTGTAGTACATCCCTTTTTTTAATATGATGATACCACAGTTTACATGGTATGATCACTAGATCGTTTCTTTCACTATTATTTGATTGTGTTTGGAGTCTTCCCTAACTGAGTAGGATTCTGGAAAACGTGTCCTTCTAAAATACAAAATTAGCAGTTTCGTTCTTCCAAACCAAGAGATTCTTTCAGTATTTCTCATATCTTTGGTTTGGTTTTTACAAAGTCTCTGAGTTTCGGTTTATCTGTTAGTGTCTTAATTTCATTTTCATATTTGAAAGATAGTTTTGCAGGATATATAATTTTGGTCAGAAGTTCTTCTCCTTCAAGGCTCTGAATGTGTCATGCCACTGACTCCATGCCAGCATTTTTTCTGCTGAGAAATCCAACGAAAGCCTACAGGGTTTCCCTCTGAATGTTAGCTTTGCTTTGAGTCTTGTTGCCTTTAAGGGTTTCTGCTTACATTTCATTTAGTTGGAGTCTTTCCATTGAGATCTATATTGAGTGGTGTTCAATACGTATCTTGGATATCTACATCCTCTTCTTTCATAATTTCTGGGCAGTTTTCTGTCAGCAGCTCAGCAATAATACTCTCTGTGTTCTCTGGTGTCTCGCCCTGTTCAGGAACTCCAATTAATCATAGATTGTTCTTCTTAACAGAGTCCCACATGCTTCTTAATTTTTCTTTTTGGTGGTTGTTGTTTCTTTTTTCTGATTTCTCCTCACAGATGCTGGAGTCAGCACTCTGTTTTCAAATCTGAAATTCTGTTTTCCATTTGTTCCATTCTGTTTCCTTGGTTTTGAATTGAAGTTTCTATGTCTTTGATTTTGTTCTTGATCTGTTGGATTTCTGAGTACTGATGTTCCATCAGATTGAATAGTTTGCTTAATTTTTCGTTTTGCTCTGCTGCATTTTGTATAAGGTCTAGAAGGGCTCCATATATAATCCTTTTGTATTCACCTGATAGTTTCAGAAAAGCTTCTTCATCTGGGAAGTTCTAAGGTGGTTTCTGGATTACTGTCTTCTCCAGTGTTTGTTGCTTTTGGGGCTTCATGTGGGTCAATAGAGGCTGGGAGAGAGGCTGTGAAGATGGACCACAGTTGTTTCTCTAGGAAGTCTTAAAATGAGATGTAAAAAGTATTTGACAACTTCCAAAGTCAGTCAGGTTTTCAGATGTATACATCCCTCTTCACAGCTGGGAAAGTACGCACCTCTATATTGAATCCCAGATGTTATAAATTAGCTCAAAATACAGAAAAGCTACTGGCCAGCTGGCCTCTGCTGTCAGGCCCCAGCTATAGGCGACACTGTGTAGAATTCTGCTTTTCTACTGGAAAAGTGGTCTCTTTTGGGTAGGTACTGCCTCCAAGCAAGTAATTAGGTCCAGCTGAGGCTTCCATGTGGATGACTCCGCCTCCGAGTGAAACAAGCTGGCGTCCCACACAAGCTCGCCAGATGGCCAGGACCAGGGTCCCGGTGGAAAGAGAGATCAAAAGTTCCGAAATCCCCAGAGTCCACAGCCTCCACTGCTCATCCCCAGCCCCAGGCAACACTGTGTAAAACATGGCCTCCCTGCTGGAAAAGCACCCTCCCCCCAGCACATGCCACTTCCCAGCCTAGGAAACAAGTGTGGCTGGGGCCTCTGCCTGAGCTTCTCCATTTCCCAGTGGACCAAGATGGCGTCCCGTACAAGTACGTCTGTATACAGCTACCACATGGCAGAGGCAGAAACACAGGCCAGAGGAGCTGAGAGGTATAGAGTCCAAAGCCAGGCTCTCAGAACATGGCAATTACGCTTGCCAGTCCCATCAGCAGTGCGTCCGAGACCAGCAGCTAGTCAAGTCCCAGCTCTGCCTGCCAGCCAAGACAGAGGAAAAAAAAATCAAAATGGTCAGTTACTTTAGGTCTGTGCAAGCCAGTGCTCACCACGAGTGGGTTCAGTGAAAGAGAGGAGGTTTTGCATTCAGTGGTATGAAGTCCAAATTAACAGCCCTATGCTGCATCTCAGGGCTCACTAGGTGTCCTGAAGTCTCCGTTTAATTATCATTTCAGGTCTTGGTTTCCAGAGGGATTTAGGGAGATGTGCGTTTAGTCCGCAATCTTGACTCCATCCCCGTGAAAAATATTTGAGTTCTTCCTTACTGACACATTTTGCCTTACACAGGTTCCAGCTTGTTCAGACTTTACTGTGTGTGCGTCTGTGTGTGCCCAAGTATCCATGCACACAGAAAACCTGAGAAAGTTGGACTCTGTGTAACACGGAAGACAAAAAAAAGCAACTATGTTTTTCCTAAACCTTCTCTTCTTCCACCATTGAGTCTTATCTAAAGCACAGCCACATTTTCCTGGTGATGATTTTAGACCATATATCTGAAACTCAAATCCAGACACACAATCTGAAAACAGAAAAGAACACCTGAAATTGGCATTCCAAGAGATAGCCTATAGCTGCCTATACTGGCACGGACTGTGACAGGCTACTTCCTGACATCTTTTGCACCAACTCAAACCACCCTCATCTTGCCTCCGTTCTCCCACTTGACAGCCCACATTTGATTTTCTGCTATACATCATTAATGGAAGCTTCACCATCTCCTCTGAGAGAAGCAAGCTTCTTTTAGGTTCCAGAGACACTGGGAAAAGCTCACAGAGTTCCCCGGACATTTCAGAGTTGTATCTTTCTTACTTCAGGTACAAAAGCCCCTTGGTGAGTCACCACACTGGCGTGGGCTACAGAGACAAGAATCCCACTAGGGAAAAGCACCCTTAAAAGCACTCAGACTTCTCTAACTTCATAAAGTTCTCTTACATGTAGCAACCTAGCAATCATCTCCTGGCTCTGTGGGCCAGCCTGGCATGGGATCAAAACTTGTTCAAGCACCCCACTGGGGTCAGGCAGGAAACTGTCCAGAGTTTAGCCAGAGTTTTAAAGAGAATAGGTGAATTATCCTAGATGCAATTATCAATGACCAGCATAGCAACTGGTGGGTACAGAGTACCAACTAAGCAGAGCAGAACCCGTTAATCTGCCCCATGGCCTCTCAGTTTCTCTTGCCTGACACATAACTGGCAATTCCAGAGTACATCAACACCATGGAAACTCTCAGAATACCAACTCCCAAAGAGGCACCTCAACACTGTAAACCAGCCCACAGGGCTCCACCTAACCAGCTTCTCAGCTCCCACCAGCTGTTTTCATCTGGAAACCACAATGGCAGCCAAGGTCTCCTGCTTATCTGGGAGCAGTCTGACAGAGGGCAGTCAGCATTCCCACCCCTCCTACAGTGCTGTGCTTTCCCACACCCCGAACACAGTTCTCCTGTCCTCCTTAACTCACTCCTCGCTTCCTTCAGAACCACCCCTTCCACATCTACCCATTCTCAAACACACCAGGGTTGTGAGATAACACAGCGCAAGCGTAAAGAGCTCAGGCATAGATGCAGAAGCACCTGGTTCAAATCTCAGCCTTGCTTCTTGCTAGATGTCTGATCTAGAGCAGGCAAATCTTAACTTCAGGTTCCCCTTGAAGTAAAAGCTATCTCAGGGGGTTGTTAAGAGCATTAAACCAGATAATGTATTTAGGGAGTTTAGCAGAAAACTTGACACATAGTAAACCACAGTCCTTGCCCTCAGGGAACTATGGGTCACTAGAGGTTTTTGTTAATTAATCCTATCCAGCACTGATTACCTAATCAAACCACAGGTTTCCTTTGCAGCTCTCTGTTACTTTGTGTTAAGAAAGACTGGAGTTTTCTTCCTTTCACATTCCTTGTGCTTCTCATACATAGCAAGGTACACTCAGGGAAAGAAACTATGCAAATAGTGACCAGCTGATGAGGAGAGCATGTGGATGCATACAGTCTGGACAGAAGCAAGGAGAAGTGATACCAGCTGGCAGATGTGTGGTCAAACAGAAGCCTTGAGGCTCCAGGTTGTTGTCAGCCTGCTGGACCATAAACCATCAAGAGGGAATTGGTCCATTATGCAGACTAGGAGCCTGAACAACTAGGGGAAAGGAGGTGTAAAGGGCAATAACAGGGAGTCATCCAGGGAAAAGAGAAGCAGAGAGATGGTTCTGTGTCACCTGGAAACAGACAGCCTACAGTAAGCTATCTGCACTAACTCACTTGCCCCTCATCAGCTTTTTCATACCCCTCCCAAGGAACAACAGCTATTTGATGCTATCTAAGAGGATGCAAACTTCTGACTTCTTGTCATAATCCAACAGGGTCTGAAAGGGTCTCCAGTCCTCAGCTGGTGTTTTGAACAATCCCCACAACCAGTTATGGCTGAGGGATTTAGGCAGACATGCAGGTACTTGCCCATCCACTTCAGCCGACACTCCCTGAGCTCAGAGGACAAGTAAGGCTAGCAAAACATTGTGCCGTTACAGTAAACGGTAGCCAACACAATTCCCAGGCAGACCACTCAAGGAACATCACAAGACTTCTGACTTCCACTCACCATGCTTCCACCTAGCTCACACAGAACAGCAAGAATCATCTTCCTCAAATACCACTTTCTCACAGGTTCCAAAACCTACAACGGCTCCCCACTGAGCTGAATTCTCCTTGTTTATAAAGCACTCTGTATAGGGGATCTCAATATATCTTTGTTGACTGACTCAGTCAGTCAACTAACTCCTCGGCATAAATCACAATCTGCTGGGCCCATCAGCTCACCATCCTTGTTTTCCCACATTCCACATCAAACCATACTTGGTCATCCACCCATCCCCATCTTAAGCCAATGTACCTAGACTTCTCATCAATAGTATATGGTCTCCCGTCAAAACTCAGCTCAGCATTTATCTCCTTCAGGAAAATTTCCCTCACTCTTGAATAAGGAGAATTCAATTCTAAACCAGGGGAAAAAATCATTCATCTACTCATTATTAGTATATTCATCAACACACATGGATCACATGAGAGGCTAGGCATAGTATCAGGCAGTGAGGATACAGCGATGAACAAACTGGGCTTGCAGTATTTCAGTGTTATCCTTCTGCATACTTGGATCCCAAATACTCTCATGCTGATTTTCCCACTTTTTACTCTTTCTTTCTCAAATTAAGGAAATGAATGTGGTCTCCTGATTCTGTACTTTCAGCTTTATGCAGTGGCCTGCTTGGCCCCTTACCTTCCACATCAGACTGAACTCTACGGCAAGCCTGAAAGATGCTTTCCTCTGTTTCAGGGAAGTGGATTTGGAGGCAGGGAACAGGTAGAGTAAAGCTGCTGTGAGGGCCTGGTTTGCTAACCACCCCACTCCCATCTCCAATTCAGCTCAAAGAGCCATTTTCCAATCATCATTTCCAAAGTGTAATGCACTGAAATCCCAGGTGTGAGTATGTACCCACATATTTTGAGCACACAACCGCTCCATGAAAGCCACTCAACAAATAATACAAATGATCCTCGGCTTTTGCACAGCAAAGGGAAGCACATAAAACATTCTCACATGTGCTCCTCTTCAGACCACACATTAACCAGACGAGAAAGGTGAAACTCAGTGAATTGAAGGCTCCAAATTGCCACAGCTAATAAATGACAAAACTTATATTTAAAGCGAAGTCTCTTGATTTTGAAGACCAATACTCTCTGCACTATACTGCCTCCAAACGTCAGCTTCTTCTCAAGAATCTTGCTGGGCGACTAGAAGGACCTATTTACCTGACAGGGTTTTGTTTGTTTGCTTTTTTAAAGAAGTCTTCCATTTGCAAGGCCAAAGAATAACAATAGGTTTTTGTTTTAGACACAACCCAAATAGATTCCAAAAGGAGGCAGTAAAACAGTGGCAAAGAGTAGAGATCTGAGTCAGACACATCTTTTTCTACATATATACACATATTCTACTAATCCAAGGAGCTATCATTTAGAATAACTGCATTAAACTATACTTAAAGCCAGAAAAAACAAACCCATTGCCATCAAGTAGATTCCAACTCATAGTCAGAACAGAACAGGACAGAACAGAAGTACCCTTGAGTTTCAAAGACTATAAATCACCACAGAGGCAGAAATCTTTCTCCTCTGGGAGCAAGGATGGGTTCGAACCACCAATCTTTTGGTTAACAGCTGAGTGCTTAACCACCATAATACCAAGGCTCTTCAACTATACCTAACCATAATGAACCTGTTATCCTTGAGTCTATTTCAAATTATAGCAGCCCTATAGGACAGAGAAGTGCCTCACAGGACTTCCAAGAAACAGCTGGTGGATTTGAACTGCTGATCTTTCGGATAGCAGCCAATGCCATTAAATACTGCACCACCAGAGCTCCAAGCTACACCTAAGAAGTGAAAATCTGTCCTTTCAAGAATATGTCCCTCCCATAATAAAAAAGGAAGATTCCATCTTACTCTTGAGACATCTCTCAAAACCAGGAACCAAAAACCAAACCAAACCCACTGCCATTTAGATAATTCCCACTCATGGTGACTGTATAGGATAATGAGAACTGCCCCACAGTTTCCAAGGAATACCTGGTAGATTTGAACTGCCAACCTTTTGGTTAACAGATGTGGCTCCTAACCATACTATCAGGATTTTGCAAAACCAGGAAAAAAAAACACTGCCATCAAATCAGGTCCAACTCTTGGTGACCCTAGAGGTCAGAGTAGAACTGCCCCATAGAGTTTCTGAGAAATGCCTGGTGGATCTGAACTGCCGGCCTTTTGGTTAGCAGATGTAACACTTAACCCATGATGCCACCAGCGCTGCCAAAACCAGGAAAGGTTCCCTTCCCCACCCTGGCTATAATATAAGACTCAGTTCCCCACATCCTGCCCTAGTGTACATGGGGTCACCATGAGTTAAAAACAGACTCAATAGCAGCTAGCAACACACAAGGCACAATCTCACGACCAAGTAGGGGTATTTGTTTTCCTCTATGCAAAAGACAGCAAGATGAACTCCTAGAACAGGAGAAATTGTTATTCCCCAAGGTCCATGAAAAACCCCAGAGCAAAGTTCTAGATCTGGTCCTGCAGGGAAAGTCAAGTTCAATTATTGCCACCAAAGTAACACAGGTCTTAAAATGCTTATCTTCTGCATTACATGGCTAGATTCTTCAGTGTCTCCCTCAAAGACACATAACTGATCATTTATTTTGCCTTCACTCATACTGTTCCTCTGATCTGATCTCACACCCCTGTCCTCATACTTGTCCCGATGTTTTGTACTGCCCATGTGTATTTTTCATGGTTTGGGACTCTTACTCCCAGAAGTCTTCCCCACCTTCTCCATGGCTCTTGTATAATCAGTATCACATGGGAGAGTACTTGTCTTCCTGTGTTTCCATGAACTCAGAAGGAAATTCACGTCTTAATTTCTTATACATCTATCATCCCATCGTCCTTCTCAACTTCCATATCCCCTCTATGCAGCATGCCCCTAGACCATCCTCAACAATCATCACTTTTAGCTGGCACCAAACTAAGCTCACAAGAACACTCAACAAAGACTTGAACTGAAATGAATAAAACTGAATGGAATAGCAGTAGGCCTGGGGAAGGTGATTAACAGCTCAGTTGACCCAGGTAAAAACAAAACTACTGTTACCGAATGTGTGGGCCACTGAGTCTAAAAGTAAGATGGTACAGCATATGGTACCAGTGAGTCCATGGGAAACTCCGAAGGCTTCCTTCTCCTCTAGGCAGGTTTGGCTCAAACACTACTCCCTGAAGCACTGCTGGGACCAAGACTGTGTGGAGCTGATCTCTTGTTTTCTACCATTCCTCTGTTCCAGAAAAACTAACTTCCCCTGCTATTCTTTTTATAATTGTACTTTATATGAAGAGTAAATTAGTTTTATCAGTAAACAATTAATACACATATTGTTTCCTGACATCGGGGGCCAACCCCACAATGTGTCAACTAACACTATTCCCTTTCTCAACCCTGGGTTCCCTGTTAGCAGCCTCCCTGTCCTCATCTACCTTCTCATCCTTGTCCTTGGGCTGCTGTGCCCATTTAGTTCCCTTATGGGGCTGTCTAATCTTCGGCTGAAGGGTGAACCTTAGGAAGGACTTCAGTACTAAGTTAAAAAAGTATACTGGGGCCATACTCTCAGTGTTTCTCCCTTGATATTCTTGTGCCACCTTTACCCAGGCAAAAAAAGCAGCTGGTACAAACTATTCAGGTGGACTGAACCTAGATATGGCTCACTCAACGTGAATACTTCATCAGCTCTTCTATACATGTCAGCCAGGAAAGGCAGCCCGGCACGGCCAAACACAAAATAACAAAAATGGAAACACAATCCAGAAATGGAAGTTTAAGTGGAGAAGCCACTTACCCTCTCCCACTTTCTGCTACGTCTATCTGTAAGACGGGAATTAATAATAGTACCCACTTCAGAATGTTTGGGAGAATTAAATACGGAGATAACACAGCGGAACTGCGTGGTACAGAGTTCTGCATATGGTTAAGGCCTTAATACAATACTAGCTGCTACTATTTTTATCATTCACTTTGTTGTGAGGATCAAATGTGATGTGTTGCTGCATGAAGCCCCATGTAACTGTGTTAAATATGAAGTCACTAACCCCAGCACTGGGTTGGGGAAACAGATGACAAGTGTGGAAACTCAAGTTCCGCTGTCTCTTGTACAGGCTCAGTCTAAAGCGGACACTGGCGAAGGGCTCCTAAGATTCAAAGATTCCCGCTAGCATGCTGCGGGGCCCTAGAAGGCTCTGAGGAGAGAGGGAGGGAAGGGAAAGGTGGCGCTAGCGGAACAAGGACGTACCTGCTTTCACTGCACTCCTTCCGCGCCGTGATCCTCAGCCACTTGCGGAGGAGAAAGCGCTTTCTGCGAGGGGAAGCGCTGGGTGTGGAGCAGTTGGACCAGGGAGTGTCCTCGTCGCTGGAGGGGGTAATCTCGATGGATGGCAACTGCAGAAACTCTTTGCTAGGGACCGAGGCGCCGGGCAAATCCTGGGCCAACCCGGTCTCCAGGCTCTGCTCCTGCATGTTTTTCATGCGGTGCATCTTGAAGCGCCGGCGCCGGACTGTGGGGGTCGACGAGCTGGACCAGACTACACTGCCCTCAGGCATGGCCCTCGCTTCGGACACCTGCAGGGCGGGCAGCTGCAGGCTCTCCATCATGTTGGCCGCAGGCATGGGTCCCAGTAGCTCCGCACGCACACTCTCCACAAGCAGTCTTGCTCCAGTTGCTGCCTTTGGCTCCCTACCCTCGGCCAGCAGCACACAAGTCCCTCCGTCAGCAAGCACACATGCTTGAGCGGTGCAAAGAACAAGTTCCTTGTTCCCGAGCTTCCTCGAGGAAGTGGGAGACGGAGGGAAAGAGGGGGGCTCAATACAGTGAGGAGGTCACCAGGAGTCACAACTTTCTGTGCAGAAGTCTCGCTTCACCGCAGCTACTTTGAGGCAACCCAGGCTCGGTGGATACCGCCTGCCAGTCACCGGCAGCCCTCCACCGAAGGACCCCCTATTGCCCTGCTTGTTTGTCTTCCTCTCACTGCCTTGTGTCTCTGCATTAACCGGGACTCGGCAGCCTGGCCCCTAGAGGCGGCTCAACAAACTCAGCGGTTTGCACTCAGCGGACCGGGCTGGGGAGGTGGCTTGTAGCTGCAGGGAGGTAGAGAGCAGGAGGAAGAGGGAGAGAGAAAGAGGAAGGGAGACACTGGATAAAAACAAAAAAGGAGAAGCAGTGAGGGAGCTCAGAGAAGGTGAGGGTAGGTGACTTATTTCCTGAGAGGGGAGGCACAGGAGGAAGCAGCCCAGAGTGTTATCCGTACAGGGAATCCTATGAGGGGTGGGAGGGGCTCTACCTAAAGTAAGGGGTGCTCCAATCAGCTTTATGAAACAGGATCACAAACCAAACTTTCTCAAAGCTATGTTTGGCCAGGCAGCTTCCATTAGTCCAACTCTATACTTCTTCCTTTTCTGGAGGAGGGATCAATGAATTTAGTCCACACTCTTCCAAGCCACCTATAACACAGGGTTGAGGGAAAACTAAGAAGGTAGATTTCTTCTCCTAAGAAAGATGCTTTCTTTAAATTACTTGGGGTGCATGTGAGGGGATAGGAGCCTTGGGCATAGCTAAAAGGAGAATACAAGATTCTGGAGGCTGCTTCCAAAATTGCAAGAGGAGAGAACAGCTCTCCTGTGGAATAAGCTGACACTAGACACTGACATACTGAGAAAAGACAGACAACAGGATGAGAGCCACAGAGTACACAGGACTAGTGAGGAAAAAGGGACTGAACTTTGTACATCTCAGGTGACTCTTTCCACACCACAGCCTCACCCCCAAGCAATGAGTGGTTAAGGAAGGGTGAGCACCCACCAGTAAAGACACTCAACAAAGCCCACTGGAATTCGAATGTACTCCTTTACATTCCTGGGGGCTGGTTCAATTCTGTTTCAGCCTACAAGGGGCAGAGGCCCAGGCACATAAATTCCAGGGTCATAAAACCTGGAAAGGTGAGGACCGATCCAACAGTATTCTCTGATGGGCGGAAGTGCAGCTCTAAGGGACTGGCCTTAGAACCCAGCCAAGTTTCTAGGGTGCTCTCTATTGAAATTGATGTCTACAGTAGGGATGGTATCAACTGTTCTCCACCTTCCCCAGCCCAAGGTATTTGCCACTCCAATAAGTCCTTCATAAGCAAACCAAGTAGAGCAGATAACTTCAAGTTAGACCAACAGAAACACCAACCTTGAGTGGAAAAGACAAAAAGCAAAGAATACACCATTAATCCACAATCTAATCCATCTACTCATCTTTGCACTTCTCTATGAGTACAATTTCTAGTTGTAAGCATATGTCCAGCTTCTGTGCCAAGAAGGTCACAGGAACAGTTCACAAGCATCCTAAGGCTGAGACAAACTCCCTAAAGGCCATAAAAATTCACTGCAAGAAAACAGACCCCTGTAGTTCAGCAACACATCAAAGGTGACAATCCTGAACATAATTCATGTGGGGGACATGGTGGTAAATGTAAGAATCTAACAGAAGTCACTTAGGTTATTAAGCTACTTTCCATCCTTTGCCTGAATTATCACTCTCAGACTGATTAGCAGGGCTGCATTTCTCTTCCTGTCTCTGACGAAGTAAAACTGATTAAGACTTCACTCCATAGTAAGACAATGAAATTTTGGGTAATTCATAGTTTGATAATGTAATAAAACCTTCTGATGTAATGAAATCTTGTGACTCCTGACTACTGTTCTGTAACAATACCAATCCCTTTGAATTCTGGCTATAAAAACTGCTGGAAATGTAACCCAAATGGGACAGTGGGTTTTAGAAAAGCTATCCTTGTTGTCCTCCAGATTTGTCAGCTTATCTGCAAATAAAGTATTCCTTGAACCCCACACCATCTCAGAATCTTCAGCTATAGTGACAGGTGGAACAGACTTGCTTTAGTGGAGCGGCATTTCTGGTGACCACGAAAGGACATTAGGGACACCTCTGGTAAGTTCTTTCCCAGGGAACAGCTGACTTTTCTCTCCTCTACTCTCCTGCTACATTTCTAAAAGCCCTCAGTGAATAGTAGAGAGCTGCCATGGCAGTTGAAGAATTCTGACCAGGGCACTCCCTGGTGAGTTCTGAAGGCCTGACTGCTCATACTGCCCCAGTAACTCTGGCCTGATCAGGTGAGGGTATCTATTTGTTCCATTCAAATGCCAAAGATAAGGTCCATAAAATAATTTGCGGGCACAGGTCAGACATTTAAGAGCCAAGGGGCATCTGCCTCTGGAAGACTCCCATGACAGGATAAGGGGGTACATGGAGCAGAGGAGCAGATCAGTAAAGTGCCCCCTGCAAGACAAACTCCACACAACATGAAGTACACACTGGTCCAAGCATAACACCTCCCATTTCCCTGGACCCCCCACTACCCTGTTGGGTTAAAAAGTGGATTCTTCGGCCTCCTGTTTTTCGACCTCCCCTCTTCGGCTCAACCTGGGATAGAGGGAGTTTGGAAGGGCCCCTCTTGTCCACCGGGACAGATGGGTCTGGAGGTGCAACTTCCGAACACACTAAGCAGTGCTGCCAAGTATCTTTTTCTTGGGAGCCATCAAAGGCTGCCCATCCACACTTGGCATCAATTCACTAATTTAAAAAGGGTTCAAGTGCTTTATTCTGGCTGCACACAGAGAACTCCGGTACTCATCAGAGTTCAAACTTCTGTCTGTCTCAGTACCATCTGTCTGGTAAGAAAGGAACGTCTGTCCCAACTAAGAAAGCTTTCTCTGTATCTGTATACTCTGTGATATGGGAAACACGGCCTCTCTTCATAAGTAAGCCTGATAGGGCAGATTCTGTCTGCCTAGTTTCAGTATGGGTACCCACCTGTAACTAAAGATCAAATGAAGTTTTACTATAATATGGCCTGGTGAAGGTATCAACTAGACTCTCAAGAACGTTAACAATGGAATGGATCCATAAAAATATTATCATCCTACAATTAGAGCTCTCTTATCAAAAATAAGAAAAGTACTTGCTATGCTCACTTTAACTATGGAAGAAACAGGCTGTGCAAAGTGAAGCTGTGTGGGTGTGACAAGGTGTGAGGCCTTCCATGTGTATTTGACAAGATAAATGTATTCATGGAGTGCTTTTGTATTTGCCTTTATGGGATTCTGGAAATATCTTTCTCATTGTTGTACTTATACAAGTTGTTTGTAGAGACCCCAGATTTATAAATTTTGGTGAAATAGTGTCTGATTCTTGTAGACTGAGTGCTTAATATTTGGCTTCAGACTACAAATTTTGACCAATTCAACCTCAGAATTGTTTCGTTTTCCTCAGTGTCATCTTACTTAACGTCTGTTTTCATAAAACAAGTTGCCTGTTAAGTGTCCTATGTTTTGTCTTTGCCAATATACCTAATTTTAAGAGTCTTGCTTGAGCTAAATTAAGGTTGCTAAAGAAGAAATATTTTAAGTAGATCCAGACACAGCCCTCAGTTAAAGGGATAACTTTGTCTTAAAGAGAAAGTAACAATTCCAAAACTGTAGGAGGAAAATTAATGATCTTTTGCCCTCCAGAAAGAAGTAGAGAACAGGGAAGAAATTAGCCTCAAGTCATAGCCACAGGGAAGCTTTTGACAAAGAAAAAAGAGAAAGAAAAAAAAAACAGATAAGGATTACTGCTTTATTTTGATTATTACAAATTGAGTAAATAAGACTTCTCACTACTGCAGGACAACTCTGACACCTGAGAGTTTAGATATATCTATATCAGGGATAAGACTCTGTGATTTCCAAGCCAACTGCACAGAGACTTGTGTAATTTCTAAAAGCCATCTAATAAAACTTTAGGAGTTAATTATGACCTAGAATGCTTAAGAAAGCTTTATTTCAGCCCTGTAATTTAGGATACTTGAGCTTAATGGATATCTCATATAACATAAATTTATATATTGTATGCTTTTCAACAACAAGGAAATATGTATTATGTAAGTCTTAAAGAGTATTTTTGCTGTGGGACTTGTACTAAAGAGGTTTATTAAAAGATATTTATTTGATATGGTCAAAAGTTCTGTTTGGCTGACAAAAGTTTAATGGTTTAATTTATGAGACTTTTAAGAACACTAATGTCAGAAAGAATTGGCCTTTTCACTACTAAATAACAATTTTCTCTGATTTCTGAGTAAACAATTTATTAGTTATGTAATCTCCCAGGAAGGCAAAGATTTGATATTCATTAAAATAAGATTCCCTGAAAAGGGAAGAAACTCCAGATAAGTAAGGTACTACTAAAGAAGAAGAACACTCTGGGAGGCCTCTCATTATCTGACCTCAGAACATACTACACTGCCACAGTGGTCAAAACAGCCTGGTACTGTACAAGAACAGACAGATCGATCAGTGCAACAGAACTGAGACCCCAGAGATGACATCATCTGCCTATGAACAGTTGATATTTGACAAAGGCCCTAAGACTGGAGTAAAAACAGTATCTTCAACAAATGATGCTGACAAAATTGGATATCCATCTGCAATAAATTGAAACAAGGTCTATATCTTACACCTTATACAAAAACCAACTTAAACTGGATAAAAGACCTAAATATCAAACCTAAAACAATAAAGCTCATCCAAGAAAAGGTAGGAACAACAATGGAAGTTTTAATACACCACATAGACAGACTTCAAAATCTGTCAAACAAACCACAGTCAACAGAAGATAAAATAGATAAATGGGAACTATTAAGAATCAAACACTTTTGCTCATCCAAAGACTTTGTTAATAGAATTACAAGACCACCTACATAATGACAAAAAATATTTAGCAACTCTGTGTCAGACCGATGCCTGATCTCCATAATCTATAAGATACTACAAAATATCAGTAAGAAGAAGATAAATCATCCAATTAAGTGATGGGCACAGGAGATGGACAGACGTTTCTCTAAAGAGGAGATCCAGGCAGCCCAAAACACACGTGGACATGTTCACGATCTTTAGTTATTAAAGAAATTCAAATCAAGACGACAATGAGATACCATCTCACCCCAACAAGGTTGGCCATGATCCAAAAAACACAAAACAATAAATGCTGGAGAGGCTGTGGAGAAAGTGGAACTCTCCTACACTGTTGGTGGGATTGCAAAATGGTCCAGCCTCTTCGGAAAGCAATCTGGTGCTTCCTTAAAAAAAGGATATAGATATACCATTTGACCCAGTAATTCCACTACTTAGAACATATCCTACAGAATCAAGGCCTTTCACACCAATGGACACATGCACAAGAATGTTTATCACAGCACAGTCCATGATAGCAAAAAGATGGAATTAACCCAGATGCCCAACAGAGGAACGAATAGGTAAACTATGGTATATATACTCAATGGAGCACTATGCAATGATAAAGAATAATGATGGTTCCAGGAAACATCTCCTAACCTGGTTTCAACTGGAAAACATTATGTTAAGTGAAAGCAGTCAGTGACAACAGGACAAATATTGTATGACACCCCTACGATAAGATCTCAAAAACAGACTTATCTATAGACTCTTATCTATAGACTTATCTAAAGACTCTTTCACAGCTGCAAGGGAGGGGAACAAGGGAGGGCGATGGGGGGAGGGTTTAGATTAGATAGTTGGTAGAAATTTGGTTGGGTGAAATTGGTGATAGCACACATTAGAAACAAGAACAATATTAAGTGGACTTCAGCATAACCTGAATACTCCTTCCATTTTAACCCAATATTGCAACAACAGAGTAGCTGGGGCAGGAGGCAGGGGACCATGCTCTTAGGCGAAATTGAGATCAGTTGGCACAACTCTCAAGAGGGTTCTCTGCACCCCACATTGGTGAGTGGCATCTGGGGTCTTAAAAGCTGCCAAGCTGCCATCCGAGGGCACAGCAGATGGTCCCATTTCAGCAGGAATGGATGCTCACCGAGGACCAAAATGGCATGGGGTAAAGACAACCCAGATGATAGAGAGACCCACGCGTGGATGCCTACATCGACTTGGGACCTGAAGAACCAGATGGTGCCCGGCCACCAACAGTGATAGCCGTGATGGAGCTCACTAAGTTGAGTCTCACTGGCAACACAAGAATAAAAAGGGGTGCATCCTGAGATCTCCACTAAAAGACTGCAGCTGATGGTCCAGCGGCTTCAGGGTTCCCCTGGGAGCATGGCCCCTGGCCCTGATGCTGCCCTTATCCATAAATCATAATGAAGGTCCACTCTTCGGACAAGAATGGATTGGACTTGGCGATGCAGAGTGACCATATATTGGATGTACTTTATGGTTCTATACATCTATAGGACATCATCCTGCTGACCTCTAGCTGGAAGACGGGAAGTGGGTGGAGAGGAGGGGAAAGGAGACTGTTGGAAGGATGAGACATGTATGGAGTAAAGAGGAATAGTGTGCTGTCACTGGGCAGGGAGAGCAGTAGAAGCTGCGTATAGGTGGGCATGTAAATTTATATGGGAATGTACATTTTCACTCAGTTATAAAACAAACAAACAATAATTTGCCCTGAGTTGGAAAATCACGCCACAGGACTTAATGATGGGAAAAATGCTAAGGTTTTCTTACTTTTAGCTCTTTAGTTAATAACTTCGTATTGTTTCTTGTTAATCTGTAACAAACTCCTAACAACTCTGAAACTTCATGGAAAGGCATGAATACCTTTTTCTAAAGGAAAAGGTGGAAGGAGTCTTATTTAATAAATTATATGACATGGGTTAAAATCAAGTGCCCAGTGCTCACTGGGTTAAAATTACGTTGGTTATTTCCTCTTATATTTTTGCCTAATATTATTTAATAAATACATAATATTAAGTCATAATTTTATTATTGATTCTTAACAGCTAACTAGAGAAGCCCTATTGACACAGTGGTTAAGTGCTATGCCTGCCATCCAAAAGGTCAACCATTCAGAGTCTGCCGGCACTCCTTCGGGAGCTCTGTGGGGTGGTTCTCCTCTGCCCCATAGGGTTGCTATGATTTAGAATTAACTCCACAACACTTGGTTTGTTTTTGTTTTAATTGGTAACTTAACTACAAGTTTATTATTATTGTTTTAATCTGACATGATCAAAGCCAACACTTTCACTGGGAAATTCAGATTATTTACCTATAAATTTATTTTTATAGTATATAGGTATTTAGAGACTTAGTAATCTTGGAATATCCTGAGTATGTGGTATTATGCCTCAAGATTACTATATATGGTATCTGAAGGTCTTTAGAAATATGGGTAATGATTATATTACTGTCTAAAGTTTTCTAGCAGATTGAATTTTATTTGGTCTTTACATTTTGCTTATTTTTATTAATCATGGTCTTATAAAGTTTTGTCATCTACAGGCTTTTTTTTTGGCTGATTTTCTGAAAACTTTTGATGAAAATATCTCAACAAAGATTTTAGACTTATAAAAAGAGATATCCAAGGCTCTTGTGCAGAGCTGATGGTCTTACAAACTGTGCCTAGTCCAGAATATGTGAAACAGAGCAAACCACACAAGACTGAGTAAATGAATACATTATAGGTGTTATGCAAAAAATACTGCTGATGTTTTGAGGTCCTGCTTTCTAAATATAAGCTAAATTAATCTAACAGGTTTATTAACATGGAATCTGAGGTTTTATAAAATGCAGTTGCTGCTGAGATACACGAAAAATGACCACTGACGCTACTTATGCATAAATGCCTCATGCCTTGTTCACAGACCACAGCGTCATGATTTCATTAGTTCTTTCAGGTAACTGGCCTGATACTGTTGGTGTTTCTATTCTATTTCATAGTTCACTGTACTTTGCTTGAGATCTTGAAAACCTGATGGTATTCAATTAATATCCTTTTTAAACTGTGAGCTTTAGCAAAGCTGGCTCCTAAAGCCACTTAAGTCAAACAATGATCTAGACAAAGTTTGGCCGTATTACTCTGGTGTTTTGCAGATATAAGGGAAAATTAAAAGATCCCTTATGTACAGACTTTTATGGCCCTCTATCAGAACCTCAGCCCCTACTCTCCCAATTAGTAGAAGAGGCCTTTAAGCTGTATAATAACAAGAGATTTGGTGGCAGAAAAAAAAATGAAAAAGAAGGCCCAATTATTGGCTATACATCTTCAGTGCCCACATCAAGGTAACCCAGTTGGCTCCCAAGGTCAAGACTTGGATCACCTCAGGAGCTGATGAGGCTGTTGAGTACTGACTCTGATCAAGACAGGTACTGTAAAAAAAAAAAAAAATGAGGCCAGGAAAGTGGAATGTCCTGAACACCTTGAAGCAGAATGGATGCCTAGCTGAGTTCCCACAGGCCCATACAGACAGGACCTCCTATAATGACTGCAGACAGAGCCTTGAGACCTGCCTGGCTGCCAGCCACACCATCCAGATCTCCATGGAGAAACCAAAGGTTACACTTTACATGGGCAGTAAGGTGATTAAATTAGTCTTAGACATGAAAAGCTACTTTCTCTACCTTAAATGGGACCACTCTCCAAGTGGGACTGTATAATTACTGGCTTGGACTAAAAATCCAAGGTGAAAAGTTTTCTTTTGTGTCTGATGGGGTCACAGTTGTTGAGACATATGCCAAACATTCTCAGTCAAGTTCCACCAAAAGTTTGAGAGATTACCATATGGGAGAAAAAAGGAAGAAAGAAAACTGGGAGAAAGGAAGAAAGACTAAGAAAGGGAAGAGAAGGTAATGAAAAAGTAGAAAAAGGACAGACGAGGATGAAAAACTAGATTAGCTCCAGTCTGGGTTTCCAAAAAGACTTGTATCTTTCAGGCTGCAACAGTTCCAAATGAAATAATGCTTCATGGGTCCTAAGTGATACTCAGTCATTGTCCTCCTGGCCATTATGCATGATTAACACCGTCAACGAGAGATTTCTACTGAGATAGACAGGCCTAGGCCCCTCCTCAGCATGAAGCAGATACAGAAGAACAGAACTCCACCCATGTTCCCATAAGAATTTTGAGTATGAAACATCTTAAGGGAGTTCAAGTAGACAAAACATATTAAAAACATGCTAAAGACCAGGACAACTACTTTCACAGTAAACTAATCTCATAGATAAGCCAAAGCATAGGTATGAGACGTTATAATACTAACAACGGGAAATGAAAGAGCTAATAATTGCAAAATATTGGTTAAAAATCTTTGCCTGGGGGGCGGAGTCAAGATGGCAGACTAAGCCCACGTCTCCTTGTATCCCTCTGGAAACCAAGACCTGAATTGACAATCAAACGGAGCCTTCTGATCACCTAATCAGCCTCAGGACACGGCACAGAGCTGTTAATTGGGACTTCGTACCACTCAGCGAAAAACCTCCTCTCTTTCGCTGACTCCCGCTCCTGGCTAGCCCCGGCTCTCATGGACGGAAGGTAAACGCACCATTTTGACTTTTTTTTGCTCTGTCTCGGCTGGCGGGCGGAGCTGGGCCTTGCCTGGCGGCTGGACTCAGACGCTCTGCTGGGGGGATAGGCAGGTGAAATTCCCATACTCTGAGAGCCAGGCTCGGGACTCTGTTAATCTAGACACTTGGAGCCTTTCGTTTTGTAGCTGCTTCAGTGGGGTTTGCGCGGAGCTCAGCGGTCAGGGTGCGGGACGCCATGTTGGTACCGAGATTTTAGCGGGACCTCGTTCTTAGCCTGGGAGCCAGCACCTGCAAACGGGACAGCGCTTCTCCATCAGAAAAGTAGTGATTTTGCATAGTGCTGCCTACATTGGGGGCCCTGCAACAGAAGCAGAGGAATCGCTGCCTCTGAGCATCTTTAGCCCCCCTGTCAGCTGCCTGTGTGGAGGACGCCATCTTGGGTACGGTGGCCTCAGCTGGACCTAATTCTTAGCTTGGGAGCCAGACCCTGCACACAAGAGAGTGCTTTTCTATCACAAAACCAGTACTCGACGCAGTGTTGGATAAGGCTAGGACCTGTCAGCAGAGGCCACCAGGACACTAGCAGTGCTGTATTCTAAACTAGTTTGTTATCATCTGGGGTTGGATACAGTGGCGCTTACTTTGTCAGATGGGAAGAGGGACCTCTACACCCGAAAACCTAACTGACTTGTGAACTGGTCAGATACCTTTTGCTTTACATTTGAAGACAGCCTAGAGAAACATTTGCAATCCATCCTCACAGTACCTCTTCCAGCCTCTATATACTCACATGGGACCCAAAAAGCAACAGACAATTGTGGCATACAAGCAATCACTCATGGCTTCAGAAGGCTCCCAAACAAAGCAACCAGGGAGTTTTCCAGATGAAGAAACTTTTATGAAAGCATCAGGAAGTGAATACAAATTGATTATATACAGAGCCCTTCTAGACCTTATACCAAATGCACCAGAACAAAATGAAAAATTAAGAAAGTTGTTCGACCTGATGGAACACCAGTACTCTGAAATCCAACAGATCAAGAAGAAAATCAAAGACATAGAAACTTCCATGCAAAGCCAAGAAAGCAGAATGGAACAAATGGAAAAAAGAATTTCTGACTTGGAAGACAGAGCTACTGAGGCCAGCGTCTATGAGCAGAAATCAGAAAAAAGAAACAAGAAAAATGAAGAAACATTAAGAAGCATGTGGGACTCTATTAAGAGGAACAACCTTCGATTAATCGGAGTCCCTGAACAGGGTGAGGACATCTGAGAACACAGAGAGTACTGTTGCTGAGCTGCTGAAAGAAAACTTCCCAGAGATCATGAAGGAAGAGAATATAGACATCTCAGATGCATATCGTACGCCACCCAATATAGATCTCAAAAGAAAGACTCCAAGACATATTATAATCAAGCTTAACAAAATGAAACATAAGCAGTAACTCTTAAAGGCAGCAAGACTCAAGGCAAAGCTAACATTCAGAGGGAAACCCTGTAGACTCTCGTCAGATTTCTCAGCAGAAACCATGCTGGCACAGAGACAGTGGCATGACACATTCAAAGTCTTGAAGGAGAAGAACTTCCAACCAAGAATTACATATCCTGCAAAACTATCTTTCAAATACGAAAATGAAATTAAGACATTCCCAGATAAACAGAAACTCAGAGACTTTGTAAAAACCAAACCCAAACTACAAGAAATACTGCAAGACGTTCTTGGCTTTGGCTTAGAAGAATGAAACCACTAACTTTATATTTTAGAACGACACACTACTCAATACTCATTTAGGGAAGGCTCCAAAGTAAATCACACCTTTGATTTGGAAAGAAGCAATCCAGTGATCATCATGAAAACTATGGTGTCATCATAATAAAAGAGGGATGTACTACAGTCGTTATAGTCCTTCCAGATGGAGAGGAAGATGACCAGACTGGTAGTAATTAAAATTGGGTTTATAAATAGCTTATTAAGGGGGTTCATAGGGGCAGCTGTAAAGCACAACAAAGATGTATTATACCATTTCAAGAAATCTAACACACGAGTCTCAACAACTATAAAACCAGCTCTGAAAAAGGTGAAAAATCAACTCACAAAAAAGAGTGTCTCAGAACAGACTAATAAGAACAACAGAGAAAACATCAACATAAAAAAAAATCTTTGCCTGATCTCTCAGGTTGACTAAAACTAACCTGGAAACCATAGCTTTTTTGAGGTCCTGCCCAGAGGACTGAGCCACATAACATCACCCACCTTGCATAGGGACCTGAGAAAGCTACAGAGTTCAGATACCATCACAGTTCCTCTAACAGCACAAAGACTTCTTGGGGTCAGAATTTGAAAAGTTGTTTTCATGGCTCCCCAACCTAGGTTGGCTATGCACGTTAGTAATGAGAATCATAACTGTTTGCATGGTATTTGTTGCTTTATACAATGCATGCCCTGCCTCATGACTTACTGAACCTCATGTTATAGAAAGTCAGCTCATAATCAAAGACTTGATCCTAGAATTAATGTTATAAATCAAAGCAGTTACTTTTATTTAAAACCTATTTTATAGATAAAAAACTAAAATACTAGGAGTGGGGAATGGTGGAAAATATAAGAATCTAACAAAGGTAACTTAGGTTATTAGCTGCATTCCATCCTCTGTCTCAATTATCACCCTCACACCAGATTAGCAGGTCTGCATTTCTCTCCCTATCTCTGAGAAGGTAAAATTGATTAAGACCTCAGACAGAGACAATGAAATTTCAGGTAACTCACACTGTTTGATAAGATGTAATGAAACCTTACGATGTAATGAAATCTTGTAACTCTTGACTATTATTCTGTGACAAATATCAATCCCTTTGAATTCTGGCTATAAACACTGCTGGAAAGGTACCCAAATGGAAGTTTTTTTTGGAAAACGTATCCTTGCTGTCACCCAGATTTGCAAATAAAATATTCCTTGAACCCCAGGCCATCTCTGAATTTTTGGCTACAGTGACATGTGGAACAAACTTGCTTTAGTTTGGCAGCAGACCCAAACATCCTGATATTATACAACCTCCATTGACGCAAAGCAACCTTGCAGGGCACTGAAGATACTCTGTCACAAAACCAAAGCCATACCCACCCATACGTGACTCCCTAGAACACCACCGCCTGGTGCTGCTTACTCTATTCCAGATCCGGCCACTGACACTATTAGGAGTGGTTTGGTATCACTGTGTTTTAAGTCCTGGAAGCAGCAGGGCAAGGAGAAATCCCTTCATCTCTGTTGTTAGGCCTGGCAAGGAGAACACTCCTTTGGGCCTAGGATGCTGAGACAGCTGGGCTGTAACCCCAGACTTAGGGATCCAGAGCTAGTCCAAGGCTTCAGAGTGGTTCACCGCCATGGAATTCCTCCGAGTAATTTCACAGTTCAAGGGGACTGCCTGCTGGGCAGGTTGTGGAAGTAGGAGACCTAGGTCTCCAGTGTTTAAAAAAGGAAAAGCTGGGACACTACAGATGATGCGGAGGCCAAAAAAAAAAAAAAAAGAAAGAAAGAAAAAGAAAAAGAAGAGAAGAGAACTCAAGTCTAAAAGACAGGGATCAGAAGATTTCACAGGCATTCTGTGGAAAGGAGGCTCACCAAAGAAAACAGTACCTTCTTAGTTTCCTGGGAGCACACTGAATTTAAATATTTACCTCTTAAAAGGAAAGGAAAGCCACCAGCTCCCTCTTCCCACATACAGCCCTCTAGCCATTTTTCCTACCCACGAAAGAACTAGAGCTAAAATCCTATGAGATTTAATTTAATCTTTGGATACAGCAGTGGTTGAAAATGATCATTTACATTCCACCAGGCCTGAGGGGAAACCTCATCCAAACTAAATCTGAAATGGTCTCCATTGGCTGGGAAGCAGATCATCAGAGCACCTAAGTCCCTGGCACTGATCTCACTCACTTGTGCCTGCAGTGCCCATCATGCCATCACCTTCCCATCCACTAAAAGCCTGTTTTGAATAAAAACATACTCCAGTAGCCCCTAAGTGGCTCTGTCTAGTTGTTTACTATGGCACTATCAAGTAAGATAATATGGACTATGCCTTGAAATGCCCTTCAACTGTAAGCCATCATTACCGTTAAAATTATAATAAGCTTGTTGAGTAAACACTGTTTCTTCTTCTTTTGACTCTCTACAGCATGTTATGCTTTTTATTTAGATAAACAGATTAGTAAAAGGCAGACAGGTGCCATTGAGTTGATTCTGACTCACAGCAACCCCATATATAACAGAATAATACCTTGTCTGGTCCTTCATCATCCTCACAATCACCAGTATGTTTTATCTAGTCCATTGTATCAGCCACTGTGCCAACTACCTCACCTTCAAATTTTTTTGACAGGGCTTTCACATATAATATTTTATTTTTCCAATAATACTAAGAATGAGGTAAAACAGGTATTATCAGCCTCATTTTACAACTGATAAAAAGTGACAGAGCATTCAAAAATTTATCCAAGGTCACAGACAGAATCAGAACTTGAACCAGTCTTCTAAAGCCAGTTAAAAAAGCCAAACCCACTGCTCTTGAGTTGATTCTGACTTACAATGACCCTACAGTTTAGAGTAGAACTGCACCATAGAGTTTCCGAGGAGCACCTGGTGGATTTGAACCAGCGACCTTTCCGTCAGGAGCCACAGCACTTAACCACTATGCCACCAGGGTTTCTCTGAAGCCAGTCACAAGCCACTAAAACCTCATCAAATGCATCAGCTCTGGAAAGCTGATGCCCTGGAACACCAGAATTTTACCAGCCCTGACTTCAGTTGGATATACCGTGAAATGACATATAACCATTCAGTCCCATCACTTATTTCACAGTTGGTAAATACAAGCTCAGACTTCTGAAAAACAATTTCTCAAAGGAGCTGGCATCAGAGGGTCAGGACTAAAGAGTTTCTATGACCCCATTCAGAATCTCAGCCACTGCATTTTCTCCCCGACTGCCGCCTCCTCTTTTCACTCATATTTGGCTCTCGTGGACTGCACCGTTCTCCGGAATACTGACCTTCCCTCTCTCTGACCCCTCAGACAGGTGGTGGCCCCAGCAACTGGCCTCCCCTTCCCCTACTGGAAGCCAGGTCTCTGACTTTAAATGAAAGGAGCTCATATTACCAATCCACTGTTGTTGATTCTCTGCTATCCGGGCTCCACTTTACTAGAGACACAAGATACCTAACACCTGCCTATGACTCCTGGAGACCCACAAGTGACATAGTCCATTATTTAGCTAAAACTTCCTGGAGGGAACTTCAGTGAAAAATAGTAGTTGTGAAGCTATATTTCTCCAGGTGCACATCCAAGTAAGGTGGAATTCTTGGGCACCTGCTGGCCACACCTTTCCCATTTGCCCTAGGTGGACTCCGAGGGAGGCAACCCCAGAGAACACACACAGGAGTGTACTTTCCAACATTGCTGCTATGAATCTGGAATGCAGAGTCCTTCCCTCACAGCATTCAGAATCGCCCAAATACGGGAAGGGATTCATGTGTAAAGGCAGTGGGCAGACACAAAGTGCAACTTTTTGGTGGCAGGGATGCTAGAAATTCTAGTAGAAACCTAAGAACAATGTTTTCGTTTTCAAAGACAAAATGAAGGAGGACCACAAACTGTCCTCCAGCTTTCCTTGTTGTCAGGCAAGAAAGGAACTTGTGCAGAGCCCAAAGTGGAGGTCGGGGTCAGCGGACCAACATTTACAAAGGAAGGCTGCTTAAAGACTGGAATGCATGACCAAGCAGGGTTACAGAGTGGCCTTCTCTGCAGATCTTTAAGGGTAATGTGAGCCTAGTTAGAGGCAATAAAGAGATTCTCTCTTAAAGGTCCAGTCCCAGCCATACCACCATCAATCTCTAAAGCCCAGGATCTCTCTTTTTAAAAGCAACTCACTTATAACTAAAATCAACCCTTCTGATCTGAAGCATTTCTGGCCACAGACATTTTGATTACTAGACAATAAATACCTCTCTGAAGCCCATAAAAAGCACAAACCAACTGCCTTCCAGTCAATTCCACCTCACGGTAACCAATGTGCTGCAGTGCAGAGTAAAACTGTGTTCCATAGGGTTTTCAAGGCTGTGACCTTCTGGAAGCAGATCACAAGGCCCTTCTTCCACAGTGCCTCTATGTAGGTTGGAACAAAAACCTTTTTTTTTTTTCTATAACTTTTTTGTTTTTATTAATTATAAAAAAAGAATAAAATTTCTAACATCTATCAATTAACTGATCTATAATAAACCCTCAGCCCCCACTCACCCATGTAGCCAACACAGTCATTTTCTTCTATGTATAATTCTCTTGTTAAGTCCTTATAACAGGGGTCTCATACAAAATTTGTCCTTTTGACACTGATTGATTTCACTCAGCAAGATCTCTTCCAAATGAGACCATGTTATGCAATGTTTTCTAAAACTGTCGTTTTTTTATCATAGCATAGTGTTCCATTGAATACATGTACCACAGTTTGCTTATCCATTCATCTGTTGATGGGCATCAGAGTTGATTCCAACTTTTTGCTATTGTGGACCGTGCTGCAACAAACATTCATGTACATGTGTCTGTTCATGTGACAACCTGAACGATAAATTCCAAGCAGTGGAACCACAGGATCAAATAGTATATCTATCTCCAGCTTTTTAAGAAAGCACCAGACTGTTTTCCAAAGAGGTTGTACCATTCTGCAATCCCACCAGCAGTGTAGGAGTGTTCCAATTTCTCCACAGCCTCTCCAACATTTGTTGTTTTGTGTTTTTTGGATCACAGCCAAAGTTTTTGGGGTGAGATGATATTGCATTGTAGTTTTGATTTGAATTTCTTTAATAGCTAATGATTGTGAGCAATTCTGCATGTGTCACTTGGCTGCCCAGATATCCTCTTTAGAGAAATGTCTGTCCATCTCCTTCGCCCATCACTTAACTGGATTATTTATCCTTTTCTTGTTGATATCTGTAATACCTTATAGATTGATGTTGGTCTGATATAGAGTTGCCAAATGTTTTTTCCCATTCTGTAAGTGGTCTTTTAATTCTTTTGATGAAGTCTTTGGATGAGCAAGTGTTTGATTCTTAGTAATTCCCATTTATCTATTTTTTTCTTCCATTGAATGTGCTTTGTGAGATTTTGAAGTCTGTCTACATTGTGTATTAAAACTTCCATTGTTGATCCTATTTTATCTTAGATGAGCTTTATCGTTTTAGATTTTATATTTAGGTCTTTTATCCAATTGGAGATGGTTTTTGTATAAGGTGTGAGATAAGGGTCTTATTTCAATTTTCTGCAGATGGATACCCAGTTTTGCCAGGACCATTTGTTAAAGAGACTGTTCTTACCTCAGTTTAAAATCTTGGGGCCTTTGTCAAATATCAAGTGTTCACAGGAGAATGGTAGCATCTCTGGGGTCTCAACTCTGTCCCATTGGTCTATACATCTCTTTTTGTGCCAGTACCAGGCTGTTGTGACAAATGTGCAGTGTAATAGGTTCTAAAGTCAGGTAGAGAGGCGTTCCAGTGTGTTCTTCTTCAGTAGTGCTTTACTTATCCGAGGTTTCTTTCCTTTCCAAACAAAGATGATGATTTGTTTCTCCATCTCATTAAAAATGTTGCTGGAATTTGTATTGGGATTGCATTATATAAGTAGATTGCTTTGGGCAAAATAGACATTTTCACAATGGTTGACTCTTCCTATCCACAAGCAGGGTAGATTACTCCATTTATGTAAGTCTCTCTTAGTTTCTAACAGTAAGGTCTTGTAGTTCTCTTCGTAAAGATCTCTTATTTCTCTAGTTAGATTTATTCCTAGGTATTTTATCTTCTTGGGGGCTATAGTAAATGGAATTGATTTGGTGATTTCTTCTTTAGTAATCTCATTGTTGGTATAAAGGAATCCTACTGATTTACTTACGTTTATCTTGTATCCCAATACTTTGCTATTAGTTCCAATCGTTTACTTAGGGATTCCTTTGGATTCTCTGTATAAACAATCATATCATCTGCAAAGAGGGAGATTTTTACTTCTTCACTGCTCATACTGATGCCCTTTATTTCTCTGTCTTGTCTAATTGCTCTGGCTAGAACTTGTAGCACAGTGTTGAATACAAGTGGTGTGAGTGGGCATCTTTACCTAGCTCCCATTCTCAAAGGGAATTCTTTCAGTCTTTTACCACTCAGGATGATGAAGGCAGTTGGCTTTGCATAGATGCTACTGATTGCACTGAGGAATTTCCCCTCTATTCCTATTTTTCTGAGAGTTTTAAGCATGAATGGGTGTTGATCTTTGTCAAATGCTTTTTCCGCATCAATTGACAAAATCAGGTGATTCTTATCTTTTGTGTTATTAATGTGGTTGATTACATTAATTGTTTTTCTGATGTTGAAGCAGCCTTGCATCCCTGGAATGAAACCAACTTGATCATGATGAATGATTTTTTAAATATGCTGTTGAATTCGATTGGCTAGAACTTTGTTGAAGATTTTTGCAACCAGGTTCATGAGTGATTTATCAGTCTGTAGTTCTCCTTTTTTGTTGGGTCTTTTCCTGGCTTTGGTATCAGGGTTCTGCTGGCTTCATAGAATGAATTTGGGAATATTCCATTCCTTTCTATGGTGTGAAATAGGCTCAATAGTACTGGAGTTAACCCTTCTCTAAAAGCTTGGTAGAATTCTCCAGTGAAGCCATCTGGGCCAGGACTTTTTTGGTTGGTAGATTTTTGATGACTTCTTCAATCTCTTCTTTTGTGATAGGTTTATTAAGATGATCTACTTCTTGTAATAGTCTTGGTGAGTCATATGAATCTAGAAATTTTTCCATTTCCCCTAGGTTTTCAAACCTGCTAGAGTACAGTCTTTCATAGTATTCTACTTGGATATTTTTTATTTCAGCTGGGTCTGTTGTAACATCTCCCACCTCATTTCTTAATTGGGTTATTTGTATCTTCTGCTGTTTTTCTTTTGTAAGTCTAGCCAATGGTTTATCAATTTTGCTGATCTTTTCAAAGAACCAGCTTTGGTTTTGTTAATTTTTTCAATTGTTTTTCTATTCTCTAATTCATTTAGTTCTGCTCTAATCCTTATAATCTGTTTTCTTCTGGTGCCTGATGGGTTCTTTTGTTGCTCTCTTTCTACTTGCTCAAGCTGTAAGGTTAGTTCTTTAATTTGGGCCCTTTCTTCTTTCTGGATGTATGCATTTATAGAGATAAACTGACCTCTGAACACTGCTTTTGCTGTATCCCATAAATTCTGGTAGGATGTTTTCTCATTCTCATTTGAATCCATAAATTTCTTTATTTTGTTCTTAATTTCTTTTATAACCCAAGGCTTTTTGAGAAAAATGTTGTTCAGTTTCCATAAGTCTGAATTTCTACCTATGATTTTTCTGTTACTGATTTCAACTTTTATAGCTCTATGGTCTGAGAAGATACTCTACAGTAAAACTTTGCAGTAAATCAATGGTTTGGATTTTATAGAGAATTGCTTTATGACCTAATACATGTTCTATTCTGGAGAATGTTCCATGTGCATTGGAAAAGAAGGTGTATTTATCTGCCAATGGGTGAAAAGATCTGTATATGTCGATAAGGTCAAGTTGGTTGATTGTTGCAATAAGATCTTCTGCACCTTTACTGAGCTTTTTTCTGGATGACCTATCCATAACTGAAAGGGGAGTGTTGAAGTCTCCAACTGTTATTGTAGAATGATCTATCTCATTTTTCAGTGTTGTCAGTATTTGTTCAATGTATTTAGGTGCTCTGGTATTGGGTGCAGAAATATTTAATATTGTTAAGTCCTGCTTGAGTACAGAACCTTTCAGCAATAAACATTGACCATCCTTGTCCACTATAGTGGATTTTACATTAAAATCTATTTTATTGAAGATTAGTATTACCACATCTGCTCTTCTTTGTGTATTGTTAGCTTGATATACATTATTCCAATCTTTAATTTTCAATTTGTTTATATCTTTACGTCTAAGGTATGTTTCTTGTAAGCAACATATAGACTGGTCGTGTCTTTTTATCCAGGATGTCACTCACTGTCTCTTTACTGGAGCTTCCAGTCCATTTATATTCAATGTAATTACTGACAGGTATTGATAGGTATGTGCTTAGTGTCATCATTTTGATGTAATTACTTTTATGTTGATGTTTTCTATATTGCTCTTAATGTTCTGTTCTGGGGCACTCTTCTTTATGGTTGTTTCAGCGTTGGTTTTGTGTTCGTTGAGACCCCTGTATTGCATTTCTTATTTTGATACAATGTATTGCTAATCTGCTTTATGGCTTCATGTATTATCCCCCTTAACATAATAAGATTAAACCCAATTTTAACTACTTCATAACTCTGAAACTTCCTCTGCATCTAGAACAACTATAACTACTGTACTGTATCCCTCTTTTAATGTGACGGTATTATAGTTGTCATTATATCATCACAGATGCCCTTATTATAATACCGTAGCTTTGATGAAGTTTTGCGACTTCCTTAACTGATTAGAATTTTGGATGAAGTGCCCTGAATTGTCACCTAAAATACACATTTAGGGAAGGGCTTCTTTCAATATTTCATGTAATTTTGGTTTAGTTTTTACGAAGTCTCTAAATTTCTCCTTATCTTTAAAACTCTTAATCTCACCATTATATTTGACAGACAATTTTGCAGGATAAACGATTATAGGATGTAAGTTTTTCTCATTCAGGGCTTTGAATGTGTCTGCCCACTGTTTTCTAGCCAACATTCTTTCTGCAGAAAAGCCAGATGAAAGCCTACACGGTTTCCCTCAGAGTGTTAGTTTTGCTTTCAGTCTTGCTGCCTTCAGAAGCATCTGTTTATATTTTAGCTTATTAAGCTTGATTATAATATGCCTTGGCATCTTTCTTTTGGGGTCTAGCTTTTGCAGTACTTGATAAACATCTTGGATACTTACATTCTCTTTGCTCATAATCTCAGGAAAGTTTTCTGTCAGCATCTCTACAGCAACACTCTCTATATTGTCATTAATCCCCCCTTGTTCAGGGTCTCCAATTAAACATAAATTATTCCTCTTAATGGAGTCCCACATGTTTCTATGCTTCTTCATTTTCCGTATTTCTTTTCTCTGATTTCACCTCATAAATGCTGGTGTCAGTTGCTCTGTCTTCAAGGTCACTGAGTCTAACTCTATCTGTTGCATCCTACTCTTTTGGCTTTGGATTGAATTATCTAATTCTGTTAGTAATTGAGCAGTTAACCATCTGTGCAACCCAGTGACTCTCTTTGAAACCCACAGATGACTTTAATATTTTGCATGGAGAAAAAGACATACACAGGAGAGGTGATGGAGCAAGGAACTAGCAGTGAAAGGGGAGGATGGGGCAGACGAAAACACTGGAGATAATGAGCTTTAGCCCCTCCCCCTTCTATCTACTCTAGTTCTTTCACAAATCCCTGCCTCATTTCCCCACGCAAAGTAGGGTCAGAGAAAACTGCAGAATGGTTGTGGTGAGAAGGGAGGAGAAGGAGGCTGATGCTGCTAAATGCAACCTAAATAAAAACCATGGTCTACCAGCCACCACATCCACCTTTTCCTTCGGAGGGGAAAGGGAGAAAAAGCTGCAATACTTTTATGGCTTCTCAGCTCCGAAGGACAGAGCCCTGGCAAGCACACTCAGCTATAGGGAAATACACAGGGTAGACAACGGCCAGGGTGAGCAATGACGCCGCCTCAAGAGGACTGTCACCAGATAAGCCTCCCTGGTTTAATTACTTATCAAGAGGCTTAGGAGTCAAAGAAGACTGTATTTCACAACAGCGTTTGGCTACCCCTGTCCTTGACACTAGGTTATCAAGGCACAGACATCATCTCCTGTCCTCCAAAACTTACAAGGACAATCAAAGTGCAAACCATAGCTGGAAAGGAATTCTTGAGGTCACTACATATATCCCCTTGCCTCACATTCCATGAAAGGCAAGTGCCATGCTTTAGATTTGTTTTTAGCTGTTGCTGAGTTGGCTCCCAACTCATGGTGACCCCATGCTAAACAAAACACTGCCCAGTCTTATGCAATCCCTATAACCTATTGAGGCTCAAGATGGTTGTGATCCATTGGGTTTTTCTCATGGCTGATTTCAGAAGAAGGTCAGCAACTTCAGTGGTAGTATTCTCACCTCTCATGCAGGAGGCCCAAGTTTAATTCACAGGCAATACACTTTATACATGGGAACTACCCATCTGTTACTAGTGGCTTGTATGTTCTCTGATGCTGAACAAGTTTAGACCGAGAGACTTGGAAGAATGGCCAGTGATGCTCTAGATAAACAGCTGCTTTTCTCAGAAGTTTCATCAAATGCGCTAGGGTCCTATACACTAGCAATGAAGTGCACAGGCACAAAGCTGCTCGACCTGAGTCTGTGGCCCCTCTCTACCACTTAACAGCTGCTTGATTCTGGGCAAGTTACTTTTGTACATCTCAATTTTCTTATTTATAAAATCAAAATAATTAATAGCATCTCCCTCCTGAAGTTGTTGTGAGCATGAAATGAGTGAATACATGTTTTAAAGACACTGAGAACCATTCTCGGCACACAGTCAGTGCTTTATAAATGTTGCTCATAGTTATAAGTAATTAAGTCTTTTTGATAATACTCTGATTGGGAAACAGAACTGTTTTAGTTTCAGTTCAGTTTATCTCTACAAGTAGTTGTTAAGCTATAGCACCGTATAAGGCTCCTTTCTGAGTAAGAGCTCAAGATATAGCAAGGTGAATAAGAAATAAGGCAAGCTTGGTGCCTCAGTGCATTACCATGTAGCAAGGCAGAACAGGTGCAAAATATATGTGCAAACGACATATGAGTAGAAACACTGATCGATTTTAAATGCAGAGAAGAAAGTGGTCCAGACTGGCTTTTGGGGGTAAGTGGTATTTAAGTCAAGCCCTAACACATGAGTGGAGTATTGTGGAATAAGGGACTAGCATGAGCAAATGCACTAAGGAGTGAAAATTCGTGGAGAGCTTTTGAACTCAGGGAAAGATAAGTCAGCATGTGGAAATGAGGCTTGACAAGAGGATCCGATTATAAAGAATGTTGAAAGTTAGGCCTTATTCTTGAGACTAAAGAACTTACTTAGGTATTTTGTTTTGCAGAGCTGAGGGGAGAGGTGATATTATCAACCTGTATTTGATGACATCAACTCTGGTCACAGTGTGAAATAAGTACAGGAGACACACAAGGCAGAAGGCACAGAAGCCAATTGGAAGATTATCATTCATTTGGTCAATATTTTGGCAATATTGTCTATATGCAGGTGAGAGACGGAGAAAATCTGAAACAGGGCAGGGGAAAAATATGGAGAAAGGGGAGATGGCACGGAAAAGAAGAACATTATGAAGATTTATTCATAGAGGTGAGTTGGCAGAAAACCAAGAGGGGGCAAGTATTAGGAAGTTGAGGGAGAAAAGGAGACAACATTTACTGAATAGCTACTGCAAGCCAGGCACTGTGCCAAATGCTTCACACGTAAATCCCACCTGATCTTCCAAACAACCTGACACATAGCAAAAGCCCACCTTAGAATACTGTGAAATTCTCAAAGGCCACGTGCCCAAGTTCACATAGCTAGCAAGAGGAATTTGTGTAGCAATTTAAACAAGGGTCTCTCACTATAAAACACATGCTTTTTCAATTACACCACATTTCACAGAGATAAATGATGCCAAATGCTGTAATGAAGAAGACTAAAATAATTCCATCAATGTCTGTAATTAGGTCATCGATGACTTCTGACAGAACAATTTCACTAGAGTGGCCAGAGAAGAAATAAGATTGCAAAAAGTTAAAGAGTAAGTACGGGATGAATAAATGGAATTTGGAAGATTAGACTGCTCTTCCCAGAAATTAGGCAGTGAAAAGAATGACAGACACTTATTCTTGAATAGTTACTGAGCATCTACTGTGTACTAAGCACTTGGGCTTGGAGTTACAGTTGTGAACAGGAGTGTGAGAGAGAAGAGAACAAGGAAAGAGAAAAGAAAAAAAGGGGAAAGAAAAGAAAAGAGACTATTTGGGGGTGGGGATAAACAGTTTACTTTTTACAAGTCTGTGTGTGTGTACTTTATTGTCAGTAGATGTTACATTTCAGAAGAACAAAATGTGACTGTATGATATGTATTTAAAATGGAGTTCTGCCTATACCTAAGAAAACTGAGGCTTGGTAGTATAATTTAGCAGTTCAATCAAAAAGTATTTAATATGCCCAGACTCTAAGCATAGCATAATACTGGGTAATGTGAAGGATTTCTGGAAAGCTTCTTGCAAAATTACTAATTTGTTCCTAAAAAAAAACATGTCTTGAAAGCTTATCAGAAATGACCCTGACTCCAGAAAGAAAGAAGGTGGAAAAACAAGCAAATGATCCACCCTGGCTCAAGTCGTTTCAAGTCCGCCAGGCGGTGCGTAGGGAGGAACTTATGCAGCAGAAAGCCAATCTAGAACTGCAACTTGATAAGAAAAAACCACTTCAATAGAAACGTGTACAAAATATGGTGTTAGCATGCAACATAAAGCTCCTAATCCAGAGAGAACTTCACAGAGGACACAGTACTCAACCGAAGTCTAGAAGCTAACAGAAGAGTTTTCAAGTAGCTAAGAGGGACATGTTGTTTCCAGAGAGCCACATGTGCAAAAGCACTGAGGCACATGAGATAGCATGGTATATTCTTGGAATGACGCAAGGAACAGTTTGACAACAGCATAATACTTAGTTGGGTGAGGGGTAAGTAAATGAGAAATTATGTCTACTATAAATCTTTCTTCATTCGCTCTTTCAATATATGTTTATTGAGCATACTATGTTTTAGGTGCTGGAAAACAGGGGTACACTAAATGAAATCTGTTCTGAGCTTATAGTCTAAACAAACAAACAAACAAAAAACCATTCCCATTGAGTTGATTCCAACTCAGAGCTATCCTATAGGGCAGAGGAGAACTGCGCCACAAAGTTTCCAAGAAGTGCCTGGTGGATTTGAACTGCTGACCTTCTGGTTAGCAGCACTTTACCACTATGCCACTATGGTTTCTGCTTATAGTCTAGTAATCACAAAATTCCTGTATGATGAAACAGAGAATTCAAAGATGTGGCCAACTGTCCTTTTTTTCTACACTATTCAAACTGTTTTACAAATCAGAAAACTGAGGCACAGAAGATCACATACTTTTACTGAGATCCTATAATGAAAAGGCGAGAATTCAGATTATAAAAGGTTTGGCATGCTCTCAGGGGACACTGAGGCCAACGGGCATAACTAGGATATTGCTAAGAGAGTCTTCTCCACCCCATGTTGGTAAGTGGTGTCTGGTGTCTTAAAAGCTAGCACGCTGCCATCTGAGGTATACCAAATGGTCCCAACTCAGCAGGAACAGATGATTACCAATGACCAAAATCACACAGGGGAAAGAGAACCCATAAGACAGAAAGACCCATGTCAACGGGTCACGACATCCACATGTGACCAAAAGAACCAGGTGGTGCCCAGCCACCACCTGTAACAGCCATGATGGGGCTTACAAAGTTGAGTCTCAGTGGCAACATGACAATAAAAAAGGGGTATACCCTGAGAACCCCATTAAAAGACTGCAGTCTGAAGGCTTTGGGGTTCCTCTGGGAGACTGGTGCTAGACCTGATGTCACGCCTGTACATAAATCATTAGTGAGGTCAATTCCTGGGACAGGAATTGGACTCGGCGACACACAGTGACCACACTGTGTGTGCACTTTATGGTTCTATGCATCTATAGGATGTTGTCCTACTGGCCTCTTACTAGAGGGAGGTGGAGAGGGTGGAGAAGAGGGGATAGGAGATTGTTAAGAGGATAGGACATGTATAGAAGAGAAAGGAGCAGTGTGCTGTCACTAAGCAAGGAGAGCAGTAGAGCTGCACATAGGTGGGCATGAAAATTTAAACTGGATTGTACACTTTCACTCAATCACAATAAATAAATAAAATAAAACACAAATGATTTTGCATGCAAAGACCAAACAGAAAGAGTTGGAAGTTTAACTCCCTCAAAGAGAAGGGCTCCATCTAAGGCTCTAGGAAATCATTTTAAGTGCTAAAGCAGCCACTACAGGTTTTTATTTCTGACCGGAACTCAGGACCTTATACCCCTGCAAATCAGAAAACAGCAGCTGTCTTTTACAGACAAGCAATCCAAGGCCCAGAGAAGTAGAGATATTTGAGCTGTGTGCTCCTCCAATCACTTCTAAAGCTGAGCAGATCACTTGTTGCCTTGAGATACAATACTGAAACTGTTTAAGGCAGACTAGAAGCAGTTGCCTATTTCTGCTGATCGCAAATGACAGAGCATTTTCCAAGCACCAGAGGGATATGAAGTCTTTATATATCGTTTCAAGTTTTAAAAAAAAAAAGGAATTTTTTGTAATGACACAGGAAGGAGCTAGAGAAGGCTGGGGTCAATGGAAGATCTTCACTGGCTACATCCGTAATCCAGCTTGGGCAATCATACTCTCTACACCATTAATTGTTTATCTTCAGCAATAAATGAACTTATTCCTATGAAATTCTGCATTTGGCATGAGTTCTTGCCTCAATGAAAAGCACACTATCAGACGTCCTCACTATTCCAGATTAGTCCGTTTTGCCTCTTCTTTGGCTGCATTCTGCCCTGGAACTGTCCCTAGTGGCAAACTCTCATGCAGGTATTCCTCCAACCCTATGCTTCTAGAAGTTGTGAGGCTCTGGACCACTATCCTCCCACTTCACCTCCATTTAGCAACTGCACAGTATTTTATTTCAATATTTTAATTGTAATCAAATGAAAGTATACAATCCAAGTCAATTAGTTATATAAAACCCTGAATCCACAACTCTATGCAACTGTAGCTGCTCTCCCAAACTTGTGGTAACAGACTCCTCTTTTCCACCCTGTACTTACTGTATTCATTCAACCAACTTCCATCCCCTCCTCTCTGCTCTCCCATCTCATTTCTGTAGAGAAGCTGCTCTGACATCCTCACGTCTTATAGTCCATTCCAACTACTGTGTGAAGAGTTGTTTTTGGTACTGGTTTCAGCTCTGGGCTAACAGCAAGTCTAAGGGCTGTGTTCTCTGGGGACCCTGCAATATGTTGTAACATCAAGTCTGGTCTTTTAATAAAATTCTAGATCTGCACTCCCATTTTTCTCCCACTATGTCAGGGACTCTAGATTGTGTTCCCTGTCAAGGCAGTCTTGGTGGTGGCCAGGCACCACCTACTTCTTCTGGTCTCATGTTGATTCAGTCTCTGGATCATATGGCCCCTTCTGTCTCCGGGGCTCATAGTTTCCTCCCGTCTTTGATGTCCTTTGTTCTCTTCTGTACAGTATTTTAAATACTCTGAAATCAGAATTTGGGATTGATCATATCAGATGATCTCTAACATCTCTACTGTAGCTGTCTCAGAGTCTGAAGTGGAAAGATTTACTTTGCCTTAAGCATGGTGTATGAAAATACAAAGTTAAAAAATACATTAAGTCGGGAATGATTATTTATGTAATACACATCATTTGTTTTACAAAAAGGATTTGTTAAAATAGGTTGTTTCTTTGGCATGCGTAAGCTACTTTAATTCCACTTATAAATTTGAATAAGGCACACTCTGTGAGGACGCCAACTACTGAAAAATTGAGCATTAAAATGGACATGAAAAATGTTCCTGGATGTAGAGGGATCTTGTTTCTTTATATTTCTGGGAAAAGGGCAGACTCCATATCCTACAGCCTGGACTACTCCCTGGATATAAGGTGGTACCTTTGACAGACTTGTTAACTCTGTCTGACAACAGAAGATTTTATAAGCAAAGGACTTTACTTGGGTGACAGAATTATAGGCCTGGAAAAACATTAGATATTTAGTTCAGTGCTCATCTTTCCTTTATCCTGCCCCACGCCAGTTCACAGAAATTGAGGCACTAGAAGATAAACTTTCTGAGCAAGGTCAAAAAACTGGAACTGAAACTATGTTGTAAATGAAACATCTCTTGCCCAAGCTTAACGACTTCCAGTATTATTTTCGAGGTAGTGTTTTGACCTTACCACCATCCAACAGTTTTTCATTCTGTGGTAGTTTTCATGTTACCATGATAGTGAAAGCTACACCACTAGTATTTCATACACCGGCAGGATCATCGATGGTGAACAGGTTTCAGTGAAGCTTCCAGACTAAGATAGAATATGGAAGAAGGCTTGTGATCTACTTCCAAAAATCAGCCAATGAAAATCTTAGCAATCACAACAAAATATTATCCAGCATAATGGTGGATGATGCAAACACATCAATGGTCATGAAGATGGCACAGCACCTGGCAACACTTTACTCTGTTATACATACATAAGGTTACCATAGTCAGAGTCAACATGATGGCAACTAATAACAACATTCTGACCCCAAAGAATACATAAAAAACAAAGCGCACTGAGGAGTGTAACATTCAGTCTGCTTTCATCTGCATATAATCTATGCATGTCTAATTCCTTCAAAAGTCTACAGAGAACAAGAACTTAATCAAACACGAACACCTTGCTAGGATTAATCCCAACATGTGAACACACAGATTTGCACAAAAGATGTAAAGAGATGACTGTTTGCTTTTGGCAAGGCCTTTTTGCTTTACACAAACAGAATTCCTTCATGTGGGAAATTCTTCCTAATGCATTTTAAATATGACTTGATTTAGTCACAACTATACAAAAACACTATTATTTAATATTTGCAAATAAACGACTTACATGCTCTTAACCTTTCAGTTCAAAGTAAATATATTATAACTGGGGCTTGAACCAAATGAAATATAACTGCTTTAGCCAGGTATCAATTGGAAATGTTTCAATGTTCTAAAAATTTCAGATTTACCTAAGACAGTGAGCCAGGCATGCCGTTTTCTTACTTAAACCTTATAATAGTCCTACAGCAAAGTGTCATTTTTTTCTATTTTACAAATGAGGAAACTTAGGTTCAGAGAGATTAAGATGTACCCAAGATGTGATTCAAGCCTAGGTTGTCTACATCCACAACTAGTTTTATCTCCACATCCCTATGTTACTCTAGTTCTACTTTCTGTAAAATATATACTTCAGCTGCCATTCAAACTGGTTCTTTGCCATTTCTCGTGAAAACTTTTATATGATTTGCAATTTGGTAAATTAATATTTGGGGTTGCAATTCTATGAACTGATACACATTGTTTCCCAGTTTTATTTCATCAGTATCTATCTGTTCCCTAACTAAAACAGACCACAAAGTTAACCAGATTTGCTTGGGAGCTCCCACTGAATTCTCATTTGTTAAAAAAGAAACATTATTCCAACTACTTAACAGAACTCCTTGCCAGAAATACTAGCAAAAAATATTTTTAATGAGTTGCTCAGACTACATAAATAGTTTCTCATTTGTAATCAATGCAAACACATCCCTAATCCCTAACGTTTATGAAACTGTCTCTAATGCCTCTTATCTGTTAAAAAGTCTACGGTGGGTATGAGGTGAGCCCGTGGAGCTCTGTAACTTCTGGCGCATTAAGGTTCCTTGCAGAGTACACTGTTGATATAATGCCCCAAGCAGGGACTTCAAACACACAAAGGAGAAAATAGCTGGCCTTTGACAAATGGGTTAGCCCAAGGCTCCAGTCAATTGGTTTGCTTAAAATGAGGCTTGCCACCCACTGCTGAAACAGTATCTTAGTGGAAAACTCAAAGACCTTTAGAAGTAGCTTCTCTATGGTCTTCCTATTCTAATTTACCTTCCAAAGGTAGACCTTTGGAAGCTAAATCCCAGGGGCCTAAGCAAGGCCTTCTTTCTTGAAGGCCTACTCACGTGACCCCTTACGCACAAGTCCGCCTCCGACATCCTGGGACCTTGAAATCAGGACATTAGGCTCTATGCCCACTATAATGAAACCTTCCCAGGGTAACTCCAATAACAACCAGTCAGCACTCACTGGTTCCATGTATCCTTCTGGCAGAACCTTCCTAGATACTGCCAATACAGGGCACAACCTTGCCTCTCTCTCTCTCTCTCTCTCTCTCTCTCTCTCTCCCTGTAGTAGATACAACCAGTGTACACAGAGACAGACAGAGAGAGATCCTTAGAGACCTCCCTACTCCCTCTAGGGACCAGATATCTAATGGTTGTATTGTTTCAGAGGTACCACCACTGGTAATCCAAAAATAAATGTTGAGTTCCCCACCAACAGAGATGTTCAAGCAGATACTGAACCTGGTGAGAATGTTCATGTGACGGTTGAGACCAGACAACCTCTGAGGATGGATGCCTCCAGGCCTAAGATTCTATGAGTATCTCCACAAATGCTCTTGCCTTTATAATCATCCCACTATGGTAGGTCTCATTTTCTCTAAGAATTTCCTCTATGAAAAAAAAACTTTGGAGCAGCTTGTCTATACTTCTTTAGAAGACAGTATGCTCCCCTTGTATCATAATTATTTCTCTGGGTGGCACAAACTGTTTGCACTCATCTACTGACTGAAAGTTGGTGGTTGAAAACCACCCGGTAGCACCAATAAGAAAGGCCTGGCAATCTGCTTCCGTAACAGTTGCAGTTGAAAAAAGTCCTAGGGCACTCTTTTCTACTCTATAATACATGGAGTTGCCATAAGTTGGAACCAACTCGAGAGCACTGGGCTTGGTATCATCATTAATGATGTGCACTTCCCACTTCCCCTCAGAATGTTGCTGCCATCAAGGCAGGATGTATGTCCCATTCATCTCTGACATCTTGTTACCCAGCTGACTGCCTGCACCATATGTATGCTCAGTAAATGTCTGTGAATGAAGAAATGTTGCCGGGGTTAGGAAGGGAGAACAGGGAAGACGGTTTTGAGGTTAGAAAAGAGACACACACCCCAGCCTCAAACTCTCTAGAGATTGTTCCTTGACCACGATGTCTCCTAGAGAAATGAAGACCCATGAACATCATGTCCCATCCTGCAGTTTCCCCAGGGACAGCTGTAACTCTGGTCATAATTTCCCTTGCATTATCACATCACAGTCAGCCCACATCACATAGAATGCCTCAGGAGTAGTAACCTGGAACCATAAAGCTCTTTGCTGAGAGCATTCAATCCTGATTAATGAAAACCCTAGGTTTCTTCAGTAAGGGCATTTGAACTATGGATCTTTGGGCAACAATTAAAAAAGGAACAAAAGTACAATTGAAAGCAGTAGCTTATCTATCAACTCCTGAGCTAAACCCCTGAGTTGGCTCTTAATCCATCTTCTTTCTCATATAGGGAAGGGCTACATCTTTACCATCACTGAGATACGGGATTTCATCTTATTTTCTGTCAAAGATCTCCAGACAGTCACATCTCCCAAATTTCCCTTGAAACCCAAGTGGACGTAAGGGACTGGTACTGCCTCGTTCTCTAACTAACTTCTTCCATATTTTCCTATCCAAAGAATGTCTGCCAATCCTCATAAGAAAGTAGATGATAAATCATCATTTAATTCCTCCTAATATGAGTTTCAAAGTTGAAAAATAACTTACATGACAGCGACTTCCTTATATGAGATAAGAAATGACTCGATGTGGTACTGATTCTCTTTCTTTCTTAGTTACCTGGTTTGCTGTGGTGCAATGATCAAATGAAACTAATCCACTACTTATGAAAGAGCTGAGTCCAGAAACCAAGGAACGGTTTTAGATTTACAGAAATTACCGCGTACCTTCAAAAGCCAAATTACTTCATCCTTCCTCTGTTACTGTTTTATTCTGCCCTAACAGAGGACTACAGCACATTGTGCAATTAGTTCTCCATTTTGCTGGTACCAAGTACTTTCAATATGGGGCAGTTCTATCCTGACCTCTAGTGTTGCTATGAGGCAGACCCGACTTGACGGCAGGGGGCTTGGGGGTTAAGTACCTTAAATAAAAAGGGCCCTGGTGACACAGTGGTCAAGCACTTGGCTGACAACCCAAAGGTCAGCAGTTCAAACCCACCCGGGTCTTGGGGAGAAAGACCCGGTAATCAGCTCTTGTAAAGATGACAGTCTAGATAACTTTGTCACATGCGGTAGCTCTGAGTTGAAAATCAACTTGATGGAACCCAACAACAACCTTAAATAGGTAAATGTTTTGTCCAGACTTCAAGAATAATTTGCTTGTTTTCTGAGGCCAAATACAACAAAGAACATCATACAAACACAAGGTCTCTGCTGGGGGTGGAAAGAGAAGAGTATTTAAATTAGGCCAAAACCCCAGTATCTATCACACACTTACTGCACCCCATTTTCAAAAGAGAAAATAAAAGGCTTGGAAAAAGCTTCATCTAAACAAATAGCTCATCAGCAACCCAGCTCAGTCTCCAAGAGTACAGTCTGTTGCCAAAGCGTATGTTCTTACCTAGTCAGCTCATCTCCTGGGGCACAGAACTGGCCTCTGCCCTTAATGACAGCATCTTAGTTTGAAGTTGGCCTCTGACTTGGTAACTCATTTGTGTACCCATACTGCACAATTATTGTACAAAACACCTTATGAATGATTAATATCCATCACACGCCCTGTTTGTGATAAATGCAAATACAGCATATACATATATCCCAGACATATGAATTCCCAAGGCTGGTAAACATATTTGCATATTCTTGACATTTATATGAGACTTCAATTATATTGCCAAAGCCAAGTGCCGTCAAGTCGGATCAATTATATTACACTTATTTATTTTCTCACTTATGGGTAAGCAATGTAATCTAGAAGTTAACTACAAAGGCTCTAGAATTAGATTCTTGCTGTTGTTGCTTGCCAAGCAGTAGATTTCAATCTGCAGCACCCCCATGTGACAGAAAAAAAGCACCCCATAATTTTTTTCTAGCCTGTAATCTTTTAAAAGCAGACTGTCAGGTTTTAATCTCAGTGGAGCCACTCGGCAGGTTCGAACCTCCAACCTTTTGGTTAGCAGCACTGCACTTAATCATTACACCATCAAGGCTCCTTAAGAATTAGCATGCCAGGGTTTAAATCGTGTTAGCAAGTTAATTAATCTCCCAGTGCCTTCGTTAATCCATATGAAAAATCAGATTGATAATAACTGTCCCTAACTCACAGGCATGCTGTAAAAGATAAATAATAAAATATAAAGCACTCAGCACAATCCCTGGTATACAGTTATATTCAGAAAAGTCCACTGCTCCATTATTTTTATGTCTGCACCCATGTGTATAAGCATCATACTCATCACCAATGTAATAATATACCTTGAGGCAGCAAACTATGTTTAGCTATATGTGTATATCATATATACACCGTGGAGCACAATAAAAATCCTCCTTCTCTTAACTGTTACACGGGATGCATATATGAAAACCATTTATCATGTCAGAAGTTCCCTACTCACAAAAAAAACTGTGGATGGAGACTAAGGTCACTTTAATGCTTAAAATACAGGTTTATTTATTCTAAGACCTACGGCAAACAGGGGAGGTAGGAAGTGGTAGCAACTGGTACAATTATGATCATTATCAGTATCACTATTATTAATATGAATAGAACTCACAGGCTTTTCAGCATCTTGAATTTCAGGACTTGCTTTTTCTAAAGGAACTAGAGAATGCTTGATTGCTTCCTTACAATGGGAGTAGTTTCCTCACTCAGTTATCATCTCCATCACACTCAACAGAAGTTAAAGGATGGCATTTTGAGCTTCTATTCAAGCACGTGATCGTTCTATCCCATACACTGTAGGAGAAGAAACTGGTAAAGCTAATGCAATATACTGTAACTAATGCCTTATAAATGCCCAAAGCATAACTACCCCAATCTGCTTTGAAAACTAACTGCATTCAGCAAGCTAGGTTTTATATTAAGCTATGCATTACAGTAAAATCTGCTGCAGGGGAAAATCCTCTTTGAACCAGAGCTAACTCTTTTTATTTTTTTCTAAATCATGAAAGAATCTGATGCAATCATAAAGCCATAAAAGTTGAAATCAACAGCAGAAAAAACATAGATAGAAAGTGGAACTCTTGGAAACTGAACAACATCTTGCTCAAAAAAACATGGGTTATAGAGGAAATCAAGGATGAAATAAATTCATGGATTCCAATGAAGACGAAAACACTATCTACCAGAACCTATGGGATACAGCCAAAGCAGTGCTCAGAGGTCTGTTTATCTCCATAAATGCACACATCTGGAAGGAAGAAAGAAACCAAATCAAGGAGCTAACTCTACAGCTTGAACAAGTAGTAAGAGAACAACAGAGGAACCCCTCGAGCACCAGAAGAAATGAGATCATAAAGATTAGAGCAGAGCTAAATGCATTAGAGAATAGAAAAACAACTGAAAAGACCAAAAGATGATTTTTGGAAAAGATCAACAAAATTGACAAACCACTGGCTAAACTTACTAAAGAAAAGCAGGAAAGAAAACAAATAACCCAAATTAGAAATGAGAGGGGAGTTGTCACCACAGATGCAACAGAAATCAAAAATATCATAACAGAATACTATGAAAGACTATAACAAATTTGAAAACCTAGGGGAAATGGACAAATTCCTTGACTCATACCACCTACCCAAATTATTACAACGTGAAGCAGAACAACTTAATAAACCCATCACAAAGGAAGAGATTGAAAATGTCATTGAAACACTGCCAATCAAAAAAAGTCCAGGCCCAGATGGCTTTACTGCAGAATTCTACCAAGCATTTAGAGAAGCGTTATCTCTAATACTACTGAGACTATTTCACAGTATAGAAAGGGATGGAGTACTCCCAAACTCATTCTATGAAGCCAGCATAACCCTGATACCTAAGCCAGGGAAAGACCCAACAAAGAAAGAGAACTACAGACTGATATCACTCATGAATCTGGATGCAAAAATCTTCAACAAAATTGTTGCCAATAGAATACAACAACATATCAAGAAAATAATCCATCATGACCAAGTGGGATTCATACCAGGGATGCAAGGCTCGCTCAATATCAGAAAAACAGTCAATGTGATTAACCACATAAATAACACAAAAGACAAGGATCACCTGATTTTGTCTATTGACGCCGAAAAGGCATTTGATAAAGTCCAACACCCATTCATGCTAAAAACTCTTAGCAAAATGGGCATAGATGGCAAATTCCTCAACACAATAAGGGCCATTTAAACGAAGCCAATTGCCTATATCACCCTGAATGGAGAGAGACTTAAAGACTTTCCCTTGAGATCAGGAACTAGACAAGGATGCCCTCTCTCACCTCTCCTATTCAACATTGTGCTGGAAGTTCTAGCCAGAGCAATTAGACAAGACCAAGAAATAAAGGGCATCTGCATCGGCAAAGAGGAAGTTAAAATCTGCCTGTTCGCAGATGATATGATTGTATATGCAGAGAATCCTAAGGAATCTATAAGTAAACAATTCAAACTGATAGAAGAGTTCAGCAAAGTCTCAGGATACAAGATAAACATAAGAAAATCAGTTGGATTCCTTTATACCAAAAATGAGACTGTTAAGGAACAAATTATCAAATCAATACCATTTATGATAGCCCCTAAGAAGATAAAGTACCTAGGAATAAATCTAACCAGAGAAACAACAGACCTTTACAAAGAGAACTACAAGCCCTTACTACAAGAAACAAAGAGAGACTTAGATAAAGGGAAAAACCTACCCTGCTCATGGATAGGAAGACTTAACATTGTGAAAATGTCTATTTTACGCAAAGCAATTTATTTATATAATGCAATCCCAATGCAAGTTCTAGCATCATTTTTTAATGAGATGGAGAAACAAATCACCAATTTTGTTTGGAAACAGAAGAAGCCCTGGATAAGTAAGGTACTACTAAAGAAGAAGAACACACTGGGAGGCCTTTCATTACCCAATCTTAGAACATACTACACTGCCACAGTGGTCAAAACAGCCTGGTACTGGTACAAGAACAGACAGATGGATCAATGGAACAGAACTGAGACCCCAGAGATGACACCATATGCCTATGAACACTTGATATTCGACAAAGGCCCTAAAACATTAAACTGGGGTAAAAACAATATCTTCAACAAATGGTGCTGGCAAAATTGGTTATCCATCTGCAATAAACTGAATCAAGATCCATATCTTACACCTTATAAAAAACCAACTCCAATGGATAAAAGACCTAAGTATCAAACCAAAAACGATAAAGCTGATCCAAGAAAAGGTAGGAACAACAATGGAAGTATTAATACACAATGAAGACAGACTCCAAAATCTGTCAAACAAACCAAAATCATCAGAAGAGAAAATAGATAAATGGGAACTATTAAGAATCAAACACTTTTACTCATCCAAAGACTTTATTAATAGAATTAAAAGAACATCCACAGTATGGGAAAAAATATTTGACAACTCTGTCAGACCAACGCCTGATCTCCATAATCTATAAGATACTACAAAATATCAACAAGAAGAAGATAAACTATCCAATTAAGCGATGGGCAAAGGAGATGGACAGACATTTCACTAAAGAGGAGATCCAGGCAGCCAAAAAACACATGCGGACATGTTCATGATCTTTAGTTATTAAAGAAATTCAAATCAAGACAACAACGAGATACCATCTCACCCCAACAAGATTGGCCATGATCCAGAAAACACAAAACAACAAATGCTGGAGAGGCTGTGGAGAAAGTGGAACCCTCCTACACTGTTGGTGAGGCTGCAAAATGGTCCAGCCTTTTTGGCACTTCCTTAAAAAAATGGATTATCAGTATACCATTTGACCCAGTAATTCCACTACTTGGAATATATCCTACAGTATCAAGGCCTTTCACACCAACGGACACATGCACCAGAATGTTTATCGCAGCACAGTCCACGATAGCAAAATGATGGAATCAACCCAGATGCCCAACAACAGAAGAATGGATAGGTAAACTATACATATACTCAATGGAGCACTACGCAATGATAAAGAATAACGATGATTCCAGGAAACATCTCCTAACCTGGTTTGAACTGGAAGACATCACGTGAGTGAAAGTAGTCGGCAACAAAAGGACACATACTGTATGAGACCTCTACGATAAGATCTCAAAAGCAGACTTGTGTATAGAAGAAAAGACTCTTTGACAGCTGCAAGGGAAGGGAGGGAGGGAGAGTGATGGGTGGGAGGGTTTAGTTTAAATAGTTGCTAGAAATCTGGTTGGGAGAAATCGGTGATAGCACACATTAGAAACAATAACAACATTAAGTGGACTTCAGCATAACTTGAGTACTCCTTCCATCTTAACCCAATATTGTAAGGCTAGAGTAGCTGGGGCAGGGGGCAGGGGTCTACGCTCTCAGGCGAAATCGAGGCCAACTGGCACAACTAGCGTTTTGCTAAGAGAGCTCTCTGCACCCCACACTGGTGAGTGGCATCTGGGGTCTTAAAAGCTGCCAAGCTACCATCCGAGGACACAGCAAATGGTCCCAACTCAGCAGGAACGGATGCTCACCGAGGACCAAAATGACACGCGGTAAAGACAACTTAGAAGACAGAGAGACCCACAAGAGTGGGTGCCTACATCAACTTGGGACTGGAAGAACCGGATGGTGCCCGGCCACCACCAGTGATAGCCACGATGGAGCTCACAGAGAGGAGTCTCCCTGGCAACACAAGAATAAAAAGGGGTGCATCCCGAGATCTCCACTGAAAGACTTCAACTGATGGTCCAGCGGTTTTGGGGTTCCCCTGAGAGCGTGGCCCCCGGCCCTGATGCTGCCCTTATCCATAAATTATAACGAAGATCCGCTCTTTGGACAGGAATGGATTGGACTTGGCAATGCAGAGTGATCATATATTGGATGCACTTTATGTTTCTATACATCTATAGGATATCATCCTGCTGACCTCTGGCTAGAGGAAGGAGAGTGGGTGGAGACGAGAGGAAGGGAGGCTGTTGGGAGGATGAGACATGTATGGAGCAGAGAGGAAGAGTGTGCTGTCACTGGACAGGGAGAGCAGTGGAAGCTGCATATAGGGGGGCATGTAAATTTATACAGGACTGTACATTTTCACTCAGTCATGTTAAATAAAAAACAAAAATAAAAAAATAAAAAAAAAGAATCTGACACAATAGAGGAAGAAAATTTCAGTAAGATACTCATTTAACCCTTGGCTCAGCTGGAGAAATGATAGGTAATACAGCTTTTACACAGAGGCCATGCAGATATGGTAAAGTTGATTTCCAATCATGGTGACCCTATATGACCCTATGTGACAGAGTAAAACTGCTCTATTGGGTTGTCTAAGCTGTAATCTTTATGAGAGAGATCACCAGGTGTTTGTCCCGTGGAGCCATTTGGTGAGTTTGAACCATCAACCTTTCAGTTAGCAGCTGAGCACTTAACCATTGTGCCACCAGGGCTTCTTATATAAGGCATTATGAGGCCTAAAAGTAGGACAGACTATTGAGGAAAGACTAACGACACTTGGCTGGCTGGCTTTAAAAGGAAGCCTCAAAAGTCACTGTTTTGCCAATGAAACATAAAGGCAAAGGTTATTAATTAAACAGTGACTAACATAAAAAACAAACAAACAAACAAAAAGCACAAACCTATTGCTGTCAAGTCAAACCTGACTCACAGTGATCCTCAAGAACAGAGCAGAACCACCCCACAGACTTTCTAAGGAATTGTAGGTGGATTCAAACTGCCAACCTTTTGGTTAGCAGCCATACCACTTAACTACTATGCCACCAGGGTTTCTAAGAAAGAAGAACTGAGTGGTTTAGACAAAAGGTATCTAAGAATCTACAGCATTTTTTTTTTACCCAAAAGGAATCCAGGCAGAAGAGTTAATGGTTACATAAGTGCATCCCCCCACATCAAAGGTCCTAAAGAGAAAACAAGTCTTCACTTGAACAAGACCTAGCTGGACCTAAGGACACTAATACTACAGATCTTCATCCCTAGATCAAAAAGACCCTGTAGGAGGTCTGACCATTAAGTTCATGAACTCACCACCATAAGCTTATGTTAGCAGCACCATACAAACAACTCAGGTAAGGTTTTATAACCTTGGTACATCAGTTTCTCACAGCTGTGTTCATACTGACGTGTGGCAGTGTCTTGCTGAGTGGCTTTCATTATGTGTTTCTGTATGCCACTGCAAGAATGTTGGAGCTTGAATTAAAACAACAAACATTAAATTTCTTGTTAAACTTGGTAAAAGTGAAAGTGAAATAAGGGACAGTTTACGTCTGTGGAGATAATGCCATGAAGAAAACAACAGTGCACAAATGGATTAAATGAGGGGAAAGAAACAGTCATAAGGAAGAGAGGTCAGGGTGACCAGTAATGAGCATAACAATGAAAATATTGCTAAAATTCACTAAATTGTGCATCAAAATCATTGACTGATTATGAGAGGCATAGCAGACCAAGCAAACGGCAGCAGAGGAACAGTTAGAAAAATCTTAACTGAAAATCTTGGCATACGAAGGGTGTGTGCAAAAATGGTACCAAAGAAACTCACCAATGAACAAAAGCAAAGGAGAATCAAAGTTTGCCAAAACCTTTTGGAGAAGTAACACAACGTTTTGAGCTGTGTTACCACTGGTGATGAAACACGAGTGTACAAATACAACCCTGAAACAAAGCGTCAAGGTGCACAATGCAAGTCAGACAATTCTCTACAACCAAAAAAGTTTCATCAGTCTAAATCAAGAGTCACAACTATGCTGCCAATGTTTTTTTATATCAGAGGAATTATTCTTTATGAATTTGTACCAACTGAACACAGTTGGAAACTCTGGTGGCATAGCGGTTAAGTGCTATTGATTCCTTACCGGAAGGTGGGCAGTTGAAACCCATTAGGTGCTCCTTAGAAACTCTGTGGGGCAGTTCTTCTCTGTCTGTAAGGTTGCTATGAGTCAGAATCAACTCAACAGCAGTGGGTTTATGGTTTGGACAAATAGTTAACCGAGTTCATTATTTGGAAGTGCTGAAAAGGCTGTGTGAGAAAGTTAGGTGAAAATGATAGGAATTTTTCACCACCAACTCATGGCTCTTGCATCATGACAATGGACCAACTTGCACGGCACTGTCTGTGTGGCAGTTTTTAGCCAGCAAACAAATAACCGTATTGGGACATACTACCTACTTATCTGACCTGGTCCCCAATGACTTTTTTGTTTACCCGAAGACAAAAGAAATATTGAAAGGAAGGCATTTTGATGTCACTCAAGACATCAAAAGATAATACGACAACAGCTCTGATGGCCATTCCAGAAAAAGAGTTCCAAAACTGCTTTGAAGGGTGGACTAGGCATTGCTGTCAGTGCACAGCTTCCCAAGGAAAGTACTTTGAAGGTGACTGTGGTGATATTCAGCAATGAGGTATGCAGCACTTTTTCTAGGATGAGTTCCCAAAATTGCCAGACCTGGTTATGTGCCACTTCTGAAGGTGCCTTTGAGAAAAGCTTTAAAAGAGAGATAATGTTACATAGTGGCTAAAACTCAGACTCTAGAGTAAGGTCCAGTTCCCACTCTGCAGAACTGTTCATTTTGTTCAGTGATCTTACTGACTTGCTTATTATCCCAACCTTGGCTTTTTCTTCCGTTCATCTGTTCTTACAACATACTCACTGAGTAGCTATCAGAGCCAGACACTGTTCTGAACAAAACAGACCAACATCTTTCTTCTTAAGGAGATATCGTTCTAATGGGGGAAAGAGATATTAAATAATAATCACATGATAATAAGAAAATAGATTAGAAGGTGGTAAGGGCTATGGAAAGGTAAGAGGACTGGGATGAGTTGGGGTGCCAGTTATAATTTTACATTACAGCAGGCTTCAGAAACAGTCATATTTGAGCAAAGGCTTGCAAAAAGTGAAGGAGTTAAGCATTCATCTACTAAAACAGGAACAGACTGGTACTATTTCAGAAGGCTGTTGGAACTATTAAAGTGTGGAAAGTACCTAGTACAGTGCCTGACATACAGTAAATGCTCAATGAATGCTAGCTATAACAGTTGTATTAGCTGCTGGTACTGCCATAATAAAATTTCACAAGTGGGTAGCTTTAAAGAATAGAAACTTATTTTCTCACAGTTCAGGAGGCCAGAAGTCTGAATTCAGGACATGACTTAGAAGAAGGTCCTTCTTTATTTCTTCCAGTCCCCATTAAACCCTTTGTGGCCAAGCTGATTCCAACTCCTAGTCATCCTATAGGACAGAGTAGAACTGCCCCACAGTGTTTCTAAGATGTGGCTGGTGAATTCAAACTGGCAACCTTTTGGTTAACAGCCATGGTGCCACAGCTGCCAACAATACTTGGTATCCCTGGGTTTGCATCTATCTCACCCCTGTGTGTCTGTCTCTGTATCTGTTTTGCTCTTCTTATAAGATACCACTGAGAAGTTATCAGATTTGGGATGAATCTGAATTGACTGGACTGCAACAAGTTCATTTGTTTTGGTGTTTAATAAGCCCTCATTGCATAAAAAAGAAAAAATCCCTATTTCCAAACAGGATCATTCATGGTACTGGGGTTCAGACTTCAACATAACTTTTGGAAGGACACCATTCAATCCATCACTGACAACTTCTAAGTCTTCCATTCTAAGATAATCATCATACAAGTAATAGCCACTTGCTTTGATTAGACAGTCTTGGCGATGAGCAACATTCAGCTAACCTGTATCTTCTGAGAACAACCACTTTTTTTTTGTTTTCCTGACTCTTAGTTCTACAGGTAGGGTCCTTTCTTACATAGTAGTCACCCACGGTCATATGTGTGTGGGAATTCAGAAGACCCCATTGAAAAAGGTGAGTTAAAGACAGGTAGGAAACTGCTTTCCTTCTGGAGAGCACCCACCTCTGTGATACAGCATCACCCCTCTTCTTAGATGTTATTTCTTGGAGGACTGTGGTCCTCTGGAGGTCCCTCTCAGTGGAATTCACCAACCCATCAGGCTAACACTGTGGGGCGACAAATTTAAAGGAAGCTCATTCATTGTGTGTGTCCTACAGCTCCTCAGAGAGGACAGAAATAGAGGTGAACTCCATGTTGTCTCTCTGATCCCATGCCATGTGCCTAATCAAACATTAAATTTGTTCTTTAATTTCAAAAGGAAAAACTGGGTTGTGCAAAGGGGCTTGAGTTCATGTGGAAACCTTCCTATACACCATCCCTCTCCCTTAGCTACTCTTCCTGATATCTGTTGAACAATTCTCTATTCAAGAAAAGCTCCCCCCAGCACTGCCATTAATTTAGTAAGGGAAAATCAAAGAAAAGTGCAGTGCCCCTAATGTCTCATTTAGCCAGACCATGCTTTGCTACATTTCTTAGAAGGCTGAAGGGAATGGAAAAAAAAAAAAAAGGTTGGGGGGCGATAAGGGGAGGGACAGGGCAGAAGATAGGTAACCTGAACTCACTGGCATGAAGCTGATTCCAACTTATAGCAGCGGTATAGGGCATAAGGATTCCAAGGAGCAGCTGGTAGATTCAAATGGCTGACCTTTTGGTTAGCACCCAAGCTGCCAATAACTTCACCACCAGGGTTGTAATTTCCTCCATTGCTGGTTCAGAGGGCAGCAAGAAGAAACCACTTGTGTCCCATCTTTGAGTTAAGTGTGAGAGAGCCCAGAGCCAAGTGAGCTTAGGGCAGACTGTGATATGTATCATCAAATACTCCATTCTAGTCAGGTAATAGCTCAAGCACCAGATGGATTTGGTTCTAAAACACCATTGACAAAGCAATGATTACAAATAGAGTGGATTCTGGTCTTTAGGGCTTCTCAGATTGAAAAATGAAGTCAGACAAAGTTACAGAGAAAACTGGATACTCAGGAAATGGGACCTTATAACAGCACAAAGCTTTTGAGAAGCTTTTGAGACTGAATTATGCCCCCAAAAAATGTGTTGTAGCTGTGGTTATAAACCTATTCAGGAATGGAGATTTCTCTGTTGTGTTAATGATGCAGTATTAGTGTAGGATATGTCTTAAATCTGTCTCTTTCAAGATACTAAAGAGCAGATTAAGCAAGCTGCAAGCAAACATAAATGAAGACAGATGCCACACTACATCAGATCCCCAATGAACCTAGAAACAGAAGCTGAAGAGAGACAAAGACCTTCTCCAAGAGCCAACAAAGAGAGAACTTTTCTTTAGAGCCAACACCTTCAATTCAGACTTCCAGCCTCCTAAACTGTGAGAAAATAAATATCTATTTGTTACAGCCACCCACTTATGGTATTTATTATAGAAACAAGACAACTAAGACAGGAAGCCACACGGAAAAATGCAGTTAAAGCTACAACATTTACGCCAACCATCCAAAATAGGAGATAGTTATACAGCCTTTAGGGGAAGTGGGCCACAGGTGCCACAAACAGTTGGTACAGGGACTAACATCAGGGGAAGTATTCTCTTAAGTAGGAAGTTCTTAGGTGGTGCAAACATTTAACATGCTCACTGCTAACCAAAGAAGGGGGGCTTGAATCTACCCCTCTAGAGGCACCTCAGAAGAGAAGCTTAGTGATCCACTTCCATCAGCCATTCAAAACTCTATAGAGCACAGCTCTGCTCTGACATACATGGTGTGGCCATGTGGCACACTCTACAGCAGCCAGGGTGTCTGAGTGTGTATAGGGAGAGAGAATTGGCAACTCTGCAAAACTTGAGTCCCTGGCTGTATCACACCCATATTGGGGAGCATTTTAGGAGTCCTGGAACAGAAACCCAGGTGGCAGAGTGGTTCAGTGCTACATCTGCTAACAATAAGGTTGGCAATTCAAATCCTCCAGAAACTCCTTGGCAACTCACTGGGCAGTTCTACCCTGTCCCACAGGGCTGCTATGAGTCAGAACTGACTCACTGGCAATGGGTTTGGTAAAGGACATCTGGGTAGAGCTGATTGTGATCTTAGATATTGTCTTTACTGTCTCATTGGGACACTGGGAAAAAGACATTTTTTCTCCAGCCCATATCTTCTTTCCTCCTACCCTGTACTTACTCTCTCACTCATCTTTCCTCCTTAATTACTTTGTCATCTTCTCAATAAGATTTCTTTCCCTTTTTTCTTCCTTTCTTCTTCCCATCTCTTCTTCTGCTTCTGTAAACTCCTTTTTCCTTATCCCCAAAACTTTTGCTCCATGAGTCCTGGAAATCTGGTTCCTAATCTCATAACCACAACCTTCCCACCCTCAGCCTGACTGCTGGCCTCCCTGATCTAACAAAAATCAGAGATGCCTAGTAGGGTGCTCTAGGTGGGAGAAGTTCAGGGACCAGAAATGGAGAGCTCGTTTCTAAAGTTTGATGTCGTAACTCAGTACTTGTAACTCCACTACAGTTTGAAACTAACTGGAACTCAGTGAGGGCAAGTCATAGACTTACTATTAAGCATTAAAAGAAAATGAAGAGAGAACTAACTGCTTTTGGAAAAAGAACATTATAAATGTTCTAACATCTCTTTTTTTGTTGTTGTTGTTGCTACTTACTTGATGTTTGATGAGGATTTTGTTGTTATTGTTTATTGGTTAGTTGGTTTGCGAACTACACTTTTAGGCTGATAAAACCAAGTTTGATTCCAGAAATAAGACAGAGAAACAATCTTCCAAGTATATGTTTACCAGAAGACACGTGAGTTGCAGGCAAAGGTCCTTGAGTTTCAAGCATGTTTCAGATATCTGTCTATATTATGACAACTCAGGACCCAGAACTGATGGAATATGAATTAAGATATATCAACAAACAGATGCAGCACTAGAAGTGTTCACTCATCTATGCCAAGAAATTTGAAGGACACCTATTTGGCCAACTGACTGGAAGAGATCCATATTTATACCCATTCCAAAGAAAGGTGATCCAACTGAATGTAGAAATTACTGAACAATATCATTAATATCACACACAAGTAAAATTTTACTAAAGATCATTCAAAAGCAACTGCAACAGTATACTGACAAGGAACCGCCAGAAATTCAAGCTGGATTCAGAAGAGGACATTGCCCATATCAAATGGCTCTTCACTGAAAACAGAGAATACCAGAAAAATGTTTACCTGTGTTTCACTGACAACGCAAAAGCATTCATGTGGATCATAAAAAATTATGGCTGATATTTCATAAAATAGGAATTCCAGAACACTTAATTGTCCCCTTAAGGAATCTGTATATAGATCAAGAGGCAATCATGTGAACAGAACAAGGGGATACTGCAAGGTTTAAACTCAAGAAAGGTGTGCATAAAAGTTGTATCCTTTCACCATACCGTTTCAATCTGCATTCTGAGCAAATAGTCTGAGAAGCTGGGTTATACAAAGAAGAACCAGGCATCAGGATTGGAGGATGACTCATTAACAACTTGCATTACACAGGTGACACCACCGTACTTGCTGGAAGTGAAAAGATTTGAAACACTTACCAATAAAGATCAAGGACCACAGTCTTTAGTGTGGATTGCACCTTAACATCAAGGAAACAGAAGTCCTCACAACTGGACCAGTAAGGAGCATTGCCATAGATGGAGAAAGGGTTGGGTTGTCAAGGATTTCATTTCACTCGGTCGCAATCAATGCCCATGGAAGCAGCAGTCAAGAAATCGAAAGACACACTGCACTGGGAAAATCTGCTGCTAGCAATCTCTTTAAAGTATTCAAAAGTAAAGATGTCACCTTGAAGACTAAAGTGTGCCTGACCCAAGCAATGGTAATTTCAAATGTATCAGATGCATGCAAAATCTGGAAAATGAACAAAGAAGACAGAAGAAGAATTGATGCCTTTGATCTGTGGTGTTAGAGAAGGCTGAATGTACCACGGACCACCACAAGAACCAACAGATCTGTTCTGGAAGCAAAGACTTGTGTCTCACATACTTTGGACATGTTGTCAGGAAGGATCAGTCCCTGGAGAAGGACATCATGCTTGGTAGAGTGGAGGGCCAGCAAAAAAGACGAAGGCCTTCGACAAGATGGATTAACACAGTGGCTGCAACAATGGGCTTAAGCGTAAAAACGATTGTGGACATGGTTCAAGACTGGGCAGTGTTTCGTTCCGTTGTTCATAGGGTTGCCATGAGTTGGAACTGACTCAACAGCACCTAACAACAACAGGACCCAGAGGCCTAGACAAATAAGCAAGCAACAATAGCGAGCTCATTCTCAGAAACTCCTGCATGAGTGTTAGGACAGAGAAGGGCAGGCAAAACAGATAAAACCAGAAGCATTCCACCTGACTAATGCTCGTGCTCATCAGCATCAAGAAGAACAGGATAAAGAATTTCTGAGATCAGAGGTGACTGAGGGATTTGTTGTTGTTGTTATTGTTAGCTGCTGCTGCTGGCGTCAGCCCCTGAATCATGGCCATCCCCTACACGACAGAATGAAATGCTAGCGGGTCCTGTGTCATCCCCAGGGTCAGTCGCAGACCAGACAACTGTGATCAATAGGAACTGCCAGGCTTGTCCTCTTAGCCATCTTAGTGCTGCAACCATAATAAAAATTTACATCTATACAGCCCTTTCTAATTTAAACAGCACTTCTAAGCATATTAACAATATGAATTTAACAACAGTTCAAAAAGGGTTGTAGGACAGCATAATGTTAAGATGAGGAAATGAGATCAAAGAGATGAAGTGACCCACACAAGTCACCCAAATGAGAGATTTCCAGCTTGATGTGCCCCTTCCTAATTACCATAATTCAACAAAGCACTCACTTAACAGTTTCACAGTAAGATAATAACAATGCTGAGAACCCAGGACCGCTTAATTCCAGCTCCTAAGGCCTTTTACTACATAAGGATTCTTGGGTAACCAAATTATATAATCAAATTTCTTTTTCTCTGGCTGTTGGTAATGATTAATCTGCACCATCTCCAGTAAAATGTTAAACAGAACTAAAAAGAAGGTAGGGTTACAGACCAGCTCACCTTTATTCTATTATATCTAGTCTTCTGCCACAGTATTTTCCCTTTATCTGACAGCCAGGAGGAACATTTTACTTCCAGCCACAGTGGGCTTTCAACTGGCGAGTACATCTTTTCTTCAGAGGCCTAGGTTAGGAAAGTACAAAAATCAAACAAGTGCCACACTCGTCAGCATTAACTTTCAAAGGCAGAGTTCTCCTGCAAGAATCCAACCTCAACAATTTAGAGATAGTCCAAATCATCCTAATCAAGTACCAGTACATCCCAGTGAAAGTCACTTATTTACAAATACTTACCAGTCAATGTTGCCTTGGTGCATAGCTAGGCTTGCTAAACTTTTAAAACTTGCCCTGTGGACCATGCTTGCGGGCTCAAGGGCTGAGGGCTGGTGGGAAAGAAGGTTCCAGAATTCTTTGCTCATTCTACTCTACTATATTCTTGGAAACAAGTGAGCTGCACGTACCATCCATTTATACTCTTGACTCATCCAAGTTACCACGAGAAAATAAAATTCTAATCCTTTGTTAGGACAATTATTTACCTCTTGGTTCCAACATTAGTTTTAAATCTTAGACCCTGTGTCCAACACATGAGGAGAGGTGTCAGTGGGGGTTACTAGCCACGCAAACCACCAACTAGCTGTAAAAAATGTCAACACTGTGAATTATAACACAAATTCCTTCCATTTCACTACACCTTATACTGGTAACAGTTTTAGTATCCTGGCTGATCTGAGAGAGCTGGGAAACCCTGGGTCCTGAAGGGCCAAATAACTCCTTCAAGTTTACACAGCACAACACTCACTCACGGTTTACGCAAGATTCACCATGCTGGTGTTCCTAAGTTTGTAGAGCAAAGGTCCTCTTTGCTAAATCTCCTTCCTGGAGACCTATATTCTCTCCTCATTTGAACTTGTCAAGATCATGGTCCTAAGCTCTAGAGCCTCCATCTTCTACATATAGGAAAAGGCCTTAAAACCTTGGATGTAGGACCATTTGGGGCCACAGAGAGGGGAGGTTGTGATTTTCCTGCTGTCTATGGAGAAACTGAGATGGTGAACTTATGGAGAACAGAGGTTTTCCCTTATTGAGGGTTGCAGTCAAAGAGTTAATTCAGTGTGTAGGGGGCAGTGGTGGTTCAGCGGAATTTTTGCCTCACATGCAGAAAACCTAAGTTCATCTCCCAGCCAATACAACTCATGAACAGCCAACACCCATCTGTTAGCAAAGGCTTGTGTTGCTATATGCTAAACAGGTTTCAGGCTTCAGTGGAGCTTCCAGGCTAAAATGGACTAGGAAGAAAGACCTGGAAATCGACTTCTGAAAATCAACCACAACCAGTCACGGGAATGGCAAAGCACTGGGCAGCTTTTCATTCTGTTGCATGGGGTTTGCCATAACTTAATGGAGATTAACAAAACAATTCAATGCTTAGTATATAAACATAGCTCAACAAATACATTAAATCAATGAGTGGGCCTGTGTGTTTTATTTGGTAGATGAGAAACAAGTCTAGGCTTGTCAATATGCATATTGCTCTGGAACTGTGACTGGGACTGGGACTGGGACTTTGCCCATCTTGCTTTCAGGTCATTAAATCACCTCTGTTTGACCCTGCCAGGCTAAAACCCAGATGAAACTGTCAATCAGTGAGTGGTGTGAAATACTGGGTATTTTATGCCCTCTAGTGGCCAGGATCGTTCCAGATTCCAAAGTCTCTACAGGTCTCAAATTCTTCCCAGAGAACGGAGTGTGCATCTATACGGTAACTATGAGTCAGAACCGACTCAGTAGCAATGGGTTTGGTTTGGGTTTGGGTTTTACTAGCCAAGGCAATCTGCACGTTTCATTTTGCCTATCCCCTCCACCAAACAAAAGAGTCCTGGCCAAAAGAGGTCATCTCATTTCCAAATTCGTCTAAGGAGACTTATTATCCCTTTATTGAGAACAGCTGAATATGTCCAGAAAGCTGAAAATGAACCTTTCGGAGTGAAATACCTTTCCGCAAGTGATCTGTGTTTTCAAGCCCACCCCCACCCCACAAGAAAAAAATGCTCTTCAAAGACTGTAATATTTTCTGGTTTGGAACATTCAGATTTGCATTTATTTGGGTCACAAAGTCAGGTAAACCTTACAAATGAAAAACACTTTCAGAAACCTTCAAACCTTGTATTACTAGTATTCTGACTTAAGCTGGGTTCTGCAGAGGAGCAAAATCAGCTTGAACACAGACATACACACATATATATTTATAGAGAGAGAGAGTCATTTCAAGAAGGTGGCTCTCACAGTTGTGGAGGCTGACAAGTCTCAAACCCATGAGTCAGACATCAGGCTGAAGCCTCTTCCTATCTGATGCAGCTGCAAGGGCTGATGAACCCAAAAGCAGCAGCTTGGACAGCAGGCTGCTGGCTCACATACTCCGAACCACAGATCAAAAGATGACAAGTCAGATGCCGGATTCAGAGAGGGAGAGCCCTCCCTGCCTGAACCATCTACACATTACTAGACACTGGTCATACCCCACAAGGACACTCTCTTTTCACTTGACTAGTTGCTCACATCAGATCACAAAACAGAGGATGATTACATAATAATCTGTCAAATCACTGAGAACAAAGTTGACCATCACACATTCCATGATTACATTAAACTGAGGGTCCAAGCCCATGAGTGAAAAAATGATAACTTGTCTCTCCGCTCTATGAAAGGCTTTAATTTTTGTCTTTTGTTTAAAATGTGTTGTAAACAAAAAAAATCTACACTGTTGTAGGGATTTCTAAAGTAAGCACCATGTATGCAGAGATTTTTTGTGTTTCAGTCCATTGTTGAATCTTCAGCACATCAAGTAAGTATTTGGTAAATGAATGATTGAAGGAACAAAGAAAGTCAGCCTAGACAGAGAAGTACACCTTGGAAATCATTGTACATTGGTACACATCACTCTTCATTTAGAGAGACAGTACTGTAAATTACTTAATATGGCCCTTCCAGCCTTAGCCTTTGTGACTTCTATACAACGGATTCAGTGGGATTATGCAAATAAGGTGGTATTGTGTACTTACTTGGCTAGGCCATGACTCCCAGTAGTGTATGGCTGTCTCCATTTCGCAACTGAAGTAGTCATCCTAATTGTTTTCCATTTCCTGTATGGTAAATCCTAACCTTTATGTGTTAATGAGACAAAACTAGTGAGAGGTGTCTACAGCTACAGTCTCGCAGAAAGGCACAACTCAAGTCCCACTGTTATTCAAGTCATACCCCTCCCTGGGGTGTGGCCTGTATTTGATGGATATATGTAGGTGCTCTGGCAGAGCTCTCTCTGCATCTGGATCTTGCATCTGGCTTATCATTGTTGACCTCTGGTGCTTGAGACTTGAGGCAGCAGCCTGATATCTGACCTACCAATTCTGGAATTCACCAGCTTCTGCAGCACTGTGGGTCAGCAGCCTTTTGCCTGACCTCATTCTCCAGCTTCCACAGCCTTGTGAGCCAGCAGCCCATCATTGGGCCTGCCACTTTCAGTGTGTCAATCCTTGCAGTCACATGCATCTTGAGAAACCTATGCTTGACTCATGGATTTGGAACTTGCTAGCTTCTACAATGATATGAGCCATTTCTTTGATACTGTTCATGAGTTCTGTGAGAAACTGCAGTGACTTACAGAACCCATAAATGGCAGAGAAGTACTGAGGGGAGGAGAAATTGTTGATATTAAAGATAATGGAGTGGTACAGCAATTTGGAAAAGTTGGACATTTGGGACATCTTTAACTTCTGCCTCATAGGAACCAGCTCTGTGCTGATCTTTATAAAAAGAAGTTATCATTTAGCTGATGTTAGAATGGTGAGTTTCACTGCAATGGCCCAGACTTACTGGAATATGAGACTGTGGGGAAAAAGCAGATAAATGGGAAAATGAGAAATCTTTGGTTTCTGGATGGGATGAAAAATACCCATGGATTGAGGCAGCTGTGAGGTTGCAGTTACCGAGGGCCAAAGCTATTCATGAGAAGTTAAGACTGGTAGACCTAACACTTAAGGAATTGGCTGGTTGAATGCATATGGTAATAGAGTGATAAGGAAAGGGCCTGAGATACAATTCCTTGGTTTCTGTTGTCAGTAATAGCTGCAATGGCAGGGAGAAAAACTGCAGAGTTAGATTTTAGCACCAAACCAAGCCTGGATCTGGTCCAGTGGAAGCCATGATTGCTAGTCTCAGGGCTGTTCACAGAGCTGATCTGGAAAGGAAGACTGTGTTGGAACAATAGGAACTGCCCTTATGACCACTGCTCACCAAGAAGGTAGTCCATGGAAGGAAGGGGCAAAATCAAAAAACTACTGAAACCAAATGATATGGTATAAAGAAGTTACTTCAACTTGTAGATCAGCTTCCTGGGGAACCACTACTAAAGAGGATTGTGAGAGCTTAATTTAGGGACAGTGTCATCACTGTAAGAGGTCAGCTGCTAACTGAAGGGTCAGTAGTTCAAATCCACCATTACTCCTTGGAAACCCTATGGGACAGTTCTACTCTGTCCTACATACAGGGTCACCAGGAGTCAGAATCAACTCAAATAGCAACGAGTTTGGTTTCTAGGTCTTTGGTTTTGAACGCTGCAGAATGGACGAGTGTATTTGAGGTGGTGAAAGATCCACAATTCGCTATGCAACAGCTACCAACAATGATCCAAGATCTAGTTACACAGGTTAAACCTAGCAGGGACAGCCAGCCTGGTGAACTGGATAAAATTTGCCATGAGATTTGTTTGCCCTGAGAAGATAAACTGTCCGACCACCCCTATAAATACCCAAAGGAACATTCCAGAGGAAGCAGCTGATGTGCTACTTACGCAAGCCATACTGGACTGGATATACAGTGATAGTATATTCAGTGAATATACCTCTTACACAAGTCAGGCAGATATGGTAATCAAAGGAGCCCCTTCTGTATTGATACCCCGTGTAACCTTGCTACTGCAAAACAAAGCAACAATTTGCAAAATCCTGTCAGATCTGTTGACCCACATGTGATGAAAGAAACACAGGATGATTCACAGGAAGAGAAGAGGAAGCAATGGAGAAAGAGTTTACACTAGCCGGAGATTTTTAGATGTTACTGAGAAATGAGAGAAATATAGCATACATTGGTGGAGTTATGGCTAAAGTTCTCATGCAGCACTACATGAAGCTGGGTGGACGAATGGAAACTCTTGCTGGTCTGGCAATATCAGAGAAACCTAAATAAGTCCGTTCTATCCACTCTGGTTGAGAGGAATTTAATTATGGGAATTTCTATCTGAGATCATTTGAAGCAAAGGCTGTTAAGATAAGGAGAACAGGGTCTTCTGGCCCAGCCTCAACACGGGATCCAAAGCCACATGGGCACATGTTTGGGTAAAATGGGCCCAAAGATGGAGAAGACATCTTCTTGGGGTTCTTGGACACCAGAGCTCTAAGCACTGTAGTCCCAAAACCTGTCAATAAAATCTTGAAAGGGTATAAGGTTAGACTAGGGGATTGAGGATATAAAAGCTGAGAAGACAAAGCTGAAAGTCTGGGTAAGAACTGGAGGACTGAAACAGATCTTGTATGAAGCAGTTCCATCTCCTTTACCAGAATTTATTATTGGTAAGGATCGCCATGAGTTGGATCCAACTCGACGGCACTTGGCTTGGCATGGGTATTATATCTAATTGGGAACATTCCCTCTACCTGATATTGTAAAAGCAAAGGCTAGTCAGTCTGTCCTTAGGTCAGCATTGATTGGACATGACAAATGGGAATAATTAGAATTGTCCAAACTCATCAGGTTGTTAAGTTGAAACAGCATAGGGTACCTACCGAACCAAAGGAGATTACTGCTCAGATTAAAGATATGCTAATAGATGCAGTGCTTGTTCCAACAAATCCTTTGTATAACATCCTTGTAAGACCCCTGAAAAAGGCAGATGACTCATGGAGGCTGACAACAGACTGTATGGAGGACTAAACAGAGTAGTCCCACCTGTGACTTTGGCTGTTGCAGTCACAGTTATCAACAGTGCAGAAAATACAGCAGACTAAGAAGACTGGTACTCAGGGACTGAATCTGCAAATGCCTTTTTATCAATCCTAATCTTCAAGAAGAGCCGGCCACAGTTTACTTTCAAGTATGAAAGATTCCAATTTACTTTCACTGCATTGCCACTTAAATTCTCTAGCTTACTGTCATAGTTTGATTAGAGGAGACTTGGACTTGGTGCAGCTCTCAAGTACAATGACAAATTATTGATAACATTACAGGCTAGGGTTGATACGAACATAGTGGTGTTCCATATGACCAACAGAGGCTTGTTAACAAATCCAACAAAAATCCAGAGCCCTGCCCAAACACTGAATCTCTTGGGGATAACTTAGGCAGGAGCCACCCACAACATTCTTCAGGCAATTAAGACTAAATTGTCACTATCTATTCCCAAGACTAAGCAGAAGGCACAATGTTTGCTTGTTTTATTTGGATTATGGAGAATACACGTGTCACTTCTGGAAATATTCCTGGCTCCTATCCATAAAACCACTTTGAGGAAAACTGCATTCAAATGTGAGCCAGAACAGCATCAGCCTATGTCCAAATTATAGAAAGTAGCCTCACTTTCCCTGTCTTTATGCCCTTATGATCCACATTCAGACATGATTTTAGGGGCATCTGCCATATGTGCTTATGTAGACTGGAGCTTATGCCAAAATCTGAGAATGCTGCCCTACAGCAAACACTGAGATTCTGGACTAGAAAGTTTCTAGATGTTTAGCATGATCCACACCATCTAAAAGGCAATTACTATTTGGGCACTGATTGAGAATGTCTTAATGAAAGAATGACATAAAATCATTATGAAACCTGAAACAATTTTTGGGGTGATTTCAGAGAAATGTTTGAGTAAGAAAGGTGGTATCCAAAATAGTTCCATAATAAAATGTAAATGGTTCATACAAGAACAAGCTACGGGGGGAATGCAGGGAGGCACTCAACATATCCATGAGCAGTTAGCCTCTTTTCTATAAGTTCTATCCTGGAACCACCTGAGAATCTGCCAGAGTCCAGTCCTACATGGCCAGTGCCCTATGAACAACTTTCTGTGACCAGCAAAAGGTTCCTTGGTTCATAAATGGTGGTTTCAGGGTACACAGACAACATGTGGTATGGACAGCTGCTGTGTTAAGACCAGCAGATGGAAAATGCTGACTGAAGAAAAGGTCAGCTCAATGTAGGGATCTACACATGTCTTTCCAGCTGTGATGGAAGAACTAAACGGTGGCAAGAAGCTGTATGTTTGGATTTTGACCAATTGATGGGCAGTTCCCAATGGTCTGGCTACATGGTCAGCCAAAGGTGATGAAAACTGGAGTAATAAAGTGACACCCATGTGTGGCATGGACCTACAAAAGCATCCTGGGAATTTAGAGGGCATATTAGATTAAGACATGTTGATGCCCATCAGAAGAAATTCTTTCCTAGATCAGAAGCTGAAATCAGCAAGTGGACCTACTGGTATGCTCACCTGAAGTGGCCAAGTGGGCCATGAATTTGGTGTATATGAGTGTGCTGCAGCAATGCAGAGATGGATTGAATCTAGACACAACTTTCCAAAACACCAATAAAAACTATTCTGTCTGTCAGCAAGAAAGACAAAAGTTGTAGATAGCTATGAGGAAAATTTGCCAGGAGAAGGCCCTGCACATACCTGGCAAGTTGACTATTTTGGGCCATTGATGCCAGAGGCACTGGGTGGCTATAAATGAGTGCTCACAAGAATAGATACTTACTCTGGACTGGGCTTTGCATATCCCATAACAGACACAAATGCCAAATGTATCATCAAGGGGTTGGAACAAAAGATACTGTATAAATCTGTGCCACCAAGTTAGATTTCTTCAGACCAAGGAACACATTTTACAGTCCACAGGGTATACTAACGGGCCAAGAAACATCACATTAAACAGACATACCATGTTGTACACCACCCTCAGAAAACTGGAATGGACATTTGAAATAACTGAAACCCTTGTTATCTAAAAGATGGTCTGGTGTGCATGAAGGTCTGGTGTACACACTTTCATGAGTGTGTGGTCATACTCAACAAGAAGGGGCAAAGGGTGGATCACCACTGGACAGATTCCTATGCTTCTCTGGGGATCTGGGGAAGAGGAGTTGTGGAGAACGTTGGTACTGCTGTACAGTTCTTCCCCACATGACCTAAAATTGCTTTGCTCCTGTCTAATGCTGTGGTCTCAGGACCAGGGATGTGGCTGCAGGTACCAGAAGCAGAGGTGATCCCTAAGCAAGAGACTATAACTGTATTCCCGAACCTATATGTCAGAATTCCCAATGGCGCGATGGGATCAACTGTACCTTCCCCATCACTGGGCAATTTGAAGTTGAAAGTGAATACTTCTGTATTGCCCAGTAGACAAAACACCCCACTAGCGCTATACTTGTGTAACCCTACCTAACAGAAATGAAAGTAGACTGAGGGGGCAGCACCTGCTAGACTGGTCTTACTACCAGCAATCTGGATTAGCACACCAGCTGAATTTGATGTCCCTTCCTGAAATGGAAAAGTCTGGGTTTAAAAATCAGTAACAGATGGAAAGAAGGGGAAATGACAGCTGAAGGTAAAAGAATGAATAAATGAGCTATGCAGCAGGGGAAATTCAACATTTTGTTGATACCTTGAAACTCAGAGCAAGGCAATTGGCATGGATTGAATTGTGCCATTTGGCTAGGCCATGATTCCCGGCATTGTGTGATATTCCTATATGCTGTAAACCCTGCCTCTATGATGTGAATGAGGGAGGATGGGTGGCAGTTGTGTTATGGGGCAGAACCCAATGTATAAGATTATACTGAGCCTTGTGATATAAATAAATCTTAGGATATATTGGGATATCTTGGGATATAAATGAAAAGGAAGCAAGGTGAGGACCTCATGCCACCAAGAAGCAGTACTAGGAGCAGAGGATGTCCTTTGGAAAGGGTTCAGGGTCCCTGTGCGTTAGTCACTCCCAGTCTAGGGAAAGACTGATGACAAGGGCTTTCCTCTAGAGCTAAGACAGAAAGCCTTCCCCTGGAGCTGACAACCTGAATGTGGACTTTTAGCCTATGGGGCTGTGACAAAATAAAATCTGCCATTTTAAAGTCATTGTCATAGATTGAATTGTGTCCCCCCAAAAGTGTGTGTAGTAATTGGCTGGGCCAGCATTTCCTGTATTCAGTGATTGCCCTCCATGTTGCGACTTTCTCTGCCTGTGGCAAATAGATAGGATGATTACCTTAAAAGAGGATTAGGGTGGGACTGCCACACTCTTGCTAAAGAGTTTCTCAGAGTTTGGCTTGCACCAGCCTGTATCCTTTCATCCTCCAGAAAGCAGCAAGCAGAGAATTGGGAACCTCACAGCATCAAGAAAGCAGCACCAGGAGAAGAGTGTGTCCTTCAGACATGAAGTTCCTGCACCAAGATGCTCCCTGAACAAAGACTGATATAACACAAGAAATTTCCTTCAGAGCTGACAAGGGGGAAAGCCTTTTCCTGGAGAGGACATCCTGAATTTGGACTTGTAGCCTACTGGACTGTGTAAAAATGAACTTTCCTTTGTTAAATTCATACACTTTGTGGTATTTCTGTTAGAGCAACACTTGTGGTATTTCCGTTACAGCAGCACTGGATGACTAAACAGGAGTTATCTCTCGTGAAATTTTATCAGAGGCCAGAAAGGGTGAATGAAGATGAGGTGACTTTTGGAGAACCTGATCAGATCACATGGACCCCTGAAGCTGACCTGAATGGCAGATACCCAAGTAACCTCACCCTGAGGACTCATTGCCCTACTGAATACAATGTTTTGGACTGTTTAAATTAAAGAGAGAAGTTAATCCTTCAAATATGAAAGGGCCCAAAGTTAGAAGAGTGAGGTGGTGGCCTGCAGTGCAGTGAATTACTTAATACACCCCTTCTAGCTTTAGTCTTTGTGACTCCTACACAAAGACTGGATGGGACCACAAAAATAAGGTGTATGGAACCCTAATTAAGTATGGTGGCTGGTATTGTGTGTCCACTTGGCTAGGCCATGATCCCACATATTGAGGGGCTGTCTTCCACTTTGTGATCTGATGTAATTTTCCTAATTATTCTCCATTTTATGTGTTGTAAATCCTAACTTATATACATTAATGAGGCAAAATGAGTAAGGGTCGTCTTGGGTCACAGTATTGCAGGACAGCATGACTCACATTCCACCCTTACTCAAGTCATGCCCTTCCCTCGGTGGGGCCTTCATTCACTGTATGTATGTGGTTGCTCTGGTGGGGCTGCACTTAGTTAGGTCTTATGTCAGGCTCATCACTGTCTCTCCTCCAATTCTTGAGACTGGAGCCAGCAGTCTGTTATCTGACCCGTTAATTCTGGAATTTTCAGCTTCTGTAGCCCTGCAGGCTAGCAGCCTTTCGTCTGACCTGGCTCACCAGCTTCCACAGTCCTGTGAACCAGCAGCCTGTTGTCTGACCTGCCAGCTCAGATTCATTGGTCCCTGCATACATGTGAGTCAGGAGACCTATGGATTTGCAACTTGCCAAACTCCACAACTGTCTGAGCCATTTCCTTGACAAGATTCATGGGTTCTATAATACACTGCAACAAATTATGGAACCCAAAGATGGGAGGGAGAATACTAAGGGGGAGGGGAGGAGTTGATGTTAGAGATGATGGAGTACTATAAAAATTTTGCTAAGTTGGATATTTGGGACATACTTAATTGATGGCTTCACAGGAACCAGCTTTGTGCTGATCCTTATAAAATAAATAATTTATTCAGAATTGTTGTCATCTTCTCCCCTAAAAATCCTTCAGAACAGACTGAATCTTTATTTACCTTAAAAATTATAAGAGACTGACATAAGTGGAAAAAACTACTTTGCTCATGGATAGGAAGACTCAACATCATGAAAATGTCTATTTTACCCAAAGAGATCTATATGTATAGTACAATCCCAATAGAAATTCCAATGGCATTTTTGAGATGGACAAGCAAATCACCAACTTCTTATGGAAAGGGAAGAAGCCCTGGATAAGTAAAGCATTACTGAAGAACAAAGTATGTCATGGACTGAATTGTGTTCCCCCAAGAATATGTGTAGTAATTTGCCTGGGCCACGATTTCCTGTGTTCTATGATTGTCCCCCATTTTGTAACTTTTTTGTGCTGCACCTTAAAGGATTAGGGTGGGTTGTAAATCCCTTCTTAAGATCACCTCCCTGCTCCAGTATAAAAGGAGTTTCCCTGGAGTACGGCTGACACCACCCTTAATCCTTTCATCCTACAAGAGATAAAAGGAAAGGAAAGCAAGCAGAGAATTGGGAACCTCACACCATCAAGACAAAGACTAATACAATACCTGACTTTCCTCCAGAGCCAACAAGGGTGGAGGAAAGTCTTCCCTTGAAGCAGACATCCTGAATTTGGAATTGTAGCCTACCAGACTGTAAAGAATAAACTTTCCTTTGTTAAAGCCATCCACTTTGTGGTATTTCTGTTACAGCAGCCTAGCTGACTAAAACAAAGTGAAACGCCATACACTACCTAACTTGAGAACCTATTACACTGCCATAGTAGACTGAACATCCTGGTACTGGTATAAAAACAGATACACAGCCCAGTGGAACAGAACTGAAAATCCAGACATAAAATCATCCACTATCAGCAGCTGATATTTGACAAAGACCCAAAGTCTATAAATTGGGAAAAACACAGCCTCTTTAACAAACAATGTTGGCATAACTGGATATCCATCTGTAAAAAAAGAAATAAAACCTGTATCTCAAATCATGCACAAAAACTAGCTCAAAATGGATCAAAGACCTACATACAAAATCTAAAACAATAAAGACAATGGAAGAAAAAGTATGAATAAAGCTGGGAGCCCTAATACATCACATAAAAAGAATACAGAACACTACTAACAATGCACAGCCACCAGAAGAGAAAACAGACAACTGGGAACTCCTAAAAATCAAACACTTATGCTCATCTGAAGACTTCACTAAAAGAATAAAATGACAACCTACAGACTGAGAAAAATTTGGGGCTGCAACAAACTGGTTCAGCATCTCATCATAATCTGCAAGATACTGAAAAACCTCAACAACAAAAGAAGACATAGCCCAATTAAAAAATGAGCAAGTGATATGAACAGGCACTTCACCAAAGAAGGCATTCAGATGGCTAACATGATGAAATGTTCACAATCATTAGCCATTTGAGAAACCCAAGTCAAAACTACAGTGAGATACCATCTCACCCCAACAAGTCTGGCATTGTCACAAAGTAATCACAAAGTAATAAATGTTAGACAGTTTCTGGAGACAGGAACACTTATATACTGCTGGTGGTAGTGTAAAGTGGTACAGCCACTTTGGGAATTGATTTGGGGCTCTCTTAAAAAGTTACAAATAGAAATTATCATATGATTCATCAATCCCACTTCTTGGAATATATCTTAGAGAAATAAAGGTTGGCACATGAATAGGTACATGCACACCAATGTTTACCGAAGCACTGTCTTCAACAGTTAAAAAATGAAATCAGCTTAGGTGCCATGATACAACTATGGATGAGTCGGATCTGACTCGACGGCACTTGGCTGGCTGGCATACAAACTATGCTAAACAAACTACGGTGTATTCACATAACAGAATACTACGCAATGAAAAAGAACAATGATGCACTTGGGAAACATGTGGAGAAATCTGGAAGGCATTATGCTGAGTGGAATCATTAGGTTGCAAAAGGACAAATATTGTATTATATGGACTCTAGAAAAGGTTTAAATACAGAAGAAAACAGTCTTTGACAGTTACAAGAATAGGAAGAGGAGAAGGGAGAGGGGCATTCATTAATTAAATAATAGATAAAGGTTAAGTTAGGTGAAGGGAGGGACAACACACAGTAGAGAAGAAGTCAGCACAAGGGGACTAAACAGAAGCTAAGAAGTTTCCTAAATATAACTTCAAAGCACAGATTAGCAGGGGCAGAGGTCTGGGGATGGTGATTTCACGGACCTCCAGGTCAAATGGCATAACAAATTTTTTTTAAGACAACATTCTGCATCTTACTTGGGTGAGTAGCATCTGGGGTTTTAAATACTAGCAAGCTTCCATCTAAGTAGCACCAGCTGAACGCAAACCACCAACAGCAAAGGAGAATGAAGGGCATCAAAGACAAAAGGAAAATATGAGACAGAAAGAGCCACATAATCCAGAGACTGTATCAACATGTGATCAGAAGAACGAGATGGTGCCAGCCACTACCAGTGACTGTGCTGAAAGGGAACACAACATACAGTCCCTCACATAGTGTGAGAAAAACAGGTGTGCGGAACTCGACCTATGGTCCATACCTGATTGTTTAACAGACTGGAGGGCCCCCGAAGACAGAGTCCCCAGACTCTGTTAGTCCAGAACTGAAACTATTCTGAAAGCCAAGTCTTCAGACAAAAACTAGACTGGAGTGTAAGACACAAAATGATACTGGTGAAGAGTGTGTTTCTTGGCTTAAGTAGGTACATGAGGCTAACGACGCAGCTCCTGTCCAGTGGTAAGCTAAGAGGGCAGAGTGTGACAGGAGCTAGTTGAACGGACATGGGACACCACAGTGTCTAAACAAGGAGTGTGCTGTCACAGAGTGGGGACAGTAGCTAGAATTATATAGCAGTGTGTGTGTAAGTTTTTGTATGACAAATTGAGTTAGACGGTAAACTTTTGCTTAAAGCACAATAAAAAAAATTTTTTTTTTCATTACAGACTTTCAGGAATGGAAGAAACCTTAAGAAATCATCAGTATGCTCTCACTTGGTTTCATTCACTCACTTCTCAGGTAAGGAAAGTGAAACTCAGAGAGGTTAAACAATGCCCCACAAGTCACATAGTTATTTAATAGCAGAATTAACAATGAATTCAAGCCTCCACTCCACTTCTAAAGAGCAATGATGTTCAAGGTTTTTAGCAGTGACTTATAGTAAGAAACGCATTGAGACCCAGAACACATATAACCACACTACAAAAAGGAATTTCACAAAACAGTACTCACCTTCTCCAAGTAAGGCATACCACAGTCTACTGTCTACCCTACTTTACTTTGTTTTAAATAATACTCTGGTCACAACTCACTAAATTAATTTCAAAGCATGAAACATGAAGTACATTGTATACAGCATCTCACATACAATACACTGTTTTTTTGTAACACTGCAGTCCTCCAAAATCTTTTGCCAAGAAGAGAACCAGTATGATCAGTTTCATGGGACTCCTTACACCCAAAGGTCCTAATTCCATGACTAAGCAGAGGAAGTTTCTCCCAGTTTCAGGCTTCATCTCCTCTTCCAAGAGTCCAGTCCAAGCAACTGTCCTTTCCAGTCCTAGTAACCACAGTGTACTTCAAAACTCAGATAAGTTCATTGGCAATAGCCCACAAGTTAGTAGGGATTTGCATTTTACATAAAAGAGAATGTCCTTATCTCTCACTAGTCACTCACTGCTGCCTTCTTTCTCCTGCCCTGGGGACCTCAGAAGGGGGTGGAGTGGTGGCAAAAAGAAGAAAAGTAGCAGAGAAGAGGGCAGAGCAGGACACGTACCTACACATGTCTGAGAAGCTCATCAGCTACATAAGTAGGTGTGAACAGATGGATTGCTGACCGGTCTTAAGAAGGCAGGCTACTGCCCTCCTTCCTTTCCTCCTTCCTTCCCTCTCCCTCCATGTCTCGGTCTCTCTCATATACACAAGGCTACAACATACCCCTTCTTCTCCTAACCCCATCTGATAATTTTCTCCCGCATCTCTTTCCCTGATCTCCTCTACCAAATTCCCTCCCTTTTTCTCCCCTGTCCCTAGATGGCACACAGTTAAGCACTTGGCTACTAACTGAAAGGTTGGCAGTTCAAGCCCACTCAGGGGCATCTTAGAAGACAGGCCTGGCAACTTCCTTCTAAAAGGTCACAGTCACGAAAACCCTATGGAACAGTTTTACTCTAACAGAGATGGGTCGCCATGAGTCAGAATCGACCTGATAGCAATTAGTTTCTTCCTGACTAAGACAGATACACGGGGGGCTGGGGTGGGGGGCAGAGATGGTTTCTTGGCTATTTGCCTTCTAACTGACAGAATGGAATTGTCTATTCAGGGTATCCATTTTCCTGCTGAGGATCAGCAAGACAGGATTTTGCAAAATTGAGCTTTTTGGTAGTCAGGGCTGAAAAACCTCTCTAACAACAACCTGGGTACAGTCCCCTGATTCCCTGACATCAGGTGAATTTCTAGGGTTGGCAACTTACCCCTCTCAGAACAGTTCAAAACCTGTGGCTGGAGGAGACAGCAGGACACATATGAATGGGAGGCCGTATCAGCACAAGATTAGAAGAAGCAGATGGTGCCCAGCCACCACCAAAGGAAACTGCGATGGGGGACACAATGTAGAGTCCCTGAGGCAACACAAGAAAAGGAACTGCACAGTTCAAGAACTCGACTAAGAGAGCAGAACTGATGGTCCCACAGCCTGGTGGGTTCCCTGGGAACACATCCCAGACTTGCTGCTGGCCTGACCAGAAACCAGTACTAAGGTCAACTCTTCAGACAAAAACAGGCTGGACTTGGGGATACACTGTGCCCATATGGTGTGTCTACTTGATGGTTCTATACATCTATGGGAGGCTGTCCTACTGCTTTCTTTCTAGATAGGAGAGGGTGGAGAGGAGGCGACACTAACGGATACTAAGAGGATACTAGAAATATACAGTGAAAAGGAAGAGTGTGCTGTCACAGAGTAAGGAGAGCAGATGGAGTTGCAGATAGGAGGGCTCGCAAAATTGATTTAGATTGTGTACTTTCACTTAATCATAATAAAAAAAGGAAAAAGTTTGATACCACTCTAACAAACTGAAAACATGATACATAAAGGAAAAAAGTCAGTCACAAAAGAACACACATTGTATGATTCCACATATACAAAATGCCCATTTGCCAATCTGGAAAATCCACAGATGGAAAGTAGATTTGTAGTTACCACGTACCGAGGGAGACGGAAGGGAGGGTACTGGGGGGTGACGGCTAAGGGGTGTGGGTTTTCTTTTTGGGGAGAGGACATGCTCCAAAACTGATTGTGGTGGTGGATGCACAACTCAGTGAATGTACTAAAAACAACTAAGTTTACATTTTATGAGGCAGGGAAAAAAAACTCTGCGGCTGCCCCCATCCCTCACCAATGAGTCTCAGCCTGGCGGCAGGGCCAGAGTACAGAAGACAGACAGCCAGGAGGGGAGCTGAGCAATGCTAGGAATATTACTGGCCATTTCACATCTTCTCACAGACAATTTTTAGACTACAATTCCAGGTCTGGGGTTGTGTTCCCAAAAAAGAAAGACAGAACGCAGTAGGAGGCAGAAAAGTATCATCTCAACTCTAACTCTGCCACAAATGTGCTGTGTGATCTTGATGCAGATACTTAACTCCTCTGGTTCTCAACTACCTCATTTTTAAAGTGAGAGATTACATTTAAACAACAACATCAACAATTAACTGGTTACCTTCAATGGGTAACTGATAATTCTTGTCTTTAAAATGGGCAAATTAAGAAGAGGAATCACACATATATTCCATCTTTCTTATATGAACTACAACACTGGGTATTCAAATGGTTGCTGAAGGGAAGCAATTCTTTTAAAAAATATTCTAACAAACAAATGAAATGACAGAACATCACCATTTTTCAACATCAGATCAACTAATGAATCTAGACACTGAGCACCAATGGCTACTAATATCCCCCCAAAAAGACACCCAGGCATTATGTACTTCCTGATGGAAGAGCAAGCATCACTCATAATCTTACCAAAAAGATCAAACCTCAGTCAGATCAAGCTTCTGGAGCCAACTATCAATTTGCAAGAAATGAAGATAGCAAACACGGTGAGCTACACTTTGAGCATGCAATCAACAAAATCCAGTCTGTGAAACTCTTCAGATCCAGTGCCCTGGGTTCTTTAACAAACCAAGTTTAAGGATAAATAAGCGATCAAAGGAGTATGTGCAGAGTAGAGACAGGTTGAATTTTGTAAATGGAGGAGACTACACTGGCATGTCCAGACAACCACAGTTGAGTATTAAAACCACAAGAAAATACAAAGTAATTACTCTAAAAGTCAGGAGACTAATCACTTTGAAAGGGTACAGTCTGTGATTGGTACATGGAGGGGCTTCTAAGATGACTGGCATGGTTCTATTTGTTGTGTGTGGCTGCTTGTACCTGTGTTTTATTTTACAAGAAAAAATTATTTTAAAAAAGAAGATAGTAGATTTGATTCTTCACAGAGCTAAAACTTTGGAATTCTAAATCCTAGTGGTGCACTGGTGTAATGGTTAAGGGCTATGGCTGCTAGTCAAAAAGTCAGCAGTCTGAATCCACCAGGCACTCCTTGGAAACTCTATGGGGCAATTCCACTCTGTCCTATAGGGTCTCTATAGGAGTTGAGATTGACTCAACTCCATGGTTTAAATCTGGAAAGCTACAAAAGTTGTATTCATGAGATCTACAACAGACAACCAGGAGGCTAAGAAACATGATGGCTTACCTACCTTGCCTGCAGAACCAAGTGGACCTGGCTGTAGTTCTGCCTCTGCTACTTGCTTGCCACCACACTGAGAAACTCAGCCCCATTTTCCTCTACTGAGTGGCAGTAACAATAGTCCTGCCTTGTGGTATGATAACTCAATGAGATAATTCACCAGAGTTTTTAACATATAGCTGGCATGTAATAAGTACTGAATATTGTTTGATTAACAGTAATAATAGCTACCATTATTACTACTACTGTTATTACTATCTGTCTGGTTATTAGGGCTGTCCTGTGGTCAGAAAACAGATCTGTCCTCCAAAAAAAAAAAAAAAGTATGAGAACATGGCTCCTTTGGAACACTGTTGACTGGGATGGTTGTTGAGGGTATAGGTAGCCTGACATGCCCTCAGGCTGGCTGTTCCAAAGTGTTTCTCCCAAGGGACATACTGCCTTCTCAACTACTCATCTCTCTCCCCATTAGGCACAAAATCAGGCTTCCATTCTACACCCAAACCATTCTCATCAAATTAGCCTGGTGGTTCCGGTCTCCAAGGAGAGGAAACTTCAGTGCATCACTACTGTTTCCACTCGTCACTGGAATCCCCCTGTGTGAAGAAGGCAAGCAGTATGAGCAAACACCCATGGAGGAAGCAGAGCCCACCAGTCACACGCATGAGCTGCGCAGGGTTGATGGTCCACACCTGTGTCCCAGGGCTACCATGAGAATAAGATCCAGGCTGGTGTTGCTAAGAGAGTCTTCTGTACCCCATATTGGTGAGTGGTGTCTGGGGTCCAAAAAGCTAGCAAGCTGCCATCTTAGGTACACCAAATAGTCCCAACTCATCTGGAACATACAACTACCAAGAACAAGAAAGGCACAAGGAAAAAAGAGCTCAGGAGGCAGGAGGACCCATGTGAATGGATGACTGTATCAACATGTGACCAGAAGAACCAGACGATGCCTGGCCATCACCAGACAGCCGTGATGCGACACACAATGTTGAGTCCCAGTGCCAACAAGAGAAAAAGAGGGGTACAACTTAAGAACTCCACTAAATGACCACAATTGATACTCTGGCAGCCTGGAGGGTTCCCCTAGGAGCATGGCCCCTAGACCTGCTGCTGCCCCGACCAGAAAACAATGGTGAAGTCAATTCTTCAGACAGGAATGGACTAGACTCGGGGACACAGTGTGACCATATTGTGTGTGTCTACTTTATGATTCTATGCATCTGTAGGATGCTGTCCTACTAGCCTCTTACTAGAAGGGACAGGAGACAGTGGAGAGGAGGGGACAGGAAATTGTCAAGAGGATTTTACATATATAGAACGAAAAAGAGGAGTGTGCTGTCACCAGGCAAGGAGAGCAGAAGAAGCTGCAGACGGGCAGGCACGCAAATTTAATTTGAGTTGCATACTTTCACTTAATCACAATTGAAAAGACCTAGGCTACACACAGACACACTCTGGGATATGGGACACACCACACACGTCAGGAGTCATTACGATGACTCCAGCACAACCGTCATTGTTTTTTGCTTTTCTTAATTTAATTCCTTAAGGAGGGGAAAGCAGAAAAATCCAGCACCATGTGGCGCTACAGCTAAGTTCATTTAAATGCCTTCCTTCAAGTTCTCATTCAAACAATAATATCATCTTATCTGTGTAACTGTGCAAGTTACTTAACATTACAATGACTTCATCTCTTCCTCTGTCAAATTGGGATAACAGAACCCACTTTATCTGTTTGTTGTGGGGATGAAATAAGTGAACAATTATAAATTGCTCTGAATAATGCCCGGCATAGGGCTTGTATAAGAAAAAAGAACTCTGTTTTCAGGGTTTAGGCACTGTGTTTTCTCTGGTTAACTGGGAGACCTTAGAGAAGTTACTTCACTGTTCTATGTCTCTGCTCTTTGATCTATAAAGAGGAGATAATAACAGTATCTATCTTTGTGGAATGGTGTGATATGAGGCAGGATAATGTAAGTAAAAAGCCTGGCTCATACAAAATAGTTCAGTAAGTATTAGCTATTATTATCCACATAATGCCCAATACTATGCATAATGCCCAAATACTATGCCAATACTATGCTCTGCTTACTCCAAGCAGAGCAAAATGCATAAAATATTCCACCAGGATCCCAGGTGGACATCCTCTGAAGCACAGACCTTGGCTCTGAGCACTGAGACAGTCTTACAGGCTGCAAGGTAGCACCTCTGGGGTCAAGGACAGGTAGGTCTCCCTGAGTGCCTGACATCATGGAAGTTGTCAAGCATTTCATTTTACTTGGATCCATAACCAACAGATGGTACAGCACTTCTAAGACAAAGAAAATAAACATGAATGAAGGGGAAAGAGCAAGCCAACTTTTCAACAGAAGGGCAGTAAGGTGGGAAGGAAGGAGTGGCAAGAAAGGTAGAGCAGCTTTCCTCTCCACCACAGCTAAGCTGGATTCATCACCTCAGCCTCATTTGCCGAAGAATAACTAAGCCATCATAACTGAGAAATAATAGCTAGAGTCTACTGGGATATCAGGGTCCTCAAAGTCTTTATTTCCAGCTGATTTTCTCTCTGATGAAGCCTCTAGGTGGTGCAAATGGTGCATTTGGCTACTAATCAAAAGGATGGAGTCTATCCAGAAATGCCTCAGAAGAACAGCCTGGCTATCTACCTCTAAAAAATCAGCCCCTGACAACACTATGGAGCACCGTTCCAATCCGACACACATGGAGTTATCAGGAATTGGAACGGACTGGGCATCAACTGGTTTGGTTTCTCACTGATAACTTCATTTTGATTATTTCAACAGTTCATTACAACATAAAAAGTTCTGACTAAAAAGCCCAGCTTCACAAATGGACTACAGCTAGAAAAGATGAAAAAACATACCAAGGTCACTGAGCAACTTGGGTCTCTGCCCCACCAGACCAGGTCTCTTTGGTTCAGCACAGGATTCTCAACCTTGGCTACTCATCAGAATCACCTGAGGAGCTTTAAAAATTACTGCCACCTAAGTCTCACTCTCAAAGATTCTGATGCAGTTGTTGGAGGCCTGGACAGGGGGACACATAGGTAACACAACATTTGCCAATTCTGTCATCTTCATATGTATAGCTTAGTAACATTAATTATGTTCATAATACTGTTCAACTATCACCACAATTTCTGAATCATTCCATTACCCATAACAGAAACTGTGGACATATGGATTTTAAACACTGTATGAGTCCTACTGTGAAGCCAAGGTTGAAAAGCATTGCTTAAATGTGTTAGACTTCTTAGATAATAAGTAAAACTCACACTTAGCCTGGGAAGTTGTTGTTGTTAGGTGCCATCAAGCTGGTAATCACTGATAGTGACCCTATGTACAACATGACAAAACACTGCTTGGTCCCGCATCATTCTTAAAACTATTGTTATGCTTGAGTCCACTGTTGCAGCCATGGGGTCAATCCATCTGCTGAGGTTTTCCTGTTTTTTGCCGACCCTCTACCAAGCACGATGGTCCCTCCTGATAACATGTCCAAAGAATGTGAGATGAAGTCTCACCATCCCTGTTTCTAAGGAGCCTTCTAGCTATACTTTTTCTAAGACAGATTTGTTCATGCTTACAGAATTCTGTGTTATAGCCAATATTCTTTGACAACACCACAACTGAAAGGTGCTGTTTCTTCTTTGGTCTTCTCTATTCATTGTCCAGCTTTCATATGCTTATGAGGTGACCAAAAATACTATGGCTTAGGTCAGGCATGCTTTAGTCCTCAAAGCGCTATCTTTGCTTTTTATTTTTTAAACACTTTACAGAAGTCTTTTGCAGTAGATTTGCCCCATGCAGTACGTCCTTTGATTTCCTGACTGCTGTTTCAATGGGTTGGAAAGTCTGGTGTTATAGTGGTTAAGTACTACTTCTGTTTACTGAAAGTCTGGCAGTTCAAATCCACCAAATGCTCCTTGGAAACTCTACAGGGGAGTTCTACTCTGTCCTATAGGGTCGCTATGAGTCAGAATTGACTTGATGGCAGTCGGTTTGGCTTACTTTTTTATTTTTTGGTTTCAATGTGTGTTGATTCTGGATCCAAGTAAAATGAAATCCTGGACAACTTCAGTCTTTTCCTTATTTATCATGATGTTGCCAACTGGTTCAGCTGTGAGGACTTTTGTTTTCTGTATGTTGAGGTGTACGCCACACTAAAGGCTGCAGTCTTTGATCTTCATCAGTAAGTGTTTTAAGTCCTCTTCACTTTCAGCAAGCAATGCTGTATCATCTGCATACTGCAGGTTGTTAATGACTCTTCCCCAATTTTGATGCCACATTCTTCTTGAGATAGTCCAGTTTAGTAACTATTTGATAAATGAGGGAATTAAAGAAATATCAAGATGACAAGAAGGACTTTTGTAGTCTCGTGAAGAACAATTTTAGTGATGAGACAGAAAATCAGATGGGTAAGACAAAATAGATGGTAAACAAGTTCTGAGAAGGTAGGAGTGGATGAGATCCAAAAGTCTGACAACAGAACTGGCCTTAGATAGTGTGTGTGTAAGGGGGCGGGAGGTTGGTCACGATGAAGGAGGAAAAGATCAGGAGAACTTCAGGTAGCTCCTAGGTATAAAATGAAGATGTTAAAGGATTCTTCTATTTTCCTTTTTAAAAGTAGTACTAAGACTTTATCAGGTTACATAAAGTAGAGGAAGCAGTAATACTGGGTTTTAGGAATAAAAGAGATCTGAGATACTGCAGTGAGAAAATAATAGAGCTGGATAGGGAAAAAAAGCTTCATTGGCAGCATAACCAGTCAAGTTTAGTTGTTGTTGTTAATTACTGTCAAGTCATCTCCAACTCATGGTGACTCCATGCACAATAAACATGGTCCTGTACTATCTCCAGGACTGGTTGAGCAGTGTACCCATTGCGATACATTAAGATTCTCACTGGCTGATCACCAGACAGTCCTGACTAGTTTATCTTACCCTAGAAACTCTGCTGAAATCTTTTTAGCATCACAGAAATATATAAGCCTCTACTAACAGACAGCTGATGGTTACACATAAAGTATACTGGCTGGCAATGAGTCAACAATGGCCCTAAAAGTTAAGCTTAGCTTAGAAACTACACACTCAGAGAAGCACCAATCCATGTTCTCATGTGATTTCCTTCTACAGCACACAGCAGCTGGTGGGAGAAAGGGTGGGAAGTTGCATGGATTCAAGGCTGGGGTTACAAGGTGTTATCAATAAAAGGATGACAATGAGACATGAGAGTTAGTTTATTCAGAGCATAATGACTGAAGTAAAGAGTCATAGACACAAACAGGATAGAGAAGAAAATGAAGCAAAGAGGGAGCTTATAGTTGGGTAATACACAGCAGTCAAGTGATTATCCTACGTGGGGTCAAAGACTAGAAGCATGTCACCTCTCTTTACCAGGTGAAGCAACCAAAAACCAAACCAAACTAATTGCCACCTAGTTGATTCTGACTGATAGCAATCCTACAGGACAGAAGAACTGCTCCATAGAGCTTCCAAGGAGTGCCTGGTGGATTCAAACTGCTGATCTTTTTGGTTAGCTGATGAAGCACTTAACCACTATGCAACAGGGAATTTATTCTACACAAGAAATGAGTCACGAGTGGAAGAGAGGAAAAAACATTTATCTTTAAAAAAAGTGAAGCCTTACCATAGAAAAACTGTATTGGACATAAATTCCATAGGGACCTAAAATCAATAGAGTGAAATTAGAAAAAACAAACATGGCCCAAGCCGTTTTTTTAAAAAAGGCTAAGAATCATGCTGTTGATATTAGGCACCATCAAGTCTGTTCCAATTCATAGTTATCCTATCTTCACAATAGCAGGTACCTTTGAGATCACTGTTGCAGCTGTTCCGTCATTCCATCTTGTTGAGGGTCTTCCTCTTTCTCAGTGACTCTCTGCTTTACCAGGCAAAACACCATTCTCCAGAATTGGTCCCTACTAATAATGTAGCCAAAGAAGCAAGCTAAAGTCTTGCCATTTTAGCTACTAAGCATTATGGTTGTATTTCTTCTAAGACTGAGATGTTCATTCTGGTAATATAGTGTCATGGATTGAATTGCGTCCCCCCAAAAATATGTGTAGTCATGTAGCTGGGCCATGATTCCCAGTATCTTGTGACTGTCCTCCATTTTGTGGTTTTTCCTATGCTGTATGTTAAAGGATTAGGGTGGGACTGCAAATCCCTTTATAGGATCACCTCCCTGCTCCACTGTAAAGGGAGTTTCCCTGGCATATGGCTTGCCCCACCCTTAATCCTTTCATCCTATGAGAGATAAAAGGACAGAGAAGCTGGCAGAGAATTGGGAACCTCAGACCATCAAGCAAGCAGCACTGGGAGAAGAAGAGCGCGTTCTTCAGACCTGAGGTTCCTGCACCAAGATGCTCCCTGGACAAAGACTGACACAATACCAGACTTTCCTCCTGAGCCGACAAGGGGGAAAGCCTTCCCCTGGAGCAGACACCCTGAATATGGACTTGCAGACTACCAGACTATGTAAGAATAAACCTTACTTTGTTAAAGCCATCCATTCTGTGGTATTTCTGTTAGAGCAGCCCTAGCTGACTAAAACATGGTATATTCAATATTCTTTTCTTTTTTTTACATTTTGTTTATTGTGATTAAGTGCAAGTATACAATTCAAATTAATTTTGCATGCCCAATCTGCAGCTCCCTCTGCTCTCCTTGCCGATCATGACAGCACATTCCTCCTTTACATTCTAACTTCTCATATCCTCTTAACAAGCTCCTGCCCCTCCTCTCCACTCTGTTCTCTGTCATCTAGAAAGATTCCAATAGGATATTATCCTATAAATGCACAGAGCCATAAGTTATACACACCATATGGTCATACTGTGTCCCCCGAGTCCAGTCTATTTTTGCCCAAAGAGTTGACCTCAGCAGTGTTTTCTGGTCAGGGGCAGCAGCAGGTCTAGGGGTCATGCTCCCAGGGGATCCCCATGCTGCCAGACCATCAGTTGTGGTCTTTTAGTAGAGTTCTTGAGCTGTACCCCTCTCTTTCTCGTATTGCCACAGGGGCTCAACACTGTGTGCCCCATCACAATGGTCTTTGGTGGTGGCTGGGCACCATTTGATTCTTCTGGTCACATGTTGATACACTCCCCCATTCACATGGTCCTTCTGTCTCCTGAGCTCTTTTTGCCTTGTATCTTTGCTGTTCTCGGTCATCATCTATTCCAGATGAGTTGGCACCATTTGATGTACCTCACATGGCAACTTGCTAGCTTTTAAAACCCAAGATATCACTCACCAATATGAGGTGCAGAAGACTCTCTTAGCAACAAGCTAGTTATGCCACCTGGCTTCAATGCCCACCAAGAGCATGGTTCCCAAACCCCGCCTCTGCTACTACATCCTTGCAACCCTGACTTGAGATTTAGAAGAGCTTTTAGTTTATGGTGAAGTCCTGTTAAGTTGATCTACTTTCTACTGTGTGCTGTCACAGCTTTCACATAACCAAATGTCTACCAACTATCTAATCTATGACCAACACTCTTCCTCCCTCCCCAACCCTGTAGTCATCAAAGAGTCTTTTCTTCTGTATTTAAGTCTATTTTCAAGTCCTTATAGCATGGATTTCATACAATATTTGTCCTTTTACCACTGACTGATTTCACTCAGTATAATGTCTTCCAAATGAAACCGGTTATGAGATGCCTCCTAAAATCATCATTGTTTTTTACCATTGCATAGTGTTCCACTCAGTGTGTATACCATAGTCTGTTTATCCATTCATCTGTTAATGGGCATCTAGGTTGATTCCATCTTTTTGCTATTATGGACCGTGCTGCAATGAACATTTCTGTGCATGTATCTGTTCGTGTGACAGCCTTTGTTTTTTACAATATATTCTGAGCAGTGGGATTACTGGATCAAATGGTGTATCTATTTCCAGACTTTTAAGGAAGTGCCACATTACTTTCTAAAGAGGATGTATCATTTTGCAATCCTACCAGTAGTGTAAGAGAGTTTGATCTCTCTACAGCCTCTCCAGCATTTGTTGTTTTTGTGTTTTTTGGATTATGGCCAACCTTGTTGAGGTGTGATAGTATCTATTGTCATTTTCATTTTGATTTCTCTGATTCAATATTCTTTTGGTAACACTGCAGTTCAAGTAGGTCAATTTTTTTTTTACTCAATTGGCACCTTTTACATGCATATAAGGCAACTAAAAAGATCATGGCTTAGGTTAGGCACACCTTAGTACCAGTCAGCTGTTTTGTAGAATGTCCCACAACTGGAGTTTATCTGACGTTTTACTCATGATTAGACTGGGTTTACAGGTTTGGTGGAGCTCTGGTGATGCAGTGGTTAAGAGTGAAACTACCAACAAAAAGGTCATCAGCTCAAATTTCCAAGGCACTCTTTGGAAACCCTATAGGGGAGTTCCATTCTGTCCTACAGGGTCACTGTGTTTCCAAATTGACTCAACAGCAGCAATAGGTTATGGTATTGAGGAGGAAGATCACAGAGGTAAAGTGTCCTTCTGAACGCATCACATCAAGAGTACATACTACCAACATGATTTATCACTACTGGTGATCATAGCTGAGGCAATGTTTGTTAAGTTTTTCCACTATAAAGTTAAAATTTACTTCCCCTTTCCATATTAAATACAGCTATTTTTAATTACTTTTTTAGTTTGTTAAGTTTTTCCACTATAAAGTTAAAATTTACTTCCCCTTTCCATATTAAATACAGCTATTTTTAATTACTTTTTTATTACTGCATCTGTGAATCTAGTAGTTTAAAAGAAAAATTGCTACCCATTGATAAGTCAAATGGAGGTGCAGGAGATATGAACAGATTGGTGCTTGTTTTTATACACAGTGCAGGTCAGAAAACTAAGCTTTGAGACCTCTGAAGACGCAAGAAGTAAATAACTTGCTACAGCTTGTGCTTTGGGAAGGTGTATGGAAGCAATCTCACCATCTATGCCGGGAACCCAAGCTCAATTCCTGGCCAGTGCACCCCAAGCAGTTCCACCACTCACCTGTCAATGAAGGCTTGTGTGTTGTTATGATACTGAGTTTCAGAGAAGCTTCCAGACTAAGAGACACTAGGAAGACAAGCCTGGCAATGTCCTTTGAAAAATTAACCAATGAAAACCCTACGGATTACAGTGGTTAGATCTTGTTGTAGATGGGGTCACTATTAGTTGGGATCTAACTTGACAGCAGGTAACAAGCACCCAGCAGAGGCTGGGGTCAATGTTCTATCCATGGAGAAGCCTATAAAACCTACTTAACTTGTCCTAAGAGCCAATACTCTCTGAAATGACCATCTTTTATTTGCCGCACTTTCTCTCTCTCTAACTAGAGTTTGTCTGTGCTGGTGTACACTGGCCCTTGTATGCAAACATGTAGGCCTGTGTGTTGGCGAACTCACTGCCTTTCTGTAGTACCTGGCAATCCACTGCAAACCATGACTCCACCAGAGGATTTTGCCAAATATGTCATTTCCTGAAAATCTAGCTCAGGATACTTCAAATTCAGAGCTTTATTACTCACAAAACCAGATGATACTAGCAAGTTGGTATTCTACAGCTTTGAATACCCTACCTGGGGAAATCTGACATTCTTTTAGGAAGCTCAGAGACTGCCTGTAGCTACCTGTACCTATCACATCCCAACTCCTACCTGGATGAAACCTCAAACTCTGAACACCTTTGCTAAGAGGTCCCAAGCACTTAAATAGCTATAAGCATGGTCTACCAGACACTCAGTAAATATATAATGAAATTCCATCAGTGAACATAAAATTGATCAGGCATTCCTTCCTGTCTCCCTGACCACAAGTCCAAGAAAAGAGCTGATGTCACCATCCTCCTACTTACAGATGAGCCCAAAGGGGCTCAAGACCCTGCTAAACATCGCACAGCAAATGAAACTGCTCCACTAAGGAGCATGCTTTTGCTAGCTGCTGCTGCTTCTCCATTCACTGCAGCCAGGAAAGACTGAGTAATTCTCCATTTAAGACAGAAGTACATAACACATCACAATCAACGTGAAATTTCCGTGAATCTGAGAGTGGGATACACTGGTGTTTTGAAAGCACGAAGAGAGAGATTCACTTGGGGAAGAAGGCTCCAGATTGCAACCAGAGGCCTTCTGTAATAAAATGCTGGAAACCACCCTCACAAATCAGTCCCAAAATCTTTAGAAGTAGTAGAGAAAATATGACAGGAGAAAGGCAAATAAGGAAAGGTAAAATATGCATATAAAACCTAATTCAATCCCCATAACAATCCTATATAGTATTAGAATCCCATATAACACATGTTAGAACTTAGATGTAGATGTACACCAATGTTCTTTAGAGCCTTATTCACAACAGTAAAAAGGTAGAAACAACCTGTCAGTTGATGACTGGATAAATAAAATATGAAATGTACAAACAACTGAGTACTATTCAGCTACAAAGAGAAATGACACTCTGATACATGCTGCCACACAAGTAAGCCTCAAAAACATTATGCTAAGTGAAATAAGCCAGTCACAAAAGGACAAATATTGGCAGGCTTCCACTTACATGAAATATTTAGAACAGACAAATCCATCATAGAAAAAGAAGAATACAGATTACCAGGGGCTGGAGAGGGGAGAAATGAGAAATAAAAAAAATCAAAAGTGTCCCACGTAATTTCAAAGTTCAGCCAACACTGAGAACCACTGCGTTAAATGGAGGTAAACTGAAGGCAGCTGCTTGTCTGTCAAGTTTGTTGTAATGTGTGCACTCGCATGTTGCTGCAATGCTAGAAGTTATTCCACAGGTATTTAAATATCAGCAGGATCACTTACTTGCTGACAGGTTCCAGTTGAGCTTCCAGACCAAGACAGACTAGGAAGAATGACCCAGTGGTCTACTTCTGAAAAGAATTAGCCAGTAAAAACCTTACAAACTGCAGTGAAACACTGTCTAGTACAGTGCTGGAAGATGAGCTCCTCAGATTGGAAGTCACTTGTAAAATGAATGGGGAAGAGCTGCCTCCTTGAAGTAGAGCAGACCTTAATGACATGGATAAAGTCAAGCTTTCTGGGTCTTCATTTGCTGATATGGAATGATTCAAAATGAAAAGGAACAGCTGAAAACACCCATTAACAATCAGAACGTGGAATGCATGAAGTATGAATCTAGGAAAACTGGAAGCTGTCAAAAATAACATGGAAGCATAAACATTGATATCCTAGGCATTAAACCCAACCCACTGTTGCTGAGTCTATTCTGATGCATAGTGACCCTATAGGGCAGAGTAGAACAGCTCTATAGAGTTTCCAAGGAGCATCTGGTGGATTCAAACTGCCAACCTTTTGGTTAGCAGTTGTAGTACTTAACCACGATTCCACCAGAGTTTCCTACCATTAGTGAGCTGAAATGGACTAGTATTAGCTACTCTGAATCAGACAATAACATGGCCTTCTACACTGAGAACAACGTGAAGAGGAATGGTATTGCATTCATCATCAAAAAGAAAATTTCAAGATTTACACTGAAGTATAAAGCTGTCAGTGATACAATAACACCCATATACCTACAAGGAAGACCAGTTAATATGACTATTACTCAAATTTACACACCAACTACTGAGGCCAAAGATGAAGAAATGGAAGATTTTTACCATTATACACCAACTACTGAGGCCAAAGATGAAGAAACTGAAGATTTTTACCAGCGTTAACAGTCTAAAATTGATAAAACATGCAATGAGGATGCATTAATAATTACTGGCAATTGGAATGCAAAAGTTGGAAACAAAGAAGAAAGATTGGTAGTTGGAAAATATAGTCTTGTGGACAGAAATGGTGCCAGAGATCACATGATAGAATTCTACAAGATCAACAACTTCTTCATTACAAATACCTTTTTTTTCTTTACCAACATAAATGAGGACTATTCATACTGACCTCACCACATGGAATACAGGTATCAAATTTACTACATCTATGGAAAGAGACAATGGAAAAGCTCAATATCATCAGTTAGTACAAGGCCGGTGGCTGACTGTGGATCAGGCCATCAATTACTCCTATGCAAGTGCAAGGTGAAAGTGAAGAAAATTAGAACAAGTCCATGAGGGCTAACGCACAATCCTGAATACATCTCACCTGAATTTAGAGACCAACTCAAGAAAAGATTTGACATGTTCAACATTAAAGACCAAAGATCAGAAAAGTTGTGGAACAACATCAAGGACATCATACATGAAAAAAGCAAAACATCACTGAAGGATGTCACCCTACTAGCCTCTTACTAGAGGGGAGTGGAGAGGGTGGAGAAGAGGCCACAGGAGATTAAGAGGATGGGACACGTATAGAACAGAAAGGAGGAGTGTGCTGTCACTGGGCAAGGAGAGCAGCAGGAGCTGCAGATTGGTGGGCATGCAAATTTAAACTGCATTGTACACTTTCACTCAATCATATTAAAAAAAAATACAGTAGAGAAAGAAAAGACCTAAATGGATGTCAGGAGAGACACTGAAACTTGCTTTTGAATGTCAAGTAGCTGAACCAAAGGAAAAATGATGAAGTAAAAGGGCTGCAAAGAAGATTTCAAAGGGTAGCTTGAGAAGACACAGTACTATGATGACTTGTGCAAAGATCTGAATGAAAAACATGCTCAGCATTTCTCAAGGTGAAGGAAATCAAGAAAAAAATTCAAGCCTCAAGTTGCAACACTGAAGGATTCTATTAATGACACATGAAGCATCAAAAGAATATAAAAGGACTACACAGTCAGTAACCAAAAAGACTGGTTGATGTTCAACCATTTTAGGAGCTAACATATGATCAGGAAACGAAGGTACTAAAGGAAGAAGTCCAGGCTGCACTAAAGGCACTGGTGAAAAACAACACTCTGAAAATTCACAGAATACCAAATGAGACGTATCTGGATGCAGCACTGGAAGTGCTTACTCATCTACACCACGAAATCTGGAAGACAGCTACCTGGCCAACTGACTGGAAGAGATTCATAATATGCCTATTCCAAAGAAAGGTGATCCAATAAAATGTGAACATTATTGAACAATATCATTAATACCACATGCAAGCAAAATTTTGCTGATGATCATTCAAAAGTGGCTGCAGCAGTATATTGACCAGAAACAGCAAGAAATTCACATCCAAGTTAAAAGAGGACAGTTTGCTGACATCAGATGGATCCTGGCTGAAAGCAGAGAATATTATACAGATGTTTCTCTGTGTTTTATTGACTATGCAAAGGCACTCAACTGTGTGGATCACAACAAATTATGGCTAACATTGTTAAGAATGAGAATTATAGAACACTTAATCCGACTTGACAGCACTTGGCTTGGCTAACTGTGCTTATGAGAATGCTGTACATTGCTCAAGGGAGGCAGTCATTTGAACAGAACAATAGGATAATGCATGGTTTCAAGTCAGCAAAAATGTGTATCATGGTTGCATCCTTTCACCACACCTATTGAATCTGTATGCTGAATAAATAATCTGAGAAACTGGACTATATGAAGAACAGGGCCCCAGATTGGAGGAACACCCAATAACAATAATAGGATCTGGAAAGCAGCAGTCAAGAAATTAAAAGAGGTATTGCACTGGGAAAATCTGCTGCAAAAGATGTCTTTCAAGTGTTGAAAAGCAAAGGTGTCACTTCAAGGACTAAGGTGCGCCTGACCCACACTACAATATTTTCAATCACCTCATTAGCATGCAAAAGCTGGACAATGAATAGGAAGACTAAAGAAGAATCGATGCCTTTGAACCATGGAATGGTGAATGAAGAATACTGAACATATTATGGGTTTCTAAAAGAACAAACAAATCTGTCTTGGAAAAAGCAAAGCCAGGAGACTCCTTAGAAGCAAGGATGGAGAGGCTTTGTCTCACATACTTTGGATTTGCTATCAAGTGAGATCAGTCCCTGAAGAAGCACATCCTGCTTGGCAAAGTAGCTAAAACCCAAACAAAACCCACTGCCATTGAGTCAGTTCCAACTCACAGGACTCTACAGAACAGCGTAGAGCTGCTCCACAGAGTTTCCAACAAGCGCCTGGTAGATTCAAACTGTTGACCTTTAGGTTAGCATCCATAGCACTTAGTCAGTATGCCACCAGGGTTTCCAGTGAAAAGTAGATGGTCAGCAAAAAATAGGAAGACCCTCAATGAAACAGACTGACACAGGGGCTGCAACAACGGGCTTACACATAACAATAATTGTGAGGATGGCATAAGACCAGGCAGTGTTTTGTTCTGTTATGCATAGGGTCACTATGAGTCAGAAGAAACTCAATGGCACCTTACAACAGAAACAACGTACACATAAACTCCATTAGATGGAATACACAGGAATAAAATCAATTACATCTGTGGAAAGAGACAATGGAGAAGCTCAATAGCATCTGTCAAAACAAGGGTAGGGGCCAACTGCAGAACAGACCTTCAACTGCTCAAATGTAAGCTAAAGTTGAAGCTACAGAAAACTAAAACAAGTCTACAAGAACCAAACCATGAACGTGAGTATATCCCACCAGAATTTACAGATGGTCTCAAGTTTAGATTTGACACACTTAACACTAATCACCAAAGACCAAGCGAGCTGTGGGGTGACATAAAAGACATCATACATGAAGAAAGCAAAAAGTCATTAAAAGACAGAGATGACAGACCAAAATGAAAGTCAGAAGAGATTCTGAAACCTCCCCTTGAACATAAAATAGTTAAAGCAAAATGAAGAAATGATCATGCGAAAGAGCTGAATGGAAGATTTCAAAGGATATGGCTCAAGAAGACAAAGTATTTTAACGAAATGTGCAAAGACCTGGAGTTAAAAAGCCAAAAGGGAAGAATATACTCATCATTTCTCAACATGAAAGAACTGAAGGAAAAATTCAAGATTCCAGCTGCAATACCTAAAGATTCTAATCCTTGAGCTTCAGTACTGAAAGATTTTATGGGCAAAAAAATTGATATAGGAAGCATCAAACTAAGATGGAAAGAACACGCAGAGTTACTGTACCAAAAGAACCTGTCAAAACTCATCCATTTTAGAAGGCAGCATATGATCAAGAAACAATGGTACCAAAGGAAGAAGTCCAACATGTACTGAAAGCATTGGGAAAAAACAAGGTTCTAGGAATTGATGGACTACTGACCAAGGTATTTCAACGAATGGGTATAGTGCTGGAGGTACTTATTTACGCCAAGAAATTTGGAAGATAGCTACTTGGTCAAGCAATTGGAAGAGATCCATATTTGTGTCCATTCCAAAGCAAGATAATCTAATGGAATGTGGAAATTATGCAATACTGTTAACATCAAATGAAAGTCAAATAATGCTAATTTAAAATCTGTTGCAGCAGTAAACTGACAGGGAACTGCCAGAAATTCAAGTTGGAGTCAGAAGATGGCATGGAACGAGGAATGTCACTGTTGATGTCAGGTGGATCCTGACATCCATGAAAAATGCTTACTTGTGTTTTACTGACTATGCAAAGGCATTAAACTGTATGGATCATAATAAACTATGGATAACATTGCAAAGCATAGGAATTCCAAAACACTTAACTCTGCTCATGAGGAACTTGAACACAGACCAAGAGGCAGTTGTTCAAACTGAACAAGGGGATACTGTGTGCTTTAAAGTCAGGAAAGGCGTGCATCAGTACTGTATCATTTCACCATAATTATTCAGCCTGTATACTGAGCAAATAATCTGAGAAGCTGGACTATATGAAGCAAAATTAGGCATCGGGATGGGAGGAAGACTCATTAACAATCTGCAATATGCAGAAGATACAACCTTGCTTGCTGAAAGCAAAGAGGACTGGAAGCACTTACTGATGAAGATCAAAGACTACAGTTTTCAGAATGGATTATACCTCAACATAAAAATCCTTACAACTGAACCAATAAGCAACATCATGACGTATGGGGAAAATAACAAAAATATCATTTTACTTGGATCCACAATCAACACCCATGGAAGCAGCAGTCAAGAAATCAAACAATGCACTACACCGAGAAAATCTGCTGCAAAAGGCCTCCTTGAAGTGTTAAAGAGCAAAGACGACACTCTAAGGACTAAGGTATGCCTGACCCAAGCCACGGCATTTTCAGTTACCTCATATGCATGAGAAAGATGGACAATGAATAAGGAAGAAAGAATTCATGTCTTTGAGTTACAGTGTTGATAAAGAATCTTCAATATACCATGGACTGCCAAAACAGCAAACAAATTCATCTTGCAAGAAGTACAGCCAGAATGCTTCTTTAAAGCAAGAATGGCAAGAGTTTATGTCCTCTAAGTATGACATGTCATCAAGAGAGATCAGTGACTGGAGAAGGACATGATGCTTGGTAAAGCAGAACATCAGCAAAAGAGAGGAAGAGTCTCAGTGAGGTGGACTGACACAGTGGCTGCAACAACGGGCTCAGACATTAACAAAGATTATCAAGTGCCACAGGACCAGGAAGTGTTTCACTCTGTTGCATTTAAGGTTACTAAGAGTCACCATCACCTTGAAGGCACCTAACAAGACTGAAAATAGGAAAAAAGCCAAGATCTTGAATTTTCTAAGCAAGTGAATAATAATAAGAAAAGCCTTCACTAAAGCAAGGACAGTAAGACATGAAAGCAAGGATGGATTTGAGGGATTAAAAAAAAACTCTTTATGTATAGAGGTTTAATAACATGTTAATGGTCAACTGGCAGAGAGTTGAAAAACTAGAATATCAACTCACGTCTCTCAAACTTAATCATCTATATAATTTTCTGATATTTCCAGGATGTTTGCCTGACAGAAGTAGTAAAGACAATGAGATAATGTTTTCCCATATCTCCTAGTTTGGTCACTCTAGAAAGCATAATTCAGGACTGTGTACTCACACATACACAAGCATGTAGCTGAAGACCTCTGAGCTCCACACTACCAAATAGGACTGTCCTACAACCCTGGTAAAGGGTCTTTTGTTTAAAGATATAATTCCATTCAACAAACTCAATCTCGATGTGCAGGGCTGCAAATTAAGTTTAAATCTGTGAGGATGAATATACCATGGTCCTCGCCCTCATGAAGCTTACAATACCAAGGAGGGGAAGTAAGGTATAAACAATCAGTACAAGGCAGAACAGGAGACAGCAGGATCATGAGTCCACTCAGGCTTCTGGAGCTGTGGAGAGGTCCTGGTAAGCAGCCTTGGATCTGGATCTTGAAGCCTAAAGGTTTTCACGGGAAGCAGAGACAGGAAGGGTATTCCACGATAAAATGAAATAAAAAACAAAGATGTGGAAGCCAAAGAGGGAGAAGAGACTGGAAACCATGATGAAGATTTTTTAACTGTATTCACTAGGCAAGCAGAAACTAAGTGTCAGGCGGGCTGGGCTGTACCTGGACATCGCAACCAGGATGCTGTTCCTGGAAATCATCAGAGCAGGGCGAGCCCCTCTTTTTCTGGAAAGTCCCCACCTCAGTTCCTGGAAATCATCAGAATGTGACCAACCCCCCTTCCCAGAAAGTCCCCAGTTGTTTTTCTCACGTGCTAATCAGGCGGCCCGCTGTACCAAAAACCTATTGGCTCCTGCCTTTTTCCCCATGTCCCCACTAAGGTCCACGCTAGGCTGAACAGTCGCCTCTGTGTAAACCCCCTTTCCCAATCTGAAAGCGTGACTTCTCTGACTCCTACCTTGGAGCTCGCAGAGTTTGCCCGGGAGCGCACCAGTAGATTCTGTCCCACTGCTGACTCACTCTTTTTCTCTCTGACTGCCACCATACACTTAGCCTACCTCGCCTTACATTTGGTGCTGAAGCCTGGGAAGAGAAGGCGCCTGGAAAGGCCACCCTCCCTTAAAACTCCACTCTCCCAGACTCCTACTCTCTCTCTCTCCCCATCTCTTTCCGCTTCTTCTCCTCTCCCGCAGACCAGGGATCTCCAGCCAACATCATGCAACACCATCTTCTTAGGTAAGTCTCCCCACATTAAATTTACCCCTGCCTCCGAGTTCTGGTTAACCTGACCCCTGCCCTGCCCGGTGTCTCTGTCCGCTTCAGTCCGTATAAAATCGTGACACCACATCAGAGACACCTCCATTGTCTGAGATAGGGCCGACGAGAATGCCCGAACGCCCGACTCACCCCACCGTTTGGCTTCATTACTCAGAGGAGTACCGCAGGGAGACATCCCCTGTACCCTCTGAGGCCGTCTGTCCATGAGCCCCTTCCTGAGTGAGTGAGACGTCGTTCCCTTCAGGAGGTTCTTTCCACAGAGTCTGGGATCATTGGAAACCACAACTCAAAGCCCGACCCATCCACCCCCTTGGGCTGTCTCCTTCAGGCCTTGGGGTTAGCTCAAGACTTAAGCCCTAAGCACTTAATCTTTTACTGTACCACTGCCTGGCACCAGCACCCATGAGACAATGGTTCTAAATGGCCAGAACAGGGAACCTTTGATAACGGAGTTCTAATAGACCTCGACAACTTCTGTCGATGCACAGGCAAATGGCCCGAAGTCCCCTATATCCAAGCCTTCCTCTATCTGCGCTAGCATCCCTCCCTCCTCTCCACCTGCAACACTACTCAAATCCTCCTAGCTCGTCAAACCCCAAACTCGACGCCGAACCCTACCTCTCAGCGCCAACTTCTTCATTCTCTGAATCACCAGAGTCCCTCTCACCTCCATCCCAGAGACCTCCCACCCTACCCCGAGCCAATGCATCCAACAGCTCCCCCACTATCTCCTCCACCCACATCCCCAGACACAACCATACCCAGTCCTCCTTTACTGTCCCCAGTCAGCAGCCACACCCATTCCCAACAACAGAGCCAGGATACACAAAGCAGCCTCTCCTTTGTCCCCTGCAGGAAGTGGCAGGAACTGAGGGAGGGGTCCGAGTTCATGTCCCTGTCTCTCTAACTGACATTTCCCAAATTGAAAAGAGACTAGGCTCCTTCTCAAATGACCCTACCAATTACATTAAAGACTTCTGTTACCTTACACAGGCCTATGACTTAACTTGGCATGACCTGTGAGTCCTTCACTCTTCTACCCTAAACGCAAACGAAAGCGAGAGGGTTCTCAAGGCTGCCCGGGAGCATGCCGAACAAGTCCACCTAACAGACACAACCATGCCAGTGGGCTTACAGGCAGTTCTGGGACAAAACCCAGGCTGCAGATGGCTTCACTGCAGAATTCTACCTAGCATTTAGAGAAGAGTTATCTCCAATACTAATGAGACTATTTCACAGTATAGAAAGGGATGGAGTGCTTCCAAACTCATTCTATGAAGCCAGCATAACCCTGATACCTAAGCCAGGGAAAGACCCAACAAAGAAAGAGAACTACAGACTGATACCACTCATGAATCTAGATGCAAAAATCTTCAACAAAATTCTTGCCAGTAGAATACAACAACATATCAAGAAATTAATCCATCATGACCAAGTGGGATTCATACCACGGATGCAAGGCTGGTTGAACATCAGAAAAACAATCAATGTGATTAACCACATAAATAACACAAAAGACAAAGATCACCTGATTTTGTCCATTGATGTCAAAAAGGCATTTGATAAAGTCCAACACCCATTCATGCTAAAAACTCTTAGCAAAAGGGGCATAGACAGCAAATTCCTCCACACAATAAGGGCCATTTATACAAAGCCAATTAGCCACATCACCCTGAATGGAGAGAGACTGAAAGACTTTCCCTTGAGATCGGGAACTAGACAAGGATGCCCACTCTCACCTCTCCTATTCAACATTGTACTAGAAATTCCAGCCAGAGCAATTAGACAAGACCAAGAAATAAAGGGCATCTGCATTGGCAAAGAGGAAGTTAAAATCTCCCTGTTTGCAGATGATATGATTGTATATGCAGAGAACCCCAAGGAATCCATAAGTAAGCTACTCAAACTGATAGAAGAGTTCAGCAAAGTCTCAGGATACAAGATAAACATAAGTAAATCAGTAGGATTCCTTTATACCAACAACAAGACTGTTAAGGAAGGAATTATCAAATCAATACCATTTACGATAGCCCCTAAGATAAAGTACCTAGGAATTAATCTAACCAGAGAAACAACAGACCTTTACAAAGAGAACTACAAGCCCTTACTACAAGAAACTAAGAGAGACTTAGATAAATGGAAGACCCTACCCTGCTCATGGATAGGAAGACTTAACATTGTGAAAATGTCTATTTTACCCAAAGCAATTTATTTATATAATGCAATCCCAATACAAGTTCCAGCGTCACTTTTTAATGAGATGGAGAAACAAATCACCAATTTTGTTTGGAAAGGGAAGAAGCCCTGGATAAGTAAGGTACTGCTAAAGAAGAAGAACACACTGGGAGGCTTCTCATCACCTGACCTTAGAACATACTACACTGCCACAGTGGTCAAAACAGCCTGGTACTGGTACAAGAACAGACAGATGGATCAATGGAACAGAATTGAGACCCCAGAGATGACACCATATGCCTATGAACACTTGATATTCGACAAAAGCCCTAAAACATTAAACTGGGGTAAAAACAATATCTTAACAAATGGTGCTGGCAAAATTGGTTATCCATCTGCAATAAACTGAATCAAGATCCATATCTTACACCTTATAAAAAACCAACTCCAACTGGATAAAAGACCTAAATATCAAACCTAAAACGATAAAGCTCATCCAAGAAAAGGTAGGAACAACAATGGAAGTCTTAATACACAGTGAAGACAGACTCCAAAATCTGTCAAAGAAACCACAATCAACAGAAGAGAAAATAGATAAATGGGAACTATTAAGAATCAAACACTTTTACTCATCCAAAGACTTTATTAACAGAATTAAAAGAACACCCACAGAATGGGAAAAAATATTTCGCAACTCTATGTCAGACCAACGCCTGATCTCCATAATCTATAAGATACTACAAAATATCAATAAGAAGAAGATAAACCATCCAATTAAGCGATGGGCAAAGGAGATGGACAGACACTTCACTAAAGAGGAGATCCAGGCAGCCAAAAAGCACATGCGGACATGTTCACGATCTTAAGTTATTAAAGAAATTCAAATCAAGATGACAATGAGATACCATTTCACCCCAACATGATTAGCCATGATCCAGAAAACACAAAACAACAAATGCTGGAGAGGCTGTGGAGAAAGTGGAACCCTCCTACACTGTTGGTGGGATTGCAAAATGGTCCAGCCTCTTTGGAAAGCAATCTGGCGCTTCCTTAAAAAAATGGATATCAATATACCATTTGACCCAGTAATTCCACTACTTGGAATATATCCTACAGAATCAAGGCCTTTCACACCAATCGACACATGCACCAGAATGTTCATCACAGCACAGTCCACGATAGCAAAAAGATGGAATCAACCCAGATGCCCAACAACAGAAGAATGGATAGGTAAACCACGGTACATATACTCAATGGAGCACTATGCAATGATAAATAATAACGATGATTCCAGGAAACATCTCGTAACCTGGTTTCAACTGGAAGACATTATGCTGAGTGAAAGTAGTCAGCCACAAAAGGACAAATATTGTATGAGACCTCTACGATAAGATCTCAAAAACAGACTTGTGTATAGAAGAAAAGACTCTTTGACAGCTGCAAGGGAAGGGAGGGAGGGAGGCGGAGGGGGGAGGGTTTAGTTTAGATAGTTGCTAGAAATCTGCCTGGGAGAAAGCGGTGATAGCACACATTAGAAACAAGAGCAACATAACTTGAGTACTCCTTCCATCTTAACCCAATATTGCAAGGATAGAGTAACTGGGGCAGGGGGCATGGGACCATGCTCTTAGGCGAAATCGAGGCCAATTGACACAACTAGCATTTTGCTAAGAGAGCTCTCTGCACCCCACATTGGTTAGTGGCATCTGGGGTCTTAAAAGCTGCCACGCTGTCATCCTAGGACACAGCAAATGGTCCCCACTCAGCAGGAATGGATGCTCACCGAGGGCCAAAATGACATGCGGTAAAGACAACCTAGAAGGCAGAGAGACCCACAAGAGTGGGTGGCTACATCGACTTGGGACTGGAAGAATCGGATGGTGGCCGGCAACCACCAGTGATAGCCACGATGGAGCTCACAGAGAGGAGTCTCACTGGCAACGCAAGAATAAAAAGGGGTGCATCCTGAGATCTCCACTAAAAGACCTCAATTGATGGTCCAGTGGTTTCGGGGTTCCCCTGAGTGCATGGCCTCCGGCCCTGATGCTGCCCTTACCCATAAATTATAACGAAGGTCCACTCTTTGGACAGGAATGGATTGAACTTGGCAATGCAGAGTGATCATATATTGGATGCACTTTATGGTTCCATGCATCTATAGGATATCATCCTGCTGACCTCTGGCTGGAGTAAGCGGAGTGGGTAGAGAGGAGGGGAAAGGAGACTGTTGGGAAGATGGGACATGTATGGAGCAGAAAGGAATAGTTGTGCTGTCACCGGGCAGGGACAGCAGTGGAAGCTGCATATAGGTGGGTATGTAAACTTATACAGGAATGTACATTTTCACTCAGTCATGTTAAATAAAAAAAAATTTTTTAAATCCCAGGCTGGGATTACCAAACAGACACCTAATCTGGGCGCAGTGGCTGCACCCGGAGAGACAAAATGGTCCAATGTGTCCTAGCCAGACTACAAGGCAGTAAACTTGAACAAGCTAAGAGAAATTACCCAACATGCAGATGAAAACCCTGCTGCCTTTCTCAATCGCCTTACTGAGGCACTCACCCAACATACCCCCTAGACCCTACCTCCCCAGCAGGAGCCACAGTCTTAGCAACCTACTTCATAACACAGTCCACCCGAGACATCAGGAAAAAACTAAAAAAGGCTGAGGATGGCCCCCAAACTCCCATACGAGATCTGGTAAATATGGCCTTTAAAGTCTTTAACACCCGAGAAGAGTGGGCAGAGGCAGAAAAGGAAACCCAGACTCACCTAAAGGCACACTTACAAGCCCAAGCCTTGGTGGCAGCCCTTAGGCCAGCTGGTGAAAAAAAAAAGAATACTCCTAGCCGCACCCCACCAAGTACATGCTTTAAATGTGGCAAAGAAGGACACTGGGCCAGACTTTGTCCACACCCACGGCCGCCAACCACTCCATGCCTGACATGCTGTCAGTGGGGTCACTGGGAGAGTGACTATCTCTCTATGAAAAGCCATGGCAGGCTATCCTCTCCATCCCTGGGCCTGGCTGTCCTACGACTGGCAGCTGAAGACTGAAGGAGCCCCAGCTGATCGACCCTGATCACTCTCGCTGAGCCCAGGGTAACTCTCAAGGTAGCAGTTAAGTCATTATCGTTTTTAACTGACACAGAGGCTACCTATTCTGTTCTCCCCTCCTACTTGGGCCTAACTTATTCTTCCCCAATCTCAGTTATGGGAATTGATGGACAGCCCTCTAACACACCAACAGGACCCATTTCACGCCTGTTAGACAATAAAATCCTAACACACTCCTTCCTAATAATGCCCTCCTGCCCCACTCTGCTCCTCAGCAGAGTCCTTCTCTCTACACTAGGAACCACTCTACAAATTACCTCAGACCACTCAGCTTCTCTCATACTCTCTCTAATAGCTGAATGCCCTCACCTACCCAACCTTCCCCTTCCCTCAGACCAGGTAGACCCCAAAGTTTGGGATACCTCAACCCCAACTATTGCCACCCATCACCAGCCTGTCATCATACAACTAAAAGACCCCTTACACTTCCCGTCCAGACCACAGTTCCACATCTCTCCCACTCACAGACAGGGACTAAAACCTGTCATCCAAGCACTACTCACAAAGGGTCTCTTAATACACACCCACTCACCATACAACACCCCTATCCTGCCAGTAAAAAAGTCTGACAGCACTTACAGGCTAGTACAAGATTTGCACCTAATCAATGAAGCAGTAGTCCTCCAACACCCATTGTTCCCAATCCGTACACCCTCCTATTTAATAACACCACTTCAACCACCCACTTCTCCGTACTAGACCTCAAAGATGCTTTCTTTACTATTCCCTTTGACCCATCCTCCTATAATCTGTTTGCTTTCATGTAGGAAGACCCAGACACTCATTCAGCAAGCCAACTCACCTGGACTGCCCTACCTCAGGGATTCAGGGACAGTCCTCACCTCTTTGGCCAGGCCCTGGCCAAAGACCTCAGCAAATGCATACTCTCTCCCAGTACTCTCCTACAATATGTAGATGATTTACCCTTATGTAGCCCATCCCTGGACTACTTGATCTTACACACAGCCCAACTCCTCAACTTCTTGGCAAACAAGGGCTACCAAGTCTCTCCATCTAAAGCCCAGCTCTCTACCACCTCAGTCAAATACCTAGGCCTTCAGCTTATACCAACCACTCGTGCACTAACATCAGACAGAGTACAGGCCTTACAGAACCACCCACGTCAGCAGATCAAATTATTTCCTTCCTGGGACTGGTGGGATTCTTCTACCACTGGATCCCCGACTACTCCACAATTGCCAAACCACTGTATGAAGCTGCAAAAAACACTCCAGGGGGCCCCTTACAGTCACCACAGATAGTCAAAGAAGCCTTTCACAACCTTCTTGACCACCTCCTACAATCACCTCCTCTACACCTTCCTAATCCCAACAAACCATTCCTCCTGTTTACTGATGAAAAGAAGGGAATTGCCCTAGGAGTCCTCACTCAACCCCTAGGTCCCACACTCACCCCGATCACATATCTCTCAAAACAATTAGACCCTACCACCAAAGGCTGGCAACCTTGCCTGCAGGCCTTAGCTGCTGCGGCAATACTTACACAAGAGGCTCTCAAACTAGCTCTCCATCAGCCCCTACAACTCTCTTCACCTCACTGGCTAAAAGATCTCCTAACGTGTCGCTCATTATCACTCCTTTCACCTTCCCATATACAACAATTTCACTTACTATTTACAGATAACCCTGAAATCTCCCTAGCCCAGTCTCCGTCCTTAAACCCGGCCACCTTACTGTCATACCAACACACCCCGAAACACTCACAAGCACACATTAGTGTGTTGACATAACCGAGGCCCTAACGGCCCCCCCAAACCTAACGGACCAACCCCTGCGCCAGCCAGACCTCACCCTTTTCGTAGACGGCAGCTCCACTACAGACACTCAGTGACGGAGATGGACAGCCTGTGCAGTAGTCACCCTCACTGAAACCACAGAGGCAGCCATTCTCCCAGAAGGGACTACTTCCCAAAAGGCTGAACTTATTGCTCTCACCAGGGCCCTCCATATCTCAAAAGACAAAACAGCTAACATTTACACTGACTCTAAATATGCCTTCCTAATAGCCCACTGCTACGCCTCCATTTGAAAACAGTGAGGCTTCTTATCAACTAAAGGCACACCAATCCTAAACGCAAAACTCATCACCCGCCTCTTAGAGGCCCTCCAGCTCCCCACCCGTGTAGCCATCATACACTGCAAAGGCCATCAATCCAACAGCTCCACAGTTACACAAGGAAATAACAGGGCAGATAAAATAGCACACAACCTAACACAAGAAAGCCAACGCCTCCCAGCCCCTGTCCTATTCCTGTCACCTCCCACTCTCACACTACAATACTCCAATGAAGAACAGGCTTTCTGGATGAAAAAGGTAGCCTCAATCTCCCCCGAAGGGTGGATCCACAAAGACAACAAACTAACCAGAAACACAAGTTACCAACTTCATCACCCTCATACACAACTCACTACACATAGGTAGTAAAGCCCTAAAACACTTCTTACAACCACTGTTCCTCTCGTCCTCCCTCACTTCAGCTATAGAAGCTGTCTGCTCCTCCTGTGTTACCTGCCAGGCCACCAACCACCAGGGGGGGCTCAGACCCACATTTCCTACCCATCAAATGAGAGGACACCTGCCAGGCCAAGACTGGCAAATCGACTTTACCCACACGCTAACACACAAATCTTTAAAGTATCTCTTCTCCCTAATTGACACCCTTACTGGCTGGGTAGAAGCCTTTCCAACTAAAGGTGAAACTGCTGCCACAGCTGCTGACATTTTAACAACTCACATCATTCCCCGATTCAGACTACCCTCCTCTATACAGTCTGATAACGGGCCAGCCTTCACCTCCAAAGTGGTCCAACAGGTTTCCACCACCCTGGAATCCAGTGGCAACTCCACATCCCCTATCGACCCCAGTCTTTGGGAGAAACAGAGAGAGCCAATGGACTCATCAAAACCCATCTTACCAAACTGTCACTAGAACTCTGCCAATCTTGGGTAAATCTTCTCCGATTCACCCTAACTTGAATACGGGCCACACCCCGCAAACCCACCTTCCTTAGTCCCTTTGAACTAATGTATGGCCGACCTTTTCTCTTCAATCACAGCTTACCTTACCAAAATCCCCCTTTGGCCCATTACCACCCTTATCTCTCTCTCCTTAGACAACTCCTGCGAGAACACGCAGACAGATACCTTCCACAACCCCTACCTGTGGACTCTGCGACACAGACAGCAAACCATCTACACCCAGGTGATGCAGTATTTCTAAAAACTTTACACCCCAAACCCTTACAACTCCGGTGGACAGGCCCACATATTGTCATCCTAACCACTCCTATCGCTGTAAAGCTCCTGGGAAACTCATCGTGGCACCACCTCTCATGGGTAAATATGGGCCCAGACAAACATGACTCATATACCTGCCAACCCACGGGCCCTACCTCTCTTCGTTTTAGCCAGGTCACTAAGCCTCTGGGCCCTAAACTTCTACAGGCTGGGTCTGGAAGTTCAGAGTCCATGAAACATACTCAACAGGCCAAGTCTCTCATACTCACATCATAGGCTCAGAAAACTGCCTCCCGGTAGGCTGTCAATCACCCATTAGAATCCAAATTCACCCAAAATCAATTGAGGGATTTGGCCCCATAGGTTGCTTCCTCTATGATCACACCGAGGAACACTGCAGGAGGTGGCCTGACACATATGAGGGGTGCCCACACTCCAGCTGCAAAATACATGGTCCACAGTCTGGCATAACCTAACATAACAGCACAGACTACCAATACTACATCCACATTCCTGACCCGTGGGATCTGAGGTGGGCCACAGGGGTCCAGGGCAAACTCTACCGAACAATGTGGCACTCAGAACCGCACGGGACCAAATACATATCTCAAGAACTTGTGCAGGCAATTCCAACTCTATCACAGGTATCCGGAAGTATTACCCAAACAGAGCAAGTCCTGGAAGATCAAATCTTAAACAAACCACACACAATACAGCTGTCCTCCTGGACACAGATCATCAAACACACTTTATCATTGTTTAATCACTCACAGACACTACCCAACATTACCGACTGTTTTCTCTGTGCTTCCCTCCAGCAACCCCTGCTTGCAGCGGTCCCAGTTAACTACACCCAGCCAGCCCATACCTCCTCAAACACCTACTCCTGCACCACCCCTACACTGCAGGTACCTCTTTGAGAGCCTGAAATAAATAATCAGACACAGCCTCCCCGAATCTGCCTCATTACCAATAACACCATAACCACAACACTCCACTCCTGCACCCAAAATATCACCATACAAAACCAAGCTGGCCCAATACCAGGTACCTACTTCTGGTGCAACGGAACTCTACACAAGTGCTTGAACTCCACCACTCCAGGGCCTTGCTTCTCAGTCACCATAGTGCCCCAACTAACCGTACACACAGAATCTGAACTAGCCTGGCTAATGCCTACACTTCAGAAGAAAAGGGCCATTTTTCTACCCATCATGGTAGGCCACACCTTTGCGTCCGCAGTCTCAGCCACCGGACTTGCTGGCAGAGCCCTCAGACACAGCACAATCTCAGCTCAAGACTTCCAAAATAGCCTACAAATAGCCTTTGAAACCACTGCTGACTCCCTAGCTTCCCCACAGCAACAACTAACCTCTCTGGCCCAAGTCACTTTACAGAATCGGAGAGCCTTGGACCTACTTACAGCTGAAAAAGGAGGGACCTGTCTCTTCCTGAGAGAAGAATGCTATTACTACATCAATGAAACTGGCCGAATAGAGCAGAACCTCGATACCTTAAGTCGCCTGAGTGAAGAGCTGAGAAACAAACACTAAGCCAAAACATCCCCATTCAATTGGTTCCAGTCACCACTGATGGCATGGCTGGCTCCATTTATTCGCCCCCTAATACTAATAAGCTTCTTTTTTCTTTTTGGTCCTTGCTTTCTCAGGTTCCTGAAAAACCGCAAAAAAGAAATGTCCAGAGTCACCGTAAATCAACTACTACTACATCCCTATATTCGTCTGCCCACCAGCCCACCCCTCACCAACTCCAATCTGTAACCCCACTCCGCCCACGCTCAGTAGGAAGTAGACAAAGACAGACTTCTTCATCCCTTATCACCAAAAAGGCCGGAATGTCAGGCAGGCTGGGCTGTACCTGGACGTCGCAACCAGGATGCAGTTCCCGGAAATCATCAGTTCCAGTTCATAGTGACCCTGTGTACAACAAAACAAAACACTGCCTGGTCCTGCACCATTCTCACGATCATTGTTATGCATGATTCCATTGTTGCAGCCTCTGTGTCAGTCCATCTCACTGAGGCCTTCCTCTTTTTTGTTGACACTCTACTTCATCAAGTATGATGTCCTTTCCAGGGACTGATCCCTCCTGATAACATTTTCAGATTACATCTATAACTCATGGGTAGGAGGGAAAATGGAAGTAAATGGGAAAAACAAAAACAGAACGTCCTAAGCAAGATGACTCAGGCCAGCAGAAAGTCAAGAAAGTATACCAGTACAGAAGCCAAGTAAGAAGTGTATGGCAAGCAAAAAGGCACAATCAGGCATGGCAGATGATGTAAAGGAGGATGAAGTCTAGAAAGAGGCCACTGGACTTGGCATTTGGGACTTAACCAGAGATCATGTTAGGCATAATGATCACAAACAAACCAGTCTGCAAGGGGTTAAGCAGTCAACAGGAAATGAGAAAGTTGACCAATGAGGATACGCTGAATTTTAAAGAAGTGAATATATTCATGGAGAAGACAATAACTAATATGGTAGTTTGGAGGGAGTTATGGTGGAAAGGGATTTCTTTGTAATGTTAGGAAGATGTGAATGCAAGGTATGACAATTAAGTCCATGACCTTAATTATTCTAAGTGCTACATGCCTCATTGCTGAATATCACTATGGTCACCTTCAAAGTACTCCCCTTGGGAGCCATGCACTCATGCCAGCTCCTAGTTCACCCTTCAAAGCAAGTTTCAAACACTTTCCACAATGGCTATTGCGCACGGTGGCATGGTGGCAAGTTTGCCAGCTTAACTGTATAGCTGTCTGTGAGGGAGTTTTTAAACAATAAACAAATAAGTGTATTGGAACCCCCTCCCTACTTACCTGATCTGGCCCTCAATGACTTTTTTTTACTCAAAGATAAAGGAAATACTGAAAGGAAGACATTTTGATGACATTTAGGACATCAAGGGTAATACAACAACAGCTCTGATGGCCATTCCAGAAAAAGAGTTTCAAAATTGCTTTGAGGGGTGGACTAGGTGATGGCATCAGTGCATAGCTTTCCAAGGGGAGTACTTCAAAGGTGACCATAGTGATATTCAGCAATGATGTATATAGTACTTTTTCTTGGATGAGTTCACGAACTTAATTGTCGATCCTCGTATACATATACATAAAAAGAACCACGCAAGAGCAAGCGATCAGTAACATATGAATGAGGAAATGATTTGTGAGATTAGGTGTCAGAGGAAACAGAGTGACCCAGGACACAACCAGAGCATGTAAGGAAAAAACAGCCAGCATTTACAGGGCACTTAGCATAAGCCACTGTTCTAGGACATAGGATATTCAGATGTAAGTAAAGGTATAGGTCCACTTGTCTGTCAGTTTGTCATACTGTAGTGGCTTGCTGGATACTAAGCCACTTGGATTGCAAATACCAGTTTGATCACCCATGGTAGACAGGTTTCAGCAGAGCTTCCAGACTAAGACAGATGAGAAAGTCCTGATGATCTACCTCTGAAAAATAACCAAGGAAAACCTGATGGATCACAGCAGAGTCTGGTATGATGCTAGAAGATAAGCCTCATAGGGTGAAAGGCACTCCAAATACACAGTGGTCATAACAGTGGATTCAAGCATACCAATGACCACGAAGATAGTGGAGTACCAGTCAACGTTTCCTTCTATTGTACGTTAGGTTGCCGTGACTTGACACCAAATCAACTGCAGCTAAACCTAATTATAAACATAGATATAGGTGTACAATCTTTTAATTCTCACATCAACCCTTCAAGCAGTTTAACACTGTCTATATTTTACAGACAACATAACTGGAGATTAGGAATTTAGAAACTTGCCCAAGGGCCACATTTAATACGTAGCAGAGCTGGGATTTCAAGGTAAGATTACCTCCAGAGTCAGTGTAGATTCTAATTTATCAAAATGTCACACCTTAGAAATGACGTTTCTCCCTGAGATGGGCGAAAAGAAGCAGAATGAGAGCAATAAAGAAAGACTCTGAAATAGAAGTCATCCATGTACACAAGGCCAGCGGAGAGTTGGTTAATACAGAGTGTTCTCAGAGCACAGTTCTACTTTAACTACAGTTACACATTCAACTCTGGCCAAGTCTGGACATCTTCCATTTTCTCCTCCAATTCTACTTGTATGCTTCTCCCCTTTGCCCTGTGTAACCCAGAAGAATGATCCATATGTGCAGCAAAACTGCTTTCCTTGTCCACTGGCTTCTGGGAAGCAGGAGAATCAGATTAGGGATTTGTCTCCCTAGCTTCCTCCTTGCCCCTTACTGCCTTCTGAACTGTTTGGGGGCAAAATTGAGGCATTTTTCACAAAATAAGACTTTTAAACTGAACATTGGCATTCAATACCAACTTAAATCTCACACCCCAAACAACTTAATGTCCCCATGGACTGACTACATCTTGCATCAAAGGTCACAGTCCAGGCCAGGGTGCTCTTTCTGTAGTCAACCTCCTGCAGGCCTCATTTTTTTCCTGACTAGTTTGCCATAACTCCATTGACATGGTTGTAAACAGTCCTTGTATTAAGCTCTCTTCCATTATCCAGTCTCGGTGTGCCCTCTGCATCCTGCCAGAACCCTGAGAAACCACATGGTCATATACATTCCTGGATACTTTTTAATAACTCATAATCATTCCCAAGAACACGAACAGTCTCCCATTTTCCCACCCACTTAAATATCACAGACGTGTACATCAACAAACTGCAAGGTCTTCAGAATGGAAAAACTGAGGCATTTTTTGTGAATATTTTATTGTGATTTAGGTGAAAGTTTACAGAGCAAATTAGTTTGCATTCAATGACTGATATGCATTTTCATTCATTCCATTTGTTGCTACCCCCTCAATTTAACAGCACTCTACTCTCTTCTTCCGTGGCTCCCCCATTTCCATTTGCCTCCCTTTCCTGCTCCTTTCTGCGTTCTAAACTTTGTTTTGAGGCAAAGTTGATGCATACTCCCCAAAATAAGAGACATCTGAGCTGAACATTGGCACTCAATACCAGTTTAAACCTCACGCCCTCAATAATTTTATCAGTGATGCTTAATCAGGGACCTAAATATTCTCAATTCCTCTAAATCCCCTAAAGAAAATATCTTGGATTTGCCTGATCCAGGTCAGAAGCAGACAGAGATGCCTCTGATGTGATGCTACAATTAGGTTCAAGCTCAAAGTACTTCTCAGTTTTGGTCTTGAAAGGGAGGCTAGCCAATCTTCCTGTCAGGATCCACATTCTGCAGCAAGAATGTTATTTGAAACATTAATTTGCTTTTCAAAAGGATAATAAACAAAGTGATGCCCTGAGAATGTGACTTTTTTGACCTCCCTCTGTCGCTCTCTCCCTTCCTACCACCCAAAAAAATTCCTTGGGATTTTTTTAAAACTGATATCATTCATGTATTCTGGGAAGGTGAAACCACCTGCTATAACTTTTACCTTATATGCTTAGCTGTTTCTCAGGCCCTGAGCTCCTTTGCCTTGGAGACAGCTGGGGGTGCTGACACTAATATTTACCATCATCACTACCTCGCCCACCCAGTCCTGGCTGTACAACTTGGTGACAACCAACAGCTCACTCTCTTTCTTTCTGAGCCTCTCTTACCTCCATTTGTAAAATACCACATCTCCAATAATAAATCATCTGCAATTTTTCAAATCTAAGGGTCGTTTTTATGATTTAAAAAAAAAAGCAGTACAGTTCCAGGAGCTTTAAAATTATAATACAATCTCTAGAGATGTCTAGTACATCTTTGCCTTGCAAAAACGCCATGATCTAGGACACGTGGGAGGAAGTGCTGAATATCAGACCCCTGGAGAGGACATACTTGTTTGAGAATTCTAGACCCAAAGTCTCTACTAACCTCTTTTTCTCTTAATCTTAGTTTCAGGGGAAGACTGAATGAGAAGTAAATATCTGAGTTCTAAATGTCACACAAATTACTTTATAAAAACAGACCATGAGGGGCGGAGTCAAGATGGCGGACTAAGCACACATCTCCTCATATCCCTCTGGAAACCAAGACCTGAACTGACAACCAAACAGAGCCTTCTGATCACCTAAGCAGCCTCAGGACACGGCACAGAGCTGTTAATTGGGACTTCAAACCACTCAGTGAAAAACCTCCTCTCTTTCGCTGACTCCCGCTCCTGGCTAGCCCGGCTCTCATAGACGCAAGGTAAACGCACCATTTAGACTTTTTTTTCATCTGTCTCGGCTGGCGGGCGGAGCTGGGTCTTGCCTGGCCACTGCACTCAGACGTGCTGCTGGGGGGATAGGCAGGCGAAATTCCCATATTCTGAGAGCCAGGCTCAGGATTTAATCTAGCCATTTTGAGCCTTCCGTTTTGTAGCTGCCTCAGTGGGGTTTGTGCAGAGCTTCGCAGTGAGTGTGCGGGATGCCATGTTGGTACCGAGATTTTAGCGGGACTTCGCTCTTAACCTCGGAGCCAGCGCCTGCAAATGGGACAGTGCTTCTCCGACAGAACAGTAGTGATTTTCCACAGTGCTGCCTACATTGGGGGCCCTGCAACAGAATCAGAGGAATCACTACCTCTTGGCACCTTTAGCCCCTCTGTCTGCTGGCTGTTTGTAGGACGCCATCTTGGATACAGTGGCCGCAGCTGGACCTAATTCCTAGCTTGGGAGCCAGAGCCTACCCACAGGAGAGTGCTTTTCTATCACAAAACCAGTACTCGACGCAGTGTTGGCTAAGGCTAGGCCCTGTCAGTAGAGGCCAACAGGGCAGTAGCATTGCTGTATTCTGATCTAGTTTGTTATCATCTGGGGTTGGATATAGTGGCGCTTATTTTGTCAGATGAGAAGAGGGACCTCTACACCTGAAAACCTAACTGACTTGTGAACTGGTCAGATACCTTTTGCTTTACATTTGAAGACAGCCTAGAGAAACATTTGCAGTTCATCCTCTCAGTAACTCTTCAGTCTCTATATACACACATGGGACCCAAAAAGCAACAGACAATTGTGGCATACAAGCAATCAGTCATAGCTTCAGAAGGCTCCCAAACAAAGAAACCAAGGAGTTTTCCAGATGAAGAAACTTTTATGAAAGCATCAGGAAGTGAATACAAATTCATTATATACTGAGCCCTTCTAGACCTTATACAAAATGCAGCAGAACAAAATGAAAAATTAAGCAAGTTGTTCGATCTGATGGAACACCAGTACTCTGGTGTTCAGTACTCTGAAATCCAACAGATCAAGAAAATCAAAGACATAGAAACTTCCATGCAAAGCCAAGAAAACAGAATGGAACAAATGGAAGACAGAGCTACCGAGGCCAGCGTCTATGAGCAGAAATCAGAAAAAAGAAACAAGAAAAATGAAGAAACATTAAGAAGCATGTGGGACTCTATTAAGACAAACAACCGTCGGTTAATTGGAGTCTCTGAACAGGGTGAGACATCTGAGAACACAGAGAGTATTGTTGCTGAGCTGCTGAAAGAAAACTTCCCAGAGATCACGAAGGAAGAGAATATAGACATCTCAGATGCATATCATACGCCACCCAATACAGATCTCAAAAGAAAGACTCCAAGACATATTATAATCAAACTCAACAAAACGAAACATAAGCAGCAACTCTTAAAGGCAGCAAGACTCAAGGCAAAGCTAACATCCAGAGGGAAACACTGTAGGCTCTTGTCAGATTTCTCAGCAGAAACCATGCGGGCACGGAGACAGTGGCACGACACATTCAAAGTCTTGAAGGAGAAGAACTTCCAACCAAGAATTATATATCCTGAAAAACTATCTTTCAAATATGAAAATGAAATGAAGACATTCCCAGATAAACAGAAACTCAAAGACTTTGTAAAAATGAAACCCAAACTACAAGAAATACTGAAAAAAGTTCTTGGCTTTGGCTTAGAAGAACGAAACCACTAACTTTATATTTCAGAACGACACACTACTCAATACTCTACTCATTTAGGGAAGGCTCTAAAGTAAATCACAGCTTTGATATGGTAAGAAGCAATCCAGTGATCATCATGAAAACTATGGTGTCATCATAATAAAAAGAGGGATGTACTACAGTCGTTATAGTCCTTCCAGATGGAGAGGAAGATGACAAGACTGGTAGTAATTAAAACTGGATTTATAAATAGTTTATCAAGGGGTTGATAAGGGCCACTGTAAAGCACAACAAAAATATATCATTTCAAGAAATCTAACACACGAGTCTCAACAACTATAAAACCAGCTCTGAAAAAGGTGAAAAATCAACTCACAAAAAACAGTGTCCCAGAACAGACTAATAAGAACAGAGAAAACATCAACATAAAAGTAAACATATCACAATGACAGCAGTGAACACATACCTATCAATAGTTACACTGAATGTGAATGGACTGAATGTTACAGTAAAGAGACACTGAGTGTCATCTTGGATCAAAACACACGACCCATCCATATGTTGTCTACAAGAAACTCACCTGAGACCTAAAGACAGGAACAAACTGAAAATTAAAGGACGCAAGAATATACATCAAGCTAACAATGAACAAAGAAGAGCAGGGGTGGCAATTCTAATCTCAGACAAAATCAATTTTAATGTCAAATCCACCATCGTGGACAAAGGTGGACACTATTTATTGCTCAAAGGTTCAGTACACAAGCAAGACTTAACTGTATTAAATATTTATGCACCTAATGTCAAAGCACCTAAATACGTCAAAGAAACACTGACTACGCTCAAAAGAGAGTTAGATGACTCCACACTAATAGTGGGAGACTTTAACACTCCACTCTCATTACTAGACAGATCATCTAGAAAAAAGCTCAGTAAAGATACAGAAGACCTCACTGACACAATTAACCCACTAAACCTCATTGATATATACAGAACTTTCCACCCATCAGCAGACAACTACACCTTCTCCACTGCACATGAAACATTCTCCAGAATGGACCATGTGATAGGCCATAATGCAATGCTCAACAAAATCCATAACATTGAATTACTGCAAAGCATCTTCTCAGATCATAAAGCCATCAAAGTTGAAATCAATAGCAGAAAAAACAGAGATAGAAAGTGGAACACTTGGAAACTGAACAACACCTTGCTCTAAAAAACATGGGTTATAGAGGAAATCAAGGATGAATTAAAGAAATTCATGGATTCCAATGAGAACGAAAACACATCCCACCAGAACCTATGGGATACAGCCAAAGCAGTGCTCAGAGGTCTGTTTATTTCCATAAATGCATACATCTGGAAGGAAGAAAGAAACCAAATTAAGGAACTAACTCTACAGCTTGAACAAGTAGAAAGAGAACAACAGAGGAACCTCTCAGGCACCAGAAGAAATGAGATCATAAAGAGCAGAGCAGAGCTAAATGTATTATAGAAAAACAATTGAAAAAATTGAAAAGACCAAAAGCTGGTTTTTTGAAAAGATCAACAAAATTGATAAACCACTGGCTAAACTTACTAAAGAAAAGCAGGAAAGGAAACAAATAACACAAATTAGAAATGAGAGGGGAGTTGTCACCACAGATGCAACAGAAATCAAAAATATCATAACAGAATACTATGAACGACTGTCCTCTAACAAATTTGAAAACCTTGGGGAAATGGACAAATTCCCTGACTCATACCACCTACCCAAATTATCACAACGTGAAGCAGAACAACTTAATAAACCCATCACAAAGGAAGAGATTGAAAAGGTCATCAAAACACTGCCAACCAAAAAAAGTCTGGGCCCAGATGGCTTCACGGCAGAATTCTACCAAGCATTTAGAGAAGAGTTATCCCCAATACTACCGAGACTATTTCACAGTATAGAAAGGGATGGAGTACTCCTAAACTCATTCTATGAAGCCAGCATAACCCTGATACCTAAGCCAGGGAAAGATCCAACAAAGAAAGAGAACTACAGACTGATATCACTCATGAATCTAGATGCAAAAATCTTCAACAAAATTCTTGCCAACAGAATACAACAACATATCAAGATCCATCATGACCAAGTGGGATTCATACCACGGATGCAAGGCTGGTTCAACATCAGGAAAACAATTAACGTGATAAACCACATAAATAACACAAAAGACAAGGATCACCTGATTTTGTCCATTGATGCCGAAAAGGCATTTGATAAAGTCCAACACCCATTCATGCTAAAAACTCTTAGCAAAATGGGCATAGACGGCAAATTCCTCAACACAATTAAGGTCCATTTATACAAAGCCAATTGCCCACATCATCTTGAATGGAGAGAGACTGAAAGACTTTCCCTTGAGATCGGGAACTAGACAAGGATGCCCACTGTCACCTCTCCTATTCAACATTGTGCTAGAAGTTCTAGCCAGAGCAATTAGACAAGACCAAGAAATAAAGGGCATTTGCATCAGCAAAGAGGAAGTTAAAATCTCCCTGTTCGCAGATGATATGATTGTATATGCAGAGAACCCCAAGGAATCCATAAGTAAGCTACTCAAACTGATAGAAAAGTTCAGCAAAGTCTCAGGATACAAGATAAACATAAGTAAATCAGTAGGATTCCTCTATACCAACAACGAGACTGTTAAGGAAGGAATTATGAAATCAATACCATTTACGATAGCCCCTAAGAAGATAAAGTAACTAAGAATTAATCTAGCCAGAGAAACAACAGACCTTTACAAAGAGAACTACAAGCCCTTACTACAAGAAACTAAGAGAGACTTAGATAAATGGAAAAGCCTACCCTGCTCATGGATAGGAAGACTTAACATTGTCAAAATGTCTATTTTACCCAAAGCAATTTATTTATATAATGCAATCCCAATACAAGTTCCAGCATCATTTTTTAATGAGATGGAGAAAGAAATCATCAATTTTGTTTGGAAAGGGAAGAAGCCCTGGATAAGTAAGGCACTACTTAAGAAGAAGAACACACTGGGAGGCCTCTCATTACCCGACCTTAGAACATACTACACTGCCACAGTGCTCAAAACAGCCTGGTACTGTACAAGAACAGACAGATGGATCAATGGAACAGAATTGAGACCCCAGAGATGACACCATATGCCTATGAACACTTGATATTTGACAAAGGCCCTAAGACATTAAACTGGGGTAAAAACAGTATCTTCAACAAATGGTGCTGGCAAAATTGGGTATCCATCTGCAATAAACTGAATCAAGATCCATATCTTGCACCTTATATAAAAACCAACTCCAACTGGATAAAAGACCTAAATATCAAACGTAAAATGATAAAGCTCATCCAAGAAAAGGTAGGAACAACAATGGAAGTTTTAATACACAATGAGGACAGACTCCAAAATCTGTCAAAGAAACCACAATCAACAGAAGAGAAAATAGATAAATGGGAACTATTAAGAATCAAACACTTTTACTCATCCAAAGACTTTATTAATAGAATTAAAAGAACACTCACAGAATGGGAAAAAATACTTGGCAACTCTATGTCAGACCGACACCTGATCTCCATAATCTATAAGATACTACAAAATATCAATAAGAAGAGGGTAAACCATCCAACTAAGCGATGGGCAAAGGAGATGGACAGACAGTTCACTAAAGAGGAGATCTAGGCAGCCCAAAAACACATGCGGACATGTTCACGATCTTTAGTTATTAAAGAAATTCAAATCAAGACAACAATGAGATACTATCTCACCCTAACAAGATTGGCCATGATCCAAAAAACACAAAACAACAAATGCTGGAGAGGCTGTGGAGAAAGTGGAACCCTCCTACACTGTTGGTGGGATTGCAAAATGGTCCAGCCTCTTTGGAAGGTAATCTGGCACTTCCTTAAAAAAATGGATATCCATATACCATTTGACCCAGTAATTCCACTACTTGGGATATATCCTACAGAATCAAGGCCTTTCACACCAATCGACACATGCACCAGAATGCTTACCGCAGCACCATCCATGATAGCAAAAAGATGGAATCAACCCAGATGCCTAACAACAGAAGAATGGATAGGTAAACTATGGTACATATACTCAATGGAGCACTACACAATGATAAAGAATAATGATGATTCCAGGAAACATCTCGTAACCTGGTTTCAACTGGAAGACATTATGTTGAGTGAAAGTAGTCAGCGACAAAGGGACAAATACTGTATGAGACCTCTAAGATAAGATCTCAAAAACAGACTTGTGTATAGAAGAAAAGACTCTTTGACAGCTGCAAGGGAGGTCGGGGGAGGGTTTAGTTTAGATAGTTACTAGAAATCTAGTTGGGAGAAAGCGGTGATAGCACACATTAGAAACAAGAACAACATTAAGTGGACTTCAGCATAACTTGAGTACTCCTTCCATCTTAACTCAATACTGCAAGGATAGAGTAGCTGGGGCGGGGAGCGGGGAACCATGCTCTTAGGTGAATTCCAGGCTAATTGGCACAACTAGCGTTTTGCTAAGAGAGCTCTCTGCACCCCACATTGGTTAGTGGCGTCTGGGGTCTCAAAAGCTGCCAAGCTGCCATCCAAGGACACAGCAAATGGTCCCCATTCAGCAGGAACGGATGCTCACTGAGGACCAAAATGACATGGAGTAAAGACAACCGAGAAGACAGAGAGGCCCACAAGAGTGGGTGCCTACATCGACTTCGGACTGGAAGAACCGGATGGTGCCGGGCCACCACCAGTGATAGCCACAATGGAGCTCACAAAGAGGAGTCTCACTGGCAACACAAGAATAAAAAGGGGTGCATCCTGAGATCTCCACTAAAAGACCTCAATTGATGGTCGAGTGGTTTTGGGGTTCCTCTGAGAGCATGGCTTCCGGCCCTGATGCTGCCTTTCCCATAAATTATAACAATGGTCCACTCTTTGGACAGGAATGGATTGGACTTGGCAATGCAGAGTGAGCATATATTGGAAGCACTTTATGGTTCTATACATCTACAGGATATCATCTTGCTGACCTCTGGCTGGAGGAAGGGGAGTGGATGGAGAGGAGGGGAAAGGACGCTGTTGGGAGGATGAGACATGTATGGAACAGAGAGGAATAATGCGCAGTCACTGAACAGGGAGAGCAGTGGAAGCTGCATATAGGTGGGCATGTAAATTTATATGTGAATGTACATTTTCACTCAGTTATGTTAAAGAAAAAGAAAAAAAATGGACCATGAGAATCAAAGACTTAAATATATAAGGACTAAAACAATAAACCTCTTAGAAGAAAACACAGGCACAAAACTTCTTGACCTTGCATTGGACAATAGTTTCTTAGATACCACATTAAAAGCACAAGCAGCAATAAAAGACAAGAGCAGATAAACTGGACATCTTTGTGCTTCAAAGGATACCGTCAAAAAAGTGAAAAGAATGGAAGAGAAAATTTCCACATGATGTACCTGATATGGTACTTTATTCTAGAATATATAAAGAACTTCTACAACTCAATAACCAAAATAACCCAGTTACAAGATGACAAAGGATCTGAATACTTTCCTCTAAAAAAATAAATAAATAAATAAATGAACAATAAACATATGAAATGATGCTCTCAATATCATTAATCATCAGGAAAATGAAAATCAAAACTTCAGTGGATTGCTACTCCACACCCACTAAAAAACCAAAAAACCAAAACCTATTGTTGTCCAATCGATTCCAACTCAGGGTGACCCTACAGGACAGAGGAGAATCAATCACCCCATAGAATTTCCAAGGAACACTTGGTGGATTTAACTCACACCCATTAGGATCGCTACAACCAAAAAGACAAGAGTGTTGGTGAGGATGTCAAAAAATGGAACACTCATTCACTGCTTATGGGAATGTACAGTGGTACATCCACAGTGGAAAACAGTTTGCCAGTTTCTCAAAAGGTTTACCAGAGCATCTTGCTGGAGGAAGGGGAGTGCGTGGAGAAGAGGGGGTAGGAGACTGTTGGGAGGATAGGACATGTATGGAGCAGAGAAGAGAGGTGTGCTGTCACCAGGCAGGGAGAGCAGTGGGAGCTGCATATAGGTGAGCATGCGAATTTATATGGGAATGTACATTTTCATTCAATCATAATAAAAAAAAAGAAATCTTGCAGTTGTTGCAGCAAGTCTTCATGAATAAAGTCATATTTTTCCCTGCGAAAAAAAAAGGTTTACCAGAACAACTACCAAAGAAATGAAAATCTATATCTACACAAGAAACTTGTACACTGATATTCACAGTAGCATTATTTATAGTAGTAAAAAACTGGAAACAACCCAACTATCCATCATCTGATAACTGCATAAATAAAAAGTGGCATGTATCTACATCCATCGCCTGCCAGTTTTTTGTGTTATGGTGGCTGGTATATTGTTGTGATGTTGAAAGCTAAGCTACTAGCATTTCAATATCAGCAGGTTCACTCATGGTGGGCAGGTTTCTGTGGGACTTCCAGACTAAGATAGACTAGGAAGAAAGCTTGATTAACTTCTGAAAATTACTGAACGGAAAGCTTATGGATCACAACAGAACACTGACTTGCTTTGGACATGTAATCAGAAGTGATCAATCACCGAAGAGCACAACCTGTGAAGCAGAGGGCCAGCAAGGGCAAAGGAGACCTTCAGCGAGATATACTGGCACAGTAGCTGCAACAATGGACTTGAACATGCCAGTGGCTGCGAGGATGACTCAGAACCAGACAATGATTTGCTCTATTACATATAAAGTGACCATCAGTCACAGCTGACATGATGGCATCCATTCATTCATCACCTATCTGGTTATCTACTTCTCTGTCTACCCATGTCTCTATTATCTAGCTATATCCATATGATTCAATAGTATTTCACAATGAAAAGAAATGAAGTTCTGACTCATGCTACAACATGGATGAATCTTAAGTCAACCACTAGAGATAGCATGTTCTAGGACTCTATTTACATGGAATGTCCAAAACAGGTAATTCCATGGAGATGTAAAGTACAATGGCAGCAGTTGCCTGGGGCTGGATGGAGAAAAAATTAGTATGGGGTGATTGTTAATAGTTATGGGGCTTCTTTTGTGGGTGATAAAAATGTTCTAAAAATTGATTCTGGTAATGATTGCATTGCTCTGTGAATATAGTAAAAATTGATCACATGATCTATGAATTATAGCTCAGAAAGGTATTACTAAGAAACACAAACCATGAAAACTATAACACACCGTTTTAGTCAGCTAGGGCTGCTCTAACAGAAATACCACAGAGTGGATAGCTTTAACAAGGGAGATTTATTCTTACATAGTCCGGTGGGCTGCAAGTCTATAATCAGGGTGTCCACTCCAGGGGAAGGCTTTCCCCTTGTCGGCTCTGGAGGAAGGTCCAGTATTGCATCAATCTTTCTCCCGGTGTTGCTTGCTTGATGGTACGAGGTTCCCAATTCTCTGCCAGCTTCTCTGTCCTTTTATCTCTCATAGGATGAAAGGATTAAGGGTGGGGCAAGCCATACTCCAGGGAAACTCCCTTTACAGTGGAGCAGGAAGGTAATCCTAGGAAGGGATTTACAGCCCCACCCTAATCCTTTAACAAACAGTTTAGGAAAACCACAAAATGGAGGACAGTCACAAGATACTGGGAATCATGGCCCAGCCACATGACTACACATATTTTTTGGGGGGACACAATTCGATCCACAACACACACTGATTCTGTTTTTCTTTAAAATTTTGATATTTTGTTCATCATGAATTTTTTGCATTACTTATTTTTTATAATGCAGCAGATCAAAGTATTATTTCTTTTGATAACTGAGTATTTTGGGATCCCCTTTTATGTCTGACACAAGTCCCTTACCACTTCTACCTTAGTCCTGGCCTTAACTGGATGTGATAATAAGGATATCAGGTTTAAAAACCTATGCTTTCCTCCCACCCTTCTCAATTTTCCCATCTGCTCAGCAACCTGAGCTGTCAGCTGCATGTCTTACCATTATTCTCCTGACATATTTCTGCTGCTGCTACACTTCTCCTTGCTCTGTGTGTGTGTGATTATGAAGAGTAGAAAGTTAGCAACCATCTGAATCTTCAAAACATGAAAATACATTCTACAAATTGTAGGCCGATGAGCATAAAATGGCTCTCCAGCAGAATTCTAAACCTATGTTATTTCACAAGATGGTTTGATGATCAGAAGGTAAAGCGATTATCACTAGCAGCCAGTAAAGTTTTTTTAAAAAAACTGTAGAATGTCAAATGAGTCCATTGTTTTTCTGTTTATTTTGATAATCACTAGACTATACTAATAGGATCTGGCAATTGGTCAACAGAGTATATACAATTTTAATAGTATCTTTTACTATAGCATTATGAATAAAGAAATCTAGGGAAAATGACAGCATGTTAGGACCCAATCCACTGCCATCGAGTTGGGTCTGACTCATAGCAACCCTAGAGGACAGAGCAGAACTGCCATATAGAGTTTCCAAGGAGCACCTGGCAGATGTGAACTGCTGACCATTCGGTTAGCAGAAGTATCACTTAACCCACTACACCAACATATTAAGACAGCATACTATAATTACTTATTGATGGTACACAAACTTAGTTTACTATAAGCTCAATATATATCAACAGGATAAAATAATTACAAAAAAATGTGAAATGATCTTAAGCTACGTTCAAGCTCAGGTGCCTGAAAGGGGCTTACTTCACTCTCCAAATGACTTCCTGGGAGTACTGTGCTCAGTTCAAGGGAACACCACCCTACTGAAGTTCTTCCAAAGGAGAACAGGCAGACTGGAGTGGAAACTCAAAATCATGACAAAACATTTTGTATGAAGAGGTAGGGATAAGGAACATTACATACAACAGTGACTACACAAGTGAAAAAGATGGACTTTTAAATATTAAAAAACCTAAAAACAAAAAGAAAAAGAATCAACTTTGTGTAAACCTAGAGGGTAGAATTAGAGCCTGATGACAGACAGTATCAGAAAAAAAAAAATTCAGCTCAACAAAAATAAATGACCATCCCCTGTAACCTAAGCTGTCCTGCAGTCAAATAACCTACCTTGTGAGGGAGGCAGGTACCCACCACCGAAAACATTCAAGTTGAAAGCCTTACTGAGATGTTGCACATGGGATTTAAATAACTTGATCAGGGTAGGACTACGTGTCTTACTGAGTCCCTTCAAATCAGCAACATATAAAACATTAGCATAACACAAAAATATGAGGGATGTTGGCAAAGTAATCCCATGTCATTTGCATAAAAAGATGTTAATGTGAATCTCCCCTTTTCTTCACTTATTGCTGCAAAAAGTATTGTTATTTTTGCCCTTATTTTATCCCTCTAGCTCTCCAGTCCTCCTTTCTCCCTTCCTGCCCTGCTACCCGCATTCCTTTTTCTTTGTCACCATCTTCCTTCATTCAGCTTTAGGCTGACACAGTATACTGTTACACGGGCTTCCCATAAAATCCCCACTGACACCAGGATACATGAGAAGTCTCAAAAAGAGAGAATGAAAAGAAGATTGAGCTAACGCACATGTCTGTTAGGTTTTGATGTTAAATTTCTAACTACTGATAAAGAACAATGATGATAGCTGGAAACATCTCTTAACCTGGTTTTAACTTCAGGACATTATGTTGAGTGAAAGTAGTCAGCGACAAAAGGGCAAATATTATATGAGACCCCTACGTTAAGAACTTGAAAGCAGACTCATGCATAACAGAAAAGACTCTTTGACAGCTGCAAAGGTGAGGAGCACAGGAGGGCGAGGGCGGAGGGTTCAGATTAGATAGTTGTTAGAAATTTGGTTGGGTGAAATCGGTGGCTGCACATATTAGTAAGAGGATCAATATTAACTGGACTTCAGCACAACTTGTGTACTCCTCCCATCTTAACACAATATTGCAAGGACAGAGTAGCTGGGGCCAGAGACTGGGAACTGTGCTCTCAGGGGAAATCAAGGCCAATTGGCACAATCAGCATTTTGCTAATGAGGACTCTGCACCCCGCCTTGTTGAGTGGCGTTGGGGGTCTTAAAAGCTGCCAGGCTGCCATCTGAGGGTACAGCAAATGGTCCCAACTCAGCAGGAACGGATGCTCACTGAGGACCAAAATGACATGGGAGAAAGACAACCCAGAAGACAGAGAGACCCACATGAGTGGGTGCCTACATCAACTTGGGACCGGAGGAACCGGATGGTGCCCAGCCACCACCTGTGACAGCCATGATGGAGCTCACAAAGTTGAGTCTCACTGGCAACACAAGAATAAATAGGGGTGCACCCTGAGATCTCCACTAAAGGACCACAGTTGATGGTCCAGGGGCTTCCAGGTTCCCCTGGGAGCATGGTCCCTGGCCTTGATGCTGCCCCTGTCCATAAATCATAATGAAGGGCAACTTTTCTGACAGCAATGGATTGGACTTGGCAACACAGAGTAACCATATTTTGTGGGCACTTTACGGTTCTAGGCATCTACAGGATGTCGTCTTGCTGACCTCATACTGGAGGAAGGAGAGTGGGTGGAGAGCAGGGGATAGGAGACTGTTGGGAGGACAGGACATGTATGGAGCACAGAGGAAGAGTGTGCTGTCACCAGGCAGGGAGAGCAGTGCAAGCTGCATATAGGTGTGTATGCAAATTTATATGGGAATGTACATTTTCATTCAATCATAATAAAAAAAATTTCTAACTACTGCTTTCTCTGGGGCTCACGTGAATTAGCGTCCCAACTGTCCACTTATGCTGTTATCTTTCTTCGTAACACTCAAGGCGTGAGAAATACTCCGTTTTCTTTGCTTTACTAGTAAATTCCAAAAGTCAGACCAGGACATCTCTGCAGTCTGCTATTAGGTAAGATACCCAATGGATAGCACTGAATAAGGAATTTCTCTTCCTCTCCTCCATCAATTTTCAAATGATTAAAATTATCCCAATGAAAGTGCTATTTAAGACTGTTATTGGCCATTGCCTAGAACTGGAATGCTAGTACGGACATTAGGAAACATCTAACGCAACCTCTCCATTTGGCAGATGAACAACAAACAGAGACTGAAATGATGAAGTAGTTGCCCATGGTCATTCAGCTGGGAAGCAGCAGACCTGGGAATCAAAGTCAGCTCTTCTACTTTCCAGAAATCTCGTACGAGTAAAAAACACAGGTTTTAGAATTAGACAACCCTGAGTTCCAATGCCAAGCTTTCCTCTTCTTAATTCTGCAATCGTTGGCAAGTCAGTTAGTGTCTTCAAGTCTCAGCATCTCCAGAAAGAAACAGGAATGATAACACTTTCAACTACTCTACTAAAGAAGAGTAAATACTCAAAAATGGTGGCATTTACAACCAAGTACAGAGTTCTTTTCATTACAGTACAAGGCTTTTTGCCTGCAGGAGAAGGAATGTATCCACGCTGAAGATAAAAGGGAAGAGAACAAACACTGAGAATCTGTTACATGCTAAGCACATTTCCATATTCTTTCTAAAACACAGAGAGCCGCATATAAGTGGCCAGTTGCCTTTTACACACATGCCAGCTTTCAGCTATGTACACGTGATTATGAAGGGCAATCCAGCCCACTTTTAAATTTAACATATTTTGGAATCTTTTCTATGAATGCCTAACCTTTCTCCTCAAGTTCCTACTTATGGCCTTCCAGATAGAGAATAACAAACAGAGAGCTACTGGGACTTCTAAATATCTTTTTTTTCCAGTTGTCCTGGATGGTACTTGAGGGCAGAGGGCAGGCAGCACAACTAATTCAGAGATTTGTCACCTTAGGTGCTTAATAAAAGCCAGAAACAGAGAGAGCATGAGGGTGATTCACACTTTCCCCTCCAGCCTGAGTGCCTCCTCACCTGTTGCAGCTTCCTGTGCACATCGGTCCCCCTTCTCCTCCTTGGGGAGGCCATTACTACTGAGAGGTCATACACTAGAGATTCTCTGACCCAGTCTGTCAAAGGGAACTCGCCTTTATCCTGCACTCAGCTGTCCTCTTGGTTTTACCAGTAGGCCTGCCCTGGACCTCCAATCAAACTTGAAGATGGTGGTTCAGTTCATGAGTTAGATCAATTCCGGAATGAATCTGGCCACTGATGTCTTAGGCATTTGTCTTGGATTTCTATAATAGCAATATTACTAGTATGAGTTGTACGGATGGAGGAGATGCTTCCCAGAATAAATTAGCCTGAATGAAATGTAATAATCCTGTCTTACTGTATCTATTTATTAGACTGTCAGAGGTATTCAGGAAGAGCAGGAGTCAAGAGAGGACTGGCTGAAGGGAGGTATGTTTCAGTGTGTTTATCAGAGTAGACACATATATTCTTTTAGAGGAGTTCTTAGGAATGATTCAAGAAGAGAGGAATGGATGCAAGAGGGAAGGATACTTCTAAATAAAGCAAGTGGAACTCCACGTAATCTTTGTCAGTTTAAGACTTGCAGAACTGAACTGCAAGACTAATTCCACATAGGTAAATGTTAGTTAACCAGTAGTCATTGGGCTTCCAAAACCCCATGCAATTCCAAAATGTAGCAGCTACCTAGGGCACAGAGTGAGCAGCAAAAGCAAATCAGACAAAACCCTCGTGGGAAAAGAGAATGCAGATTCCAAAAACCTGATCCAAATTTCACCAACTTCCTCAGCCAAGAAAGTTTGTTTCTTGAACAGCTACCAGACAAAAGGGCAAGATTTGGGCAAAAATAAATGAAAAGAGAGAATCATACCCATGGTTACAAATAAGATATAGTCTCTGCACTTTAGATAATTCTCCCTAGAGAACGATCCTAGAACACAGAATGATCCTTAATGTGCTCTCAAAGGTCAGGATTTTTGTTCATAACAAAACTTCCACACTAAAAAAAAATTCTTCCTGTCTACATTAGGACTCAAAGTGACTTCTTAATAGTAGTAGACCTCAACTAGATTATGCCCAGCTACCACCACTGATTACTCTAAGGGATCACATTAAAGGGTCCTGGACAGAGCTGGAGAAAAATGTAAAACAAAGTTTTAACTCACAAAAAACGCCAGACTTACTGGTCTGACAAAGACTGGAGAAACTGAGAGTATGGCCCTGGAGACACTCTGTTACCTCAGTACTGAGGTCATTCCTGAGTTTCACCCTTCAGCGAAAGATAGGCCCATAAAACAAACAATAACATTTGTAGCTCAACAATGTATACAAGACTAAATGGACACATTGCCCCAAAGACAAGGATGAGAAGGGAGAAGGGGACAGGAAAACTGGACAAATGGAGAAGAACAAATCCAAGGTCAAGAAGGGAAGAGTGTTGATGCATCGAAGGGTTGGCAACCAATGTCACAAAATAATATCTGTATTAATTGTTTAATTAGAAACTAATCTGTTCTGTAAACCTTCATCTAAAGCACAGTTAAAAAAAAAAGTGTTGTGCCTGAAAACCTATTATTTAAATAGAGAATACTGAAAAGAATTTTCATTAACAACTAAGTGGAAGTACACGTTGTTCTTTTTATTATTATTATTTTTTATTATGATTGAATGAAAATGTACATTCCCATATAAATTCACACGCTCACCTATATGCAGCTCTGCCTGCCCGGTGACAACACACTCTTCTCTCTGCTCCATACATGTCCTATCCTCCCAACAGTCTCCTATCCCCTCCTCTGCACCCACTCCCCTTCCTCCAGTAAGAGGTCAGCAGGATGACATCCTATAGCTGCACAGAATCATAAAGCTCCCACAAGATATGGTCACTCTGCATCACCAAGTCCAATCCATTGCTGTCCAAAAAGTTGACCTCCATTATGATTTATGGGCAAAGACAGCACCAGGGCCAAGGGCCATGCTCCCAGGGGAACCTCAAAGACCCTGGACCATCAACTGTGGTCTTTTAGAGGAGATCTCAGGGCGCACCCCTATTTATTCTTGTGTTGCCAGTGAGACTCAATTTTGTGAGCTCCATCGCGGCTATCACTGGTGGTGGCCGGGCACCATCCAGTTCTTACCGTCACGAATCGGTGTACAGACCCATTCACATGGGTCTCTCTGTCTTCTGGGTTCTCTTTCTTGTCTTCGGTGATCATCCATTTCTGCTGAGTTGGGGCCATTTGCTGTACCCTCAGATGGCAGCTTTTAAGACTCCAGATGCCACTCACTAATGTGGGGTGCAGAGAGTTCTCAGTAGCAAAATGTTAGCTAGGGTTAACTGGGTTAAGATGAGAGAAGTACTCAAATTGTGTTGAAGTCCAGTTACTATTGATCTTCCTTCTAATGTGTGCTGTCACCAATTTCACCCAACCAAGTTTCTATTATCTAACCTAAACCCTCCCCCCCCTCCCTCCCTTCCCATCCTTGCAGCCATCAAAGAGCCTTTTCTTCTATGCATGAGTCTGTTTTCAAGTTCTTATAGCAGGGGTCTCGTATAATACACACTGTTCTTATAAAGACTATGCATCAATATTCATTTACTCAACATTTTATACGCCAAATTGCACACATCCTCTAATTACAGGTGTGCACAAGAAGCATGACTTTCATGCTTAAAGCAAGAATATGTTACACCCTGGTTATACTGGTGGTGGTGACTGTTGCCTGTGTCTTTTAAACATTTTTGTAATGCTGCCATGTTGCTCTGATACTTTTCTAAATTCAAAAGTAAATCCATAATACTAATACACTGAAGCTGTTACCTCTTTCCTGCTGACACACTGGCTGGGGAGAAGAGGTGGGAGGCAGGACCCACTTGAGCAAGTGTGTGTGCTTCTGTGAAGGTGGGAAGAGGCTGCTGATCAAACACTGACTCCCAGCATGCTCACACGAGGTGGGTCAGCCAGTCAACTCTGCAGAGCAATGGGTAAGAAAGGCACAGTGGTGACATACGACCCTGCAACACTGAACTCAGTTACTAGGTGGTTTGTGGCCCAGGGCTAGGCTGTTAACACTGTCTGCACCAAGCACTTGTTCCTAGCTTTTCTTATACAGTTTGCTAACTTTTCCACATAGGAGGTAAGCTGCTTGAGAGGAGTGACCACATTATCAAACTTCTATTGTCGTCTCCTTAACGTCATCCTGCATATCCTCCAAACAGTGCCTAGCCTAACTTGAACACTGGAATAAATCTTGAAGCCTAGTGAGGTCTCAAAGAGGTAAAGGAGACACTGTCAGCTCCAAGGCAGGAAGCCTGTACGTGTCTACTTTCAGCAACCAACCTAGGGGGTTGAACAGACATCTGCTGCCTTTATTCAGCTGGGAGAAGGTCCCAACAGCCTACACCAACAGCTCCCAGTGCCCTATGGAGCTTCGTCTCTTCTAATGGCTCAAAGACATGGTAACTGCTTTTAGTGAGGACCTCTGCCACCTTGGCTACCTGGCATGCATTACCATTTACTGGCAAGCAGCCCACTCTCTGTCTGATGTAGATAAACCTCTGTGGCATACACAATTGGTTGGTTAACTCAACACTCATTTCAAATGTTCCTTTTCAGCCTCCTTCACATCCAGCAGTGGCCCTTTCCAGGTCTGGTTAACGAGATGAAGAAAAGTGCTCCAGGAGGCTTCTATAAAAGCTACGTTTCCTTGAAAAAAGACAGATGACTGTCACTGCCACTTTCCTCTTTGTCCATCCTTGACTATAAACACGATATTGAACAGTAAGACTCTTCTTGTGACCACAGAGTAACAATATGACAACAAGAAGCAAAATGGTGACGATGGTGCCGTGGGAACAAAACAAGTGTGGGCTCTTGATAGCACTGCCAGGGACCCTAGCCTACGCCAGAAACCACCTTCCCTTGAACTTCTCATTGCAGGAAAAATACCTTTCATTCTTTGTTTAAGCTACTACAGGTTTAAAGTAAATGGAAGCAAGATGCAGCCCCAATTGAATCACTCCCTGGATCAATCATTTGGAATCAGAATTAAGATCTGCACAAAAATATGATTATGATATTACCCTGCTTAAATTCCTCAATGGCTCTCCACTGGCTTCACAACAAAGCCAAGATCTTAGCAGGACAAATAAGGTTCCTGTTAAGCTTACCTTTCTTGGTTTATTTTTTCCAATCCATCACCTTATTTTACACTGTAATATTACCAAGACAATTTTTGGTAAAAAACACATACTCTCTGGCCCCTGTGACTTTGCTTATGTTTCTTCTGTTCCTCCCATCTTTCTTTGCTTGCTCTTGCTTATCCTTCAAGATAGAAACACTCAAGTATTACCTTCTCCAGGAAGCTTTTCCCCACACTCCCAGACAGGGCTCAGCGCTGCTCATCTGTCTTAGAGTAATATGTGGGCATACCTTTATCTCTGCACTAATCATGTTAGAGAGGCAGTACTGATTGAGAACCTGACTTCCCTTCTAAAGAAGTCAATTTCTGACAGCAGGGCCTGCATCTTTACTCTTCTTTGAAACCCTCACATGTAGCACAGCGCCTGGCACACAGCAGCTATAGGTAGATAATTGTTTAAATGGATGCATTTCAGAAAGTAAAGCATTAAGCGTTCACACTTCCGTAAAGTTGTACATATGCGTGTATGTGTGTATGTATATACACCGAAATATACACAAACATTCCTGGGTAGAAGAACCTTTTGTCTAATAACATTTATTTATTTTTTATTGTGGTTCTATGAAAATGTACATTCCCATGCAAATTTGCATACCCATCTATATGCAGCTTCCACTGCTCTCCCTGCCCGCTGACAGCCCTTCTTCTTCTCTGCACCATACATGTCTTACCCTTCCAACAAAATCCTATCCCCTCCTCTCCACCCACTCCCTTCCTCCAGTAAGAGATCAGCAAGACACCATGCTATAGATGCATGGAACCATAAAGTGCATCCAATATATGGTCACCCTGTGTTGCCAAGTCCAATCCATTGCTGTCTGAGAGTTGACCTCCATTATGATTTATAGACAGGGGGAGCATCAGGGCCAGGGGCCATGCACCGAGGGGAACCCCGAGGCCCCTGGACCATCAATTGCAGTCTTTTAGTGGAGATCTCAGGGTGCACCTCTTTTTATTCTTGTGTTGCCAGTAAGACTCAACTTTGTGAGCTCCATCATGCCTATCATGGGTGGTAGCCGGGCACCATCCAGTTCTTATGGTCATGAATCAATGTACAGACCCACTCACATGGGTCTCTCTGTCTTCTGGGTTCTCTATCTCCCATGTCAGTTTGGTCCCTGGTGATCATCCGTTTCTGCTAAGTTGGGACCATTTGCTGTACCCTGAGATGGCACCTTGGCAGCCTTAAAGACCGCGGATGCCACTAGCCAATGTGGGGTGCAGAAGGCTCTCTTAGCAAAATGCTAGCTGTGTCAATTGGCCTCGGCTTCCCTTGAGAGTATGGTCTCTGGTCCCCTGCCCAGCTACTCTGTCCTTGCAATATTAGCTTAAGATGGGAGGAGTAAACACATTATGTTGAAGTCCAGTTAACATTGATTTTCTTTCTAATGTGTGTTGTCACAGATTTCATCCAACCAAATTTCTATCAACAATCTAATCTAAACCCTCTCCCCCTCACTTTCTCTCCCTCCCCACCCTTACAGCCTTCAAAGAGTCTTTCTTTCTATGCATGAGTCTGTTTTAAAGTTCTTACTATAGAAGTCTCATACAATATTTGTCCTTTTGTCACTTACTACTTTCACTCAACATGATGTCCTCCAATTGAAACCAGGTTATGAGATGTTTCCTAAAATCATCGTTGTTCTTTATCATTGCATAATGTTCCACTAAGTATATACCATAGCTTACCTATCTACTCCTCTGTTGCTGGGCATGTGGGTTGATTCCATCTTTTTGCTATTGTGGACTGTGCTGCAATAAATATTTGTGTGCATGTATCAGTTGGTGTGAATGGCCTTGATTCTGTAGGACATATTTTGAGCAGTGGAATTACTGGGTCAAACAGTATATCTATATCCAGCTTTTTAAGGAAGCATCAGACTGCTTTCCAAAGAGTTTGTACCATTTTGCAATCCCACCAACAGTGTGGGAGAGTTCCAATTTCTCCACAGCTTGTCCAGAACTTGCTGTTTTGAGTTTTTTGGATGGCCAACCTTGTTGGGGTAAGATGGTATCTTATTGTGGTTTTGATTTGAATTTCTTTAATAGCTATGAGCATGAGCATACCTGCATGTGTTTTTTGGATGCCTGGATCTCCTCTTTAGAGAAGTGTCTTCTACTTCGCCCAATCAATACTTGGATGATTTATCTTTTTCTTATTGATGTTTCGTAGTACCTTATAGATTGTGGAGATTACGCATCAGTCTGACATACAGTTGCTAAATATTTTTTCCCATTCTGTAGGTGGTCTTTTAATTCTATTAATAAGGTCTCTGGATGATCAAAAGTGTTTGATTCTTAATATCTATTTTCCCTTCTGTTGTTTGTGGTTTGTTTGACAGATTTTGAAGTCTGTCCACGTTACATATTAAAACTTCAATTGTGGTTCCTACCTTTTCTTGGATGACCTTTATAGTTTTAGATTTGATATTTATCCAGTTTGAGTTGGTTTTTGTATAAGGTGTAAGATACGGGACTTGTTTCAATTTATTGCAGATGGATATCCAATTTTGCCAGCACCATTTATTGAACAGTTTTTGCCCCAGTTTAATGTCTTAGGGCCTTTGTTGAATATCAACTGTTCATAGGAAGATGGTGTCATCTCTGGGGTCTCAATTCTGTTCCACTGATCTCTCTCTTTTTGTACCACTACCAGGCTGTTTTGACTACTGTGGCAGTGTAATAGGTTCTAAAGTTGGGTAGTGACATGCCTCCCAGTGTGGTGTTCTTCTTTAGCAGTGCTTTACTTATCTGGGGCTTCTTCCTTTCCCAAACAAAGTTGGTAATTTGTTTCTCCATCTCATTAAAAATGTCAGTGGAATTTGTATTGGGATTGCATTATATAAGTAGATTGCTTTGGGCAAAATAGACATTTTCTTATTGTTAAGTCTTCCTACCCATGAGCAGGGTAGGTTTCTCCATTTGTATAAGTCTCTCTTCGTTTCTTGTAGTAAGGACTTGTAGTTCTCTTTGTGAAGGTCTGTTATTTTTCTGGTTACATTTATTCCTAGGTACTTTATCTTCTTACGGGCTATAGTAAATGGTATTGATTGGGCAATTTCTCCATTAATAATCTTGTTGGTATAAAGGAACCCTACTGATTTGCTTACGTCTATCTTGTATCCTGAGACTTTGCTGAACTCTTCTATCAGTTTGAGTAGTTTACTTATGGGTTCTTTAGGATTCTCTGCATATATAAACATATCATCTGCAAATAGGGCAATTTTTACTTCTTTGCTGATGCAGATGCCCTTTATTTCTTGGTCTTGTTTAATTGCTCTGGCTAGAGCATCTAGCACAATGTTGAACAGGAGAGGTGAGAGTGGGCATCCTTGTCTAGTTCCTATTCTCAAGGGAAATTGTATCAGTCTCTCTCCATTCAGGATGATGCAGGCAGTTGGCTTTGTATAAATGGCCCTCATTGCTGTCTATTCCTATTTTGCTGAGAGTTTTTAGCACAAATGGGTGTTGGACTTTATCAAATGCCTTTTCTGCATCAACAGACACTATCAGATGTTTCTTGTCTTTTGTGTTATCTGTGTGGTTGATCACATTAATTGTTTTCCTGATGGTGAACCAGCCTTGTATCCCTGGTATGAATCCAACTTGGTCATGATGGATTATTTTTATGATATGTTGTTGTATTCTATTGGCAAAAATTTTGCTGAAGATTTTTGCATCTAGATTCATGAATGATACTGGTTGGCAGTTCTCCTTTTTTGTTGGGTCTTTCCATGGCTTTGGTACCAGGGTTATGCTGGCTTCATAGAACGAATTTGGGAATATTCCATCCTTTTCTATACCATAAAATAGTCTCAGTAGAATTGGAGATAATTCTTTTCTAAAAGCTTGGTAGAATTCTATCGTGAAGCCATCTGGGCCAGGGCTTTTTTTTGTTGGTAGTTTTTTGATGACTTTTTCAATCTCTTCCTTTGTGATAGGTTTATTAAGTTGTTCTGCTTCACATTGTGATAATTTTGGCAGCTGATATGAATCAAGGAATTTGTCCATTTCCTCTAGGTTTTCAAATTTGTTAGAGTACAGTCTTTCATAGTATTCAGTTATGATATTTTTTATTTCTGTTGGATCTGTTATGACAACTTCCCTCTCATTTCTTATTTGGGTTATTTGTTTCCTTTCCTGTTTTTCTTCAGTAAGTTTAACCAATGGTTTGTCAATTCTGTCGATCTTTTCAAAAAACCAGCTTTTGGTCTTTTCAGTGTTTTCAATTGTTCTTCTACTCTCTAATTCGTTTAGTTCTGCTCTAATCTTAGTGATCTGTTTTCTTGTGGTGCCTGAGGGATCGCTCTGTTGTTCTCTCTCTACTTGTTCAAGCTGTAGGGTTAGTTCTTTGGTTTGGTTTCTTTCTTCCATCCAGATGTATCCATTTATGGAGATAAACTGACCCCTGAGCACTGCTTTGGCTGCATCCCATAGGTTCTGGTAGGAAGTGTATTCGTTCTCATTGGAATCCATAAATTTCTTTATTCCATCCTTGATTTCTTCTATAATCCATTACTTTTTGAGCAAGGTGTTGCTCAGTTTCCATGAGTTCCACTTTCTATGGATTTTTTTCTCCTATTGATTTCAACTTTTATGGCTTTATGATCTGAGAAGACGCTCTGCAGTAATTCAATGTTAATGATTTTGTTGAGAACTGCATTATGTCCTAACACATGGTTTATTCTGGAGAATACTCCATGTGCACTGGAGAAGGTGTAGTTGTCCACTGATGGATAGAAAGTTCTGTATATGTCAATGACTTCTAGTTGGTTAATTGTGGCAATAAGGTCTTCTGTGTCTTTACTGAGCTTTTTTCTAGACAATCGCTCCAGTATTGGGAGTGGAGTGTTGAAGTCTCCCACTATTACTGTGGAGTGATCTATCTCCTTTTTGAGTATAGTCAGTGTTTCTTCAATGTATTTAGTTGCTCTAATATTAGGTACATAAATATTTAATATTGTTAAGTCCTGCTTGTGTATTGAACCTTTCAACAATAAACAGTGTCCATCCTTGCCCAAGACGGTGGATTTTACATTAAAATCGATTTTATCTGAGATTAGAATTGCCACACCTCCTCTTCTTTGTGTATTGTTAGCTTGATATATATTCTTCCACTCTTTAATTTTCAGTTTGTTCATATCTTTAAGGTGAGTTTCTTGTAGGCCATATGTGGATGAGTCATGTCTTTTGATCCAAAATGTTATTCGATGTCTCTTTACCAGAGTGTTGAGTCCATTCACATTCAATATGATTATTGATAGACATGTGTTCAGTGTTGCCGATATGTTTATTTTTGTGTTGATGTTTTCTCTGTTGTGCTTATTAATCTGTTCTGGGACATTCTTCTTTGTGAGTTGATTTTTTACCTTTTTCAGGGTTGGTTTTGCGGTGTTGAGACTCCTGTAGTACATTTCTTTATTTGATATGTTGTGTCTTTTATTGTGCTTTACAGCTGCCCCTATGATCCCCCTTAATAAACTATGTATAAACTCAATTTCAATTACTACCATTCTTACCAACTTCCTCTCCATCTGGAAGGACTACAATGACTGTAGTACATCCCTCTTTTTAATATGATGACATCATAGTTTTCATGATATCATCACTGGATTATTTCTTTCACTATTATAGCTTTGACGGAGTTTGGAGCCTTCCCTAACTGACTAGGATTCTAGTGATGTGTCCTGTATTTTCTTCTAAAATATAAAGTTACTGGTTTTGTTCTTCTAAACCAAAGCCAAGAGATTCTTCTAGTATTTCTTGTAGCTTTGGTTTGGTTTTCACAAAGTCTCTGAGCTTCTGTTTATCTGCAAATGTCTTAATTTCATTTTCGTATTTGAAAGATGGTTTTGAAGAATATATAATTCTTGGTGGGAAGTTCTTCTCCTTCAAGTCTTTGAATGTGTCATGCTACTGTCTCTGTGCCAGCATTGTTTCTGCTGAGAAATCCGATGAAAGCCTACAGGTTTCCCTCTGAATGTCAGCTTTGCTTTGAGTCTTGCTGCTTTTAAGAGGTTCTGCTTATGTTTCATTTTGTTAAGCTTGATTATAATATGTCTTGGAGTCTTTCTTTTGAGATCTACATTGAGTGGTGTTTGATATGCATCTTGGATATCTATATTCTCCTCTTTCATAATTTCTGGGAAGTTTTCTGCCAGCAACTCAGCAACCATACTCTCTGTGTTCCTCAGGAGTCTCACTCTGTTCAGGAACTCCAGTTAATCGCAGGTTGTTCCTCTTAACAGTGTCCCACATGCTTCTCAATGCTTCTTCATTTTTGTTCCTTTTTCTGATTTCTCCTCATAGATGCTGGAGTAAGTAAGTCTGTCTTCCAAATCAGAAAGTCTATTTTCCATGTGTTCCACTCTGTTTTCTTGGCTTTGAACTGAAGTTTCTATGTCTTTGATTTTGTTCTTGATCTGCTGGATTTCAGAGTACTGGTGTTCTATCAGATCAAACAGCTTGCTTAATTTTTCATTTTGCTCTGTTGCATTTTTTATAAGGTCTAGGAGGGCTCTCTATATAATTCTTTTGTTTTCACCTTCTGATAGTTTCAGAAAAGCTTCTTTGTCTGGGAAGTTGTGAGGTGCTTTCTTTTGCGGGCCTTCTGAAGCCATGGGTGATTTCTTAGTTACAGTTTTCTCCATAGTATGTTGCTTTTTAGGCATCACGTGAGTCAACAGGCTGGGGGAGACACTGTGAGGATGGACTGTAGTTGTTTCTCTAGGCCATCTTAAAATGAGAGGTAAAAAGTGACAACTTCCAAACTCAGTCAGGTTTTCAGGTGTGTAAGTCCCTCTTCCCAGCTGCGGAAGTAAGCACTTCTATATCGAACCCCAGATGTTATAAACTAGCTCAAAATACAGAAAGGCTACTGCCCTGCTGGCCTCTGCTGTTGGGCCCCAGCTGTAGGTGACCCCACGTAGAATACTGCTTTTGTGCTGGAAATGCGCTCTCCACCAGGCAGGCGCTGCCTCCCAGCCCAGGAACTGGGTCCAACTGAGACTTCTGAATTGTTATATCCACCTCCCACTGGAACAGGATGGTGTCCTGCACAAGCTCGCCAGCTGGCTGGGACCAAAAGAGAGGCCAAAGGTGCTAAGATGCACAGAATCCACAGCCTCTGTTGCCAGGCCCCAGCCATAGGTGACACTGTGTAAAATACTACTTTTCTGCCAGAAAAGTGCTCTTCTCCTGGCAGGTGCTGCCTCCCAACCTAGGAATTAAGTTCAACTGGAGCCTCCACATGCTGTATCCTTCTCCCAGTGGAAGAATATGGCATCCTGCACAAGCTTGCTACCGCCTGGCTACTGATTACTACATGGCAGAGGCAGAAAGAGATGCCAAAGGTGCTGAGATGCACAGAGTCCAAAGTCGGGCTCACAACATATGGCAATTTCACTTGCCGATCCCACCAGCAGTGCATCTGAGATTAGAGGCTAGTCAAGTTTTAGCTCTGCCCACCGGCTAAGATAGAGAAGAAAAAAAATAAAATAGTGAGTTACTTTCAGGCCATGCAAGCCCTTCCTCACTGAGAGTGGGGTCAGTGAGAGAGAGGAGGTTTTGTGTTCAGTGGTAAGAAGTCCAAATTAACAGTACTATGCCACATCCTACGGCTCACTAGGTGTCCAGAAGGCTCCATTTAATTATCAATACAAATCTTGGTTTCCAGAGGGATTTAGGGAGATGTGTGTTTAGTCCGCCATCGTGACTCCACCTCTTATAATTTTTTTAACCAAAAGTTTCAGTAATCCAAAGTCCTAAATCACAAAGGCAGAAAGCTAAAGAAAAGCCACCAAATAGATGCAAAATTCTTTAAAATGCCTTAAACTCTCTCAAGAAACTCACCTGCAAGCTAAAAGAGATGGTTCCACCCTCCAAATAAAGTGACAGTCATTCCTGTACAGTCATCATCCACTGGTAGATGGGCCTGAAGATGACATGGATTTGCAGTTTAACGGTATGGGGCTCAGCACTGGTGGGAAGGGTGCTAACAGCGATGCTAATGTAACCATCCAGTTTCTAAGAGCTCTACTCATCCAATTATACTCTGAATGTAAAGCAATCCTGGTGGACAGGAAGAGTTTCCTCTGTTACACTGTTTCCAATTTCTTCAGCTTCTTCTTCTGTCTGTATTTTTTATATCAAATATGTACTGATTTTACCCATTTTGAGAGGAAAAAATTTCTGGTCAATTCTTTGCCCTGTTGTTATCCTTGTTTTCTTCCCCTTTGGCCACTGAACTGGCAAAACAAGCAGTCTATACTACTACTTGAAATCCTTGTGGCATAGTGGTTAAGTGCTATGGCTGCTAACCAAAAGACAAGTTGTTTGAATCCACTAGATGCCTCTTAGAAACTCTATGGGCCAGTGTATTAGTCAGCCAGGGCTGCTCTAACAGAAATACCACAGAGTGGATGGCTTTAGCAAAGGAAGGTTTATTCTTACACAGTCCGATAGGTTGCAAGTCCATATTCAGGGTGACCGCTCCAGGGGAAGGCTTTCCCCTTGTCAGCTCTGGAGGAAAGTCCGGTATCGCATCAGTCTTTGTCCACGGAGCGTCCTGAAGCAAGAACTTCTGGTCTGAAGGACACGATCTGCTCCCGGTGCTGCTTGCTTGATGGTAGCGAGGTTCTCCATTGTCCTTTGTTTCTCTTTCCCTTTTATCTCTTGCAAGTTGAAAGCATCAAAGGTGAGGCAGGCCATACTCCAGGGAAACTTCCCCTACAGCAGGGCAGGGAAGTAATTCTATGCGGGAATCTACATACCCACCCTAATCCTTTAACATACAGTTTAGTGAAACCACACAATGGAGGAGAGTCCCAAGATACTGGGAAGCATATCCCAGCTACGTGGCTACACATATTTTTGGGGGGACACAATTCAACCCATGACAGCCAGTTCTACTCTGTCCTATATCATCGCTATGAGTTGGTATCAACTTGATGGTGGTGGGTTTGTTTTTTTGTTGTTGTTTTACACTATTGTTCCAACAGTTAATGTGCTTGACTACTAACCAGCAGACTGGAAGTTCAAGTCCATCCAGAGGCATTTCTTAAGAAGGACTTGGAGATCTACATCTCAAAAATCAGCCTTTGAAAACCCTTTGGAGCACTGTGTCCCACTTTGCCACTTGGGGTCACCATAAGACAAAATCAACTCTGCAACAACTTTTATTTTATACTGTTGTTATTACCAACTCTCTATTTACTTCTTAGTATATGAAGTAAGATTACTAAGTCAACTATACTACTAAAATGTGTTCTCCAAACCCCTGCTACACAAATCATCAAAATAAAACGTTTTCTAATGGTCGCAATCTCCTTTTCTTCTCTTTGTTGCATCTGAAATGCATAACCACCTTCTCTCTGTGGTCTCTTCAAATTCCTTTGTTTCAGGCTTTGACTTTCTAATAGCTTTCCTTCTTCCCCCATCCTGTAAACATGAGTCTTCTCCATGTGGATAGGTAAATGTCTTTGTCAGAGAAATGCCCACTTCCACTGTGAAGTCCAGAAAAATGGTAGATGAGGAACATGACTGCAGCAACAGTCTAGAAATTTTCCTTGGAAGGTTCTGAGGTTCATCTATAGCATCCTGGATAAAAGTTGTGAACTTAAGGTCTAAAACACAAAGTTCCAACTGCTGAACGTGACAGTGAATGAGGCTCTATTCTACTGTTCAATGTTATTTCTCATTCTTTTCTGACAGAACGCCTCCATATAGCAGGCACTCGGTAAATATATGCTGACCACACAGATGAGTATACATATACTTAATGCCTGGGTAAGTCATCATTTTCCTCAAGCCCCATCATCTCCCACCATTCAATAACATAATGTGCCTGTACTTGTCCACCCCTGGGGTTTTTGAGAGGCTTTTCTTATTCATTTTCCATCAATATAGATCTTGTCCAGCATTCTAAGACCACTGTGAATCTCACCTTCTCTGAGATTCCTTTTAATTAATATACTATTTCTTAGGTTCCACATTTTGGGCATTCAGCATATATGCTATTGTGTTGCTAATTATTTTTTAGATGACTTTTTGCTCACAAATACTGGAAGCTATATGGAGAAGGCAGGAGTCTTACAATTCTTGGTACCCCTATCCCTAAGCTAATACACTGTCTTTTATAGAGGTGATAGCTGATAAATAGTCTCTGATGGCTTTGTTTCCTACAATATAGTTGTGCTGGAAGCTTATACTCTGAAGTTGACCTGGATCTGAATCCTAGCTGTAGACTCTAGTAAAATAACCTGAGGAAGTCATTTCATCCCCCAAGTCTTGACTGCCTTATCTATAAAACTGGGAAATTAATAGTAATGCTCAGATCCGACTCGATGGCACTTGGCCAGCTTTGTGGTGGTGGTTTGAGTTAAGTGAGATTATAAAGCTTCAATAATAGATTGTTAATGATAATGACAAAGATGATTTTTTTTTAGATGTAGACTGGGTCTGAATCAATGCCAAGGTCAAATGAATATCTTTTATTGAAACTCTGTGACCACTCTGAGGGCAGTTCACTTATGGAAGAAGAATCTCTTGCTCTATGTGACAATGGCAAAGACTGAGGCCATGATGTCCCACCTAAGCTGTGGCAATCCAGAAACAAAGCTCTGAGTTATTATTACAACTCATTCCTAGGAATGTTTCTCCTGCATCTGTCTTCACTTGACCCAGCATAGACTGGAAGCCCATTAGCCCTTTACTGCTGTGATCTGGAACTGAAAGTAGATGAGCACTGTTGCTTTGCAATAATTTAATGAAACAGCAGACAAGTATATCAAGAGGCTGCTATCAAAATAGAACCTGAAGGTTGTAATGCCCATGGAGTCAGCAATCTCAGGGATGCCAAGACTGTTTCTGACTCATCCTTCCTGCATTAGATGTTAGCAGTGCTGCTCTTGGACTTTTATTCCAAAAATAGTCAATCTGTGGTTAGAATTCTCTGTACCTTAATGACAGTCACGTTTGAGAGATGGCTTCTTGAAACTCTGTACTGTGGTTTCAGTTAAAAGTTTAACAGAGACAGCAGTTTATTGGAAGAGTGGCAGGTGGCTAGAAGCAGTAGAGTCATATTTATTTTGCATGACCATTTTCTATCTCCGAGACTCGAGACTCAATGCAAAACAGCCTATCTTAAAAAACCATATATTTTGACCAGAGCAGGGGAGAAATCAGCAGACAAACACAAGATTATTTCATGAGTTATTTCAGGACAGAAACAGTAGTACCAGATTACAGAGAGCCAATACAGACTACAAACACATCATTTATAACATTTTTGAAGCAGTTTATTAACATTTGAACAGAACAGTAATATAGTTGAGGCATAGATAACAACTGATACACTGAAACACCTACAGCAACTCACATTTGTGTTCATAGCTAGTATCTCTGAACATAGTAAAGCTATTAACATGGACGACTACATGGCTGATAAGTGATATTTTGTCTTGACAGACTCTCCCTGGGGAAAGCAAAATCAGAGAGCAAAATAATCTTCAAGTAGGAAACAATTCTCTAAAATGACCATGTGTTCTGTACTGCTACTCATGTGCTCGCAAAAGGAGCTCATATGATTGCTTGAATGGTTCGACAATATAATTTCTTAACTCATACTTCAGGAAGGCAAAGGTGGGAGACCAAGACATTTTCTCAGATGATTTTCATAATTTTCTTAAGAGCAATGTAACTAGTTCCCATACATTTCCCTGTACAGAGTCAAATAAACGTTTCCCATCTATGTGTGTAAAAGACATACCTTGGAGATTTCCTCCTTTCTAACTTAGTGGTGTAATGGTTAAAGTGCTTGGCTCTTAACCAAAATCTTGGCAGTTCAGGCCCACTCAGCAGCTCCCTGGGAAAAAAGATCTGGCAATTTCCTTCTGTAAAGATGATAGCCTAGAAAACCCTATAGGCCTACTCTATCACATGGTGTCATGGGTTGACTTGTGTCCCCCCAAAAATATGTGTAGCCGTGTGGCTGGGCCATGATTCCCATTTTGTGGTTTTCCTGTGCTTTATGTTAAAGGATTAGGGTGGGACTGTAAATTCCTTCATCGGATCACCTCCCTGCTCCACTGTAAAGAGTTTCCCTGGAGTGTGGCTTGCCCTACCTTTAATCCTTTCATCCTGCAAGAGATAAAAGGACAGAGAAGCAGGCAGAGAAGAGAGAACCTCACACCATCAAGAAAGCAGCACCGGGAGAAAAGCACGTCCTTCAGACCTGAGGTTCCTACACCAAGGTGCTCCCTGGACAAAAACTGATGCAATACCGGACTTTCCTGCTCCTTCTCCTGGAGCAGACACCCTGAATATGGACTTGCAGCCTACCAGACTATGTAATAATAAAGTTTCCTTTGTTAAGGCCATCTACTGTGGTATTTCTGTTAGAGCAGCCCTAGCTGACTAAAACACATGGGGTCACTATGAGTCAGAAATGACATGACAGCACTCAACAACAATAACCATTCTTTTTCTTTGTCCAGTATTCCTTTCCTGTGAGGTGACAAAAATCCCAAAGTCAGTGACATTTGCTTAGCGCCAGCTCCTATAGCAACAATAAGCATCTCATGCACCAAACTAACAAAACCCAGAAAAATGATTTGAGAGAATTACCACTTGTGGTGGCATAAAAGTTAAGTGCCATAGCTGTTAACCAAAAGCTTGGCAGTTCAAACCTACCAGCTGCTCCTCGGAAACTCTATGGGGCAGTTCTGTTCATCCAGTAGGGTTGCTATGAGTCACAGTAGACTTGGTGGCAATGGCTTTGGCTTTGGTTGGATTTAAAGGGGAAGCTAGAATTGTCATAGTACTGATTCCTCAGCTAGGACAAGTCAGTCTTAATGGGTCAGAAGCTGGACAATCAGTGAAATCTATACCATGCTATCTAAAATTCATCTACACCTCACAAAACTTACAGCTATAAGGCCAGGTAAATTCTCCTCCCTCTGTGCATGGTTCCTGTCTCTCTGAAGTACACATGGTCAAGAGTGCTTAAGAGGGTTAGCTCTCAATTATCCACACTCTGTTAACAGAAGGTGACATGTTATGAACAATCAAAAGATTAATTTTTCTTTGGTACACATATGCACATGGTTTTAAAATGAGTAGTGATAAAAGAGAATTTACCTGCTCCAACTACTCCCTTTTAAGCACACACCAATTGGTCAACAAAGGAAGGAAGACAAGATTTAGTGCGATCAGGACGGAAATCTTGTAAGAAAAGCTGTGTGTAGGGCACAGTGGAGAGCATTGGTGACTCAGTGGTAGAATTCTTGCCTTCCATGCCACAGACACAGGTTCTGTTCCTAGCCAGTGTACCTCAAACACAGTTACCACTTATCTGTCAGTGAAGGCTTGTGTGTTGCTACGATACTAAACAGGTTTTAGCAAAGGTGAACTAGGAAGAAAGGCCTGACAACTTATTTCTGAAAATCAGTCAGTGAAAACCTACGGAGCACAATGGATTGGTCCTGTTGTGCCAGCTTACAACAACAACAGGACACAGTGAGGCTCACAGCACTTCACACATTGGCCCAAAACGGTAGCTAATGGTAATGCCAAGCTATACCACCTCAAAACACCTTTCTCCAGTAACTGGAGTGTGGGCTTCTCCCCAGAGGACCACAGAGACGAGGGTTCTAGTCCCAAATTTGTCACCAGCCTTGTGATTCTGGATGAATGATTTCCCATCTCTGGACCTCAAAAGGTTAAATGAGATGAGTCAAGACTCCTAAATGACCAGAAACATTTAAAGCAAAGCCACAGACAACAATCAACAAAAATCAAACATCAGCCCCACTCATAGTGACCTAACAGGACAGAGCAGAAATGCCCCACAGGACTTCCAAGAAGCAGCTAGTGGATTCAAACTGCTAAACTTTTGGTCAGCAGCCAAGCTCTTAACCACTGCATCACCAGGGTTCACAGAAACCGTAATTTCTCATCCAGAATGCACCATAAAGTTAAATATATGACTGAACCAATAGAAGGACATTCTGACTGACTGTTTCCTGGGTAATTGTGTTTGACATCTAAACAGAAACCCTGGGTAATTACATTTAGTTCCTGATCATAATAACCGAGGAAGAAATCAGAACCACCTGTAAGGAAGGATAACAGACTAACATAGAAATGACATTTTAAAACCTAGCTTCAGCACATCACGATCAAGGTGAACAAACAAACTGGCAGATAAAACCTAACTGAGATTTTTTTTTCTGATTTCTAAGCCTCTTTTAGCATGACGTCAATTGTTCAGAGAGACCTGTGTTCTTCTGGTGTTTATATGCGAAAGAGAGACATGCAGTTGCACCAAGTTAGATATCTCAATGATCCAGCTAGCATTGCTGACATACATGGGGTGCCTGAACCTGGGGGAGAGGACAGAAGGCAAAGGTAATTTCATTGAAATCTGCAATAGATCATGTCAAAAGGGTCCTGAGAGTCAGGGCTCACCACCAGCTGGGCTATTCCCTGAGTGACGGAAGGATCCTTTGTCTGCCTTGGCAGGCCCATGACAAGCCTGGCTTCTGGTAACAACACCTGTAGAAAGCACGTGGCTGTGCAGTGACTCAACCCCACGGAACATGCAGGTTGGATGAAAATGGAAACCATCATGTTACCTAGCTAGAGTGGAGGTGTGGTATATGGCCTAGAAAATTTACTTTATGAACCTAAATTTCATGACTTAAGGGACAGGAACGGTTCTCTGGAAACAGCCAATTTATTTTAAGGCACTGTGAAATTGAATAAAATTTTAAAACAATACTATAGCCTATTTTTAAAAAAATAATGCTGTAATCTGGACCTGTCAAAGCCCCTGGAAAGCACTTGCAATCACATTTTGGATACTCTTCAAAATACCTATTAATCAGTATCCATCACATGTACACAATCACAAGATTATGTAGCTGAAAAGTCATCAGAAGTCACAACGTCCTGTTCTCATACAGGCTCACAAACTACTAATCCCAGATGGATGGAAATTATCAAAACTGAAGGAGTTCATAGCCTTTCTTGGTACCCTATTCAACAGAAAACAGCCCCATCTCTTGAGGGTAATAATAAGACAATGTCAGTTTAAGTAGGCTGTCACTGACACACATCTTGCTGATACTGTTATCCAGACGGTACCCCTTGAAATCTCAAAATACCTCTAAGATTTGTCAAGATCTCAATCTCAAATCTTCTGAAATTTCTGATTCTATTCCTCCCTTAAATCTCTTCTATCTGATCATTCTCTAGTTTATCAGTCATCTTCTGGATTTACTTTCCTGTGGGTCCAGTTCAACAACAGCCTCACTAGAGTTCTCAATGCCTTGAGTTTCCACAAATCTTTCCGAACCATCTCCAAACCAAGAAAAATCCACTAGCCATCTCTACCCTGTTCAGGGGCTATGGTGGAGATGGCATAAGACTGTGCCATGACAGAGCATGCTTCCCAACTTCAAGAGATATCAGCACTGTATGTTAATCTTTTTGCTTGCCCATAGTCAACAATTCTGACTCTTTCAAAGGTTTTCATTCTTCTTGAATCCCTACTCCACTTCTTACTTTATGGTCAAAAGAGGACCTCACCTCTTCTGAGAGACAAGTTGTCTCTTCAAGTGAATTCTAGTGATCCACCACACGTGCACTTGTGAAATTAGCACTCATCCTTCCCTACTGTCCTACTTTCTCTAAGAAAGGGGCACTCTTTTTCTCCCCTTATAGGGTTTAAATGAGAACTAAATAAATCAGTGAACATAATATAACCAGCACAGTATTTGGCAGGTCATACATACTGGTTTCCTTTCATTGTCCCCTCTACAAATGTAATCTCTCAATTTCTCTCCCTAGATTCTGTTCTCTCCTGACTTTGCGGAGACCCTGCTCTCTTAGCTGTCTCTTCCCCTTTGTTTCCTGTGTCTATAATCTCTTATCCTTTTTATTTATTTTCCCTTTATTCATAGACATATTCCAGTGACTGCCCTCTTAAAAACCTTTTTTAGTTCTTCCTTCCCATACAAGTTGTCGTCCAATCTTTCTTCTTTCTTAAGTGGTACATTTAAGCTCTCTACTGCTTTCAACTTTAACTCTGTACAATTGTTACTATCTTGTTCCTGTTCTGTGACTTCACTGAACTGTTTTTTCTAGGATTACCAATGATCCCTACATTCCTATTCCAGGGACTCTTTTCAGTCCTTATTCTGCTCAGCTGCTGATTTCATTACCTTCCTTTTCAACACTGATCCTCTTTGATCAATGACCTAGTTCAGACAACATCAAGCCAGAACACAAACATAACCGGTGGCTCTTCTTGTTCCTTTCCTCCACCTACACCATTCACCTCCTACCAAATGTTGACAACTCTTCTTCAAACCAACCCTCAAATCTGGATGACTCTTTTCAACTCACTTGCAAGAGTTCAGACACTACTGACTCTCAATAACTACTGCAGCAGCCCCCTTTACAAGGACTCTCCCTCCTTCCATTCACTCTCCCTACTGCTGCCATTGTTTACTCTTCACAAACATTACATTCCTCACAACTCCGTGTTTTTGTATATGCTGTCACCTCTGCCCGAAAAATGATTTCACCCTCTGTCACCTGCTTTCCTTTTCAAATCTAGTTCAAATACAATCTCTTCTGAAAAAGCTTTCATAGAGTTAGTCACTGGGCTTCTCTGCTCACCGCTCTGGTTCTATGTTCCTATGCCAGTTATTCTTACCTCTTTATAGGCAGTTCGATTCTATCAGCCCCTCCTTGGAAATCCTATGGGGCAGTGTTCTACAGGGTCACCGTGAGTCAGAATCAACTAGATGGCAACAGATTTGGTGATATGGTTACAGCCGTTAACAGACTTTAAGAGTCTTTGACTCTTCTACTTTATGTTTATCTTCCTCACTGATCATGAGCCTTTCGAAGAAAGAACTTTTATTCCATTTTTTATCCTTAATACTCACTTTGTTTCTTCCTTAAAAAGGTTTGTTGCAAGAATATAAAGGGAAAATATGATACCATATGACAAATGTGAGTGAGAAATGAATACAATGTGGGTAAGAGCATGTTATATACTGTCACACAACTGGTAGAGATAAGACACCTTACCAGAATAGAAGACAGGTGCTGTTGACCAGCTCTCTGTAAAACCCAGACTCCAAACCAACAACTCATCTCTTTCTACTGTCCACACAGGAATGAAGTTCTCAAGAAGTGAAAATGTCTGTATTCTTCACTCTCCTATGTCAGGCTTATCTGGGCTTCCTTTTATCGTCCTCTAAGATCAACTTCCCAAGCTGGATCACAGCGCCATCACTTCAGAGCAGTTAGACAAGGACGCTCAAGCTTAAATATGCCTGTGCTAAGAGCTGTCCAACCTCAGGTGGAAGTCAAAATCTGGTACTAGCATTATGCACTGAGGTTCACAAGGCATGCAGATGGGTTAAGAGCTGTCATATTTGGGGAGAAAGAAGAGGAATAGGTGGAATTATTTTTTAAATCTAACTTTTAATCCTCTGCCTCCAGTCACAGTTGGACAAATGCTCTAAGAAAAGCCAAAATACATCATTCAGCTAGTTTGGTCTAACTGCTAATTGAGTAAAGCCATCAGCCCAGTCCTACTTATTGGTTTTGTACTTTCTCAGACAACTAGCTGGAAGTTCATCCAAGCAAAAGCCAGGACTAGAAATTAGCATTCTCTATTGATTGTTGCCAGCTGAGTTGAAATGCAGGGAATGGTTCCAGACATTCCTTGATGAAGAAAAGCCTTAAAAAGCGGATTTACTCATTTGAAGCCACCTTAAGGGACTCAGTCTTTCAAATGCAGGCTTGAATCCTAAAAGGCTCGTTCTGCTCTCTCTGTGGAAGTAGTCTTCCCTCAAATTCTGCTATAATTTCTTTGCTTTACAAAGATTTATTTAACCACTGCTTCAGCATGGGCAGGCTATGATGGTAGTGTTCCCTTTTTAAGATAGTCTATAAAAAATGATGGAATATCATAGCTATCAGAAACAGACATAATGCCAACTTTCATGCAGCTTTTTCTTTGACATAAGTGCCAAGAAAGTTTGGCAGTGATAAACATTTCAAGGCCTCAGAGAAAGGCAATACATCTCAAATAAATTAATATAGCCTACCTCTCTGTGCTACATTCCTTTAATGAGATTTTCACTGGTGTCAGTATTTTAAGGAATCCCTCTGTGTATCAACTATGAGAAAGTGCTTATTCTTACTTGCAGAGAAGAGAACTAATAAAAGATGGTATGAGAAGCCATGAGAAAAAGACAGCACTGAAAAATTTAGGTAGGGTCCACAACAGCAAGCTATGCTTCTTGAAACAGAACATCGATTTAAGTCCTCGTTCTACCGGTTTACTCACCATGTGATACTGGACACTGCATATGTTTCTGTGCGTCAGTTTCTACAGCTATAACATCTGGCTGATAATAATTTATTCTGCATGAAGTTTTCATGAGAATCAAGTAAAATAACAGAAGAGCTCTATGTGCAATAAAGCGTGATACAAATGCTATTTTAGTAGTAAGCAGTAACAACGAGGTGTTCAGAAGTGCTTTTGTTTACTGTCCCTACTCATTAGACAGCTAGCCATGTCATCTTCACCGGGAAAAGAACTTTTGGATAGACAAGTGTAAGTTCTCTACTTTCAAACAACCTGAGGAACTCATTCTGGGAATTCATTTAAATACAGAGGCTCAAGGCCCAGGGCAGACATCTGCAGGCGACATATAACAAAGCAGGACTGGGCTCTGTTGGCTGTGGCACCAACATTGTAAAATCGTGCTCAACTCCCAGCATAGCTGAGCTGACACCTGGTCATCAGGGGCTTCAAACTGGGAAGCCATGCTTTGAACTTAATGGAAGCAAACAAAATCCTGACTTGGGTTGTTTTTGTTTTGTTTTGTTACCCCCTTCTTTCTCAAGATGCATTAAAAAAAGTTCCATGGCTTCAAAGCCAGGCCAGATAAACTGCCTGAGCTAGATAACAAAGAAGAAAAGAACACCGAGAGAAAACACACATGGATGCCTGAATAAAGACTGAAAAAGGAAATTGGCTTCTGCTTTCTCCTTAAAGGGTTGTCAATTCTTCCTCTGTCCAGGTCTTTGAGTGCACCTCCACATAGCTCATGTCAATGCTCTCAATCACGCTCTGTGTCAGAAACCAAGATACCTTTTATAGTCTCTGCAGGGAATATTCTCTGGCTAGTAAGACTGCTTCATTCCAGAGGGAGAAAGATCAGCCTCTGTAAGGCTAGCCACAGGAAGAACGGTTCCTTTCTACATCTCACTGTCCATTCCAACACTCCTTTTGAAGTCAAAACTGACTCACTAGCAGTCTTTATTGCAATCCACTTGGGGTGCTGAACATGCACAATCTGCAACTTAGAGGGTAACAGGTGGGCAATCATATAAACAATGTGTACAGGAAACAGTACATAAATACTCTAATTAAACAAAAACCGGAGAACAGGAGTGGCGAGCCTTTTGAACAGTCCTACATTTTACATCTACCCAACCAACCTTGTCTTATTAATTGGTTCCCTTTAACATGCAGTTTGTTTGTCCCAAACAGTAGTTATGTTCCAAGACATATGTACTTAATGACTATTAAATCTACTGGGGTTTAAGGAAGTGGGTCTGCATCTAGACCAACAAAATATCATCTGCTCTATGTTCTAATCAAGACAAGCACTAGCTGCCACCAAGTTGATTCTGAATCATGGTAACCCCTTTTGTGTCAGAGTAGAACTGTGCTCCATAAGGTTTTCAATGTTTGTTTTTTTTCCAAAATAGACTGTCCGGCCGTTCTTCTGAGACACCTCTGGGTGGATTTCAGCCTCCAAGCTTTCAGTGAGCTGCCAAGTGTACTAACAATTTGCATACCCAGGAACTCCAAGGTACCACCACCTAGGTGTAAAAAACAATTTGTTCCCATTTCCTAACCTGAAGGGTGGCAGTTCAAACCCACGCAGCAGTACCACAGAGGGAAGGCCTGGCTCTCTGCTTCTATAAAGCTTACTTTTGCTAGTTGCTGCAGAGTAGCTTCTAACTCATGGTGATCAATATCTGCAGAGGAGAACTGTGCTCCACAGGATTTTCAAGGCTGTGACATTTCAGAAGCAGATTTCCAGGTCTGTCTTCCTGTGCAACTCCGAGTGGATTCAAACCACCAATCTTTCAGCTAGAAGTTGAGAATTTAACCATTTGCATGACACAGGAACTTCAAAGACAACCCCATGGAGTAGTTCTACTCTGTAGCATATGGACTCTCCAGAAGTTAGAATCAACTACACAGCAATGGGCTACCAAGCACAATTATTATACTTGCTGCCTAAGCACTATCACACCAGCAAAACCCACATGAGTTCCCCAAGCCAGAGCAACACTCAGGCTAAGTGTTCAAATTCTAAGCAGGCTTCACTGCTGGCAATTTCTGCCAAAATGAGCCCTTTGGCCATCAATGAGCTGTCCAAGGAGAACTGGATGAACTAATCTCACAAAGGCTGGAATCAACTCCAGTGCCAAAAAGAAGGTACAGGAGAGAATATTCAAAGTTGCTCCAGAATTCAGTTAACTGGCATTCTTCCTGCAATTAAACCCAGCTACAACAGGGTACAAAGTTCCTTTCTGGTTTCTGCCCACCCTCATCAAAGTTGTTCTTTATCAACTGTTCTTAAAGCCCCAGGCTCCGTACCCACTGCCAGCTCTACGATGCTTTCTTTTGTGACTACACGAAATATTATGTTGAACATCCAGCCACCCTGGCACTGGCTATGTGGGTGTGCTGGATAAAATCTACACGAAAACGCCATCACAGGGTCATTTGTTTAACTTCATTATGCAAAATGTAAAAATAGAACAAGCTGCTGTGAGGGGCTGAAACTTGACAGCTACCATGAGAAGGTTCCCAAAGCACCAAAACCATAATGTGCCTCTGGCTCACTGGCTATCTACCCTGCCACAGGAAAAGGGAAAGGGACTAAATCTGAGAGCAAGGTGCTGCCTTCCTACATTTTCTGCTCTTTTCCTTATTTGTTTCTTACTCTCTGTGTCTTCCTCTTACCCAACTGTTCTCTCTCATTCCTCCCACTTGCTTGCTTCCTCTCTCTGCTACCCTCCTTCTCTCCTTCATCATCTCTACATGTCTTTTCTAGTTTTCTCCTTCCCAGACACTGGTTATCCTTCCAGGCCTGTGGCACTGTTACATGAACCACCTTTGTCTTCAACGGTACCCTGTCTCCCAGTTTACTGTGCCTCACAAACTTTTCTAGGAACTGTTTTTACCTTCATCTCCATACCCTGCCCCTTTTCCAAGTTCTAAACATGGAAGAGCCTAAAAAGAAAGACTATCAGAGATCACTTAGATCAAAGGACAGAGAAGCCACTGTTGTTGTTGGTTGCCTTTGAGTCAATTCCAACTTAGGGAAATCCCAAGTGTGCAGAGTAGAACTGCTTGCTTTATACAGTTTTAGTCTGTCATCTTTTGGAAGCAGATTACTGAACTTGTCTTCCAAGGTGCCTTTGGGTAGATCTGAATGGCCAACATTTTGCTGAACTGTTTACACCACACAGGCATTCCTAGAGTTGCTGTAGGGTCTGCCTTTTTTCATCTTCTCTCATCTAGCCAAAAGAGCATCGGTTGTAAAGTGGTTAGGCACTCAGCTAACCATCAGGTTGGCAGTTGGAACCCACCAGCTGCTTTGGAAACTCTGTGGGGCAGTTCTACTCTGTCCTATAGGGTCACTATGGGTTGAAATCAACTCAACAGCAACAGGTTTGATTTTTTTCATCTAGCCAAATATGTTTATTATTCATTGACCTCAACAGTTCACAGTGAGAGAAGGCACTGAGACAGTATATCACTAATCTTGTTTTGGACCAATCAGTTTTTAATTTTATAAATGCTTATTTATATATGTATATATAAAAAAAAAAAAACTGCCATCGAGTCAGGTCCGACTCATAGCGACCCTAGGTGTCTGAGCAGAACTACCCCATAGAGTTTCCAAGGAGCACCTAGTGGATTTGAACTGCCAACCTTTTGGTTAACAGTCATATATATATGTGCAAGTTGTACTCTCCAATTTTGATTCTTGAAGTTTACCAACATCCATCTCCATATCCAGCTTATTACAATTCTGGCACAGAAAGGGAAGTTTCACCACTAACAGAGGCTGTAGAGCTATGCCCACAGCCCATCAGCCCTGGGAGGAGACAGACACTTCCAGCTATATGCCTACTGCAGTATCAGAAATGTTCCAATATTTGATCTAATTTCCCACAAAAACATTCAGGCTGTTTTAAGCTTGTTAATATGGCTGATGAAACTGACTCAGTTTAGCTTTCAATACGACTGAAACGAGTTCCTTTTGAGCATGCCCATGAAGTACATGCGACATCATGTTACCTATAGTGGATCACCAGCAACTTCTCTCTGGAGACAGACCTTCACTGTTGCTTTGAGGAAAGCGTAAGGGAACAGGCAGTTAGCAGAAACTATCTTACAAATGTATCCAAATCAACCCATTACAGAAAAGAAGAACTGAAACTCCTGCTTTTATTGCTATCTTACAGAGCTCTACTTGAGTCTACTGCCAAATTTCCCCCATCTAGATCAAGAACTCTATTTTCACACACACTGAATTAAGGTCACCCTCATAAGTGCATGTCACTGCTCAGGATCCATTTTCTGCCACAGGAAAAGGGAAAGGGACTAAATCTGAGAGCAAGGTGCTGCCTTCCTACATTTTCTGCTCTTTTCCTTATTTGTTTCTTACTCTCTGTGTCTTCCTCTTACCCAACTGTTCTCTCTCATTCCTCCCACTTGCTTGCTTCCTCTCTCTGCTACCCTCCTTCTCTCCTTCATCATCTCTACATGTCTTTTCTAGTTTTCTCCTTCCCAGACACTGGTTATCCTTCCAGGCCTGTGGCACTGTTACATGAACCACCTTTGTCTTCTCCCTTTTCTGTAACCCTGCTTCCAAACTCCTGTCCCTTACCGGCAACATTTATTTATTAAGCAGCTGTTCAATGCACACCTACCAAGCACAAAGCACAGTGGATGAGGAGCCATCCCTTAGAAGTCAGAGCCTTGCATAGACCACAATAAAGTATGAAACTATGGCATCTAAAGATATGTGCAGTGTTTCCACTGTGCACATATTAGGGTTCTGGGTCAAAGGCAGGAAATCATGTTTTTATTTCAATGTGAAGGATGACCGTAACTACGCAGAAAAACAAATGTGGTTTCCAGTATACCATCCCATAGGTACAAACATAAGCATGCAGAGGAAGAAAGAAAAAATACTAATCAACCTAAAAGGATAAGCTGCATCAAGTTTAGGACAAATAATAAGCCTGCAGCAGGCACCCCAAGAGACAGCAACACCTCTGGCAGGGCAGACAGATGGATGACAACTGGTAGTAGAATTGTTGATAGCAGCTCAAAGTTACAGAGCTGAACACCACACGCCACACACACAAAAGCAGCAGACCAGGGAACAAAGCACTGGAAACACAGTGCTGGAGGGCAGCCGCAGCCCTAGGGCTGGTGATTTCAGTTACAAGTGCATATGTCAGCAGGTATGCATGGTGGAGAGACCCAACAAGGAAGCAGAACAGCAAGTTTATCTGAAAAGACATCAGATGACTGTTATTGTCTAAAAGAAAGGCTGGAATGTGGTGGCAGGGACCAATGCCATCTCCCTGGGAGAGATGCAATTGCCTTTAAGGCCTATGATCATTGACTACAGCTAAGCAAGAAATCAAATTTGGAGGTACCATCAAATTGAGGCAGGGATACCGATACTGGTGGTACAGTGCTAGAATTCTTGCCTTCCATAAGGAAATCTAGGCTTGATCTCTGTCCAGTGTGCCTCAAGCACAGCTAAAACTGTGTGTCAGTGGAGACCTTTGTGCTGCCATAGGCTGATCAGCTTTCAGTGGAGCTTCCAGACCACGACAGACTAGGAAGAAAGGCTGGTGGTCTACTGTCAAAACATTAGCCACTGAAAACCCTATGAATCACAATGACTTAATACCACTGTCTATACATAAAGGCAGCAGACAACAATCAAACTGGGGTACTAAAGCAGCAATCTAGGTTGGCTAGGTTTTCACTGCTAACACCAAAGCCCAGCCCCAAACTTCTAAAACCACACAACTTTTGAACATGGAAATGGGGAAACCAGAACCTCCACATACCTCTCTATCTCTTGAATGGGAAACCCTGGTGGTGTAGCGGTTAAGTGTTACACTGCAACCTAAAGGTTGGCAGTTCAAATTTGCCAGGAGCTCTTTGGAAACTCAAGGGAGCAGTTCTACTCTTTCCTTTAGCATCACTATAGTCGGTATTGACTCTATGGCATTGGGTTTGTTTGTTTGTTTGTTTTGTTATCTCTTGAATGGAAACCCTGGCGGCATGGTGGTTAAGAGCTACACCTGTTCTTTAAGTCTAAGATGTGTTTCTTGTACGCAACATATAGATGGGTCACGTCTTTTGATCCAGGATATCACTCACTGTCTCTTTACTGGAGCATTCAGTCCATTTACATTTAATGTGATTATTGATAGGTATATGTTTAGTGGTGTCATTGTGATATGTTTATTTTCATGTTGACGTTTTCTCTGTTATTCTTATTAATCTGTTCTGGGACATTCTTCTTTATGGATTGTATGAGTTTTGATTTTGTATTTCTTGAGACTCCTGTATTGCATTTTTTAATTTCAAATGATATATTGTTAATTGGTTTTATGGCTACATGTATTATCCACCTTAACATGTATTTATTGAAGTCAATTTTAACTATTTTATAAATCTGAAACTTTCTCTGCATCAAAAACAACTGTATCCCTCTTTTAATGTGATGGTATTATAGTTGTCATGATATGATCATGGATTCCCTTATTATAATACTGTAGCTTTGGGCTTGGTTTGGTGAAGTTTTGTGCCTTCCTTAACTGAGTAGAAATTTGGATGAAGTGTCTTGAATTATCACCTAAAACACATATTTAGGGAAGAGCTTCTTTCAATATTTTATGTAATTCTGGTTTAGTTTTTATGAAGTCTCTAAATTTGTCTTTATTTTCAAAAGTCTTAATTTCACCATTATATTTGATAGACAATTTTTCATTCTAGGATGGAAGTTTTTCTCATTCAGGGCTTTGAATGTTTCCACCCACTGTTTTCTAACCAGCATTGTTTCGGCAGAAAAGTCAGATGAAGTCTACAGGGCTTCCCACAGAATGTTACTTTTGATTTGAGCCTTGCTGTCTTCAGAAGCATCTGTTTGTGTTTTAGCTTATTAAGCTTAATTATAATATGCCTTGGCGTTCTTCTTTTTGGATCTAACTTTTGTAGTATTCGATAAATATCTTGGATACCTATGTTCTCTTTGCTCATATTCTCAGGAAAGTTTTCTGTCAGCATCTCTACAGCAATACTCTCTATGTTGTCATTAATCCTCCCTTGTTCAGGAACTCCAATTAAACATAAATTATTCCTCTTCATGGAGTCCCATGTTTCTTAATGCTTCTTCATTTTTCTTATTTCTTTTCTCTGATTTCACCTCATAAATGCTGGTGTTAGTTACTTTGTCTTCTAGGTCACTGATTCTAACTTCCATCTGTTCAATACTACTCTTTTGGCTTTCGACAGAATTATCCAAGTCTGTAATTTTGTTATTAATCTGATGTATTTCAGATCATTGATGTTCTAGCATTTCAAATAGTTTACCAAATTTTTCATTTTGTTCTACTGCATTTTGTTTCATCTCTAGGAGAGTTTTACATATAACTCTTTTGTATTCAACCTCTGTTAGATTCAGAAAGGCTTCTTCATCTGGGAAATTTTTTGAATCTTTATTTAGGGAATTTTCTGGAGCATTTGAAGGCTGTTTCTTTAAATGATTAATTATGGTCTGCTGCCTGTGTGCCATCTAGATACTCTTTGATTTCTCTGATAATGGATCTAAGAGAATTGTTGGTCACCAGCTGTCTCTATTACTCTAGTGATCTGCCCTGGGTGGACTCTCAAGGGTGGAAGACTCTGTTTATTGGGTAGCAAAGAGTCTGCTCTGTTTATGGAGAAACTGGGGGCTGTCAGCCAATCTTACAATGTGAGTGAGAAAAAAGAGGCTTTTGAATAGAGAAATGTTCAGGGAGAAATACAAGCCTCTCAGCCTTAAAACTAAACTGTACTTCTTTGCAGGGAGCTGTCCAGGTGCTGAACTGGGAGCTGGGAACTGTCCAACAGGCTGGCCTGAACAGGCAGTGAGGAACAGCAGACTTCAGGTTGAGAATTATTCAGGAGAGTTTTACATATAACTCTTTTGTATTCAACCTCTGTTAGATTCAGAAAGGCTTCTTCATCTGGGAAATTTTTTTGGAATAATGTATATCAAGGTTGGAATAATGTATATCAGGTTGGAATAATGTATATCAAGCTAATAATACACAAAAAAGAGCAGGTGTAGCAATATTAATCTCAGATAAAATAGATTTTAATGTAAAATTCACTATTGTGGACAAAGCTGGTCACTATTTATTGCTGAAAGGTTCAATACTCAAGCAGGACTTAACACTATTAAATATTTATGCACTCAATATCAAAGCACCTAAATACATTGAACAAATACTGACAACATTGAAAATGAGATTGATCATTCCACAATAATAGTTGGGGACTTTAACACTCCCCTTTCAGTTAAGGAAAGATCATCCAGAAAAAAGCTCAGTAAAGATACAGAAGATCTTACTGCAACAATCAACCAACTTGATCTTATAGACATAACAGATCTTTTCATCCATCAGCAGATAAATATACTTTCTTCTCCAAAGCACATGGAACATTCTCCAGAATAGACCATATGTTAGGTCATAAAACAATTCTCCATAAAATCCAAACCACTGAATTATTACAAAGTACCTTCTTGGACCATAGAGCTATAAAAGTTGAAATCAATAACAGAAAATTCATAGGTGAAAATTCAAACTTGTGGAAACTGAACAACACTTTACTCATAAAGCCTTGGGTTATAAAAGAAATTAAAGACACATTAAAGAAATTTATGGACTCAAATGAGAATGAAAACACATCCTACCAGAATTTATGGGATACAGCAAAAGCAGTGCTCAGAGGTCAGTTTATCTTTATAAATGCACACTTTCAGAAAGAAAAGCACAAATTAAAGAATCAACCTCACAGCTTGAACAAGTAGAAAGAGAACAACAAAAAAGCCCTCAGGCACCAGAAGAAAACAGATTATAAAGATTAGAGCAGAACTAAATGAATTAGAGAACAGAAAAACAATTGAAAAAATTAACAAAACCAAAAGCTAGTTCTTTGAGAAGATCAACAAAATTGATAAACCATTGGCTAAACTTACAAAAGAGAAACAGCAGAAGATACAAATAACACGATTAAGAAATGAGTTGGGAGATGTTACAACAGACCCAACTGAAATAAAATATATCATAGCAGAACACTATGAAAAGCTATACTCTAGCATGTTTGAAAACCTAAGGGAAATGGACAAATTTCTAGATTCATATGACTCACCAAGACTATTACAAGGAGAAATAGATCAACTTAATAAATCTATCACAAAGGAAGAAATTGAAAAAGTCATCAAAAATCTACCAACCAAAAAATGTCCTGGCCCAGACGGCTTCACCGGAGAATTCTACCAAGCTATTTCACACCATAGAAAGAGATGAAATACTTCCAAATTCATTCTATGAAACCAGCATAACCCTGATACCAAAACCAGGGAAGGATCCCACAAAAAAAAAAAAAAGAAAGAAAATTACAGACCAATATCACTCATGAATCTAGATGCAAAAATCTTCAACAAAATTCTAGCCAATAGAATTCAACAGCATATAAAAAAAATAATTCATCATGATCCAATTGGTTTCATTCCAGAGATGCAAGGCTGGTTCAACATCAGAAAAGCAATTAATGTAATCAACCACATTAATAACACAAAAGATAAAAATCACCTGATTTTATCAATTGATGCAGAAAAGGCATTTGAAAAAGTTCAACATCCATTCATGCTTAAAACTCTCAGAAAAATAAGAATAAAGGGGAAATTCTTCAGCATAATCAGTAGCATCTATGCAAAGCCAACTGCTTTCATCACCCTGAATGGTGAAAGACTGAAAGAATTCCCTTTGAGAACGGGAACTAGACAAGGATGCTCACTCTCACCCCTTCTATTCAACACTGTGCTAGAAGTTCTAGCCAGAGCAATTAGACAACTCAAAGAAATAAAAGGCATTCATACTGGCAATGAAGAAGTAAAGATTTACCTCTTTGCAAATGATATGATTGTTTATACAGAGAATCCAAAGAAATCCATAAGTAAACCATTAGAGCTAAGAGACGAATCCAGCAAAGTATTGGGATACAAGATAAACACATCTAAATCAATAGGATTCCTTTATACCAACAGTGAAATTCTTAAAGAAGAAGTCACCAAATCAATTCCATTTACTATAGCTCCCAAGAAGATAAAATACCTAGGAATAAATCTAACTAGAGAAATAAGAGATCTTTACAAAGAAAAGTATGAGACCTTACTACAAGAAACTAGGAGAGACTTACGTAAGTGGAGTAATCTGCCCTGCTCATGGATAGGAAGGCTCAATACTGTGAAAATGTCTCTTTTGCCCAAAGCAATCTATTTATACAATGCAATCTCAATAAAATTTCCAGCGACATTTTTTAATGAGATGGAGAAACAAATTATCAGCTTTATTTGGAAAGGGAAGAAGCCCCGAAAGTAAAGCACAACTGGAAAAGAAGAACATACTGGAGGCCTCACACTACATGCTTTAAAACCTATTACACTGCCACAGTAGTCAAAACAGTCTGGTACTGGTACAAAAAGAGACATATAGACCAATGGAACATAGTAGAGACCCCAGAGATGCCATCATCCGCCTATGAACAGCTGATATTTGACAAAGTTCCTAAGATTTTAAACTGCAGTAAGAACAGTCTTTTTAACAAATGGTGCTGGCATAACTGGATATCCATCTGCAAAAAATTGAAACAAGAGCCATATCTCACACCTTATACAAAAATCAACTCAAATTGGATAGAAGATCTAAATATAAAAGCTAAAATGATAAAGCTCATCCAAGATAAAATAGAGTCAACAATGGAACTTTTAATACACAATATAGACAGACTTCAAAATCTCACAAACAAAACACATTCATCAGAAGAGAAAATAGATAAATGGGAATTAATAAGAATCAAACACTTCTGCTCATCCAAAGACTTCATCAAAAGAATTAGAAGATCACCTACAGAATTGGAAAAAATATTTGGCAACTCTATGCCAGACTGACACCTGATCTCCATAATCTATAAGGTACTACAAAATACCCATAAGAAAAAGACAAATCATCCAATTAAGGGATGGGCAAAGGAGATGGGCAGACACTTCTCTAAAGAGGAGATCCAGGCCATTCACACCAACTGATACATGCACATGAATGTTCATTGCACCACAGTCCACGACAGCAAAAAGATGGAATCAGTCCAGATGCCCAACAACAGAAGAATGGATGAGTAAACTTTGCTATATGTACTCCATGGAGTCCTATGCATTGATAAAGAACAACGATGACAGCAGGAAACATCTCTCGATTTGGTCTCAACTGGAGGACATTATGTTGAGTGAAACTAGTTAGGGACAGAAGGACAATTATTATATGAGAACCCTACCATAAAAACTTAAAAGCATACTCATACATAACAGAAAAGACTCTTTGATGGCTACAAGGGTGGGGAGGGTGGGGAGGGTTGGACGGCGGAAGGGCATGGGGCAAGGGTTTAGATTAGATAGTTGTTAGAAATTTGGTTAGGGGAAATTGGTGACAATACACATTAGTAAGAAGATCAATATTAATGGGACTTCAACACAACTTGTGTACTCCTCCCATCTTAACTCACTATTATAAGCACAGAGTATGTACACTTTCATTTTTATTTAATGATAAAAAAAGAAAAGCTACACCTGCTAACCAAAAGCTTGAGTAGCTCCACCAGGAGCTACATGGAAACTCTATGGGGTAGTTCTCCTCTGTCCTATAGGGTCACTCTGAGTTGGAATCAACCTGAAGGCAACTGGTTTGAGTTTTGTTGTTGTTGTTTGCTTTTAATGTCTTAAATACCAAGGATGCCCCAGCAACATAGTCTGCCCCAGGTTCAAAGTTGTGAACAAGAATTTCTGAGTAAGTTACAAAGTAAATGAGCCCGAGGTAAACCTGAGTCAAGTACACCATCAAAGGCAGCCAGTGAAAGTTCTGAGATCAGGACATTCAATATAAACAAGAGAAATGGCCATGAAGTAAGAAATGAACGCAGGAGGAACAGATGAGTAAATGAAACAAGCTTTAACCTCATCAAGAGCACAAGACCAAATTCTTCACACAGGAGAGACATTTCTACACTTTGCCCTCTAACGTCCTAAGTGCTATTTAATCAGGAATAAAGAACGAGAAACATGTGACAGAGAAACAATGTGAGTGCCTCTTAGAGTTTATCTGTCTCTTAGTGAGCCTGAAGGTCAGATACACAGCAAAGTCTGAACTTGGGGTTGGAAGCAGAAATGTGGCATTTCTAACTTGTTTCCAATATTCAGTTGCCTGCACTCAAAGAGAGAGCCCCGGATGAGACATGCCCCTCCTGAAAAGCCCCCAGAAGAACAGGAAACAGTGTTTGTATCCAAAAGGTGAAGACCTCAGGGAGACACTGGCAGAGGAGACAGCTTGGCCTCCTTCACAAATGTCCTCCTTGCTGAGAAGGTGGGAGTTTTGTACCTACTGCTGTCATGAAAACATTTTATTTTTTTACAAGTTTGTTTTTCTCTCCCTTGGAAAAACCTCGGAGTAGATGTGATAATAATTCTCCTAGTCTACCCCTCTTCAATAATGGGCCTGAGATGGAATTTCCCCTCCAGCTACACCACTAATCAGAGCCCAGGGGCACACAATCAATTTAAGTTCATAGGGTATCTTGGGGCTCTGTTTACCCAGGAGGGTGCTGCATCTTACTGAGGAACTGTTTGAGGGAAGAAGTTTCTCCAGCCTTGAGGCTGGCTACAACCCCTCATCCCTTCATCTATATTCTAGAAGTTACTCCTTTTTCCTAGAATGGGAACCCATGCATCCCTAGGTCCAAACTAGGAGTTCCTACAATTCCCAGACCTTCCACCTCCTCCCTAGGAGAAAATGAAATCAACATCAGGGGCAGGAATATGCCTCACACACCAGGGCCAAGGAAGTAAAATGCCTCATTAGGTAAACCCCATGATATCTATTCTATAGGTCTTTCTTCCCAATACTGGATTTCCACCACTCAAGGCGTAAGACTGAAGATTCCTGAGGGTGGCCAGGTTGAGTGAAGGAAACACCAACAGAAGCACGCAACACTCTCAATTCAAAACTTTTACCAGAACGCTGGAAGGAAGCTGACACAATCCCTTCGCCCCAAATTTCATCCTCACCACTCTGCCCTGAGCACATCCTCAGAAACAAAAGGAGAAGCAAGCCAGTTTAGCCATCTCTGGAATTCATGGCAGAGGCTGTCTCTCCCCGTGGTTTCCTGGGGATACCACCTCTCACGTGTAGAACACCGCAGCCAGGCTACAATCCATGTTAATAGCTTTAGCATGCCCTCTGATAACTTCGACGCTGCGCTAAACAAATTCTAAAGGGAACATTCAGCAGCTCCCCCACCCCCCAATGTTTCTACAGCCTCTAGTCTTCACTAGGATGTCTCCAGCCTCACCACCCTCATCATCCATTCACCATGTGAATTCCTCCGGGGACTCGAGAGGGTCAACAAGTTCTTACCTGAGTGGGCTTGGTGAGGCACTCATGTGGCCAGCCGGTCGGGGAGCGCCGAGTCAGCGGTGCCCAGGGTGCACCAGCTGCTGCCACTGGTTCACCATATCTCGCCACGAGCCTGGCGCCCGAAGAGCCAGTCCCATCTGGAGGAGGGGAAGAACACGGAGCCCGAGGATGCCGGAATCTAAGTGAGCCGAGAGAGCGGGAGTCCCGGGGACGCGGCGCTGAGTGGGGGCCCAGGCGGTGGCGCCGCGCTGCACGAGCCCGGTACTCCTCCTGAGCGCCCTCCTGTGCGCCCTCCTGCCGGGACGGCAGTGTGCACGCAGGCGGGGCGGGGACCGCACGGTGGAGGAAGCGGAACTCCCCCTCTCCGTGGGCGCCGAGGCTCCTGCAGACTTCGCGTCTAGTTGTTAACGATTGCTCGTCCCCTCTTTCTCTGTGTACATTCCCCTTCCCTGTTCTGCGTCTCTCCGTGTTGTCCCTGCCTTTACCTCTGTGATTTCCGCCCCGCTCTGCCGCTTCAGTCTGCCGCTTTACCGCCTGTCTCTTCCACTCAGCCCCCTCTCTCTTCTCTCCAGCTCTCTCTCCTCCCTCCACGCGCCGCCCCCATCTCCAGGCACTCTTTGAAGCCTGCTGCCGGGAGTCTTTCTGTTGCCTGGCTCCACCGTTGAGCACTGCAGTGTAACTCGGGGATACACAACCAGGCACCTTATTTAAAACCAAACCATCAGGTTGAACGGGGAAACCAACACTAGAAGCGCAGCTACTTTGTCGCTAAGAGATACAAGCCCCTCTGGAAACCCGGCTACCTTAATTCGCTCAGAGCTATGAAAAATGGGGGAGAGAAGGGAAGGCGAATGGCACGTAAGAGTCCAAATCCACAAGTGATCTGCAGGATCTTTAGATGGGGTACAATCTGGGCTGGGTGATGTGGAATTCTTGGCACTGCAAAAGCAGTACAGAACCTAAAGAGTCCTCAGGTTCAAAATGTTCTTTTTTGCAGCTACGAAGACTAAACAAACTCAGAGATTAACAGAGTCTCCCAGTATCACACAGCTACTTAGGAGAGTGTAGACCTCTGTCACCTGACTGTCAGCATGGGGTGGCCCAGGAGGTAGAGTTGTCGGACTCCATCACATTTTCAATTGCCCAAAGCTCTCATGTCTCCGGAGGTCACCTGAGTCCATGTAGAAAACTCCACCAACTCATTTACAAATTACAGCCACTCAGCAGGAACGGATGCTCACTGAGGAACAAAATGACATGGGGAAAAGACAACCCAGAAGACAGAGAGACCCACATGAATGGGTGCCTACATCGACTTGGGACCGGAAGAACCGGAGGGTACCCGACCACCACCTGTGACAGCTGCAATGGAGCTTACAAAGTTGAGTCTCACTGGCAACACAAGAATAATAAAGGGGTGCACCCTGAGATCTCCACTAAAAGACCACAACTGATGGTCCAGCAGCTTCGGGGTCCCCCTGGGAGCATGGCCCCTGGCCCTGATGCTGCCCTTATCCATAAATCGTAATGAAGGTCTACTCTTCGGACAAGGATGGATTGGACTTGGCAACGCAGGGTGACCATATATTGGATGCACTTTATGGTACCATGCATCTATAGGATATCATCCTGCTGACCTTTGGCTGGAGGAAGGAGAGTGGGTGGAGAGGAGGGGAAAGGAAACTGTTGGGAAGATGAGACATGTAGGGAGCCGAGAGGAATAATGTGCTGTCACCGGGCAGGGAGAGCAGTGGAAGCTGCATATAGGTGGGCATGTAAATTTATATGGGAATGTACATTTTCACTCAGTCATAATAAAAAAAAAGTTTAACATTCAAGGAAATGACTTCAAAAAAAAAAAAGAATTATAGACACCAGAGGTGCTACCCATGGGGCTGCTTTTCCAGTCATCAAAGCAAAGCCTTAAAAGCATGAAATGACGAATTAATTTTTTCATTGCTATCTTCTCAAGTCTCAGCTAACAAAGACATGCTTTACAAAATGCCTGTTTTCCACCCTCCTTTCCATCTATCATGACATTCTGACCACTCTCTGACAGATATTTTCGTATTACCCACAAAAGAGAACACATTTTCCCCCTCTGCGTATTGCACCTACACTAAAATACTACCTGAAAGTATCAGCCTATAAATCAAAGGGGCTTTATCACTGGAAGTCTACCAGTAGGATCTTAACATTAATTCTCCCCTTCTAGACATTATTATCCCTGACAGAGTCTTCTTGCCCACAAACATTCTTTCCTTCAGCATTTCGTAACCCCAACAACTGGGCTCTTTTGGAACTGCTTCTCAGAGTAATGGTGTTTGACACCGTTAACAGCTCCTTCTTGCTGCTTGGTTTCCAGTGTTTTGCATGAACTCATTAAGCTATGGAAGTACAACTGGAATGCTCCTTAGAAGCGAGGATGGAGACACTTGTCGGCGACATACTTTGGGCATGTTATCAGGAGGGATCAGTCCCTGGAGAAGCACATCAAGCTTGGTAGGGTCAGAGGAAGACCCTCAATGAGATGGATTGACAGAGTGACCGCCACAATGCACTGAAGCACAGCACCAATTGTGAAGATGGTGCAGGACCTGACAGAGTCAGAACCAACTAAGTGGCACCTAACAACATTAAACTACACTTTTTTTGGAGGGGGGAGGGAGAGGATTATAATACAACCTCACAATTGTGTGCACTGATGTAGCTTGAATAATAAAACCTCCTGTGGAGTTATACTTTAAATCAAGAAGCACTCATTTGTCCAAGTGTGGGCTTTGAAGCAGGTAGCAGAGCAAGAGTTTGAACTCTGGAGTTGGTACCCCAGCTCCATCCTTTATTAGGCAAACCTCTTACTAGCTGGGTAACCCTGATCAAGTTGCTTAACTATTCCCCTCCTTCTTCTGTCTTAATCGAAGCTGTCTTAATCTCTAAAATAGGGATATACGAACAATCCCTCATAGGACAGTACAGCTAACTTAAAAGATCACTCATATAAAACATCTAGCAGGGGCATGGTTCTTAATAAACATCCAAGATATGCTAGTTAATGTCAGTCTCTTAACCTCCACTTACCAGTTGCATGATCTTGAGCACCTTTCTATGTGTCATAGAGGTGCAAAATTCATATAACACCCGTAAACTATATAGCACATTGTAAGTGGTAAATTTTTGTTGGTTATGTTCCTCCTCTTTCTAACTGCTCAGACTCTATCTCCTCCTGGAAGCTTTCTCACCCCATGTTAGACACTCGTGATCTTATTCATTCTTTACAAAAGATCCTATTGTACTGGTTTCATTTAAATGTATTCACATCTTTTTCACATTCACTCATTTATTTTAGCAAAACTTTATTAAACACTTATTGTGTGTTCCCACTGTGATATAGTATATTTTTCTTTTGTCTTATTTTCAGTTTCCTTAGGTTAGGAATGTGTTCCACATATTTTAATCCTTGTAACTATAGTCACATATTCATTAAGTTAGAAGGAGCCTTGCAGACTATATGAGTCAACTTTTTCATTTTATAACCCAGAAAGGATAACTGGTTTGCATACCTTGATGAAACTAAAATAGTGGTGGTTTTGAAACTGCTGCAGAAGTTCCTCTCTCCTCCAATATGGTTTCTCCCCTCTTGCTCCCTGCTCACCAAACTGTGGTTACTAATTGCACCCTGGCCCTACTACTCAGTAGCCCCTAGCGAGGCTTGGATTTGGTGCTCAGATCCCCAAGTATGCAAATCAAGACCTTGGAGCAGGCACAGAATCCAAACAACTGGATCTTGACCCGAACTTCGCTGGAGGGAAGATGTTCTTTGACACTTGGCTGCACCAGGACCCATTTAAGAAGTAAAAAGTCCCATCCTTTCCAGCATGACTCAGCAACAGGATTTCTAAATGTGGGCATAGGCGGGCTCAGTTTTGGATTTCAGGCGCTAATCCCTATCCCCTGTGATCTGAAGGGCATAAATCCTCCCTGCTTCAGTGGTGCGGAGAGCTGTTAGTCTTTCACCAGTTAGTCCCCACATTGCATCATGCTTGCTGAAACAATAACTTCCCACTTTCTGTTAGCCTTGTAGCTGGTGGTGTGGTGTCCAGCCTATTTCAATGGGCTAATAAGGAAGAATAAGGACACATCCACATTAGCTGACAGTCTCATGTCTCCTGGTCCAGTGCTCTTTTCACTACATAAACATTCTTAACACCTGTTCCATCAGGTCCTGTGAGCTAGGAAAGTAGACCATACTGTGTTTTTTGGTTTTGTTTGAGTGTTTTTTTTTTTTCACCTGCAAGATTTTCAGAGGTTTGGTCATGTTTATGAGTACTGGGAATTTCCATGAAAGAGATGTAATATCCTCAATTCTTCTTCTTTTTTAAATCATATATTATTGTACTTCCAATGGAAACCCTGGTCGCATAATGGTTAAGTGCTATGTCTGCTAACCAAAAGGCCAGTGGTTCAAATCCACTAGGTGCTCCTTGGAAACTCTGTGGGTCAGTTCTACTCTGTCCTATAGAGTCACTATGAGTCAGAATTGACTCAATGGCAGTGGGCTAGTGGGCCAGTGGAAGTGTACACAGCAAAACAAATTGCCATTCAACAACTTCTACACACATTGTTCAGTAGTTTCAGTAACACTATTTACATTGCACTACTGTTGTCTTTCTGTTCTTCTTGTTCAGTTCTATTAACATAGTCTCACAGCCCCACAGCCTTCTCATGCATGCTTTAGAGTGTTTGTTGACCATTTGGTCTCATATAGATTTTTTTTTTTTAAGTGCAGTACTAATGATACAATCCTGCATACAGAAAATCCCTAAGAGTCCACAGGAAAATGTCTAGACCTAATAGAAGGACTTCACAAAGTTGCTGAGGATTTCATTTTACTTGGATCCATAATCAGTTAATCAGTGCCCTGAGCAATGTCAAGAAATCAAATGAAGTATTGCATTGGGCAGATCTGCAGCAAAATATCTCTTTGAATGCTGAAAAGCAAAGCAAGAATGTCCCTTTGAGAACTAAGATGCACCTGACCCAAGCCGTGGCATATTCAGCCTCCTCATATGGAAGTTGGGCAATGAAGAAGGCAGACTGAAGAAGAATTGATGCTGTGAACCAGGCAGCATTTCATTCTGTTGTACATGGGGTCACTATGAGTTAGAACCAACTGAATGGTATCTAACAACAACAACCAGCAGGGTACGAGGTCAACATATAAGTTGGATTTCTCTACACCAGTAATGAGGTATCTGAAAGGCAAATTAGAGAAACAAGTCTCTTTACAATAGCATATAAGAAAATATAGTACTTAGGAATAAATCTAACCAGACACGGAAAGGACTTACACAATGAAAAGTATAAAATGCTACTGAAAGAGACTAAAGGGGTTTAAGTAAATGGACAGATGTTCCATGTTTAAGGATTGACATTGTTAAGATGTCAATACTATCCAAAGCAATCTATAGAGTCAACACAATTCTGATCAAAATGTCCACACAGTCTTCTTTACAGAAACAGAAAAACCAATCCTCAATTTTATCTGTGATGGTAAGAGGCCCTGAATAGCTAAAACCATCTTAAAAGAAGAAAACAAAGTAGGAGGACTCACACTTCCTGCTTTTAAAACATGCAATACAGCTGCAGTAATCCAAATGTGTATAACAAGAGACTATAGACCAATGTAATAGAACCAAGAGCATGGAAACAAACCCATTTTTGGCAAGGGTGCTAAATCTGTTCAGCGGCAGAAAGAAGAGTCTAGTCAAAAAATGGTACTGGGAAAATTGGATTTCCACATGAAGAGAAATGAAACCGGATACATACCTTACACTATTCATAAAAACAAATTCAAAATGGAATAAGGACCTAAATCTGCAAACTAAAATCACAAAGTTCTTAAAAGAAAACAAGTAAAGGCAATACTGTTTGGCTTGGTTTTCAAAATGGATTATTTAATACAATAACAAAAGCCCAAATGGCAAAAAAGAAAATAAATATAAATCGGACCTCTTAAAAATTAAAAACATTTGTTCATCAAGAGACTTTACCAAAAAAGTGAAAAGACAAGCTACTAGCTGCAAGATTATCTTCAGAAACCATATATCTGACAAGAATCTAATAACAAGAATGTATACATAACTTTGATGATTTAGGAATAAAAAGACAAACCAAATCGTAGAATAGGCAAAGGACTTCAATAGACATTTCACCAAGGAAAGCATTCAAATGGCTGCCAAATATATGAAAAGATGCTGAATATCTTTAGCTATCAGAGAGATGCAAATCCAAACCACAACAAGATGTCATTTCACTCCCACTAGGCTGTCTAAGATTTTTTTATATTATTATTATGGTTTAGCAAAAGTAGTATACAATCCAAGTTAAATTTGCATGCTTACCTTTCTGCAGTTCTCTCTGGTCTCCTTGTCCAGAGACAGCACACACTTCCTTTCCATTCTATACATGTCATATCATGCTAAGAATCTCCTATCCCCTCCCCTCTACCCTCTTCTCTGCCTTCTGATAAGAGGCCAGTAGGATGGCATCCTGTAAATACATAGTAGGCTGTCTAAGATTTTTAAAAAACAAAAAATACCAAATATTGGCAAGGATGTGGGGAAACTAGAAATTTTATCCATTGCTCCTTGGAAGTAAAGATGGTGAGACTGTGTCTCACGTACTTTGGACATGTTGTCAGGAAGGATCAGTCCCTGTAGGACATCACGCTTGGTAGAGTGGAGGGTCAGTGAAAAAGAAGAAGACCCTCGATGAGATGGATTGACACAGTGGCTGCAATGATGGGCTTAAGTATAAAAATGATTGCGGACATGTTGCAAGACCAGGCATTCTGTTGTTCATAGAGTTGCTATGAGTTGGAACTGACTCGATGATACCTAACAACAACACTGGAAATGCAAAGTGGTACAGCCGTTGTAAAAAACTATATCATGATACCTTGGAAAACTAAAACTAGAACTACCCAATCACTTAGCAGACAAGATTCATTTGATATTGGCAATGGTATTTTCCTCATTCCACATTCTCTTCTGAATCTAGCTCAATTTTCTGGTAGTTCCCTGTCAATGTACTGCTACAACTGCTTTTGAATGATCTTCAGCAAAATTTTACTTGTGTGTAATATTATTATGAGCAAAAGGTCTGAGAAGCTGGATTATATGAAGAAAAACAGGACATCAGGATTGGGAGAAGACTCATTAACAACCTGCATTATGATGACACAACATTGCTTGCTGAAAGTGAAGAGGTCTTGGAACACTCACTGATAAAGATCGAAAAACATAGCTTTCAGTATGGATTATACCTCAATGTTAAGAAAACAAAAATCCACACAAGTGGACTAGTAAGCAACATCATGATAAATGAGGGAAAGGTTTCGTTTTACTTGGACCCATAATCAATGCCTGTGGAAGCAGCAATCAAGAAATCAAAAGATGTATTGCATTGGGCAAATCTACTGCAAAAGACATCTTTAAAGTGTTGAAAAGCAGAGATGTCACCTTGAAGACTAAGGTGTGCCTGACCCAAGCCATAGTATTTTCAATTGTATCATATGCATGTAAAAGCAGGGAAATGAATAAGGAAGACTGAAGAATTGACGCTTTTGCATTGTGATGCTGGTGAAGAATATTGAATGTACAATGAACTGCCAAAGGAAAGAACAAATCTGTCTTAGATGAAGTACATCCAGAATACTCCTTAGAAGCAATGATGGCAAGACTGTATCTTACATACTTTGGACATGTCAGAAGGGATCAATCCATGGAGAAGAACATCATGCTTGGCAAAGTAGAGGGTTATCAGAAAAGAGAAAGACCTTCAATGAGATGGACTGACACAGAGGCTGCAACAATGGTCTCAAGCATAACAATGAATAGGAGGATGGTGAAGGACTGGGCATTGTTTTGTTTAGTGGTACAAGAGTTTGCTGTGAGTAGAAACCAACTAAAGGGCAGCTAACAACAACAAAACATGATATTAATGATATTGTTCAACAATTTCCACATTTGATTGGATCAGTTTCTTCGGAATGTGTACAATATGGATCTCTTCCAGTCAGTTGGCCAGGTAGCCACCTTCCAAATTTCTTGGCATAGTCAAGTGAGCAACTCTAGCACTGAATCTCTGTTCTTTACAAGCATTTGAAGAAGTAGTCATCTGAATCCATATTTGAAAATGAATGTACTGAGGTTTGCAAAGTTATGGTACGAAAAACCAAATAAAACCAATGACAAATGGATGCCTATCATCTGCCCTGTAGCTGTCTGAATCTTAGAAGAGCATGGGCATATCGTGTACTAGTACTTTTTATGGGACATGGCAGGGACTGAGGACATCTTCCCTTGTCATGGGGATGGAGGATGGCAGTTGTGGAACAGACATTACTTAAACTTATTTCTGTTGAGTTGATTCCAACTCATAGACACCCTATGGGACACAGTAGAACTGCCTCATAGGGTTCCCAAGGAGCACCTGGTGGATTTGAACTGCTGACCTTTTGGTTAGCAGCCATAGCTCTTAACCACTATGCCAGCATGGTTTCCTTACTGCCCAATTAAATAAGAAATGGAGCCAAGAAAAATTCGTATCTTAATTGTCTTCTTAAGGTCTCATGCAGTGAACACTGTGCCTGTCAGCCTTGAATATGTGATGGATATAGGATTGTTACTAGCTCACTGAAAGGAAGTAGAGTGTGCAGTGATCAGAGAAGACATTATGTATAAATAGAGAAGTTCACTTTCCACCCGTAGTAGGGGTTCTGTTTCCTTCTTACTTTTGCCCAAAAATCCTCTTGGGCTTCTCCACATCCAGTCCATCTTTCACCTGCAGTAAGAAAGCTACATCAGTGGTGAAAATGCAATTCCTTCCAAGCTACAGCAGAACAGGTTGCTATAGAATTGGCTCTGAATCACAACAACTTGCTGTGTGTCAGAGTAAAACTGAAGTCCCCAGAGTTTTCAATGGCTGGTTTTTTGGAAGTAGATTTCCAAGCATTTCTTGCAAGATGCCTCTGTGTGAACTTGAACCTCTAACCTTTCAGTTAATAGCTGACCACTTAGCCATTCTACCAAGCTACAACTCCTGAATTAACCACACTTCATTCTTTCCAGTCCATTCCCAGTTAGGTTAAGTAAAGCAACCACCAGCCCTTGAGGTGAGACTCCAAATGACACAAAGTGGAATCTATCCTGGCTGCACCCTCTTCAGGAGGTTAGAACCCTAAAGGCAGACTTCTCTTCCTGAAACCAGGACAACCAGGCTATTTTTTTCCAAGGGGATCTAAAGAGAAGCCAAATTAGGAAGAGAAAAGGCAGGAGGAAAGAAGTGAGCAATGCTTGTTATTTCCCTGGGCAAAATATAACATGAAACTTCTGTAATAAAAATGGCACCTGTCTACATTCTCTCACCAGAAGGTTATACTGGCTTTGTCTATCTCAGAAATACCTGCCTGTGAGTGGGTGGGTGTGTATGTGTCTGAGGGGTAGGGGTGGGGAATGGTAAGTAAAGAAAACAACATTTTCAAATAACTACAATGGAACAGTTTACTGAGAGCTACAGATGCAAGATTTCCTATAATCCTCACAATAATGCTGTAAAGTTAGCAGATGAGAAAACTGAGTTTCAACAAAGGTTAAGTAGTCACAGTAAAGTAATCCCTTATCTGTGACAAAAATAGTACCAAGTATCTTACATTTGTATATAACATTTCAAACACATTCTTTTTGGATAGCAAATACTCTTCTAGGGTAAACCAAAACAAACATTTCTCCCAGTTTGCACATGGGGAAACTAAGGCTCAGAAAGGTAAAGTAACTCTATGAAAGTCAAAGAGGTAGAAAATGATAGAGCTGTATCTTGACTCTAAGTCTTTTTTCTGTCAATTCGTCACTTTAAAGAAATAGGTGATTTCTCAGTTTTAGGAATGTGATATCTCAGAGAATCAGAAAACCTATAATTTCTTAAAGAATGCCCCTGATACATACCCATTGCTAAGCTAGTTACTACAAAGGAAAAATTCTAGACATGAAGAAAAAGCCACAGAAAGGCCAGAGAAATCCCATGGACTTCCACTCACTGGGTAAGGTTTCCAGCAGAAGCCTTCTCTTTGTCCTTGTCTCTCACAGATCTTTAGGCTGAATGTTCAGTTTTTCTTATGTGGAACAGAATATTAGACATGAAATAGTAATAATAATAAGTTTTAAAAACATACAGTTACTTAGTTCTTACAAATTTTAGAGACTGTTGAAAGTGCTTTACATTTTATCGACTTATTTAATCCTGAGCCACACTGTGATGCAGGTGCTCTGACTGTCTCTATTTTGTAAGGAGAAAACAAGGCCTGGATAGCTGAAGTAATTTGCCGATAGGAAGAGCATTGCTGGTAAGAGCACTGAAGTCTGGCTCAGAGTTCAAGCACAAAAGAGCTCATGGGCATCCATGCTATTGCTAGCTGCTGTGACAAGTTCCTTTAAGAACCAGTTCATTCCGGTCCTCGGTGAGCATCCATTCCTGCTGAGTTGGGACCATTTGCTGTGCCCTCGAATGGCAGCTTGACAGCTTTTAAGACCCCAGAAGCCACTCACCAATGTGGGGTGCAGAGAGCCCTCTAAGCAAAACACTAGTTGTGCCAATTGGCCTCGATTTCGCCTAAGAGCATGGTCCCCTGCCCCCTGCCCCAGCTACTCTATCCTTGCAATATTGGGCTAAGATGAAAGGAGTACTCAAGTTATGCTGAAGTCCACTTAATGTTGTTCTTGTTTCTAATGTGTGCTGTCACCGATTTCACCCAACCAGATCTCTAGCAACTATTTAATCTAAACTCTCCCCGCCTCGCCCTCCCTCCCTCCCCTCCGTTGCAGCTGTCAAAGAGTCTTTTCTTCTATACACAAGTCTGTTTTTGAGATCTTATCGTAGAGGTCTCATACAATATTTGTCCTTTTGTCGCTGACTACTTTCGCTGAATATAATGTCTTCCAGTTGAAACCAGGTTATGAGATGTTTCCTGGAATCATCGTCATTCTTTATCATTGTGTAGTGCTCCATTGAGTATATGTACCATAGTTTACCTATCCATTTTTCTGTTGTTGGGCATCTGGGTTGATTCCATCTTTTTGCTGTCGTGGACTGTGCTGCGATAAACATTCTTCTCCATGTGTCCGTTGATGTGAAAGACCTTGATTCTGTAGGATGTGAGTGGGTGCCTACATCGACTTGGGACCAGAAGAACTGGATGGTGCCTGGCTACCACCAGTGACAGCCACAGTGGAGCTCACTAAGTTGAGTCTCACTGGCAACACAAGAATAAAAAGGGGTGCATTCTGAGATCCCCACTAAAAGACCTCAATTGATGGTCCAGTGGTTTCAGGGTTCCCCTAGGAGCATGGCCTCTGGCCCTGATGCTGCCCTTGCCCATAAATCATAATGAGGGTCTACTCTTCGGACAAGAATGGATTGGACTTGGTGACGCAGAGTGACCATATATTGGATGCACTTTATGGTTCTATACATCTATAGGATATCTTGCTGACCTCTGGCTGGAGGAAGGAGAGTGGGTGGAGAGGAGGGGAAACGAGACTGTTGGGAGGATGGGACATGTATGGGGCAGAGAGGAATAGTGTGCTGTCACCAGACAGGGAGAGCAGTGGAAGCTGCATATACGTGCCAAGCCAGCCAAGTGCCGTCGAGTCAGGTGGGCATGTAAATTTATATGGAAATGTACATTTTCACTCAGTCATATTAAATAAAAATAAATAAATAAAAATTAAAAAAAAGAACCAGTTCACTGCAGTAGATGAGGGAGATTCCAGGGTAAGCCCTTGCATCTGAGAGCCTTGGCACAGACCTGGCCTTTGCCCCTAGCACTTGGCTAATTCCTTCTGCCCATCTCACTGTCAGCTTCACCAGCTGCCCCTTGCCAGCCCAGCACAAAGAGAAGCCAGACTGGCTGGGGAAAGGGCAGCAGTGCCTGTTTGGTCCCTTTTGCCAAGCAAGGATTTCTCTTCCTCTCCCCTTTTTCCTGGACACTGCCATCTGGCCTGTATCACTGGCTATTTGTGCTTAGAAAAGCCTGCTTTCAAGTGAGGGCTGAGACTCCCATGTCAAATGAGATTCAGTTCCACGAACCTTGTCTGTTAACCCAATCGGGGCATTTACCCTGCCCAATCCTTACTTCCTGCCCAATCCTTCTTCTGTGGGCACTGGGATGAGGCTCTGCCATTAGGCCAGGCAAGAGAGGGAAACAGGAGTCCAGATCTTCAGACAGGATGCTTCACCTCAGAGATTCCTGAATGCCTTCTTTCATCCCCTCTTACCCTACTACGTATTGTGGCAGTGTGCTGAAGAAATAGGGACACCCAACAGTGAGGGTGGCACAGAAAAGAATGGCAGCCTAGGGTATTGGATACAAAAGCCTGGAACTCCAGAGGCCCAAAACAAGCTATGTGACCTCGAGAAATTACTTCCCTTCTCTAGCTTCACTTTTCTCCGTAAAGTGAGAGTTGACATTAGCTGGAACTAGTGAGATTGTTACCATACTATATAAAACTGAAATACTCCTCCGGGGGCTACTTTTCCAAGAAAAGAACAAGGAAGAAGCCCAGATTTGCTATCCATCTCTGATTTTCTGTTCCTGGGACACCACCTAATATCTGTGACACACAGGCTTCCACTCTCCCAGACCCTACCCATTGAGCTAACATTGTGTCCACTTGTACAGGCTGCCAAAGTCTTACTCTGGAAGGGTGACTGAAGAGCTCCCCTTTCATTCTAAAGCAGCATATGCTCAGACTCTAGAGTTCTAAGTAATATCATGTCGCAGGCTCAGAGGTTTTTTTGTTTTTGTTTTATTTTTTGTCTAAGATTCCTTTGCTGCAAATCTTAGGGTTGGGTCTGTAACTGCTTATAACTTTGCTTTCCTCTTTTGATCAATACTAAGAAAAAGACTAAGGAACCCTGATGGGGTTGCAGGCAATTGGCTAGTCAGAAACACTAAGCTTTGCAATGTTAAGTGTCTCACGGAGAAAATCTGTTAGGGACTTCAACAGTGTCAGGATCCATCCTGACAGACAGTGGCTACTGTGAATGGTAGCTGTTGGTATGCTTGACTTAAAACAGGCTATTCCTGACTCCAGTGTCTCCTAGCCTAAAAAAATAAGGCAAGGCTGAAAAGAAAACAAGTCTAGAGTGCATGAGGAAAAGCTGAACCAGGAAGCCAGTATGGTACCCTGCATTCTAGCATAATCTTCAGGATGGATATTGAGTCTTTAGTCAATAGCTTTGTGTGGCACTAAGTATAGCACACAAGCCAATCAGTAAACTTTAATAGTGATGGCTGATGATGAAATGCTTTGTTCTTTGTTAAAGTCCAATTGCTCATTTCCTGCCACTAGATGTTCTACCTAATATTAAGGGCTATCAGAACTAGAGTTTGACTGCAGGATACTCCAAAGGTCAAGGACCCAAAATCTGCTGCCATGATTAGGGTCTGACCTTGAGGCCCAATGTGATAATGACAGGGGGCCCATCCAGGAAGATGGTTTATAACATCTTCAGAGGACAGTGACAGGCACCAGGCAGTGAGCTCAGCAAGGGGTATGGATTTACCACAGGAGATGCTCTAAAAGCTGGGGTTCAATAATGCAGTCAACCTGAAAGTTTGCATATAGTAACAGGGAGATCTGGTAGGGTGCCCAGCTTTTGTATCCCACTCTCTGAAAGGGCAGGTGAAAGTAAACAGGGATCCTGTCCCAGGGGAGCTGTGTAAGGGTGTCTTAGTTATCTAGTGCCGCTATAGCAGAAATGCCACAAGCAGACAACTTTAACAAACAGAAGTCCTCTCTCTTACAGCCTAGTAGGCTAGAATTCCAAATTCAGGGCCCCAGCTCCAGGAAAAGGCCCTCTCTGTCAACTCTGCAGGAAAGTCCTTGTTATGTATCTTCTCCTGGACTAGGAGCTTCTTCACAAAGAAACTCTGGATCCAAAGTACACAGGTTGTTCCCAGTGTTGCTTTCTCATTGGTATGAGGTACCCCATGCCTCTGCTCACTTCTTTCTTTTATATCTCATAAGTGATTGGCTAAAGACACTAATGTTATGCATCTCACCAATATAACTGCCACTAATCCATCTCATTACATCATATAATATGAGTTACAATACATAGGGAAATTACGTCAGATGATAAAGCAGTAGACAATCATATGACAATGGAAATCATTGCAATAATGGAAGTCACAACCCAGACAAGTTGAAAGATATTGGGGGGAGGGGACAAAAATGGGGCAGGTTATAAAACTAGTGCCATTTAAACCTGAGAAAACTGAAGCCAGAAATTCTAGGACCAGTAAGTGGCAGAGCCAGGATGAAAACCCCTGCAGCTAGAATCCAGATCTTGGGTCCTTTGACACCAGACTCTTCTGTTTCCCACACCTGCACAGAATCCATGTGTTTAGGAAACTTAGGGGCCTGGAAGGAACTCAGGGCATCCTTAAAGAATTAAGCCTGGAAAATGTTCACAGATGGACTGTACACCATTACATGACGAGTCTTTCCTGTGAGTCTTAAAAGGGGACACTACAGATACAGAAAGTGTACCGTAAGAACCGAGAGATGAACACCAAATTCAGCCAAGAAATAAAGACTGTCTCTAATTGCTGAAAATCAGCTCAAGGACTCAGGCAATTCCATCTCAGAATAGTTACCTGTAACATCAGGCCCACAATTGTTAATTTTGAGAAATTATGGAAAAGTGAAAGACCAAGGCACTTAGCTCAATTGTAGGTTCCAGAAAGACTGAGACTTAAGAATCTTTAACAAAATGCTGGAAGAGATGATTAAATGCCTAAGTAGACTGCTGGGAGCCAGCCCTGACAACTTTCTCAGGTCCGCACGGAGGGAGGGAAACGATGTCGGCAGAGGAAATTAAACAGGAGACAGGAAAGAGTTTTGGAGAATGGCGGCCCGAAAAGGACTGTCTTTCTTTATTTTTATAGTCAAAGTGACATGATTTTCACCCTGACCCCGACCACACAAGCTATTGGCTAATTTGAAACCGAAACCTCGTGATCTTGAGGTGACGTGATTTTTACCCTGCCCCCTGACCACATAAGCTATTAGCTAACTTGAAGCCTATACCTTGTGGTCTCCTTTTTTCATGTTAATTATTAGGGCTTTCTGGATAATGGCCCAAGTCAAGTGGTCTCTTTACCTATTAATCATTAGGACCTTCTAGGTAATGGCCCGGGACAAGAGTGTTGTGGTGATAATTGACAGTGAAAACAAAGTTATGCCCTGAGCTCAATCAGCCCTACTTATACCTCAAGGTTAAAAGGTACAGGAGGAAGGGTTTAAAGGTCATGATCTCTATTTGTTCCAACTTTGCTCTTTATTTTATCTCTTCTTGTGGGGACAGGAAACATCTACTGTCCCCCACCCTATGCCTTTCTTAAACTGTTCTAAGAAGGGTAATTCTTTTCACATGGGTGCGGATCTGCTGTTGGGGGAAGTCAGCGGGGCTGGGCCGGCCCTGGCATTCCTGGGCTGGGCGTTCCCAGGCTGGGCATTCCCGAGCTCAGCGTTTGTTCTTGTGCCAGGAGATGAGGGGGTATTTTTGAGGAGAGTTTAATTAGGATGAAAAATATACAGTCAGAAATATGTCAGGGGTGAGATGCGTCAGTCCGCCATCACAGAGGCTTGTAGCTTTGCTCACAGAGGTCTTTGTGGGTGACGGCCTTCAGCATCTTCCCCTTTTTTTATTTTTTCAGCTTCAGCGTTTCTAATTCCACTTGTGTGGTCTTTATGGTCTGCCCAAGTTGTCGGAGGATGACTGGAAGGCAAAACAACAATGTTAGGATTATCCCAGCACAGACGCTCAGATTTATCGAAAGAGAGCTCCAAGATTCCGTAGATAAGGGCTTCTTAAACATATTTATAAAATTAGATGCAACGTTCTTGGCTGATGTTGTTTCCAAGGCAGAGTGACTGATGGCTTCTATCTGGGCATGTAATTGTGTTATGTTAAATGCAACAGGTGAGTAATTCCATACTTCTTGTAGGTGAGCCTGTACCTGTGGCCATTTAAGATCTGTTTTGTTATAAGGTAATGGGGTTATACAAACCCACTTGTATTTGGTATGACAGGAAACAAGACAGGCATACCTTCAGATTGTACAGTTCGCTGCCAATATACATAACAGTTTCTTCTAGTGTGTTAAGCTTGTTTTCTAATTTTCTTTTTTTTTTAATTTTTATTTTTATTTAACATAATGGAGTGAAAATGTACCTTCACATATAAATTTACATGCCCACCTATATGCAGCTTCCACTGCTCTCCCTGTCCGGTGACTGCACACTATTCCTCTCTGCTCCATACATGTCTCATCCTCCCAACAGCCTCCTTTCCCCTTCTCTCCATCCACTCCCCTTCCTCCAGCCAGAGGTTAGCAAGATGATATCCTATAGATGTATAGAACCATAGGTGCTTCCAATATATGGTTGCTCTGCATTGCCAAGTCCAATCCATTCCTGTCCAAAGAGTGGACCATTGTTATAATTTATGGGAAAGGGCAGCATCAGGGCCAGGGGCCATGTTCTCAGAGGAACCCCAAAACCGCTGGATCATCAATTGAGGTCTTTTAGTGGAGATCTCAGGATGCACATCTTTTTATTCTTGTGTTGCCAGTGAGACTCCTCTCTGTGAGCTCAATCATGGCTATCACTGGCGGTGGCCAGGCACCATCCAGTTCTTCCAGTCCCAAGTCGATGTAGGCACCCACTCTCGTGGGTCTCGCTGTCTTCTCGGTTGTCTTTACCGCATGTCATTTTGGTCCTCGGTGAGCATCCGTTCCTGCTGAGTGGGGACCATTTGCTGTGTCCTCAGATGGCAGCTTGGCAGCTTTTAAGACCCCAGACGCCACTCACCAATGTGGGGTGCAGAGAGCCCTCTTAGCAAAACGCTAGTTGTGCCAATTGGCCTGGAATTCGCCTAAGAGCATGGTCCCCCGCCCCCCGCCCCCTGCCCCAGCTACTCTATCCCTGCAGTATTGAGTTAAGATGGAGGGAGTACTGAAGTTATGCTGAAGTCCACTTAATGTTGTTCTTGTTTCTAATGTGTGCTATCACCGCTTTCTCCCAACTAGATTTCTAGTAACTGTCTAAACTTAACCCTCCCCACACACCTTCCCTCCCTCCCCTCCCTTGCAGCTGTCAAAGAGTCTTTTCTTCTATACACAAGTCTGTTTTTGAGATCTTATCGTAGAGGTCTCATACAGTATTTGTCCTTTTGTCACCGACTACTTTCACTCAACATAATGTCTTCCAGTTGAAACCAGGTTAGGAGATGTTTCCTGGAATCATCGTTATTCTTTATCATTACATAGTGCTCCATTGAGTATATGTACCACAGTTTACCTATCCATTCTTCTATTGTTGGGCATCTGGGTTGATTCCATCTTTTTGCTATCGTGGACTGTGCTGCGATAAACATTCTGGTGCATGTGTCCATTGATTTTGTAGGATATATTCCAAGTAGTAGAAATACCGGGTCAAATGGTATATCGATATCCATATTTTTAAGGAAGTGCCAGATTGCCTTCCAAAGAGGCTGGACCATTTTGCAACCCCACCAACAGTGTAGGAGGGTTCCACTTTCTCCACAGCCTCTCCAGCATTTGTTGTTTTGTGTTTTCTGGATCATGGCTAATCATGCTGGGGTGAGATGGTATCTCATTGTCGTCTTGATTTGAATTTCTTTAATAACTAAAGATCGTGAACATGTCCGCATGTGTTTTTTGGCTGCCTGGATCTCCTCTTTAGTGAAATGTCTGTCCATCTCCTTTGCCCATCGCTTAATTGGATGGTTTATCTTCTTCTTATTGATATTTTGTAGTATCTTACAGATTATGGAGATGAGGCGTCGGTCTGACAAAGAGTTGCCAAATATTTTTTCCCATTCTGTGGGTGTTCTTTTAATTTTATTAATAAAGTCTTTGGATGAGCAAAAGTGTTTGATTCTTAATAGTTCCCATTTATCTATTTTCTCTTCTGTTGATTGTGGTTTCTTTGACAGATTTTGGAGTCTGTCCTCATTGTGTATTAAAACTTCCATTGTTGTTCCTACCTTTTCTTGGATGAGTTTTATCGTTTTAGGTTTGATATTTAGGTCTTTTATCCAGTTGGAGCTGGTTTTTGTATAAGGTGTAAGATATGGATCTTGATTCAGTTTATTGCAGATGGATAACCAATTTTGCTAGCACCATTTGTTGAAGATACTGTTTTGACCCCAGTTTAATGTCTTAGAGCCTTTGTCGAAAATCAACTATTCATAGGCAGATGGTGTCATCTCTGGGGTCTCAATTCTGTTCCATTGATCCATCTGTCTGTTCTTGTACCAGTACCAGGCTGTTTTGACCACTGTGGCAGTGTAGTATGTTCTAAGGTCGGGTAATGCGAGGCCTCCCAAGTGTGTTCTTCTTCTTTATTAGTACCTTACTTATCTGGGGCTTCTTCGCCTTCCAAAGAAAACAGGTGATTTGTTTCTCCATCTCATTAAAATATGATGCTGGAACTGGTATTGGGATTGCATTACATAAATAGATTACTTTGGGTAAAATAGACATTTTCACAATGTTAAGTCTTCCTATCCATGAGCAGGGTAGGTTTTTCCATTTATCTAAGTCTCTCTTAGTTTCTTGTAGTAAGGGCTTGTAGTTCTCTTTGTAAAGGTCTGTTGTTTCTCTGGTTAGATTAATTCCTAGGTACTTTATCTTCTTAGGGGCTATCGTAAATGGTATTGATTTAATAATTTCCTCCTTAACAGTCTCGTTGTTGGTATAAAGGAATCCTACTGATTTACTTATGTTTATCTTGTATCCTGAGACTTTGCTGAACTCTTCTATCAGTTTGAGTAGCTTACTTATAGATTCCTTGGAGTTCACTGCATATACATATCATCTACATATACATGTCATCTGCGAACAGGGAGATTTTAACTTCCTCTTTGCCGATGCAGATGGCTTTTATTTCTCTGTCTTGTCTAATTGCTCTGGCTAGAACTTCTAGCCCAGTGTTGAATAGGAGAGATGACAGTGGGCATCCTTGTCTAGTTCCTGATCTCAAGGGAAAGTCTTTCAGACTCTCTCCATTCAGGATGATGTGGGCAATTGGCTTTGTATAAATGGCCCTTATTATGTTGAGGAATTTGCCGTCTATGCCCATTTTGCTAAGAGTTTTTAGCATAAATGGGTGTTGGACTTTATCAAATGCCTTTTCAGCACCAATGGACAAAATCAGGTGATCTTTGTCTTTTGTGTTATTTATGTGGTTAATCACAGTAATTGTTTTCCTGATGTTGAACCAGCCTTGCATCTGTGGTATGAATCCCACTTGGTCATGATGGATTATTTTCTTGATATGTTGTTGTATTCTGTTGGCAAGAATTTTATTGAAGATTTTTGCATCTAGGTTCATGAGTGATATCGGTCTGTAGTTCTCTCTCTTTGTTGGATCTTTCCCTGGCTTAGGTATCAGCGTTATGCTGGCTTCATAGAATGAGTTTGGGAGTACTTCATCCCTTTCTATACTGTGAAATAGTCTCGGTAGTATTGGGGATAACTCTTCTCTAAATGCTTGGTAGAATTCTGCCGTGAAGCCATCTGGGCCCAGACTTTTTTTGGTTGGCAGTGTTTTGATGACCTTTTCAATCTCTTCCTTTGTGATGGGTTTATTAAGTTGTTCTGCTTCATGTTGTGATAATTTGGGTAGGTGGTATGAGTCAAGGAATTGGTCCATTTCCCCAAGATTTTCAAATTTTTTAGAGGACAGTCTTTCATAGTATTCTGTTATGATATTTTTGATTTCTGTTGCCTCTGTGGTGACAACTCCCCTCTCATTTCTAATTTGGGTTATTTGTTTCCTTTCCTGCTTTTCTTTAGTACGTTTAGCCAGTGGTTTGTCTATTTTGTTGATCTTTTCAGAAAACCAGTTTTTGGTCTTTTCAATTTTTTCAATTGTTTTTCTATTCTCTAATTCATTTAGCTCTGCTCTAACCTTTATGATCTCATTTCTTCCGGTGCACGAGGGGTTCCTCTGTTGTTCTCTTTCTTCTTCTTCAAGCTGTAGAGTTAGTTCCTTGATTTGGTTTCTTTCTTCCTTCCAGATGTGTGCATTTATGGAGATAAACAGACCTCTGCGCAGTGCTTTGGCTGTATCCCATAGGTTCCGGTAGGAAGTGTTTTTGTTCTCATTGGAATCCATGAATTTCTTTAATTCATCCTTGATTTCCTCTATAACACATGTTTTTTTTGAGCAAGATGTTGTTCAGTTTCTAAGAGTTCCACTTTCTATCTATGTTTTTTCTGCTATTGATTTCAACTTTGATGGCTTTATGATCTGAGAAGATGCTTTGCAGTAATTCAATGTTATGGATTTTGTTGAGCATTGCATTATGGCCTATCACGTGGTCCATTCTGGAGAATGTTTCATGTGCAGTGGAGAAGGTGTAGTTGTCTGCTGATGGGTGGAAAGTTCTGTATATATCAATGAGGTTTAGTGGGTTAATTGTGTCAGTGAGGTCTTCTGTATCTTTACTGAGCTTTTTTCTAGATGATCTGTCTAGTAATGAGAGTGGAGTGTTAAAGTCTCCCACTATTAGTGTGGAGTCATCTAACTCTCTTTTGAGCATAGTCAGTGTTTCTTGGACATATTTAGGTGCTCTGACATTAGGTGCATAAATATTTAATATAGTTAAGTCTTGCTTGTGTACTGAACCTTTCAGCAATAAATAGTGTCCATCTTTGTCCACGATGGTGGATTTGACATTAAAATTGATTTTGTCTGAGATTAGAATTGCCACCCCTGCTCTTCTTTGTTCATTGTTAGCTTGATATATATTCTTCCATCCTTTAATTTTCAGTTTGTTCCTGTCTTTAGGTCTCAAGTGAGTTTCTTGCGGACAACATATGGATGGGTCGTGTCTTTTGATCCAAGATGACACTCGGTGTCTCTTTACTGGAGCATTCAGTCCATTCACATTCAATGTAATATTGATAGCTATGTGTTCACTGCTGCCATTGTGATACGTTTATTTTTATGCTGATGTTTTCTCTGTTGTTCTTATTAGTCTGTTCTGGGTCACTCTTTTTTGTAAGTTGATTTTTCACCTTTTTGAGAGCTGGTTTTATAGTTGCTGAGACTCGTGTGTTAGATTTCTTGAAATGGTATGATACATCTTTGTTGTGCTTTACAGCGGCCCCTATGAACCCCCTTAAGAAACTATTTATAAACCCAATTTTAATTACTACCAGTCTGGTCATCTTCCTCTCCATCTGGAAGGACTATAACAACTGTAGTACATCCCTCTTTTTAGTATGAAGACACCACATTTTTCATGATGATCACTGGATTGCTTCTTTCCAAATCAAAGCTGTGATTTACTTTGGAGCCTTCCCTAAATGAGTAGAGTATTTAGTAGTGTGTCATTCTAAAATATAAAGTTAGTGGTCTTGTTCTTCTAAGCCAAAGATTTTTTTTCAGTATTTCTTGTAGTTTTGGTTTCGTTTTTAGAAAGTCTTTGAGTTTCTGTTTATCTGGGAATGTCTTAATTTCATTTTTGTATTTGAAAGATAGTTTTGCAGGATATATAATTCTTGGTTGGAAGTTCTTCTCCTTCAAGACTTTGAATGTGTCGTGCCACTGTCTCCGTGCCAGCATGGTTTCTGCTGAGAAATCTGACGAGAGCCTACAGGGTTTCCCTCTGAATGTTAGCTTTGCCTTGAGTCTTGCTACCTTAAGAGTTGCTCCTTATGTTTCATTTTGTTGAGTTTCATTATAATATGTCTTGGAGTCTTTCTTTTGAGATCTGTATTGGGTGGCGTACGATATGCATCTGAGATGTCTATATTCTCTTCCTTCATGATCTCTGGGAAGTTTTCTTTCAGCAGCTCAGCAACAATACTCTCTGTGTTCTCAGATGTCTCACCCTGTTCAGGGACTCCAATTAATCAACGGTTGTTCCTCTTAATAGAGTCCCACATGCTTCTTAATGTTTCTTCATTTTTCTTGTTTCTTTTTTCTGATTTCTGCTCATAGACGCTGGCCTCAGTAGCTCTGTCTTCCAAGTCAGAAATTCTTTTTTCCATTTGTTCCATTCTGTTTTCTTGGCTTTGCATGGAAGTTTCTATGTCTTTGATTTTCTTCTTGATCTGTTGGATTTCAGAGTACTGAACACCAGAGTACTGGTGTTCCATCAGATCGAACAACTTGCTTAATTTTTCATTTTGTTCTGCTGCATTTTGTATAAGGTCTAGAAGGGCCCTGTATATAATCAATTTGTATTCACTTCCTGATGCTTTCATAAAAGTTTCTTCATCTGGAAAACTCCTTGGTTGCTTTGTTGGGGAGCCTTCTGAAGCCATGAGTGATTGCTTGTATGCCACAATTGTCTGTTGCTTTTTGGGTCCATGTGAGTATATCGAGGCTGGAAGAGGTACTGTGAGGATGGATTGCAAATGTTTCTCTAGGCTGTCTTCAAATGTAAAGCAAAAGGTATCTGACCAGTTCACAATTCAGTTAGGTTTTCAGGTGTAGAGGTCCCTCTTCTCATCTGACAAAGTAAGCGCCACTATATCCAACCCCAGATGATAACAAACTAGTTCAGAATACAGCACTGCTAGTGCCCTGGTGGCCTCTGCTGACAGGGCCTAGCCTTAGTCAACACTGCGTCGAGTACTGGTTTTGTGATAGAAAAGCGCTCTCCTGTGGTCAGGCTCTGGCTCCCAAGCTAAGAATTAGGTCCAGCTGCGGCCACCGTACCCAAGATGGCGTCCTCCACACAGGCAGCAGACAGAGGGGCTAAAGGTGCCGAGAGGTAATGATTCCTCTGATTCTGTTGCAGGGTCCCCAACGTAGGCAGCATTGCAAAATCACTACTTTTCTGTAGGAGAAGTGCTGTCCCGTTTGCAGGCGCTGGCTCCCAGGTTAAGAACGAGGTCCCACTAAAATCTCAGTACCAACATGGCGTCTGGCATACTGACTGCAAAGCTCCACACAAACCCCGCTCAGGCAGCTACAAAACGAAAGGCTCAAAGTGTCTAGATTAACAGAGTCCCGAGCCTGGCTCTCAGAATATGGGAATTTCGCCTGCCTATCCCCCCAGCAGCACGTCTGTGTCCAGCCGCCAGGCAAACCCAGCTCCGCCTGCCAGCCAAGACAGTGGAAAAAAAAAGTCAAAATAGTGCATTTACCTTCCGGCAGTGAGAGCCGGGGCTAGCCAGGAGCAGGAGTCAGCGAAAGAGAGGAGGTTTTTCCCTGAGTGGTATGAAGTCCCAATTAACAGCCCTGTGCTGTGTCCTGAGGCTGATTAGGTGATCAGAAGGCTCTGTTTGATTGTCATTTCAGGTCTTGGTTTCCAGAAGGATGTAAGGAGACGTGTGCTTAGTCCGCCATCTTCACTCCGCCCCCCCCCCCCCCCGTTTTCTAATTTTCTATCTATAATTTCTTGTGTGGCCAATGCTAGTAAGACATTTCTAGCCAGATTATTAACATAGTCAGCTGTATGGACCTCCTTTGTAAGGGGTATAGAGGAGGCAGTCACTGAGGCTATAGCTCCAATCAAAGCAGTTATCCCTAATATCAAGGCTGTAATAAAGCGTCGAGGACGACTAAGATAATCAGTTACTATCTTCAAGGCATGCAAACCTGAATCTTCAAACCATTCTCCTGTGAGATTCACAGGCAGCAGAGCATAAGGGGGTTGTCTCACTATAACAAAGGTAGTGGGTGACACAGAAGAATTTAAGCAATTACTCAGTATACAGTTCTTGCAAGTTACAAATACAGTGCCTTTTCCAGGCATAACAGAGAGAGAAGCATTGGAGCCTGCAGATATTATAGCATAAGGAGAAGGAACACAGGCACAGATGTTGAACATCTCAGAAGTCACCCTGTGGGGGTGTAGGAGGACAATGGGACCAGTAGCTGCAAACCACCTGTATAGGCCCGTCTGAAGAACATTGGTATTTTCTGGTTTATATATAGGGGCCATCCATCCAGGCGAATACCAGCAGTATATCGGTCCTATACTTGGGAGGGCGGAGGCGGTCCAATTAAATAGCTTAGAGCCGTTAGCTTTTAAGTATGTTACGTAATCACATGAGGGGTTGGAGACAGACCAGTCAAGAATATTTGTGGAACTATTGGCCTGTTTGTATTTAACTCCAAATTCAGGAAATGTACAGGAAAACCAGGTGGGAAATCCACCTCTATTTTCCACTGGTTCCCAATGGTATTCCTGTCCCAGGGCATTCTTGCAAGGCTTAAAACGACTTGGAGGGAGAGATTGTGAGGAAACACTGGACTTAGAAAGATCTCCCAGCATTCTTAAATATATGGACCATAGGAGACAAGGGACAGTTTTTTTTGTAGATTCACAATTAGGGAAATCAGCTAGTAATTTTTCATAGTACAGGGAGATACACCCTGTTATGGTTATGTTGGGATGAGTACTAGCACAAATAGGGGGAGCATGGCTACGTCCTGAATAGCTAAAAGAGGGGGTGTATCTGGCCATTATATAGCTGTCCTCTTCTCCCCTATATGATTAGTAAAGACTGGGTGTAGTAAGGGAGGGTCAGGAATGAAAGTCCAATAAGGGGTCGCAGCTACAGGGACAAGAAATACCTCCCCAGTGAGAACAGCCGCCATTGCAATAAAAAGATGTTCCGGTGACGGAGGAGTGCCCTGCGACTGCAACAGCTGTTTTGCCTTGTCAGCAAGCCATTTGATTTGTCCCCATGTTGGTGGATGTGCTTCTCGAGTATGGTGAGCTTGTCCGTGATTGTACTGTGATGAGATGGTTAGACGAGAGAAATCTCGGGAGAGAGGAGTTATAGTATCTGAAGAGGGTTGATAAGGGGGAAAAGAGGATTGGAGGAGCTGGTGGGCACCAATCACACGAAGTTTCCCCGGTGGCTTCTTCGTTGCTAGGGAGATTTCTCAGGGGGAGTGGTGTCGGACTGCGTCTGCGGTATGACAGTGGGTTGGCCATGTGGTCGTATTAACCTATCAGGAATCCAGATAGGGGAGTCAGCATCCTGCGGAAAAACACAAGCATACCCTCTGCCGCTGGTTAATAATAAATCTGGGCCTTTCCACTGGCCTGTTGAAAGGTCCTTCCATTTTACCCAAATGCATGGGGTTTTATTGGGGCTCTCCCAGTGTCTCTGCATAGCTGACAGCCCATTAGAGTCTAGATTCAAGTGATTGATAACAAAAAGGGCATGGTTTAATAGATGATGTGGTGAACTGTGTTTATACTCTCCTTCCTGTAATTTGGTAATTTGAGTTTTTAATGTTTGGTGTGCCCTTTCAACTATGGCTTGTCCTTGGGGGTTGTATGGGACTCCAGTAGTATATTTAATCCCAAAGGTGTTGCAAAATTCCTGAAAGGTCTTAGAAGTATAAGCCGAGGCATTATCTGTTTTAAGATGCAAGGGAATCTGGCAATATGTAAAACAGTAAAAGAGGTGTTGAATTACATCCTTACAAGCTTCTCCCCTGCAGGCTGAGGCCATAATTAAGTGAGAATAAGTGTCAATGCATACATGGACGTAACAGGGTTTTCCAAAGGAAGGTATGTGAGTAACGTCCATTTGCTATAGTTGTCCAGCCTTCAAACCCCGTGGGTTAACTCCCATCGGTAAGGAGGACTGTTGAGTGGGGCAAATATTGCAACTTCTTACAATAGAGCGAGTCTGTACCCTAGTCAACTGAAACTGGAGGCGGAAGGCTGTGGCATTCTGATGGTGCAAGGCATGGCTCTGGGATGCTCTAGTGAAGGCTGGGAGGACCTGAATTCGGGTATGAACGTCAGCCAAATGGTTTCCCTCTGTAAGAGGTCCGAGTAAAGCTGTGTGTGGTCGGATGTGTCCTACAAAGAATGGGAGAGTTCTCTCATGAATTAAATCCTGCAAAGACTGTAAGAGAACTATGACAGTACCCTTTGTGGGATATAATGTGGCAGTTTCGATGTGAGGAAATAGCCTAACGATGTACCTGGAGTCAGTATACAGGTTGAGTTTTTTGTCATGCAGCTTTGAGAAAACCGCACACACTGCAAGGAGCTCAGTCGTTTGTGCAGATGTTTCTGAAGTTAGAATTCTGTTGACAGTGTGATTAATAACAGTAACAGCAGTTCCGTTAGAGGAACCATCAGTAAAAGCCAATTCTGCACCATCTAGAGGGGTGAGGCTGGTTAGTTGAGGAAAAATAAATGAATGTGTTTGAGCAAACTGTAGAAGGGGGCTTGAGGGTAAATGATACTGAATTTCTCCCATGCATTCACAGACTGCTATTCCCCAGTCTGTATGGCTTTCTACAAGCCATTGTAGTTGTTCTTTAGAATAAGGTACAACAAGGCAGGGGGGTTCAAGGCCAAAGAGTTCTCAGGCTCTTCGCCTTCCTTTCATCAGGAGGGTGGCCATTAAGGCCGGATAATCAGCAACTACTTTACGACATAATGAAGGCAAATGCAACCACTCCAGGGATCCGTCTTGCCAGAGGCAACCGGTGGGAGAGTGTGGTGTGTGCAGTAAGATTAATGACCGGAGTTCAGTATAGTCTAATTGGGTAATGCACTGACTGTTCAGAGCCCATTGGACTTTATCAAGTGCTAATTGAGCCTCAGGGATTATTTGTCTGGGAGAAGTAGGGTCAGAATCTCCCCTAAGGATGTTAAATTGAGGGAGAAGATCTGCAGTAGTTAATTTTAGCAATGGTCGCAACCAATTAATATCGCCAAGCAGTTTCTGGAAGTCATTTAAAGTTTTTAAATGGGAGGTCCTCAAGACAAAAGGGGCATGAGTTACTGTGGTGTCATTTAATACACGGCCCAAGTAAGATATTGGAGACTGAGTTTGGATTTTATCTGGAGCAATGACCAAGCCTCTAGCTTCCAGGGCCGAGGTGAGTGCCATTAAGCACTCCAGTAAAAAAGAACTATCAGGGTGAGCTAACAGAATGTCATCCATATAATGAATGAGATAAACAGAGTAGAATTGTTTTCAAACATTCTCTATAGCAGCATCAACAAATTTCTGACAGAGAGTGGGACTGTTTTTCATTTCCTGGGGGAGGACTTTCCACTGATATCGCTGGAAAGGCCGTTTGAAATTCTCTGATGGCAGACAAAATGCGAAACGCTGTCTATCCTGAGGGTGTAAGGGGATAGTAAAGAAGCAATCTTGTAAATCAATTACAATAACAGCATAGTTCAATGGGACAGCACTTGGAGAAGAGAGTCCAGGTTGCAAAGCGCCCATAGATTCCATTGTTGCATTGACTGCCCTTAGATCCTGTGGCAAACACCATTTGCCTGACTTGTTTTTAATAACAAAAATAGGAGTATTCCAAGGGCTAGTAGAAGGCTCAATGTGGCCTGCTTGTAGCTGCTGCTGTATCAGCTCAGAAGTGGCGCAAATTTTCTCACTGGATAAGGGCCACTGTTCCACCCATACAGGAGAGTTATTTTTCCATGTTATGGGATCAGCAGTGGTTCCAGTGACCCTCAGGATAAATTTTGAGAAAACCCAAGCCCTTCTCAGGATTTGTGCAGCTTAAAGCTAACAGGTGTTACAATTCCTTGATCTTGTTTTCTTAATCCCTTAAAAGGATGATATCCCATTTGGATCATCTGAGCAGCAACCTTATCATCAGGACATACCAACAATAAGCCCATTTGAGAGAGAATATCGCACCCCCAGAGTGTAATGGGCAGAGCAGTGACTGTGTAAGGTTGAAAAGATCCTGTGCTATTCTCGGCTTCCCATTTAAGTATGGCTGAACTTTGAGCCACGTTATTAGTCTGTCCTATACCTGACAAGGTAGGATTGGCAGCAGAGGCTGGCCTGCTCGAGGGCCAGTCCTTTCCTGCTATACAGGTTATATCAGCTCCTGTATCAAGTAAACCTTCAATTTGTTTTCCCTGCACAGTGATCGCCTTCACTGGACAGTGATCACAGATTTGTTGGACGCAAAAGGCCCAGTCACTAGATCCAAACCCTTTTCGCTGTCGAGATTCAGAAGACACAGTGCAGTAAGGAAGAATTAGCAATTCGGCGATTCGCTGCCCTGGATAGATCTGAATGGTTTTTGTGGGAGTCTGTATCATAACCTGAATTTCCCCGGTGTAGTCAGAATCAATCACCCCAGGTGGAACAGTAATTCCTGACAAGGACGTAGAGCTACGTCCAAGGATCAGCCCCATTGTGCCGGGAGGCAAAGGGCCCCAAGTACCAGTTGACAGGGCGATAGGCGGACTGTCAGGAGTTAAAATTGTTCCGGTGGGGCACGGAGGGCCAGGCCCGCACTGCCGGGGGAGGCACGGCAGAGGGAGTCGATCCCCTGGGGAGGAAGGGGTTGGTGAGTGCCCCCATTGTTTGTGGGGCCTGGGGCTGGCCCTGCATCCAGTTTCCCAAACTAGGGGAAGATATGGGTGCAGTTTTAGGGGGGTAGCCACTATGCACAGTAGCCGGTGCCGGCAAAGGGGGCAGTGGATGACCATTTTTGTGAAACTTGGAACGGACAACCCTTCTGCCAGTGGAACCCTCTTTCACAATGGGGACATATAGTTTTAGGAAGAGAGAGGAAACCAGGCGTAGGAGTGGCACCGGGCATAGCCGCAGGTGAAGGGCCACCCAGAGCAGGCATGTCCGACTAAAATGTCCCACCTGTCCACAATTGAAGCATCCCTCATTTCCATGAGAGCTGGGGGGATGGGGGGGCTGTTGTAGTTGGGCCATAACCTGTTTGGCGGACTGACCTTTCAGGGGAGCCGCAAGAGAAAGCCCTTGTAAAAAAGAGGGTGTAACCTCTGCACAAAGGCGAACGAAATCATTTAATGTCCCAATCTTCCGAACTGGGTGAAGCAGGGTCTTGCAAGCTGAAGAGGCATTCTCGTAAGCCAATTGTTTTATTAAAATCCCTGCAGCTTCATCGTTAGGTACGATTTTTTCCACTGCATCCACAAGCAAAGAGTTTTCTCTGCTTTAACTTTTTACGCCCATAATCCTTGCTTGTCAAATATCTATAAAGAATTCTCCTTTTAGAACTCATTATGGCTCCTAAACTTCTCTAAAGTCCTGATTATTCGCCCCTTCACTTATTCCCATTATACGAATGGGGAGCCTGCAGAGCTCCGAGGTGAAATCCTAGCCACTCTGCTTATCCTAACCTTTTGCCCCTTCAGTTATAAGGCAAGACCCTAGCCATTATTGTTATGGCATCGGGGAAAACTTACCCTCGTTCCTGACGAGAGATGAGTGGCGTCGGCGTGTCCTGACTACCTGCCCCCTCAGTTACAGGGCAGAGTCCTAGCCTTTCCTGATGTTAACGAGATTACCCTCCGTGCCCCACGGTCAGGCGCCAGTAGACTACATGAAAGCAGAGCCAATCTAAAGACATTAGGAGTAAATCATGCCCAAGTAAATTAACATACCATTTGATAGGCTTAATAAGTCAAAATACGCTTATGAAATTCATATGTACATTGTTCATTCATTTGACAATTACTAATTGAGAATTTGTCACATACCTGACATTGCTCTAAAGCAAATACTAACAAGTCAGATAAAAAGTTCTCTCTCACTGAGTTTAGTAGGAAAGGCAGGAAACCAACTCAAAACCAAAATTTCAGATAAGGGTAAGCACTGTGAAAAGATGTTGTTAGGGGCATCTTTCTCACAATTGTGGCTATGCTTGAGCCCATTGTTGCAGCCACTGTGTCATTCCTTCTTCTTGAGCGTCTTCTTCGGTTTCCCTCCACTTTAATGCACATTATGTCCTTCTCCAGGGACTGGTCCCAGCTGAAAACATGTTCAAAGTACTGGAGATGAAATCTTGCCATCCTGTTTCTCAGGAGCATTCTGGCTGTAATTCTAGGACACATTTGTTCACTCTTCTGGTGGTCCATGGTATATATTCAATATTCTTTGCCAACACCACTACTCAAAGTCATCAATTTTTCTTTGGTCTTCCTTATTCATCTCCAGCTTTCACATATATATGAGTCAACAGAAAACATCAAGGATTGAGTCAGAACACCTTAGTCCTCAAAGTGATATCTTGGCTTTATTATTACGCTTTAGATAAAGGTTTACAGAGCAAATTAGTTTCTCATTAAATGGTATACCAATTGTTTAGTGACACTGGTTGCTAACCCCCAACATGTCAACACTCACTTTTCGCTTCTCAAACTTGGGTTCCCCGTTACCAACTTTCCTGTTCCTTCCTGCCTGGCCCGTGTGCTGGTGTGACCTTTTAGTCTCATTTTGTTTTATGTGCCTCTCTAATTCTTGCCTGAAGGGTGAACTTCAGGAGTGGCTTCAGTACTAACTTAAAAAGGTGTCAGGGTGGGGGGCACACTCTTGAGTCAGACCAGTAAATCTGGTCATTTTTGTGAGTTAGAATTGTTTTCTACGCTTATCTCCAGTTCTCTCCAAGACCTTCTATTATAGTCTCTGTCAGAGCAATCAATGGTGGTTGTGCTGAGTTTTCTGGTGGAGGCTGTGTTAACTGTGGTCTGTTAGTCCTATGGAAAAGTTCCACATCAGCAGTCAGAATAAGACCAGGTGCTGACTGCAGTACAGACCATCAGTTGTTCATATGCAAGTACAAATTGAAACAGAAGAAAATTAGAACAAGTCCACAAGAGCCAAAGTATGACCTTGAGTTTAGAGACCGTCTCATTCATGACCAAACCCCAGACTTATCATGGAGTGACACCAAGGACATCATCCATGAAGAAAGCAAGAGGTCATTAAAAACACAGGAAAGAAAGAAAAAAAAATACTGGTTGTCAGAAGAGGCTCTGCAACTTGCTTTCAAACATTGAGCAGCTAAAGCAAAAGGAAGTAATGACAAAATAACTGAAGAAAAGATTTCAAAGGGCAGCTTGAGACGACAAAATAAAGTATTATATTGACACATGCAAGGAGCGGGAAATAGAAAACCAAAAGGGAAAAACAAGCTCTGCATTTCTCAAGCTAAAAGAACTGAAGAAAAAATTCAAGCCTCGAGTTGCAATAGTGAAGGATTCTACAAGGCAAATGTTACATGACTCAGGGAGCATCCAAAGAAAATGGAAGGAATACACAATCGCTATACCAAAAATAACTGATCAACATTCAGCCATTTGAAGAGGTAGCATACAAACAAGAACTGATGGTACTGAAGGAAGAAACTGAATCTGCATTGAAGGCATTGGTGAAAAACAAGGCTCCAGGAATTGGCAGAACATCAGTTGAGATATTTCAACAAACAGATATAGTGCTGAAAGTGCTCACTCATCTATGCCAAGAAATTTGTAGGACAGCTACCTGGCCAGCCAACTGGAAGAGAACCATATTAATGCCCATTCCAAAGAAAAATGATCCAGCTGAAAGTGGAAATTACCAACAGCATAATTAAAATCACACACAAGTAAAATTTTGCTAAGGATCATTCGAAAGTGACTGCAACAGTATACGGACAAGGAACTGCCAGAAATTCAAGCCAGATTCAGAAAAGGATGTGGAAACAGGAACATCATTGCTGATGTCAGATGGATCTTGGCTGAAAGCAGAGAATACCAGAAATACGTTTACTTGTGTTCCCTTGACTATGCAAAGGCCTGGACTGTGTGGATCATAACAAATTATGACTAACTGTGCAGAGAATGGAAATTTCAGAACACGTAACTGTACTCTTAAGAAAGCTGTACATGGACCTGGAGGCAGTCATGTGAACTAAACAAGGCAGGATAGGTGTGTGTCAGGACTGTATCCTTTCACCATAGTTTCTCAATGTGTATGCAGAGCAAATCGAGAAACTGGATTATATGAAGAAGAACAAAGCATAAGGATTAGACGAAGACTCATTGACAAGCTGCGTTACATAGATGGCACAACTTTGCTTTCTGGAAGTGAAGAGGGCTTGAAACTCTCATTGATGAAAATCAAACACCATAGCCTTCAGTAGGAGTAGCAACTCAACATCAAGAAAACAAAAATCCTCAAAACTGGACCAGTAAGCAAAATCATCATAAATGGAGAAAGGATTGAAGTTATCAAGGATTTCATTTTATTTGTTTCCATAATCAACGCCCATGGAATCAGCAGTCAAGAAACCAAAAGGAAAATCTGCTGCAAAGGGCCTATTTAAAGTATTGAAAAGCGAAGATGTCACCTTGAAGACTAAGGTGCACCTGACCCAACCCATGGCATTTTCAATCTCATCATATACATGTGAAAGCTGGACAGTGAATAAGGAAGATAGAAAAAAAATTGATGTCTTTGAATTGTGGTGTTGGAGAAGAATACTGATGTAGCACGGACCAGCAAAAGAACAAATAGATCTGTTCTGAAAGAAGTACAACCAGAATACTCCTTGGAAGCAAAGATGGCGAGACTGCATCTTACATACTTTTGACATATTGTCAGAAAGGATCAGTCCCTGGAGAAGAACATCATGCTTGGTAGAGTGGAGGGCCAGCAAAAAAGAGGAAACATCCTAACGAGACAGACTGACAAAGTGGCTGCAACAACAGGCTTAAGCATGAAAAACAGTTGTGAACATGGCATAGGACCAGGCAGTGTTTTGTTCTGTTGTGCATGGGGTCACTATGAGTTGAAACTGACTTGACGACACCTAATAATAAGACATTTGGGCTAATCTTTCCCTTTTGTCTTTGGTTTTCTTCATTCTCTCTTGCTCCAGGTAGGGTAGGACCAGTCGAGATGGCCACTCTCAAGCTTTTGAGACCTCAGATGGTGCTCACCAAAGAAGTAGGACATTTCCTTTATAAACTACGTTACTCCATTTGAGGTAGATATGTCCCAAGACCATGTTCTCTAGCTTCAGCCTGGTAATTTGGTCATTCAGGGAATTAGGATGTGTCTATGAAGCTTCAATGACCTTCCCTTTGTCAAATTCTGCTGACTGCCCCAGTACTGTGTATTGTTTTACCCTTTACCCAAATTACCACTTACTTATTTTCTAATTTTTTTCTCCCCACCCCTTTTCCATGTCACCACCAGTGATTGTTACTTTCTATGTGTAAACCTTTCAGACAGTTTCTATAATAGTGGTTTTATGCAGCACATGCACTTTTGTCATTGACTTATTTCACTTAGTAATAATGCCCTCCAGGTTTATCCATGTTGTAGAATGTCTCAAAGATTCATCATTGTTCTCTTTTGTTTCATAGTATCCATTGTGTGTATGTATTACAGTTTGTGTTTATCCATTCATCTGTTCGTGGACACTTAGGATGTTTCCCTGTTTTTGCTATTGTGAATGATGCTGCAACAAACGTGGGTGTGCATATGTCTATTCATATAAAGGCTCTTATTTCTCTAGAAGATAGTCCTAGGAGTGGGATTCCTGGGTTAAATGAGATTTCTATTTCTAGCTTTTTAGGGAAGTACTACATCATTTTCCAAAATGGATGCACCATCTCACATTACTCCAGCAGTGTGTAGTAGTTCTGATCTCCTTGACCCCTCTGTTATTTTACTTTTTTCATGCTAGTAATGTTGGAGTAGGATAGTGTCTTAGTCATCTAGTGCTGGTATAACAGAAATGTCAAAAGTGAATGGCTTTAACAAACAGAAATTTATTTTCTTATAGAAAAGCAAATTAAAAGTCCAAATTCAGGGCATTAGCTCCAGGAGAAATCCTTCCCTGTTGGCTCTGGAGGAAATCTTTGTTGTCAATCCTGGGAACTGCAGAGGCTCAGAGACTTTGGGTCCTTTCCAATGGATAAGTTCTTCTTCCAGCAATACTTCTTGGGGGTGTAAGGTCCCCAAATCTCTTCTCTAGCGTCCTTCTTTTATATCTCTTATTATAAAAGAGACTGCCTCAGGCCGCAGTACAATGTTACACATTGAGGCCTGTCTCACCAACATAGCTGCCATCCATTCTCCCTCATTAATATCATAGATGCAGGAGTTATGACTCACAGGACCATCAAATGGTACCAGGCATCATGGCTTAGACAAATTGTTATACAGATTTGGTGGGGTGGTGCGGGCAGGGAACACAGTTCAATTCATGATGTGTAGTATCTCAGTTTTGATTTGCATTTCTCTAATGACTAGTGATATCAAGCATTTCCTCATGTGTTCTCCAGCCACCTAAACATCTTTGATGAAGTGTCTGTTCATATCCTTTTCCCTTTCTTTTCTTTTTCTTTTCTGTTTTTTTTTTTGTTTCTAACTCCATTATACTTTTTATTTTATTTTTTAAAAATAAATTGCCCTCTCCCTCCCTCTACACTCTAATAACCATCCAAGACTGTTTTCTTCTGTGTTTAAGCTTTTCCTTGAGTCCTTGTAATGGTGATCTCATGCAATATTTGTCCTTTTATGACACGACTAATTTTACACAGCATGCCTTCTGTCATGGGTTGAATTATGTCCCCCCCAAAAATATGTGTAGCCATGTGGCTGGGACATGCTTCTCAGTATCTTGTGACTGTCCTCAATTTGGTGGTTTCCCTAGACTGTATGTTAAAGGATTAGGGTGGGGCTGTAAATTCCTTCATAGGGTTACTTCCCTGCTCCACTGTAAAGGGAGTTTCCCTGGAGTATGGCTTGCCCCACCCTTAATCCTTTCAGCCTGCAAGAGATAAAAGGAAAGAGAAGCAAGCAGAGAATTGTACCATCAAGTAAGCAGCACCAGGAGAAGAGCGCGTCCTTCAGACCTGAGATTCCTGCGCCAAGATGCTCCCTGGACAAAGACTGATGCAATACCAGACTTTCCTCCTGAGCCAACAAGGGGGAAAGCCTTCCCCTGGAGCAGACACCCTGAATATGGACTTGCAACCTACCAGACTGTGTAAGAATAAACCTTCCTTTGTTAAAGCCATCCACTCTGTGGTATTTCTGTTAGAGCAGCCCTAGTGACTAGAATGTCTTCCAAATTTCTGGATATTGTGAGATGTTTCCCAAATTAATCATTGTTCTTTATCATTGTGTAAGATTCCCTCATGAGAAATATACCATCTTTTGTTTATTCATTCATCTGTTGATAAACACCTAGTTTGATTTCTGTCTTTTTGCTACTGTGGACAACGCTATGATGAACATGGGTATGTGTTGTAGTCATCTGGTACTGCTGTCTCAGAAATACCAAGAGTGGATAGCTTTAGCAAAGAAAAGTTTATTTTTAAATAGTCCAGTAGGCTTTAAGTCCAAATTCAGAACGTCTGCCCCAGGGGAAAGACTTTTCCTCTGTCAACTCTGGAGGAGGGTCCTTGTGTTGTATCAGTCTTTGATCAGAGAGAATCTTGGTCAGGAACCTTAGATCTGAAGGAAGTACTCTATTCCCAGTGCTGCTTTCTTGATTATATGAGGTTTCTACTCTCTACCTGCTTCTCTTTCCTTTTATCCCTTGTAAGATGAAAGGGTAAAAGGCAATGCAAGTCACTGTCCAGGGAAACTTCCTCAGCAAGGGTGTTGCAGTCCCACCCTAATCCTCTTTTAACATAGTCATCCTATCTATTAGCCACAGGCAGAAATTAGGATTTATAAAATAGGAAAATAACAAAACATTGGGAGTGATGATCCAGCCATGTGACTGCACACATTTTCTGGGAGACCCAGTTCAATCCATGACAGTGTACATCTATATGTGTGACAGCCCTTATTTCTCTAGGATTTATTCCAACAAGTGGGATTGCAGGATTGTATGGTATTTCTAACTTTTTAAGAAAGTGCCAGATTGATCTTTTGAAGTGGTTATATCATTTATATTATCACCAGCAGTGTGTAAGTATTCCAGTCTCTCCACAGCCTCTCAACATTTATTATTTTCTGGGTTTTGGATTAATACCAGGCTTGAATGAGATGGTATCTCATTGCATTTTGATTTGAATTTCTCTAATGGCTAACAATCGTGAGCATTTCCTCACGTGTGTGTTAGCTGTCTGACTCTTATTTGGTAAAGTGCCTGTTCATATCCTTTGCTCATTTTTTTTTAAATTGGGTTATTTGCCTTTTTGTTGTTTAGGTTTAGCAGTACCTTACAGATTTTATAGACTAGGGGTTGATTGGATTTGTCATAGCCAAATTTTTTTCTGAATCTGTAGGATGTCTTCTTAACTCTTTCAGTTAAGTCTTTTGGATGAGCATAAGTGTTTCATTTTTAGGAGTTTCCAGTTATCTATTTTCTTTTCTGGTGTTTGTGCATCATTAGTAATGTTTTGTATTCTGTTTATGAAATATATTAGGGCTCCCAACAGTGTCTCTGTTTTTTCCTTCCATGATCTTTATCATTTTAATTTTATATTTAGATGGACTGACACAGTGGCTACAACAATAGGTTCAAGCGTACCAACCATTGTGGGCATGGCACAGAACCAGGCAGTGTTTTGTTGAGAAATTTTCCGTCTATACCTCTTTTATCAAAAGTTTTCATTTGGAAAAAAAAAAAAAGTTTTCATTTGAAATGCGATTTTAATTTTATCTAATGTCTTTTCTGTGTTAATTTTGATGATCATGTGGTTCTTTTTTTTTTAATGTAGTGAATTACATCGATTTTCTAATGTTGAACCATCCTTGCATACCTTGTATGAATTATACTTGCTTGGGCTACTTTTTTTTTTTTTTTCAGATGATGTCAAATTCTACTGGATAGAATTTTCTTGAGGATCTTTGAATCTATACCAAAGACAGACATTGTTTGTAATTTTCTTTTTTTATGGTGTCCTTGCCTGGAAACTTGGTGGCACAGTGGTTATGAGTTCAGTTGCTAAAAAAAAGGTTAACATTTTGAATCCACTAACCGCTCCTAGGAAGCCCTTTGGGACAGTTCTACTCCATCTTCTAGAGTTACTAAGAGTTGAAATAGACTCAGTGGCAATGAGTTTTGGTTTTTTTTGGCTTGCTTGGTTTTGGTAGTAGGGTTATACTGGCTTCACAAAATGAATTTGAAGTATCTCTTCCTTTTCTATGTTCTAAAATAGTTTGAGTAGTACTGAAGCAAGCTCTTTTTCAAATGCTTGGCAGAATTCTCCAGTGAAGCTGTCTGAGCGAGGATTTTTTTAAATTACCTCTTCAGTCTTTTTTCTTGATATGGATTCACTCATATTTTTACCTCAGGTAGGTAGTGTTTCGAGTAATTTTTCCTCTGGGATTTCAAATATGTTGGAGTACAGTTTTTCATAATACTCTGTTATGATCCTTTTTATTTCAGTTAGGTCTAATGTTATGTCCCTCATTTCATTTTTATTTGTGTTATTTGGATGCTCTCCTGTTTTTCTTCTGTCAGTTTGGTCAATAGTTTGTTGATTTTCTTGATCCTTTCAAACATCCAACATTTGATTTTCTTGATTTTGTATTTCATTTATTTCTGCTTTCGTCTTCATTATTTCCTTTCTTCTGGAGGCTGTGGGCTGCTTTTGATATTCTCTATGTATTTGAATTGTACAGTTAATGTTTTCATTTTGTGTCTTTTTTCTGTCTTTGATATGTGCATCCACTGCTGTAAATTGATTTCTGAGTACAGCCTTTGCTCTTTTCCAAAGGTTTTGGTATGAAGCATTTTCTTTTTTTTTTTTGATCCTAGGAATTTTTTATTCATCTTTGATTTCTTCTATTGTCCAGTGGTTTTCAAGCAAGATTTTATTCAGTTTCCATATATTTGATTTTTTTTCCTTGCTGTTCCTGTTATTAATTTCTACTTTGATGGCATTGTGATCAGAGAAGATGCTTTGTAATCTCTACATATTAAGGGCTGTTGAGGGTTGCTTTATGGCCTACGATGTGGTCTATTCTGGAGAACATTCTATGTGCATTAGAAAAGAATGTGTCCTTTGCTCCTGTTAGGTGGGGTGTTCTGTAGATGCCTGTGAAGTCAAGTTGGTTGACTGAGGCCTTTGAATCTTCTGTATCTTTGTTGAGTTTCCATCTAGATGTTCTATCCCTTACCAAGAGTGGTGTATTGAAGTCTCCTACTATTATTGTGGAACTGTCAGTTTTGTTGTCAGTGTTGTTAGAATTTTCTTTGTGTGTTGTCAGCCCTGTCATTGGGTACATCAATATTTATTACGGTTGTGTCTTCATGGTGGATTGTTTCTTTAATCATTATATAGTGTCCTTCCTTGTCTTTTGTGGTGGATTTTGTTGTAAAGTCCCTTTTATCTGAGATTAGTATGGTCTGTCTTGCTCTTTTTTGGTTGCTGTTTGCTTGATGTATTTTTTCCCATCTTTTGATTTTTAATATATTTACATCTTTGTTTCTAAGATGTATTTCTTGAGGACAACATATTGATGGGTCCTTCCCCACTGCTCACCATTGCTACTGTCTCTTTATGGGTAGACTTAAGCCATTTATGTTTTGTGTGATTATTGATAGGTGTGAGCTTATTGTTGTCATTTTGTAGTACCTTTTTTTTTTTGGTGCTGACATTTTCTTTGTTTCTCTTATTGTCCTGCACTGAATTGTGGATTTTTTTTTTCCATTTTTGTGGATTTTGTGTTTACCGAGACTTTATGTTTTTCTTCTTTATTTTGACGAGTAGACTTGTTAACTTTCTTTGTGGTTGCTATGAAATATCGCCCCATCTTTCTAAGTTGGAAAAGGTCTCTATTACTTGATATCACCTTGACTTCTCCATTTGAAAGTTCCATACCTACTGTCATGGATTGAACTGTGTCCCCCCAAAAATGTATGTGTTGATTTGACCTGATAAGGAGTTCCAACATGGTGCCCTTCCTCCCATGTGTTGTGAATCCTGTCTCTGTGATACTGATAATGGAGAATGGTTTGCAGCTGTGTTAGTTAGGCAGAACTCAAGTTTGTGGAATATAAGAGAGAGAAGTGAGCTGAGGAAGTTTGGAACCTTATACCACCGAGAGAAAAGCACCAAGAGCAGAGCACGTCCTTTGGACCCAAGGTTCCTGTGCTGAGATGCTCTCACTGGATTTGGACTCAGCCTACTGGACTGTGAAGATTTTTCATATTGAATGGACTTGTAGCTTATAAATGGATTTGTGGCTTACCAGACTGTGACAATAAGAGCTTCTCCTCATGAAACCTTCCACTCGTGGTATTTTCTGTTAGAGCAGTACCAGGTGACTAAGACACCTACACTGTTTATTCCCTTTTTTATTTTTCTGATGTTATTGTCATTTACAGATTGATATCTTTGGTTCCCTGCTGTAAAACCTTTTAGTTTTATCTTTGTTAATTTGTTACCTAGGTTGGTATTTGGCTGATTCTGTCTTATATTCTAGATTCAGGTTGTTGTTTGATCTTGTTGGTTCTGAAATAGAAGGACTCTTTTTAATAATTCTTGTACATTTTGGTTTGGTTTGTTGCATATTCCCTTAATTTCTGTTTATCTGGAACTGTCTTAACTTCATCATCATTTTTGAGCAAATATCTTTGCTTTTTACTGCTTTTAAGAAGTCTTTTGCATCATATTTGCCCAGTGTGATATTTCATTTGATTTGAGCACTGACTGTGGATCCCAGTAAAATGGAATCCTTCACATCAATATTTTCTCTACTTATAATGTTTATTGGTTCATTTGTGAGGCTTTCTGTTTTCTTTACGTTGCAGTGTAATTCATACTGAAGGTTGTCATCTTTGATCTTCATTGGTAAGTGCTTCAAGTCCTCTTTGCATTTATCAAGCAAAGTTGTATAATCCACGTGTTGCAGATTGTTAATGCATCTTCCTCCAATCCTGATGCTACATTCTTCTTTGTATGGTCCAGCTTCTTGTATTACTTTCTCAGCATACAGCCTGGTGAAAGAATACAGACCTGATACACCTTTCCTGATTTTAAACTGTATAATATCCCCTTCTTCTGTTCAAACTACTGCCTCTTGATCTATGCACAGGTTCTGCGAGAGCACAAGTAAGTGTCCTGGAATTTCCATCCTTTGCAATGTTATCCATTATTTTTATGATCTGCACAGTCAAATGCCTTTGCATAGTCAAGGGAAAAGATAGAGCTCAGCAATGGGCTGGGAAATGATCATGGGGGAGGAGCTCCTTTGTCCAGGATAGTGGGGAAAGCATCTCTAAGGTATCTGAGCTGAGACTGCAGTAATAAGAAAGAACCAACCATCAGAAATCTAGGAGAAAGTTGTTCAAGGAAGAAGAAATAGTTAGGTTCAAATTTCTGTGTATTTGAACAAATTTGGCATGTTTTAGAAACCCAGAAAAAGACTACCATTTTTGACCTAATGAAGAGGAGAAGAAAGTTGGAAGATGAATCAGAGAAATGGTCAGCTTTGTAAAACTTAGTGAACAGTGGTCATGAATTCAGTCTTGTACTGAGTGAAATGAAAAGTAATTTAAAAATTTAAGCAAAGGATAACATGATACTAGTTACGTTTTTTCTTTATTGTGGTGAAAATATACACTAAAATCTTCACCAACTCAACAATTTTTACATGTACAATTCAGTGACATTGATTACATTCTTCAAGTTGTATAACCTGTATTATTTTCCAAGATATGCCAGCAACATAATATAACTCAGTGAGTCCTAAGCAAAATTCTCCTATCCCCCTTCATACCACTCCTGCTAAACACTAATAATATCTTGTTTCTATATATAATACCACATGAGTGATATTATACTGTATTTATCCTTATGCCACTGACTCATTTTACTCAGCATAGTGTTTTCTAGGTTCATCCATGTGTCAAGACAATATTTCTCTTGGTTCTTGTTAAAGCATAAGGAAGCCTATTTTTACCTTGTTACTGGGTCATCCATACCTGTCAGGTATTGTAAATTTTAAAAGATGTTTTAATTCTGTAGGGATGCTGTGGCATTAGAAGAGAGACAGATGCCAACCATACCTAGAAGTGCAGTCTTTGATGCGGTGAAAAAAAATGTGAAAATTTTCAGTACAGATGATCTGGTAAGCAAGGTAGACACCATGTTTACTTTGCTTACTCGATAACCCACCTCTGGTCTGCTTGCTATGTCAAACACAGTTTGAAAGTGTAGTGAAAGTGACAGTGGGGAAATCATTTAGAAACGCAATGCCTTTGCTTAAGGGAGAGGAGCAGCTAGGGGCTCGAACACTGGTAGTCACAGTGGGGAGCAGTGCAGAGAATTAGACTCAGGATACTTTCTGGAGAGATACATCATACATTCAGATTTTAGACAAGTGGGGTGGGTGTGTGGGTGGGTGTGTATGTCACACACACACACTTGCCTAAAATCCAAGATCAGCAGGTCAGACAGCAGGGCTCTGGTTCATAGGCCTTAAAGACTGATGAATTCCAAGACTGGCAGGTAAACTGCTAGCTCTGTTCCCAAGAACTAAAGGTTATGTGAGCAGAAGCCAGCTACAGAATCCAGAGCCAGCAAAAGCCCATGAGACTTGCCACAAAGCCCACCTGTATCAAATGCAGGCCACACTCTCAAGGGAATTAGTTGTCTTTCAGCTGACTGGCTACTCACAGCAGATGCCGTCATGGAGGTGACTGCAACATTATATGACTTCCAAAATGCATCATAACTGCCAAACCACTAAGAATCATGGCTCATCCAAGTTGATACACAATCCTAATAATCACAAATGTACATTTAAAATGTTTTGTTGATTGTGCTTTAAGTGAAAGTTTATCATCCAACTCAATTTGTAATACAAAAACTTGCCACATATTACTATATAACTGCAGCTGCTCTCTCACCCTGTGACAGCACACTTCTATCTACACTGTATTTTCTGTGTCCATTCAGTCAGCTCCTGTTCTCTTTCCCCATCTCATGTCATTTCTGGAAAGGAGCTGCCCAGTTAGCCTCATGTATATAAGTAAGCTGAGAAATACTCCCTTAACCGGTATCATTTAATTTCTTATAGTCTAGTCCCATATTTGATGAGTTGGCTTTGGGAATGCTTTTAGCTCTGGGCTAACAGAGAATCAGGGGCCAAGTCTTCAGGAGCCTCCAATCTGTTGGACCATCCTGTCTGGCCTTCTAATAGAGTTCTAGTTCTGTGCACCCATTTTCCTCCCACTGTGTCGGGGACTGTATGTTGTATTCCAAGTCAGGCAGTCATTGGTGGTAGCCAGGCACTATCTAGTTCTTCTAGTCTCGTGATGATGTAGTCTCTGAATTATATGGCCCTTTCTGTCACTTGGGATCATATTTTACTCATGTCTTTGATGTCCTTCATTCTCCTCTGCTGTGGGTGGATTGAGATCACTGATGTTACTTAGATAGCTGCGTGCTAGCTTTTAAGACCCCAAATGCCACTCACCAAAGCAGTATGCAAAATATTTTCCTAAAAAAATTTAGTTAGCCTAGATGTCCCCTGAAAGTGTGGTCCCCAGGCTCCTATCCATGCTACTCTGTCCTTAAAAAATGTTGGGTTGTATTTAGGGTACAATATATATCCATCCAGTGGAGAAGAATAAAAGGATCAGGGATGCCTTCAAGAAGGATGTGGAACTTGAGGTGGGTCTTGACAATAATTATCAGTAGCTGAAGGCTGTGGAAATAAATCAGGCCTAGATCAGCCAAGGAAACCCTGGTGATATAGTAGTTAAGTGCTACATCTACTAATCAAAATGCTGGCAGTTTGAATCTGGCAGGCACTCCTTGGAAACGGTATGGAGCAGTTCTACTCTGTCCTACAGGGTCACTATGAGTTAGAATTGACTCAGTGGCAGTGGGTTTGGTTTTTTGGTTTAGATAGATCAGTCAATCTTAGCTACAACAGTTCAGCTCTAAAGGACACTGACAGTCCTATGTACAGTGCCCATTGCAATCAAATCAGTTACAACTCATAGTGATCCTACATGACAAAATAGAACTGCCTTGTAGAATTTCCAAGGAGCGGTTGGTGGATTCAAACTGCTGGCCTTTTGTTTAGCAGCTATAGCTTTTAACTATAGATAAAGTAAACTCAAGCATAATTCAGAAAAGAATTCTAGGCAAGTCCTATCAGGTGAACACAGAAGTATGAAACTCCCAGTTGTTAGGTAAGAATAATAAGAAATATGAACGACATCGTGATTCCAAGAGATCTTTTTTTTATGTTCAGAGAATAACTATCAGTTGTAGAAATGATGCCAAACAGGTGTCAATCTTAGACCTTCCAGTCTAAGATGGACCAGGAAGACAGGGTTGGTGATCTATTTCTGAAAATCAGCCAGTGAAAACTCTTTGGATTACAATGATCCAATCCAAAACTGATGATAGGAACCACACAGACACAGGAAGAGTTTTGTTCCATTGCACATGGGGTGCCAGTAGTCAGGGCCAATCTGACAGCAGCTAACAACATAGGAATCAGAATTTCATTCTTCAATGAGAGGGAATTAGCAAGAACTAACGATGGTATCAGTTGCCCTATGGGGCAGTTCTACTCTGTCACACGGGGTCTTCATTAGTCAGAATCAACTCAAAGGCACACAACAGAAACAGATATAGATGTAACATGGATCAGGTATGATACTGATTCTTTACATGGGCAACCAGAAGACTACTGAACAGTAAAAAGTCAGTATTTTTATTTACTGTAAAAAGTGTAAATAAGATTTATATGACTTGTCCAAAAATTTAAATAAAATTTACAACTTTGTTTAAATTGCTTTTGTTTAAAGTTATGGTTCATGTTTGGCTTTTTAATTTTAAGACAATTTTGAATGTTTTAAAAGAATAATTAGATTTTTCAGAATTGTACTTTAGGTGAAAGTTTACAGAGCAAATTCGTTTCTCACTAAACAAGTTGATACGTAATCATTCTGTGACATTGCTGACTGACCTTTCAATGTGTCAATACTCCCCCTTTACCCATGTTCCCCATTCCATTTGTCCAGTTTTCCTGTCCCTTCCAGTCTTCTCTCTTTGATTTTGGGCAAGTGTACCCATTTAGTATTCATGATTAAACTATGAAGCATGGTCTACATGTGTATCAGTGTTTGCCTTATAGACCTGTCTAATCTTTTGGCTGAAGGGTGAACTTTGGGAGTGCTTTCGGTTCTGAGTTCAAAAAGTATCCAAGATTTCTCCACTCTCTGTCACCCTACTTTTTATTTATGTGAATTTGAATTTTATTCTATGTATTTTTCCAGCTCTTTCTGGAGTCCTTTATTGCCATTCTTGTCAGAGAGGTTGGAAAAATTAAACTTGTGAAAATGATTTTATATTTACATTTATTTTTCTTTTATTAAATATACATTTGAGTTAATATACTTTTATTACAATTATATGTTTGCATTGATGATTACTAGTGATTGGCGTGTAAAGGTTGGAAGCAAAGAAAGATTGATAATTGGAAAATATGGCTTTGGTGATAAAAAGGATGCCAGAGATCAAATGATAGAACTTTGCAAAACCAATGACTTCTTCCTTACAAATGCCATTTTTTAACATAAACAGCAACTACATACATGTACCTTGCCAAATGGAATGCACAGGAATCACATTGACTATATCTGTGGAAAGAGAAGAAAAGGCTCAATATCATCAGTCAGAAATAGGCCAAGGTTGACTTTAGAACAGACCATAAAATCCTCATATGCAAATTCCAGTTGAAGCTAAAGATAATTAGAACAAGTCCATGAGAGCCACTTGAGTTCAGAGACCATCTCAAGTGTATATTTGGCTCACTGAACACTAATGACCAAAGACCAGACCAGCTGTGGAATGACACTGAGGACATAAAGACCAAACTCCCCAACCCGTTGTTGTTAAGTCTCTTCTGACTCACAGCAACCCTACAGGACAGGGTAGAACTGTCCCACAGAGTTTCCAAGGAGTGCCTGGTGCGTTTGAACTGCCGACCTTTTGCTTAGCAGTTGTAGCATTTAACCATTACAGCACCAGAGTTTCCAGGATGTGAACAGGTCATTAAAAAGAGAAGAAAGAAATGACCAAAATGGATGTCAGAAGACACTCTGAAACTTGCTCTTGATAGTTGATAGCTAAAGCAAGTGCAACAAATGATGAAGTGAAAGAACTGAACAGAAGATTTCAAAGGGCAGCTCAAGACATGCAAAGAACTGGAGTTAGAAAATCAAAAGGTAAGAACACACTTAGCTTTTTTCAAACTGAAAGAACAGAAGGAAAAATTCAAGCCTTGAAGAATTCTATAGGGAAAATGTTACATAACAGAGGCATCAAAAGAAGATGGAAGGAATACACAGAATCCCTATACCAAAAATAATTGGTTGGCATTTAGTCTTTTCAAGAAGCAGCATATAATCAGGAACTGATGGTACTGAAGGAGCAGATCTAAGCTGTACTGAAGGCACTGGTGAAAAGCAAGGCTCTAGAAATCAACAGAATACTGACTGAAGTGTTTCAATAAATGGATACAGTGCTGCAGGTGCTTGCTTGCATATGCCAAGAAATTTGGAAGATACAAGGATGCCGATGAAGTTTGCAAACTCATCCTAGTAAAAGCGCTACATACCTCATTGTCGAGTATCGCTATGGTTGCCTTTGAAGTACTCCCCTTGGGAACCAATGCCAGCACCTAGTCTACCCTTCAAAGCAATTTTGGAACTCTTTCTCTGGAATGGCCATCAGAGCTGTTGTCATATTACCTTTGATGTCCTGAAAATGTCTTCCTTTCAATATTTCCTTTATCTTTGGGTAAAGAAAAAATTCACTGGGGGCCAGATCGGGTTAGCAGGGAGGGTGTTACAATACAGTTACCTGTTTACTGGCTAAAAACTGCCTCACAGACAACTATACAATTAAGTTTGCAAACTTGCTGCCTTGCCACCCTGTGTCATGGCCATTCCAGAAAGATTTCCAAAATTGCCTGTGTTTTGTTGACTATGCAAAGGCATTCAGCTGTGTGGATGTCAGCAAATTATGGATAACATTTCAAAGAATGGGAATTCCAGAACGCATAATTGTGCTCATGAGGAACCGGTATGTGGACCAAGAGATAGTCATTCAAACAGAATAAGGGGATACTGCGTGGTCTGAAATCAGAACAAGGGCCTAACGTATAGTATACCCCAGGGTTGTACCATTTCACCATGCTTAGTCAACCTGTATGCTGAGTCAATAATCCAAGAAGGTAGACTATTTGAAGAACAGCTTATTAGGATTGGAGATAGACTCATTGACAATCTATGTTACACAGATGACACAACCTTGCTTGCTGAAAGTGAAGAGGACTGGAAGCACTTACTGATGAACATCAAAGACTACAAAGTTCAGTATGGATTACACCTCAACATAAAGACAACAAGAGTCCTCACAACTGGACGAGTAAACAACATCATGATAAATGGAGAAAAGATTGAAGTTCTAAAGAACTTCATTTTACTTAGATTCACAATCAGCACTCATGGAAGCAGCAGTCAGAAAGTCAAAAGACACATTGCATTGGGCATACCTGCTGCAACACTTGAAAATGTTAAAAAGCAAAGATGTCACTTTGAAGACTAACGAGCTTTTGACCCAAGCCGTGGTGTTTTCAGTCAACACATATTCCTGTGAAAGCTGAGTAATGACTAAAGAAGATTGAAGAAGAATTGATACCTTTGAATTACGGTGTTGGTGAAGAATATTGACTCTATCATGGACTGCCAAAAGAACAAACAAATCTGTCTTGGAAGAAGTACAGCCAGAAGGCTTGTGAAAGGCAAGAATGGGAAAGTCTCACTTACCTGGGACGTGTTATCAGGAGGTGCCAGTCACTGGAGAAGAATATCATGCTTGATAAAGTGGTGCATCACCGAAAAAGAAGAAACCCCTCTAGGTGATGGACTGACACAGTGGCTGAAATAATGGGCTCAAACATAAAAACAACAATGACGCAGGACCAGGCAGCGCTTTGTTTGGTTTTACAAAGGGTCTTTATGAGTTGACATCGCCTTGAAGACTCCTAACAACAATGATAACACCTGTATTTTATGTTTAAATCAGGAGTTGGCAAAATAGCAGGCTGGTGGCCTTCTAAATGAAGTTTTATTAGTACACAGCCATGTCTATTTGTTTATGTGTTGTCTATAGCTGTTTTCATGCTACAAAAACAGAGAGGTTGCTACAGAGACCAAAGGCCCACGAAGCTACAATATTTACTATCTAATTCTTTAAGAAAAATTTTGCTGACCTATGTTTTAGATTTCAGTGAGTAGAATAAAAGTGACATGAAAATATTGGTGCAATAACATAATCTGTGATTTTGCCAACATGAAAACTAGATAAATACATGTTGTAGAATAAATATGTAATAATTCATGAAATATGTGTCTTTATTTTACAATGAATTTAGATATTGCCAGCCCATCAGTGTTACTCCTAGATAAATGCAAAAACAATTACATCCCATTGTACTTGATCTTTCTGATGAGTGTTAGTTAAATAAGAATCGTAACTTTTATGTATTTTTCTGTTATAGCATTCTGAGATTGTATTTGCCATAGCAGAAACATCATACAGATTTTATGTAACAATGTGCTTACTCAATTTATAACTTTTAAATATTTAGACATACATGGGAATCCTCATTCTAACCCTTGTCTTGGGTCATGCAATGTTCAGACAAGACTGTAGCAGGAAGGTTGAGCTCCCCCAAAGGAACTAAGATGTTGTTACCAATGGAAAGCAGAAGGGAGTCAGGCAGGTTAAAAATAACAACGACAATTAGAGGCTGACACCTTGCAACTAGTGCAATTCTGTCAAATGTTACTGTCCTCTGATTCCAGAACTTCATTAATGGGGGCTAGGAGGAAAATATTAAATCAGTGGAGGAATAAGCTAGATATCTCATGACATTCTTTGTTCATGAATTGTTTTATCAGGAGCTGAATGGCCATTTCAAAGAATTCTTGCATTAGGAATAGGCAAGGCCAGATTAAGTTCTGTGAGGGCCCAAAACAGTAATCACCTGTGGCAGCCCCTCCTCTGATTAGCCAAGCATTCAAATGGGGTATATGTGTTTTATGTGTGTGTGTTAGTTATCCATGATGTAGCCTTTTTATAAATGCCCCTGTAGTGTTAGCAATTAAATGTAAAAGTGGAAAATACCAAATGAGATTAGATGGATTAGAAAATTTTTGGTGAATGCAGAGTACTAAGATTTTTACTCTATGCCACATTTTCTACAATGAAAGAAAATGAATCAGTGAACTTAGTTGTTTTAATGGTCATAGTAAAATTCAGTTGTTCTTATAATAAAAAATTGACTTTCACCAATTTTATTTAAATGGCTCATACTTTAATTTTGGTACTTGTTTCATAATAAATGCTGTAATTATAGATGGAAGAGGAATTAGAAACACTCATTGTTATAAAACAGAAACATTTTGCATGATAAAGAAATACTGAATTTTGTGTCTTATGAATGCATCTAGTAGTTGTTTATCAGCATGTACAGCATAACATCAAGTACTGTGTCCTGCCCAATAGACAATAAAAAATGAGACTCATAGGTATATAAATTAAAACTCTTTGTGTTACATAAATATTAATATTGCTAGTATTTGTGGACATTGGCTATGTTAGTATCAAATGATTCACATTAGTATTATATAAAATGTACGCTAGACTTAATTTATGTATGCCAAAGTTATTTTAAAGTTAAAGTTATAAATATTACTGTTTACAAGCCTTAGGACATAAATATGGGTAAATACAAAGTAGATAAAAAGTAACTTGATTAAATTCATTGCAATTGTTATGCTTTTGCACATCCTTTGGGACTATACTTTCCTTTGGTTGTTCACTAGAATGTGGGCAAAAGAATATTCTTGTGTTTGTACCATGGCAAAGGCTATTGCTGGGCCTCCAGGCTGGAGTTGCTGGATCAATTCCAGACTACAACAATTCCCTCAAATAGATCAGAGGCCTGTTATCTGCTAATGTAATCTGTCCTTGCCCTGTAACCGCTCATGTTGGATATTGGGTAACTAGCAAGAGTTAGAGTCAACAGCCCACCTCCACCTCTTATTTATTTGAAAGAAATAGTATATTTTCAAGTAACCCACTGAGACAAGGAGTTTCCATTACTACACAGGAGGGGACCATAGAAGACATATGTCAATGACGGCTTTGCAGTAGTTCTGGAGTCATAGCTTTAACAACCTTCAGTGTGGGCAACCTTGTGACTCTGTGAACTTTATTTCTAGCAGGCACAATTTCACACATTAGAAATGCTAATAATTTAATTTAGTGCCTTGTCAGTTCCTTTCCACTGTGGTGCTCACTTTTCCATGGATCATGTCTGCTTGGCATCTGTAAGTCTTTGTTTTGAACAACTTGTACCCCTGTTTTATTGATGCCCTAATCATGTGCTTACCTTGTGTGTTGGGTAATCCATCCCTGGGAAGGAGACTGAACCACGTTAGTTACAGTCCTTGGGTGGTGACTATTAATTGAAAGTTTGAACTTACTGAGAGGTGCTTCAGAAGAAACACCTGGTGATCTGCTTTGAAAGGTCACAGCCATTTAAAACCCTATGAAGTGCAGCTTTACTCTGCAAAGTTACGAGTCAGAATCAACTTCCCAGCATCCGGTTTGGTTTTTATAAATTTAGTCAACAAATATTCGTTAAGAGTACACTGTTTTGAGTAGCTCACGGTTTGGACAGTTTAAGACATGAATGACCAGAAAATGTTGGAAATGAGCAAATTGCTTTCCACTGCTCCAAAGGTACACAGTTGAGAGAAACTTCTCAGCAGGCAGTCTAGCTCTGCTCTTAAGAAACCCCTGGGTCTATCAGGGACACACAAATTCAGAAGCTGTCATTGTAGAAGGTAGTCTGGAAAGTTACCCGAGGACAGTCTCTGGCCTTGACAGTTCATCTTCAGAAGGAAGGATTAAACAATCTTAGTAACATAGATACCCCAGATACAATTTATCACGTCTAATCAATCCACCAAAGGCAGAAGGTGAAATTCTAAGAAATTAAATTAAAATGCAATATAATCCATTCTGGAAAGCAGGTTTCAAAACCTCTTTTTTCCTGATTGCCTCCTTGAACCTGAAAGTTAAACGAGATGGGGGCGTGGGGTGAGGGGGGAGGATACATCCTCTTTGATCAATGTTATAAAGTCCATTTACTCTGTATCTAAAGGAATTAATGAAAAGAGAAATGACATCAACATTTTATCTCCCAGTCAAGGGAACAGGGCATCATTTTCCTTCATTATGAAACTTCTGGCAGGCTTAGGCAACTGACAATGAACATCATTGTCTGTAGGATTAGAATGCTTTGCCTCCATCCTTTCCTGACATTTCCTCCTTTCCATAAAATCATATCTTTTGTCTTCTACCAGTATTATTCTAAAGTATAGAACGTTTTTGCTGGCAGAAATCATTAAAATATATTCAGTTCTTCTAAGCCAGTCACATCACAGCTACCCTCTAAACATTTTTTGAAGCTAGAAGGAATCCTGAAAATTTTTGCAGGACCCAGGAAAGGTAAATAAATGGCTGAAGCTGTCCAGAATTTTTGGCAACAAGTTAAAGTCTATAACCTCGATGTTTCAACCTAAGCATTCTTTCGACTGCACTACTCGATGTGGTAGTAGTATGAAGGACTGAGACCAAAAGCTGTTTTTTTGAAAAGATAGACAAAATTGATAAGCCATTGGCTAAACTTATTAAAGAAAACCAGGAAAGGAAAGAAATAACCCAAATGAGAAGTGAAATGAGAGACGTCACAGTACATCCAACAGAAATAAAAACTATCATAACAGAATACTATGAAAGACTGTACTCTAACAGATATGAAAACTTAGAGGAAATGTACAAATTTCTAGATTCATATCACCTACCAAAATTATCACAAGGAAAGCAGAACAACTTAATAAATCCATCACAAAGGAAGAGATTGAAAAAGCTCTGGCTTAGATGGCTTCACTGCAAAATTCTATCAAGCTTTTAGAGAAGAGTTAACTCCAATATTACTGAGACTATTTGACAGGATAGAAAGGGATGGAATGCTCCCAAATTCATTCTATGAAGCCAGCATAACCCTAATACCAAAGCCAGGAAAAGATCTCACAGAAAAGGAGAACTACACACCAAAATCACTCAAGAATCTAGATGCAAAAATCTTCAACAAAATATTTGCCAGTAGAATTCAACAACATATCAAAAAATAATTCATCACGAAGAAGTAGGATTCATACTAGGGATGCAAGGCTAGTTCAACATCAGAAAAACAATTAATGTGATCAACCACACAAATAACACAAAAGATAAGAATCACCTGATTTTGTCAGTTGATGCAGAAAAGGCTTTTGATAAGTCCAACATCAGTTGTGCCAAAAAGTCTCAGCAAAATAGAAATAGATGGCAAATTCCTCAATGCAATAAGGGCCATTTATACAAAGCCAATTGCCTACATCATCTTGAATGGAGAGAAACTGAAAAAATTCCCCTTAAGAACGGGAACTAGACAAGAATGCCCACTCTCAGCTCTCCTATTCAACATTGTACTAGAAGTTCCAGCCACAGCAATTAGACAAGACCAAGAAATAAAGGGCATCTGCATTGGCAAAGAAGAAGTAAAAATCTCCCTGTTTGCAGATGATATGATTGTATATGCAGAGAGTCCTAAAGAATCCACAAGTAAACTACTCACACTGATAGACGAGTTCAACAAAGTATCGGGATACAGGATAAACATAAGTAAACCAGTAGGACTCCTTTATACCAAAAAAGAGAAGAAATCACCAAATCAATACCATTGACAATAGCCCCCAAGAAGATAAAACACCTAGAAATAAATCTAACTAGAGAAATAAGAGACCTTTACAAAGAAAACTACAAGACCTTACTACAAGAAACTAAGAGAGACTTAGATAAGTGGAGAAACCTACCCTGCTTATGGATAGGAAGACTTAACATTGTGAAATGTCTGTTTTACTCAAAGCAATCTACTTATATAATGCAATCCCAATTCAAATTCCAGTGACATTTTTTAATGAGATGGAGAAGCAAATCACTAACTTTGTTTGGAAAAGGAAGAAACCCTGGATAATTAAAGCACTACTGAAGAACAAGAACACACTAGGAGGCCTCTCACTACCTGACTTCAGAACCTATTACACTGTCACATTTGTCAAAACAGCCTAGTACTGGTACAAAAAGAGATATGTGGAACAGAGTTGAGACTTCAGAGATGCCACCATCCTCCTATGAACAGATGATATTCAACAAAGGCCCTAAGATTTTAAACTGGGGTGAAAGCAGTCTGTTTAACAAATGGTTCTGGCAAAATTGGTATCCATCTGCAAAAAATTGGAACAAGCCAGTATCTCACACCTTATACAAAAATCAACTCAAATAGTATAAAAGACCTAAATATCAAATCGAAAATGATAAAGCTCATGCAAGAAAAAATATGATCAACAACTGAAGTTTTAATACACACCGTAGACAGATTTCAAAATCTAACAAACAAAGCATGATCAATGGAAGAGAAAATAGATAAATGTGAACTACTAAGAATCAAACCTTATTGCTCATCCAAAGACTCTATTAATAGAATTAAAAGACTACCTACAGAATGGGAAAAAATGTTTGGCAACTATATGTCTGACTGATGTCTAATCTCCATAATCTACAAGGTACTACAAAATATCAAGAAGAAAAGCATAAATAATCCAATTAAGAGATTTTTTTTTTTTAAAGAAGCTATCCAGGCAGCCAAAAGACACATGCAGAATTGCTCACAATCATTAGCTATCAAAGAAATTCAAATCAAAACTATGATGAGATATCATCTCACCCCAACAAGGATGGCCATGATTCAAAAACACAATGCAACAAATGTTGGAGAGGCTATGGAGAAATTGGAACTCTCCTACACTGCTGGTGGAATTTCAAAATGGTGCATCCTGTTTGTAAAGCAATCTGTCACTTCCTTAAAAGGATGGAAATAGATATACCATTTGACCCAGTAATCCTACTGCTTGGAATATACCCTACAGAAGCAAGGACAGTCACATGAACAGATACATACACAAGAATGTTTATTGCAGCACAGTCCACAATAGCAAAAGGAATCAACCTAGATGCCCAACAAAGATGAATGGATAAATAAACTATGGTACATATACTCAATGGAACACTATGCAATGATAAAGAACAATGACGATTTTAGGAAGCATTCATAACTTGGTTTCAGTTGGGAGATATTATGTTGAGTGAAATTAGTCAGAGGCACAAGGACAAATAACGTATGAGACCCCAACTATAAGGACTTCAAAACAGACTCATATGCAGAAGAAAAGACTCTTTGAAGGCTGCAAGAGAGGGGAGGGGTGCAGGGAGAACACTGGTTACAGATTAGACAGTTGATAGAAATTCAGTTAAGTGAAATCAGTGGCAGCACACATTAGCCAAGCCAAGTGCCGTCAAAGCACACATTAGAAAGATCAATTTAACTAGACTTCAACATAACCTGAATACTCTTCCAATCTTAACACAATATGGCAAGGACAGAGTAGCAGGGGCAGGGATCTGGAGACCATGCTCTCAGGGGACATTGAGGCCAATTGGCATAACTAGCATATTGCTAAGAGAATCTTCTCCACCCCATATGGGTGAGTGGCATCTGGGGTCTTAAAAGCTAGCAAGCTGCCATCTGAGGTACACCAAATGGTCCCACCTCAGCAGAAACGGATGATCACCAATGACCAAATCAACATGAGGGAAAGTGAACCCAGAAGACAGAAAGACCTCCGTGAATGAATGGGTGACTACATCAACATGTGATCAGAAGAACCAGCTGGTGCCTGGCCACCACCAGTGACAGCTGTGATGGGGCTCACAAAGTTGAGTCTCAGTGGCAACATGAGAATAAAAAAGAGTGCACCCTGAGAACTCCACTTAAAAGATCACAGTTGATGGTCCGAAGGCCTCGGATTGTCCTGGGAGCAGGGCCCCTAGACCTGATGCTACCTCTGTCCATAAATCATTACCGAGGTCACCTCATTGAACTTGGTGACACAGAATAACCATATCGTGTGTGCACTTTATGGTTCTAAGCGTCTATAGGATGTCATTCTATTGGCCTCTTACTAGAGGGGAGTAGAGAGGGTGGAGAAGAGGGGATAGGATATTGTTAAGAGGATATGACATGTATAGCACAGAAAGGAGGAGTGTGATGTCACTGGGCAAGGAGAACAGTAGAAGTTGCACATAGGTGGGCATGCAAACTTAAGCTGGATTGTACACTTTCACTCAATCACAATAAATAAATAATATGTGTAAAAAGAATTACATGAGGTAAAACATGTGAAAGAGCTTTACAATTTTATAAAAACATGATTTATTATTAGCCACTATAGTTCTTCAGGAAACTTCCTGAATAAAGTACATATTCCATAGTCTCTTGGCATTCCATAGTCTCTGCTCTTCCCTCTCATTTACTCAACATTCACTCAGCATTTTATTGGCGATCTGTTACATATCAAGCACCATTCTGTATGATAAGGTTTCCAAACTGAATGAGGTTACTTCTAGGTTTATACCCAAGTGACTTGAAAGCAAGAATTCAAACAGCCATATTACCCCAGTATTCACTGTATCATTATTTACTATAGCCAAAAGATGGAAACAACCCAATGGTTCATCAACAGATGAATAGATAAGCAAAATGTAGTACATACATACAGCAGAATATTATTCAGCCATAAAGAGAAGTGAAACTCTGATACAAACTATGACATAGATGTACCTTGAAAACATTATGCTGAGTGAAATAAATCAGACACAAAAGGACACTCACTTATATGAAGTATCTATGTTAGGCAAATGTAGAGAAACAAAAGTAGATGAATGGATACTCAAGGCAACAATGGAGAGATACCGCTGGAAAGGGTACTGAGTTTGCTGACATAATGTAAGACTTCTGGAAATGTATAATGGTGATGATAACATAACACTGTAAGAGTAAGTAAATATCACCGAATTCACACTTAAAAACGGCTAAACTGGCAAGTGTTTTGTTACATGTTTTGCCACAATAAAATGTAAAAAATTAATGTGATAGAATTCAGGCCATCAGAAATCCCACTGACTAGTGGCAGATACATAAATAATTACAGTGTAGAATGCTTCCGTGGGCACCAAGTGCTATAGAACCACAAAGCAGGAAGTTATCAATGCCAGGGTTCTCAGAAAGGCTGGATAGCAGGGGTGACATTTGATAGTTTGAATTTAAAATATTTCTTCAGACAGGAAAGTTAAAAGAAAAGAAGAGTGGAAATTGGGACACACCACCTTGAGAATAACCATCTTTTGGAACGACTTCTGAGTGACCCGTTTCTTACTCATAATCAGTCCTCACAATGACTCTCCAAGGCAGGTAGCATTAAGTGAAAATTATAGATAAGAAAACTGAGACTCAGAGAAGTGAGTAACTTGCCTAAGATCACAGAGCTAGAAAACAGAAAAGGCAGATAAGAAAGTGGATCCTTCTGATGCCCAAGCCTTTGTTTCTATTTAGCACACCACACTGCTTCACAGGAACGAGCATGTCAGGAGATGACTGCAAATGCAGGCAAGGGATGGAGTTGGCAAAACTTGAAATACCAAAGCTAAAGGGTTTGGGTTTTATTCTACAGATTGGGGAAATCACCAGATGTTTAAAATCAGTGTTTAGAAAAATCAGTTTCGGGTAGTGTTTAGAAAGAAGGAGGAAGAGACTAGAAGCAGGAAAACTGGCTAAGAAGATACTACAAAATTCCAGGCTGGAGAAAATGACAAATTCTGAAGTGTTTACTTGCTAGTACATGTGTGTATGTGAACAGGGATCATTGCTTTATTAAATAAGAATGTATGTTATCTCACATAACAGAAAGATGTGAGGTAGAGCAGGTTGCAGGACTTGTTGATCACTGGCCATCAGAAGCCCTGACCTCTTTCTATCCTTCTGCTTCAGATCTGACAGTGATCCTAACCTTGGTTTCCTTTATAGATCCACAAGTGCCTGGTTGTGCTGTTAACGTGCTTGGCTACTAACTGAAAGGTTGGAGGTTCGAGTCAGAAGCATACCAGAGAAAAAAGGCCTGGTGATCCATTGAAAACTCTATGCAGCACAGTTCTACTATGACACATGTTTTGTCACCACAAGTCAAGATCAACTCCATGGCCACTGGTAACAGGTTGTAGAAGCAAGAAGAATAACGCCAGATATAGGTAGAAAACTACATGCTTCCTTGTTTACACTCCACTAGAAAGAAGAATCCCCTCCCCCAAACAGAAATATTAGTCCTTCCCTCAGTCCGACTGCATCAACCTGGGCAACATGAACTAACTATTGTCTGGTGGCACAGTGATTAAGCACTTGGCTGCTAACCAAGAGGTCAGTGGTTTGAATTGACAAGATACTCCAGAAGAGAAAGATGTGGCAGTTGGCATCAGTTATGACTTACAGCCGTGGAAACACTACGCGACAGTTCTAACATGTCCTATATGGACTCCATGAGTGGGAATCAACTTGACAGCAACGGCTCAGTGGAATCCAAGGCTTCTTGGCTCAGGTTAATCAGATTCCTCCTCTGAGTCTGGGATGAATAAATACACCTGTGCCGTGTACAGCAGAGATGAGTACTTGAAAAAAAAATTACGGCTTTGTTAGGAAAGAGGAAGGGGGGCATCGATGCTGAATGAGCAACAAACATCTACTGTAGTCAGTTAGGTTTGGGCATGGATAATTTAAGAGTGGGAGCAGTGATGGTTCAGTGGTGGAGGCCTCACCTTCTGTGTGGAGACCTCAGCTACATTTCAGGCTGTCTGTCGGTGGAGGAGGGAGACCTGGTAGCAGAGCATTTAAAGTGCTTAGCTGCTAACTGAAAGGTCATATCTGAACCTGCAAGCCTCTCCGTGGGAGGAAAATGTGGCAGACTACTTCATAAAGGTTAATAGTCTTCAAAATCCTCTGGGTCAGTTCTGTCCTACCCTACAGGACTGCTGTTAGTCAGAATTGACTTGATGATCGTTGAAGGCTTACGTGTTGCTGTGATGTGAAATAGGTTTCAGTAAAGTTTTCAGATTAAGACAGACTAGTAAGAAAGGCCTGGTGATCTATTTCTGATAATCAGGCAGTGAAAACTCTATGGATAAAAACAGTCTAATTTCCAGTGGATTATGGGATGGTGTGCATGGGGTCACCACGACTCAAAGGTGTCTCAACAGCAGCTAACGAGAACAGTTTAAGGGAATGAATTCGTGTATACATGATCTGCCTAAAAATTCAAACTTGCTTCTTTCCAAACTCCCCTTCCATAATCACCCTTCTCCCACTTTACAAAAAAAAGAAGCATATCTTAACCTTTCACCCATACCAAATGCACATTGCCTCAAGGCATAAAAATTTGTGAAGGTACAAAAAAAAAAGGGTATTTAAAATCTTGTTGAGGGTACAGCAAATGGTTCCAACTCAGCAGGAACGGATGATCACCGAGGTTCATAATGATATGGGAGAAAGAGAAACCAGAACCCAGAGAGACCCACATGAGTGGGTGTCTACATCGACTTGTGACTGGAAGAACTGGATGGTGCTTGGCCACCACAAGTGATAGCCATAATGGAGCTCATAAAGTTGAGTCTCTCTGGCAACACAAGAATAAATAGGGGTGCACCTTGAGTTCTCCACTAAAAAACCGTAGTTGATGGTCCAGGGGCTTTGGGGCTCCCCTGGGAGCATGGCTCCTGACCCTGATGCTGACCCTGTCCATGAATTATAATGAAGATCAACTCTTTGGACAGCAATGGATTGGACTTGATGATGCAGAGTGACCATATTTTGTGGGCACTTTATGGTTCTATGCATCTATAGGATGTTGTCCTGCTGACCTCATACTGGAGGAAGGAGAGTGGGTAGAGAGGAGGAAATAGGAGACTGTTGGGACGATAAGACATGCATGGAGCAGAGAGGAAGTGTTCTGTCACCGTGCAGGGGGAGCAGTGGGAGCTGCATATAGGTGAGCATGCAAATTTATATGGGAATGCACATTTTCATTTAATCTTTAAAAAAGGAAAAAAAAAACATTGTTGGTACTGAGAAAGCAAATGGTTATCACAACTAGACAAAATACTTTTGCAGTACAGTAGATCCTAATTCTTTTAAGTTGAAAGATCTAATGGAATTGTTGCCTGATAGGTCAGCAAGCATAGTTTTTTTATGATACATATAAATTAGAAAAAGCAAAACAGAAAGAGAATTAGTGCTGAACTCTTTTATTCTAATAGTATATTTAATCACCAATTTATGAACTGATACAGAAAAAGGAAAGTCTTATGTAACCCAAGTGATGCATTTCCAATAAGATTCACTTTCATGTTGAATAATTATGCAGTTAATGTATTTCTGCTTTTATCATTATATACTAGCAGTAGCTCTCATAATAACTCCATTCACAGAATATTTTTGAGTATTTGGTTGCTTATGGTATCTGAAAATTCAAAATATTTTTTAACTTTCATTTATACATTTTTTGCAGGTAAGAATGAAGAGTGATCACTAAACAAGTGCCTAACATTAAAATGGTAAAAGTTAGATGGAAATATTAGTTCAAGAATAAAATATATAATTTTTGCAATTAAAAAAGAACTTATTCAAAAAACAAAGAGTTTGTTCATGGGTTGTTGGGTTTTAATTATTTAATTTTGCCTCATAGAAATTAATATATATGTATTTTCTGTTAAGGATGACGGAAAAACTTGGAAATAGCAGTGTTTGTTAGCATAATAAGCACAATTAATGTCACTGAATTGTACATGTGAAGAATGTTGAAATGGCAAATGTTTTGTTATTTAGGACAGTGGATAAAGTATTTTTGAATGAAAAATTGTGAGTATATAAAATTAATAAGATTCCATTGGATACATTTTTAAATGTTACGAGAATTCTACTTTTTAATTATAATTTTAAATTTTAAAGGAAATAAATTATAATTACAATGTTTTTAAAAAACTGTTATTTGTAACATATAAACTTATGACAACAAATTTTACATGACAATGTAAAGGTGGAAAGGGGGTGCACGTTATTGCTGTTATGTGCAGTCCAGTCCCAATTCATAACTCTACGGACTGCAGAATATAATACTGTCTGGTCCTGCACCATCCTTGCAATCATTGCCATGTTTGATCCCATTGATGCAGCCACAGTGTCAATCCATCTCATAAAAGGTCTTCTTTTTTTTGATGATCCTCTTTTTGACCAAGCATAATGCCTTCTCCCTGGACTGATCCTTCTTCGTAATACGTCAAAAGTACTTGATACAAAGTCATGCAATTCTTGCATGTAGAGAGTATACTGGTTGTGCATAGTTCTTCCAGATTATTTTAGGAGATCTGAATGCAAAATACTTGATCCCCACTGGCTTATGAGTCAACCAAGCTGAATGGGAGAGAAGCAGGTTTGCCATGCCACTGGCAGGTCACATATACACTTATATTTTGGGTGTGCTGATTTTGAAGTTTCTCTAAGACATCTGGAAGCCCTAGTGGTTTAGTGGTAAAGTGTTATGTCTGCTAACCAAAAGATCAGCAGTTCAAATCTACCAGGTGCTCCTTGGAAACTGTATGGGGCAATTCTACTCTGACCTGTAGAGTCACAACGAGTTGATATTGACTGGATGGCAGTGGGCTTGTTTTTTGTTTTTTATTTTTATAAGACATCTAGAAACCCTAATGGCATAGAGTGTTAAGTACTACAGCTACTAATCAAAAGGTCCGTGATTCAAATCTACCAGCTGCTCTTTGGAAACTATGGGGTACTTTGACTCTGTCCTATAAGATTGCTATGAGTCGAAATCTCAGAATCAGCTTGGTGGCAGTGACTTTTTTTTTTTTTTTTTTTGGTATCAAACATCCAGGAAACCCTGAAAGCTTAGTGGTTAACAATTAGGGCTGCTAACCAAATGTTTGGCAGTTAGAATCCACCAGGCCCTCCTTGGAAATCTCTTGGTTAGCAGCCAAGCTCTTAACCACTGTATTACCAGGGCTCCTTGATAGCTGAACAACAACAAAAAAGATGTTTTAGGAACCTTAATCTGGCAATGCTGATCAGAATAGATTGAAGATGAGGAGTAAGTTTTTCTCATTAAACTACACTTCTAACTAGAATACCTCTGTGAAATTAGTGATCAAAAATTCTAGTCTGTGGAAATAAGATCCTGAGTTAGAGCAATTTAAAAAGGAGTAGCAAGAATAGAAACAAATATTTAGAAGTTAGAGAAGAATCTACACATCCAGGATACTGGCTGGGGAGTCAGGCAAATCAAAGATGAACATGAGGCCTTAAATAGGAGTAAAAGAAATACAAAAGTCAGAAAAGAGAGCCAAGAGGTATTCTTGGTTGGGATATATCAAAAAAAGTGCAGTCATCTGACAATTGCACTAACTAAATATGATCAATTTGTTTTTATTTTCTTTTTAATTTAGGGGTTGAAAAAATCTAAGTTTAAATGAGCAGTGACAGGTTAAAATAAAAGGAAATTAGTGCTGCATATGTGGACATGGAAATTCACCAAATATTTTATCACTCTCTATAATAATGAGTTAAGGGTCCCTGGGTGTGAGAAATTATGTGCTTAGCTACTAACTGAAAGGTTGGCATTTCAAATCTCCTCAAGGGTACCTCAGAAAAAAGTTCTGGCAATCTGCTTTTGAAAAGTCACAGCTTTGAAAATCTATGGAAACAAACTTCAGGTGTCCATCAGTGGATGAATGGATAAGCAAAATGTGGTGCATGTATACAACTGAATACCACTCTGACATAGCCAAGCCAAGTGCCTTCGAGGTCTGACATAGAGAGAAGCAAAGTCCTGATCCATACTGTAACATGGATAAATCTTGAAAACCTTATGCTCCATCAAAAAAGTCAATCACAGAAACACAAACACTGTATGATCTCACTTATAATAAATGAAAAGAATAAGCAAATGTGTAGAAACCAAAGTTTATTAGTGGTTACCAGGAGTGGGAGGGAAAAAAAATGAGTTTTTTTTTTTTTTTTTTGGTGATGGGAAGTTTGGCAACTGTTACGAGTAGCGTTTGCACAACATAAGTAGTGTATAACTAAATTGTACACCTGAGAAATACTGAATTGACAAATTTTGTGCTATACTTTTACAATAATATTTATACCTTTTTCTGTTTTGAGTTTCTCATTCAAAAATTTATAAACAAATTGTTTTGTGACATTGGTTGCAATCTCAACAATATATCAGTGCTCTCCCCCTTTCTCTTTCCATCCTGAGTTCCCTGTGTCCATTTGTTCTGTTTTCCTATCCCTTGCTTTCTAATCCTTGTTTTTGGGTAGGTGTTGCCCATTTGGTCTTGTATACTTAATTGAACTAAGAAGCATGTTCCTTGTGTGTGTTATTGTTTTATAGGCCTGTCTAATCTTTGGTTGAAATAAACTGCGGGAATGGCTTTAGCTCTGAGTTAGCAGAGTGTCCATGGGCCATAATCTTGGGGGTTCCTTCCTTCAATCTCAGTCAGACCAGTAAATCTGGTCTTTGTGTGTGTATATGTGTGTGAATTAAAATTTTGTTTTACATTTTTTTCCTATCTATCCAGGACTCAGTTCTGGGCTGCCTATGTTGATTGGTTATGTTAGCTGACAGGCAACTGTTCTGCTCTTCAGAGTTCTTGGCAGATTGCATTGACTGGGTCTCTTAGCTGGTGGGAGGAGTAAAGATAGAGTGGGCAGCCCTCACTTGTCTATCAGGGAAGGCTTGCTAGTTGCTGTGATGCTGGAAACGATGCCACCAGTATTTAGGTGCGAGCAGGGTCACTTATGGTAGACAGGTTTCAGCTGAGCTTCCGGACTGAGACACACTAGGAAGAAGGACCTTGTAGTCTACTTCTGAAAAGGATTAGCCAGAGAAAACCTTATGAATAGCAGTGGAACATTGTCAGATGTAATGCCAGAAAATGAGCACCCCAGGCTGGAAGGCACTCAGAAGACAACTGGGAAAGAGCTGCATCCTCAAAGTAGAGGCAACCTCAATGTTGTGGATGGAATAAAGCCTTTAGGGTCTTCATTTGTTGATGTGGCATGACTCAAAATGAGAAGAAACAGCTACAAATATCCGCTAATAATTGGAACCTGGAATGTATGAAGTATGAACCTAGGAAAATTGGAAATGGTCACAAATGAAAAGGAACATATAAACAACAATATCCTAGGAATTAGTGAGCTGAAATGGACCAGTATTGGCTGTTTTGAATCTGATAATCATATGGTCTACTATGCTTGGAACAAAAACTTGAAGAAGAATGGTGTTGTGTTCATCATCAAAAAGAACATTTTGAGACCTGTCCTGAAGTACAGTGCTATCATTGATAGGATAATATCCACACTCCTACAAGGAAGGCCAGCTGATACAACTATTATTCAGATTTACACACCAACCACCTAATGCCAAAGATGAAGAGATTAAATATTTTTACCAGCTTCTGCAGTCTGAAATTGACTGAACATGCAATCAGTATGCGTTGATAGTTACTGGTGACTAGAATGCAAAAGTTGGAAACAAGAAGGATCGGTAGTTGGAAAATACGGCCTTGGTGAAAGAAATAAAGCTGGAGATCACATGATAGAATTTTGCAAGACTAACAACTTATTCACTGCAAATACCTTTTTTAACCAACACAGATGGTGACTGTACATATGGACCTTAACAGATGGAATGCACAGGAACCAAATCGACTACATCTGTGGAAAAAGATGATGGAAGAGCTCCATATCAGCAGTCAGAACAAGACCAGGTGCTGACTGCAGCAAAGATCAATTGCTCATATGCAAACTCAAATTGAAACTGAAGAAGATTAGAACAAGTCCACAAGAGCCAAAGTGTGACCTTGAGTATATCCCTCCCAAGTTTAAAGACCATCTAAAGAACAGATTTGATGTGTTTACCACTAATAACCAAAGGCAAGAAGAACTGTGGAATGACATCCACAACATCATCCATGGAGAGAACAAGAGGTCATTAAAAAGACAGAAAAGAAGAGACTCTGAAACTTGCTCTCAAACATCAAGCAGCTAAAGCAAAAGGAAGGAATGGTGAAAGTAAAAGACCGAAACAGAGGATTTCAAAGGGCAGCTCGAGAAGGCAAAATAAAATATCATAATGACACGAGCAAAGTGCTGCAAATGGAAAACTAAAAGGGAACAACATGTTCTGCATTCCTCAAGCTGAAAGAACTGAAGAAAAAATTCAAGCCTTGAGTTGCAGTAGTGAAGGATTCTACTGGGAAAATATTAAATGACTCAGGGAGCACCAAGAGAACATGGGGGAATACGTAGTCACCATACTAGAAAGAACTGGTGGATGTTCAGCCATTTGAAGAGGTAGCATATGATCAGGAACTGATAGTACTGAACGAAGAAGCTGAAGCTGCATTGAAGGCATTGGCGAAAAACAAGATTCCAGGAACTGATGGAGTATCAATTGAGATTTTTCAATAAACAGATGCAGCACTGAGAGTGCTCACCTGTCTATGCTGACAAATTTGGAGTACGGTTATCTGGCAAACTGACTGGAAGAGATCCATATTTATGCCCATTCCAAAGAAAAGTGATCCAACCAAATGCAGAAATTAACAATGTCATTAATGTCACACACAAGCCAAATTTTGCTCAAGATCATTCAGAAATGACTGCAACAGTATGTTGACAGGGAATTGCCAGAAATTCAAGCTGCATTCAGAAGAGGACATGTGTTTCACTTAGCTAGTGCTGCTCTAATAGAGATACCATAAAGTGGATGGCTTTGACAAAGGAAGGTTTATTCTCAAGTCTAGTAGATTACAAGTCCAAATTCAGGGTATCTGCTCCATGAGAAGTCTTTCCCTCTGTCAGCTTCAGAGGAAAGTCCTTGTGTTGCATCAGTCTTGATTCAAGGAGTGTCTTGGTGCAGGAACCTCTGGTCTAAAGGTTGTGCTCTAGTCCTAGTGCTGCTTTCTTGATGGTGTGAGGTTCCCAACTCTCTGCTTGTTTCCCTTTCCTTTCATCTTCTGTAGGATAAAAGGTGGTGCAAGCCACACTCCAGGGAAATTCCCTTTACAATGGATCTGGGGGAGACCTTATGATGGGATTTAAAGTCCCTCCCTAATCCTGTTTAACATACAGCATAGGACAATCACAAATAGGAGGACAATCATAAAACGCTGGGAATCATGGCCCAGCCAGATGGCTACACACAAATCTGTTCTGGAAGAAGTACAACAAGAGTGCTCCTTGGAAGCAAGACTGTGTCTTACATACTTTGGACATGTCAGGAACGATCAGTCCCTGGAGAAGGACATCATGCTTGGTAGAGTGGAAGGTCAGCAGAAAAAGAGGAAAACCCTTGATGAGATAGATTGACACAACAGTGAGCTGTTGAGTCGCCACAACAATGAGCTCAAGCATAAAAATGATTGCGGATGTGGTGCAAGACCAGGCAGTGTTTCATTCTGTTGTGCATAGGATCACTATGAGTTGGAACTGACTCAACGGCACGTAACAATGAGAAGTTTTACAGAAGAGTGAGGGATGACTTCACAAAGGAACAAATGTTTGAGTTGATTCCGGAGTAGGCTCTGTCAGGGGCAGGGCATGGTTTTGAAGAGTAATATGCAGGTAGAAGGAATGGATGTACAAAATCTTGAAGCCTGAGAGAATATAACAGCATATTCTGAGAGCTCTAAACTTACTGCCAGAGCAGAAAGTTTTAGAAGAATAGAAGATGATCTTGGGCAGATCAGCAGAAGCTCAGTGATGTATAACACTAAACATCATCTAAGTGGGAAAGATTGTGTCTTGTTAATGGTTGAAGGGCTATTGAAGAATGTTGAATGGTAGAATGAGGAAATCGGATTTGTGAGTAAAAGACAACATTCTGTCAGCTTTGTGGAGGATGGATTGGGGGGATGTAGGAGGAAGATAACTAAAACTGAAGGCAGAGTGGCCAAAAAGTAGGCATTTGCAGTATAATTCATGTAAGAGACTGTGAAAGTCTGGTTTAGAGCACTGGCCGGGGTAGATTAACCAGCAAGCAAGGTATGTATAGACTTATAGTAAGTGAGTACAACACACGGGCTTAGTAGTATTTACTTACTAATCTGCAGTTTACTTGAGGGTGAAATTGTGCCCTACAGGTTAGTAAGTAAGCTAGTGGAGTTCGACTTACTTAAGTAAGTCCAAATTCAGGGTGCCAGCTCCAGCAGAAGTCTTTCTCTCTATGTTGGTTCTGGGGAAAGTTCTTGTCATCAGTCTTCCCTGATCAAGTAGCTTCTCAGCTACTTAAGTTATTGGATCCTGAATTTGGTTATTGGATAATCCATCCCTGGCAATGGTAGTGGAAAAGGAAGAATGAGAAGAGACTGGAAATATACTTAAAACTAAAATCAGCAGGCTTTGATTACTCCAATTGACTGTGGATTTGACAGAAAGATCCAGCCATCTATGGCTTCGTTTATATTCCTGGATGGCAGGCCAAAATTCTGACACACTCTGGACTCTTTTCTCTCCCTTACCCCAAGTGGTCACCAAACTCTGTTGTCATGGATTGAATCGTGTCTCCCCAAAATACGTGATTCCTATCATTGTGTGATTGTACACCATTTTGTCATCTGATGTGATTTTTCTATGTGTTTCTATGATGTTAATGATGTGGGATTAGTGCTACTTATGTCAATAAGGCAGAACTCAAACTACAAGATCAGGTTTCGCTTCAGGTCAATCTCATTGGAGATATAAAAGAGAGAAGCAAGCAGAGAGACATAGGGACATCATACCACTAAGAAACAAGAGCCAGGAAAATGGCAAATCCTTTGGACCTGGAGTCTCTGCCCTGAGAAGCTACTTGATCAGGGAAGCCTGCTGACAAGGACCTTTCCCCAGAGCCAACACAGACAGAAAGACTTCTCCTGGAGGTGGTACTCTGAATTTGGACTTGCTGCCTCCTAGACAGTAAAAAACTAAATTTCTGTTTGTTAAAGCCATCCACGTGTCAACATTAGGTAAATCAGATACCTATCAGTTCTCATTTTCTTTCCCAAATACCTCTCGAGTGTGTCCTCTCCTTTCTGTTTCTACATCTCTGTCCAAGTTCAGGGTCTATGTAGTTTTCATTTATGCTGATACTTCTTAGTTGATATCTCTGCCTACCATTTGGAAACTGAAGATCAAAATAGTTTTCTGATCACACACGTCTCTTTGTCATCTGTGGGGACAATATGGAACGTGTTTCACTCAGGCCTTCCGATTCTACAGGCTTTCCACATAAAAGTGATTCAGCAGTATGACATAAGCTATTTATGCCAACCTTGGCCTTGAGGGCTCAAGTCTGGCAGCCAGCCACATTTGTGTTAAACTGGTCTATAAGGTCACTGAGCCGTGACGTACGGTCTCTTGCCTACTGCCTTTGGCCACTTGCTGCTCCCCGAGATGCTATGCTGCCTTGCTGTGGCTTTGCTCCAATAAATCTGCCATAATCACACCAGATGAGCCTCTGTTACTGGGTCTGTCCAGATCTCAAACCTGCATCCCTGATCTTGACCACCTGCTTCCTGACAAGTGGGGTAGTCAGTGGCAGGATTTGGTACAGACTGATACGGTAACGGAAGGGCAGTTAGAGAGCTGGCCAGCCACTAGTATGTAATTTCATAGTGGCAATAGTCCTGGTAGCTTGGTCCTTGCTCTAGGACTGGGCAGAGGTGGATAGGACACTGACTAGTGTTGAGAAAGTCCTGCATGCTTTGAGGGAAACATTGGAGAAGACAGTAGCCCACATAGTGCCGGTGTGGTGGACTAGAACTTTCTTACAGCCTTGAAGGCAGTGACGGAAGCAGAGCAGGGGCATGAGCACTGCAAATCGATGTGCAGAGCCTCCTGGAGCAGCTGTGATAGCAACAGGAGAAGCTAGCAGCTTTGGAAACTCAGTGTCCTCAACCGTCTCCGTCACACTTCTGTGCGAACGCATCTCCCTGCCCCTACTCCCTGCCTCTGAGTAGACTCCTCAGATGACGACAACCCCTTGGTGACCAAGAAGGTCAAAACCCAGTGCCCACAGAGGCAAGGGACAGCTTGGGCTGTGTGTGCCGTGGCACCGACAGGGTCAGGAACAGATTATCCTAGCCCAGTTGCCAGGGCAGCAGCTGGTGTTTCCAAGTGCAGCTGCAGCTGCTCTCCATGGCTCCTGCAGGCTTAGAGGCTCCAGTGGTAGAAAAAATTTGTGGGCATGTCCTGATAGCCCAGCCAGGTGCTTTTGCGGCCCCTTGCAGTGTGCTCTCCAAGTGGCACTGATGAGCCAGCCCCGCCATTACCAGGCCTCAGGAGCACCCCCTTCCTCTGGAAACTATTTCTGAAGCTGCAACTTTGGATTCTGCGGAGTGCAGGAGTGGGGCCCAGGGGCTGAGGGGGCTCAGCACCGAGGACAAGTCTACTGCCCAGACTGGGTAGCCAGAGGTTAGGGTGACTGTAGGCTGAGGCAGCCAGAACAGCAGCCAGAAACTGAGGTGGCAAGCTGACAAGCAGGTGTCCTGGCCCCTAGCCAGTGTGCAGAGCTGTTGCCCCCGTTCATTCAGTAAAAGTGCAGGATACAAGTTCTGAAGGTGTTTAATGGAGGACAGAGACCCCATAAGGGGGAAAAAAACTGCTCAAGGTAACCTGATCCAAAATGTGGATGGACTGCTGGCTTGGGTGTCAGAGGAGAGAGGTGGATGGAAAATCTAATAGTGTGCTGCTGGAGCTTTGGCAGCACTTAAAGCCTCAACAGTGTTACGTTGCTCCTAAGTTTAGGAAAGAGGGGGGGCAAAAGAAGGATTCCGACAGACAGAGCGAGAAGTCTGAGCCATGTCGCTCTAAGATTATTTGGAGAAAAAGTGACCTTGAAGTCCTAGCTGTCTGGTAGTTCTCCCAGAATCCAGGCCAAGATCTCCACATAGGGAGCAGAGAGGCCGATGGGGACCAGAGGCCTATGTGGAATAAATCATTTATTGGTCCTCTTCAAATGTGCAATGTGTAGCAGTGTTGGTAGATACTGGGGCCATGGGAACCCTGAAAAGTTCTCTGGGCTCCTCTGCAAGTGATAAATGGAGTTGGCAGACAGAAAATTAGAGTGTGAGAAGTCCAGCTGCCACTGGCCATTGGCTGCCTGCCTCCTAGGGTTTATAAAGTGCATGTTTCCCTAGTGCCAGCACATATTCTGGATATAGATATCCTACACCGTCAGGTAGTGCAAACGACAGTCAGAGAGTTCTAACTGTTGTTGAGGGCTATAAAGGCTGTGATGCAGGGTTGAACCCAAATGGCCCTGATGGAGTTCTTAGCCCCCAAATGGGTTGTAAATGTGAAACAGTACTGTCTCCCACGAGGACATTAGGAATTAGGAGAAATCATTGAAAAGTTGCACTAAGTGCAAATACGGAAGGCTGCCTGAAGCCTCTGTGATCAGTGAAGAAGCCTGATGGCTCCTGGTGAATGAAAGTTGATTACTGTCAGTTAAATAAAGTGGTACCACCCATGCATGCAGCTATGTGTCTCTCAGCTGTGCCGGGCACTGAAGGCAGATGGACACAGTGACAGGGCGGGAGACCCCTAGAGAAACTGCTGGTTCAGAAAGTGTCTGTGGAGCATGAAAACAGTGCTGGAGAGCCATGGGCAGCATGAGCAGAGGAGGAGAGACCCACACTCCTCCCGCCCCCCCATGGCTGGGAGCAGGGCTGCAGCAAGGGCAGTGGTACTGCAGGATAGCAGCACTGACAGGCTTGTGGCCGGGGGGGGGAAGATGAGTGCCCTCCTAGAGCAGGAAAGAGCAGCAGGAAGAGCTGCAAGAGACCATGAAACAGGTTTGAGGCCTGCCAGTCGCATACAAAGAAGTACAGCAGGTGATAGACCCCTGTAAGTAGCACCCTTTGATGGTGCGGATGCTAAGCACCCTGGACAGATTTGGCAGGGGCTGTGCACCCTGAAATGCTGGCAGATAGATATGAATGGCCTCTGAAGATTATAGTATCCTTTCCTGTAGATGCACTTACTGTTCTTAAAGATGGCTTTGTGCTGAGTGTTTGGCCTATACATATAAGGCCTGTCTATACTGAGCCCACTTTTCCTACTGACACAAGGGCTAAGGTCTGGTATACCCAGGCCAGGGAGACCACCCTTTCCAGCTACTCTCTTGTTCCAGGGTGGACAAGTGGCTTATATTTTTCCAGATGAGGAAGATCTCCCTCCATTGGCATTTTTAACCTTTCTTTGTGGCCGTAGGCTAGCCAGTGGAAACACCCTGGTTCATTGGGTCCACGTGTTGGCAGAGGTTTCGAACCAATCAGCTTGTTGGATTTGCACTTGAGATGCCACTCAATGCTGCAGGAGACCTCCCTTAGAGAATTCACTCTGCCACTGGAAACAATTGGACATGGTTACAAGAATAGGGGCACAGTGACCCCTTCTAGACTGCTACCTGGGAGCATGTGAAGCTCCTGGTGAGAGAACAAGTGGGCCATGCCTGACCTTGGATGCTGTATGCTGTTTGGGATGGGCTTGGATGGCCCATAGCTGAAGCAGTTGAGCTGCTGGACAAAGGCCCCCTGTGCACAGAGCAGGTGAGTCTGGAGGAGAGGCCCCATGTTGGATAGACTCTTGTGGGCATATGCAGGCCACACTAGTGTGTGGGCTTGTGCTTTTTTGTTGTTGCCTATATTGTTGTTGTGGCTTATTGATCAACATAGTCCCACACCTCACTCAGAGACCCTTGCAGAAGAATTAATGCATACAGCAAAACATCTTTCGGGGTAGAGTCTGGGGGCAATACGGAAAATATTTCACTCAGGCCTTCTGACTCTGTAGAGGCCTTCCACATAAAAGTGATTCAATAGTATAACATACCCTGTTTGTGCCCAGCTTGGCCTTGAGGGCTCAAATCTGGCAGCCAGCCGCCTTTGTGTAAAACTGGTGTATAAGGTCATTGGGCCACAAGGCGTGGTCTCTTGTCCGCTGCCTTCAGCCACTTGCTGCTGCCTTGGCTGCTATGCTGCCTGAGACGTTACGCTGCCTTGCCATGCCTTTGCTCCAATAAACCTGCCATGACCACACCAGCTGAGCCTCCATCACTGAGGCTGCTTGAATCTTGAACCTGCAACCCCGGCCTTAAACACCTGCTTCCCAACATCATCTCACATGACACTTTGATTAATATCACTGTAGCCAGAGAGATCTTTTAAAACCACAAATAATCAAGCCACTCTCTTACTTTAAGTCTTTTAATAGCTCTCCAAACTCTGTAGCATCACATGTGAACTCTATTCTGATTTGATGCCTGTCCTCTCCAGGTTCCTCTCTCCCTATTCTATCCTTCAGTCTGTTCTAGACCTTACTAAACTACATCTAGTTTCACAATATGTGGAGAGATTCTCTTTGTCTTTGCTGAACACACGGTTTCCTTTTCCTGATACCTTTAATTCTGATTATATAGCTACTCTTGCTTCATTAAGAAGTTGATGTCTGGCTCAGAATCTGACACTGTAACATATGTGTAATAAACAGGATCTTAACAAAAGGTCTCCAATAATTACCTCCCTGTTTGAACTAGTTGTCACTCCTAAGTGATCCTTGAGAATCTCCTCCATTCTTACACCTTTCCCGTTTCAACACAGTTTCCTGTTTTCTTTTTCACCTTCTGCACTAGACTGTGACCTTGTTAAGGATAGGAACATTACCTTTTTTATCTTTGCTTGCCCAGCACAACGATTGATGCACAAAAGACAGTCAGTGAGCAACTGTGAATGAATGAATGGGCGCAGCCTGAGCATCTTCTTCTGGCCCAGACCAGGCTATTCTCCTGGCCTTTCCTAAGGAAATCTCCAGTCATTGCGGCCTTGTGAGGACTTCCAGAGTGCTAGAGATGACCACTTGTGTCTTCCCTGGAGAAGTGATTTTCTCAGTCAAGGACTCTGTTTATATTTGAATAAAGCCATCTTTGCTTTTAAATAAAATAAAGTGGAAATAAATTAAAAAGTAGAAATGAAGTTTGATGGGGATGTCTGATGGGGTTGCCATTATCCGACAGAAAGGTCAGGAGAAATGAGCATGTGCTTGGAGTGCTTGAAGAAACTTCCTTGAGGTGTCCTCTTTAAACCCAAAACCAAATTAGTTGCCTTGAAGTCAGTTCTGACTCGTAGCAGCCCTACATGTGAAGAGTAGAACTGTGATCCATAGGGTTTTCAAGGCTGTGACATTTTGAAAGTAGATTGCCAGGTGTTTCTTCTGAGGTGCCTCTGGGTAGGTTTGAGCAGTCAACCTTTTGGTTGGTAGGGGAGCATTTTACTGTTTGCACCATCTAGGGATTATATAACTGCTTACTAAAAGGGCTCGAAAAATACCAAATATAGGTCTATTAGAAGGTGAATTAGAAGAGAGTGACTTCTGTAACTTTGTTCTCTCCCTTCTGCATCCTTTGGGCATCTGCCAGAGTTAATTCCCTAAAATAGAGAGATGATCCAGCTGTTCACCTACTGAGAAGCTAGTGTCTCTTTTTTGCCAACAAGACATAGTTAAAATCTGGAGTGTGCCAGGGAAGACATCTTGCATTTCTACCACCACTGTCCCTGTGTACCTATGTTCTATGTTTTTCCCAGGTGTTGAGTGTTTTCTGGAACAACCCATGTACCTTTCTACCTCCATACCTTGGCTTCATCTGCTCCTACTGACTTGAATGTCCTTCGCCTGCTTCCCCAATAGACAACCTCAGACAGCCTTGACTGAGACTCCTCTGATTTACAAAAAGTCCTCAGACTTTTCCTCTTCCCTGACTACTCTCACACTTAGCAGGAATCATTCCTCCTTTTTGCTCTGTTAAAATTTTGTTCTTGCTACACAACTAATTTATCATTCAGTCTTCCTAGGCTGGATTATTTTCTCTGTGAGACTATCATTGTGCAGCTAGAACATCTGTGGGGAGAATATATTTAGAACCGTGGAATTCAGGATCTCTATAATAATGAAACAGGTTTTAGAGGGGCAAGGCTAACATGGCAGAGTAGCGAGAACCATCCTTTGATCTTAACAACAAAGATCCAGAAAAACAGCTTACCAGATTAAATAGGACATTGTAGGAGCCCTGAACACCAGGCAGAAAGCCAGGAGAATGAGCTGGCATGCAGAGAGGTGAGAATGGGTGCAGAGTTGTCCAGACAGGACAGGATGGGCTGATGGGAGTCCATACTCCAAAAGATGGCCTTCTGTACCAGGGAAGTGAACAAAGTCATGTTAGGAAAGCATACTTCTCAGTGCAGAAGCAAAGCTTCTGACAGACATGCCTATAAAATTGCAGCAGTCTTCCATTTGAAGACCAAAATATAAGTTTTTGTGGATGTGTGTGGATCAAAGCTTTTCCTTTGGGGCACAAACTCTCTCCAGCTTTCTGGCACTACCCCTTTGCTTTCTGTGCTGTGCCAGGTACCTGATTCTCTCACTGTACCTGTGCTGGAAGTGGCAGAACAGCAGCTTAACAAAGGGGAAAAAAGGAAGTCTGCCAGTGCCACTGAGCTGGGAACTCAGGGCAGAAACAGGACATTTTCCTAGGCACAGGGCTGTTGACACCTCTCTGGGCAGAGGCCTCTTCCCTTCTTGGTGCAGGACCCTTGCCTTTTGTATAGCACATAGCCAGCAACCTGAACCCACACTAATCAATATTCCCTACACCTGGGGGGGGGCCCACTGGACTGTATGCCCGGGTTGAACTCACACAAAAAAGTAAACTGACACTGTGTACCCTGTGACTAGTAACAGCTCTAACCACCTGATGACAAGACTTTGGAATTTCTATGGCTCCAATAAAAAAATCAGCTCACACAACTAGTCTACTTGGACACTGAAAAAACTAATATGTATGTATATAATATACATATATATAAACACTTGTACAAGATCTGACAGTTTAGTTTGCAAATTTTCCACTGTGTAGTTACATTGGCAGCACTGCACAAACAATTTGGTTAAGGTTTCATGACCTTGGCATGTCAGTGTCTCACAGCTATGTTCTTGTCAATGTGTGATGGTGTCTTCCTGAGTGACATTCATTATTGTTTGTCATGTGTTTTTGTGTGCCATCATGAGAATGTCAGAGCTTAAATTAGAACGCCAAACCAAAGCCAAGTGCTGTCGAGTCAGATCTGACTCATGTGTTATACTTAGCAAGAGTGGAAGTGAAATCAGGGTCATGTTAGTCCAAGTTTATGGGGATAATGCCATGAAGAAAATGGCATTGTACAAATGGATTAAATGTTTTTATGAGGGGAGAGGATGCATCATTGATGAAGAGAGGTCAGGGCAGGCAGTAATAAGCAGACCTGATGAAAACATTGCAAAAACTCTCCAGATTGTGTGTCAACATCATCAGCTGACTGTGAAAAGTACAGCCAATCAAGTAAACTTCAATAGGGAAACAGGAAAATGTAAACTGATAGTCTTGGCATGACAAAGGTGTATGCAAAAATGGTCCTGAAAGAGCTCACCAATTAACAAAAATAAAGGAGAGTCAAAGTTTGCCAAGACCTTTTGGAGGTGCAAGTTGACGTTTGGGCCATGTTATCATTGGTGATGAAACATGGATGTACCAATACAACCCTGTAACAAAGTATCCTAAGTGAACAATGGAAGTCCACCAATTCTCCACTACCAAAAAAGTTCTGTCAGTCCAAATCGAGTCAGTGATGTTGCTAAACTTTTTTCATATCAGAGGGATTGTTCATTACAAATTTGTACCAAGTGGACAAAGAGTTAACCAAGTTTATTATATGGAGGTGCTGAAAAAGCTGCGTGAAAAGGTTAGATGAAAATAACCTGAATTTTTCGAAACTCATGGCTCTTGCATCACAACAATGCCTCAGCTCCCATAGCACTATCTGTGAGGGAGTTTTTAACCAGTAAGCAAATAAATATATTGGAACACCCTACTTGCTTACCTGATCTGGCCCCCCACTAATGTTTTTCTTTACCCAAAGATAAAGAAAATATTGCAAAAACAAAAACACATTTTGATGACATTCAGTACACCAAAGGTAATATAACAACAGCTCTAGTGGCCATTCCAGAAGAAGAGTTCCACTATTGCTTTGAAGGGTAGACTAGGCATTGGCATAAATGCATAGGTCCCACAGGGAGTATTTTGAAGGTGACCATAGTGCTATTCAGCAATGAGGTATGTAGCACTTCTTCTAGCATGAGTTCATGAACTTAATTGGCAATCCTCACACACACACACAGACAGAGAGAGAGAGAGAGAGAGAGAGAGAATGGAAAGCGATAACTGAAACTTACTAAACTGCAACAATTTTCTGATAGTTTGGAGGTAACAGTCTATTTCAAATAGTTTAAAGAAGCAGACTATCATGGCTTCAGAAAACTCCTGAAACCGAGAATCAAGTAATTTTCTAGATGAAGAAGACTTCCTTCAATTATCGAAGGTAGAATATAAAAGACTAGTACTCAGAGCTCTGCTAGACATCAGGACAGAGATTAGACAAACTGCAACAGTGCATACTGAAAAATTAAATAGGCTACAAGAAATATTTGAGCAATTGTGATCTGAAATTCAGCAGATTAATAATAAAATTACAGAATTAGACACTTCTATAGAAAGTTAAAGGAGCAGAATTGAGGCAATGGAATGTGGAATTAGTGAGACTGAAGATAAAACAGCTGATACCACCTTATTTCAGGAAAAATTAGATAAAAGATTTTTTTTTTAATGACTTAGTAGGACTCTAAGAAGAGGAATTACCTATGACTGACTGGATTTCCAGAATGGGGTAAATGGGAAAGAATAACAGAAAATACAGAGAACTGCTGAGGATTTTTCCTGATATCATGAAAGAAGAGATTTGTCCAAAATGCTCACTGAACTCCATACAAGGTAGATCCCCCCCAAAAGACACCAAGACATATTATCACCAAATTTGCCTAAACTAAAGATACAGAGAAGTTTTTCAAGGCGGCTAGGCTTCAACAAAAAATAACATACAAAGGAGAGTAACTGAGACTGAGACCCAATTACTCAGCAGAAACATGTTGACAAGAGGGCAATGAGATGACATATACAAAGCCTTGAAGGAAAAAAACAAAAACAAAAAGTGTCAACCAAGAATTATATATCCTGAAAAACTAACTCTCAAATATGATAGCACAATTAGGACATTCCCAGAAAAACAGAAGTTCAGAGAATTTGCAAAAACCAAACCAAAATTATAAGAAACACTGAAGGAAGTTTTTTGATTAGAAAATCAATAACCTCAGATATATACTCAGGGGTACAAGGCAGGCTAGAGCATCAAGATATGCACATAGACAGGGAATCCACAAAGATAAATCAAAGCTAAAACACTAAAAATAGGGAAAGGTCTTAGTTTGTAAATTACGATGTTATACAAAAATAAGGGTAAACTCACGTATTCATGGATCTTTCAGATGGAGAGAGAGTCATAGCAATACAAAAAAATTAAAGACAGTTTAAACATGGAACATTAGGGATAAATATAAGATAACCACGAAGGAAATTAGCAATCCTATACATCAAAACAAGAAACAAAATCAAGAAGCCTCAGCAGATATAAAACCAAAAACAATGAAAAGGATGAAAAGAAAACCCATAAAGAAAAACCACTCCACAGAGAAAAATTAAATAGAAGAAAGAAAATGTCAAAAATTCACCCAAAGGTACCAAAATGACAGTACTAAATTCATATGTATCAAAAATTACATTGAAAGTAAATAGATTAAATGTACTAATGAATAGACAAAGAAAGGCAGAATGGATTAAAAAAAAGAAGCATGATCTGTCTACAGGCCACTTACAAGAGACATACCTTAGAGTTAAAGATATAAACAAACTGAAGCTCAAAGGATACAAATTATATACCAAGCTAACAACCCAAAGGATACAAAAATATATACCAAGCTGAGAACATTCAAGAGTAGCAATATTAGTTTCAGATAAAATAGACTTCAAAGTGTAATCCACCACAGTGGGCAAGAAAGGTCATTACATATTGCTTAAGGGGTCAATATATCAGAAGGATACAAACATATTAAATATTCACACACCCTAAAAAAGAGCTGCTAAATATGTAAAATGAACCCTAACAGTATTGAAAGGTGAGACAGACAGCTCCACAGTAGCAGTGGAAGAGTTCAACGGTCCACTTTTGGACAGAACATCCAGAATGAAGCTCAGTAAAGATACGAAAGATCTAAATGTCACAATCCACCTAATAGATCTCATAGACATTGACAAAACACTCCATCCAACAACAGACAAGTGCACATTCTTTTCTAACGCACGTGAAACATTCTCCAGAATAGACCATGTATTAGGCCATAAAGACTTTTTTTTTTTTTGGCCATAAAGTCTTAAAAAAAAAAAAATCCAAAGCTTTGAAATATTGCAAAACATCCTATCATACCATAGAAGTTGACATCAACAGCGGAAAAAGTAAGGGTAAAAAAATTAAACACGTGGAAACTGAACAACATCTTGCTCAAAAACTTCTGGCTGTAGAAGAAATAAAGGATGGAACAAAAAAATTCACAGAACAAACGAGAATGAAAACACATCCTACCAGAAGTTGTGGAACTCCGAGGTCAATTTGTCTTTATTTTATTTTTTATTATGACTGAGTGAAAATGTACATTCCCATATAGATTTACATGCCCACCTATGTGCAGCTTCTGCTGCTCTCCCTGCCTGGTGACAGCACACTATTCCTGTCTGCTCCATACGTGTCTTATCCTCCCAACAGTCTCCTTTCCCCTCCTCTCCACCCATTCTCCTTCCTCCAGCCAGAGGTCAGCAGGATGATATCCTATAGATGCACAGAACAATAAAGTGCGTCCAATATATGGTCATTCTGCATCGCCAAGTCCAATCCAGTCGTGTCTGAAGAGTGGACCTTCCTTATGATTTATGGGCAAGGGCAGCATCAGGGCCAGCAGCCATGCTCCCGGGGGAACCCCGAAGCTGTTGGACCATCAGTTGCGGTCTTGTAGTGGAGATCTCAGGATGCACCTCTTTTTATTCTTGTATTGCCAGCGAGACTCAGCTTAGTGAGCTCCTTCGGGGCTATACAATCATACCATCTTCAAATAGGGAGATTTTGACTTCTTCTTTGCCGGTGCAGACGCCCTTTACTCCTTGGGCTTGTCTAATTGCTCTGGCTAGAACTTCCAGTACAATGGTGAATAGGAGAGGTGAGAGCATGCATCCTTGTCTAGTTCCTATTCTCAAGGGAAACTGTTTCAGTTTCTCTCCATTCTGGATAGTGTAGATAGTTGGCTTTGTATAAATGGCCCTCATTGCATTGAGGAACTTGCCATCTGTTCCTATTTTGCTAAGAGTTTTTAGCATGAATGGATGTTGGACATTATCAAATGCCTTTTCTGCATCAACAGACAAAATCAGGTGATTCTTGTCTTTTGTGATATTTATGTGGTTGATCACATTGTTTTTCTGATGTTGAACCAGCCTTGCATCCCTGGTATGAATCCCACTTGTGACAATGGATTATTTTTTGGATATGTTGTATTCTATTGACCAGAATTTTGTTGAAGATTTTTGCATCTAGATTCTTGAGTGGTATCAGTCTGTAGTTCTCCTTTTTGGTTGGGTCTTTCCCTGGCTTTGGTACCAGGGTTATTGTCTTAGTCACCTGGTACTGCTCTAACAGAAAATACCGCAAGTGGAAGATTCCGTGAGGAGAAGCTTTATTGAGACAGTCTGGTAAGCTGCAAATGCATTTACAGATTTTAAGTCCATTCAGTAAGAGAATTTATCAGAGTCCAGTAGGCTGAGTGCAAATTCAGTGACAGCATCTTGGCACAGGAACCTTGGGTCCAAAGGACGTGCTCTGCTCTCGGTGCTTCTCTCTTGGTGGTATGAGATTTCCAACTTCCTCACCTCACTTCTCTCCCTTTTAACCCACAAGACTGTAGCTTGAGACTTGCCTCACTAACACAACTGTTGCCTGTTCTCCATCATCAGTCTCACAGAAGCAGGATTCACAACTCATGGAAGGGCACCATGCTGGGACTCACAGCCAAATCAAACTAACACATACTTTTGGGGGGAGACAGTTCAACCCGTGACAGTTATACTAGCTTCATAGAATGAATTAGGGAGTATTCCATCCCTTTCCATACTGTGAAATAGTCTCAGTAGTATTGGAGATAATTCCTCTCTAAAAGCTTGGTAGAATTCTGCAGTGAAGCCATCTGGGCCTGGGCTTTTTTTGTTTGGCAGTTTTTTGATGACTTTTTCAATCTCTTCTTCTGTGATGGGTTTATTAAGTTGTCCTGCTTCACGTTGTGATAATTTGGGTAGGTGATGTGAATCAAGGAATTTGTCCATTTCCTCTAGGTTTTCAAATTTGTTAGAGTACAGTCTTTCATAGTATTCTGTTAGGATATTTTTGATTTCTGCTGGATCTGTTTTTGACAACTCCACTCTAGTTTCTTATTTGGGTTATTTGTTTCCTTTCTTGTTTTTCTTTAGTAAGTTTAGCTAGTGGTTTGTCAATTTTGTTGATCTTTTCAAAAAAAACAGCCTTTGGTCTTTTCAATGTTTTCAGCTGTTCTTCTATTCTCTAATTCATTTAATCTTTATCATCTGCTTTCTTCTGGTGCCTGAGGGGTTCCTCTTGTTCTCTTTCTACTTGTTCAAGCTGTAGGGTTAGTTCCTTGATTTGGTTTCTTTCTTCCTTCCAGATGTGTGCATTTGTGGAGAGAAACTGACCTCTGAGCACTGCATTGGCTGTATCCCAGAGGTTCTGGTAGGAAGTGTTTTTGTTCCCGTTGGAATCCATAAATTTCCTTATTTCCCCGTTGATTTCTTCTATAACCCATGGTTTTTCGAGGAAGATGTTGTTCAGTTTTCATGAGTTCCACTTTCTATGTTTTTTTTTCTGCCATTGATTGAGACTTTTATAGCTTTATGGTCTGAGAAGATGCTTTGCATTAATTCAGTGGTATGGATTTTGCTGAGAATTGCTTTATGTCCTAACACATGGTCTATTCTAGAGAATGTTCCATGTGCACTGGAGAAGAAGGTGTAGTTGTCCGCTGATGGATAGAAAGTTTTGTATATGTCAGTGAAGTCCAGTTGGTTAATTGTGGCGATAAGGTCTTCTGTGTCTTTATTAAGCTTTTTCCTAGACAATCTGTCCAATACTAAGAGTGGAGTATTGAAATGTCCTACTAATACTGTGCAGTGATCTGTCTCCTTTCTGAGAGTAGTCAGTGTTTCTTCAGCGTATTTAGGTGCTCTAATACTAGGTGCATAAATATTTAATATTGTTAAGTCCTGCTTGTGTATCGAACCTTTCAGCAATAAATAGTGTCCATCCTTGTCAATGATGGTGGATTTTGCATTAAAATTGATTTTATCTGAGATTAGACTTGGCACACCTGCTCTTCTTTGTTCATTGTTAGCTTGATATATATTCTTCCATCCTTTAATTTCAGTTTGTTCATATCTTTAAGTCTAAGGTGAGTTTCTTGTAGGCAACATATGGATGGGTCATGTCTTTTGATTCAAGATGTCACTCGATCTCTCTTTACTGGAGCATTCAGTCCATTCACATTCAATGTAATTATTGACAGGTATGTGCTTAGTGCTGCCATTGTGATATGTTTATTTTTGTGTTGATGTTTTCTCTGTTGTTCTTATTAGTCTGTTCTGGGGCATTCTTCTTTGTGGGTTGATTTTTCACCTTTTTCAGGGTTGGTTTTGTGGTTGTTGAGACTCCTGTATTACATTTCTTGATATGGTGTGTTGTATCTTTATTGTGCTTTACAGCTGCCCCTGTGATCCCACATAATAAACTACGTATAAACCCAATTTTAATTACTACCAGCCTTGTCAACTTCCTCTCCACCTGGAAGGACTATAACGATTGTAGTACATCCCTCTTTTTAATATGATGACATCATAGTTTTCATGATATGATCTCTGGATTACTTCTTTCACTATTATAGTTTGAGTTTGGAGCCTTCCCTAACTGAGTAGGATTCTGGATGATGTGTCCTCCTAAAATATAAAGTTAGAGGTTTTGTTCTTCTAAGCAAAACCAAGAGATTCTTTCAGTATTTCTTGTAGCTTTGGTTTGGTTTTTACAAAGTCTCTGAGTTTCTGTTTATCTGCCAATGTCTTAATTTCATTTTCATATTTGAAAGATAGTTTTGTAGGATATGTAATTCTCAGATGGCAGTACTTGTCCTTCAAGGCTTTGAATATGTCATGCCACTGTCTCTGTGCCAGCATTGTTTCTGCAGAGTAATATGACAAAAGCCTTCAGGGTTTCCCTCCGAATGTTGGCTTTGCTTTGAGTCTTGCTGCCTTTAAGAGTTTCTGCTTCGGTTTCATTTTCTGAAGCTTAATTATAATATGTCTTGGAGTCTTTCTTTTGAGATCTATATTGAGTGGCATTTAATATGCATCTTGGATATCTATATTCTCTTCTTTCATGATTTCTGGGAAGTTCTCTGTCAGCAACTCAGCAACAATACTCTGTGTTCTTAGGAATCTCGCCCTGTTCAGGGACTCCAATTAATCTTAAGTTGTTCCACTTAATATAGTCCCACATGCTTCTTAATGCTTCTTCATTTTTCTTGTTTCTTTTTTCTGATTTCTCCTCACAGATGCTGGAGTCAGTAGCTCTGTCTTCCAAATCAGAAATTTTCTTTTCTGTTTGTTCCATTCTGTTTTCTTGGCTTTACATTGAAGTTTCTATGTCTTTGATTTTGTTCTTGATCTGTTGGGTTTCAGAATATTGACGTTCCATCAGATCGAACAGCTTGCTTAATTTTTCATTTTGCTCTGCTACATTTTGTATAAGATCTAGGAGGGCTCTATATATAATCCTTTTGTATTCACCTTCTGATAAGTTCAGAAAAGTTTCTTCATCAGGAAAGCTCTTTGGTTGTTTCATTTTGGGGCCTTCTGAAGCCGTGGGTGATTTCCTGGTTATGTATTTCTCCAGAGTCTGTTGCCTTCTGGGCTGCATGTAAGTCAATAAAGGCTGGGAGAGATGCTGTGAAGATGGGCCGCACTTGCTTTTCTAGGCTGTCTTAAAATGAAAGGTGAAAGGTATCTGACTACTTCCGACATCAGACAGGACTTCAGGTGTGCACGTCCCTCCTCCCAACTGGCAAAGTGAGCACCTCTCTATGAAACTCCAGATGTTATGAACTAGTTCAAAATATAGCAAGGCTGCTGCCCTGTTGGCCTCCACTGACAGGCCCCAGCCATAGGCAACTCTGTAAAATACTGCTTTTCTGCCAGCAAAGAGTTCTCTTGTGGGCAGGTGCTATCTCCCAGCTTAGGAATTAGGTGTCGCTTAGGTTTCCGTATCCAGGATGGCATACTGCACACACCTGCCACCACTTCCATACAAACTACACTATGACAGAGGCAGAGAGAGAGGCCAAAGGTGCTCAGATGCACAGAGTCCACAGCCTCTGTGACTGGGCCCCAGCCACAGGAGACACTGTGTAAGCTACTGCTTTTCTGCCAGAGAAACCCTCTCCTGCAGGCAGGCGTTGCCTCCCCAGCTAAGGATTAGGTCTGGCTTGAGGCCTCTGCATCCAAGATGGCATCCCGCACAAGCACACTGCCACTTCTGTACAAACTACAGCATGACAGAGGCAGAAAGAGGCCAAAGGTGGTGAAATACACAGAGTCCTAAGCCAGGCTCTCAAAATATGGCAATTTTGCCTGCCGATCCCAACAGCAGTGTGTCACAGACCAGCTGCTAGTTAAGACCCAGCACCACCGGCTGGCCAAAACAGAGAAAAAAAAATCAAAATGGTGAATTATCTTTGGTGCAAGCCGGCATTTGCTGATAGTGGGGTCAGGGAAAGAGAGGAGGTTTTTTGTTCAGTGGTATGAAGTCCAAATTAATAGCCTATGCCGTGTCCTAGGGCTCATTAGGTGACCAGAAGTCTCCATTTAATTATCATTTCGGGTCTTGGTTTCCAGAGAGATTTAGGGAGACATGCGCCTAGTCTGCCTTCTTGACTCCACCCGCTTAACTGTCTTGATAACGTCTCTGGATGAGCATAAGCATTTGATTTTTTGTAGCTCCTGTTTATTTTCTCGTCTGTTGGTTGTGCATTGTTAGTAGAATTTTGTAGCCTGAGTAGTGTATTAGAACTTTCATTGTTGTCCTTATTTTTTCTTCCACAATCTTTACCCTTTTGGATTTGATTTTTAGGTCTTTGATCCATTTTGAATTAATTTTTGTGTAAGGTGTGACATACGGGTCTTGTTTCAGTTTTTTGTAGACGGATATCCAATTTTGTCAACACCGTTTGTTAAAGAGACTGTTTTTACCCCAGTTTACAACCTTTGGGCCTTTGTAAAACGTCAGCTGTTCATAGGAGACGGGTGACGTTTCTGGATTCTCTATTCTGTTCCATTGGTCTATGTATTTGTTTTCATAACAGTACCATGTGGTGTTGACTACTGTGGCAGTGTAATATGTTCTAAGGTCAGGTAGTGTGAGGCCTCCCACTGCGTTCCTCTTCTTCAGTAGTGTTTTACTTATCTGGAGTTTCTTCCATTTCCAGACAAAGTTGGTGATTTGTTTCTCCATCTCTTTAAAAGACGACACTGGAGTTTGTATTGAGATTGTGTTGTATATGTAGATTGCTTTGGGTAGAACTGACATTTTCACCATGTTAAGTCTTCCTACCTATGAGCAAGATGGGTTTCTCCACTTATGTCTCTTTTGGTTTCTTGCAGTAGCATCTTGTAATTTTCTCTATGTAGGTCTCCTACATCTTTGGTTAGATTTATTCCTAGGTATTTTATCTTCTTGGGGGCTATTGTAAATGGTATTGATTTGGTGAATTCCTCTTTGATGATCTCTTCTTTGGTGTAAAGGAATCCTACTGATTTATGTTTATCTTGTATCCTGATATTTTGTTGAACTCCTCTATTAGTTTCAGTAGTTTATTTATGGATTACTTAGGGTTTTCTGTGTACACAATCATATCTTCTGCAAATAGGGATACTTTTATTTCTTCTTTACCAATGTAGCTGTCTTTATTTCTTGTCTTATCTGATTGCTGTTGCCAGAACCTCTAACACAATTTTGAATAGAATTGGTGACAGTAGGTATCCTTGCCTGGTTCCTGTTCTCAGGGGGAATTCTTTCAGACTCTCTCCATTCAGGATGATGTTGGTGGTTGGCTTCGCATAGACGCTCCTTAGTGAATTGAGGAAGTTCCCTCTGTTTCTATATTGTTGATAGTTTTTAACATGCATGGGTGCTGGACTTTGTCAAATGCCTTTTCTGCATCAATTTATAAAAGCAAGTGATTCTTATCCTTTGTGTTATTTAGATGATTGATTACATTAGTTGTTTTCCTGATGTTGAACCAAACCCTGCATCCCTGGTATGAATCCAACTTGGTCATGATGAATTATTGTTTTGATATGTTGTTGAATTCTATTGGCTAGGATTTTGTTGAAGATTTTTGCAAATTTAGGTTCATGAATGATATTGGTCTGTAATTTTCTTTTTTCATGGGATCTTTTCCTGGCTTTGCTATCAGGGTTATGCTGGCTTCACAGGATGAATTACAGAGTGTTCTATCCTTTTCTGTGTTGTGAAATAGCTTCAGTAGTACTGGAATTAATGCTTCTGTAAAAGTTTGGGAGAATTCTCCAGTGAGGCCATCTGGGCCAGGAATTTTTTTTGGTTGGTAATTTTTTATTACTTTTCAAACTCTTCTTTTGTGATGGATTTATTAAGTTGTTCTACTTCTCTTTGTGACAGTTCTGACTCAAGTGTGTCAGAGTAGAGCTGTGCTCCATAGAGTTCTCAATTGCTGGGTTTTTGGAAGTAGATTACCATGCCTTTCTTCCAAGGCACTGCTAGTAGACTGAAACCTCCAGTCTTTTGGTTAGCAGCTGAGCATGTTAACAGTAAACCCTATTCAAGCCAGTTTGCCTCAATCTAACATCTTTGCTTTTAACTATATGGTTGAAACATGTCCAGTATGGTGGCTAAGAGCATAGTCCATGAACACGACCAGCTGAATTCAAATCCTACCACTGTGTGACCTTGAACAAATTACTTACACCTCTGTGCATCAGCTCTCTCCTCTGTAAAATGTGGATGACAATGATTCTACATGTATTTAGAGATGAGGTAAGGATCAAATGGCTTAATACATATAAAATATTTAGAATAATGCCCAGAACCCAGTAAGGGTAAGAATTACTATCGGTATATTCTGCAGCCACCAGGTGTTGTTTCACAGTTTTGTCGAGTGCCATCCTGTTTTCTGTCTCCCTGTGTCATGTCTTAGAAAGATCTGCTCTTGCTTACATGACTTTCCAAGGCTGAAGCCAAATTGATAATGATATAATAAGAACCAGACATTTGGCTGCTTGGCAAGAAGAGCAATAGTGCACAAATAAGTTCTCCTGATAAGCCATCCTGTCCCAAGCTAATCCTCTTTTGGCAGAGGAAATAATTTCTCCTCTGAGCTGATTTTCCTGGTTAATCAAGATCTCCTTTTGTAATGAAGGAAACAAATCTTAAGTGCATTCAATTCACAAGAGTAGTTTTACTGGTTAGCTGACAGCTGTTGCTGTTGAGGTGGACCTGCAGTCAAGAGGCAGTACTTGATGTTCACAAAGCCTCTTGTGAAAGGCTTCAGAGGCCCTCCTGCCCATTAACTACAAGCCCTCACCACCATTCTTGGAAAAAGGTCCATGTGGTGATAGCCATGAAGTCCTATCTACACTTCTAGTTAGAGCTAACTCCAAAATTATCAACAAACCTTTTCCTTTCCTCCCCCAGATGAAATTAATCACTCCATCTCTGTGCTTTGCATGCATTTTTTGCCTCATACAAAGCAAATTAACTTGCAGTATATTTCTATCCCTGTTTTTCCCACGTTTTAGAATGAGTTTCTCGATACCAAGAACTGCCTTTTTTCTCTCTGTATTTTCTGCCTGCTCGTTCACTCACATGCTCAACATAGGCACATCAGAGCAGACTCTGAAGAAGACTTCCCCTTGAAATTCTTCTAGGTAAGGCATCTCTTCTGGTTGAGAATTATTCTTCTAATATTTGTGTTGTACTTAGGAAGAATTCTACAACTGTCTGCTGAAATAAACAAAAGAAACAAAAAATTAGAAAATATTGTGAATTTGACCAAACTCACTGTCCATAGCAGAAACAAAATGAAAACTGGAAATCTGCTTTCTGAGTTTCAGTTATTATGTCAAGTTGATACTGGATGCTGTGCAAATATGTTGGTGTATTTTTACCTAAAATGCCAGGTGGGTATCTTATTTTTGTCTTTCTCTCTTTCCCTTCCTTTCTCCACACACGTTTAATGAGCAAATACTATATACTAGGTGTTGTACTAGGCACTGGTAATTTAACAATGGACAAAAGCAATACAGTCTCTGTCTCAAGAGTTTACAGTCTGTCCATGCAGGTGATAAGCATTGATCAAATAGTCACATGGAGGAATATCTATGTAGTAGCTTTGGGGAGTGCCATGAAGGAAAGAATCATTGATCCATGAGGGCTTATACAAAGGAACTTGACCTAGCTGCCTGCCTGGGCTGTGAGGAAAAGTTACAGAAGATTTAAAGTGTAAATGACAGTTTGTATTGGGAACTGAAGAAGAAATAAAAATTAAGCAGGCAGAAGGGATGGCAGTAGGCAAGGATGCCAGCATGCATAAAGACCTTACAGTGGGAAGACATACACATTCTAGGATCTGGAGCTAGCATCTGGCTGGAACCCAGAGAAGATGCAGGAAGCATTTTGATATGAGACTTGAATGTTTATGAACGGGACAGAGCATATAAAAGCCAATTAAAGAACTCTGTCTTTATCCTTCCACAGTGGGAAGACATTCAAGTTTTAAGCCAGGATATAATAGAGCCAGCTTTATAATCTAGAAAAATAGCCTTGGCTGCTATATGCAGAATGGGTTAGGATGTGAGTTAGGATGAAGGGAGAAAGGAGGTCAGTTAGAAGGCTATTGAAAGTAGTCATATGGCAGATGGTAACAACTTTAATCAAGTAGCAGTTATGGAAATGGGGATGGTAGAAGATGTATGTTGTTATTAGCTGCCATTGAGTTGACTCCAACTTAGGGCAACCACATATACAACAGAACAAAACATTGCCTAGACTTGCTATCAGTCTCACCATCATTGCAAAGTTCGAGTTCATCGTTGCCACTATCATGGCAATTCCTTTCACTGAGGGTCTTCATCCACTTGGTTGCCTCTCCACTGCACTAAACATGATGTCCTTCAGTTGTTGATTCCTTCTAATAGTGTGTCCAAAGCAAGTGAGTCAGACAAGGTACTGTTGTGATCCATAGGTTTTCATTGGCTAATTTTTGGAAAGAGATCATCAGAAGTGACTCTGCTTTATACTTGAAGCTCCAATGAAACCTGTTCACCATGGATAACCTGCTGCTATTTGAAATATCAGTGGCATAGCTTCCAGCATCATAGCAACAAACAAGACCCTTTTGTATGACAAACTAACAGATGAGTTGTGGTGAAGATATATAGATGAAAATCAACAGGACTCAGTGATGGAATGGACAAAGTCTTTTCTGTTTGTGCCTACCATGTCCTCCATGGGACTCTGAGATAGTAGATGGACATACATATGTGTCATTCATAGCAACCACGTAACTATGATACAAAGAAAAATGTCTCAGCCTTCTTGATGCCTTTAGTCAAAAGTTACATCTGAAATACACATCCACAAAGAGAAACAAGAAGGAAATGTACTGCATATGGACAACACACGAGTATAGACTAAATGGGGGGAGATAGAACCTCTAGGGTTCCTGAAGTAAAAGACTGAGTTGAACTTGATGATATTTCTCAGATAGTATACAGAGTCACCATACCAAAAAGCATACGGGCAGGAATCAACAGTACTGAAGGAAGAACTCCAAGCTGCACTGAAGGCATTGGTGAAAAACAAGGCCCCAGAAACTGATGGAATACCAACTGAAATGTTTGAACAAATGGATGCAACACTAGAAGTGCTCACTTGTGTGCTAAAAAATTTGGAAGACAGCTACCTGGCCAACCAACTGTAAGAGATCCTATTTATGCCTATTCCCAAGAAAGATGAGCCCACTTGGTGCAGAAATTATTGGCCAGTGTAATCAATATCACATACAATTAAAATTTTGTTGACCCCAGAGATGACACCATCGGTCTATGAACAATTGATATTCGACAAAGGCCCTAAGACATTAAACTGGGGTAAAAAAAGTATCTTCAAAAAATGGTGCTGGCAAAATTGGATTTGGCTCTGCAAGAAACTGAAACAAGATCCATATCTTACACCTTACACAAAAACCAACTCCAACTGGATAAAAGACCTAAATATCAAACCTAAAACGATAAAGAAAAGGTAGGAACAACAATGGAAGTTTTAATACACAATGTGGACAGACTCCAAAATCTGTCAAACAAACCACAATCATCAGAAGAGAAAACAGATAAATGGAAACTATTAAGAATCAAACACTTTTGCTCATCCAAAGACTTTATTAATAGAATTAAAAGAACACCCACAGAACGGGAAAAAATATCTGGCAACTCTATGTCAGACCGACACTTGATCTCCATAATCTATAAGATACTACAAAATATCAATAAGAAGAAGATAAACCATCCAATTAAGCGATGGGCAAAGGAGATGGACAGACATTTCACTAAAAAAGAGATCCAGGCAGCCAAAAAACACATGCGGACATGTTCACGATCTTTAGTTATTAAAGAAATTCAAATCAAGACAACAATGAGATACCATCTCACCCCAACAAGGTTGGCCATGATCCAGAAAACACAAAACAACAAATGCTGGAGAGGCTGTGGAGAAAGTGGAACCCTCCTACACTGTTGGTGGGGTTGCAAAATGGTCCAGCCTCTTTGGAAAGCAATCTGGCACTTCCTTAAAAAAATGGATGTTGATATACCATTTGGCCCAGTAATTCCACTACTTGGAATATATCCTACAGAATCAAGGCCTTTCACACCAACAGACACATGCACCAGAATGTTTATTGCAGCACAGTCCACAATAGCAAAAAGATGGAATCAACCCAGATGCCCAACAATAGAAGAATGGATAGGTAAACTATGGTATATATACTCAATGGAGCACTACACAATGATAAAGAACAATGATGACTCCAGGAAACATCTCATGACCTGGTTTCAACTGGAAGACATTATGTTGAGTGAAAGAAGTCAGCAACAAAAGGACAAATATTGTATGAGACCTCTACAATAAGATCTCAAAAACAGACTTGTGTATAGAAGAAAAGACTCTTTGACAGCTGCAAGGGAGGGGAGGGAGGGGGGAGAGGGAGGAAGGTTTAGAATAGATAGTTGCTAGGAATCTGGTTGGGTGAAATTGGTGATAGCACACATTAGAAACAAGAACAATATTAAGTGGACATAAGCATAACATGAGTATTCCTTCCATCTTAACCCAATATTGCAAGGATAGAGTAGCTGGAGCAGGGGGCAGGGGACCATGCTTTTTAGGCGAAAGTGAGAACAATTGACACAACTAGCATTTTGCTAAGAGGGCTCTCTGCACTCTACATTGGTGAGTGGCATCTGGGTTCTTAAAAGCTGCCAAGCTGCCATCCGAGGGCACAGCAAATGGTCCCAACTCAGCAGGAACGGATGCTCGCCGAGGACCAAAATGACATGGGGGAAGACAACCCAGAAGATAAAGAGACTCACATCCTTGGGTGTCTACATCGACTTGGGACTGGAAGAGCCGGATGGTGCCCAGCCACCACCAGTGATAGCTGTGATGCAGGTCACTAAGTTGAGTCTCACTGGCAACACAAGAATAAAAACGGGTGCACCCTGAGATCCCCACTAAAAGAACTCAATTGATGGTCCAGCAATTTCAGGGTTCCCCTGGGAGCATGGCCCCTCACCCTGATGCTGCCCTTGACCATGAATCATAACGAAGGTCCACTCTTCGGACAGGAATAGATTGGACCTGGTGATGCAGTGACCATATATTGGATGCAATTTATGGTTCTATACATCTATAGGATGTCATCCTGCTGTCCTCTGGCTGGAGGAAAGAGAGTGGGTGGAGAGGAGGGGAAAAAGAGACTGTTGGGAGAATGAAACATGCATGGAGCGGAGAGGAATAGTGTGCTGTCACTGGGCAGGGAGAGCAGTGGAAGCCATATATAGGTGGGCATGTAAATTTATATGGGAATGTACATTTTCACTCAGTTATATTAAATAAAAAATTAATTAAAAAAATAAAGAGGATGGGGGAAAAAATTGCTGAAAATTACTCAAAAGCAGCTGTAGCAGTACATTGACAGGGAACTTCCAGAAATTGAAGCTGGATCCAGAGGAAAACATGGAACCAGGGATATCATTGCTAATATCAGATGGATTCTGACTGAAAGCAGAGAATACAAAAAAAAGGTTTACCTGTGTGATATTGACTATGCAAAAACATTACACTGTGTGGATCATAACAAATTATAGATCACACTGGCAAGACTGGGAATTCCATAATGCTTAATTTGGCTTATGAGAAAACCCAACATGTGAGGTCTGATAATTAAGTCTGTGAACATAATTGTTCTAAGTGCAACATAGCTCATTATGGAATCACAATGGTCACCTTCGAAGTACATCTCTTTGGAAGCTATGCACTGACAGCAGCACCTAGTCCACCCTTCAAAGCAGTTTTGGAACTCTTTCTGGAATGGTCATTGTGCATGGTGGCAAGGTGGCAAGTTAGTGAACTTAACTATATGGTTGTCTGTGAGAGATTTTTTATCCAGTAAAGAAATAACTGTATTTGAACACTCTCCCTACTCATGTGATCTGGCCCCCAATGACTTCTTTTCTTTACACAAAGATAAAGGAAATATTGAGAAGAACACATTTTGATGACATTGAGGACATCAAGGGTAATAGGATGACAGCTCTGATGGCTATTCCAGAAAGAGTTCCAAAATTGCTTTGAAAGGTGGACTAGGCACTGAAATTGGTGCATAGCTTCCCAAGGAGAGCACTTCAAGGGTGACCATAGCGATATTCAGCACTGAGGTATGCGACGCTTTTTCTAGGATGAGTTTGCAAAGTTAAATGTCAATCTTCATAGATCAAGAGGCAGTTGCTTGAATAGAACAAGGCAATATCACATTGTTTAAAGTCAGGAAAGGTGTGTCCTAGTGTTCACTATACATATTCAATTTGTATGCTGAGCAGATATTCTAAGAAGCTGGACTAGATGAAGAAGAACAGGGCACCAGGATTAGAGGAAGGCTCATTAACAACCTGTGATATGCAGATGATGCAACCTTGCTTGCTGAAGGTGAAGAGGACTCACAGCACTTACTGATGAGGGTCAAAGATCACAGTCTTCAGTCTGGACTACACCTCAACATAAAGACAACAAAATCCACATAACTGGACCAATAAGCAACATCAGAACAAACAGAAGAAAGATTGAAGTTATCAAGGATTTCATTTTACTTGGATCTATAACTGACATCCATAAAAGCAGCAATCAAGAAATCAAAGGATGGCCAGGAGTCAGACTAAACACAGGTCTCCTTATATCCCTCTGGAAACCAAGACCTGAACTGATAATCAAACGGAGCCTTCAGGTCAACTAGTGAGCCCCAGGACACGACACAGCGCTGTCAATTTGGGCTTCGTACCACTGAACGAAAAACCACCTCTCTTTAACTGACTTCTGCTCCCGGCTAGCCCTGGCTCTCACAGACTCAAGGTAATGCACCATTGTGACTTTTTTTTTCCCCCCTCTGTCTTGGCCAGCAGGTGGAGCTGTGTCTTGCCTAATGGCTAGTCTCAGATGCACTGCTGGTGGGATAGGCAGGCGAAATTGCCATATTTTGAGAGCCAGGCTTAGGAACTCTGTACGCCTAGCCAATTTGGGCCTCTCTTTTTATCTCTGTCACAGAGTGGTTTGTACGGAACCACGGAGTCTATGTGTGGGATGCCAGCTGGATACGGAGATTTTAATGAGACATAATTCTTAGCCTGGGAGCCAGCGCCTGCAAACAGGACAGCGCTTTTCTGACAGAAAAGCAGTAGTTTACACAGCGTTGCCTACAGTGGTGGCCCAGCAACAGAGGTGGAGGACTCACTACATCTTGGCACCGTTAGCCCCTCTATCTGCTGAACGTGTGGAGGGTGCCATCTTAGATATGGTGGTGGCAGCTGGATCTTTTTCTTAGCTTGGGAGGCAGAGCCTGCCCACAGGAGAGAGTTTTTCTACCAGAAAAGCAGTAGTTTACACAGTGTCACCTAAGGCTGGGCCCTGTCAGCAGAGGCCAACAGGGCAGTAGCATTGCTGTATTCTGATCTAATTTGTATAATCTGGGGTTGGATATAGAAGTGCTTACTTTGCCAGTTGGGAAGAGGGACCTCTACAGCTGAAAACCTAACTGACTTGTGAACTGGTCAGATACCTTTTGCTTTCCATTTTAACACAGGCTAGAGAAACATTTGTGGTCCATCCTCACAGTATCTCTCCCAGCCTCTGCTTACTCACATGGGACCCAAGAAGCAACAGACACTTGTGGCAAACAAGAAATCACCCACGGCTTCAGAGGGCTCCCAAAAAAAACAATCAAGGAGTTTTCCAGATCAAGAAACTTTTCTGAAATCATTGGAAGATGAATACAAAAGGATTATATACAGAGTCCTTCTAGATCGTGTACAAAATACAGCAGAACAAAAGGAAAAATTAAGCAAGCTGTTCAAGCTAATGGAACACCAGTACTCTGAAATCCAACAAATCAAGGACAAAATCAAAGACATAGAAACTTCCATGCAAAGCCAAGAAAACAGAATGCAACAAATGGAAAAAAGAATTTCTGACTTGGAAGACAGACCTACTGATACCAGCGTCTATGAGCAGAAATCAGAAAAAAGAAACAAGAAAAATGAAGAAGCATGTGGGATTCTGTTAAGAGGAACAACCTTCGATTAATTGGAGTCCCTGAACAGGGTGAGACATCCATGAACACAGAGAGTATCATTGCTGAGCTGCTGACAGAAAACTTCCCAGAAATCATGAAAGAAGAGAATATAGATATCCCAGATGCATATCGTACGCCTCCCAATATAGACCTCAAAAGAAAGACTCCAAGATGTATTATAAGCAAGTTTAACAAAATGAAACATAAGCAGCAACTCTTAAAGGCAGCAAGACTCAAAGGAAAATAAAGCTAATATTCAGAGGGAAACCCTTTAGGCTTTCATCAGATTTCTCAGCAGAAACCATACTGGCACAGAGACAGTGGCATGACACATTCAAAATCTTGAAGGAGAAGAATTTCCAACCAAGAATTATATATCCTGCAAAGCTATCTTTCCAATATGAAAATGAAATTAAGACATTTGCAGATAAACAGAAACTCAGAGACTTTGTAAAAACCAAAGCAAAACTACAAGAAATATTGAAAGAAGTTCTTGGCACAGGCTTAGAAGAACAAAACCACTAACTTTATATTTTGGAATGACACATTATTCAGAATTCTACTCAGTTAGGGAAGGCTCCAAATTCAATCACAGCTTTAATACTGAAAGAAGCAATCCATGATTATCATGAAAACTATGGTGCCATCAGATTAAAAAGAGGGATGTACTACAGTCATTATAGTCCTTCCAGATGGAGAGGAATATGACAAGACTGGTAGTAATTAAAATTGGGTTTCTATATAGTTTATTAAGGGGGATCATAGGGTCAGCCGTAAAGCACAACAATGATGTAACATACCATTTCAAGAAGTGTAATATGGGGGTCTCAACAACTTCAAAAACAGCTCTGAAAAAGGTGAAAAATCAACTCACAGAAAAGAATGTCCCAGAACAGACTAATATCAATAACAGAGAAAACCTCAACACAAAAATAAACATGTTGCAATGACAGCACTGAACACACACCTATCTATAATTATATTGAACGTGAATGGACTGAATGCTCCAGTAAAGAGACATTGAGTGACATCTTGGACCAAAAGACATGACCCATCCATATGTTATCTACAGGAAACTCACTTGAGACTTAAAGATAGGAACAAACTGAAAATTAAAGAATGGAAGAATATATACCAAGCTAACAATGAACAAAGAAGAGCAGGTGTGGCAATTCTAATCTCAGACAAAATCAATTTTAATGTAAAATCCACCATCGTGGACAAAGATGGACACTACTGCTAAAAGGTTCAGTACACAAGCAAGACTTAACTATAGCAAATGTTTATACACCTAATACCAGAGCAGCTAAATATGTCAAAGAAACCCTGACTACACTCAAAAGAGAATTAGATCACTCCACAGTAATAGTGGGAGACTTCAACACTCCACTCTCAACACCAGACAGGTCATCTAGAAAAAAGCTCAGTGAAGATAAAGAAGACCTCATTGCCACAATTAATCAATTAAACATCATTGATATATACAGAACTTTCTACCCATCAGGAGACACCTACATCTTCTTCTCCAGTGCACATGGAACATTCTCCAGAAATGACCATGTGTTAGGACATAATGCAAGTCTCAACAAAATCCATACCATTGAATTACTGCAAAGCATCTTCTCAGATCATAAAACCATAAAAGTCTAAATCAGTTGCAGAAAAAACATAGATACGAAGCAGAACTCTTGGAAACTTAACAACATCTTGCTCAAAAAACCATGGGTGATAGAAGAAATCAAGGATGAAATAAAGAAACTCATGGATTCCAATCAGAATGAAAACACTTCCTACCAGAACCTATGGGATACAGTTAACGCAGCGCTCAGAGGTCTGTTTATCTCCATAAATGCACACATCTGGAAGGAATAAAGAAACCAAATCAAGGAACTAACCCTACAGCTGAACAAGTAGAGAGAGAACAACAGAGGAACCCCCCAGGCACCAGAAGAAAACAGACATTAAAGATTAGAGCACAGCTAAATGAATTAGAGAATAGAAAAACAATTGAAAACATTGAAAAAACCAAAAGCTGGTTGTTTGAAAAGAGCAACCAAATTGACAAACCACTGGGTAAACTTACTAAAGAAAAGCTGGAAAGGAAACAAATAACCCAAATTAGAAATCAGAGGGGAGTTGTCACAACACATCCTACAGAAATCAAAAATATCCTAACAGAATACTATGAAAGACTGTACTCTAACAAATTTGAAAACCTAGAGGAAATGGACAAATTCTTTGATTCATTCACCTACCCAAATTATCACAACATGATGCAGAATAGCTTAATGAACCCATCACAAAGAGATTGAAAAAGTCATTAAAACTGCCAACCAAAAAAAGCCCAGGCACAAATGGCTTCACTGCAAAATTCTACCAAGAACAGTTATCTCCAATACTACTGAGGCTATTTCACAGTATAAAAAGGATGGAGTACTCCCAAAATCATTCTATGAAGCCAGTATAACCCTGATACCAAAGCCAGGGAAAGATCCAACCAATAAGGAGAACTACAGACTGATATCACTCATGAATCTAGATGCAAAAATCTTCAACAAAATTCTTGCCAATAGAATACAACAACATATTAAAAAAAATAATCCATCATGACCATATTGAATTCTTACCAGGGATGCAAGGCTGGTTGAACATCAGAAAAACAATGAATGTGATTAACCACATAAATATCACAAAAGACAAGAATCACCTGATTTTGTCCATTGTTGCAGAAAAGGGATTTGATAAAGTCCAACACCCATTCATGCTAAAAACTCTTAGCAAAGTAGGCATAGACAGAAAATTCCTCAATACAATAAGGACCATTTATACAAAACCAAATGCCTACGTCATCCTGAATGGAGAGAGACTGAAGGAGTTTCCCTTGAGACCAGGAACTAGACAAGGATGCCCACTCTCACCTCTCCTGTTCAACATTGTGCTAGAAGCTCTAGCCAGAGCAATTAGACAAGACCAAGAAATAAAGAGCGTCTGCATCAACAAAGAAGTCAAAATCTCCCTGTTTGCTGAGATACGATTGTATACGCAGAGAATCCCAAAGAATCTGTAAGTAAACTACTCAAACTGATAGAAGAGTTCATCAAAGTCTCAGGATCCAAGATAAACATAAATAAATCAGTAGGATTCCTTTATACCACCAGTGAGACTGTTAAGGAAGAAATCTTCAAATCAATGCCATTTACTATAGCCCCCAAGAAGATAAAGTACCCAGGAATTAATCTAACCAGAGAAATAACAGACTTTTACAAAGAGAACTACAAGCCCTTACTACAAGAAACTAAGAGAAACTTAGATAAAACCCTGCTCATGGATAGGAAGACTTAACATTGTGAAAATCTCTATTCTACCTAAAGCAATCTACTTTTATAATACAATCCCAATACAAGTTCCAGTGTCATTTTTTAATGAGATGGAAAAATAAATCACCAATTTTGTTTGGAAAGGGAACAAACCTTGGGTAAGTAAGGTACTACTAAAGAAGATGAACACACTAGGAGGCCTCTCATTACCCACCTTCAGAACCTATTACACTGCCACAGTGGTCAAAACAGCCTGGTACTGGTACAAGAACAGACAGATCGATCAATGGAACAGAATCCAGAACCTAGAGATGACACCATCTGCCTATGAACAGTTGATATTCGACAAAGGCCCAAAGACATTAAACTGGGGTAAAAACAATGTCTTCAACAAATGGTGTTGGCAGAGTTGGATATCCATCTGTAATAAATTGAAATAATATCCATATCTTACACCTTGTACAGAAACCAACTCAAATTGGATAAAAGACCTAAATATCAAATCTAAAATCATAAAGCTCAGCCAAGAAAAAGTAGGAACAACAGTGGAAGTTTTAACACAAAGTGTAGACAGACTTCAAAGTCTGTCAAACAAACCACAATCAACAGAAGAGAAATTGATAAATGGAAACTGTTAAGAATCAAACACTTTTTATCATCCAAAGACTTTATCACAAGACTTAAAAGGCCAGCTACAGAATGGGAAAAAATATTTGGCAACTCTGTGTCAGACTGATGCCTGATCTCCATAATCTATAAGGTACTACAAAATATCAGTAAGAAGAAGATAACTCATCCAATTAAGCAATGGGCAAAGGAGATGGACAGACATTTCTCTAAAGAGGAGATCCAGGCAGCCAAAAACCACATGCAGACATGTTCATGATCCTTAGTAATTAAAGAAATTCAAATCTAAACTACAATGAGATAACATCTCACCCCAACAAGACTGGCCATGAACCAGAAAACACAAAACAACAAATACTGGAGAGGCTTTGGAGAAAGTGGACCTCTCCTACACTGTTGGTGGGGTTGCAAAATGGTCCAGCCTCTTTGGGAAGCAATCTGGTGCTTCCTTAAAAAAATCAATATAGGTATACCATTTGACCCAGTAATTCCACTACTTGGAATATATCCTACAGAATCAAGGTCATTCACACCAACAGACAGATTGTTTATCACAGCACAGTCCACAATAGCAAAAAGATGTAATCAACCCAGATGCCCAACAACAGAGGAATGAACAGGCAAACTATGGCATACATACTCAATGAAGCACTATGCAATGATAAAGAACAATGATGATTCCAGGAAACATCTCATAACCTGGTTTCAACTGAAAGACATTATGCTGAGTGAAAGTAGTCAGAGACAAAAAGACAGATATTGTATGAGACCCCTACGATAGGAACTTAAAAACAGACTTATACATAGAAGAAAAGGCTCTTTGACGGCTGCAAGGTAGGGAAAAGAGGGAGGGTGAGGGGGTGAGGGTTTAGATTAGATAGTTGGTAGAAATTTGGTTGGGTTAAATCGGTGACAGCACACATAGAAACAAGAACAATATTAAGTGGACTTCAACATAACTTGAATACTCCTCCCATCTTAACCCAATAATGCAAAGACACAGTAGCTGGGGCGGGGGGCAGGGGACCATGCTCTTAGATGACACTGAGGCCAATTGGCATAACTAGCATTTTGCTAAACAGTCTCTCTGCACCCTACATTGGTGAGTGGCGTCTGGGGTCTTAAAAGCTGTCTAGCTGCCATCTGAGGGCACAGCAAATGGTCCCAACTCAGCAGGAGTGGATGCTCACTGAGGACCAAAATGACAACCTAGGAGACAGAGAGACCCACATGAGTGGGTGCCTACATAGACTTGGCCCGGAAGAACCAGATGGTGCCCAGCCACCACCAGTGATAGCCACGATGGAGCTCACAAAGTTGAGTCTTACTGGCAGCACAAGAATAAAAAGAGGCACTTGGCTGGCTGGCTCTTGAGATCTCCACTAAAAGACTGCAACTGATGGTCCAGCAGATTCAGCGTTCCTCTGGGAGCATGGTCCCTGGCCCTGATGCTGCCCTTGCCCATGGAGCATAACGAAAGTCCACTCTTTGGACAGCAAGGGATTGGACTTGGTGATGCAGAGTGACTATATATTGGGTGCACTTTATGGTTCTACGCATCTATAGAATATCATCCTGCTGACCTCTGACTGGAGGAAGGGAAGTCGGTGGACAGGAGAGGAAAGGAGACTGTTGGGAGGATGACACACGTATGGAGCAGAAAGGAATTGTGTGCTGTTGCCAGGCAGGGAGAGCAGTGGAAGCTGTACATAGGTGGGCATGCATATTTATATGGGAATGTATATTTTCACTCAGTCATAATAAAAAATAAAATAAAATAAATAAATACCAAAAAAGAAATCAAAAGATACATTGTGTTGGGTAAATCTGCTGCAAAAGATCTCTTTAAAATGTTGAAATGCAAAAACGTCACTTTGAAGATTAAGTTGCTAAAGGCCCAAGCCATGGTATTTTCAATCACCTCATATGCATGCTGTATTTTTCAACTACCAATCCTTCTTTGTTTCCAACTTTTGTGTTCCAGTTACCAGTAATTATCAATGCATCCTGATTGCATTTTTGATCGATTTCAGACTGCAGAAGCTTGTAAAAATCTTCAATCTCTTTGTCTTTGGCCTTAGTGGTAGCACGAATTTGAATAATATTTGTATTAACTGGTCTTCCTTGTAGGCGTATGGGTATTATCCTATCACTGATAGCACTGTACTTCAGGACAGATCTGAAATATTCTTTTTGATGATGAGCGCAACACCATTCCTCTTCAAGTTTTCATTCCCAGCACAGTAGACCATACCATTTTCAGATTCAAAATGGCTGATACTGGTCCATTTCAGTTCATTAATGTCTATGATATCTATATTAATCAGTTCCATTTCTTTTCGATGATTTCCAATTTTCGTAGTTTCATACTCTGTACATTCCATGCTGCAATTATTAATGGGTGTTTGTGACTATTTCTTCTCATTTTAAGTCATACCACATCAGTGAACCAAGATCTCAAAACCCTTACTCCATACATGTAATTTAGGTCAACTCTACTCTGAGGAGACACTCTTCTCCAGTCACCTTCTGAGTGCCTTTCAACCTGGGGGGCTCATTTTCTGGCACTATATCTGACTGTGTTCTGCTGCTATTTATAAGGTTTTCCCTGGCTAATTTTTTTCAGAAGTGGACGAGTCATAAATGAAGAAAGGATTGAGGTTGTCAAGGATTTCATTTTACTTCGGTCCACAATCAACACCTATGGAAGCAGCAGTCAAGAAATCAAAAGACACACTGCGTTGGGAAAATCCGCTGCAAAGGACCTCTTTAAAGTATTGAAAAGTAAAGATGTCACCTTGAAGACTAAAGTGCACCTGACCCAAGCCATGATATTCTCAGTCACATCACATGCATGTGAAAGCTAGATAGTGAACAAAGAAAGTGGGAGAATAATTGATGCCTTTGAATTCTGGTGTTGAAGAGGAAGTTTGAACGTACCATGCAGTGCCAAAAGAACAAACAGAGCTGTTTTGGAAGAAGTACAACCAGAGTCATCCTTGGAGGCAAAGATGGCAAAACTGCATCTTGCATACTTTGGACATATTGTCAGGAAGGATCAGTCCCTGCAGAAGGACATCGTGCTTTGTAGAGTGGTGGGTCAGTAAAAAAGAGGAAGACCCTCAGTTAGATGGATTGACACAGTGACTGCAAAATGGGGTTAAGCATAAAAATGATTGTGGACCTGGTGTAAGACTGGGCAGCATTTCATTCTGTTGTGCACAGGGTCACTGTGAGTTGGAAGTGACTTGATGGCATCAAACAACAACATGTGCATGCAAAGGTTGGACGATGAACATCGCTGAAGAAAAATTGATGCCTTGAATTGTAGTGTTGGAAAAGAATATTCAATATACTATGGACTGCCAAAAGAATGAACATATCTGTCTTGGAAGAAGTACAACAAAAATGCTCCTTAGAAACAAGGATGGCTAGACCATGTCTCCCATACTTCGGACACGTTATCAGGAGGAATCTGTCCCTGGGGAAAGACATCATACTTCACAAAGTACAGAGTCAGCAAAAACAGGAAGACGCTCAGTGAAATGAATTGACACAGTGGTTGCAACGATGGGCTTAAGCGTGACAAGAACTGTGAGTATGTCATAGGAGGAGGCAGTGTTTTGTTCTGTTGTACATAGTGTCATTGTGAGTCAGAACTGATTCGATGGCACCTGATAACAATACCAACAGTTAAAGTTTTTGCTTTTTGTGAGGAGCTGAGAAGTATTAATTAAAAGTGAATATTAATGCATTCATTCATTCATTCAGTTTTTTTTATTAAGCACTAATGACGTTCAGGGCATTTCAGTTTGAGACACCTTAATTGATAGAAAGGAGACACCATGGTTAAAACCATATTTGGAGTCTAAATATTTGGTTTTGAGCTCCAGTGTATTGGTTAACTAAAAGCCTGTTGTTACTGAGTCAATTCTGAATCACAGAGACACTCTACAGAACTGAAATGCCCTAGAGTTTTCAAGGAACGCCTGGTGGATTTAAACTACCAGCCTTTTGTTCAGCAGCTGTAGCATTTAACTTCTACACCAGTACGTTTTCCATGTATTGGGTAGGTTTCTTTTAATTGTGATTTCACACACAAACTGAATTTGACCTCAGGAAAAACATAAACAGAACAATTTTATTACTTCATGTAAGAGAAAAGTTTAAGGCACATCTGTGGTCAAGGTTTTTTTTTTTTTTGGTTGTTTTTGTTTTTTAACATTAGCAGAAATATTTCTCTCAGCTTCACTTCTGAGCTGTACTGCTATCCAGACGAGATGGATAGCACTCATTTATTCATTCAATAATTATTTATCTCCTCATTTGTTACAGATACTGTCATAGGTGCTAAGGATAAATAGCAGTGGATCAAAGAGACAAAGTCCTTTCTGTCACAGAGTTTACATTCTAGTGAGGAAAGAAGGATATAAGAGAAATAAATAAACAGTGCATGTTCAGACGGTAAGTTCTATGGAGGATAAAATGGCAACAAGGGAGATAAAGGAGCAATGAGAGTGGGGTGTGTGTGTGTGTGTGTGTGTGCGTGCGTGTGTGTGTGTGTGTGTGTGTGTGTGTGTGTGTAAGGCTGGCCTCATACAGCAGTATAAGAACTAGAGTCCTGGTGATGTAGAGTATCCTGACTTGTTACACAGATTGACATAAATAGGATAATGGACATAAGGAGCTAAATCTTGGTGTTCCCAAAGCAAATAGTGGTAGATCAGTGAGTAGTGGAAGGGAAGGAGAAGATAGGATCTTTCCTGCTTCAGCAGAGTTATAGGCCCACTTTACTCTTATCAGTGGTGTTTTAGAGGCCAAGGGTGAGGTGCTCTTTTGTAGAGCTCCTGTCATCAGCCTATGGATGTAAGAAGCAAGCACTACGTTTTTCTAGCAAGTACTAGGAATAGTACTGATTAGCTCTGATTGCTCTATATTGGGTCACATACTCACATCTCAAGCAATCACTGAGGTCAGCGGTAAGCAATACTCTCTTGGGCTAGGCCTGAGTTGCATTCTCATTGGAGTCAGCCTCACTGAAATCACACCTACTGAGGAGAAGAGGGTTGCTTCCCAAAGGAAAATTTAACTGCTCTATCCAGAAGAAAGGTGAATGGATACTGGGCAGCCAGAACAAAGCAAACAACAGTTATCTGTCACGCCCAGCTCCACACTTACTGACTGGCTGATGTTTGGTGAATCACAGCCTCTCTGTTTTCTCATCTTATAAAAAAAATTTTTTTAAAGGTAAATATTTTTAATAAGACCTGTACCACTAAGTTACTGTTTTAAGTTGGGTTCTCCAGAAAAGCAGAACCAGTTAAGTGTGTATGTATATACACACACTCATAAATACATTAAGGAGAGGGAGAGAAAGAGAAAGAGATCTATCTTAAGAATGGCTAATACAGTTGTAGAGGCTAGTAAGTTCCATTTTGTGACATAATGTAATCCTCAACATCATTTGATCTGATGTGACCAGCCAATCAGTTGTTTAAGGGGAATTTCCTCAGGGGTGTGGCTTATATCTGATATACATTCTGGTTTAAAGCTTGCTGGCTTTTGTTCACTCGAATCCTGTACCTAGTTCATCATCATTTGACATTCAGTTCTGAGAACATGAGCCAGTAGCCTGCCTTCTTAGCTGTCCATTTTGGATTCATCAGTCTTCACAGCCTGTGAGCCTGCAGCCCTGCTAACTGATCTGCTAACATTGCATCTGTCAGCCCCTGCTGTTTCGTAAGTCAGGAGGTACCAACCTCTACAACATAAGCAGCTTTCCTCACTTGTATTAGCTGCCTAGAAAATGGAGGCATCTGAGTTTGCAACACCTGCTTCAGATGAAGACACTGGAAAGTTATGCAAACATATTATTTGTTACACATTTTATCTCCCTAAGACATAAAGGCTCCCTTAGAGCAGTTACTATGCATTAGAAAACATTAATAGAAATACTTATATAGAACTTACACTTCCCAAATAGCATTTATATACACGATTACAGAGTACTAATACTCTGTAACTATGATCTAAAGTGTGTGTGTCAAAGTTTCTGGGCAGTTATGCAACAATGTAGCTCGGCAATCTTGTAATGATGTAGATTGACAATCACTTAATGATGTACTTTAGCAGTTAAGTAACAATATAGTTAACATCCTTTGGGAAGCAGCCCCCTTTCCCATCAGTATGTGTGGTTTCAGTGAGGCTGACTCCAGTGAGAATGCAGCTGAGGCTGTGAGTCAGGCTGGAGGTACCTCCTGACTTAGGAAACAGCAGAGGCTTTAAACCAGAATGTATATTGGATGTAAGCCACACTCCTGAGGAAATTCTCCTTAAACAACTGATTGGCCGGTCACACCAGATCAAAAGATGAAGATGATTACATTATGTCACAAAAATGGATTTTAACTATGTTATTATACAGATTATCAGTCTGTTGTACATTTTCCATGCCTTAGCTAATGAGCTATGCACTAATGATATAAAATGAATACAAGTAGGGTTTGACCTTAGGAGAAATAATCTACAGGAGAAAACAGATGAATATAAAAATCACTGGGATAGATTGTTTCATTGTTTCCAAAGACGACGCCTAAATCCCTCCCATCTTATGTGCCTGAGTACTTTAACTTTGATACCTCTTCTATCAAGAGGTGAGTTTTTTTTTCTCCCCTGGAATTTAGGCTGATCCTGTGACTTGCTGTTGTATTAATCCTGACTTACGGTGACCCCATGTGTGTCAGAGTATAACTGTGCTACATAGAGTTTCCATGGCTGATTTTTTTTTTTTTTTTGGCAATAGATCACTGAGCCTTTCTTCTGCGATATCTGTAGCCAGAGTAGAACCTCTTACCTTTCTGTTAGCAGCTTAACCATTTGCATCACCAAGGAATCCCTTCTAGATCTAGTCTTTAAGAAACCTTGAATTTCTGTTTTCCTTTTCTTAGAGGCCAGTCACCATGTAAAGAAGCCTGACTACCTGTGAGAGAAAGAAACCCATGGTGCCTCAAAGCATTGCAGCTGGCCTAGCTGGTGTGTGAGACATATGACTGTAACCATTTTATACCCACTAGTTCCAGGCAAAGGAGCCATGATGCTGCAGTGGTTAAGTGTTCAGCTGCTAGCCTTAATGGTGATTAGAAACCTACCAGCTACTCTGTGGGAAAAAGGTGTGACTCTCTGCTTCCATGAAGATTTACAGTCTTGCAAACTTGATAGGGCAGTTCTGCTTTGTCATATAGAGTTGTTACAAGCCAGAATTGACTCAGTGGCAATAGGTTTAGTCCCAGGCAAGCTGCCTCAGACCACTACCACGGGTAGCAGAGACAAGTTGTCCCTACTGAGTCTTACACAAATTATGGAATCATTAGCTGAAAAATGATGGTTACTCTTTCAGGTCACTAAGTTTTCAGATGTTTTATCGTGCTCTGGAGAAGGAGATCAAGCTTGGGAAAGCACAGGTTCACCGAAAAAGAGGAAGACCTTCAAGGAGGTGGATTGGCACAGCAGTTGCAACAATGGGCTCAAGTGTAACAATGATTATGAGGGCAGTGCAGGACTAGACAGTGTTTTATTCTGTTGTACACAGGGTTGCTATGAGACTTGATGCTCCCAGATAACAACAACATATGTAAGGAATATTGTGTCAAAAATTAAGGAATCTGTGAACTCAGAGGACAGCATGATTCTGACTTAAGTAGTGAGTGGCTTAAAGGGGCAGATGTTGTCATGTTAGCCCTTGAAAAAAGAATTTATCTCAGCATGACACTGTTTACTAGAAGGAAGTACTTGCTTTCTCTGTCTAGAAGCTCCATTTCCTGCTGTCCTATTTCCTTCACTGGTTTCTGACCCTGCATCTGCTTGGTACTCTTGAGATTTTGCTCCACTTTGCTGTTGGTGCTAGTATAGGTAGAATAAGCTCTAAATTATAGTCTGTTTGTTATATGACTCTGAACCCATGGAAACTCACTGAACTTGAATTTCATCATCTAATGATATGGTGATAATAATATTTGCCTCACAGGGTCACTGGAAAGATTAATTGAGGTAATATATGTATATGTGGTTAAAGCAGAATCTCACATATTGTTAGCCCTCAACAAAATGCAACCTGTCATCTCTTAGATCAGCCAAGCAGGAATAAATTTGGCCTGTAATTCAGGCTCTGCCTACTTGTCCAGGTCTGGTTTTTAGCACTTGTCCACGAAAACTCAGTTGCTGAGTTTTGCCCCTCAAGTTCACCTTTTGGCTCCAAGATTTATCTGAATTTTGCTTGCTGCTACTTAGCAAGTGACTTCTGAATGCCTCTATTATTACTTGTTAGCTGGACAATATCCAGGGAAAATACAGTCTGGATACATTTTTGAAAGATAAGATTTTGGATGCTAAAGTAAATTTACATGGAAGAAGTTCAGGAATGGGCCAGGATAGATTTCTTGCATGAATAGACAGAGAAAAGTATAATCATGGTTTGATACAAAAGACTTTGGATACTAGATCAAGAATTCAGGTTTTATTCTGTAGGCAGTAGGGAATGATTGAATATTTCAGAGGAATGACATGAGCAAACCTATCCTTCATGGTTTTACTGGTGGCAATGTGAAGACTGTATTAGAGAAGTGGGGAGATTTTAGGCAGGCAATGTAATAGGTTGTACAGTGCTAAGTGCTTGGCCGCTACCCAAAATGTTGGTGGTTCAGACCAATCAGCTGCTTGGTGGGACAAAGACATTGCCATTAGCTTCCAGAAAGCTTACAATCTCAGAAACTATGTAGTAGTTGTGCTGAGTCCTGTAGGTTCTCCATGAGGTGGAATCAATCCTATGGCAGCCGGTATTGCAATAATCTGGGTGAGGAGTTACAAGAGCTTGATAAAAGATTAGGGGCAATAGGATTACAAAGCGAAAGTCAGACTTGAGAGACATTTCAAAATCGGAGTGACAGTACTGGGTGGTCAGCTGGACGTGGGAAATGAGAATGAGGAAGGAATGAGAGATAGCATTGGAGGCTGAGAAGTTGGTAATATCATAAGTTAAATAGAACAGGAAGAGTAACTTTTAGGGATGGTGGTAAGAGTAAGTTTAGTTAGGACATATAGAGTTTCTGTCACTCTTTGTATCTGATTTTTTCCTGCCTCAACTTTTCTTACCTCCAATTGTTTCCTGGGCTCAGAAGAAACCTGAATATGAAGGTGACCGATACTGCAGGCGGCACCCTGACATATCCCGAATCGCAAGTAACCATAGCACCTGGGAGGCTGAACAAGTCATTCTGCAAAATGTGCTTACTCATATCAAAAGGGGAAACACAAGAAAGGATCCAAAACTGCCTGAAAGCTCATCCAGGGGCTGCAATTTTTAGGGAGTGTCGAAGTGTTACTGATGATTTCCCAAGATGAGTCAGAGCTTTGTGCATAATCATATTACTCTGATAACTTTGAGATTTTCTCAGCTGACAGCCCACTTCATCCTCCACCCCTTCCCTCTCTTTCCTCAAATCCGGATCTGACCCATGGATGTTGGGTACTGTTTAAATTTTAATGAGATCTTTTCCTTTTCTTAATTACCTGTTAATCACCTGTCCAATCCAAGCCAAGCAATCAACAAACTTCAACAAAGCACTTTTTACAATAGTCATTCAACAAATATTTATTGAGTACCTACTGTGCGCCAGTTACTGTTCTGGGTACTGTGATATAGCAGTGAATAAAGCAAAGTGAATTTAAAACACAACTCATATTTTCCTGGGTGTGCAGTACCTGCACACAGAAATTACAGTGGATAATACAAGACAAATGACCAAGATGTTTTGTATTTATGGGACATCAAGATGAAGCTGCTGTATCAGTTTGTGAGGGTTAAAATATTCAGGAAACCTAGAGGTAACTACAGGCATCACAGGTAATAAGAGTTGCTGTTTGAATGGTATCTTAAAAGATAGAATTTACATGTGAGAGGGAAAGAGCATTTCCCACGGGGAACAGTGTGATGACAAACAAAGATCTGGGAGAAATGAGATTAAAAGGGCTGACATATATTGATAAAACCACACCAGCTCAAGTGATGGGTGTGTGTTACTATGGAATACAAAATCAGGTTGAATGAATTCAATAGGACAAAGTGAGGAAAGACCTTTAAAATGAAGTAGGGAAATTTAAATGTGATTCAAGGACAAATGGGAAGATGTTGAAGATTTGTGAGCAGGGAATAACGTGGAGAACACAATTACTAAGACAAGAGCTGATGGATACTCTCTGAAAGGATACAGAAGTGTTGTATCTGCAAAGTGGGAGGTGATTATGTCTCTCTTCCTTGCCCTTCTCAGGACAGTTCAGGAGTAGGAATTTCATCCTGTTTTGTAGAGTTATTTCAGGAAGACAAAAAGCAAACTGAGGTATATTCAGAGAGAATTGCTAAAGTTGTAGGGAATTTAAAGGTGAACTAATGAGTAGAAATTAAAGGAAAAGAAAGGACTCAAGAGCTTGAGAAGAAAAATTATCCTTAAACATTTGAAGAACACAGAAGGCCCAGATTTACTCTGAATGGTCTGAGCTGGTAGAGCTAGGACCCACAAGAATATAGGGAAACAGATATTGGTTCCTCAAAAGAGCTGTCTTAGGAGACAGTGGATTACCTATCACTTAGCAGAAACGTAGTGGAAATGATATGATATGGAACAGGTAGTTGGACTCTATCAAATATGAGAGTCTGTTTCTCAATTCAAGTGCCATTCCTAAAACATCTGAAGTAGGAAGAATCACAATGGATTCTGATAATTACAAAAAAAAAAAAAAACAAGCCCTGCTCTGGGGCCCCTGCCATCACTCAAACTGTAAGCATCTGGAAGGCAGATTCTGCTTCTTCCCCTCCTGTGCCCAAAGTATAGAGTCAGGTTCACTGTATAAGGGTGATGCTCAGAGGGTGGGACTGATGTTTTCATTACAAAAACAGAGTCCTTGCTCGTCTTAGTAAGGTGTAGTTTTATTTTTTTGTTTGTTTTGGTCACTTGTCTGTTTTTTTGTTTGTTTGTTTTTGGATTTCAATTGCCAATGAGACCGAATTAAAAAGGAAGGGATATTTACAACATGGCTCTAAACAGTTTTGCCATAAATATGATTAGCTCTCAAGGGTAAAGTAAAAAGCTTAATAGATAATTTAAGAAGGTGTACAAATAAAAAGTAGACTTGCTTAACTAATGTTTAGAATGTGTATCTCAGATAGAAAGTATCCTCTTTGCCTTTAGTGGTGTGATACATACTATTATTACACACATTTACAGCATTATTGACTCCAAAACCGTAATATGACTATAACTTGCAAGGCGCTTTTCATTTGCAAAGACAAACTCTTGGGTGCTTAATTTATCAAATGTGTAGTATCCCCACACTGTGATTCAAACAACAGGCATAACAAAAATGCAGCAAAAATTTTTGGAGCTATTTGGGATAAAAAGTTGTATGGAAGCCTGTCTGAGTGAGTGGGCCATAATAATATCTCCCACATTTTCACCATCCACCTTTTCTTAACCCTTTGTAGCTGGATTGAAATTTCATTCGCAAAAGTTGGCAACTAATTTCTAGTCACTAAACCCAGTGGCTTTTTCTTGCATCCTCACTTTTTTTACTCCTTCTGTAGCATTTTGTATCACTACTTTCTTGAAACTTTGGGTTCATTTGATCTGGGTTACTTTATATTTCTGATTTTCCTATTTCTCTGACTGTTTGCCTTCCCTGAGCGTTAAGCCTCACTATGGTCCTTTTTCCTTATCCATCTCCAATCTCATTCACTGTGTGCATCTTCAATAGATCAGTGTACATAACTCTGTGAATCAAAGAATGTCTTGTTTGTTTGTCCCTTGTAACCTCACTCTCTAATGCATACCTCATATATACCAAAAACCAAACCAGTTGCCGTCAAGTTGATTCCAACTCATCGGGACCCGATTTGTGCAGAGTAGAACTGTGCTCCACAGAGTTTAAAAAATATGTCTTAAAAAGATAAAATAGCTAGGAATAAATCTAACCAGACCTATACAGAGAAACCATGAAACACTATTGCAAGAAACCAAAAGAAATCTACATAAATGGAAAAACATACCATGCTTATGGGTGAGAAGATTCAACATTGTGAAAATGTCAATTCTACCCCAAATGATCTACATATATAATGCAATTCCAATCTAAATGCCAGCATCATTCTTTAACAAGAGAGAAAAGCTAATCAGCAATTTCATACAGAAAAGAAAAAGAGACCCTAGAAAAGAAAGACATTACTGAAAAAAAAGAGCGAAGTTGGAGGCCTTACACTACCTGATCTCAGAACCTGCTCTTATAGTCATGGTAGCCAAAATAGCCTGGTCCTAGTACAAAAGGCCAATGGAACAGAATCAACAACCCAGATGTAAATCTATCTACCTATGAGTAATTGATCTTTGTCAAAGGACCAGCAAAAGTGCTGGCAAAACTGTATTTCCACACATAAAAAATGAAACATGATTCATCCACCACACCATATACACAACTAACTTAAAATGGATCAGAGAACTTAATATCAACTAAAACAAGAAAGATCACGGCAGAAAAAATAGAGGCAATGCTAGGAGCCATAATCTGTGGTGTAAATAGAATACAAACCATAAATAATAATGCACAACTCCCAGAAGATAAACTAGATTACTGGGAGCTCCTAAAAACTAAACATCTATGCTCATTAAAAGACTTCTTAAAAAGAACAAAAAGGGAATCTACACACTGGGAAGAGTTTTTTGGCTACTGCATATTTGACAAGGGTCTAATCTCTAAAATGTATAGAATATTTCAATACCTCAACAATAAAAAGACAAATGATGCAACTTAACAGCTGACAAAGGATACAAACAGACACTTCACTAAAGAAGACATTCAAGAAGGTAACAGACCTACAAGGAAATGCTCACAATCATTAGTCATTAGAGAAATGGCAAATCAAAACTATAATGAGATACCATGTAACCATGATAGTTCTGCACTAATCACAAAAACAAAAAGAAGAATCCCCAGAAAATATCAAATGTTGGAGAGGTTGAGGGGAGACTGGAACTCTTATGCACTACTGATAGGAGTGTAAAATGGTACAACCACTTTGGAAAACAATAGAGTTCCTACTTAAAAAGTTAGAAATTGAAATACCAAATGATCCAGCACTCGCAGTCCTAGGAACACATCCTAGAGAAATAAGAGCCATCATACTAATGGAAATATTCACCCTCATGTTCATGGCAGCATTATTCACATTAGTAAAAAATGGAAAAAACCTGTGTCCATCAAAAGATAAATGGATAAACAAATTATGGTACATACACTCAATGGAATCCTACCCAAAAATAAAGAACCATGATGAATCCTCAAAATGTCTCACAATGTGTATGAACCTGGAGTGCATTGTGTTGAGTGAAATAAGTCAATCACATAGGGACAAATATTGTATGAGACTACTATTATAAAATCCCACAAAAATATTTTTAATAGTAAACAATCTTTGACAGTTACTAGGGAGGGGTGGGGTGGAGATGGAGAAATCACTAGCTAGACAGTAGTAGAAAAGTGTTAACTTTGGTGATGGGAAAGGCAACAACACACAGAATAAAGGAAGTCAGCACAACTTGACCAAAGCAAAGACATAGAAGTTTCCAAACACCTTGAGGGACCAAGTTACTGAGGCTGAGGGCTGGAGATCATTGTCTCAGAGGACATGTAGGTCAATTGGCTTAATGTAATTCATAAAGAAAACATTCTATATCCTACTTTAGTGAGTAGTTTTTGGGGTCTTACATTTAAGATATATCTAATGTTCTTATCCCTTTCAGAGCAAAGGAGAACGAAGAAAACCAAAGACACAGGGAACTTATTATTCCAGTGGACTAAAGGACCACATGAACCACAGTCTCTAACAGCCTGAGACTAGAACTAGAGGGTGCCCAATCTCTAGCACCAACCAATCTCACTGGGATCAAAACAGAGAGTCCTGCTTGTTGTTGTTGTTGTTAGGTGCTGTCGAGTCAGTTCTGACTCATAGTGACCCTATGCACAACAGAAAAAATACCACTTGGTCTTGTGCCACGTTCACAATCGTTTTTATGCTTAAACCCATTGTTGTGGCCACTGTGTCAATTCATCTCATTGAGGGTCTTCCTCTTTTTCACTAGCCCACCACTCTACCAAGCATGATGTCATTCTCTAGGGACCGATCCCTCCCTAGAGGGATGACAACACATCCAAAGTATGTAAGACACAGTCTTGCCATCTTAGCTTCCAAGGAGCACTCTGGTTGTACTTCTCCCAGGAGTATGCGGTGGCCCATGGTACCCTCACATTCTTCTCTAACACCACAATTCAAAGGCTTCAGTTCTTCTTCTGTCGTTTTGTTCATTATCCAGCTTTCACATGCATATGATGTGATTGAGAATGTCATGGCTTGAGTCAGACACACTTTAGTCTTCAAGGTGACATTTTTACTTTTCAACTTTAAAGAGATCCTTTGCAGCAGATTTTCCCAATGCAATATATATTTTGATTTCTTGACTGCTGCTTCCACAGGTGTTGATTGTGAACTGAAATGAAATGAAATCCTTGACAACCTCAATCCTTTCTCCATTTATGACAATGTCACTTACTGGTCCAATTGTGAGGATTTTGTTTTCTTGATGTTGAGGTGCAATCCATACTGAAGGCTGTGGTTCTTGATTTCCATCGGTAAGTGTTCCAAATTTTCCTCATTTCCAGCAAGTAAGGTAGTGTTGTCTGCATAACACAGGTTGTTAGTGAGTCATCCTCCAATGCTGACACCTCATTCTTCCTCATATAATCCAACTCAGCATACAGACTGAAATGGTCTGGTGAAAGATACAACCCAGACACACCTTTCCTGACCTTAAACCATGCAGTGTCCCCTTGTTCTGTTCACACAAATGTCTCTTGAGCCATACACAGATTCCTTAAGATCACAATTAGGCATTTTGGAATTCCCATTCTCTGCAATGTTAGCCATAATTTGTTAAGACCCATACAGGGGAATGCTTTTGCATAGTCAATGAAACAAAGGTAAATATCTTTCTGATATTCTGCTTTCAGCCAAGATCCACCTGACATCAGCAGTGATACCCCAGGCTCTACATTCTGATTCCAGCTTGAATTTCTGGTGGTTCCTCATCAGTATACTACTGTATTTGCTTTTGTATTATCTTGAGTAAAATTCTACTTGTGTGTGATATTAATGATACTGTTCAGCAATTTCAGCATTTGGTTGGATGACCTTTCTTTGGAATGGGTATAAATATGGATCTCTTCTAGTCAGCTGGCAAGGCAGCTGTCTTCAAAATTTCTTGGCATAGACCAGTGAGCACTTCTAGCACTGCATCTGTTTGTTGAAATATCTCAGTTGATACTCTATCAATTCCTGGAACCTTGCTTTTTGCCTAGAGCCTTCAATGCAGCTTCAACTTCTTCCTTCAGTACCATCGGTTCCTGATCATGTGCTACCTCCTCAAACGGCTGAACATCAACCAGTTCTTTCTGGTATAATGAGTGTCTGTTCCTTCCATCTTTTGGTGCTCCCTGAGTTGCTCAATATTTTCCTTGTAGCATCCTTCAATATTGCAACTTGACTCTTAAATTTTTTATTCAGTTCTTTCAGCTTCAGAAATGCAAAATGTGTTTCTCCCTTCTGGTTTTCCATTTCCAGTCCTTTGCACATGTTGTTATAATACTTTACTTTGTATTTTCGATCTGCCTTTTGAAATCTTCTGTTTATATCTTTTACTTTGCCATTCCAGTTTTCCTAAACTCATACTTTGTACATTCCATGTTCTGATTAATTGATGTTTGCAGCTGTTTCTTCTCATTTTGAGTTGTGCCACATCAGCAAATGAAGAGTCCAAAGGCCTTATTCTATCTACAACATTAAAGTCACCTCTACTTTGAGGAGGGAGCTCTTGCCCAGTTGTCTTTTGTGTGCCTTCCAACCTGGGGTGCTCATTTTACAGCACTACCTCTGATAATGTTCTACTGCTATTCGTAAGGTTTTCCCTTGCTAATTTTTTGCAGAAGTAGACTGCTGGGTAAGGAGGCTAATGGTATCAGGTAAGGAGGATAAAGATAGAGAGAGCAGTCCCCACTTGTCTGTCAGTGGAGGCTTGCTTGTTGCTGTGATGCTGGAAGCTATGCCACTGGTATTTAGGTACCAGCAGGGTCACCCATAGTAGAGAGGTTTCAGCTGAGCTTCCAGACTAAGACAGACTAGGAAGAATGACCAGTATTTTGTACAACTTAGGTGATCCTTTTTCAAACTCTCCCTATACTTGACACAAATGCTATAAAACCAATCAGGTACTAGATTTAATTTACATGGCTACTTGTCTCCCCACTTTACAGTAAGCTCTTTTTAGAAGAAAACATTGTCTTAAATGCTTATGTCAGGGGCCTATCACATTACCTGGCACATAAAAACCAAACCCATTGCATTGCGTCTATTCTGACTCACAGCAGCCTTACAGGACAGAGCGGAACTGCCCCAGAACTTCCAAGGAACAGCCGGTAGATTTGAACTACCTGCCTTTTGGTTAGCAGTCAAGCTCTTCATCACTGTCTCAACAAAGCTCCTACCTAGGACATAGTAAGTGCAAACTTTGTGCAGAATTAATGGTTATTATATGAGTGATTAGGGAAAGGTACCCAGGGATCTGAAGCATGATATAAACAACTAGGCTCTGTGTTACAAAACCACCATGTATCTGTCAGCTTGTTGTGCTGTGGTGGCTTGCATGTTGCTTTGAGGCCGAAAGTTGTGTCACTGGTATTTTAAATACCAGCAGGGTCATGCATAGTGGACAAATTTCAGCAGAACTTCCAGACTGAAACAGACTAGAAAGGCCTACTTACCTACTTCAGAAAATTAGCTAACGAAAACCTGTGGATCATAACAGAATATTATTCCATATGGGGTCACAGTGAGTTAGGGACAGACCCAAAGGTGGCTTACAACAACAACAATAACCTGAGTCCTCAAAATACAGTGTTCTTAACAATGGACTCAAGCATGCTACAGATTGTGAAGATACCAAAAGATCAGGTAACGTTTCATTCTGTCGTACATGGGGTAGCCATGAATCAGAGCTGACTTGACAGCATTTAACAGTAACAACAACACATTCCAAGAGAAGCTCTGCTGTGAGCTGCTTTGAAGCTAATAGAGCACTGTTGGTTTATGCCCAGACTTGCCATCCCCAGGGTTGGCATAGTATTTTTTACAAGAAGGGGACTCAGTAAATACAGAAAGAAAACATAGTCCCATTCATCAAAAAGTATGCAGTTCCTGGGGTCTTAAAAGCTTGCAAGCAGCCCTCCAAGGAGCAATTAGTTCCTATTCACCATAAGCAACAGGGAATGAAGAATCAACAGCAGGAAGAAGAACTGGAATGTATGGCCAATTCCCTGAAAGAAACAAATGCCTCCTTTGCCATGAGATCAGAAGAACTAGATGGTGCCACTCTGTTCCTGTCCTTCTGCTTCCTCTGCTATCCCTAAGAAGTGTCAGAATTCTCAGTACTCGCGTTTTCTTTCATTTATTCAACAAAGTTGTTGTCAAGTCAAGCACTGTGTTCTGCTGTTTAACTGTAAAGTTTTGAAAGGGCAAGATTGTGGTTAGTTTGGCTTGTGCTGTGTACCTTTGTCTCCTCGTTTACTGACTGTCTCATTATTGGACATTTTGCATTTACAACAGTAGTAAAACTGTACTATCTGACTATTTTGAGCATGGATGATGTATGTTTGGCAGTAACAAATACTGAAGTGCCAGACAAGATAACACTGGCTGTAGTGGCTAAGGTTTTGTGTCAGTTTGCATGGCAGATATGTGATGATGTACTTTGGCAGTTACATAGTGATACAGCAATCCTCCATTTTCTGATTTGATGCTGTCATCCTCTACTTTTGTTTAACACCAATTTTTACCTAACGACCTGGTCTTTAGAATCTAACTATGCTGATATCAGAGGAGTGAGTATGTTGCCGAGGCAGAACACCCTGTAGGATAGACCCTTCCCCTCCAGGTGTTTGATGGCCAAGACCTTGAAGCTCCAAGGAGTTTTCCCTGTGGTCCAGTGGTAGAATTCTTGTCTTTCACGCAAGGGACCTAGGTTTGATTCCTAGCCAATGCTCTTCATGTACAGCCATTACCTATCTGTCAGTGGAGACTTGCGTGTTCCTCTGGGGCTGAACAGGTTTCATCACAGCTTCTAGAGTAACTAGGAAAAAAGGCCTGGTAACATAGGCACTTGTAAAAATCAGCCAGTGAAAGCCCTGTGTATCAAAATGATCTCATCCCATCATGCATGGCATCAAGTCTTGGGCAGCTAACAACAACAAACCTTGCTGACTGTTTCAGCTGGTCAAGCTTTCTCCTAGTTCTGGAGCTCTGTTGTATTCAGAGTCAAAACCAGACAGATGTTGCCAATAATTGCTCTCTAATTGCTTCAAATGTGCTATGTACGTCTCCCTTGCATAGTGCACTCCCTTAGTGAAGGAGCTGGACTTTCACTTTCAGATTGCCTACTACATCCCAGTGCTCAGTAAAAGCTTGCTGATTGACTTTCCTATGAGCTGTAGGTATTTCCCAGGCTGCCCTGGGATATTGATCTCTCCTCAAAGTCTGTTGCTACTTCCACCACCTGCTGTCCCCACATTCTACTCCCAGCACCTTCTACTTCTTGTTTCTTCCTTTGGAGTCAGCTCTCGAGGCAGAATCTCTTTGTGCTCCTTCTCCCCAAAATAGCAGAGCTGATTTCACTTACCCTGAGACTTTTTTTTCCTAGCCCTACTTTTGCATAGGAGCTCTCTTGGCAAGAAATGTAATTCTTATCAACTGTTTCATGATCTATTTTTGTCTCTCCACACAACTTATTAAATACTTCTGGGTGTTGCTGGGGATGAATGAAGCCTTCGATTTGATTGAAGTCCTATGTGTTCTGTTTTAGTCTCTCGAGATACAGTTAGAGGAAGGAAATCTTGAGGGAAAGATGGAGCTTAGGTGAGGTCAAGGGTATGAGAGTGTTCTTTCCGGAAAGGAGAGCAGATGATGATCAGCAGAGATGGCTGAAGGGGAGAACTAGGGAGAGCTGCAGCATCCTGGCTTTCAGATCCTGTCACTGGACTCAATAGATTCTTGCTATATGAACCTTAAAAATAAAGGAGGCAAGTATAGTAAGTTTACAGGCTTTTATTTCTTGTGCAAGGAAGGAGACAGCAGAAGCACAGAGTCAGCTCCTAAATAAGCTATCTTAAAGGCAGAGTGGAGTAACTAGGTTTTGTGCACTCAAAAGGGAAAGTTATGCATAGTCATACAAGGGGGTTCTTAAGGGTATATATAACTAAATTTGGGTTGGGCTGGGCTGTTACTGGTCTTATGTAATTTTTGTGTCAGTGCAGTCTCAGATATTCCAAGAAGGAGACTTGCTGACTACTGCCACTGCAGGAAGGTAGTGTAGTGGTCAAAGTTCCTTTTTCTGGCAGCATTGGACCCTGACAAATAACTTATAGCTGAAGTTGTTGCAAGCCCATACATAACAGCCAATCACATGTTGTTTGAAACTCTGATAAAGGTCTTGTAGCAAAATTGTTGTTACACCAACCTCTGGCTGCTTCCAACAACCCATCACAGATTGGCAGTGGTAATCTTGTTTGCCATAGTCTCTGGTAGTTAGTAACTATTTGAAGATGAGGAGGGTTCTCATCTTTGCAGTTTGGCCTCAGAAAAGAAGATGTTAAGGTGGGAGAGACTGCTAGGAACTTGGGTTCAGAGTGCTTCTTAAAGTTTGGAGAATTACCGGGGATTTTCTGAGAATTCCAAATATGGCTCTCCACAGAGTCTGACACTGTCCCTGTCCTTCCACTGAAGACTACATAGTAGGATTTGATTAGATCTGATGTGGTTGTAGGGGTGGCCAGAAAAATGGGATAACATATACAAAGCCCTGAAAGAAAACTTTCAACCAAGAATAATATATCCTCCAAAACTGTCTCTCAAATAAGAAGGTGAAATCAAGACTTTCACAGATAAACAGAAATGTAGAGAATTTGCAAGAACCAAACCAAAATTACAAGAAACATTAAAGAAAGTTCTTAGATTAAAAAATCAATAGCATTAGATATATAGTCAAACATCTGACATTGAACAGAGCATCCAGATGCCATCCGGAAAGGAAATCCAAAAACAATAGCCAAAACCAAATCACAAAAAATAGAAATTCAGAGGTGTCAGGATATAATCAACAGCTACATTATATGAAAAAAGGGATCAAAGAAGGGTACATATAGACCTTCTAGATGTGGATAAGACAAGGGGATACACAGACATTGAAGTTTGGAGTCCTTTTAGGTTAATAAAGAGCACTAAGGGAATAACTGCAAAAGAAACCTATAATTCCACATGTCAAAAAGCAACACACAAAAATCACAATTTCAAGAAAATGAACACTAAAAGCCACAAAAAAAAATACATAAGGAAAAAAGACAGCACATAAAACGGAATGCAACAGAGGAACTGTCTACAACCCCCCCCAAAGGCATCCAAATGACAACACTAACATCATATGTATCAATAATCACACTCAATGTAAATGGACTAAATGGACCAATTAAGAGGAGAATAGCGGATTGGATAAAAACAACAACAACAACAACAACAAAACATCATCCATCTATATGTTGCTTATAGGAGACACATCTTAGACTCAAAGACACAAACTACAACTCAAGGGTTGGAAAAAATATATCAGTCTAATAACATTCAAAAAAGAACAAGAGTGGCAATACTAATCTCTGACAAAATAGACTTCAAAATTAAATCCACCATATGAGATAAAGAGGGTCACTGTCAAATAGTCAAAGGCTCAATTCAACAGGAGAACAGAACCATACTAAGTATTTACACACCCAGTGACAAGGTGCCAAAATACACAAAATAAACAGTATTTGCTCTGAAAACAGAAATAGACAGCTCCACAATAATAGTAGGATACTTCAACATACCATTCCCAGTAAAGGACAGAATGTTCGAAAAAATGTTTAGTAAAACACACAGAAGATCTAAATGCCACAGTCAAACAATTTGACCTCATGAACATATTCCAAACACTTCATCCAACTGCAGTGAAGCATACTTTCTTTTCCAGGACTCATGGAATACTCTCCAGAATTGACTACACATTAGGCCACAGAGTAATACTCAACAAAATTCAAAATTTTGAAATAATACAAAACTTCTTCTCATATCACAAAGCCATAAAACTAGAAGTCAATAACAGAAAAAAGATGCAAATTAAGTGAAAATCATGGAGAATGAATAACATTTTGCTGAAGAACTACTGGATAACAGAAGAAATCAAGGAAGCAATAAATAATTTCTTAGAATCAAATGAGAATGAAGACACATCCTACCAAAATCTATAGGACACAGCAAAAGCAGTGCTCAGAGGCCAATTCATCTCAATAAACGTACTCTTCCAAAAAGAAGAAAGGGCACAAATCAATGAATTAACTCACCAACTTGAACAACTAGAAAGATCTTGGCAAAAGAACTCATCAGACTCCAGAAGAAAGAAAATTATTAAAATTAGAGAAGAAATAAATGAAATAGAAACTAGAAAAATGATTGAAAGAATACACAAGTCCAAAAGCTGGTTTTCTGAAAACATCAACAAAATTGGTAAACCATTGGCCTAACCAACAAAGGAAAAACAGAAAAAGAAACAAATAATCTAAATTAAGAATGAGATGGACCATATCACAATGAACCCTGCTGAAATTAGAAGGATACTATGAACAATTCTAGTCTGATAAATTTGAAAACCTAGAGGAAATGGACCATTTCCCGGAAAAAATCCACCTACTTAAACTAGTGAAATCAGAGATAGAATAACTAAACAAACCCACTGCAAAAGAAGAAATTGAAAAGGTAATTAAAAAACTTCCACCACCACCCCCCAAAAGCCCTGGCCAAGATGTCTTCACTGCAGCATTCTATCAAACGTTCAGAGAAGGGTTAACACCACTACTTGTATTTCAGAGCATAGAAAAGGATGAAATACTCCCAAATTCATTCTATGAAGCTAATATAACCTTGCTACTAAAACCAGGCCAAGAGAGCACAACAAAAGAAAATTACAGACCAATATCTCTCATGAACTTAGACGCAAAAATCTTTAACAAAATCCTGCTAACAGAATTCAACAACACATCAAAAAAATAGTTCATCAAGACCAAGTAGGATTCATACCAGGGATGCACAGATCTTTTAACATAATGAAAACAATTAATGTAATCAACCGTATAAGCAACTTAAAAGACAAGAACCATTGGATTCTATCAATCAATGCAGAAAAGGCATTTGATAAAGTCCAGCACAGATTTATGTTAAAAACTCTCAGCAAAATAGGAATAGAAGGGAAATTCCTCAACATAATAAAGCCCACCTACAGTAAACAAACAGCTAACATGGTACCTAATGGAGAGAAGTTGAAAACATTTCCCTTAAGAACAGGTACTAAACAAGGATGCCCATTGTTACCACATCTACTCAACATTGCTCTGGAGGTCCTAGCCAGAGCAATTAGACATGATAAATAAGGGGCATACACTGGCAAAGAAGAAGTTAAAGTATAGCTACTTGCAGATGACATGATCTTATACACAGAAAACCCTGAAGAATCCACCAAAAAAACTACTGGATCTAATACCAAACTTCAGCAAAGTATCAGGATATAAGATAAACATACCTAAATCAGTGGGATTCTTTTATACCAACAAGAAGACAACCAAAGAGGAAATCACAAGATCATTACCACTTACTATAGCCCCCAAGATGATAAAATACTGGAGGGTAAATCTACGCAGAGCTGTAAAAGACCTATACAAAGAAAACTGTGGGTCCCTATTACAAGAAACAAAAAACGACTTACACAAGTGGAAAAAACTACCTTGCTCCTGGACAGGAAGACTTAACATTGTGAAAATGTCTGTACTTCCCAAAGCAATCTATACATACAATGCAATTCCAATTCAACTTCCAACAACATTTTTTAATGAGATGGAGCAACAAATCACCAACTTCATGTGGAAAGGAAGGAAGCCACAGATAAGTAAATTGTTACTAAAGAAGAGGAACAAAGTGGGGTGCCTTGACCTTCCTAACTTTAAAACCTACTACACTGCCACAGTAGTGAAGATACCCTGGTACTGGCACAGAAACAACCACATAGACAAATGGAACAGAATCAAAAATCCAAATCTAACTTTATCCACCTATGAACAGCTAATATTTGATAAGGGCCCAAAGCCAGTAAAATGGGGTAGAGACAGTCTCTTCAACAAATGGTGTTGGCATACTGGATATCCATCTGCAAAAAAAGATTACAGCCTCTGAAAACCCCATGAGCACTGTTCTACTTTGAAACTTCATGGGGTCACCATAAGCCAGGGACAGTGTCATGGACTGAATTATGTGCCCCTCAAAGTATGTAGGACAGTATTCTGTGGTTGCCCTCTGTTTTGTGATTTTCTAACACTGTAAATCCTAATCTCTGCCTGTGATTAATAGAGTGAGATTGGATTATACTAAAGAAGGTTACGTAGTAATGTAACACTTTTACTAATGGCACCTCCCTGATCCAACGCAAAGGGAGTTTCCTTGGGGTGTGGCTGGCATTGTCTTTTATCCTACAAGAGACAAAAGGAAAGGGAAGCAAGCAGAGAGTTGGGGACCTTGTACCATTAAGAAAGCATCACTGGGAGCAGAGTGTGTTCTTCATATCTGAGGTTCCTGCACTGAGATGTTTCCAGATCAAAGGAAGGTTGATGTAACACATGGACCTTCCTCCAGAGCCAAGAGAGAGAGAAAGCCTTTCCCCTGGAGCTAGCGCTCTGAACTGTGAGATAACAAACTTCTCTTTGTTAAAGCCATCCACTTGTGGTGTTTTTATTATAGCAGCACTAGGTGACTAACACAGACAGCAAGTGGTTCAGCTTTTTTTTTTTTTTTTTTAAATATTCCAGTTTTTAAAACTCTGTAGAGCCATTTTTGCCACTGAGGACATTTTACTAATGACCATCATCTTTCTCATTTTCTTGCATTGTTGTTGGGGCCCTTTTCCCTTCAACCTCTCTCCTTCCTTACTTCCATTACCCCACTCCCCACGATCCCTATGTATATTTGCAGAGAACAGTTTTACTACTTTCTTGACTTTCCCCCTCACAACAGTAGGCTAAGGTCTAAGACACATCTTTGCAAAACTCAAAACCATCCAGCAGGGTAGTCTGCTAAACCTGAGCTGTTCAACATTAACATGTGCATTTAAATGAAATAACATGTGAATAATCAGCTCCGTAGCCACTCTAACTACAATTCAAGTGCTCAGTAGTCACATGTGACTAGTGGCTACCATACTGGAAAGTATAGACATAGAGCATTTCCATCATAGCAGAAAGTTTCATTGGCAAAACTCAGCTAAACTCTTTTCTTCATTGTGCATAGAAGGAAAGGAGCCTTCATGGCACAGAGGTTAAGTGTGTGCTCTCCTGCTAAGGGAAAGTTTGGTATTTTGAACCCACAGGGAGAAAAGATCTGGCACTCTGATCCTGTAAAGATTTGAGACCAGGAAATACTATGGGGAAATTTTACTCTGCCCAATAGGTTTGCTATGAGTTAGGATCATCTGGATGGCCCACAATGACATCAACCATAGGAGGAGACAGAAGTTCAGCCAAAGCAAGTGGTCCATGTTCTTTCCATAATGCCAAATGCTTGGGAGTAGTGATGATAGGTAGTACTGTAAAGGTAAATACAGAAAAAAAGAGGGCTTTTTCAACCACGTATGGTATTATTTTTATTAAACTTTAGAATTTTCTTTCAAGAAAATTAGATTAAGAAAACCAAAAGCTGGTTCAACAAATTGATAAACCATTGGCTAAACTTTCAAAAGAAAACCAGCAGAAGACGCAAATAGCCTGATTAAGATATGAGATGGGAGATGTTACAATAGACCCAGCTGAAATAAAAAATATCATAACAGAATACTGTGAAAGGTTGTACTCTAATAGGTTTGAAAACCTAGAGGAAATAGACAAATTTCTAGATTAATATCACCCAATAAGATCATCACAAAGAGAAGTAGATCAACTTAATAAATCTACCACAAAGGAAGAGATTAAAAAAGCATAAAAAATCTGCCACCCTAAAAAAGTCCTGGCCCAGATGACTTCACCACAGAATTCTACCAAACTTTTAGAGAAGGGTTAACTCTAATACTATTGAGGTTATTTCACACCATAAAAAGGGATGGAATACTCCCCAATTCGTTCTATAAAGCTAGCATAACCCCGATACCAAAGCCAGGGAAAGATCCCACAAAAAAAGAAAATTACAGACCAGTCTCATTCATGAACCTAAATGCAAAAATCTTCAACAAAATTCTAGCCAATGGAATTCAACAGCATATAAAAAAATAATAATAATAATTCATCATTATCAAGTGGGTTTCATTCCAGGGATGCAAGGCTGACTCAATGCCAGAAAAACAATTAATGTAATCAACCACATAAATAACACAAAAGATAAGAGTCACCTGATTTTGTCAATTGATGGAGAAAAGGCATTTGACAAAGTCCAACACCTATTCATGCTAAAAACTCTCAGAAAAACAGGAATAGAGGGAAAAATCCTCAATGCAATTAGTGGCATTTATGCAAAACCAACTGCCTTCATCATTCTGAATGGTGAAAGACTTTAAGAACTCCCTTTGAGAACGAGAACTAGACAAGGATGCCCACTCTTACCACTTATATTCAACATTGTGCTAGAAGTTCTAGCCAAAGCAATTAGACAAGACAAAGAAATAAAGGACATCTGCATAGGCAATGAAGAAGTAGAAATCTCCCTATTCACAGATGATATGATTGTATATACAGAGATCCAAAAGAATCCATAGGTATACTACTGGAACTAATAGAGGAGTTTAGCAAAGTATCAGGATACAAGATAAACATAAATAAATCATTAGCATACCTCTATACCAACAAAGAGGTCATCAAAGAAGAAATCACCAAATTGATATCATTTACTATAGCCCCCAAGAAGATAAAATATCTAGGAATAAATTTAACTAGAGAAATAAAGAGACCTATACATAGAGAACTACAAGACCTTACTACAAAAAACTAAGAGAGACTTATATAAATGGAGAAACTTACCCTGCTCATGGATAGGAAGACTTAACATTGTGAAGGTATTTATTTTACCAAAAGTGATCTACTTATACAATGGAATCCCAATAAAATTCCAGTGTCATTTTTTAATGAGATGGAGAAACAAATCACCAGCTTTGTCTGGAAGGGAAAGAAACTCCAGCTTAGTAAAGCACTACTGAAGAAGAGGAACACCATGGGAGGCCTCACACTATGCGATCTCAGAAACTATTTTACTACCACAGCAGTCGAAACAGCTTGGTACTGGTACAGAAAGAGACACATAGACCAATGGGATAGACTGGAGGCCCCAGAGATGCCACCACCCTCTTATGAAAAGTTGATATTTCACAAAGCCCCTAGGACTGTAAACTGTGGTAAAAACAGTCTCTTTAGCAAATGGTGCTGGCAAAATTGGATGTTCATCTAGAAAAAACTGAAACAAGACCCCTATCTCACACCTTACACAAAAACTAACTCTAAATGGATCAAGGACCTAAATATAAAACCTAAAACAATAAAAATTATGCAAGAAAAAATAGAATCAAGGATGGCTGTTCTAATACACAGTTTAGATAGACTTCAAAATCCAAAGCACAGTCAACAGAAAATAAGTAAACGGGAACTACTACGAATGAAACACTTTTATTCATCCAAAGACTTTATAAAAAGAGTTAAATCGACGGCACTTGGCTTGGCTTGGCTACAGAATGAAAAACATATCTGTAGTAGTTTCATGTCAGACCATATTCTGATCTCTATAATCTACAAGGTTCTGCAAAACATGAACAAGAAAAATGTAAATAACCCAATTCAGTGATGGGTAAAGAAGATGGTCACGCACTTCACTAGAGAGGACATCCAGGCAGCTAAAAGACACAGAGAATATGCTTATGATCATGAGCTAATAAGAGAAATCCAAATCAGAACTACAATGAGATATCATCTCACCCCAACAAAGTTGGTCATGATCCAAAAAAGACAAAACAACAAATGCTGGAGAGGCTGTGGAGAAAGTGGACCTCTCCGACATTGCTGAGGGATTGCAAGTTGGTAAAACCTCTTTGGAAAGCAATCTGGTGCTTCCTTAAAAAGCTGGAAATAAATATACCATTTGCTCTTGTAATTCCACTGCTTGGAATTTATCCTCCAGAAACAAAGGTTGTCACATGTACACAATGTACACATGTACACATGTACACAAATGTTTATTGCAGCATGGTTCACAATAGCTAAAAGATGGAATCAACCCAGATGCCCATCAGCAGATGAATGGATAAACAAACTATGGTACATATACTCAATGAAACACTATGCTATGATAAAAAACAATGTGGATCTTAGAAAACATCTCAAAACATAATTTCAATTAGAAGATACCATGCTGAGTGAAATCAGTCAGTGTCAAAAGGACAAATATTGTATGAGACCCCTGTTATAAGAACTTAAAAATGTAATTATTTACAGAAGAAAATAATTGTGTTGGCTACAAGGGTGGGTGGGGTATGAGGGGGTTTATCACAGATGGGATAATTGATGGATGTTAGAAATTTTAATAATAATAATAATAACACAATATTAAAAACATTTTTTTCAAGAGAAAGAGTTTCACGATGGAGTTATTGAAGAAGAAGCTGAAGGAATATTTTATGGTTTGATGTGACAGAGAGGAAGGATGCTGTGGCTTCTGCTGGTAGACAAGGCAGAAACATAAATGGAAGCAGAAACCAGAGCCACCTCTGAGGTGAACCACTTCCTCCCCGACACCAGCTGCTTCTGGTGCTTTGCTCTTCCTGCACTCTGCTCTACAGAGCGGTCTGCCAGGCTAACATTATCCCCTCCTGCTTGGGAAAACCTGTGTTTTCGTAGGTTGAGCAGGAGGTGACCCATTTCCATCAGCTCCCAGGGGAGGCCTGAGGTTTTCATGATGGCTCTGTCTGTGGCACTTTCTCATCCTGCAGCCCAGTAGTGTGTTTCTTCTAAAGTCTAGTGAGATGGTTCTCAAAGTGCAGTCCCTGGACCTGCAGCATCAACATCACCTGGGATCTTGCTAGAGAAGCAAATTCTCAGACTCCTCCCCAGACTTGCTAGAACAAATCTCTGGAAGTGGGTCCTAACAATCTGTGTTTTAATAAGCCCTTCAAGTGATCCTGGTGCCTGCTAATGTTTGAGCATTACTGTGTTGGTAGCTAAGACTCCACCATTTAGTCACTCATTAAGTTAACAATTGTTAATAAGTGTCTTCTAGACAGTAAGGATACCAAGAGAGCAAAACAGATATGACCCCTTCCTTTATCCCTCCTGTCCCTGTGATGTCCCTTACATGTCAAAGCTTGGCTTATTCACTGTAAAATAAAATTACAGTGAAAACAGAAAGTATTCTCCCATGCACAACATTAAAGGTCATCTCATTAAATGTTAGAAACCTATGTACTAAAGTAAATAAATAATCTTTAATGCCTACAGCTAGGTTTCTAACTATAATCTCTAGAAGTAGCTTATTTTGTGTAATATTACTTTAGCTAGGCCATCAAGCTTATTGATATCAAAGGGAAGCTGGTTTCACTACCCATTAACTTTCACTTAAAACTTAGTGTTTCAGAAAACCGTTGAAGATTAACGAACACGGCTTGTTTCCAAGACTCCGGATGTCTTGTAATCATGGCTCAGTGATCTGTGATTGTATCAGCAAGGTTGCTAGTTTTCCATTCTTTGTAATGTTGAGCACCTTCTGCTCTATTCTGACATAATTATCAGTCAATCAAAATTTTGTTCAAATTTCCTGATAACATTGTGTAGAAGCACCCTGATCATCTTAATCGCAGTGCTGATTCACTCAGTAGTAATGTGCTATCCAATTTGCAAAGTGACCATTAAACCTGCGTAGCAATCTATTAATGGTATTCTGAGTTCTTTACTTTGACATCACCCACTTTTCCAGGTTGATAGTCTGTCATTTGCTTTGGAGCTGTGGGGGTGGAAAAGGAGAATTCTCCCAAATCAAGGAAGTTCTCTCCCTCCTTTACACAACTAGAATTTGCCAGGCTGCCTAAGATTCCCTGCAATTTTTCTATTGGGTTAAAGACAGTCACTGCAGAAGGGAAACCAAGCGAGTGCCGTGTATTTATTACCTTACTCAAACCTCCCACTCAGCTGTTCATTACTTCTGTCCGTCTCTTGCTAACATATGGCAGCTATCCGGCAGGCTGCGAAGGAGAAAGCACTAAAGAGTAAAATGCATTGCATTGCATTGCATTCTCTGGATGCTGCCCAAGAGGCACAGCTTTAGCGGCTCAGAGAAAGGAGTTTAGCTGGAACCCCCAAAGTGGGGGCTGAGAAGGGAACATACCCAGAAGCAGGAAAATGTTGAAGGAGAGGAGACACTTGGTCTACCTGTTCACAATTTTAGCAGCCCTCTGAAGCAGCCATTCAAACTCAAGGTAGGCTACTCCTCCAGAGCAAACACTCCCAGAGTTGCTACTGTGTGCAGGGCCGTGTGTGCTCAGGTTCCTGACTTCAAGCGACCTGCACCTTTGCAAAGGAGTAGAGACACACAGCTTAAAAATGTGTATGACAGAAGGACAAACACTGCATAAACCCACTTACATGAAATATCTGGAATACGCAAATGCACAGAGACAAAAATTTAGCAGTAGATACCAGGAACTGCAGAGAAGGAGAAACAGCAAGTTATTGTTCAAAGGGTATAGAGTTTCTGTTTTAGGAGAAGAAAAACATCTCAAAATGGATAGCGGTGATGGTTTCACCCAACCCGAAACTGAACCTGCTGCCATCAAGTCAATTTCAACCCATGGCCAACCTATAGGACAGGTGAAACTGCCCCATAGTTTCTAGCGCTGAATTTTTTCTGAAAGCAGACTGCCACATCTTTTTCCCACAGAACAGCTGGTGGGTTCAAACTGCTGACCTTTCAGTTAGCAGCCAAGAGCTTTAATCACGGAACCACCAGGGCTCCTTGATGGATGCACAACACGGTGAAAGTAATTAACGTCACTGAATTGCACACCCAAATATGGTTAAAATGCCAAATGTTTTGTCGCATATGTTTTATTATAATAATTTTCAAAAATGTATGAGACATTCTTGTGTTTAAAATTCCCTAGGTCATAAAAATAAATTACCCAACAAGTAAGCAGCAATACTGGTTGTGATGATAATACTAACCCTTAATGAGCACTTAGCTAAACGCTCGGCAACGTTCCAGATTTGCAGTGGGCCCCGGGTAACAAAGTCAATTACTTCTGCTTTGTAAGGTCTCGTTTATTGTCTTCAGCTTTGCAAGCCTGGGGACTGGATTTTATTAGTTCCTTCTCAGTTTATTTGGCATATACCTATTAGATTCACAAGACAATATATTAACTAGAACATCAATATGTCAATTTACAATGCACCTATGATGGCCACATGGTTGCTGGTGACAGTAGAAAGTCAGCACATCTTTCACCTTATGAAAATCTGCAGGACAGAACACCTCTCACCAAAAAATAAAGGACATTAGATGAATGTATTGGACCTTCTCTAACCCGAAGCTTTCTCATCTTTAGTACAGAAAACACACCTGAGATGGCTCCAAATATCACCTTTCTGCCTCCTTGTCTTTACTTCAGCCAGGCTACAATGTAGGTTTTTTGGTTTGAGCTTTCGTCTCAAGGTTCTCTGGTCCCCTGTTAAATCTGGGAGTTCTCCTGCCTTCCTCTCCTCTACCTCACAGTGTTATATACACAACTCTCTCTTAAGGTAGTTCAGTCAGTCGACAGCTCAGTCTCGTCTGTGTCCATTCTTACATTGTTCTCTCAGGAAAATAGCACAGCTCCCAGATTGTCCCAAGTGCTGACTGGTACACTGGATAGCCCAGCATCTGCTGCCCACTCTGTCTTTTCAGCTCCTCTCATTCCTTCCTAGCCTTTCCTCCAATTTAGACCAGGAAATATGAAACAAAACACTCAGAGGATGAGCTTTTGTACCATTTGTTTCTCTGCCTCTCCCCAAAGCTGTCTTTCTTATTCCTGTTTTTGTCCCCGAAAACTAGAATGTTTCCTAATACTCATTATAAACCAATAAATCAACAAATGCCTATTGAATGGATGTTCTGGTCTGCTGGTCAATATACTTACCCTCTAAAATTGTTTTTATTCCTGTCATTAAATTACTTTGGAAACTTTGACTAATTACTTAATTGCTTTGTTCCAACTTCTCATAAATAGAACATTAGAAATCATTCCTTATAAGGCAGTTATGCTTGATCACTGCCAGAGACTATAGTTCTGTCAAGGAAGTTGTTCATCACTGTTTCTCCCTCTCCCCCTCCATCCTGAGTGATTATAAAGTATAAAGCTTCTTGGCATAGAAAAAACACATTTTCAGTTTCATCATGCCAGTCTTATAGTGTTTCAAAACACAAGAAGCATCTTGTCCTACTAAACTCAGGGATGAGAAGATAGTGTCTATAAAATCTGTGATGGTTCCTAAAACTGCTGTTGGTAACTTGAACTTCGGTTGGTAGTTGATTGCATGTGCTTGGTTTTGATAGTTGGAGAAAACATTTTAAAGTACAGGAATTAGGACTACAAAGATAGATATGAAGTGAAATGGTTGCTTATCTTCCAGAATTTAATGATTCATGGCTGTTGATCTGATATTCACTGAGACCACGGACACTAAACCTGTATGCTTGGGAGTAGAAGGGTGTGTGTGGAAGTGCGTACAGGGGGAGTGAGCTCTCGCCTGAAGACCAAGTGAAACCTTATGATGTCAGCTCCCTCGAGAGTCTGAGGACTCAAGCCACTGTCCTGTCTTCTCCAGGGGAAAAGTTATTCCCAGATCGTTGTCTCTAGAGATGATCAATTTGGGCCCACGCTGTTCTGTGGATGATGCTCTTGGCTCCTCTCTCTTATGCTTTAAGGCTCTGTCTGTGTTCTGTCCTCTGGCCAGTCACACAAAGTTTCTTCTTTCACTCTAGTAATCTGGGTTCCTAAGACCCCAAACAGTAGAATTTGTTACTCAGATTTGTAAACGACAGGGACAATCGGCAAAATAATAGTAACAGTTGTCATGGATTGAATTGTGTCCCCCCCAAAACAGGTGTAGCCATGTGGCTGGGCCATGATTCCCAGTATCTTGTGACTGTCCTCCATTTGGTGGTTTTCCTAAACTGTATGTTAAAGGATTAGGGTGGGGCTGTAAATCCCTTCATAGGATCACCTCCCTGGACAAAGACTGGTGCAATACCAGACTTCCTCCCAGAGCCAACAAGGTGAAAGCCTTCCCCTGGAGCGGACACCCTGAATATGGACTTGTAGCCTACTGGACTGTGTAAGAATAAACCTTCCTTTGTTAAAGCCATCCACTCTGTGGTATTTCTGTTACAGCAGCCCTAGCTGACTAAAACAACAATAATAATCAATTTTGAAGCCTAGGGCTAAAGTGAATAGCAGCAATAGCATTAGTACAATTTATTTTATTTATTAGGATTGAATGAAAATGTACATTCCCGTATAAATTTGCATGCCCACCTATATGCAGCTCCCACTGCTCTCCCTGCACGGTGACAGCACATTTTTCCTCTCTGCTCCATACATGTCTTATCCTCCAAACAATCTCCTATCCCCTCCTCTCCACCCACTCCCCTGCCTCCAGTAAGAGGTCAGCAGGATACATCCTGTAGATGCATGGAATCATAAAGTGCCCACAAGATATGGTCACTCTGTGTCCCCAAGTCCAATCCATTGCTTCCAAAGGGTTGATCTTCATTATGATTTATGGACAGGGGCAGCATCAGGGCCAGCGGCCATGCTCCCAGGGGAACCCCAAAGCCCCTAGACCATCGACTGTGGTCTTCTAGTGGAGATCTCAGGGTGCACCTCTGTTTATTTTTGTGTTGCCAGTGAGACTCAATTTTGTGAGCTGCATCATGGCTATCACTGGTGGTGGCCAGGCACCATTCAGTTCTTCTGGTTACAAGTCAATGTAGATACCCACTCATGTGGGTCTCTCTGGACCTCGGTGATCATCCATTCCTGCTGAGTTGGGACCATTTGCTCTAACCTCAGATGGCAGCTTGGCAGCTTTTAGGACCCCAGACACCATTCGCCAATGTGGGGTGCAGAAAGGTATTAGGACAATTTGTAATCATTAGTCCTTTCATCAGACTATTTCTTGATAATCTCCCCTGACAATCTCCCTTTTCACCTGTCTCTCCTGCCTTCATCCCTTCTGCCCTTGCATCTTCCTTGACTGAAACACATAACTGAAATCATTTTTCATGTTGATGAATTCTTGAATAAAGTTTTATAATCCTCTTTCTTAATTTTAAAAGCATAAAAATTAAGCATTTTGCACTGCCTCTAAGGAGCCCTGGTGGCTCTATGGTAAAGAGCTCAGCTGCATATCAAAAGGTCAGCAGTTTGAACCCACCAGCCAGTCCTTGGAAACCCTATGGAGTAAGTTCTACCCTGTTCTACAGAGTCACTATGAGTCAGAATTGACTCACTTTAGAGGAAAAGCAAATTGTGTTTCATGTGATGTGTGTGGAGGCAGTTGATTTTGTGGATAGCAAACCAGTTCCTTATCTTTTAATGATAGTCTAAACTTTTCTCTTCGACTTTCAAATCTTCTAATTTGGTGCCTCCCTGCGTAAACAACTGAATTTTCCATTCTCTCTCTGTGTGGGCCCTGGTCTGTAGCCAGGACAGTCTTCCTCAGGGCCCAGACTTCTTACATGGGTAGCTTCCTGTTACCAGCCTGGCCACTTCCCAGCTCTGACAAAACATCCTGTCTCTCTGAACTTTGGTTTCAGAGAGACATTCGACAGTGCTGAATGCTGCCCTGCCTAACTTACAAAGTCAGTGAAAAGACACAGATGTAAAACAAAACCATGGATATGTGAGTATCTTTCGGGAAACTTAAAGGTTTACATGAATGAAGGAGTCTGGTGGTACAGTAGTTCAGAGCTCAGCTGCTAACTAAAAGGTGAGCAGTTTGAATCTACCAGTTGCTCTTTGGAAACCCTACGGGGGAGTTCTACTCCGTCCTGCAGGGTCCTATGAGTCAGAATCAACTTGATGGTACACAAAAACACGTGAATGAAAGGTACTCTATTTCCTAACTTCTAAAATGAGTTTCTCCATTTTCCTGAACAACCAAAACCAAGTCATCAGTATGCATCTTTTCTTTTCTTTCTTATTTATTAAGAAAAATGTAAATATATGAGGTCTGACAACTAAGTCCGCAAACTGTTCTAATTGCTACCTAACCTTGTTGCTGAATATCACTATAGCGACCTTTTAAGTGCTGCCCTTGAGAAGCTATGTGCCAATGCCAGCCCTTAGTGCACCTTTCAAAGCAGTTTTGGAACTCTTTCTGGAATGGCCATTGCACACAGTGGCATGGTGGCAAGTTTGCAATCTTAATCGTATAGTTGTCTGTGAGGGAATTTTTAGCCAGTAAACAAATAAGTATATTGGAACACCTTCCCTACTTACCTGATCTGGCCCCCAATGACATTTTTCTTTGCCTGAAGATAAGGAGATATTGAAAGGAAGACATTTTGATGACATTCAGGACACCAAGAGTAATACGATGACAGCTCTGATGACCATTCCAGCAAAAGAGTTCTAAAATTGCTCTGAAGCGTGGACTAGGTGCTGGCATCAGTGCATAGCTTCCCAAGGGGAGTACTTCAAAGGTTACTGTAGTGATATTCAGCAATGAAGTATGTAGCACTTTTTCTGTGATGAGTTTGTGAACTTAACTATCATATCTCATATATTAAAGCAGAAAGAACAGTATAATGAACTCTTGGATACTCATCACTCATGTTCTTTAATTATCAGCATATGGCCAATTGTGTCTCTTTTATGCTCTCACTCTATCTCTAATTATTTTGAAGAAAACATCAGACAGGTAAAGATAAATGGACAGATAAATACATAAATAATAAACACAACAGTCAATACCATAAAAATAAATAACTATTGCTGTTGAGTAAGTTCTGACTCATGGCAGAGTAGAACTGTGTTACAGAACAAAATTGTACACTGGAAGGTTTTTCTTTTGAGCTATAGTCTCACAGAAGCAGATTGTCAGGCCTTTCTTCAGTAGCACCGCTGGGTAGATTCAAACTATCAACCTTTCAGTTAGTGGCTGAAGTAAACCGTTTGTACCACCTAAGGACCTCCTCTAGCCTTCCTTAAAAAATGAGCAGTAATTCTTTAATATCAAATAGCTAAACAGAAATCAAATTTGTCCCATTGGTAAGCTTCTTTTACCTATGTATTGTCTATATTCTTATTTCTTTCCTTCCAATTCATTTGTTAAAGTTGTTGTACAACCTATGTTTTGGACTTGGTTGACAGCTTGCCTATGCATTTAATATTTTTCTCCTGCCCATGTATTTCCTATAAGCTGAGAGTCAGATGATGAGGCTATATCAGATTCAAGTTTGATTTTTTTGGTGGTGTTGAGTACTGCTTTGTATCACAACATGAAGCATAGGATGTGTGATGTTTCCCTTTTTACAAAATTAACTTTCATTAGTTGATTCAAGATGCAGTGGCTGAACCTGTTACATTTGAAGCACCCCATTGACTTCTCCCCAAATGGTTTTATCAGTCAACAGGGAATGTTGTGGATTTGTAATACATCAACCTGACTAGGTGGTTCCCAGAATTCCCTCTCCGTACATCTTCCTGTTTAGGATGGACCACGTAGGAGGTTCTTGGAAGATTTATAGGACAGAATAAAACCAGCATTCATTCTGCAACTTGAACATGTGTGGCTGCTGGCTAACCTTAGTGGGATAAGGCAGTTGGCTAAATATGTAACACCTTGCCCTAGATACTCCATAATCTGGGACTAAATGTGTGTGCTTAGAAAAAGAAGTCCAAACCCATTGCCATCAAGTTGACTCAGACTCATAGCCACCCTACAGGACAGATCAGAATAGTCCAATAGAGTTTCCAAGGAGCAGCGGGTGGATTTTAACTGCTGACCTTTTGGTTAGCAGTGGAAGTCAATCACTGGTTGAACTCAACCACCAGAGCTCCAGGAGCTGACAGAAAATTAACCAGAATGTAAGCTCTGGCTTCAGCAAGACACTCATACCATTGAGGTCAGAACTGTCACAGGTTTTAGCCCATGCTCATGATTCCAGCTTGTGCTTCTGAGTTTCAACATGTTCTTCCTGCACTTTACATCCGCATTCCCTTTTCAGCTTCCTGCCCTGTGAATATCAAGCTCTAGCATCAGATTAGATGCATTTTTCATCAAAAACCAAAAAAAAAAAAAAGACAAAACAAAACTCACTGCTGTCTGACTAATAGTGAGCCTATAGGGTAGAGTAGAACTGCTCCACAGGATTCTCAAGAAACAGCTGGTAGATTCGAATTGCTAACCTTTCCGTTAGCAGTTGAGCTCTTAACCACTGTGCCACCAGGACTTCACAATGGTGACATTCTATTTGTAGCATTCCTTCTGCATTTGTTAGTTGAAATTCTAAAGTTACTATTTAAAAATGAGGGATAACACAAATACTCGATTCTTTCCTTTTAGTTTTTGTCTTTACTAGTACTCACAATAATGAGTTTGTTTCTTTGCATCTTCCAAAAGTGATCACTTACAGTTTTGTTTTGTTTTCTGTGTCATTATGAACTAATGGATTTTTATATGTTGATGTGGCATTGCAGCTGTTATTGCTATTATCATTATTATAGTAAAACTATGCTGAAATGGCCCCATATTTGGCCAGTGGGAGGCTCCTGAGTCTTTTGACCCAACTCTTGTGATCTGGGAAAAACCCCGTAACATAAGGGTTAAGAGCTACAGCTGCCCACCAGAATGTCAGCAGTTTAGATCCACCAGATGCTCCTTGGAAACCATTTGGGGGCAGTTCTACTCTGTTATCTAGGGTCACTAGGGGTTGGAGCCAACTAGGAGGTGGCAACTGGTTCAGTTTTGGGGTTCTTGTAATCTTGAATAACCTCCTTGCTTTCTGATACAACAAATTGTTTGAGGCCCCTCTTCTGTGGTTCCTGTCCCAATCTTGAAATCAGCATTTGTTCAAGGATACATGGTTCCTTTTAGTTGGAAATTTATTTGTAGAATAAAATCTATTTGCTGGGGTGCTCATTAATTTTGAGTTAGTCATGGTTTGTAGGCCTGTTAGTGAGCAGAACAAGGAAATAATGTTTATTTTTTTAAGAAATACAATCATGAATTCTTATTAATGTTTTCAAATCAAACTTAGGATTGTCAGGTTTCTTTCCAGTTTAACTCACTAAGTTTTATATCTCTCTTCTGTTAAAACACTCACTTCTTAAATACATTAACATAATTACTTCTTTGATAAACCCTGCTAACCAAAAGTTTGGAGGTTTGAGTCCATCTGAGGTGCCTCGGAAGTAAGGTCCGGCAATCTATTTCTAAAATATCAGTCACTGAAAACTCTTACGGAGCACAGTACTGTTCTGATATACACAAGGCCACCATTAATCACAGTCAACATGACAGCAACTGGCTTTAGTGTCTGTATATATATATGTGTGTATTCATTTAACAGTTTCAGAATTATGATCACTGAAATCAGTTTAACATTTCTTTGAAAATCTTTTCATTCTCTGGATATGCTCTAGGATTATGTCATCAAATTACTGCTTTCAAGTAACTGAAATGTTTTGGATCTTGCTGCCTTTAAGAGTTTCTGCTTATGTTTCATTTTGTTGAGCTTGATTATAATATGTCTTGGAGTCTTTCTATTGCGATCTATATTGAGTGATGTTTAATACGTATCTTGGATATCTATATTCTCTTCTTTAATTATTTCGAGAAAGTTTTCTGTCAGCAGCTCAGCAACAATACTATTTGTGTTCTCAGGTATCTTGCCCTGTTCAGGAACTCCAATTAATTGTAGACTGTTCTTCCTAATAGAGTTCCACATGCTTCTTAATGCTTCTTCATTTTTCTCATTTCTTTTTTCTGATTTCTCCTCATAGATGCTGGAGTCAGTGGCTTTGTATTCCAAATCGGAAATTCTCTTTTCCATTTGTTCCATTCTATTTTCTTGGTTTTGAATTGAAATTTCCATGTCTTTGATTTTGTTCTTGATCTGCTAGATTTCAGAGTACTGATGTTCCATCAGATCAAACAGCTTGCTTAATTTTTCATTTTGCTCTGCTGCATTTTGTATAAGATCTAGGAGGGATCTATATATAATCCTTTTGTATTCACCTTCTGATAGTTTCAGAAAAGCTTCCTTGTCTGGAAAGTTCTGAGATGGTTTCTTTTAGGAGCCGTCTGATGCCATAGTTGTCTTCCTGGTTACTGTCTTCTCCACAGTTTGTTGCTTTTTGGGCTTCATGTGGGTCAACAGAGGCTGGGAGGGATGCTGTGAAGATGGACCACAGTTATTTCTCTGCCAAGTGCCGTCAAGTCAGACCCAACTCATGTTTTCTAGGCAGTCTTAAAATAAGATGTAAAAAGTATTTGACAACTTTCAAATTCAGTCAGGTTTTCAGGTGTATACATCCTTCTTCCCAGCTGGCAAAGTAAGCACCTCTGTATTGAACACCAGATGTTATAAACTAGCTCAAAATACAGAAAGGCTACTGGCCTGCTGGCCTCTACTGTCAGTCCCCAGCTGTAGGCAATACTGTGCAAAATTCTGCTTTTCTGTTGGAAAAGCAGTCTCTTCTGGGTAGGCACTGCCTCCCAGCCCAGTAATTAGGTCCAGCTGAGCCTTCTGTGTGAATGACCCACCTCCCAGCAAAACAAGATGGCATCCCACACAAACTCGCCAGCTGGCCGGGACCAGGCTCCCATTGGAAAGAGAGGTCAAGAGTGCCGAAATGTCCAGAGTCCACAGCCTCTAAGCTGGGCCCCAACCCCAGGCAACACTGTGCAAAACACCACCTCCCTGCTAGAAAAGTACTCTCCCCCCAGCAGGAGCCACCTCCCAGCCTAAGGCTGGGGCCTTTGCTTGGGCTTCTCCATTGCCCAATAGGCCAGAGGAGCCGAGGTGTACAGAGTCCAAAGCCGGGCTCTCAGAACCTGGCAATTATGCTTGTCAGTCCCACCAGCAGTGCATCCAAGACCAGCAGCCAGTCAAGTCCCAGTTCTACCCACTGGCCAAGACAGAGGAAAAAAAATTGAAATGGTGAGTTACTGTCGGTCTGTGCAAGCCTGTGCTCGCTAAGAGTGGAGTCAGTGAAAGAGAGGAGGTTTTGCGTTCAGTGGTATGAAGTCCAAATTAACAGCCCTATGCTGCATCCTAGGGCTCACTAGGTGTCCAGAAGTTTCTGTTTAATTGTCATTTCAGGTCTTGGTTTCCAGAGGGATAGAGGGAGATGTGCGTTTAGTCCACCATCTTGACTCCACCCCTCCTGTTTTAACGCACCTGAAATGTTTAAACCATCAGTTTGATACACATTCAGGTTCACTGCTTTCATTTGGATTTCAGTGTTTAGAAACTGCATTTTCTTTCTCATTTAGATTTAATTTTTTTTATAATTATATAAGATATTACTGTGGTTCCAAATTCAAATATATAAAATTAGATACCGTGGTAGCTTCAAGTGTGTCCACAAATTCTTTAACATACAGTTTAGAAGTCAGCCAAGTGCCGTCAAGTCAGATCCAACTCAGGGCCTAATTATACCCCCTTTGAGTGTGAATTGGACTGGCATCTAATAATTAAAATAACATGAAAGAGGCAGTGTACCATTTTCAATATCAGGCCAAAAAGGCATTACAACTTTCTCTGCTGTGTTTTGGGTAACTCCTTTAGGTAAAGCCAGCTGCCATATATGAGAATGATCAGGCAGCACTGCTGAGAGAAAGCTTCAAGTGATGAACAACTGAGACTCTTGACAACAGCCATTTCAACAAACCATTGTGCAAGTGGATTCTCTAGCCCTAGTCAAGGCTTTTGATGACTGAAGCTCAGACAAACATCTCATCTACAGTCTTATGAAAAAACAGAACCACTGAGCCACACTGCTCTGGATTCTTCCAGAATTTGTATAAGATAATGCATTGATATTGTTGGTAAGTGTTTATACTTGATAGAGGGTCAGTGAAAAAGAGGATGATCCTCAAGGTGATGTATTGACACAGTGGCTGCAACAATGGATTCAAGTATAAGGATGGGCACAGTTTCATTCTCTTGAACATAGGGTTGCTATTGGAACTGACTCCATAGCACCTAACAACAGCGACATTGTTATTTCAAGTAACTTTTTGGACTAATGCGTTATGCATCAATAGATAACTAATACAGGTACATTCAGGGATGTCTATCTTCTACTCCCGCCTCTATCCTCCTAAAGTTAACAAAATGTTTACTAATTAGTTTGTTACTCCACTGCTTTTCATTTTAAATGTAGGTAAATTTGTGTATGTATATATGTATATTTTGAATGTCTTCCAGCCTCAGGGGCTCGTTCATCTTCTGGCACTATATCAGACAATGTTCTACTGCTACTTGTAAAGTTTTCACTGGTCAATTCTTTTTTTCAGAAGTAGGCCACCAGGTCATTCTTCCTAGTCTGTCTTAGTCTGGAAGCTCTGTGGAACCCTGTCCACCATGCCTGCTGGTGTCGGAAATACCGATGACAAACTCCTAGCATTGCAGCAACATGCAAGCCCCCATAGCACAACAACTGACAGACGAGCATTTGCTGAAAGTGAAGAGGACTTGAAGCACTTGCTGATGAAGATCAAAGACCATAGCCTTCAGTATGGATTATACTTTAACACAAAGAAGAAAAATCTTCACAACTGGACCAATAAGCGACTTCATGATAAACAGAGAAAAACTGAAGTTGTACAAGATTTCATTTTCTTGGATCCACAATCAATACTCACTGAAGCAGCAGTCAAGAAATCAAATGATATAGTTCATTGGAAACCTGCTGCAAAAGACCTCTTTAAATTGTTGAAGAGCAAAGATACTGCTTTTATGATTAAGTGCACCTGATCCAAGTCATGGTATTTTCAATCACCTCATATGCATGTGAAAGATGGGCAATGAATAAAGAAGACAGAAGAAAAATTGATGGTCTTTGAATTACAGTGTTGGTGAAGGATGCTGAATATACCATGGACAACTAGACGAATAAACAAGTCTCTTTTGGAAGAAGTACAGCCAGGATGCCTATTAAAAGGGAGAATGGCAAGACTTTGTCTCATATACTTTGGGCACGTCATCAGGAGAGGCCAGTTGCTGGAGAAGAACACTGCACTTGGTGGAGAGTCATTGATAAAGAGGAAGACCCTCAACAAGATGGATTAGTACAATGACTACAACAGCAGGTTCAAACATAGCAACAATGGTGAAACTGGCACAGTAATTGGCAGTGTTTGGTTCTGTTGTGTAGGGAGTCACTATAAATCAGAACCAACTCAACAATACCTAAAAACAACATGTATGTATATATTGTCTACTAGGGTCGCCATGAGTCAGTTCCGACTCGACGGCACTTGGCTTGGACTCTTGCCTAAGTAAAACTTAGCATATTACAGACAGTTCTGAGCCTTACTGTTTTCAATTAGCAACATTTACTGGAAATCATTCCAGCAATATTTACTGGAAATCATTCCAAAGTAGAACACAAATAGTCCATTCTTTCTGGCAGTTTGTAAAAATGGCAGGGCAGGGGTGTCTGATGTCTTCTAACATCACAAGAGAGAAGGAGATTCATGATCAATAGCCCAAAGCTGATTCTTACAAGGCTGTGGTCAGACATGCCCCTATCCTCCAACTGTTTCACCCATTCTGATACCAACTGTCTCCTACCATAGCACTCAAACAGAAGTGATTTCCATAACTGATTTCTACTGGTTTCAACAATTTATTGCAATGGTCACACAGAACTCATAGACCATACTCACCTTTACAGGGCTTATTAGGGAAGTATCAAGTGCAGGAACACTCAGTATACAGTTCTTCAATCAGGACAGCCTCTTGCCAGCCATGCCAGAAGCAAATCCCACCTCGACCTTTAGCCCCTCATTCTCTCAGTCTGAGTACTGCCCTAGTCAAGCAAGTGTTACGAAAGTTTATTTTATTTTAAACTCTGATGATAAGTGCTCAGAGGTATCAAGCCTTGGCCCTGAGGTACTCAGCTCTTGCTATGTGTGTCAGCAAACTCAACTCCACTGAGTACCCAGAGGCACCCCACTCCACTAGCAAGCTTTAGGCTCAGCTTTCTCCCTCTGTGGAAGAAGCCTACCACACCGTCTCCTGCTTATCTACTGGTCTCCTGGTTCTGAGGCCACCACTTCTTGTCACTTCAGTGTTACAGCTCTCTCTCTAGATCTCCTGGTTCCAGGAGTTTCTCAAGTAGGAATCCTCGGTTCAAAGGGAATGTTCCACTGCTAGGTCTATTTTATTTGGTGGTGGTGAAATCCTCCCTTGCCACCTATGGGATGGCTCATTTTAAGCCTAGTTGGACAGCAAAACTGACCCCTCGTTAAGTTTCCACACATCTTATATGTGTGGTCCCACCCCCCACAAAGGTGCCACTCACCTTTATTTACTTTATTAACAAGCTATCTAATCCCCTTAGTGGGCCACAATCACCTCATCTGGATAGTCCCAGCCAATAGTTATAAAGACTATGGCTAAAAGGGCCACTGTTCAGTATCCATTCTGTGGTGAACTGTAGAGTTTCAGCCAACCAGTCCACTACTGCTGTTGCATTGTTTCCCATATTTAGCATTACAAATGTTGTTAACAATAATATGTCTTTTTGTATTTCTGCCATTGTGACTTTGGAATAGTCCCTAAGTCCCATTCCTTTTTGAAATTATTTTCCAATTACATCAGCTCTGCATCAGAGTTAGCTCCATGTCATGTAGCACTTACTTGCCTTTAGTTCTGTAATCTTTCGGGTTTCCTGTGAATGTATTTTATATGTCTAATTTGGGGATTGTGCCATTTTAGCCCATGTAAAGGAGTTATAGCTCTGACCTATTGCTGTCAGGAGAGTGAGTTTAATGCTGATCATGTGGAGATTGAAGATCTGACACAGAACATGGGAAGAGATAGCAGAGGGGTCACAGTATAACAAAAATGGGAACTCTTTTTCTGTAGGTAACCCAGACAAGAGGCATTTTTTTTGCCAAAGGGAGAAAAATATAACTTTCCTCCGCTGCATCATGATGACAAGGGTGATAATACTGATGTCAGCAAAGATATAAAATATAAAACAAGGAATACTCAAGTTAGAGACAGAATCCACTCCTGACTGAACCAGCAAAGCAGGCAGTAAATATCTGGTCAACCACAGTGGTGGGAAATAAAATCTTTGCAGAAATAGATTGTATTTAAAGTAAACGTGTACAATTTGGAGTATGAAGATTAACAGACTACGACATGCAGACACTATTGTTGGGGGGCCATCTTGTTTGAACAATGTCATTGTCTCAAGAGAGAAGCATGCTTGCTTATCAGCCAGATTAGTTTGACCAATGTTGGTAACCAACACAGGTTCAACTGCCAGGTCAGCTTACCCACACGCCCAGGATTAGAAATATATTGGTTATGGCTCACAATAAATAATCAAAAATCCCAGCAAAGAACTGGAATGGTGCAAAACCATAGAGAAAATGTGATAAAGACACAGAACAAACCAAACCAAAGACTTCTCTATGGACCACACCAGGTCTCACCATTCCTCAGTGTGGTGGAAATAGCCTTTGATACCAGAGAATGGTAGCATCTGTTTATGCCTATTTACGCCTAATCAAGGGAGCCCTGGTGGCACAGTGGTTAAGTGCTCAGCTTCCAACCAAAAGGTCGGTAGTTTGACCCTGCCATCTGCTCCATGTGAGACAGATGTGGCAGTCAGCTTCCATGAAGACTTACAGCCTTGAACACTCCGTAAAATCAAACCAAACTTATTACTACTGAATTGGTTCCAGCTCACAGTGACATTATAAGACAGAGTAGAACTGCCCTATGTTGTTTCCAAGAAGCACCTGTGGGTTCAAACTGTTAGCCTTTTTGTTAGCTCTTAATAGTTAGTACAGCAGCAAGATTTCCTGAAAACCTTATAGGGCAGTTCCACTCTGTCCTATATGGTTGCTAGGACTCAGAATCAACTTGACAGCAAAGGTAATGAGAATGCATAATTGACTGTATAGGAAAATGTAGAGCATTCTTGTCTAGGGATATGGGTTCAGTTATGCTTAACTAGCCAAACCCTTTATTGTTTTCATTCTTAAGTGTTGTCATGTATCTATAACAAGGTGGAGTCTGAATAAAATTTTGTTACTCAGGTCAGTAAACAAGTAGGCAGTATCACTTCCACAGTGTTGTTATACAGTTGCACAATATTTGCTATTGCTCAAGAATAATGACAGCACACAACAGTCCATCCTCAACCTCAACAAACCTCTGGTTATTGATCATATCCTTTGATTCAAATTTTCTGTGAAAAATTTACACGGGATCACAAGTTGATTCCAAGAGTAGAATCAACTCAGTAAAAACTGACAACAAATATCAGTGCAAATGAACCTTAGTGTATACAACAGATAAGGTCCTTGAAAAGGCACCTATGAACCTACTTTTTATTATCAACAAAGATTTTTTATGCACAACATATACAAGCCACTGAAGATGCAAACTATGATTAGACTAGACATGATACCTAAGGAGCCCTGGTGGCTTGATGGTTTAAAAGCACAGCAGCTAACCTAAAGGTCAGCAGTTTAAAACCCTATGGAACTGTTCTACTCTGTCCTATATGGTTTCCATGAGTTAGAATTGACTCTATAGCAATGAGTTTTTTGGATTTTTTAAAATGGTTTTCAGACATGATTTCTGCATTTTAGAAACTGATTATTTGGTTGGGGAGCTGGAACAAGCACAAAGATAAAGACAATCATTGCTAAAAGATTTTGGTAGCAGGGAGTTCACATACGGTATATCCTACTGAAAACCCCTTGTGGACTCTATAAGGCTCAGCTGGACTTTGAAGGGTCTGATGACAGATAAATGGAGAAGGAAGGTTCTTAATAGGAGGGACTGTGTGAGCAAAAGCAAGAAAGTGGCAATGTGCCATTGGGATACTATTAGCAGTTGTGAGGAGAATTACGGAGTAGTGTATCGCACAGGAACTCAAGACTTTCAGTTAGAGGGGAACAGAGTGAAACTCAGAGGAATGTGATTCAGCAGCAGTTCGTGGAATGGACTGGATAGAGGTCAGAATGAAGGCAGGGAGAGTTGATTCCATTTCTGTATATAGAAGAGTATTTCCTCACTAAGACTGCAAATCCAACAACTACTGATCATTTTAAAGATGTTTCATATTCATTTCTAATTAAACTTCAGTACAACTTTAACAATCGAGCTCCAACCCTATTCAGCTTCAGTAACTACTAAATAAATGCTGGCATATAGTTCGATGCTCTATTACTGTTAATTCTTTAGAAAACTCAGAAAAGGTTGAACAAGATGAATAATAGCTTGTTAACTGGTTTCTGGTAAACATGAATCTCTGCATAGTGAGATTGCTCTAAGTGGGGCAGGCCTGGATTTTATCTCCCATCTGTACACAAGACAGACTGTTCTAATGTACTCTTTCACAGACGTGGAACCTTCCCCAAATCGTATCTCCAGACCCAAGAAGCTGAAGAAGAAATGTGTCTGCAATGAGTTGCTGTATGATGAATTGGCAAAAGATGCCACCCCCATGCCGCAGGTTGCTTTTTTACACACATTTCAGGGATGAGAGTAAAATGTAAACTAACATATATTAAGTGCCTTTTTAGGAGCTAGGTCTTTTCCATGTAAGTCTCGTTTCATTATCTCACAATCCTATTATCCCTAATTTACAATTAAGAGAACTGAGATATATGCAAAATAACTTGCTCAAGATTGCTGTTAGACATGAATGAATTTGAAAGGCATTATGATAAGTGAAATTCATCAGTTACAAAATGACAAACATTCCATAAAACCACTATTACAGGAACTTAAAAAAAGGTTTAAACATATGGGAGAAAAGCACTCTTTGATGGTTACAAGGGTGGTTGGGGGAGTTTACTAACTGTTGTTGTCTTTGTTAGGTGCCATCTGGTTGGTTCCGACTCATGGCAACTCTATGCACAACAGAACAAAATGCTGCCCAGTCTTGCACCATGTCCACGATCATTCTCATGTGTCAATCAATCTCGCTGAGGGTCTTCTTGTTTTTCATCAACCCTCCACTCTACCAAGCATCATGTCCTTCTCCACGGACTGATTCCTCCTGACATGTTCAAAGTACATAAGACACAGTCAAACCACCTTTGCTTCCAAAGAGCACTCTGGTTGTACATCTTTGAGAACAAATCTGTTTATTCTTTTGGCAATTCATGGTATATTCAATATTCTCCTCCAGCACCACAATTCAAAGGCATCAATTCTTCTGTCTTCCTTATTCATTGTCCACTTTTCACATGCATATGATGTGATTGAAAATATCATGGCTTGGGTCAGGTGCACCTACTTTAAAGAGGTCCTCTGTAGAAGATTTTCCCAATGCAAGGCATCTTGATTTCTTGACTGCTACTTCCATGGGCATTGATTGTGGAACCAAGTAAAATGAAATCCTGACAGTCCCAGTTCTTTCACCATTTATCACAATGTTGCTCACTGGTCCAGTTGTGAGAATTTTTGCTTCCTTGCTATTGAGGTACAATCCATACAGAAGGCTGTGGTCTTTGATCTTCATCAGTAAGTGTTTCAAATCCTCTTCACTTCCAGAAAGCAAAGTTATGTCATCTGCGTAACTCAGGTTGCTAATGAGTCTTCCTTCAGTCCTGATGCCTCATTCCTCTTCGTATAGTCCAGCTTCTCAGATTATTTACCTGGCATACAGATAGAAAAGGTATGGTAAAAAGATATAACACTGATGCACATCTTTCCCGACTCTAAGCTATGCAGTGTCTCCTTGTTCAGTTTGCATGACTGCCTCTTAATCCGTGTATACATTTCTGAAGAGCACAATTAAGTGTTCTGGAATTCCCACTTACTAACTAGAGAGTAAATAAGAAACATCTTCAGTGAAGGGAAGGACAACACACAGTACAGGGGAAGTTAGCACCACTGGGCCAAAGCAAAAGGTAAAACGTGCCCTGGGAACAACCAAACACTCTGAGGGACAGAGTAGCTGGGGGTGGGGCCTGCAGACCATGGTTTTGGGGGACATCTAGGTCAACTGGCATAACAAAGTTTCTTAAGAAAATGTTCTTCATCCCACTTTGGTGAGTGGTATCTTGGGTCTTAAAAGCTTGCAAGTGGGCTCCCCTTGGAGCAAAGATGAATGAAGAATACCAAAAATATTAGCTCAAGAGACCCACATAAACGAGAGACTCCACAAGCCTGAGACTAGAACTTGATGATGTCTGACTACCACCCATGACTGCCCTGACAGGGAACACAACAGATATTCCTGGACAGGATGGGAGGAAAGTGTGGAGTAGAACTCAATCACATATAAAAACCAGACTTAATGACCTCACAGAGACTAGAGGTAGTCCTGAAACTACGGCCACCAGATGTTCTGTTAGCCCAGAACTGGAACCATCTTCAAAGCCCACTCCTCAGACAAAATTTAGACAGAACTACTAAGCAATAAATAATACACGGGAGGAGTGCACAGTTCAATCTGATAAATGAGACCAAATGATTCACTCCTGTCCAGAGGCAGATGAGAAGGCAGGAAGTGACAAGAACTGGTTGAATGGACACATGGAACCCAGGATGGTAAGGTAGCACATGCTATCGCATTGTGGGGAAACATGTATATAAACTGTTGTATGAGAAATTAACTTGAGCTGTAAACTTTCAACTAAAGCACTATTAAGTATATAGATGAGGTTTGCCAGCTAAATTCACAAATTCATCCTAGAAAAAAGGCTACATACCTCATTGCTGAATATGACTATGGTCACCTTCAAAGTACTCCCTTTGGGAGGCTATGCACTAATGTCAGCACCTAGCCCACCCTTCAAAGCAGTTTTGGAACTCTTTTTCTAGAATGGCCATCAGAGCTGTCATCATATTACCCTTGATGTCCTGAATGTCATGAAAATGTCTTCCTTTCAATATTTCTTTTATCTTCAGGTAAAGAAAAAAGTCACTGGGAGCCAGATTAGATGAGTAGGCAGTGTGTTCCAATATACTTGTTTGTTTACTGGCTAAAAACTCCCTCACAGATAACTACAGAATTAAGTTCACAAACTTGACACCTCGCCACTGTGCACAGTGGCCAGTTGCCCTGAAGGGTGGACTAGGCACTGGTGCGGGTACATAGCTTTCCAAAGGGAGTATTTTGAAGCTGACTGTAATGATATCCAGCAATGAAGTATGTAGCACTTAGAACAATTAAATCAGACTTAATTGTTGGACCGTGTGTGTGTGCATGTGTGTGTATGCCAAGAAAATCCTATGAGCAATTCTGCTCTGTCACACTGTCACTGAGTCAGAATCCACTTCACAGCACACAACAACAACACACTGAAATACACTTGCATTCAAATTACCCATACTACAATTTTCACTTACACAAAGTAAATAAAAACATGGCAAAAGGAAGATTGTTGTTAGGTGCTGTCAAGTTGACTTTGACTCACAGCGATGCATATGACAGAGTAGAGCCGCCCCACTGAGTTTTCTAGGCTTCCATCTTTAGGGAAGCATATTATCTGTTTTTTCTCCCAAGGAGCCAGTGGGTGGGTTCAAACCAACAACCCTTAAGTTAGCCACCAGCCATTTAACTGTTGCACAGCCAGGGCAGTGTCAACATACAAACTCAGTTCTGATTCTGAAGCCGAAGTGCTTTACTCTGTCTTATACTACCAGACTGTCCCTGGAGGGAGAACTGTGGTAGATTTAAAGGTGGGAAGGAAAGGGGTGCAATGTCTGAAATGCAAGGGGGTGATAAATAACTGACACTTACGGTTAAGCAGGAGAATTATAAAATTACACAGCTACACTCAGCTCTTCCTTCCATATCCTATCAAGTTCTTTATTCCCCTTAAATTATAAAAGGGTGACTGTTTCTGGGGAAATGAGACTTTTTTTTTTACATAAGAGTTATTTGTTACAGAGAATTATTTAACTAGGTCAATAAATCACAATTACTGTCCATGCTAGGTCAATAAATCACAATTACTGCCCATGCTATTAAGCTGTGCTGCCTGGAATACCCCTACAATCTTAATTCATTCTTTAAGACTTAGCTCAAACATCATTTCTCCCGGGAAACCGCTATTAATACTTTTGACATGGTGTGACTCCTTGGCACAGGAGTCACATGAAAAGGATTAATATTTAGGAAGGGATTCAGGTATCATCAAGCCCCAAAAGAAAACAATCTTACTACCAGCCAATTGCAAACCTACATGGAGTCCAGAGCTCCGTCACTAAAGGTTTCTTAACTTTCTTTATTGGTGTTCTTTTAGAAAAATTCAGTAAATCTGTTGATGAGTAACCAAGAGTCTTTTTTTCCTCTTGTTTCCCTCCTTCTTTTCTGTCTCCCTGGTCTCTTCTCCTCAGCATCAGACTCATTCTTGATCACCTCTTTGTCCTCCCTTTGTCCTCTCTGTCTATCATAGAAGCTCAGAATAAAGCCCATGATGCTGGTTGTTCTTGGTCATGGTAGTGGGGTGACAGTAGGTTTCTGTGCCTCAGCTCACCAGGGCATCCACTAGAATGATGCCTGCCTGGTTGCAGGCACATAAATACATGCTGAATTATAGATGTTTAGGAAATCACTGAGGCCATCAGATTCCCTGAAGTGGAGAACACAGTACTTTTAGGAGAGGTTTTTGTTGTTCTGCTCATAATATTTCTCTTAGTACAAAGTTGGCATATTACTATAGTGGACATGTGTACTCTTGCTGATATAGCGGCATCTGTGTCCCTTCCTCTTTTAATAGCATTCAAGCTTTTCTCAAGGGAATCAATCCTATTCCTCTTTCATTCTATGTGATTTGGAGAGGCCTTGTCACCTATACTAGGACAATGAGAATATTGCATCCCCATGGCCACCAACAAAGAATGCATAGCCTGCCTGCTCTGATATAACCAAATAAAACAAAAGAGCAGGGTGAAACAAACAGATCTGCAATCAATAAACTAAGAAAATAACTACTTAATGGCCTGAAGACAGCAGACAATATTAGAACAAAACAGAAAAAGGACAGGAAGTTTCCAGTAGGTGTCCAAAATAAAACACTAGATAACTTTCCATTCGAAGAAAAGGTACAGAATTACCTAACAGAGAATTCACATACAGGGGAGCAATAAGACTGAGCTCTGATTATTCAGCAGAAACCACACAACAAAAAGGCAACAGGATAATATATATATAACTTTGAAAGAAAGAAAACCTGCCAGCCAAGAATAACATATCTTGCAAAACTCTTGTTCAAATATGGTGATGAAATTAGGACTTTTCCAGAAAAATAAAAATTAAGGTAATATGTAAAAACAAAACCAAACTTACAAGAATTATTAAAGGGAGTCCTTAGTCCAGAAACAGACAATATTAGACTACAGCCTGAATCTGCGATGCAAGGTTGTACCGGCCAGATACCAATTTAGGAAATGAACTCTCACAGACTATCCAAAACCAAAAGAATTACAACAAGGAACCAGAGAAGTTAATCAATAAATGATACCAGCTGCAAAAACAATAGAAGAGGGACTAAGTGGTATAGGTAGAGAACTTCCTGATAGAATCAAAGGCAAAACTATATCAAGTAATGATAGACTAGTTCAAGCCTAGGAAGATAAGGCTAAATTTCAAGGTAATTACAAAGAAAGTTAATAAACCTACTCGTCAAAATCAAGAAGGAAAACAAAGTCTCAATAAAAAGAAAACTCACAAAAACAAAAGAAATACACAAACCAAAGGAATTTTCAGCATGGGAGAGTAAGAAAAACAAAAAAATGCCAGCACCATAGTAATAAAAATAATAATAAAAAATTAGAAAGCACCACAAAATGACAGCAATAAACTCACATCTAGCAATAATTACACTGAATGTAAATGACCTAAATGTACCTGTAGAGAGACCAAGAGTGACGAAGGAATAAAAAAACAGGATTCATCAATATGTTCTTTCCAAGAGCTACACTTTAGAAGCAAAGACACCTGGTACCAGTACAAAGACAGAAATATTGACCAACAAAACTGAATTGAGAACCCAGATGTAAATCCATCTACCTATGGTCACCTGATCTTCAACAAGGGCCCAGAGCTCATCGAATGGGAAAAGAGCAGTCTTTTGTAGCAGGCGGTGCTGGTTAAACCGGACGTCGTCTCATAACATGGAACAAACTGGAGGGCATTATACTGAGTGAAATGAGTCATTCACAGAGGAAAAGATGTTGTGTGAAGCTACTACTATAAAAACTCATGGAAAGGTTTACACATAAAGAGAAACAACCTTCAGTGGTTACCATGGAGGATAAGGGTAGGAATGGAAACAAAATTAGCCAATGAAAACTTTACGGATCACAAATAATAAATTGGCTCAGAAAATCCTGAATATTACTCATAAGCATTGTGTTCCCTGAAAACATTACCTCCACGAGACCAAAAGGTCAACAATCACTTTAAAAGAAAGGTGAAAATGTAAGGGAGGCAGGGCAAGTAGATCAAAAGAAATAGAACAACAAGAATTAAAATGAGAAAGTTCACACATTGTGAAGAATGCAACCAATGTCACTAAACAACTAGCACAAAAGTTGTTGAATGGGAACCTAAACTGCTGTGTTAACCTTCACTGAAAACACAGTAAAATATCATAATAACAGACAAACAAAAACCTTAAGAATCACAACAAAATCTTTTCAACTCATTTGCTTTGTGTGTGCCATCTGGAGGGATCAATCTTTAGAAGAGGTTATCATGTTGGTAAAGCAAAAGGCCAACCAGAGTGAGGGAGACCCTTGGTGAGATGGATGGGCACAATAGCCACAAAGATGAACTCCAATAGGCTGGCAATTGTGAGGATGACAAACATCTGCTCAACATTGTGTTGCACATAAAGTCACCATAAATCAGTCAACTGAACTGCAGCTAACAAAAAAACCAAAATATACAACTATGCTACAAAGCATTTCTCAATTTGTGTTCATTATTCACCTGTTCATTCATTTAACAAGAAATGTTTATCACCGGATAAGGGTAGTATAACCAAACCTAAAACCAAACCTGCTTCTGTTGAGTCAATTCCAACTCACAGTGACCCTATAGGACAAAGTAGAACTGCCCCATAGAGTTTCCAAGAAGTACCTGGAAGATTTGAAGTGCCGACCTTTTGGTTAACAACCATAACACCTAACCGCTATACTTCCAGGGTTTCCAAGGGCAAAATATAGGTAAGTAAAAGGAAGTATAACGTGTGATTCATGTTATACTACATAGAATCCATCTAGGAAAACAGTGGGCAAACGAGTTAAAAGTTAGACAAGACAAGGCACGTGAGCACGGCTCTCTGGAGGCAGAGGTCAAGGCAGACTTCCAGTAACAGGGCTATTGACCAAAACATTTCAAGCCAGTGAATAGACAAAGGAATTAAAATTCATTACGACTGAAGGCTTACAACTTGTTTCAGGAACTGGGGTTAACACTTGCGAAGTTTTCTGAATTTGATTAACAGCTGTGGCATGCCTAGTAAGCAATTCAGAATGATCAAAATGTCAGTAAAACTACTTTTGTATTTATATCAAATTAATACCTGTGGTTCTGTATTTCGCTACCAGCTTGCCCAGGGAAATCTCTGTGAATAGTAATTAATACTAAAAGCACTCTTTGTATGCTAGGGAGATGTCTAAGTGCTTTTATACCTATCAAATCAATTAATCCTGTAACAACCCCCTAAGGTAACTACCATTATCCCTACTTTTCTGATCTTTGGCAATTTACTTAACATCTCTCTGCCTTAGTCTTGTCCTAGGGTAAAACCACCACAAAGTTACAGTAAAGCAAGAAGATTTTATTTGACATATGTTCCAAGAGAACATAGGGAAACTGATACAGGAGTTAAAATTGGAGCCATTATTCCCTGTCCTTGAGTATAAAGAATGTCACTCAGCTGGATTGATGAGGACTCACAAGGACATATCAGCTGAGACTTGAGGTATAAGAACAATTCCAAAAGCCAAACCCTCTGCCTTTGTGTTGACTTTGACTCATAGGACAGAGTAGAACTGTCCCATAGAGTTTCCAGGTAGCAGCTGCTACATTCAAACTGCCTACCTTTTGTTTAGCGGCCGAGTTATTAACCGCTGTGTCACAAGGGCTCCATAAAAACAGTAGTTAGATCAATCATGCAAAACATCTTTTAGGTAAACTTTCACAAAATAAATACTCAGATAGTGCACAAAAGACTTACATATTTTTCACCGTTATCTTTTTTTCCGATAGTATTTAGTAAACGTAAATAGTAAAGCTTGTTGGACCAATGAAGATCCTCCTGACTCATTACTGTGTGACATGAATTATTAAGAAAGACAATTCAAAATGTAATATTGAAGTGGTTTAGCAGTTTTTACCCAGTCTGGGAAAAGGTGAAGCTTTTAATAATTTTACTCATTTGTAATGTTGTATCTACGGATGATTCTGTACCATTCTTCAGGCTTGGGCAGACATGGCTCTGGCAGCATACATGTGTAGTTCTCACTTTTGCTTCTTGGAACGTATGTCAAATAAGATCTTTCTTCTTGCTTTGCTACAGCTTTGTGGTGGTTTTAGCCTAGGACAAGACCGAAGCAGAGAGATATTAAGTAAAATGCCCAAGATCAGAAAGGCAGTGAATCCAGGTTTTAATTTCTCAAAGTTTAGCTTTGGGGACAAGGCTCTAAAACATCAGGCTTAGACCCAGTCATGAGGAAACACCCCAAACCATGGCCTGTGATTTCAAGGACCCTTCTGTCCCTCCTAGCTATACCTCTTCTGGTGGGAAGATTAGTCCATGGGCCAAGATGCCATGACCACCTGAATCCTATGTGTGGTACACCTAACCCCAGTGTTTACTACACAGACAGCCATAAGCCTGCTGCCAGGGCAGTACAGGCCTCTTTCCTAGTTTCTTCTGCCAAAGGCAGTACTGCACCCTAGAAGCAAAAAGGATCCCAGGGGTATCTGTCTGTAGAGAGGATGGATGGAGGGTGGATGTGGGAGCTAAATTGTCCACATATGTTCTTGAGGGCCATACAGTATGGATGGAGCACACAATCAGAGGCAAAAAGAGCAGGAAGAAGGCTGCAGCTTGAGGGGCAGGTGGTGGTAGGCAGCTGGAAGGGGAGGGAACTGGAGGCAGCTGGCTCTTTTTTGCTGACCTATTTGGTCATAAAACTCCAAGGCATCTGAGAATTCTAAATTTGAGCTGGGTTTTCCAGGTCATTACAAACGCCTAGGAGAATGGAACATATTTTATGTAACTATTGGCTTGTTTGGAACTTTAAACAGTCAGTGGTTTAAAAAACAAAACATCACCATTGAGTTGATTGCAACTCACAGCAACCCTATAGGACAGAGTAGAAAGGATCCATAAAGTTTCCAAGGAGCAGATGATGGATTTGAACTGACAAGCTTTAGGTTAGCAGCTAAACACTTAATCACTAGACCACCAGAGCTCTGACTGAGGGTAAATAGGCCTTAATTTGTAGTCTTACCTAGGATCCACAAATGTTAGTGATGGGATTAAAAGCCAAATAGATATTTTACACTAATGTTCATGGCAGCACAATTTACAAAAACCAAAAGGTGGAAACAGCGTAAGTATGTGTCTTGGTCATCTAGTGCACCATAACAGAAATACCTCAAGTGGATGACTGTAACCAAGAGAAGTTTATTCTGTCATGATCCAGTTGGCTACAAGTCCAAACTCAGAGCAGTAGCTCCAGGGGAAGACTTTATCTCTCTCTGTATTATCTCTGAAGGAAGGTCTGCATGATGCATCAGTCATCCCTTGGTCTGGGAACATTTCTGCGCAAGAAACTCAGGCCCAAAGGGTACAAGCCACACCTCAGTGAAACTCCCTTTACATTGGATCAGGGAGGTAATCTTAGTAAGGGTATTATAGTTGCACCCTAATCCTCTTTAACATAATCCAATCTTGCCTCCATTAGTCACAAGCAGAGATTAGGATTTACAACACACACAAAAATTACTATCACAAAACAGAAGATAAACACAAAATACCAGAAACTGTGGCCCAGCCACATTGCTGCACACATTTTTGGAGGGGCATAATTCAATCCGTGACAGCATACATCAACAGATGAATGGAAAAACAAAATGTGGTATAAACATACCACGGAATATTACTCAGCCATAAAAAGAAAGGAGGTCCTCATAGACGTTACAACATGAATCAACCTTGAAAATATCAGGCTGAGCACAATCAGTCACAAGATAACAAATGCTGTATAATCCAACTTACATGAAATACCTAGAATGTGCAATAGTAGAGAAACCAAAGTATCTGTGACTATCAGGAATAGGGAAACTCTGGTGACGTAGTGGTTAAGTGCTGTAGCTGCTAACCAAAATGTCAGCAATTCAAATCTACCATGTGCTCATTGGAAACTCTATGGGACAGTTCCACTCTATCCTATGGGATCATTATGAGTCAGAGTCACCTCAACGACAATGGGTCATTGAGGCAGGAGAGAGGGGGAAAGGGACTCAGTTCTTAGGAGACACTGAGCTTCTGTTAAGGGTGATGGTGAAATTTGGGAACAGATAAGGGTGACAGGGTAATAATAGGATGAACATAATGTCACTGAACTAGACATGTGAAGATTGTTGGAATAGCAAATGTTTTGTTACAGTCATAGATTGAACTGTGTCCCCCCCAAAAATGTGTGTAGCCATGTGGCTGGGCCATGATTCCCAATGTTTTATGGTTGTCCTCCATTTTCTGATTTTCCTATGATGTATGTTAAAGGACTAGGGTGGGACTGTAAATCTCTTCATACGATCATTCCCTGCTCCACTGTAAAGGGAGTTTCCCTGGAGTACGGCTTGCATCACCCTTTATCCTTTCATCCTACAAGAGATAAAAGGAAAGGGAAGCAAACAGAAAGTGGGAAACCTCATACCACCAAGAAAGCAGTACCAGGAGAAGATCATGTCCTTCAGACCTGGGGTACCTGTGCCAAGATGCTCCCTGAGCAAAGACTGAAGCAACACGAGGGCTTACCTCCAGAGCCAACAAGAGGGAAAGCCTTAGCTTGTAGCAGGTGTCCTGAATTTGGACTTGTAGCCTACTGGACTGTGTAAGAATACACTCTCCTTTGTTAAAGCCATCTACCCTGTGGTATCTCTGTTAGAGCAGTACCAGGTGACTAAAACCATTACTGTAAAATTAAAAGTGTTTTAATACTGGGGGTGGGTTTGTACCACATTAATCTGCTTCCTAATAGAAGCTAACCTTATGGAGTGCTCACTGTATGTCAGGCACTGCTGTAAACACTTTAGACATCGTCTCAATTTGTCCTCATAACAACCCCACATGACAGGGGATGGGAAGCTGTGCTCTGGGGGGATTGTCTTCACCTCCCTTGCTACACAAGAGCACTGATCCACAGTCAGAACTCTTTTTGAGACTCTAAAATCCTTTAGAAATAGGAAATAAATTGAATCATACTCATGTTTAAGTGATTTCCAAAACACCCTACTGCACTATTTTCTTGTCCTGACAAAATTAGCCACAACCAGGGTGAATTCTGAGCCATCTTGAAGGAAAGGACTGAACCAACCTCAACCACCCACCATGGAAGGGATGGGATAATGTTAAATATATTTTAGGAGATCTAATTCAGGGCCCTGCTGCCAAAACAACTGCGTGAGTCATAATGTACCCTGCATTTTCCTAGGCGCATAATTTCCAAAATGATCTTATTCTAACCTCATATTACCTTAATTATTAAGAAAGTCCAAGGACTCTTTGCTCATGTTACAGAAAAGAAAATGAGGATTCCATGGGTATTCAAGACAACTGTCTGTCCCTCATGAAACCAGGCCTGGCTTCCCGGTAAAGGTCTCATTCCCAAATAACCACTTAGTATCAGAAATTCTGGTGGCATAGTGGCTAAGTGCAATGTTTGCTAACCAAAAGGTTGGCAGTTCAAATCTGCCAGGTGCTCCTTGAAACTCTATGGGACAGTGCTACTATGTCTTATAAGGTTGCTATGAGTTGGAATCGACATGATGGCAGTGGGTTTGGTTTGTCTTACTCAGCCTTAAGGTGAGAGAGATTAATTTTCCCCACTAGGAGACCTTAACTGTCTTCCAAATACATTGAATTAAAATACTGCCATCCTTCCTAGGACATATTAGAAAGGTCATTGCCAGTGTCCAAACCTATAAACCAGGATTATGAACGAAAAGGAGACCATAAGTCTAGGGTTTCCTGTAGACCATTGTGGAGCTCTGGTGGTATAATGGTTAAAAGGTCTACTGTTAACCAAAAGTTGTCAGTGTGAGTCTACCAGCCACTATTAGGAAACCCTATGGAGCAGACAGTTTTGCTACATCCTGTAAGGTTGCTATGAGTTAGAATCATTCCACAGCAGTGGGTTTGATTTTTCAGTTCAGGTTTGTTTTTTGTTTTTGTTTTTTAACTTCCATAGCAGGAGCTCTTTGGCCCAGGGGCTAAGAACTCAGCTGCTAATTAGAACCCAAAAGGCTTTCCATGGGAGAAAGATGTGGCAGTTTGTCTCTATAAAGATTACAGCCTAGGAAACCCTGTGGAATGATTCTAGTCTGTCCTACAGGGTTGTTATGAGTCAAAATCTACCTACTAGAAGTGGGTCTATGGGGAATGTGCACAGGCTGTCAGGAGGCAGCCAAGCTGTAGTGTCAAAACATGGCAGGTGAACTACCACACAGTTAGTAGCACCACGGTTTTCTTCTGCCTAGAATTATCATGAGGCATAAAAACCTTGTATCATGAGAGGGAAGTCTTGCCTTACAAGTGATCCTCCGGCTTCTCTCCAGTGCCCCAGGCATGGGCATTAGGAGACAGGGAGATCAAGAGGTGCCAGAATTCAGCACTCAGGATGTTCTAGCTCAAATACAGATTTTTTTTTAGATGCAAAGCCATAAGTGTGGTAAGAATAGGTGGGTACTCCTTTCATAGGCCTATTATCAATAATCACTTGCAAAGGCCAGTATGCTTTGTCCTCTTACTTAAAAATAGTAAGAAAAGGAGGAGAAGTTAGGGGAGGGAGGGCAGGTAAGGAAAACTTTTTTTTTTTTTTTTTGTCCTTATCTTGAATCTGAAAATATGCTTCTGGCTTTTTCTTTCCAACCAAGGGAGAAACATCTTAAAACTGAAGTGAAAAGACATCCACTGAATTTTGTCAGATATTTCCATTTCAAAAGCTATAAAGAGACAGGGAAAGGAAATCAGACTAGATCATATCTGCAGCAAAACTTTTTTTATTTTTCCGACTCGACAGCACTTGGCTGGCTTGGGCATGTGGTTTTGGGTGACAAGACTGTACCACGGCTTCACCCAAGATTATCAAGAATATGGCTACCTGATCAATATCTGTTGACCCCAGTCCTGTACCATCCCCATGATCAGTTATGGTTTGGACCATTGTGATCTATAGCGTTTCTGTTGGGTGATTTTTGGAAGTAGCTTACCAGGCCTGTCTTCCTGTTCTGTCTTAGTGTGGAAGCTCCACTGAAACCTGTTCAGAATGTTAACAATGTGTAGTCTCCAGTGACAGATGGGTGGTAGCATTGGGTACATTGGCTGGGAATTGAATCCAAGTCTTCCACAGAGAAGGTGAGATTTCTACCACTGGACCACCAATACCTCATTACTTCTCCCTTTTGCACCCTATACTTATACCTTTATGCTTACCATGCTGTTGTTGTGTACCATCAAATTATTTCTGACTCATAGTGATTCTATGGGACAGAGTAGAACTGATCCATAGGGTTTCCTAGGCTAAAATCTCTAAGAGAGCAGATTACCAGGTCTTTTTTTCACTTGGAGCAACTTGTGGGTTCTAACTGCCAACCTTTTGGTGAACAGCTGAGTGCTTAACCATTGTGCAATCAGACTTTTTTATGCTTACCATACTGTGCAGTTATTTCATTGGCTTCCCCAGGAAATAGACTCTGAGAGGGAGGTATGTGTGCAGGAGACTTATTGGGACATGTTCTCAGGAGCAACACCTGTCAGGGTGAGAAAGAATCACAGTTAGGGTGAGAGGAAAGCTGCAATGGTCCAGAGATGCAGTAGAGGCCACAGAGAACTTTAGAGTGGAAATGGCATTGGATGTGGGCATCCTGCAGTAGGAGAATAAGGCAGTTCCCTGCAGCCAGGGACAATTCTCAGGGAAGGATGAAGGTGTAAGCCAGAAGCGGGGGTGTGGGTGGTGTGGGGGGTGTGGGGGAGTGGGGGGGTGGGTAATAAATGCCTTGGTCCTGCAAGGGGAAATCTGGGGGGTACCCCACCATATCCATGACATTTAGGTACTTTTTTCTCCTCTCTAGAATATAAGGTTGAAGAAGATAGGCATCTTGTTTGTTTTGTTATCCATTCATATCCCTGGTGGCTACAGAATTACTTGGCACATAACAGGGACTCAGTAAATAGTTGTTAAAATAATATTAGATGTGGAGATGGGGCTAAGATGGTGGAGTAGTTAGACACTTCTTATGATCCCTCAAACAACAAAGACCCTAAAAAAAAAACTAATCAGTTATGTATGACATTCTAGGAGCCCTGAACATCAAAGAGAAAGTTTGGAAAATGAACTGAACATCAAGGAAGGGAGAGTAGGTCCAGAAGTAATTTAAACGGTACTGCTGGTCTCATCAAGCTCACTGCTGCAGACCTACCAGGGAGGCACCAATTCCTGTCAGATCAGATCTGGCCAGTCCTAGGCTTACATGCCTAGTAACAGCTTTAACCATCTGGTGACAGAATGTTATACCCTCAAAGGCTCCAATAATCAAACTGTCTCACATGACCAGCCTATTCTGGCATTTCAACACAAGAAGCTAGAACACAGTAAGCACATATAAAATAAATAAATATAACTACTTACTGATAATTCAGCAGCAGTCAATATAACAATCAATATCCAATCACTTAAAGAGGCAGACAACAATGGCTTCAGATATCTCCCAAAACAAAGAATTAAGAAATTTTTCAGGCGAAAAGAACTTCTTGGAATTATCAGAAGTAGGCTACAAAAGATTAATATTTAGAAATCTTGAAGAGATCAGGAAGGAAATTGTGCAAAACACAGCAGACAACAATGACAGACCGAACAGGCTATAAGAAAGCACAGAGAAACTGTATTCAGTAATTCAGAAGGTTGGCAATGAAATTACACAATTAGACAACTCTATAGAAAGTCAAAGGAGAAGAACTGAGGCAATGGAAGTAAGAATTAGGGAGACTGAAGATAAAACACTTGACACCAACACAACCTGAGGAAAAGTCAATAGAAGATTTTTTTAAAATATGAAGAAACACTAAGAATTATATGGATTATGTGAAACTCTATTAAGAGGAACAATCTACGAGTGACTGGAGTACCAGAACAGGGGGATAACAGAAAATGCAGAGAGAATTGTTGAAGACATGTCGACAGAAAACTTCCCTGATATCATAAAAGATGAGAAGCTATCTAAGACGCTCATTGAACTCCACAGTAGGTAGATCACAAAAGAAAAACAACACAACATATTACAATCAAACTTGTCAAATCTAAAGCTAAAGACAGAATAGAGCAGTGCTCCACAGAGTTCTCAGTAGCTGATTATTCATAAATAGACCACCAGGTCTTCCTTCCAAGGCACCTCTAGATAGAGCTGAACCTCCAACATTTTTGTTAGGAGCCATTCATGCTAACCATTTGCATCACCCAGGGACTCCATTTAAGCATGTAACTCCCAAAAACTAAGGACATTCCCTTATAAAACCATATACAAATTGTCACATATAAGAAAGACATTTACACTGATACAGTGCTATTATCCAATATACAATCTGTGTTCAAATATTTCCAATTATCCTTGGAATGTACTTTTGGCATATTTCCTCTCTTTTCTCTTCTCCTCTGTCGTCTTCTTTCCCTCCTCCCCTCCCTTCTTGTACACCCAGAATCCAATCAGCAATCACACCCTGCATTTAGTGGTTGTCATGGATTGAATTGTGTTCCCCCAAAATATGCATAGCAGTTTGGCTGGACCGTGATTCCCAGTATTGCATGATTGTCCTCCATTTTGTGATTTTCCTATGCTGTAAGTCCTAAAATCTGTTTGTGGATAATGGGGTAAGATGGCATTATTTTAAAGAGGATTAGGGTGGGACTGTGACAACCTTACTATAGTCACCTCCCTGAGTTTACCTGGAATGTGGCTTACACCACCTTTTATCCTGCAATAGATAAAAGGAAAAGGAAGAATGCAGAGAGCTGGAGATCTCATACCATCAAGAAAGTAGCACCTGGAGCACAGCATGTTCTTCACACCTGAGGTTCCTGTACTGAGATGCTCTCAGACCAAAGACTGAAGCAACACAAGGACCTTCCTCAAAAGCTGACAGACAGGGAAAGCCTACCCCCGGAAACAGAACCCTGAATTCAGACTTGTAGCCTACCGGTCTGTGAGAGAATAAACTTCTCTTTGTTAAAGCTATGCTAGATGACTAAGACAGTGGTCATGGCTTTTTAGTATTCTTGAATCTGGAAAGTTCCTCAGCCTCTTTTTGTTTCATGACATTGGTGTTTCTTTAAAAGCTTGGGCCAGTTGTTTTGGACAATTGAGATTAAACATTTTTTACAAGAATACTCTATATACAACATTACATTGTCATGAAGAAGATGCAGTTTGCCCCATTTTTGGTGACGTTAAGTGTTAGTGCTGGGTTAATGTAGTGTTTGCTAGATTTCTCCATTCCAAAGTTATCTTTTTGCCTTTGTATTTACTAAATTCATCTGTGATGTGAGACTTTCAGATTATATGCATAAGCTATTCCCCAAATTATTTATTCCAGTGATTTTAGCATCTGTTGATGATTCTTGCCTAAACCAAGGATCACTGTGGTGAGTACAAAAAACAATGTAACACTTTCAGAAATTTATACACACACACACACACACACACACACACACACACACACACACACACACAAGGCCTGACAGTTAAGTTCATGAACTTGTTCTAGAAAAAGTGCTATATACCTCACTGCTGAATATCACTAGGGTCACCTTCAAAGTACTTGCCTTGGGAAGCTGTGCGCCATTGCTAGTGCCTAGTCTACCCTTCAGAGCAATTTTGAAGCTCTTTTTCTGGAATGACCATCAGAGCTGTCATCATATGAGGTCTGACAATTAGGTTCATGAACTCATCCTAGAAAAAGTGCTTTGAAGGATGGACTAGGTGCTGGCATTGAATTTAATTGTCAGACCGTGTGTGTGTGTGTGTGTGTGTGTGTGTGTGTGTGTGTGTGTGTGTGTGAGGCCCAACAATTAAGTGTACAAAGTTAATTGTTCTAAGTGCTACACATTTCATTGCCTAATACCACTTAGGTCACCTTGGAAGTACCCCCTTGGGAAGCTATGCACTGATCCCAGCTGCTAATGCACCCTTCAAAGCAGTTTTGGAACCCTTCCTGAAATGACCATTGTGCATGGTGGCATGGTGGCAAGTTCACCAACTTAACTTGTATAGTTGTCTGTGAGGAAGTTTTTAGCCAGTAAACAAATTGTATTGGGACACCCTCCCTACTCATCTGATCTGACCCCAATGACTTTTCTTTACCTGAAGATTGCCGGGAGCCAGCCCCAACACTTTTCAGGGTCTCGCATGGAGGGAGGGAAGGCATCAGCGGGAAATGAATAAAGAGAGACAGGAAAGACTTTTTTGGTTTAAAGGCAGCCCGACCAACCGAAGATTGTGTGTTGAGAGCTGTCTGTCTTTATTTTTTATAGGTGAGGTGACGTAGTGTTCACCTTATTTTCTTCATCATACAGACTATTGGTTAAGAAGAAACTAACCTAACATTATTGGCTAACAGGAAACTGATCCCTCGTGGTCTTCTACTTCTAATTAATTGTCAAGGCCTTTTTGGATAATGGTCTGAGGCAGGTGTTCGTAGTGATAAATGTCAGTGAACACAATTAATGGTTTTATTCGTACCTCAAAGTGGAAGGTACACAAGGGTAAACTTCTCAAGGCTTTACCATTTGGCTGTCTCCATTTGTTTCTCTAAGTTTTTATTTAGCTCTTCCTGTGTAGATAGTAAGTGTCTGCCATCCCCTAATCAAGCCCAGCTGCTTTAAGAAAGATGTTTCTTTAGTGTTATCAGTTTGCCATACCAACTATAAAGAACCTAGAAGTTTATTTGTCTTTTCTGCTGTAGGGAGTGAGATGCTTGTGTAGTTTTAATGGCTGTGTAGAGAATTGTCCTTGGAAAGCCTTTCAAGGGGTACTTTGTAAACCTGTGTATGTGGAGAAAAGGGAGGTGGAGACGCAATTAGGAAGAAGTCAGTGAGGCTGGGCAGGCCTCAGTGCTATTAGGCATGCTGTATTAAAATCCATTCCTCTGATCTCTTTTCCCCAGAAGTTCCTGGTCAGATTGTCCCAATATAATCTCATAAACCGAGGGGTTGTGAAGCCTCTCTTAGAAGACATCCTTCTTAATCCTCATATTAGGAGGGGAGGGGGTATCTTTTTAGGAGAATTTAATTAGAAAGCAAAATATTATCAGGGGTAATAGGCTAAAAAACATGTCACAGGTGAGATGCTTCAGCCTGTCATTTACAGAAGTTTGTGACTTTGTCTACAAGGGCCTTTCCTGATGGTGGGCCATCACAGAAGATAAAGGAGATACTGAAACAAAGACATTTTGGTGACATTCAGGACATCAAGGGTAATACGACGACAGCTCTGATGGCCATACCAGAAAAAGTGTTCCAAAATTGCTTTGAAAGGTGTACTAGGTAGAGATGTCAGTGCATAGTTTCCCAGGGGGAGTACTTCAAGGTGTCTGTAGTGATATCCAGCCATGAGGTATGTAGCACTTTTTACAAGATGTGTTCTCGAACTTAACTGTGTTTGTGTGTGTGTGTATCACCTTGATGTCTGTTCAGCAATCTGTAATTAAAAATTCTGCATTCTATAAAACATAGTAATGATTTGAAATCAAATAATACCATGGAGTACCTCATTAGAGGTAGCACTCTGGCAGGGAAACACCTCAACAGACTGGGAGAATTTAAAACTAGGCAGCTATAATAAACTTAAAGGAGTCTGGCTGTTTATCTGAGGAAGTCTGCGGCAGTCCAGGACAAAATAAAGTTTATTTGCAGGGCCGTTTTCAGTGCCCTTAGTTTAGGTTCCTAATACCACTGTAATATAAACACCACAAGTGGGTGATTGTAAAGAACAACACAGAACACTAGAAGTCCAAAGTCAGAGTACTAGCTCTCTCTGTGGGCTCTACAGGAAGCCCCTGTCCCAGCTTCTGTAATGGCATTCCCCAGCTCTTGGCGATTGACACACTGTATCTATCGTTACCCCCTGTGTGCTATCTTCTCTCTATATCTAATCTGCCCTTTTTATATTTCAGAATTAATTTGATTTAAGACATACCATACACAGACACAGCCCCATTAATACAACAAAGAGAACTCTATTCCCAAACGAAATTACACCTTACAGGTATAGAGATTAGGATTTCATAACTTATTTTGGGGAGATGCAATTCTGTCCACAACACCCCCCTGCTTCAGCATCCCTTTTTCCCCACCTTAGACAGTTAGTGTTGTAACCCACCTTACATGGATACCCTCTCTAACATAACAAAGAAAATTCTGTTTCCAAACAGGATTACATCTACAGCTACAAGGGTTAGCATTCCAGAACATACTCTGAGGAGATATAGTTTAATGCATAACAAAGAAACTTCCTTAAACACCATAAGCTTCATTCCTTGGCCCCCAACTCAATCTTGGCACCCACAGGTTCCCACGATCCCACTTACAAAAGTCCATGCTCATAATTTGAAAAATCTATACAGGAAGTAACATTCTGATATGAGAGACTACTAAAACACCATGAATTATTACTCCCCAAACTAATTTACATTTTAATGAGAATAACTCAATTCAGACAACATTGTATCAAATACCCACCAAAATTTTTTTTGAGTGTTCTGGAGATGACAACTAGAAACTCATGTAAATTCTTGCGATCAAGTCAAAACAAGGCTCTAGTCAAAATGGGATCAATCAAAGAATTTCAGATGTTAGGCCCTTGGATGCATATCAGACTGCCAGGGGAATGGGGTGTGGGGACATTTAAGATGATTCTTACCTTTCTGAGTCTTTTTTTTTTTTTTTTCAGCCTCTGGTACTGGAATATAAAAAGGCTGAGAAGACACTCAGAATTACTTAGGCCACTCGTTATTTAAGATAGATGAATAAGGCTCCAGTACATGAGAATGTTGATGGAAGTGATAGTTCAGGTAGTATCCTCACTTATCATGTGGGAGACCTGAATTTAGCTCTAAGACAGACTAGGAAGAAAGGCCTGGTGATCTACTTGGGAAAATCAGCCACTGAAAACTCTATGGATCACAATGGTCTGATTCACAATCAGTCATGAGAATGGCACAGGACCGAATAGCATTTCTTTCTGTTGTACATCATAGAGTTGTCATAAGTTGGGAACTGGCTTGACAGCCACTAACAATTGGGAGTGGAAGATCATTTTTTCCCCTAATTTAAAGTATTATTACTACTATTATTTTACTGATTACAAAATTAACTGTAGTATAGACTTCCAACAACAAAGAAACAAATGCAGTAGAAAGTAAAAGTACTCCTACAGGTTCTACCTGCTGAATTGTCAACTAATAAAATTATTTTTTATCTAATTACTTTTTAAATTAATTTTTTACCTTTTAGTTAATTTTTAGACATTTTTATCATGTATTTACCACTTAAAAATTCACGTTATTCTACAAAGCTTATAGAGGAAAAACAGTAGTTCAGTGTCTGTTTCTTCTTCACTCCCTGCTTTCCAAAGCCATTCACCTTCAGTTCTTTCAGCTATTTGTTTCCATGTTTTTAGATAACTGTTTTTCATTGTCGTTTCCTGATTTTTTAGTTGTAGGTATTTTGTAGTGATTTCCTATGGCAGAAAATGACAGTTGGCTTTCTGACACTCTCCCCACTCCCACATGCTCGTAAATGAACACACTCTTCCTTTCTCTTTGCTCTATAATATAAAGAAATACAGTCTTAGAGTACAGTATAATATTTGTATTGTAATGACAATGCAGTTCTTATTCACTTAATCGTGTAGTTTCATTTCTTGTACAATTTTTGTTTTTGTCGGTATCATTAACGTTCTTCTATATATGTTGATGAGGTCTAGTTGGTTAATTGTGGCAATAAGGTCTTCTGTATCTTTACTGAGCTTTTCTCTAGACAATCTGTCCAATATCGAGAGTGGAGTGTTGAAGTCTCCCACTATTATTGTGGAGTGATCTATCTCATTTTTGAGTGTAGCCAGTCTTTCTTCGATGTATTTAGGTGCTCTAATATTAGGTGCATAAATATTTAATATTGTTAAGTCCTGCTTGTGGTGAAGTGCCTGTTCATATCCTTTGCCCATTTTTTTTGGTTGATGTTTTACAATATCTTATAGATTATGCAGATTAGACACTGATTAGATATGTTGTAGCAAAATTTTTTTTCCTGGTCTGTAGGAAATCTTTTTATTCTCTTTATGAAGTCTTTGAATGAGAATAAGTATTTTTAGGAGTTTTCAGTTATCCATCTTATCTTCTGGTGTTTGTGCACCGTTAATAATGATTTGCAGTCTCTTTCATATTCTTAATTTCTAGTATCTGTTTTCCCTTTTCAATGACTTCCCATTTTTAGTCTCCTGGATGCATTTTTTCTTATTTTTCTGAGAATAATTTTTTTTTTCAGATTTTCTTCTGTTTCAGCATTGTTTCCCTTTCCTCCAAATTCCTTTTCTATTTTCTCTTCTTGTTTGTGTTGTTCGTGTTAATTTTGCTGTCAGGTCAATATTCAACTCACAGTGACCCCATGTGACAGAGTAGAACTATCCCCAAAGGTTTTCTAGGCTGTATCCTTAGGTAAGCAAACCAGCCCATCTTGCTCCCACAGAGCCACTACATGGGTTCAAACTGCCACCCATTCACAGCTGAGCACTGCAATGGATTGAATTATGTTCCCCCCAAATATGTGTTATAAATCCTAACCTCATGCTTGGGTTTATAATACCGTTTGGGAATGTGTTGTCATTGTTGTGTAGATGAAACGGGTTTAGTGTAGGGTATATCATGAGTCAATCTGTCTCTCTTTTTTGGTATAAGATATGTTGTTTGTTTGAGTCATTCTCCTTTGAGATATAAAAAAGATTAAATGATAAAGCCAGTAGCCAGAGACAAGGACAGAGAGATACCAAGCTACCCAATCTTCCCCAGGAGCAGAAACTCAGGAGACAAGAGGACATGCCTACAGAGTCAACTGAAAAAAAACAAAACCTTCCCCTAACCTTGTGCTCTGAATTTGGACTTCTAGACTTCTAAACTATCAGAAAATAATTTTCTATTTGTTAAAGCCATCCACTTTTGGTGTTTCTATTATTGCAATGCTAGATAACAAAGACAAGCATGTAAGTGTTGGGCCACTAGCAGTCCTTCTCATTTGTATTAGTAAACTATTGACACAAAATGCCATGTAACAAGTTATCCCAAAGCTTACTGACATGCAATAACCAAGACCAAAAATATCAAGTTGATTCCAACTCATAGCAGTCCTAAAGGACAAAGAAGACTTGCCCCATAGGATTTCCAAGGCTGTAATCTTCATGTAGGCGAACTGCCACCTCTTTATCCCACAGAGCAGCTGATACATTTGAAACACCAACTATTAGGTTAGCAGATGAGCACTTAACCATGCACCACCAGGCCTATTGATATGCTATTATACACATTTATTTGTCACTCATGAATTCTTATGTTGTATGCCTGTGGCTGGCTATTGTGGTTCTGCTCTCTGTGTTTCTCACTCTTATAGGACTAGCCAGCTATCCAGAACATGTTCTCAAGTTGATGGCAGACGTTCTAAAGGGCAAGAGAAAGCATTTAAATTCTTTGCTTATGTCATATCACAAACATCTGATTAGTCAAAGCCAGTTATCTGGCCATATCTAACACACTGAGGTAGGAAATACGTTTATTAACAATGGAAGAGGTACATTTTTATGCTGAACAATAATCCAAACTTTCACATTTTTCTTCCATTCATTTGTTTTGTTTTCTTTTGTGTTGAAAGCTTTCCTAAACTGTTTGGTGAGCCTTGTCTGGTATTTTCACATTTAAAAGTCAGCCACAGAAACACTGTCTTAGAAGCTCTATAAGAATGGCCTAAGCTTGTTGACTGCTGAACCCTGTAGTGTAATCAAGCTGGACTGTTACACTGGGGACCACCACTGGTCAGCAGCAGCGGATCTTGTTCCTTGAACAACTGTTTTTAAGAGAGTACTCTTCCAAAATCTTGCCTGAAAGGTCTAAGACTGGTTTATAGCATTCTAGGTGTTAAGTGGAAAGAGGGTGCAAGTGACTTCACTATTTTAGTAATAGCCTTATTTTCAATGTGGTTCCCCACTTTCAGGTATGCCTCGTATCCTTGATTCTAGAATTCATTGGTTCAATTGCTTTAGAAAGTAGATCCGTCGGCTTTTGCTTCTTGGTAGAGATGAAGTCACCAACAGAGTGGAATTGAGGTAGGAATCCAGGGGTTCTATCTGCTTCTTGAGGTGGGAATTCAGAGGCTCTGTCTGCTTCTTGGAAACCGTGGTGGTGTAGTGGTTAAGTGATACAGTTGCTAACCAAAAGGTTGGTGGTTCAAAATCACCAGGCACTCCTTGGAAACTCTACAGGGCAGTTCTGCTCTGCTCTGTAGGGTCACTTTGAGTGAGAATTGACTTGACAGCAATGTGCAATGGCTATATGGTTCTTGTACAGACTTTGAACAAATGCTACCATTACTGAACTGAACCACCCTGGACCGACTCTCAGAGTTACCTTGTGCAACCAATTTCTGAACCATTCTGGAGATTGTAGTACCAGTGAATTTGCTTTTGGGCTTCTCTCACTGCAAATTCAAGATTTAGCATTACCTGGTAGACTAACACATCCATCAACTTTCCAGTTTCCAGAATTTTATTATTTCATTTCCTTTCCTATTCTCTTTCAAACTGTGGGTTTATGCATTTTAATATTGTTACTGTTAGTCTTTAGTTCTGGACAGTGTGGCATTAAACACAGGTGTTTAATTCACCATGTTTTACCAGGAGTTTCTCAAATCATTAAAAAAAACAGCAGACTAATCTATGTACTAGAGATCTGATCCACAACCAGTCATGAAGATGTCCCAGGACTAGGCAGCATTTTCTTTCATAGGGTTAGCATGAGTTGGAGGCTGTCTCAACTGCAGCTACCAAAAAAATGTATCTAGAACATTTTTCTATACCAGTATGAAGATAAATCTGTTTACTTGTATTTAGTCAATTCCTTATTGGTGAACAACTATATTATTTGCAATTCTTTGTTATTAAAATAATGCTGCAATGAACACCCTACAATGAATATCTCTATGAGCACCAGTGAGTACTTTTAAACAACATATCCTAGAAGTGCAATTGTTGATGAACATTTTAAGTTTTGCTGCTTTCTGAAGTGGACAGAGAGGAGCAGGAACCTGAGCCCTCGAAGATTCTGTCTGTATAGACCTGGTGTCCTAGGAATTTGTCCAATCTGTTTTTGCCAGTGCTAGGAGACAGCAATCTCTTTATTCATGATGCAGATAGAGCCCTCAGGTCGTGTTTAGATAGTGCTCAAAGCCATAAGTGATGTACAGCTGAGGATAAGACAAGGTCTACACTGCAGAAGTTTAAAATCTTTTGTGGTGATGTGAGAAGCGATGGCCCTAAAGAGGAGCTTGTTGTGTTTGTCCTTTCTGTGAGGTTAGGCATACATTGGATGTTTCCATGACCACTAATGTTGGTACCAGGGATCTTTTCAGCCACCTCTAAAACTCTTCTCACATACTATATGAACGAGAGAGAAGAGAAATAGTACTAGCCATGAAAAACCACCACAAGGTCACAACTGCACATTTCTAAGTTAGGTGGCAAGCCCCAGGAGCTGCTCATAAAAGACTGTTATCGTCTTGCCTTGTCTAATAATACAAACATCACAGGGCAGGTAATCTAGTTTGAAAGCAATCCCTGCCTGACCTGTTCCCTGCCACCTTCCATTTTGCTGCTGTTTCTCTGGTCTCTGATGAATCTACCATTTGGGAAATAGACAGATTATCTTAATTTAATTTCTTTTCTTGAGCAGAAAAGAATCTGAAAGTCCCAGATAAAGGACTGGCATTGTATTAGAGTTTCTTTTTTTGGTGTTGTATTTATTTCACTCCCAGAAATAGTCATATGTAAGATACACTTAAATCATGAGTTGTCATGAGTGGGAATCAACTTAATGGCAATTGATTGGCTAGGGTGGTATAAACATTTAATAATGCTCTAGACTGTGAACCAAAAGGTTGTAGGTTCTAGTATTCTAATTCTTAGTAAAAAGACCTGGTGATCTTTTTGAAAATTATATGGAGTACAATTCTGTTGTGACATACATGGATTTCCATGAGTAGGAATTGACTCTACAGAAACTGGCAGGTTTGGTTTAAGATAAACACCATAAAAAATTGAACTGGCAAAAATTGTATGATAAACGTGTACCATGACAACAATACAGCTGAAAAAGTAGTTTACGATAAAAAAACCTGTGGGATTTTGTTTCTTGATCTGGAGGGTTAGGGTTATGGTTTCATGGGACATTCTAACTAATTGGTTTAATAACATGTTTAGTGCCTTTCTTGTACTTCGTACTTCAATGTGTAGTAGCTGGAGTCTCAAAAACTTGAAAACAGCTATCCAAACCACCACAGTTGGTGTCTACTTTTCTGGCATAAAAGAGGAAGAATGAGAGTCAGGAATAGAAGGAGATTATGGCTTGTATGGCTAATTGTCTCCACAAAACTGCCTCCTTTGCCATGATACCAGAAGACCTGGATGGTGACCAGCTACTATTACAGAACATTCTGATAAAGGATTTCATAGAAGAATCCTGATCAAAAGGGGGGAGAAATATAGCTCAGAATTTCAAGTTTTCATGGAGTACAGACTTCCTGAAGCTATGAAGGTTGGCTGAACCCCTGAAACGATTGCCCTGAGATAATCTTTAAACCTTAAACCAAAAATATCCTCTGAAGTCTTCTTTTCATAATTTCAATTATTTTTCCATTGTTTTTGAGGACATATAGAGTAAAACATACACCAATTCAACAATTTCTACATGTACCATTTAGTAACATTGATTACATTATTCAAGTTGTTTAATCATTCTTACCCTAAGGTTTTCCTCCCCCATTAACATGAATTCACTGCCCTCTAAGGTTCCTATCTCATCTTTCAAGATGCTGTTGTCAATTTGATACTTTATTAGTAGTTCTTGAAAGAATACAATGATTAAGGCGGGCTGTTTTTTACTAGTCAAGCTAAACTGGTGCTTGGTTTTAAGAAGACTTCAAGGAATATTTTTAGTTTAAGGGTTGAAGGTAATCTCAAGGCTATAATTTCAGTGGTTCATCCAGCTTCCTCAGCTACAGAAAGTCATTAACCTATTGTAATAATTTACATTCACTTTTTAATTGTAAAGGGTATAAATCAATGTGGAGAAATTGCGAGTAGTAAGCAGGTGCTTGGATAAATCCCTGTGGCAGTAATGTCCAGGTAAATTGTTGATTCTTACAAGTAAAAGCCAAGAATTATTGGCTGTCAGGATGGACAGGAATCCTGAAAAAAGGTGCTACAAAGATCGGTTACAGTAAAATGAGTAACATCAAGAGAAACATTATAAAGTAGTGAATGAAGGTTTTTAACTACTAGAAATCTAGGAATAGCACTGTGGTTAATAGCCCTCAAATCCCAAACAAATTCTCCAGCTTCTGTTGTTTGGTTTCTTACCAGGGAGTCCACGGATGTTACAAATCCTGGTGCAAGGAATAATCAATCCTTATGAATGGAAGTTCTGATTAATAGGGGCTAATCCTTTTTTAGCTTCCCATTTAAGGGACATTGAGGGAGTCTTAGTAAAGCCTTGTAAGTGCCTACCTGAGACTTAATGGGTTCTGCTGATAAAACTAGTCCATATCAGTAGATGTAGTTGCCAATAAGATTTCAGGAATTAATAAACAAAGTTAGAGGGAAATGAGTTTGAGGGAGTTAAATTGTTTTCATGCATGACTAATGCTTGCAAACAGCAAGTAGTAGGTTCCTCCCTTTGAATTAGTTCTAATTCAAATCATCATTAGAGATTTTCAGGGAGTTAGGCAGGCTTAATAATATTTCTCCTTTTTATGAAAACTGTATATGATAGACCCATCTAGAGAAAAGATCTCAGCCCAACAAATTAGTAGAGGTGCTAGGGACAAGCAGAAAGGTATATAAATCTTCAACAGTGCCAAGGAATATCAGAACAGGTTTTGAATGATTTGAAGTCTGTTCTTGATTTGTAACTCCAACAATTTTGAAGTTTTTGCACTTTGTAGCAGGGGCTTTTGTAAACATATGGGGTTACTTGCAGACACAGTGATCCCAGTTTCAATTAAAAATTTGCAAGTCTCTCCACTAATGTACACTGTAGTTTCTCTCTGAAGATTAAGTGTTACAGTAGGGAAAACCCTTGTATCCCTGAAGCCACTTCATTACTTATCTGGTTGAAGGGTCTCTGCCTTAGACTATTCTTTTTATTGTTCTTTAAGTTACAGTAATCCTTTTTCCAGTGCCTGAGTTTCTTGCAATAATTACAAGTTCCAGGTTTAGTGCCTCCAAAGGACTTGAATTTATCTTGATGCTTGGAAGACTGCAGTTGTTGCTATTGGAAGGCTATTAATTTATTTGTGTCTAAGAAAATTTGTGAACTAAATTTGCCAGCTTGTTAGTGGGAACTGTTTTTCAATCTAATCAATGCCTTTTAACTAGGACTGGAAGTTCAGGTTTGGGGTCAGATGTGAATACTACAGTATTCATATCCGACCCCCTGTAGCCCAGGGCATGATGGATCAATCCTGGAATGTTCAGCAAATATTTGAAATAGTCTGGTCTGGTAATCATACCTATTTTTGTCTTTATTTTATATGTACAAGTCAATCCTTTACAATCTGTTACTGTGGGAAATGCTTTTGGAATGGCCTCTAGCAATCTTTCACAGATAGTCCAAGATTTTTCTAACAGTGGGAAATTGTTCTATTTATGTCTAGAGCTAAACTACCTTTGGGATTTCTCTATTTGGCCTGTTGTAACTATAGTTGAGCCTCCCCTGGCCTAATCATCATGTGGACTGGTTGGTACAAATCAGAATCCAGTCTGGCAAGCCTGAACAAAGATTCTAAATTCCTCAGCAAACCTGTAAGGATCCTCCCACAGTTTTTGGACCTCTTTAGCAATTTTATGTAATTCTGAGCATGGAGAATCCTCAATATCCATACTGGGACACATTTTAAAAGGTATTTTGGATTAGGAATTTCCCAGTAGGTTCTTTAAGGGCAAAAGGGATGCTCAGGCAAAGTGTTACCATTATCAAAAGAATCTTTAGTAGTATCAGAGGAATAAGAAGCAGAAGAGGATGTAAAAAAAAGAGGTAGTTAGCAAAGGAGCAGATGGTCCTAGGACAACTTGGACAATTGAAATAGAAGTCGGACATTGCAATTCTTTGTTTTGTTTAGTTAATTTAGAAGTATTATCCTGTAGTGAAGTGATTTTGCTCTCATCACACCTTCTAGAGGCTTCAGAATGCCAATTAAAGTAAGAATTCAATTGTTTCTGCTTAATTCAGGAGATTTTCTAATTGGCTGTACAGAAAATTTTATTTGGATAACTTAAAAGAACAAAAAAGTGGCCACATATTTTCCACACTGTCTTTAATGGGATTATATCAAGCAGCTAAGTCCAAGTAATATGGATAACTGAGGCTGAAAATTTTTCCTCCCCCTCCTTGCCGTCCCCGGCTCCCCAGCTGGCAGGATACTCCCTTTCCCCTTCTGAGCCTGGCTCCCCGCCTGACAGGATACAATATTCCCTTTCCCCTTCTCAGCCCAGCTCCCCGCCTGACAGGATACAATACTCCCCTTTCTCAGCCCGGCTCCCACCTAGCAGGATGTGCCCCCTCAGAACCTCGCCCGCTCACCATGACATCCTCAAACTGCACTATATCTGCCCTCCCGAAACCCGACTCGGGGCCAATTGTTGGAACCTGTGAAGGTCCCGTTGGCCTGCCGGCGCAATAAACAGCTTCTTGCCTCCTCCTGGGTGTCATTTGCTTCCTCATTCTCTATAACACAAGCAGGTAGCAGAACCACAGTGCTGGTCCACATATTAAGCAGGAGTCCCAGAAGGGAACTCCACATGATCCCTTGATATGGAATTTCACATTTTCAAAGAAGGTTCAAGTTTGTTCAAAGATTAGAATTCTCACACTCAACAAAATCCTCAAGGGGACACCATGGAGTTTGGACAATGTGTTGCTTAAACCAGTGTGCCCCTTTAATTGTGTGAGCTATTGCTTGTGGCTGGTAGACAGCCTAATGCTCTGGCCTGTCTCATAACAAGTGTATTCTGCCATGGAAGGCTTTAACCATGTCTGTTAGTAGGCAACCTCCCTGACAGCTTTTATAAGTCATGCCATGCCTTCAGTTTTTTCTGTGGCTTATGGAACCTGAGATTCCACAAATGTGAAAGCTTCTGGAACAATAAATTGCCCAGAACCTCATACTACTGCCACCAGAAGAGGCAAAATTTGACAAAAATTCTTTCAAGACCAGAATGAAAACAGACAACATGATCCAGACAAGGACAAAATGAAACCACAATCCTTCAGTAAGTCTCAAAGAGCACAATACAAGAAGGAGAGTTTGAACTGAGAGATTATTTACCTGTCAGCAACTCCTGAAGAGCTCATTAAACAACCTGCTTTGTACTAAAAACCAGTCCTTGCACCCCCAGGGATTTCTACAGGAAATTTACTTTTAAATCCTGCTTATGTCACCAAGAAATGTCAGAGAGTAAACTGAAGTTTCTGTTAAGAATGAAGAGTTTTATTGAAGGAACAGAGTGATCTGGACAGGGCAGGACTTCACGAGGAGTTCACAAAACTATTCCAACAAAAGGAATTCTAATAGACACCATACAATTACAAAATCCTTTAAGCATTTTGGTAATCATAAAGTTTGCATCAGTTAACATCTTGTTAATCTGTGGATATTTTAGGTTCATTCTAAGCAAGTGTTCTTCCTGGGAGTATACTATGAGAGGACAGGAAGTGAGCTTGTAGGTTTCCTGAGGTGTTCTGGTTAGCTGACTTGAGCTCACAATGAGCAATAAACAAAAAATGGAATCCAGCTTGTATCTTGGGCAGAAGCTTCCCCTTATGCTAAGCACCTAGACTTCAGGGGCTCCTTCAGTTTCCATCACCACTAACCGTCCCTGTTATCCTTCCTCCCACTCCAGGTAACCACTAATAAACTTTGTTCTCTATACAAAGAGTTTTTCTCCTCTTCTCTGAGGTCTTCTTAAAATGAAAAGTATTAGCCATATTATGCTCTTTTAAGAACTATTTATATGATATCAAATTGACAACAGCAACTTCAAAGACTAAACTGGAAGCTTAAAGAGCAATGAGTTTATGTTAATAGAAGTGGAACAACTCAGAAAAGGAGGATAAGACACCTAAAAGAATGTTATCAGTGTCCAAAGTGGCAGATGCAGAAACTGTTCAATTACTGTATGTTTTATTGTGTATATTCTCAATGATAACAAAATAAATTAGATTATATATAAAAAATATACAAAGTTAAAACACAAGAGCAATAACAGAAAGATAATGTAATCAATGTCACTGAATTGTACACACAGAAACTGTGTAATTTTGATAAATTAAAAAGCAAATCACAAAAACAAGAGAGAATTTAGCACCTACCATTTTCTTCCTCACTATTTTGTTTAATTTCATTTAGAAACCCATTGCCTTTGAGTCAATTCCTACTCACAATGACCCTATAGGCCTGAGTAGAACTGCCCCATAGAGTTTCCAAGGAGTACGTGGTGAACTTGAACTACGAACCCTTTGTTTTGCAGCCACAGCTCTTAACTAGTATGCCACTAGGGTTTCCTAATCTCACTTAGGTCTACTTAATGCCATTATAGGGAGTTATGTTATACCACTTGTGAGCTTTCTTTAAAAACACTGAGGTAATGTAGATATAAGTAATATATTTAAAATAGAAATCACTCATAGTAATGGGGCATTTAAAAGAACCAACAGTTTTATATGTTTTATACTTCTGCAAGTAACAAGTCTGGTAATGGGACTCCTTTCTTACCCTAATCCATTCTATACTCAGCTCACATATTAACCTTTATGGTAGGTGTTTTTATTACTCTTACCATTAACCCCATTTTACAGAAAAGGAGCTGATGATCAGAGAAGCTGAAGGTATGACCTAAAGTCCACGCTAGTAAATCATAGGATTTGAGCCCAGTAATCCAGCTCCAGAGCCCGAGTTTTGCTACAGTACCTACTCTCATTTCTTCGAATTACTTTTCAGTCTTTATCCACATGTATATACATATTCACAGTTCCAGTAAAGTGTACAGAATATTTTATACTCTGCTCCCTCTATCCCTGCTATCAAACATATTTTCATGTTTCCCCCTAGTCAGTATAATTGTATTTTTGCATTTTAATAGGCTCATCATTATATTCTACTGAATTATCATAGCACCATTTACCAAACCATCTCCTTCCACTAGAGTTAACGTTTCCACTATTTTTTGTAAGCATAGATAATACAGTCATGAACTTCTCTGGACTATCAACTTTTGCTTTAAAACTGTGTCTATTTCCTTAGAATAAATGAGAAATTATCTTCTTTTGCCACATATTATCATATTGCTTTCCAAAGTGCTGAACAAATTTAAAGTACTACAAGGAGTGAATTAGCAGATTAATTTCATTGTTTTCATGCTAAAATTAGCCTAACAACATTTTCAAACAGAAACATAAAGAGAGTACTATTATGTTGCAACAAAAATTATTGCCAGAAATGCAGAGTAACCATATGTTGGAAGCACTTTATGATTCTATACATCTATAGGATATCATCTTGCTGACCTCTGGCTGGAGGAAGGGGAGTGGATGGAGAGGAGGGGAAAGGAGACTGTTGGGAGGATGAGACATGTATGGAGCAGAGAGGAATAGTGTGCAGTCACCGGACTGGGAGAGCAGTGGAAGCTGCATATAGGGGGGCATGTAAATTTTCATGTGAATGTACATTTTCACTCAGTTATGTTAAATAAAAAAAAAAATTATTGCCAGAAATAAAATTGTTCTTAGAGATCTACCACTTACTTCTCTGAGATTCCCTTCCCTATTGCTTTTATATCCTCAGATGCCAGAAACATATATATAAAGTGAAAAAAAAATAAAAACAACTTGCCATTGAGTGAACTCTGATTCCTGGCAACCCCAGGTGTGTCAGCATAGAACTGTTTTCCATGGCTGATTTTCTTCAGAAATAGATTGCCAGGCTTTTCTTCCAAGGCACTTGTGGGTGGCCTCAGAATTCCAAAATTGTGGTTAGCTGCCAAGTCCATTAACCATTTGTACTACCTAGGGACTCCAAAACTGAAAAGCCAGTTCATTATTCAGGTACTTCCTAAGAGCTGGCACTAAAATGGCTTCTTCTCCTACCTTCCCAATTTCTATCTTACTCTCATACATGTTAACAAGTCTTGGGAACATCCTGACTCCTACTTCACCATTTATACTTCAGTTACCAAGACTTCAAGTCTACCTTGTAATGTTGACCCATCCTATTCATTCCCAATGCCACTGTGCTGATTCTGATCCTTAGGAATCTTTGCAGATGACAAGTCTTGTAACAGGGATCCCTTCTTAACTAACCAATTCTATGTGCAGATCCCAGTGAGCCTTCTACAGCACAGCCTTGGCTCATGACTTAATGTCTGCCTAAAAGCCTGCACTCATTTTCAGCAGCCTCAAGAGAAACACCCAAGCCGAAATGCCGTCTAAGATGTGTGCCCACATCCTTCCTAGCCTCGTTCACCACCACTTTTCCCCATCTTGGTCACAGTGGATGTCTTGACAGCCTTTGGCACAAGTCTATTAGGGTGTCTCAGAAGGCCATAGGAGCCACCCAAAAGCCTGTATGCAGTCCACTGGCTCTGTATTTATTTGTGTCTACTGCTTTGAATGGAAATTCTGGTGGTATAGTGACTAATTGCTACGGCTGCTAACCAAAATGTCGGCAGTTCAAATCCTCTAGGCACTCCTTGGAAACTCTATGGGTGGTTCTACTCTGTCCTATAAGGTCACTATGAGTTGGAATCAACTCAACAGCAGTAGATTGGTTTGGTTTGATTTGGTTTACTGCTTTGAATTATTCTTTGGCTGGTATCTTAGTTATTTAATGCTGCCATAACAGAAATAACACAAGTTGATGGATTTAATAAAGAGAAATGTTAGCTGGTGTCATGGATTGAATTGTGTCTCCCCAAAAATGTATGTGTTGATTTGACTTGGCTAGGAGTCCCAGTATGGTATCATTCCTCCCATGTGTTGTGAATCCTGCCTCTGTGCTATTGATGATGGAGAATAAGCTGCAGTTGTATTGATGAGGCAGGATTCAACCTACAAGTTTGTGGGATATAAGGGAGAGAGGTGAACATAGGAAGCTGGGAACCTCATACCATCAAGAAGCAGCCCCAAGAGCAAAGCACATCCTTTGGACCTGAGTTTCCTGTGCTGAGATGCTCTCCTTGAATTTGGACTCTTTGCATACTGGACTGTGATGATTTCTCATACTGAATGGACTTGTAACTTGTTAGTGGATTTGTGGTTTACCAGACCGTGACAAAATTTCTCTTCCTAAAGCTTTCCACTCACAGTATTTTCTGTTAGAGTAGTACCAGGTGACTAAGACAGAATTTGGTACTGGTAGTGGGGTATTGCTCCAAAAAAAAAAAAAAAAAAAAACACTAAAATGTGGAAGCTTTTTTTTTGAAACTGTGAATGGATGGAAGAAGGTACCCAAGTGAACTGCTAGCACCTGAGAGGGTAGCAGATGGTGAGAAAAGCAGCAGCAGCAGGCCCTATCCTTATGTGCCTTTTAAGACATCCTAAGCAGAGATGCTCTTGTGTGCTTCCAAACCTTTACACAGGTGCTGGCCTCTGCCTGGGGTCCATTCATTCTTCCACCCTCTTGGCCCACTTCTATTTCATGGCTCAAGTTGAATGTCTGCACACTCCTGCTTTTCATTCTTTACCAGTAGTATCCTCCCAATGAACATCTGTCCCCTCCACTCTCTCCCCTCTAGAAAGAATCCAGTCGGTCACATTAAATAAAAAAAATTAAAAAAAAAAAAAAAACCCAGTAGGACAGCCTTCCATTAATATATAATACTATAAAGTACACACCCCACATGCTCATGTTGTGTCCCCAAGTCCAATCCATTCTTAGTATTGGCTTCAGGTCTGGGACCACAGCAAGTCTAGGGGTCATGTTTCCAGAGGAACCTCCAGGTTGTCAGACCATCAGTTCTAGTATTTCAGTAGAGTTCTTGATCTGCACACTTCTTTTTCTCATGTTATGTCAGAGGGTCTAAATTGTGTCCCCTATCAAGGCTGTCTTTGGTGGTGGCCATCCCTCACCAGTGAGTCTCAACCTAGCTGCAGGGCTAGGGTAGAGAAGAGAGACAGCCAGGAGGGGAGCTGGGCAATGCTGGGAATATTTACTGGCCTTTTCACATCTTCTTGCAGACAGTTTTTGAGACTGCAATTCCAGGTCTGGGGTTCTGCTCCTGAAAAGGAAAGGCAGAATGGACTAGGAGGCAGAAAAGCATCATCCCAACTGTAACTCTGCCACAAACATGCTGTGTGATCTTGAGGAAGTTACTTAACTCCTCTGGTTATCAACATGTATTCTTTCTTTCTTATATGAACTACTACACTGGGTAATCAAATGGTTGTTTTGTAGTCTGTCTAAGCCATGTATTAGAACTTCTGTTGTTGTCCCTATTTTTTCTTCCATGATCTTAGTCACTTTAGGTTTGATATTTGGGTCTTTGATCCATTTTGAGTTAGTTCTTGGGTAAGGTGTGAAATATGGGTCCTGTTTCAGTTTTTTTGCAGATGGATATCCAATTTTGCCAACACCAGTTGTTAAAGAGGCTGCTTTTACCCCAGTTTACAACCTTTGGGGCTTTGTTGAATATCAATTGTTCATACAAGGATGGTGATATTTTGGGATTCTCTGTTCTATTTCATTGGTCTAGGTGTCTGTCTTTGTACCAGTACCAGGCTGTTTTTTGACTCTTTTGGCAATATAATATGTTCTAAGTTCAGGAAGTGTGAGACCTCCCACTGTGTTCCTCTTCTCCAGCAGTGTCTTGCTTTTCTAGTGTTCTTCCCTTTCCAAACAAAGTTGGTGATTTGCTTCTCCATCTCATTAAAAAATGACATTGGAATTTGTATTGGGATTGCATTGTATATGTGGATCACTTTGGGTAGAATAAACATTTTCACAATGTTAAGCCTTCCTACTCGTGAGCAAGGTAGGTTTCTCCATTTATGTAAGTCTCTTTGGGTTTCTTTTAGTAGGATCTTGTGATTTTCTCTGTATGGGTCTGTTACATATCTGGTTAGATTTATTTCCAAGTATTTTATCTTCCAAGGGGCTATTGTGAATGTTGATGTGGTAATTTCCTCTTTGATGATCTCTTTGTTGATGTAAAGGAATCCTACTGATTTATTCATATCTATCTTATATTCTGATACTTTGTTGAACTCTTGTATTGGTCCCAGTAGTTTATTTATGGATTCTTTAGGGTTTTCTGGGTACATGATCACAACACCTGTAAATGCAGAGATTTTTACTTCTTTAGCAATGTGGATGCACTTTATTTCTTTGTCTTGTCTGATTGCTCTGGCCAGAACCTCTAGCACAATGTTGAATGGAAGCAGTGACAGTGGGCATCACTGTCTAGTTCTCATTCTCAGGGAGAATTCTTTCAGTCTCTCTTTATTCCAATTGATTTTTTGTAGATGCCCCTTGTTGGGTTGCAGAGTTTCCCTTCTGTTCCTATTTTGCTGAGAGTTTTTAGCTTGAATGGGTGTTGGACTTTGTCAAATGCCTTTTCTACATCAATTGATAGAATCAAGTGATTCTTATCCTTTGTGTTATTTATGTGGTTCATCACATTAATTGTTTTTCTGATGTTGAACCAACTCTGCATCCCTGGTATGAATCCTACTTGGTCATGATGAGTTATTTTTTTGATATGTTGTTGAATTCTATTGGCTAGGATTTTGTTTAAGTTTTTTGCATCTAGATTGAGTGGTTTTGGTCTGTAATTTTTCTTTTGTAGGGTCTTTACCTAGATTTGGTATCAGGGTTATGCTGGCTTCATAGAATGAATTTGGGAATATTCTGTCCTTTTCTATGTTGTGGAATAACTTCAGTAGCATTGGAATTAACTCCTCTCTACAAGCTTGGTAGAATTCTGTGGTGAAGCCATCTGGGTCAGGACTTTTTTTGGTTGGTAGTTTTTTTTTTATTATTTTTTCAATCTCTTCTTTTGTGATGGGTCTACTAAGTGGTTCTACTTCTCTGTGATCATTTTAGTAGGTGATGTGAATCTAGAAATTTGTCCTTTTCCTCTAGGTTGTCAAATCTGTTAGAGTACAATTTTTTGTAGTATTCTGTTATGATATTTTTAATTTCAGTTGAGTCTGTTGTGACATCTCCCATTTCATTTCTTATTTGGGTTATTAGTTTCCTCTCCTGTTTTTCTTTTGTGAGTTTAGTTGATGGTTTACCAATTTTGTTGAACTTTTCAGAAAAAAACAGGTTTTGATTTTGTTAATTCTTTCAATTGTTTATTCTCTAATTCAATTAATTCTGCTCCAATCTTTATTATCTGTTTCATTTTGTTGCTGAGGAGATCTTTTGTTGTTTTCTCTTTGCTTGTTCAGTTTGTAGAGCTAATTCTTTGGTTTGGGCCCTTTCTTCATTCCAGATGTGTGCATTACTAGAGATAAGTTGACCTCTGAACACTGCTTCTGCTGTAACCCATAGCTTCTGGTGGGATGTGTTTTCATTGTCATTTGATTCCGTAAATTTTTTTTCTTTTTATTATGACTAAATGAAAGTGTATAATCCAAATCAATTTGGATTAATCCTCACGCTGTGACAGCACACTCCTCCTTTTCACTATTTCTAGTATCCCCTTAACAAACACCTATGCCCCTCCTCTCTACCCTTCCATCTCCAATCTAGGAAGAAACCAGTAGGACAGCCTCCCATAAATGTATAAAACCATAACGTACTCACACCACATGCTCACACTGTGTCCCCGAGTCCAGTCCATTCTTTTCTGAAGAGTTGACCTCAATACTGGTTTCAGGTCAGGGCCAGCCTGCATTGTACCTGTAAGTACATATCTGATGTTATTGATTTTCTAAATGAGTTTCTTTCAGTATTTCTTATGATTTTGGTTTCATTTTTTGCAGTCTCCAAGCTTCTGTTTATCTGAGAATGTCTTAATTGCACTGTCATATCTGAGGGACAGTTTTGCAGGATACATAATTCTCTGGTGGAAATTTTTCTCCTTCAAGGCTTTCTGTGTGTCATCCCATTGCCTTCTTGCCAACATAGTTTCTGCTGAGAAGTCAGAGAATATTCTACAAGGCTTCCCTTTGTATGTTAGTTTTGATTTAATCCTAGCTGCCTTTAAGTGCTTCTGCTTGTGTTTCATTTTGTGAAAGTTGATTGTAGTATGTCTTGGTGTCTTTGTTTTGGGGTCTACCTTTTTTGGAGTTCAATGAGCATCTTGAATAGCTATCTTCTCTTCTTTCATGATGTCAGGGAAGTTTTCTGTCAGCAGCTCTGTAACAGTTCTCTCTGAATTTTCTGCTATCCCTCCCTGTTTAGGAATTCTGATGATCCACACATTATTCTTGATAGAGTCCCACATGATTCTTAATGTGTCTTCATTTTCTTGATTCTTTTATCTGACTTCTCCTCATAAATGCTGGTGTCAGTTGCTAATCTTCAGTCTCATTAATTCTGCATTCCATTTCCTCAATCGTGCTCTTTTAGCTTTGCATTGTATTGTCTAACTCTGTAATTTTATTATTGATATGCTGAATTTCAGATTGTTGATGTTCTAGCAGTTGATACAGCTTGTTTATTTTTTCATTTTGTTCTGCTGCACTTTGGTCAATCTCTAGAAGGGTTCTGTACATAATTCTTTTGTATTCTACCTCTGATAATTTCAGGAAGGCTTCTTCATCTGAGGTGTTTTTTGATTCTTTATTTTGGGAGTTTTCTGGAACCATGGTGCTCTGCTTCTTTAAATGGTTATATATTGATTGTTGTCTTTGTGCCATCAAAAAGTTGTTTAGTTTCTCCAGTGTTGTGCCAACAGGAGCTGTGGCATAGCTCTAAGAAGAGAGTGAGTAAGGGCACTGCTAGGCTTGCCCAACAGCTGTACTTAAGTACAGCTTCTCTGGCAAGAGATATGCTGTCCAGCCCAGTGGTGCTGGACAGCACCACTTAGTAACTGGCCCCATCTAGGCCCTCAGGGGTGGCAGGGCCTACCTCCTGGCTGACAAAGATGGTGAACTACTTGTGACAACTCTCCAGAGTCATGCTAGTAGTTACTACAGCACCACTCAGAGAAGGGAGGAGGGAAGGGAACCACCATACTCTGCTGACAGCCGCCACTGCATTCTCTAGATTCACTTATCTTAGAAACTGCTTTTCTGCTGAGAAAGGAGCTGTCCAGTGACAGTCAGTAGCTGCTGGCCCCTCAGGCATGGTAAGTCCCACCTCCTGGCTGACAGAGATGACAACCTACTTATGGAGTCTCTCAGGTGCAGCATCAGCAGTCACTACGATGTGGCTCAGTGAAGGGCGGGGCAAGTGGCGCCACCACACTCAGCTGCCAGCCACCACTGCGTTCTCTAGATGTGATTGTCTTGCAAACTACTTTTCTGTTGAGAGAGGTGCTCTCCAGTGGCAGCTAGTACCAACTGGGCCCCCAGGGGTGGCAGTCCCTGCCTCCTAGCTGTCAAAGATGGTGACCTACTTGTGCAGCTCTCAGGTCTGCATCAGCAAATACTAATATGTGGTTCAGAAAAGGGAAGAGGAAGGGCACTGCCACAATTGACCACCAGCCACCACTGTGTTGTCTAGGTGCGACTGTCTTAAAAAACATCCTTTCTGCTGACAGAGGCACTGTCCAGTCAGGTGCGGTTGCCCAGCATGGCAGCCAGCCCCAGCTGGGCCCCCAGACATGGCTGACTCCACCTTTCAGCTGACTAAGATGGCAACCTACCTATACCACCTCTTCTGTGCTACACCAGAAGAGTCTATGGCAAGCTCAGAGAAAATGAGGTACAAGGTCACAGGTACCCTCAGCTTCCAGCTGCTGCTGCATTCTCTAGATGGGACTATCTTAATTATAGTGTCTCCACTGCAAGAGATGCTGTCTACTTAGGCACTGCAGCTTGTTATGGCAACCAGTTTCTGCTGGGCTCTCAGGCTCAGCAGCCTCAGTCCCAGTCTCCCAGTTAACAAAGATGGCATCCATACCTATAAGCCTTTCAGCTGCTGCACCAGCAAAAGTGGGCCCTTTGCACTGGTGTCTCACCTTCAACCAAAGTAGTTTTCCCCTTCCTGTCACCCAGTCCAATCTTACAACCCTCCAACTGATCTTGGGGCTCCCTGAATGTCCACTCTGCTCTGTTAAATTGTTTTTCCAGGCCTTAGTTCTCAGAGGGAATCAAGGACACATGTGATCAGTTTGCCATCTTGACCCCACCCTTGCAATTAGTTTTAAATTGTTGAATGATCTCTTATAGCTGGGGATAGAAACTTAAAATGCCAAGAGAAACTACTCAGTAATGTCTATGATGGTTAAGGTTGTGTGTCAACTTGGCTGAGCCATGATTCTCTGTGGTTTGACAGTTGTGATGTAGTTCAGCAGCTATGTAATGATGTAATCACAGACATAATGAAATCTGATATGTAATCATTTCCATGGTGAGCTCTACTCTGAGCAGCCAGTCAATTAGACGGAAGTTTCTTAGGGGTTATGGCCTGCATCCAGTATATGAGGACTTTACAGCAAAGTTTGCAGGGCTTTGCTCACTCTGAATCTTGCATCTGACCTCCAGTTCTTGGTTTCTGAGCTAGCAGCTTACCTGTTAATCCTGGGATTTATTGGCCTCTGCAGACTGTGAGCTGTCTGTCCTGCTGATCTTGGGTTTGCTGGCCCAGCAGCTACATAGTCAGAAGAAGCCGCCAGCCTGGCCCACAGACTTGAGGCTTTCTAGCCTCTACAACCACATGAGACATATCCTTCATGTAAATCTCTCTCATACAAGGGCTGCCAATTAAGTTTGCAAACTCATCCTGGAAAAAGCACTACATACCTCACTGCTGAATATCACTACATACCTCACTGCTGAATATCACTACAGTCACCTTTGAAATACTCTCTAGGGAAGCTATGCACTAAAGCCAGCACCTAGTCCACCCTTCAAAGTAATTTTGGAACTCTTTTTCTGGAATGGCCTTCAGAAACTGTTGTCATATTACCCTTAGTGTCCTGAATGTCATCACAATATCTTCCTTTCAATATTTCCTTTATCTTCAGGTAAAGAAATAAGTCATTGGGGACCAAATCAAGTGAGTAGGGAGGGTGTTTCAATACACATACTTGTTTACTAGCTAAAAACTCCCTCACAGACAACTACAGAACTAAGTTCGTGAATTTGCCACCTTATGACCATGTACAAAAAAAGGGTTCCAAAATGCTTTGAAGGGTGGAGTAGGCACTGGCATTGGCATATAGCTTCCCAAGGGGAGTATGAGGTATGCAGCACTTGGAACAATTAATTTCTCAGACTTAATTGTCTGACTGCATATGTGTGTGTATGTGTATATACACACATGAGACAAGTTTATATATATGTGCTTCACTGATTTTGCTACTCTAGACAACCAGGCCTAAGACAGTGCTCCTCCTCAAGTGGCACCCAGGGCACATGTCCTATCTTCAACACACCTGTGACCCAGGTCCTTGGTCCAAATGACATGCTCTGTTTAAACTCTTTTTGAAGGTAGTGAGGTCGTACTGAATTTCTATGCAGTCAGCCCTTATATAAGCTCAAACCAAAAACCAAACCCACTGCCACTGAGTTGGTTCTATGGGACAGAGTAGAACTGCCTAAGTATAACTTAGTGCTTCTCAGGCTGTAAGGGCCAGCCTGCATTGCACCTGTGCATACAGTGCATACAGCGCATTCAGTGCATACAGAAATGGCCTTCCACATCTTTTTCCCACAGAGCAGCTGGCGGGTTCCAGCTGCGGACCTCTCAATTAGCAGGCAAGTGCCTTAACTATTGTACCATTAGGACTCCTTTATGTAAGCCTACTTAATGTCAATTTCAAGTCATGGTCTTCCCACTGGGACCATGAATTGACCAATCTACTTAGTAGACCACAAGTCGCTCAATTTGCATAGTAAACTGACTAATCCCTTGGAGGATCACAAGTCACTCAATTGTATAGTTCTAATCAATCATTTTATGGGGATCTGTTCGGTTGTACATAGGGTCACTATGAGTTGGAACCAACTTGATAGCACCTAACAACAAGACCATGGCTAGAAAGGCCACATACAAGTTGAGACAATTAAGTCCATGAACCAAATAGTTCTAAGTGCTACATACCTCATTGCTGAATATCACGAAGGTCACCTTTGAAGTACTCACCTTGGGAAGCTATCCACCAATGCCAGTGCCTAGTATACCCTTCATAGCAATTTTGAAAGTCTTTCTGGAAAGGCCACTGCACATGGTGGCACTCTGACAAGCTTGTGAACTTAATTGTATACTTGCCTATGAGTGAGTTTTTAGCCAGTAAGCAAATAACTGTATTGGAATACCCTCCCTACTCACGTGATCTGGCCCCAATGACTTTTTCTTGATCTGAATATAAGGGAAATATTGAAAGGAAGACATTTTGACATTTGACATTCCAGAAAAAGAGTTCAAAAATTACTTTGAAGGGTGGACTAGACACTGGAATCATTGCACAGCTTCTCAAGAGGAATACTTCAAAGATGACAGTAGTGATATTCAGCAATGAGGTATATAGCACTTTCCTAGGATGAATTCACAAACTTAATTGTCAGTCCTCACAGTGATTCACTGACTGTACTACTGCTATCAATATTGCTGCAATAATGGTTCTTTATCCCATAGCAGCTACGAGTTTCAGTCTCCAGGTGTTTTCTACTCTTCTAGAACCAGTCTCACTATGCTCCCTTGGATAGGCCAGCACTAACCAGTCTGCCAGTGCTCAGGGACTACGGCCCCAACTCTGTGAGTCTCCATCTCTGTGCTTCAAAATTCTAACATCCCCAGTCACTTCCCTTCATTCCTTCAGTTTAAGAAAGAATGCTGCCTGTATTAGCTGCTTCTGCAGTTTATTGTCCCTCATTGTCTCACTTCTGCTTTTTCACTCTTCCATTTCTGTGACCAATTTGCTGTATTAAATTATCTTTGCTAAAATAACTGATATTTTTTCCTACTTTTATGATCAGACCTTGACTGATACAGAGGAAAGAAGCTGTTGGGAAGTGTCTTAGCCATCTGGTACTGCTTTAACAGAAATACCACAAGTGGATGGCTTTTAAAAAGTTTTGCTTCGCCACAGTGCAATAAGTTAAAAGTTCAAATGCAGGATATCAGCTCCATTTAAAAGTCTTTCTTTGCTGGATCTGGAGGAAGGTCCTTGTCATCAGTCTTTCTCTAGACTGAAAGTTTCTGAGCTGCAGGGACTGTAGTCCTTTCCAAAGAACACACTCAGCTTCTGGAAATACTTCTCAGTGGTGTGAGGTCCCCCAGTTTCTCTGCTAGCTTCTTTCCTTTATATCTCAAGAAACTGCCTCAAACCATAAAACAATCTTTTCACGTGGAGTCCTGCCCCACCAGTGCAACCACCACCCGTCCACTCTCATTATCATAAAGGCAGGATTTATAACAGGGAGCAGCATCACACAATATCAAGAATCATGGCCTAGCCAAACCACCACCCATATTTTCAGTGGAACACAGTTCAATCCATGACAGGAAGGTACCACTAATGTCTTTCACAATTACTATCTGAGAGTCACCTATGATCGTGATGAATTACAATAATGATTTCAAAAACCAAACCCATTGCCATCAAGTTGATTCAGACTCATAGGAACCCTATAGGACAGAGTAAACTATCTCATAGAGTTTCCAAGGAGCAGCTGGTAGATTTGAATTTCTGAACTTTACGGTTAGCAGTTGTAGCTCTTAGCCACTGAGGTTAGGATTTACAACACATAATAATAATTGCCATTTACTAAGTATCTGTATATGTCACATACCATGTGACAAGCTTTGAATGCATCGTGAGAGAAAGTGTCTGGGTGGTGCAAATGGTTAACATGTTCATCTGCAACAGAAAGAATGGAGGCTTGAAGTTACCCAGAGGTGCCTCAGAAAGAAAGTCCGGTGATCTGCTTCCAAAATATCAACCTTTTAAAATCCTAGGTGTCACATTTCTACTCTGACACACATGGGCTGACCATGAGTTAGAATGGACTCATCAACAACTAATAATTGAAAAAATTAACAAAAGGACTGTGGGCAGACCATACACGATAGGGCTCTGAGGTACAACCTCTGCAGCAACAAATTCAAGAAGCCAAACCACAGCCTCTGTAGCAATGAGCCCAGAATGGTCAGGATGTGGTCAAGGACTGCCAGCTTTCCTATTTTTCACTCCACTTCCAACTTGGAACCAGTTAAATAAAGACAAATCGGATCCGACTCGACGGCACTTGGCTTGGCATGCTACCCAAACCAATCACATAAGATGTTCTGCTTCTCTTTAGCCCACTTCCAGCTTCCCCAAACCCACAACCTCCAATCAGAGCATACCTGAATCTTAAGCTTACTTTCACTACAAAGATTTCCCATTCCACTGTCTGCCTTTGAGTTTCTACCAAATCAAGTGATGGGGTTTGATTACCTTGCTATTGTGAGCTAGAAGCCTGGTTGCAAAATGGTTAAGAGCTCAGGCTGCTAACCAAAAAAGATGGACAGCTCAAACTGCCAGGTCCTTGGAAACCTTTGGAAAATCTTTTCTGTTCTCCAGGGTCTCTTATGAGTCTGAACTGACTCAACAGCTCACAATAACATAGCAAGCTCTGGATAAGTAGGCGGTTTGTTCTCATTGGTAGTTTTTGTTTAATTCCACAACTAGTTTCATTTCTTACTATAACCCAGCAAGCAGATATTATGATCTTGATTTTATAGATGAAGAAATTTATCCTTGAAGAGGCCAAATAATTTCCCCAAGTATACAACACGTGAGTGACAGATTCAGGATTCAAACCCAGATAAACCTGGTTCCAAATCCTGGGATACCCTATTATGTCTCTATCATAGTACTAAGTGTATCACTGGGTTGGAGCGGTGGGGGTGTGGGCCATACCAGGTAATGCTATCAGAGGGGGTGACACCAAAATGGCTGTCTGTAAAAATATTTTTGTAGTTGGTTTGACAACAAAAATATTTTCAGAAGCCCACTTTACGTGTATCAATATAGCTAAAAGACTAAAACTCTATGCTGATTTACTTTTTGAATATCCTAATGTTCCAGTCAGAGCTGCCATTATTACCCAATCATAGTGACACTTCAAATCATGTGGTTTTGTCTGCAGTGGCTACAAGCACAAGCTGTTTTTGTTGCTTGCTGATGTTTTAGCTACAATATCCTGGTAATCAGTATTTGTGAATTTAATAAATTTTCTGAGAATGAAGTAGTAATCAAAATGAAGGACTAATAAACAGGAATTACAGTTTTTGAGTAACAATAATTAGTACAAAAACATTACAAAGGATTCTGTATGGTCTAATATGAGAAGAAATCCACAGGAGTGGTTAACACTCTGAGCTATGGCAATGGGTGACAATCAACCTTGAAGAAGCCGCTGATGGCACATTCCACTTTGTGTTTATTGTCTTCAACTGCAATTACACCTCATCTTAGTTATCTAGCACTGCTATGACACAAATACCACAAGTGGACAGCTTTAACAAACAAGTTTATTCTCTCACAATATAGGAGGCCAGAAGTCTGAATTCAGGGAGCCAGCTGCAAGAGAACCCTTTCTCTCTCTGTCAGTTCTGGAAGAAAGTCCTTACCATCAAACTTCCACTAGTTTAGGAGATTCTCTGAGCAGGGACTCTGAGCCCAAAAGACACTCTCCACTCCTGGCTCTTCCTGCTGTGTGCTAATGAAGTCTTTCTCCTCTCTGCTTTCTTCTCTCTTTCATATCTCAAAAAAGATTGACTCACGGGGCAGAGTCAAGATGGGGGACTAAACACACGTCTCCCTAAATACCTCTGGAAACCAAGGCCTGAACTGATAATTAAACAGAGCCTTCTAGACACCTAGTGAGCCCTAGGACATGGCATAGGGCTGTCTATTTGATCTACATATCACTGAGTGTGAAACTTGTTCTCTTTCACCAAACCCTGACCTTGATGAGTGTTGGCTTTTGTGGACTGAAGGTAAATTGCCACTTTAACTTTTTTTTTTAACTCTGTCTTAGCCAGCGGGAGGGGCTGAAGTTTGACTGGCAACAAGGCTCAGATGTACTGCTGATGAGATTGGTGAGCAGAATCAGCACAGTCTGATAGCCTGGCCTTGGAATCTGTGCAACACGGCACCACTGACCTCTCTGTCTCTAAGAATCTCTAAATCTCTGCCACTGAATAGCCTTTACTGGAGCAGGCAGGGGAGCTGTGTGGGATGCCATCTTGATTCACTGGGAGGTAGAGTTTCCTATACAAAGGCCTCAGCTGGACCTAATTCTCAGGCTGGAAAGCAATGCCTGCCTGGAGAGCACTTTTCTAGCAATAAAGCAGTCTTTGATATAGAGCTTGCTTTGACAGCTGGGAAGAGGGACTTTCACACCTGAAAGTCTGACTAATTTTGGAAGCTATCAGATACCTTTTGCCTTTCAATAGAGACATAACTGTGGTGCATCTGGATGGCATCTCTTCCAGCCTTTACTGTCTCACATTATAGGGTCAGCTGATGACTCCCCAGTGACTCTGTAAGTGGGGCTGTGTCTTTGACAATCAGGAGGTGGAGCTTGCTACCCCACAGATTCCACTGAGCCAAGTCACTGGAATACATAGAGGTATCTGGTGATCAACTTCCTTTTCAGATTGAGCTTGAACCCCAATAAAGTAACACTAGAGAAACAAAACAACCTCCAGATGCCCAAAAAGTAATAAACTTTGGACCAGAACACTAGAAAGAACTCACCTATGGCTTCAGAAGGCCCACAAAAGAAAGATCCAAAGAACTTCTCAGATGAAGTCCTTCTGAAACTATCAGACACAAGTACAAATGGATTATATATACAGGCCTTCTAGACCTCATACAAAATGCAGCAGAACAAAATGAAAAATTAGGCAAACTGTTTGACCTGATGGAATGCCAGTACTCTGAAATCCAACAGACCAGTAACAAAATCAAAGAGATAGAAAATTCAGTTCAAAGCCAAGAAAACAGAATGGAACAAATGGAAAAGAGCCTTTCTGACTTGGAAGACAGAGCTATTGACTTCAGCATCTATGAGAAGAAATCAGAAAAAAAGAAACAAGAGAAACAAAGAAGCATGCGGAACTCTATTAAGAGGAACAGTTTACAATTAATTGGAGTTCCTGAACAGGGTGGGACATCTGAGAACACAGAGAGTATGGTGGCTGAGCTGCTGACAGAAAACTGCCCAGAAATTATGAAAGAAGAGAATATAGATATCCAAGATGCATATTGAACACCACTCAATATAGATCTCAAAAGAAAGACTCCAAGACATATTATAATCAAGCATAACAAAATGAAACATAAGCAGAAACTCTTTCTTTTTAAAATTATGACTGAGTGAAAATATACATTACCACATAAATTTGCATGCCCCCCTATATGCAGCTTCCACTGCTCTCCCTGCCTGGTAACAGCACACGATTCCTCTCTGCTCCATACATGTCCCATCCTCCCAGAAGTCTCCTTTCCCCTCGTCTCCACCCACTCCCTTCCTCCAGTAAGAAGTCAGCAGGACGACATCCTATAGATTCACAGAACCATAAAGTGCCCACACAGTATGGTCACTCTGTGTCACCAAGTCCAATCCATTGCTATCTGAAGAGTTGACCTTCATTATGATTTATGGACAGGGGCAGCATCAGGGCTAGGGTCCATGCTCCCAGGAGAACCCCGAAGCTGCTGGACCATCAATTGCAGTCTTTTAGTGGAGATCTCAGAATGCACCCCTTTTTATTCTTGTGTTGCCAGTGAGACTCAACTTAGTGAGCTCCATCACGGCTATCACTGGTGGTGGCTGGGCACCATCTGGTTCTTCTGGTCCCAAGTCGATGCAGGCACCCACTCACGTGGGTCTCTCTGTCTTATGGGTTGTTGTTTTGGTCCTTGGTGAGCATCAGTTCTGTTCCTGCTGAGTTGGGACCATTTGCTGTGCCCTCAGATGGCAGCTTGGCAGCTTTTAAGACCCCAGATGCCACTCACCAATGTGGAATGCAGAGGGCCCTCTTAGCAAAATGCTAGTTGTGCCAATTGGCCTAGATTTCATGTAAGAGCATGGTCCCCTGCCCTCCGCCCCAGCAACTCTGTCTTTGCATTATTGGGTTAAAATGGAAGGAGTACTCAAGTTATGTTGAAGTCCACTTAATATTGTTCTTGAGAAACATAAGCAGAAACTCCTAAAGGCAGCAAGACTCAAAGCAAAGCTAACACTCAGAGGGAAACCCTGTAGGCCTTAGTTGGATTTCTCAGCAGAAACAATGCTGGCATGGAGACAGTGGCATGACACATTCAAAGCCTTGAAGGAGAAGAACTTCCAACCAAGAATTATATATCCTCCAAAACTATCTTTCAAGTATGAAAATGAAATCAAGACATTCACAGATAAACAGAAACTCAGAGACTTTGTAAAAACCAAACCAAAGCTACAAGAAATACTGAAAGAATCTCTTGGCTTAGAAGAACAAAACCATTAACTTTATATTTTAGAAGCAAATACAGAACACATCACTCAGAAACCTACTCGATTAGGGAAGGCTCCAAACTCAATCAAAGCTATAATAGTGGAAGAAATGATCCAGTGATCATATCATGAAAACGATGGTGTCATCATATTAAAAAGAGAGATGTACTACAGTTGTTATAGTCCTTCCAGATGGACGGGAAGTTAACAAGACTGGTAGTAATTAAAATTGGGTTTATACATAGTTTATTAAGGGGGATAATAGGGGCAGCCATAAAGCACAACAAAGACACAACATAGCAAATCAAGAAACATAACAGAGCAGTCTCAACAACCACAAAACCAACCCAGAAAAAGGTGAAAATTCAACTCACAAAGAAGAATGTCCCAGAACAGACTAATGAGAACAACAGAGAAAATATCAACACAAAAAATAAACATATCACAATGACAGCACTAAACACATACCTATCAGTAATTATACTGAATGTGAATGTACTGAACACTCCAGTAAAGAGACACTGAGTGACATCTTGGATCAAAAGACATTCATATGCTGCCTACAAGAAACTCATCTTAGACTTAAAGGTATGAACAAACTGAAAAATCAAAGGACTAAAGAATATATATCAAGCTAACAATACACAAAGAGGAGGGGTGGCAATTCTAATCTCAAATAAAATAGATTTTAATGTAAAACCCACCATCGTGGACAAGGATGGACACTGTTTATTGCTGAAAGGTTCAATACACAAGTAGGACTTAACAATGTTAAATATTTATACACCTAACATTAGAGCACCTAAATACATCAAAGAAACACTGACTACACTCAAAATGAGATAGATCACTCCACAGTAATACTGGGAAAATTCAACAATCCACTCTCAATATTGGAGTGATCGTCTAGAAAAAAGCTCAGTAAAGACACAGAAGACCTTAACTGACATATACAGAACTTTCTATCCATTGGCAGACAACTACACCTTCTTCTCCAGTGTACATGGAACATTCTCCACAGTAGACCATGTGTTAGGGCATAAAGCAGTTCTAAACAAAATCCATACCATTGAACTAACGCAAAGTGCCTTCTCAGATCATAAAGCCATAAAAGTTAAAATCAATAGCAGAAAAAACATAGAAAGTACACATGGAAACTGAGCAACATCTTGCTCAAAAAACCATGGGTTATAAAAGAAATCAATGATGATATAAAGAAATATATGGATTCAAATGACAATGAAAACACTTCCTACCAGAACCTATGGGATACAGCCAAAGCAGTGCTCAGAGGTCAATTTTTCTCCATAAATGCCCACATCTGGATGAAAGAAAGAAACCAAACCAAAGAACTAACCCTACAGCTTGAACAAGTACAGAGAGAACAGAGGAACCCCACAGGCACCAGAAGAATACAGATAATCAAGATTAGAGCAGAACTAAATGAATTGGAGAACGGAAGAGCAATCGAAAACATTGAAAAGACCAAAAGCTGTTTTTTTTAAAAGATCAACAAAATTTACAAACCATGGATAAACTTGCTAAAGAAAAACAGGAGAGGAAACAAATAACCCAAATAAGATATGAGAGGAAAGTTGTCACAACAGATCCAACAGAAATCAAAATTATCATAGCTGAATACTATGAAAGACTGTACTCTAACAAATTTGAAAACCTAGTGGAAATGGACAAATTTCTTGATTCATATCACCTACCAAAATTATCACAAGCTAAAACAGAACAACTTAATAAACTCATCACAAAGGAAGAGATTGAAAAAGTGATAAAAAAAAAACTAACCAAAAAAGCCCTTGCCCAGATGGCTTTACCACAGAATTCTACCAAGCTTTTAGAGAAGAGTTATCTCCAATTCCACTGAGACTATTTCACAGTCTAGAAAGTGATGGAATACTCCCAAATTGATTCTATGAAGCCAGCATAACCCTGGTACAAAAGCCAGAGAAAGACCCAACAGAGAAGGAGAACTGCAGACCAACATTACTCATGAATCTAGAAGCAAAAATCTTCAACAAAATTCTTGCCAATAGAATACAACAACATATCAAAAAAAATAATCCATCACAACCAAGTTGGATTCATACCAGGGATGCAAGGCTGGTTGAACATCAGAAAAACAATTAATGTGATCAACCACATAAATAATGCAAAAGACAAGAATCACCTGATTTTGTCTATTGATGCAGAAAAGGCATTTGATAAAGTCCAACACCTATTCATGCTAAAAACTCTCAGCAAAATAGAAATAGACAGCAAATTTCTCAATGCAATAAGGGCCATTTATACAAAGACAACTGCCTATGCCATCCTGAATGGAGAGAGACTGATACCATTTCCCTTGAGAATGGCAACTAGACAAGGATGCCCACTCTCACCTCTCCTATTCAACAGTAAGCTAGAAGTTCTAGCCAGAGCAATTAGACCAGACCATGGAATAAAGGGCATTTGCATCAGCAAAGAGGAAGTCAAAATCTCCCTATTTGCAAATGATGTAATTGTATACACAGAAAATCCTAAAAAATCCACAAGCCAACTACTTAAACTAATAGAAGAGTTCAGCAAAGTGTCAGGATAGAAGGTAAACATAAGTGAATCCGTAGGATTCCTTTATACCAACAACAAGATTATTAAGGAAGAAATCACCAAATCAATACCATTTACTATACCTCCTAAGAAGATAAAGTACCTAGGAATAAATCTCACCAGAGAAATAACATACCTTTGCAAAGAAGACTCTACCACAAGAAACTAAGACAGACTTACATAAATGGAGAAACGTACCCTGCTCATGGATAGGAAGACTTAACATTGTGAAAATGTCTATTTTACCCAAAGCAATCTACTTATATAATGCAATTGCAATACAAATTCCAGTGGTATTTTTTTTCTTTTTTATTTAACATGACTAAGTGAAAATGTACATTCCTGTATAAATTTACATGCCCACCTATATGCAGCTTCCACTGCTCTCCCTGTCCAGTAACAGCACACTATTCCTCTCTGCTCCATACATGTCTCATCCTCCCAACAGCCTCCTTTCCGCTCCTCTCCACCCCCTCTCCTTCTTCCAGCCAGAGGTCAGCAGGATGATATCCTATAGACGTATAGAACCATAAAGTGCAACCAATATATAGTCACTCTGCATTGCCAAGTCCAATCCATTCCTGTCCAAAGAGTGGACCTTTGTTATAATTTATGGGTAAGGCAGCATCAGGGTGAGGGGCCATGCTCTCAGGGGAACCCCGAAACCGCTGGACCATAATTGAGGTCTTTTAGTGGAGATCTCAGGATGCACCCCTTTTTATTCTTATGTTGACAGTGAGACTCAACCTAGTGAGCTCCATCGCCATGAATTTCTTTATTTCATCCTTGATTTCCTCTATAACCCATGTTTTTTTGAGCAAGATGTTGTTCAGTTTCCAAGAATTCCACTTTCTATCTATGTTTTTTCTGCTATTGATTTCAACTTTGATGGCTTTATCATCCGAGAAGATGCTTTGCAGTAATTCAGTGGTATGGATTTTGTTGAGCATTGCATTATGGCCTATCACGTGGTCAATTCTGGAGAATGTTCCATGTGCACCGGAGAAGAAAGTGTAGTTGTCTACTGATGGGTGGAAAGTTCTGTGTATATCAATAAGGTTTAGTTGGTTAATTGTGGCACTGAGGTCTTCTGTATCTTTACTGAGGTTTTTTCTGGATGATCTGTCTAGCAATGACAGTGGAGTGTTAAAGTCTCCCACTATGATTGTGGAGTCATTTAACTCTCTTTTGAGCGTAGTCAGTGTTTCTTCGACGTATTTAGGTGCTCTGATATTAGGTGTATAAATATTTAATATAGTTAAGTCTTGCTTGTGTACTGAACCTTTGAACAATAAATAGTGTCCATCTTTGTCCACGATGGTGGATTTGACATTAAAATTGATTTTGTCTGAGATTAGAATTGCCACCCTTGTTCAGTTGTTCACTTCTTTGTTCATTGTTAGCTTGATATATATTCCTCCATCCTTTAATTTTCAGTTTGTTCCTATCTTTAGGTCTCAAGCAAGTTTCTTGTAAACAACATATGGATGGGTCATGTCTTTTGATCCAACATGACACTCGGTATCTCTTTACTAGAGCATTCAGTCCATTCACATTCAATGTAATTATTGATAGGTATGTGTTCACTGCTGCCATTGTGATATGTTTATTTTTATGTTGATGTTTTCTCTGTTGTTCTTATTAGTCTGTTCTGGACATTCTTTTTTGTGAGTTGATTTTTCACCTTTTTCAGAGCTGGTTTTATAGTTGTGGAGACTTGTGTGTTACATTTCTTGAAATGGTATGATACATCTTTGTTGTGCTTTACAGCTGCCCCTATTATCCCCCTTAATAAATTATATATAAACCCACTTTTAATTACTACCAGTCTTGTCATCTTCCTCCCCATCTGGAAGGACTATAACAACTGTAGTACATCCTTCTTTTTTTTATGATGACAGCATAGTTTTCATGATAATCACTGGATTTTTTCTTTCCATATCAAAGCTGTGATTGACTTTGGAGCCTTCCCTAAAAGAGTATTGAATAGTGTGTCGTTCTAAAATATAAAGTTAGTTGTTTCATTCTTCTAAGCCAGAGCCAAGAATGTCTTTCAGTATTTCTTGTAGTTTGGGTTTGGTTTTTACAAAGTCTCTGAGTTTCTGTTTATCTGGGAATGTCTTAATTTCATTTTTGTATATGAAAGATAGTTTTGCAGGATATATAATTCTTGGTTAGAAGTTCTTCTCCTTCAAGTCTTTGAATGTGTCATGCCACTGTCTCTGTGCCAGCATGGTTTCTGCTGAGAAATCTGACGAGAACCTACAGGGTTTCCCTCTGAAAGTTAGCTTTGCTTTAAATCTTGCTGCCTGTAAGAGTTGCTGCTTATGTTTCATTTTGTTAAGCTTGATTATAATATGTCTTGGAGTCTTTCTTTTGAGATGTATATTGGGTGGCGTACGATATGCATCTGAGATGTCTATATTCTCTTCCTTCATGATTTCTGGGAAGTTTTCTTTTAGCAGCTCAGCAACGATACTCTCTGTGTTCTCAGATGTCTCATCCCGTTCAGGGACTCCAATCAACTGAACATTGTTCCTCTTAATAGAGTCTCACATGCTTCTTCATGTTTCTTCGTTTTTCTTGTTTCTTTTTTCTGATTTCTGCTCATAGATGCTAGAATCAGTAGCTCTGTATTCCAAGTCAGAAATTCTTTTTTCCATTTGTTCCATTTTGTTTTCTTGGCTTTGCATGGAAGTTTCTATGCCTTTGATTTTCTTCTTGATCTGTTGGATTTCAGAGTACTGGTGTTCCATCACATCAAACAGCTTGCTTAATTTTCATTTTGTTCTGCTGCATTTTGTATAAGGTCTGGAAGGGCTCTGTATATAATCATTTTGTATTCACTTTCTGATGCTTTCATAAACGTTTCTTCATCTGGGAAACTCCTTGGTTGCTTTGTTTGGGAGCCTTCTGAAGCCATGGGTGATTTCTTGCATGCCACAACTGTCTGTTGCTTTTTGGGTCCCATGTGAGTATGTAGAAGCTGGAAGAAGTACTGTGAGGATGGATTGTGAATGTTTCTCTAGGCTGTCTTAAATTGTAAAGCAAAAGGTATCTGACCACTTCACAAGTCAGTTTGGGTTTCAGGTGTAGAGGTCCCTCTTCTCAACTGACAAAGTAAGTACCACTATATCCAACCCCAGATGATAACAAACTAGTTCAGAATACAGCAATGCTACTGCCCTGTTGGCTTCTGCTGACAGGGCCTAGCCTTTGGCGACACTGCGTCAAGTACTGCTTTTGTGATAGAAAAGCGCTCTCCTGTGGGCAGGCTCTGGCTCCCAAGCTAAGAATTAGGTCCAGCTGTGGCCACCGTATCTAAAATGGCATCCTCCACACAGGCAGCAGACAGAGGGGCTAAAGGTGCCGAGTGGTAGTGATTTCTCTGCTTCTGTTGCAGGGCCTGCAGTGTAGGTGGCACTGGGAAAATTACTGCTTTTCTGTTGGAGAAGTGCTGTCCTGTTTGCTGGCCCTGGCTCCCAGGCTAAGAATTAGGTCCTGCTAAAATCTCGGTACCAACATGGCATCCCGCACACTGACTGCGGAATTCCGTACAAACCCCGCTGATGCAGATATGAAACAAAAGGCTCAAAGTGGCTATATTAACAGAGTGTTAAGCCTGGCTCTCAGAATATGGGAATTTCGCCTGCGTATCCCCCCAGCAGCGCATCTGAGTCTAGCCGCTAGGCGAGACCCAGCTCTGCCTGCCAGCCAAGACAGAGAAAAAAAAGTCAAAATGGTGTGTTTACCTTCCGTCTGTGAGAGCCAGGGCTAGCCAGGAGATGGAGTCAGCGAAAGAGAGGAGGTTTTTCGCCCAGTGGTATGAAGTCCCAGTTAACAGCCCTGTGCCGTGTCCTGAGGCTGATTAGGAGATCAGAAGGCTCCGTTTGATTATCAATTCAGGTCTTGGTTTCCAGAGGGATATAAGGAGACGTGTGCTTAGTCCGCCATCTTGACTCCCTCCAGTGGTATTTTTTAATGAGATGCAGAAAAAAATCACCAACTTTGCTCGGAAAAGGAAGAAACCCTGGATAAGTAAAGCACTACTGAAAAAGAACACTACACTGGGAAGCCTCTCACTACCCAACTTTAGAACCTATTACACTGCCACAGTCGTCAAAACTGGTACAAAAACAGACAGATCAATGGAACAGAATTGAGACCCCAAAGATGACACCATCTTCCTGTGAACAGATGATATTCGAAAAAGGCCCTAAGACATTAAACATGGGTAAAAACAATGTCTTCAACAAAGGGTGCTGGCAAAATTGGATGTCCATCTGTAATAAACTGAAACAAAACCCATTATCTTACACCTTATACAAAAACCAACTCAAACTGGATAAAAGACCTAAATCAAATCTAAAACAGTAAAGCTCATCCAAGAAAAAGTAGGAACAACAATGTAAGTTTTAATACACAACATAGACAGACTTCAAAATCTGTCAAACAAACTTCAAACAACAAAAGAGAAAATAGATAAATGGCAGCTACTAAGAATCAAACACTTCTGCTCATCTACAGACTTTATTAATAGAATTAAAATGCCACCTACAGAATGAGAAAAAATATTTGGCAACTATATGTCAGACTGATGCCTGATCTCCATAATCTATAAGGTACCACAAAATATCAATAAGAAAAAGATAAGTAATCCAGTTAAGCGGTGGGCAAAGGAGATGGACAGACATTTCTCTAAAGAGGAGATCCAGGCAGCCAAAAAACACACGTGGACATACTTATGATCATTAGCTATTAAAGAAATTCAAATCAAAACTACAATGAGATACCATCTCACCCCAACAAGGTTGGCCATGATCCAAAACATGCTGGAGAGGCTGTGAAAAAATTGGTACTCTCCTACACTGTTGGTGGGATTGCAAAATGGTGCAATCTCTCTGGAAAGCAATCTGGCACTTCCTTAAAAAAGATGGAAATAGACATCATTTGACTCACTAATTCCACTGCTTGGAATATACCCTATAGAATCAGGACTGCCGGGAGCCGGTCCCAACACTTTGTAGGGTCCCACACGGAGGGAGGGAAGACACGGAGGGAAATGAACAAAGGAGACAGGAAAGAATTTTCTGGCTTAAGGCAGCCCGACCCAGAGAGCAAGAGATCTTCTTCTGTGTCGAGAGCTGTCGTCTTTATTTTTTATAGGTGAGGTGACGTAGTTGGTCACCCTATTTTCTTTATTATACAAACTATTGGTTAACAAGAAACTGACCCATCATTATTGGCTAACAAGAAAGTGACCCCTCGTGGTCTTCTACTTCTGATTAATTGTCAAAGTCTTTTTGAATAATTGTCTAAGCCAGGTGTCCAGTGGTGATAAAATGTCAGGAACACAATTAATGGCTTTATTCGTATCTCAAAGTGGGAGGTACCAAAGGGCAGACTCCTCAAGGTTTCACCATTTGGCTGTCTCAGTTTGTTTTTCCAAGTTTTATTTATATCTTTCTGTGTAGATAGTAAGTGTCTGCCATCCCCCAATTAAGCCAGCTGCACTAAGAAAGATGTTTCTTTAGTGTTTATCAGTTTTCTATACCAGCTATAATAAACCTAAAAGTTTATCTGTTCTTCCAGCTGCAAGGAGAAAGGATGCTTTGTAGTTTTGATGGCTATGTGGAGAATTGTCCTTGAGAGCTTCTTAAGGGTTAGCTTGCAAACTTGTATATGTGAAGAAAAGGGAGGGGGAATGTAATCACTGGGGAGCCAGTGAAGCTGGGCAGACCTCAGTGCTGTCAGGCGTGCTGCATTGAAATCCATATCTCTGATCTCTATTCCTCAGAAGTTCTTGGTCAGATTGCCCCAATATAGTCTCATAAACCGAGGGGTTTAAGCCCCTCTTAGGAGGCACCTCCTTGGTCCTCATGTCGGGGGGGGGCCCGCTCCCGGCACAGGACCGTTCACACCAACTGATACACGCACAAGAATGTTTATTGCAGCACAGTCCACAATAGCAAAAAGATGGAATCAACCCAGATACCCAACAATAGAAAAATGGATAGGTAAACTATGGTATATATACTCAATGGAACACTATGCAATGACGAAGAACAATGATGATTTTAGGCAGCATCTCATAACCTGGTTGCAACTGGAAGACATTATGTTGAGTGAAAGTAGTCAGTGGCAAAAGGACAAATGTTTTATGAGACCCCTACAATAAGAACTTAAAAACAGACTCAAGCACAGGAGAAAAGACTCTGATGGCTGCAAGGGTGAAGACGGAGGGAGGGAAAGGGTGGGGCATTGATTAGATAGTTGATAGAAAGTTGGCTGGGTGAAATCTGTGACAGTACACATTAGAAAGAAGATAAATTTTAACTTGACTTCAACATAACATGCTTACTCCTTCCATCTTAACCCAATATTGCAAAGCTGGAGTAGCTGGGATGGGGGTCTGGCAACCATGCTCTCAGGGGACATTGAGGCCAACTGACATAATTAGTGTTTTGCTAAGAGTCTTCTGTACCCCAAATTGGTGAGTGGCATCTGGAGTTTTAAAAGCTCCTAAGCTGCCATCTGAGGTACCCCAAATGGTCCCAACTCAGCAGGAATGGATGATTTCCAAGGACCAAAACAACATGGGGCAAAGAGAACCCAGAAGACAGAGAGACCCACATGAGCAGGTGACTACATCAACATGTGACCGAAAGAACTGGATGGTGCCTGGCCACCACCAGTGATAGCAGTGATGGGGCTCACAAAGCTGAGTTTCTCTGGCAAAGGGGTGCACCCGGAGATTTCCACTAAAAGACTGCAATTGATGGTCCAAGGGGCTTCAGGGTTCCCCTGGGAACATGGCCCTTGGCCCTGATGCTGCCTCATCCATACATCATAATGGAGGTCAACTCTTTGTACAGAAATGGATTGGACTTGGCAACACAGAGTAACCATATCATGTGTGCACGCCATGATTCTATGCATCTATAGGATGTCATCCAGCCGACCTCTTACTGGATGCAGAGTGATAGGAGATTGTTAGGATGATATGACATGTACAGAATGGAAAGGAGGAGTATGTTGTCACTGAGCAGGAAGAGCAGTGGGAGCTGCTCATTGGCAGGTATGCAAATTTATATGAGATTGTATATTTTCACTCAATCATAATAAAAAAAAAGATTGACTCAAGATAGTACCTAATCCTACAGACTGTATCCTGCCTAATAAAAACAACTGCTTCTAATCCAGCCTCATTAACACTACAGAGGTTAGAGTTTACAACACAGAGGAAAATCACATCAGATGACAAAATGGAGGACAACTACACAGTACTGGAGATCATGGCCTCACTAAGTTGACACACATTTTCGGGGGGTACACTTCATTCTATAATTCATTCATGCCTTAACAAGGCTGTCTTCGTGTCTTAGCTAGGGCTGCTCTAACAGAAATATCACAGAGTACATGGCTTTAACAAAGGGAGGTTTATTCTTACACAGTCCAGTAGGCTACAAGTCCAAATTCAGGGTGTCTGCTTCAGGAGAAGGCTTTTCCCCTTGTCAGCTCTGCCAGAAAGTCCGGTATTACACCAGTCTTTGTCCAGGGAGCATCTTGGCGCAGGAACCTCAGGTCTGAAGGATGCCCTCTTCTCCCAGTGCTGCTTTCTTGATGGTACAAGGTTCCCAATTCTCAGCCTGTCTCCCTTTCCTTTTATGTCTTGCAGGCTGAAAGGATTAAGGGTGGGTCAAGCCATACTCCAGGGAAACACCCTTTACAGTGGAGCAGGGAGGTTATCCTATAAAGGGATTTATAGTCCCACCCTAATCCTTTAACGTACAGCATAGGAAAGCCACAAAATGGAGGATAGTCACAAGACACTGGAAATTATGGCCCAGCGATGACCTATCTTTGGGGGACAGAATTCAATCCATGGCGCTTCCTAACCAGACTGTCTTTCCCAAGGTTAAGAATTATAACTTACAAACTTTGTATTTCCAGGACGTACATCAGGCTTGGAAACTGTGGTGGCATAGTAGTTAAGTGTTACATCTGCTAACCAAAAGATTGGCCTTTTGAATCTGCCAGGCGTTCCTTGGAAACTCAATGGGGCAGTTTTACCCTACCTTACAGAGTTGGATGGTGCTCCTAAATGTTGTTTAGCTGAAGTGCTGATTACTAGCCCCACTTATTCTTCCCTGGGCAGGTGGCTGAGAACCACCTTGATATGGAAATAAAATCAGTGACTGAGTGGGCTGAAGACAGCATTGAACATTCTCATCTTCCTCCTGGGATGCGATGAAGTCCAGCCTGTAATCTGGGAGTTACTGACACTTAGGACCAAGCCCTGGGGAAATGGGGAAGAAAGACTGTCACCTCTGCATTGACAGGCCTTACAAACAGGTGTCAACAGGCCCCCGAGTCTGAAAGAAGCAGGCTTCAAAGACTTGTTCCTTGTACCTGCATGAAGTTAAGACAGACAAAACTGCCCATGGAGTACAAAACTTAATTATGTTACTTAGAATTTTGCAGTTAAATAAAATAGGTGGTTACCTCATTCACACACACACACACACACGAAATATTTAAGTAGCTCTTGTGCTGTTGTGGAAAAGCCTGCTTGAGAACTTAGAGAAGGTAGAGGCACAAAGCCCCACCCCATCCTGTAAAACAATTCCCATAGAGTAATTCCAATTCGTGTATGGAGTAGAAATGTCACTGTAGAACTTCTGGTGGTTGATTTTTTGGAAGCAGATGGCCAAGCTTTCTGAGGACCCAAACTGCTAACATTTTGGTTTACAGTTGGGTGTGGTAACTGTTTGCATACCTCAGGGATCTTGCCACATTGTTGTTGACAGTTGCCCATGTGGCTGGTTGTTTGTAGTTGATCCCATTCATGGCAACTTAACGTGTGCAGAGGGGAATTACTCTACAGGGTTTTCAAAGCTGTGATGTTTCAGAAGCAGATCACCAGGCCTTACTTTCAAGGCATCTCTGGGTGGATTTGAACCACCAATCTTGTTGTTAGTAGTCCTGCTCAGAACCACTGTGCATACCCAGGGACCCCCTCCCCCATCCTGTAGGAAGTAGAAATGCTAGGGAGGCCCACAGACACCTGTGCTGGCTACTAGGTGGCACTAGCACCAAGCCAATAAAGGTAACTAACCTTCAGGCCCACTCTTCCTGAGAGGCCACCTTTGTCAAAAGAGGCCAGCCAGCATAGAGGTAAAACAGAAACTGGAGCTGGAAACAGTGCTGTTCTTATGATTCCGCAGCAAGCCTTTTATGTGGCTGTGACTTTTATGTTAATAATGCATTTGTCCTGTACCAGAGGCCTGAATTCAAAGGTTCAAGAACTCAAAAGGGCCAGGAGTCAGACTGAACTCGATGGCAGTGGGTTAGGTTTGGTTTAATGTTTAGACAACAGGAAGCAAGTTCACCAGACATTCAGAGAAATGACCTGAGCAAAGTCCCAGCAGGATTAATACAAATGAAGCTTTTCTTTGGGAAGCCTCATTTGGTTCTCTGGGCTTTCAAATTACAAGTTTACTGGGAATCACAATTTTACATAATTGTACAAAACTGATACTTTATAAAGCACCAAGCAACGTTTTCCAGGCTATTAGCCATACACTCCACTACTAACCCAAAGGTTGGAGGTTCTAGTCCACCCAGAGGTGCCTCCAAAGAAAGGCCTCACAATTTACTTCTGAAAAATCATCCTCTGAAAACAGTTCTACAGGAGCACAGCTCTAACGACACACATGGGGTCACCATGAGTTAAAGTCAATTTGACAGCTACTGGTTGGTACCACCTGTGGAAGGAAGCCTAGTGTAGGCCAGATAGTGGACTTTAGAGTTGAACCTGGGTTCAAATCACAGCTTTGCCTCTTTTCAACTGCACATCTTTGAGCAAGATTTTCCATCTCTCTGAGACTAGTTTTTTAATCTATCAAAGTAAGACATCATGGAATTGTGGCAGTTAAATGATACATGGCATCTGTAAAATGCCTAGCACAGCACCTGGCACATAGGGGGTATGGAGTAAATGAAAATCCCTTCCCCTCTATGTGGAGTCACAGCGCTTTGCACTGATCATTAAAGTGTAGGCATTGCCCTTTTATAGCCTGCATACCTAGGATTTTATTCCTTTGAAATTTTCCCTTATCCACCATTTCATTCTGGCTTGCAGATCTGTGAACACAGCTACCAAGGGCAGCAGCAAGCTGTGTGGGATGGAAGATTGTTGTTTAAAATGCAGGTGAATGATAAATTCAGACCTGCACAATCCAGTCTGTGCTAACACCGTCTGCACAGCTTGTTTTCAAACACTCTGCATGGTGCTCCTGAGGACAAGTTCTCGGCTGAGGTGGAAGGGGACCAGTGAGTCTGCCAGCATCCTTCGTGCTTTAGCTTTATTTACCTTAAAAATGTGGAAATTGTATTCGGGGCTTGCACTAGTTTCAGGAAGGCAGAACTGAGTGATGGAGTATGATTTTGAAGTATTGCAGCTCTCTCTCCTGGTCTTCAGGAGGTCAGCTGTTGTTGTGTTGTTGTTAGATGCTGTCAAGTCAGTTCTGACTCATAGCAACCCTGTGCACAACAGAGCAAAACACTGCCTGGTCTTGCACCATGTCCACAATCATTTTTATGCTTAAGCCCATTGCTGCGGCCACTGTGTCAATCCATCTCATCAAGGGTCTTCCTCTTTTTTGCTGACCCTCCATTCTACAAAGCATGATGCCCTTTTACAGGAACTGATCCTTCCTGACAACATGTCAAAGTATGTAAGATGCAGTCTAGCCATCTTTGCTTCCGTGGGGCTCTCTGGTTGTACTTCTTCCAGAACAGACCTGTCTGTTCTTTTCGTAGTCCATGGTACAGCTGTTGTGAGCTGCTGTCAAGTCAGCCCCCAATTCATAGTGACCCTGCACTCGTTGGCACAAAATGGTGCCCAATCCTGTGCCATCCTCATGATTTTGTGGGGCTTGGAGTATGTGAACCATAGGATTTTCATTGGCTGATTTTCAGAAGTGAATTACCGTGTACCCCTTCCTAGTTAGCCTTAGTCTAGAAACTCCAGTGAAACCCATTAAGCATCACAGCAACACGTCAGCCTCCAATGAGAGACAAGTGGTGGCTATGTATGAGGTAGATTGGTCAGGAGTTAACCTAAGTCTTCTGCATGGTAGCTGAAATTTCTATCCTTGAATCACCAGTGTCCCCCAGGAGGTCATACTTTCTCCCAAACACACAGCCAGAAAGCCAGGTGGGAGCCAGTCACTCAGGCTCCAGTGTGAATTCTGAGCAGTAAAGGTCAAGATCAGGCTCTGCTACTTAGCGCTAGCTGGTCTCTGGCAATCATTCACCGTCTGAGGTTTAGTATTTAATCTATAAGGTGAAGTGACTGCAATGGTTAAGATTGTGTGTCAGCTTGGTTGTGTCATGATTTTCAGTGTTTTGACGATTGTCTAATGTAACAACTTCCCTGTTGAAATTTGATACATGATCATCCCCATGATGGGATCTGCTGTGGTACATGCAGGGGCAGGACCTGCGGTGGCTCATCACCCTCCTCAGTCTTGATCTTTCGGCCTTCAGCTTTCCACCCTCATAGTCTGGTTTTCTTCCAGCTCACCTTACCAGGGCTTTTGCTTTTGATACATCCCACAGCTGGCTGTTGTTCATCTGACCTCCAGTCACTGGGACTTGAACAAGCAGCTTGCCTGAGAATCTTGAGATCTATTCATCTTCACAGCCTGCTACAGTCCTGCTTTCTTGCTTGCTGATCTTGGGTTCATCAGCCCCTCAAGCTATGTGAGTCAGGAGAATCCTCTTTCCTGTCCCTTGGACCTCAGATGTAACAGCCTCTAAAAACTCCATGAGCTATTTCCTTAATATAAATCTGTCTGTCTCTCTCGCTGTACATATATATACACATACTTTACTGGTTTTGATGCTCTAGAGAATCCAGACTAAGACACTGACCGCGATGACCACCACAGCCACTCCCAACCAGTGTCACGAAAAGTGCTTGATAGGCTGACTGCCTGGTGCAGTGAAGTGCTCATTCCTGTTCTTATTAGATTCAGTGGTGATCTAAGGCAAGCTCAGCCTTCCTGAGCCTCATTGCTCTCATCCATACGGCTTCTGTTTCTCACAGAGTTTTTATAAAGACAAGCTGAGATCATCAAAGTGGGAAAAATTTGGAAAATAATCCGTATTATTCTCAAAATAAAGTTTCTCTATCTTTCCTAACTCCTGAATGCATCAGACAAGGACAGCTGGATTCTTCTTTGCTAAATTTGGAAAGTGTTTAGGAGAGTCAGACTTACTAGAGGGGCCACGAGGCACAAATGAGATTCATTCCAGAAGGTGCTGGGGCACCTCGAAGAGACAGTTATCCTCCTGCGGAACTGAAACTGAAACATGAGAGCCTTAATGACTATCATATGCACGGCCCCACAGACACAAAGTGTCTCGTCAAACACACCCGGACAATAGAGGGTATAATATGCAACCCAATTGCCCCGACCCGCGGGGCAAATCAACGGAGGAACGAGGGGGAGCCTGTGAAAATGAAGGTGGGGCAAGAAAGACGCGAAGAAATGGAGGCAAGACAAAGTTCTGATCAAGCCTCAAGGTTTTATTGTTACAGCGCGGTATATATAGCAGCGGGAATGGAGGGAGGGATCAAGTGACGTAGGGATTGAGTGACATTTGGAGTGAGGTAGTTGTCGGCTGGGGATTGGGTATACATAAGACTAAGGCAGTGACATCAGGCAGGAAGTTTTCGCGCGCGCGGGCCTTTTGAATTTCGCGCGCCCGGGCTTTTTCAACCCTTCAAGCTTCCTGTATGTTGGGGCCTGGGGGCTTACCCATGGCTCCCAACATCTCCTCCCTTTTCGTTTTATTTGATGGGAGGTGGGCTTTAACTGGGCGAGGGGGTATTGACCAAGGCTCCTCCGCCTGGAATTTATGACTCTTGGTATCTTTTGACGAGGAGAGGCAGAGCCGTTTTGATGTTGAGATAGATACCAACCTCTATGCAAGCCAGGTGTGCCCCAGGGAAACGTAGAGGAGTTAATGTTAACTTTCCCTTGCAATGCTTTGCTTCACACTCGTCCCAGTACCCATACCTCTCTTGCCGGGTTGGTAAGGAGGTAAGCATGCCTCTACTTTTCATGCTGTCCCCGTGGGGAAGAAGCTAGGGTACCCCATTTTCAGTGGCATAAGCTTCGTCAACTGCCAGGCGATGGTAGTGAACTTGAATAGGTTTAGCTTGTGCAGCATCTATTTGTTGTTTGATGAGGCTTGTTATTCTTCTGAATGCCCAAGGGTCGAAGGTCAGGAACAGTAATATTCCTAAAATAGGGCCAGCAAAACTGAGAAGTAGGTTAGTAAGCCATGAAGTTCCGGTAAAGTGTAAATCGAACGGTCCTGAACTGATTCCCCATTCTCGTTGTCTTTGGTTTAATTGCTCTCTGAGCTTAGTCATAGTGTCTCTGATGACCCCTGAATGATCTGTATAAAAACAACATTGCTCTTTGAGGGCTGCACATAAGCCACCTTCTTTAAGAAAAAGTAGGTCAAGCCCTCTTCGATTCTGGAGGACTACTTCTGACAGGGACGTTAAGGAATTTTCCAAGTTAGAAATGGATTGCTCAATGGCCTTCAGATCCTCAGTTATGGCCATGTTTAGGTTGTGGAGTTGTTTAGGACCTTCTACCAAAGCTGCAGTACCAGTACCGACTCCTGCTGCTACGCCCAGGCCCAAGAGGACCGCCAAAGTTAAGGAGATGGGTTCTCTTTTAAACTTGATAGTTTGTAACTGGTATTGGGATATGAAGTTGTCTTCGGAGTGATAGATGATTTGGGGGAAGATTTGTACCATGACACAAAAGTCAAGTGACTGATTAAACACACTAGTGGATACACAGGGTGTAAGTCCAGTGTTACAAGCCCACCAGCCCCCCACCGGGGGAATTAGATAATACGTATCAGAAGTGTGGGGACTTTTTAAAGTTTGATTACAAAGTTTTGCCTGTTGGTGATTTTGTGGGGTACCAATACAGATTCCTGTTGATCCTGAGACTGCAGTAAGGGTGAGTCTTTTTTCAGACATCCAGCTGCAATTTTTGTGATCAGTTTGGTTGGTGAATACTCCTTTCAAGGTGAGTCCCTCATAAAAAGGGGGGGTAGTCGTTAAGCACAACCAGCAGGACTCGGTTAGGTTGGGGTTGGAATTGTTGAGGGCGTGGAAAGCACCCTGTACCAGATTTAGTAATCTTTGGCCACTGGATAAGTTTGAAGATGGGTGTGCTTGGGATAAATCTAAGGACGGGGGTGATGGAGTAGCTGAAGAGGAAATGGACATGACCTCGGTGGGTTGGGGGAACCGGGGTCTTGGCTCCGGGGGCGTGGGTTCTGGTTTGGCTGGTTGTTGTTCTGATAGCACTGTATTTGGGCCTATGAGTTGAAATGGGGCTTGTGCTGTAAGGCGCACTTGAATAAGGCCACCTGGCATTTTCCCAAGATTATCATAGAATACTATTCCCCAGTTTTGACCTAACATCTAAAATTGGGATGTTAACCTTTTTCTGTGTTCTGTAAATTTGACAGTTATGTGGTCTGATCTGTCTTTGTTACATGGTTTAGAGGAACTAAATCTTTCGTTTTTATCATAATACTTAGTAAAAGAGAAACTTAAGAGGTCTGAAGAAGGTGTGGACCATTTCCAATTTCCATTACTTGAGGTAACGCAACTCCATTTTGCGCAGAAGTAGGAATTGGTTGTCCCACAGTGAGCGCCTTTATTATAGTTGGGGCAAACATAAAACCTGAAGTTGCGCACGTGTTTAGAGGCGTATTCTTTTATGTGTGGGATGACATCTTTTAGGCAAAAGGAAAGGTCAGGCCACCAAGTGTTTAAGGGTTTGGTGTCACTAACATTATAGAGTATGGAATTATCATCTAGGTTTATAACGGCCCATTTAAGGCTAAAAGGAGCATGGGAGTTGGTAGAGGCAAATCCTTCATATGTAGGAGAAATGATTAGCAAGAAGGTTAAAAACTTATCTGTGATGGATTGTTGACTTCCATATCGCAGAGTTTTCTCAGCGTTTCACTCCAACGATGCCGGACACAGGTGGCCTTTACAGCCTACAAAAGAGGAGAAGGTTTCTCAGGGGTATTTTCCCTGGAAATGGGGTTATCATTGATGGGCTTAACAAGACGTTCGGGTAGCCACTGAGGGGCCCCTTCTGGAGTATCATACACTGTCTTAGGCTGGGTTTTCTAGGGAAGCAAAACCAGTAACACGTGTAGGTACAAGGAAAGATTTATAATATATATATATAGACAGATAGATAGATACAAATATAGGAAACAGCTCACATAATCACAGAAGCTGAATGTCCCAAGCTCTGGCACAAGTCTCACGTGTCCACGGAGGCTGAGGAACCCAAGGTCAGCAAGTCAGAGACCAGAGTTGCAGATCACCGGTTGTGTAGGTCAGTGGATCCTAAGCTGGTGGCGAGACGATGCGACAGAGGCTGGAGGTCGGTGGATTCCAAGCTGGTGGCGAGACGAAGTGATAGAGGCTGGAAAACCCAGGATCGGCAGGTCAGGGAGTAGGACTGGGCAGAGGCTGGCGAGCGCAGGATTGGCAGGTCAGGGAGCAGGGTTCTCACGTGCCGACTGTAAAGACTGATGAGCCCAACAGCTGCTAGCTCAAGTCCCGGAACCAGATGCTGGAACCAGAGAGCAGAAGCTCCTGGCCACGTGAGCGATCAGCAGCTGTAGTCCAGGGTCACGAGATGAGAGCCGAGGGGCAGGGAGTCACCACAAACCCCGCCCTGCCACTTAATACAGCAGCCAAATAGGTAGTTGCCAAGTTGACATAATCCTGACCACCACATACACACATGCGTGGCCTCTTCCCCAGATAAGAACTGGGTCAGGACCGTGCCATTTATGGGTTATGGGATCTTTCCACATAACCTTGGCATATTGATTTTTAGTCTCTTGATGCCAAAGGCGATCTGCCGCAGATTTTTCATTAATATCTAGTTGTAGGAAATTAAGGATGAATAAGGCATGATTTAGGAGGTTACGAGGAGAACCTCTAGTGGAATAAACAGTGTTTGTTTTAAGTTTGGACATGGTGTTTTTAAGGGTCTGGTGAGCTCGTTCTATTATGCCTTGTCCCTGAGGATTATAGGGAATGCCAGTTATATGTTTAATTTGGAATTGACTACAGAAGTTTTTAAAGGTCTGAGATGTGTAGCCTGGTCCATTATCTGTTTTGATTTGTTGGGGCTTCCCCATGATGGCAATATATTGGAGAACATGTGCTATAACATTTTTAGAGACCTCACCACTGTGGAGGGTGGCATGGAGGAACCCACTATAGGTGTCAATGGTCACATGGGCATATTCGAGGTTACCAAACTCAGGAATACGGGTAACATCCATTTGCCAGATTTCACTGGGGAGCAGGCCCCTTGGGTTAACCCCCAGATGGGGGAGAGGCAGGAGAGTAACACATGCTGGACAGTCTTTAACGATTTGCCTAGCCTGTTCTCTGGAAATCTTAAACATAATGCGGAGTGTGCGGGCATTGAGATGGTGAAGGGCATGGCTTCGTGTAGCCCTGGTGATAGGGTCGGAGTCACCTCGACGAACATCAAATAACGGTTTTAATTCTCCTGTCGTGAGTTGGAGATATGGTCTGAGCCAGTTTATGTCTCCCAGGAACCTTTGGAAGTCATTTAGGGTTTGTAACTGAGAGGTTTGAAAGCTAAGCTTTTGGGTGCGAATTTGGTTACCGTTTAATTCAAAGCCCAGGTAGTAATAGGGATCTGTAAGCTGAACCTTGTTAGGGGCAATTTGAAGCCCCAAAAGGGCCAGGCTGTGGGTTAAATCTTGGCTGCAGTTAAGCACCTCAAGATGGGTGGGACCAGCCAGCAGGATATCATCCATATAGTGAATGATGTAAATAAAAGGCCATCGGTGGCGGAGAGGATCCACCGATTGGGCAACAAATTTTTGACATAGCGTAGGGCTATTGGCCATGCCTTGAGGGAGAACCTTCCACTGATAGCGTTGCATTGGCCCTTTAAAATTGATAACAGGGAGGCTAAACACGAAGCGTTCCCTATCAAGTGGATGGAGAGGAATGGTAAAGAAGCAATCTTTGAGATCAATAATGATCTTAAAATAGTTAGCTGGAATGGCAACGGGGGAGGGGAGTCCAGGTTGGAGAGCCCCCTTTGTAAACATAGTTTTATTAATTTCTCTGCCGTCCTGAAGGAGTCGCCATGACCCATTTTTCTTTTTGATTACAAATATAGGAGTATTCCAGGGAGAGGTAGTTGGTTCTAAATGTCCAGCAGCCAGCTGTTCCTGCACTAACTCTGTGGCAGCCGCGAGTTTTTGCTCAGTCAAGGGCCATTGATCTACCCACACTGGAGACTCAGATTTCCACTTAATTTTATCAGCGTGGGGTGCAGGGGAGTCAATGACCGCTAAGAAAAATTTTCACTTCCCAAGCCTGAACGATTATTTTTAGGCGTTACAGGAAGAGGCTGCTTTATACTTTGATTATTTTTTCCTAGTCCTTGTCCCGGTAGGAAACCTAGGTTGAGCATCTGCTGGGTAATTATCTCATTTGGGCTACACATGATGATTCCCAGTTGGGATAAGACATCACGGCCCCATAAGTTAACAGGTAAACCTTGGACAATGTAGGGTTGAACTTGCCCTAAGTTACCTTCAGAGTCCTTCCAAGTGAGAATTTTTGAGCTTTGTTTGGGGTTGACAGACCGGCCAATGCCTTCAAGATGAGTTATTGAGGTCTCACAGGGCCAGTTGGAAGGCCAATACTTAGCGGAAATTACTGTGGCATCAGCTCCTGTGTCCATTATTCCTTCAAAAGCTTTGCCATCTAACTGGAGGGTGAGTCTTGGCCTATCAGGGTTTACTGGTTGCACCCAATAGGTGTCGGAAGACCCAAAGGCAGAATTCAACCTAATGGACTGTATGTGTTTGGTGGGTGTGGAATCTAAGGGAAGTAATATAAGTTGTACTATTCTCTTTCCTTTTGGAACAGACAGGGGCCCCAACGGAGCTGAGGCCAAAAGAGTAATTTGTCCTGTGTAGTCATTATCAATGACCCCAGGGATGACATGAAGGCTGGCCAAAGAGGAACTGCCACGCCCTAAGATTAAACCAAACATTCCCGGGTGCAGTGGCCCATAAACCCCTGTAGGGATGAGTTGAACACCCTGATCTGGCACTAATATTGTATCGGTGGCGGAACACAGGTCTGCGGAGGTCCGCCATCAGCCTTGTAGACAAAGTCACGAGCCCCTGCAAATGACGGGCTGAAGCATCTCACCTGTGACATGTTTTTTAGCCTACTGTCCTTGATATTATTTGGCTTCCTAATCAAATTTTCTCCTCTCCTGGCACAAGGATCAGGGGAGATGCCTTCTGAGAGGGGCCCTTTACTACCCCCTTGGTTTATGAAATAATATCGGGAAAACCTGTACAGGAATTTCTGGGGAAAAAAGAGCTCAGAGGAATGATCCCTAACACAGCCAGCATTGAGAGCAGCGAGGCCGGCCCAACCCCTGCTGACTTCCCCCAACTGCACATCCCCACCCATGTGAAAGGAATTATCCTCTTTAGAACAGCTTGAGAAGGACATAGGGTGGGGGACGGTAGATGTTTACTATCCCCGCAGGAGGAGATAAAATAAAGAGCAAAGTAGGAACAAATAGAGATCATAAACTTTAGACCCTTCCTCGTGAACCTTTTAACCTTGAGGTGTAAGTAGGGCTGATTGAGCTTGAGGCATCCTTAGGCCATTATCTTTAGATAAGCCTTAGCAGTTAAAAGGATCACCAGGTTTCAGTTAAGTAATAGCTCATGTGGCAGGGTAAAAAATTATATCACCTCAAGACCACGAGGTTTTTGGTTTCAAATTTGCCAACCACGAGGTTTTGGTTTTAAACTAGCCAATAGATTGTATGGTCAGTGGGCAGGGCAAAATTCACAAAGTCTCTCCTGTCTCCTTGATTCATTTCCCGCCGCGCCTCTCCCTCCCTCCGTGCGTGACCCTGTAAAGTGTTGGGGCTGGCCCCCGGCACAGGTCCAATCCTGCGCTTCCAGGGGTGGCACGGCAGAGGGAGCTGATACTTGTCTTTGTGTCTGTTTCTGGGGGACGAACCTGACTGCCCCTAGGTTCTGTCCCAAGGGTGGGGCCGGCCGGGCCGAGATTTTTCAGCGGGCGGGACACTGGCTGACGGCGGCCGCCCCTTCCCGGCCTGCGCTCAGATCTCGGGGCGGCGCGGCGTAGGCCGGGGCTGCGCAAGGAGAGCGCGGTGCGCCGAGCCCTGAGCACCAGAGCCCAGTCGCCCTCGTGGCGACCGTGGTTTGGGGAGCCCTCTTGCCTGCCCCCACACACCCCCAAGGAAATTTTTAATGCCCTGTTGCTTCACAGGGGACTTTTTCGGTTCCAAAGGTTCTATAATAATCATTCAGACAGTCTCTAACCCTTTTCCAACACTTAGGGTCTATCGCCCCCTTCTGGGGAAACTAAGGTCAGACATTAGACAAGAAATTAAAGAAATGTACTAAATCTCTTTTTTTTTTTTCAACCGTAATTCTTTACAACTTGAAGGAATCCCTGATCCCTATCTTTTTGTTAGCCTTAATTCTCCACATCTTGAAAAAATCCTTGGTTCCCATAAGAAAGAGTTCATGTGAACTTAATTTCTTGCCCCATAATTCTAACCCACTCACCTCTCTCAGATAAAGCTCGCAGGGCGGCTACTCCCGCGGTGATCAGGACGGGTCTGACTCACGAGCGACTTTTCCCGTGGAGACTCCGGTTGAGCCGGCTCACACCCGGTACGGCAGCTCAGGACGCCTGGCCAGGACTTCCTTCTCCGTGGTGGGTTTCTTTCAGCAGCTCCGTACCTCGGGCCCCATGTTGAGGCGCCAGTTTTGCCCCGACCCGCCGGGCGAATCAACGGAGGAACGAGGGGGAGCCTGTGAAAATGAAGGTGGGGCAAGAAAGACGCGAAGAAATGGAGGCAAGACAAAGTTCTGATCAAGCCTCAAGGTTTTATTGTTACAGCGCGGTATATGTAGCAGTGGGAATGGAGGGAGGGATCAAGTGACGTAGGGATTGAGTGACATTTGGAGTGAGGTAGTTGTCGGCTGGGGATTGGGTATACATAAGACTAAGGCAGTGACATCAGGCAGGAAGTTTTCGTGCGCGCGGGCCTTTTGAATTTCGCGGGCGCGGGCTTTTTCAAACTTGGCGCGCGTGGGCTTTTTCAACCCTGCAAGCTTCCTGTATGTTGGGGCCTGGGGGCTCACCCATGGCTCCCGACACCCAATGGGGCAGAGAGCTATGAATTACAAGTGTGATCTGCAATGGATTTATTTTTCACTTGATAGCTAAAGATTCATTCCAGTAACCTGGTAGATCAGCTAATAGATGTTGGCCTAATACAGTTTCAGACTTAGATTTCAGAGAACTAGAATCAAAGATTTTTCAAAATTATAAAACTCATTAAGTCCTTCCCATCCTCATTTCTTTTTAATTTCTCTTATGAGTTCACATGAAGAAAAAGAGGTTGACACTCTTCAGTTCAATATGAAAAAAACAGAATTAAAATACATTGGTTTGTGCCCAGGATTTGTGTTGGCATCTCAGCACGTGCAAAGTGGAAATCTTCTTTTATGCCCCATGAATCGCCACTTTTCTCATGTTCCCAGTCTTGGTGGGAACACTAACCACTAGCTACCAAATCCACTAGCCACACTGTTGCTCCAGTGAGAAACCTAGGACTCACTCTCTTCCTTACACCCCTGACTCCGCTTCTAATTAATTACCAAGTTCAGCTTGCTTCAGAATACTTCTAAAATTCATTCTCTCCTCTCCAACTCTTTGACTTTGGCCTGTGTTTGGACTGTACCTTCAAAAAGAAGGTCTGTGTCTGTGGGCAAACTACAGCTACTTAACAGATCCATTCAGGAAATCTGAGGGTTAGAATATCAGTGAGCTGAGCTTCAAGGAGTCGAGGAAAGCAAAAACTGCCAACATCCTTGACTCTTCGCTAAACGTGTCATGATAAAGCAAGAGGCTACCATGAGTTCTTGGCTGAGCCTCAGGTTTTGTATCCTGTTTCATTTGGAGCTATGCAACCATGGCTTTATATCCAATTATCCATAAACTCATTTCATAGAATGTCACTACCCTTAGACTTTTGACCTAAAAGCATCAGAGATTAGATTAGGACATACTGGTTGAAGCATGTGAGTGTTGCGGGGCAAACAGTTGCTGGACAACCTCCAACTCCTGTAATAAAAGGCAAATCCTTTTAGGATTTAACCTGACATCTTTGCAATTACAGTAATTATCTGAGCAACTTGTTGGGAAGTCAGAATGAGGCTTCAGAGAAGCTGAGCTCTGAGATATATTCTCAAAATATGTACCACCCCATGACTATGAGTGAGAGGAGTGAAACAGGCTGAAGATAGGAGAGTATTCTGCAAGTACCAGTAGCTCAAAGAATACAATTAATAAATCATTTGACCATGAGTCCTCTCCACCTGCATCACTGGGACATTCACTGGTAACTTCAGTTGACTCCAATGCCTATACTGAACATCTAATAGATGCCTCCCCACTAAGCAAGGTACTGGTTATATCAAAACAACTAAACTGGTCTCTGTCCTTAAAGTATTTGTGGCTTTTGGGAAAAGACAAGTATGAAAAGATACTGAGAATCTACATGGAGTGGGCAAGGCCATAAATAATTCAGTCCCATTAGGGACCAGTATCACTACTTAGTACTTTTCCTTGTGATTACTCATTTAATCCTCAGAACAAGCAGTGAAATAGTTATTAGTGTCTCTATATGACAGATAAAGAGGTTAGATTACTTGCTCAAACCACATAGCTACTAAGTGGCAGAGCTAGGATTCCAGCTTGAATCTCCCTTTCCAAAATCCCATGTTCCCTTCACAATACCACTGTGCCTCCAGTGTGTTAAAATATCAACTTGAGCTTAATATTGTGCTGCCCAAGAAGCTCTGTCCACCCTGTTGGTCTTCGTCTTCACCCCGTGTTCATTGGTATACCTCATGTATTGTTACCAGCTTCCCTTTCCACATTCAGGCAACACAGATGTGTTAGAAAGAGACCAAATACATCCTCCAAATTAAGATCCCCACCCCACCCCACCCCATCCCCAGGCTTAGAATGAGGAAAACTTACCCAGGAGAAACACTATAATGTAAAGAACAAAGATAGCTGAAGAATAAACCTACATTCTTTAGGAGGTTGAGCCCTGAACTCTGAAAGAAAACTGATATGCTGTCAGCTTTTTGAGACCTGAGCTACTTTCCATAAGCTAAGTGACTCTCTGGAATCTCTCAGCTCTCCTGCCCACAAGAAATGAAGTCGAGAAAGAGGTTGCTACTAGGAGAGTGAGAGTTGCATTCTCGGATGGTGATAGAAACTGTGTGAGGGTCACTCAGTGTGGGAGGCTACGGAGTGAATAGAGCAAGTCTGAGTCAGGGAAAGAAACAGGAAAAGAGAGAAAGAGAGAGAGAAAGAACAGAGGAAGGAAGAAGGGAGGGAAGGAAGAAAGGAGGGAAAGAGGGCAGGAAGAAGAAAGAAAGGAAGAAGGAAGAAAGACAAAGGAAAGGAGAGAGAAACAAAGAAAGGAATGGGGAACAAATAAACATTTTAAAACTGAAAACAGGGAGTTGAGTGGTTCTCTTCTGTCATGGCTTGAACTGTATCCTACAAAAATGTGTGTAGCCATGTGGCTAGGCCACGATTCCCAATACTTTATGATTGTCCTCCATTTTGTGATTTTCCTATTACTTGGCTGGCATGTAAAAGAGAATTAGGGTGGAACTGTATCCTTTCCTAAGGTCACCTCCCTACTCCATTGTAAAGGGAGTCTCCCTAGAACATGACTTTCATCACCTTTTATCCTAACAAGAGATAAAAGGAAAGGGAAGCAAATGGAGAGTGGAAAGCTCATACCATCAAGAAAGCAGCACAGGGAGTACAGCGTGTCCTTCAGACCTGAGGTTCCTATGCCAAGATGCTTCATGAACATAGACTAATGCAATACAAGACGTTCCTCTAGAGCCAACAAGGCGGAAAGCCTTCCCTTGGGAGTTGGTATCCTGAATTTGGACTTGTAGCCTACCAGACTGTGTGAGAATGAACTTTTCATTGTTAAGGCCATCCACTTTGTGTTATTTCTGTTAGAGCAGCACTACCTGGCTAAAACACCTTCTGTTTTTCAGCATTCTTACTGGAAAAGCTCAGGAGTACTGCTACCTGCTGCAAAAAGCCAATTCACTGAGACAGGAGCTTCTGGGATGCGTTCAAAGGTATTATTTGCAAGCTGGCATTGCACAGGGACAGGGAGATATTCTCATCCTCAAATCTTGTCCGAATTGGTCAGGCAAAGTCTGAGTATTTAAAGGAAAAGACCACATGCAGATGTAAGGAACAAGGAGGGCAGGTTGGGGCATGAGGGGGGCAACGGGGTGGAGATCAGCTGGGTGGAGGTTGACTAGATGGAGGTCTGCTTCACAATCTCAAAGGCCATCTCCAGCCATCAAGGAAAACAAAGTGCTGTTAGACTTATCTAGCCAGTAACCTAAAAGAAAAATGCTCAAACACAAGTTACTTCTCCATCTTTCCGGCCTCCTGCTTGGTTCTTTTATAACTGCTTTTATCAAGACAAGGAGTCAATTATTGTCTATAATTCACTGAATCTATAGTGGAGCAGACAGAGGGCCCCACCATAGCTTCCTGGCCTGTCACTTGTGTAGTGTGGAGGTCATGTCTCTCAGGTCCCCTTAGTTTTGAGCACCCCTGACATGGAGGCCATTTCAGCGTCCGATTTCAGTATCACCCACGTTTTTCTAGAGGTGTATAAGAAAGGAATGCCAGTCTTTCAGATCAATCACCAAGTTATCTGCTTGGGGGCAGTGAGACTCAATGCCTTTCCCAAAGAATTTATGAACAATACCACAGGACCAACTATTTCAGCCTTGACTTCTGTCTAACACATGGTCTGCTGCACTGTCCTGATCTTCAGACTCCTAAAATACTCTCTAAAAATCCATGTTCATCAAGCTGTTGTGCTATTCCCAGCTAGACTTCTTCCCAGACAAACTGAAAATTAAGTCTTGTGAGTATGCGGGCTAAAGCAGTAAAGAGGCTGAGTGTCCATATGGCTGTCATGGCCACAGGGAAATGTAGGGGAATGAACAAGCCCAGGCCCAGGCCTCAAGGAACTCTGTGCAACTGGAAAGCTGTGACGGCCACAGTGAGAACTTGGGTGATCCAGTAAGCTGTTAGGCAGGGCACATAAGGAATGAGCAGGTCCAGGAGAAGTACAGTAAATAAGGTGCTGCGTTTCAGACAAAACCAAAGAATTGATGCTTTTGAATTATGGTGTTGGCAAAAAATATTGGATATGCCACAGATGCCAGAAGAATGAACAAATCTGTCTTGAAAGAAGGACTGTTAGGGTCCCGATTTCAAGACACTACGCAGTTACTTTTTGAAAGTTAAGTTTTTTTTAAAAAAATGTGCCCAATAAGAAAAAGACTGGTGCACCAGGGACGCACCCCAAACTACATAGAGCAGGGGGCAACCACAAGCTTCCTTAGCACCCAGTATTTAAGCCGTGAAATCGCAAGGTGGGGAGGGGGAGCTGAACTTTGCATTGATTGGCTGAGGTTGGCTGAGGCCATACCGAGTTTCTACAAGTTGCAAAATTTAGCTGTGGGTGAATGTGTTAACCACATGGAATTTCCATTAGTGGATGTTTTACTAGCACGGCTCCAGGGGTTATTTGTGAGGCTGTCTCCAGGCCCTATCTGTTTCGGTGTAATTACCCAATGGTATTTTTCTTTTTGTTATTTCCTGCTAAGTTGGTTCCTGGAGCCTATTACCTGATTTTTCTCTGCACTCTCCCTCTAAATGGAGTTACTTATGTCTCATTTCAACAGGACAACTAGAATGCTTCTAGAAGTGAGGATGGTGAGATGAATTGGAGGCACCAGTCCTGAAGAAGGATATCATGCTTGGTAAAGCAGAAGATTAGTGAAAAAGAGGAAGGACTTCAGCAAGATGAACTGACAATGGCTACAATACTGGGCTCAAGCATAGCAATGATTGTGAGGACGGCTCAGGTAGTATTTTTCTCTGAGGTACACAGTGTCTCTGTTAGTCAGACAGCACTCAACAGCACCTAACAACAACAAGCTTTATATGGCCCTTTAATAAAGGATAGGTATCTAGTAGGTGTTCAAAAGAGAACTCTGGCTGGAGATGAAACTTGAAGTCACAGAAATGAATTGTTCATGAAATGAGGAAAGAAGAGAGCCTGGGACATAGTATATCCTAATTTGGATGAATTATTGTGTATGTGAATGGACGCACTAACAATTAAAGCTACAATTAATAAGGTAAGTTGGCAATAACTTGCAATAGTCGAGATACCAGTGTAGCAGGGTTCTGGCTCCCATCACCATTGTCAATGTTTTTGGAACAATCTCCAGTTTGTCAATATTCTGCCAAATGTACCACCTGGAAGTGAACACTATAGTCTATAGGCAGTATGACCAACATGAGAAAATAGAAGACAAGCTTCCGCTTTCTCATTCTAGAAGCTACAGTCTTGTTAAAGCAGCTCAAAATCACATTAAGTTTTCTGGCTACCATATCCCACTGATGACTCTATTCGATTTACCATCAAATACAAAGCCTCAAGGCTCTAGCACACTTGCTGTTGCATCCTTCCTCTGCTGCATCCACCCACTGCTGTCAAGTTGATTCTGACTCAGAGCAACCCTATAGGCTCAGCTAATTTCTCAACCACAAGTCCCAGCTTCCCACAAGTGCAGAGAAGGTAGAAGGACCCAGCATGGGTAAAAGGACATTGCTGAAGTGACTGTAAGTGCTTCAGTGTTTTCTCTACAGGAGTTTTATCGCCCTGAGCAAGAAATGAGAAGAAATGTAACTGTAAGGTGAGGTAGGGTAGACGTATCGGCACCAACTGTAAGGCAAGTTAGGCTAAACGTATCCGCGGCAGTCAGAGAGTAAAAGAGTGACAGTCAGCAGTAGAACAGAATCTACCGGTGCGCTCCCAGGTGAACTCTGCGAGCTCCAAGGTAGGAGTCGGAGAAGTCGCGCTTTCAGGCTGGGGAAGAGGGTTACATAGAGGCGACAGTTCCACCTAGCGTGGACCTCAGTGGGGGACATGGGGAAAAAGGCGGGAGCCAATAGGATTCAGGTACAGCGGAGCCGCCTGATTAGCACGTGAGAAAAACAACTGGGGACTTTCCGGGAAGGGAGGGGTTGGTCACTTTCTGATGATTTCCAGGAACTGAGGTGGGGACCTTCCAGAAAGAGAGGGGCTCACCCTGCTCTGATGATTTCCAGGAACTGCATCCTGGTTGCAATGTCCAGGTACAGCCCAGCCCGCCTGACAGTAACCATCCCACTGCTTCTCAGGTTACTTGCTTTTTGCTCAGTCCCTGACTCTGCTTCTCTCTCTGTCTCTGTTTTTTTTTCTGTTTCTCTCTCTGTACCTGTCTGCCTCTCTTCATCTCTCTTTTGTGCTTGAGGTACACATGATCTTACACACACACACACACACACACACACTCTGACACTTTTACACACACACTGTCACAGACACATTTGTATACACTCACACTTGCACATATACACTCACAAACACACAGAGACATGTACTGTACACACACTCACATGTCATTTGTATGAGAGCTCACAAGACAGAACAAGAGAGTCAAACAAAGGAACCCTGAGAAGCAGAGAGCCTGAATCACTAGCTCAAAGACAGGAAACTGGTAATGAAAGAATGCTGTTAACCAATGTCTAATGTCATGACTTCAGTGACCTCTTTATCTCAGAATTAAAAGAGCTGAGAATACATAGCCCCTAGCACAGCTACCAGGAGAAAAAGGCTTCTAAAATCTGAAACAAGCCATCATGCTGGCTCCGTGATTCCAGATTCAAGAGTTGTCAAAACCCAGACTTATGTCTGAACACAAAGTAGATTACACAATCTAAATATTTTTCTACTTTCTTGTCCCATCTTCTGAAGAAATGAGGGTGTCACCAAGTCGAATTGTTCAGCTAGTGAGACGTCGCCATTTAGTCCATTAAACAACAAATCCAACATTTATCCTCCACCACACACACACAACCAAAAATACTATTCTGAGCACAACTTCTTGCTTTGAAAAAATAGTAAGATACTCATGAATAAAAAATAAAAATGAAAAAATGTTAAACAAGGCTGACAGGGACGTCTATCTGATTTAGAGCTTTGAACCATCGACTCTGGTTCCAACCCCTTTTGAGAATTTGCATTTCCAATGAGTTCCTGGAGAGTTATACATAAGAATCACCTGCAGATCCTGTTAAAATGTAGATCCTGCAGGGGTTTGAACCAGAACAAATCAGTTCAAAGCCCTGATCTGATTCTTTTTTTCCACCTCCAATCCAGTTCACCTGCAAGTTCTGAGAGCTCTCTCAACAAAATGTGACCAGAGTTCCTCCTCTTCTCTCCACCCCAATTGCACCCACCCATACCTGACCATTACCACATCTTACGTGGACTTCTACAATTATCTTCTCCCTTGGGCTTCCATCTCTTCCCCTCCCTTCCGGCCCTTTTGCCAGACAGCAGCCAGGATGATATTTTATCAGTGTAAATGAGATCAGGTTACACTCATAAAATACTTCAATTATTTCCCACCATATCTAGGATAAGAACCAAATTTCCTCTGGTCTTACTGCCTTTGTGACACTGTATCCTCCCTTGGTCCCTATTGTTCCCTGTGCTCTGACCTCACCAACCTTTATTTAGATCCTCGAGTACAGCAAGCCAACTCCTACCTTAGGATATGTATACTTGCTACTATTCTTGCCCAGAAAGTCATGTTGCTGGCTCCCTCTTATCATTTAGTTCCCAGATTAAATGTTACTTACTCAGAGCAGCCTTTCCTTCAGCCTTAACTAAAGTAACTACCTCCCCATCACCTTGTTTTGTTCTCCCCAAAGCACTTGCCAAAATCTGTAATTACTTGCTTTCACATTTCTCTTCCCTCTTAAACTCCATGAAAGCAGAAACCATATTACCCTTTTTTAAAATCATGGAATCACCAGGACCTAGAGTAGCACCTGACACATAGTAGTGTGGAATGTCTGTGAATGCATGAATGAACGAATGTTTTAACTTTTATGGCAGACCAAGAGTTAATGACCCTAATATGTACAAGCCTTTGTCAACTGGCAGTGGAAACCCTGGCGGTATAGTGGTTAAGTGCTGCGTCTGCTAACCCAAAGGTCCACAGTTCAAGTCCACCAGGTGCTCACTGGAAACTCTATGGGGCAGTTCCACTCTGTCCTATAGGGTAATTGAGTCAGAATCTACTCAAGAGCAACAGGTTTCATTTTTTTGGTTTTATGAACTCGACAGAAAAATACGAGCAGACCCAAAGAAAGCTGGGCTAGAGACTTCCAGCCAGCCTCAAAGAAAACATATTCTGAGATGTGACAATGCATGGAGATATGCATTGCCACATCCTGGTTATTTTAAGTGCCAACTGAGCCATGTACAAATTTTCCCCCTCCCTTCCTGGCCTCTTCTTTCTCTCCCCCATCTGTAAGCTCTAGTACCCTTTTCCTTTTGCTTCTTAATATCCTTTTTGATTTTCAGCAGAGAAAGAAAAAGACAGTTGTCTCATTTTGTGACAGCTACAGCCAGCCCCAAAATGTAAACCCAAGGAGTAAATCAGCTTCTTTTGGTTTGTGTCATTGCCTTGCTTCCTTTCCCCTCTCCTCTCCTCTCCTCTCCTCCCCATCCCTCTTTGCTCTGTTGTCTTGTTCCTGGAGGAGTAAATGGAATTTAAATGGAACCAGAGAAGAGGGAAGTAAAGTTACTAAACAAGAAAGGATATGAAGCCAGGGCTGGGAGCTTGGGGGATGATACATATCCAAGTATCTATTTGGTCAGTGGTCAGATTATGGGTTTACTTTTTCATTTTCTATAATGAACACATTACCTGTGTGATTTTCAAACTGTTTAAAACCAAAACTCAAGCACCAGTTGTGTCAAATGTTATATATACTCCTGATAGTGAATACTTGTTCTACACAGCTACAATTGGATAATTCTGGTAAAAACATCTACATCTCCCCAAGTCAGCATGGGGTTGATGAAAAGTCAGGTGGTGAGGAAGCTGAGGGCGCAAAGAGAAAGCTTAGAAAAGCAAACCACCTTGATCCAAAAGAAGCTGCAAGTTACAAGCTCTCATGCTCTCAACAGGGACCCAGCACCTCAAGTGGCCACAAGAGGGCAGAATCCAACCAACTGTGAGCTCTGCCCACATTCACTAGCTTATAGCGGTGGGGAGGTGGGGTGGGGGGTGAGGGTTGAGATTCCTAGTCGTTAATTAGTCCCTGTGTTTGTTTGGCTATTTTATTTTGTGTTATTTTAATTGTGATTAAGTGAACATTTACAACCAAAGTCAATTTGTTGTATAAAACCCCAAACGCACACCTCTATGCAACTGTGCTCTCCTCACCCTGTGACAGCACATTCTTCCTTTCAACCCTGTACTTGTAGTATCCACTCAACCAACATTTGTCTCCTCCTCTCCACTCTTTCCTCTCCCTTCTAAAAAGGAACCAACTGGACAGCCTCGTATATATATTAAGTCAAGAAGTTACACATACCACCTGTGTCCCATAGCCCAGTCCAGTTTTTATCTGAAGAGTTGGCTTTAGTACTGTTTTCAGTTCTGGGCTAGTAGCAAGTCCAGGGGCAATGTTCTCAGGGGACCCTCCAGGATGTTGGACCATCAAGTCTCATGTTTTAATAGAGTTCCAGATTTGCACTCCCCTTCTTCTCGTTGTTTTGCTATCATTTTAACACCAAAATGCTGAAAGGTCAGAATTAGATGCCTGTTTTGAGAAGCAGCTTCTCATGAAACAAATAGCACTCTCAGTCTCTTCGATGACGTCCCTGACCATACACACAGAACTCAGAGTCTATTTAAGAGCCAAAACAGGAAAATGATAAGATGTCTCAAGATTAGGAAATCAATTGAATAGAAGGTGACTTCCCTGTCCTTCGGGCCCTGGTGGTGCAGTGGTTAAGAGCTTGACTGCTAACCACAAAATCAGCTGTTGGAACCCACTAGCTACTCCTTGGAAACATTACGGGTCGGTTCCATTCCGGTTCCATTCTTGTTATAGAGGGTCACTATGAGTGAGAATCAACTCAACAGCAATGAGTTTGCTTGTTTTGTTCTCCTGTCCTTGCGGCATCCTACCTCTGCACGCCACCGCATCCCACCTAAAAGAGAGGCCTCCCAGAGACAAAGACATCCACCTGGAAATATCAGAGCTGGAGGTATTGAGGCGGGGATTCAGGTTCTCTCAGATCCTTGTGTCTAAATAGACCCCACAAATCAAACTCTATTCACTCCTAAAGTCCCAGAGACATCGTTGAACAAAGAAAGAGATCAAATAATGTGACCAGACTCTGAAGATCAAATCTAAATAATTTGTCTCCTAGTTGTCCACTCAGTGGTTTATTTCCTTTAGCCATACAGTATTTGTGAATAATAAAGATTAACACACTAGCGCACAGCAACACACAATACTTTCCCTGGTTATGAACCCACAAATACCCTGTGCTGACCTTTATCTAGAATTAACAGTTCTCAAACTTCAGTAGTCATCAGAATCATCTGGAGGGCTTGTTAACTCGATTTTGTTACTGTGGGTGTAACCATATATCAGCCACTTTTTATGCACCTTGTAGGTAGTACTTTATTATGGCTCTAATGGATTTAGTGTCAAAAGAGAAGGTTCATTTTGAACTAGGTGAAGTTCGGCAGACAGGAGTTGGAGCTTCATTGTTGTGTAGGTTAAGCATTCTATTAGGTGATGTTTCCTGGATGTGTTTGTAAACTTTTGTCTTTTTTCCCTCTATTTCTGTAAGATAAGGCTTGCAAGCATGATTGTGGCTTTCCTGTATGTTAGCTGGAAACTTTAGTGGTGTAGTTTTTAAGTGCTATGGCTGCTTACCAAGAGGTCGGCAGTTCGAATCCACCAGGCACTCTTTGGAAACTCTGTGGGGCAGTTCTACTCTGTCCTATAGGGTTGCTATTAGTTGCAATTAACTAGATGGTAATGGGTTTGGTATTTCTTTAATGTGATAGTTAGGGAGACTTGAGTTTGTTTTGTTTTGTTTTTTGGTTTGTGCCATATTTGGAAAACCAGAAGTTTCCCATGCAGCCTAGTAAAAAGGTACTTGGAATAAACAATTTAGTTCTTATTGGTATGTTGTCACACCACATATGTGTTGCTACAGTGCCACTGGCCTTACTGGTAGCTTGTATTATCCGATCATATATCTCAAAACCCATAACTCAATTTTAAAAAAATTCCAGATTTTGAATCATCATGCTGTAGCTAGTGAAAACATACACACACACACACAAATTTAGTAACAGAGTGTTGTAAAACAGATTACTAGGCCTATGTCTAGAGTTTCTGATTTAGTCAGTCTGGGATGCAGCCGAAAATTTGCGTTTCTAAAAAGTTCCCAGGTGATGTTGATGCTGTCCACTGAAGACCACACATTAAGAACCATTGTTATTACCGGCCTGGTACAGAGGGGCTTGCCTCTCTACTCACTACATTTTCCTAACGTCTCAGAATGTTCAAAAACAAATACAGCACTTGGCTTGGCGTAAGGAAAAGAAACTTGTGTTGACTGAAACTTGTGTTTGCTGAAAGCTTTCCATTCATTATCCCTTTTTATTTAGTCCTGGAATTAATCACAAATTCCCAGTCAGTATATATTGTCATCCCCATTTTTCAAATGAAAAAGGCTCCAAAAAGTTATTTGACCAAGTTCACCCAGCTAGTAAGTGTTAGAACCTGGACTTGATCTGGTTTTAAAGCTCATGCTGAATTTTTTTTTTTTTTCCATGCTGAATATCTTAACTTCCATATGAAAAGATGAAGAACTAAAATAAAATGTGTAAAACAAGTAGTATTTTTGTTTTTGGTTTTGTTTTATTTTATAAATGAGAAAGCAGGGTAGGAAACTCTGTGGTCATAGTTAGTATCAGAAGTGGTTATGAGGTTGCCCCACTGCCCCATGAAATATATAGCTGCTGGAAGAAGGAAACCAGACTAAGCAAAGTGCTCAGTCAATGTTTAAGATGAAGTAGCTCCCAGAGGTTTTAACTGCCTCATAGAACAGAACACTATACATTATTTAGAATTGAAAGTAGTTTCTGCTTTTACATTTGAAGAAAAAAAAGGTTCTTTCATGAAGTGGTGTTGGAGATGTTTGTTAAAAGGCTTTTTACAGACTAGAAGTCCCTGAGCTAGAGGCTTTTTAAAATGATGAATTAGAAAAGTGGAAAAGCAAAATGAGATGATATGTTTAAATGTCGAGAAACTGATTAACACTCCTCACAGCTTTTAGGTTTCTGCCTCAGAATGGAAGTGTTTGCTCTCTTAATCATGCTCTGTTTTATTAGGCAAACACTAAGCATTTTGATTCTGAGTTTGTATGTGTTTGGGTATTCTGGTTTTTTTCCTGCTTAAAGTAATGCATTGTCAGAAAATATAACTTGTGTATAAAACAATTTTGATAATCCAAAACAAACTCTTAGAGAAAAATTACACATTTTCATTAATAGCAATACTGTCAAAAAATTGAATTTCAGTGCATTACGTTGCACACATTTGAATTCAGACCACGTTTGCCCAGTGCTGCTTCTGTGCAAGTGAGGCACTGTGTTCAAGAAATGGGCAGTTGGATCAGAAAAGTAAACTAAACATACTAACAGTCATGGTAATCATGGTCCAGTCAGCAAGGACGGCTAGCTCGAAGAATCAAGGCTGCCTTCACAGCCCTCTCCTGTGTCCCCTTCTAGTCCCACAGGGCTTCTCTTCTGCAGGTTGCCAACCAAGCTCTTCCAACTTTGTAACAGCCTTGTTGTCCCAGACTCAGTTTTATACAATACCCACTGCCATCAAATCAATTCTGACTCACAGCAACCCTATAGGACAGAGTAGAACTGCTCCATGGGATTTCCAAGGTGGTAAATCTATACAGAAACAGATTGCCACATCTTTTTCCTGCAGAGCAGCTTTTGGGTTGAAACAAATGAACTTTTGGTTAGGAGGTAAACACTTAAACCACTGTGCCACCAGGACTCCTTTTACCTGACACAAAAAAGAAAAAAACAAACCCATTGCCATCCACTTGACTCTGACTCATAGCGTTTGTATGGATAGACTAGAATTGCCCCATAGAGTTTCCAGGAGTGACTGGTGGACTTGAACTGCTGACCTCTGCATTAGCAGCCATAGCACTTAGTCACTACACTGCCAGGGTTTGCTTTACCCAATACTCTGCTCACTGAATCAAAGATACCCTTGGTGCCTCCCCTCAAAGTCTCTCCATGGAGATTGTTGTCATGAGTTGCTGTCAAGTTGATTCCAACTCAGGATGACCCCAAGTGTGCAAAACAGAACTGCATCCACAGAGTTTTCAAGGCTGTGTTGTTTTAGAAGCGTATTTCCAGGCCTCATTTCTAAGACATCACCACTCACCCACATTTCACCTAGTAGTCTAGTGCTTAACTATTTGTATCACCCAGGGACTCCATTGGATGTTACTTGCCTACAAAGCCAAAGTTATTCTGGCATTCAAGCTACCCACAATCCAGCTGTAAGCCAGCTTCACCCATGCTATCCTGATTCACAGTCTTATATAAGCCTTCAAACTCCAGCCAGATTTTCATACTAACAGCCTCCTGCACACTCTATAGACTGTCCTACAAGTCTAAGAGAACTCACTAATTGTCATTCATTTGGTATTTGGTGTATGCTACCTTGAAATATTATTTACTTTCAGTGTGTCTCTCTTGTGGTTTGTCAGAATTCCTTAGAAGCAGGAAATACAGACTACTTCTCATCATATCTCTAGTGCTCAACACAGGCCTGGTACACAGGAGACCCTTGTACTAGTTCCCTAGTTACTAGTGGTAATTGTTGCAAACTAGTCAAGTAGATCGGCATTCATGAAACCCCAAGTGTGCTGAAGTAGAACTGGGCGTCATACATTTATCACTGGCTGATGTTTCCAAAGTGGACTGCCAGGGCTTTCTTCTTATGCCATTTCTGATTAGCAGCTGAGTGCATTAACCATCTGCACTACCCAGGGATTCCATTTGTTTTTTAGGGTTGCCATAACAAGTACCACAAATCAGGTGGTTTAAAACATCAGAAATGTATTGTCTTACAGTTCTGGGAACTAAAAGTTGTCTCTGAAGGATCTAAGGGCGAATCCTTTTGAGCCACTCCCAGCTCCCAGTCACCACCGGAGTTCCTTACCTTGCAGCCTCAGCATCATCTGGCATTCTTCCATCTGTGTTTGTTTTTTCTCCACTTTTAAAAGGCCACCCATTGTATTAGATTGGGACCCACTCTATTCCAGGAGGGAACCCTAATGATGCAGTGTTTAGGAGTTAACTACAAGCTGCAGCTACTAACCAAAATGTCAGCAGTTCCAATCCACCAGACACTCCTTGGAAACACTATGGGACAGTTCTACTCTGTCTTACACAGTTGCGGTACATCAAAATCAAGCTATGAGTTGGAATTGACTCAATGGCAATCGGTGCTCTTTTTCTAGTCCACATTAACTGAACATCTTCCATTCACAGATATCAGACGTTAGGATTTTATTATGTCTTTTAAGGGGACACAAGTCAATCTATAACAGCCCTTAATAAATATTTGCATCTAAAAGCCAGCTAATTTTGACTCAGGCTCCAATTAAAGGCATCAAGTCTTGTTTGCAACAATCCATGCTTAAGTCCATGTAAGATAAACCAGAATGCTCAGAGTCTCTCTTGGAGTGATAAGATAGAGAGTTAAGACCCCTACAGACCCATCAAGTAGATGAGTCTGCTCTGCAGTCATCTCCCTGGCCCTTTCAAAGTAAACGTTCAGCGGTCATGCAACAATATCACAACCAGGTAAGCAACTTTTCAGTTCAGTTATATTTATACTGTAGGTTAAGAATGATTCAGGAGATAATATTGGAGCCATTATTCCCTGTCCTAGAATGTGACCCAGCTGGAGCTGGATTCACAAGGACACATCAACTGGGCCCTGAGGTATGATGACAATAGCTAGGATAACCTTGGAAAATATCTTTTGGAAAACTTTCAGATAAACAAATTATGAACAGCACAAAGGACCCACTGGCTTTCCATTTGCATCTTTTCCTATTAGCATTTAGTAAACACTGAGATTTATTGGACCAATAAGTACCTTCCTGACTGTCGTTACTATCACAGTGATTTAGTAATTTCTAGCCCACCTGTATAGAGCAGTTCTACTCTGTCTCATAGGATCACTATGAGTCGGCCTCTACTCAAAGGCAGTGGGTTTTGTTTTGAGTAGCCAACCTATGACTATGAAAAGGTGAAGCTTCCAATGGTTTTGCTCATTTGTAAAATTAGCATATGTTAATGAATTTGTTGTGTTCCTTGGACTCAGACAAACATGGCTCTGGCAGTCTGTTTGCCCACCTTTGGTTATTCTCTGATATTCCTCAGACTTGGACAGACACGACTCTGGCAGCATGCTTATCTGTTTCCTACTTTTGCCTCTTTGAACATATGCCAAATAAAACCTTTCTTTTTGCTGTACTAACCTTTGTGATGCTTTACCCCAAAACAAGAAGACTTGACTTTACGCAAAGTGGACTCACAGGAGCTTCTTGACTATAGAGTTACCTGAAACAGATTTAACCAACTGAGTGTGAAAAGTCTTCTGACAACTCAGCTAGACTCTTCAGACTAATCAGCAGTGTTTTACTGCAGACCTTGCTTAAATGATCCTTTGATTTCCCCTGTTTTTCTATCTTAATCTGTTGTGCTGTTTGGACTAATCAATTACTTTTCCTAATGCAAACAAACGTTAAATGAGATAGTTACTTTCTCTGATCTGTAAACATAGCTTTGGGTTATTGTTTAGGATTGCTAGTAATAAACTAAAATAGTGGAATAGGCATCAGTTGTAAAACACTTCTCTGATTCCTCACCCTGACCCCTTACCCATGTGTTTTAGTCAGCTAGGGCTGCTCTAACAGAAATACCACAGAGTGGATGGCCTTAACAAAGGAAGGTTTATTCTTACATAGTCCAGTAGGCTGCAAGTCCGTATTCAGGATGTCCACTCCAGGGGAAGACTTTCCCCTTGTCAGCTCAGGAGGCAAGTCCAGTATTGCATCAGTCTTTGTCCAGGGAGCATCTCGGTGCAGGAACCTCAGGTCTGAAGGATGTGCTCTTCTTCCGGTGCTGCTTTCTTGATGGTACGAGAGTCCCAATTCTCTGCCTGCTTCTCTGTCCTATTATCTCTCATAAGATGAAAGGATTAAGGGTGGAACAAGCCATACTCCAGGGAAACGCCCTTTACAGTGGAGCAGGGGGGTAATCCTATGAAGGGATTTACAGTCACACCCTAATCCTTTAACATATAGTTTAGGAAAACCACAAAATGGAGGACAGTCACAAGATACTGGGAATCATGTCCCAGCCACATGGCTACAAATATTTTGGGGGGGACACAAGTCAATCCGTGACATCCCACCCTTTGGCAACCCAAAAATCACATCGCAGAAACATGTAACACATTCATCTCATCATGGCAAAATCATGTCCATCCCACAGAAGTCTTAAATCAGTTCCAAGTCCAAAATTCAAAAATTTCTTTACATCTATAAAACCTAGAAGGTAAGCTATCTGCTTCTAAAACTACAATGGAAGAATAGGCACAAATTAGACATTCCGTTACAAATGGGAGAAATTGCAGTGAAAGAAGACATTAACAGGCAACAGGCAAGTCAACAGAACATGTCACATTAGTCCTCAATGCTTTGGAAATAATCTTCTACTTTCTGAGACATTTTACACAATGGCCTTGCCTTCCAGTCTGTAGGTATTAGCCACACTCTCTGGATTTTGAGTGGAGACCTCCAGCCCCATGCTACATTTCTGCCTTCAAGGCCCACTTGGACAGAAACTCTGCCCCATCAGCTTCAGGAGCACCTTAAGCCCAACTGAGTGGCAATTCCACCTTTACGAACACAGGATGACCTGGTTCCATCCTTTCAAACCCCTGAGGTCATGGCCATACCTTTGAGACTGAGGCAGCTCAGCTTCTCTCGCTGTTTGTCTCTTCATCTTCAGCTTCCTATGGCCGCATGGCCCACATCTGCCCTGCCAGGCAAGTGTCCCAAAGCTCTGTAGCTCCACTGATTTAAGTGCCTGGAGGCACCTGACACTTGCTGGAAAGCGTCCTGCCCAAAGGCACTCAGCTCTCTCACTCTGTGGGTCAGCAAGGCCAGCTACACCAATTTAAGTGCCTGGAGGCACCCCATTCCGTGAGGAAAATGCCGTCTCACTCCATGGGTCAGCTCAGGTGCTTCCTCTGGTTCTGCTGCTGCCACTGCTGCTGCTACTATCAGTCCTCTGTTGTTTCTCACCATCTGCGCCATCTTTGTTCCTTCTGAATCTTCTTCCATTTGCAGTTTCAAAATGGTTTCAGAGGCGGAGTCAAGCTGGCGTACTAAGCACACACCTCCCTATATCCCTCTGGAAACCAAGAACAGGTGTGGCAATTCCAATCTCAGACAAAATCAATTTTAATGTCAAATCCACCATCGTGGACAAAGATAGACACTATTTATTGCTGAAAGGTTCAGTACATTGGCAAGACTTAACTATATTGAATATTTATGCACCTAATATCAGAGTACCTAAGTACATTGAAGAAACACTAACGACACTCAAAAAAGAGTTAGATTACTCCACAAAAATAGTGGGAGATTTCAACACTCCACTCTTAATACTGGACAGATCATCTAGAAAAAAAGCTCAGTAAAGATACAGAAGACCTCATTGCCACAATTAACCAACTAAACCTCATCGATATATACAGAACTTTCTACCCATCAGCAGACAACTACACCTTCTTCTCTAGTTCACATGGAACATTCTCCAGAATTGACCCTGTGTTAGGACATAATGCAATGCTCAACAAAATCCATACCACTGAATTCTTGCAAAGCGTCTTCTCGGATCATAAAGCCATAAAAGTCTAAATCAGTTGCAGAGAAAACATAGATAGAAAGTGGAACTCTTCAAAACTGAACAACATCTTTCTCAAAAAAACATGGGTTCTAGAAGAAATCAAGGATGAAATAAAGAAATTCATGGATTCCAATCAGAATGAAAACACTTCCTACCAGAACCTATAGGATACAGCCAAAGCAGTGCTCACAGGTCTGTTTATCTCCACAAATGCACACATCTGGAAGGAAGAAAGAAACCAAATCAAGGAACTAACTCTACAGCTTGAACAAGTAGAGAGAGAACAAAAGAGGAAACCCTCAGGCATCAGAAGAAACAAGATGATAAAGATTAGAGCAGAGCTAAATGAATTAGAGAATAGAAAAACAATTGAAAAAATCAAAAGCTGGTTTTCTGAAAAGATCAACAAAATTGACAAACCACTGGCTAAACTTACTAAGGAAAAGCAGAAAAGGAAACAAATAACCCAAATTAGAAATGAGAGGGGAGTTGTCACAACAGCTCCAACAGAAATCAAAAATATCATAACAGAATACTATGAAAGACTATACTCTAACAAATTTGAAAACCTAGAGGAAATGGGCAAATTCCTTGATCCATACCACCTACCCAAATTATCACAAAGTGAAGCAGAACAACTTAATAAACCCATCACAAAAGAAGAGATTGAAAATGTCATCAAAACACTGCCAACCAAAAAAAAAAGCCCGGGCCCAGATGGCTTCACTGAAGAATTTTACCAAGCATTTAGAGAAGTGTTATCTCCTGTGGTGGTCAGGATTATGTCAACTTGGCTACTACCTATTTGGCTGCTGTATTCAGTGGCAGGGCAGGGTTTGTGGTGGCTCCCTGCCCCTCGGCTCTCATCTTGTGACCTTGGACTACGGCTGCTGATCGCTCACGTGGCCAGGAGCTCCTGCTCTCTTCTTCCAGTGTCTGGCTCCGGGACTTGAGCTAGCAGCTGTTGGGCTTATCAGTCCTTACAGTCGGCACTTGAGAGTCCTGCTCCCTGATCTGCGAATCCTGCGTTCGCCAGCCTCTGCCCAATCCTGCTCCTTGACCTGCCGATCCTGGGTTCACCAGCCTCTGTCGCTTCGTCTTGCCACCAGCTTGGGATCCACTGACCTACACAACTGGTGATCTGCAACTCTGGTCTCTGACTTGCTGACCTTGGGTTCCTCAGCTTCCGTGGACACGTGAGGCTTGTGCCAGAGCTTGGGACATTTAGCTTCTGTGAATTTGTGAGCTGTTTCCTATATTTATATCTATCTATCTGTCTATATATATATTATAAATCTTTCCTTGTACCTACACGTGTTACTGGTTTTGCTTCCTTAGAAAACCCAGCCTAAGACATCTCCAATACTAATGAGACTATTTCACAGTATAGAAAGGGATGGAGTACTCCCAAACTCATTCTATGAAGCCACCATAACCCTGATACCAAAGCCAGGGAAAGACCCAACAAAGAAGGAGAACTACAGACCAATATCACTCGTCAACCTAGATTCAAAAATCTTCAACAAAATTCTTGCCAATAGAATACAACATATCAAGAAAATAATCCACCCTGACCAAGCTGGATTCATACCAGGGATGCAATGCTGGTTGAACATCAGAAAAACAATTAATGTGATAAACCAGATAAATAACACAGAAGACAAGAATTGCCTGATTTTGTCCATTGATGCAGAAAAGGCATTTGATAAAGTCCAACAGCCATTTATGCTAAAAAAAACTCTCAGCAAAATAGGCATACACAGAAAATTCCTCAATGCAATAAAGCCATTTATACAAAGCCAATTGCCTACGTCATCCTGAATGGAGAGAGACTGAAAGATTTTCCCTTGAGAACAGGAACTAGACAAGGATGTCCACTCTCACCTCTCCTATTCAACAATGTACTAGAAGTTCTAGCCAGAGCAATTAGACAAGACCAAGAAATAAAGGGCATCTGCATCGGCAAACAAGTCAAAATCTCCCTGCTTGCGGATGATATGATTGTATATGCGGAGAATCCCTAAGAATCTATAAGTAAACTACTGAAACTGATAGAAGAGTTCAGCAAAGTCTCAGGATACAAGATAAACAGAAGTAAATTAGTAGGATTCCTTTATTCCAACAACGACACTGTTAATGAAGAAACCATCAAATCAATACCATTTACTATAGCCCCTAAGAAGATAAAGTACCTAGGAATTAATCTAACCAGAGAAATAACAGAACTTTACAAAGTGAACTACAAGCCTTTACTACAAGAAACTAAGAGAGAGTTAGATAAATTGCAAAACCTACCTTGCTCATGCATAGGAAGACTTAGCATTGTGAAAATGTTTATTTTACACAAAGCAATCTACTTATATAATGCAATACCAATACAAGTTCCAGTGTCATTTTTCAATGAGATGGAGAAACAAATCACTAATTTTGTTTGGAAAGGGAAGAAGCCCCAGATAAATAAGGTACTGCTAAAGAAGAAGAACACACTGGGAGGCCTCTCATTACCCGATCTTAGAACATACTACACTGACATAGTGGTCAAAACAGCCTGGTACTGGTACAAGAACAGACAGATCGATCAGTGGAACAGAATTGAGACCGCAGAGATGATACTATCTGCCCATGAACAGTTGATATTCGACAAAGGCCTTAAGACATTAAACTGAGGGAAAAACAGTATCTTCAACAAATGGTGCTGGCAAAATTGAATATCCATCTGCAATAAACTGAAACAAGATCCATATCTTACACCTTATACAAAAACCAACTCGAACTGGATAAAAGACCCAAATATCAAACCTGAAAAGATAAAGCTCATCCAAGAAAAGGTAGGAACGACAATGGAAGTTTTAATACACAGTGTGGACAGACTCCAAAATCTGTCATACCAACCACAATCAACAGAAGAGAAAATAGATAAACGGGAACTGTCAAGAATCAGACACTTTTGATCATCCAAAAACTTTATTAATAGAATTAAAAGGCCACCTACAGAATGGGAAAAAAATACTTGGCAACTCTGTGTCAGACCGACGCCTGATCTCCATAATCTATAAGATACTACAAAATATCAATAAGAAGAAGATAAATCATCCAATTAAGCGATGAGCAAAGGAGATGGACAGACATTTCTCTAAAGAGGAGATCCAGGCAGCCAAAAAGCACAAGACTACAATGAGATACCATCTCACCCCAACAAGGTTGGCCATGATGCAAAAAACACAAAACAACAAATGCTGGAGAGGCTGTGGAGAAAGTGGAACTATCCTACACTCCTGGTGGGGTTGCAAAATGGTCCAGCCTCTTTGGAAAGCAATCTGGCACTTCCTTAAAAAAATGGATATAGATATACCATTTGACCCAGTAATTCCACTACTTGGAATATATCCTACAGAATCAAGGCCTTTCACACCAACGGGCACACGCACTAGAATATTTATGGCAGCACAATCCACTATAGCAAAAAGATGGAATCAACTCAGATCCCCAACAACAGAAGAATGGATAGGTAAACGATGGTATATATACTCAACAGAGCACTACGCAATGATAAAGAATCACAATGATTCCAGAAAACATCTCCTAACCTGGTTTCAACTGGAAGACAATATGTTGAGTGAAAGTAGTCAGCGACAAAAGGACAAATATCGTATGAGACCTCTACGATAAGGTCTCAAAAACAGACGTGTGTATAGAAGAAAAGACTCTTTGACAGCTGCAAGGGAGGGAAATGAGGGAGGGCGAGGGGAGGAGGGTTTAGATTAGATAGTTGCTAGAAATCTGGTTGGGTGAAATCGATGATAGCACACATTAGAAACAAGAACAACATTAAGTGGACTTCAGCATAACTTCAGTACTCCTTCCATCTTAACCTAATATTGCAAGGATAGAGTAGCTGGGGCAGAGGGCATGGGACCATGCTCTTAGGCAAAATCGAGGCCAATTGGCACAACTGGCGTTTTGCTAAGAGGGCTCTCTGCACCCCAAACTGGTGAGTGGTGTCTGGGGTCTTAAAAGCTGCCAAGCTGCCATCCGAGGGCACAGCAAATGGTCCCAATTCAGCAGGAATGGATGCTCACCGAGGACCAAAATGACATAGGGTAAAAACAACCCAGAAGATAGAGAAACCCACATGAGTGGGTGCCTACATCAACTTGGGACCGGAAGAACCAGATGGTGCCTTGCCACCACCAGTGATAGCCGCAATGGAGCTCACTAAGTTGAGTCTCACTGGCAACACAAGAATAAAAAGGGTGCATCCTGAGATCTCCACTAAAAGACCTCAATTGATGGTCCGGGGGCTTCGGGGTTCCTCTGGGAGCATGGCCCCCGGCCCTGATGCTGCCCTTGCCCATGAATTATAACGAAGGTCTAGTCTTTGGACATGAATGGATTGGACTTGGTGATGCAGACTGACCATATATTGGATGCACTTTATGGCTCTATGCATCTATAGGATATCATCCTGCTGACCTCTGACTGGAGGAAGGAGAGTGGTTGGAGAGGAGGGGAAAGGAGACTGTTGGAAGGATGAGACATGTATGGAGCAGAAAGGAATAGTGTGCTGTCACTGGGCAGGGAGAGCAGTGGAAGCTGCACATAGGTAGGCATGTAAATTTATGCAAGAATGTATATTTTCACCTAGTCATATTAAATTAAAAAAAAATGATTTCCACATTTTAGATATTTGCTAGAACAGCTCCCCACTCTCCCAGTACCAAATTCTGTTTTAGTCAGCTAGGGCTGCTCTAACAGAAGAACCACAGAGTTGATGGCCTTAACAAAGGAAGGTTTATTCTTACATAGTCCGGTAGGCTGCAAGTCCATATTCAGGGTGTCCATTCCAGGAGAAGGCTTTCCCCTTGTCGACTCAGGAGGCAAGTCCGGTATTTCATCAGTCTTTGTCCAGGTAGCATCTTGGCACAGGAAACTCAGTCTGAAGGACATGCTCTTCTCCTGGTGCTGCTTTCTTGACGGTAGGAGGTTCCCAATTCTCTACCTGCCTCTCTGTTCTTTTATCTCTCATTAGGATGAAGGGATTAAGGGTGGGACAAGCCATACTCCAGGGAAACTCCCTTTACAGTGGAGCAGGGAGGTGATCTTATAAAGGGATTTACAGTCCCACCTTAATCCTTTAAAATACAGCATAGTAAAACCACAAAGTGGAGGACAGTCACAAGATACTGGGAATCATGGCCCAGCCACAGGGCTACACATATTTTTGAGGGAACACAAGTCAGTCCATGATACCCTGTCCAGTCAATTCTGTTCAGTAAAACAGTTACATTTAATTTTTACTCTTGAGAACAATAGATCACTGTTGGAAAAGTGTATTGGCATGTCCTACACTAAACACTTCTCACCAATCACCCTCAACAACAGCTAAATATAGAAAATGTAGTATTTATTTAAGAGCTGAGGCACCAGAGAATAGTTCAACTGTTTATCAGGACCTTTGCTGACGACTGATTTGCAGTTTGAGAATCACTGTCTTGCCAGGCTTCTGCAATATAGAATAGGTGAGTAACTCAGGGCAGAAGAATTTTTCAGGCTTGCTAACTGGAGTAGAAGAAGGCCAGCAAGGCTTTTCCATATTTTGGATTCAGATTATTTTAGATTCAGATGTCAGTATTTTAGTACTTTCTTACTTTAGAAGTCTTTCTTTTACCAATGTATTTATCAAGTCATCACAAACAAAACCTCACTCACAGAAAACACAAGTGACACCAGTGTAATGAGTGGAGTCTGAGAGAACTGGCCCTGTCTGCCACCCACTGCTTACGGTGGCTCAGCATACACGCTTTCCAAATTAGGAACTTCCAAAATTGGCTGAAACACCGTCAGTGCTAGCCCCCACAACCCAGCCTACTATGTGAAGCCCAAGGAGTTAGTCAGATATATGCACCTAAAACAGGTGACCAGAACCTGACTCTCCCTCCTCATGTCCCATCACTCCCTTTCTGCTGCAGTTAGATTGCTGGATTTTTTGTCTCCATGTGGTATAAACAGTTTGTACTCAGCTAGTAAACTAAAGATAGATGGTTCAAAACCACCTAGCAGCACCATAGAAGGAAGGGCTATTAAACTGCTTCCCTGAAGAATTTAGCTGAGAAAACCCTACAGAACACAGTTCTACACTTTAGCATACGGGGTTGCCATGAGTCAGAATCAGTTCCATGGCAAAGTATAGTTTAGGTTTATCTGTCCTCTTGTTGTTTTAACTTTTTGTTGTGTATTAAGTGAAAGTTTACAGAGCAAATTAGTTTGCCATTTGATAGTTTTTACATAAACTGTTCAATGACATTGATTTCATTCCCTGCAATGTGTCAGCACTCTCCCCATTTCTGTCCTAGTTTCCTTTTGTCCTGATTTTCTACCCCTTCCTGCCTTCTTGTCTTTGCTTCTGGGCAAATGTTGCCCTTTCCATCTTGCATAATTGATTGTTCAAAAGAACATGTTCCTTTCGAGTATTATTGTTTATTTTATAGGCCTATTTATGGTTTGGAAACCCTGGTGGCATAGTAGTTAAGGGCTATGAATGCTAACCAAAAGGTTGGCAGTTTGAATCTACCAAGTACTCCTTGGAAATCTAGGACAGTTATACTCTGTCCTATAAGGTCAATGTGAGTCAGAATTGACTCGATGGCAATGGGTTTGGTTTTCGGTTGTCTATGGTTTGGCTGAGAGGTGGTCTCTGGCAATGGCTTCAATTCCAGGTCATAAGGTGTTTTAGGGCCATAGTCTCAGGGGTTCCTCCAGTCTCTGTCAGACCAGTAGATCTGGGCATTTCTGTGAATTTGAGTTTTTGTTCTGTGTTTTTCTCCTGCTCTGCCTGGAAAGCACTGTTCTGATCCCAGCTAGAATGGTCAGTATATGGTAGCTGGGCACCATCTAATTCTTCTGATCTGCAGCTCATGTAGGTTGTGGTTCCTCCAGTCCATTAGTCCTCTTGAGTGTTGGGTTTTCTTCCATTTCCTTTGCTTCAGAAGGGAAGACACCAATAGCTATATCTTAAACTACTACTCCTAAGCTTTTGAGACCAAAGTAGGATGGAGAATACTGTCTTTATGAAGCATGTTGTGCCAGTTGGCCTAATTGTATTCTCAGTATGTGTTCCTTCACCTTTGAGCCTAGGGATATCTTCCGGCAAGTCTAAGTTCCCACGATGGTTCATGCCCCTTTGGTGCTATATTATCTGTATTGATACACTTGCAGCACATACAGTTATGTAAAAATATCCACTGTCAAACCTATATGTGAGAGTCGGTGTGTTCATTTACACCCTCCCACACCACTTCAGGATATCTATGTACCTATGTATCTATTCATAAATTGTTATTTCTGAATACTATTGCTGCAGGATTGTGTATGTTATAGTAATTATTGTAGTTGACCTTTATTCTTGTGTTCCTCTCAGTGTCTTCTTTTGGCTTGGTCATGTTGTGCTGATATCCTGTGTATTGTGTATTGCCTTTCCTTTCACCAGTATCTAACATGTGTCTTTTGTCTGATTAGTAATTTTCCCCTTCCCCCTCCTATCACTGGTAGCCATCAAATTTTTTTGCCTATGTGTAAACTTTTTCTTTTTTGTAATACTGGTATGATACAACATTTGTCCTTCCTAATATCAACTTGACTTCCTTGCCATATGAACGTTCTGTAACTAAACCATTTATCCCCCCTTTCTGTTTTGACATTGTTGTCATTTATAAATTCATGTCTCTAGTTTCCTGTTTTCAGTTTTTTAGCTTTGTTTTATTTTTTTGGAATTATATGTCTGGGTTGGTATCTGGCTGATGCTGTCCAATATCTTAATTCCAGGTTGTCGTATGATGTTGGTTCTCTGTCCAAAGGCTTCTTTTACTATCTCTTACAGTATTAATCTGACTTCTACAAATTCCCTTAATATCTGTTTCTATGGAAATTTCCTAATTCATGATTGTTTTGCCTTAGTTGGCAATTTATTTCTTTCAAGATTTTATGTACGTCACTCCATTGCCTTCTTGCCTAAATGATTTCTGCCAAGGAATCAGAGACTAGTCTTATTGGTTCCCCTTTGTAAGTGACTTTTCTTTCTTTTTGATTGGCTCTCAGGATTCTTCCTTTATCTTTGGTTTTGACAAGTTTGATTATGATACATCTTGGTGACTTTCTTTTGGGGTCTATCCTGTATGACGTTCATTGAGCTTTATGGATGGATAACTTCTCATTTTTCATATTAAGGAAGTTTTCTGTCAGCAAATCTTCAACGATTCTCGTTAATTTTTTTTGGCCTCCTCCCATTCTGAAATTCTGATCACACATAAATCTCTTCTCTTAATAGTGTGCCATGTAATTCTTAGCCTTTCTTCATTTTTCTTGATTATTTTTTATAATTTTTTCTTAAGCAAATTGGTGTCAGAAAATTTGTCCTCTGTTTCACAGATTCTGTCTCATACTGATTCAGTTATGTTTTTATGTTCTTCTGTTGGTTTGTCTGTCTCTGTATTGTCATTATTAATCTTTGAATTTCCATTTGCTGCTTTTGTATGATTCTTGTTTATTTTGAGATTTTGTTCTGATACTGTTTTTCTGGATTCTTCTATCGCTATGTCTAAATTTTCCTTGATTTTGTCTACATTTGCCTTGCTTGGGGAACATACAAATTAGTCTTTTGAATTCCTTACCAGGTAGTTCTATTACCATTTCTTCCTCTGGAAACTTTTCTGGTTGTTTTGACCACTGGAGCCATCTCATCCTGCTTCCTTATATGATTTGATATATTCTGATGTCTCTGAGGCATGAAGGTGTTATTATATTTATTTATTGTATCTTTGCGGTATTCCGATTCTCTCTTTTTGTTTTGTATATCCAAACAGGCAGTGTGCTGTTGTGCTACTATGGTGACTAGTCTGGCCACATTGGAGTTCTCACCACTACACTTTGGGTGAGTCGGGCATCAGCAGGATGTGTGAGCATAGGTCTCTCTTGTCTGGTCTTGCAGTACATCTGTCATAGTTGGAATTGTGTCCCCCCAAAAATGTGTGCAGCCACGTGGCTGGGATATGGTTCCCAGTATCTTGGGACTGTCCTCCATTGTGTGGTTTTGCTAACCTGTATGTTAAAGGATTAGGGTGGGGCTGTGAATTCCTGCTGTGGGGGGAGTTTCCCTGGAGTATGGCTTGCCCCACCCTTAATGCTTTTAGCTTGCAAGGAATAAAAGGAAAAAAAAAGAAACAAAGGACAATTTGAGAACCTCGCTACCATCAAGCAAGCAGCACCAGGAGCAGAGCGCGTCCTTCAGACCAGAGGTTCTTGCGTGAGGATGCTCCCTGGACAAAGACTGATGCAATACTGGACTTTCCTCCAGAGCTGACAAGGGGAAAGTCTTTCCCTGGAGCAGACACCCTGAATATGGACTTGCAACCTACCGGACTGTGTAAGAATAAATCTTTCTTTGTTAAAGCCATCCACTCTGTGGTATTTCTGTTAGAGCAGCCTAGCTGACTAAAACAACATCTAAGAATGTAGCTGTCCTTGCTGGTGAGGTGATGTGTCTGGGCTGGGGTGCAGGGAGCATTCTCCCTAGCCTGTGTGTTGGGTATTGTGTGATCACACTTCTGGTTTCCACGTGGTCAGGATGAGGGTGCTTGGGTCATCAGTTACCAGGTGCAAGATATGGAAACTCTCACCAATGGCTCCAGGCAGGCAGAGCTGTACATGTGTGTTCAGAGTGGGCACAAGCCCCAGTTGCTGTTGGTGGATGGTGTGGGGGATGAAGCAGAGGGGATACTACAAGTCCACAGGTACCTCCTTGGAAGGAGTACTCTCAACCACTAGAGTATGATATGGGTGAGGGTGTCACTGGCTCTTGGCCCCCCAGTGCAAGTGGTAGAGGGAGTAGGAGGCATTGTGGTCTGCAGGCCCCCAGTGTAGATGACTAGATGTAGGATAGGGTGTCTTTGGTTTGTGGGCTGCCTACTCCAATGGCTGCGCCGAGCAGCAGGTGCTGCCACTCTGTGGAACTCTGGTGCAAAGTGACTGGGTACAGGAGCACAGCACTGCTGGTCCTCAGGTCCTCAGCTCAGTTGACTGGACAGAAGAGGGTGTGCTGCTGTTCCCCATGTCTCCAGTCCTGATGGCCATGTGGAAAAGCAGACTTTACCAGTAATCCGTGGGCCCCTGGCATGGATGGATGGGTAGAAAAGGAGGCACCACTAGACCACAGGTCCTCGGCATGGTTGCCCAACCATGGAAGAGAAGATGCTGCCGGTCTACAGGCCCCCCACACCAGTGGCTGGAAAACAGGCAGGCACCTCTCATCTGTGTGTCACTGGCACAAGTGGTTACCATGGTCACCATGTCTCAGGGCATGGGGTGATGGTGGATGCCACCAGACAGAGATCGCTTGCATGGGAGGGATTGATGAGACAGGTGGGGAGGCACTGCAGGTCCACATGCCTCTGGCATAGGAGGCTGGGAGGGACACAATGGGTGAGGTAAGCACACTTAACTTTCACAGGGTGGAGAGCACTCCTGCCTGGCTTTAGACATAGGTAAAAAGTTGTTCCTGCCAGGCTACACCAGGTGATGGGGGCTTTGACTAGGAAACCTGCTTGCTTTATCTCAATATGGCTGCACTGTGCTGGTTCAGCTGGCAGTTTGTCAGCGATCTATCATCCTCTGCGTCTGCCATTTTTGTACAGTCTCTCCTTCCACGTTGTACTTGGTCCGATTCGTTAGCTTTACCTTTGATGTTCAGGGCTCCGAAGTTGCAATCTGTATCTGATTCATTTATTTTCTTGGGTCTCTAAGAGGGACATTATGAGGTGTCTGACTATGCTGACAGCTTGGAGTGCTCCTCCACATAACTGTTTAAATCATCTTTGACTAAGAAGCCCTGGTTGCTAAACAGTTAAGTGCTCAGCTACTAACCAAAAGGTGGGCACCTCCGGCAGCTCTGCCAGAGAAAGATCTGCTAATATGCTTCTGTAAAGATTACAAGCTAGAAAATCCTGTGGGGCAAGTCATATGGGGTCACTATGAATGGAAAATTGTCTCAGCAACAACATAAACAAGCAATTATTGATCACCTAGTCAATGGCAATGGGTTTAGTCAGATACTACACTAGACGTTTTCCTACTTTAGCCATTTAGCTTTCATGACAATGTCACAAGGTATTTTTCCAATAAGAAATGAGGTTCAAAAACCATTCCCAAAGCCAACTTTTTCATCAAAGGTTAGACTGGACTATAAAAAATAGAATAATACTAGTGAGGAGAGTGCTTCTTAGTTTAAGTAGTTACACAAGACTATGTGGGAAGCTCCTGTCCAGAGGTGAGATGAGAAGGTGGAAAGGCATAGGAAGTAGGTGAATAGACAAGGGAAATTTGAGGTGGAAAGGAATACGCTATCACATTACATGAATTGCAATGAGGGTTACACAATGATATGTGTATAAAGTTTTATATGAGAAATTAACTTGAACTGTGAACTTTCATCTAAAGCACAATAAAATTTTAAAAGAGAAAAAGTGTTTTTTTAAATGATAAAGAGAAATGAGTTTTGGCAACTTGTAACCTAAGCAGTAAGTGTTGGATTATCTGTGACTGTAAAATTCCAAGTCCCACACTACATCCTGTCCCCTGATCTTGTTGTATCTTCCCTGCTCCTTTTCACTCTACAGATCCTACTCCTACCTAGGATCCAGAACTAGCTCTACCTCCTCCTGAAGCTTTCTTCAGCTCTTTACAGTTACCTCCTTTCTTGAAATTTATAGCATTTACTGACATTTAAGTACTGTATGTCATGGTTTGAAAGGTTTATATGTTTTATGAGTATGTGTATGATTTCTTGAAAAGTTCCTAGAGCAGGAGTCATGAATCGCCGGTGGTGTTTACTCAGTACAATGCACAGAGTAGGTGCTGAATAATTATGTATTAAATTAGGGAACATGACACCACTAGATGTGTCTAATAACACTTTACTGCAGTCTGTCTTCTGCAATTGAACTCATTCAGGAAAACATGTAGCTAGCTCAAGAGAAAGTAGACATCTGCTTAGCTGTCTCTTTTGGAGAGGGTAAAGGGAAAAGGTTGAGGATTGCAGGTATCATGGAAGCTTGTATCATCTTTGGTGGTGATTGTAAAGGATAAAAAGTAAAAATAAATCCATGGTGGCAACCATATGCTAAGGAGCCCTGGTGGAACATTAAGAGCTTTGCTGCTAACCAAGAGGTTAGTGGTTCAAACCCACCACCTACTCCACAGAAGAAAAGAGCTGGCAATCTGCACCTGTACAGATTACAGCCTTCAAAACCATATGCAATAATATTACCCTGTCCTATGGGGTTGCCATGAGTCAGAATTGACTCCATGGTACACAACAACAATAATCACATGCTAATGGAGATTTGAGCAAGAGCAGTGCAGTTATAAAATGAGGCAAGCTTTCTCAGAAAGTGCCCGTGACACACGACTGCCTAAAGCATCAGTCTTCCTTACCTACAAACACACATGTAGAGCCTACTCCGTACTGTAGGGCAGTCCTGTTGGTGACACAGGTAAGAGTTGGACTGCTAACCAAAAGATTGGCAGGCGGTTCGATCTACCAGCATTTCCTTGGAAACCCTATGAGGCAGTTCTGCTCTGTCGTACGGTGTCACCATGAATTGGAATCAACTTAACAGAAGCAGAGTTTTTTTTGTTTGTTTCTGTACAGGATGGTTCCTGGGTAGCACAAGTGGTTGGCAATTAAGTGTACACCTAAAGGTTGGCAATTCAAACTCACCCAGTGGATACCAGTGGGGATATGAGTGGTATTAGAGTTGGCTTGAAAACACTCCACAGCTTAATTGGCAAGAAGGATAAATATCTATACCAAAGACCATAAAAAGAAAAAGAAAATAGGGCTAAGCACTGAGCTGCTAACAAAAAGGTTCAAGTTTGAACCCACCCAGAAGTGCCTTGGAAGAAATGTGGTTTGCTTCTGAAAGGTCACAGCCATGGCAACTTTATGGAGCACAATTCTACTGTGCAGCACCTGGGGTCACCATGAATTGCAATTAACTCAACAGCAACTGATTGACTGGCTGCTGAACAAACCACATGGAGGGAAGGTGCTGCTTGAGTGCAGAGAAGGGAGATATCCTTGTAGATGTTCTATCAAGAAGGTCTCATGAGTAGGTGGAATTAGAGCTGTACCTTAGAGCAAAGGAAAGACTTAGGGAATGGGTAATAGACAGAAAGTTTCAAGTAAGTGAGCTCTGAGCAGTGCTTGAGACTCAAATTCCTAGGTAAAGCTACATAAACACATGAAGTGGCTAGGTATGTGACATAAAATGCTAATCTGCTTATTTTATGACCAGGGTCCCAGCTCCCTAATTACATTGCTTTTATAACATTGCAGTGAGGCAAAAACAAAAAATAAAAACAGCTAAACCAAACAAACTTGTGAGCTGCTAGTTTGTGACATTCGCAAGGTAGAAATCAAGTGACAAGTTTCCAACTTCATGCTAAGACTTGTTATAGAAACAAGACAAATTTAAGACGTAGCCCTTGCCTTTAAAAAGTTAAATACATACTCTGAAAGCAAAACTAATTTGTTGTACTAACTCACAGGTAGGCTATGAGTTAGTATAGTAGCACACTCAACTGCTAACCGAAAGGTTGGTGGTCAGAATCTCCTTAAAGGACCTTGGATGGAAGACCTGGAAACCTACTTTAAAAAAGTCAGCCATTGAAATCCTTGTGGAGCACAGTTCCACTCTGACACACATAGAGTTGCTTTAAGTTGGAGCAGACTTGATGACAACTAGTTATACTTTAAGAACCAATATTTTTGTTATTAGCTGCTGTCAAGTTGATTCCAACTCATGGCAACCCCATGCATACAGAGTAGAACTGCTCAATGGGGTTTTCAGGGCTGAATCTTTTTGAAACAGATCATCACTAGGACTGTCTTCCAAGAAGACTCTGACCCAGCAACGTTTTGGCTAGTGACCATTTGTACCACCCAGGCACCGAAAGCCAGTATAATCAATGGTTTATTGTGTTCTTCTGGCTATATAGCATGTATTTTAGGGATTTAAAAGGTTAATGTGGACATACATATTTAGTACAGTTATCATTACAGCAAATGCCCTGAGATGCTCTTCCAAATGTAAATCCAATTTTAGTTTAGGCTGGGTTTGCCTGGGTTCCTATTTTCACAATCCAATTTCTAGCAGACACAGAGAATTTCTTGCAAATGTTTCAGAAGCATTCAATTCTGACCTGAAACCTTTAAGAAGAAAAACGATTTCAAGGCCAATAGAGAGTCATTTAATTTGGCAGCCTGGAATGTGAGAGGAGCTGGTGACACCCTTCTACTAGATTCTGCTTATGCTGAAATGCACTAAGTGAGAGACACCCAGCCAAGTTGAAGGATATTAAAAGTTGCAGATGCAGCCATGCTGTGAGGGGCATTGGAACTCACAGAACTGCATCAGTGTATTGTTCACGAGGTGTCTTCTAATTTGTTCTGGTTCTAAAGTCCAAAAAAAACAGACTATAGCAGAAGTTCCTGTTTTATGCCTTAAAAATCTGTCTGAAATCATATATCCATCTTATTTGAACATTTGCCAAAATGTTACAGCAACACTAAATTCAGCTTGTGAGTTTGCTAAACACTCCCTGTCACCCAGTTCTCATTGTCCCCGTGATCTATATATAGTTCAGCAGCCCAGTCAACGTCTCTGGAGTGATGGAGTCAGGCATGCAGGAAGAAGATGCATAGGGTGCATCTGGTGGGAAGTTGGCTTTGTCAGCAAGATGGACCTCTGGAGAAGGAGCCCTGGTGGTGCATGCCATTAAAAGCTTGGCTCCTAACCAAAAGGCTGGCAATTTTAATCCACCAGCTGCTCCTTGGAAACCCTCTGAGGCAGTTCTACTCTGTCCTATAGGGTAGCTGTGAATTAGAATTGACTGAACAGCAATGGGTTGGGTTTGGTTTCTCAGCTACTAAAAAGAATGAAAAACCAGTCATAAAAGCAAAATGAATTAAACTGCTGAGGTATCAGTTGTGCAAGGTGACGCATGGGAGGACCCAAACAAAATGGAGTAAAACTGCCACATAGAGTTTCCAAGAAGCACTTGCTGGATTTGAACTGCCAACCTTTTGGTTAACAGACACAGCAATTAACCACTACACTACCAGGGTTTCCATTCTTAATGATAGTAGCTTCCACTATTACTGGTGACTCTTTCACCATTTCCATGTGTTACACAGTGTGACTTCATTGGAAACTTTGGTGGTATAGTTGTTAAGAGCTATATTGGTTAAGAGCTGTATCTGTTAACCAAATGGTCAGGAATTCAAATTCACCAGGCACTTCTTGGAAACTCTATGGGGCAGTTCTACTCTGTCCTGTGGCATCACTATGAGTCAGAACTGACCTGATGGCAATGGGGAGGTTTGATTTTAAGACAGTACTGAAATTTACTATGTGATAGCCACTCTTCTAACCACTTTTTCTATATTGTTTCATTTTATCTTCACGAGCCTCTGGAGAATATTTTTTTTTAATAATACAACTTTTTTTTAAAATCTGATTTCTTCATTCAGTGTAATAATTTTTGTATTGTGAGGAAAATATGTAACATTTGTCAATTGAACAATTTTTACATGTACAGTTCAGTGACACTGATTACGTTCATCATGTTGTGCAACCATTACCACTATCCTTTTCTGAATTATTCCACCACCATTACAAGACACTCAGTGCCCCCTGAGTAAGGACACACTCTCCTCCGGTCTCTATGCATCAGTTTCACATAGGTGTGATCATTTCTTGACTGTCTTGTTTCATTAAACATAATCTTTATCCATATTGTAATATGTATTGGAAGTTCCTTTCTCTTTACAGCTGAGAAGTATTTCATTGTATGTATATAACATATTTGTTCATTCATCTGTTGCTGGACATTTAGGTTATTTCCATCTTTTGGTTATTGTGAATAGTGCTGCAACGAAAACTGATGTTGGTATATGTATTTTATACCCATTATATACAGAATACAGAGAGGTTAATTTTTTGTGTAACCTCAGATAGCTAGAGGTGAAAACAGGATTTGAATCTAGGCAGTGTCCCTCCATAACTCAAGGTCTTTAACTCTACATTCGGTAGTCAAGTTTAAAAACCACTTAGCACCGTTATAGAGGAGGGAAACTACACACATCCTTATTCATATTGCCTGCCCTCAAGACAGCTTGCAGTCTAGTGAGAAAAAAGCCAGTTAATGATTGTGTTCATGATTGTCATACTGTGTACTGCTCAGGCAAGAGGTAGGCATTATAACCAAGTAGACCAGAGTGCTGTGGTGCAAGGATTTCTTCTAGTTTTCTCTGGCTTAAACTCTTTCTGTGAGTTTGTTGTTTCTCATTTCTAGGCTGCTGTGAAAAAGAGTAACTTACCATCACATTCACCACTTGAGGGTTTCCTCTGCAACTTTCCTATACTACAGATGATTTCTTAATTTATAGCTAAGAAAGATGGTTAGCATCTCTCCTATTCCAAATTAAGGTTTATGTTAGCATTCCTAATCCTAGCTATACTTACACTTCATGAGAAAGCATCAGAGGCCAAGTCATAGACAAACTTTTCACAACACTCATAGTTCATCCACTGGTTCCAAAAGACAAAAGAGGCAGTAAAGGGAGGTAACTATTTTCTGACTTCTAAGGCACTGTCAGAATACCTAAGTGCTGCAAATGGTTAACATGGTTGATGGAGATTTGAGTCCACCCAGAAATGCTTTGGAAGAAAGACTCACGGAGTCACCATAAATCAGAATCCACTTGGCTGCAACTGCTGTAAGTCACCATCGGCTCAAATATTTCACAGATAAACACATTTGAAATCTATCTTCTTTTGATCTTTAGCAAATTACTTACTCCACTAGGCTTCAGGTTTCCTCTAATAATTAAAAAAAATAACGTTGTCTCCTGTTTTGTAGGAAAAACTGATAGGTTCAACCACAAGTGACATATTTCACAAAGCCACAAAAAATAAAAAAGACATCCATTAAGGAAAAGAAGGGCAAAACAAAGCTGAAGCTGTCTTGTATTCTAAATTCTCATTGTTGTGCAAGCAAGTCTTCTGATTTGTTTAGCTTCCAGTGGAACTGTGCCTTGTCAAGCATTTTAGGAGAGCTTCAGGGGAAAAAAAAGGTAAAGTCACAGATTCTTAGCATCTTGGGGTTGGATACAGCCAAACTTCATGAAAATGAACTAATAATTCACCCTTCTGTATTTCAGTAGTCACTTTTTCCAACAGTGATTTGTGATATGGTTCAATGTTGTGAACACAGTGGCGTGAAGTAGGGGAGGAGAGAAAGAGTATTTGTAAGTTCTGGGGAGGTTTCCCACAAGATTGTTTTGGGCAATTCACGTTAAATCTAAAGGTCAGCTATGGTAAATTAACCACAGATTTCAACAAGTATAAATATTCTGGAAGGAAACATAGAGATCTGCTCCACTAGCCAGTGGCAGAGGATGCTCCAGAACGCAGGGTCAGAGGCAGCTGAGCATTATTTGTAAGGCTGTCGGTGACAACCAAATTTACCCCCTGACCCTGCAGCACCTTCCAGGTCTGGCAGCTCATGCTTAAGTGCACTTGGCTCCCTTCTAGGCCCACATCCATAGCAGAAAGCTATTAATGTCAAATGAGAAAAGAAGATAGGATGCTTAGGTCCTTGTTCCTAGGATGTTAACAGTCCAAAAGCCCTGCCTCCCTACATCAGTAAACCCAGTAAATACATAGAAAAAAACAACTACCATACCTATTAAGTTTTGCAGAATTCACAGCACTTTTTCCATACAATATCTTCTTTGATCCTCAAAGCATTGTAACCTATGTAGAACAGAAGTAACTCAGATTTTTTCAAATGAGGAAACCAAGGAAGTTAAAGGCTTTACTCATAATTGCAGGGCAACATATAGAGGAAATGGGACTAGACCACAGTTTTTCTGACTCTAGATTTCTAGTTTCTCCAAGCAATGTCCCTCTGAAACACTGGGGAACACAACCTCTGAGTGAAGTTTCACTTACCATAGCCACTTGTGGCACACCAGCATCCCCTGTCTTCCTTCTATTTCCTGAATAGCGTTAAGAGTCTTAGGCTGTGTTCTCTAGAAAAACAAAAACAGCAAAGCATATATACATGCTATATATATATGCTATATGTATATACATGCTGTATATATGAGAAAAGAAGATATATATATATATACAGAGAGAGTGATTAATCTCAAGGAACTGGTTCAGGTGGTTGTAGAGGCTAGAAAGTCCTAAGTTCATGGGTCAAGCATCAGGCTGGAGGCTTTTAACTCATGTAGTTGCAGGGGCTGACAAATCTAAGATCAGCAGGTCAGATGACAGGCTGCTGGCTTGCAGGCTGTGGAGGCCAACAGATCCCAAGTGTTTTAGTCAACTAGGGCTGCTCTAACAGAAATACCACAGAGTGTATGGCTTTACTAAAGGAAAGTTTATTCTTACACAGTCCAGTAGGCTACAAGTCCATATTCAGGGTGTCCGCTCCAGGGGAAGGCTTTCCCCTTGTCAGCTCAGGAGGAAAGTCCAGTATTGCATCAGTCTTTGTCCAGGGAACGTCTTGGCGCAGGAACCTCAAGTCTGAAGGATGCGCTTTTCTCCTGGTGCTGCTTGCTTGATGGTATGAGCTTCCCAATTCTCTGCCTGCTTCTCTGTCCTTTTGTCTCTCGTAGGAAGAAAGGATTATCGTGGGAAGAAAGGATTAAGGGTGGGGCAAGCCATTCTCCAGGGAAACTCCCTTTACAATGGAGCAGGGAGGTAATCCTATGAAGGGATTTACAGTCCCACCCTAATCCTTTAACATACACCATAGGAAAACGACGAAATGGAAGACAGTCACAAGATACTGGGAATCATGGCCAAGCCACACAGCTACACATATTTTTGGGGGGACACAATTCAATTCATGACACCAAGATCAACAGACAATATGGCAAACCACTTGCTCAAGTCCCAAGAACTGGAGGTGATAAGCCAGATATTGGATCCAGAGTGAGCAAAAGCCAGTGAGCTTTGTCAGAAAGTCCATATATATTGGAAGCAGGCCACACCCCCAAGGAAACTCCCTTTAAATGGATTGTCAGCTCATAGCAGATCTCCTCATGGATATGATTACATCATTACATATTTGCCAAACTATGTAAAATAACTGCCAAGCCACTAAGAATCATGGCCCAGCCAAGTTTATGTATAACCTTAACTACTGCAACATGCATGGTAGAAATAGTCTCAGAAACCAAATACAAACAGGAGAAGCAGCAATGTTCCTTTCACTGATAATTATATGATCCTTAATTCCCTCGAGTCTCATCCATTTGGGGGGCACTGAGGAACATAAAGTAAATAAGACTAATAACAGCTAAAATGTCCCAAGTACTATCTAGGTTTGCTATGGATAATTATAAGTTTGGCCTCCGTTTATGGTGCCATCAAGGTGGTAAGCAGGAAGTGAAATCTCACCTACTGCTTACTCACCAAACCTTACTTTCTGTTCACCCAAGGAAAGGGCACCTTTTCATAATTCTATAATATGCTTGACTAACACCTGAAAAGTTGGTAATTCAAATCCACCCAGAGGGACCTCAGAAGAAAAGCCTGGAGATCTACCTTCAAAAACCAGCAATTGAAAACTCTGTGAAATAGAGTTCTACTTTGACACATATGGGGCTGGCATGACTTGCAGCTGGCTTAATGACAATTGGTTATTCATGCATCTAAGAGGCAGGATCCGTGGGGAGTGGGTGCAGTTTCCTAATTCACACGAACGTTCCCTGAAGACGAGCATAGCAGCAGCTAGCACATACAATAACACATTTACCAAAACACTATGGGGTAGGTAACATTGCTGTCATCATTTTACAGGTGAGGCAACCAAAATAGTTAGTAAATGAAAGAGCCACTCTATCAAATCCCAAATCCATGGTGGTATCCACAAGCTATTTCCCAAAGATATTTACAGAAAGGTTACTTCTCGCCTATGGTATATGGGAATTTTTCCCACACAGGCAAGGTGAGATTGTGAGTGAGCCTGACAAATTTAATTCAGGGAAGCCACATTAAGATAATCACCATAGACAACTCTTTAAATACCTTATGCCTGCAGATCTCAGGCAAGATCCTCAGGCAACAAATTTTCTCAGGCTAATAGGAGTTGACACTTTTTAAAAAAAAAATTTTTTTATTATGATTGAATGAAAATGTACATTCCCATATAAATTTTCATGCTGATCTACATGCAGCTTCCACTGCTCTCCCTGCACAGCGAAAGCACACTCCTCCTCTCTGCTCCACACATGTCTTAACTTCCCAGCAGTCTCCTATCTTCTCCCCTCCACCCAATCCCCTTCTTCCAATGTGAGGTCAACAGGATTACCTCCTATAGATGCCTAGAACCATAAAGTGTCCACAAAATATGGTCACTCTGCATCACCAAGTCCAACCAATTGCTGTCTGAAAAGTTAACCTTCAATATGATTGATGGACAGGGGCAGCATCAGGGCCAGGGGCCCTGCTCCCAGGAGAACTCCGAGGCCCCTGGACCATCAACTGCAGTCGTTTAGTGGAAATCTCAGGGTGCACCCCTATTGATACTTGTGTTGCCAGTGAGACTCAACTTTGTGAGCTCCACTGTGGCTATCACTAGTGGTAGCCAGGCACCATCTGGTTCTTCTGGTCACAAGTCAATGTAGACATCCACTCATGTGGGTCTCTCTGTCTTCTGGATTCTCTTTCCCCCATGTCATTATGGACCTTGGTGATCATCCATTCCTGCTAAGTTGAGACCATTTGCTGTACCCTCAGATGGCAGCTTGGCAGCTTTTAAGACCCCAGACACCAGGAGTTGAGTTGACACCTTTTAATAACTATTTCCCAAGAGAACTAGATAAAAACTTCTTATGTTTTTAAGTGATAAGGGATCCTTGACCAAAGAAGATGTTGTTTTAAAAGTCAACAGAACATGGAGAGATGAAACAAAGGCCAGCTTCTTGCCTCTAAAGTGTTAATGGGCCCAGGAACACTCCTCCAACCCAGACCCCTGGGTACCTTTCCTCCCCACCCTCATAATTTATCATTCTTGCTCAGCTGTTGTCACAGTAACTGCTTGAATCATGCGACTGTCACAATCTGCTTATGGAGTAGCTTGTCATTCTCATGCCATAACATAGTGACATCTCATTTAGAATGAAAAATTTATTAGGTGAGGGAGAACCAAGAGGTACAATCCCCTGGTTGGAATTACCTGGTTTTGTGGCAAAGGCAAAGACAGAGGAGGCTATCTCATAAGTGGGGACTTAATGGAGGCAGAATTGTGTTGGGAATGGAGCACAGTTCAAATAGGGTCACCATGAGATAGAATCAGCTCTGCAGCAATGGGTGTAGTGGTATGGTATGTGAGGCTTAAAGATAGTAAGAGGCTCAGTCCTTGGCAAGACTGGATAACTAGTCACCACTATAAAAAAGAAAACTACAAAGGCTGGGAAGTGAAATGAAATAAAAATGCGTATTATTTAAGAAGTGGGATTAGTTAGGCTAGCAGTTACTTTCAGGCAGAAAGTTATCACTTAGAGGATGTGAGCAGTAAGGAAAGAATAGAGCAAGGCATGTGTCGTAGGCATGTAGTGCTGCTGTAACAAAGACACCAGAAGTGGATGGCTTTAAGAAAGAGAAATTTATTTTCTCACAGTCTAGTAGGCTAGAAGTCCAAATTCATGGCACTGGCTCCATGGGAAAGCTTTCTCTGTCAGCTCTGGAAGACAGTCCATGTCATTTATTTTCCCCTGGACTAGGATCACCTCTATGCAGGAACTCTGGGTCCGAAGGATGCAGCACTCTCTCCTAGCACTGGAGACTTAGTGGTACGAAGTCTCCATTCTCTACTTGCTTCTCTTTTCTTTTATCTCTTGTAAGATAAAAGTTGGTACAGGCAACACTCCAGGAAAACTCGCTTTACATTGGATCAGGGAAGTGACCTTAGTAAGTGTGTTACAATCCCACCCTAATCCTATTTAAAGTAAAATTATAATCCACAAGGAGGAGGACAACTATACAATATTGGGAATCAAGGCCTAATCAAGTTGACACATTTTGGGGGGACACAGTTCAACCTATGACAGTACATTTGAATACAGTTGTAACATGGGACACAGGAGGGTGAGTTTTACTTCATTTTGTTTTCTACCAGCAACGTAATTAAGGGAATGTCTTGCAATATCTTCTCTAATGTTCTCTTGCCCGTTCTGTAATCTTATTTTTAAGGCAAAAGTGGTACTGCTAGAAGCCTAACAGTGCCTGTATATACCAAGTTCTTCTCAAGTAGTTGTTGAATGAAAGAATGAACAAATGAATTAAAGAAAAAGAAAATTATTTAAGGGACCCGCTCATTGCATGAGAACCTTTGGATTTTATTTTAAAAAAGAGAGAGAGAAACTGATGCTAGCCCCCAATTTCTTCCCACTATATACTAGTTTCTTAGCTTCTAAATGTGTTAGTACTCTTACCCTTTGGAAAAAAGTTAGAAATGTCCAGATGGATCTGATGTGGGTGACAATCCCCCAAAGTGAAAAAACTCTAAGATTGATGAATAGACCTCTCCACCCAGGCTGAACCAGTGGAATCTCAGCCAGTATTCTTCCATTTGGGTTGTTTACAGCCAAAAATACTGAAATGACAAGTCTTCTTGTTTTTCAGCTCTTTCTGCCAGCTGCAGTGGCCTCACTGAGGCCAGGACAGGTGCCCTGGGCATTGCTATGCACAGTGATGGCCAGTAGAGCTATGCATTTTTTCCGGTTTCCTCCCTCCGGCATCTTCTTCCTTTTTTTCCCTTTCCTCTTACTCTTCTATCTTTCTTCATCTGTGCTTGGGGACTGCTTGTTACTCAACATCGATGTTACTCAGGTCTTAAAAATTTTTGCTGCATTTTAGCTAAAATAAAGTTGCCTTGTCACCTTGGGTGCCTGAAGACTTAATCCACTTAAACTCCACTACGATGAAAGAGCCAAATCCTTACATGAGTTTTCCTTCTTCCAAAAATCTATCCTGTCATTCCACCTTATTCTTCTCTTATCCAAGATGACTCTCCAACCACTCTAAAACCTTTACAAAAAGACTTAACATTTCAGAACATATCATAGCACTTGTCTAGAATGATTTTGGTAAAGTCCATCTGATGACTTCTTCCACAAATTGATAGTCAGAAACTTAGTTTCTGAAGACTCACTCCTCTGCTCAAAACTATAATGACCTCCCATTTTCCACACAATAAAGCCCAAATGTCCTGCCTGTCACTTAGGAATCTATAAAGCCTGTCACCAATTTACCTTTTCAACAGCATTTTCTTCCAGGTAAACCACCTCTTCCCTTCTCCCCCACTATTTCTTGAGCTTTCCTACCTACCTGCTTTCACCGTCCCTCACTTGAATTGCTCTTCCCTTTCCCCATTCTCCACCTACCAAACTTGAGCATATTCTTTCTAGCACCTGCTAAATACTTCTCCCCAGGAATCTGGCCCTGAGAACCCCAACATGAAATGATTTTGTTTTCTTTGCTTTCATGTAGCTTATGCTGCTTTGTGAACAGATAACAGCTGTAGGTGCTTGCTATAGGCTGAAAACTGTTCTAGGGAACGCCCACAAGCCATCTTGACTCCGCACCACAGTACTGTTTTACAGATGAAGTAACAGAGAGCCTGCCCAAGGTCCCACAACTGGGAACTGGGAACTGAAACCAGGTGCATTGGATTGCAAATCTCCCTCCATTACAACACGCTACCAAGAAAGAGATAACAAGGCCTGTGCAAACTTCTCCTTCATTCACTGAAAAACATTTATGTATGTAGAGCAGGTTCCAAGCATGACATTGAGAGTCTAGTGTAGGATACTGGCAGGTAACCCAATAATCTAACACTTAGGTAAGAATAAGCCATCAAGTGTAGCTTATGTTTTCAACCACATCTACATAGCTGGTCTGGAAGACTGTAAATACATAACAGAACACATTCTGAGTAAGTGGTTGAATGGTCGTTTGGCTGTATTTTTTGTCTTTGATTTGTTTTTGGTTTTTTGTTTGTTTTTTAGGGAAATAGGTTTGAGGGCTTAAAGCAGCTTTTCAAATCTTCTCTTTAAAAGCAAAGAAATAGTGCTGAACAGGATAAGCCATCTGCTCAGAGTCACACAACAAAGTAGTGGCAAAGCGTGCTGGTTGGATATCAGTTGGGGTATGTTTCATTTCTACATACTGTCAGTAAAGTCCCCTTGCTGCTTCATGCTCAGGCATTTTTCTGTACATTCTTTGTCAACACTTAATCCTGATTGTTTAACAATCCTGGATTGTTTCCAGTCTAGAGCCTTCAAGTCCCAGGTCAGCAAAGCCTCTGAGTTGCAATGAGAAATTTCAAATCTGACACTTGCCAGTTCTCATTGAGCTCTGGATGGGAAATGTCCCTGGCTTCCACTTTTAATGTCACAGCCAATCTAGCGGAAGAGATCACCTCCAGGTAAAGTCATTCAAAACAACATCTTTGTCATTTTGGTGCCATTCAACTGAAGCAGATCACAGGGCCACTCTTACTCCCGGCTCTGGACTTCCCCAGGGTGGTAGGACTTGGGACAAAGATCAAAGCCCCATTTCCCTTCAAGCTCCTCCTTTCCTCACCCCAGGTGGTCAAACATATCCCATGACCAGAAAGCCCTTGGCCAAGTTTCCAGGCCCTCCACTAGCGAGAGCACTAAACCCTTGAATTCTGCTCCTGGGTCTACTGCTGACTGATTGTAAGACATTGAACCACTCAACCTCACGTGTCCTCCATTTTCTTGTCTTTGAAAGGAAAATAATACTATATCACAGTTTGATTTTTGAAGACTAAATGAGATAACCATGGAAGCACTTTGTAAACCATAAATGACTATGTGAGGATAAAGTACCTACCATGTATAATTAACAATACCATAACAAATTTTCAGGGTGTAATGGACAAATGCTGGATTTTCTTCAAGATACAAAATATTTTGTAGGGTAGAGGCATGCATTGTTTAGTATCTAGAAATAGATTATGTATTGTTCTCTGCAGATAGCTGTTTAGCTATATGTCATTACACCCAGGAAGACTGTGATGATTCGTAGAATGATCTGCTTTTCTTCATCTTCACAAAAGACAGAATAAGAGGAAATCATTTGTAGTCAATAAACACTACACATCCATTTAATCATTCAAAGAACATTTATTAATCAAGGAGATGCAGCAGGCATTACACTGAGCTGAGCACCAGGAATACAGAGATTAAAAACAAACTACATGTATGAACATTTAGAAAAAAGCCTGGAAGGTTATTCACCAAAGTCCCTGTCTTCCTTCCGTTACTTCCCTTCTTCCTTTTCTCCTCCCCTCTCCTCCCTTTCTTCTCACAGAACTATTAAACCCTGAGTGAAGATAAATCAGTCATGGTTAGTTCTGTGGCTCAGTGGTATACATTCTGCCATCCCCAAGCAGCTCCCCATGCAGAACTAAGACACAAAAACATGACAGTGACCAGCTGAAGCAGGCTGGTGCTATCTTCCTGTGTGATACGCTTATCCTTGAGGAAACCTTTCCAAGTAGAATGAAGAATTTCCTTCATGTCTCATTTGTCCGAGTTGACTCACATACCACCCCAACTTGCTGGTAAAGGGAATTGTACCACTGGTTTAGATCAGTGGCTCAAAAGGCCCTGGGGGGATCCCATGACCCCATCTGTGAAATTAAAATTATCTTCCTAATAATAGCAAGACTCTTCTGCCAGTTCATTTCATTCTCTGACAAGTTCATTTCATTCTCTGACAAGTGTACAGAAAGCATGGAACATTCATAGATGTGAAACTATTACGCTACCAAATTAGAAAATCAATAATTATATTCAACAGCTATTAAAATATTTCTCTACTAAGAAAACCCTGGTGGTATAGTAGTTAAGAACTATGGCTGCTAACTAAAAGGTTGCATTACCAGCTGCTCCTCAGAAACAATATGGGGAAGCCCTACCCTGTCCTATAAGGTTGCTGTGAGTCAGAATCGACTTGACAGCAGTGGTTTGTTTCTTCATTTTTCTCTGCACTACCCACAACTCTGTAAAATCATATTGTATATATTTAACTAAAAGAACATAATGACAGATTGAATGCAGAAGCAGATATGAAAACTCAACTTTCTGTGCAGCCAGATCTGCAAATCACATACACATGTATGTATATGTGTGTGTGCATACATACATATATATGTATATATATACTCATACAAATATTCTGAGCTCTCTAGAGAGAAAAACCAGTAACACATGTACATATATCTAGAGAAAGAGTTATATCAAGGAAACAACTTGTGTGATTTTAGAGGCTGGAATGTCCCAAATCCGTGAATCAGGATGGAGGCTTCTCTTGAGTCACAGAGTCGCAGGGACTGGCAAACCCAAGACTGGCAGGTCAGAGAGCAAGACTCCTGCTCTCAGGCTATGAGATCAAGAAATTCTAAGATCTGCAAATAAGTTGACAGCTCAAGTCCCAAGAGCCAGAGTTCAGATGAACAGCAGACATCTGTAGGATCCAGAGCAAGCAAAAAGCCAGTACATCTGTTTACATACAGATGCAGGCCACACCTTAAAGAAACTCCCTTTGAACTGATTGGTTGCTACGGCAGGTACAGTCATGGGAGTGATCCATATAAACACTGAGAATCATAGCCCAGCCAGGCTGACACACAGTCCTAACCATCACATGAAGTAATAAGTATTTTAAAAAATTTCTCTGTTTTGAGTCTTCTGCACCATAAATTGGTGAGTGGTGTCTGAGGTCTTAAAAGCTGCTAAGCTGCCATCTGAGGTACTCCAAATTGTCCCAACTCAGCAGGAACAGATGATCTCCCAGGAACAAAATGACATGGGACAAAGAGAATCCAGAAGATAGAGAGACCCACACGAGTGGATGACTACATTGACATGTGACTGGAAGAATTGGATGGTGCCCAGCCACCACCAGTGATGGCCATGATGGGGCTCACAAAGTTGAGTCTCACAGGCAGCACAAAAAAAAAAAAGAGGTACACCCTGAGATCTCCACTAAAAGACCACAACTGATGGTCCAGAGGCGTCAGGGTTCCCCTGGAAGCATGGCCACTGGCCCTGATGCTGTCCCTATCTGTAAATCATAATGAAGATCAATTCTTCAGGCAGAAATGGATTGGACTTGGTGACACAGAGCAACCATATCATGTGTGTACTTTATGGTTCTATGTATCTATAGGATGTCATCCAGCTGACCTCTTACTGGATGCAGCGAAGAGGGTGGAGAGGAGGGGATTGGAGATTGTTAGGAAGATATGACATGTATAGAACAGAGAAGAGGAGTGTGCTGTCACTGGGCAGGGAGAGCAGTGGGAGCCACTCATTGGTGGGTATGCAAATTTATACGGGATTGTATATTCTTACTCAATTATAATTAAAAAATAATAATTTCTCTGTTTTATTATCTAATAGAATATCAACAAATATAACCCACACAAACTAAAGCTCTTTGGGTATTTCAGTAATTTTTAAGGGTCCTGAGACCAAAGGTTTGAGAACGCTGATTTAAACACTTCTAAATACATCATATTTGGGATGAGGAAGACACCTAAAGTTTACCATAAAAGTTGTAGGAACATAGCCATTGATGAAGTACCCATTTCTGAATTCTAAGGTTTTTGATTATTTTTACTTTTGCTTGAGTTGGCTTCATTTATTGTCTGAACTTTTGCTAATAAAGCATGGAGGTCATTTATGGAGAGTTTGTTGTTGTCATCAGCTGCTGGAATTGTTTTTGACTCCTGGCGACCCCGTGTGTGCAAAGCAGAGCAGCTCTCCAGGCCTGTCTTCTGAGGTGCCTCTGGGTGGGTTCAAACTGTCAACCTTTTGTCTACTAGTCAGACACCCAACCATTTGTGCTCCCTAGAGGCTTTTGTCTGAACTTTTAAGTGGGAGTATACTGTTTTAAAGAGTAAGAAAAGAACCAATAAAACTTTTTTTTTTTTTGCTTTGAAATAAATAAATAAACAGAAGGATCAATAAGATCCCTAGCTACAGATCAGAGAAGTAAAGACATGTTACGGACAGGCAGACTTCACATACGACCTCCTCGGTTATCCATTGCTGCTATAACAGAAGTACCTCAAGTGGATAGCTTTAACAAACAGAAATCTACTCTCTCAGAGTTTAAGAGACTAGAAGTTTAAATACAGAATGCTATCTCTGTTGTTATCAGATGCTGTCAAGTCAGTTTTGACTCACAGCAACCCTGTATAAAACAGAATGAAACACTGGTCCCTTCTGATAATATGTCCAAAGTATTTGAAACATAGTTTCACTATCCTTGCTTCTAACAAGCATTCTGTCCTTACTTCTTCCAAGACAGACAGATTTGTTAATTCTTCTGGCAGTCTACAGTATATTCAATATTCTTTACCAACACCATAATTCAAAGGCATCAGTTTTTCTTTGATCTTCCTTATTCACTGTCCAGCATTTGCATGCATATGAGGCAACTGAAAACACCACAGCTTGGATTAGGTGCATCTTAATCTTCAAGGAAATCATGGTTAAGTGCTACAGCTGCTAACCAAAAAATGGGCACTTTGAATCCACCAGGTGTTCCTTGGGAACTCTATAGAGTCGCTATGACTCTTAATTGGCTCAATGGCATTCAGTTTTAGTCTTCAAGGTAACATCTGTGCTTTTGAACACTTTAAAGGTCTTTTGCCTCTGATTTTCCCAATGCAGTGCATTGTTTGATTTCTTCACTATAGCTTCTGTCAATGTTGGTTATGAACCCAAGTAAAATGAAATCCTTGACAATTTCAGTCTGTTCTCTGTTTATTACTTTTTTGCTTGTAACTCCATGTCATGTATTGAATTGTGTCCCCACAAAATATGGGTAGTAACACGGCTGGGCCAGGATTCCCTGTATTCTGCGATTGCCCTCCATTTCACAATTTTCTGATGCTGTAAATCCTAATCTCTACCTGTGGCTAATAGGATGATTACATTAAAAGATGATTAGGGTAGGACTATCACACTTTGCTAAGGGAGTTTCCCTGGAGTGTGGCTTGCAACACTCTTTATCCTTTCGTCCTACCAAGAGATTAAAGAGAGAGAAGCAAGCAGAGAATTGGGAATCTCACACTATCAAGAAAGCAGCACCAGAGTAGAGCACATCCTTCAGACCTGAGATTCCTGTACCACAATGCTCCCCAACCAAAGACAGATATAACACAAAGACTTTCCTTCAGAGCCAATAGAGGGAAAGCCTTCCCCCAGAGTGGCACCTAGAATTCGGACTTGTAGCCTACTGGACTATGTAAGGATAAACTTTTTTTGTTTGTTTGTTTGTTTTTCAGAAAAGCTTATTTATTTATTTATTTATTTATTTATTTATTTATTTATTTATTTATCTAATTTAGAATAAAATCTTTAGTCTTTATATACATATGTATATTTTATTATGACTGAGTGAAAATGTACATTCCCATATAAATTTACAATCCCACCTATATGCAGCTTCCATTGCTCTCCCTGCCTGGTGACAGCACACTCTTCCTCTCTGCTCCATACATGTCTCATCCTCCCAACAGCCTCCTTTCCCCTCCTCTCCACCCACTCTCCTTCCTGCAGCCAGAGGTCAGCAGGATGATATCCTATAGATGCATAGAACCATAAAGTGCATCCAATATATGGTCACTCAGCATTGCCAAGTCCAATCCATTCATGTCCAAAGAGCGGACCTTCGTTATGATTTATGGGACGGGGCAGCATCAGGGCCAGGGGCCATGCTCCCAGGGGAACCCTGAAACCACTGGATCATCAGTTGAGGTCTTTTAGTGGAGATCTCCTTGTTAAAGCCATTCAGTTAGTGGTATTTCTGTTAGAGCCGCACTAGCTGACTAAAACACTCCAGTTACAGGGATTTTTGTTTTCTTTGTTTAGATGTAATCCGTACTGGCATACTGCAGACTGTAGTCTTTGATCTTCATCAGTAAGTATTTCAAGTTCTCTTCATTTTCAGCAAACAAGGTGACATCATCTGCACATTGCAGGTTGTTAATGATTCTTCCTCCAATCTTGATGCCCCATCCTTCTTGATATACTACAGCTTCTTGGCTTATTTGCTCAGCATATAGATTGAACAAGCGTGACGAAAGGATACAGCATTCACACAGACCTTTCCTGACTTGAAATCATGTAGAATTCCCTTGTTCTGTTTGAACTGCCTCTTCATCTACATACCAATTCCTCATGAACACAATTAAATGTTCTGGGATTCCCCTTCTTTATAATGTTATCCATAATTTGTTACAATCCACATAGTCAAATGCCTTTGCATAGTCAACAAAAATACATCTTTCCTACATTCTCTGCTTTCAGCCAGGATTGATCTGATATCAGCAATGATATTCGTGGTTCCACATCCTGTTCCAAATCCAGCTTGAGTTTCTGGCAGTACCCTGTGGATGTACTTCAGCAACTGCTTTTGAATGATCTTCAGCACAATTTTACTTATGTGTTATATTAATGACATTATTCAATAGCTTTGTAATTCTGTTGGATCACCTTTCTTTGGAATAGGCATAAATTTGAACCTCTGCCATTTGACTGGTCAGGTAGCTATCTTCCAAATTTCTGGGCATGGATGAGTGAGCACTTACAGCCAGCCAGCCAAGTGCCATCGAGTCGGATCACTGCATCCATTTATTGAATTAATATTCCTTCAATTCCTGGAAACTTGTTTTTTTGCCAATACCTTCAGCATAGCTTGGACCTCTCTTCCTTAAGTACCATTTATTCCTGATTATATGCTGTCTCCTGAAATAGGTGAACATTGGCTAATTCTTTTTGGTATATTGACTCCACATATTCCTTCCATTTCTAGAGGAAGGCTTTCTCTTTCTGTTGGCTCTGGTAGAAGGTCTTTGTGCTCTTTCAGCATTTGTGGTCCTGACATCCTTTGGAGGTCTCTCTGTATCTCAGCACCAATCTTCCCACAGTTTCCTTGGCAGGGACCCCAGGTCCAAGTAATGTGCTCTGCTCGTAGCTCTTCTTTTTTGATCATGAGATACCTCTCTTCTCCATTCCCTTCTCTCTTTTGTATCACAAGAGAGATTGACTCAAGATACAACCTAAACTTTTAGATGTTGTCATGGATTGAACTGTGTCCCCCCAAAAACATGTGTAGCTATTTCGCTGGGCCATGATTTCCAATATTTTATGTTTAGCCTCCATTTTGTGATTTTCCTTTCCTGTGTATTAAAGAGGTTACTATGCCAAGATGGTCCCTGACCAAAGACAGATTCCACACAAGGAACTTCCTCCAGAATTGACAGGAAAAGCCTTCCCCTAGAGCAGACAGACATCCTGAATTTGGACTGTAGCCTACTGGACTGCATAAGAATGAACTTTTCTTTGCTAAAGCCATCCACTTTGTGGTATTTCTGCTAGAGCAGTACCAGATGACTAAAACAGAATTTGGTACCAGGAATGGGGTGCTGCTCTAACAAATAGCTACAATGTGGAAGTGGTTTTAAAACTTAATGGATGGAAGACTCAGAAGGAACCAAGGAGAACTGTTAACATTGAAGAAGGCACAGGTAATGAGAAACAACAGCAGCAGAACCACAGCAGTGTCAGACAGTGCTGGAGGTGACCCACAGAGTGAGAGAGCTGAGTGCCCACGCACAGAGGTTTCCTGGCAGAGTGAGGTGCCTCTGGGCACTTGAATCAGTGGATAGGCTTGCTGACCCACAAAGCAAGAAGGCTGAGCACCTGTGGGCAGGAGGCTATCTGGCAGAGTAGGATGCCTTCAGGCACTTGAATCAGTGGAGCTACAGAGCTCTGGGGGGCCCAGGCCATGAGGCCACACAAAGCAGAAGATGAGCAGAAGAAGCTGAGCCACCTCTGTCTCCAAGGTATGGCTATGACTTCTGTGATTTGAAAGGGTGGAGCTATGGCCCTGATGTTTCTAATTGTGGAACTGTGACTCCTGTGCACACGGAAAACTGAGTGCCTGAAGCCAAAGGAGCAAGAGGTGCTATCCCAGTGGGTCTAGAAGGCAGAGCTATAGTATAAGTCTGGGGGGCTTCCATTCAGAATCTGGAGAGTCTGAAGAGCAGGACCATAGTGTAAAATGTCTCAGAGAATGGAAGATTATTTTCAAGGCTTTCAGGGCTATTGTAGTGTGTCTTGATGCTACTTTGTTGCCTATTTTGCCTACTTTCTCCCAGTTGTAATGGAAGTGTGTAACTTGTGCCTGCCTCTTCTACCACTGTACTTTGAAGGCAGATAACTTGTATTATAGGTTTCACAGATGTAGCAAAATTTTTTTAATTTTAGACTTGGAACTGATTTTAAGAGTTTTGCTATCATATGAGATGAACATGTTTTTGCTACAATGGGATGAATGTGATACATGTTTCAAAGATGTGATTTTGGGGGAGCCAAAGGGTCGAATGTCATGGATTGGATCCTCCTCAAAATGTGTGTAGCAATTTGGCTGGGCCATGATTCCCAATACTTTATGACTGTCCTCCATTTTGTGATGTTCCTGTACTGTGTGTTAAAGAGGATTAGAGTAGGACTGTCAATCCCTTCCAAAGGTCACCTCCCTGTTCCACTGTAAAGGGAGTTTCCCTGAAGTGTGGCTTGCAATATCTTGTATCCTACAAAAGATAAAAGGAAAGGGAAGCAAGCAGAGAGTTGGGAACCTATAGTATCAAGAAAGCAGCACTGAGAGAAGAGTGCACCCTTCAGACCTGAGGTTACTAAGCCAGGATGCTCTCTGACCAAAGATGGATGCAACACAAGGACCTTCCTTAAGAACCGACAGAGGGAAAGCCATCCTCTGAAGCAGACATCGTGAATTTGGACTTGTAGCCCACTGGAATCTATAGGAATAAACTTTTCTTTGCTAAAGCCATCTACTTCATGGTACTTCTGTTAGCACACTACCTGATGACTAAAACAGATATGCCCTGCCTCATTAAAACAATTGTTTCTAATGCTGCCATATTAACATCATAGAGGTTAGGATTTACTATATACATAGGCTAATAACCCAGCTTACAAAATGGCAGACAATCATGCACTACTGGGGATTGTGGCATAGCCAATTTGACACAAATTTTTGGAGGACACAATTCAGTTCATAACACTTCCTCTTCCCAAAAGTTTAGATATGAAGGGAAGGAGAGGGAGTCAGGAGATTAGGGACAAGGAACAGTAGATTAATTTTAAATAAGAGAAACATGAGCATGTATACTTACTGAAAGAAGGTAAGGTTGAAGGCAGAGGAGAGGCGAGGAAGAGCAGATGAAACCAGGTCTGAGTAGCAACAGAAGGATTGATCCCAGAGCAGAGAATAGCTTTGGACAAGAAGAAAATGCTGTCTTCCTGAGATAGCTGAAAGAGGAACCAGTAAGTGCAAGCATAGAAGTCCAGTGGCAGAAGGAGTTCTGATCTGATCATGGATCTTCTTTGCAAAGATACTCATACTAGAAACTCAGATGTTAAGAGGCACAGAAGATGCAGTCCTGTTAAAGAGTAATGAATGAAAAATAAACAGTTACAATCAATGTAAGCTAATTAGAGTTTATAGATTTTTTTTATTGACACCTAGGAAGGGTTTCCAGGGCAAGTGCTTTGCATGTTTTGAAGTCTCTAAGAGCCATAGTTTGTTAGGAAGTGGAAAAGTCAAACTAAGACAAAACTATCTGCTGAATGTTCCCTCTGTGCACAGGAGGGCAGCGCTTCCAGCACTGTGCATGGTGGGTTATAGAGGGTGGAGTCACTGACCTCTCCTCCTCAGAGTGCAGGTGGTTCATGTATCAGCTTAGGCCATGTCTCCTCTGTCAACTTTATTCTGAGTGTGTGTACAGTAGTGCGGAGTTGGGCAACACTGCCTATGGAATACAATTAAAACGTGGGGCTTTATCTCCACTAAAAGACTGCAATTGATGGTCTAGGGGCCTCAGGGTTCCCCTGGGAGCATGGCCCCTGCCCCTGATGCTGCCCCTGTCCATAAATCATAATGGAGGTCAACTCTTTGGACATGAATGGATTGGTCTTGGTGACACAGAGTGACCATATTGTGTGTTCACTTTATGGTTTCATGCATCTATAGTATTTCATCCTGCTGACCTCTTACTGGAGGCAGGGGAGATGGCAGAGAGCAGAGGATAGGAGATTATTAGGAGGATATGACATGAATAAAACAGAGAGGAGGAGTGTGCTGTCACTGGACAGGGAGAGCAGTGGGAGCTGCACATAGGAAGGCATGCACATTTATACGGTATTGTACATTTTCAGACAATCACAATAAATTTTTTTTTTTAAGTGAGGCTCTGAAGGATACCACAATCTACCCAGGAAGATGAAATTTATTCACTGCAAAACATTTAGAGAAAACTCGTATGGTACATTGTTTGGCGCAGATTGTATATACAATGGGATATAGTAGGTTAATTACAAAGAACTCCTGAACTAAATGAAGGTCTCCCAAAATCTCTGCCAGAATGGCTTCTAAAAGTGTATGAGGAGAAACTTTTGAACAAAGATCTTATTTTTTGCACCTACTCAGCACTATTCAGAAATCACAGCCACTCTTGGGCCCAATGCGACTTTTTAAGCAACTTCTTTCTTCTTTGGCCTTAATGTTCTTCCTCTCTTTGCCCCTCCCTCCCCGTCTTCCTTCCCTTTCCTCTCATCTTTCTTACATCCTTCTTTTCTCTCTTCTGTTTATTTTTCTTTTCCTTTTCCTTTTATCCCTTTTTATTTTTATTCTTCCACCATCACATTAATGAAAAATGAAATTTTCATGTGCAACAGGAGATTATTAGTAGAAGGAACACACCTCACTTTTAGAAACAACTTTAATAATCCCTAAATGTTTAGCTGCTTTCAACCCTACTCTTTATTCAGGTGTAATTTTACATAATTTCTGTCATGAAATCTCCATGAAAGTGATTTTGCTGAATGCAGGAGTCAGAAGCATGCAGGCTTTCTCTCCATTTCCAATGTTCCTCAATAGACCCAGAGCTGATATTTGAATCAACAGATACATTCATTGCAATTGAATGCCATTGAGCTCGGTAAAGGCGAAAAAGGAAAGAAAGCAAGCAGAAGACATGACCCACATTGCAATAACCAATGTCATTCAACCCATTGCCTTTGAGATGACTCCAACTCATAGCATAACTCTATAGGACAAACTAGAACTGCCCTACAGAGTTTCTAAGAGCAGCTGGTGGTCTTGAATTGCTAACTTTTTGGTTAGCAGTCAAGCTCTTAAACATTGTGCCACGAGAGCTCCAAACCAATGTCCCACAAATACCTTATCTCAAGGAAATCCCTTATCCTCCCACAAAGTGACAAATTCAGAGTCCCCACAACTAGATAAAGGCTGTCATCTTCTCTCCCTGCCTCCTCCAGTTCACTTCAAGGCCTTGGTTGTTTTATATATCCGTAAGTTGTCATCTTATGTAAGAGCCAATTTGGGAATCTGTGATCAGCAGCCTGCAAAATCACTTAGCTCAACTTTGATACTCCTTAGAGAAAAGCTATCTGCTTCACCAGCCAGTGCTTCCACCCTATGCCACTTTCTAGAGTCACAAATTTAGACAACAGGCAAGCAAAAACCAATTGCTGAGTGATCCATGAGGTACTTAAACACTTGAGGCTTGAACAGCTAGAATGGAGCTGGAAATAAGAGTGAAAGGGTCACCACCCAGATGCTGGGAGATTATTGGCCCTGGTGGTTTTCAACCTTGGCTGCACACTAAAATTGGTGCAGGCAGCCTGGAGGCAGGATTTAAAATTGTTGATGCCCTAGGCTTCACCAAGGCTTATTAAATTGGAATCTATGGAGGTGAGACCCAAGTATGAGCATGTTTAAAAACTCACAGATATTTTTAATATCCAGCCAAGTATCAGAACTAGTATTCTAAGTTAGGGCATTCAAATAAACTAGAAATCTAATTAAAATAAAGATTCTGGGGTGGAGTCCAGATGGCAGACTAAGCATACATCACCTTACATCTCTCTGGAAGACAAGACCTGAACTGATAATCAAACAGAGCCTTCTGGTCACCTGGTGAGCCCCCAGGACATGGCACAAGGCTACTAATTTGGACTCACCACTGAACAAAAAACCTCTCTTATGCTGGCTCCCGCTCCTAGCTAGACCTGGCTCTCATGGACCGAAGGTAAACTCACCATTTTGACTTTTTTTTTCTCTGCCTTGGCCGGTAGGTGGAGTTGGGTCTTGCCTAGCACCTAGACTGAGACCCACTGCTAGTGGGATAGGCAGGCGAAATTCCCATATTTTGAGAGCCAGGCTTAGGACTCCGTTAATCTAGTCACTTTGGGCCTGTCTTTTTATCTCCGCAACAGTGTGGTTCATACGGAACCACAGTGCCTGTATGCAGGACACCATGTTGGATACAGAGGTTTTAGCGGGAGCCAATTTGGCTAATTCTTAGCCTGGGAGCCAGTGCCTGCAAACAGGACCGCGCTTCTCTGACAAAAAACAGTAGTTTACACAGTATTGCCTATGGTAGGGTCCAAGCAACAGAGGTGGGGGACTCACTACCTCTCAGCACCTTTAGCCTTCTATCTGCTGAACGTGCAGAGGGCACCATCTTAGATATGGTGTCCACAACTGGATCTAATTGTCAGCTTGGGAGCCAGAGCCTGCAAACAGGAGAGCGCTTTTCTACCAAAAAAGTGGTAGTTTACACAGTGTCATATAAGGCTGGATCCTGTCAGCAGAGGCCAAAAGGGCTGTAACATTGCTGTATTTTGAACTAGTTTGCATCATCTGGGGTTGGATACAGAGGTGCTTACTTTGCCAGTTGGGAAGAGGGACCTCTGCACCTGAAAATCTGACTGACTTGGGAAGTAGTCAGATATCTTTTGTTTTAGATTTTAAGACAGCATAGAGAAACATCTGCTGTCTATCCTCATAGTGTCTCTCCCAGCCTCTACTTACTCGCATGGGATCCAAAAAGCAACAGACACTTGTGACATTCAAAAAATCACCTATGGCTTCAGAAGGATCACAAACAAAACAACCAAGGAATATTCCAGATGAAGAAACTCTTCTGAAATCATCAGAAGATGAATTCAAAAGGATTATATACAGAGCCTTTCAGACCTTATACAAAATGCAGCACAACAAAATGAAAAGTTAAGCAAGCTGTTTGATCCGATGGAACACCAGTATTCTAAAATCCAACAGATCAAGAACAAAATCAAAGACATAGAAACTTCCATGCAAAGCCAAGAAAACAGAATGAAACAAATGGAATAAAGAATTTCTGACTTCAAAGACAGAGCTACTGATGCCAGCATCTATGAGCAGAAATCACAAAAAAGAAACAAGAAAAACGAAGAAAGATTAAGAAGCATGTGGGAATGTATTAAGAGGAACAACCTTCAATGAATTGGAGTCCCTGAACAGGGTGAGACACCTGAGAACACAGAGAGTATCGTTGCTGAGCTGCTGACAGAAAACTTCCCAGAAATCATGAAGGAAGAGAATATAGATATCCCAGATGCATATCATATGCCTCCCAATAGAGATCTCAAAAGAAAGACTCCAAGACATATTATAATCAAGCTTAACAAAATGAAACATAAGCAGCAACTCTTAAGGCAGCAAGACTCAAAGGAAAGCTTACATTCAGAGGGAAACCCTGTAGGCTTTCACCAGATTTCTTAGCAGAAACCATGCTGGCATGGAGACAGTGGCATGACACATTCAAAGCCTTGAAGGAGAAGAACTTCCAACCAAGAATTATATGTCCTGCAAAACTATCTTTCCAATATGAAAATGAAATAAAGAATTCCCACATAAACAGAAACTCACAGACTTTGTAAAAACCAAATCAAAACTACAAGAAATATTGAAAGAAGTTCTTGGCTTTGGCTTAGAAGAAGAAAACCACTAACTTTATATTTTAGAACAACACATCATCCAGAATTCTACTCAGTTAGGGGAGGCTCTAAACTCATCACAACTTTAATACTGAAAGAAACAATCCAGTGATTATCAGGAAAACTATGGTGCCATCATATTAAAAAGAGGGATGTACTACAGTTGTTATAATCCTTCCAGATGGATAGCAAGTCGACAAGACTGGTAGTACTTCAAATGGGGTTTACATATAGTTTATTAACGGGGACCTTAGGGGAAGCTATAAAGCACAACAAAGATGCATCATACCGTATCAAGAAATCTAACACAGGAGCCTCAACAACTACAAAACAACTCTGAAAAAGGTGAAAAATCAACTCACAAAAAAGAATGTCCCAGAACAGACTAATAAGAACAACAGAGATAACATCAACACAAAAATAAACATATCACAATGGCAGCAGTGAACACATACCTATCAATAATTGCATTGAATGTGAATGGACTGAATGCTCCAGTAAAGAGACATCGAGTGGCATCTTGGATCAAAAGACGTGATACATCCATATGTTGTCTACAAGAAAATCACTTGAGACTTAAAGATAGGAGCAAACTGAAAATTAAGGGATGGAAGAATATATACCAAGCTAACAATCAACAAAGAAGAGCAGGGGTGGCAATTCTAATCTCAGACAAAATTAATTTTTTTAATTTAATCTGACTGAGTGAAAATGTACATTCCCGTACAAATTTACATGCCCACCTATATACAGCTTCCACTGCTCTCCCTGTCCCATGACAGCACACTATTCCTCTCTGCTCCATACATGTCTCATCTTCCGAACACTCTCCTTCCTCCAGCCAGAGGTCAGCAGGATGATATCCTATAGATGTAATTTTAATGTAAAATCCACCATCGTGGACAAAGATGTACACTATTTATTCTTGAAAGGTTCAGTACACAAGCAAGACTTAACTATATTAAACATTTATGCACTTAATATCAGAGCACTTAAATACGTCAAAGAAACACTGATTATACTCAAAAAAGAGTTAGATGACTCCACAATAATAGTGGGAGACTTCAACACTCTACTCTCAAAGCTGGACAGATCATCTAGAAAAAAGCTCAGCAAAGATACAGAAGACCTCATTGCCACAGTTAACCAACTAAACCTGATCGATATATACAGAACATTCCACCCATCAGCAGACAACTACACCTTCTTCTCCAGTGCACATGGGACATTCTCCAGAATTGACCATGTGTTAGAACATAATGCAATGCTCAACAAAATCCATACCATTGAATAAATGCAAAGCATCTTCTCAGATCATACAGCTATAAAAGTTGAAATCAATAGCAGAAAAAACATAGATAGAAAGTGGAACTCTTGGAAACTGAACAACATCTTGCTCAAAAAAACATGGGTTCTAGAAGAAATCAAGGATGAAATAAAGAAATTCATGGATTCCAATCAGAATGAAAACACTTCCTACCAGAACCTATGCGATACAGCCAAAGCAGTGCTCAGAGGTCTGTTTATCTCCATAAATGTACACATCTGGAAGGAAGAAAGAAATCAAATCAAGGAACTAACCCTACAGCTTGAACAAGTAGAGAAGAACAACAGAGGAACCCCTCAGGCAACAGAGGAAAACAGATCATAAAGATTAGAGCAGAGCTAAATGAATTAGAGAATAGAAAAACAATTGAAAAAAATCAAAAAGACCAAAAGCTGGTTTTCTGAAAAGATCAGCAAAATTGAAAACTAGTGGCTAAACTTACTAAAGAAAAGCAGGAAAGGAAACAAATAACCCAAATTAGAAATGAGAGGGGAGTGGTAACAACAGATTCAACAGAAATTAAAAATATCATAATACAATACCATGAAAGACTGTACTCTAACAAATTTGAAAATCTAGAGGAAATGGACAAATTCCTTGATTCATATCACCTACTCAACTTATCACAACATGAAGCAGAACAACTTAATAAACCCATCACAAAGGAAGAGATTGAAAATGTCATCAAAACACTGCCAAGCAAAAAAAGCCCGGGCCCACATGGCTTCGTTGCAGAATTCTACCAAGCTTTTAAAGAAGAGTTATCTCCAATTCCACTGAGACTATTTTACAGTATAGAAAGGGATGGAGTACTCCCAAACTCATTCTATGTAGCCACCATAACCCTGATACCAAAACCAGGGAAAGCCCCGACTAAAATGAGAACTACAGATCAATATCACTCAAGACTCTAGAAGCAAAAATCTTCAACAAAATTCTTGCCAATAGAATACAACAACATACCAAAAAAATTATCTATCCTGACCAAGTTGGATTCATACTAGGGATGCAACGCTGGTTGAACATCAGAAAAACCATTAATGTCATTAACTACATAAATAGCACAAAAGACAAAAACCACCTGATTTTGTCCATTGATGCAGAAAAGGCATTTGATAAAGTCCAACATCCATTCATGCTAAAAACTCTCAGCAAAATAGGGATAGATGGAAATTTCCTCAATGCAGGAGGGGCCATTTACACAAAGCCAACTGCCTACATCATCCTGAATGGAGAGAGACTGAAGGAGTTTCCCTTGAGAACAGGAACTAGACAAGGATGCCCACTCTCACCTCTCCTGTTGAACATAGTACTAGAAGTTCTAGCCAGAGCAATTAGACAAGACCAAGAAATAAAGGGCATCTGCATGGGCAGAGAAGAAGTCAAAATCTCCCCGTTTGCTGATGATATGATTGGATATGCAGAGAATCCGAAACAGTCTATAAGTAAACTACTGAAACTGGTAGAAGAATTCAGCAAAGTCTCAGGATACAAGATAAACATAAGTAAATCAATAGGATTCCTTTATACCAACAGTGAGACTGCTAATGAAGAAATCATTCAATCAATACCATTTGCTATAGCCCCTAAGAAGATAAAGTACCTAGGAATTAATCTAACCAGAGAAATAACAGATCTCTACAAAGAGAACTACAAGCCCTTACTACAAGAAACTAAGAAAGACTTAGATAAATGGAGAAACTTACCCTGCTCATGGATAGGAAGACTTAACATAGTGAAAATATCTATTTCACCCAGAGCAACCTACCTGTACAATGCAATCCCAATACAAGTTCCAGCATCATTTTTTTAATGAGATGGAGAAACAAATCACCAATTTTGCTTGGAAAGGGAAGAAACCCTGGATAAGTAAAGTACTACTAAAGAAGAAGAGCACACTGGGATGGCCTTTTATTACCCGACTTCAGAACCTAATACACCGCCACAGTGGCCAAAACAGCCTGGTACTGGTACAAGAACAAACAGATCGATCAATGGAACAGAGTCAAGATCCCAGAGATGACACCATCTGCCTATGAACAGTGGATTTTTGACAAAGGCCCTAAGACATTAAACTGGGGTAAAAATAATCTCTTCAACAAACGGTGCTGGCAAAATTGGATATCCATCTGCAATAAACTGAAACAAGATCCATATCTTACACCCTATACAAAAATGAACTCCAATTGGATAAAAGACCTAAATATCAAATCCAAAATGATAAGATCATCCAAGAAAAAGTAGGAACAACAATGGAAGTTCTAATACACAATGTAGACAGACTTCTAAATCTGTCAAACAAACCACAATCAACAGAAGAGGAAATAGATAAATGGGAAATATTAAGAATCAAACACTTTTGCTCATCCAAAGACTTTATTACAAGAGTTAAAAGGCCACCTACAGAATGGGAAAAAATATTTAGCAACTCTATGTCAGATCAACACCTGATCTCCATAACCTATAAGATACTACAAAATATCAGTAAGAAGAAGCGATGGGCAAAGGAGATGGACAGACATTTCTCTAAAGAGGAGATCCAGGCAGCCAAAAAACATATGAGGACATGTTCACGATCTTTAGTTATTAAAGTAATTCAAATCAAAACTACAATGAGATACTATCTCACCCCAGCAAAGTTGGCTGTGATCCAAAAAACACAAAACAACAAATGCTGGAGAGGCTGTGGAGAAAGCGGAACTCTCCTACACTGTTGGTGGGCTTGCAAAATGGTCCAGCCTCTTCGTAAAGCAATCTAGCACTTCCTTAAGAAAATGGATACAGATATACCATTTGACCCAGTAATTCCACTACTTGGAATATATCCTACAGAATCAAGGCCATCACACCCATGGACACATGCACAAGAATGTTTATCGCAGCACAGTCCTCGACAGCAAAAAGATGGAGTCAACCCAGATGCCCAACAAAAGAGGAATGCATAGGTAAACTATGGTGTATATACTCAATGGAGCACTATGCAATGATAAAGAACAATGATGATTTCAGGAAACATCTCCTAACCTGGTTTCAACCGGAAGACATTATGTTGAGTGAAAGTAGTCAGAGACAAAAGGACAAACATTATATGAGACCCCTATGATAAGAACTCAAAAACAGACTGATGCATAGAAGAAAAGACTCTTTGATGGCTGCAAGGGAAGGGAGGGAAGGAGAGGGGGGAGGGTTTAGTTTAAATAGTTGCTAGAAATCTGGTTGGGTGAAATCGGTGACAGCACACATTAGAAACAAGAACAATATTAAGTGGAATTCAACATAACTTGAATACTCCTTCCATCTTAACTCAATATTGCAAGGACAAAGTAGCTGGGGCAGGGGACAGGGGACCATGCTCTTAGGCAAAATCGAGGCCAGTTGGCACAATTAGCATTTTGCTAAGAGGGCTCTCTGCACCCCACATTGGTGAGTGGTATCTTGGGTCTTAAAAGCTGTCTAGCTGCCATCTGAGGGCACAGCAAATGGTCTCAACTCAGCAGGAATGGATGCTCACTGAGGACCAAAATGACATGGGGTAAAGACAACCCAGAAGACAGAGAGACCCACATGAGTGGGTGCCTGCCTACATCGACTTGGGACTGGGAGAACCAGATGGTGCCCAGCCACCACCTGTGACAGCCGTGATGGAGCTCACAAAGTTGAGTCTCACTGGCAACACAAGAATAAAAAGGGGTGCACCTGAGATCTCCAGGGTCTTCGGGGTTCCCCTGGGAGCATGACCCCAGGCCCTGATGCTGCCCTTGCCCCTAAATCATAATGAAGCTCCACTCTTCTGACATGAATGGATTCGACTTGGCAATGCAGAGTGACCATATCTTGGATGCACTTCATGGTTCTATGCATCTGTAGGATATCATACTGCTGACCTCTGGCTGGAGTAAGGGGGATGGGGTGGAGAGGAGGAGAAAGGAAACTGTTGGGAAGATGAGACATGTATGGCCAGACACCATCTGGTTCTTCCAGTCCCAAGTCAATGTATACAGCCACTCATGTGGGTCTCTCTATCTTCTGGGTTGTCTTTACCTCATGTCATTTTGGTCTTTGGTGAGCAGCCGCTCCTGCTGAGTTGAGACCATTTGCTGTGCCCTCAGATGGCAGCCTGGCAGCTTTTAAGTCCCCAGAAACCACTCACCAATGTGGGGTGCAGAGAGCCCTCTTAGCAAAACACTAGTTGTGCCAATTGGCCTCAATTTCGCCTAAGAGCATGGTCCCCTGCCCCCTGCCCCAGCTACTCTGTCCTTGCAATATTGAGTTAAGATACAAGGAGTATTCAAGTTACGCTGAAGTCCACTTAATATTGTTCTTGTTTCTAATGTGTGCTATCACCGATTTCACCCAACCAGATTTCTAGTAACTATCTAATCTAAACCCTCCCCGCCTCGCCCTCCCTCTCTCCCCTCCCTTGCAACTGTCAAAGAGTCTTTTCTTCTATAGATAAGACTGTTTTTGAGATCTTATTGTATGGGTCTCATACAATATTTGTCCTTTTGTCTCTACTCCATATGTGCTGCATCAGAATCTACAGTTTAACAAGCTCGCCAAGTGATTCTTACGGGTAATAAATTCTGAGAATAACTGCTCTGCTAGTGGTTCTCAGGACTGGTCCCTAAACTTGGCAGCATTCGCATTGCCTGGGAACTTGGTAGAAATGCAAGTGCTTACCAGGAGTTTGAAATCTGGGTGCTGTCTTCAGGCATAGAGGAGGGAAAAGAAGCCGGGAAAATGATGCCTGAGAAGAAGAATGTCTTCGACAACCTTCCCAGTCTCAGCCTGAATAAGAATTCCCCTAACACCTTTGTCACCCTTTCCCTGGGAACTTGGAAAGGAGAGGCAGTACCATGTGGTGGAAACTTTGTTGTCCTTTATTGCAATCCTGAATCTTTAGTACTTGTTAGCTGAGCCATTACATTTGAGTGGCTTATTCTATTTGAGTTTCAGATCTTTCATCTTTAATAAAACAAAACCCATTGCCATCAAGTTTGGTTTGACTCATAGAGACCCTGTAGCACAGGGTAGAACTGCCCCAGAGAGTTTCCAAGGGGAGCCTGGTGGATTTGAATGCTGACCTTTTAGTTAGCTGCTGTAGCATTTAACTACTACGCCACCGGGGTTTCATCTATAATATGGGCATAATAAAACTTACCTCAAAAAACAAAACAAAGCAAAAAAAAAAAAAAAAACCAACTTATCTCACAGGGACTTATCTCAGAGGTAACTATGAGAAAGGACCTAATCTATAAATAACAATAAGTGATAATTTTCTTTTACTGTTTAAAAGCAAAAAGAGAACACAAAATAGATAATGTTAAAAACATGCTGAGTGAAATAAATTAGTCACAAAGGGACAAATACTATATGACTGACTTACATTAAATAAGCAAATGCATAGAAATCAAAGCTTATTAATGGTTACCAGGGGCAGCAAGGAGAAGACAGGAAGAGTATTTGGGAGTGCATTGTATTTATCTTAATTGTGGTAGAATATTCTGAAAAAGAAAAGTGATAGTGGGAGCACAGCATGAGAAACATAATGTCACTGAACTGTGAATGTTAAAGTTGTGTTGGCAAATGTTTGGGTGTGTATATTTTCACCACAATTTAATTTTTTTTTAATGTTGTTTTAGTCATCTACTGCTCCTATATCAGAAATACCACAAGTGGATGGTTTTAAAAAGAGAAATTTTATTCTGTCACAGTCTAGTAGGTTACAAGTCCAAACTCAAGGCATCAGCTCCAGGGAAGTCCTTGTCTTTTGGCTCTGGAGGAAGGTCCTGTCTCAATCTTCCCTTGGACTGGGAGCTTCTGAGGCACAGGGACCCTAGTTCCTTTCCAAAGGATGTTCCACTCCTGGCACTGCTTTCTCAGTGATGTGGAGTCTCTAGTTCTCTGCTTCCCTCCCTTTCCTTTATATTCCAGAAAACTGCCTCAAGGCACAGTACAATCTTACATAGTGAGTCCTGCCCCACCAATAGACTGCTACACACCCTCCTTCATTAGCATCATAGAAAAAGTATTTATAACTGATAGGACCATCACGCAATACCAGGAGTCACAGCCTAGCCAAATTGCTACCCATTTTATGGGGAACACAATTTAATCCATGACATACAAAAGAAGAATCAGAAAGGAGATTACAGTGACTATTTTGTGCTCAAAATATTGAAGATAGAAACCCTGGAGGTGTAGTGGTTAAGAGTTTGGCTGCTAACCAAAAGGTCAGCAGTTCAAATCCACCAGCCACTCTTTGGAAATCCTATGGGGCAGTTCTACTCTGTCCTATAGGCTTGTTGTGACCTGGAATCAACTCAGTGGCAAGAGATTTGGTTTTGGTATACTATGGATAGTATTCACTTTTTAATGTATTTATTAACTATATGGTTACCTACATATAACATTTTTACTTCATATTTCCATGCTTTTGCAAAAAATCTTTCTCTACCCAGAAATGCTATCTCTGCAAGGACAGCCCTTAATTACGATACTGTCTTAGTCATCTAATTCTGCTGTAACAGAAATGCCACAAGTGGATGGCTTTAACAAAGAGAAATTTATTCTCTCACAATCTAGTAGGCTGAAAGTCTAAATGCAGGGCATCAACTCCAGGGGGAAGTCTTTCTTTCTCTGTCAGCTCTGGAGGAAGATCCTTGGCATAAATCTTTCCTGGTTGAGGAGATTCTCAGGTGTAGGGGTCCTGGGTTCAAAGGATGCGCTCTGCTCCCAACATTGCTGTCTTAGTGGTATGAGGTCCCCACTCTCTGCTTGATTCCCTTTCATTTTTACTGTTTGTAAGATAAAGGGTGCTGCAGGCCTTGCTCCAGGGGAACTCTCTTTACATTGGATGAGAGATGTGACCTTAATAAGGGTGTTACAATCCCACTCTAAACCTCTAATCCTCTTTAACATAAAATTACAATAATCAGATTAACGAAAATCACACAATATTGGGAATCAAGTTCTAATCAAGTTGATGCATATTCTGGAGGGACACAGTTCAGTCCACCACAGATCCTTTAATGAGAATAACTGACATTTATCAAACTTTTATTATAAGCCACTTGATTTACAATAAGCACTGCATTATACATTTTCTCATTTCATTTTCATAACAACTATATGATACAGGTGATATAATTAATTATCCCATTGTACAGAGGGGGAAATTATAGTTGTTGACTCCCCACTTGGAAGTCTGACTCTAGACCTGTCCTCCAAGCCATCAAAGTACACTAAGCTTGAAGGTCTGCTCTTCTGTAAAAACTGCCTACAAGATATTTCAAAAGTTCTTCCTCTCTGCGCCCAGAGTACCCAAATACACTTCTGTCAAATGTCCATCATGTTGCTTCTGTGTTTGTCTCTTGTCTAGATGATGAGCTCCTCAAGGGCAAGTATATATTGTCTTCACGTTTGTAGTCCCAGTTCCAAGCTTACGTTACTTTCTCAACAGCTGCTTATAGACTGAATGGAGAGACTGTGAAACACCCTTTGTTACTGTGGAGGTTCCAGAAAAGTAGTCTCCTATCCTGTGTCCAGGCAAGGTAAGTGCTCAGTCAGAATTCAAAATCCATCTTTTAGTCAATCTGTACTTTCTTTTTTTGTCAAAACTTGGAATTCTTTTTCCTGATTGCAATGCCTAACCCACTTATTTTTCCCTTTTTTGTCCAACCTATAAAATATTTTTGACTGTGGTTTAGTGTTTCTTTCTTGAAGACTGTGCATTCTTGACTTTGTTATTCATATTTCTTTGTTAGAGACTATAAATGTTAAGGCAAGAAGGAATTTTCTTTTCTCTTTTTTTTTAAAATTACAGTTGGCAGAGTAACTTGAATGTAGCAGGTGCTTAATTAATGAACAAATGCACTTCTCCTGGCATATCTTTCAACCTAGCACCACATATTCACTCACTTATTGAGAAGATGAAAAAATGGCTATTACATACCAGGTCACAAGCTACCAGCTAGTAATGCAAGGACGAAACAGATAAAAACCTAACCCTCTGAATGCACGTGTCTATGAGGGGAAATAAGGAATTTTTCATTAAAAGATACAGATACAGAGAGTGTCCTCTGGCTATTTCTAGCTGAACACCTTAGGGAATACTTTATGGAAAAAAATGGACTTTACAGTCATCCTTAAGGATCAGTAGGAGTTAGATATTTGGCAAAGAAGGAAACAGAAGGGCATTCTGGATAGAGCCAAGAATTTAAGAACAGTAAAAAAATGGGAAGGCCTGCGGCATGTACTTGGAACAAAGCAAAGTTAATTCTTCTAGGGCACTGGATGTGGAAAGATCAAGGGTGAAGAGTGGAGGTATACATGTTAATGAATGCTGGATGATGAAGCAATCCAAAGAGGTTCAGACTTGGAACATCAAGCCACTGGAAGAATTCCCCTGCTTTGTATAGTTCATCATTGCCATCTCTGTACCAACCAGTGAAGGCCTCTTGAACATTTGGCCCCACGGCCTTAACTGACACTAACTTTCTAACATGAGTCACTGCCTAGCAGATATTTCTTCCTTCAAGCAAATTTTTACAGCTCAAAAATGTCACCCACATCATAATCATAGTTTTAAATACTTTTTGCACCTGTGTAGCTTGGTGCTTAACTAGGAAGAACGGCCTGGTGATCTACTTCTAAAAATTAGCTACCGAATTTCCTATAGATCATGACAGAACAGTGTCTAAATATAATGCTGGAAATGAGCCCCGGTGGCAGGCACAATGGTTAAGTGCTTGGGTGCTAACTGAAAATTGGCAGTTTGAACTCACCCAGCTGTTCATGGGAAAAAGACTAGGTTACCTGTTTCCATAAAGACTGCAGCCTAGAAAACCCTGCTGAGCAGTTCCTTTCTGTCACATAGGGTTGCTATAAGTAAGAAATCAACTTGATTGCACCTAACAACAATGTTGGAAGGCACTCAAAATACAGTGACTGCAACAACAGACTCAGACATACCAATGATTGTGAAAATGATTCAAGACCAGGCAACATTTCATTCTGTTGTACTTGGGTTCACCATGAGTTGGAACTGACTTGATAGCAACTAGCGGTAAGCCTGGTGCATGCCAGGATGTCATCAGTTCACACCTTATTAGGACTCCCGTAGTACCTCGGGAGGAGACTGACTCCTAGGTTCCCCTCTTACCCCACATGCTTCTTCTATCCTATGTCTGTCTGACATTACAAGACAGTGATGAAGCCACAAATGGTACAAGCAGCACAAAGCAGATTCAAGGTACATTGGTGTTGAGAAACTTGACCTCCCATGTTGCAGCTAGAGACAATATTCCAGATATGGAAAGAGTGTGCTGTGAGGGTTAAGGTTGTGTGTCAACTTGGCTAGGTCATGATTCTCAGTGGTTTGGTAGTTACAGTGTAGTTTGGCAGTCATATGACCATGTGATCACTTCCATGCTGTGATTTGATACTATGTGACCACCTCTGTGATGGAATCTGCTGTGAGTAGTAATCAGTGGAAAGGGAAGTTCCCTGGGTTGCAGCTTGTACTGAATATAAGTGGATTTGCTGGCAAGGCTTCTAGACTTTTGCTCACTCTGGATTTTGTAGCTGGCTTCTGTTCATCTGACCCCTGGTTTTGGGGACTTGAGCTAGTAGCTTGCCTGATGATCTTGGAATTTTTCAATCTCTGAAGGCTGTGAGCAAGATCCCTGCTGTCTGACCAGCCAATCTTGATTACACCAGCCCCTGAGGCTACATGAATGAAGGGAAGCCTCTAACCTGACTCACAGACTTGGGATATTCCAGCCTCTACAACTGCATGACCATTTCCTTGAAATAAATCTCTCTCTCTATATATATGTATTTAAACACTTTTCTGGTTTTACTTCTCTAGAGAACCCAGCCTAAGACAGGTAGCATACAGAGAAGTGTACAGACAAGGAACCATCATTATTACCACTGAAATCATTTCTGAGGTCCCAGTTGCAGATGGTGCAGTCCTGGCTGCCATAGAAAAAGAAACATTCTAAGTCATTTTACTTTTTTAGGCTTCAGTTTCCTCAACTATAATATGTTGAGGGGAGAGCGTTAATATCACCTTGTTTGCAAGAATATTATGAGGTTCTATCTACAAGATGCCCTATGTAAAGGACCTAACACAGTGTTTGGTATATAACCCATTGTTATGGAGTTGATCCTAACTCAGAGTGACACTATATGACACAGTAGAACTGCCACACATAGTTTCCAACAAATACCTGGCAGATTTAAACTGCTGACATTTTAGTTAGCAGGTGTAACACTTAATCATTACTCCACCAAGGTTTCCTGATACATAAGGGGTGCTTATTAAAAGATAACTATTCATTGTATTATAATTATAAATTATAAATATACTGTATTTACAATAGTGGAAACTTAGTTTATGTATGTACATGTATTTTATTGTACTTTTAAGTATGTGTATCTACACACATATATAGATACAAAATAATTTTTTCATAATATCTCGATGAGGTAGAGAGGGCAATTTCCAAAGAAGTTGATCCCACAGGACAGTTGAGGTATTTGCCCAAGGTCCCACCATAACTTGATGGCTTGAATTAGAACCCAACACTTCCTTCTCCTAGTACCAGGCCATTCCTACTTCAGCATGCTGTCATCATATTGTTCAAGGCTAACTGTAGCATAATCATAAATGCAAATCAGGAAATGAGCTGAAGGAATCCTATGACCAGAGAATGCAGGGCAAGAGAAAACCATCATCTCTCCTTCAGGTTACTATTTTTTCTTTCACTAAGTATGTCTAGTTCATTTGCACTTTTCTCTATGAAGGTTACTTTGTAAATATGTTTGTCTTCTGTCTTTTGAGCCTTCTTTAAATTCTTGGTATGGTTCTTTCACAGATGAGAACCCAAATCAATATTCTTTCAAGTAAAGATCTGTTGTAGCCCAGCCAGGGCAGGTGGGCCACCTCAGAGTCCCTCAAGGTCAAGGACATGTCATTTTAGCCTCAATCTCCCTAGAATTTAGGATATCATGGAGTTTCTTGCATATTCTCAAGGCTCTCTGGAGAGCTTTTGTGAGTCAGATAGTAAGAGAGTTTGGAATAAGTGTCTGGGTCCACACAATCAGTCACCCTGGAAATGGCTGCAGAACCGAGCCAAAACAAGGACAACAGACAGATAAGGAGAAAATGAGTCAAATCAGGAAAGGCAATGAGGGCATGAACTAGAGGAGAAGCCAGGAGAGCAAGGGGCCTGAGTGGAAGTGTGTCTGAAAGAGGAAGAGTAGGGCTGCAAATGCTCAAGGCCAGAGATGCTCCTGCTGACTGAGGCCACTTCAGCTGGTTCTTCTTCCTTCTTACTTCATTTACGAACATTTTGGTCAAGAAAATGAACAATAGGTTTTGTTCTGCTCATTTTTAACTTGGGACACTTCTGTAGATGCTAGCCAAGAACGTAAGTTTCCTGAGAACTGGATTGCTTGGTTGCCTCACCAACTTATCCCCAGTGCTTAGAAGAGTTTCTTGCCCATAGCAGCTTCAATACTGGGTGATTTACTAAGCATTTCCATAACTCCTCTATCAGTTTGTCGTACTATAGCGGCTTGTATGTTGGCTATGGTGGTAGAAGCTATGCCGACAGTACTTCACGTACCAGCAGAGCCAGCCATCATGATGGACAGGTTTGGGTGGCATTTCCACACCATGACAGACTAGAAGAACGGGCTGACCATCTACTTCTCAAAATTAGCCAGTGAAAACTCTGCAGAGCACCACAGAATATTGTCTGATACAGTGTTGGAAGATGAGCCTGCTAGGTTGGAAAGTCACTCAAAACACATTGCAATAATGGGCTGCAATAATGGAATTGAACATACCAACAATAACAGGGATAGAGCGAAACCAGGCAAAATGATTCATTTCTTGTACATGGGGTCACCGTGAGTCGGCACCATTTCAAAAGCAACTAACAACATCTGAGCTCTTATATTCCTGTGGCACTTTATAGAGGGATTGGAGAATTATTTTACAAAGCTATTGCATAAAATAGGGAGTGACTGTTGATAAGTCTGGAGCTTCTTCTGAGGGCTAGTGAAAATGTTCTAAGATTGATTTTGGCGATGGCTGTACCACTATGAATATACTCAAAAACATTGAGCTGTATACTTTGAGTAATATCACTGTAACTCTGTTACTTAAGAAGAGTACAAAAGTAAAGGCGTGACTTAAAGCACTAAATTAAATACCCCCCCAAAGGGTCAGAAGTCTTTGGTTAGGTGATTTGATCATGATCATGCTGCTAAGGAGCCCTAGGAGCACAATAGTTAAGCACTCAGCTTTAAACCACCCAGTGACTCAGTGGGACAAAAGACCCAGAGATATGCTCTTGCTAAAGATTATACTGCAGAAAACTGCGTGGAGCAGTTCTTCTGTGTCTCATGGGCTTGCTATGAGTCAAAAATTGACTCAACAGCACCAAATAACAATATGCTGCTACTATATGTGGACATGAATCACAGTGGCTTAGCTAACATGGTTTAATTTGTGGAAAAGTAGCTGAGGAGAACAGTACCCACCTTGCTGTGCTCTTGTCTGACACATGTACTGTGGCTAAAGAAACCAGAAAGTGAAACTAAAATCACCGTAACTAGGGATTAACAAGATGCAAGCTGGCGAAGCTCAGGTGACAAGCTAAGAGAGTTTACCCTGAACTTCTGAACTTAAGACTGTTTGCTATTTTTCTTCTGCTTCACTAGCTAGAGTTTTAGTAAAGATTAGAAGTGGGAGAAAACCAAAAAAGAAAGTCAAATCCCTTGCCTTTAAGTTGATTTTGACTCATAGAGACCCTGTAGGACACAGTAAAACAGACCCAACAGGGTTTCCAAGGAGTGGTCAGTGGATTCAAATTGCTGATGCTTTGGTTAGTAGCCATAGCTCTTAACCACTGTACCAGCAGTATTCCAGAAAGGGGAGAAAATGATTAGACAAAAGCCTTGAATCCTTGAATCTATTAAAAATAACCAAAACTCACTTCAATTTGAACATAAGGTTTATTCTGAGCAGTCATTCTTTATGCATATAAAACACATTACCATGAAGTCAATTCCAATTCATAGTCACCTCATAGGTTAGAGTAGAACTGTCCAGTAGGATTTCCAAGGACTGGCTGGTGGATTTTGAACTGACAGCCTTTTGGTTAGCAGCCTTAGCACTTCATCACTATGCCACCAGGGCTCCACATGTATATAAAACAAAGAAATCAACTCGTTGTCATTGAGTTAATTCCAACCCATAGATACCCTATAAGACAGAGTAGAACTGTCCCATAGAGTTTCCAAGGAGCAGCTAGTGGATTCAAACTGTGGATTTTTTGGTTAGCAGCTGTACCTCTTAACAATTACACATCAGGGTTTCCCATATGCATATGAGACAGGGAATTTAAGGGACAGTTGAATTACATCCTGGAACATTCTGGAATGATAAGCAACTTGTTTTACCACCCACATCCAGGGATGAGTTTCTTAAGTGATCCCTAAGTTGCTTTCCAGAACAAATCAAATTCAGAGGCATACTCAGATGAGACACAGGTGACCGCTATATGCCCTTTCAACAGGGTACCAGAGAGCTACAACCGCATGCAGGGAACTGAACCAGGGGAACAAGACACTGCACAGACACAACATCCCATAACAAGTCCTGCTACCCGTCCCAAAGCCCCACTGCAGAAGCCATCTTAAAGTCTGCTTGTGTGTGCATCTCATTACCCTAGCCTTTTTCACCACCTAGTAATGAATGAAACATGAGATTCTTCTTACCTAAATCCTTTATAAGCCCCAGCAAAGCTTCTGTTTGGGGAGATGGGGGGTCAGCATTGCCTAAGCCCTCATCATCCCTGCTTGCAGTTTCCTTTATACTAAATCTTTCCTAGTGTGGAAACTTCTAAGTTCTCTCCAAACCATTGTTACCCAGTAGAAAACAAGAACCCTATATGTGGGTCAGAATAGCCAAGGCCATTCCTGGTAACACATATAGGGAGACCACTTTGATTCTAGAAAAAGCAAATGGCTCTAAGAAGCTAGGCATGCTTTGTAAAGAGAGCCAAGCCAAGTGAAAGGTGAGGGCTAAATACAGAAGATCAACCACTGGCCCACTGGCTAAATTTAACTGACTGATTGAACCATGCCCTTCACCTTTTACTGGGATCAACATGTATCAGATCACTAAATAGTCTCAACCCCTCCATCTAACCATATTCTTTGAAATTCAAATTTATAAGCCTGGCTTCAAGCAAGAAAATAAGAATTTGCAACTTCAGGTGAAAGAAAAGTTGCTGGTGTATTGATTCTGACAGGGGATTTCTTTAAAGTGAATATTTGGTTTCATAGGTTAAAAAACAAATTCTCTTTAACATACATAACTTTGCTCTCTGATGCTGCAATTGTTAGGTGCCATCAAGTCATTTCTGACTCATAGCAACCCTCTGTACAACAGAATGAAACACTGTCTGGCCCTGCTGTTACTCTAAGACTAAGCAGAGTTCATGCCACCCGCCACAAATGGTAAATCTTTGAGACCGCGAAAATGAGAAGCAAGACATTTATTGTGCACCAGTAGACACGGAAACAGAGGAGATCACTTCCTCCACACTTGGCCTCCCTGAAATAGAGACTAACTAGAGGTATTATAGAAGATGGGGATAAAGATTTATGAGTCCTAGGAATTTGTAGAAGCTTAATCTTCACATGGTCACAATGGTCACATCCCTGATTGGGCCAAGGAGTGGTCTTGCTATCATGTAATCTCCAGGCAGAGTTCTTTGTTTTTCTGCTATGGTCTTTAGATCATTATCCCTTGTTTTTCCACAGTCCTAAAGAGAGCACAGATTAGTCCCTAACCTTGAGAGAAACTAAGGGAAACAATGGACTTATGCTTGGAGATAGAATCAGGAAACAAAGTGATACAGGTCATGCTCAAGACGCAATCATTCCTTCTACTCCTCCTGTACCAATCCCCCTTTTTTGTTGTGAGTTTCTCAATCTTGGGAAATAGGGCTTCTTGTCTTTCTGGCTACATTCTGCTAGATACGGGTGTTGTTTTGAGATGGACCTTCAGGGGTGGTGAGACATAGGGAAGGCACAGTGAAAATTTAACACATGTTTATGGGCGAAGTGGTGATCATGGAGAAAACACCGATCATGTAGATGGGTGCTGCAAAAACAAGTATCTAAAATTTTAGACTGACAAGTCCAATTCTCACAGTTCTGAAGAGTTTGTCCCTTGGCATCCCTTGGAGTCCAGGAAAGAAGAAAAATATCCTGGCTCTTACTTGGAGCACAGACTATGGTTAAGCCCAGTAGGGAGGACACAGAAAAGCTGAGAAACTGACAAACAGTATAGCAAATACAGTCATCCTAAGACTACAACAGTATGTATTCTTAGAGCATATTGAGTCTAGTGTATGGAAAATATCAGTGACTGAAATCTTGGGCTACTTAGCTGTTAGGAAATTCTTTCTGAATTACTGGTAAGTCAGAATGAAAGTCAGGAGGATCTTCATTGGTTCAAATTTTCTATTCATTAAATGTTAATAGAAAAAGTTGAGTGGAAAGTCTCCTTTGCTCTGCTTGAAGGGCTCACATGAAATCTTCTCCAGATCTCCTTCAAGATTATCTTAGCATTGTCTTTATTTCTTCAGTTTCAAATAAAGTCTTTATTGTCTTTATTTTTTCAGTCTCAACAGCACCTAACAACAACTTTAGGGCCCAGCCGACGTGTCCTTGTGAGTGTAACTCTAGCTGGGTCACACCTTTCATACTCAAGGACAAGGAACAATGACTGCAACATCACTTTTAAAGCATTTTTTCCTTTTGGAGACAGCACATGAATGAGTAATATCTGAACTTAGTTGTAACTCCTAGCTGGCAGCCACAGCAAGCTCTTTAATCTGGTTTTCTACCACCTACCATCTGATTCTTCACCAGGGTATTAAGTGAGAGTAATGTTCTGGTTAATAACATTGCTGGAGTGAGCAGATACAACCTATATCATTTTATACCAAGGCCTTTTTGGTTTTTAGATGTATAAGACAATAAAAGAATACTATGTGGATGTAGATTAAGACTATTACTAAGTGATCTAGTTTATGTACTTATTTCCAACAGTTACCAGGCAAAAAAATCTGCTGTTTGTAAAGATGTTAGAGCATGTAACCAAGTCACTTGCTGTCCAATTTTATGTGTTTCTTGTCTACATCACAGACTGTTTTCTTGGACTAATCAAAAGCTAAGGATCAGAGATTGCTATTACGCTTCCATTCTACTAGCAACTTCATCTATTGTTTGTCCCATAGTGATTGATAATGTTCTTAAAACCAAAACCAAGCCACTGCTGTCAAGTCAGATCCAACTGACAGCAACCCTAGAGGTCAGAGTAGAACAGTCCCATCGAACTTCCAAGGAGTGCCTGGCAGATTTGAACTGCCAACCTTTCAGTTAGCAGATATAGCACTTAAAACTCACTACTCCACCAGGGTCTACAATGTTCTTAAAGATTTCTCGAATTCAACTATAGCATAAAGCCAAAAACAAAAACAAAAACAAACTGCTATCCAGTCAATTCTGACTCATAGCAACCCTATAGGGCAGAGTAGAGCTGCTCCATAGAGTTTCCAAGGAGTGCCTGGTGGATTTGAACTGCCGACCTTTTTGGTTAGCAGATGCAGAACTTAATCACTATGCCACCAGGGTTTCCAACTATAGCATAAATAGGAATCAAAACCTGTATGTTGGACCAATGAGATGTCTTCCGACTCTCATTTTATAATGTGTAATAGTTTAATATTACCCTTCTAGTATTTGCTAGTGTTATTACTATAAACAAGGACAAAGTAAAACCAAAATCATAGGTGGATTCAAACTGACAGTCTTTTGGTTCCAGGCAAACTCTTAGCCACTGTGTCACCAGGATTCCTTTCACTCCCCATTGTTGGTTAAATTCAGGCTGGATTCCTGGTTAGGTGAGGATTACCTTCCTTGCCTGGTCACTCCACAGGAGTTTTTCAGGTTTTAGGTTAAACAGAAACTCTCTTACTAAGGTGAGCCACTGGGAAGCCCTAGCCCTGGCACTTAAAGAACTCCTAAGAATGAACAAGTCTGCCAAGACAATTTCGCTGATCTGCTTTTCATCTTGGAAAGATGAAAGAAATAAATCCAGTCCTCTCTATTTCTTCTGCAGGAGCAACAGTCAATAGCATTAAGGAGCCCCAACACTGAGAAAGCATATGAAAGGTCACTGAGTCATCACAGATATTTCAGGAGCTTGGTGTGATGTGTTAGCATAACAGGATAAGAACATTTCATAAGCTGGATCATACAAAATTATACTCTTTCATGTAGACACAATAATCAGCTGAAAGATATAATGGGGGATAAAGTATTTTATAACAATAACAAAAAATATAGAAATACCTGAGGATAAACTTGAAAATTTTGCAAAATGAAACAAACATTAAAAGGTTGAAACTAAGTTAAATGGAAAAGTTGTCTAAATGGAAAGACTTATGCCATTGTTAAGAAGTAAGTTACCCCTAATTTATCTTAACAAATTTAGTGTAATGCCAGGACTTTTTTCCTTGAAACAGTAAAGCTATTTCTAGAGCCTACCTAGAAAAATAAAATTTTAAAAGAAATGTTACCAGGCACTAAGTATATTCTGAAGCTATAAAAAACAAAAATCCATTGCTGTCGAGTAGATTCTAACTCATAGTGACCCCACAGAACAGAGTAGAACTGCTCCATAGAATTTCCAAGGAGTACCTGGAGATTCAAATTGTCGACTCTCTCGTTAGCAGCTGTGACACTTAACTAGTACATCTAAAGCTACATTAAACAGTGCAGCACTCACGCATGAATAGACAGAAGATGGAATAGAATAGAAAAAAGGACACAAATGCATAAGAAAAATTACCACATAATCAAATTGAGACCTCAAGTGAGCAAACAGAGATTATTTAATACATGGCTTAGAGACAGTATAATAGCCAGCCATTCTGGAGAAAAATAATATTAATAAAGTTGGAATTATATTCTATACCTAACACAAGAATAAACTCCAAATGAGTTTGCTGTGAGAAGGATCACTTTTGTATGGCCTTTCTTGCCATGGTCTTACAACTTCCAGGCAAGTGATTGGGCAAGACTGTGCAGATAAGGTAATTTTGCCTCCAAAGGGATTGGTCACTTTTGACACTTTACTGGGCTTGGAACGAGCCACTCCAGATCCAGGAAAACAGGATCCCACTACCATCAAGGAAGAACAGCCAGGAGCAAAGAACAGGCCCTGTGGACCTAGGATCCCTGCACTGAGAAGATTCTGGACCCCAGAGACTAAGAGACAGTAAGCTGTAACCCTGAAGATCCTGAGAAGCCACAGCAGGAGAGACAAGACAGACTGCACAGTGGGCACCCTAGCCCATTGTAAGGAAGGTGAGTGCATAGGGTGAACCTCTGGGAACTTATTGGTAGGGGCTAAAATAGCCTTGTAATGCAGCTGAAAAGAGTCTATCCTGATGGAAGAACTGTATCCCAAGTGTTCCTGAGCCTGAACTGTAACTTGTTACTTGCCTAATTTGTACCCCGTAATCATGAGTATTGTCTGTGAATTCCATGCGACCACTGAAATGAACTACTGAACTCAGTACAGAAGTAGTGAGAGCAGCGGGAGGGGTTAATGTTATCTGCACTGCTAAAGATGGCAGAGCAAAGAGGCCTGCCTCGTGGGAGTTGGCCTTAGGCTGTTGATCTTGAGCCTCCTTCTCCCTTGTAAAGTTAGAGGTCAGACTCTGTCCCCAAGACATTTCTCATTCAATGGTATAATATATAGCCACAAATGATAACAAGGAAGCTCTAATATATACACTGAATTTGAATCATCTCCAGAATGTATTACATGACGAAAAGCAAGCCCCAGAACAGTAGGCACAGATAAACAGAAAATATACATAAACACATCTGGTGGTGATACAGAAAGGAAGCCTGAAAGTTACTTGGGGTAGGAAAACTGGTTAGCATAGTGGTGGGAGGCAAAATCTTCACTCTATCTGCCCCGACCCGTGGGGCGAATCAACGGAGGGATGAGGGGGAGCCTGCGAAAATAAAGGTAGGGCAAGGGGACGCGAAGAAATGGAGGCAAGACAAAGTTCTGATCAAGCCTCAAGGTTTTATTGTTACAGCTCGGTATATATAGCAGCGGGAATGGAGGGAGGGATCAAGTGACGTAGGGATCGGGTGACATTTGGAGTGAGGTAGCTGTCGGCTTGGGATTGGGTATGCATAAGACTAAGGCAGTGACATCAGGCAGGAAGTTTTCGCGCACGCGGCCCTTTTGAATTTCGTGAGCGCGGGCTTTTTAAACTTGGCGCGCGGGCTTTTTAGGGACTTTCCAAGCTTCCTGTATGTTGGGGCCTGGGGGCTCACCCATGGCTCCCGACATCTATCCACTTTTCAACTTTCTGAATTTTGGAACTAGTAGATGTACTACCAATTTGAAAATCCAGTGAATGTAATTTTGAAAGAATTTCCAGAATACGAAGAGTGACAAAATGAGGAGAAATTAACATCTGTATTTACAATGTGTAAGAATCAATGCACAAACACAACTCTATATATGCTCTCAAAGAGCAGAGAAAGGAGGAGAGTGTGATTTTGCAGGCATAATAACATGAAAAGAACTTGGAATATGGAGTTGTCAAGTTATCACTTCCAAACAAAGCTAAAGATATGATTTTGACTTTTAATCCATGAGGGAATCAGTAAGATAAGAATACTAATTCTAAGAGAGACTGAGGAAACGAGTTTATATAGCCTTTAGGGATGGCATAGTAAAACAAAATTTTCAAAGTTAGGCACTGTCTTTGTCAGCTAGTGCTACGTTAACAGAAACACAACTGATAGTTTTAAAAAGAAAAATTTTATTTCGTCATAGTTCAGTAGGCTAAAAGTCCAAATCCAGGGTGTTAGTTCTAGAAGATGGCTTTCTTTGCTGGATCTAGGGGAAGGTCCTTGTCATCAATCTTTCCCTAGACTGGCAGCTTCTGAGGCACAGATACCCCAGTGTTCTTTCCAAAGGATGCACCCATCTTCCAGCATAGCTTCTTGGTGGTATGAGGTCCCCAAACCTCTCTGCTAGCTTCTTTCCTTTGTATCTCAAGGGACTGCCTCAAAGCACAAAACAATCTTACACACTGAGTCCTGCCCCACCAACATAACTGCTGCCCATCTACCCTCATTAACATCACAGAGGGAAGTTAATAACATGGAGGACATCACTCACTACCAGGAATCGTGGTCTAGCTAAATTGCTATGCAGATTTCTGGGGGAATACAATTCAGTCCATGAGTTTCTACCCTTTGTTCCCTAAAAAATCATGTCCATGTAACACATAAAACATATTCACCCCATCATAGCAAAAGTCTCAAGTCCAAGTCCAAAATGCAGAAATTCCTCTTCAGCTATAAAATCTAGAACACAAGCTATCTGCTTCCAAACTACAGTGGCAGGATAGGCAGGCGCGAGTTAGACATTTCCATTGCAAATGGGAGAAAGAAGGCAAAACAGGCAACAAACAAGTCAGCAACACATTACAGTAGCCCTCAAAGCTTTGGAAATAATCCACCATTCTCTGAAACATTTTGTACAACGCTCCTGCCTTCCAGACTCTAGGTATCAGCCACACTCTCCAGATTCTGAGTGGAAGCCCCGAGCCTTGTGCTACAGCTCTGCTCTCTAGGCATGCTGAGACAGCAACTCTAGTCCCTTGGCTTTAGGGTACCCAAAGCCCACCTGGCAATTCCACCCTTACAAACATAGGAAGCCACGGCTCTACCCGACCAAACCCCTGAGGTCATGGCCATACGTTTTGAGACCGAAGCAGCTCAGTTTCTCATGCTCTTTGTCTCTCCAGCTTCTGCCTCCTATGGCCTCATGGCCTTGACGCCATGGCCCACATCTGCCCTCCTGGAGGAAGTGTTCCCAGGCTCTGTAGCTCCACTGATTTAAGAGCCCAGAGACAACCTGCACTACCAGCAAGTCTCCTGCACGCTGGTACTCAGCTCTCTTGCTCTGTTGGTTGGTCCCAGCACTGTCTCATGCTGGCCTGGTTCTGCTACTGCCTGTCTGCTGCTGCTGCTGCTGTCGATCCTCTGCTGGTTCTCACCATTTGTGCCTTCTTCGGTGTTAACAGTTCTCCTTGGATCCTTCAGAGTCTTCCATCCGTTCAGTTTCAAAATGGCTTCTACATTTTAGGTGGCTGTTAGAGAAGTACCCCACTCTCTTGGTACCAAATTCTGCCTTAGTCATCTGGTACTGCTTTAACAGAAATACTGCAAGTAGATGGCTTTAAACAGAAAAATTTTATTTTGTCACAGATCCATAGGCTTAGTTCCACTCAGGGTGTCAGCTCCAGGGGATAGTTTTCTTTGCTAGAACTGGAGGAAGGTCCTTGTCATCAGTCTTATCCTGGACTGGAAGCTTCTGAGGCACAAGGGACCGCAGCCCTTCCCAAAGGACACATCCAGCTTCTGGCATAGTTTCTTGGTGGTATGAGGTCCCCAAACCTCTCTGCTAGCTTCTTTTCTTTTTATCTCAAGAGACTGCCTCAAGGCAGAAAACAAACTTACACTTTGAGTGCTGCCCCACCAACGTAACTGCAGCCATCTATCCCCACTAATATCATAGAGGCAGGATTTACAACATGGAGAACATCACACAATACCAGGAATCGTGGGCTAGCTAAACTGCTTTTGCAGAACACAGTTCAATCTACAGCAGGCACCAAATCTGGTTAATGTTCCACAGAGCAATAAACTCAGCGGTCATTTATTTTTTTGCTGTTGTTGTTGTATGCCATCAAGTCCACTGTGACTCATATCAACCCCATGTGACAGAGTAGATCTGTTTCATAGGATTTTCTAGGCTGTAATCTTTATAGGAGCAGATTGTCACCTCTTTCTTTTGAGGAGCTGCTGGGTTGGTTCAAACTACCAACCATTCGGTTAGCAGCTGAGCACTTAAATGTTGTGCCACCAGGGCTCCTTGGACCTGTATCTATAAGTTAGTGCGTAGCTTAACAGAGTCTAAGCCTTTAATTAAAAATAAGGAATAAGCTGAACATCATTATATTTTCCCAACAACAGGATCTACTATCCGATCTGCATGGCCCAGTGAAAATGAAAACTCAGGGCCCCTTGTCCAACAATTACTAAGAATTTCAAGACAGCAACAGCTGAGCATTAAGGTGTAAGAGTTCTCCTAAGTACAGGTTCTGGATGAAGTGCAAGTCACACACCATGAAACAGATGCTGCCTAGATAAAGAATAATCTTTAGCAGAGCTTTAAACAATGCCTCAATATGACACTGAAAGGATATACATTTATCCTTTTGCTTTATTGCCAGGTTTCAGATAAAGTTGACAGAATCAAAATAACCACTTCCTCATTTCTTGGTCAGCAGTTTGAATCCACCAGGTCCTCCTTGAAAATCCTATTCTGTCCTATAAGGTCTCTATAAGTCAAAATCACCTAAATGGCAATGCATTATGTTTATTTTTGTTTTGTCTCAGTTAAGCAGCCCTGGTTGAATAATAGTTAAGCACTTAGCTGCTATCCAAAGAGTTGGGAGTTCGAATGCACAGTTGCTCCACTGGGAAAAGACAAAATGAAACCCATTGTCATCAATTCCAACTCATAGCAATCCTATAGAAGAGGATAGAATTACAATGAGCAGCTGTGGATTGGAACTGCTGCCTTTTGTTTAGCAGCTGTAGCACTCAAACACTATATTCAGACAGGCACTGCTGCTCAACATAAGAATTAGCCCCAGGTGAGACCTCAGGCATGACTAGCTCAGCTGACCAAGATGGTGTCTTGGCCTGAGCCACCTCTGCTTCAGTGAGTCAGCAGGAGCTATGGTGCAGCCCAGAGAAGAGAGCAGGGAGGGCACTGGTACTGTTCTTTATGGAAGCACTATAACACAAGGGTTTCCTGTAGTGTCTCTATGAGTGGGAATCAACTCTAAGGTAGTGGCTCCATAAAGATGACAGTCTTAGAAACCCTGTGGGGCAATCCTTCTCTGTCCTGTAAGTGTAGCTATGGAAATAGGTTTTAAGGTTCAATTGCCTCGCCACTACATTAGGATTAAAAACAACCTTTACACTATATATTTCACAAGGCTATTAGGATTGTTAAATAAAATTTAGTACATGGGGTTGCCTTAAGTTGGGGGCTGACTTAACAGCAATAACAAAAATGTTTGAGAGTGTTGTACAGTATGAAGTCCTATGAAAAACTATCTAAATAGAGGTGGGGTCAAGATGGCAGACTAGACACATGTCTTCCTGATTCACTCTGAGAACTAAGGCCTAGAAAAATAAATGAACAGAGCAATATGGACATTCTGGGAGATCCAAGATCTGGCGTAGGGTTGTAAGATTTAACTGGGGGACAGGAAGAGGGAAACTACCTCTGTCAGAGATGATGCAGTGGCACACTGAGTCCTGCTTCTGCTGTCACATCACTGGAGGGGACTGCAGGTATGGACACCTACTTTGTTAACTGGGAAGCTGGCACAGGGACTGCTGAGCCTATGAGCCTGGCACAAGCTGGCTACTGCACTGAACTGCATGCTTAAGGAAACAACACATCCTGCAAGAGAGAGACTGCTTCACATCTAGTGAGCCCAGCAGGCAACTGACAGTGCCAGTGCCCCTCCCTGCTCTCTCCTATGAGCTGCACCATAGCTCCTGTTGACTCACTGAAGCAGAGGTGGCTCAGGCTGGACACCACCTTGGTGAGGTGAGTTAGTCATGCCTGAGGTCTCACCTGGGGCTAATTTTTATACTGAGCAACAGTGCCTGTTTGAACAGTACTTCTTCCAGCAGAAAAAGTGTTTTCAAGACAGTCATACCTAGAAAACATGCTGTGGGCTGGTGGCAGAGTGTGGCAGTGTCCTAATTCCACCCTTAATTGAGCCACATCATACTGTCTGGAGACGGTACTGCCTTTGTCAGCCAGGAGAGGGGCCTGTGACCACTGAGGTCCCAGCTGATTTAGGCTGCGGTTGGTCTATGCCTCTCTCAGCAGAAAGGCAGCTTGTATGATAGGAGCAGCTAGAGATAGCAGCGGTGACAGGCACCTAGGTGTGGTGATGCCACTTTCACCACCCTCCACTGAGTCACATCATAGTTTCAACTGATGGCCCCCCAGAGGCTCCATAAGTAGGGTGCTGCCTTTGCCAGCCAGGAGGTGAGGCCTGCCACCCCAAGGGCCCAGCTGCTTTCGGCAGCTGCTGGACAGCGCTCTTCTCAGCAGAAAAGCAGTATTTGAGACAAGTACATCTGAAGAATGCAGTGGTCTCTGGCAGTCTGGTGTGGTGGCATCCTTTTCTTTAGCCTTCCCTGAGCTACACCACAGTCTCAACTGACACGATGATGGAGAGTCAGCACAAGTAGCTCACCACCTTTAGCAGCCAGAAGGTGGGGCCTGTCACCCATGAGGGACCAGTTGGAGCCAGCAGAGCTTGACAGAGTCTGTACTGCCAGAGGAGCTATACATAAGTCAGCTGCACCCAGAGAACACAGCAGTGACTGGCAACCAAATCTAGCAGTGCTCTTAGTCACTGTGTTCTTACAGCTGCAGCACAGTTCCCATCAGTGTCACATCAGAGAAACTGAGCTGCTTTCTGATGGTGTGCAGACAAGAGCTAATATCTAACCATTTAAAGAAGCAGACCACCACGGGTTAAGAAAAGTCCCAAAATACGGAATGAAAAAACTTCCCAGATGAAGAATGCTTTCTAAAATTTATCAGAGGTAGAACACAAAAGAAATGTGTACACAGCTCTTCTAGAGATTAAACAAAATGTAGCAGAAAAAAATGGAAAAATTAAGCAAGCTATAAGAACTGCTAGAATATCAACGAATCCAGCAGATCAACAGTAAAATTACAGAGTTAGGCAATTCAACCCAAAGCCAAAAGAGCAGAATTGAGGACTTGGAAGCCAGAGTTAATGTGCTTGAGGCTAGAACAACTGACACCAGCATTTATGAGAAGAAATCAGACAAAAGAAAGAAGAGATATGAAGAAGCATTAAGAAATATGTGGTCTTAACCCAATATTGCAAGGACAGAGTAGCAGGGGTGGGGGTCCAGAGATGATGCTTTCAGGGGATGTCAAGGCCGACTGGTATAACTAGCATCTTGCTAAGAGAGTCTTCTGCACCCCACATTGGTGAGTGGCATCTGGGGTCTTAAAAGTTGCCAAGCTGCCAGCTGAGGTACACCAGATGGTCCCAACTCAACAGGAACAAAGGATCACCAAGGACCAAAGCAACATGGAGGAAAGAGAACCCAGAAAACAGAGACCCATGTGAGTGGGTGACTACACTGACACGTGACCAGAAGAACTAGATGGTGCCCGGCCACCACCAGCGATAGCCATGATGGAGTTCACAGAGGTGAGCCTCATTGGCAACATGAGAATAAAAAGGAGTGCACCCTGAGATACCCACGGAAAGACTGCAATTGATGGTCCAGCGGCTTTGGGGTTCACCTGAGAGAATGGCCCCTGGCCATAATGCTGCCCTTGCCCGTAAATTATACTGGAGGTCAACCCTTCAGATAGGAATGGATTGGATTTGGTGACACAGAGTGACCATATCATGTTTGCACTTTATGGTTTCATGCATATATAAGATGTCATCCTGTTGACCTCTTACTAGAGGTCAGGGAGAGGGAAGAGGGGAGGGGACAAGAGATTGTTAGGATACGACATGTATAGAATGGAGAAGAGGGGAGTGCTGTCACTGGGCAGAAAGTGAAGTGGGAACTACACATAGGCAGGCATACAAATATATACAGGATTGTACATTTTCACTAAATCATAATAAAAAAATTGTAAAAAAAGGAATCATGTAACTTTATTAAGAGGAATAATCTATGAATAATTGGAGTTCCTGAACAGGGAGGAATAGTATAAAATACAGAAAGACTTGTTGAAGAGTTACTGACAGAAAACTTTCCTGAAATCATGAATGAAGAGAACATAGACATTCAAGACGCTTATCAAACACAACAAAAACTAAACCCCAAAAGAAAGACACCGAGACATATTATAATCAGGTTTAATAAAAAGAGAACATAGGGGAGCCTCGTGCCATCAAGAGAGCAGCACTGGGAGAAGAGTGCATCCTTCAGACCTGAGGTTCCTGCGCCAAGATGCTCCCTGGACAAAGACTGATATAATACCAGACTTTCCTACAGAGCTGACAAGGGGAAGGCCTTTCCCTGGAGCGGACACCCTGAATGTGGACTTGTAGCCTACTGGACTGTGTAAGAATAAAACTTCCTTTGTTAAAGCCATTCACTCTGTGGTATTTCTGTTGGAGCAACCCTAGCTGGTACCAGGAGTGGGGTGCTGCTATAGCAAATACCTAAAAAGTGGGAGCCATTTTGAAACTGTGAATGGATAGAAGATTCAGAGGAACAAAGAAGGTGCAGATGGTGAGAAACAATAGAGAACCAGTGGCAGCAGTGGCGGCAGTGGGCAGCAGCAGCAGCAGAACTAGAGGCAGTGCTAGAGCCGACCCATGCAGTGAGAGAGCATGGAAAATCGGTGGAGATGGCCTTGCTGACCCACAGAGTGAGACAGCTGAGTGCCTTTGGGTAGGACGCTTTGTAGCAAGAGTGGGGTGCCTCCGGGCACTTAAATCAGTGGAGCTACAGAGCTTTGGAACACTCGCCTGGCAGGGCAGATGGCAGGGCAGATGTGGGCCTGAGGCCCAGGCCATGCAGCCATAGGAAGCTGAAGACGAAGAGACAAACAGGGTGAGAAGCTGAGCTGCCTCAGTCTCAAAAGGTATAGCCATGACCTCAGGGGTTTGAAAGGGTGGAACCATGGCGTCTTGTGTTCGTTAGGGTGGAATTACCACTCAGTTGGGCTTAGGGTGCTCCTAAAGCTGATGGGGCAAAGTTTCTGTCCAAGTGGGTCTTGAAGGCAGAGTTGTAGCATGGGACTGGAGGTCTCCATTCAGAATGCAGAGTGTGGCCAATACGTAGAGCCTGTAGGGCAGGGCCGTTGTGTAGAATGTCTCAGAAAATGTAAAAGTATTTCCAAAGCTTTGAGGGCTAATGTAATGTGTTTTGCTAACTTGCCTGTTGCCTGTTTATGCCTTCTTTCCAGCAATTTCTCCCATTTGTCATGGAATGTCTGATTTGTGCCTATTCTGCCATTGTACCTTTAGACACAGATAGCTTGACCTGTAGGTTTCACAGATGTAGAAGTGTTTTCATATTTTGGACTTGGAACTGATTTAAGACTTCTGTCGTATGGGGTGGGCATGATTTTGCTATGATGAGATGAATGTGTTACATGTGTCTATGATGTGATTTTTGTGGTGCCAGAGGGTGGGATGTCATGGATTGACTTGTGTCCCCCCAAAAACAGGTGTAGCAATGTGGCTGAGCCACGATTCCCAGTATCTTGTGACTGTCTTCCATTTTGTGGTTTTCCTGTGCTGTATGTTAAAGGATTAGGGTGGGGCTGTAAATCCCTTCATAGGATTACCCCCCTGTTCCACCGTAAAGGGAGTTTCTCTGGAGTATGGCTTGCTCCACCCTTAACCCTATCATCCCTCAAGAGATAAAAGGAAGGGAAAGCAGGCTGAGAATTGGGAAAGCAGCACCAGGAGAAGAGCGTGTCCTTCAGACCTGAGGTTCCTGTGCCAAGATGCTCCCTGGACAAAGACTGATACAATACCAGACTTTCCTACAGAGTCGACAAGGGGAAAGCCTTCCCCCGGAGTGGACACCCTGAATATGGACTTGTAGCCTACTGGACTGTGTAAGAACAAACCTTCCTTTTTGTTAAAAAAGGAAGAAAGAAAAGAAAAAGAGAGATAGAGAACATATAGAGAGGTTCTTAAAGGCACAGAGGCTTAAAGCAAAACTAACATACAAAGGGAAGCTCTGTAGGCTTTTGTCTGACTTCTTGGCAGAAACCATGTTGGCAAGAATGCAGTGGGATGACACATAAAAAGCCTTGAGAGAGAAAAACTTCCAACCAAGAATTATATATCCTGGAAAATTGTCTCTGAAAGATGATGGTGAAATTCAGACATCTGCAGATAGAAACTTATAGACTTTCCAAAAACCAAACCCAAACTGCTAGAAATACTAAAGGAAAATCTTTGTTTATAAAAACAGTAACATCAAATGTATACTTAAGTATGCAAAGCAGGACAAAGCATCCAGAGTCCTATTCAGTTAGAGAAGTCACTAAACTTAATCAAAGCTAAACTATTAACATAAAAACTATGACATCATCATACTATAAAGAGGGATATACTACAGTAGATGTAACCCTTTCAGATAGAGGGAAATTAAGAAGATATAGAAAAGTTAAAGATTGGTTTAAACTTAGAACATGAAGAGGGATCAAGAGGGTAGCTGCAAAGCAAACTAACAATGTGACATATCAAAACCTATCATATCCAATGCACATGGAACATTCTCGAAAATAGATCATGTGTTAGGTCATAAAGCAATTCTCCACCAAATCCAAACCACTGATTTACTGCGAAACATCTTCTTGGACCATAAAGCCATAAAAGTTGAAATCAATAGTAGAAAAATTATAGTTAGAAATTTAAACTTATGGCAACTGAACAACACTTTGCTCAAACAGCCTTGGGTTATAAAAGAAATCAAGGACAAAATAAAGAAATTGATGGAATCAAATAAGAATGACAACACATCCAACCAGAATCTACAGGATGAAGTAAAAGCAGTGCTCAGAGGTCAACTTATCTCTGCAACTACACACATCTGGAAAGAAGAAAGGGCCCAAATTAAAGAATTAACCTTACAGCTTGAACAAATAGAAAGAGAGCAACAGAGGAACCCCTCAGGCACCAGAGAAAACAGATAATAAAGATTAGAGCATAACTAAATGAATTAGAGAATAGAAGAACAACTCAAAAAATTAACAAAACCAAAAGCTAGTTCTTTGAGAAGATAAACAAAATTGATAAAACATTGGCTAAGCTTACAAAAGAAAAACAGCAGAAGATACAAATAACCAGATTAAGAAATAAGATGGGAAGTGTCACAACAGACCCAGCTGAAATAAAAAATATCATAACAGAATACTATGAAAGGCAGTACTGTAACAGGTTGGAAAACCTAGACGAAATGGACTAATTTCTAGATTCATATTACTCACCAAGATTATCACAAGGAGAAGTAGATCAACATAATAAATCTATCACAAAGGAAGAGACTGAAAAACTCACCAAAAATGTGCCAATCAAAAAAGTCCTGCCCCAGATGGCTTCACCAGAGAATTCTACCAAACTTTTAGAGGAGAGTTAATACTAATACTACTGTAGCTACTTCACACTACAGAAAGGAAGGGAATACTCCTAAATTCATTATATGAAGCCAGCATAACCCTGATACGAAAGCCGGGGAAAGATCCCACCCTCCCCCCCCAAAAAATGCAGACCAACATCACTCATGAACCTATATTTGCAAAAATCTTCAACAAAATTCTAGCCAATAGAATTCAACATCACATAAAAAAATAACTCATCATGATAAAGTTGGTTTCATTCCAGGGATGCAAGGCTGGTTCAACATGAGAAAAACAATTAATGTGATCAACCATATAAATAACACAGAAGATAAAACTCACCTGATTTTGTAAATTGATGCAGAAAAGAAATTTGACAAAGTCCAAAGTCCAATGCCCATTCATGCTAAAAACTCTGAGAAAAACAGGAATAGAGGGGAAGTTCCCCGACGCAATTAATGGCAGCTACACAAAGCCAACTGCATTCATTGTCCACAATGACTAAAGACTGAACGAATTCCACTTGAGAACAGGAATAGACAATGATGCCCACTCTCACCACTTCTCAATGTTAGGTTTTCCTATCCATGAGCAGGGTAGGTTTCTCCATTTATGTAAGTCTCTCTTAGTTTTCATGTAGTAAGGACTTGTAGTTCTCTTTGTAAAGATCTGTTATTTCTCTGGTTAGATTTATTCCCAGGTACTTTATCTTCTTAGGAGCTAAAGTAAATGGTTTTTTGGTGATTTTTTTCTTGAATAATCTTGTTGTTGGTGTAAAGGAATCCCACTGATTTGCTTATGTTTATCTTGTATCCTGAGAGTTTGCTGAAGTCTCTATCAGTTTGAGTAGTTTCCTTACTGATTCTTTAGAATTCTCTGCATATACAATCACATCATGTGCAAATAGGGAGATTTTTACTACTTCTTTGCCAATGCAGATGCCCTTTACATCTTGGTCTTGTCTAATTCCTCTGATTAGAGCTAGTACAATGTTGAATAGGAGGGGTGAGAGCAGGCACCCTTGTCTAGTTCCCATCAGTCTCTCTCCATTCAGGATGATGTAGGCATTTGATTTTGTATGAATGGTCCTTACTTCTTTGAGGAATTTGCCATGTATTCCTATTTTGCCAAGAGTTTTTAGCATGAATGGGTATTGGACCACTTTCACCACTTCTATTCAACATTGTGCTAGAAGTTCTGGCCAGAGCAACTGGACAAGACAAAGAAATAAAGACATCCATATCAGCAATAAAGAAGTAAAAATCTCCGTATTCGCAGATGATATGACTGTATATACAGAGAATCCTAAGGAATCCATTAAGTAAACTACTAGGACTAACAGAGTTGTTCAGCAAAGTATCAGGATACAAGATAAACATAAGTAAATCAATAGGATTACTCTATACCAATAAGATTCCTTTATATCAAAGAAGAAATCACCAAATCAATACCATTTGCTATAGCCCCCAAGGAGATAAAATATCTAGGAATAAATCTAACTTGATAAGTAAGAGACCTATACAGAGAGAACTACAAGGCCTTACTGCAATAAACCAAAAAAGACTTACAAAATTTAAGAAACCTACCCTGCTGATGAATAGGAAGATTGAATATTGTCAAGATGTCTATTTTACCCAAAGTGATCTACTTATACAATTCAATCCCAATACAAATTCCAGTGTCATTTTTTAATGAGATGGAGAAACATATCACCAACTCTGTTGGAAAGGGAAGAAACTCTGACTAAGTAAAGCACTACAGAATAAGAGAAACACAATGGGAATCCTCAAACTACTTGACCTCAAAACTGTTACACTGCCACAGTGGTCAAAACAGCCTGGTACTGGTACATAAAGAGACACAGACCAATGGAATAGAGTGGAGACCCCAGAGATTCCACCATTCTCTTATGAACAGTTGATATTTGACAAAGTCCCTAAGAATGTAAACTGGAGTAAAAACAGTCTCTTAAGCAAATGGTGCTGGCAAAATTAGATATCCATCTGAAAAAAACTGAGACAAGACCCACGTCTCACATCTCACTCAAAAACTAACTCTAAATGGATCAAAGACCTAAGTATCAAACCTAAAACAATAAGTCATGAAAAAAAAAAACATGATCAACAACGGATTTTCTAATACATAGCTTAGATAGACTTCAAAATCTAACAAACAAAACACAGTTAACAGAAAATAGATAAATGGGAACTATTAAGAATCAAACACTTTTGTTCGTCCAAAGACTTTATCACATGCATTAAAAGACCACCTATAGAATGGGAAAGTATATTTAGCAACCACTTGTTGGACCCTCGTCTGATCTCAATAATCTACAAGGTTCTGTAAAATATCAACAAGAAAAAGGTAAATAACCCAGTTAAGTGATGGACAAAGAAGATGGGCAGACACTTCACTAGAGAGGACATCCAGGCAGTGAAAACACATATGAGAATATGCTCATGATCATTAGCTATTACAGAAATCCAAATCAAAACTACAATGAGATATCATCTCACCTCAACAAGGTTGGCTATGATCCCCGAACCACAAAACAACAAATGCTGGAGAGGTTGTGAAGAGATTGGAACTCTCCTACACTGTTGGTGGATTGCAAGTTGGTACAACCTCTTTGGAAAGCAATCTGGCACTTCCTTTAAAAGTTGGAGATACATATAGCATTTGGTCCAGTAATTCCACTGCTTGGAATTTATTCTTCAGAAACAAATGCTGTCACACAAACAGATGCATGTAAACCTATGTTCATTGCAGCACAGCCCACAATAGCTAAAAAATGGAATCAGTCCAGATGCCCATCAACAGATAAATGGATAAACAAAATATGGCACATATATTCAATGAAACACTATGCTATGATAAAGAACAATGTCGTTTTTAGAAAACATCTCATAACACAGTTTCAATTGGAGGCTATTATGCTGAGTGAAATCAGTCAGTGTCAAAAGGACAAACATTGTATGAGACCCCTGTTATAAGGACTTAAAAATAGAATTATCTACAGAAGAAAATAACTTTGTTGGGAACAAGGGCAGGGTTTACCTTAGATGAGATAGTTGATAGACGTTAGAAATTTTATTCATTTACTGTAATAAATAAATATAATAATCATACAGTAGTCTCAACAAACACAAAAGAACACTGAAGATGAAAAGTAAACCCATAAAGAAAAACGACCTAGAACAGAATAGTAAGAGGAACAAAGAAAACATCAACAACACAAAAGTAAAAGCACCAAAGTGACAATACTAAACACATATCTATGAATAAACACTGAATGTAAATGGATTGAACGGTGCATTACAGAGGCAGAGAGTAATAGCTTGGATCAAAAAAAATGATCCACCTATATGTTGCTTACAAGAAACACACCTTAGACTCAAAAAAAAATCAAAGGATGGAAAAATATATACCAAGCTAACAACATACAAAGAAGAGCAGGAGTGGTAATGCTAACCTTAGATAAAATAAATTTTAATGTAAAACCCATCATCATGAAAAAAGATGGTCACAATTTATTACTGAAAGTCTCAGTACATAAGGAGGATATAACAATATTAAATATCTATGCACTCAATAATAGAGCATCTAAATACATTGATCAAATGCTGACAACACTGAAAAATGAGATCATTCCACAATAATAGTTGGAGACTTCAACACTCCACTTTCCACTTTGAGTGATGGACAGATCTTTCCGAAGAAAGCTCAGTAAAGATACAGAATATCCTACTACGACAATCAAACAGCTAGACCTCATCAACATATATACAACTTTTTACCTAACAACAGACAAGTGAACCTTCTTCTCCAAGGCACATGGAACATTCTCCAGAATAGACCACATATTAGGTCATAAAGCAAGTCTCAACAGAATCCAAACTACTGAATTATTGTAAAGTGTCTTCTCAGACCACAAAGCCATTAAAGTTGAAATCAATAGCAGAAAAAGCGTATGTAGAAATCTGAACTCGTAGAAACTGGACAACACCTTGCTCAAAAATCTGTGGCTAAACAAGAAATCAAAGACACAATGAAGAAATTTATGGAATCAAATGAGAATGAAAACACAGCCTATCAGAACCTATGGGAAACAGCAAAAGCAGTGCTCAGAGGTCAATTTACCTCTATAAATGCATACATCCAGAATGAAGAAAGGGCCCTAACCAAAGAATTCACCCTACAACTTGAACAAGCATAATGAGAGCAACAAAAGAACTCAGGCACCAGAAGAAAAGACATAATAAAGATTAGAGTAGAATGAAATGAATCAGAGAATATAAAAACATTTGAAAGAATTAACAAAACCAAAAGCTAGTTCTTTGAAAAGATAGACAACATTGACAAACCATTGGCTAAACTTAGAAAAGAAAAACAGGAGAGGGAAGAAATAACTCAGGTAAGAAATGAGATGGGAGATGTCATAATAGACCCAAATGAAACCGAAATTATCATAATAGAATATTATGAATAACTGTACTTTAATAGATTGGAAAACCTAGAGGCAATGGACAAATTTCTAGATTCACATCACCTACCAAAGTTATCACAAGGAGAAGTAGAACAACTTAATAAACCTGTCACAAAAGAAAAGATTGAAAAAGTCAAGAGGTGGATACAAGATGGCACACTAAGCACAATTCTCCTTGTATCCCTCTAGAAACCAAGACCTGAATTGATAATCAAATGGAGCCCTCTGGTTACCTAGTGAGGCCCGAGGACATGTCACAGGGCTATTAATTTGGACTTCATACCACGGAATAAAAAACCTTCTCTCTTTTGCTGACTTCCGCTCCTGGCTAGCCCTGGCTCTCACAGACTGAAGGTAAATACACCACTGACTTTTTTTTCCCCCTTTTTTTCTTGGCCGGCAGGTGGAGCTGGGTCTTACCTAGCGGCTAGACTCAGACACACTGCTGGTAGGATAGGCAGGCAAAATTCCCATATTCTGAGAGCCATGCTTAGGACTCTTAATCTAGCCACATTGGGCACATCTTTCTATCACTGCCACAGTGTGGTTTGTACAGACCCACACTGCCAGTGTGCGGGACACTATACTGGATACAGAGATTTTAGCGTGACCTACTTCTAAGCCTAGGAGCAGCGCCGAATAAGAGGACAGGGCTTCTCCTACAGAAAAGCAGTAGTTTACACAGTGTCGCCTAAGGCTGGGCCCTGTCAGCACAGGCGAACAGGGCAGTAGCATTGCTGTATTCTGAACTACTTTGTATCATCTGGGGTTGGATATAGAGATGCTTACTTTGCCAGTTGGAAAGAGGGACCTCTGCACCTGAAAATCTGACCGACTTGGAAAGTGGTCGGATATCTTCTGTTTTACATTTTAAGACAGCCTAGAGAAACATCTTCGGTCCATCCTCACAGTATCTCTTCTAGCCTATACTTACTCACATGGGATCTAAAAAGCAACACTTGTGGCATACAAGAAATGACCCATGGCTTCAGAAGTCTCCCAAACAAAACAACCAAGGAGTTTTCCAGATGAACAAGCTTTTCTGAAATCATAAGAAGGTGAATACAAAACGATGATATACAGAGCCCTTCTAGACCTTACATAAAATGCAACAGAACAAAAGGAAAAATTAAGCAAGCTTTTTGATTTGATGGAACACCAGTACTCTGAAATCCAATAGATCAAGAGCAAAATCAAAGATATAGAAACTTCCCATTCAAAGTCAAGAAAATAGAATGCAATAAATGGAAAAAAGAATTTCTGACTTGGAAGACAGAGCTACTGACACCAGTGTCTATGAGCAGAAATCAGAAATAAAGAAACAAGAAAAATGAAGAAGCATTAAGAAGCATGTAGGACTCTGTTAAGAGGAACAACCTGCAATTAATTGGAGTCCCTGAACAGGATGAGACATCTGAGAACACAGAGAGTATCGTTGCTGAGCTGCTGACAGAAAACTTCCCAGAAATTGTGAAGGAAGAGAATATAGACATCTGAGATGCATGTCATACGCCACTCAATATAGATCTCAAAAGAAAGACTCCTAGACATCTTATAATCAAGCTTAACAAAATGAAACATAAGCAGCAACTTTTAAAGGCAGCAAGACTCAAAGCAAAGCTAACATTCAGAGGGAAACTCTGTAGGCTTTCGTCAGATTTTTCAGCAGAAACCATGCTGGCATGGAGACAGTGGCATGACACATTCAAAGCCTTGAAGGAGAACTTCCAACCAAGAATCATATATCCTGCAAAATTATCTTTCCAGTATGAAAATCAAATTAAGACATTCCCAGATAAACAGAAATTCAGAGACTTTGTAAAAACCAAATCAAAACCACAAGAAATATTGAAAGAATCTCTTTGCTTAGAAGAACAAAACCACTAACATTATATTTTAGAACGACACATTATTCAGAACTCTACTCAGTTAGGGAAGGCTCCAAATTCAATCACAACTTTAATACTGAAAGAAGCAATCCAGTGATTATCATGAAAACTATGTTGCCATGATATAAAAAGAGGGATGTACTCCAGTCGTTATAGTCCTTCCAGATGGAGAGGAAGATGACCAGACTGGTAGTAATTAAAATTGGGTTTATATGTAGTTTATTAAGGGGGATCATAGGGCCAAATGTAAAGCACAACAAAGATGTAACATACCATTTCAAGAAATGTAACACAGGAGTCTCAACAACTACAAAAACAGCTCTGAAAAAGGTGAAAAATCAACTCACAAAAATGAATGTCCCACAACAGACTAATAAGAACAATAGAGAAAACCAGCCAAGGCAGCCAAGCGCTGAGAAAACATCACCACAAAAATAAACATATTACAATGGCAGCAGTGAACACATACCTATCAATAATTACATTGAATGTGAATGGACTGAATGCTCCAGTAAAGAGACATTGAGTGACATCTTGGATCAAAAGACATCACCCATCTACATGTTGTCTACAAGAAACTCACTTGAGACCTAAAGATAGGAACAAACAGAAAATTAAAGGATGGAAGAATATATACCAAGCTAACAATGAACAAAGAAGAGCAGGGGTGGCAATTCTAATCTCAGACAAAAACAATTTTAATGTAAAATCCACCATCATGGACAAAGATGGACACTATTTATTGCTGAAAGGTTCAATACACAAGCAAGACTTAACTATACTCAATATTTATGCACCTAATATCAGAGCACCTAAATACGTTGAAGAAACACTGACTACACCCAAAAGAGAGTTAGATGACTCCACAATAATAGTAGGTGACTTCAACATTCCACTCTCAATACTGGACAGATCATCTACAAAAAAGCTCAGCAAAGATACAGAAGATCTTACTGCCACAATTAATCAATTAAACTTCATTGATATATACAGAACTTTCTACCCATCAGCGGACAATTACATATTCTTCTCCAGTGCACATGGAACATTCTCCACAGTTGATCATGTGTTAGGACATAATGCAATGCTCAGCAAAATCCATACCACTGAATTACTGCAAAGCATCTTCTGAGATCATAAAGTCATAAAAGTTGAAATCAATAGCAGATAAAACATAGTTAGAAAGTTGAACTCTTGGAAACTGAACAACATCTTACTCCAAAATCATGAGTTATAGAAGAAATCAAGGATGAAATAAAGAAATTCATGGATTCCAATGAGAATGAAAACACTCCTACCAGAACCTATGAGATACAGCCAAAGCAGTGCTCACAGGTCTGTTTATCTCCATATATGCACACATCTGGAAGGAAGAAAGAAACCAGTCAAGGAACTAACCCTACAGCTTGAACAAGTAGAGAAAGAACAACAGAGCAAACCCTGAGGCAACAGAAGAAAACAGATCGCAAAGATTAGAGCAGAGTTAAATGAATTAGAGAACAGAAAAACAATTGAAAAAATTAAAAAGACCAAATGCTGGTTTTCTGAAAAGATCAATAAAGTTGACAAACTTTAGAAACAAGAGGTGAGTTGTCACAATAGATCCACAGAAATCAAAAATATCATTAACAGAATGCTATGAAAGACTGTATGAAAGACTGTACTCTAACAAATTTGAAAACCTAGAGGAAATGGACCAATTCCTTGACTCATACCACCTACCCAAATTATCACAATGTGAAGCAGAACAACTTAATAAGCCCATCACAAAGGAAGAGATTAAAAATGTCAGCAAAACACTGCCAAGCAAAAAAAAGCTCGGGCCCAAATGACTTCACTGCAGAATTCTACCAAGCTTTTAGGTAAGAGTTATCTCCAATACTACTGTGACTATTTCAAAGTATAGAAAGGGATGGAGTACTCCCAAATGCATTCTGTGAAGCCACCATAACCCTGCTACCAAAGCCAGGGAAAGACCCAACAGAGAAGGAGAACTATAGACCGATATCACGGATGAACCTAGATGCAAAACTCTTCAACAAAATTCTTGCAATAGGATACAACAACATATCAAGAAAATAATCCATCCTGACCAAGTGGGATTCATACAAGGCATCCAAGGCTGGCTGAACATCAGAAAAACAATTAATGTGATTAACCACATAAATATCACAAAAGACAAGAATCACCTGATTCTGTCCATTGATGCAGAAAAGGCATTTGATAAAGTCTAACAGCCATTCATGCCAAAAACTCTTACAAAAATAGGCATAGATGGAAAATTCCTCAACGCAATAACAGCCATTTATACAAAGCCAATTGCCTATGTCATCCTGAATGGAGAGAGACTGAAAAATTTTCCCTTTAGAATAGGAACTAGACAAGGACACCCACTCTCACCACTCTTATTCAACATGGTACTAGAAGTGCTAGCCTGAGCAATTAGACAAGACCAAGAAATAAAGGGCATCTGCATTGGCAAAGAAGAAGTCAAAATCTCCCTGTTTGCAGATGATATGATTGTATATGCAGAGAATCCCAAACATTCTATAAGTAAACTACTGAAACTGATAGAAGAGTTCAGCAAAGTCTCAGGGTACAAGATAAACATAAATAAATCAGTAGGATTCCTTTATATCAACAATGAGACTGTTAATGAAGAAATCATCAAATCAATGCCATTTACCATAGCCCCTAAGAAGATAAAGTACCTAGGAATAAATCTAACCAGAGAAACAACAGACCTTTACAAAGAGAACTACAAGCCCTTACTACAAGAAACTAAGAGAGACTTCGATAAATGAACAAATCTACCCTGCTCATGGATAGGAAGACTTAACATTGTGAAAATGTCTATTTTACACAAAGCAATCTACTTATATAATGCAATCCCAATACAAGTTCCAGTGTCATTTTTTAATGAGATGGAGAAACAAATCATCAATTTTGTTTGGAAAGGGAAGAAGCCCCAGATAAGTAAGGTACTACTAAAGAAGAACACACTGGGAGGCCTCTCATTACCTGACCTTAGAACACACTACACTGCCACAGTGGTCAAAACAGCATGGTACTGGTACAAGAACAGACAGATCAATCAATGGAACAGAGTCGAGACCCCAGAGATGACATCATCTGCCTATGAACAACTGATATTCGACAAAGGTCGTAAGACATTAAACGGGGGTAAAAACAGTATCTTCAACAAATGGTGCTGGCAAAATTGGATATCCATCTGCAATAAACTGAATCAAGATGCATATCTTACACCTTATACAAAAACCAACTCCAACTGGATAAAAGACCTAAATATCAAACCTAAAACAATAAAGCTCATCCAAGAAAAGGTAGGAACAACAATGCAAATTTTAACATGAAACTTAGACAGACTTCAAAATCTGTCAAACAAATCACAATCAACAGAAGAGAAAATAGATAAATGGGAACTCTTAAGAATCAAACACTTTTGCTCATCCAAAGACTTTATTAATAGAATTAAAAGGCCACCTACATAATGGGAATAAATATTTGGCAACTCTATGTCAGACCAACACCTGATCTCTGTAATCTATAAGATACTACAAAATATCAATACAAAATATCAATAAGAAGAAGATAAATCATCCAATTAAGCGATGGGCAAAGGAGATGGACAGACAGTCTCTAAAAAGGAGGCCCAGGGAACCAAAAAACACATAAGGACATGTTCATAAACTTTAGTTATTAAAGAAATTCAAATCAAGAGGACAATGAGATACCATCTCACCCCAACAAGGTTGGCCATGATCCAAAAAACACAAAACAACAAATGCTGGAGAGGGTGTGGAGAAAGTGGAACTCTCCTACACTGTTGGTGGGGTTGCAAAATGGTCCAGCCTCTTTGGAAAGCAATCTAGTGCTTCCTTAAAAAAATGGATATAGATATACCATTTGACCCAGTAATTCCACTACTTAGAACATATCCTACAGAATCAAGGCCTTTCACACCAATGGACACATACACAAGAATCTGTATAGCAGCACAGTCCTCGATAGCAAAAAGATGGAATCAACCCAGATGCCCAACAACAGAGGAATGGATAGGTAAACTATGATATATATAGTCAATGGAGCACTATGCAATGATAAAGAATAACGATGATTCCAGGAAACATCTCATAACCTGGCTTCAACTGGAAGACATTATGTTGAGTGAAAGTAGTCAGAGACAAAAGGACAAATATTGTATGAGACCCCTACGATAAGATCTCAAAAACAGACTTCTGTATAGAAGAAAAGACTCTTTGGTGGCTGCAACGGGGGGAGGGTTTACATTAGATACTTGGTAGAAATTTGATTGGGTGAAATCGGTGATAGCACACATTAGAAACAAGAACAATATTAAGTGCACTTCAGCATAACTTGAATACTCCTTCCATTTTAACCCAATATTGCAAGGACACAGTAGCTGGGGCAGGGGGCAGGGACCATGCTCTTAGGCAAAATCGAGGCCAATTGGCACAACTAGCATTTTGCTAAGAGGGCTCTCTGTACCCCACATTGGTGAATGGCTTCTGGGGTCTTAAAAGCTGTCAAGCTGCCATCTGAGGGCACAGCAAATGGTCCCAACTCAGTAGAAATAGAGGATCACTGAGGACCAAAATGACATGGGGTAAAGACACCCAGAAGATAGAGAAACCCACATGAGTGGGTGCCTACATCGACTTGGGACGAGATGAACTGGATGGTGCCTGGCCAGCACCAGTGATAGTTGCGTTGGAGCTCAGAGTCTCACTGGCAACACAAGAATAAAAAGTGGTGCACCCTGAGATCTCCACTAAGATACTGCAACTGATGTTCCAGCAGCTTCAGTGTTCCCCTGGGAGCATGGCCCCTGGCCCTGATTCTGCCCTTGCCATAAATCATAAGGTAACTCCACTCTTCAGACATGAATGTATTAGACTTGGCGATGTAGAGTGACCATATATTGGATGCACTTTATTGTTCTATGCATCTATAGGGTATCACCTGCAGACCTCTGGCTGGAGGAAGGAGAGTGGGTCGAGAGGAGGGGAAAGGAGGCTGTTGGGAGCATGAGACATATGTGGAGGAGAGAGGAATATTGTGCTGTCACCAGTCAGGGAGATCAGTGGAAGCTGCATAGAGGTGGGAATGTAAATTTATATGGGAACGTATATTTTCACTCACTCATAATAAAAAAAGAAGGAAAAGAAAAAGTCAAAAAACCACAAACGAAAAATACCCTGGCCCAGATGGCTTCACTAGAGAATTTTACCAACCTTCTAGAGAGGAGTTAACTCCAGTACTACTGAGGATATTTGACAGCATAGAAAAGCACAGAATACTTTCAATTTCATTCTATGAAGTCGGTATAACCCTGATATCAAAGCCAGGAAAGATTCCAGAAAAAAAGGACAATTACAGACCAATATCTGTCACAAACCTGGATGCAAAATTCTTCAACAGACTCTTAGCCAGTAGAATTCAACAACATATCAAAAAAATAATTCATCATGACCAACTTGGATTCATAGCAGGGATGCAGAGCTAGTTTAACATAAATAATAATAATAATAATGTGATCAACCACATAAATAACACAAAGCATGAGAACCACCTGATTTTGTCAACTGATACAGAAAAGGCATTTGACAAAGTCCAACACCCATTCATGTTAAAAACTCACAGCAAAATAAGAATAGAAGGGAAATTCCTCAGTGCAATAAGGGGCATCTATGCAAAGCCAACAGCCCACATCATCTGAAATGGAGAGGGACTGAAAGAATTCTCCCTGAGAACAGGAACTAGACAAGGATGCTCACTCTATTCAACATTCTATTCAACCACTTCTATTCAACACTGTGCTAGAGGTTCTAGCCAGAGCAATTAGACAAGACAAAGAAATAAAGGGCGTCCATATCAGCAAAGAAGAAGTAAAAATCTCCGTGTTTGCAGATGATATCACTGTATACACAGAAAACCCTAAAGAATCCATAAATAAACAATCGGAACTAATAGAAGAGTTCGGGAAAGTATCGGGATATAAGATAGACACAAGTAAATCAGTAGGATTACTTTACACCAACAAAGATATCATCAAAGAGGCAATCACCAGATCAATACCATTTACTATAGCCCCCAAGAAGATAAAACCTAGGAATAAATCTAACCAAAGAGATAAGAGACCTATAGAGACAAAATTACAAGATCCTTCCACTTGAAGCCAAACGAGATTTACATAAGTGGAGAAACCTATCTTGCTCTTGGATAGAAAGACTTAACATTGTAAAATGTTATTTTACCAAAAGAAATCTACACATACAATGCAATCCCAATACAAATTGAATGTCATTTTCTAATGAGATGGAGAAACAAGTCATCAAATTTCTTTGGAAAGGGAAGAAATCCTGGATATGGAAAGCACTACTAAAGACGCAGAACACAGTGGGTGGCCTCACACTGCCTGACCTTAGAACCTATTACACCGCCAGAGTAGTCAAAACAGCCTGATACTGGACAAAAAGAGACATATAGATGAATGGATCAGAGTTCAGACTCCAGAAATATCACCATCCTCTTACGAACAGCAGCTATTCAACAAAGGCCCAAAAGTCGTAAGCTGTAGTAAAAACAGTGTCTTTAACAAATAGTGTTAGCAAAATTGGACATCCGTCTGCAATAAAGCTGAAACAAGACTCATACCTGCCATATGCAAAAACTGACTCTAAATGGATCAAAGATCTAAACATCAAACCTAAAACAATAAAGATTGTGCAAGAAAAAACAGAGTCAGCAATGGAAGTTATAATATACAGCTTAGACAGACTACAAAATCTGACAATGCACAAATAACAGAACAGAAAATAGTTAAATGAGAACTACTAAGAATAAAACACTTGGGCATATGCAAACACTTTATCAAGAGAGTTAAAAGACTACCTACAAAATGGGAAAAATTACTTGGCAACTACATGTGAGATTGACATCTGATTTCCATAATCTACAAGGTATTGCAAAATTTCAAGAAGAAAAAGTTAAATAACCCAGTTAAGCAATGCGCAAAGGAGAGGGACAGACACTTCACCAAAGAAGATATCCAGGCAGCCAAAACACACGAGGAAATGCTCACCATCATTAGCTATTAGAGAAATCCAAAGCAAAACTACAATAAGATAACATCTCACCCCGACAAGGTTGGCCATGATCCAAAAAAACACAAAACAACAAATGCTGGAGAGGCTGTGGGGAGATTGGAACTCTCTTACACCGCTTGTGGGACTGTTAAATGGTATGACTTCTTTGGAAAGCAATTTGGAACTTCCTTTAAAAGCTACAAATAGAAATATCATATGACCCAGCAATCCCACTGCTCAGAATATATCCTACAGAAATAAAGGCAGTCACATGAACAGACATGTTCACACAAATGTTTATTGCAGCACTGGCAACAATAGCAAAAAGATGAAATCAACATAGGTTCCCATCAACAGATGAATGGATCAACAAACAATGGTACATATATTCAACGGAACACTATGCAATGATGAAGAACAATGATGATTTTCAGAAGCATCTCATAACCTGGTTTCAACTGGGAGACATTATGCTGAATGAAATCAATCAGTGGCAAAAAGACAAGTATTGTATGAGACCACTAACATAAGGACTGAAAAATAGAGTTGTGCACAGAAGAAAAGATTCTTTGACAGGGAGGGAAAGGGTTGGTCATAGATTAGATAGCCCAAAAACCTCAATGCTGTCGAGTCAATTCCAACTCATAGCGACCTACAGGTCAGAGTAGACCTGCCCCATAGAGTTTCCAAGGAGTGCCTGGTGGATTTGAACTGCCAATCTTTTGGTTAGCGGCCATAGCACTTAACCACTACGCCATCAGAGTTTCCCATAGATTAGATAGTAGACAAGAATTTGGTTAGATAAAGCAGTGACAGCATGTAGTAGAGAACAGATCAACATAACCAGACTATACCATAAACTGAAGGGTTTTCTAAACTCAACCCAACATTTCAAAGGATAGAGTAGCAGGCATAGGGTTCTGGGGACCATGTTTTCAGGGGTTATCAAGGCCAAGTGGCCTAACTAGCCTATTGCTAAGAGAGCCTTGTGCACCTCATATTGGTGAGTGGTGTCTGGGGTCTTAAAAGCTAGCAAGCTGCCCTCTGAGGTACACCAAATGATCCCAACTCATCTGGAACAGATGATGAACAAAAACAACAAAGACATGAGGAAAAAAAGAGCCCAGGAGATTGAAGAGCCCGTATGAATGGGAAAAACTGCATCAACATCAGAGTAGAAGAACCAGATGATGCCTGGCCACCACGAAAGGCAGCCATGATGGTGGACACGATGTAGAGGCCCTGAGGCAACACAAGAAAAAGAAGTGTGCAGCTCAAGGACTCTACTAAAAGACCAGAATTGATGATCCAAAAGCCTGGAGGGTCCCCTAAGAACATGGCCTCTAGATCTGATGCTGGTCCTAACCCGAAGCCATTACTGAAGTCAAGTCTTCAGACAAGAAAGGACTGGACCTGGAAATACAGTGTGACCATATGGTGTGTGTACTTTATGGTACTATATAGTTATAGGAAGCCATCCTACTAGTTTCTTTCTAGATGGGAGAGAAGAGGATGGAGACGAGGGGACAGTTCCTCATTAAGAGGATGACAGAAATGTGGAATGAAAATGAGGAATGTGCTGTCGCGATCTAAGGAGAGCAGATGGACCTGCAGACAGGCGGGCATGCAAAATTGATTTAAGTTGTATATTTTCACTTCATCACAATAGCACAGCCTAAAAACTATATAAATATTTACTATCAAAATTTAGCTTGGAGGTGGGGGGGAAGATATGCTTAGGTGCACTGAGCTACTATTAAAAGTGATGGAAAAATCTGTAAAAAAGTGAATGGTGAGGTTGTCCAAGACAGCAAATGCAATTATTGTCAATGAAATGTACACATGAAAAAAGTTGAAGCGGCAAATGTTTTGTTATATGTATTCTACCACTATAAGAAAAAATACATACTTTGGCATCTCCAGTCTCTCTTTTGGGAGTCGTTCTCTTAGCTTAGTCAGGGAAAGCACCTGAGAAAAATGACCCTGAACTGAATTCTAAGAAGAGGAAGTGATGCAATGTGACTGTCAGGAAGTAGGAGATTGTCCCAGGCTTAAGTGATAGTTTGGACAAAAGCTCAGAGAAAATGAAGGTTCACCTCAGCCCAAGAGACCACAGAACTGACAGCCTCACAGGCTCACACGAGATGAGAGGAGACAAACGTAGGTGGGCAGACCACAAAAATCATAATAACTTACCAAGTCTGAGAAACAATGGGCAGCACCTGTCAAATTTTACTCTCAAGTGCCCCTAATGGCAGAAAAATGAAAATACCCCTCCAGAGAGGCTATGGCAATTGGGACCCTTTAAATTCTTGTGTTTATGTTCATAAATTCATGAAAAAATTTATATTCTGTACACTGTATATCCACGATTGTCTTAAAATTACAAAATAATAGTCCCTCCCCCTTCAAAAAAGTCTTTGGGTAAAATTGAATTCCATCAAGACATTATGTATTTATTTTGTAGCTCTTATAACTCGAGGTTTAAGCCTCTTTTTTCTAATGATTTTCCAAAGTTCCATCAGCTTAAGGAGAGATAGGGCAGGGGAGGGGTGTCTTAGAATCTCAAACAGAGATTTCAATGGTAGGAGGCCTTGAGGGGCCCCAGAAGCAGTCCAAGGTCCTGAAATCTGTGACTTATGGGACCACCCAAGCTCAAAACCTCCTGGGTTTGTTGCTATCGCCTACCTACTTCATGGGAGCCTCTTAAACCGTGCATGTATTTCTGCTCTCCAGGGTCTTACACCCTGTAGAAAAATGATCATCTGCTTATGATTATAATCAATCTGTTGAATGCAGAAAGTGCTCTCACAGACTCAGCTTGCAGCCTTTCTGCTTCTAACAGGTCCAGGGAAGAGTTTTCTGGGTAATTCCCCTTATCAGAATTTGCATGTGTTGCTCAGAGGCTTGGTAACAACTGGAAGGACTCAAATTCATGATGGTCTCTTTGTGTTTAAAAAAGGAATTAGAAGTAAGCTGATGATTCTTCCTTGAACCTTTCTTCCTAACTTCAGAATTGGCTTTTATTACCAACAAAGGGGCTGTTGGATTGCAAAATAAGAGATCAAAGAGCATGTAAAATAACTTTCCTCATTTTGATTCCAGTTGTGAAGATGGCATAGGACAAAGAAGCATTTCACTCTGTTGTCTATGGGGTCACCAGGAACTGGATCCAATTCAACAATTAACATTAGCTATAAAATGCTGAAGGTTGAGGAGAGAATGCAAGCGTTGTAGGGTTGTTGAAGTTGGGTGATGGGAACATGGAAGTTTGTTACGCTGTTGTCTCCACTTTAATATAGGTTTATTTTTCCATGAGATTTTACATCCCTGGCCTGGTGGTTTATAGTCTCTTTTTCAAAAGAAAGGAGTGACAGAAAAATGAGCATACAGTAGGGTGCACAGTCCTTGTACCACTGTTCTCTTTTCATGCTCTGCCTTGTCCTTCACTGGTTTTGCCCATAATTAGAGCTTCACTATCTCTTCTCTGCAGATGGCACCAACTCAGGGACTCTCACCTTCGCCTTTCTGTCAAACTCTTGCCAGGCTGGGGCCCAGCTTTTCTGAACAGCTCACTCATCCCTCCTTCAAAAGACGTAAAAAATTAAAAACAAAAAGAAAGAAAGAAAGCCAGGCTACTAGGTTTACTCCTACGGGATCAACCCTGGAGTCAGCAACTAGGACCAATTCTGAACAGAGGTAAGAGCCATCATTCCCTTCCAGACTCGTGTCTGAAGACCAACACTGGATAGGCCCCACTTCCAATGTAATGAATCAGACTTGGTGTGCGGGAGACAGGAGAATGTCTTTATAAAGGCGCCCCTTGTTACTCTGTTGCACAGCCTGGTGTTTGCCCTGATGGTAACTGTTGATGGCAGCATCCCACTAACCACTCCATTTGGTCATTTGGTCACACTGCCTTGCAGCATGCATGTCTCAGAAGGCAGCTCTGGGGCCTGAATGTAACACCTGCCTGGCTTTCTTTCCTGATACGTGTCTCTAGCAATCCATATTCAAAATAGAATATGCAGTTGGTGCACATCCCCATCAGGGTGTCCTACAAGTTCCTCAAACCCTATTAATTGAGTGTTAAAAGACTGAATAAATGAAACTAATTAATAATAGATTATATTGGGATGAGGAGGGCTGATATGTAGACAGTACACCATGGTACGGCTATGTTGTTATTATTGTTAGGTGTCATCAAGGCAGTTCTGACTCACAGTGACTCTGTATAACAGAATGTAACACCTAGTCCTGTACCACCCTCACAATCATTATTAAATATCGAATACTTTCATATTAATTGATAATTTTAAGTGGTTGCTGTCTACCAGTCCTGGCTCCTCCATGTGGGCCCCTCCATGACTTAGCAACTACAGATGTGATACTTGCCCCAGAAGCAGGTCTGTAGGATAGATGATGCTCCATGTTTATTTCAAACACTATCCTGGCACTTGGCTTGGCATCCATAGATGGAGAGCAGCAGCAGCATAATTAAACAGGGTTAACAAAATTTACTTTTAGACAGGATATATACTTACCCATACATAAAAAGAATTACAAACATGAATATGGCTTCTACACACCTTACAATGGAACATTCCTGTGAGTAGAAAACATAACCAAGTTTGTGTCAGGACTAGTAAAATGTGGGTTGGCATTAGTATTAGCAGTGATAGTAGTAAATTCTAGGATCTGTCAAACTTTTGTAATAATCTAAATTAATTTTCACAAGAACCCTTTAAAATAGTTATAATACTTCATTTCACAAATGAAGAAGGAACCTGAGGACTAGATAGAATGTAACCTATCCAGGTTCACACAGCTAGGACATGGCCACTGGAGTTCATCAAGCTTCTCCACTATTTTCTGCACTTCAATAACAGAGCAGTGACACTGAGCCCCAGCAACAAGGAGAAAAACAAAGCAAAAAAAGAAAGAAGGGGAGAAGGCTGAGAGGAGAGTGGAAGAGAGGTAAGAAGAATGTCTTGTTAACAGCCATCTAAGATAGTCTACTGGACTCACCCCATCTAGAGCAGGTGAGAATGAAGAAAACCAAAGTTGCAAGAGAAAGGCTAGTCCAAAGGACTAATGGACCATAACTACTACTGCCTCCACCAGACAGAGTCCAGCACAACTAGATGGTGCCCAACTATTACCACTGACTGTTCTGACAGGGATCATAACAGAAGGTACTAGACAGAGCTAGAGAAAAATGTAGAACAATATATTCTAGTTCACAAAAAAGATCAGACTTACTAGTCTGACAGAGACTGGAGAAGCCCCTAGAGTATGGATAATCTTATAGCTCAGTAAGAAAATTTATTCTGGAATCAGGAAAATACAGAGAAGCAAGATAACACTAGAAATGTGAGCTCTGTCTTCAAGTTGAAAATAAATCTGAAAAATACAGTATTTTGAAAAGGAAGGATGAAAAGTTCTACAGATTCAGGATTACAATGCAGTGTTGGGTCTGAACCCTCCTGAGGGTTTTTTAGGGATCAAAGATGGGTATTCATACTTCTTGGATCCTTCTACTGGCTCCATGAAGATTAAAACAACAACAAAAATACCAAACCCAGTGCTGTCAAGTCAATTCCAACTCACAGCAACACTAGTAGGACAGAGTAGAACTTCCCCATAGAGTTCCTGGTTGACTTGAGCAGCCAAGCTTTTGGTTAGCAGCCATATCACTTAACGACTACACCACTGGGGTTTCCCTATGAAGATTAGAAGCCCCAAAATTTATTCCTAGGGCATTATGCTGACTGAAAATCACAAAAGGACGAATACTGTATGAGACCACTACAATAAAAACTCATGAAGCAGTTTATACACAAAAACAATCTTTGATTGTTACAAGAGAAGAGGGGGGAAGAAGGGAAAAAACACTAAACAGACAATAGATAAGTGATAAGTTTGTGAAGGGCAAGACAGTACACAATACTGGAGAAGCAATCACAACTTGTTCAAGGCAAGGTCATGGAAGCTTCACAGACACATCCAAACTCCCTGAGTGTTTTAGTCAGCTAGGCTGCTCTAACAGAAATACCACAGAGTGGATGGCTTTAACAAAGAAAGATTTATTCTTACACAGTCCGGTAGGTTGCAAGTCCATATTCAGGGTGTCCACTCCAGGGGAAGGCTTTCCCCTAGTCGGCTCTGGAGGAAAGTCCAGTATTGCATCAGTCTTTGTGCAGGGAGTGTCCTCACGCAAGAACCTCTGGTCTGAAGGACGCGCTCTGCTCCCCGTGCTGCTTGCTTGATGGTAGTGAGGTTCTCAAATTGTCCTTTGTTTCTTTTTTTTTCCTTTTATTCCTTGCAAGCTAAAAGCATTAAGGGTAGGGCAAGCCATACTCCAGGGAAACTTCCCCCACAGCAGGAATTCACAGCCCCACCCTAATCCTTTAACATACAGGTTAGCAAAACCACACAATGGAGGACAGTCCCAAGATACTGGGAACCATATCCCAGCCATGTGGCTGCACACATTTTTGGGGGGACACAATTCCAATCATGACACTGAGGGACAAAATTACTAGGCTGAGGGCTGTAAGGACCATAGTCTTTGTAACATCTAGCTCAATTGGCATGTCATGGTTTATAAAGAAAATGTTTTACATTCTACATTGATGAGTGTCCTCTGAAGTCTTAAAAGCTTACGAACAGCCAACAAATGTACTCTACTGGTCTCTTCCTTCCGGAGCAAAGGAGAATGAAGAAAACCAAAGACACAAGAGAAAGATTAGTACAAAGGACTAATGGACCACAACTACCACAGCCTCCACCGGACTGAGTCCAGGACAATTAGATGATGCCTGGCTACCACTACTGACTACTCTAAGAGGGATCACAATAAAGGATCCTGTAGAGAGCTAAAGAAAAAGGTAGAACAAAATCATAGTTCACCAAAAAAAAAAAAAAAGGGAAACCCAAACTGGAGAAACCCCAAGAGTATGGCCCCTCAACACACTTACAGCTCAGTAATGAAGTCACACTTGAGGTTGACCTTCAGCCAAAGATTAGACAAGCACATAAAACAAAAGAGGCTACAGGGGCATACTAGCCAAGGGGGAAAGACAACAAGGCAGGAGGGGGCAGGAACGCTGGTAACAGGATACCCAAGGTTGAGAAAGGAGAGTGTTGACATGTCGTGGAGTTGGCAAGCGATGTCACAAAACAATAGGTACACTAAAAAAAAGGAAGGAAGGAAAAGAGAGAAAGAAAATGAGAGTGATAGACGGAAAGAGCTAAAGAGGGAGAAAGGTAAGGACGAAAAAGGAAAGAAAAGAAACAGAGCCTTCACAGGCCTTTTGGAGCCCCCATATTATATTATTGAGCAATTAAAATACATTCAGTCCCTCTCAAACTCTTCTTACCATGAAAACAGTACCTTTTTTTTTTTTTTTTTTTTAATGATTTCACATCTAAAACTATGTTTCTTGGTAATCACTGCACATAATCAGAAATTCTTATAATGTGGAAGAAAACAGCCTTTAAATCATTTTAACATATATAAAAAAATCTTGTAACAACTGTGTCAGTTATTGAAAATGATAGTATATGTTTGTAGATTTGATGATGTACTTTTTAATTTCTGTTTCAGTTTTCTTTTTATGTCATGAAGCCAATAACATGTGTCTGTGAGGACAACTAGGCTTTGTCTTGCTTATTTTAGACATGATATCAGGAGGGACCAATTTCTGTACAAGCATATCATTCTGGTAGAGAATGAGTCAGAAAGAGGAAGACCATTAACAAGATGGATTGACACAGTGGTTACAATAGACTCAAACATACCTACTATCCTAGGGATGGCACAGGACTGGATCGTGTTTTAAGTACATATTCATTTCCCTCTCTCCCCACTCTTGTAACCATCAAAGACTGTTTTCTTCTGTATTTAAACCTTTTCTTGAGTTCTTATAATAGTGATCTCATACAACATTTGTCCTTTTGCAACTGACCAGTTTCACTCAGCATAATCCCTTCCAGATTTCTTCATTTGTGAGATGTTTCAGGACTGGATAGCATTTTGTTCTATTGCACATGTGGTTGCAGTGAGTTGCAACTAACCTGATGGCACCTAACAACAAATGTGGGCTCTAAATACTGCTAGGGGGACATTTGAAGCTACCATGAAAATGCTGCCAGCCACCCCATCCCCAAGCTCTCTTCACAAGGGACTCAGGAGCTGGTTTCCACTGTGGAGCTAGGTTGATCCCGTCTCCCAGTACGCCTCTACCAGAAACATGCTTCCATTTCAGGTCTAGCTTAGTCACTGGAGGATGGAGCAGCAGAAGAAGAGCTGAGTGACATAAGGCAGGATACTATGTTGCCAGGTGGCTTCCAGCCAGTGAGCTCCCTGCATCTCCCATTCCTGGGTCCAGGAGAGGCAGACGGTAGTTACTAGTAAACACATTCTGCACCCAGGCCATGGTCAAAAATGACACTAAACAGTCTTCCTTTGCTTTGGGGGTTGCTATGACAGCCAGGAATTTGAAAACCAAACCAGACCTGAAGAAGAATTCCATCCTTGGCCCCAAAACTTAGTGCTTCCAAACTGTACTGCCTGTCGTTCCTGCTGTCCCCTTTGACACCTGCCAGATGAATAGATTTCTAGACTGTGTGTTTGGAAATGTCCCAGTGGAATGGCTACATCCAAGCATGTTTAAACTGCATTGGAAGAAATTCAGGTGTAATAGAAGGAACTTACCAGCAAGAAGAAAAAGCTGGAATATTAGAGGAGATCCCACAGACAACCTCGTTGTCCTCTCTTTAAAAAGTATTCATATTTCTGATTCCAGGAAACTCCTCATAACCTGGTTTCAACTGGAAGACATTATGCTGAGTGAAAGTAGTCAGTGACAAAAGGACAAATATTGCATGAGACCTCTATGATAAGATCTCAAAAACAGACTTGTGTATAGAAGAAAAGACTCTTTGACAGCTGCAAGGGAAGGGAGGGAGGGAGGGCTGAGGGGGAGGGTTAGATTAGATAGTTGCTAGAAATCTGGTTGGGAGAAATTGGTGATAGCACACATTAGAAACAGGACAACATTAAGTGGACTTCAGAATAACTTGAGTACTCCTTCCATCTGAACTCAATATTGCAAGGATAGAGTAGCTTGGGCAGGGAGCAGGGGCCCATGCTCTTAGGCGAAATCGAGGCCAACTGGCACAACTAGCATTTTGCTGAGAGAGCTCTCTGCACCCCACATTGGTGAGTGGCATCTGGGGTCTTAAAAGCTACCAAGCTGCCATCTGAGGGCACAGCAAATGGTCCCAACTCAGCCAGGACGGATGCTTACCAAGGACCAAAATGACATGGGGTAAAGACAACCCAGAAGATAGAGAGACCCACATGAGTGGGTGCCTACATCGACTTGGGACCTGAAGAACCGGATGGTGCCCGGCCACCCCCATTGGTAGCCACGATGGAACTTACTGAGTCTCACTGGCAACACAAGAATAAAAAGGAGTGCACCCTCTGGTTGGAGGAAGGAGAGTGGTTGGAGAGGAGGGGAAAGGAGACTGTTGGGAGGATGAGACAAGTATAGAGCAGAGAGGAATAGTGTGCTGTCACCAGACAGGGAGAGCAGTGGAAGCTGCATATAGGTGGGCATGTAAATTTATACAGGAATGTACATTTTCACTCAGTCATATTAAATTAAAAAAAAAGTATTCATATTTCTTTCATATTCTGTGATTAGCTAAGTACATGCACATAAATGATCTAATTGGTTCTTCACATCTACCAGTAAAGTAGTCAAAACAGAAGCTATTACACCTGGCTACAGATATGGAAAACAAGGATCAATGAGAACAAGAGCAGACAACTAATAAACAGCAGAACTGAGATTTTACTCAGAAGGGCAAGAAAATGGTCCTACTTTAGGTGAACATCCTCCTGAAATGCCAGCCCAAAGCCCAGCTAGGAATCTCACGAAGGCATTTCACCGGTCACCAGAGAAAATATTTGAGTAACTGAGCTAATCACCAGCTTTTTCTACGGAAAATGACCTCAAAGTTCAGGTCCTAGTCATAGGAGTTTCATCTATCTTCACTGTGAATGGGAATTCATTATGTGGATGCAGGTTAGACAAAGGTGCCTCTCTCTGTAACTAGAAAAAGTGTGCGTTCATGCACAGGTGAGGGTGTGAGTCCTCGTGGGTGATGATGAACATGGAAAGCTCAAGGCAGAATGATCTGGCCAAGAGGATTAGCTCAAACAGCTCTAGAATCTGTGTCATTCACATCTGTGAATGTCCTTCTTCTTTACCTTCCCCTGCACACTTCAGAGGGGTAAGTTAGATTGTATCTTTAAAGGGCTTTCATGTGAAAATGCTTTGTGAGTACAAGATGTAATTATATGAGATAATGCCCAGGGCTATAAATATGGAGGCACTCTCTGGGTTATGAATGAGGCAAGATCCATTCCTAACTGTGCCTTTAAGTCTGTAAGGTGAATTTGCATATAAATCAAAACAGGTGCATACAATTCTTACTTTACTGCAAAAAAAAAGGCTCAAAGCCTTCACTGCAAGTGAAGGCGTTATGGAGAATTTGTTACAAGCAGGGGTTGGTTCAGTTACAAATCTACATAACAGGAAAGGGCAAGTACCAATTGTCTTAAGTAGGTTGTTGCAACCCAGGAACTGCCAATATCATCTGGCAAGAACTGCTCAATTTTCCATAACATTCTCCAAAATAGTGGGAATGCTCAGAGCTGGCTCACCATTTCCAAATCCCCCAACCTGGGATGTCCAAATCCTGTCCACTCCATATACCACTTTTCGCATTCAGCAATGCCTCATCACCACACTGGAAGAAGTATCTGCCTTCTTTTAAATTTACGCATGCCTTCCTTACAACAATGACTATATTTTCTCTCAGTGTTTTGGCTGCTTAAAACCTGCTGCTGTTGAGTAGATTCTAACTCATAGTGACCCTACAGGGCAGAGTAGAACTGCCCTGTAGTTTCCAAGGAACACCTGGTATATTCAAACTACCAACTTTTTTTTTTGGTTAGTAGCGTAGCACTTGGGGTTACTTAGAAGTCTACTAGATATCCCACTTTAAACTGAATACCTCTTCGAGGCAATATCTAGTTCTGCTTTGCAAAGGGTATAATCAAATGTTTACCAAAAGATCCCCAGCTAACTTGACGTGACTCATTGATTAGCACGATGTTGCACGGCCTCCGTTAAGTAAGGGAGGCCCAACAACGTGAAGATTTTGTTGTTGTTTTTGTTGTTTTGCACCTTTGGTGAATGTGGAAACCCTCGTGGCAAAGTAGTTAAAGTGCTATGGCTGCTAACCCAAAGGTCGGCAGTTCAAATTCTCCAGGTGCTCCTTGGAAACTCTATGGGCAGTTCTCCTCTGCCCTATAGGGTAAGTATGAGGTGGAATTGACAGTGGCAGGGCAGGTATGGTGGAGTTAGACAAGAGAGCACCTTAGGAATGGGGCTGGGTGGGCTCAGCACATCCTTTGTGATGTCAGAGGGCAGAAGATCTCCAGTTGTGGGTTCTGTTCCTCCACATGCCTTGCTGTGTCTACAATCACAGGCAAACACTAAACTGTCCTAACAGGAAGCTCAGACAAGAGTGACTAAATCAATTAGGCGGTGCAAATTTCTATGTTTTACTCCTAGTAATACTTACTTCACATTCATAAAGAACTTAAGCACCACACTAAAGCAAAATCCAAACCAGTTGCCATGGAGTTAAACATGACTCATGGCAATCCCATGTGTGTCAGAACAGAACTGTAGTCCATAGAGTTTTCAGTGGATGATTTTCTGCGGGTAGATCACCAGGACTTTCTTCTGAGGCACCTCTGGATGGACTTGAACCTTTGATCTTTCAGTTAGCAGCCAAGCATGTTAACCATTTGCACCACCCAGGAACTCTACTTACAGCCCAGCATCCCCCTTTTCTTCACATAAAACACTGAGTCTCAGAGAGGTTACTGTTTGCAGTAACTCAGTAGACAACACTGGCAGAAGTGATTTGATCCTGGCCTCCTGAGGTGGCACCTCATGCTTTATCCACCACCTGCACTGCCAACTTAAATAGCAATCTCAGGTCACAGCTGTCATAGATCTTACCACCTCCTCGGAATAGTTCAGTCAGGGGAGACGTCCCAAAAGTTGCAAGACAATGGCCCATAGTCCTGAGTTTGTGTGTGCATAGTGGTTGGGAAGGTGGAGGGTGCTGCTCCTCCCTTTCCTTCTCCTTAGCCTGACCACTGCAGACATCAGTCTTGTAACCAGGCAGGTATAAACAGCTACTGACAGTTTCTAGCATTTCAGCCATCAAAGTATACAAGTTCCCCACAGGATGTGCTGGCATTGGTTTCATCCTCTGGATTGGACTAAGTTTCACCCATTACTAGAGAAAACCTTAGGTCTGTGCTAGGCCCTATTACACTTGCTTCTGCCAGTAGACACCATACACCTCCACGCCTCTGTCTCTTCCTATAGGCAGAGAGGCAGAGTCACTCTGTGACAACTTCCCTACTTTTTGGATAGACAAGGTGGCTGGGTTGGTAGCCAACCCAGTTGGCAGGCTTCGCTTTGCCTCTGACTTGAGTGTCACCTTGAGAAGGCATGTCTCTTGCATGAATTTCAGTTCACAAAGGGAGGACACTGGGTCAGAAGGAACTCTCAGGGCACTTCCAGCATGATAGTGGAGCCAGCATCTGCACAGAGGTGGAACTAATGCAGACTTACTAGCTGGGCCCCACTTTTTAAGCCTGAATGGATAATAAGTATATGAGTGCTCATGTTGGCTGGGAATGACAATTTACCCCTTTCTAGCTGGGAAAATGGAAACTATTTCATTCTTCTAGTTTGGATATTTCTGTTCTCCACCATGGGCTTAATGTGTCTATTAAGTTGCTGGATTCTCAGAAAACGCCTGTGTCATACAGGTCTCTGTTTGGCTGCACAAGGAAACCAGGTAGCAGTCCGGTGATCCACTTGATGGCTTCTCCCTCTGGGACACAGCAAGCCAACACAGGGCAACAGCAAGCACACACTCAACAAGGACTAGGACTAAGACTCTTAGAACTTCTCTGCCACCAGCGGGCTGCATGGACCCAGACAAGCTGTTGTTGCTCTCTGGGCCTGTATCCTTTTCGAAAAAATAAGGATGTTAGCTGGGATTTGTTTGATATTGTTTTCAATCTAATGATTTCAAATTTAGTGCTTAATCTTATTCCTGAACCATTTGGCTTCCTTGTTACAGATGTTTTTGTGGGTGCCTCTGAGTACTTACCCAAGGAAAATCTTTTCCTGCTTTGGTTCTCATCTCAGGGATGGGGAACAATGTGAAGAAAGGAAAGAGCAAAGACACACTTTTTACTACTCTCATTTTTTACTATTCCTTTGTTCTGTGTGTTTCTAGGAAAGTCACTCACTTCTCTCTAAAGGTCAGTTCACCTCTTAAGGAAAAAGATGTTATTTTCTTGTTCTTGGAGGGATGGAATAACCTCAAGCAGAAACAGTTACAGTGTATCCATACATCATCTGTTGCACTAATACAGTGGGAAAAGAGAAGGGAGCTAACATTTGAGTACCCATATGCCCTGTGCTAAGTGCTTTCGCTTAAATGGTCTCCTGTAAGGAGTCCCAGCGGAACAATGGTTAAAGACTTGGCTACTAAACACAAGGTCAGCAGTTCAGAATTACCAGTTGCTCTGGGGAAAAAAAGACCTGACAATCTGCTCCTATTAAAAACCAAAACCAAAACCAGTGTCGTAGAGTTCATTCCAACTCATAGAGACCATAATAGGACAGAGCAGAACTGCCCAATGGAGTTTCCCAGAAGCACCCACAAATTTGAACTGCTGACCTTTTGGTGAGCAGCCATAGCACTTAACCACTACATCACTAGGGTTTCTTAAGGGGCAGTTCTGTTCTGTCCCACATAGGGTAACTGTGAGTCAGAATCAACTTGATGGAACAAACAACAATACTGTTGACAACCACAGGTGAAATCCCATTTTATGGGGTTAGAAAACAGGCTGAGAGAGGTTAAGAAACTTGTCCAAATTAGTCACAGTGAGGAGAGTCCCCTGAATTAAAGATCCTGCATGTCTCCCTCCAAAGCCTGAATGGCTTCTCTGAGGGTCTGACTTACAGCAGGTGTTGAACTTGAGGGCTGAATGTGGGCAGGAGCGGGTTGGCATTTGCTAGCTGATCTCAGAGGAGAAGGTGATGTGCAGAACATGGAATCCTATTGTAAATCCTTAGACTTGGCAGCTACATAAACCTCTGTTTTTCATTTTGGTGCTTGACCCTCCCACTGCCTACCCCCTTCCAACAATGGGCTACGGTGATGGAAAAACTAGCAACAGATACTAGCTATGGTTGTACCACATGATTGATGTAATTGGTGTCCCTGAATTGTACAAGTAAAACGAAAATGCTAAATTGGTGAGTATTGTATGATATGTATTTTCATCATGATAATTTAAAAAAACCCAATAGGGTCTTAAGACAGACCTACACACCCTAAGTCCTCACAGGCAGATGGAGGCGGACATTCTCTTCTCCCTAATAAATGTTCTACAGGAAACTCCAGCCCAACAAAGTCCCTGTCATGTCAGCTAGCCACCAAAATTCAGGGTAAGATAGTCCCCTCATGATGTGAGGATAGCACAGAGCCCAGCTGCTGTCACATACTCCCTCACCCCAGGTCCTTTGGGACAAGAGCAACTGCTTTCTCTACCTTGGTGAGAATTCCTTATTCCTTAGGCTCTGTTAGCTAGCACAAAGGGTTCCTCAGACACACTTGTAATAAAATTGTCCAGTCAAGACCTTGGAAGCCAGCTGGGGCCTCTTACCATGCAACCATAAAAAGAAAAAAATATGCTGAAGAGCAAGTTTAGAAGCATCTTTGGAGGACAGGAAAGAATATACAAAGATAATTTTGTTTTAATACAAAAAGGAAACAAGACAAATACTGCCTTTTTTTTACTGCAGGGAATGGAATCCTGTGAACCCAATTTTAGTTTCAATTAGAACAAATACTTATTGAGTCTTCTATGTGTTAGACACTGGTCGGCACCTTCATCATAATTGTCTTTCTTCCTCCTACCAGTGTTAGGAAAAGAGGGAGAAGGCTCAGTTGAGGCAAGTGGCCAAGTCAAAGCCAGTAAGAGCCCAAACTTTGTCATTCCTAGCTCAGTGCTCTTTCCATTATTCTGCAACTTGCAAACATCCTCAGGAACTTGTATCTTCCTCTGTGAGAACTGGACATACCCAATCAAACCCACTGCCATCCAGTTGGTCTTAAGCTGGGTTCTCTAGAGAAGCTAAACCAGTAACGTGTATACTATGTATAGAGAAAGATTTATCATAAGGAGACAGCTCACACAATTGCGGAAGCTGAAATGTCCCAACGCCTGGATCACAGTACGAGTCTCATGTAGCCATGGAAGCTGGTGAACCCAAGGTCAGCAGGTCAGAGAGATTAAGGTTCTCACAGGCTGTATAGGTCAGCGAATCCCAAGATTGCAGGCAAGACTGCAAGTTTTCTGCTGATTCACTGAGCTGAAGGGCTGGTGAACCCAAGATAGGCAGGCTGTGATGGCTGATGAGCCCAACAGCTTCCAGTTTGTGTCCCAGGAACCAGATATAAAAAAAGAAGAGAGCTGGAGCTGTAGGAAACATGAGCAGACAAATAGCAGGCAGCGAAAGCAGGAGGATGAAGGCTGAGGGTGGGCAGGGAGCCATCACAGGCCCCACCCCTGCCGCAGTGTACAGTTGCCAGAACATTTTTCCAGTGAAGGTGATGCACAGTCTTAAGCATCACAGTCCACTGTACTCCTGGTACCAAATTCCATCTTAGTGATCTAGTACCGTTCTGACAGAAATACCACAGTGGATGCCTTTAAGAGAAATTTTGTCACAGTTCAACAAACTAAAAGTCCAAACTTAGGGTGTCAGCTCCAGGACAAGGCTTCCTGTGCTGGCACTGGAGATTTTTGTTGTCAATCTTCCCCTAGACTGGAAGCTTCTGAGGCACAGAGACCTCAGTCCTTTCCAAAGGATGGACTACGCTTCTGAATCTGCTTTCTTTCTTGACGGTATGAGGTCCACAAATGTCTTTGCTAACTTCTCTCCTTTACATCTCAAGAGACTGCCTCAGACACAGAGCAAATTTACACACTGAATCTCACTCTACCAACACAACTGCTGCCCATCCACCCTCATTAACATTATGGAGGCAGGGATTCCAACATGGAGGAACATCACACAATACCAGGAACAGCACACAATTCCAAATTGCCACAGATTTTGCAGGGAACACAATTCAATCCATGGCAAAGTTGATTCCAGCTGATAACAATCCCATGGGTATCAGTGTAGAACTGTGGTCTATAGTGTTTTTAGTGGCTGATTTCTCTGTAGTAGGTTGCCAGATTTCCAGGGAGTATCTGTGTGAACTTGAACTGCCAACCTTTTGGTTCACAGCCAAGCACATTAACCATTTGCATAACTCAGGGACTCTAGGTAAATACTGAAACTCAAAGAGATTGAAAGACATGGCCTATGGTTCCTTGGTATCCTGTGAAACAGGAGAGTAACTCAGATCTCCTTCTTCCTTGTTTCCCAGCCCCTCAGTCTACACAACCTTTCCCCTAGGATGTCTTCCTTAATATCTCGAAGACAAGATATCGTGCCTGACTGTGATCTCTATAGCATTCTGAACTTCCCATATCATGGTGTTTGTCACTCCACACTGTGACTGCTGACGTCAGATAGATCCTAGCTGAAAACAAAGTGAGAGAGGAAGAAAAAGCTTTTAAGAAGATACCACTTAAATTCCAGAAGGCCTGGGTGCAGGGCTTGTGAGCCTGTAAATGAATGATAGTGAACAGCTGAAAACAGCTGGAATGCATGACATCAGACCCTCGAAAACGACCGGTCTGGCCTGTTGAATGTGACCTCTGCGCCCACAGCCAGGCCTACATACTTTCCTCCTTGAAAGGTGAATTCACCTTAGGAAGTAGCCTTTGTTACACTCTTTAGATAAAAAGGCACCAGTTTGCTTTGAGAGGAACTTCACAAACCCTATTCAAATCAATGGCTACTTTCTGCCAGATGCCTGAATTAGGGTGGGGGCACCAGCGTCCTTCCTCCTCCCCTCCTCCCCATAAAAATCCCTGAGAAGCCCAGTTTCTAAGGAGAGGGTAGCTTCTTCCCATGTAACTTAATGCTATCTTGAAAAATGTATAAATAGATGTGTCTGATAAAGGAACAGGGTGTGTGGCTATTTTTCAGACTTGAGTCCAATCGCCATACCGCTAGCTAATAAACTGCCTCTTCCTCTACAAACAAGGTGGTGTTCGAGGTGTTTTCTGCTCTGTGGGCCTAACTTGTCTTTTTCCTGCTACAAAAGAACACCAGAAAGATGCTTACCTACAGTTTTAAGCCCACTGTTGAAGCAGTCACTGTCAATCCATGTCCCTGAGTATCCTCCTCATTTTTGCTGACTCTCCACTTGACCGAGCATGATGTCCTTCTCAAGGAACCAGCCCCTCATGACAACATATCCAAAGTACATGGCATGAAGTCTTGCCACCTTACCTCTAAGGAGCACCTGGCTATACTTCTTCCAAGACAGATTTATTTGTTCATTCTTCTGGCAGTCCATAGTGTATTCAGCACTCTTTACCAACACCATACTTTAAAGGCATAGATTCTTCTTTGGTCTCCCTTATTCATTGTCCTGTTTTTGCATGCATATGAGACTAACGAAAACACCATGGCTTTGGTTAGGTGCATCTTAGTCCTCAAAGTGAAGTCTTTGCTTTTTAACACTTTTGTCTTTTGCAGCAGATCTGCCCAATGCAATATGTCTTTTGATTCTATTCCATAAGCACTGATGTGGATCCAAGTAAAATGAAATTCTTGACTACTTCAGTGATTTTTTCAGTTATCCTGATGCTGCTGATTGTTCCATTGTGAGAAGTTCTATTTTATGTTGATGTGCAATCCATACTGAAGGCTGTGGTCTTTGATCTTCATCAATAAGTGCTTTGAGTTCTCTTCACTTTCAATAACCCAAGATTGTGTCATCTGCATAACACAGATTATAAATGAATCTTCTTCCAATCTTGATGACACATTCTTCTCCATATAGTTAAGCTTCTCAGATTACTTGCTCAGCATGCAGATTCAATACATATGGTGAAAGCACACAGCCCTGACACACACTATTCCTGACTTTAAACCAAGCAGTAATCCCTTGGTCTGTTTGAATGACAGCCTCTTGGTCTATGTATACTTTCTGCATGAGCACAATTAGCTGTTCTGGAATTCCCATCTTTCACAATGTTATCCATAGTTAGTTATGATCCATACAATTGAATGTTTGCATAGTCAATAAAACACGTAAACATCTTTCTAGTATTCTCTGCTTTGAGCCAAGATCTATCTGCCATTATCAATGATATCCCTCATTTCATGTCCTCTTCTGAATCCAGCTTGAATTTCTGTCAGTTTCCTGTGGATGTACTGCTACAAGTGCTTTTGAATAATCTTCTACTTGTGTGTGCTATTAATGATATTGTCTGACAATCTCTGCATTCTGTTGGATCACCCCTCCTTGAAATTAGAAAGTCAGTAAATAGTTCCCATTAATCTTAGTGTATTACATTCCCAGGACTGCTGTAACAAAGTACTTTGAAGTGGATGGCTTAAAACAATAGAATTTTACTGTCCTCTGGCTCTGTAAACCATAAGCTTACAACTCAAACTGACAGGCCCATGTTCCAAAAGCTCCGAGGGGAAGATCCTTTCTTATCTTTCCCACCTTCTGGTAGCTTCAGTTTCTTATTTGCTGCAGATTAACTCCAGTCTCTGCCTGTACCTTCATGTGGTGTTTGCCCCTTTGTGTATCTGTCTGTGTCTCTTCTCTTCTTATAAAACTGTAACTTATATTGATTAGGACTCATTCTTATTCCTACATGAGTGTTTTAGTTAGCTAGTGCTGCTCTAACAGAAATACCACAAACTGAATGGCTTTAACAAAGGAAAGTTTATTCTTATACAGTCCAGTAGGCTACAAATCCATATTCAGGAGGTCTGCTCCAGGGTAAGGCTTTCCGCCATGTTGGCTGTGGAGGAAAGTCCTTGTGTTGCATCAGTCTCTGTTCAGGGAGCATCTTGGCGCAAGAACCTCAGGTCTGGAGGATGCGCTCTTCTCCCGGTGCTACTTTCTTCATTGTGTGAGGCTCCCAATTCTCTGCTTGCATCCCTTTCCTTTTGCCTTTTGTAGGATGAAAGGATAAAGGGTGATGCAAGCCATACTCCAGGGAAACTCCATTTACAGTGGAGCAGGGAGATGGTCTGATGAAGGGATTTACAGTCCCACCATAATGCTCTAACATACAGCATCAGAAAATCACAAAATAGATGAAAATCACAAAGTATTGGGAATCCTGGGAGGACACTAAGCTTGTGTTAACAGAGGAGGAATAACTCAGAAAACGGGGAATAATGGCTACACAATTCAAAGAGTGTAATCAATGTCACTGAGTATGTACAAAGAGTTTGTGGAATTGGTGTATGTTCTGCTATGTATATTCTTAACAAGAAATAAATAAGTTACAAAAGAAATAACCCTAGTGTCTTAGGCTGGGTTTTCTAGGGAAGCAAAACCAGTAACATGTATATGTACAAGGAAAGATTTATATAAAGGAAACCACTCATGCAACTGTAGAAGCTGTGTGTCCTCAGTCCTGGCACAAGCATCACGTGCCCACGGGAGCTGATGACTCCAAGGTCAGTAGGTTGATGGATCCCAAACTGGCAGCAAGACTGCAAGGTCTCTGTTAACTTGTGGGGCTGCAGAGTCTGGCAAATCCAGGACAGGCAGGTCATGGAACAGGACTCTCACTTGCTAGCTATAAGGGTTAATGAATTCAACAGCAGCTAGTTCAGGTCCAGGAACCAGATGCAAAAAAGAGCAGGAGCTGCTGGCAACATAAGCAGACAGGAAGTAGGTGATGGAAGGCAGAGAGATGAGACCTGAGGGGTGGGAAGTCACCACAGGCCCCACCCCTCCGCTTGATATAGCAGCCAAACATGGAGTTTCCAAGTTGACACAGTCTTCCACCACAATGACTTCATGTTAATTTAGCTGATAACGTCTTTGTGATATGTGGCAATCTCAAGTCAAATATCAAATAAATCAAAATCCTCACTTTTTCACGTCTCTGTTTAGTTCTGCCACCAGCTGCCAATGCAGCACTTTTCCCTGTGACTCTAGCCACTCCAAGCTAGGTTAGATCTCACAAGTTAAAATGGCACTGCCCTCAGACTGCCATGTCAGCCCAAGACTCCAGATGCCAGCTGCAAGATTTAAAGTACACAGGACATCCTCACTTCTTACTTTCTGGCTCCAAATTCTGAATTTTCCTCTGCCATTTCAATTTGTCAGCCACAAGTTTAGGGCCCTTCTTAGTTCCCTCTTTTCTGACCAGCTGGTTCCCACTACTCTCTCAGGTTCAATAGTTCACTGGAATGACTCCTGGAATTCCCAGAAAGTGCTATACCCATGGTTATAGATTTATTATGGCAAAAGCATATAAGTCAGAATCTGCATAAAACAGAGATGCATGGTACAGGGTCTGGGAGGGTTCCCAGCACAGAGCTTCCATTTCCCAAAGTACACACTACTGTTGTTCCATATGAAGCAATATCTTTCACTGACCAGGAAGCCCAGGGAGTTTCCTAGGGCCCAAAGGCAAAGGCACAAGTGACTCGATCATGCCTTCCCTACCCGGTCCTCTGGTCAGCTGCTGTCAGCCTCTAGGTGGTCTTTCCTGCAAGGGAGCTCCCAGTCACTAGTATTAGCCCTCAGTTGTGGTCTAGAGACAAATAAGGCACCTTAATCACTTACTTACTCAGGAAATTATAATGTTTCAGAGGTGTCTATCAGGAAATAAATAAAACCAAAATTACTTTGAATAAAGTTAAATTCTTTACCTCACATCTTCAAAGACTATTTCTAAATAAATCATATTCAAAGGAACTGGAGGTTAGGACTTCAGCATATCTTTTTGAGGACACTATTTGATCCATAGAGTCCTGGGGGCACAGTGGTTAAGAACTCAACAGCTACCAAAAAGGTTAGCATTTCAAATCTTCCAGATAATCCTTGGAAACTCTATGGGGGTAGTTCTAGCCTGTCCTATAGGTTTGCTGTGAGTCAGAATCAACTTGATGTCAACAGGTTTGGTTTTATTCACTCCATAACAGTCCCTCAGTGGCGCAAATAGCTATGTGCTTGGCTACTAAGTGAAAGATTGGTGGTTTGAATCCACCCAGTATCACCTTGGAAAAAATGCCTAGCAATCTCCTTCCAAAAGATCACAGCCACTGAAAAGTCTGTGGAGCACAGCTCCACTCTAAAACACAGGAGGTTGCTGTGAGTTGGAATTGACTCTACGGCAACAGGTCTGGTTTGGCTTGGTTTTTGTTTTATTCAATCAGTAACACTTAATAAACATATAGCAGGCAGGGCCAAGATGGTGGACTAGACACAGATCTCATCAATTTCCTCTGAGAACTGAGACCTGGAAAGATAACTGGATGGAGCAGTGACATCTGAGGAGCCCCAGGACCTGGCACAGTATTGTCAGATTTGTCTAGGCACCAGTATCAGACTAAACTTACACCTCTCAAAGGTGAGCCAGAGGCCAGTGACCCCCGCTCCTGCTGACTCACCTTATCGGAGAAATGTGGGTACTGACACCTTCATTACCATGGAGGCAAGTGGAGACTGGGCATGAACCAACAAATTTGCCAAACTGCTACACTTAAGGAAACGGTGTATAGCACAACAGAGAGACAGTCCATGGGATAGCCACATGTTGACAGCCCAGCTGCTGAGGTCACCACTGCCCCTCCACCCTCTCTTTTCTGAGTGGTGGCATAGACTGCTGTTTCACAGCAGGAACAGCAGCTCATCCAGGATGCCATCTTGGTAATCTGGAAGGCAGAGTTACCCAGCTGAGGGCCTTAGCTGTGGCTAATTCTCAAGTGGAGCAGCAGCCTGTCTGGCAATGCTTCTTCAGTAGAAAAGCAGCATTTAAGACAATTTGTGTCTAGATTTATAGGTGGCAGAGTACAGCTGGAAAGCCCTATTCTCTCCCCACTGTGCACCATGTCATAGCATCTGGGGAAACTATGAGGTACTCTCATTGTCAGCTGGAAGGCAGGGCCTGCCACATCTGAGGGCCTAACTGATTTCATCAGCAGTTGGCCAGATCCCTGCTTATAAATAAGACATGGAGATCTGACTGTTGAGAGGCCCAGCAGCTTCTCCACTATCCTTCGGTGACCCACATTGTGGGGTTGGCTGATAGCCCACCAGAGACCCCATAAGTAGGGTACTGTTTTTAGCCAGCCAAAGGAAGAGACTGCCACCCCAGAGAGTCCACTGGGCCAGTCACTAGAGTACAGAGAAGTGGCTGGTGATCAACTCCCTTCTCAGAACCACACCTCAGTTCCTGTTGAGGCAACACCAGAGAAACTAGACAGCCTCTAGATATCCCAAAAGCAACACACCATGGCCAAGCAATTAAAGAAACAACCAACCATGACTCCAGAAAATACCCAAAGTAAAGAATCAAAAAAACTTTCCAAATGAAGAAGTCTTTCTGAAACTATCAGAGGTCGAGTACAAAAGAATCATATAGGGAGCCCTCCTAGAGATTAAACAACACGCAGCAGAGCAAAATGAAAAATTAAGTTATTCAATCTGATGGAACATCAACATTCTGAGATCCAGCAGAACAATAACAAAATCACAGAATTAGACAACTCGATTCAAGACAAAAGAGCAGAACTGAGGAACTGGAAAGTCAGACTTAGTGACCTTGAGGATACAGTAACTAACACCAGCATTTATGAGGAAAAATCAGAGAAAAGAAATAAGAAAAATGAAGAAGCATTAAAAAACACGTGGGACTATATCACGAGGAACAATCCACGATTCATTGGAGTTCCTGAACAGGGAGGGATAGCTGAAAATACAGAGAGTTTTGCTGTTGAGTTGCTGACAGAAAACTTCCCTGAATTTATGAAAGAAGAGAACATAGATAGCCAAGATGTGTGTCGAATGTCACAAAAACCAGACCCTGAAAGGACACCAAGAATATCATAATCAAGCTTAATAAAATAAAACATAAGCAGAAACTCTTAAAGGCAGCAAGACTCAAAGCAAAGCTAACATTCAGAGGGAAGCCCTGTAGGCTTTCATCTCACTTCTCAGTAGAAATGATGTTGGCAAGGAGGCAGTGAGATGACACATTCAAAGCCTTGAAGAAAAAAATTCAAACCAAAAATTGTATATCTTGCAAAACTTTCAAATATGAAGATGAAATTAAGACATTTGCAGATAAACAGAAGCTTAGAGACTTTGTAAAAACCAAACCCAAACTATAAGAAATACTGAAAGAAGCTCTTTGCTTAGAAAAACAAAACCATTAAGTGTGTACTTAAGGAGAGAATGCAGGACAAAACATCCAAAAACCTACTGAGGTAGGGAAGGCACAAAACTCAATCAAACCTATAATATTAAAAGAAAGGAACCAGTGATCATATCATGAAAACTATGACACCATCACATTAAAAAGAAGGATATACTACAGTAGTTATAGTCCTTTCAGATGGAGAAGAAGTTAAAAAGACATGTAGAAGTTAAAACTGGATTTGAACTTAGAATATTAAAGTGGATCACAAGGGCAGCCACAAAGCACAATAACAATGCAACATATCAAAACAAGAAACATAATATAAGAGTCTCAACAAACACAAAACCAACACTGAAAAAGATGAAAAGTCAACCCATAAAGGAGAAAGACTCAGAACAGAATATTAATGGCAACACAGAAAACACCAACACAAAAATAAGCACATCAAAATGACAGCAGTAAACACATACCTATCAATAACTACACTGAATGTAGATGGACTGAGTGCTCCAATAAAGAGAATATGAGTGACACCTTGGATCAAAAGACATGACCCATCTATGACTTGAAGATAATGAACCTTAGACTTAAAGATATGAACAAACTGAAAATTAAAGGATGGAAGAATATATACCAAGCTAACGATATACAAAGAAGAGCAGATATGGCAATACTAATCTCAGATAAAATAGATTTTAATGTAAAATCCACCACTGTGGACAAGGGCAGTCATTATTTGTTGCTGAAAGGTTCAATACACAAGCAGCACTTAACAATATTAAATACTTATGCACCCAATAATAAAGCATCTAAATACATCAAACAAACACTGACTACATTGAGAAATGAGATAGATCACTCCATGATAATAGTTGGAGACTTCAGCACTCCACTTTCAGTAATGGACAGATCATCTAGAAAGAAGCTCAGTAAAGACACAGAAGATCTTATTGCCACAATTAACCAAATACACCTCATGGACATATACAGAACTTTTTATCCATCCACAGATAACTACACCTTCTCCAAAGCACATGGAACATTTTCAGAATAGACCACGTGTTAGCACATAAAGCAAATCTCAACACAATCCAAACCACTGAATTATTGCAAAGCATGTTCTCAGATCATAACACCATAAAAGTTGAAATCAACAGCAGAAAAAACATAGACAGATACTGGAATTCATGGAAACTGAACAACACCTTGCTCAAAAAGCCATGGGTTATAGAAAAAATCAAGGATGAAATAAAGAAATTTATGGATTCAAATGAGAAGGAAAACATATCTTACCAGCCAAAGCAGTGTTCAGAGATCATTTTATCTCTATAACTGCACACATCCAGAAGAAAAAAAGGATTCCAACCAAAGAATTAACCTACAGCTTGAACAAGTAGAAAGAGAGCATCAGAGGACCTCCTTAGGCATGAGAAGAAAACAAACAATAAAGATTAGAACACAACTAAATGAATTAGAGGATAGAAGAAAAATTGTAAAAACTGACAAAACCAGAAGCTAGTTTTTTGAAAAGGTCAACAAAATTGACACACCATTGCCTAAACTTACAAAAGAGAAACAGGGAGAAAACAAAACCCAAATAACAAATGAGATGGGAGATGTCACAACAGATCCAACTGAAATCAAAAGTATAAGAATACTACGAAAGACTCTAACAGATCTGAAAATCTAGAGGAAATGGACAAATTCCTAGATTCATATCACCTACCAAAATTATCATACGGAGAAGTAGAACAACTTAATAAACCCATCACAAAGGAAGAGATTGAGAAAGTCATCAAAAACTACTAATCAAAAAAAGCCCTGGCCCAGATGACTTCATCACAGAATTCTAGCAAGCTTTTGGGGCAGAGTTAACTCCAAAACTACTGAGACTATTTCACAGCATAGAAAGGGATGGAATATTCCCAAATTCATTCTATAAAGCCAGCATAACCCTGATAGCCAGAGAAAGATCCCACAAAAAAGGAAAATTACAGACCAGTATCACTCTTGAACCTAGATGCAAAAACCTTCAACAAAATCCCAGGCAATAGTATTCAACAACATATCAAAAGCATAGTTCATGATGACCAAATTAGATTCATACCATGGATGCAAGGCTGGTTCAACATCAGAAAAACAATTAATATGATCAACCACATAAATACCACAAAAGATAAGAATCACTTAATTTCATCAATTGATGCAGGCATTTGACAAAGTCCAACACCCATTCATGCTAAAAACTCTCTGCAAAACAGGAACAGAAGGCAAATTACTCAGTGCAATAAGGGGCATTCTACACAAAGCCAATTGCCTACATTATCCTGAATAGAGGGAGACTGAAAGAATTCCCCTTGAGAATGGGAACTAGACAAGGATGCCCACTCTTATCACTTCTATTCAAAATTGCACTAGAAGTTCTGGCCAGACAAAGAAATAAAAAGCATCCACATTTGCAAAGAAGAAGTAAAATCTCCCTATTTGCAGATGATATGATCATGTACCCAGGGAATCATAAAGAATCCATAAGTAAACTATTGAAACTAATACAAGAGCTCAGTAAAGTATCAGGATATAAGATAAACATAAGTAAATCAGTAGGATTCCTTTACACCAACAAAGAGAACATTAAAGAAGAAATCTCCAAATCAGTATCATTTACTATAGCCCCAAATAAGACAAAATACCTAGCAATAAACCTAACTAGAGAAATAAGAGAGCTATACAAACAGAACTACAAGACTTTACTGCAAGAAACAAAGAGAGACTTACATAAATGGAGAAACCCACCCTGCTCATGGATAGGAAGACTTAACATTGTGAAAATGTCTATTTTACACAAAGCGATTTACATATACAGTGAAATCCCAATACAAATTCCAGTGTCTTTTTTTAATAAGATGGAGAAACAAATCACCAACTTTGTTTGAAAAGGAAACAAACTTCGGATAAGCAAAGCACTAGTGAGGAAGAGGAACACAGTGGGAGTTCTCACACTACCCAACCTTAAAAACTATTACACTGCCACAGTTGTCAAAACAGCCTGATACTAGTACAAAAAAAAGACATATAGACAAATGGAACAGAGTTGAGACCCCAGAGACGCCATTATCCTCATATGAACAGTTGATACTGGACAAAGGACATAAGATTGTGAACTGGGGTAAAAACAGTCTCTTTAACAAATGGTGCTGGTAAAATTGGATATCCATCTGCAAAAAGTTGTAACAAGACCCATATTTCACATCTTCCACAAAAATTAATGCAAATTGGATCAAAGGCCTAAACATCAAACCTAAAACAATAACGATTACACAAGAAAAAATAGGGTCAACAATAGAGGTTCTAATGCACAGCTTAGATAGACATCAAAATCTGACAAATCACGACCAACAGAACAGAAAATACATAAATGGAAACTACTAAGAATAAAACACTTGTGTTCCTCCAAAGACTTTATCAAAAGAATTAAAAGATCACCTACAGAATGGGAAAAAATATTTGGCAACTACATATCGGACCAACATCTGACCTCCATAATCTACAAGGTACTGCAAATTATCAACAAGCAAAAGGTAAATAACCCAATTAAGCAATGAGCAAAGGACACTTCCCTGAACATCTAAGCAGCCAAAAAACAGATGAGGAAATTCTCACAATCACCAGCTATTAAAGAAATCCAAATAAAAACTACAATAAGATACCATCTCACCCAAAGAAAGTTGGCCATGATTCAAAAAGCACAAAACAACAAATGCTGGAGAGGCTGTGGAGAGACTGGAACTGTCCCACACTGTTGGTGGGATTGCAAAATGGTACAACCTCTTTGGAAAGCAATCTGGTGCTTCCTTAAAAAGCTAGAAATAAATATACCATTTGATCCAGTAATCCCACTGCTTGGAATATATCCTACAGAATCAACGGCAGTCACACTAAGAGACACATGCAGACAAATGCTTATTGCAGCACAGTCCACAATAGCTAAAGGATGGAATCAACCCAGATGCCCATCAACAGATGAATGGATAAACAAACTATGGAACATATACTCAGTGAAACACTATGCAATGATAAAGTACAATGATGACTTTAGGAAGCGTCTCATAACCTGGTTTCAATTGGAAGACATTATGCCAAGTGAAATCAGTCAGCGGCACAAGGACAAACATTGTACGAGACCTGTACTACAAGGGCTTAAAAACATACTCATGAGACCATTAAAAGATGGTGGACTAGACATACGTCTCCTCATTTCCCTCCTAGAACTAAGGCCTGGAACGATATTTGTATGGAGCACTGAGCATTTGGGGAGCCCTAGGACCTAGCATATTTGACTGGGGACCAGTATCGGACTAATCTTCCCCTCTCAAAATCGAGCCAGTGGCCATCTGACCTCTGTTGCTGCTGTGTCACAGTATCGGAGAACTGCAGTTTCTGCGAATGGCCAGTAGTGTACTTTCATTATCAGCTGGAAGACAGAGTCTGCTGCTCCTGAAGGCCAGTTTCAGCCTGGACGCTGGACAGCTCCTAGTTCAACACCAGGACAGCTCTCCACATAAAAGTGAAGCTTACTTTTAAGGCTGAGAGGCCTATGTATATTCCTGGAGATCTGTCTGTTGAGAGGCCCAGAAGCTTTTTGCTCTCACTCTTCTATGACACACATTGTAGGGTTGGCTGACAGCCCCCAGTTTCTCCATAAATAGGGCAGCATCTTTGCCACCCAATAAGCAGAAACTTCCACCCCAGAGTGTCTACCTGGGGCAAATCACTAGAGTATTAGAGGCAGCTGGTGACCAACAATTCTCTTAGATCTGATACCAGAGAAATCAAACAGTGCCCAGATGGCATACAGGAAGCAGACCATAATTAATCATTTAAAGAAGCAGCATTCAAATGCTCCAGAAAATTCCCAAAATAAAGATTCAAAAAATTTCCAAGATGAAGAAGCCTTTCTGAATCTATCAGAGGTTGAGTACAAAAGAAATATATATAGAACTGTCCATGGGTTGGATCTGCATTGATGGCACTTGGCGTGGCTGGCCTAGAGATTAAACAAAATGCAGCAGGACAAAAATGAAAAATTTGTTAAGTTATTTGAACTGATGGAACATCAATGATCAGAAATACATCAGATCAATAACAAAATTACAGAATTAGATAATTCAATCCAAAGCCAAAAGACTCAGATTGAACAGACAGAAGTTAGACTCGGTGACCTTGAGGACACAGCAACTGACACCAGCATTTATGAGGAGAAATCGGAGAAAAGAAATAAAAAAAATGAAGAAGCATTAAGAAACACATGGGACTCCATTAAGAGGAATATTTACATTTAATTTAATTGGAGTTCCTGAACAAGAGGGGATGAATGACACTATACAGAGTATTGCTGTAGAGATGCTGACAGAAAACTTTCCTGAGATTATGGGCAAAGAGAACAAGGGTATCCAAGATGTTTATTGAATACTACAAAAGCTAGACCCCAAAAGAAAGACACCAAGACATATTATAATCAAGCTTAATAAAATGAAACATAAACAGATGCTTCTGAAGGCAGCAAGGCTCAAAGCAAAGCTAATACACTGAGGGAATCCTGTAGGCTTTCATCTGACTTCTCTGCAGAAATGATGCTGGACAGAAAACAGTGGGCTGACACATTCAAAGCCCTGAAGGAGAAAGTCTTCCAACCAAGAATTATTTATCCTTCAAAACTCCCTGTCAAATATCATGGTGAAATTAAGACTTTTGCAGATAAAGAGAAGCTTAGAGACTTCTAAAACTAAACCAAAACTACATGAAATATTGAAAGAAGCTCCTTCCTTAGAAAAACAAAACTGTTAAATGTATATTTAAGGTGACAATGCATGACACATCATCCAAAATTCTAATCAGTTAGGGAAGTCACGAAACTTAATCACAGCTACAATATTAAAATGAGGTAATCTGCGATCATATCATTACAACTATGACATCAACACATTAAAAGAGGATACACTACAGTAGTTATAGTCGTTTCAAATGCAGAGGAAGTTAAAGAGTTATGCAGTAGTTAAAATTGGGTTTAATCTTAGTATGTTAAGGGGGTATAATAGATGTAGCCATAAAGCAAGTTAACAGTGCATCACATCAAAATAAGAAGCACAGTACAGGAGTTTCAACAAACATAAAACCAACACTGAAAAGACAACCCATAAAGAAGAATGGCCCAGAACAGAACATTAGAACAATATAGAAAACATCAACATAAAATAATTACATCAAAATGATTGTACTAAGCATGTATCTATCAATAGTTACACTGAATGTAAATAGACTGAATGCTCCAGTAAAGAGACAGAGAGTGACATCCTGGATTAAAAGACACAACCCGTCTATACATTGCTTGCAAGAAACACACCATAGACTTAACGATGTGAACAAATTGAAAATTAAAGGATGGAATAATATATACCAAGCTAACAACATACAAAGAAGAGCATGTGTGGCAATACTAATCTCAGATAAAATAGATTTTAATGTAAAATCCACTATTGTGGACAAAGATAGTCCTTATTTATTGCTGAAAGTTTCAATACTCAAGCAGGACTTAACAGTATTAAATATTTATGCACCCATTACCAGAGCATCTAAATATATTGAACAAATACTGACAACATTGAAAAATGAGATAGATCATTCCACAGCAATAGTTGGAGACTGCAACACTCCTCTTTCAGTTATGGATGGATCATCCAGAAAAAAGTTCAGTAAAGATAAACCCAGTATTGCAACAATCAACCAACTTGACCTTATCGACATATACAGATCTTTTCATCCATCAACAGATAAGTACACTTTCTTCTCCAATGCACAAGGAACATTCTCCAGAATAGACCATGTGTTAGGTCATAAAGCAATTCTCTATAAAATCCAAATCATTCATTTACTGTAAACTATCTTCTTGGACCATAGAGCTATGAAAGTTGAAATTAAGAACAGAAAAATCATAGGTAGAAATTCAAACTTAAGGAAACTGAACAACACTTTGCTCAAAAAGCCTTGGGTTATAGAAGAAATCAAGGACAAAATAAAGACATTGATGGAATCAAATGAGAATGAAAACACATCCTACCAGAATCTACGGGACACAGCAAAAGTCGTGCTCAGAGATCAGTTTATCTCTATAATTGCACATCTGGAAAGAAGAAAGGGCCCAAATTAAAGAATTAACCTTACAGCTTGAACAAGTAGAAAGAGAGCAACAAAAAAAACCCTCAGGCACCAGAAGAAAACAGATTATAAGGATTAGAGCAGAACTACATGAATCAGAGAATAGAAAAACAATTGAAAAAATCAACAAAACCAAAAGCTGGTTCTTTGAAAAGATCAACTAAATTGATAAACCATTGGCTAAACTTACAAAAGAAAAACAGCAGAAGATACAAATAACCTGATTAAGAAATGAGATGGAGATGTTACAACATACCCAGCTGAAATAAGAAATATCATAACAGAATACTATGAAGGGATGTACTCTAAAAGGTTTGAAAACCTAGAGGAAATGGACTAATTTCTAGGTTCATATCACTCACCAAGATTATCAGAAGAAGTAGATGAACATAATAAATCTATCACAAAGGAAGAGATTGAAAAAGTTATCAAAAATGTGCCAATCTCATGCGGTAAAGACAACCGAGAAGACAGAGAGACCCACAAGAGTGGGTGCCTACATCGACCTGGGACCGGAAGAACTGGATGGTGCCCGGCCACCACCAGTGATAGCCATGACGGAGCTCACAGAGAGGAGCCTCACTGGCAACACAAGAATAAAAAGAGGTGCATCATGAGATCTCCACTAAAAGACCTCAATTGATGGTCCAGCAGTTTGGGGGTTCCTCTGAGAGCATGGCCCCCAGCCCTGATGCTGCCCATTCCCATAAATTATAACAAAGGTCCACTCTTTGGACAGGAATGGAATGGACTTGGAAATGCAGAGTAACCATATATTGGAAGCACTTTATGGTTCTATACATCTATAGGATATCATCTTGCTGACCTCTGGCTGGAGGAAGGGGAGTGGACAGAGAGAAGGGGAAAGGAGACTGTTGGGAGGATGAGACATGTATGGAGCAGAGAGGAATAGTGTACAGTCACCGGACAGGGAGAACAGTGGAAGCTGCATATAGGGGGGCATGTAAATTTACATGTGAATGTACATTTTCACTCAGTTATGTTAAATAAAAATTAAAAAAAAAAAAAACGTGCCAATCAAAAAAAGTCCTGGCCCAGATGGCTTCACCAGAGAATTCTGCCAAACTTTTACAGAAGAGTTAACTCCGATACTATTGAGACTATTTCACACCATAGAAAGGGATGGAATACTCCGAAATTCATTCTAGGAAGTCAGCATAACCATAATACCAAAGCCAGGGAAAGATCCCACAAAAAAGGAAAATTACAGACCAATTGCACTCATGAATCTAGATGCAAAAATCTTCAACAAAATTCTAGCCAATAGAATTCAACAGCATATTAAAAGAATAATTTATCATGATCAAGTTTGTTTTATTGCAGGGATGCAAGGCTGGTTCAACATCAGAAAAAAATCAATGTAATTACCACATAAATAACACAAAAGTTAAGAATCATCTGATTTTGTCAATTAATGCAGAAAACGCATTTGACAAAGTCCAACACTCATTCATGCTAAAACCTCTCAGAAAAATAGGAATAGAGGGGAAATTCCTTAACACAATCAGTAACATCTATGCAAAGCCCTATTGTCCTGAATGGTGAAAGACTGAAAGAACTCCCTTTGAGAATGGGAGCTAGACAAAGATGCCCACTCTCACCACTTGTATTCAATATTGTGCTAGAAGTTCTAGCCAGATAAGACAAAGAAATAAAGGGCATCCGCAGGAACAATGAAGAAGTAAAAATCTTCCTATTTGCAGATGACGTGATTGTATATACAGAGACTCCAAAGGAATCCATAAGTAAACTATTGGAACTAATAAAGGAGTTTAGCAAAGTGTTGGGATGCTAGATAAACATAAGTAAATCAGTAGGATCCCTTTATACCAACAATGAGATTATGAATGAAGAAAATACCAAATCAATTTCATTTACTATAGTCCCCAAGAAAATAAATTACCTAGGAATAAATCAAACTAGAGAAATAAGAGATCTTTACAAAGAGAACTACAAGACCTTACTATAAGAAACTAAGAGAGACGTACATAAATGGGGTAATCAACCCTGCTCATGGATAGGAAGACTCAATATTGTGAAAATGTCTATCTTACCCAAAGCAATCTATCAATACAATGCAATCCCAATACAAATTCCAGTGACATTTTTTAATGAGATGGAGAAACAAATCAACTTTGTTTGGAAAGGGAAGAAATCTTGGATTAGTAAAGCAGTACTGCAGAACAAGATCACACTGGGAGGCCTCTCACTACCCAACTTTAGAACCTATTACACTGCCACAGTTGTCAAAACAGCCTGGTACTGGTACACAAAGAGACATATAGACCAGTGGAACACAGTTCAGACCCCAGAGATGCCAGCTTCTTCCTACTAACAGTTGATAATCGACAAAGGCCCTAAGATTTTAAACTGGGGTAAGAACAGTCTCTTTAACAAATGGTGCTGGGGAAATTGGATATCTACCTGCAAAAAACTGAAGCCAGCCAGCCAAGTATCGTCGAGTCGGATCCGACAACAAGACCCATATCTTACACCTTATACAAAAACCAACTCAAATTGGATAAAAGACCTAAATATCAAATCTAAAATGATAAACGTCATCCAAGATAAACTAGAACCAACAATGGAAGTTTTAATATGCAGTGTAGACCGACTTCAAAATCTCACAAACAAAGAATGATCAACAGAATAGAAAATAAATGGGAACTACTAAGGATCCAACACTTTTGCTCATCCAAAGACTTCATCAAAAGAATTAAAAGGCCATCTACAGAATGGTAAAAAATATTTGCCAACTGTCATGGATTGAATTGTGTCCCCCCCAAAATACGTGTAGCCATGTGGCTGTGCCATGATTCCCAGTCTCTTGTGACTGTCCTCCATTTTGTGGTTTTTCTATGCTGCATGTTAAAGGATTATGGTAGGACTGTAAATCCCTTTATAAGATCACCTGCCTGCTCCACTGTAAAGGGAGTTTCCTTGAAGTATGGCTTGCCCCACCCTTAATCTTTTCATCCTACAGGAGATAAAAGGAAAGAGAAGCACACAGAGAACTGGGAACCTCACACCATCAAGCAAGCAGCACCGGTAGAAGAGCGCATCCTTCAGACCTGAGGTTCCTGCACCAAGATGCTCCCTGGACAAAGACTGATGCAATACCAGACTTTCCTCCAGAGCCAACAAGGGGAAAGCCCTCCCCTGGAGTGGACACCCTGAATACGGACTTGCAGCCTACCAGACTACGTAAGAATAAACCTTCCTTTGTTAAAGCCATCCACTCTGTGGTATTTCTGCTAGAGCAGCCCTAGCTGACTAAAAGAGCAACTATATGTCACACTGATGTCTGATGTCCATAATCTACAAGGTAGTACAAAATATCAACAAGAAAAGTATAAATACTCTAATTAAGTGATTGGCCAGGGAGATGGACAGACATTTCTCTAAAGAGGATATCCAGGCAGCCAAAAGACACATGTAGAATTGCTCATGATCATTAGCCATTAAAGAAATTCAAATCAAAACTGTGATGAGATACCATCTCACTCCAACAAGGTTAGCCATGATCCAAAAAACACAAAACAACAAATGTGGAGGGTCTGTGGAGAAACTGAAACTGTCCTACACTTCTGTTGTGATTGCAAAATGGTGCAACCTCTTTGGAAAACAATTTGGCACTTCCTTAAAAAGCTGGAAATAGATATACCATTTGATCCTGTAATTCCACTGCTTGGAATTTACCCTTCAGAAACAAAGATTGTCACATGAACAGACCAATGTACATGAATGTTTGTTGCAGCATGGTCCACAATAGCAAAAAGATGGAATCAACCCAGATACCCATCAACAGATGAATGGATAAATAAACTATGGTACATATACTCTGTGGAAAACTATCCTATGATAAAAAAAAAAAAACAGCGACACTTTTAGAAAACATCTCATAACATGGTCTCATTTGGAAGAGATCATGCTGAGTGAATTCAATCAGTGTCAAAAGGATGAATTTTGTTATAAGGACTTAAAAAGAGAATTATCCACAGAAGAAAATGACTGTGTTGGCTACAAGGGTGGATGGGGGACTGAGGGTTTATCATAGAAGAGATAATTGATAGATGTTAGATATTAGAAATTTTGTTCTTTTACTGTAATTAATAAAAAATACTCATGTGTAAAAGAAAAGACTTCAACAGCTGCAAGGGAGGGGAAGGAGGGAGAGGGCTGTTCATAGATTAGATAGTTGATAAAAATTTTGTTGGGTGAAAGCAGTGACAGCACACAGCAAAAACAAGATCAACTTAACTAGAATTCAGTGTAAACTGAACACTCTTATAATCTTAATCTAATATTGCAAGGATAGTGTAGCAGGGGCAGGGGTCTGGGAACCATGATCTCAGGGGACATTGAGGCCAGTTGGTATAACTAGCCTATTGCTAAGAGAGTCTTCTGCAATCCTTATTGTAGAGTGGCGTCTGGAGTCTTAAAAGCTAGCAAGCTGCCATGTAAGGTACACCAAGTAGTCTCATTCAGCTGGAATAGATCATCACCAAGGACAAAATATGAGGGAAAAAGCCCAGAAGATAGAAGGACCCATGTGAACGGGTGATTGTATCAATATGTGACCAGAAGAACCAGATGGTGCCTGGCCACCACCAAAGGCAGCCATGATGGGGCACACAATGTCGAGTCCCAGTGGTAACACAAGAAAAAGAGGGGTATGTCTTAAGAGCTCCAAAGAGTTAGTTAGGGGTTCTCCTAGGAGCATTGCTCCTAGACCTACTGCTGCCCCTGACCAGAAAACATACTGGGATCAGTGCTTCTGACAGGAATGGATTGGACTCAGGGACATAATGTGACCATATGGTGTGTGTACTTCATGTTTCTATGAATCTATAGGATGCTGTCCTGCTGGCCTCTTACTAGAAGAGGGAAAAGAGGGTAGAGAGGAGGGGACAGTAGATTGTTAAGAGGATATGACACGTATAGAACGGATAGGAGGAGTGTGCTGTCACCGGGCAAGGAGAGCAGAAAAAGCTACAGATAGGCAGGCATGTAAATTTAATTTGGATTATATGCTTTCACTCAATAACAATATAATATATATATATATATATATATATATATATTTGAGTCCACATCTTTAGATTTCAGGCTCTACCTTGAATAAATGGTCTCAGGGGGAGACTTGATAACTCCTCAAACTCAGAGGAGGTCCTCTATAGCCAGTGTCTGCTGTTAACTGTAAGGAACAGTATCTCAGCAGTGTTCTTAGTCTTTGGACAAAGAACCAGAGGGATCTTTCACTTTTGTATTCTCCAAAAATGACCAAAACTCCATGGGTTCATATACTATGCATACTGTCATGTGAAACTATAATTGGTGTGTCTGATTGTCATTTAAGTAATTGTTGTATTTCGCTAATATATAAATACTGGAGTTTTTACTATTTAGGGAATCATTGCATGATATATTTATCTTCTTGCTTACTACATATGTTCAAGGCCAAATTGATTAAATAAATAAAAGTGATGGGAATGGTTTACTGCCATATTTATGTTATATTAATTTATAGAGGTTTGGTTAACGATACATTCTTGTTTTTTTAATCACAGAGTACCATGGCATGCTCTAAAGTAGTACAGTTATTTACAACCTACTTCACTTATTTCTGTGACCTCTTCCCAAGACTGGGACAACTTTCTAACAACTAGTTACTGGCTAAAGAGCATTACAGAAGTATACACATCTCTAAGTTCAGGAATTCTCTATTTCTACTATCAGATTACATGAGAAGACAGACATTTAAAGGGATTACAAAAACATCATAACTGTATGTAAAGCATTTATAACCCCCCCAAAACCCATTGTCATCAAGTGGAATCTCACTCATAGAGATCCTATGAGACAAGAGTTTCCAAGGAGTGCCTAGTGGATCTGAACTGCCGACCTCTTTGTTAGCAGCCGTAGCACTTAACCACTCCACCAATGGGATCACAGTAGTGACTTACACACATGTGTTTTAAGAAGATCACAGAATCTGATGTGATTTAAGAGCATACAGAAAGTATACATAACACAGGATCCTCTGTTCCCAGGCATTTTGTACTAACACAACGTTTCATTTCTGTTCTCTAACTAAACCAAGGCTATTTCAAACTCTCTTTGTACAGCAGTTTTCTCTCTCTCCATCTACGCAGCCTCCCCATATTTTCTCACCTAATGAAATACTGTTCATCTCCCCAAAGCCTGGCTCAAGAATTGTTTTCCCAAGGAAACTTCCCAGCCACCCCAGTCTATAGTCTTGGAATTTCCAGTGTTTCTTGTTGTCAGGATCATTTATTCTGGCACTCAGCTACATAATTTTCTTGTATTTTGTATTGAAACATCCCATATGATGTTTTCTTTGCCATTGAACTAAGAGATCCATCTAGGGTAAGAACTGCCACATATCTCTTTTGATCTGCCATTACAGCCAGCCCAGTCAATGTAGGATACAGAGCATGTAGGCAGTGGGTTACCGGGTTTAGCCTACAGATGCATAACCACAGTTTAGGACAGTTCTCTCCACAGCACCAAAGGCCTTCCCTAAGAAATACATGCCAAATATCTACTGGCCACAAGAATTTGGACCTGGGAAAATTGAGTGTTTATGACCCAATTTCAATTGATCTAAACATTAACTGGTGACTAATGACCTGGAGCTGACGGCACCATGTTACCTTCAGCTTAAGCAATGTTGCTGTAAACATACATCTGACCAAACTCTCACACATCTATCTTTATGCGCACATAGTCCTCAAGCAATAAATAGCAAGGATGTCACCAGGTTTCTGAGAAAGGCCATCAGCAGTGGTAGAGTAGAGATTGGCTTTAAAATCTTGCAAAAACATTTCCTCTAGAGAGACATAAAAAGGTAAAGTGTGTAGTAAAATGTTAGCATTTGGGTACTCATGATGAAGAGTACCTACATACTCTTTGTACTGTCCATGCAAGTTTTCTCTAAGTCTGAAATTATGTGTGAAAAAAATGTTTTTCATTTTAAGCAGAAATAACAACAAATCACTTTAGGAAGAATTCACTCTCTTCTCATAGTCCCTCACCTTTAGGAAGAATTAACACTGTTTTCAGCACTTGTATGAATTATAGTTGTGAATATCCCTATTTTCCCTGCAAGATAAGAAGTATAGAATGGAAAAAGAAAGTACTGTAGAGGCAAATGGGAATAGAAAATGTCTATCTCTTGGTATTGCCATAAGAATTAAATAAAATGACACATATTAGATAATGAAGATGATTCTGGTCTAGTGTTGGTGTCCACAACATACTAGCTCCAATAAAAAAAATAAATTACCAAATTTCATTTCCTTTTTTTTATCTGCCACAGCTAAAAAAGCACTTGGTATAGAGTAAATGCATAATAAATAGTTATTGAATAGATGAATGTATGAATAAATTCTGGAATTCCCCTAGTAATTCTCCAGCTCATCCCATGGCTCCAAGAACAGCCCATGTTTTAGCCATACTTTTGAGTGCCTTTGTGACCTCTGCCTTCCTCATCTACAAAATGACTGGTTTTCATTAGGACTCGGTAGGACTAGCTAGTGAAAGAGGATCATATACACAGAAAGGAGACCCTGGGGGGTGCAATCAGTTAAGCATCCGAGTACTAGCCAAAAGGCTGCCTGTTGGAACTCCCTCAGAGGTGCCTTGGGAAATACGCGCACCATCTGATTCTGAAAGGTCACAGCCTTGAAAACCCTATGGAGAAACTCTGCGGTGTACACATGGGCTGGCCATGATTTGGAATTGATTCAATGGCAACTTACAGTGATACTCACATGCTAACATAAAGGTTGACAGATGGAACCTACCCAGCAGTGCTTCAGAAGAAAGGTCTGATGATCTGCTTCCATTAAGATTACAGCCAAGAAAATCCTAGGAGCAGCTCTCCTCTATAACATATAGGTTCTCCTTGAGTAAGAATCAACTTGATGGCAATGAGTTTTTTGGTTGTACACACACGGGCCACTGGTAGTTCAGTGATAGAATTCTCACCTTCCATGTAAGATGTCGAAGAGTCAGTGATTGATTCAGGTCAGTGCACCCCAAACACAGCCACTACTTAGCTGTGAGCAGAAGTTTGTGGACTGCCAAGATGCCTGAGAGGTTTCAGTGGAACTTCCAGGCTAAGGCTAGGAAGAAAAGCCTAGTGATCTCCTTCTGAAAAATTAGCCCTTGAAAACCCTGTGCATAGAGCACACTACTACTCTGACAGACTTGTAGACTCACTCACAACTGGCCTACAGTTCCTAGGTTCTAACACCCCTGGAGAGAAGATTGGGAAAAATGAGTTAGTGTATGATGTGAAGCAGCCTGTCTAACTGGAAAGAGCTATTTTTCTTAAATGACAGCAATCATTTGTCAGAGTTCTGGCCCCAGTTTCCAATAATGTCACTAAAATCAAGAAACTGAACCCACTTCAGTGGAGTCCATTCTAACTTACTGATACCCCAGAGAGTTAGTTTCAAGGCTATAAATCTCTAGGAAGCAGACTGCCACATCTTTCTCCCTTGGAGCTTCTGGTGGTTTCTAATGGCTGATTTTTCTGTTAGTAGTTGACTGCTTAAACCAGTGGCCAGCACCAGTAAGGCTTAACTAAAGTGAGAGATTGTATCCTGTAACCTCAGTGTGGCTGAGGCAGAGGCTGCTGCCCCCAGACGCCTAGAGGATGAGGGTCAGAAAAGAGCTAGGTCTCTGAGGGACCCAGGGTGTGTGCCCTAGCTAAGGGCTGTAGACACCTGAGCTCCAGCCTCACAGCTCACTCTTGCTCCTGCTAAGCTTCTGAGTCACCAATGCCAGGTCCCACAATGGCAGGCATGGTAGGCCCAGCAGTGCCCCATCCCTGCCTGCCTCCTGTGTTCTGCCAGCTTCCAATGCCCTGCCACCCATGCAGCTCAGGGCCCCAGTGCAGAGGGAAGTGCATTCCCTTCAACTGCTTTTCTGTCTCTAAGGAGGTGGTGCATATTTTGTCCCTTGCAACATGCAGAGAGAGCAGCATGCTCCTTCCTAACAGGCAGTGAGGTTTGACTGACTTCTGGATCCCCACTCCTCTAGGGTAAGATCTCAGCTGGGCTCCGCCTAGATCTGAGGGTTACCTACTGTAAACACTGACAGAAGAGCGAGCAAAGGACCATAGGCCAGGGTGTAGGCCAAAACGGGAAGCCAAGCCACAGTGTTACCGGGGAAGGCCTCAGCAGTTCTGACCCATGAAGAAGATTCTTATTGTCTACCGAGTAAGAATAATCAGGAGAGAATTTACAGTTTTCCCACACTGGCAAAGATTTATTAGAAAGGAGCTTACCAGCAGAGACGAGGAGGGCCTAGGCACCTCCCTGAACCACTGTTTTGTTGGGGCTTCTAAAGGATTTTAGGCGGAAGTAGAGGTTGGGGGTGTGGGGCTCCTGGGCTAGCAGTAGGAATCCTCATAGGGTGTCGTGCCGCCTCAGTTTCTTGCTCCCCTAGTTCAATTCCCTGGGCCAGGTTGTAGCTCTCTGGTGCCCCTTTTGGAATGACAATATAGCAGTCACCTCTGTCTCATCTCCCATGCCTCTGAATTTGGTCTAAAATGGCTTTTCTGAAAAACAACTTCAGGGATGTTTTAACTGGCCCCAGGGTGTGCTGGGTAAAACAAGTTGCCTACGGCTCCAAATGTTCCAGGGTGTGGTTAGGTCGGCCCTTCATGTTCCTGTCTCAATAGGGGTGACAACCAACCTGGCTATTTGTCTTAGCTCATCCACATAGACACTTAACTGTCCAACTGGTCAGTCTGGTAGTTCCATTTGAACAAAACAAGACAGGAAGGGGAGATGAGAGAAGAGGAGAAAAGAGGACTGAGAATAAAAGAGAGGAGGCAGGAGATGAAAAAAGACAGGTGAAGGGAATCTCAGAAATGGGAAGAGACGAAGAGAGAGAAATGACAGATTGATGAGAGACACGGAAGCAGAGAGTGTGTGAGAGGGTAGATGCGGAGAGAAGGACAAAACGGGCGCCTGGGGGAGGCATTGACAAGGCCGCGTCCATCTCTGGCTTCTAACGGAAGCCTCTCAGGTTTTCTGTCGCAACCATCAGTCCCACGACTCTGGCAACCAGACTGCCTCCCCAGGGTCCGCAAACCCCTTGGCCGCTCCCTGCCCCGGGGTAAAGGTCTGCCCGAAAGCTCTCTCCTGCGTAGCAGCTTGTTGGGCCCCACTGCTCACCCCAAAGCCGGAGAGGCGGGAGCAAGGGCGGGAGCGAGAGGGAGGGGCTCCAGTGGGAGGCAACCATGTGGATCCAGCTCACTCTAGAATTTTTTTTTCCCCCTCTCTGTCTCTTTCTTCACTCCTTTTTCTTTCCAAACAGAGAAAAGTGTTCCACGACTCGGGAGCGCCTTTTTGCCTTGCCTTTTCCTCCCTGACCCTGTTCCGTACTCCTGCGAGTGCCGGAAGCCCCTAGGCTGAGAGGAGTGAGTGGAGCGAGGCCTGGGGGCGCGGGACGCTCCGCGCCGGCACATGGCTGCTGCCACCCTGCTGCGCACCCCAAGGCGCCGCGCCCAGCTCGCTGAAGGTCGGTCCACTGCGCCCGGCCGCCCCGGAGCCAGGGAGCGGCTGTGCAAGGAGGTGCTCGCGTCCAGGAATCGGGATGACCGTCTTGCTGCTGCTGTTAGGTGAGTGCTTCGGGGTGGGCAGGAGTTTGGATGTTCGGAGTAAGCCTAGCTCTCCATCTGGAGGGAAAACACGCTCATTCCAGACCGTTGTCCCCGCAGCGCTGGGGTGAGCTTGAGCCCTGTGTCCCTACCTCCTGGCAACGGAGGAGCACATCTGGGCAGCGAAAGGCCGCCCACTCGGACGTCGAAAATGCCTCAAACATCTGGCCCTTGAGCAGGCTTCCTCGCTGTGGAGTTTGGCCGTGAACTGTTCGGTATGGAGGGTCCATTTTACCGTGGTGTTTAGTTTCAGTAGTGTCTGGGAAACTGAAGAATTGGAGGAGGGAAGGTTTATTCAGTAATTTTTGTGCCAGGTTCCTGAGGGTGGGGAGGTTTTTTTTTTGTTTGTTTCAGGCAGGCGCCTCTGAGGGCTCAGATGAGAAACAGATGTGTTGAAGGGTAAGAGAAAGGGAATAGGGAAGAGGCATGGTTGGAGGGCGATATGGAGACACGAGACCAGGGCAGAGCCCACCGAGAATCGGGAAGGTAGGAACAGTAAGAGTGACACCGAGAAGGGAGGGAAAGTGTTAGGAAGGCGAGAGAAAATAGAATGGGAACGTGAAGCAGAAGGGCTAGGAGGAGGGAGACGGAGCAAAGAGAGTGTGAAGACAACCGCAAACGAGAACGGAAGGGAACAAAAAGGTGGTCCAAGTGCCCGCTGCCCGCCCCCACTCCCACCCCCACCCCATGAAACGTCCTAGGGAAAAGAGACGACCCCTCGCGAGCTCCCTTCCAGATGTTACCCAGGCAGGTCCCCACAGGCCTCAGTGACTCTAAGGCACAGGCTGAAAGAACAAATGAGGGCGACTGCGGGCAAGAGCTAAGTGAGTATCTCAGGCTCCTGGGGCAGAGGAGATGCCAGGAAGCTCAAGCCTGGGAGTTGTGAGAGGCTGAAGAAGAATCACTGAGATGCACCAGGGCAGCCAGGGGTCTGCCTGAAAACAGGACCAAAATTAGCCGTTGCCGTCGAGTCTTTTCCGACTCATAGCGACCCTATAGGACAGAATAGAACTGCTCTATTGAGTTTCCAAGGAGCACTTGGTGGATTTGAACTGCTGACCTTTCGGTTAGGAGACGTAGCACTTAACTGCTGTGCCACCAAGGTTTCCAAAAGTGAGCCGGAGTTAAGAAAATCAAAGACCCAGGTGGAGATGGGAAAGCGAAGGCTGCAGTTTGACATCAGGACACCTGAGAACTAGTCCTGGCTTTGCACTAACTAGCTGGGTGCTGTTGCACAATTTACTAACTATCCAAGGCTTCAGTTTTCTTAGCTCTAAAATAAGAAAATCAGATGACTTCTAAAGCCTGCCTTGCTTGGACAGCCTAAAATACCAGAAAAAACACCCAAACAAAAGTGAAGCACTCAAATGTCACCTTGAAGTTAAGTGGCTAGTCCTTCTTTCCTTTTTTCTTTCGTTTCTTCTTTCTTTCCTTCCTCCCTCTCTTTCTCTTCTCCCTCCCTCCCTCCTTCCAGTCCTCCCTCTTTTCCTTTTTTCCTCCCCCCATCTCTCCCTCTCTCCCTCCCTTCTATACAAACCGATCAAGTAACATTCATTCTTGTTTAACTCAGCCTCCAGCCAATAATCATCATGTTTAGAAGAATAAAAAGTGTGGATTAGCTCAAACTACTGCTCAAGTAGAGCAAGTGGGAGTCGGGGTGGGGGTGGAGGCTTCATTTTCTAAACTACTTTTAGATATTGGCTAAGTGTTTCAGTAGTGCTCCTGTGCACACTTGGCATGTCTGCATGGTACCTTTATCGTCTTTGCTGGCCTCTACCACTGAACTGCCAATTACCAGATGTTTGATAGAATCAACTTCAGAGCTGCCTTATTAAAAACAACAAACATTTATTAAGGGCTCATTATGCAGAGCACTTTATACATACTATCTCGTTAACTCATTTATTGTTCACATAAACCCTACTGGCTACCTGCTATTAATTCCTCATTTACTCATGAAGAAATCAAAGTGTAAAGAGGGCAGGTAACTTGTTCAATGACACAAGCTTATAATTAGTGGAGATAAGATTTGAACTCAAGTTATCAGCTTTTAAAGATATTCTCTGTAGCTAAGTCCTTGCTATAGGTGTGGCCTGGGGAAAGGAAACAAAACTCAACTCAGAGATTTTGAACACCTGCCAGTACTTTGTTGAGCACAGAGCCCTAGTGGTACAGTAGTTAAGAGCTTGGCTGCTAACCAAAACGTTGGCAGTTCACATCTACCAGGTGCTCCTTGGACACTTTATAGTGGAATTCTGCTCTGTCCTACAGGGTTGCTATGAGTCAGAATTGATTTTTTTAAATATATATATTTAGTTATTGCAATAGAGTGGAAGTATACAATCCAGTTAAAATTAGCATGCCTGCCTATGTGCAGCTCCCACTGCTCTCCTTTCCTGGTGACAGCACACTACCCTTTCTTTTCTAAGTGTATCACATCCTCTTAACAGTTTCCTGCCCCTCTTCAGTACCCTTTCCACTGCCCTCTAGTAAGAGGCCAGTAGGATGACATCCTATAGATAGATGCATAGAAACATAAAGTGCACACATGATATGGTCACTCTATGTCACCGAGTCCAGTCCACTCCTGTCCAAGGAGTTGACCTCAGTAATGACTTATGATCAGGGGAAGCATCAGGTCTAGGGGCCATGCTCCCAGGGGAACCTCCAGACCTTTGGACCATCAATTGCAGTCTTTTAGTGGAGTTCTCACGGTGCACCCCTTTTTATTCTTGTATTGCCACTCAACTTTGTGAGCCCCATCATGGCTGTCTGGTGGTGGTTGGGCAGCATCTGGTTCTTCTGGTCATATGTTGATGTAGTTACCCACTCACATGGGTCTTTCTGTCTTCTGGGTTCTCTTTTCCCCATGTTATTTTGGTCACTGGTGATCATCTGTTCCTGCTGAGTTGGGAGCATTTGGTGTACCTCAGACAGCAGCTTGCTAGCTTTTAAGACCCCAGATGCAATAGGAATTGATTTGATGGCAGACAAAATTTTTTTTTTTTTGGTGTTGGGCATAGCCCATGTAGTCAGTTTAAATTAGCTATCATGCCAAGATGCAAATGTTGATGGTGATCAACATCTTAGTTCATGAGAAAGGAGAAAGTGTCCAAGACAGATCAAAAGATGCCATTGATTGATTTGGTCCTTCTTTATTAAGTATTATGTGTAATCATACCTTTGGTGAGAAAGTGATTCTTTGGACTGATACTCTGCCTTTATCATGGAAATTACCTCTCATGATGTCTTTCTTGGTTTTGTCTTTATAAAATTGTTACAATCTAAAAAGATCATGTTAAGTAAAAGAGAAAGAGAACTGCTGACTTAGAAGTGCATACAACTGGATTTCCAACATCTGGATTTCCAACATCTACTATTAAGCTTTAGCTGCTTATGTGCCTTTGTCAGATATATTAAGACTCATGACATCCAAGTGAAGCTGGTTAAGATGTTCAAAGAAGTCATCACAGGGAGATGAGTTGAACAATCAGGACAAGGGGCAAGGTAGAAGATGGACTAGGAGACAGCCATCTTAGGGGTGCAACGCATCTGACATCCCTGCTGGGTGAGAACCTGTAAAGGAAATGGCAGCTCTGGGCTGGATATAACCCTTATTTGAACTGTTGCATTCCTGTACTGTTGACTCTGGTGGTTCAGTGGTAGAATTCCCATCTTCCCTGCAGGAGACCAGGGTTTGATTCCTGGCCAATGAATTTCATGATAGCCGTGCCCCATCTGATACTGGAGGTTTGTGTGTTGCTATGATGCTGAACAGGTTTCGGTAGAGCTTCCAGACTAAGACAGACTAGGAAGAAAGGCCTGCCTATGTGCTTCTCAAACAGTCCCATCTGCAACCCATCATAGAGATGGCACAGAATGAAGTAGTATTCCATTCCATTGTGCATGGCATCTCCCAGATGTTGGGGACCTACTCAACAACAGCTGACAACAATAGCAAGGCCAAAACAGGTGAAAGATTTGGAGATGTCATAGTTTGAATTGTGTCCCCTCTACAATGTGTGTAGCCGTGTGGCTGGACCATGATTCCCAATATTTTATGATTGCCCTCCATTTTGTGATTTTTCTGTGCTGTATGTTAGAGGATTAGGGTGTGACTGTAAATCCCTTCATAAGATCCATTGTAAAGGGAGTTTCTCTGGACTATGGCTTGTACCACCCATAATCCTTCCATCCTGCAAGAGATAAAAGGAAAGGGAAGTAGGCAGAGGATTGGGAACCTCGTACCATCAAGTAAACAGCACCAGGAGAAGAGCGCATCCTTCAGACCTGAGGTTCCTGCACCAAGATGCTCCACGAACAAAAACTGATGCAGCACAAAAACTTTCCTTCAGAGCCAAAAAGAGGGAAAGCTTTCACCTGCAGCAGACATCCTGAATTTGGACTTGTAGCCTACCAGACTATGTAAGAATAAACTATTCTTTGTTAAAGCCATCCACTCTTGGTGTTTTTGTAGAGTAGCATTAGCTGACATAAACAGGAGGATTATTACCTTTTGATTGTAGCACCACAGAATTGCAGAGTGCCCCATTTTAATTAACTTGGTTTTGTGCTTTCTTGTCTATTAGTGCAAATAGGACCAGTTGTTACATTTTTTATTATATGTAGAACACTGCACAGCCAGGGACTAGATAATATTTAGTCTACAAACTTAATATATTTAATAGCAAGTTAGCCAAAGATTCTCTTTTGAAGCCTCTGTCAAATGGAGGAGAATGTGGAAGGAGCTTGCTTTCCCAGAGAATGAGTTTGAGGAAGCCTTGAGTGCACGGTACTTCTGTCTGTATTGCTGTGACAGGTCTCAGTAGGATTCCATGTCCTCCCTTCATCTTCTTGAGTTAACGATGATGGTAATAATAATGATAAAGTCCTGGGTAGACTGATAGCTTGTCTCTTCTTATTTTTGTCTGGTGCTCAGTTGTACCTGATGGTAATGAACTAGACAGACATTTATTTTATTTTATTTATTTATTATGATTGAATGAAAATGTACATTCCCATATAAATTTGCATGCTCACCTATATGCAGCTGTCACTGCTCTCCCTGCCTGGTGACAGCACACCCCTCTTCTCTGCTCCATACGTGTCCTATCCTCCCAACAGTCTCCTATCCCCTCCTCTCCACCCACTCCACTGTCTCCATTAAGAGGTCAGCAGGATACAATCCTATAGATGCATAGAACCATAAAATTCCCACAGGATACAGTCACTCTGCAAACTAGACAGACATTTCTAAAACCTAGAATCAGAAAAAGGGAAAAGCTTAAAACCCAATGCCGTAGGATTGGTTCAGACTCAAAGTGATCCTATAGGACAGAGTAGAACTGCTTGTGTAGATTTTCCAGGGAGTGGCTAGTGAATTTGAACTGCCTAGAAACCGTGGTGGCATAGTGGTTAAGTGTTATATCTGCTAACCCAAAAGTCAGCAGTTAGAATCTGCCAGGCCCTCCTTGGAAACTCTATGGAGCAGTTTGAGTCTGTTCTATGGGATTGCTATGAGTCACAATTGACTCAATGGCAGTGAGTTTGGTTTTGGGGGGCCAATCTTTTGGTTAGCAGCCATAGCTTGTCATAGCTCCTAACCACTGTGTACCAGGGCTCCAGGGAAAGCTTTAGAGACTGTCTAAATCAAGCAAAATCAAAACCAAGCCCATTGCCATCCAGTCAATCCTGACTTACATTCACCTTATAGAACAAAGAAGATCTGCCCCCCATAGTTTCACCTGCTGAGTTTCAAAGAAATAATCTTTATGGAAGCAGACTGCCATATCTTTCTCCCTCAGAGCATCTGGGTATCTGGTGGCTTAAACTGCTGAGCTTTTGGTTAGCACCACAAGGCCTTCTGTCTGTGAATAAGTGTATGTTAATATTCGAGCCCCAGCAGCCTGGCTGGGAACACAACAGTTTGTGACAGAGCAGGAGAAAAGTGGGGTACAGAACTCAAATTCTCGCAAAAATGCCAGACTTAATGGTCTGACTGAGACTGAAGCAACCCCAGAAGACATGATGCCCCGGACTCTGTTAATCCAGAACTAAAACCATTCCCAAAGCTAGTCCTTCAAACAAAGAATAGACTGGACTGTAAGACTTTAAACTATACTTGTAAAGACTGTGGTTTTTGATTCATATCTCAAATAGATATATGAGACTAAGTGGGCAGCTGTTTTCTGGAGACGAGATTAGAAGGCAGAAACAGACAGGAGCTGGTTGAATTGACAAAGGAAATCCAGGGTGGAAAGGAGGAATGTGTGATCACATTTTAAGGATAGTAACTAGGATTGCATAATAATGTGTGTATAAGTTTTTGTATGAGAAACTGACTTGCACTATATAAAGCACAGACTCCTCTAAGAATCTGATGAAAACCATGAATTCAAGTCCCAGAAAAATACATACACGCATCGTATTTTGCCCACAATTTCTAGGACCACTTCGAGCTCCTGATAAATGAACCTACTCCTTTGTTTATTATGGAGATAAAACCAAAAAGTAGAGAAAGTTGACTAAGGTTACATAGCTAGCTTTGTAGAAGGACCAAGACTAGAACTCTAAATGTGTGATTTATCCTATCACACAATCTTGAAATAGAAAACTGTAGTTTCTTTTTTAACTTATATGGTTAAGTTCCAAGATCACAGTTGCTCTTCAGATGCTTCAGTCAAATGAGCTAAAGGCTGAATAATTGGCATTGTTATAGAAAAATGAAGAAGTGAATGACACCCAGGAGAAGGCAAGAGGCTGTTTATTATGCCGACGGGCCAGAGGGACCTTTGCAGGTTCCAACAGATGGCCCCGAGTCAAGTTTCGAGCTGGTAAATATAGTGCAGTTTGAGGATGTCGTGGTTGAGACAAATGGGTTGAGTGGGCGGGGTTCTGAGGAGGGGGAATCCTGCTAGGTGGGTGCATCTGCATCTTATCAGACGAGTGTAAGACTTTGAAGGGGAGTAAGCAGGCGCCGGACTTATCAAAGGGAAATATCCTGTCAGGCAAGGGTGGGCAGAGCTGAGAAGGGAGTGACCCATCAGGAAGGGGCAGGGAATGTCCTTGTCAGGCGAGAGCTGCTGTGAAGGGGGGGTTAGGCAGGTGCAGGAACAACAAGGGAGGGGGGGAGGAAAATTTTTCAGTCTCAGTTATCTACATTCGCATCAGTTTTCATGTTGAGAAACTGCCTTAAAAATAGGGCAGAAGTTATAATATTTCAATTTAGCTACCCTAACTGTAGATCCTGCAGGCTTTTCCAGTGCTGTGGATAATGTCTGGTTTATTCAGGAAAAGGGAATTTTATAAGTAAAGACTCAAAGATGTGGGCATGTGGGCACAAGGAGCAGGACTGAAAATCAGTGTCTCAATCGGATTCTATTATTGATGGATTATCCTGGGCAAGTCATACGTCCATCTCTGATCCTCAGTTTCCTCCTTTGTAAAATGAAGATATTAAGCTGAAGTTAACTCTAAGTTCCTTTCTAATGCTAGAATTCTCTGAGTTTTCATTCTAAGAGTTTGCTTGCTGTCTGGATATGGTTGTGGTCAGGAACATGTGGGTATCATCAGACCTGTCTGGCTCTTTCATGCTCTGTGTGCCATGGCAATTCTTAGGATAAAATTATAAGCCAGGAGGGCCCATTAGCCAATGTGAAGAGAGTAGTTGTGATCTGTGCACTGTGGGGTCAGTCGGGTCAGGCCAGACAGCCAGATCCCCTTGCCCAAGAAGTTAAGTAACTGAAATACCCAACAAAAGACCTCCTAAGCAGATGAGATGTCTAGGGTAGACTCCAGTGTAGGGACCCTATTGTGTGAAACTGTTTACAAGCTTTAAACATTTTCCTCTCATTTTTAAATTAAGGTATAATTTACATATAATAAAGGTACACATTAATTGTACTGCTTAATTCTTTGTGCTGCCCTTTGCATGGAAACCCTGGTGGAGTAGTGAGTTAAGTGCTACATCTGCTTACCAAACCGTCAGCAGTTCAAATCTGCCAGGCACTCCTTAGAAACTCTATGGGACAGTTTTACTCTGACCTCTAGAGTCACTATGAGTTGGACCTGACTGTGGCAGTGGGTGTTGTCATTTACATGGATTTGAACTTATTGTTGAGTTTTGAAATGTGGATTATGTAATATTAACCCACTTGTAGTACTGATCTGACCCATGATTACCCTGTGAGGGCAGTATGTGGGTAAAACTAGTATGACAATATAGTTAATTGCTAACATTTGTACAGAGTTTAACAATATACTCAGTATGTTAACGTAGCTTATTCTCAAACCACTCTTTGAGAGTAATTGTCATTATTATTCCATTTTACAGATAAATAAGCTGAAGTTCAGAAGTATAAAGTAAGCGTCTCAAGATTACCATGTTAGTAAACAGATGAGCCCAGATACCAAGCCCGGGGATATTGTTTAAAGCCCAGAATTACTGCATTATTGTGCATGGGTTATTAGTTTCCTTCTAATTTATCAGAAGACTTGTGGCATTCAAAGCTGTTGTGGAACCTTTACCTTATTTTGGGGTCAGACACAGGAGCATCCCTTGCTAGCACACAATCTTGAGGTGCAGTTGGTGAGAGTATATAGATTGAATATAACTCACTGTAAATGTGGCTTTTTCAAGTTAAATTCCTATTTTCAGCATTTCTACATTTCCATTTCATTTCCTCATTTCATCATTTTCTAAAGAAAGAATGTAGACTGTTCAAAAAAATTCTGGTTATCTGAGCTTTCTAACTGTCTGGATATTGGAAAAGTAAGTTTATTGCCTTTGGCACCATCTAGACCAAAGTGGGAAAGAATGCTGGATCAAACAACCTTTGTTTTGTTAGCCACAGTCAGATCACTCTGTGTATGTGGCCCCTGCCAAAGTCTAGTGGTGATAAGATTGAATGCTGCTTTGTTTCTGTGGAAAGCAGGGAAGGAAGCTGTTTCCATTGTGCTCATATGAGAAGAGAGAAGCAGGAGATCTCTCAGAATAGTGTGGAATACTGGATATTTTTTTCTGAAGAGAGGCAGCACAGGGGATCTGGAGAGTTGGTATCACAGAAGGTGACAGAGGAGAAAAAAGAAGCAGAGAAGCAGAGAACAGCAAAGGATGAAAAAGCTGAACTAAAACAATTGAACTCTTAGTGTGATCCAGCTCCTTGAACTTGCCTCTAGAATCTTCTGTAGCCGTGGATCCAGGCTGTAACATTTGATTCATTACTCACTCACTTGTTCTCTGCCTAACAAAACAACAGTTGTCTTAGCTGTCTAGTGCTGCTGCCACAGAAATACCACAAATGGGTGGCTTTAACTACAGAAATTTGTTTTCTTACACTTTAGGAGGCTGGAAGTCTGAATTGAGGGTACTGGGTCTAAGGGAAGGCTTTCTTTCTCTGTAATCTCTGAAGGAAGGTTGTTGTGTCTTTAAGCTTCTTGTACAATCTTCAGAAACTCTGGTGGCATAGTGGTTAAGAGCTGTGTCTGCTAACCAAATGGTTGGCAATTCAAATCCATCAGGCACTCCTTGAAAACTCCATGTGACAGTTCTTCTGTGTTATGGGATCACTGTAGGTCAGAATTGACTAGATGGCAACAGAGATTCTTCTTTTTCCTTTTTGAACAATCTTCATGTGCTTGGTACCTTGCTTCCCCCATGTCTGCTCCTCTCACTTGCCTGTTTAATTTCTTTTATGTCTTGCCCCGACCCGCGGGACAAATCAACGAAGGGACGAGGGGAAGCCTGTGAAAGTAAAGCAGGGAGGGCGGAAAAATGGAGGCAAGACAAGATTCTGATCAAGCCTCAAAGTTTATTATTAAAATGAGGTATATTTGTAGCAGCGGGAATATAGGGAGGGATCAAGTGACGTAGGGATGGAGTGACATTTGGAGTGAGGTAGTTGTCGGCTGGGGATTGGATATACATAGGACTAAGGCAGTGACATCAGGCAGGAAGTTTTTCGCGTGCGCGGGCCTTTTCAAACTTGGCGCCCGCAGGCTTTTTCAGCCCTACAAGCTTCCTGTATGTCGGGGCCTGGGGGCTCACCCATGGCTCCCGACAATGTCTCAAAAGAGATTGTCTTAGTGATCTAGTACTGCTTTAAAATACCACAAGTAGCCAGCTTTAAAAAGAGACACTTATTTTGTGATGGTCCAATATGCTACAAGTCTAAACTCAGAGTGTCAGCTCCAGTGGAAGGCTTTCTCTCTTGACTCAGGAGAAGGTTCTTGCTGTCATTCTCCTGAACCAGGAGATTCTGAGGCACAGGGATCTGCAGCCCAGTGCTGCTTTCTTGGTGGTATGAGGTCTCCCAAATCTCTCCACTAGCTTCTTTCTTTTGTATTTTGAGACATTGCCTCAAGGCACAGTAGGGTCTTACACTGGAGTCCTGCCCCACCAGCACAATTGCTGCTCATCCTCCCATCCAACCTCCCTCATCAAGATTTACAACTTTCAGGAACATCACACAATACAAGGAATCAAGACCTAGCCAAACTGCTGCATTCATTTTTGAAGAAACACAATTCAATCTGTGACAGAGATTGATTCAAGATACACCTAATCCTGCCTCACTAACAAAACCGCAGGCAGAGATTATGATTTATAACACGTGGGGGGCCACAATTCAATCCATAACAATAACTGAGTGGCTTCTATAGTCTCTGTATCAGGCTCTGAGACTCCAGTAACAACAAAAAGTACAGTTTCTGCCATCAAAGAACTCACAGCCCAACAGGGTAGATAAGTTCACAAACAAGACATGACAGATATGAAAGAAGTATAACTGAAGAGAGTACCAAGGTTTCTGGGAGTCCCAAAGAGGAAGCAATTGAGTTATGTGGTTTCTGGTAGAGCTAGTATATTACTTGTAATGCAGGTCTTTGGAGACTGTGTCTGATATTCTTCCATTCCTCACAGCATTGGCACATTAGTGAGACTGGTGCCAAATATATAGCTGTTTGGTTGATGGATAACCCCATCATCATCAGAAAGGATTGTTTAAATGGTATGTGTCCTTGTCATTCAGCCAGGTGCTTCTTAGAGGGATTGAGCTTCCTGATATCCTTGCCTATTGACAGTTATGATCTCATTCTTCATCACAGTATGCCTGCCGCGTAGCCAACTTTATTTCCTTGTGTCTCATAATGTATCTGTATTTATGCATAAGGAGCCCTGGTGGTATAGTGGTTCCAGTGCTGGACTGCTAACCCAAAGATCAGCAGTCTGAAACCATCAGCGGCTCCTCAGAAGAAAGATCGGCAGCCTGCTTTTGCAAAGACTTACAGCCTTAGAAACCATATGGGGTGGGGATGTCTCTGTAAGTTAAAATTACCTCAACTGCTGTGGGTTTGATTTACATTTATATATATGTGTCAGTGAATTGCGGTCGCTTGTTTAAGAATGGAAGCCTGGTCATCTGTGGTTTTAATAGTACGTGGAAAACAAATAGGATCAAGTGGAGAAGGAATTTTCTGTTCCAGAAGAAATCCATTGTACTGAACAGATACTTGGTCCCTGACGTGTTTTTAGTTTTACTTCTCTTCATGAGGAATAAAATGAAAACTCAAATCCCTGAGAGGGGCAATTGCTTTGTGACTTCATTGTTTAAATTTAGTCGTCGGTTTTTGGGGACAGTTCAGACTTGGAGGAAGAGGCCTTCCAACCCAGTCCCTGTCACTTCTCATTACTTCCAGTGACAGTTCCAATTATTTCCAATCACTCTTCAAGGGAAGAGTGGGGGAAGTGCATAAGGCTTCTTGGAGGCCCAGCGGTGTGGCAGTCACTGCAAGAGCCTGGCCTCTGCGGTCCCAGGTCCTGGCTTGAAGCATGCCTTGGCCACTCAATAGTTGTGTGATCTTGGGTAAGTCATTTCACCTCCCTAACCTTATTTTTCTCATCTGTCACTGGGACTAATAATAAAATCATATGTTTATTGTGAAAATTAATGAGGTAATGCATCTAAAGAAATTTAGCACCCTGCTTGTTACATATTAAGCAGTTAATATTGTTATTATCATGACTGTCCCTACTGGGTGGGAGAGGGTCAGCTCATAGATATTTGGAGGGTCTACCTGAAGTCAGCTGGCACAAGACCTTCAGGACCAACCACCAGGCTTCAGCCACTGCTGTTCCTCTACCCTGCAGACTAGTTCTCAGATGTCATATTAGTAGTCTGGCTCTGTTCCAGGACCGTAAGAGGCTCATAGACCCCATCTGTGTACCAGCTGTCTGCAGCTGCACAGGGGGTATAATGTTCTGAGCTGTTTAGGCCTGGGCAGGAGATCTTCTTTCTTAAACTGCTCTGTTTACCAACTGCAGGTGTAAGCCCTCTCTTCCTAGGCTCTGTTCTTTCTAATAAGAAAGCAGTTGCTATTGAGTTGATGGAAACCCTGGTGGTGTAGTGGTTAAGAGCTGTGTCTGCTAACCAGCAGCTTAGTGGTTTGAATTTGCTGGGTGCTACTTGGAAACTCTATGGGGGCAATTCTACTCTGTCCTGTAGGGTCTCTATGAATTGGAATGAACTTGACGGCAGTGAGTTTGGTTTTTGGTATTGAGTTGATGCTGACCGGTGGCATCCTCATTTGTATCAGAGTAGAACTGTGTTCCCTAGAGTGTCCAGTGGCTGATTTTTCAAAAGTAGATTGTTAGACCTTTCTTCTGAAGTGTTTCTAGGTAGATCCTGACCTCCATCTTCCCAATTAGCACCTGAGCACAGTAACAATTTGTACCACATAGGGACTCTGTCCTCTCTACTATCTGCCCCCAAGTGCATGGGCTAACTTGGGCTCTGCTAGCCAGGGCAAATGACGGAATGGTTTCTTTCTGCTCTCAGCATCAAGCAGTGTTTTACTGAGCATCTTCTATGTGCCAGGCCTTATGTTAGGGGCTTTCATACAAGTAGAAGTTTTTGTATCTTTAAAACAACCTGTGAGAGAGGTATCCTTATCCCTATTTTTAGGTCAGAAAGGCAAATCTTCAGAGGTAAGTCACTTTCTGTCCTAAGCTGTATAGGTTGGCTACAGCAAAATGGGAGATTAGAGTGGAGTTTCCCTTTGGCTTGAGCACTGATTCAGAGAAGACGGAAGTGAAAAGTCAGTACTGATGACATCCATGCGTGGCACACAGTAGGAGCCACTCGGGACCCAGGTCTGCCTAGTTATGGAGGGTTTAGCTTAACAAAGAGGAGGTACAAGCTCCTACCATCTCTATTTTCCAGGCAGTCATTTATCCTGACCAAGATTAGACTCCAATTAGCCCAACACCCAAATTTGAAATGTGTTGCATTACATTTCCTTTTTATATTTGGGAGGAAAGGACAACCTCAAGGTGAGAAGAGAAATGTCTGTTTTTTTCCACTGACCTGAACAGGCAAGAGCGTAATTAAAGAGGGCTAAACTGAGTGTCCCAGATTTCTGCAGACCTAGAATTCCCACTCAGAAGGAATTCTTGGGCCAGGGATGTAAAACCTGTGTTTTCTGTGGAGGCCTGGTCTCCACCTGCTTTCCTCTGGAGAAGTTCCATCCCCACCTGCTCTAGCTAATTGGAAGCTACAGCAGACTCAGCATTAGCTCATCCCCACCAAAGGAGGAGAGGCTGGAAAGGAGCCCACCTTTCTGCAGCCACAGTCTCTGCTCCACTGCCTCTCACACCTGTTCCCAGACTTCTGTACTCTTCCAAGCCCTGAGGGATCTGAGTAGTAGTGCACCACATGCCAACCACCTTAACCTGACCTTCCTCTTTTTCATTCTTTCTCTCTGGACCCATTATAGCCCATCCTCAGATCTGACATTTAAAGAGAGAGAAATGTAAACTATGTAAATCTCATTATGTATTGCCTCTTTTCCTTTCTGTTTTCATTTCTACTTCTCCAAGTCCACACCCTTACCCCAACACCTTTGTGAGGGACTCACTCCTGAAGGGCTTTGCACTTGACAACCCCTAAGCTGATGTCAGTGCTTTCCCTCCTAGTCTTTCTTCATGCCTCACACTTTGCTCTTTTTTATGGCCCAACCATTTATCTGGTTGATCTTATCCAACACTTTACCCAAGATGCCTCTTTACAATTCTTCCTGTCTAATTCCCAACCATCCTTCAAGATCCCTGACTGTAAGATCACATTGTCTGTGATATGTTTCCTTGACTCTCCCAGGCAGGGGGCATTGCTTTCCTGTCTGTACTCACGTAGTGCTTGGTTTATACCTTTAGACTAGCTAGACGAGTTACCACCAAGTTGATTCTGGCTATGTAACCCCATGTATTTCAGAGTACGACTGTGCTCCATAGGGGTTTCAATGGCTTTGATCTTTTGGAAGTAGATTACTAGGATTTTTTTCCAGGTGCCTCTGAGTGGCACCAACCTTTCCATTAGCAGCTGAGTACTTAAATGTTTGCACCACCCAGGAATAGCTTAGCCAAGCCAAGCCAAGCCAAGCCAAGCGCCCTCTAGTTGGATTCGACTCATGGCGATCCTAGGGACCAGGAATAGCTTATGTAACATTTTATGATAGTAAGGGGTTTTCTCTGTGCTACAGTGTTGTTATGAATTAGAACTGATTCATTGACACCTATCAGTAACAACAGCCAAGGTGTTCTCTGTCTTTTGTGTGACTGTGAGCAGGGAATGGTATCTCATTGTCTAATACCAAGCCCAGTGGTTGGCACATTCATTGGGAAATGAGTGAATGAGTCAACATATGAATGAACTTATGAACAAAGAGATGAATATTAAGTGTAAGCTTATAAAAGTAAAGATGTTTTCATGGGAAAGGATTTTAATTGGAAATTCTTCATCATCAGAAAGACCAGAAAGGGCCATCAGCAGATGAGAGGGTAAACAAAATGTACATGCATCCAATGAAATGCCACTGAGCTGGTAGAGGAAATGAAGCCTTTAAAAAACATGTATTTTGTTTTTGGTTAAAGTTGACACAAGAAGTTAGTCTCTCATCTAACAGTTTCTATGCATATTGTTCAGTGACATTGGTTATATTTTTCACAGTGTACCAGCATTCCCGTTATTTCCATTTTGGTTGCTTTCTTTCTGTTAATCTAGCTTTCCCATCCACCCTTAACATCTTTTGTTTGGGGTAAATGTTTACCATTTGACTTCATCTAGATGATTATTTTGAGGAACACAATAGTCGCAGTGATATTATTTGGGGGGCCAGCCTGCCATGTGACTGAAAGATGAACTCTGGGAGTGGTTTCAGTTCAAAGTTTAAAGAGTGTCTCAGAGTGATAGTCTTGTGGTTCAGCCAGTCTCTACTGGTACAGTAAGTCTGGCTTTTTTTTTTTTTTTAGAAATTTGAGTTTTGTTCTACCTGTTTGTACCATTCTATCTGAGACCATCTGTTGAGTCCCTTTATGGTTATGTTTCATTTTGTTAAGCTTGATTATCATACGTCTTGGTGTCTTTCTTTTGGGGTCAGCTTTATGTGGCGTTTGATACACATCTTGGATGTCTATGTTCTCTTCTTCCATAATTTCAGGGAAGTTTTCTGTCAGCAACTCAACAACAATCCTCCCTGAATTTTCAGGTGTCCCTCTTTGTTCAGGAACTCCAACTAATCTTAGATTGTCCCTCTCGATAGAGTCCCACATGTTTGTTAATGCTCCTTCATTTTTCTTGTTTTTTTTCTGTGTTTTCTCCTCATAAATGCTGGAGTCAAGGTGATTAAGTCTAGTTTTCAGTTGTTCAGTTGTGTTCTTTTGGCTTTGAATCGAATTGTCTAATTCTGTAATTTTGTTATTGATACCTCAAATTTCAGAATGCTGGTGTTGCTTCAGTTCGAACAGCTTGCTTAAGTTTTCATTTTGCTCTGCTGCATTTTGTATGATGTCTAGGATGGCTCTACATATAATTCTTTTGTATTTGACCTCCAATAGTTTCAGAAAGACTTCTTCATGTGGGAAGGTCTTTGATTCTTTATTTTGGGAGTTTCCTGGAGCCATGGATGAATTTTTTTTTAAATGTTTTGTTAGGATCTCTTGCTTATGGGACATCTAGGAGCTGTTAGTTTCTCTCATGTCACCTTAACAGGAGGTGAGGTGCAGTTCTGAGAAGGAAGCTGATCACCAGCCACCTCTATGTACTCCAGGGACTGGGCCCAGTGGAATCTCTGGGGTATCAGGCTTCACCTCCCAGCTGGCAAAAACACAGCACTACTCATGGAGTCACTGGGGGGTCGTCAGCTGACCCTATAATGTGAGTCAGTAAAAGCTGGCAGAGATGCTATCAGGCTGCACCACAGTTATTTCTCTAGGCAGTTTTATTTTATTTTATTATTACTCTTATAATTTTTTTATTTAATATGACTGAGTGAAAATGTATATTCCTGTATAAATTTACATGCCCACCTATATGGAGCTTCTGCTGCTCTCCCTGCCTGGTGACAGCACAATATTCCTCTCTGCTCCATACATGTCTCATCTTCCCAACAGTCTCCTTTCCCCTCCTGTCCACCCACTCTCCTTCCTCCAGCCAGAAGTCAGCAGGATGATATCATATAGATGCATAGAACCATGAAGTGCATCCAATATATGGTCACTGTGCATCGCCAAGTCCCATCCATTCGTGTCCGAAGAGTGGACCTTTGCAAGGGCAGCATCAGGGCCAGGGGCCATGCTCCCAAGGGAACCCCAAAACCACTGGACCATCAATTGAGGTCTTTTAGTGGAGATCTCAGGATGTACCCCTTTTATTATTGTGCTGCCGTGAGACTCCTCTCTGTGAGCTCCATCTTGGGTGTCACTGGTGGTGGCCGGGCACCATCCGGTTCTTCCGGTCCCAAGTCAATGTAGGCACCAACTCATGTGGGTCTCTCTATGTTCTAGGTTGTCTTTACCCCATGTCATCTTGGTCCTCGGTGAGCATCCGTTCTGCGGAGTTGGGACCATTTGCTGTGGCCTTGGATGGCAGCTTGGCAGCTTTTAAGACCCCAGGCGCCACGCACCAATGTAGGGTGCAGAGAGCCCTCTTAGTAAAATGCTAGTTGTGCCAGTTGGCCTCGATTTTGCCTAAGAGCATGGTCCATGCCTCCTGCCCCAGCTACTCTGTCCTTGTAATATTGGGTTAAGATGGAAGGAGTATTCAACTTATGTTGAATTCCACTTAATATTGTTCTTGTTTCTCATGTGTGCTATCACCAGTTTCACCCAACCAGATTTCTAGCAACTATCTAATCTAAACCTTCCCCCCTCACCTTCCCTCTCTCCCCTCCCTTGCAGCTGTCAGAGAGTCTTCTATACGTAAGTCTGTTTTTGAGATCTTATCGTAGAGGTCTCATACAATATTAGTCCTTTTGTTGTTGACTACTTTCACTGAACATAATGTCTTCCAGTTGAAACCAGGTTATGAGATGTTTCCTGGAGTCATCATTTTTCTTTATCATTGCGTAGTGCTCCATTGAGTATATGTACTGTAGTTTACCTATCCATTCTTCTGTTGTTGGGCACCTGGGTTGTTTCCATCTTTTTGCTATCATGGACTGTGCTGTGATAAATATTCTTCTGCATGTGTCCACTAGTGTGAGAGGCCTTGATTCTGAAGGATATATTCGAAGTAGTGGAATTACTGGGTCAAATGGTATATCTATATCCATTTTTTTTAAGGAAACAGCAGATTGCTTTCCAAAGACACTGGACCATTTTGCAAGCCCACCAACAGTGTAGGAGAGGTCCACTTTCTCCACAGCCTCTCCAGCATTTGTTGTTTTATGTTTTTTGGATCATGGCCAACCTTGTTGGGGTGAGATGGTATCTCATTGTTGTTTTGATTTGAATTTCTTTCATAACTAAAGACCGTAAACATGTCCTTATGTGTTTTTTGGCTGCCTGGATCTCCTCTTTACAGAAGTGTCTGTCCATCTTCTTTGCCCATCTCTTCATTGGATGATTTAACTTCTTCTTATTGATATTTTTGTAGTATCTTATAGATTATGGAGATCAGGCATCAGTCTGACATAGAGTTGCCAAATATTTTTTCCCATTCTGTGGGTGTTCTTTTAATTCTATTAAAGTCTTTGGATGAGCAAAAGTGTTTGATTCTTAAGAGTTCCCATTTATCTATTTTCTCTTCTGTCGATTGTGATTTGTTTGACAGATTTTGGGGTCTGTCCACACAGTGTATTAAAACGTCCGTTGTTGTCCTTACCTTTTCTTGGATGAGCTTTATTGTTTCAGGTTTCATATTTAGGTCTTTTATCCAGTTGGAGGTGGTTTTTTATAAGGTGTAAGATATGGATCTTGTTTCAGTTTATTGCAGATGGATATACAATTTTGCCAGCACCATTTGTTGAAGATACTTTTATTACCCCAGTTTAATGTCTTAGCGCCTTTGTCGAGTATCAGCTGTTCATAGGCAGATGGTGTCATCTCTAGGGTCTCAGTTCTGTTTCACTGATTGATCTGTCTGTTCTTGTACCAGTACCAGGCTGTTTTGACCACTGTGGCAATGTAGTGTGTTCTAAAGTCAGGTAATGAGAGGCCTCCGAGTGTATTCTTCTTCTTTAGTAGTACCTTACTTATTCGGGGCTTCTTCCCTTTCCAAACAAAATTGGTGATTTGTTTCTCCATCTCGTTAAAAAAAGATGCTGGAACTTGTATTGGGATTGCATTATATAAGTAGATTGCTTTGGGTAAAATAGATATTTTCCAATGTTAAGTCTTCCTATCCGTGAGCAGGGTAGATTTTTCCATTTATTTAAGTCTCTCTTAGTTTATTGTAGTAAGGGCTTGTAGTTCTCTTTGTAAAGGTCTGTTATTTCTCCGGTTAGATTAATTCCTAGGTACTTTATCTTCTTAGGGGCTGTAGTAAATGGTATTGATTTGATGATTTCTTCATTAACAGTCTTGTAGTTGGAATAAAGGAATCCTACTGACTTACTTCTGTTTATCTTGTATCCTGAGACTTTGCTGAACTCTTCTATCAGTTTCAGTAGTTTACTTATAGACTGTTTGGGATTCTCTGCATATACAATCATATGATCTGCAAACAAAGAGATTTTGACTTTTTCTTTGCTGATGCAGAGGCCCTTTATTTTTTGGTCTTGTCTAATTGCTCTGGCTAGAACTTCTAGTGCCATGTTGAATAGGAGAGGTGAGAGTGGGCATCCTTGTCTAGTTCCTGATCGTAAGGGAAAGTCTTTCAGTCTCTCTCCATTCAGGATGATGTAGGCAATTGGCTTTGTATAAATGGCCTTTATTGCGTTGAGGAATTTTCCATCTATGCCTATTTTTCTAAGAGTTTATGGGTGTTGGACTTTATCAAATGCCTTTTCTGCATCAATGGACAAAATCAGGTGATTCTTGTCTTTTGTGTTATTTATCTGGTTAATCACATTAATTGTTTTTCTGATGTTCAACCAGCCTTGGATCCCTTGTATGAATCCCACTTTGTCAGGATGGATTATTTTCTTGATATGTTGTTGTATTCTACTGGCAAGAATTTGTTGAAGATTTTTGCATCTTGATTCATGAGTGATATTGGTCTGTAGTTCTCCTTCTTTGTTGGGTCTTTCCCTGACTTTGGTATCAGGGTTATGGTGGCTTCATAGAATGAGTTTGGGAGTACTCCATCCCTTTCTATACTGTGAAATAGTCTCAGTAGTATTGGAGATAACTTTTCTCCAAATGCTTGGTAGAATTCTGCAGCGAAGCCGTCTAGGCCCTGGCTTTTTTGGTTGGCAGTGTTTTGCTGACATTTTCAATCTCTTTCTTTGTGATGGGTTTATTAAGTTGTTCTGCTTCATGTTGTGATAATTTGGGTAGGTGGTATGAATCAAGGAATTTGTCCATTTCTTCTAGGTTTTCAAATTTGTTAGAGTACAGTCTTTCATAGTATTCTGTTAGGATATTTTTGATTTCTGTGGATCTGTTGTGACCACTCCCCTCTCATTTCTAATTTGGGTTATTTGTTTCCTTTTCTGTTTTAGCCGGTGGTTTGTCAATTTTGTTGATCTTTTCCAAAAACCAGCTTTTGGTCTTTTCAATTTTTTCAATTGTTTTTCTATTCTCTAATTCATTTAGCTCTGCTCTAATCTTTATGATCTGATTTCTTCTGGTACCTGAGGGATTCCTCTGTTGTTCTTCTCTACTTGTTCAAGCTGTAGGGTTAGTTCCTTGATTTGGTTTCTTTGTTCCTTCCAGATGTGTGCATTTATGAAGATAAACAGACCTGTGAGAACTGCTTTGACTGTATCTCATAGGTTCTGGTAGGAAGTGTTTTCATTCTGATTGGAATCCATGAATTTCTTTATTTCATCCTTGATTTCTTCTATAACCCATGGTTTTTTAGCAAGATGTTGTTCAGTTTCCAAGAGTTCTACTTTCTGTCTTTTTTTTTCTGCTATTGATTTTGACTTTTATGGCTTTATGATCTGAGAAAGTATTTTGCAGTAATTCAATGGTATGGATTTTGTTGAGCATTGCATGATGTCCTAACACATCATCAATTCTGGAGAATGGTCCATATGCACTGGAGAAGAAGATGTAGTTGTCTGCTGATGGGTGGAAAGTTCTGTATAGATCGATCAGGTTTAGTTGGCTAATTGTGGCAATGAGGTCTTCTGTATCTTTACTGAGCTGTTTTCTAGATGATCTGTCCAGTATTGAGAGTGGAGTGTTGAAGTCTCCGACTATTATTGTGGAGTAATCTAACAGCTTTTTGAGTGTAGTCAAACAACAGTTTTTTGAGTGTACTTAGGTGCTCTGATATTATTATGTGTAGATATTTAATATAGTTAGGTCTTGCCTGTGTACTGAACCTTTCAGCAATAAATAGTGTCCATGTTTGTCCACGATGGTGGATTTGACATTAAAATTGATTTTGTCTGAGATTAGAATTGCCACCCCTGCTCTTCTTTGTTCATTGTTAGCTTGGTATATATTCTTCCATCCTTTAATTTTCAGTTTGTTCCTATCTTTAGGTCTCAAGTGAGTTTCTTGTAGAGAACTTACAGATCGATCATTTCTTTTGATCCAGGATGTCACTCGATGTCTCTTTACTGGAGCATTCAGTCCATTCACATTCAGTGTAACTATTGATAGGTATGTGTTCACTGCTGCCATTGTGATATGTTTATTTTTATGTTGATGTTTTCTCTGTTGTTGTTATTAGTCTGTTCTGGGACATTCTTTTTTGTGAGTTGATTTTTCACCTTTTTCAGAGCTGTTTTGTAGTTGTTGAGACTCCTGTGTTGCATTTCTTGAAATTGTATGATACATCTTTGTTGTGCTTTACAGCTGCCCGTATGATCCCCCTTAATAAACTACATATAAACCCAATTTTAATAGCTACCAGTCTTGTTATCTTCCTCTCCGTCTGGAAGGACTATAATGACTGTAGTACATCCGTCTTTTTAATATGATAGCAGCATAGTTTTCATGATGATCACTGGATTGGTTCTTTCTGTGTTAAAGGTGTTATTGACCTTGGAGCGTTCCCTAATGGAGCAGGATTCTGAATAGTGTGTCATTTTAAAATATAAAGTGAGTGGTTTTGTTCTTCTAAGCCAAAGCCAAGAACTTCTTTCAGTATTTCTTGTAGTTTTGGTTTGGTTTTTACAAAGTCTCTGAGTTTCTGTTTATCTGGGAATGTCTTAATTTCGTTTTTGTATTGGAAAGATAGTTTTGCAGGATATATAATTCTTGGTTGGAAGTTCTTCTCCTTCAATACTTTGAATGTGTCATGCCACAGTCTCCATGCCAGCATGGTTTCTGCTCAGAAATCTAATGAGAGCCTGCAAGTTTTCCCTCTGAATGTTAGCATTATTTTCCTTTGAGTCTTGCTACCTTTGAGTTGCTGCTTATGTTTCATTTTGTTAAGCTTGATTATATGTCTTGGAGTCTTTCTTTTCAGACCTACGTTGCATGGTGTACGATATGCATCTGAGATGTCTATATTCTCTTCCTTCAAGATTTCTGGGAAATTTTCTGTCAGCAGCTCAGCAACGATACTCTCTGTGTTCTCAGATGTCTTACCCTGTTCCGGGACTCCAATTAAGCAAAGTTTGTTCCTCTTAATAGAGTCTCACATGCTTCTTAATGCTTCTTCATTTTTCTTATTTCTTTTTTGTGATTTCTGCTCATAGACACTGGCGTCAGTAGCTCTGTCTTCCAAGTCAGAAATTCTTTTTTCCATTTGTTCCATTCCGTTTTCTTGGCTTTGAATGGAAGTTTCTATGTCTTTGATTTTGTTCTTGATCTGTTGGATTTCAGAGTACTTGTGTTCCATCAGATCGAACAGCTTGTTTAATTTCTCCTTTTGTTGTGCTGCATTTTGTATAAGGTCTAGAAGGGCTCTGTATACAGTCATTTTGTGTTCACTTTCTGATGCTTTCGTTAAAGTTTCTTCATCTGGAAAACTCCTTGGTTATTTTGTTTGGGAGCCTTCTGAAGCCATGGGTGATTTCTTGTATGCCACGAGGGTCTGTTACTTTTTGGGTCCCATGTGAGTAAGTAGAGGCTGGGAGAGATACTGTGAGGGTAGACTTCAGATGTTTCTCTAGGCTTACCTAAAATGTAAAATGAAAAGTATCTGACCACTTCCCAAGTCAGTCAGGTTTTCAGATGTAGAGGTCCATCTTCCCAACTGGCAAAGTAAGCACCTCTATATCCAATGCCAGATGATGCAAACTAGTTCAGAATATAGCAATGGTACTCAGGCAGTCTTATTTTAAAAAGCAAAAATCAGTTACTTTCAGTCTGCCATAGCCAGCCAATTCATCCAGAGGAGGGCTCAGCCAAATACAAGCAGTTTCCTGTTGAGTGGCATGCAGTCCAAACTGACAGCCCTATGGCGTGTTCTAGGGCTTGCTGGGTGTCCCGAAAGCTCCAATTAATTATCAATCTAGGCCTTAGTTTTCAGAGAGAATTAAGGAGATGTGTGTCTAGTCTGCTATCTTGTCTCCATCTCTTGAGTCCCTTTTTGGAATGATCACTAATGGTAGTCAGGCACCATCTAGTTCTTCTGGTGTCAGGGTAGCTAATGTGGTTGTGTAGACTGTTGGTCTTGTAGACTAGTTTCTTCTCTGAGTCTTTGATTTCCTGCTTTCTCCTTTGCTCTGGACAAGTGGATACCAGTAGCTGTATGGACATTCTCAAGCTTTTAAGACCCCATATGGTACTCACCAAACTAGGACTATGTTGTGCCAAATTGACTGAATTGTCCCATAAAACTGTGAGCCTCAGCCCTCAAACCCAGTAGACCAATCCAGTGAAGTTTTTGTTGTGTCTAGGAAGTATCTACAGCTATACCCCCTGTGAGTTTTATTTCACATTTGAAAATATATGCAGCAAAAACAAACATATATATGCCTGCAGTTGCACCTGTACATGCACATCCACATATTCATATATGCCTTCCTGTATACATTTATGCATACGTATATATGTGATCAAACACATTTTTTAGTTATTACTGTTGTTACAAAATTGTATATCCTCCAATGAAGTTTTTTTTTTAACAAATTTCTGTGTAAATTGTTCACTGACATTAATTACTTTTACCACAATTTGTCTGCATTCTCTTTGATTTCATCTATACCCTTCTATTTGAGCTCCAACACTCTTCTTGACTCTGATAGAAATGAAGTCTTGATACATACTACAGTGTGAATGGAGCTTGAAGACGTTATGCTGAATGAATTAAGTCAATCACAAAAGGGCAAATATTGTGTTACTTCACTTATGTAAAAAGATGAGAACAGGCAAATGTACAAAAACCAAAATTTCTTAGTGATTATCAGGGGAGGCATCAGGGGCCAAGTAGAAGTTACTGCTTATGGATTTTTGAGTTTCAGTTTATGGTGGTGGAAAAATATAAAAGGGTAGGGTTGCACATTCAGTTATTATAAGTGCTTTCAATATGTTGTGTACCTGTAAAAAGTAGCACTGGCAAAAGTTGTATGATAGATGTATTTACAACAATGACAAAATAAAAAATAAAGAGGAACTGCTGAGGCTGCCAGTGTACAACAAAACACCTTATGGAATTTGGTTCCTTGGTTTGGAGGTTTAGGTTCCTGGTTTTATGGAACATCCCAGTTAATTGGTCTAATGGATGTTCTACCTACTAGTTCATTGAGTAGTGCCTGGGTTCTTAAAAGCTTGCAAACAGCCATCCAAGGCACAACAACTGGTCTCTGTTTGCCTGGAGCAACAGAGGAAGAAGGAGAGTCAGGGATAGGAGGAGGAAATGGAATGCATAGCTAATTGCCTCCATGAACAAGTGCATCCTTTGCTATGAGACCAGAAGAGCTTCGTGGTGCCCAGCTACCATTACTGAACATTTTGGTCAAAGACTCTATAGAAGAATTCTATAGAAAAAAAGGAGACAATACAGAATAGAATTTAAAATTCTCATGTAACCCAGATTTCTGGAGCTTCAGAGACTGTATGAACTCCTGAAAATATTGCCCTGAGATGATCTGTGAAACTGAAGTCAAAAATAGTCCCTGAAGTCTTCTTAAACAGTAGTTTACCTTAACTAGTAAAGAATGTCTGCCTGTAAAAAAGAACTCACTGACATCGAGTAGAGTTTGACTTATAGCAACCCTGTAGGTCAGAGTAGAACTGCTTCATAGAGTTTCCAAGGAGTGCCTGGTAGATCTGAACCACCAGCCTTTTGGTTACCAGCCATAGCACTTAACTCTATACAGGATCAAATTTACAGTAGCCATTCAGAGAGTTAGCTAAGAACTTTAGGGGACAGTGAGTTTATGTTACTAGGGGAAGAACAACTCAGAAAGGGAGGGTGAGAATAGTTGCACAACTTGAAGAATGTAATCAGTGTAGAAACTGTTCATGTAGAAACTGTTCAATTGGTGTATGTTTTGCTGTGTATATTCTCAACAACAAAATAAATAAAATACATTATAAAAATTTTTGTATACTTGCCAAAGTCGAATAAATTATGTTAAAAACAATGATAACGCTCTAAACTGAAAAAAAAAAAAAAAAACAAACAAAAAAGAAGACTGGAAACTGGTGATAGTAATTTTACAAAAGAAGATGATGGAAATATTTGGGCAGAGAGGCCTTTCTCGCATAACTTCAGATCATACCACATAGGAGGTTAGCCTCTTATGTGGTTCTTAAGACCTCCCTGAGAAGCACTGACTTCAGGCTATTGTAAGGGATCAGGCAGAGTTGTGTGAGGAGCAATGTGGTGGGGGAAGAAAGTGGTGTGACATTGTGGAAACCCTCTGTTTCAGATCTGGTGGTTTCGAGCTTGTAGCAATTTAGCCATTTAAGACTTTAACTATATATGCATATAGTTAAAATTTTGTTTTCAGGAAAAGTGTACTTACTAAATTAAGTTCTCATTTAACAATTTCTCCACAAATTGTTCAGTGACATTAGTTACATTCTTCACAATATGTCAACATTCTTGTTAATTCCATTTCTATTCTGATTATTCCATTTCCAGTACTCTAGTTTCCATGTACTCTTATCTTCTCATCTTTGCTTTACAGTAATTGTTGACAATTTAGTCTCATATTGATGATTTTTTAAAAGAACTTGGGGTACTCATAGGTAATATTCTTTAATTTGTCAGCCAACCTTTATTCAGGTACTAGGTGACCTCAGGGAATAGTTTCAGTTCAGAGTTTAAGGAGTTATCTCAAGGTAATACTCTTGGAGAGTCCTTTATTTTAACTGATCTGGTTAATCTGGACTTTATAAGAATGTGAGTTCTGTTTCATATTTGTCTCCCATTTTGTCAGGATTCATTTATTGTGGCCCTGGTCAGAATGGTTGGTAGTGGTAGGTAGGCACCATCTGGTTGTTCTGGTCTCAGGGTAGATGAGGCCATGGTTTGTGGAGACTGTTAATTCTATAGCCTTGTTTCTTCTCTGAGTCTTTGGTTTCCTTCTTTCTTTTTTGCTCCAGTGAGTAGGGAAAAATAGTCTAACTTAGATGGCTGCTTTCAAGATGTTAAGGCCCCAGGCGCTACTCCCCAAACTGGGATGACTAGGATGGAACATAATCTTAATGAATTATGTTATGCCAGTTGACAATGTGTCACATGTAAGGTTGTGGTCCTAAACCTTCAAACCCACAAAACCAATCTCATGAGGTATTTGGTTATGTCGAAGAAGCGTCTATAGCTATCCCCCCTATGTAGTTTATTGTATATATGAATATATATGCATATGAATGCACACACATATATATACTTACATATAATCTATATGTGCGTATGTGTATACATACTCATACATATATGTATACATGCTTAAATACGTAACTGTACATACTTTTTTTGTCCTTTTAGGCTTTGGTGATTTATTTTCCGTTTAATAATTTTCATGGCACTTGGCTTCTCCTTCCAGCCACATTCTGAACTTTAGGCAACCCATGTTGGCTGACTCCTTCCTCAGACCTGTTAAGATTTTTAGGGGTAGATGGCAAGAGTCATGTATGGGCAGACCTGGCTCTTAGCTAATTTGGATTCCCAGCCAGTGTACCTACTATGTGGTCACCACTTGTCTGTTAATGGAGGCTTGCCTGTTGCTGTGATGCTGAACAGGTTTCAGTGGAACTCCAGACTAAGATGGACTTGGAAGAAAGGCCTAGTGATCTACTTCTAAAATCAATCAGTGAAAACCCTGTGGATTCTCACCATCTGGTCTGCAACTGATCATGGGGATGGTGCAAATCTGGGCAGTGTTTTGTTCCGTTGTGCATAGGGTCACTATGAGTCTGAAGCTGACTCGACTGCAACGGACAACAATCCCTGGAATGTGAATTTAAAACTGTCTTCTTTTTTCTTTCTCTTCTGGCTTGGAGAAGTTCATTGTTAACTCTATCAGTACATCACTGAAGCAGAAGAAACGTAAGTCAGCAAATGATTACGAATGTTTTGGTGGTATTTTAAGATTGTTACTTCTAGATGTGGGTGCCCGCATTTAGATATCTCATTTAATCTTCCTGACAACATTGTGAGGCAGATATTATAAACCTTCATTTCGTACATAAAGATCAGAGAGGTCAAGAAGTTACCCCAGTGTTACACAGCTACTTAGTAGTAAAACCAACACTAGAAGCCAGGTCTTCTGGCTCCAAAGTCGTTTGTCTTTCCATTTCACCACACAACCATGAGCCCTCTTATAAATACTGGCAGCATATTAGGGGCCTCAACAGAGGTCTTCATTTGGCTCCCTTCTTAAGGTTTCTTATCACCATAACAGCTCATTGAGTAGGCACTGAATGAGTTGCCTTTGCAAAGACAGCTGCCAGATGTGGCTGCTGTCTAGGCTGGGAAGACTTGAGGTTTGTATAACATGTAAGGTGACCAGCTGTCCTGACTTTCTCAGTACTGAGGGTTTTCCCAGGATGTGGAATATGGGACTTTCAGTTCTCAGTCTGGGAAAATACTGAGCAAACTGGGATAAAGGGTCACTTTGTTATTATTAGTTGCCATAAAGTTGATTCTGATTCATGGTGACCCCATGTGTGCATGCAAAATAGAACACTGCACAGGGTTTCAAGTCTGTGACCTTTCAGAAGCAGATTGCTGAGTCTTGTTTTCTGAGGAACCTGTAAGGGGGTTTAAATAGCCAACCTTTTGGCTTGTAGTGGAGTGCCTAAGGGTTTGCCCTTCATGGGAGATGCTAATTTGCTACTCAAGTATGATCCTGGCGTCACTAACATTAACATCACCAGAAAGCATGTTAGAAATGCAAAACCTTTTTTTTTTTTAAACATGTCTGGCCCTTTGCAAATTGTTATTTATATTTTGCTACCTGCTCGTGATTATATGGCCTTTGAGATAGACCTGATTTTGCCTCTTTCTCTAAATAGCTGGCTCGGAGCTTTATACATACAATGTACCGTATAGAATCCTGAGTAGGAGGGCATGCTAGGCATCGTCTAGCTTAACTTTCCTCTCAGTGCAAGGATAGGTCCAAGGAAACTCTTATCTTAAAAGTATTTATTTTTCATTTCTATAATTTTTTTTTTTTTTGCTGAAAAATGAAGGCTGAAAGTAGTTTGTGAATAAAAAGGCCTTAGCTATCCTTTATACTTCTCTTGGTTAAAAGTCCATGTAGAATGTTGACATAAACATGTGGTTGTACAAATGGCACACCGATTCACACCTCTGGGTCAGCCTTTTATATAGGAACTGACCTCTTTCCTCTTGCAAGGAATGCCAGCCAAAGGGAAGTCAGTGTGTTGGCACAGAAAATGAAACAAAACACACATACACACACACACACGACATGAATAACTGATTTTTCTCTTATAAATTTATTTTGCTTGTTAATTTTATTAAGATGCTGTAAAAAAATTTGGCTGAATCTCTATGCATTAATAAGCAATAGCTTTATTTGTATGTTTACCTTTTTTATTCTGGCAGTGTTGCCAGGCCTTTCTTTCCAGGAACCTCTTGGGACTTGAATCTAAAAGTAAAACAAGACAAAAACCAGAATTTCAGGCCCTGCCCCTGATCTACTGCATCAGAATCTGCATTTTAACAAGGTTTCCAAAGAATGCAGAAGTTCTCAAGATGACCTAAAGTAGGATTTAAGGCTCGTTTGCAGAGGACTGGGGACAACGTGATGGCATAGTGGTTAAGTGATATGTCTGCTAAACAGAAAGTCGGCAGTTCAAATACTCTAGGTGCTCCTTGGAAACTCTGTGTGACAGTTCTACTCTGACCTATAAGGTCACTGTGTGTCGGAATTGACTTGACAGCAGTGGGTTTGGTTAGTTTTGGGGGATAACTTGCACCTGGATTACTTATCTGACCTGGAAAACACCTTGTTATAACCTCAGGTGAATTCCCTGGGTGGTGCAATGGCTCAGCTGCTAACAGAAAGGTAGCTGATTCCAGTCCACCCAGAGGTGCCTCAGAGGAAAGGCCTGGCAGTTTATTTCTGAAAAGTCAGCCTTTGAAAACCCTATGAAGTATAGCTCTACCCTCAGACGTTGGGATGTGTTGAGATTCCGATGCAACTGGTTTTTAACCTCAGATGATGTGCTCTGAAGTGACTCAGGTTTATAGGCTAAAAAAGAAAGGAGCTGAGGGTCCCATGTTTAACTCTTCTGGGGTGAAAAGCTGAGGGGTACCTTGGTATCCTATGGGCATGAAGTGACTACGGTTAAGCTTCTCTCTGCCTTGAAACAATGTTATTCGCTATAAAATCTTGGAAGTGTTCCGAAATTAATTGGTCTTCACCCTTTTACTGTGGAGGCACTGGAGCTGTCATTTAAAAAAAATTACTATTGAGTTGATTCCGACTCACGGTGAACTTATAGGACAGAGCAGAGCTGCCCCATAGGGTTTCCAGGGAGTGACTGGTGGATTTGAACTGCTGACCCTCTGGTAGGCAGCTGAGCTCTTAATCACAGTGCCCCTAGGGCTCCAGGAGCTGTCATTAGCTGATGGAAAATTAACCAGAATGTGGGCAAGGACAACAGCAGGCCATCCTCTTGGGGCCTGGGGATTCATGAAATAAAAACATAGAGGGCAAAGCATACAGTAGGAACCATGGCAAAAAGGGAACTCTCAATAGTCACTTACTGGAGGGATAATGAAACTATTGAAGAGGTATTCCAAACCTAGACATTTTCCTGTTTGCCACCTGGCCCCTTGTCCCAAGAGCCTCACCCAACATTGCAAGCATGCTTACTACTGATTAACCAACCTATCTTTCCCCAAAGGTGACTGGGAGATCAACAGAAAGAACTGAATCTGAGCTCCAGGGGAGGAGTGGTTGGTTCACTCCTAGTCTGCTTTAACAACTTCTGTGAGCCTTATCTCAGAGTAACCAGTTAACTAGTAACCAACTAGTGCTGTTGAGTTAACTCCGACTCATGGCAACGTCATGTGTGTCAGAGTACAACTATGCTTCAGAACTGGTCTTCATTGGCTAATTTTTTTATAAGAATATCACCAGGCCTTTCTTTCGAGGTACCTCTGGGTGGATTTGAGCTTTCAACCTTTATGTTAGCAGCTGAGCACATTACCTATTTGTACCACCAAGAGACTCCTTCTCAAAGGGGATCCAATGCAGAAATTTTTTTATGTAGGTGCAATGTGTCATCTTCTGTTAATCTTATTGCTCTAAAACCTAACCCTGAGTCCTGGTTGCTCAGTGGTTAAGCGCTTGACTGCTAACCAAACGGTCAGCAGTTTGAACCACCAGCCACTCTGTGGAAAAAAGATGTGGTAGTCTGTTTCTGTAAAGATTGCAGCCTTGGAAACCCTAGGGAGAAGTTCTCCTCTGTTGAAATCAACTGGACGGCAATGGATTTTTTTTTTCTTTTTTGGTGAGGTGTGAAAATAACAAGCAAGGTGGGAGAAAACATTTGCACGCCTGGGGTTGCAGAACAGCCGTATACTAAAAGAAGCGTAACCCACATTTGTCAACTTTCTCTGTATTCCAAGTCACATGCTCAGCGGCAGACTGTAAGAAGGGCAGCACAAGGAGGGAGTGACAGCAGGCCTGGAGATGACTGTGCTCAGCCATTCAGCTGGAGCTGTTTCAGACAGTGCTGATTGCTGCTGTGACATTCATCCCACCCGGACACCAAGGGATCAAACTGTTACTTTCTTCACAGGAGAGGCAGATGTTTCTGACCTAAGTTGGTTTTAGAACAATGATTCTTTTTTCTGGGCATGTTGTTTTCCATAAGATCAAAGGCCTGGTTGTGGGCAGGTCTTTAAAGAAGATGGAGATTTCGAGCAGTTTCTATGTGCTACTGTAAGTAGTTTCTACTGTGAGTGGAGATTGAGACCCTGCTCATCACAGAGCCTTTGTGCTTGTTGGAGGGCCAGACTGGCAGGGAAAAAAAATGAAACAGTGACTGGCATAGGACAGCATGTAACTAAATGCTAAAATGTTCGGTCTAGGCAAGAAGCTAATGGAGAGTTTTCGGAAGGGATGGTCATTTGGGTGTAAGATTTTATTTCAGCAAACAGTGGACAAGAATATGTGAATACCATTGCATTGAGAGTGCTGCATGAGCAGGTATGTGGAGACAGAGGGCCTGGGCAACAGGAAAAGAGAAGGGACAAGAAGGCACACGGATTGGAATAGTTGTTCAGTCTTACACTGGAAATAACCCATGTTCACGGTTCATAGATCAATCTGATGAAACCTACCTTAGGTAATTTTGGGATATGGCTAAGGGCAGCTTGCTTTCTATGCCTCAGTTTTCACCCTGTACCATGAGATTAGAACCAGAGATTTTCTAGGGTCATTTGTGGCTTTACAAATCTAGATCTCCATGGTATTCTTCTATGCGAAGACTTGATTGATCACTCATGGCTCTTTCTAACTATAGGCAGTGTAAGCTGACTGCTTGGCTTCCAGGAATGGATTACCCAACAAGCAAGTATGCAAGTGCTTACTTATGCTTGCTTCTAATCTGTAGTGCACAGTTTCAACTGTTTTTCAGCACCTCAAAGATGTGGTGAATACTGTGTGAAATTTTGCACTAAAGATTAGTAAGTAAGCACAACTAAGCCGATGTGTACCTTGCTTACTAGTTAATCTGCCCCTGCCCTTGACCTTGGCGTTTGACCAACCAGGGCTCCTCTCACTTACACGGCTCCCTCTTACAGCTGCTTGAGCTCTATTTCACTGATCTCCTGGCACTTAGAATAGACCCTGCAGGACCCTACACAGTCTGAACCTGTAGCTGCTCATGCCCTCTCCCTCCTTCTTCTCTCCTCTCTTGGGGCTTCTGACCGTTGACTCCTCTACACCAGAAGCTTCTAGAGGTTTTCTATCTCTGGGTGATCGTACTTGTTTCTCCTCATCCTGGATGTTCTTTGCCCAGATCCTGTGAGACTGGCTGCAAACATTCCCTCAAGGAAATCTTTCCCAAACCCCAGCCCCAATCTAATCCAAATCTCCCCTTCGTCACGACCATATTATTTGGTTGTGTTTTCTTCCCAACATTTATCGCTACCTGAAACACTTTTTTTTTACCTCTCTTTGTGAATTTGTCCACTGCCTGTTTCTCTGAGAACCAGACTCGTCCATGTTGTTCACTTCTGCTTCCTTTGTGCTTACAGCAACCTTGAAACAGAGATGTTCAATAAATACACGAAGATTATCACTTAGTTTTCATCTGTATGGCATGCATAGCAACAGAGAAAATTTAGAAATGAAAAGCCATTTAATGAGCCCTTATTATGGACAAAGCCCTATATAAACGCTATCTCATTTAGTCCTCATAAGAACTCTGCCAAGCAGGTACTATCAAGGTCCCATTTACACCAGGAAACTAATGTCAGAGAGGTTAAGCACATGCTGAAAGTTACATAGCTTGTAAACAATGGGATCAGGATGTGAATGCAGGTAGCCTGACTTTAGAGCCAGAGCCATAAATTCATAAGCTACTTGTCATGGATGGAATGGTGTCCCCCCAAAATGTCTGTTAGCTTGTCTGGGATCAGGATTCCCAGTATTGTATGATTATCTACCATTTTGTCATCTGATGTGATTTTTCTTGTGTGTTGTAAATCCTATCACTTATGCTGTCATTCAGATGGATTGTTGTTGTTAGGTGATGTTGAATCAGTACTGACTCATAGCAACCCTAGGCACAATAGAACAAAACACTGCCTGGTCTTGTGCTATGCCCATAATTGTTTTTATGCTTAAGCTCATCACTGCAGCCACTGTGTCAGTCCATCTCATTGAGGGTCTTCCTCTTGTTCGCTGCCCTTCCACTCTACCAAGCATGGTGTCTTTCTCCAGGGACTGATCCATCCTGACAACATGTCCAAAGTGTGTAAGACACAGTCTTACCATCTTTTCTTCCAAGGAACACTCTGCTTGTACTTCTCCCAGGACAGATCTGTTTGTTATTTTGGCAATCCATGGCATTCTCAATATTCTTCTCTAACACCGTGATTCAAAGACATTGATTCTTCTGTCTTCCTTATTCATGCCCAGCTTTCACATGCATGTGATGCGATTGAAAATACCATGGCTTGGGTCAGGCACACCTTGGTCTTCAGGTGACATCTTTGCTTTTCAGTACTTTAAAGAGGTCTTTTGCAGCAGATTTTCCGAATGCAGTGCGTCTTTTGATTTCTTGACTGCTGCTTCCCTGGGCATTGATTGTAGAACTAAGTATAATGAAATCCTTCGTTTTTTTTTTTTTTTTATAATTGTGATTAAACGAAAGTATACCATCCAAATTGGTTTTGCATGCCAACGTATCTGCAACATCTTCTGCTTCCCCAACCCAGTGACAAGCACACTCATCCTTTTCACTCTATATTTCTAGAATCCACTTCACAGGCATCTGTCTCTTCCTGTCCACCCTCTTCTCTCCCATCTAGAAAAAGATCAGTAGGACAGCCTCCCATAAATGGCATAGAACCATAAAGTACACACACCCTATGGTCACACTGTGTCCCTGAGTCTAGTCCATTCTTGTCTGAAGAGTTGAACTCATTACTGGTTTCCAGTCAGGGGCAGCAGCAGATCTAGGTTCCATGCTCCCAGGGGATCCTCCAGGCTGTTGGGCCATCAATTCTTGTCTTTTAGTACAGTTCTTGGGCTGCATGTCTCTTTTTCTCATCTTGTCTCGGGGACTATACAATTGTGTCTCCCATCACTGCTGTATTTGGTGGTGGCCAGGCACCACCTGGTTCTTCTGGTCTCATATTGATACAGTCTCCCATTCATATGCATCCTTCTACCTCTTGGGCTCTTTTTTCCTTGTATCTTTGTTGTTCTTGGTCATCATATGTTCCAGATGAGTTGGGATGTTTGTTGTACCTCAGATGGCAGCTTGGTAGCTTTTAAGACCTCAGACACCACTCACCAATATGGGGTGCAGAAGACTCTCTTAGCCAAAGACTAGTTGTGCCAATTGGCTGTGATGCCCCCTGAAAACATGATCCCCAGGCCCCTGTCGCTGCTACTCTATCCTTTGAAATATTGGGTTAAGTTTAGAAAATCTTTCAGTTTATGGTGAGTCCAGTTAAATTCATCTACTCACTACTGTGTGCTGTCACTACTTTCACCTAACCAAATTTCTAACAACTGTCTAATCTATGACCAGACCTCTCCCACTATCCTGACCCTTGTAGCTGTCAAAGAGTCTTTCCTTCTGTGCATAAGTCTCTTTTTAAGTCCTTATAGTAGAGGTCTCATACCATACTTGTCCTTTTGCCCCTGACTGACATTACTCAGCATAATGTCTTCCAGCTGAAACCAGGTTATGAGATGCTTCCAAATATCATCATTGTTCTTTATCATTGCATAGTGTTCCACTGAGTATATGCAGCATAGTTTGTTTATCCATTCATCTGTTGATGGGCACCTAGGTTGATTCCATCTTTTTGCTGTTGTGGCCAGTGATGCAATAAATATTTGTATGCATGTATCTGTTCGTGTGACTGCCTTTATTTCTATAGAATATTTTTGAAGGAGAGGGATTACTGGATCAAATGACATTTCTATTTTTAGCTTTTTAAGGAACCACCAAATTGTTTTCCAAAGAGGTTGTACCATTTTGCAATCCCACCAGCGGTGTAGAAGAGTTTCAGTTTCTCCACAGCCTCTCCAGCATTTGTTTTGTGTTTTTTGAATTATGGCCAACCATGTTGGGGTGAGATGGTACCTCACTGTAGTTTTGATTTGGGTTTCTCTTATAGCTAATGATCGTGAGCATTTCCACATGTGTCTTTTTGGCTGCCTAGATGTGTTCTTTGGTGAAGTGTTTGTCCATCTCCTTTGCTCATTGCTTAATTGGGTTATTTACCTTTTTCTTGTTGATGTTTTGCAGTACTTTGTAGATTATGAAGGTCAGACATCAGTCTGACATGTAATTGTCCAATATTTTTTCCCATTCTGTAGGTGGTCTTTTAATTCTCTTGATAAAGTCTTTGGATGAGCAAAAGTGTGTGATTCTTAGTAGTTCCTGTTTATCTATTTTCTCTTCTGTTGTTTGTGTCTTGTTTGTCAGATTTCAATCTGTCTAAGCCATGAATTAGAACTTTTGTTTTTGACCCTCCTTTCACTTGCATGATCTGTATCATTCTAGGTTTAATATTTAGGTCTTTGATCTGTTTTGATTTAATTTTTGTATAAGATGTTAGATATGGGTCTTGTATCAGTTTTTTGGGGGATGGATATCCAATTTGGCCAACACCATTTGTTAAGGAGGCTGTTTTTACCCCAGTTTGTGATCTTTGGGCCTTTGTTGAATATCAACTGTTCATAAGAGGGTGGTGATGTTTCTGTGGTCTTGGTTCTGATCCATTGGTCTATATGTCTGTTTTTCTACCAGTATCAGGCTGTTTTGACTACCATGGCAGTATAATAGATTCTAAGGTCAGATAGTGTGAGGCCTCCCACTGTGCTCCTCTTCTTCAGTAGTGCTTTATTTATCCATTTTTTTCCCCTTTCCGAAGAAAATCGGTGATTAGTTTCTCCATCTCATTCAAAAATGACACTGGAATTTGTACTGAGATTGCAATGTATATGTAGATTGCTTTGGGTAAAATAGACATTTTCGCAATATTAAGTCTTCCTATGTGTGAGCAAGGTAGATTTCTCTACTTATGCCTCTTGGTTTCTTGCAGTAAAGTCTTGTAATTCTCTCTGTGTAGATTCCTTATTTCTCTGGTTACATTTATTCCTAAATTTTTTATTTTGTTGGGGGCTGTAGTAAATGGTATTGATTTAATGATTTCCTCTTTGATGTTCTCTTCGTTGGTGTAAAAGAATCCTACGTATTTACTTATGTTTATCTTATATCCTGATACTTTGCTGAACTCTTGTATTAGTTCCAGTGGTTTATTTGTGACTTCTTTAGGATTGAGTATACAATCGTATCATCTGCATGTAGGGATATTTTTACTCCTTTGCCAATGCAGATGCCCTTTATTTCTTCATCTTGTCTAATTGCTCTGGCTAGTACCTCTAGCACAATGCTGAACAGAAGTGGTGACAGTGGGCATCCTTGTCTAGCTCCCGTTCACAAGGGGAATTCTTTCAGTCTCTCTCCATTAAGGATGATGTAAGTAGTTGGCTTTGCTTAGATGCCCCTTCTTGCACTCAAGAATTTCCCTCTGTTCCTATTTTGCTGAAAGTTTTTAACATAAATAGGTGTTGGACTTTGTCAAATGCCTTTTCTGCATCAGTTGACAAAATCAGGTGGTTCTGATGTTCTGTGTTATTTATGTGGTTGATCACATTAATTGTTTTTTTGATGTTAAACCAGCTCTGCATCCCTGGTATGAATCCAGGTTGATCATGATGCATTATTTTTTTGATAAGTTGCTGTATTCTTTTGGGTAGAATTTTGTTGAAGATTTTTGCAAATATAGGTTCATGAGTGATACTGGTCTGTAATTTTCTTTTTTTGTGGGATCTTTCCCTGGCTTTTGGTATGAGGGTTATGCTGGCTTCAGACAATGAATTTGGGAATATTCTGTCCTTTTCTATGCTGTGAAATAGACTCAATAGTATTGGAATTAACTGCTCTCTAAAAGTTTGGTAGAATTCTCTAGTGAAGCTGTCTGGGTCAGGACTTACTTAGGTTGGTAGTTTTTGATGACTTTTCAATCTCTTCTTTTGTGATGAGTTTATTAAGTTGCTCTACTTCTCCTTGTAATATTTTGGTAGGTAATGTGAATCTAGAAATTTGTTTCCTCTAGGTTTTCAAATCTGCTTGAGTACAGTTTTTTCTGTTATGATACTTCTGATTTTGGTTGGGTCTGTTGTGACATCTCCCATCTCATTTCTTATTTATATTATTTGTCTCCTTTCCTGTTTCTTTTTGTGTGTGTGTGTTTGTGTTTGTGAGTTTAACCAATGGTTTATTAATGTTGTTGATCTTTTCAAAGAACCAGCTTTTAGTTTTGTCAAGTTTTTCAGTTGTTCTTCTAGTCTCTAATTTATTTAGTTCTGCTCTGATCTTTATTATCTGTTTTCTTCTGGCACCTGAGGGGTCCCTCTGTTGCTCTCTTTTTACTTGTTCAAGTTGTAGGGTTAATTTTTTGTCTTGGGTTCTTTCTTCCTTCCAGATGTGTGCATTTATAGAGATAAGCTGAACTCTGAGCACTGCTTTTGCTGTATCCCATAGTTCCTTGTAAGACGTGTTTTCATTCTCATTTGATTCCATAAATTTTGTTATTGTGTCTTCGACCTCTTCTATAACCTGTGGATTTTTGAGCAAAATGTAGTTCAGTTTTCATGAGTTCTGATTTCTATCTATGTTTTTTCTGCTATTGGTTTCAACTTTTTTTTGGCTTTATGGTCAGAGAATATGCTTTGTAATAATTCAGTGATTTGGGTTTTATTGAGACCTGCTTTATGACTTAATACATAGTCTGTTCTGGAGAAGAAGGTGTACTTACCTGTTGTTGGGTAAGAAGTTCTGTGTATGTTGATGAGGTCTAGTTGGTTGATTGTCACAATAAGATCTTCTGTATCTTTACTGAGCTATATTATGGATGATCTATTACTGAAAATCGAGTATGAGAGTCTCCTATTATTATTGTGGAGTAATCTGTCTCATTTTCAATGTTGTCAGTATTTGTTCACTGTATTTAGAAGCTCTGGTATTGGGTGCACAAATGTTTAATATCGTTATATCCTGCTTGAGTATTGAATGCTTTCAGCAATAAGTAGTGATCATCTTTGTCCATAATGGTGGATTTTACATTAAAATCTATTTTATCTGAGATTAGTATTGCCACTCCTGTCCTTCTTTGCATGTTGTTAGCTTGGTATGTATTTTTCCATCCTTTGATTTTCAGCTTGTTGATATCTTTGAGTCTAAGGTGTGTTTCTTGTAAGCAACATATTGATAGATCATGTCTTGTGATCCAGACAGTCACTCTCTGCCTCTTTATTAGGGCATTCAGTTGGTTTATATTCAGTTGGTTTACATTCAGTTTAGTTATTGATAGATATCTGTTTAGTGCTATCATTTTGATGCCTTTATTTTAGTGTTGTTGATGTTTTCTTTGTTTCTCTTAACATTCTGTTCTGGGTTGTTTTTCTTTATGGGTTTACTTTTCATCACTTTCAGTGTTGATTTTGTGTTTGTTGAGACTCCTGTATCATGTTTCTTGTTTTGCTATGTTGCATTGTTAATTTGCTTTGCAGCTACCCCTTTGATCCTCCTTAATATTCTGAGTTTGAACCAATCTTTAACTTTGGTAGATCTTCTTAATTTCCTTTCCATCTGAAATGGTTATAACTACTGTAATATATAACTACTCCTTTTAGTGTGATGATGTCATAATTTTCATGTTGAGATCACTGGTTCCCTTCTTTTAATCTTTTAGCTTTGATTGAGCTTTGTAACGTACCTAGCTGAATAGGATTCTGGATGCTGTGTCCTGCATTGCGTCTTTAAATATACATTTGTTGTTTTTATTTTTCTAAACAAAGATCCTCTTTCAGTATTGTAGTTTTGGTTTGGTTTTTACAAAGTCTCTAAGCTTCTGTTTTTCTCTGAATGTCTTAATTTCACCTTCATATTTGAGAGACAGTTTTGCAGGATATATAATTCTTGGTTGGAAGTTGTTCTCCTTCAAGGCTTTTTATGTTTCATCCCACTGGTTTCTTCTGAGAAGTCAGACAGTAGCCTACAGGGCTTCCCTTTGTATGTTAGTTTTGCTTTAAGCCTTGCTGTCTTTAAGGCCTCTCTTATCTTTCATTTTATTAAGCTTGATTATATAATATGTCTTGGTGTCTTTCTTTTGGGGTCTAGTTTTTGTGGTGTTCAATAAGCATCTTGAATATCTATGTTCTGTTCAGAGTTTTAGGGAAGTTTTCTGTCAGCAACTCTTTAACAGTTGTCTGTATTTTTGGCTATCTCTTCCTTGTCAGGAACTCCAATTATTTATAGATTATTCCTTTCATAGAATCCCACATATTTCTTAATGCTTATTTTTTCTTGTTTGTTTTATCTGATTTCTCTTCATAAATGCTCGTGTCAGTACCTTTGTCTTCAAGCTCACTAATTCTGCATTGGCTTTGTATTAAATTGTCTAATTCTGTAGTTTTATAATTAATCTGCTGGATTTCAGATCGTTGATGTTCCGTCAGTTCATATACCTTACTTAATTTTTCATTTTTTTCTGCTGCATTTCATTTCATCTCTAGAAGGGCTTTATATATAATTTTGTATTTTGCCTCTGATAATTTCAGAAAGGCTTCTTCATCTGGGAAGCTTTTTGATTCTTTATTTTGGGAGTTTTCTGGAGTCATGGTGGTCTGCTTCTTTAAATGCTTAGATATTGATTGTTATGTTCATGCCATCACGACGCTGTTCAGTGTCTCTTGTGTTACACCAATGGGAGCTGTGGCATAGTTCTAAGAACAGAGTAAGGGCACTGCTAGATTTGGTTGCCAGCTATTGTTGTGTTCTCTAGGTGCACCTGAATTATGTGTAACTCCTCTGGCAAAACAGACATTGACAGGCCCCATGATGCTGCTTGGCTTTGTGACTGGACCCAGCTGGGCCCTTGGTGGTGGCAGGCCCTGCCTCTGACTGCTAAAGGTGGTGAGCTACTTGTCCTGACTCTGTCATCATGCCATTTGAGACTATGATGTAGCTCAGGAACGGAGGAGAAAAGGATGCCACCAAACTCAGCTGTCAGTGACCACTACATTCTTTTGATGCATTTATCTTAAAAACTGAATTTCTGCTCAGAGGGTCACTGTCCAGCAGCTGCTGGAGGCAGCCAGGCCCTCAGTGGTTGTAGGCCCCACCTCCTGGCAGGCAAAGATGGCACTCTACTTATGGAGTCTCTGAGGGTCTGTCAGCTGATGATATGATTTGGTTCAGTGAAGGATGGTGGAAATGGAACCACCACATTCAGACACCAGTCACTGCTGCATTCTCTAGCTGCTGTTATCATAAAAGCAGCTTTTCCACTGAGAGAGACATTGACCAGCCTCCACTGAAAGCAGCCAGGCCCTCAAGGGTGGCAGGCCCCATCTCTTGGTTGACAGAGATGGCACCTCTTAGGCTGTCCCCCAATGGTATGACGTGGCTCAAGGAAGGGAAGAGTTAGGGTGCTGCCACACTTGGTCACCAGCCCTCACTATGTTCTCTAGGTATGATCACCTTAAAAACAGCTTTTCTGCTATGAGGAGCACTATTGAAACAGGCACTGTTGCTCAGCATGGGAATTAACCCCAGGTGAGGCCTTAGGTGTGGCTAACTCCACCTCTCATCTGACCAAGAAGGCATCCTGCCTGAGCCACCTTTCCTACAGTGTGTCAGTAGTATCTATGGTGCAGCTCAGAGAAGATGGGGGAGAGGCACTGATGCCCTGGGTCACCAGAAGAACCTGGGTTCTTTAGATGTGGCTGTCCCAAGCACAGTTTTTTTGTTGTCAGATGTGCTGTTTACTTACACACTGCAGTTCAGCATAGTAGCTGGCTTGTGCCAGGCTCCCAGGCTTGGCAGTTCTAGTCCCTGGTTAATTTAGCCCCCTGGTTAATAAAGAAGGCATCCATACCTGTAACCTCAGATGATGTCTTAGCTGAAGCAAGACTCAGTGCACCACTGCCTTGCCTCCAACACAGGTAGTTAGTTTCCCCCTGTCACCCAGTCCAATCTCACAATCCTATGCAATGTCTTAGATTCCCCAGAATGTCCACACTGCTCTATTCAGTTATTTTTCTAGGCCTTAGTTCCCAAAGGGATTTGAGGAGACATATGTCTAGTCAGCCACCTTGGCCCCACCCTTAAGAAAATCTTAACTGAAAATCTTGGCATGAGAAAGTTGTGTGCAAAAATGGTTCCTAAGGAGGTTACTGATGAACAAAAACATAGGAGTGTTGAGGTTTGCCAAGACCTTTTGGAGAGGCCGTATGATGTTTTGGGCCAGTGTTTTAATTGGTGATGAAACATGTGTGTGAAAACACAACCCTGAAGCAGAGTGTCAGAGTGCACATTGGAAGTCAGCCAATTCTCCATGACCAAAAAAGTTCTGTCAGTCAGTTCAAATTGAGAGTCAAAAAGATGTTGCTTAATCTTTTTTGATATCAGAGGGATTGTTATAAATTTGTACCAACTGCACAAAGAGTTAACCAAGTTTACTATTTGGAAGTGCTGAAAAGGATGCATGAAAAAGTTAGATGAAAATGACCTGAACGTTTTGCCAACAACTCATGGCTCTTGCATCATGACAATGCACCAGCTCATACAGCACTGTCTGTGAGGGAGTTTTTAGCCAGTAAATAAATAATTGTATCAGAACACCTTCTCTACTCACCTTATCTGGCACCCAGTTACCTTTTTCTCTTCCCAAAGATAAAGGAAATATTGAAAGGAAGACATTTTGATGACACTCGGAACATCAAATAGGATGACAGCTTTGATGGCCATTCCAGAAAAAGAGTTCCAAAATTAGTTTGAAGGGTAGACTAGGTGCTGGCATCAGTGCATAGCTTCTCAAGAGAAGTACTTCAAAGGTGACTGTACTGATATTCAGCAATAAGTTATGTAGCAGTTTTTCTAGGATGAGTTTGTGAACTTAGTTTGCAGACCCCATATCTGATCTTTCTTTGGGAAAACTAGAATTTTGTTCTACATTTTTCTCCAGCTCTGTCAGGGGCCCTCTGCTATGATCCCTGTTAGAGCAGTTAGCAGTGGTAGCCAGGCATCATCTAGTTGTGTTGGACTCAGTCTGCTGGAGATTGTGGTACTTGTGGTACGTTAGTCCTTTGGACTAATCTTTCCCTTGTGTCTTTAGTTTTCTCCATTCTCCCGTGCTCCAGACAGGGTGCAATGAGTGAAGTGTCTTAGATGGCCCCTCACAAGCTTTTAAGACCCCAGACAGTACTCCTCAAAGTAGAATGTAGAACATATTCTTTATACACCAAGTTATGCCAGAAGTTAGATGTTGCCTAAGACCATGGACCCCACAGCATTCAACCCAGTAATTTATTCCCTAAGGGAATTTGGATATGTCTGTGGAGCTTCCATGACCTTGCCTTAGACAAGTTATGCTGGCTTCTCCAGTATTATATACTGTTTACCATTCACCAATGTTACCATTTGTCTGTTATCTATTTAGTTTTTGCCTTCCACTTCTTCTCCCTTGTAACCACTAAAGGTTGTTTCTTTTATGTATAAACTTTTTCATGAGTTTTTATACTAGTGATCTCATACAACGTTTGTCCTTTTGGGATTGACTTATTTCACTTGACATAATGCCCTAGGAAGAATTTCTGAAGTTCTTATTTTTCATGGAGGCTAGTAGAAAGGCCCAGGAAGGATGAAACCCCATTTCTGAGCCCTGGAATGGGAGTTCAGAACCAAGACTTTGTTGTGATCCTGAATCCCTAAAACCCTTCATCCTTCATTGCTTTCTAAGACTTATATTCTGTTCATATTTTTTGGATATATTTTGAGTTTGAGGACCAAGCTTGTGTTTCCAGCACCATGTTTACTCTTCTGTGTTTCCATGAACTTTTCATCTGGGTTCAAGCATAAGTTTACTACCAAGTTCTTCAGGTTGAAAAATTATTTTAAATAAAGTATAGCCCAAGGGAATTAATCCTTTTGCTCAGAGACACCTCTTTCCAAGGCTGCCACTTAAGTAGGGATGACGTGGCTTCCCAGAGCCTCCAAGAAGATACCTAGGAGGTAGGAGACATGGCACAGTGTCCACTTCCCATCTGCCCTCTTTTGCTTTGCTCTTGCCACTAAGATCTCCTAAAATACATACTGCATCAAAAGGGATCAAAAATACTACAAAGCAGTGATGAATAAGAGAGGGAAGGACTCTGAAGGCAAAGACAAAGGTGCTTTCTGTTGGTGTTCTTAGCTGCAGTCAAGTTGACTCTGACTCATGGCAGCTTAATATATAACAAAGTAAAACACTGCCTAGCCTGGTGACATCTGAAGATGTATGATCTTCCAGCACTATATTGTGAAGTGTTCTCTTGTGATCCATAAGGTTTTAAATGGCTAATCTTTGGAAGTGGATCTCTAGGCCTTTTTGCCTAGTCTGTCTGAGTCTAGAAGACCCACTGAAACGTGTCCGTTATGGGTGTACCTGCTGGTATTTGAAAATAGCAGTGGCATACCATCCAGCATCACTGTAACACACAAGCCACAGCAGTACAACAACCTGACAGACAGGGTTGGAGGGAGTTGAAGACTTGTTCTAGGGTAACTTAAATGGTTTAAGGACCATTTTAATCATAAGACCATCACACAGTTGAAGTCGTCTCTGTTTTCTCTGAACTCCCATAAACTTCCCATTGTGTTGATAATTGCCTTCTGACCTTAGAAATGTGATTACTCCTGCACATGTCATACTTTACTTCCTTGGCTGATATCTCTCTGAAGACATTATTCTGGTTTGACTCATCTTTGCCTTCTCTGCAGTATCTAACACACGGTACTCATGGTGTTTGTTAGCAAATACCTCCATCTCATCTTAAACCTCTAGAGGAACTATGAACAGGCACAGGCAACCCTAGGTAGCTTTTATGCAATATGCCATACATGAAGTGTTACTACATTACTCAAAATGGTAGTTCTCACTTGTGTGGTGTAGATAGTTCTTTGCACACACTGCTAATTCATGGCAAAGGTAAGACCTACATGGCAGGCTTGGCCTATGGGAGGAAATGAGCTGCTGTCGCTAGGGAAGCTGTCTCTGGGGGTAAATAGAATTCCTGCCTCCCGCAGTCGCAGCATATGGTACAGGGCCAGGAGAGAACAGGCAGTTGAAATGAGAACAAAGAGTTCTAAGTAAGTTGTCTTGGTCATGTAGTGCTGCTGTAACAGAAATACCACAAGGGGATGGTTTTAACAAAGAGAAATTTATTCTCTAACACTTTAGTAGGCTACAAGTCCAAATTCAGAGTGTCAGCTTCAGGGGAGGGCTTTCTCTCTGTCTAAAGCCTGAAGGAATGTTCTTCTTGTCAATCTTGCCATGTACTAGGAGGTTCTCTAGGCAGGAACCTTGAATCCAAAGGATGTGCTGTGCTCCTGGCCTGTTTTCTTGGTGGTATGAGGTCCTCGTGTCTCTCTGCTCATTTCTGTTTGTTATGTCTCAAAAGAGATTGACTTAAAACACTAATTAATCTTGTAGATCTCACGATACAACCGCCGCTAATCTATCTCATTACATCATAGTGATAGGATTTACATAGAACATACAAGAAATCCCGTCAGATGACACAATGGTAGACAATCCCACGATACTGAGAATTATGACCCAGCCAAGTTGACAGATATTTTTGGGGGACACAGTTCAATTCATGATATGAGGTAAGACAAAATCTTAGCCACTAGGGTCCCTCTTGCTCAAGCCTAACCTTCTAAAGAGGTCTGTAGGTTAGTGATGCTTGTAAGATCGTCAGTTCAATCCGCTTACAGAGATATTCATCCCTTATGAACAAATGTGAAAGGAAGGCCCAAACAGTTAAGGTTTCTTAGGTTACTTTAAAAGGATTATACAAAATTTGATTGGAAGAAGATTAGTGCTTCTCAGACTTCTGGATTTCAAGGACAAGTAAAGTTTCAAAAATAAAATTGGGCATAACATTGGGTGCTCACTTTTTAACTGTTGCTCACTATGGACATTAAACAGAAACTGCTATAAAATTATTTCTGAATAGCAAGAACCTATCAGTCATGAAAACACAGTATCAGTACCCAGATGCCTCTCTGTCTGTAACATCCAACACTTAACTGAGGGTTAACCATACACTAGGCACTGTCCTAAGTGTTTTACTAATATTGTCTCATACATGTACATTATATGTCTGTGTTTTTTCTTATTCCCTGTGAACTTGTGAGAATTTCACCATGGACCATTAGTACTAGATTCCATACTAGGACTAAGGAATAACTAGATGACACTTTCCAAGACAACTTGCAGTCTTAGCAGTTGAAAGTTCTATAAACCTTAAACTTTCCACCAGATGCAGAGGCCACAGTGCATGGTTTTCTAGACAAGAGCACAGGGATAAATGTCTTCTGAAGTTTTCTTTGGTCTAGTGGAGCCATTGCTTTCTGTTCCAGGTTGACTGAGATATAGAAACTTGCAGCCTCTTTGACAGATGCAATGTTGCAAATATATCACATCCCAGCTGGTTTAGTCATCTAGTACTGTTCTAATGGAAATACTTCGAGTGTATGGCTTTAACAAAGAGAAATTTATTTTTGTCACAGTTTGAACTTACCCTGACACAGTTCAGTAAGCTAGAAGTCCAAATTCAGGGCATCACCTCCAGGGGAAGGTTTTCTCTGTTAGAACAGAGTAAGGTCCTTGTCACCAATCTTCCCCTGACTGGGAGCTTCCGAGGTGCAGGGACAGGGGCACATTCTGCTCCTGGCACTGTTTCTTGGTACTAGGTCTCCAACTCTCTGCTTGTTTCCCTTTCCTTTATATCCCAAGAGATTGTGTCAAGGCACAGTATAGTCTTACACATTGAATACTGCCCCACCAAAACAACTGTCACCAGTTTTCCCCCATTAAGATCACAGAGGCAGGATTTACATGTATGAACATCACACAGTACCAGAAATCATGGCCCAGTCTGATTGCTACACACACAGTTTTGAGGGGGACACAATTCAATCTTTGGCACCAGCCAAAACTCAGAAATTTCCAACCCCATTATTTAGGACACGTGAAAAAAGGGAAAGCAACCACTTTTGCAACTGAGAGCCTTTATCCGCTTTATCCCCAGCATCATGTTTCCAAATGAACACCACCCAGATACGTTAACCCCCCAAAAACCCAGTGTTGTCAAGTCAGGTCTGACTCATGTCGACCCTAGAGTCAAGGGAAAAAAATGCTAGGTTGAGTAACAGAGTATAAATTAAGTAATCACCCCTAAACAACTTTAAACAGCTATTAAAAAAAAAATCTAAAGTGTTTCCTAATTTCTAGATTAAAGGAAATTTATGGAAGTGAAGCCTTAAATAAGGAGCCCAGGTGGCACAGTGGTTAAGCACTCAGCTGCTAACCAAAAAAGTGTATGGTTTGAACTCACCAGCTTCTCTGAGGGAGAAAGATGTGGCAGTTGGCGTTGGTAAAGATTAACAGCCTTGGAAACCCTATGGGGCAGGTCTACCCTGTCCTATAGGGTCTCTATGGAATTGACTCAAAGGCAATTTTTTTTCTTAATACTTAAGTAAAAAGAGAGTGTGAAGAACCGTAGGATGCTGCCTGTGGACAGAGGGCCTTCTTCAGAAAACAGATAGTCACAGACGGTCATTAACTGCAAAAAGCTTCCCCAAGAGACCAAACATGTCTTCAGAAAGAGGCAGGAGTCAGCAAGTGAGACTGTTATTTATTTTTTAGTGCTTAACAAAACAGCTCAAGGAGGCCTAATATCAGTCCCAGAAGTGAAATCTTTTGAGAAACAGTGCGTTGGTATCTAGAAAAAAGGAGCCAGAGTCAGGATAGAACATGGTTTAGCCCAAATGGTTTTTGTTTGCATCATTTCTTCACGTTAAGCATCTTACTCCCCTGAATAGGAAAGAAGGAAACAATTGGAACTTCCTGTTATATGGAGTATACACAACTGGAAAACTTTCAATTTCCTATTTCAAACAACTAGACAGGAAGGAGGGAAATAGAAGCTACCACACTGCAGAGAGTTAGGTGTAGGAAGAGCTTATGCTGAAGGACCATCCTTGGCCTCAACATCAAGTGAAAATTTAAGGTTTGTAAAAGTTTAAATGCCAAAGATGAAGTTTAAAAGCCTAGGGAATAGTGGGGGGCCTTGGAAGCTCTGTTATTTATCAACCATGTGACCTTAAGGAAAGCTCTTATCCCTAAGCCTCATTTTCCTTATCTGTAAAATGAGGATACTGACTCCCACTTTGTAGAAGATAGCAGTGCTTGTATATAGAGGTTAACAAATTTGGCCCAAACCACAGAGTAGTATGATATCTTATTGCAGCCACACCAGCTCTGGAGATGAGATCGTATGCATTAGGGTATTTTGTAAGGAACTGAGGTCTCTGCAATTGCTCCATTGTAACTGTGTGCACAGAGAGCAGTCTGTCATGTGTGAACAGGCATGTCAGCCCACATCCACATGTGTCCATGCATATGTTCAGATTACACTGTCTTGTACAAATATAAGTGAATTTATGAGTTGACCGGCATGAGAATATTTAAGGAACAACAGGATAGATTCAATGACTTTCCCAAACCAAACCTATTGCCACTGAGTCGTGTCCAACTCATAGCAACCCTATAGACAGGGTAGAACTGCTCCATAGAATTTCCAAGGAGTGCCTGTTGTATTTGAACTGCTGACCTTTTGGTTAGCAGATGTAGCACTTAACCCACTATGCCAACAGGGTTTTAATGACTTTCCCAGAAAAGCCGAAAATCAAAGTAGCTCCAGCCATACAAAAATCTTCCTGTATCATGGACAATTTGTCTTGCTGTGAGTGAAACCCACCCTACAGCCAGCAGTGACTTTCTGCCAACCACTGACTGGTGTGTGGCTCACCCTGTGACAATATTAGTCCCTTTGTCATGTCCCTGAAATAAGGTATTGTCCAAAGGCTACAGTAAACTGTATCAGTTCTTACTGATTACTATTTTGGGGAAATCTAGGAGAAGAGGGTATTTACCTTGAGGAAATAATGCAAAGGAGAGTGATGTTTTCCTGTTCTGTATCCTATTCAAGGACACAAGATGTAGCATCTCATACACCCTGGAAAGATGTTATGCAGAATAGTAAAGAGGAAGACTCACAGCTCCTTTAGAAAGCCCCTCCAGGAATGGGCATACGTTACTAAAGCCAGTTAGTTGCCACTGAGGTGACTCCAACTCTTGAGGACCCTGTGTATGTCAGAGCAGAACTGTGCTCAAGGGGGATTTTCAATGGCTAATTTAGAGTAGTTTGAAAATCTGCTTCAGGAATTTAAAGAAAACATTTATAGCTTTGCGCCCAGCAATTGTATGGTTAGGAACTGTCATGGATTGAATTGTGTCCTCTCAAAACTGTGTGTAGCAATTTGGCTAAGCCATGATTCCTGATATTGTAGGATGTTCCTGTATACTGTAAACCCTGCCTCTGTGATGTTAATGAGGGAAGATGGTTGTGGCTGTGTCAGTGGGGCAGGACTCCATGTGTGAGACTGTACTGTGCATTGAGGCAATCCCTTGGGATATAAAGGAAAGGGGAGCAAACAGAGAGTTGTGGACCTCACACCACCAAGGAACAGTGTTGAGAGCAGAGCACATCCCTCAGAAAGGACTCAGAGTCACTGCACCTCAGAAATTCCCAGTCCCAGGGAAGACTGGCAACAAGAACCTTCTTCCAGAGCCTACCGAGGAAGATTTTACTTGGAATATGCCTTTAGTTTGGGTTTGTAATCTACTGGGCTGTGACAGAATAAAAATTTCTCTTTTTAAAGCCATCCACTTGTGGCACTTCTGTTACAGCAGCACTAGGTGACTAAGACAAGAACCTATACTAGGACATAATCTAACATAATGTGTAAAAGTTTATGTCAAAAAATGTTAATTGCTGCAAAAACATTGGCACAAAGTCAATGTCCCAAAATAGGAGTGTGGCTAAATGAACTATGATTCATGAATCCATACAATTAAATGTAATGCTACAATTAAACAAATTACAAGGCATTATGACTTGGATAAGTGCTTATGATATAATTGTAACATAATAAAAAGGATATAAAACTGTATATATACTAAAATCTCCACTGCATGAATATATAAATACATAGAATAAAAGGTGAAATAAATTTGAACTGTGAAATGTTAAGAGTGGTTACCGGTGATTGTTATTTGCTGTTTGCTTCTCTGTCCAAAAACTTTGTTTTTATTATTATGCTTTTAAGTGAAAGTTGCCGGTTCAAGATAGTTTCTCATGCAAAAACTTACACACACATATTGTTATGTGACCTTAGTTGCTCTCTCTACAATGTAATAGCATACTCCTCCTCACCACCCTGTTTTCCCCAGTGTTGATTCAACCAGCTCCTTTTCCCTTGTGCCTTCTCATCCTATCTCTGGACAGAAACTGCCAATTTAGTTCCCTTTATCTGCTTAAGCCAAGGACCACACTCTTCAATAGTATCATTTTATGTCTTAGAGTCATCTTTGAAGAGTTGGCTTCAGGAATGTTCTTAGTACTAGGGTAACAGAGTCCGGGGGCCATGTCTTCTGGGATCCTCCAGTCTCAGTCAGACTATCAGGTCTGGTCTTTTTATAGGAATGTAAGTTCTGTGCCTTACTTTTCTCCTGCTTCATCAGGGACAGTCTCTTTTGTGTTCCCTGTCAGGGTGGTCATTGGTGGTTGCCAGGCACCATCTAGTTCTTCTGATCTCAGGCTGATGGAGTCTCTGGTTTATGTGGTCCAAATACTTTATACATGGCTCCAAAACCAACAAGCCAAATCAATTACTGCTGAGTGAATTCTGATTCACATTGCTGTTGTTGTTAAGTACTGTCAAGTCAGTTCCAACTCACAGCAACCCTATGAACAACAGAACAAAACACTGCTCAGTCTTGTACCCTGTCCACAATTGTACTTATGTTTAAGCACATTGTTGTGGCCACCATGTCTGCTTAAGCCCACTGTTGCCGCCACTGTGTCAATCCATCTTGTCAAGGGTCTCCCTCTTTTTCGTTGGCCCTCCTCTCTGCCAAGCACAGTTCCTTCTTCAGTGACTGATCCTTCCACACAACATGGCCAATGTTGCCATCTTTGCTTCCAAGGAGCATTCTGGTTGTACTCCTTCCAGAACGGATCTGTTGGTTCTTTTGGCAGTCCATGTGTATTCAACATTCTTCTCCAACACCACAGTTCAAAGGCATCAATTCTTCTGTCTTCTTTGTTCATTGTCCAGCTTTCACATGCATATGACATGAATGAAAGTACTGTGGCTTGGGTCAGGTACACCTTAGTCTTCAAGGTGACATCTTTACTTTTGAATACTTTAAAGAGGTCCTTTGCAGCAGATTTTCCCAATGCAATGTGTCTTTTGATTTTGTGACTGCTGCTTCCATGGTTGTTGATTGTGGACCCATGTAAAATGAAATCCTTGACAACCTCAATTTAGGATGATATTGTTTACTGGTCCAGTTGTGAGGATTTTTGTTTTCCTGATGTTGAGGTGCAATCCATACTGAAGACTGTGTGTGGTCCTTGATCTTCATCAGTAAGTGTTTCAAATCCTCTTCACTTCCAGCAAGTAAGGTGGTGTCGGGGGTGTCGTCTGTGTAACGCAGGTTGTTAGTGAGTCACCCTTCAATCCTGATGCCTCGTTCTTCTTCGTATAATCTAGCTTTTTGGATTATTTGCTCAGCATACAGATTGAAAAGGTATGATGAGAGACTACAGCCCGGATGCACATGTTTCCTGACTTTAAACCATGCACTATCCCTTTGTTCTGTTCCTGCAACTGCCTCTTGATCCATATACAGATTTCTTAAGAACACAATTAGGCGTTCTGGAATTCCCATTCTCTGCAATGTTAGCCATAATTTATTATGTTCCACACAGTTGAGTGCTTTTGCATAGTCAACGAAACACAAGTAAACATCTTTCTGGTATCCTCTGCTTTCAGCCGAGATCCATCTGACATCAGCAATGGTATTCTAGGTTCCACATCCTCTTCTGAATCCAGCTTAAATTTCTGGCAGTTCCTTGTCAATACACTGTTGCAGTCACTTTTGAATGATCTTAAGCAAAATCTTACTTGCATGTGATATTAATGATATTGTCTAGTAATTTCTGCTTTTGGTTAGATCACGTTTCTTTGGAATGGGCATAAATATGGTTCTCTTCCGGTCAGTTGGCCAGGTAGCTGTCCTTGAAATTTCTTGGCATAGATGAGTGAGCACTTCCAGTGCTATATCTGTTTATTGAATTATCTCAGTTACTATTCCATCAATACCTGGGGCTTTGTTTTTTGCCAATGCCTTCAATGCAGCTTCAACTTCTTCCTTCAGTACCATCCGTTCCAGATCATATGCTACCTCTTCAAATGGCTGAACACTGACCAGTTCTTTCTGGCATAATGACTCTGTGTATTCTTTCCCTCTTGTTTTGATGCTCCCTGATTTGTTCAATATTTTTGCTATAGAGTCCTTTGCAATTACAACTCGAGACTTTACGTTTTCTTCAGTTCTTTCAGCTTGAGAAATGCAGAACACCTTCTTCCCTTCTGATTGTCCATTTCCAGTGCTCTGCCCATGTCATTATAATGTTTTGTCTTCTCGAGCTGCTCTTTAAAATGTTCTGTTTAGGTCTTTTACTTTGCCATTCCTTCCTTTTGCTTTAGCTGCTTGACATTCAAGAGCAAGTTTCAGAGTTTCTTTTGACATCCAATTTGGTCTTTTCTTTCTTTCCTATCTTTTTAATGACCTCTTGCTCTTGTTATGGATGATGTCTTTGGTGTCATTTCACAGTTTGTCTGGTCTTCACTCATTAGTGATCAACACATCAAATCTGGTCTTGAGATGGTCTGTAATCTCGGGAGGGATATACTCATAGTCATGCTTTGGCTTTTGTGGGCTTGTTCTAATTTTCTTCAGTTTCAGTTTGAATTTGCTTATGAGAAATTGATGATCTGTGTTGCAATCAGCACCTGTTTTGTTCTGACTGCTGATATGGAGCTTTTCCATCACGTTTTTCCACAGATGTAGTTGATTTGGTTCCTGTGTATTCCATCTGATAAGGTCCATGTGTACAGTTGCCATTTGTGTTGCTTGAAAAAGGTATTTGCAATGAAGAATTTATTAGTCTTGCAAAATTCTGTCATGCAATCTCCAGCATTATTTCTATCACCAAGGCCATATTTTCCAACTACTGATCCTTCATCTTTGTTTCCAACTTTTGCATTCCAGTCACCAGTGAGTATCAGTGTGTCTTGATTGCATATTTGGTCAATTTCAGACTGCAGAAGCTGGTAAAAATGTTCAATCTCTTCATCTTTGGCCTTAGTGGTCGGTGCATAAATTTGGGTAATAGTTGTATTAACTGACCTTTCTTGTAGGTGTATAGATATTATCCTATCACTGACAGCATTGTACTTCAGGACAGATCTTGAAATGTTCTTTTTGATGATGAATGCAACAATGTTCCTGTTGAAGTTTTCATGCCCAGCATGGTAGATCATATAACTGTTGGATTTAAAATGGTCAGAGTGGTCCATTTCAACTCACTAATGCCTAGGATATCGATGCTTATGTGTTCCATTTCATTTTTGATGATTTCCAGTTTTCCTAGATTCATACTTCATACATTCCATGTCCCAATTATTAATGGATGTTTGTAGCTGTTTCTCTCATTTTCAGTCATGCCACATCAGCAAGCGAAGGTCCCGAAGGCTTTACTCCATCCTCGTTGTTAAGGCGACTCTACTTGGAGGAGGCAGCTCTTCCCCAGTCATCTTCTGAATGCCTTCCAACCTGGGAGACTCACTTTCTGGCACCATATCTGACAATGTTTTGCTGCTATTCATAAGGCTTTTCCTGGCTGATTCTTTTCAGAAGTAGGCTGCTGGGTCCTTCTTGCTAGTCTTAGTCTGGAAGCTCCACTGAAACCTATCTACAATGGGTGACCCTGCAGATACCTAAATACCAGTGACATAGCTTCAAGCACCACAGCAACAAGCAAACCTTAACTAACACACAAGTGGGGGCTGCTCATCTATCTTTATCCTCCTCCCCTGATGCTGTTACTCTCCTTACCTGATGCTGTCACTCTCCTCACCTGATGCTGTCACTCTCCTCACCTGATACTGTCACTCTCCTTATCTGATGATGTTATCCTCCTTACCTGATGTTGTTACCCTCCTTATACTTCTGACTCATAGTAACCTTTAAAGACAGAGTAGAATTTCCCCACAGAGTTTCCAAGGAGTTCCTGCTCCATCTTAGCAAATACCACACTTTGTTGTAATGTATTTTATCAGCTCTGCTCTTCTTTTACTAAACCTCATCCCACATTAAAATGTATGAGTGTCTGGATGAAGTTTGAGATGCTTCTTCAGTGATGTACCCCGTGCCTGCCACAGAGAAGTTGCCCACTGATGAATAGGTAAAGACCCTAGATGACTGAGTGGGACAGAGGAGGCAGCAGAGAGCACTGATGTTGCCATGAGGTAAATTACTTAATATAACCCTTCCAGCCAGTACCCTTTGTAACTCTTAACAAATGACTGGGTGGGGACTATGCAGGTGAGGTGCTTGTGGGTTACTCAGGGGATTGGATAGCTTAGTAAATAAAGTGCATGGCACCCTTGTGTGGGGTGCTACCATGCAAATAAGGAATATGAAACCCTAATGAGGGGATTGGTTAGTGTTACCAACTTGCTAGGCTTAAAATGAGCCACCCCAGAGGCAGGAAGTGAGGATCTCACCACCATCAAGAAAGAACAGCCAAGATTGGAGTGCCTCCTTTAGATGCAGGATCCCTACACTAAGAAGCTTCTGGAACCAGGAGGCAGACAGACAGACTGTAACACCAAAATGGCAAGAAGTAGCAGCAGAGAAACAGTAGCAGTAGAGGCAAGAGACTGGTAGCTGATGATGCAGTGGGCTTCCAGGCCCATAGAGTGAGGAAGTGGCATGCTTTTGGGCAGGAGGCTTGCTGGAAGAGTAGGGTATTTCTGGGTTCTTGGCAGAACTAGGACTGCCCACCCACAGAGCTGGACCTGCGTGCCTTCTGGCTGATGCTCACTGGCAGAGTAGGGTTCCTCTGGCACTTTCAGGAGAATTCAAAGAACTTTGTAACACATCCCTGAGCAGGGCAGAGTGTGGGCCAAGGAACTGAGAATCTGAGGAGCAGAGATAGGTGTGCCTAAAGCCATGGCTGAGATGAGCTGGAAAGGTATACATAAAGGCATGGCAGAGAAGAGGCTGTTGTAATCAAAGAAGTGTATCAGTCCTGAACCTGAATTGTAACCTGTTACTTCCCTAATAAACTCCATAGCTATGACTATCATCTGTGAGTTCTGTGTGGTCTTTGCAATGGGTTATTGAATCCAGCCGAGATGTAGAGAGTGCCATGGCAGGGATGGTTGGTGTCACAGTTAGTAAAAAGTTTGGAAAGCAGATCTGTCTGACCTCTGCCTCATAAGAATCATCCTTGGGCTGTTGATTGTGATTCTTTTCTCCCCTTTTGAAATTAGAGGAGATCAGATGTCTCTGCCAAACCATTTTTACAAATACGAAGTGTTCTTGTTAGTTGCCAGGGAGTCACTTTCAACTCATGGCAACTCCATGTTTGCACAGTAGAGCTGCCTCATAGGATTTTTAAGTTGTGACCTTCCCAAAGCATTTCACCAGGCATGTCTTCCAAGACATCTCTGGGTGAGTTTGAATTGTCAGTCTTTGAGCTATTAATTGAGCATTTAACTATTGCACTACCTTGGGACTCCACTAGCATTGATTGGATAATAGTCTTTGTGAGATGACTGTGAGCTGATCTCCATTCCTAACAGCAGCAAGAAAAAGCAACGGAACAGATTAAGCTGTTAGGGTCCAGATTTCAAGATGCGACGCAGTCTCCTTTTAAAAGTTAAGTTTTATTAAAAATGTGCCCAATTAAAAAAAGGAGGCTGGGCACCAGGGATGCACTCCAAACTATGCAGAGCTGGAGGTGACCCCAGGCTTCCTTAGTGCAAAGCATTTAAACCGTGAAACCGCAAAGTAGGGAGGGGGAGCTAACCTTTGCATTGATTGGCTGAGGCCGTATGGAATTTCTGCAGGTTGCAAAATGTAGCTATGGGTGAATGTGTCAACCACATTGGTGAATGTTTTCATCCACATGGAATTTCTGTAGGTTGTAAAATGTAACCGTTAGTGGATGTTTTACTAGGCTGGCTCCAGGGGTTATTTGCAAGGCTGTCTCCAGGTCCTATCTTTTGCAAGACAAAAGCGGTGTAATTACTCTATGGTATTTCTTGTTATTTCCTACTAAGTTGGTTCCTGGAGCCTTTCACTTTAATACCCTGAATTTTCACTGCACTCTTCCTCAAAATGGAGTCACTTATGTCACATTTCAACAAAGCTTGCCAAAAGGAAGGGCTTCTATAGGATATCGCTGCAGTAGATGAATGATTGGGGTGAAAACCTCCCCATCTGAGTGGGCTGGACAGTCTCCTTCTTGGAGCCAGAAAAGATGACCTCAGCCAGACCTAGCCTCAGTGTATTGTCCTAGGAGACAAAAGGTGGGGAGTTTTACTTTCCCCAGAGGCCACTGGGATTCAGCCACAGGCCTGGGCAGGTTTCCATATCAGCTGCAGTTCCAAACCCAGATCTGCAATTTGAACTTAAAGCCCTGCAGGCAAAGACAACTGTGTTAAGAAAAGGCCCAATTACTCAAAAAACCCAGCAGGGCACTTGACTCCAAAACACTTACTAGCATCTAAGTTCACATACATATATACAAGACCTGAGGATTCTCCTGGGAGTCCAGGAGACCCTCATAGTCAAAGGCAAAAGCTGTCCCTCACTGTACCTCCTCCGGGACACTCTGAGCCCAGCTGTCTCTGATGATCCTGGTGTTGGGAGGATACTCCACAGTAGGGGCCTGACAACTAATTTTTTTGATGCAAACGTAGACAGTTTCGTCCTTTGAGGGGACCCATCTGTTTTTCACTTGCTGTCCTTATGGTGGCTCTTTATATCCAAGGTCTCCAAAGATAGGACTTTCCCTGCACTATCCCTCTTATTAGCCAGGGTCCTAGAGATGTGTGACCAGTGATCCCTGCCTGAATGGAGGTAGCCCCTGTGTGAGGCCCGGAACTGGATGCTGCATCAGCAAGGGTGGAACACAGGGAAAGATTACGCAGTATGCAGAGTAAACATGGTAAGTAAGCACGAAAAGACACTTAGATTCTGTAGGAAGGTGCTGTCTGGTAAGCAAAGTAAGCCCTGTGCCTACCTTGCCTGTTGGATAATCCACCCCTGGCACTTGGGTAGGGGCAGGAAGGGTAGGGAGAGAAGAGGCTGCCCAGGACTCTTTGTCCTTAAGGGACTCCCAACCTACCGGTGAGTACAAAATAGAGAAGGAAAAACAAAGAGTAGAGACCTGAGAGACAGCATGACCTCAGAGAAATGTAAACGAACATTATCAGCAGTACTAGAACCTTGTGAATCCCATGAAGAGGGGACAAGACTGGAAGAAATCTCAGAGAGCTTCTTGAAAGAGGTGAATTTTGACAGAGGAAGAGGATGGGTTTGGGAGGATACTGACTATGGGACGGAGACAGCTGACCAGCTAGCTGCCCTAAGCCCTCCTCAGGGGTACTGCAGCAGGGAGAAAAGCAGTGTCAGAAGTCTCTCAATGTCTGTGAGCAGCAGCTCTGCCTCCTACCAAACTAACTAATCGGCCCATCTGCCACAGTTGTTTCCAAGTCTAGAGGGAAAGAAGGACTTTCAGAGAAAAGCCATGAAACCAAGCCTGCTGAACCATGCTGCCTAATGAGAGAGTCAAGCCCAGTGAGGGTGGCTGCCCACCCCAACTGCTTGGGCTGAGGTTGGAATGCCCTGGACTCAACTTCAGAGCCTGACGCACTACCCTGACTAGATAAACGTGACTTACCGCAAGTCACTTAATGAAATAGAAGGGGCAGCAGATGATGTTGGAGGAAAAAATTGTGGTGGCAGATTTTTAAAATCCTGACAGCATTTTCAGAAAAGCATTCCTAGGAAAAGGTTTCTCTGATTCTACTTTGCTTGCTGGCCTCTGTAGCTTGGTGTCCTTCTGGGAGTTTAAGGGTTACTTCCACATTCTGAAGCATAATTAGTATATCTGTCTTCCTTTCCTGAACTTCTAATGGAATGTGATGCATTGCCAATTGGCTTTCTCTTGAAAGGGACCTGTTGCCATTGAGTCAATTCCAACTCATATCGACCCTATAGGACAGGGCAGAACTGTCCCATAGGGTTTCTAAGGAGCAGGCGATGAATTGAAACTGCCAACCTTTTGATTAGCAGCCAAGCTTTTAACTACTGTGCTACAATGGTTCCTGTGGAAAAGGAAGGGATGCAGATCTTCCTAACTAGGGAAGAGCTTCCCTGTTCCCTGAGATTGTCAACTTGAATTCACATGTGTTTAGATCATAAAGATCTTTCCCCCCCAAACCAAACCAGATGCTTTCGAGTCACTTCCAACTTATGGTGACCCCATAGGTTGCAGAAGACTAATCTTGTAGATCTCGTGCTACAACTGCCACTACCACTAATCTATCTCATTAAATCATAGTGACAGGATTTGCATACAACATACAAGGAAATCTCATCAGGATTTCTACATGGATGTGACCTTTCAGCGGCAGACTACCAAGGTTTTTTTTCAAGTGCTTCTGGGTGAGTTCCAACCCCTAGACTTTCTGTTAGTAGTCAAAGCTTAACCATTTGTGCCACCTAGGTACTTGGGAAGGATTCATTTCAACTCATATTGCAAATCCAGCCTGAGAAGGTAACTTGTTCAGAGCTGGAGCTATAATCTATAGTCATTATCGTGCTTCTACAGGAAGAGATGAGAGGCCACAGCGTCATCTCTGCAACCAAACCAGCGTGGCTCCACTGTCCACCTTTCTGACCTGATGGCGGTGAAATCATAAACAAGTTATTGAACTTTTGAGTCTGTTTTCTTAGCTGCAAGAAAAGGAATAATAGTAATATCTTGTCATATGAAGGTTATTGATGATAATAAACCAGTTACTGTGGAATCAGCTCTGACTCCTGGTGACCCTGTATCACAGTAGACCTGTGCCCCATAGGGATTTTCATGGCTAATGTTTCGAAAGTAGATCACCAGGCCTTTCTTCCAAGCCATCTCTGGGTGAATTCTAACCTTTACATTAGCAGCCCAGCATGTTGACCACTTACACCACCAAGGGACTCCATTAATAATAATAGCTATCAGTTCCTGGGAAACCCTGGTGGCTTAGTGGTTAACAGCTACATCTGCTAACCAAAAGGTTGGCAGTGTGAATCTGCCAGGCACTCCTGGGAGACTCTATGGGGTAGTTCAACCCTATCCTGTAGGGTCACTATAAATTGGAATTAATAGCAGTGCATTTAGTGTTTTGTTTACCAGCTATTGAGTACTTAGTATGAGCCAGTGCTGTCTGAGAACTACCTGTGCATTGCCTTGGAGCATCTGGTACAGTGCCTGGTTCATGACAATGCCAACTGCAATTATTACCACATTGCAACCTGGATAACCCAGGTTAGTCATGGACCTGTCTCACATGGGCAGCATACTGCTGAGATCACAAAACTCCTGTCTTCTGGGTTTCTGCAAGTTAGGAAGTCCTACAAGCAAGACAGCAGTTCCCATGGAGGCTGAGAAATGACTTGCTGCCTTGTTCTGTCACACTGAGGAAAGGTCACTGGTCTCATTGTACAAACACAGCTGGCTCTCATCTTATTTAAACAAGGCTGTGGAAGCAGGCAGGCAGCCTGTGGCTGGGGAGTGAGGACAAGGGCTGTTTGGGATTCCTTGCAGTCTCTGGGCTATTGAAGTTGTCAGACTGATACAGAAGCACTGTCAGGCTTATAGTACTTGGCATTCTGGCCGCTTCCCCCTGATGACCATTTATAGTCAATCCCTTCGAAGAGGTTGCAGCCCTGGTGTTGCACAAAAGAGATGAAGCTGGAGGAAAGTCACCTGGTCTGGGAAGGCAGGGGTAACTACGAGAAACCTCCGTACATCCCAAACCAAAGAAAACAGTCTGCTATTGAGTTGCTTTCAACTCATAGTGACCCTATGGGACAAGGTAGAGCTGTGCCACAGGATTTCCAGGGAGCACCTGGTGGATTTCAACTACTAACCTTTTGGTTAGCAGCTGTAGCAGTTAACCACTACACCATCAGAGTTACCTTCCTGAAATCCACGCGCTACAAATTTCTTAGAATTTGGGCTTAGCTGCACCCACTCTGGACTAGGGAGGTAGGAACAAGCCAGTTGTGGAAAGGAGGTTGGAGGATGGAAAGAAAGGAAGCATCATGCCCATAAATCTTATATTCTTAGTGGAGCTTTAATATGGGAAAAGTCCAAATGGTTTTGTGGCAGGGGATTCAGTCTCTATATCCTCTATTAATCTTCTAAAGTATTCCTCTGAAATTAAATTCAGGACTCTCCTATGCATATTGCAATTAGCAAATCTTTAACAGAGCTTAAGAGAGGAAAGGCATACAAGGAAATGTGATTTGACAGTATTGACAGCCTAAGCTGGTAGCTGACCTTTGGTGAGTTCTACTCCTTCTTTGCCATCACCTTGATTTTCCACAGTGTCTGCTTTGTGTCAGTGTCAGAATTTTCCCCTTCTATGTGAGAGATCCAGGCTTGATTCCTTGCCCATTATACCTCATACGCAGCCAGCACCCATCAGTCAGTGGGGGCTTGCATGTTGCTGTAATGTGAAACAGATTTCAGAGGAGCTTCCAGACTAAGACAGACTAAGAAGCAAGGCCTGGTGATCCACTTGCAAAATTCCAAGTCAGTGAAAATCCTATGGATCACGCAGTACCAGGAAGCATTTTGTTGTGTGATGAGTCAGGAGCAGACTGCAGCTAACAGCAACTACCGGAAGATGAAAGGTTAAGGGAAGGGTTTTGAAATGGTCCCTGCAGACTTGTTGTTGGATAACAATAACAGTGTCCTCAAAGCCAGCTGTGCTTGAATTCCTGCTGACTCAGGAAACTGCAGATAGTGATGCTAAAAGGAGGAAGGCTTACTGGCTGCTGAGACCACAAGAAAGCAGTACTCCAGTGTGATCACATGTATGTCATGGACCTGCATACACCTGCACTGCGAATGCAGAATAACAAAAATGCCCTCGTTAAGTATGAAAGAGGGATAGTTAGAGGTGGGTGCAGGAAAGATGGCCAATATGGCAATGGACAGAGAATGTGAATATTATTCTGCTAGATTCCTGATACTGAGTTTGTAGCTTTATATACACTAGTTGTTAATGTTCATAGCTTTGAGAGGTTAGTTTTTTCCTTACTTTAAAGATGAAGAAATTGAAGTTCAGAGAGGTCAAGTAAGTCACTGAAGGTTTCAGACCTAGCAAGTGGTAGAGTTGGGATTCATACTTTCCACTATGTTAGGTTGCTTTCCACTATATTAGTCATACTGAGGGTGGTTATTTGTTCAGAGCATTCTTCTGGGGAAAATATGTGTGTTCATGAGGCAGGTGACATTGTTAGGGAGGATATGAAAAGATACTTCCATCAGGCTTGTGTCACTGAAAAAGCTAGCTCTAGTTTGAAAGATGTCTGTTATTATCCTATGTACAATATGAAATATGCTGTTAAAATCTAATTTTTCTGATTCCTTGTTCTAGAATTTTGTATATATCATGACCTTTTTGTGATGACATCAGTTCTGTGTTAGTCATCTAGTGCTGCTCTAACAGAAATACCACAAATGGATGGCTTTAACAAAGAGAAATTTATTCTGTCATAGTCCAGTAAACTACAAGTCTGAATTCAGGGCACTGGCTTCAGGGGAAGGCTTTCTCTCTTTGTCAGCTCTGAAGGAAAGTCTTTGTGTTGTATCAGTCTTCTCTTGGTCTGGGACCATCTCAATGCAGGAACCTCAGGTTTAAAGGGCACACTGTGCTCCTGGCACTGCTTTCTTGGTGGCATGAGGTTCCCATGTCTCTCCACTCATCTCTATCATATCTCAAAAGAGATTAGCTTAAGACACAATCCAGCCTTACAGATCTCATCAATATAACTGCTGCTAATCCATCTTACTAAATCATAGTGATAGAATTTACAACACACAGGTAAACCTCATCAAATGACAAAACAGTGAACAATCACACAATACTGGGAAATTGCTATACACATTTGGGAGGGCACATAATTCAATCAATAACACTTTGTTCCTTGACCAAATTAAAATATACTGATTATGTTACAGCATTCTTGGTTGGTTTCAGCAGAGATGCTTTGGCTTCCAGTGTACCTGTTAGCTATTACACCCTGAACCCAAAAACTAGTTATTAGCCTACTCCTTTCAGCTTGACCAAAAAATTGTTTTGACTCAACCCCCAGGCTCTTATGACTCAGGCCTCAATTCTGAGGATATAGTCAAGTCACTTGTATTAACTTTAATAGTTTATTACTATGTTTTGAGAACTTTTTAGTGCACAGTACGAATCACTCATTTATCCAGATTTATTGAGCACTTAACTTTGTGCCCAGCCTGGCTTGAATACTTGTCTCTCTGGTAAGATGCAAACATAAACCACTACAGTGTAGCTGTGCCAAAGCATCTCGATGTTTAAAATGCTATGCATTTGGCTTATCTCACCCAACTGGTTTTTCATTCATTAAAAAATAACACCCCCCATGAACAACTGCCTCTTTGCCATGAGACCAGAAGAACTAGATAGTGCCCAGCTATGACTACTGAACAGAGATTCTGTAGAAGTGGAGGGCAGGGCCAAGAAGGTGGAGTAGTCACACGTCTACTTGATTCACTGTGAGAACTAGGGCCTAGGAAAACAACTGAATGGAGCAGAGTGGACATTTGTGGAGCCCTAAGATCAGATGGAAAATTGTAAGATTGGACTGGGCAACAGGAAGAGAAAACTACCTTTGTCAGAAGCAAGACAGCAGTGCAAAGGGTCCTGCTTCTGCTGGCACAGTGGCAGAGAGGTTTACAGATATAGACACTATCTTTGTCAACCTGGAAACTGGGACTGGGGCTACTGCGCCTAAGAGCCTGGCTGGGGCTGGCTTCCATGATGGGCAGTGATGCCTGAGTGGTCAGTATCTGTCACAGCAGAGGCTGTACTTCACAGTCACATCTAGAGATGGTAGCTAAGTTCACAGTGCCCATCCACCCCTCTCTCTTCTCTGAGCTATGCCATAGATGCTGCTATCACAGTACAGGAGAGGCAGCACAGGTCAGACACCATCTTAGTCAGCTGAGAGTTGGACTCAGCCATGCCTGAGGGCCCAGCTGGGGCCAGCTGCCATGCTGAGAAGTGCTGGACAGAGCCTCTCTCAACAGAAAAGCTGTTTTTAAGACAACATCACCTAGAGAACACAGTGGTGGCTGGCAGCTGAGTGCAGCAGTGCCCTTTACCCCTCCCATCTCTGATCAACACCACAGCGTCTGCTGATGTGGCTCTAAAGAGATTCTACAAGTAGGTTGCCGTCTTTGTCAGCCAAGAGACAGAGTCTGCCAAGCCTGAGGGCCCATGAGGTGCTTACTGCCACTGGACAGTATCTTTCTCAGCAGTGGCTGGAGGCCAAGTGGAGCAGTGCACTTACCTCGTCCCTTCTCTGAATTTATACTGTAGTGTCTGCTGGCATGATTCTGGAGAGTCTTCACAAGTAGGTTGCCATCTTTTCCAGCCACAAGGTGGGTCTGCCAGTCCCAAGGGCCCAGCTGGGGCTGGTTGCCAAGCTGAGCAGCACTGCGTGACTGGACAGCATTGCTCTCAGTAGAGATGCTGTATTTAAGACAGTCACACCTAAAGAACACAGTGGCAGCTGGTGGCCAAGTAAGGCAGTACCCTTCCCTTTTCTGAGCTACGTCATAGCTTCTGTTGATGCAGTGGTGGAGAAGCTGAACAGCTTTCTGATGGCTCAGAGACAACACTCAATATCTAACCATTTAAAGAAGCAGATTATCATGGCTCCAGAAAACTTCCAAAGTAAAGAATCAAAAAGCTTCCCAGATAAAGAAGCCTTCCTGTAATTATTGGAGGCAGAATACAAAAGAATTATGGACAGAGCACTTCTAGATTTTAGGATAGAGATTAGACAAAGTGCAGCAGAACAAAATGAAAAATTAAACAAGCTATATAAACTGCTAGAATAAAACGATCTGAAATTCAGCCTGCGTGGTGCCGTAGAGTCAGGTCTGACTCATAGCGAGTTAGACAATTCAATTGAAAGTCATCAGAGCAGGACTGAGGAAATAGAATGCAAACTTAGTGAGAGTGAATATAAAGCAACTGAGACCAACATTTATGAGGAGAAATCAGATAAAAGCATCAAGAAAAATGAAAAATCATTAAGAATCATGTGGGACTCTATCAAGAGGAACAATTTATGAATAATTGGAGTTCCATAACATGGAGCGATAGCAGAAAATACAGGAAGAATTGTTAAAGAGTTTGTAACCACAATTACAGATCTGTGCCGCCTATCCACAAAGTCAGTGCTGAGACAGGAGGTGAGGTGATTAAATGAGGGCGTTTATTGAGTGCAGACACACAAGAGGCAAGGGGGAATCAGTTCCTCCAAAGCTTGCCTGCCTGTATAGGCTAATCCTGGTGGTTATACAGGTTGATTAGGAGCAGGAATGCTGATTAATATTTTTGCCGGTTCACACAAGTAATTCTTGCAATGTTTTAACAGTATTTTTTGTGGGGGTTGCCATGGTTCCAACAAGTTGGGGCTTGATAATCATCCAACTACCTGGTGATTCAGTTCAGTAGTCTTAGAGAATAACTGAAAGGGTATAAACAGAATAATTAATCAATGTTTTTAAGAGAAAAGAATAGCCGGGTGACGTATGACCAGTACAAGGTAAATTTTAATGGATGGCAGAAATCAAGGTCTCAGGACTCCGTGTTTATAACATGATTGTCTTAACTACTGTGCTACTGTTTGTAGTAAGGTGGAGTCCGACTGCCTAAGGGTCTCCCTGTCATGTTGTTCACAGAAAACTTCCCTGAAATCATGAAGGAAGATAGCCACTCAAGATGCTTATCAAACTCCACAAAAGGTAGACTCCCAAAGAAAGACACCAAGACATATTATAACAAAGCTTAATAAATAAAAGATAAGGAGAGGCTCTTAAGGACAGCTAGGCTTAAACCAAAACTAATGTACAGAGGGAAGTCTTTTAGACTGACCTCTGATTTTTCAGCCAAAATCATGTTGGCAAGATGGCAATGGGATGACACATACAAAGCCTTGAAGGAAAAAAAAAAAAAAAACTTCCAATCAAGAACTACATTTCCTGCAAAACTGTCTCTTAAATATGACAGTGAAATCAGTACATTCTCAGATAAACAGAAGCTTAGATACTTTGCAAAAACCAGACCAAAATTACAAGAAATACTGAAGGAAGTTCTTTGATTAGAAAATCAGTAGCACCAGATGTATACTCAAGGATGCAATGCAGGACACAGCATCCAGAGTCCTGCTGAGTTAGAAAAGTCACAAAGCTCAGTCAAACCTAAAATATTAAAATTAGGGAAATGGAGATCTCAACATGTAAACTATGACAACAGTATACTATAAAGAGGAATGTATTACAGTCTTGATAGACCTTTCAGATGAAGAGGAAGTTAGGGAGAAGTAAAGAAGTTAAAGACCATTTTAAACTTAGATCATTATTGGGGAACAAAGGATAGCCACAAAGCAAACTAACAATACTATATATCAAAACAAGAAACACAATACAAAAGTCTCAACAGATAGAAAACCAGCATCTAAAAGGATGAAAAGAAAACCCATGAAGAAAAACAACCAGAAACAGAACATTAAGTGGAATAAAGAAAATGTCAACAACATAAAAATAAAGGCAACAAAATGACGGTACTAAATACATATCTGTTAGTAATTACACTGAATGTAAATGGATTGAATGCTCCAATAAAGAGACAGAGTAACAGGTTGGATCAAAAAACACAATACGTCTATATGCTGCTTACAAAGAAACACACTAGACTCAAAGATATCAACAAACTGAAAAATCAAACAATGTAAAAATATATACCAAGCTAACAACATGCAAAGAAGAGTAGGAGTGGCAACATTAAACTCAGACAAAATAGATTTTAAAGTAAAATCCACCATGGTGGACAGGGATGGTCACTATTGCTTAAAGGTTTCATATAAAAGGAGGATATAACAATATTAAATATTTATGCACTCAATATCAGAGCATCTAAATATATTAAACAAATGCTAACAACATTAAAAAATGAGATAGATGACTCCACAATAATACTAAGAGACTTCAACAGTCTACTTTCAAGCAAGCTGTTTTGAAGAGATCAACAACATTGGCAAACCACTGGCTAAACTTAGAAAAGAAAAACAGGACAGGAAACAAATAATAATAAGAAATGAGATGGAAGATGTCACAACAGACCCAACTGAAATGAAAAGTATCACAACAGAATACTACAAAAAACTGTACTTTAACAGATTTGAAAACCTAGAGGGAAAGGAGAAATTTCTAGATTCACATCACCTATCAAAATTATCACAAAGAGAAGTAGAACAACTTAATAAACTCATCACAAGAGAAGAGATTGAAAAAGTCATCAGAAAACTACCAACCAAAAAAAGTCTTGGCCCAGATGGTTTCACTCAAGAATTCTACCAAACTTTTAAAGAGGAGTTAATTCCAATACTACTGAAGCTATTTCACAACAAAGAAATTCCCAAATTCATTCTATGAAGCCAGTATAACCCTGATACCAAAGCCAGGTAAAGACCCCACCCCCCCAAAAAAAAAAAATTACAGACCAATATCATTAACCTAGATGCAAAAATCTTCAACAAAATCCTAGTTAATAGGATTCAACAACATATCAAAAAAATAATTCATCATGACCAAGTAAGATTTGTATCAGGGATGCAGGGTTGGTTCAAATCAGAAAACAATTAATGTAATCAACCACATAAACAACAGAGGATAGAAATCACTTGATTTCATCAATTGATGCAGAAAAGGCATCCATTTGACAAAGGCCAACACCCATTCATTTAAAAATTCTCAGCAAAATAGGAATAGAAGGGAAATTTCTCAGTACAGTAAGGGGCATCTACATAAAGCAAACAGCCAACTTCATCCTGAATGGAGACTGAAAGAATTCCCTCGACAGTGGGAACTAGAAAAGGATACCTACTGTCACTGCTTCTATTCAACAGTGTGGTAGAGGTTCTGACCAGAGCAATCAGACAAGAAAAAGAAATAAGGGTATCTGCACCAGTAAAGAAGAAATAAAATTGTCCCTACTTGCCAGATGATATGATTGTATACACAGGAAACCCTAAATAAACTACTGGAACTAATAGAAGAATTCATCAAGATATCAGGATATAAGGTAAACATAAATAAATCAGTAAGATTCTGTCATGGATTGAATTGTGTCCACCAAAAAATATGTGTAGAAATTTACCAGTATTGTGAGGTTGGCTTCCATTTTGTGATTTTCCTATACTGTATGTTAAAGAGGATTAGGGTGGGACTGTAAATCCCTTTCTAAGGTCACCAGCCTGCTTCCTTGTAAAGGGAGTATCCCTGCAGCGTGGTTTGCATCACCTTTTATCCTATAAAGGATAAAAGGAAGGGGAAGCAGAGTTGGAAACCTCACACCATGAAGAAAGCAATAGCAGGAGTAGAACCCAAAGTTTCTGCACCAAGATACTCTCTGATGAAAGACTGATGCAATATGAGTACCTTCCTCTAGAGCCCACAAGGAGGGAAAAGCCTTCTTCGGAAGCAGATACCTTAAATTTGAACTTGTAGCCTACTGGACTGTGTAAGAATAAATTTTTATATGTTACAGCCATCCACTTTGGGTGTTTCTGTTAGAGCAGCACTAGATGACCAAAACAGATTCCATTACATCAACAAAGCGATCATCAAAGAAGAAATCGCCAAATCAATACCATTTACAGTAGCTTCCATGAAGATAAAATACCTAAGAATAAATCTAACCAGAGATGTAAGAGACTTATACAGAGAAAATTACAAGACCCTACTGCAAGAAACCAAAAGAGACTTACATAAATCGAGAAACCTACCTTGCTCATAGGTAGGAAAACACAACATTGTGAAAATGTCTGTTTTACCCAAAGCGATCTACATGTAAAATGCAATCTCAATACAAATTCCAATGTCAGTTTTTTAATGAGATGGAGAAACAGATCACCAACTTTATTTGGAAAGAGAAGAAACCCTGAATAAGTAAAACACTACTGAAGAAGAGGAACACAGTGGGAGGCCTCTCACTACCCAACCTTAGAACCTATTACACTGCCGACGGTAGTCACAACAGCGTGGTACTGGCACAAAAACAGATATATGGACCAATGGAACACAATAGAGTATCCAGAAATACCACTATCCTCCTTTGAGCAGTTGATATTTGACAAAACCACAAAGGTTGTAAACTGGGGTAAAAAGCAGCCTTTTTAACAAATGGATATGGCAAAATTGGATATCCATCTGCAAAAAACTGAAACACAAGATCTGTATCTCAAACCTTACACAAAAACTAACTTAAAATGGATCAAACATAAATGATAAAGATTATGGGAAAAAATAGGGATGACAGTGGAAGTTCTAATACACAGCTTAGACAGACTACAAAATCTTACCGGCAGTGCACAAATAACTGAAGAAAAAATAGATAAATGGGAACTACTAAAAATCAAATACTTATGCTTATCCAAAGACTTTATCAAGAGAGTTAAAAGACTGCTTACAGAATGGGAAAAAATATTCAGTAACTATGTATTGGATTGATGCCTAATTTTCATAACCTACAAGGTACTACAAAATATAAGCAAGAAAGAGAAATAACCCAATTAAACAATGGACAAAGGACATGAACAGACACTTTACCAAAGAAGACATCCAGACAGCTAAAAAGCACATGAGGAAATGCTCATGATCATTAGCTATTGGCCAATTAACTATTAGAGAAATCCAAATCAGAACAAAGAGATACCATCTCACCCCAGTGAGGTTGTCAACAGTCAGAAAAACACAAAACAACAAATGCTAGAGAGGCTGTGTAGGGATTGGAACTCTCCTACACTGCTGGTGGGAATGCAAAATGGTATAACCTCTTTGGAAAGCAATTTGGTGCTTTCTTAGAAGGCTAGAAATAGAAATACCATATAGTCCAACAATCCACTGCTTGGAATATATATAGAAATAAGGAATGTCACATGAACAGATAGATGCATATGAATGTTTATTGTAGCACATTATGCAATCGCTGGACTCAGCCTAGGTGCTCATCAACAGATGAATGGATAAACAAACTATGGTATATATACACAATGGAACACTATGGAATGATAAAGAACACTGATGATTTCAGGAAGCATCTCATAACCTGGTATCAACTAGAAGACATCATGCTGAGTGAAATCAGTCAGCTGCAGAAGGACAAGTATTGTATGAGACCACTACTATACGGACTTTAAAAAGGACTTATGCACAGAAGAAAAGACTCTTTGATGGCTTACAAGGGTGGGGAGAGAGGGAGGCAGTTGTTCATAGATTAGATAGTTGATAGGAATTCTGTTAGGTGAAGGGCGTGATAGCATTGGATTTTCAGGGAACATTGAGGTCCTTGGCATTAACTAGCCTTTTGCTAAGAGAGTCTTTGACATCCCTTTTAGTGAGTGGCATCTGTGGTCTTAAAAGTCAACAAGCTGCTGGCTGAGGAACATCATTTGGTCACAATCCACCTGGAACAGATGATGACCAAGAACATCAAATGACACAAGGAAAAATGAGCCCAAGAGACAGAAGGACCTATATGATTGGGAGACTACATCAGCATGAAACCAAAGAACCAGATGGTACCTGGCCACCTCTTCCTCTCTAAACTTCTGCTAAATTTATCTTCCTAAAACACATCTAGAACTGGAACATAAATAATGCAAATAGAAAAGACACGCATTAAGAGAAACTAGGAAATAAGTCTTTCCACTCCTCTGCTGCAACACCTTCAAGGACACCTCATTCCCCAGCAAACTGGATTAAGTTAAGACAACTCTCTAAGATTTTGTTGTTGTTAGTTGCCATCAAGCCAGCTCCACCTCATGATGACCTTATACACTACAGATTCTGATGTATTTCATGATCATTGGTGTGTCTGAGTCCATTCTTGTAGCTGTTGTCAGTCCATCTCATTGAAGGTTTTCCTCATTTTTGTTACCCCTCTGCTTTACTAAACATGATGTCCCTTTCCAAGATTTGGTCCCAACATTTTCAGAGGGAACTGTCCAGTTCCCTTTGATTTGTCCTGCTCTTTATCTATTTTGAAGTCATGCTTATTTGCCTGGGAGACTTGGTGGATACTCATCCTTCCAATAATGTTCCTTCCCCCTTCCAACTGTGGTGTCAGTCTTCCCTTCCTCTGCACCCTCTCCATCTGTCAAGCCAAGGATAAATGCATTTTGCCTATCCATTCCTGGCTAAAAATGATCTCTCTCACCTCAAAACTGCCATTCTGTTGTGTCCAAATAGTGCTATTTATGTACAATTTTATCTTCACATATGAACTATAAGCTCCTTCAGTTTTCCCAGTAAACCCCATAGAATCCTTCTCAGTATCTTGTGCCCAGCAAGCCCTCAATTAATTCATCTGAGCCTGGAAAGACTTATTTCCTAGTTTCTTTTAATCAGTCTCTGTTCTATTTGCATTATTTGTGTTCTTGTTCTAGATATGTTTTAGCGTTGTGAACCACCTTAAATCTTTTTGGAAGTCAGAAAGCTGTAAGTCCTGAATAATTGGCTGCAGAGTCAACACTCAGAAAATATTTGTTAAGTTAATAAATAGATGAATAAAGAGCAGTGGTGTCTGCTCCTCCACTTCTTCATGTCTCTGGCCCTTTTGCTCCTCTGTCCATCTAGAAGACCTTCTTGTAGCCCTTGAGAATCCTGCTCAACTATAAAACCTGGGGTAGTTTCCGGCTCCCCCAGGAACCACCCTAAATAAGATGGAACTGTTTTGTTGTATCCAGTAGCATTAGGTTTAATATTCTGTACTAGATAGTGAGCATCTTTGTGTCAGGGGCCATGTGTTCCACATTTCTGCATCTCTCATGTTGCCGGTACCATTTTCTCCATCCAGGCTGCACATCCACACCTCTGTGGGGCTTTGAAAACACTTAGGAGCCCAGACACCTACACCCCGCACCGCATCTACTAGAGTGTGCATTGTAAGCCTGTGGAGGCTTGTTAAAACACTGATGGCTAGGCCACATCCCTAGAAGATATGTAATTGTTAAGCTTGATTATAATATGTCTTGGAGTCTTTCTTTTGAGATCTATATTGGGTGGCATATGATATACATCTGAGATGTCTATATTCTCTTCCTTCATGATTTCTGGGAAGTTTTCTTTCAGCAACTCAGCAACAATACTCTCTGTGTTCTCAGATGTCTCACCCTGTTCAGGGACTCCAATTAATCGAAGGTTGTTCCTCTTAATAAGAGTCCAACATGCTTTTTAATGCTTCTTCATTTTTCTTGTTTCTTTTTTCTGATTTCTGCTCATAGACACTGGTATCAGTAGCTCAGTCTTCCAAGTCAGAAATTCTTTTTTCTATTTGTTCCATTCTGTTTTCTTGGCTTTGTATTGAAGTTTCTATGTCTTTGATTTTGTTCTTGATCTGTTGGATTTCAGAGTACTTGTGTTCCATCAGATCGAACAGCTTGCTTAATTTTTCATTTTGTTCTGCTGCATTTTGTATAAAGTCTAGAAGGGCTCTGTATATAATCATTTTGTATTCACTTTATGATGCTTTCATAAAAGTTTCTTCATCTGGAAAACTCCTTGGTTGCTTTATTTGGAAGCCTTCTGAAGCCATGGGTGATTTCTTGTATGCCACAAGTGTCTATTGCTTTTTTGGTCCCATGTGAGTATGTAAAGGCTGGAAGAGGTACAGTGAGGATGGATTGCAAATGTTTCTCTAGGCTGTCTTCAAATGTAAAGCAAAAGTTATCTGACCACTTCACAAGTTGGTTAGGTTTTCAGGTGTAGAAGTCCCTCTTGTCAGCTGACAAAGTAAGTGCCACTATATCCAACCCCAGATGATAACAAACTAGTTTAGAATACAGCAATGTTACTGCCCTGTTGGCCTCTGCTGACAGGGCCTAGCCTTAGCCAACACTGCATTGAGTACTGCTTTTGTGATAGAAAAGTGCTCTCTTGTGGGCAGGCTTTGGCTCCCAAGCTAAGAATTAGGTCCACACAGGCAGCAGATAGAGGGGCTAGAGGTGCCATGAGGTAGTGATTCCTCTGCTTCTGTTTCAGGGCCCCCAATGTAGGTGGCCTTTGGTAAATTACTGCTTTTCTGTTGGAGAAGCGCTGTCCTGTTTGCAGGCTCCCAGGCTAAGAATTAGGTCCTGCTAAAATCTCGATACCAACATGGCGTCCCGCACACTGACTGCAAAATTCCGTACAAACCCCACTGAGGCAGATATAAAACGCCAGGCTCAAAGTGTCTAGATTAACAGGGTCCTAAGCTTGGCTCTCAAAATATGGGAATTTTGCCTGCCTATCCCCCCAGCAGCGTGTCTGAGTCAAGCCGCTAGGCAAGACCCAGCTCCACCCGCCGGCCAAGACAGAGAAAAAAAAAGTCAGAATGGTGTGTTTACCTTCAGTCCATGAGAGCCAGGGCTAGCCAGGAGTGGGAGTCAGTGAAAGAGAGGAAGTTTTTCGCTCGGTGGTATGAAGTCCCAATTAACAGCCCTGTGCCGTGTCCTGAGGCTGATTAGGTGATCAGAAGGCTCCATTTGATTATTAATTCAGGTCTTGGTTTCCATAGGGATATAAGGAGACATGTGCTTAGTCTGCCATCTTGACTCCGCCCCAGAAGATATGAAATTGAAACAAGTTCTCAGGTGATGTTGACAGTGCTGGTCTTGGGTAATCACTGCTGTAGCAGATGAGGCCACATATTTAAAGGAGAAAAAAATGCTTCTTACATGCAGACTGAGCATAACACATTGGAGTGGCTTGGTAGATATTTAGTAGATTAAAGGATTTGTTCCATCTACTTGAATTCCATAATGCATTGATGGTTCAGGAGTAGAATTCTCACCTCCTATGTGGGAAACTGTCATAAGGCAGGTACTGAAGGCCAGGAATATTGATGCATGATTTGGACAGATTCAGCAATGGAGGCGCTGTGGGTGCTGTCATGCTAGCTTTATTGGAGTAATGGTAGCAGGTAGGTACAGTATTCAGTAGCTGTACCACCTCGTATACAGTTTTACACAAAGGTGGTTGGCAGCCAAATGCATGAATTCTCAAGGCCAGGTAGGTTATATAACACGGTATGTTATACTGCTGAATCATTCTCATCCTTGATTTCTCTTATAACACATGGTTTTTTGAGCAAGATGTTGTTCAGTTTCCAAGAGTTCCACTTTCTATCTATGTTTTTTCTGTTATTGATTTAGATTTTTATGTCTTTATGATCTGAGAAGATACTTTGCAGTAATTCAGTGATATGGATTTTGTTGAGACTTGCATTGTGTCCTAACACATGGTCAATTCTGGAGAATGTTTCGCGTGCACTGGAAAAAAAGGTGTAGTTGTCTGCTGATGGGTAGAAAGTTCTGCATATATCTATGAGGTTTAATTGGTTAATTGTGGCAGTAAGGTCTTCTGTGTCTTTACTGAGCTTTTTTCTAGATGATCTGTCCAGTATTGAGAGTGGAGTGTTGAAGTCTCCCACTATTATTGTGGTGTAACCATCTCTTTTTTAAGTGTAGTCAGGGTTTCTTTGACATATTTAGGTGCCATGATATTAGGTGCATAAATATTTAATATAGTTAAGTCTTGCTTATGTACTGAACTTTTCAGCAATAGTGTCCATCTTTGTCCATGCTAGTGTATTTTACATCAAAATTGATTTTGTCTCAGATTAGAATTGCCACCTCTGCTCTTCTTTGTTCATTGTTAGCTTGATATATATTCTTACATCTTTTAATTTTCAGTTTGTTCCTATCTTTAAGTCTCAAGTGAGTTTCTTGTAAACAACATATGGATGGGTCACGTCTTTTGATCCAAGATGTCACTCGATGTCTCTTTACTGGAGCATTCAGTCCATTCACATTCAATGTAATTATTGATAGGTATGTGTTCACTGCTGCCATTGTGATATGTTTATTTTTGTGTTGATGTTTTCTCTGTTGTTGTTATTAGTGTGTTCTGGGACATTCGTTTTGTGAGTTGATTTTTCACCTTTTTCAGAGCTGTTTTTGTAGATGTTGACATTCCTGTGTTACATTTCTTGATATGGTATGTTGCATCTTTGTTGTACTTTATGGCTGCCCCTATGATCCCCCTTAATAAACTATATATAAACCCAATTTTAATTACTGCCAGTCTTGGCATCTTCTTCTCCATCTGGAAGGACTATAACGACTGTAGTACATCCCTCTTTTTAATATGATGGCACCATAGTTTTCATGGTAATCACTGGATTGTTTCTTTCAGTATTAAAGCTGAGACTGAGTTTGGATCCTTCCCTAACTGAGTAGAATTCTCAGTAATGTGTTGTTCTAAAATATAAAGTTATTGGTTTTGTTTGTTTAAGCCAAAGCCAAGAACTTCTTTTAGTATTTCTTGTAGTTTGGGTTTGGTTTTTACAAAGTCTCTGAGTTTCTGTTTATGTGGGAATGTCTGAATTTCATTTTCATATTGAAAGATAGTTTTGCAGGCTATATAATTCTTGGTTGGAAGTTCTCCTTCAAGGCTTTGAATGTGTCATGCCCCTGTCTCCGTGCCAGCATGGTTTCTGCTCAGAAATGTGATGAAAGCCTACGAGTTTCCCTCTGAATGTTAGCTTTGCTTTGAGTCTTGCTGTGCTGCTTATGTTTCATTTTGTTAAGCTTGATTATAATATGTCTAGGAGTCTTTCTTTTGAGATCTATATTGAGTGATGTATGATATGCATTTAGGATATCTTTATTCTCTTCCTTCATGATTTCTGGGGAGTTTGCTGTCAGCAGCTCAGCAGCAATACTCTCTGTGTTCTCAAGTGTCTCATCCTGTTCAGGGACTCCAATTAACTGAAGGTTGTTCCTCTTAATACAGTTCCACATGCTTCTTAATGCTTCATTTTTCTTGTTTCTGTTTTGTGATTTCTGCTCATAGATGCTGGCATTAGTAGCCCTGTCTTCCAAGTCAGGAATTCTTTTTTCCATTTGTTGCATTGTGTTTTCTTGGCTTTGAAAGGAAGTTTTTATGTCTTTGCTTTTGTTCTTGATCTGTTGGATTTTAGAGTGCTGGTGTTCCATCAGATTGAACAGCTTGCTTAATTTTTCCTTTTTTTCTGCTGCATTTTGTATAAGGTCTAGAAGGGCTCTGTATATAATCATTTTGTATTCACTACCTGAGGATTTCAGAAAAGTTTCTTGATTTGGAAAACTCCTTGGTTGTTTTGTTTGGGAGGCTTCTGAAGCCATGGGTGATTTCTTGTTTGCCACAAGTGTCTGTTGCTTTTTTGGTCCCATGTGTGTAAGTAGAGACTGGGAGAGATACTGTGAGGATGGACAACAGATGTTTCTCTAGGCTGTCTTAAAATGTAAAACAAAGCACATCTGACAACTTCCCAAGTCAGTCAGGTTTTCAGATGTAGAGGTCCCTCTTCCCAACTGGAAAAGTAAGCACCTTTATATCCAACCCCAGATGATAGAAACTAGTTCAAAATGCAGCAATGCTGCTTCCCTGTTGGCTTCTGCTGATAGAGCCCAGCCTTAGGCCACAGTGTGTAAACTACTGCTTTTCTGGTAGAAAAGTGCTCTCCTGTGGGCAGGCTGTGACTCCCAAGCTAAGAATTAGGTCCAGCTGTGGCCACCATGTCTAAGATGGCACCCTCCACATGGTCGGCAGATAGAGGGGCTAAAGGTGCCTTGACGTTGTGAGTCCTCAGCCTCTGTTGCTGGGCCCCCACCATAGGCAACACTGTGTAAACTACTGCTTTTCTGTCAGGGAATCACTGTCCTGTTTGCAGGCACTCGCTCCCAGGCTAAAAATTAGATCCCACTAAAATCTCTGTATCCAACATGGCGTCCCACACATAGGCCCTGCAGTTCCGTGCAAACCATGCTGTGGCAGTGATAAAAAGACAGGCACAAAGTGGCTAGAGGTACAGAGTCCTAAGCCTTGCTCTCAAAAGCCTACCTATCCCCCCAGCAGTGCATCTGAGTCTAGTTGCTAGGCAAGACCCAGCTCTGCCTGCTGGCCAAGACAGAGAAAAAAAAAGTCAAAATGGTGCATTTGCCTTCAGTCCATGAGAGCCAGGGCTAGCCAGGAGCAGGAGTCAGCGAAAGAGAGGAGGTTTTTCGTTCAGTGGTATGAGGTGCTGTGCCATGTCCTGGGGTCTCCCTAGGTGACCAGAAGGCTCCGTTTGATTATTAATTCAGGTCTTGGTTTCCAGAGGGATATAAGGAGATGTGTGCTTAGTCCGCCATCTTGACTCTGCCCTGAATCATTCTCATCTGCAAGGTCGGCACCCAGCTGGAATGCCTGAGCAAGACAACCTTCCATGCTATCCCCACAGAAACTCTAGTTCAATTCCAGGCAATGCACCTCAGCTACAGCCACCACTCATTTGTCAGTGGGTGCTTGTGTGGTGCTGTGATGTTGAACAGGTTTCAGTTCAGCTTTCAGACTAAAATGGATTAGGAAGAAAGGCCTGGCAATCTTCCTAAAATCAATCAATGAAAACCCTGTATATCACAGTAGTCCAATCTTAATGTACCTGGAGTTACAGGGGTGGGGGCCAACTCAGTGGCAGTGAACAACAATAATCTTAGCTCTACCTCCCAAAAAACATTATACATTATAAGTAATTGCATTGGAGTCTCTGGGTACTACATATAGTTAATGTGCTCTAGTGCTAATCAGGCCAGACCCTCAAGGAAACTTCCTTTCAGCTGATTGGCTGATCATAGCGATTACATTGTAGTGGATCTAATCATGGAGGTGATTGCATCATTACGTAACTGCCAGAACACATCCTAACTGTCAAACCACTGAGAATCATGGTTCAGCCCAGCTGACATACAACCTTAACTATCACTGAGACCAAGTTTTAAACTACTTCTCTTGTAAACTGCACAGGTTGGAGCCAGGTCTGGGCACCCAGTGAGTTCTCAGCAAATACCTGTAGAGAAGTGACTGCCTTTCCTGGCCCGCTTTGGTATTGCTGTCTAAGGAAAGCTAGGGAAAACTAATCTTGCCTGTTACAATCAATAATAGGAGGTCTGTGAACTTTTGCCTAGTGTACAATAAAACAATATAAATAAATAAGTAAATAGGATGAGGGCAAGTTCCTTGTCAGCTTCTTTGAAGCATCTGTGCCTGAGATGTTCACAGGGGAGGAGGTTTCCAAGGAAGAGAACTGAATCTGGGCCAAGCCATTCTTTGTCTCTTACGAAATCAGTAAATCAAAGTCCTGTCTCTAACATGGCCCATCCGAAATTACTCAGCACAGCCCTGCTCCCAAGATTCTTTTGCTGCCTATCTGCTGTGCACTGACTGTCCCTTGAAATAAACAATTAGTGTTCACATAAGCTACCATTTAGGAAGTTGGTAAGAAGTACAGCAAAACATGCTTCTGACGAATAGTCCTTCTGAAAATTTATCTTTTCTTCCCAGAAAAGAAATTTATCTTGTTGGGGGTATGGCTAGATTATAGAAATAAGTCCTAATTCCCAAGATTAGTTTTGTGGTTTTCCAAGAATTTAATGGCTTCTTACAAAAAGCAAAGTCAACATCATCAGGCAGGAGATCTTAATTAAAAACATGGTAGATGTAAAACAAACTTGATAAATTTCTCCATTTTTTTCCTATTTGGTTGAGAAATTGAAAGCAGATTTGTTTTTTGTTTTTTTTAAGCAACAGTTATTAATTGATTGCGACTATTCACAGGGGATTATGGGAAATGTTAAGTCATCCTTTCAGACTCTAGACGTCACTTACCTCCCCTGGAAGCTTCCCAGCACTGCAGGCCAGGCCAGGCAGCTGCCCCTCCCATGTGTTCTTGGCTACCCTGCTTCTTCCACTATGACAGCCATTCACCTCACTGTGTCGCCATTTCCCACTGACTAGCCCTATTCTGCTTAGCATGAGGTAATTAATTAGCTCAAGATTGAGACACTAAAGAAAATCTAAAATAAGTTATAACTGACACAGCATGCCAATTGTTAGCATTAGTTGATCTTGACAAGCTGTACCTTCTTATACTGATACTGCACACATGCATGTTTCCCACACTGACATGGAGGATATCATTTGTAGCTTGCAAGCCTGGGACCCAAATGAGGTAGAAAGAGACAGCTGGTTTCTGAATTTTCCACCTCCTTCATATAATGCACAAGCTTGTCCCATGGTGAACCACCTAGCTCTATTTTCCCAGTGGCCCAAAAGGTTCCCACATGGGCTGATCTGGTCATCTGCTATGAGCACATTCTGGAATATATGCAGGCTGATATTTACCTTCTAACTGAAAACTGGTTGCCATGGAGTCTATTCTAACTTATTACAACTCCACGTGTGTCAGAGTAGAACTGTGGTCCTCAGAGTTTTCAATGGCTCACTTTTTGGAAATAGTTCTCTGGGACTTCTGAGAGGCACTTGTGGGTGGAATCAGACCTCCAACCTTTTGGTTAGTAGCAGAGCACATTAACTGTTAGCACCACCCAGGGCTCTATTGAAAGTACCTATGAAATTTTATTGATTGGTATCATCAAGTCCGTTTTCTACCCATAGCTGACCCCACATGATAGAGTAGAACTGCCACATGTGGTGTTCTAGGTTGTAATCTTCATGGAGCAGTTCTCCAGATCTTTCACCCATGAGGACACTGAGTGAGTTCAAGCTATCAGCCTTTCTGTTTGCAGCCAAGTGGTTAATCATTATGCCACCAGGGCTCCCTAGCTGTTATATATAAAAAAGAAAAAAATCCACTGCTGTCAAGTTAATTCAGACTCATAGTGCTCTACAATTCCCAGGAAATATTGTCTTTTGTTTTTACTGCACTTTCCAGGTGCTATTGTAACCTTTTTTTTAATGCACACATATCCGTATTTAAGGGCATTCATCTCTATAATGCTTTAACAGGTCTTGGGTCTTTCCTACATTTTCCAGGTGTTTTAAAACCAGGCCTATGTATTAACTATTTTGCTAACCTCCTTAAGGGAATGACTGTCCCTTATATTTGAATCCTCAGGGCCTAGAACATTTACTGAACGTTTCTATGTCATACACTGCTAAGCCCTTTGTGTGATTATTTTATTTAATCCTCATAACCATCCTGTGAGCTGTGCATTATTAGAACTATACTTTCTAGATGTAAAAAAACCTGGGTCTCAGAGGGATTAAGTGACTTGCTCAAGTTCACAGCAAGAAAGATCTGTTGAGCTTTTCCTGAAAATCAGCCAGTGAAAACCCTGTGAATTACAACGGTACCATCAGAAACTGATTATGGGGATGGCACAGGATAGGGCAGCATTTCATTCCATTGTACATGGGGTTGCATGAGTTGGGGCCAAACGGATGGTAGTTAACAATGACCAAGTTCATGTAGTTGTGGATGAGAAAGCAGATTTTGAATCCAAGGCTGTTTAATTACAAAGCCTCTGTGGTCAGTCAAGCACGTACAAGGTGGAACTAAGCCTGAGTTAAGGAACTGTATTCAGTGTATCCATCAGTCAGTTTGTTGCACTGACAAACTGCAGTGTATGTTTTGTTGGTGAAAGCCATGCCACTTATATTTCAGATATCAGCAGGGTTGCCCATAGCCGACAGCCTTCAGCAGAACTTCCAGACGAAGGCAGAGTGATGAGAAAGGCCTAGCAATCTTCTTCTGAAAATCAGCCAATGAAAACAGTGTGGAGCTCAAGAGAGTACTGTCTGATCTAGTGCTGGAAGATGAGCCCCGTTATGGGTTGAATTGTGTCCCCCTAAAATACGAGTAGTAAATCCTCACCTCTTTGCCTGTGGTTATAATCCCTTTGGGAATGGATTATCTGTGTTATGATAAGGAGACTGTATTAGTGTAGGGTGTGTTTTAATTAATCTCTTTTGAGATATAAAAGACACTGAACAAGCATGCAATAGGAGCAGAGACGGGGGGAGAGATATGCCAAACCACATGAAGATTGCCTAGGAATAGAAGCTCAGAGACTGGATCTTCCTACAGAGAGAGAAAGCCTTCCCCTATAGCCAGCACCCTGAATCTGGACTTTTAGCCTTCTAAACTTTGAGAAATTTATTTCTGTTTGTTAAAGCCATCCTCTTGTGCTATTTCTATTGTAGTAGCACTAGATGACTAAGACAAGGCCTGTAGTTGAAAAGCAGTCATAATACCCAGTGCCACACCAGTGGGCTGGAGCATACCAGGGATTGTAGAGAAGGTGCAAGAGTGTGCAGTATTTCCTTTCGTTGTGCATGGGGTCACCATGAGTTGGAGTCTGCTGGACAGCAACTAGCAACAATAGCAAATATTCAGGTAGTCTCAATGAGTTTATGATTTACTGCAATAGTAAGACAATACACCTAGCAGCGTGACACATATGAGAAAAGAGCAAGTAGTTCCAGAGGCCTGGATTGAGTAAGGGGTATACTCAGGGTCAAAAGGCAGCTGCCAGCACAGCAGTGTCCCTGCAGTCAGAAAGTCTGAATACTAGCAGTGGAGATGGATGTGCAAACCTTCCACCAGTTGCCTGAATTCCCCACATTGCTCTTGCTCTAAAATCTCTTCTCAAGATGAGTGATATTGTATCAAGACTACAGCATTATATTACCTAGGAGCTAGCTAGCTTGTTAAAAGGGATTGCTTTCTCTGATGGATGGAGTGGCAGGGTATAATTAGCAGGGCACCTGGAAGCTGAGAAGCTACCATGTGACTTGCCTAAGATCCCAGAGTGAAGCAGTAGTCAGTATTAGAGCCCCAATCTACTGACCCTACCATAATTTCACAGCAGTTTCATCACATCAAAAGACAGGTGCAGCTGTACACTACAGTTTAGTAAGTAAGCCTGTGTGTACACTGCTTACTGGGTAACCCACCCCTGCTGCAGTCTGGGACACCATTCTTCCTGCTCTGACAAAGATTTCCTGGTGGTAAAACATGTCTAGTGCTTTTCAGGTGGAGTGAGTGAGGAATGGGAAGATCTGTCAGACCAAACCTGGGGTTTTTGCATAGAAAGGACCGTGAAGTAATTTATTAAATAAGAGATGGCAGCTAGGAGAGCAGTGGTGCTGTGCTGACTCAGTTCCACTGTCTGCATTAGAAGCAGGCAATGGCTTCATGCTCTCCTCTGTCCCTGAAGGGGAGGAGAATAACCTGGACTTAAAATCCAACACCAGAGTTCCAGGCTTTGCTCCATGACGTATACGCTGTGAGCACCGAGGCAAATAAATACTCATTCAAACTTTCTGGGCCTTCACTTCTTCATTTGGGAAATAAATAGCCTGCGGCTGTACTGGCTGATTTCTAAGATAGTCTAATTCTGAAATTCTAGGTTTTACCTGAACTGGAATTATGTGAGGTTAGGACTGATGTCCTAAATCTAAATATTCCACTGGCTGGGACTGTGGCAATCACTTCTTCAGGTTTCTTGGCACTTTAATTTTGGAAATCAGAGCCAGCAGACAAAATCAGTCCCAGGTTTTTAACCTCTGGGATTTTTCCATTCTCTCAGGAGTGAAACTCTGTTTCTCAGAGTTTCAGCTTCTAAAACTTTTAAGCATGTATTTTGTTATGAACCTTAGGTAGTGAATGGAAATCAAAACCAAAGCAAAAGATAGGAAATGGGAAAGGAAGTTTTAAGAGGCGATATCCTTGGAGGTTCCCTGAAGCAGTACACACTGATGTTGGGAATGAGTAGGAAATTTTCCTAGGAGGAAGGTAGCATCATTTGTAAGACTTTATCTGTGGGATGGAGCATCACTGGGCCCATCCCACGGACATGGCCCAGCAATACTCTATCCCACGGACATCGCCCAGTGATGCTCCATCCCACGGACATGGCCCAGCTGTGTTCCATCCCACTGATAAAGTCTTATGAATGATGGTCCCTTCTAGCTAGGTACAGTGCCTTATGGGGTGTACCCACTACCTATCCATCAGTTTATCGTACTGTGGTGGCTTGTGTGTTGCTAGGAAGCTGAAAGTTATTCCAAAGGTATTTCAAATAGTAGCAGGGGTCATCTGTGGTGGACAGGTTTCAGCAGAGTGTCCAGATTAAGACAAACTAGGAAGAAAGGTCCAAAAATGAGCCTTTGGAAACACTGTTGATCACAGCAGGATGTTGTCCCATATAATGCTAGAAGATTAGTTCCTTAGGTTGGAAAGCACATAATAGCCACAACAATGGACTCAAACATGCCAGTGACTGTGAAGATGGCCCAGGGCTGGATAGCACTTCATTCAGTTGTGCACACAGTTGGCATGAGTCAGAGCTGTTGCAACAATAACATGTCTTCGGAGGAATGGCCCTCACAGCTAATGTGCCTACAAGCTCTATAGCTATTCCATCAGAGCTGTAAGATAGGGGTCTAGTTTTGCATCTTCCCAAGTTTGCTGGTTTATACTCTAGTCACAAAGACAAACCAGCCTCTTACTGATAATAGAAGGCAAGTCAGGATAGGGATCTAGGAATTCATCCTTGAGACTGTGTGGAGCATGGGTTAGACAGGCTCACTTAGCCTCTGTCTTGCCATGCAGAAAAAGACCTGAGAAGTGGTGCCTCCACAGTCATACTGGAATGGGTCATCACCCTGTTCTTCTGGCTAGAATATCAGTATGACCTGTGTCTAACCCTAGTGCCTTCTCTGGAAGGGAACAGAAGAGAACTAGAGGAGGAAGACTCTAAAAATTAAAGAACAATTTCCTTAATTAGAAGTGGAAAGAAGAGTGCTTTGAGCAAGTTAACCGGGCCAGGTGTTTAAAAAACAGTACTTTGTGTTTTTATGTTCTTTTTGTGTGCATATTTTGTTTCTTTTTAGTTTATAGTAAAGTTCCTTTAGAATGTTCCAGCATGCCCGAGATTTCTAAAAAGACACAAGAAAGAGGATTTGTTTTATGCATACTTGGACCAAAATTGTAAGGGGAGAGGTAAAACTCTAGGGATAGATGTGGTCATGGCAATAGGACTCAAAGTGAGAGAAGCTGTTCCAAGAGAAACAGAAGTTCATTGAAAATCATCTGATAAAAGCTTTCTGGAGGCTTTTCCGGTGGGGGGGAATATCTGAAGTTCTTCCTTGCTGAAACCCTGGAGGCTGTTTTATGCCCAAGGGAAAGGAGAAGAGCTGAGTGCTCCTTTCCGGCAACTGGTAAGCGTGAATGTCAGAGCTTGTGGGACACAGGCCTTAGAAAGCTTGGGAGCACCATGCACAGTGGGATGGAGAAGTACTTGAATGTCAGCCACATTTAATGTCACTTCACTGTACTCTCTCAGCCAGATGTGTTTCACAGCAAGAGTTTGCTTCTTAGAGAAAACCTTTTAAAACAAGAACAAATGTCCTCAATGAACTTCCTCTGAGGGCATTGTATACCAGCCCAGTGGCCAAACACTTTTGTCCACATACTTCCCCTTTGGGTGGAGGATTTCTTGACATAACCTGTGCGAGGGGCCCTTACTAGGCATTACTGATCACATACGATAGAAGGAAAGGCCCTGCACTGTAGGAACTTACAGTCTGCTTCAGGGCAGATAGGCATTCAGGATGGAATTCTTTATTATGGGATCTATTCATTCTTTGAAGGTCTGAGCCTGGGGTTAAAAATACTCAGTCTCCCAAGTAACTGCCCTAGGCATCCAATACTCTTTCCCATCTACTCATTTCAGTCAGGGGCCATCTAACGTTTTGCACATGTGCATTTAGAATGTTCCTATTCATGAGGTTAAATTTTCTCCCCATTCTTTTGCTACAGGCAAGTATATCTTTGCTAAGCATTCAGCTGTCTGAGTTACAAAACTTTGCTGCTCTTTTCCCTTTGTATTCAGACTGCATCCAAGTGCCCTTGTACAAATCCATGCAAATCTGCAGCAGTGTGGGGTAGCAGAAACAACATTTAAGTGTTGAGGGCAGACAGACTTGAGCCAAATCTCAGCTGTGAAAGCTATTGAAAGGTACCTTAGACATAATAGGTATACTTACATAGCACTTACAACATGCCAGGTATCAGTCTGTGTGCTCAGTATGCTTTTATTATCCTCAGTTTACAGATAGGGATGCTGAGATTTGGTTAAATTAAGTAATTTACCTCTCAGGAAGTAGCAGAACCCAGATTTGAATGTACAGTCTGGCCCCAGAGGCAATGTCTTTAAGCATTTCTCTATACTGTTTCCCTTCAAGGCAAATTCATTTATTTCCATTCATGTGACAACAAGGTCCTAAGCATCTACAGTGTGCCCAGCACTGCATGTTGTGCTGAAGATGCAGTGAGGAAGGATATAGTCCTGACTGTGACAGTCTCTTCAGCAAGGTGCTCTAACACAGAGTGACAGGCTAGAGATGTGTGGACAGTGCTGTGGGAACACAGAGGAGGCAGTCAAGAAAAGCTCACTGGAGGATGGGACTCCTCAGCCTTAAGGGCCAGTGAGAGGTAGAGCATGGGGCTGCAGGTAGGAGAAAGTGGCAGGGAAGGGTTCCCTAGGTAAAGAAGTAATGAGGGTAAAGACAGAGCTGTAACAGTTTGTGCAGGAAACAGGAAGCAGTTCAGGGTAACTAGAACACAGCATGGGGCTGGCACAGCTGCAAGAGATCAGGCCAGGAAGCTACAAAGTCAGATCTCACAGGGCTTTTTACCGAATTTGGAGTTTAATCCGAAGTAGGAAGAAAATGATATTTTACTAAAACCAGGTAGTTTGGAGGCAGGCAGTGAACAGATATGAAAATATAAAATGGAAGCAGTAGTCCATGTTAGAGATGACTGAAGGGAAGACCCCAAGGGTCTGAAGGACAGCAAGACAGCAGAGATGGAGAAGGGTCAGAGGCAAAGGCACTTAGGAGACAAAATGGGTAGGACCCGCAGCTGCTGAATGTAACACAAAGGAAAATAAAGGGACTGTGCATGCCTCCTGAGTCTGACTCAGGAAGCTAAGTAAGTGGTGGTGTCATTCAGTGAGATTAGGAGAACAGCAAGGACAGAGCTCAGCTTGAGACCCTCTGAGTAAGAGGGTCTCTGTGACATCTGAGGAGCAATATGTTAGCTGGCTATACCAAACTTCGGGGAAGAAGCAGACATTTGGAAGCCCTGGGAGTGATGAAAATACCAAGAAGTGTGAGGTACAGAAAACAAAAGAACTCTGGATGGAACATAAGACCACACCATTTTCCATGGACCATATACATGACGAAGAAGAACCAATGAAAAGGAGTAGGAAGGAAGAAGGAAAAGGAGGTGCCATATAAGCCAATGTAAGAGGTTTTTTTTGTTTTTGTTTTTATTTACTGTGACTGAGTGAAAATGTACATTCCCGTATAAATTTACATGCCTACCTATATGCAGCTTCCACTGCTCTCTCTCCAATGACAGCACACTATTCCTCTCTGCTCCATACATGTCTCATCCTCCCAACAGTCTCGTTTCCCCTCCTCTCCACCCACTCTCCTTCCTCCAGCCAGAGGTCAGCAGGATGATATCCTATAGATGTATACAACCATAAAGTGCACCCAATATATGGTCACTCTGCATCACCAAGTCCCATCCATTTGTGTCCGAAGAGTGGACCTTGGTTATGATTTATGGGCAAGGGCAGCATCAGGGCCAGGGGCCATGCTCCCAGGTGAGCCCCGAAACCGCTGAACCATCAGTTGAGATCTTTTAGTGGAGATCTCAGGATGCACCCCTTTTTATTCTCGTGTTGCCAGTGAGACTCAATTTTGTGAGCTCCATTGTGGCTATCACTGGTGGTAGCCAGGCACCATCTGGTTTTTCCAGTCCCAGGTCGATGTAGGCACCCACTCATATGGGTCTCTCTATCTTCTGGGTTGTCTTTACCCCATGTCATTTTGGTCCTCGGTGAGCATCCGTTCCTGCTGAGTTGAGACCATTTGCTGTGACCTCGGATGGCAGGTTGGCAGCTTTTAAGAACCCAGACGCCACTCACCAATGTGGGGTGCAGAGAGCTCTCCTAGCAAAACGCTAGTTGTGCCAGTTGCCCTCAATTTTGCTTAAGAGCATGGTCCCATGCCCCCTGCCCCAGCTACTCTATCCTTGCAATATTGGTTAAGATGGAACGAGTACTCAAGTTATGCTGAAGTCCACTTAATGTTGTTCTTCTTTCTAATGTGTGCTATCACCGATTTCTCCCAACCATCTAATCTAAACCTTCCCTGCCTCGCCCTGCCTCCCTCCCCTCCCTTGCAGCTGTCAAAGAGTCTTTTCTTCTATACACAAGTCTGTTTTTGAGATCTTATCGTAGAGGTCTCATACAATATTGGTCCTTTGTCGTTTACTACTTTCACTCATCATAATGTCTTCCAGTTGAAACCAGATTATGAGATGTTTCCTGGAATCATTGTTATTCTTTATGAATGCATAGTGCTCCATTGAGTATATGTACCATAGTTTACCTATCCATTCTTCTGTTGTTGGGCATCTGGGTTGATTCCATCTTTTTGCTATCATGGATGGTGCTGCGGTAAACATTCTGGTGCATGTGTCTGTTGGTGTGAAAGGCCTTGATTCTGTAGGATATATTCCAAGCAGTGGAATTACTGGGTCAAATGGTGTATCAATATCCATTTTTTTAAGGAAGCGCCAGATTGCTTTCCAGAGAGGCTGGACAATTTTGCAACCCCAGCAACAGTGTAGGAGGGTTCCACTTTCTCCACAGCCTCTCCGGCATTTGTTGTTTTGTGATTTTGGATCATGGCCAATCTTGTTGGGGTGAGATGGTGTTTCATTGTAGTCTTGATTTTGAATTTCTTTAATAACTAAAGATCATGAACATGTCCGCATGTGTTTTTTGACTGCCTGGATCTCCTCTTTAGTAAAGTGTCTGTCCATCTCCTTTGCCCATCACTTAATTGGATGATTTATCTTCTTCTTATTGATATTTTGTAGGAACTTATAGATTATAGGGATCAGGCACCCATCTGACATAGAGTTGGCAAATATTTTTTCCCATTCTATGCGTGTTCTTTTAATTCTATTAATAAAATCTTTGAATGAGCAAAACTGTTTGATTCTTAAGAGTTCTCATTTATCTATTTTCTCTTCTGTTGATTGTGGTTGGATTGACAGATTTTGGAGTCTGTCTACATTGTGTATTAAAGTTTCCATTGTCATTCTTACCTTTTCTTGGATGAGCTTTATTGTTTTAGGTTTGATATTTAGGTCTTTTATGGAGTTGGAATTGGTTTTTGTATAAGGTGTAAGATACGGATCTTGTTTCAGTTTATTGCAGATGAATATCCAATTTTGCCAGCACCATTTGTTGAAGATACTGTTTTTACCCCCGTTTAATGTCTTAGGGCCTTTGTCGAATATCAGCTGTTCATAGGCAGATGGTGTCATCTCTGGGGTCTGAATTCTGTTCCGTTAATCGATCTGTCTATTCTTGTACCAGTACCAGGCTGTTTTGACCACTGTGGCAGTGTAGTATATTCTAAGGTCTGGTAATGAGAGGCCTCCCAGTGTGTTCTTCTTCTGTAGTAGTACCTTACTTATCTCGGGCTTCTTTCCTTTCCAAACAAAATTGGTGATTTGTTTCTCCATCTCATTAAAAAAAGACGCTGGAACTTGTATTGGGATTGCATTATATAAGTAGATTGCTTTGGGTAAAATAGACATTTTCACAATGTTAAGTCTTCCTGTCCATGAGCAGGGTAGGTTTTCTCATTTATTTAAGTCTCTTAGTTTCTTGTAGTAAGGGCTTGTAGTTCTCTTTGTAAATGTCTGCTATTTCTCTGGTTAGATTAATTCCTAGGTACTTTATCTTCTTAGGGGTATAGTAAATGCTATTGATTGGATGATTTCTTCATTAACAGTCTCATTGTTGGTATAAAGGAATCCTACTGATTTATTTATGTTTATCTTGTATCCTGAGACTTTGCTGAACTCTTCTATCAGTTTCAGTAGTTTACTTACAGATTCTTTGGGATTCTCTGCATATACAATCATATCATCTGCAAACAGGGAGATTTTAACTTCTTCTTTGCCAATGCAGATGCCCTTTATTTCTTGGTCTTGTCTAATTGCTCTGGCTGGAACTTCTAGTACAATGTTGAATAGGAGAGGTTAGAGTGGGCATCCTTGTCTAGTTCCTGTTGTCAAGGGAAAATCTTTAAGTCTCTCTCCATTCAGGATGATGTGGACAATTGGCTTTGTATAAATGGCCCTTATTGTGTTGAGGAATTTTCCATCGGTGCCTATTTTGCTAAGAGTTTTTAGCATGAATGGGTGTTGGACTTTATCAAATGCCTTTTCTGCATCAGTGGACAAAATCAGGTGATCCTTGTCTTTTGTGTTATTTACCTGGTTTATCACATTAATTGTTTTTCTGATGTTGAACCAGCCTTGCATCCCTGGTATGAATCCCACTTTGTCAGGATGGATTATTTTCTTGATATGTTGTTGTATTCTGTTGGCAAGAATTTTGTTGAAGATTTTTGCATCTAGATTTGTGAATGATATTGGTCTGTAGTTCTCCTTCTTTGTTGAGTCTTTCCCTGGCTTTGGTATCAGGGTTATGGTGGTTTCATAGAATGAGTTTGGGAGTACTCCATCCCTTTCCATACTGTGAAATAATCTTAGTAGTATTGGAGATAACTCTTCTCTAAATGCTTGGTAGAATTCTGCAGTGAATCCATCTGGGCCCGGGCTTTTTTTTTTGGTTGGCAGTGTTTTGCTGACATTTTCAATCTCTTCTTTTGTGATGGGTTTATTAACTTGTTCTACTTCACGTTGTAATAATTTGGGTAGGTGGTATGAGTCAAGGAATTTGTCCATTTCCTCTGGGTTTTCAAATTTGTTAGAGTACAGTCTTTCATAGTATTCTGTTATGATATTTTTGATTTCTGTTGGATCTGTTGTGACGACTCCCCTCTCATTTCTAAGTTGGGTTATTTGTTTCCTTTCCTGCTTTTCTTTAGTAAGCTTAGCCAGTGGTTTGTCAACTTTGTTGATCTTTTCCAAAAACCAGCTTTTGGTCTTTTCAATTTTTTCAGTTGTTTTTCTGTTCTCTATTTAATTTAGCTCTGCTCTAATCTTTATGATCTGGTTTCCTCTGATGCCTGAGGGGTTCCTCTTTTGTTCTCTTTCTACTTGTTCAAGCTGTAGGGTTAGTTCCTTGATTTGGTTTCTTTCTTCCTTCTAGATGTGTAAAATTATGGAGATAAACAGACCTGTGAGCACTGCTTTGGCTGTATCCCATAGTTTCTGGTAGGAAGTGTTTTCATTCTGATTGGAATCCATGAATTTCTTTATTTCATCCTTGGTTTCTTCTATAACCCATGTTTTTTTGAGAAAGATGTTGTTCAGTTTCCAGGACTTCCACTTTCTATCTATGTTTTTTCTGCTATTGATTTCAACTTTGATGGCTTTATGATCTGAGATGATGCTTTACAGTAATTCAGTGATATGGATTTTGTTGATCATTGCATTATGTCCTAACGCACGGTCAATTCTGCAGAATGTCCCATGTGCACTGGAGAAGAAGGTGTAGTTGTCCGCTGATGAGTGGAAAGTTCTGTATATATCAATGAGGTTCATTGTGACAGTGAGGTCTTCTGTATCTTTACTGAGCTTTTTTCTAGATGATCTGTCCAGTATTGAGAGTGGAGTGTTGAAGTCTACCACTATTATTGTGGAGTCATCTAACTCTTTTTTGAGTATAGTCAGTGTTTCTTCGATGTACTTAGGTGCGTTGATATTAGGTGCATAAATATTTAATATAGTTAAGTCTTGCATGTGTACTGAACCTTTCAGCAATAAATAGTGTCCATCTTTGTCCACGATGATGGATTTTACATTAAAATTGATTTTGTCTGAGAATTGCTACCCCTGCTCTTCCTTGTTCATTGTTAGCTTGATATATATTCTTCCATCCTTTAATTTTCAGTTTGTTCCTATCTTTAGGTGTCAAGTGAGTTTCTTGTAGACAACATTTGCATGGGTCATTTCTTTCGATCCAAGATGTCACTCGATGTCTCTTTACTGGAGCATTGAGTCCATTCACATTCAATGTAATTATTTATAGGTATGTGTTCACTGCTGCCATTGTGGTATGTTTATTTTTGTGTTGATGTTTTCTCTGTTGTTGTTATTAGTGTGTTCTGGGACATTCTTTTTTGTGAGTTGATTTTTCACCTTTTTCAGAGTTGTTTTTGTAGTTGTTGACACTCCCGTGAAATGGTATGTTACATCTTTGTTGTGCTTTACAGCTGCCCCTATGATCCCCCTTAAGAAAGTATATATAAACCCAATTGTAATTACTACCAGTCTTGTCATCTTCCTCTCTATCAGGAAGGACTGTAACGACTGTAGTTCATCCTTCTTTTAAATTCGATGGCACCATAGTTTTCCTCATGATCACTGGATTGCTTCTTTCTGTGTTAAAGCTGTGATTGATTTTGGAGCCTTCCCTTACTGAGTAGAGTTTTCAGTGGTGTGTCATTCTAAAATATAAAGTTAGTGGTTTCGTTCTTCTAAGCCATAGCCAAGAACTTCTTTCAGTGCTTCTTGTAGTTTTGGTTTGGTTTTTACAAAGTCTCTGAGTTTCTGTTTATCTGGGAATGTCTTAATTTCATTTTCATATTGGAAAGATAGTTTTGCAGGATATATAATTCTTAGTTGGAAGTTCTTCTTCTTCAAGTCTTTGAATGTGTCATGCCACTGTCTCCGTGCCAGCATGGTTTCTGCTGAGAAATCTGACAAGAACCTACAGGGTTTCCCTCTGAATGTTAGCTTTCCTTTGGGTCTTGCTGCCTTTAAGAGGTGCTGCTTATATTTCATTTTGTTAAGCTTGATTATAATATGTCTTGGAGTCTTTCTTTTGAGATCTATATTGGGTGGTGTACAATGTGCTTCTGAGATATCTGTATTCTCTTCCTTCATGATTTCTGGGAAGTTTTCTGTTAGCATCTCAGCAGCGATACTCTTTTGTGTTCTCAGGTTTCTTACCCTGTTCAGGGACTCCAATTAATTGAAGGTTGTTGCTCTTAATAGAGTCCCACATGCTTCTTAATGCTTCTTCATTTTCTTATTTCTTTTTTGTGATTTCTGCTCATAGACACTGGTGTCAGTAGCTCTGTCTTCCCAGTCAGAAATTCTTTTTTCCATTTGTTCCATTCCGTTTTCTTGGCTTTGAATGGAAGTTTCTATGTCTTTGATTTTGTTCTTGATCTGTTGGATTTCAGAGTATTTGTGTTCCATCAGATCGAACAGCTTATTTAATTTCTCCTTTTGTTCTGCTGCATTTTGTATAAAGTCTGGAAGGGCTCTGTATGTAATCATTTTGTGTTAACTTCCTGATGCTTTCATAAAAGTTTCTTCATCTGGAAAACTCCTTGGTTGCATTGTTTGGAAGCCTCTGAAGTCCTGGGTGATTTCTTATGTGCCACAAGTGTTTGTTGCTATTTGGGTTCCATGTGAGTAAGTAGAGGCTGGGAGAGATACTGTTTGGATGGACTGCAGATGTTTCTCTAGGCTGTCTTAAAATGGAAAGCAAAATGTATCTGACCACTTCCCAAGTCAGTCAGGTTTTCAGGTGTAGAGGTCCCTCTTCCCAGCTGGCAACGTAAGCACCTCTGTATCCAACCCCAAATGATACAAACTAGTTCAGAATACAGCAGTGCTACTGCCCTGTTGGCTTATGCGGACAGAACCCAGCTTTAGGTGACACTGTGTAAAGTACTGCTTTTCTGGTAGAAAAGCTCTCTCCTGTGGGCAGGCTCTGGCTCCCAAGCTATGAATTAGCTCCAGCTACGGCCACCTTATCCAAGATGGCGCCTTCCACACAGGCAGCAGTTAGAGGGGCTAAAGTTGCCAAGAGGTAGTGATTCCTCTACTTCTGTTGCAGGCCCCCCAGTGTAGGTGGCACTGTGTAAATTACTGCTTTTCTGTCGGAGAAGTCCTGTCCTGTTTACAAGAACTGGCTCCCAGGCTAAGAATTACGTCCCACTAAAATCTCTGTACCCAACATGGCGTCTGGCACACTGATTGTAAAGTCCCTAACAGACCCACTGTGGCAGAGATAAAATGACAGGCCCAAAGTGGCTAGATTAACGGAGTCCTAAGCCTAGCTCTCAAAATATGGGAATTTCTTCTGCATATTCCCCCAGCAGCACATCTGAGTCTAGCTGCTAGGTAAGAACCAGCTCTGCCCACCGGCCAAGACAGAGTCAGAAAAGTCAGAATGGTGCATTTACCTTGAGTTCATGACAGCCAGGGCTAGCCAGGAGCGGGAGTCAGTGAAAGAGAGGAGGTTTTTTGGTCTGTGGTATGAAGTCTAAATTAACAGCCCTGTGCTGTGTCCCGGGGCTGTTTAAGTGATCAGAAGGCTTCGTTTGATTATCAATTCAGGTCTTGGTTTCCAGAGGGATATAGGGAGGTGTGTGCTTAGTCCGCCATCTTGACTCCACCCCCCAAATGTAAGAGTTTTAAGAATCAGGATGCATTCACAGAATTGAGGGGTGGAACTACTTATACTTTTTACTCATCTATGTCCCCACAAAGATGGGACTTACATCAGGGGTATGTCTGTGTCATGGTTGGAATTGTGTCCCCCCAAAAATGTATGCAGCCACGTGGCTGGGATATGGTTCCCAGTATCTTGGGACTGTCCTCCATTGTGTGGTTTTGCTAACCTGTATGTTAAAGGATTAGGGTAGGGCTGTGAATTCCTGTGGGGGAAGTTTCCCTGGAGTATGGCTTGCCCCACCCTTAATGCTTTTAGCTTGCAAGGAATAAAAGGAAAAAGAAACAAAGGACAATTTGAGAACCTCGCTACCATCAAGCAAGCAGCACCGGGAGCAGAGCGCGTCCTTCAGACCAGAGGTTCTTGCGTGAGGACGCTCCCTGGACAAAGACTGATGCAATACCGGACATTCCTCCAGAGCCGACAAGGGGAAAGTCTTTCCCTGGAGCCGACACCCTGAATATGGACTTGCAACCTACCAGACTGTATAAGAATAAATCTTTCTTTGTTAAAGCCATCCACTCTGTGGTAATTCTGTTAGAGCAGCCCTAGCTGACTGAAACAGTCTGATTCATCCTCTTTCCTAAAATACATCCAGTTGCTGTCGAGTCATTTCTGACTTACATTGATCTCATGTGTGCCAGAATATAACTGTACTCCATAGATTTCAGTAGCATTGCCAGGTCTTTTTTCTGCTGTACCTCTGGGTAGACTCAGACCTACAACCTTTCACTTAGCAGCTCAGCACATTAACCATTTATACCAAGTAAGGACTCCCCAAACACAACATGCACTTAATACATGAAGCTTAATAAGAGTCAACATTTCATTGAGTACATACTTGTGCTTAGCACTAAACAGTTTTTATGACTAACTTCATTTAATCTTCACAATGACCCCATTTAGACATATGTCCTTCGATTCACATTTTACAGAGTAAGAAGGTGAGGCCCAGAGAAGTTAAGTGCTCAAAGACACAGAGGTATTAAGTGGTGAAACTTGATTTTAAGTCTGGGTGGTCTAACTCAGTTATCTTGGTTTTAGCTCCTCCATCATGTTGCCTTCCAACAAATGAAAGGTAATAGCTGAATCATTACCCCTTGTTGGACTATCTGGATTTTAACAGGAACTAAAAAAAATGTGCTTAAACTTTTAGCAGTGGCTGTCTAACTGACAGAATGGTTAAGCATCACCGTTAGAAACCAGAAGAAAAGTTGCCATGCAGTTGAATTCAACTTACAGTGATCATATAGGTCACAGTAGAACTGGTTCAAAGGGTTTCCAAGGAATTGCTGGTGGATTCCAACTGCCAATCTTTTGGATAGTAGCCTCAGTTCATAAGAACTGTGTAATCAGGGCTTTGTCACCATAGAATAGAGAGGAAACCGTGCTGAGGGGTTATGCCCAAAGGCCTCTCATGGTGTTCACAGCCACTCTGCCCACCCTCTGCTCCTGAAAGTTAATTAGTAGGAGGAACTAATGCAGTGGGAGCTACCTGCACATGGTCTGGAGCCACGTTTGCTGGTGTCAGGAAACTTCTCCTCCAGAGAGGGCTGGAGGTGTGAGCTGAGGGCAGTAAGAGGTACTGCAAAGTGATAACACAATACAGTAGGTGATGTTTATCCAGCATGTTTCTCATACCCTAGAAAGCTGAGGGGTCAGATGTCACTTGGCACTTCTCCAGGAGGAGCACTGTGCACTCAGCATGGTCACATCATGAGCAGAGCCAGCTGCACTCCCAGGCATGGTCAGTGCCCAGCAAGTGACTGGAGTGTCCTCTAACTTCAATTTCCTATGACCTGATCCAAGTCTTCACTTTGAGCAGTAGCTCTCAACCAGTCAGTCACAGCCAGTTGTCTCAAAACTAAACCAGAACACATGCAAAATTAATCCTTTACTGTTCCTCCAGAGCAATGTATCTGGTAGTAAATACAGAACTACAAATAGAACCCAAGCCCACACATAATTTAAAATTGTCTGCACTCAACTACTAATCTAGAGGTTGGCAGTTTCAATCCACCCAGCCATGCTATGAGAAAAGGCCTGGCAACCTACAAAACCCTGTGTCAATCACAAAAGGACAAATACCATATGACCTCACTTATATAAAATAAAAGAGCTTGCAGGTATATAGAGACCAAAGTTTCTTAGTGGTTACCAGGGGAAGGAGGGAAGGGGGGATAGGGTAATGCTTACTGGGTACTGAGTTTCAGTTTACAGTGATGGGAAAATCACATTGATTAAGGGTAAGGTTGCAATTATTTTAAGTGCTGTCCATAATGTACTCTTGTAAAAAGTCAAGTTGGCAGGAGTTGTGTGATACTGCCTCAGTTATCTAGGGCCATTGTAACAAAAATACCACTACTGGATGGCTTTAGTGAACAGAAATTTTGTCTCTCCCAGTCTCGTAGGCTAGAAGTTCAAATTCAGGGATCCAGCTTCAGGGAAAGGCTTTCTGTCTCTGTTTGCTCTGGGGAAAGGTCCTTGTCATCAATCTTTCCTTATTCTAGGAGCTTCTCAATGGGAGAACCTGGGTCCAAAGTATGCTCTCTGCTCCTGGCACATCTTTCTTGGTGGTGAGGTCCCACTCCTCTTTGCTTGGTTTTTTTATATTTGAAAAGAGACTGACTGAAAATACAGCCTAATCCTGTAGATTGAGTCCTGCCTCATTAACATCATAGAAGTTAGTATTCACAACACATAGGATAATCATATCAGATGACAAAATGGTGGAGGGGACACTTTGATCTATGGTGGATAAATTTACAGTGACAAAAAAGTAGAATAGCTGCTAAGGCTGCTTATGTACAACCAAGCACCTTGTGGAATTTTGTATCTTGGTTTGGAGGTTTAGGGTCATGGTTTCATGGGACATCTGAGTTATGTGGCCTAATACTATGTTCAGTGCTTCCATTCTACCTGCTGATTCATTGAATAGTACTTGATGTCTTAAAAGCTTGCAAGCAGCCATCAAAGGCACACCACCACCCACTGCCATCAAGTCAGGTCTGACTCATAGTGACCCTAGAAATCACAGTAGAACTGCCTCATAGAATTTCCAAGGAGCACCTGGCAGGTTTGAACTGTTGGCCTTTTGGTTAGCAGATGTAGCACTTAACTCATCTGGAGCAAAAGAGGAAGAAGAAGAACAAGGAACAGTAGAACATGGAATGTGTGGCTAATTGCCTCAAAGAGCAGCTGCTTCCTTTGCCATGAGACCAGAAGAGCTGGATGGTGCCCAGATACCATTACAGAATATTTTGATCAAAGATTCTATAGAATAATTTTGTTTGGGGGGAAGGGAGAGAAGGGAATGTAGAATAGAAATTTAAATTCCCATGGAATCTCAAATTTCTGGAGCCATGGGGGCCGGATAAATCCCTGATACTAGCACCCTAAGATAATCTTTAAACCTTAAACCAAAAATATCCTCAGAAGCCTTAAAACCGTAGCTTAGCTTAACTAGTAAAGAATGTCTGCCTTGAGCATTGTGCTCTTTCAAGATCTATCTAGATGGGATCAAACGGACAATAGCAACTCAGAGGACTGGATAGAAAGCTTAGGTGGCAGTAAGTTTATAGTAATGGAACAGGAACAACTCAGAAAAGGAGGATGAGAACAGCTGTACAACTTGAAGAATGTAGTCAGTCTCCTGAATTGCATATGTAGAAACTGTTGAATTGATCTGTTTTGCTGTGTATATTCTCAACAGCAACAATAAAAAATTTATTAAATTTATTAGGTCAACTTAATTCTCTCTGTCTCTAACAGAGATAGCAGCACATCTGCTGGTGCCATATAAAGAAAGAAAACTGAGCAAATAAGTTCTGTTGAAGTCTTTTATATGCAAACCACTGCACTAGAGGCACCAAAGAAAAATCTAAGAACTTTGTCTTCAAAACACGCTCACTGTCCTTTGGGGGATGAGACATGCATACTGCAAATGATAAACTCAAGACAATATAAGCTACTTCAAAGTATTCTATGAACTCATTAAGTTTATTTGGTTAAGACTATAAGGGCAAACAAAAGAACCCTTTGTCAGCCAGAACCAGGTAACTGGAGCTGTGCCTACAAACAGCCCTAGGCTGAGAGCAACGGTTCTCAACTAGGAGTGGTTTTACTCCCTAAGAGACTTCTGCAATGTATGGAGACCTGGGTGGCACAGGTGGTTTGTGCTTGGGTGCTAACCTAAAGTTTGGAGATTGGAACCCACCCAAAGGAATGTGCGAAACATGTCTGGGAATCTGCTTCCATAAAGAAAATCCTGTGGGGCATTTTTTCTTCTTAATTTAAAATTTAAAAAAAGAAGAAAGTTAACTTACGCCAGTTTGATGAGTTTCCTCTCTCCATAAAACCTCCTTCTTTCTTGCTCTTCTGAGAGAATCAGGGAGAGTCTCCCATAGGAGAACTGAAGCCCTGCCATTGTGGTTCAGAAAGCCCTGCTGGAGATAGGTTCTTGACCTTGGGAGTTTCCAGACATTTTCAGTTTTAGTGGATTTTGTTTTGCTTTGAGGAGGGGTGTGAGAATGCAGTCTGATGAAATTAAAAATTAAAATAAAATTTAAAAACAGACTTCTGGGATGCTAGTGGTTTAGGGCCACAGGGAGCTTAAAAAGCATCAGCTTCTTTCCTGAGTGTGGGCCGGCCTAGCAGACCTCCAGCACATGTGGTTTCAATAACAAAGCCTGGCGCCTTCCGCCTGCGCAGAAGTCCAGCAGCGCCGAACGCCAACTTGCTTCTTTGTGTGTGAGGAGCTGAGCCCAGCGGAGGTGGCCTCCCTGGGGAGATGGATTTCTCCCCGGCGTTCCCTTTTGTAGAAAATTCCGGAAGTGATAGGGCAGCCCCGAGCGACAGGCTGCAAGCGGCAGGCAGTGTGCTGGGGGAGTCCAGGCTGCTCAGGGGAGGGTTCTCATCCCTAGGGAGGATGTAACCCCAGACTTCTTAGTCTGCGCCAGCCAAAGCAAATGCGGTGCGGATGGCTGCAGTACAGCCACTGTGGAACTGTTTATTCTTAGGAGATGGCCATCTCCCCGCTGGGACCGTGCGGGCTTTATCAGCCTTTTTTTTTTCTTTCCTTCACGTTCCTCCGTCTGAAACCATTTCGTCCGGATTTGATAGCGCTTTTGAAAGGATCTGCAAGGAAAACTCTATTCCAGTGTAGAAGGTTAATTTGCTTTTCTAGAAGAGAAGGGTTGAATGGAAACTCACGTGGGGCCTTGGGGGAACAGGATCCGGTTTGAACTGAGTTCAAACCCTGGCAATCTATGTTGGCAAGCCTGTCACATCTAAAACCAAATGCTACCCCGTAAGTCAGATTCCATTTATGGAAGTTATTAGCTAAAGTTAGAGGATAGGGTACATTTCAGGAAGTATTGCTTAAAAGTAATAATTAGGCTCCAGACGTGAAATATCCCAGTGGAAATTCACACCTATAGGTAATCTATACTTAAAGCAATCAAATGCCTACTCGTCACACTTAGAATAATATATGGATGAAGATGCTTTACTCATAAATTTTCCACTGTTCTTGCCTATTGTAACATCAACTGACCGTTCTTATTCTTGATCATATATACACATTTAATAGACTTCATAAAGCAGGGTCACCATTTTCACAGAAATACTATTTTTGAGAACATCACAAATATTGCAGAGATGTATGGCAACATTTAGGTATTCAGTTTGTTTTTGTTTATAATTTATTGTCTGTTGTTGCTGAGAGTGTACACAGTAGAACAGACACTGATTCAACTGCTTGTGTACAATTCAGTGACACTGATAACAGTCTTCAAGTTGTGCAGCCATTCTCACCCTTCTTTTCTGAGTTGTTCCACCCCCATTGACATAAACTCACCACTCAAAGTTCTTTTCTGATTTTTCAAGTTGCTGTTGTCAGTTTGATCCCATATATATAGATGTTAAAAGAGCATAATGCTCAAAGAGGCATTCTTGGCTAGTTAAGCTATGCTACTGTTTAATTTTAATAAGATTGTGGTTTAAGGTTTGGTTAAAGATTATTTGAGGGCAGTAATTTCAGGAATTTGTCTAGCCTCCAAAACTTCAGAAATGCTGGCTTCCAAGAAAATTTGAAATTTCCGAGCTGCATTTTTTTCCTTCTAATTAGAATTTTTCTGTAGAGTCTTTGATCAAAATGTTCTGTAATGGTAGCTGGGCACCATCAATTCTGGTCTCATGGCAAAGGAGGCAGTTGTTTACAGAGGTACTTAGCCACACATTCCATTTCCTTCTGTTATTTGTTACTTACCACCTTCCTTTTTTCTAGGCACATAGAGAGTAATTGCTGTGCTTTGGATGGCTGCTTGCTAAGTTTTAAAACCCAAGGCAGTATGCAAGGAACTCAGAGGTAGTACAGAAGCACTAAACATGTTCAGTCCAATGAACTGGGATGTTCCATGAAACCATGACCTTGAACCTCCAGACTAAGGAACTAAGTCCTATGAGGAATTTGGTTGTCCATAAGCAGCCTCAGCAGTTACTCTTTCTTTTTTCCTTTTTTTTTTGTCATTGTTGTAAACATATCTACAGCACAACTTTTGCCATTTCAATTTCTTACCAGTGTATGACTTACTGACAGCAATTACAGCAATCAGCTATGTAATTCTACCTTTAATTAATGTAGTTTGCCATCACCATATATCCAAATTTTAGTACTCCATAGGCAGTAACTGCCCCAGACTTTCTCCTCCCTTCCACCCCTGGAAACCACTAAGAAACTTTGATCTCTATACATTTGCCTTTTCTTGTTTTTTATGTAAATGACTCATACACAGTATTTGTTTTTTGTGTGATAGACATTTCTGTCAGCATAATGTCAAGCTCCAACTATATTGTAGATGTACAACAACTATTTCTCTTAGTAGCTGAGTAGTGTTCTGTTGTATGTATGAACCATATTTTGCTTATCCATTCATTTGCAGATGGACATTTAGGTTGTTTCTACCTTTGGGCCATTGTGAATAGTGCTGCAGTGAACACTGGTGTACCAGTATCTTTCAGAGTCTCTGTTTTCAAGTCTTGGTAGGTATATACCTAGGACTGAAGTTGTTAAGACATACGGTAGTTCTGTTTTAATTTTTTTGAGCAATTGCCACTTTTTTTCCCATAACAGCTGTATTTTTGTACTCCAAACAGCAGTGGAAAGGATTCCGATTTCCCCACATCCTTTCCAACATTTATGATTTTCTGTTCTGTTGTTGTTATTGGTGTTTTCAATCTTGACCATCCTAGTGGGAGTGAAATGGTTTCTCACTGCAGTTTTGATATGCATCTCTTTGATGTCTAATGATACTGAGCATCTTTTCATGTGTTTGGTGGCCACTTGAATGTCCTGTTTGGTGAAATATCTGTTCAAGTCCTTTGCCATTTTATGATTGGGTTGTCTTTTTGTTGTTCAGTTGTTGAAGTTTTTTATATATATATATTAGAGTCTTAAGGAATATATGGTTTCAGAGGATAGTTCTAGTCAGTAGCTTATCTTGTCACTTTTTTGGTAAAGGTTTTTTGCTAGACAGGAGCACTGTGGCACTGTGGTGAAGAGCCTGGCTGCTAACCAAAAGGTCAGCAGTTTGAATCTACCAGCTGCTTCTTGGAAACCATATGGGATAGTTCTGCTGTGTCCTATAGGGACACTATGATTTGGAATTGACCTGACAGAAAGAATTTGATGAATAAAAGTTTTAAATTTTTATGAGGTCTCATTTATTTATTTTTTCTCTTTGCTGTTTGTGCTTTTGTTATTAAATTAGGTGATGCATTGTAAAAAGCTAGGTCCTGTGTTTTCTTGTATTCTGTTGTTTTTGAGGTGAAGAAAGAAAAAAGAAAATTTCACAGGGTCAAAAAACCAGTTGTCAGTGAGTCACCCTTGTTTCATGGTGACCCATTCTTGCATTTATTGCCAGTATCTCCAAGACAACAACCCATCCCTCTTGCATTCCATTTGTCTTGAGGTTAACAGCACTGATGATAAAGTGCTTCAAAGCTCCGTTGAGTCCTCATTGGCTCTGCATCATGGATCATCTCTAGTCTCCTTAATCTGTCATGTAAACTTGAACTGATCTAGCCCTGTCTGACTTTTCCAATCTCATTTCCAGTCTCTAGATTCTATCCATTCCATACTGAAGCCACTGGAAACTTAGCATCTTTCCCTGCCCTATCTCCAGGTCATCCTAACAACTCTGGAATTCCTTAGTGAACAGTTATAACAGTGGAACCCAGAGTAATAGGAAACATTGGAAAACGCATTATTTTCGAAATAGCTGTCTTCACATGGGCCTTCTGAAAGAGCATTCCCTCTAAGAGAGTTCTCCAAAGTAATCATTCTGTTGCTGAATCCCTTAATAGGGCTACTGCCTACTCCTCAGCAGCTTGTCCTAGCACAAGACTAAATCAGCCTGTAACTGGCTCACTGCCATTGAGTCAGGACTCAGCAACCCTAGAGTAGAACTGCCCCACGGAGTTTCGGAGGAGTGTCTGGAAGATTTGAACTGCTGAACTTTCGGTTAGTAGATACAGCACTTAATGCACTATATCACCAGGGTTTCTGAGTCAACCTGTAGGAAGGCATAAATCCTTTGTTTCTACCATTTGCTCAAAGGTGCCATTTATGTTAGCAAAGACCCTGTCACTGCACTGGGGATCAGTTCTGCTTTCTTTAAACGTTTCTTAAAGGTACTGTGTCCCTCTCCCAGCCCCTTAGACTTCAGGTTCTTTCCAGTTCTGTATTTTCAAGTGCTGTGTTACGGGAAAGTCTGATGGTTTGAACCCACTAACAGGTCTCAAAGAAAGGCCTGGTGGTCTGCTTCCAGAAGGTCACCAATATGAAAATCCTATGGAGGAATTCTCCTGTACACACATGGGTCACCATGAGTTGGGGTCAACTCAACAGCAACTGTTTTCTTTCTTTTTTTAAAAAAAAATAATAATAGCTAAGGTGTATTTTGGGAAACCTTGGTGGCATAGTGACTAAGTGCTATGTCTGCTAACCAAAGGGTCACCAGTTCACATTCACCAGATGCTCCTCAGAAACCCTATGCAGCAGTTCTACTCTACCCTGTAGGACTGCTATGGGTTGGAATACACTCCACGGCAGTGGGTTTGTTTTCTTTTTAAGATGTGTTTTATATGATATGCTAAGTGATTTAAAATAAACATTGTTGTGATTAAGCCTTACAACAACCTTGTGGAATGCATACTATTATTGTGCTCATTTAACATGATAAAACTAGGTTTGGCAAAGTGAAGGCTGCACAGTAATGGCAGCTTTAGGATTCCAATGTGGTCCTTACTACACTCAGGGAATCATTCTTCACATTGTGTTTTTGTTTTGTTTTATTGTGGTGAAACATCTATCAAAACATTTACTGTTTCAGCCATTCTTACATGTACAATTCATTGGTGTTAGTCATGGTCACCGTGTTGTGCAACCATCACCACAGCTGCTCAGAAATTTTTCATAACCCTTAACAGAAACTCAATACCCCTTAAGAGCTTGGGGAAGGTTAGTTTGGAGACTATTTTGTTGTTACTTTTGCTTGTTTTTGTTTTCCTTGTAAACTTGAATAACATAAAATTAAACTAAGAGGCCTTAAAACTTCCAAGACCTAAACCAGTCTTTTCTATATTTATTTTCCAACCTCTGTGGCTGCCAGGAAATATTTCTTAATGGAATTCTTAATGGAGTTGACTCAGCAAGTGAAATTTCTACATTCTCAGTATTTCAGGAAGGAGAGCAAAGACCTAAAACCAGATGGTCAGACTGTTTCGGAGGAAGGAAAATGGGTCATCTAAATCCTATTTTGGAAAGGTGTATATTATTTTGAAGTCCATTTGGGGAATAAAAACCAAGATAATGCCAGGTCTGACAACACTTTCTCTGCTGTGTATGACACAAGCACCATGATGATGCTTAGAAACAATTTTTTCTTTAAATGAAGTTTTATGTACATGAATTCTTTTTCTGACTCATGAACTATTTTTTATCAAACATTTTCAGCAATTCAGCCCTCATCATATCTCACATCTTCAGTCACTGTTCAGGACACAGGAATATGACAGATTCCACGGAGAGCCTGGCAGAGTTGGGGGGCTTCTTCTCATCTGAGTGAGGATATCACTTACAGCCCTGCAACTTGTGTAAAAGAAAAGAGGCCTCAGGTGGTTCTTTCTTAAGTTTGCTTAAGTCACTGATAATTAAGTTGATTCCAACTCATGGCTACCCTCTATAGGTAAGAGTAGAACTGCTCCATAGTGTTTCCAAGGAGCACCTGGTAGATTTGAACTGCCAGGCATTTGGTTAGCAGATGTAGCACATAACCACTATGCAACCAGGATTTCCTTAACTTGCTTAGACACTGCTTAGCAAATCCATAGCATTTTTTATCTTAATGCTTGAACTGTAGAGAATTCCTCCTCAAAACTTTGCCAGACTCTGCTCACAGAGTCCCTAAGTGGTGCAAAGGGCTAACACATAGAAAGTTGGAGGTTCAAGTCCACCCAAAGTCACAATGGAGAAAAGGCCTGAAAAATCAACTATTGAAAACCTTGCAAGTTCAATTCTACTCTGACACACATAGGGTGGCCATGGGACTATGTGACAACTGAAAAATCAAAACCCATATCCACAGGGTAATGTGAAGTTCCTGAGCCATCGTGTTTCTGCACCACTTCTTCAACCTCTCAGGGAGTTCTGCAAGACCACATAGCTGTATGAGGAAGATGGGAATTGACCTTTGCCCTCAAAAGGGACAGTTTGTGGCCTCTTGGGCATTTATATCCCCTGGATTCCCCTGTACAGGACCCCAAAGTTTAAAACTTCTGAGATGAAGATCATCCAGCATTCTACACCCCCACTCTTAATTTTCTTAACCTCCTTTTCACTGAAATACTTCTATTCTTTGTCTCCCTCTACATTCCTACAAAGGGAGGATTCCACCCAATCCTGCTGTAACATGTTCTTTTCTGAGTATGGGTGGAAACGTCTTTGTGGCTTCATGGTTTCAAATGCTAAACAGATCAGAAGATGAAATTCAATCCTGGGCTCTCTAAATTGTATGTATTTCTCTAGTATTTCAGCCCTGGAACATTCTAAGAAGAAAAATGTGTATTTTGGTAGAAAGGAAGAGATGACTGCATTAGATATGAAACTAATGTATTACTTCTGGAAGAAGCAGTGTCCAAGGAGTCAGAAAGGGTATGTTCTAATCCCAACTTCACCATTAACTTGCATCAGTGGGACCTGACACTGAGTTGCCTATTTTATAAGATGAAGTAGTTGAATAAGAATACTTAAGAGTGTGGATGCCAAAAGTGTTGGATTTGTATTCAAATATTAGCTGTGTCATTTGCCAGTTATGTTTTCCTAGGCCAGACTGTATGAAGAAGAACATAGCATCACGATTAGAGGACAACTCATTAACAACCTGTGATATGCAGATAACACAACCTAACTTGTTGAAAGTGAAGAGGACTTGAAGCACTTAGTGATTAAGATCAAAGGCTTCCATATTGATTGCTTTTTAGCATAAAACCCAAACAAAACAAAATCCAATGCAATAGAATCAATTGCAACTCATAGTGACCCTATAGGATAGAATAGAACTGCCTTATGTAGTTTCTAAGGAGTGCTTAATGGATTCCAACTACCAATATTTTGGTTAACAACCATAGTTCTTGACTGCTTTGCCACCATGGTTTATAAAGGAAGCAAAAATTCTCACAAATGGTCGATAAGCAACATCAGAGAAAAGATTGACATTACCAAGGATTTCGTTTTACTTGGATCCACAATCAATGCCCATGGAAGCAGCAGTTAAGAAATCAAACAACACATTATACTGGGCAATCTGCTATGAAAAGCTTTAAAATGTTAAAAATCAAAGATGTCACCGTAAGGACTAATGTGTGCCTGACCAAAGCCATGGTGTTTTCAGTCACCTCATACGCATGTGAAAACTGGACAGTAAATAAAGAAGACTGAAGAAGAATTGATGCCTTTAAATTATGATGTCGGCAGTAAATACTGAATATACCATTGGAATGCCAGAGCCAAGAGAAGGAACAAATCTATCTTGGAAGACATATAGTGAAAATGCTCATTAGAAGCAAGGATGGCAAGATTTCATCTCATGTACTTTGGACATGTTATCAGGAGTGACCGACTCGACGGCACTTGGTGTTGGCTTAGTCCCTGGAAAAGGAAATCGTACTTCGTAGAGTAGAGGGTCAGCAAAAAAAGAGATTTTCTTTTAAAAGCCTATGAGTGGCCATCTAAGAAACTATTGGACACATCCCACCTGAATCAAAAGAGAGTGAAGGAAACCAAAGGCACAAGGGAAATACTAGCCCAAGGGACTAAAGAACCATTATGAACCAGAGACTCTACCAGTGTAAGACCAGAAGAAGTAGATGGTGCCCAGCTACTACCAATGACTGCCCTGACAGAAAACACAACAGAAAGTCCTGAAAGAACAGGAGAAAAATGTAGAACTGGGGTGTGGAGTCAAGATGGTATACTAGACACACATCTCCTTAATTCCTTCTGAAAACTAAGGCCTGGATTGATAATTAAACAGAGCCTTCTGGACACCCAGTAAGCCCTAGGACATGGCATAGGGCTGTCAATTTGGACTGCATGCCACTGAATGGGAAAGTTTTCTTTTACTGACCCCTGCCCTTGTTGAATGGCAGGCTCTCACAGACTGAAGGTAACTGGTGATTTTAACTTTTTTTTTATTGTCTTAGCCAGCAGGTAGGGCTTGGGCTTAACCAATAGCAAAGTTCAGCCACACTGCTGACAATGATCAGCAGATGGAATAGCCACATTTTGAGAGCCCAACTCTGGACTTGGAGCACCTCGGCCCATCCACTGTCTATTTCTGAATCTCTGCCATTGATTTAGCTATTTAACAGCAGGCAGGAGAGCTTGTGCGGCACACCATCTTGTTCAACTGGGAGGCGGTGTTACCCAAATGGAGGCCTCATCAGGGGCTAATTCCCAGGCTGGGAGGCAGTGCTTAGCACAGTGTAGCCTTATGGGTGTGGTCTGGTAGCAGATGACAGCAGGGAAGTAGCCTGTCCATACTTTGAACTAGATTACAGTGTCTGGGGATGGATATAGAGGTGCCTCCATTGTCAGTTCGAAAGAGGGGTTTGCACACTTGACAGCCTGACTGATTTTGGAAGCTGTCAGATAGCTTTTACTGTTCAAAATAAGATTACTTAGAGAAATAACTGTGTTGCATCCTGATGGCATCTCTTCCAGCCTTTACTGACCCACATCATAAGTAGGGCCATGTATTTGCCAACCAGGAGGTGGAGCCTGCTACTCTAGAGATTCCACTAGGCCCAGTCACTGGAGTACATAGAGGTGACTGGTGATCACTTTCCTTCTCAGACTGTGCTTCAGATCTTGTTAAGGCAACATCAGAGAACATAACCTGTAGATGTCCAAAAAGCAACAAACGTTGGCCAGACACTTAAAAAAATCCAACCATGGCTCCCGAAAGAAAGAACCAAAGACCTTCCCAGATGAAGAAGCTTTTCTGAAACTATTAGAGATTGAATATAAAAGGATTATGTAGAGAGCCCTCCTAGACATTACACAAAATGTAGCAGAGCAAAATGAAAAATCAAGCAAGCTGTTCAAACTGATAGAACACCAGCATTCTGAAATCCAACAGATCAATAACAAAATCAAAGAGACAGAAAATTCAGTTCAAAGCCAAGGAAACAAAATTGAACAAATGGAAAATAGACTTTCTGACTTTGAAGACAGAGCTACCAATACCAGCATTTATGAGGAGAAATCAGAGAAAAGAAACAAGAAAAATGGAAAAGGATTAAGAAGCATGTGGGACTCTATTAAGAGGAACAGTCTACGATTAATTGGAGTTCTTGAACAAGGAGGGACACCTGAAAATACAGAGTATTGTTGTTGAGTTGCTGACAGAAAACTTCCTTGAAATTATTAAAGAAGAAAATAGAGATATCCAAGATGCATATCAAATGCCACACAATATAGACTCCAGAAGACAGACACCAAAATATCATAATCAGGCTTAACAAAGTGAAACATAAACAAAAACTCTCAAAGGCAGTGAGACTCAAAGCAAAGCTAACATTCAGAGGAAACCCTGTAGGCATTCATTTGACTTCTCAGCGGTAACAATGCTGGCATGGAGGCAGAAGCATGACCAACTGAAAGCCTTGAAGAAGAAGAACTTCCAACTAAGAATTATATATCCTACAAAACTATCTTTCAAATATGAAAGTGAAATTAAAACATTTGCAGATAAACAGAAACTCAGCCTAACTCTATATTTTTGGAAGCAATACAGGACACAGGCACAAAACTCAATCAAAGGTATAATATTAAAAAAGTGATCCAGTGATCATATCATGTAAACTATGATATCATCACATTAAAAAGAGGGATGTACTATAATAGTTATACCCCTTTCAGATGAAGAGGAAGTTAATAGGATATGTAGAAGTTAAAATTGGGTTTAAACGTAGATTATTAAGGGGTATGAAAGAAGTAGATGCAAAGCACAATAAAGATGCAACATGTCAAATCAAGAAATATACTACAGGAGTCTCAACACAAAACCAACACTGAAAAGGGTAAAAAATCAACCCCTAAAGAAGAATGTCCCAGAACAGAGTATTAAGAGCAACAGAGAAAACATCAACATAAAAATAAATACATGAAAATGAGAGCACTGAACCAATACTTAACAATAATTGTGTTGAATGTAGATGGACGTTCAGTAAAGAGACAACATATGACATCTTGGATCAAAAGAAACGACCCGTCTGTGTGTTGCTTACAGGAAACTCAGACTTAAAGAGATGAACAAACTGAAAATTAAATGATGGAAGAATACATACTAAGCTAACAATATACAAAGAAGAGTAGATGTGACAATACTAATCTCAGATAAAATAGATTTTAATGTAAAATCCACTATTATGGACAAAGATGAACACTACTGCTGAAAGGGTCAATACACAAGCAGGACTTAACAGTATTAAATGTCAATGAACCCAACACTAGACCATCTAATTACATTGAAGAAACACTGAGTACACTCAAAAATGAGATAGAATGCTCTACAATAATAGTGGGAGACTTCAACAGTCCACTTTCAGTGTTGGATAGATCTTCTAGAATAAAGCTCAATAAAGACACAAGATCTTATTGCAACAATGAACCAACTAGACCTCATCGACATATACAGAACTTTCTATCTTTCAGCAAATAACTACACCTTCTCCAGTGCACATGGAACATTTTCCAGAATAGATCATGTATTAGGACATAGAGCAAATCTCAACAAAATTGATACCACTAAATTACTGCAAAGCATCTTCTCAGACCATAAAGCTGTAAAAGTCAAAATCAGTGGCAGAAAAAACATAGGTAGAAGTTGGAACTCATTGATACTGCACATCTTGCTCAAAAAGCCATGGTTTATAGAAGAAATCAGGGATGAAATAAAGAAATTTATGGATTCCAATGAGAATGAAAGCACTTCTTACCAGAACCTGTGGGATACAGCCAGTGCTGAGAGGTCAGTTAATAAATGTACACATACGAAAGAAAGAAAGAACTCAAACCAAAGAACTAGCCTTACAGCTTGAACAAGTAGAAAGAGAGCAACAGAGGAACCCCTCAGACACCAGAAGAAAACAGATCATAAAGATTAGAGGAGAACTAAATGAATTAGAGAACAGAAGAACAACTGAAAATATTGATGAGACCAAAAGCTGGGTTTTTGTAAAGATCAATAAAATTGAGAAACCATTGGCAAAACTTAGTAAAGAAAAACAGCAAAGAAAACAAATAACCAGAATAAGAAATGAGATGGGAGATGTCACAGCAGATCCAATAGAAATAAAAAATATCATGACAGAATACTATGAAAGACTGTACTCTAACAGATTTGAAAACCTAGAGGAGATGGACAAATTCCTGGATTCATATCACCTACCAAAATTATCACAATTTGAAGCAGAATGACTTAATAAACCCATCACAAAGGAAGAGATTGAAAAAGTCATCAAAAAACGGCTAACCAAAAAAAACCTCAGGCCCAGATGGCTTCACTGCAAAATTGTGCCAAACTTTAACAGAAAAGTTAACTCCAATACTACTGAGACTATTTCATAGCATAGAAAAGGATGGAATGCTCCCAAATTCATTCTATGAAGCCAGCGTAACCCTGGTACCAAAGCCATAGAAAGACCCAACAAAAAAGGAGAACTATACACCAGTGTCACTCATGAACCTAGATGCAAAAATCTTCAACAAAATACTTGCCAGTAGAATTCAACAACATATCAAAAAAATAATTCATCACGACCAAGTTAGATTCATATCAGGGATGCAAGGCTGGTTCAACATCAGAAACACAACGTGATTAATCAGATAAATAACACAAAAGACAAGAATCACCTGATCAGGCACTTGATATGGTTCAGCATCCATTCATGCTAAAAACTCAGCAAAATAGGAATAGACAGCAAATTCCTCAATGCAATAAGGGCTATTCATACAAAGCCAGCCACCTACATCATCCTGAATGGAGAGAGAATGAAAGAATTCCCCTTCAGAATGGGATCTAGACAAGGATGCCCACTCTCACCTCTCCTATTTAACGTTGTACTAAAAGTTCTAGCCAGAGCAATTAGATAAGACAAAGAAATAAAGGGCATTTGCATCAGCAAAGAAGAAGTAAAAAATCTCCCTATTTGCAGATGATATGATTGTATACCCAGATCCTAAAGAATCATAAGTAAACTACTCAAACTGATAGAGACTTCAGCAGTCTCAGGATACAAGATAAACATAAGTAAATCAGTAGGATTCTTTTATACCAAACAAAGAGATCATTAAAGAACAAATCACCAAATCAATGCCATTTACTATAGCCCCCAGGAAGTTAAAATACCTAGGAATAAATCTAACTGGAGAAACAAGAGATGTTTACAAAGAAAACTACAAGACCTTACTAGAAGAAACTAAGAGAGACTTACATAAATGGAGAAACCTACCCTGCACATGGATAGGAAGACTTAACATTGTGAAAATGTCTATTTTACCCAAAGCAATCTACACATATAATGCAATCCCAATACAAATTCCAGTAACATTTTTTAATGAGATGCAGAAACAAATCACCAACTTTGTTTGGAAAGGGGTGAAACCTCAAATAAGTAAAGCACTACTGAAGAAGAACATACTAGGAGGCCTCTCACTACAACTTTAGAACCTATTACACTGCCACAGTTGTCAAAAGAGCATGGTACTGGTCCAAAAAGAGACATATAGACCAAAGGAACAGAGTTGAGACCCTAGAGATGCCACCATCCTCTTATGAACAGTTGATATTTGACAGAGGCCCTAAGATTTTAAACTGGGGTAAAAACTTCCTCTTTAACAAATGATCCTGGCAAAATTGGATTCTTATGTGCAGAAAATTCAAACAAGATGCACATCTCGCACATACAAAAACCATCTCAAATTTATTAGAAGACCTAAATATCAAATCTAAAATGATAAAGCTCATCCAAGAAAAAATAGTAACAATACAAGTTTTAATTTACAACATGGACAGACTTCAAAATCTGACAAAGAAAGCACAATCAAAAGCAGAGAAAATAGGTAGATGGGAACTACTAAGAATCAGTTTTGCTCATTCAAAGACTTTAGCAAAAGAATTAAAAGACCACCTACAGAATAGGAAAAAATATTTGGCAGCTATATGTCAGACTGATGTCTGATCTCCATAATTTATGCCAAGTGCCGTCGAGTCGGATCTATCTGATGGCGACCCTAGGGGTCAGGGGGCATAAGGTACTATAAAATATCAACAAGAAAAGGATAAATAATCCAGTTGAGTGATGAGGGAAGGAGATGGACAGACACTTCTCTGAAGAGGATATCCAGGCAGCCAGATGACACATGTTGAATTGCTCATGATCATTAGCTATTAAAGAAATTCAAATCAAAACTACAATGAGGTATCGCCTCACTCTAACAAGGTTGGCCGTGATCCAAAACAGAAAAGAGAACAAATGCTGGAGAGGCTGTGTAGCAATTGGAACTCTCCTACACTACTGGTGGCATTGCAAAATGGTACAACCTCTTTGGCAAGCAATCTGATGCTTCCTTAAAAAGCTGGAAATAGACATACCATTTGACCCAGTAATCCCACTGCTTGTAATGTTGGGAGGATGAGACATATATGGAGCACAGAGGAGTAGTGTGCTGTCACCGGGCAGGGAGAGCTGTGGAAGCTGCATATAGGCCGGCATGTAAATTTATACAGGAATGTACATTTTCACTCAGTCATAATTAAAGAAAAATTCTTGTGAACAGAATACAACAACATATTAAAAAAATAATCCATCATAACCAAGTTGGATTCATACCTGGAATGCAAGGCTGCTTCAACAGCAGAAAAACAATTAATGTGATCAACCACATAAATGTCACAAAAGAAAAGAATCACCTGGTCTTTATTGATGCAGAAAAGGCATTTGGTAAAGCCCAACACCCATTGATGCTAAAAACTCTCAGCAAAATAGGAATACATGGCAAATTCCTCAATGCAATAAAGGCCATTTATATGAAGCCAGCTGCCTACATCATCCTGAATGGAGAGAAACTGAAACAGTTTCCCTTGAGAACAAGAACTAGACAAGAATGCCCACTCTCACCTCTCCTGTTCAGCATTGTGCTAGAAGTTCTAGCCAGAGCAATTAGACAAGACTGAGGAATAAAGGGCATCTGCATTGGCAAAGAAGAACTAAAAATCTCCCTATTTGCAGATGATGTGATTGTATATGCAGAGAATCCCAAAGAATCCATAAGGAAACTACTCAGACTGATAGAAGAGTTCAGCAAAGTCTCAGGATACAAGGTAAACATAAGTAAATCAGTAAGATTCTTTTATACCAACAATGAGATTATTAAGGAAGAAATCAACAAGTCATTACCATTTACTATAGCCCCTAAGAAGGTAAAGTACCTAGGAATAAATTTTACCAGAGAAATAACAGATCTTTACAAAGAGAACTACAAACCTTTGCTACAAGAAACTAAGAGAGACTTACATAAATGGATAAACCTACTCTGCTCATGGATAGGGAGACTTAACATTGTGAAAATGTCTATTTTACCCAAAGCAATCTACTTATATAATCCCAATACAAATTCTAGTGACATTTTTTAATGAGATGGAGAAGCAAATTACCAACTTTATCTGGAAAGAGAAGAAGCCCCGGGTAAGTAAATCATTACTAAAGAAGAAGAACACACTGGGAGGCCTCTCATTACCCAACTCAAACCTATTGCACTCCCACAGTAGTCAAAACAGCCTGGTACTGGTACAAAAACAGACAGCTAGATCAATGGAACAGAATTGAGACCCCAGAGATGACATCATCTGCCTATGAACAGCTGATAGTCTACAAAGGCCCTAAGACATTAAAGTGGGGTAAAGACAATCTCTTAAACAAATGGTACTGGCAAAATTGGATATCCGTTTGCACTAAATTAAAACAAGACCCATCTCTGATACCTTGTTCAAAAACCAACTCAAACTGGATAAAAGACCTAAATATCAAATCTAAAATGATATAGCTCATCCAAGAAAAAGTAACAACAATAGAATTTTTAATACACAACATAGACTTCAAAATCTGTCAAACAAACCACAATCATCATAAGAGAAAATAGATAAATGGGAACTATTGAGAATCAATCACTTTTGCTTATCCAAAGATTTTATTAATAGAATTAAAAGGCCACCTACAGAATGGGAAAAAATATTTGGCAACTATATGTCAGACTGATGCCTGATCTCCATAATCTATACAGTACTACAAAATGTCAATAAGAAAAAGATAAATCATCAAATTAAGTGATGAGCAAAGGAGATGAGCAGACACTTCTAAAGCTGAGATCCAGGCAGTGAAAAAATACATGTGGACCTGCCCACGATCATTAGCTACTAAGGAAATTCAAATAAAAATAACAGTGAGTTACCGTCTCACCCCAACAAGGTTGGCCATGATCCAAAAAACGCAAAACAACAAATGCTGGAGAGGCTGTGGAGAAAGTGGAACTCTCCTACACTGTTGATGGGATTGCAAAATGGTGCAAACTCTTTGGATAGCAATCTGGCACTCCCTTAAAAAAATGGATCTAGATATATCATTTGACCCATTAATTCCACTGCTTGGAATATATCCTACAGAATCAAGATCATTCACACAAACTGATAACATGAACATGAATGTTCATCGCAGGACGGTCCACAATAGCAAAAAGATGGAATCAACCCAAATGCCCGACAACAGAGGAATGGATAGGTAAATTATGGTATATATACTCAATGGAACACTATGCAATGATAAAGAACAACGATGATTGCAGTAAACATCTCTTAACCTGGTTTCAACTGGAGGACATTATGCTGAGTGCAAGTAGTCAGCAACAAAAGGACAAATATTGTATGAGACCCCTACTATAAGAACTTAAAAACAGACTCATGCGTAGAAGAAAAGCCTCTTTGATGGCTGCAAGGGTGGGGAGGGAGAGAGTGTGAGGGGGGAAGGGTTTCTTTCGATTGGATTGTTAATAGAAATTTCGTTGGGTGAAATTGATCACAGCACACATTAGAAAGAAGATCAATAATGACTTCAACACAATTTGAGTGCTCCTCCCATCTTAACCTAATATTGCAAGGAGAGAGTAGCTGGGGTGGGGGGCTGGGGACCATGCTCTCAGGTGAAATCCAGGCCAATTGGCACAGCTAGCGTTTTGCTAATGAGGACTCTCTGCACCCCACATTGATGAGTGGCGTTTGGGGTCTTAAAGCTGCTACGCTGCCATCTGCGGGTACAGCAGATGGTCCCAACAACAGAAACGGATGATCACCAAGGACAAGAATGACACGGAGGAAAGAGCCCAGGAGACAGACCCACATGAGTGGGTCTGTACATCGACTCATGACCAGAAGAACCAGATGGTGCCCGGTCACCACCAGTGATAGCCACAATGGAGTTCACAAAATTCAGTCTCACTTGCAACACGAGAGTAAATTGGGTGTACCCTGAGATCTCCACTAAAAGACCGGAATTGATGGTCCAGGGGCTTCGGGGTTCACCTGGAAGCATGGCCCCTGGCCCTGATGCTTCCCCTGTCCGTAAATCATAATGAAGGTCAACTTTTGGACAGCAACGGATTGGAGTTGGTGATGCAGAGTGACCGTATCTTGTGGCAACTTTATGGTTCTGTGCCTCTATAGGATGTCATCTTGCTGACTTCTTACTGGAGGAAAGGGAGTGAGTGGAGAGGAGGGTATAGGAGACTGTTGGGAGAATAGAACATATATGGAGCAAAGAGGAATGATGTGCTGTCACCAAGCAGGGAGAGCAGTGGGAGCTACATATGGGTGAGCATGTGAATTTATATGGAAATGTACATTCTCATTCAATCATTAAAAAAAAGCCACCATTAAACAAAAACTTTTTTTTTTTAAAAAAGAGCTGTTTTCTGAAAGTTAGCTCAAAAAGTATTTATCTAGAAGCTTCCTATACTCCTTCTTCTAAATTCCCTCTCAAGTGAACCGCTCCCTGCTCTGTTGCACCTATAGCCTTTTCTCTTTCCCTTGCAACACAACTTTTAGTGATTACATTACTCTCCTTCAAACTGGAGGAGCTGCTCTCAAGCCGCCTTCTCTGCCTTTGTATTACCTTCAACCTCTCACTCATCCTAGCTCATAAAATGCTAATATCCTTCAGACTGAAAGTCTTACTATCTTCCCTGATTTTCACCATCTGTTAGTTACTCTCCCCTTTCAGCTCCTTTAGCTACAGAGGTCTTGGCAATTTTGTGCTGTTTTATAGTATCTTCTAAGTTTCTCTTGTGCCTTACAACTCTATAGGGAGCTCCAAGACGGAACTGCTCCTACTGGTATATCCTCCAACAGAATCCCAGTACTATGCTAGAACATAATGCATGTTCAGGTTGTGAGTGGACTAGCTGATGTGGACTAACTGATGCAGAAACTTAGACTGAATGAGACCAGCTCCTCATAGAGTTCACCACCAGGCTCTAGCAAGCAGGGTCTTCAGATCTCCACTGTACTTCTGTAGGGTCCATGCCCTATGGAAGGCCACAGCTGCGGGCCAATGTGACATGCCCAGAAAAGCTAATTCCAAGACTCATAAAGACCAGAGACAAAACCCAAAGATTCAGCAAATATTTTCCTTTGGAATGCCTCAACCTCTGGAAGGGTTTCTCAGCTGCAAGTACAGCTGAAGAGGTAAAGTAGACGAGAGCGCTCTGCTGGGCAGAACAGGGCTCCATCTAGATGGGGGAATGATGGCTTCATCCCTAGAATTTCTCTGCTGCTTTAATGTTTTATGGAAACCTATGATTTATTTTTTCACATCTGAATGAAAACCACTTAAATGTATTGTGCCTTGTGAAAAAGAATGAAAATGAGAGAGACTAGAAAAAAAGAGAGAGACACGGAAAAAAAACAAGAAAGAAGGAATGGAAGGAGGGAGGGTAGAAAAACAAGCCCCAGAAAGGAAAAATTGCACACATTTTTTTCTGTTTGGGTTTCATAGGTCAAAATTATCAAAAGGACTGGCAGTTTTCTTGTTCCAGACGAGACTGACTTACACATTTCTCTCAAGCAAGGTTCTCTGGAGAGCCTGTGGTAAACCGAAGATTTCTATTGTCTTTTTTATCAGGCTGAGCAAGGGTTGTTGCAACAGATGTGCTTTCTAGCAGGAGTGTGGTCATGCTGTATCTAACAAAAGCATCCAGAGTTACAAGGACAAGCAGTCCCATTTCTCAAAGGAACGTCTCATCTGGCAGCAGTGTCACTAGCGCTGCCTCAAGCATTAGCACAGTTGAGGGATGTGGCGCTACAAAAGATGTCCGTCTGTTGAACAGCAAAAATGGAAAGATAAAAAGCTACAGATATAACCGTTTTTAGTTGTCCTCAAAAATGGAGATGAAAAATGTCTACAGTGTAGAAGACGGTAACACCCCCTGTTATGAACTGAATTGTGTGCCCCCAAAATGTGTCAACTTGCCTAGGCCATGATTCCTAGTATTGTGTGATTGTCTACCATTTTGTCATTTGATGTGATTTTCCTATGTGTTGTAAATCCTGCTGTTAATGAGGCAGGGTTAGAGGCAGTTATATTGATGAGGCAGGACTCAATCTATAGGATTAGATTGTGTTTTAAATTAATCTCTTGAAATATAAAAGAGAGAAGCAATCATACTACCAAGAAACAAGAGCTAGGACAATAGTGTGTCCTTTGGACCCAGGGTCCCTGTACTGAGGTGCTCCTTGACTGGGGAAGACTGATGACAAGGACTTTCCCCCTGAGCCAAGACAGAGCGAAAGCCTTCTCCTGGAGCTGGTGGTGTGAATTCGGACTTCTTGCCACCTAGCCTGCAAAGGAATAACTTTCTCTTTGTTAAAGTCACACATTTGGGCTATTTCTGTTACAACAGCACTAGAAAATTAAGAGACTCCCCCTAAAGAATTACTAATTGGGAATTTTAGATTATGTGGTGAATAGAACAAAAGTATTTTTCTTTCCTTCCTCAAATCCTATTAAAATGAAAGAAAAGGAGTAAAACTGTTGTAAACCCACCCACAAGAGAATAAAAACAAAAAATCTAAACTCTTGGCCGTCAAGCCAGTTCCCTCACAGTGACCTTATAGGACAGAGCAGAACTGCCCCATAAGATTTCCAGGGAGCACCTGGTGGAGTTGAACTGCCAACCTTTGGATTAATAGTTGAGCTCTTAACCACTACATCACCAGGGTTTCCATGTGGCAATAAAGGAGGAGAAAAAACATTGAAAGAGAAATGTCAAAAACTTTGGAGAAAATAGTGTAGTAGTTTCCCGTAGTTGCAGTAACAAAGTGCCACAGGGGGTAGTATCAAATGACAGAAATGTCTGCTTAAAGTTCTGGAGGCAAGAACCTTAAATGTAGGGTGTCAGCAGTTTATCATACTGTCTGTGATGGCTCAGGAAAAGATCCTTCCTTGCCTCCCCAGAGGTTGGTAGCTCCAGGTTTTCCTTGCTTTTGGCAGCATATTTCTAGTCCCTGCTTCTGGAAACCCTAGTAGCATAGCAGTTAATTGCTACATCTGCTAACCAAGAAGTCAGCGATTTGAATCTGACACGTGTTCCTTAGAAACTGTATGGGGCAGTTCTACTCTGTCCTATAGGGCCGCTATGAGTCAGAATCAACTCTACAGCAGTGGGTTTCTTTTTTGGTTTTGGCCTCTGTCTTCACATGGTGTCTTCCTCTGTGTCTGTCTCTGTCTCTTCTGATTTGAAAAAGTCACCAGCCTTACTGGATTAGGACTCAGCTGACTCCAGTATCACCTTTTGTTACCTTAACTGATTACATCTTCAGTGACCCTGTTTTTTAAGTAAGGTTGCATTCATGGGTACCAAGGGTTAATTTTTTTTTAAATCTTTTATTTAATATGACTGAATGAAAATGTACATTCCTGTATAAATTTACATGCCCATCTATATGTAGCTTCCACTGCTCTCCCTGTCCGGTGACAGCACACTATTCCTCTCTGCTCCATACATGTCTCATCCTCCCAATAGCCTCCTCTCCTCTCGTCTCCACCCACTCTCCTTCTTCCAGCCAGAGGTCAGCAAGATGATATCCTATAGATGCATAGAACCATAAAGTGCATCCAATATATGGTCACTCTGCATTGCCAAGTCCAATCCATTCGTGTCCAAAGAGTGGACCTTTGTTATGATTTATGGGCAAGGGCAGCATCAGGGCCAGGGGCCATGCTCTCAGGGGAGCCCTGAAACCACTGGACCATCAATTGATGTCTTTTAGGGGAGATCTCAGGATGCACCCCTTTTTATTCTTGTGTTTCCAGTGAGAGTCAACCTAGTGAGCTCCATCGCGGCTATCACTGGTGGTGGCCGGGCACCATCCAGTTCTTACGGTCCCAAGTCGATTTAGGCACCCACTCATGTGCGTCTCTCTATCTTCTAGGTTGTCTTTACCGCATGTCGTTTTGGTCCTCGGTGAGCATCCATTCCTGCTGAGTTGGGACCATTTGCTGTGTCCTCAGATGGCAGGTTGGCAGCTTTTAAGACCCCAGAGGCCACTCACCAGTGTGGGGTGCAGAGAGCCCTCTTAGCAAAACGCTAGTTGTGCCAATTGGCCTCGATTTCTCCTAAGAGCATGGTCCCCTGCCCCCTGTCCCCTGCCCCAGCTACTCTATCCTTGCAATATTGGGTTAAGATGGAAGGAGTACCCAAGTTATGCTGAAGTCCACTTAACGTTGTTCTTGTTTCTAATGTGTGCTATCACCGATTTCTCCCAACCAGATTTCCAGCAACTATCTAATCTAAATCCTCCCTCCTCCCTCCCTCCCTCCCCTTCCTTGCAGCTGTCAAAGAGTCTTTTCTCCTATACACAAGTCTGTTTTTGAGATCTTATCATAGAGGTCTCATACAATATTTGTCCTTTTGTCGCTGACTACTTTCACTCAACATAATGTCTTCCAGTTGAAACCAGGTTATGAGATGTTTCCTGAAATCATCGTTATTCTTTATCATTGCGTAGTGCTCCATTGAGTATATGTACCATAGTTTACCTATCCATTCTTCTGTTGTTGGGCATCTGGGTTGATTCCATCTTTTTGCTGTCATGGACTATGCTTTGATAAACATTCTGGTGCATGTGCCCGTTGATGTGAAAGGCCTTGATTCTGTACGATATATTCCAAGTAGTGGAATTACTGGGTCTAATGATATATCGATGTCCATTTTTTTAAGGAAGCGCCAGATTGCTTTCCAAAGAGGCTGGACCATTTTGCAACCCCCAAGGGTTAATATTTGAACATATGTTCTTTGGGGACTCAGTTCAACCCATGACTGATGGGAAGCAGATGGAGGAGAAGTAACTAACAGATTTACCAAAGCCCAAGTACTGAAACCTCAGTGCTCACAGTGGCAAAGTCAGTTCACAAAGCAGCTCAAGAACTAGAAACTACTAGTTCTGCAAAAGGGGCGCTGAGATTTGGGGCTTAAAATGGGGGAGTCACATGAAAAGCTGCTGAAAAGCACAATCAGTTATCCAAGTTTTCTCCTCATACCCTCGAGAGAGGTGCCAAGTTTGACATAACCAGCCTTGGAGACATCGGTCACAGACAAGAGCAGAGTAATGACTAAACTGTAAATACAAGGACTCCCACAGTCATCATTAGCGGACTTTTGCTCTGAGGTTGCTCTGTGGAATCCTGAATGGGACACACTTTACCCAGCCAGCTCAGAGAACTCTGACAGCCATTACCCCAATAAAAGCAACAAGTAGTTTAAGGGTTCTTCTCTAGAGAAATAGAACCATCCTAGACAAGAAAGCCTACAACACTTGGCTCTTGGAAATCCCATATTGAAAAAATTTGTAGAGAAGTCTGCCTTACAACAAGCCCTGTTCACTCGTGGTGCTGCCAAAGAGGTTTTCACTGTCAGTAACCAACAGGAGACGTTAGAGAAAAAAGTAAAACAAATAGTCAAGGGACCCTGTGATTGACAGACAAGTAAAAGACATTGCATCCATAAAACAAAATAGGATGTAATATAACATACTTTTACACAAATAATGTACACTTTCTGTTTGTTTGCCAGCTACTCCCTTACCCCCACCATGTGGTATTTTCAAAAATACACTATGCTAATATTTTTTCAGCAGTGTGTACAAAAAAAATTGCCATACCAGCGCTTGTGAAAATACTTCTTATGGTGAAGAAGCCATTGGCAACCAAACATGGAAGATGTGCCTTACTTCCACAAAAGTATAGTTAAAGGACTACAGAATAATAATAACAGCAGCAACAGTTATTGAACATTTACAAGTGTAATGTACCAGAGGTGTCTTAAAACTTATTTGCTCTTCATAACATGCGTTAGATATCATTTAGTACTTATAAAAATCGAACGCAAATCCATTGCTGTTGAGCCAATGCTAATTCATAACTACCCTATAGGACAGAATAGAACCACCCCATGGGGATTCCACGGAGTGGCTGGTGAATTCAAATGGCCAACCTTATAGTTAGCAGCCAAGTTCTTAAATACTGCCCCACTGTGGGATAAGTTCAGTTATTTCCCCCACTTTATAGATCACAAGATTGACGCATAGAGAGGTTAAGGAACTTTGCAAAGGTTATATAACTAGAAAAGGGTGTATTTGGTGTTTAACTCCCTGATTTTAACCACAACCTTACACTTTATGTCCCTCAAGAGATCCTTGAAAAAACTCTTAAAAGTTAAATATATGGTAGTTTAAATTAAAAATCCACTAGAAAGTTGCTGTAAGTTAGAATCAACTCGACAGCTGGGCTTGTTTTATTTTTTCTATTTTTGGTTTACCAGAAAGTCAGGAAGATAAATCATTTGGGAGCAAGAAAAAGGAACATTGGACAACATGGGCTAAAAAAATAAGAAAATTGGAGAATCAATCCAGGAGGGCCAGAACCTAACAGATAGGAGTACAAAGATGAAGAAAAGAAAATGGGAGAAATTATTTTTTAAATAGTACACAAACATTTCTTGACACTTGGATAAATTGAGTTTTTAGATTAAAAGGTTTAACTTAACAATGAAAGATAAAATCCATTATAGTAAAATTTTACATTTCCAGGAATAATGATTACAACCTAAAATCTTCCAGAGAGAAAAAGGAGGCTGCTTACAAAACATTGGAATTAAGAATGAGATTTCTGAATAGCAACCCTGGAAGCTAGAAGTCAAAGGACCTTTAAAATTTGGAGTGACAATTGCATCTAATTTTACATTCTATACGCAGTCTAATATTAGTCCTGACAACAACTATATTATTGGTTCCTCTTCTAATACTAACTGCCTAGAGCTAAGTCAGATTTTGTAAGTTAAAAGTGCTGTCAGAGGATACAAATTAGAAGCTGTCCAAAGAAGAGACTCATACGGTGGAGTCTGGGAAGGCCCCAAACTTGGAGCTTCCATGTCTTCAGGAACACATCACCGTTATGGTCCATCTGTCACCAACCAGAAAGCTCATCCAAGCTCCAGTGACCACTGTTTTTATTGAGTTTTTAAAATATAGGCATGAAGCTGCCATCTGAGATACACCAGGTGGTCTCAACTCAGCAGGAATGGATGATCACCAAAGACCAAAATGACATGGGGGAAACAGAACCCAGAAGACAGAGACCCACGTGAGTGGGTGACTACATCAACGTGTGACCAGAAGAACCAGATGGTACCCAGCGACCACCAGCAGTAGCCATGATGGGGCTCACAAAGTTGAGTCTCAGTGGCAACACAAGAATTAAAAAGGGGTACACCCTGAGATCTCCACTAAAAGCTGCAACTGATGGTCTTACAGTGAAGAACAAGGTGCCTTGGTGTTCCCCTGGGAACATGGTCCCTGACCCTGATACTGCCTCTATCCATAAATAATAATGGAGGTCACCTCTTCGGACGGGAATGGATTGGACTTGGTGACACAAGGATGACCATGTTATGTGTGCACTTTATGGCTCTGGGTATCTATAGGATGTCGTCCTGCTGACCTCTTACTGGAGGCAAGGGAGAGGGTGGAGAGGAGGGGATAAGAGATTGTTATGACATGTATAGAATGGAGAGGAGGAGTGTGCTGTCACTGGGCAGGGAGAACAGTGCGAGCTGCATATAGGTGGGCATGCAAATTTATATGGGAATGTACAATTTCACTCAATCATAATAATAAAAACATACATATATATATATAGATAGAGGCATGATTGATCGAATCATTGTCCATGTGGTTAAACTCCATCTGCAGCCCTGCCTCCACCACCAGACCAGGCTGATATTACAGGCTGGGCCTTTCTAGCATACCCAGCTAAATTGTCAGATGTCTTTGGTGCAGCTAGCCTGTAAATAATGACACTCCAGTCACTTGAGAAATTTATAGGGTTTATAGGTTACCTCCCAGGAACTTGCGACAAAGACCAAATTCTTTGGCTAAAGTAATTTTTCACCCTACACCCAGCTGAACCTAGAGCCAAGTGGGAGACACAGAATGCGTGTGAACTGGTAACAAGGGCTGCCTATAACTGAGGGTCTGGTGTGGTGAGACTTTTCACTGTATACCAGTTTGTGCTGTTAGAATGTTTCATATGCTTGTATTACATTATTCAAAAAAAGTGGTTTTTTTTTTTCCCCAAGACATTTAAAATTCTGTTAATAGTCAACTAGATTTAGGAACCATCATCTTAAGCAATAAGGCACTTGGATTATTTCTTGTTCTTCACTGCTCCTCTAGTACAAGCATGAAGTACACTGGGTTGAGCAGTTCAACTTCCCCTTCCTTCTTTAGGCAAAGAGGAAAGGAGGTCAGCCAGACCAGTGGGCAGAACTGATGAAGCTGCAGAGTTCATCTGGAAGACAACCCCCTAGCAAGACAAACCCAAGTTCTTAGAGCAGTTGAATAAACACGTGAATGAATGAATGAATCAGTGGCTGTGAAGCAGTCATTTGGATGTAGGGGAGTGACAGGAAGAAAGTTAAGTTGAGGGAAATTACTTGACATTACTAATCCTCGCTTGCCAAGACTTGCCATTTTCTGCCAGGATGTATATCAGGCTTAGGAAGCCAAATTACAGCCCTGAGTCTGTTCTTGCCACTTTAAATAATGAGAGAAATAAAAGTCTGGTTTAGTTGACTTATCTGCATGTCATCGTTAAGTAGCACACAGACCGTGATCCAGATTTCTAATTGTTGCTGTCTGTCTCTGGGAGAAGGGAAGCTTGTTATGTTCCCTGTTAAAGCTATATGTTTGCTAGTGTTCTTTTTACATATTTAGTGTAAGAAATATCTTAAAAGTGTACTGTAGTCCTTAAGAGTTCAACTAATGTGCTACTTATTTTTGTTGCATATATCAAGTTGATTCTGATGTATATCAATGCTATATGACGGAGTAAAACTGCCCCATAGGATTTCCTAGGCTGTAATCTTCATGATATCAGATCCCCAGTTCTTTTCTCCCACGGAGCTGCTGGTGGTTTTGAACCACTGACCTTTCAGTTTGCTGTTGAGAATGTAACCTTTGTGCCAGCAGGGCTTCTAATCAGAAAAATAGTGGGTACCTTGCAAAGTTATTCTGGTTAATTTGGAAATACATTCTTTAGCACACGGTAAGTGGCAAATGGGGAATACTCAATAAATATTATATGTGATTAATATTTTGAGGCATATTTAAAATTTTTAGAGTGCTATCAGATAAACTACAACTAAATTATGGTTCCCTTTATTTTGCATAACAAAACTTATTTTTCAGTTCATTTTAATTATTCACTTAATCCCAGTTCTCCATTCCCATGGATCCCTAAAAACTATTGCCCTCTTAGTAGTAAGTCTATGTCTATTTTTAATTTTCCCTTTCTGTTCAGATCTCTCTGATGGAAGTAATAAAAGATTTAGGTATAGAAAGTGACTCACATTTAGAATGAGACAAAGGCTATTAATAGGCAGGTCAATGAAATTAGTGTCTGGTTTCCTCCGCATCTCAGAATCAAAAGCACACATCCTTGCCTGGTCTGTATACTAGCACATGCATGTTTGTAGGGATCTCTGCAAGTGTGTGTGCGTGTGCTTTCCTGAATGTGTGAGTGTGTGTACATGTATGAGATGTGTAATCGTGTATTACTGAGGATAGAAGGGTAACTGCTGTATTCCTGAATGGCAGAGTAATCCCTGTGAACAGTGAGACTGAATCAGCATCCTTCTCCTGAAAATACTGCTAGAGAAATCAGAATAAGACATTACTCCCAGCCTGTCCCAGTGTGCAGGATGGTGGGACAGTTTATATGCTGCTTTTATGGTACTGCTGACCTCTTTCCTTCCCACTACCAGCCTCTGAGAATTTATCAGGACAAAGAATGGTGATGTTCCAGCCTCCCAAACGCTTAGGTCATTTTGGCAATTGGTTTGCTAAGCAGTCAGGCTTACCTTCCCAATCTCTGGAATGTTCTTGCCTGTCATTTATATCTGCTAAAATTCCAGCTTTTCTTTAAGGCCTTCCCTTTCTACGCAGCTCTATCTACTCTTCTCCCGTCCCCCATGACAGCACGCTCCTCCTTTCTTCAGTATACTTCCTGCATCCATTCAACCAACTCCTGCTCCCCTCCACTCTCTCATCTCACCTCTAAACAAGAGCTGCTCAGACAGCCACGTATATATATGTAAGCCAAGAAACACATTCTTCACGGGCGTCACTCTTACAGTCTAGTCCACTCTTTGTCTGAAGAGTTGGTGTCAGTACTGGTTTCAGCTCTGTACTAACAGAGAGTCCAGGGGCCATGTTCTCAGGGGACCCTCAAGTCTGACAGACCACCAAGAGTGACCTTTTCATAAAGTTCTAGTTCTGCACACCCATTTTTTCCTGCAGCCTCAGGGACTTTACATTGTGTTCCCTGTCAGGGCAGTCACTGGTGGTGGCTGGGCACCATCTACTTCTTCTGTTCTAAGACTGATGTAGTCTCTGGATCATACGGTTTTCTGTCTACTGGGTTCGTATTTTCCTCATGTCTTTGATGTCCATTTTCACATGGTATTGATCACACATTGTTTTGAGCTGAGTTGGTTTGAGTGCCTATTTTGTTTCTCTCTTAGATGGTGATGTTTTCTTAGACAAAAGACAATGTCATTCATCTCTGTGTCCACCTGCTATGGTAACAGGAGTGCTGGCCATTCATATTTGTTGAACAAAGTGCACTCCTGGCTACTCCCCTGTACGTTTAAAAAACAAACAAAAGTTGCCATTGAGTTGATTCTGACTCATAACTTTTTTTTGTCAGTGTTCTCATTAGTTTGTGCCATTCAAAATATGAAACACTGGAGATAACCACATGTTTAAGAGAATGCTTTAGAAGTCAGTACCCATGAATATCTTGTGATATACACTAACAGAAATTTGATGGAGACTTGTCAAAATCTTGGAAGGATTCCTGACTTACCCCTGCTTGAATGAGTTCAGAAACAGAAAACTCACTAAATGATACAGCTAATCCTTTTATTAGACAGGACTGTTAGAAAGTATCAACATATAAAACCCAAATGGAATATGTCTATTACAGAAAGAAAAAAAAAGAAAAACATAATTTCATAACTGGAAAGAGGTGCTAGAGATATCCCAGTCCAGCATTTTACGGTTGAATCTATTCAGCCATCTGGACTTAATTCTGCTCTCTGGGACAATGTCCGGTAAGCTTGTTACTTTTTTGGTAGCCTCTTAAACATTGGAAGATGGTTATCATGCTGCCCTTATCTTTCGTCCTCCTAACTACTCACATACAATACTGTGAGTCATTTTCTCACATATTTTTCAGACTTTTGTTACAACCCTCTGAATTCAAATATTTTTGACAAGGTCCCTCTGTTTTAGTAGTGTTGAGAACTAAACACAGATGCTCTGAATGTGCTATTTGGAAGAGTCTAAACAACATAGGGTCACTATGAAATGGAGTTGACTCTGCGGCAATGGGGTTTTTTAAAGTATGATGGAGCTGTTCCCCTTCTTGTTTGGGAAATCATCCCTCTACTATTATAGCCCAGACTCCTTAGCTTTATCAAAAATCATATTCCACTATTGTTCAGTATTAATCTTGCAGTTTACCAGGTCTTCCATGTCTTTCCCACCCCACACTCGTTTTTAGCTACTGTTGTTGTTAGGTGCCATTAAGTCAGTTTTAACTCACAGCAACATCGTGTACAGCAGAACAAAACACTGCTGGACCTTCACCATCTTCACAATCTTTGCTGTTTGATCCCATCTTTGTGGCCACTGTGAATACATTTCATTGAGGGTCTTCCGTTTCTCACTGACCCTGTATTTTACCAGGGACAATATCTTTCTCCAGAGACTGATCCTTCAGTCTGATCCTTCAGTTGATAGTATGTCCAAAGTACATGAGGCAAAGTCTCACTGTTTCTCTCTATTAAATGTCTCACTTTGGCTCAGGATTGCAGCTAGCATGATAATTGTAAATCTTAAGTGAGTCTCATCAGATTTGCTGTGTAATGTGCATGTTACCTGTCTCCAGTCAGCCAATTTCAAGATAAAGACAATGACCTTGGGTATGAGCATAAACTAGAATCAAAATCAGAGGTATCTTCAAGTCCCTACAGTGCCACCATCAGCTGTGTGACCTTGAACAAGTTGATGAGATTCTCTGATCCTAGGTCTTCTGAAACAAAGTTGATAACACTCACTCACTGTGTGATCATGGGCTCCAATGAGATAATGTACTTGAATGGGCTTAATTATTAATTGTTTAATAAGTGTGAAGGTATTTTTTAACAGTTAGCTTTTGAAGAGTTTAAGGGAGAAGAGAATGTTAGCATCTTTGTATTACCAGCTCAGCTGCTAACCAAAAGGTCAGCGTTTCAAATCCACCATCCACTCCTTGGATACCCTATGAGGCAGTTCTGCTCTGTACTTTAGGGTTGCTGGGATTCAGAATCAACCAAACAGCAACAAGTTTGATTTTTTTGTTTGATGTGCATGATAGGTAAAGAGCTCAATATGATTTCTTAACATGAATCAGTAATCATTACATGCAAAGGGCATATTGACTCAGTTTTTCGCAGTGGAGAAAGGAGATAAATTGATTTTTTTTTAAGTGAAATCTTAATTTTCAACTATCATTTATTGTTAGTTGCCATCTCATGGTGATCCCATACTTGCAGAGCAGAACTGCTCCATAGAGTTGATGCTTTTTAGTCAGTCTCTGTGTAACATGAACATTTATTCTTACACAGTCCAGTAGGCTACAAGTCCAAATTCAGGGTGTCCATTCCAGGGGAAGGCTTTCCCCCTTGTTGGCTCTGGAGGAAAGTCTGATATTGTGTCAGTCTTTGTCTAGGGAGCATCTTGGCTCAGGAACCTCAGGTCTGAAGGACACACTCTTCTCCCAGTGCTGCTTCCTTGATGGTACGAGGTTCCCAATTCTCTGCCTGATTCTCTTTCCTTTTATCTCTTGCAGGATGAAAGGATAAGGGTGGGGCAAGCCATACTCCAGGGAAACTCCCTTTATAGTGGAGCAGGGAGGTGATCTTATAAAGGGATTTACAGTCCCACCCTAATTCTTTAACATGCAGCATAGCTAAGCATAGGAAAACAACAAAGTGGAGGACAGTCACAAGACACTGGGAATCATGGCCCAGCCACATGGCTACACATATTTTTGGGGGGACACAATTCAATCCATGACACCCAACTGCAGCCATTAAAGAAAAACAAACCCAGTGCCATCGAGTTGATTTTGATTCATAGTAAACCCTATAGGGCAGAGTAGAAGTGTCTATAGAGTTTCCAAAGAGCACCTGGTGGATTTGAACTGCTGAAACTTTTTTGAGGTTTTCCTTTTTTCCCTTGTCTCCTGTCTCCTCTTCCAGCTTCTGCTCCCTTCTGCCTCCTCCCACTCTTCTCCTGTCTTCTCTTTCTTTCTCCTCTTCCTGCCAGTCTCTTGCTCTTCCTCCCCTCTACCCTCTTTCCATTCACCCTTGGGCCCCTCTACTTTCCTCCTCTGAATCCAACCCACAGACTGGGAAGGGGGAGGATGCTCAGTATCTGCCCCTTCTCCCTGCAAAAGGCTCACACTCACACCACTACCTTGGTCGCTGATTTTAGGGGCTCCAGGAACAAATGTTGACCCCCACCATCGGGAATGGAGGAAAGATAATAAGGCACCTGACTGATTTTCAATACCTAAAATTTCACTGAAGCATCATTCCTCGAGCTTTAGACTGTGTAAACATCAAATGTATGCTTGTATCTGAGAAGATACTGAATTGTGTCAGTCACTTAGCAGCTCATAATGAAGGGTGTTTCTTTTCTCAAGATTCTCATGAAGGCTGCTTGCTGAAGAGATCCTGGGGTTCGGCTGGGCATGAGGTTTCAAAGGCAAATTATGTAGAAGAGGAATCACTAGTTTACAGTTCTGCGAGGGGCAGGCACAAAGCCCGAGGGCCACGGGCCACAGTGCTTGGTTCTGTGGCCCTTGAGCTGTGCATCCTGTCCCTGCAGTGAGCCAGTTTTGCTACTACTAGGGCTGTGCCCAGGGTCTGAGTCTGAGCCAGAGCATGTAGGGGCTAAGCCCCTTCTGGTAAAGGAAGTGCTTTAACCTGAGGAAGGCTGACAGGAAGGGACGGGTTCTACCACTCCTTCGAGGTGTTCCCTTTACTTGGAATGCTTGCCCTGCCCTGAACTTTGTGCAGTAAAAACGTGTATCTTTCCAGAACTAGCTCAATCCCACTTACTCATCTGAATATGCGTACCCACTCTTGTCAGACATAATCTTTCGTGTGATATTATTTGATTAGGTGTGATTCTACTTCTTTCGATAGACCTGATATAGTTGACTGTTCATTTACCTGAATGAAAAGATCATTTTTTTGTGTTTTGCTTTACAGAAAACATTTGTGATTGTGACTTTTTGATTGTGTAGAACATTCCTGTTGAAATATGTAGAGGTCACAAGTTACGCTGTCCACAACTTCCTTTCACCTGGTGTTGTGAAAAAGAGAGATAAAGCATATGTGGCCAAATAGTCACAGGCACCCTACAACCGTGACTTCCAGACTCCTCACAGTGCTGTCACCCCTTCAGTGTGTTTTCTGGTTTTCCTTGTCTTTCAAAGTGCAGTGTGTACAGTTCTTGACAATAACGGCCACCGTTGGTTTCTGTTACTGCTTGCTGCTGTATATATCACATATCATACTGACAACAGTCTCTCAAGGTTACTGTTTTTACTCTTTACAGAGAAGAAAGGAAAGACTCAGAGACACAGATAAGTAATTGGTCTCATGGCCACTACTTAAGTCCAGGTCGGTCTGACTCTAAAGCTTATGTTCTTTCTTTTATATTATGCTATTTCTTGACTTGGCTTCCAGTGTCCCACAAATGGCCTGTGAGGACACACTGTGAGGACACACATGCACATATACATAGGACAGAATGAGATGTGTATCAGTCTAGAAGTCAGGAGGCCCTTGAGTGAGTCACTTCTCTCTAGACCTCGGTTTTTCTTTCCTTTTTAAATTTTATTGTGGTAAAACATTTATAGCAAATTGACATTGTAACAATTTTAAGTGCACAGCTCATTGGCACTAGTTACATTCACAATATTGTGCAACCATCACCACTCCCTGTTTCCAAAATATTTCATCACCTTAAAGACTCCATGTCCATTAGGCAGTAACTCCTCATTTCCCTCTCTCCCCCGCAAGGTAACTGCTACTCTTTTTTCTCTCTTTGTGAACTTGCCTGTTCTAGGTATTTTACCAAGTAGATTCATACAGTATTTCTACCTTTGTGTGTGGCTTATTTCACTTACCATAATGTTTTCAAGGTTCATCTGTGTCATAGCAGGTATCAGAATTTATGTTTCTTTATGGCTGAATAATATTCCATTGAATGGCATCTTGATTATCTAGTGCTGCTGTAATAGAAATACCACAAGTGAATGGCTTTAATGAAGAGAAATTTATTCTCTCACAGTCCAAAAGGCTAAAAGTCTGAATTCTGGGTGCCAGTTCTAGAACCCTGTAAGCCAAGTCAGCTCTGGAAGAAGCTTTTTTTTTTTTTTTAAATTGTGATTAAGTGAAAGTATGTAATCCAAGTCAGTTGCGCATGCCCACCTATCTGCAGTTCCCTCTGCTCTCCCCACCCAGTGACAGCACCCTCCTTTTCACTCTGTACATCTAGTATCCTCTTTACAAGCATCAATTCCCTGCCCTCGACCCTCTTCTCTCCCATCTAGAAAGAGACCAGTAGGACAGCCTATAAATGCATGGAACCATAAAATACGCACACAGTATAGTCACACTGTGTCCCCAAGTTGAGTCTATTCCTCTCTGGAGAGTTGACTCATCACTGGTTTCTGGTGAGGGACAGCAGCAGGTCTGGTACCAGGGGACCCTCCAGGCTGTTGAACCGTCAATTCAGGTCTTTTAATAGGGTTTGTCCTGCACACCTCTTTTTATCATATTGCCTCAGGGACTTGACATTTTGTTCACCATCATGGCTGTGTTTGCTGGTGGCTGTGCACCATCTGGTTCTTCTGGTCTAATGTTGATACAGTCTCCCATTCATATGGGTCTTTCTGTCTCCTGGGCTCTTTTTCTCTTGTATTTTTGTTGTTCTTGCTGATCCTCTGTTCCAGGTGAGTTGGAACCATTTTGTGTACCTCACACGGCAGCTTTTTAGCTTTTAAGATCCCAGACGCCACTCACCAATATGAGGTGCAAAAGATTCTCTTAGCAATAGATCAGTTATGCCAGTTGACCTCAATGTCTCCTGAATACATGGTCCCCAGATCCCTGTCCCAGCTACTCTCTCCTTTGAAATATTTGGTTGAACGTAGAAACTCTTTCAGTTTATGGTGATGTTTAGTTAAGTTGTTGTGCTGTCTACTGTGTGCTGTGACTGCTTTCAGCTAACCAAATTCCTATCCACTAATCTATGACCAACCCTTTCCCTCCTTCTCCATCCTTGTAGGTGTCATACAGTCTTGTCTTCTGTGCACAAGTCTGTTTTTAAGTCCTATAGCAAAGATCTCATACAATACTTGTCCTTTTGCCACTGACTGATTTCACTCTGCATAATGTCTTCCAGTTGAAACCAGGTTGTAAAATGCTTCCTATAATCATCATTGTTCTTTATCATTCCACAGTGTTCCATTGAGTACCATAGCTTGTTTATCCATCCATCTGTTGCTAGGCATCTAGGTTGATTCCACCTTTTTTGCTATTGTGGCCAGTGCTGCAATAAACAGTGTGCATGTATCTGTTCAAGTGACCGCCTTACTTTCTGTAAGGTATATTCTGAGCAGTGGGATTACTGGATCAAATGGTATTTCTATTTCTAGCTTTTTAAGGAAGCACCAAATTGCTTTCCAAACAGGTTGTACCACTTTGCAATTCCACCGCCAGTATAGGAGAGTTCCAGTCTCTCTGCAGCCTCTCCAACATTTGTTGTTTTGTGTTTTCAGATTATGGTCAATCCTGTTGGGGTGAGATGGTATCTCATTGTAGTTTTAATTTTAATTTCTCTAGTAGCTAATGATTATGAGCATTTCTTCATGTGTCTTTAGCTGCCTGGATGTCTTCTTTAGTGAAGTGTCTGTCCATCTCCTTTGCCTATAGCTTAGTTGGGTTATTTCTCTTTTTCTTGCTGATATTTTGCAGTACCTTGTGGATTATGGAGATCAGATGTTGGCCCAACTTGTAGTTGCCAAATATTTTTTCTTTTAACTCTGTTGATAAAGTCTTTGGATGAGCAAAAGTGTTTGATGCTTAGTAGTTCCCATTTATCTATATTTCTCTTCTATTGTTCATGCTTTGTCAGATTTTGAAATCTGTCTGAGCTGTGTATTAGAACTTCCATTGTTGACCCCTTTTTTCTTGCATGATCTTTATTGTTTTAGGTTTGATGTTTAGGTCTTTGATCCATTTTGAATTAGTTCTTTTGTAAGATGTAAAATACAGGTCCTGTTTCAGATTTTTACAGATGGATATCCAGTTTTGCCAATACCATTTGTAAGAAGGTAGTGATATCTCTGGAGTCTTAGTTCTGTTCCCTTGGTCTTTATGTCTCTTTTGTACCAGTACCGAGCTGTTTTGACTGCTGTAGCAATGTAACATGTTCTAAGGTCAGGTAGTGTGAGGCCTCCTACTGTGCTCCTCCTCTTTAGTACTGCTTTATTTATCTGTTTTTTCCCCCCTTTCCAAACAAAGTTGGTGGTGTGTTTCTCCATCTCATTAAAAAATGATACTGGAACTTGTATTGGGATTGCACTGTATATATAGATTGATTTAGGTGAAATAGACATTTTCACAAGTTAAGTCTTCCTGTCTATGAGCAGGATGGGTCTCTCCACTTATGGAAGATTCTTTTGGTTTCTTGCAATAAGGTTTTATAATTCTCTCTGTATACATCTCTTGTTTCACTGGTTAGATTTATTCCTAAGTATTTTATCTTCTTGGGGGCTATAGTAAATAGTATTGATTTGATGACTTCCTCTTTAATGCTGTCGTTGTTGGTGTAAAGGAATCCTGCTGATTTACTTATGTTTATCTTATATCCTGATACTTTGCTGAACTCTTCTGTTAGTTCCAGTAGTCTTAAGGAATGCTTTAGGATTCTCTGTGTATACGATCCTGTCATCTGCAAATAGGTAGATTTTTTTACTTCCTCTTTGCTGATGGGGATGCTTTTTATTTCTTTGTCTTGTCTAATTGCTCTGGCTAGAACCTCTAGAACAATGTTGAATAGAAGTGGTGAGAGTGGGCATCCTTGTCTAGTTCTCGTTCTCAAGGGGAACTCTTTCATTCTCTCTCTACTCGAGATGGTGTAAGCTGTTGGCTTTGCATAGATGCCCCTTATTGCATTGAGGAATTTCCACCTATTTGTATTTTGCTGCCAGTTTTTAACATGAATGGGTGTTAGACTTTGTCAAATGCTTTTCTGCATCAGTTGACAAAATCAGATGATTCTTATCCTTTGAGTTATTTATGTGGTTGGTCATATTGTTTTTCTGATGTTAAACCAGCTTGCATCCCTAGTATGAATCCAGCTTGGTCATGATGAATTATTTTTTGATATGTTGTTGAATTCTATTGGCTAGGATTTTGTTGGATTTTTACATCTAGGTTCATGAGTTATACTGGTCTGTAATTTTCTTTTTTCTTGTGGGGTCTTTCTCTGGTTTTAGTATCAGGGACTGTCCTTTTCTATACTGTGAAATAGCCTCAGTAGTATTGGGATTAACTACTCTCTAAAAGCTTGATAGAATTCTCCGGTGAAGCCACCTGGGCCAGGACTTTTTTTGGTTGATAGTTTTTTGATGACTTTTTCAATCTCTTCTTTTGTTATGGGTTTATTAAGTTGTTCTATTTCTCCTTGTGATAATGGTAGGTGATGTGAATCTAGAAGTTTGTCCATTTCCTCTTGGTTTTCACAGCTGTTACAGTCTTTTGTAGTACTGTTATAATACTTTTCATTTTGGTTTGGTCTGTGTTTCTTTTGTAAGTTTAGCCAGTGGTTTATCAATTTTGTTGATCTTTTTAAAGAACCAGCTTTGTTTTGTTAATGTTTTCAAGTTTTCTTCTATTCTCTTATTCATTAGTTCTGCTTTAACCTTATTATGTTTTCTTCTGGTGCCTGAGGAGTCCTTTGCTGCTCTCTTTCTACTTGTGCAAGTTATAGGATTAATTCTTTGGATTGGGTATGTGCCTTTATAGAGCAAAATTGACCTCTGAACACTGCTTTTACTGTATCCCATAGATTCTGATAGGTTGTTGGAGGAAGGTTCTTGTCATTAATATTCCTTGGTCTGGGAGTATCTCAATGCAGAAACCTCAGGTTCAAAGGCCGAGCTCTGCTCCCAACACTGCTTCTTTGGTGGTAAGAATACCCTATGTTTCTCTGCTTTTTCTGTCTTTTGTATCTCAAAAGTGGCTGGTTTAAGATACTATTAATCTTGGAGATCTCATCAATGTAACTGCCATTAATTCATCTCCTTATAGTAATAGGATTTACAACACATAGGGAAATCACATCAGATGTCAAAATGGCAGACAATCATAATAATACTGAGAATCGTAGTCCAAGTCAAATTGACACACATTTTAGTGGGACACAATTCAATATGTGACAAATGAATATGCGATGTTTTGTTAATCTATTCATGTGTTAATGGACACTGGCATGTTTCCACCATTTGAAGCCCTCAGTTTCTTTTTTTCTTTATTATGACTGAGTGAAAATGTACATTCCCATATAAATTTGTATGCCTACCTATATGCAGCTTCCAGTGCTCTGCCTTCCCAGTGACAACACACTATTCCTCTCTGCTCCATGCATGTCTCATTCTCCCAACAGTCTCCTTTCCCCTTCTGTCCACACCCTCCCCTTCCTCCACCCAGGGATCAGTAAGATGATATTCTACAGATGCATAGATCCATAAAGTGTGCACCCAATATATAGTCACTCTGTGTTGCCAAGTCTAATCCCTTGCTGTCGGAAGAGTGGGCCTTCATTATGATCCATGGGCAAGGGCAACATCAGGGCCAGGGGCCATGCTCCCAGGGAAACCCCAAAGCCGCTGGACCATCAATTGTGGTCTTTCAGTGGATAACTCAGGGTGCACCCCTTTTTATTCTTGTGTTGCCGGTGAAACTCAACTTTGTGAGCTCCATCGTGGCTATCACTGGTGGTAGCCGGGCACCATCTGGTTCTTCCAGTCCCAGGTTGATGTAGGCACCCACTCATGTGGGTCTCTCTGTCTTCTGGGTTGTCATTTTGGTCCTCAGTGAGCATCCACTCCTCCTGCTGAGTTGGGACCATTTGCTGTGTCCTCAGATGGCAGCTTGGCAGCTTTTGAGACCCTAGGCGCCACTCACCAAAATGCTAGTTGTGCCAGTTGGCCTCGATTTCACCTAAGAGCATGGTCCCCTGCCCCCTGCTCCCTGCCCCAGCCACTCTGTCCTTGCATTATTGGGTTAAGATGGAAGGAGTACTCAAGTTATGTTGAAGTCCACTTAATATTGTTCTTGTTTCTAATATGTGCTGTCACTGATTTCACCCATCCAAATTTCTACCAACTATCTAATCTAAACCTTCCCCTCTCACCCTCACCCTCCCTCCCTGCCCTCCCTTGCAGCTGTCAGAGAGTCTTTTCTTCTATGCGTAAGTCTGTTTTTGAGTTCCTATCGTAGGAGTCTTATACTATATTTGTCGTTTTGTCACTGACTACTTTCACTCAACATAATGTCTTCCAGTTGAAACCAGGTTATCAGATGTTTCCTGGAATCATCATTGTTCTTTATCATTGCATAGTGCTCCATTGAGTATATATACCATAATTTACCTATCCATTTGTCTGTTGTTGGGCATCTGGGTTGATTCCATCTTTTTGCTATCGTGGACTGTGCTGCAATAAACATTCTTGTGCATGTATCTGTTGGTGTGAATAGCCTTGATTCTGTAGGATATAGTCCAAGTAGTGGAATTACTGAGTCAAATGGTATATATCTATACCTATTGTTTTAAGGAAGCACCAGATTGCTTTCCAAAGGGGCTGGACCATTTTGCAACACCACCAACAGTGTAGGAGGGTTCCACTTTCTCCACAGCCTCTCCAGAATTTGTTGTTTTGTGTTTTTTGGATCATGGCCAACCTTGTTGGGATGAGATGGTATCTCATTGTAGTTTTGATTTGAATTTCTTTAATAACTAAAGATTGTGAACATGTCTGTATGTGGTTTTTGGTTGCCTGGATCTCCTCTTTAGAGAAGTGTCTGTCCATCTCCTTTGCTCATCGCTTAATTTGATGATTTATCTTTTTCTTATTGATATTTTGTAGTACCTTACAGGTTATGGAGATCAGACGTTGGTCTGACATACAGTTGCCAAATATTTTTTCCCATTCTGTAGGTGGTCTTTCCATTCTTTTGATAAACTCTTTGGATGTGCAAAAGTGTTCATTTCTGAGTAGCTCCCATTTATCTATTTTCTCTTCTGTTGATTGCAGTTTGTTTGACATATTTTGAAGTATGTCTATGTTCTGTATTAAAACTTCCATTGTTGTTCCTACTTTTTCTTGAATAAGGTTTATCATTTTGGATTTGATATTTAGGTCTTTTATCCAGTTGGAGTTGGTTTTTGTGTAAGGTGTAAGATATGGATCTTGTTTCAATTTATTACAGATGGATATCCAATTTTGCCAGCACCATTTGTTGAAGATACTGTTTTTACCCAGTTTAATGTCTTAGGGCCTTTGTCGAATATCAACTGTTCATAGGCAGATGGTGTCATCTCTGGGGTCTCAATTCTGTTCCATTGATCCATCTGTCTGTTCTTGTACCAGTACCAGGCTGTTTTGACCACTGTTGTAGTGTAATAGGTTCTGAAGTCAGTTAATGAGAGGCCTCCCAGTGTGTTCTTCTTCTTTAGTAGTACTTTACTTATCCGAGGTTTCTTCCCTTGCCAAACAACACTGGTGATTCATTTTTCCATCTCATTAAAAAATGATACTGGAACTTGTATTGGGATTGCATTATATAAGTAGATTGCTTTGGGTAAAATAGACATTTTCACAATGTTAAGTCTTCCTATCCATGAGCAGTCTAGGTTTCTCCGTTTATCTAGTTTCTCATAGTAAGGGCTTATAGTTCTCTTTGTAAAGGTCTCTTATTTCTCTGGATAGATTAATTCCTAGGTACTTTATGTTCTTAGGGGCTATAGTAAATGGTATTGATTTGATGATTTCTTCATTAGCAGTTTCACTGTTGGTATAAGGGAATCCTACTGATTTAATTATGTTTGTCTTGTATCCTGAGACTTTTGCTGAACTCTTCTATCAGTTTCAATAGTTTACTTACAGATTCTTTGGGATTCTCTGCATATACAATCATATCATCTGCAAACAAGGAGATTTTGACTTGTTTGCTGACGCAGATGTGCTTTATTTCTTGGTCTTGTCTAATTGCTCTGGCTAGAACTTCTAGTACCATGTTGAATAGGAGAGGTGAGAGTGAGCATCCTTGTCTAGTTCCTGTTCTCAAGGGAAACTCCTTCAGTCTCTCTCCATTCAGGATGACGTAGGCAGTTGGCTTTGTATAAATGGCCCTTATTATGTTGAGAAATTGGCCGTCTGTGCCTATTTTGCTGAGAGTTTCTAGCATGAATGGGTGTTGGACTTTATCAAATTCCTTTTCTGCATCAATGGACAAAATCAGGTGATTCTTGTCTTTTGTGCTATTTATCTGATTAATCACATTAATTGTTTTTCTGATGTTCACCCAGCCTTTGCATCCCAGGTATGAATCCCACTTGGTCATGGTGGATTATTTTTTTAATATGTTGTTGTATTCTATTGGCCAGAATTTTGTTGAAGATTTTTGCATCTAGATTCGTGAGTGATATCAGTCTGTAGTTCTCCCTTTTTGTTGGGTCCTGCCCTGGCTTTGGTATCAGGGTTAAGCTGGCTTCATAGAATGAGTTTGGGAGTACTCCATCCCTTTCTATACTGTGAAATAGTCTCAGTATTATTGGAGATAACTCTTCTCTAAAAGCTTGGTAGAATTCTGCAGTGAAGCCATCTGGGCCCAGACTTTCTTTGCTTGGCAGTTTTATTTATTTTTTATTTAATATGAGTGAAAATGTACATTCCCATATAAATTTACATGCCCACCTTTATGCATCTTCCACTGCTCTCCCTGTCCAGTGACAGCACACTATTCCTCTCTGATCCATACATGTCTCATCCTCCCAACAGCCTCCTTTCCCCTCCTCTCCACCCACTCTCCTTCCTCCAGCCAGAGGTCAGCAGGATAATATCCTATAGATGTATAGAACCATAAATACTTGTAGCTTTGGTTTGGTTTTTACAAAGTCTCTTAGTTTCTGTTTATCTGCAAATGTCTTAATTTCATTTTCGTATTGGAAAGATAGTTTTATGGGATATATAATTCTTGGTTGGAAGTTCTTCTCCTTGAAGGCTTTGAATGTGTCATCCCACTGTCTCCGTGCCAGCATGGTTTCTGTTGAGAAATCTGATGAAAGCTTATAGGGTTTCCCTCTGAATGTTAACTTTGCTTTGAGTCTTGCTGCCTTTAAGAGTTGATGCTTGTGTTTTATTTTGTTAAGCTTGATTATAATATGTCTTAGAGTCTTTCTTTTGAGACCTATATTGGGTGGCATATGATATACATCTGGAATATCTATATTCTCTTCCTTCATGATTTCTGGGATTTTGTGTCAGCAGCTCAGCATGGATACTCTCTGTGTTCTCAGGTGTCTCATCCTGTTCAGGGACTGCAATTAATCGAAGGTTGTTCCTCTTAATACAGTCCCACATGCTTTTTAATGCACCTTCATTTTTCTTGTTCTTTTTTTCTGATTTCTGCTGTTAGACACTGGCATCAGTAGCTCTGTCTTCTAAGTCAGAAATTCTTTTTTCCATTTGTTCCATTCTGTATTTTGGGCTTTGAATGGAAGTTTCCATATTTTTGATTTTGTTCTTGACCTATTGGATTTCAGAGTACTGGTGTTCCATCAGATCGAACAGCTTGCTTAATTTTTCCTTTTATTCTGCTGCATTTTGTATAAGGTCTAGAAGGACTCTGTATATAATCCTTTTGTATTCACCTTCTGATGATTTCAGAAAAGTTTCTTTATCTGGAAAACTCCTTGGTTGTTTTGTCTGGGGGCCTTCTGAAGCCATGGGTTATTTCTTGTATGCCACAAGGGTCTGTTACTTTTTTGGGTTTCATGTGAGTAAATTAAGGCTGGGAGAGATACTGTTAGGATGGACCACACATGTTTCTCTAGGCTGTCTTAAAATGTAAAACAAAAGGTATCTGACCACTTCCCAAGTTAGTCAGGTTTTCAGGTGCAGAGGTCCCTCTTCCCAACTGGCAAAGTAGCCACCTCTATATCCAACCCCAGATGATATGAACTAGTTCAAAGTACAGCAATGCTGCTGCCCTCTTGGCCTCTGCTGATATGGCCCATCCTTAGGCAACACTGTGTAAACTACTGCTTTTTTGGTAGAAACACGCTCTACTGTGGGCAGGCTCTGGCTCCCAAGCTAAGAATTAGGTCCAGCTGCAGCCACTATATCTACAATGGTGCCCTCCACACAGTTGGCAGATAGAGGGGCTAAAGGTGCTAAGATGTTGTGCATCCTCAGCCTCTGCTGCTGAGTCCCCACCATAGGTGATACTGTGTAAACTGTTTTTCTGTCAGAGAAGTGCTGTCCTGTTTGCAGTCACTGGCTCACAGGCTAAGAATTAGGTCCTGCTAAAATCTCCGTGTCCACCATGGTGTCCCGCACACTGGCAGTGCAGTTCCATACAAACCACACTGTGGCAGAGATAAAAAGACAGGCCTCAATTGGCCACATGTCTCAATTGGCCTGATGTCGAGTCCTAAGCCTGACTCTCAAATTATGGCAATTTCATTCACCTATCCTACCAGCAGTGTGTCTGAAACTAGCCTCTAGGCAAGACCCAGCTCTGCCCGCCGGCCAAGACAGAGGAAAAAAAGTCACAGTGGTACATTACCTTCAGTCCATGAGAGCCAGGGCTAGCCAGGAGCAGGAGTCAGCGAAAGAGAAGAGGTTTTTTGTTCAGTGTTACGAAGTCCAAATTAACAGCCCTGTGCCGTGTCCTGGGGCTCACTAGGTGACCAGAAGGCTCTGTCTGATGATCAGTTCAGGTCTTGGTTTCCAGAGGGATATAAGGAGATGTGTGCTTAGTCCACCGTCTTGATACCACCTCCTCCCTCAGTTTCTTGATCTATAAAGTAAGGGTAATTGATTAGAAGATTTCCAAAGTCCCCTTTCTTTTTCTGACTGACCTTGTTGATTTTGATTTTCCTAAGACTTTCTCAAAAGTTTTGTGTAAAGCAAAACACAAGAAAATTATCTTTTCATTCAGGTCTATCGAGAGAAGTAGAATCACAAGGTGGAAGAAGATGTTTCTCCATCCTAGTCACCCATTTATGGCTGTTCTGCATGTACTCCCAGCTCTGATTTCTACTGTGGGACAACCTACTATGACAACTTTAGCTTTGTTACCTGTGAAGTGCATGACTGCATAGCTGGTACACACAAACTCTCTTCTAGAAAGAAAACCCACCTGTTCTTTTGATCTTTGCACCAGGTACTATGGCTTTACCTGCTGAGGCCTTGGAGACTCTTGGGTACCTGTGTTTATGATTGCATTCCTGATGAACCTTTCACTGGGAAGAGTAAACATGGACTTAACTATAAGATTTAAACTTGTACCTTCTATGCATTTAGTAAGCATGTGAGAAGTAGAATAATTCTCTGTTAGGAAAGAGAGAAATGAATAGATTTTTAAATGTAGCATCTTAGTTTCTATTAAAAGTAACCTCTGTATCATCTCCTTGAAGAGATCTTAAAGGCTCAGTAGAATGGCTAATAAAATGTAAATACCCTTTACAGAGTAAGAAACTGGAAGGTTGGCTGCTGGAACGCACCTACCCAGGAAAACAGGCCTGGCAATCTGCTTATGAAAGGTCACAGTCATTGAAAACCCTTTGGAGCAGTTCTCTGCACACGTGGGGTTGTTCACCACGAGTTGGAATCACCTCAACAGCATGTGATGACAGTAGGCAGTAGTTATCATAGAAAAAGCCCCTTCTCCTAATAGGGAAGATGAGGGGGAAGAAACTCATGTCTTAGAGAAAGACATTATGTGTGCCATCACTGTGCCTCACCTAGGAGCCATTGAATCCCCATTTGCAGATAAGAACACTAGGGCTCCCAAAGCTTCTTTGCTAAGTGCCTGAGTTGTATGCAACAGCACCATTAAGGGAAAGCCAGCAGCCTTCAAGAAAACATTTTGCATGTGTAGAAAAAGACAATTGCCACCACTGCCACCTTCCCCCACCTCTTTGTTTTTTGTCATTTGCTTGGTGACTTTGGCATTTCAGTTTTTTAGGTCACAGTTAAGAGATCATCTCTCAGTCTTTTTTAACCAAGATGAATCTTTAAATGTCAGGGGAAATGGAAAGACCAGACCTTGGATGATTGGACAGCCCCTTCCCTCTCACCCAGCTAACATGTGTTCACTAATCCCCAGAGCAGGCCAGGCCTTGTCAGCTATATACTTACACTCTTGAACATGGGTGTGGGTTTTAAAAAAAAAAGCACAAGGAACCAAGCAGGAATGACTGCCTGGAGTCACAGTAGCTGAGGTTAAGAGAGGACATGGTGTTCTGATTCACAGTACGTGCACTCTGACCTGGAGGCTCCAAGGGTTGGTAAAGTTATCTGTGTTCAGGAGAAGGCCCCGTCCTGCACTGCTGGATTTAATTCTGGTGTGGTATAAATAGAACTTGGCTCTCTGTCAGTGCACACCACCCACCATCAAGTTCTGTTCCTTCTGGAACAGAAACCAAATCTGAGCCTTTGATTCCCCCTAGTGGCTTAAAATGTCAACTTTCATAGTTAATTCTTAGCCTTCATTGATTCAGCATGTGCTGAGCACCAACTATATACAGTCAATTAGGGCTGGGTTTTCTAGTTTTCCCTGGAGTATGAAGCTCTGGCTTCATTTGAGCATTACTGTGTCCAGCTCTAAGTTAGCAAGAGTAGAAGCTGAAAATCTTCATTCTAAGCTTAGCTTACCAGTTGTCAAGTCATCTTCAGTTCATGGTGGTATATCAGAGTAGGTCTGTGCTCCGTAATGTTTTCAGTGGTTACTTGGTCTGAAGCAGATCACCAGACTTTCTTCCCAGCTATCTCTGGGTGGCCTCAAGCCCCCAGTCTTTCAATTAGCAGCCAAACCCCTGGAAGAGGCTGGATGAGATAGCTATTACTTGACAATGAATGAGTCGTGGGGCCTTGGGCTAACTCTTAGCCCAGGACAACTGTTTGCTCATTGGTTAAATGAGACTATGACTGAGAATCCAACCAAGTCAACAGATAATTATTGAACACATACAGTAGATGGCACCTTGGGCTAAATGTTATAAGAATGTAGTTATAAATGGTTTTTAGTCTCCAAGAACTTACAGGCTTTTGGGAGAATGAGACATCCAAGAAGCCATGTAAAACCCTGGCTGAGAGCAGCAGAGCACAGCTGAAAGGGAGGAAAATCTGAGCTAAGATCCTCATTCTATCACTTCCTTGCTATGTGATCTTGAGCAAGTTGTTAACCTCTGTAAAGTCCACCAGTACGTTTGTATGCGTTATTCATAAGAGCAAAAAGATGGAAACAACAAAAATGCCCATCAACAAATGAATGGAGAAACTATCTATGGTACATACATGCAGTGAAATAATATGCAATGATAAGAACAGTGATGAATCTGTGAAGCATCTCACAGCATGGATGAATCTAGAGGGCAGTTGTGCTGAGTGAAATTAGTCACAAAAGGACGTATATTGTACATGGCCACTATTATAAAAACTCAAGAAAAGGCTTAAACACCCCCCCCACCCCCACAAAGCATTCTTTGATGGTTATGAAGTTGCAGAGGCAAGGGAAGGGGAATTTACCAACTAGACAGTAGACGAGGGTTGTCTTTGATGAAGGCAATGACAATACATAATGCAGGGCAAGTCAACACAACTGAACCGCAGCAAAAGCTAAGAAGTTTCCTGAACACTTCCAGACACTTTGAGGGACAGAGTAGCTGGGACTGGGGCCTGGGGACCACAGTTTCAGGAAACATCTAAATCAACTGGCGTAACAAAGTTTGTTAAGAAAATGTTTTATGTGCCACTTTGGTGACAGATGTCTGAGGTCTTAAATGCTTTTGAATGGCCATCTAAGATAAGATAAATTGGTGCCATCACACTTGGAGCAAAGGAATATGAAGAAAACCAAAGATACAAGGAAAATAATTAACCCAAAGGTTTAAGTAACCACACGAACCAGAGACTCCACCATCCTGAAACCAGAAGAACTAGGTAGTGCCTGGCTACTGTCAATGACTGAGCTGACAGGGAACAGAATAGAAAGTCCTGGACAGAGCAAGAGAAAAATGTGGAAGAAAATTCAAAGTCATGTAAAAAGACTAGCCTATCCTTAATGGTCTGACAAAGACTGAAGGAACCCTTGAAACTATGGCCCACAGACCCACTGTTACACCACTCCTGAAGCCCACTCTTTAGACAAAGATTAGACAGGACTATGAAACAAAAAATAATACATGTGAAAGGATTGTACTTAGTTCAATGAGATACATGAGACCAAGTGGGCAGTCCTTGTCCAGAAGCACATAAGGAGGCTGGAAGGGATAGGAATGGGTGGAATGGACACAGGGAACCTAGGATGGAAAGGGGGTGTGTGCAGACACATTGTGGGGATTATAGCTAATATCACAAAACAATATATGTATAAATTAATGTGTCAGAAATTAACTTGAACTATAACTTTCACCTGAAACACATTTTTAAAAAACATATATATTTAGATTATAGTGCTTTCTTCATAAAATTGTTATAAAAATTCAATGGAAAGAAGGCATAGTGCCCAGTGTAGAGCCAAACCATAGCCAAACCATAGCAGGTGCTCACTAATACCCTTTCTTGTAACAGTTTCAAATTCTAACTGCCTTCTTAAGAATGTCTGTAAGACTCTACCAGTTGCCATCAAGTTGATTTCAACCCGTTGTAACCCCTGGGGTGTCAGAGTAGAACTATATTGTGTAGGGTTTTCAATTGCTGATTTTGGGGGGAGCAGATTACCAGGCCTTTTTTCTATGGTGCCTCTGGTGAACTCAACCCCCCTGAACTTGCAATTAGTAGCTGACCACATCAAACATTTGCACCACCCAGGGACTCCCAGTAACACTCAATTGTTCCTGCTAGCTACCTCCACATCAGTCCTCATGACAACATCATTCAAAGTAGAATGAAACATTGTCTGGTCCTGCACCATCTCCATGATTGGTTACAGACTGGGCTGTTGTAATCCATAGGGTAGCTTATTTTCAGCGGTACATCACCAGGCTTTCCTTTCTCATTTGTGTTACTCTTAAAGCTCTACTGAAACCTATTGACTATCACAGCAACACAAGAGCCTCCAATAACACATAGCAGTGGTCATGAATGAGGTGCACTGGCCAGGAATCAAACCTGGGTCTCCTACGTGGAAGACAAGGCTTCTGCCACTGGATCACCCATGTTGCCAGTAAGACCTGTAAGGGACTGTCCCACTGGACCTGATAGCTGCTTCTCAGACCCAGGGGGTTCCCTTGCTCACCTTTCCTTGCCACAGAGCTTTGGCACTCCACCTGCCGCTTCTCTTTGGATGGATGCCTCTGAACTCTACCACCAGCAGTTTCACCCCAGTGAGCCTTGCTGCAGGGTGAATCACACATTCACTCTCCTCTTCCCCCTTTCGTTTCACTAAGGTAGACAGTAAGAATACAGGCCTTATCCTTCCTATAGATTTGTTGCTAATCAGCATAGGGGAAGAAACTGGGAGTAAAGAGAGGTAGTTTATATATATATCACTTTTAGTCAGAAGCAGCAGAATTACAACAGGTTTGGTTTGGGGGTTTATTATTCATGCTCTTTGGTCTTTAGCTCTTAAACTCCTCTGAAGTAACTGACTGAGTTCACTCTCTAAGAGAAGACTAGAATCCCTGGCACTTAGGACTGTTCCAGCTTGGAGGTTGTCTGCTTCTGGTTTTTTTTTTTACTTGTTTGTTTTACACTGAGCTTCGTTATTACTAGAGAAGAAGATAAAGGAGGATCCAGAGCTTAAACACACCTTGAATGCCAGTCAAATCGTACCCACAGTGTAGGTGATGTTCCACTGTATCAGTCATCAAGTGTTGTTAGGTATTGTCAAGTCACTTCCGAACAGCAATGAAAGGAAACACTGCTCAGTACTTCACCATCCTCACAATTGTTACGGTGGAGCCCATTGCTGGAGCCACTATGGCAGTTTGTCTCGTTGAGGGCCTTCCTCTTTTTTCACTGCCTCTCAACTTTACCAAGCATGATATCCTTCTCTAGGTGCTGGTCCTAAGGGCATGTCCAAAGTATGTGAGACAAAGTCTTGCCATCCTTGCTTCTAAGGAGAATTCTGACTGTACTTCTTCCAAGACACAGCTGCTTGTTCTTCTGACAGTCCATGATATATGTAGTATTCTTTGCCAATGCCATAATTCAAAGGCATTAATTCTTCTTCACTCTTGCTTATTTAGTGTCCTAGCTTTCACTTGCACATGAGACATTTGAAAACACCTTCACTTGGGTCAGGCAAACCTTCGTCCTCAAAGTGACATCTTTGCTTTTTAACACTTTAAAGAGATCTCTTGTAGCAGGTTTGCTCAGTCTTTTGATATATTGCCTGCTGCTTCCACGAGCATTGATTATTGATCCAAGTAAAATGAAATCTTTGACAAGTCAGTCTTTGTTTGTCATGATGTAGTTTCTTGATCTAGTTGTAAGACTTCTTGTTTGCTTTATGTTGGGTTGCAATCCATATTGAAGGCTGTGTCTTTGATTTTATTATTAAGTGCTTCAAGTCATCTTGACTTTCAGCAAGCAAGATTGTGTCATCTGCATGTTACATGTTGCATTAGAGTCTTCCTCTAATCCTGATACGCTGTTCTTCTTTCTCTATAGTCCAGCTTCTCAGACTATTTGCTCAGCATACAGATTGAATAAGTATGGTTAAAAGATACAGCCTTGATTTACACCTTCCCTGACCTGAAACTACGAAGTATCTGCTTGTTCTGTTCAAATGACTGCTTTTGGTCTATGTACAAGTTCCTCATTAAGACAATAAAGTGTTATGGAATTCTTTTTCTTTCTTTACAATGTTATCCATAATTTGTTGTAATCTGCACAGTTGAATGCCTTTGTGTAGTCAATAAGATACTGATAAACAGGCCTCAATACTGTGAATCTAGTAGTCAACATTATCAGAACTGTACCCAGGTAACAAGACAGAGATTATCAGGTAAGAGGGGAGAAAATGAGCTTGGCATTTAGAGTTGCTGATAGAATACCGTGCCTGAAAAAAGATGAAAGTTAGTGGGAAAGAAAGCCCAAAGTAGAACCGAATTTTTGTTGACTAAAGGGATATTGGATGGATGAAGGGACAGGATCCAAATGGGGTAACATGAAATTTCACTATTTCGTATGTTGAAACCGTATCATTTGAAACTGGAGACTGGAAGGTAGAAAGTGGGGGGGATAAGAGAATGCGTGCCCCTAAGAGACGTGAGAAGTACCTAGAAAAGTCCATTGCTCCAGGAGGCACTGCAGCCTCTACACAGAGGTCTGTGAGGGGGCCCTGTCCCTCTCTCTAAGAGGACTCCAATGGAGCAACCTAAAGATCCAGCACACCATTTGGTATCTGAATCTGTCTGGCAAGAGATGCTAGCCCCTGCCTTCTCTTTTCCGGCACACAGTTTTTTTGTTTGTTTGTTTTGTTTTTGTGGGATAACTTAGGAACCTGGCACAATTTAAGTTTAGCTGGTAGGGAGGGGCTTGGTGGGTAGACACAGCAGATGGGACAGGAATATTTGTAAGAGCTTTGTTTATGAGGTCGAAGCCAAATGAAAAATTAATGAGTAAAGTGATGTCCAGGACACTGCCTGGGGATTTGTGTGAGCCTCTATAGGAGAGGGAGGCTTTATGGTCAGGGAGAGAGCACAGGACCACCTCTTGGACAGCTCTGCCGGAACATTCCATTATTATATCCTAAAGTCAACAGCCTTCATACCAAACTGCTAATGTTAGTCACCATCTATAATTTAAGGCATTCAACACAAAACATTCTTTGATTTTTGAGCCCTTTCTTCCTCCCCGTTAGATCCAGTCTTTGCTATATTCTGTTGTTTTGACTTTCTCAGTGCCTCTCAAATCTGCCCTCTATCTTCTTGCCTTTACTGCTGTTCAGTGACATTACCTGTCACCTGGAAAATTTTAACAAGTTTTTCACAAATGCATGTCTCAGTATTTTCCCTTTTCTGTATATGTTATATGTAGCTCCTAAATGCTTCTCCCTTAAACAAAGCCCTGGGCCTTCATCACATAGCTACCCCACCTTTCCAGCCTTAACTATGACTGCTTCCCAACAGTTACTCTTCACACCAGCCACACTGAACTACTTGTTACCATTCATGGAGTACCAGAGCCTGGCTACTAACCAACAGGCCAGCAGTTTGAATCCACCAGCTGCTCCTTGGAAACCCTGTAGGACAGTTCTATTTTGTCTTGCAGAGTTGTTATGAGTTAGAATTGACTCAGTGGTGGTGAGTTTGGTTTTTCAGTTTGCACCAAGTACCCTACCCTATATGCCTTTATTCACATTGTCCCTGCCCCACCATCTCCACAGCTTTCCTCATACTCTATTTCTATCCACATAAATTACTTTCCAAAGCCTATATCAAATATTACCTTAATAGTGATTAAAAAAAAAAACTGCCTTTTATTCAGAGCCACTAAGTGCTAAACACAATACTCAGTGATTTTCATAATAAGGTTCTAGTAATTACAATAATATTTACAACAACCCTGAAGTATTTAAGCTCTTTCTGAACCCTGTAATGAATTGCTTATAGTTTTTCTCTTCCCTGAATTTCCATAGCCTATTATTATGACACCAATTTCAACTTAAATTACAATATTTGTATAGTTGGCTTTTCATCCTCCCAAATACATGCAACTAGCCAGCAACAATTGTTTCTGGATCTAAGGATCTGCATTTGCAAAGTTCATCAGTAAGGTTTTCTCAAATGGCTATGACACTATGATTTCTAGAACAAGAGGAGCTGGGCATGTCTGTGCCATGTTTCCATGACCGTTGTCCTTTTTGAAGCCTCTGCTGGTAGGGGAGATCAAAGACACAGTAGTTGCTGAGTGATTTCATTGTTTATAAAATCCTAATAAAATGGGAAAGACAATTAGAGTATAAATCAAGGGGTTACAACAGATATGATGAGTTGAGCTGATGGAGGAGCCAACATCAGAACTTGGGTTTTCTGGCACTTCTGGTGTGGGATTCTTCTAACATCTGGCATTGAGCCTTGCCTGCAGGAACATCCAATAATTACTTGTTGTTAAAATGTATCCCCCCCTTTTTTTGTGTGTGATTAAGTGGAAGTATACCATCCCAGTTAATTTTGCATGCCCACCTATCTATAGCTCCTTATGCTCTCCTTACCCCATGACAGCACACACCTCGTTTTCATTCTATACTTGTATCCTCTTAACTACCTCCTGTCGCCTCCTCTCCACCCTCTTCTCTCCCTTTGAGAAAGAGACCAGTAGGACAGTATCCTATAAATGCATAGATCCATAAAGTACACACACCACATGGTCGCATTGTGTCTGTAAATCCAACCCATTTTCGTCCAAAGAGATGACCTCCATAGTGTTTTCCATGGTGGCCAGGCACCATCTGGTTCTTCTGGTCACATGTTGATACAGTCTCCTGTTCACATGGGTCTTTCTGTCTCCTGAGCACTTTTTTTCTCATGTCTTTGTTCTCGGTGATCATCTGTCCCGGATGGGCTGGGACCATTTGCTGTACCTCAGATGGCAGCTTGCTAACTGTTAAGACTCTGGATGCCACTCACCAATATGGAGTGCAGAAGACTCTCTTAGCAGTAGGCTACTTATCTCAATTGGCTTCGATGATCCCCGAGAGCATGGCCCCCAGACCCTAACCCTGCTACTCTATCCTTGCAATATTAGGTTGAGATTAGAAGAGCTTTCAGTTTATGGTGATGTCCAGTTAAGCTGATCTGCTTTCTACTGTGTGCTGTCATTGCTTTCACCCAACCAAATTTCTATCAACTAATCTATGACCAACCCTCTCCCTCCCTACCCACCCTTGTAGCCATCAGATAGTCTTCTTCTATATGTAAGTCTATTTTTAAGTCCTTGTAGCAGGGGTTTCATACAGTATTTGTCCTTTTGCTGCTGACTGATTTCACTCAGCATAATGTCTTCCAATTGAAACCAAGTTATGAGATGCTTCCTGAAATCATCATTGTTCTTTATCATTGCATAGTGTTCCACTGAGTATATGTACCATAGTTTGTGTATCTGTTCATCTGTTGATTGGAATCTGGGTTGATTCCATCTCTTTGCTATTGTGGCCAGTGCTACAATGAACATTTGTGTATATGTATCTGTTCGTGTAACAGCCTTTGTTTCTGTAGGATATATTCTGAACAGTGGTATTACTGGATCAAATGGTGTATCTATTTCCAGCTTTTTAAGGAAGCACCAAATTGCTTTCCAAAGATGTCGTACCATTTTGCCATCTTGCCAGCAGATTAGGAAAGTTCCAATCTCTCCACAGCCTCTCCAGCATTTGTTGTTTTGTGCTTTTTGGATCATGGCTAACCTTGTTGGGGTGAGATGATATCTCATTGTGATTTTTGCTTTGGATTTCTCTGATAGCTAATGATCATGAGCATTTCGTCATGTGTCTTTTGGCTGCCTGGATGTCCTCTTCGGTGAAGTATCTGTCCATCTCCTTTGCCCATCACTTAATTGGGTTATTTACTTTTTTCTTGTTGATATTTTGCAATATGTAGTAGATCATGGAGATCATACATCAGTCCAACGTGTAGTTGCCAAATACCTTTTCCTATTCTGTAGGTGGTGGTGTAATTCCTGTGATAAAGTCTTTGGATGAGCAAAAGTGTTTGATTCTTAGTAGTTCCCATTGACCTACTTTCTCTTCTGTTGATTTTGCTTTGCCAGATTTTGAAGTCTGCCTGAGTTGTGTATTAGAACTTCCATGTTGACTGTTTTTTCTTGCGTGATCTTTATCGTTTAAGTTTGATATTTAGGTTTTGATCCATTTTCAGTTAGTTTTTGTGTAGAGTGTGAGATACAGTCCTTGTTTCAGTTTTTTGCAGATAGATATCCAATTTTGCCAACATCATGTGTTAAACAGACTGATTTTTACCCCAGTTTATAATCTTAGGGCCTTTGTCAAATACCAACTGTTCATAGGAGGATGATAGCATATCTGGGATCTCAGGTCTGTTTCACTGGTCTGTATGTCTCTTTTTGTACCAGTACCAGACTGTTGTGACTAATGGAACAATGTAATAGGTTCTAAAGCATGTAGTGTGAGGCTTCCCACTGTGTTCCTCTTTTTCAGTAGTGCTTTACTAACCCAGGGTTTCTTCCCTTGCCAAACAAAGTTGGTGATTCTTTCTCCATCTCATTAAAAAATGTCACTGGAACTTCTATTGGGATTGCATTATAGAAGTAGATTGCTTTGGGTAAAATAGACATTTTCACAATGTTAAGTCTTCCTATCCATGAGCAGGGTAGGTTTCTTCATTGATGTAAGTCTCTTTTGGTTTCTTGCAGTAAGGTCTTATGGTTCTCTCTGATAGGTCTCTTATTTCTCCAGTTCAATGTATTCCTAGGTATCATATCTTTTGGAGGGCTATAGCAAATGGTGTTGATTTGGTCATTTCTTTTTGATGATCTCTTTATTGTTATAAAGGAATCCTACTGATTTACTTACGTTTATCTTATATCCTGATATTTGTTGAACTCTTCTTAGGGCCAGTAGTTTACTTATGGATTCTTTAGGATTCTCTGCATATACGATCATATCATGTGCAAGTAAGGAGATTTTTACTTCTTCTTTGCCAATGCAGATGCCCTTTATTTCTTTGTCTTGCCAGTTGCTCTGGTTAGAACCTCTAGAACAATGTTGAATAGATGTGGTGACCATGGGCATCCTTGTCTAGTTCCCATTCTCAAGGGGAATTCTTTTAGTCTGTCTCCATTCAGAATGATGTAGGCAGTTAGCTTTGCATAGATGCCCCTTATTGCATTGAGGAATTTCCCCTCTACTCCTATTTTGCTGACAGTTGCTAGCAAGAATGGGTGTTGGAGTTTGTCCAGTGCCTTTTCTGCATCAGTTGACAAAATCAGGTGATTCTTATTCTTTGAGTTACTTATGTGGTTGATCACATTAATTGTTTTTCTGATGTTGAAGGAGCCTTGCATCCTTGGTATGAATCCAACTAGGTCATGATAGATTATTTTTTTGATATGTGGTTGAATTCTATTGCCTAGGATTTTGTTGGATTTTTGCATCTAGGTTCATGAGTGATGCCAAGGTTCATGAGTGATACTGGTCTGTAATTTTCTTTTTTTGTGGGATCCTTCTCCAGCTTTGTTATCAGGATTATGCTGGCTTCATAGAATGAGTTTGAGAGCATTCCGTCCCTTTCTATGCTGTGAAATAGTCTCAGTGATATTGGAATTAACTACTTTTTAAAAGCTTGATAGAATTCTCTGGTGGAGCTACCTGGGCCAGGACTTTTTTTAGTTGGTTGTTCTTTGATGACTTTTTTCAAACTCTTCCTTTGTGATGTTTTTGTTAAGTTGTTCTTCTTCTCCTTGTGATACTTAGGTAGGTGATATGACTCTAGGAATTTGTCCATTTCCTGTAGTTTTTCAAATCTGTTAGAGTACAGTCTTCCATAGTATTCTGTCATAATGCTTTTGGTTTCAGTTGGGCCTGTTGTAATAATTTCCACCTCATCTCTCATTGAGGTTATTTGTTTCCTCTCCTGTTTTTCTTTTGTAAGCTTAGCCAATGGTTTATCAGTTTTGTTGATCTTAAAAAAAAAAAAAAAAAAACAGCTTTTGGTTTTGTTAATTTTTTCAGTTTTTCTTCTATTCTCTAGTTCACTTAATTCTTTAATCTTTATTGTCTGTTTTCTTCTGGTTCCTATGTTGCTCTGTTTCTGCTTGTTCAAGCTATACAGTTAAATCTTTGGTTTGGGTTCTTCCTTCCAGATGTGCGCATTTATAGAAACAAATTGACCCCGGAGCACTGCTTTTGCTGTCGGCAGGATGTGTTTTCATTCTCATTTGATTCCATGAATTTCTTTATTTCATCCTTGATTTCTTGTATAACCCATGGATTTTTGAGCAAGGTGTTGTTCGTTTTCCATGAGTTCAAATTTCTGCCTATGTTTTTTCTGCTATAGATTTCAACTTTTAAGACTTTATGATCTGAGAAGGTGCTTTTCAATGATTCAGTGGTTTGGATTTTGTTTAGATGTCTTTTATGTCCCAACACAAGGTCTATTCTGGAAAAAAAAAAAGATCCATGTGAATTGGAGAAGAAGGTATACTTATCTGCTGATGGGTAAAAAGTTCTGTATACGTCAGTGAGGTCTAGTTGGTTAATTGTTGAAATAAGATCTTCTGTATCTTTCCTGAGCTTTTTTCTGGATAATCTGACCATTGCTGAAAGTGGAATGTTGAGCCTCAAACTATTATTGTGGAGTATCTATCACATTTTTCAATGTTGTCAGTATTTGTTCGATGTATTTAGAATGCTCTAGCATTAGGTGCATAAATATTTAGTATTGTTAAGTCCTGCTTATGTATTGAACCTTTCAGCAATAGTGACCATCCTTGTCCACAGTGGTGAATTTTACATTAAAGTCAATTTTATCTGAGATTAGTATTGCCACTCCTGCTCTTCTTTGTATGTTGTTGGCTTGGTATATATTTTTCCAAACTTTAATTTTCAGTTTGTTCATATCTTTGAGTCTAAGGTATGTTTCTTGTAAGCAGCATATAGATGGATCATGTCTTTTGATACAGGATGTCACTCACTGGCTCTATTGGAGCATTCAGTCCATTCACCTTCAATGTAATTATTGATAAGTGTGTGTTTAGTGCTGTAATTTTAATGCATTGATTTTTGTGTTGTTGATGTTTTCTATGTTTCTCTTAATATCCTGTTCTGGGTCATTCTTCTTTATGGGTTGACATTTCATCTTTTTCAGTGTTTGTTTCATGTTTGTTGAGAGTCCCATGTCATGTTTCTTTATGTTGCATTGCTATTTTGCCTTGCAGTGACCCCTATGGCCCCCTTATTATACTAAGTTTAAACCAGGCTTTTAACTTAGGCATATTTTTTTAATTTCCTCTACAGTTATAACTACTGTAATATATCCCTCTTTTTAGTGTGACGATATCATGGTTTTCATGATATGATCACTGGTTCCCTTCTTTTAATATTGTATTTAATATTGAGCTTTGACTTCCCTAACTGAGTAGAATTCTGGATGCCGTGTCCAGGATTGCCTCCTTAAGTATACACTTAATGTTTTTGTTTTTCTAAGCAAAGAGCTTCTTTCAGTATTGTGTATAGTTTTGTCTTGGTTTTTACAAGTTTCTAAGCTTCTGTTTATCTGTGAATGCCTTAATTTCACCATCATATTTGAGAGGCAGTTTTGCAGGATATACAATTCTTGGTTGGAGGTTTTCTTCCTTCAAGGCTTTGAATGTGTCATCCCACTGCCTTCTTGCCGACACTGTTTCTGTTCAGAAGTCAGACAAAGGCCTACAGGGCTTACCTTTGTATGTTAGCTTTGTTGTAAGACTTGCTGCCTTTAAGAGACCCTGTTTATGCTTCATTTTATTAACCTTGATTATAATATGCCTTGGTCTCTTTCTTTTGGGGTCTAATTTTCGTGGTGTTTGATATGTATTTTAGAAATCTATATTCTCTTCTTTTGTAATTTCAGGAAAGTTTTCTGTCAGCAGGACTACAACAATACTCTGTATTTTCAGCTATCCCTCCCTGCTCAGAAATTCCAATTATTTCTAGATTATTCCTCTTAATACAATCCCATGTATTTCCTAATGCTTCTTTATTTTTCTTATTTCTTTTCTCTGATTTCTCCTCATAATGCTGGTGTCAGTTGCTCTATCCTCAAGCTCACTAACTCTGGCTTCCAAATCCTCAGTACTGCTCTTTTGGCTTTGAATTGAATTGTCTAATCCCATAATTTTATTATTGATCTGCTGAATTTCAGATTATTGATGTCCCATCAGTTCAGATAGCTGGCTGAATTTTTCATTTTGTTCTGCTGCATTTTGTATAATTTCTAGGAGGGCTATATATATAATTATTTTTTACTCAATCTCTAATAATTTCAGAAAGTCTTCTTCACCTGGAAAGTTTTTTGATTCTTTATTTTGGGAGTTTTCCAGAACCATGGTGGACTGTTTCTTTAAATGGTTAGCTATTGATTGTTGCCTTCAGGCCATCTAGAAGCTGTTCAGTTGTCTCATGTTTCCTCAGCATTAGCTGAGAGATAGTTCTAAGAGAGGAGTTGGTCACCAGCTACCTCTGTGTACTCTAGTGACTGGCCCCAAGTGGACTCTCTCAGGTGGCAGCTTCTGCCTCCTGGCTGGCAAAGATGGGGCCCAACATAGGGAGTCACTGTGGGGGCATCATTCGAGGCTGTGATGTGGATCAGTGAAGGGTAGAGGAGATGCTGCTGTGCCACTCAGCCATCAGTTCTCCCAGTGGTCTTATTTTAAAATGGTACTTTACTGCTATGCAATGAATTGTCCATCAGCTGCCAAAATCAGTCAGGCCCTCAGGTGTGGCAGGCTCTACCTTCTGGCTGACAACAAAAGCACCCCATAGGCTATCCTCAAATGCTGTGATGTGGTTCGATGTAAGGAGAAGTTACAGCCTTGCTGCCATCCTCTGCCAGGCCCCAGCCACAACTCTAGTCTCCTCCATCCTAAACACAGCTTTTCTGCTGGAGAAGTACTTTCCAGGGTGGCACTGCTTCTCAGCTTAAGAATTAGCCTCCTCTAAGACCTCCAGCTGGGTGACTCAACCTCTCAGCTGACCAAGATGGCGTCTCACCCAAATTGCTCTTCCTGCTGAGCAACAGGTAAATCTATGGTGCAGCTCAGAAAAGAGAGGGTGGAGGGGCAGTGGTGCCCTCTGTCAGCAGCTGGGCTCTCAAAATGTGGCTATCCCACACAGTCTCTCTGCCGTGCTATATACTGTTTACTTAAGCACTGCAGTTTGGCATATTAGCCAGCTCATGCCCAGTCTCCTCCTGGAAAACAAAGAAGGCGTCAGTATCTGCAGCCCTCCCAGACAGTGAGTTAGCAAAAGCAGGACTCAGTGCTGCTGCCTCATCTTTGAGAGAGATAGTGATACCGTTTCTGGCATGTAGTCCAATCTGAAAACCCTATGCCAGATCCTAGGGATCCCTGAATGTCCATGCTGCTCCATTCAATTATCATTCCAGGCCTTAGCTGTCAGAGAGAATTGAGGAGACATGTGTCTAGTCTGCTGTCTTGGCTCTACTCCTCCTCATTTTTTACTGAACATTTTGATCAACGATTTTGTAGAAGAATCCTGATCCAAAGGGTAAAATGTAGAACAGAGTTTCAAATTCTCATAGACTCTAGATTTTCTAGAGCCATGGTATGTATATGAAACCCTGAAAATACTTCCCTGAGATAATCCTTAAACCTTAAATAATATCCCCTCAAACCACCTCATAACCGAACAATAGTTTAGCTTAAAGAAGTTCTGCCTTGAGCATTTGTGTTTTTTTAAGAACTATTTATATGGAATCAAATTGACAACAGCAACCAAAAGATTACCTAGGAATTTTAGGAGGCAAAGAGTTTATGTTAGTGGGAGAAGGACAGTTCAGAAAAGGAGGGTGAGAATGGTTGCATAACCTGTAGAATACAGTCAATGTCACTAAATTGTACACATAGAAAACTGTTGAATTGGTATAAGTTTTGCTTCTTAACAGCAACAAAATAAATAAAGTGTAAGGGGAAAAGAAGAGACATGACCACTGGTCCTGTCCCAGAAAAAGGGCTGTTGTTAATTAACCAAATTTGAATATCTGTAAACTAGGTGATAGTATTATATCAGTGTTTATTTCCTAATTCTTATATGCATACTGTGTTTATGTAAGAGAAAGACTTTCTTGTGAGAAAATGCTCTCTGAGATATTTAGAAATGATGAGGCATTATTTTGCGCTTTACTCTAAAATATTTCAAGAAAATAAAAAAATAGCAAACAAAGCAAATGTGGCAAAATGTTAGCATTTGAAGACTTGAGGTAAAGGGCACATGAGAAATTTCTGTTCTGTTTAAAAATGTTTATTTCAAAATCAAAAAGTTAATGTTTCTAAAAAATGTGTTACCTATTCATTGCCATCCAGTTTCTTTATCACTCCCTGGAGGTTTTCTCCTTTCAGCTTCCTGCTATGTTGGAACTTTGGGGACTCACACTGAGATCAAGAGAGTGGCAGAGGAAAGAGTCACTTTGCCCTGTCACCATCAGCTGGGGTTTCCAGAAAAAGATACCCTGGATATTGAATGGCTGCTCACTGATAATGCAGGAAACCAAAAAGTGGTAAGTGTACACCTGGCTGAAGTCCTTTCTTTCTCATAGTCTCCTCATTCTCCTGTTTACTGTTTTCTAAAACGTTTAACAGAAGCTGACTTTTAGACTCGCCTTCTTCTTCGGGGCTTTTTTGCTTTCCTTACTGTCGTTTCAGTACACTGGTGCAACAGTTTCTACATGTACAATTTAGCAACAGTATTATCTATCTTAGCTTCTGCCATAACAAAATGCCACAAAGTGGGGGCTTGCTAGAACAGAAGTTTATTTTCTCACAGTTCTGGGACCTAATTTTAGGATCATCACTGGAGGTTAGCATACTTAAATAACTGTCTATGGCAGCTTCTTAGGTTGACACTGCCTGTCATTCTGTTCTTATAGTGCGTCATCCTAAGGTCTCTCTATTGCCAGTAGAACAAGGTTGCTTTCACCCGAGCATGTTTATTACTACCACTTCTTGATAAGTCCTAGAGATGATTCGTTTAGTTCTGAATGAAGTAAAGAGCCTGTGATCCGCTGCTAAAATCTAAGAGTGACTCTATATATCCGACTTTAAAACAAGTATTACCACTTGAACTAAAGAAAAGGAGTTTCTTGGTTATGTAGACAAGTGAATATAAAGCTTAGGAATTTACTGGGGAAAAAGGCCACTGATACAGCATTACGCAGTCAGTTTCCTATTTGTCTTTGGTTGATAATGCTACGGTAAGGATTGCCATTATTTCAGCCATTCAGATTGCACAAATTTATTTAGCACTTGATGCAATGGTACTAGGGACCAGGGATGAAATAGTGCATAAGACATTGTAGTTTCTGACTTCTTAGAGCTTGCAGTGAAAAAGCACTCAATAAATATGAAAACAAATAAATAAAAGTAGAAAGTAATAAATGCTAGTTAGCTATGTTCCAGGCACAACTCTAATTGTTCAACACATATTATTTTATTTAATCCTCATGACAAGGATTATAGGTCCCATGGCTATACAAATAAGGAGCTGAGACACATGCAGGCACGCAGACACATAAGTAAGTAACTCACCTACAGTCACCTAGTTCACATTTTGATATTAGGCACTCTGACATCAGTGCCTGGGCTCTTAGCCACTAAAAACCAAAAAAAAAAAAAAAAAACCATTACCAACTAGTTAGCAACCCTATAGGTAAGAGTAGAATTCCTCTGTAGGGTTTCCAAGGAGCAGTTTGTAGATTCAAACTGCCTGTCTTTTGGTTAGCAGCTGAGCTCTCGTCACTGTGCCAGTAGGGCTCCTCTTAACCACTAGCTAGTACTATTTCCACAAATAGTTTGAATTTATAGTATGTGCTTTGAATGAAATAGGGGAATGTGGGGAAAAAAGCTATTCCTGACAGAACTATTTATGCAAAGACCCTGATGCAGGAAAAAGCTTAGAAAGTTCTAAAAGATCAAAAAGTCAATTCTGGGAAGTCATAGGACATCACTATAGACATCAAGTATAAAGTATGAATTTGCAGTGATTGGCAGGCAGAGTCAGATCATGGGAGGTCTTAAGTGCCTAGTGGAAAAATAAAACAAAAACCCAATCCCACTGCTTGCAAATCCATTGGCTCATAGCGAATTTATATAACAGATTAGAACTGCCCCATAGGGTTTCTAAGACTATAATCTCTACAGAAGCAGACTACTACATCTTTCTCCCATGGAGTGGCTGGTGGGTTTGAACCCATGACCATGAGGTTAGCAGCTGAGCTCTTTACCACTGAACCACCAGGGATTAGGGAGCCACAATACCAAAAACCAAACCCACTGCTGTCAAGTCGATTACAACTCACAGTGACCCTATAGGACAGAGTAGAACTGCCCCATGGAGTTTCCAAGGAGCACTTAACCACTACACCACTAAGGTTTCCTGGGAGCCATAATAGACAACTTAAATTTTTTCCGGTAGTGAAATGGAGTCTTAAAGGATTTTAAGAGTGAAAGGAGCATGTTTGTGTTTTGGAGTGATCACTGCAACACTATTTTAAGAGAAATTCGAGTAGAATTTTACAAATAGGGATTTTGGACCCATGCACACACACACAAGCACATGAGCAATTGCTTAAAGTAATCCATGTTATGCTTTAAGATTAGACAGTCTGGCATCAGGGACCAGGCTCCTAATTACTAGCTGGTTAACTCAGTTGGAACAATTTCAGGCTATATAGTAAATAAGGACCTAAATGACAGTTGAGATCAAGAAACCAGTTGCCATCAATTCTGACTCACAGTGACCCCACATATGTCACAGTAAAATTACGCTCCTTTGGTTTTCAGTGGCTGATTTTTCAAAAGTAGGTTGCCAGGTCTTTCTTCTAAGATGCCTCTGGATAGAGTCAAATCTTCACAGCCTTTTAGTTAGCAGGTGAGTGTATTAACACCACTTAGGGACTCCTGAGATCAAGAAGTGCATACTAAATATTTAGTGGGTAAAGTTTCTGAGACTTTGAAATTATCTAGGTGTTGGGAAGTAGGTAAAGGTGACTAGGAGAGAAACTACAAAGAGGATTGTAATGAATGTGATGCTTAAATTAGACTTGTCAGTGACCTAGATCTCAACTTTAGCTTTGTATTTCAGTCTGAGCAGCAATAGTTGCATCCTTTTTGTCTAGGATGCTCAGAGTATGCAGGAAACATCTAGGAGTGGGTAGGTGATACTGCAGAAGTCTCCGGAATATCTGGACTTGGGTTTGAGAGCATGGCCATTAGAGTTCTGGAGCTTCCTCCTGATGCTGAAGATGGAAAAAGCTGTGTTTCTGAAGGCAGAGTAACTGCTTCCCCTGAGGTGAGTCAGAAAACTGCAATTCCCCTGCCCAGCATCTTGCACCACCCATTCGTTCTTTCCATCCTATGTGACTTCTGTGCAAGACAAATCCTGATCTAAAGCCTAGAAAGAGACCCTGCATGCTTTCAGTTCAAGCCAGGGCATGGCACAGCACAGCAATTGCCAGAAAGTTGAGCTGATTCATCTGTTCCCTACAAGCCCTAACAAGCTATCTTAGCCTCTCCTGCCAAAACAAGGCCCAGGACAGGTCTACCAGGAATGTCGTAAGTCAGACAGCCTCCCAACAGCTGTAATTCATAGGTTTCATTTTTTTGTTTGGTTGCTAGATGAATACAGACATGTTCCTTGTTCTCCTCTCATACTCTGATGTACAGTTCAGTCATCTGAGCATTATACTTCCTAGAATTTAAAAATGCAAAATGAAACAATACCCAGGCATCAAGGATTGAAACTATGTTTGAACAAATGGAGACAAATTGCGAGGCTAGAACTGAGCCCCAGTCTTGGTTAAAAGTGTGGAATTCCCTCAGTAAATAATGGTTACTTAATGACCTTGTAAGGTTTTTGGAGTTATGTAATCTCTACTTTCCAAAGATGTCAAATGCTTACCAGCATATTATCTTCTTATTTTTTAAATATTGGAATTTACTGTATTGCATACATTACAGTAAATATTGTGGTAGAAATATGCCCCAAACACTGAAGCTCAAAGGAGAGAGAGCCTAATTCTACTCTGGGGAGCCAGGAAAGGCTATACTCATAAAATGACCCTTGAATGTGATCTTGAGGGCTATGTAGGAGTTGTTCTGGCACAAGTTAAAGAGGGGAAGCATATGAGAAGGAGAAAGTCATTGTCAAAGACACATCAAAGGACATTGCTTGCCAGAATCAACGCACATCAGGTTTGGGTTACACTACCCAGAGATAAAAGGGCAAAGGTCAAAGAAGAGATGAAGTCCAGATGGGCCCTAGGTGTGTCCCGGGGTAAAATCACCACAAACAGTAAAGTAAAAAGAAAGGTTTTATTCAGCATATGTTCTGAGGGGAAAAGTGGGAAACAGACAAGCATGCTGTCAGAGCCATATCTACCCAAGACTGAGGAGATTTACAGTCATCACTATATATGAACATTACAAATAGATAAAATCATTAAAAGTTTTGCCTTTTCACAAATTGGTCAAAAACCATTAAATTACCATGATCTTATATTTTGAATTGTCTTTTTTAATACTCATCAGTACAGGTTTCAGTAATGACAGTCAGGAGGGTGTTCACGATCCAACAAATCTTACTCATTACTAAACTCTAATAAAAAAAAAGTAAAAAATATGTGGGTCTTTTGTGTTCTAAGTGTATGTGACCAGAAAAATCAAACCTGTTGCGATGGAATCAATTACAACCCTTAGAAATAAAAGTGCCCCACAGGGTTTCCAAGTAGCAGCTGGTAGATTTGAACTCCTGAGCTCTTGGTTAGCAGGGCTCCTATTCATGTGAACCAAAAATCAAAGCTACTGCCTTCAAGTAGATTCTGACTCATAGCAACCCTACAGACTGAGTAGAACTGTGCATAGAGTTTCCCAGGAGCACCTGATGGATTTGAACTGAAAACCTTTTGGTTAGCAGCTGTAGCACTTAACTACTATGCAACTAAGGTTTCTGTTCATGTGGATAAGTTCCCTAAAAGCTGGTTTTCAAGATTGTTCTATCTCTTATTTTTATACTTCAGGGCCCAGTTGATATGTCCTTGTGAATCCTTGTTGCTCCACCTGGGTCACATCCTTTATACTGAAGGACAGGGAATGATGGCTCTAATTTTAACTCCAAATTCCGGTGCTACGTTCAGGTGTTCTGGGGCCAAACTTTAATCTACTGAGTACACAGATAGTATGAAATGGATGGAAGTTTTTAACCAGGAAATCTTTGCTATACAAATATATGAAATTATTAATGTTCTTGGAGTACCTGCCTGAAGAATTTAGAGATGCAGAATCAGCTTAATAAAAATATTACTATTTGGTGAAGGGTTAGAAAAATCCTGTGAAGTAGCCTATCCTCGATTTACAGTCGATTTTAGAAAGGTTAATTGATTCAAGGCACACAGCAGAGTAGAGTGGAGGAGCTTCCATCTGAGTGTTGACCATTTGGCACCCCAGCCAACTCTCCATCACTGTGTCCTGGCACAGCATTTTTCAAATACGGGGTCACAACCCATTAGTATGTCCTGGGTCTAGCTAGTGGGCAGTGATCAGAAGTTTTGTTTTTGTTCTGTTTTGCTTTAACATAGACTAGAGAATCCCAGGGCATATTGTACATACATTGTTTTATGAAACCAGTGTTTCAGTTATGTATGTGATTGCTGTGTGGGTATTGGGTCATGAAAAAATGTATTCTTAATGTAAGTTGTGAACAAAATAGCTCCATCACTACTGTAGTATAATTCTAGCAGTCTAAAGACTGTCCAGAGTCAAAGGTACCTCTCAAGATAAAGGTATCTCCTGATGCTAGCCCAAATATTAAAATGAACAAGAAAGAAATCCTAAGGGCCCCAGACCAAAAAGGGTCACTAGAGCACTTTCTGGAGCCCTGATGCCAGAGTGGTTAAGAGCTCAGTCTGCTAACCAAAAGACTGGCCCTTCCGATATACCAGCTGTTCCTTGGAAGTGCTATAGGGCAGTTCTGCTCTGTCATGTAGGGTTGCTGTGAGTCAGAATTGACTTGACAGCAACAGGTTTGATGTTTCTCTTTATGGAGCCATGGTGGTACAGTGGTTAAAAGTTTGGCTGCTAACCAAAAGGTTGGCAGTTCAAATCCCACTCGCTGCTCCCTGGCCCACAGTGTCACTATGAATTGGAATCAACTGGATGGCAACAGGCTTGGTTTTCTTTTTTTCTTTTTGTGCCTCTCTATAAGCCTTATTGTACCTAGCTTCTTCAAGCCATTCACCTTTTCTGCAGTCAACATCTTATCCCTGCATGCATATAGAATAACTACTCAGAATAAATCTTATGTTCAAATTTTGGTGAGTTTAGGTTATTTTTAACACTATCTTCTAGGTTTCAAATCTCTTCGTTTTTTTCTAGGAAGCACAAACTACTTCCTCACAGGTGGTAGTGCATGTAAGGAAAATATAGACAAGTTCTATAGAAGGAAAATAACCTTAACTGAGCACCTAAGTGTTCTAACTTCACTCAACTTATCTCCAGATGTTAGGATACGACCTCCTCTTCCACTCTTGAATGGAGATAACTCTAAAGCTTCCAATTTTTTTCCTCTTGTCAATTCATTTTCTTCTTTCTCTGTTGTTCTATCAACACAGCATTTCTGTGGCAGCTCCTGTTCTTGCCTCCCCTCAAGAAATCTTCCCTTCTTAAAGAGTGCAGGATGTAGGGTCAACAATGCCCTAAATGCTTTTCAAATAAACCAAGAACCATATCCATGAGAACGGCCATGATCCTAGCTTTCCCAAAACTGGTCTACACAGCAGAGGGCTTTCAGAGCTAGAAACTCCATGAAATTATCTGCAAAATAATATGTGTGGGTGCATATTTTCTATAAAGAGTTTATAGGTTTTTTCTGATTGGGGGAACCCTGGTGGCACAGGCTGCTAACCAAAAAGTTCACAGTTGAAACCCACCAACTGTTCATTGGAAACCCTATAGGGTAGTTCTACTCTGTGCTATAGGGTCACTGTGAGTGAATCAACTCAGTGGCAATTAGTTGGTTTTTGGTTTTTGTGGTCTGATTGAGAGCAAAACAAAAAGGAATGAGGTAGGACCAAGCCATTACTCAGAAATGGTGCTAACCATAGCTTGGTACATAAGAAGGTTGATTGCATCTAAGGGGAAGAGAAGAGGAAACAAATCTTTCGCTGGCTCCTAGGATGCCCAGTCTCAAAGGAGAGTTAAGTGATTAATTGGTTATGTCAGAACTGACCTGATGACTGCTAACAGTGAGAACAACCAAAGAATAAAAACAACCAATAGTAGAGGCAAGGGCCAAAAGAGCTCCTCTGTTCTGTCAGTGTTTGCTGGGAAGCCAGTTCCAACTGATAGTGACCCTCTGTGACAGAGTAGAACGACTGCCCTGTAGTTTTCTAGGCTGTAATCTTTATGGGAAGACATTACCGGGTCTTCTCCAATAGAGCCACTGGGTGGATTTGAACCACCAACCTTTTGGTTAGCAGCCAACTGCTCAACCTGGACTGTCTAGCAGGATTAAGATTGCTGCTGCCCCAGTTTCAGTTTAAGATATATGTACCCTCTGCATGAAAGACACTCAACTGATTTTTTTTTTAAGGCCTTAAATCTAAGTAGTTTCATCAGACAGCCTCATCTCTTTAATCTTGTCTTAAATTTGTCATTGTATCATGCTGTTTCTTTTTTGGAACTTAAAAACCTGTTGCTGTCAATTCTGACTCATAGAGATCCTCTAGGACAGAGTAGAATTGCCCTATAGAATTTCCAAGGAGCATCTAGTGGATTTGAACTGGCAACCTTTTGCTAGCAGGCTTTAGCTCTAACCACGATGATACCAGGGTTTCCTTTTGAAACCTAAGGAGGATATACTTATAAAGAACAATGTCTAATGCATAATAAATGCCACATAAATATCTGTTAAATAAAAACAAAAATCATTGAGGGAATACACTGTATTATGCTAATGGTATATCTAATTCACATGCATAAACTCAGAGTCCCGCACCTTGATTGGCACAGAAACCGTTTGCTATCAAGTGAGCAGATGCATAATGAACCCATGTGAGTCAGAGTAGGATTGTGCCCCATAGGGTTTTTAGTAGCCATTTTTTTTTTTTTTTTTTGGAAGTAGATTACCGGGGGAAACCATGGTGGTGTAGTGGGTTAAGTGCGATGTCTGCTAACCGAAAGTTGGCAGTTCAAATCCACCAGGCACTCCTTGGAAACTCTGTGGGGCGGTTATGCTCTGACCTATAGGATCACTATGAGTCAGGCTCTACTCGACGGCTATAATTTTTCTGAGTTTAAGATTACCAGGCCTTTCTTCTGAGGTGCCTCTGGGCAGACTCAAACTGCCAATCTTTTGGTTAACAGAGAAGCATGAATGTATAAACTGCAAAAACCAGGAATTCAGCTTGGCACAGAACTGTCACTAAATGGTCGCTGAGTGAAGGAATAACTTTCTTTCATATACATTATCTCTTTTAATTCCTATGTGAGGTGGCCAAAAGGTTAGCAGTTTGTACCCGCATACAGGTACCTCTGAAGACAGGCCTGGCAATCTTTGGGAAGGTCACAGCCTTGAAAACCTTAGGGAGCAGTTCTACTCAGTACATGTGGGGTCACCATGAATAGAACTCAACCACAACTAAGCAACTACAGAAAGTGTGTGAAATTGGTAGAGTAGACTTTGCTCTCCTAATTTTAATATGTAAAGAAAATTAGACCCTAACTCATCTTCAGAAAACTTGAGCTCTAACCTTTTCAGACTCTAAAAGGTAAAGGTCCTTGCTCAAGGTGAATTTCAGAGCTAGCATTTGAACCTGAAATTTCCAGGAAAAATCCTTTTCCCTCACTTTGCCTCCTCCCCATAGCATGCCTATTTCTAGTGAAATAAAGCAGAAATTCAAAACAAAGTATTTAGGAACAAAAGCTGAACATTTAACTGAAAGAATGCATTTATTGTATTCTTCAGAATATTCCTTAGTGTTAGTAAAAACAGTAAGACTTTCAGAATGATAGAGATCAACTGTTAATTAAGAGTCAGAAAGATGTTTGCAAATAGGTCGTCAGTTTCAGAGAAACTGCTGCTACTAAGGCTAAGTGGTTTTTAGTTTGTGTGTCATTTTCAATCTCGTGATGAAAGAATGTACAGTTGTTCTTTGGTGAAGTTTATATAATGCAGAAGAACAAGTCACATGGATTATGCAAAATCCTAGTGATACTGTAGGTCTTGGGGAAAAGAAACTTTTAGATTATACATTTACCATCTTTTTATTCAAATTGAACAAAGTCCTTGGGAAAACAAGGAGTATTCTTGAGGGATTAATGAGATTTGGTTTGTAGGGGTAGAGTTAATGAGGAGACACCCAGAAGTCTTGGAGCATTGCCCAAGGGAGTTATTTAACCTCACAGAGATGTTTAGGATGAGAAATCAGTCAGTATCTACTGGTGGTGTAGGTGGTGGAGAAGAGAAGAAAGTTTTCAGACTAGGGTGTAGATAAATCTATTGATGTGATGATGAGGGACATTCTTTCTCTCAAAGCTATGGAATTAGAATTCTCCCTGTCTTTAGAAAACCCTGGAAACTGGTAGTGTAATGGTAAAGTACTAAGGCTGCTATCCAAGAGGTTAGTAGTTTAAATCCAGCAGATGCTCCTAGGAAACTCTATGAGGCAGTTCTACTCTGTCGTACAGGGTCATAGATTTGGTTTTTAGGAAACATTGGTGGCATAGAGGTTAAGAACTACAGCTGCTAACCAAAAGTCAGCAGTTTGAATTCACCAGGCACTCCTTGGAAATGCAGTAGGGAAGTTCTGCAGGGTCACTGAGAGTTGGAATTGACTTGAGGAGAACAGGTTTGGCCTGGTCTGGGCTTCAGCCTCCTCTTTCCTGAGTATGTGATGTGGTGTGGCCAATACAAGAAGGGCTCTGAGTGCTCCGAGGAGGGAGTATTTCCTTTACACTGGGATGAAGGGTAAAGGAAGGGATAAGGGAAGTATCTTTGAGGACCTGAGCTGCTGTAGAAGGTTCAAGTGCATGCATTCTTCGAAGACTAGAGCACAGAATATGTAGAAGAGGGGAGAAGGGGAGTTCCCATCCAGAGGTAAGACTGGCAATGTGAGCAAAGGCTATACTTGAGCTTAAAACATCCAAGATGACAGTCATTTATTAAACCAATGCTGTGCTTCCACAGTGTGCCAGGTGCATGGGAAATGACAGTGAACAAAATAGGTAAAAATTCCTGCCCTTGAGGAACATATATTGTAGTGTTTGGAAACAGATATGATGTATAAGAAAATGATGTGGTATATTGGACAGTGTGAAGTACCATGAAAATAAATGTTATATAAAAACTCAGCAGCATCCAGACACATGGTCAGTCATATCTCCAAGAATCCAAAGAAGGATTCCAGAACCAGTGATCTAGACATATAGTTTAGTTACGGGGACTTTGATACAGGGTGCTGGGCCAGCGGCTGAGCCCAGGTTGTACTCTGCTAACAATTAACAAAGGAGTACAATCTTATGTACTTTCTGGCTAGTGGGAAACCAAGGGCTAAGATTTAGTGCCTTTTCTCTCAAGCTCCCTTGGCACCGGTGTTCTCATGGACTATTTGTCCAGGCCCAGGTGTTTCTCTTCTTTTTGACAAGGCATTCTGGACCTTTATCCCTGGCCCAGCCACACAACTCCTGGCCTGGTATTTTAGCCCAGTTTATTCCATGTTCATCCCTAGCATGCTTTGGGAAGAACAAAACTGATGCCATTAAGAGGGGATGCATACTGAGTAGTATTACCCTACACAGTAGAGCAGGGAATGGGAACAGGGGAGCAGGGAACACATTGCATTTTTTAAAAATATTCTTTTGTTTCTGAAAAAAATACACCAATTTAACAATTTCCACATGTACCATTCACTGACGTCAATTAGAACAATAGCAACCTGCTGCTACTGAGTCAATAATGACTCACAGTGATCCTCTTATAGGACAGAGTAGAACTGTGCTGTAGAGTGTCCCAAGGAGCGCCAGGTGGATTTGAACTGCCAACCTTTTGGTTAACAGCTGTAGCACTTGACCAGTATGACACCAGAGTTTTTGACGTAGATTATATTGTTTAATTTTAAAATTGTTGCTCCGCCGTGAGCATAAACTCGCAGCTTTCTAAGCTTCCTTTCTATCCTTTCCAGTTGCTGTTATCAGTTTGATCCCACATAGTTCTTGAAAACAGCAGAAAACATAAAGCAAACGTTCTTTACTTATTAAACTAACCTGTTTGGATTAAAGAAGATTCAGGGGATACTTTTAGTTTAAGGTCAAAAGATTATTTCAGGGCAGTAGTTTCAGGGGTTTATCAGCCTCAATGGCTCCATAAAGCTTGAATTTGATGAAAAGTTAAATTTTTTTTCCTGCGTTTTTCCATGTTTGATCAAACTGCAGTTTTAAATAAAGTGGTCAAGGTAGTTGTAGACAAAGACTTGAAGGAGATGTAGAATTAGCCTTGGAGTTATTTGGGGGAAGAAAGCTCCAGGCAGAGGAAACAGGCCGTACAAAGGCTGTAAGCTGGAGGGTATCTGGTAGCATTGAGGGACAACTGTGAGGCCAGGTGGTTAGAGTGGAATAAGTGGAGAATAATAGATGGCATTAGGTGGTGGGGGACAATCTGGTAGGCTCATGGGCCATTGCAAAGACTATGGCTTTTACCCTGAGGGAAATGGGGAGCTACTTGAGGATTTGGAGCAGACAAGTGACATATAAGTTTATGTTTTGAGAATAGGCTGTAGGAGGACAAGAGTGGAAATGAGAAAATGGGTCAGGAAGCTTTTGCAGTGAAGATCCAGCCAAGAGATGCTCTTGCATCCAGGGTGTTAGCAGTGAAAGCAGTAAGACATGATCAGCTTCTGAAGGTATTTTGAAGACAGAATCAACTGAGACCATCCTAGGTAGATTGGTCTTGGGGTATGACAAAAAGAGAGGCATCAAAGATGAAATTGCCATCAACCAAGAGGGTAAGCCCTTGGGTCAGAGCAGATTTTGAGTCAGAGTGCATGTGTATGGAGGGGTGTGGAGAGATGTTACAGATCAGGAGTTTAGTTGAAGACTTAGTGCATTTGAGAAACCTGGTAGACATCCAAAGGTGATGAGTTAGCAGGTACCTACAGTTGAAGTTGATGTTCAGGAGTGGAGTCTGGACTGGAAATATACACTTGGGAATTTTAAGTGTATGAATGGTATTTGGAGCTCTGGTGGTGCAGTGTTTAAGAGCTTGGCTGTAATGTTACTGAACTGTAGAAGGGGAGTCCTTGCCTGGTGCCCTCAGACTGCCAATTATCTGGACAATGGTCTTTGAGAGAGGGAAAGTACCTGTACTGCAGTGTACACAGCAGGGAGCCAGGAAGAAGTTACTCTGAGAGAGGAAGTCAAAGCTTTTAAGAGAATACAACTTAAATTCCAGAAGGCCTGGGCGCAGGGCTTGTGAGCCTGTAAATGAGTGATTGTAAACAGCCGAAAACGGCTGGAATGTGTGACATCGTATCCTCGAAAATGACATCGTATCCTCGAAAATGACATCGTATCCTCGAAAATAACAAGTCTGGCCTGCTGAAGGTGACCTTGGCACCCACACCCCTGGCCTGTGTGCTTTCCTCCTTGAAAGGTGAATTCACCTGAGAAAGTACCCTTTGTTATACTGTTGAGATAAGAAGGCACCAGTTTACTTTGGGAGGAGCTTCACAAACCCTATTCGAATCAACGCCTGCTCTCTGCCTGATGCCTAAATTACGGCTGGGGCACCAGTGTCCCTCCGCCCCCCATAGAAATTCTGAGATAAGCTCAGTTTCTAAGGAGAAGGTAAAAGTCCAGATGCCTCTCTCCGGTGCCAGCCCAAATGCTCCCCCCCAAAGAAACCCTTGATAAGCCCAGTTTCTAAGGAGGGGGTAGCTTCTTCCCATGTAACTTAATGCTAACTGCTTATCTAGTGACCCTTTAAGTATGCTGGACCAATAGAAATGCAATATGAAAATCTGTATACTTGTAACTGCCAATTAAGAGAATATATGGAAATTCCTTTGCCTGCTTTCTTGGGAAAATGTATAAATAGATGTCTAATAGGCACTTGGCTTGGCAATAACTCAACGAGGTGCACAGCTATTTTTCGGACTTGAGTCCATCTGCCACACCGCTAGCTAATAAACAGCTTCTTTCTCTACAAACAAGATGGTGTTCCAGGTGTTTTCTGCTCTGTGGGCTGAACTTATCTTTTTCCTGCTACACCTTAGATCTGCTTCCTGAACTATGGGGAAGCAGGGCTTATAAGTGATTTGTGTAACAAGATGGTAGCATGTTGGGGAGGGAAAATTTTAGAAGGCGGCCAGGAAACAGAGGTGATGTTGCTGCCAAACTAAAGCAAGTTTGTTCTACCTGTCACTGACAGCCAAAGTTCAGAGACGGGGTGAAAGTTGCAATGCTTTATTAGCAGACAAGCATGCCAGCTGGGAGACAGTGAGAATAACTTCTCCCAAAACTGTCCCACTTGGGTTACATTTTTAGTGGTTTTTATAACCAGAATTCAAAGCGGTTGGTGGTGTTGTGTTGGTCACAGATAGTCAAATACTGTGAATTACCCAAGCATTTGTCACAGGATAATCAAAGTAAAACTCTAAAATTTGTCACAGGATAATCCAAACAGTGTGAATTGTCCAAAAGTTTGCCACAGGATGATCAAACAGCATAAACTATCTAAAATTTGTCACAGGACAATCACAGTATGAATTACCCAAAAGTTTGTCATGGGATAATTAAGCAGAGTAAACTGTCTAAAATTTGTGACAGGATAATCCAAAAAGTGTGAATTGCCCAAAAGTTTGCCACAGGATAATTAAACAGAGTAAACTACCCAAAATTGGTTACAGGATTATCAAGCAGAGTAAACTGTCTAATTTTTTTTTAACATTTATCTGAGGTCTTAATCAATTTTATTTCTTCAGAGACAAGACAGAGGAATGTAGACCTGTTAATCTGGTCCAAGGGTGAGAATGGAGGCAAGGGAAGGAATACAGCTTGATAACCTAAATGACCTTTGTCGGGTTCTTATATTCACCACCAATATGGTTCTTGTCAGACCTCTCTTTTCTAAACGGAGTCTGGGTAATAGATTTTTCTTCTAATTCATTCCTCCTATTGGCTGTCCTTTCTCAAAGTCAGTTAGCAGACAAAATTAGTCTTTCTGCGCATATGCATTGGGCCACACCTGTCTTGGCCTAGTTTAAGGACTAATAGAAATTTTCCTGGGTTGGGTTACACTAAGCAACAAGGGTGAACAGTTCAGATTCTCCAACCACTCCTTGGAAACTCTTATGGGGAAGTTTTACTGTGTCCTGTAGGGTCACTGATCTGGAGTCAACTCAGCACCAGCTGATTTGGTCTAAAGCCATGAGGCTGGGTAAGATCACTAAGGGAGTCAACAGAGAGAAGAAAACAGAAGGGAAAGTGAACTATGCAAACAGTTGAAATCTAGACCTAAAGATGAGAACTCAGAGTAATATACCACCTACCTTCAGTCCTTGGTTCTATAACCATTTATTAAATCTCTAGCACTGTGCTAGAGATGGTAATATATGCAACACAATGACTAATGTATTAAAGGATAACTTTTAAAAAAAAGTTTAAACTATAAAAAATGAACATATAAAAGGTTTTATTTAACTCCTTAGTGAATGATGGAAGCCATAAAATGTTGCAACCAGTCCAAATGAGAATTGGAGTTAAAGATATCTGTAGCCCCTTTGGAAGAAATTCACATGCATCTCTGAGTAGGAACATCTGCATTGCTTTGGGTAATGTTGGTGAACATAAGAATCTAATAAACATCACTTAGGTTATTAAACTACATTCCATCCCCTGCCCCAGTTGTCACCCCAAACCAGATTAACAGGCCTGCATTTCTCTCCCTGTCTCCAGGGTGGAAAGTCAATTATTCCAAGGACCTCAGAAATGGTCTTTGGGGAAATTTACACTGTTCAATAAGATGTAGTGGAATCTTGTGACTCCCTGTTATTGATCTGTAACAATCTTTAGATGCCAGTTTGAAATCTGGCTTATAAAAACTGCTGAAAATGTAACCCAAGCAGGACAGGTTTTTGGAGAAGCTATTCTCACTGCTCCCCCATGTTGGCTGACTTATCTGTTAATAAAGCATTCCTTGAACTCTTCGTTGTCTCTAAATTTTTGGCTACAGTGACAGGTGAAATGAACTTGCTGTGAGCAATAGCAAGACACATCTGTATCACCACCAGGCAGCCACACATTAACTTCTGTCTTCAAAATGTTGCAAAATCACCTAGCCAAAAATAATCAAAGGCTACAGTACAGATCCATATAAAATCAGATAACTCAGGCAGCACGCAGCGTTTCATGGAAAGGGCACCAGCAACCTGTTTGCCCTTTTCAAATATTTCACAATTCCACCTCACACAAAAATAGTGAAAAGAAGTTCTTGGGATGAGCACAAAAAAAGAAACCATCCTTAGTCTGAGTGTATATAAGTGGGAAAGTGCAGTGAGCAAAGGCAAAAGAGCACAAAGCAAGCACAACTCATATTAAAGAAAGGAAAATCATATAGTTTGCAACGGAGGTATATGAAGTAGACTAAATAGGAAATGAGACTGAGAAGGTAACACAGAGATCATTGGGGGAGCTGTTCTCTTAACTCTAGGCTGAGTCTGGTCATCATTGGTGGGGAGTCATTAAAGGTTTTTGAGCTGGGAAATGCTAATGTGGGTTTTGGCAGCAGTATAAAAGACAGGTTGGAAAGGGCAGAAATATACAGAGATCCAAGCAGCTGGAAATATGTTACCAGACTGGTACAGTGCCCTGGAGCAGTTTAGCCAATGAAACCTACTGTACTCCAAGTCGGAAAGAGATAGAAGGTTTACCAGGAGATATGATACCAGCGGAGACTCATCAGCAGCTCAGGCTATCTTTATGGAGTCTCAAGACAATTTTTACATCAGAGTTTAAATATCACTTTGACAAAGATTACCTAATGTTTTCAAGCACTCATCCCAGAGATCGTTCTACACATCACAAAGTAGTCATAAGAAACCCTTTATTAAACTAAAAATATGCATGTCAACACCTGGACTCTAATCTGTATGATTTAAACAAACTGGAAAAAAGAAAAGTTACATAAAAATCTTTTTAATTAGTGCAACTGGCCTGTCAATCCATTCTGACTGAGACAGAGAGTGAGAAAGTTGTAGATCTAAAGCTCCAGGCAGCCTTCCCTAGCTGCTGTTTAACAGGAGGGAGAGGGCTCTGCACCCCTTTGGAAGAGGCCAGTGCAGCTGGTGCAGTAAAATCAGAGTATCCTTATGGTTTTAGTTATGTCCAGCTCTCAATTTTAAAAGGAGGATCACAATATTAAGTTGGAAGTCAAAACTATGTTGGGAATAGAGGTAAGGATTTGAGAATAATCATGATGGTAGCATTGGCTGAAATCATAAGAGGACAGACGTGAATACTGGAAATGTTTTAAGTACATTATCAGTGCTAGTGTTTTTCTTCATTTTCTCTTGCTCATTCCTCTCCCACCCACCACACAACTGTGTGTACTCCTCTGGCTTAGAGATTGTGTCGTATTTCTGTATGTTTACCCAGGACTCTGCACAGTGTCTGACGCTTGGGCACAATAAATATTTGCTGAATGAAATATCCAGAGAAAGGAGATATGCTTTTCTCAAAAAAGTGGTAAGGGAAAAATGAATAATGATACTGAAGGGTTTTGGTTCAATGATGAGAGAATTGATGGATATTTTATTGGATGGGTTCAAATCTTTTTGGGAAAACGTTTGAAAAGTTGCAAATCACCAAGTAATTGAAGACAGGGTTAAAGTCTTAAATAGAGGGAAACAGTTTGAAACAGCTGTAGTCAGAATGTGATAAGACACCTAAATGCTTGCAAGCCTTTTTCAGTGCTGCTCTGCATATCTGGAATGCTTCCTCCAGTCCTCATCTCTCCGCCTCTCTCAGTTCTTATTCAGCCTATTCATCTTTCAAGGCCTAACTCAGCTTTTCCAGGACATTGTTTCTGATGCTATTTCAAGTTATTGTTCTTCTGAGTTTATCTTTCTCTGTTAACTCCACTAGATTGTAAATTACTTGAAGGCAAGAAGAGGGTTTTACTCATCTGAACCTCCTCCTGAGCTGATGAGATGATGTCAGCCAATAGATATTTGATAATGTTTAAATCAAAGGAGATTAAGAATATGATTGCTGCATGGCATGGAGGACAAAGCTAAACTTTCAGAACTTGAAGATTCTTCGTGGAGTCTGCATAGTTGAAAACTAGAGGTTGTGATATGGGCAAATAAAAATTCAGTAAAAATCAAGGTTATTTTTCTAACAGGGAAATCTAACCTTGCATCTCCTCATTTGAGAAAAATAAAGACAGGAAGATCATGTGTATCTAATGGAGGAAAATAACTTCATTTTTCCCCCCACCTAACCTACTAATCAGCAGTGAAGCTGTGGAAAGAGAGAAAGTCAAACAATGAAACCCTTAAAATCAGAACTGAAATTTAACCATTAATTTCTACTTCTTAACTTCTATAGTCCCTTCACCCTGACAAAACAAACTGGTCTTCCTGTTTCACTCTTTGCCTTTTCCTTTTCAAATTTTTTGGAAGACCAGTTAATGAGCAATGACGTGAATGCAGGTGGGAAAAATAAGAACAGTGTCATGGATTGAATTATTGTCCCCCTCCAAAATTTGTGTGGCAGTTTAGCTAGGCCATGATTCCTGGTGTTGCATGATGTCTTCTGCTAAGGTCATGTAACTGATGAGGTGCTAAGTGACCTGATTTGGGAAATCAAGCTAGAAGTGGCAAACTGGGCTCCCCTTCCCCCAAAGCACACGAGGATGCATCCTTTTTGGTAGCAAATGGAAGAATTGTTTAATGGAAAGTATGTTCCAAAAAAAGAACGGGTCAGTCGCCATGAATGGAAAAAGACACAGCACAGATTTTGGGGGTGCTTTTTATTGACAAATGCAGGAGGTGATATCAGAGAAGAGGGAGGAGGTTTTTGATTGGGTTTGAGGCTACTGTAGCCACTTCCTAACTGCCAGGAGGAATTGTATCTGTATCACAAACTGCCAGGGAGAACTACTGGTATGGGCAGATTAGGGTCTTGTGGTAACCTTATCCATACCATGTGTGTTCTATAATGTAAGCCACAGCTTTGTTATCCCTAGAAGCTGTTAGATTCTGGAGTAAAACATGTTGGTTTGTGGCAGCAGTGATCAGGTTCCCTAGCTAACCTTATCCTCTTCCACATTGTAAGTTCTGCCTCTATGATGTTAATAAGGATAGAGGCACAGCAGTGGAGTTGGTGAGGCATGTCTTAATGTGTAAGATTGTTTTGTGCCTTAAGGGAGTCCTTTGAGATAGAAAGGAAAGAAGCCAGCAGAGAGATTTGGGAGCTCAAACACCAAGAAGCTGTGCTGGAAGCTGACTGTGTATCCTTTGAAAGGACCTGGGTGCCTGCGCCTCAGAAACTTCCAGTCCAGGGGAAGATTGACGACAGGGACCTTCCACCAGATCCAGCAAAGAAACCCTTTTCCTGGAGCTGACACCCTGAATTTGGACTTTTGGCATACTGGACTGTGACAAAATTTCTCTTTTTAAAGCCATCCATTTGTGGTATTTCTGTTACAGCAGCACTAGATGACTAAGACAATGAGGTAACCGATAGCTAAGAACACTGAACTAGAGGACATTAGAAGAAACAAATCTGCTGCCATCAAGCTGATTCCAACTCATAGCAACCCTATAGACAGTATAGAACTGCTCCATAGTGCTTCCAGGGAGCAGCTGGTGGGTTTGAACTGCCAACTTTTTGGTCAGCGGCCGTAGTTCTTAACTACTGTGCCATGAGGGTTCTAGCATTAGAAGACCTATGTTCAAATCCTAGTTCTCCCACTTGTGTGTGAAATGGCAGTGGTAACTACTTGGAAATTTTGTGGTAACGAATAAAGTAGATGGCACGTAGGAAAACCAAGCCCGGTGCTGTCGAGTCGATTTTGACTCATAGTGACCCTACAAGACAGAGTAGATCTGCTCCATAGTTTCCAAGGAGCACCTGGCAGATGTGAACTGCTAACCTTTTGGTTAGCAGACGTAGCGCGTAACCACTATGCCACCAGCATTTCCGGCATGTAGAAGCACCTAGCATAAAAAGTGTACTTTCAATACGTCACAGGCAAGTGGTAGAAAATGCAAGACAAGAAAGGTTATAAAAGAGGAAAAGTTAAGTCTCCTCTGTCTTTATATTCCGTTTTGTCAATTCTCAGAAACAACTATTGATACTATTTATTGTGTATCCTCCAGAAACATTCTATGCTTCTATATATGTATAGCCACACATGTAAGTTTTCATCTTTTCTTTTACTTAGTTATGTGACCTTGAGATGTAACTCAATTTTAAAACTCCTTACCTATAAAATGGAGTGGTGCTGAGCATTTAGTGAAATAACTAGTGCTGTATAATTAATGTGCTGCACAAATATAAGGAGTTATTATTCTTAGGAGAAACAAGGCCTAGACATGTTATACGTTTAACTTTTATTGAGAACAGGGGTCTCTTGAGTCATAGGCTGGATTCCTTCCACATCAGCAGAAGAGGAAGGCTGAGAGCTGAACTGCTCACCCTGCCCTGACTGTCTCACAGGTGATCACTTACTCTGGTCATCACGTCTACAACAACTTGACTGAGGAACAGAAGGGCCGAGTAGCCTTTGCTTCCAATTTCCTGGCAGGTGATGCCTCACTGCAGATTGAGCCCCTGAAGCCCAGTGATGAGGGTCGGTACACCTGCAAGGTGAAGAATTCAGGACGCTATGTGTGGAGCCATGTCATCTTAAAAGTCTTAGGTAAGATAAGGTGCCAAGGTAAATGTCTGCATTTTACCCATGAGGTCTCTGGAAGGTACAGTCAGATACATCACAGTGGTACAATACTTCTTTGTATTATATACACTCAGAGGGCACCTAGTCCAGTTTCTGGGAAAGAAGTATGTTCTGCTTCAGTCATAATCAAAGAAGAAAAAAATCATCATGATTTTCTGTGATTAAAAAACAAAAAAAACCCCACTTTGGTGTCAAGTTCATTCCAACTCATCGTGACCCTATGAAACAGAATAGAGCTGCCCCGTAAGATTTTCAAGGAGCAGCTAGTGGATTCAAACTGCTGACCTTTCAGTTAAACAGCCAAGCTCTTAACCACTGCACCACCAGGCCCCCTTTCTGTGATAGTCCACACAACATTTAAATACCCTCTGATGTTTAAATGTGATGTAACTTAAATCTCTCAGATATGATTCAAATACATTTCTTTCCATTTTTGATGACAAACACTTCCAAAAACAAAAGGTTGCTGTTGAGTCAATCCTGATTCATGGCGACACCATTCATGTCAGAGTAGAACTGTGCTCTGTATGTTGCTGGACAAAACTCCAGATTCTCATTTCCTGTCCCAAACAGCCAATTTCTGAGACAAGTATGTTGGGTTAATGATTAAAAGGAAGTTTATTTTCTGTGTGCCATCAAAATCACAGGGAACAGACAGTTATTTCTCTGTTTGGGACCTGTTCAGAAATCATCAGGTGGAGATTGAGTATATAGAGGACTAAGGTTGCATGCAAATAGAAATACAAGTATTGGTGCTGGCACCAGGGAAACAATGTGATTGATTAGGGGTGAAGGGGGGTATCCATTCAGAGTTCTCTGGAGCCCTTTGTAGATTATGCATCAGAAGTAGGAATCCAGACTATTTTCGGTTGCCATCTGAAGCAAGGGTTCTGCCTAGTGCCTGGGTGTTTCACTGGCTATTTTATCTGTTTTGATGTTTCTTTAAAAAGCTGTGAAAACTACAAGACATTATTTATGTGGTTCCTGTCAGTTAAATGTGTAATTTCCTGCCAGGGCCAGGAATTTTTAAGAAAAAGAAAAAAAACAAAAGATTAGTCCTGAAGAACAGGTGAAAAAAATTAATTCTAGCTGCCCACCCCAATTCTCTTTTTTTAGAGGAAAATGGCATTTCTCAGTTGCATACAAGGTTTTCAGTGTCTGATTTTTTGGAATTAGGTCACCAGGTCTTCTGAGGCACTCCTGGGCAGACTCAAACCTCTAGCCTTACAGGTAGCAGCTGAGGGTGTTAATCATTTGCATTACGAATTGCAAAAGCTGCTAAATTCTGTTTAATTACTTTCGGATTAATGAACTTCTACCCCCATTTCCTGTATTGGTAAAATCACACTCTACTTCTCTAAACTTTTCAATTAAATAACAGTGTCTCTTGGAAAATATTGAAGGAATTTCTCAAGCAACCAGCCTCCGCTCTTCCTCCCAAATTCCTGAATCACTGGAATTGGGTGGGTATGTGTAGGGGGTGGAGGTGGGTGTACTTTCTGCTGGTAATGTGAAGCACAGCGAGGTAGCAAAAGGCTACGGAATACATATTCACAAAAACTGACTAGAAAGGGTGGCTGGATAAACTGAACAGGACATCGTTCTTTGAGTATGCTGTTCAGAGGTCTTTGAATTATTACACTTTATTTTTTCACCAGTGAAACCATCCAAACCCAAGTGTGAGCTGGAGGGTGATCTGACAGAGGGAAGTGACCTGACTCTGCAGTGTGAATCATCTTCTGGCACCAAGCCCATTGTGTATTACTGGCAGCGAATCCGAGAAAAAGAGGGAGAGGATGAACATCTACCTCCGAAATCTAGGATTGGTAAGCCATCTTTCCACCAGTCTGTTGGGCCAACAGAAAAGTGCTCTACCCACGAATTCTAATTCTGGTTTCATTGGCAACTCACTACGTAACCTTGAATATACTGCTGAACCTGTTTGAGCCTCAGTTTTTTTACCTGTGTAACAGAACAGAAAATCTGTTTTTTGTGTCCTTAAATAACATGTAAAAGTGGTAAAGGAGATTAGGAAGAATTATACTGTATAAATCAGTCGTATCTAATTATGTTGTTCATTATGCCTGATACATTCACAATGCTTTGTAACTTTTGAGGTGCATTACAATTTTTTAAAAAAAGGTTCCTTTTTGTGTTCCCAAAAGAATTTTTTGTATCATTTCATCCTTACCAAATTGTATTTACTAGAGAATCTTATGTTGTTGGTACAATAAACAGTAATAAACAGTAACTGGTGGCCCTGCCACTAAGGGATTTATAGTCTTTCTTTCTGTTTGTGTAGACTACAGTCATCCTGGCCGTGTTCTGCTGCAGAACCTCACTGTGTCATCCTCTGGCCTCTACCAGTGCACAGCAGGCAATGAGGCTGGGAAGGAAAGCTGTGTGGTACGAGTGACTGTGCACTGTGAGTACGGAAGGGCAGTGCTGGGAAGGAAGGTTTTTGTTTGTGTGTTTGTTTCTTTTGCATTGTGGTTCAGTTTTAACCATGAGTCAAAATTATTATTTCCAGATGACTCACTAATTTCAGTAGTTGCAAGTTCCACTCATATATATGCATACATACACATGTGTGATTTTTATCAGCTCCCAAAGATACTTATAATGTTCAGACAGAGGTCAAACAAATACATGCCTTGGAAAAAAACCTCTACTCAGCTAGTTATATGCCACCTGTGATTCAAGGCAAATAATGAGATTTCTCCTCTTCCCCAGAATGCTTCCAGATATGTATTATGTTAGATTTAAATTTGTTTCAAGTTCTAGATAAGAGAGAAACAGTAAGTTAAAGCATTAGCTGTGAAACCAGATAATTGCATTGATTTCAGTCTCAGCTCCATCACTAACTGTATCACTTTGGGCATATGACTTATTTCCCCGTCTATAAAATAGGAATAATAATAGTAACAACCTCATAGTGTTTTGTGAAAATTAATTAACACATTTACTTACCACTGCTTTGGAAAATCTGGTGGTATAGTGGTTAAGTGCTATGGCTACTAACAAGAGTGTCAGCAGTTCAAATCTACCAGGCGCTCATTGGAAACTTCATGGGGCAGTTCTACTCTGTCTATAGGGGTATTATGAGTTGGAATCAACTTGACGGCAGTGAGATTTGCTTAGGAACAGTGCCTGACACGTAGTGGACTTCTATAATGTTAGGTGCTGTTATAGCCATACTAAGTGTTAGAATTTATTTAGCATAATAAACAATAGGCCAGCTTAATAATCTAGCAATTGAATCTGCAAAAAACTAAAGGGACAACAACAAACTAAGTGTGTATTAGTTACATATTGCTGTGTAACAAATTACTCCACAATTGAATGGCTTAAAACAGCATTTATTGCTTCATAGTTTCCGTGAGTCAGTGGGAGTGGCTTTGCTGAGGGTTCTCGCTCCTTCTTTCCTGAGGTCACAAGTAAGATGTCAGCCGGTGCTGCAATCGTCAAGAGGCTTCACTGGTACTAAAGGCTCTGCTAAGACAGGTGGCTTATTCCCATATGTGGCTGCTGGCTGGAGGTCTCAGTTCCTCACTCCATAGGCCCGCGTAAGGCATCTGGCATAGCAGCTTGCTGCCCACGAGACAGCACCCAGAAGAAAGCCGCAGTGCTGTCTTGTGACCACGCCTGAGCTGTTACCTGTCACCACTTCGGCCTTACGTGGCTAGTGAGTCACCAGGTCCAGCCCACGCCTGCTGAAAGGAGGTCTACCTTTTGAAGGGGAAGTAGCGAATAATTTGGGGATGCATTTTTAAAACCGTCGCATGTGTAAATTCTAATCACAAAAATACATGAATACATGTAAAGAATTCTCAGCGAGAAAATAGCTAAACCAAGATGGTCACAGAATATTGTGAAAGCATAATTTTCAAAAAGGTAAAATCTGCACTGACAGGCTGAATTAATTAAGAGAGCTGGTAAGATGTTAAAATTGATCCAAAGGACATTTGAGAAGTTGTGTATTGTTAGGAATTGATGTGTTCCTCCACAAGATGTGTTATAAATCCCAGGCTCTACGCCTGTGTTTATAATCGCATTTAGGGATGGGTTGATTTGTTAGGTTTAGTTAGTCAGGATTAGTGTAGGATGTGCTTTGAGTCAGCCTCTTTTGAAACATAAAAGATAAATGCCAAGCCATTTGGAGATCTCCAAGGAACCCGGAAAAAAAGCTGAAGGGACAAGGGCTTTCTCCCATAAGAGATAGAGAAAGACTTTCCCTAGATCCTGTGTTCTAAATCTTAACTTCTTAACTGTGAGACAATACATTTATTTCTTAAGAACATGTACTTGTGGTATTTATGTTAGTGGAACACTAGCTAACTGAGATGTGTATATGGAGACAATTTAACAAAGAAATGTTCGGATGAGATTGCTTGGTGTCAGTTATCTAGTGCTGCTATAACAAAAATACCAGAGATGAATAGCTTTAATAAAAAGAAATTTATTTTCTTACAAAAAAGTAGGCTAAAGTCCAAATTCAGGGTATCAGCGCTAGGGGAAGTCTTTCCCTGTTGGCTGTAGAGGAAAGTCTTGTTGTCAGTCTTTCCCTTGACTAGGAACTTCAGAGGCACAGGGACCTGGGGTCCAAAGATGCACTCTGTTCCTGACATTGCTTCTTCCCTTAGGGTGTGAGGTCTCTAACTGTCTGTTTGCTTCTTTCCTTTCCTTTATATTCCAAGAGACTGCCTCAAGGCACAAAATAGTTTATAGCTTGAGTCCTGCCTTACTAACACAATCACTGCCCATCCTCCTTCATTAACATCACATAGGCAGGATTTACAACATAAAGGAACATCGCACAATACCAGGAATCCTGGCCTAACCAAATTGCTACACACATTTTTGGGGGGACACACAACTGAATCCAAAACAGATAACAAACTGGTTAACGTCCAGCAAAGTCATAGACCACAATCTCTGGAGTCATCCATTCAGCAATTATTTGCAGTTCTGTTGGACAAAGTTCTACAGGTTGCCACTACAGAGTTGTTTCTGAGACAATAAAAAGTTAAGTTCAGCACTGAAAGAATACATCTTTTGTCTATTTTCATGTATCAGATATTTTTTCTTTCATATTTAACAAGAAGTTCACAGAGAAACGCAAATGGTCAATAGACATACAAGGGGGAAAAAAAACCCACAATCCTTTTAATGTATCAGATCAGCAAAGATAAATGTAACTATTTTTAGAAAGGTTATGAGGAAATGATGCTTTCACATTTTCAGCTAGAATATAAATTGATTGTACAATTTGGTGGTGTGTTGGTTAAGTGCTATGTCTGCTAACCAAAAGGTCAGCAATTCAAATCCGCCTGGACCTCCTTGGAAACTCCATGGGGCAGTTCTACTCTGACCTATAGGGTCATTGTGACCCTGAACCAACGTGATGCAGTGGGTTTATCAAAGATTTAAATGTGCATTCATTTGGGGAGTGTAAATTTGCTGATTATATATACTGGAGGAGCTCTAACAAAAAGTTCAGCCATTCAAACTCACCAGCTGTTTGGTACAAGAAAGATGTGGCAGTCTGCTTAGTGAAGATTTCTAGCCTTGGAAACCCTATGGGACAGTTCTACTCTGTCCCATGGGGTCTCTGAATCAGAACTGACATACACAGAGAAAACTGCACAAATCCTAAGTATACAACTTAAAATTTTTCAGCAGCGAATACCCTGGTGAGTCACCAATATTTTCTCACTACCTCCAGATCTCTAACTTTATAAATTTGTTTTCCTCTTTTAGAACCTTAAATGGAATAATATTCTCTTTATGTCTGGCTTCTTTACTCCACATTATGAATTAGAGATTTATCATTGTTGTTGCTTAGAGTGGTAATTTGTTCATTCGCATTGCCATGTTTAATATGAATATGCCATAATTAATAACTAATTTTACATTAGATCAAATACATTCCTTTTTATGCAACAATGCTTTGTGTATTTATTTTTTAAATACATTCTCACAAGTGTACAAATATGTATGGATGTTGACTGATGCATTATTTTCAACTGTGAAAAACTGAAAACAGCCTAAATTTCTATTAAAAGACAATCCATTTATATACCTGTGTATGGAGACGGGACAGCCAGGGAAATAGCAATAGAAAGTGCTCAAGTGAAATAAACTGCAGCCCTTTGAGACTTAGGGCAAAATCTTAACCAGAGATCCAAAACCCACTTTCTTTAATGTTGGAGGTCATTTTATTGAATAAATGAGTTCTTATATTGAGGTCATTTCATTTTTATAAAGAAAGTAGGACAAGAATAAACAGCAAACTCTGTTGACTACTTCTAAAATTAAGCCATATTCATATACCTGTTTTTATCTCTATTATTTCTGCCATCATCTTTAGCTTACAGTACTGGAAGTCTCCTTACTGGTATCCCTGCTTGCTCTCCAGCTTTTACACAGTCCATTTTGTATCATGTTACACTTTCATTGCTCTTAGAATATGTTTCAGCCATCCAGTGCTATTATAAGACAAATACCACAAGTGGGCAGCTTTAACATAGATTTATTCTGTTAACACTCTAGGAGACTAGAAGTCCAAATCAGGGTGCCAGCTTCAAGGAAACACTTATTCTGTTTGTCAGATATGGGGGAAGGTTCTTGTCAACAGTCTTTCCCCCAGATCTAGGAATTTTTCAATGCAGAGACTCCAGATCCAAAGGATGCACTCCACTACTCTTCTTCCTTAGTGGTAGGAGATCCCCACTTGGCTTGGCTGCTTTCTTCTTTTTCTCTCTCAAAAGAGACTGGCTCAGGATACAACCCAATCCTGTAGATTATGGCCTGCCTCACTGACATCACAGAAGTCAAGATGTACTGCAGAATAATTATATCAGATCACAAAATGGTAGATAACCACCAATGCTGGAATCATGGCTTGCCCAAGTTGATAAACATTTTGGGGGACACAATCTGATCCATAATACTTGCCATGGCCTATAAGGACTTATGTGAGTTGGACTCCTCCTACTTCTGTGACCTCATCTTCATCTTGCTCAATATGTCCTAGGCTAGCCCATGTTCATCATATTTGTTATTGCATCTGCCAGGAATGCTTTGTCCCCAGATCAACACATGATAGTCTTTTACATTACAAATGTCATCTCTGAGGTCTGTAATGACATGGAGGAAAGACAACCCAGAAGACAGAGAGACCCATGTGAGTGGGTCTCTACATCAACTTGTGACTGGCAGAACCAGATGGTGCCTGGCCTCACAAAAGTTGAGTGTCACTGGCAACACAAGAATAAATAGGGGTGCACCCTGAGATCTCTACTAGAAGACAACAATTGATGGTCCAGGGGCTTTGGGGTTCCCCTGGAAGCATGGTCCCTGGCCCTGATGCTGCCCCCTGTCCATAAATCATAATGAAGGTCAACTCTTCGGATAGCAATGGATTGGACTTGGCGACACAGAGTGACCATATTTTATGGGCACTTTATGGTTCAATGCATCTATAGGATGTATTGCTGACCTCATACTGGAGAAGGGGAGTGGGTGGAAAGGAGGAGATAGGAGACTGTTGGGAGAATAGGACATGTATGGAGCAGAGAGGAAGAGTGTGCCGTCACTGTGCAGGAAGAGCCATGGAAGCTGCATATAGGTGAGCATGGAAATTTATATGGGAATGTACATTTTAATTCAATCATATTAAGAAAAAAAAGTGTTAAAAAAAAGTCATCTCCCCCAAGTCTTTATTACTGTGCAAAAAGTGAAAGTTTACAGTTCAAGCAAATTTGCCTTATAAACTGCCCCCTACACCACTATGCAACTCTGTCCCCCTGTGACAGCACATTCCTCCTTTCCACCCTGTCTTCCTACATCCACTCAAGCAACCCCTCTCCCTCTCTACCCTTTCACCCTGCCTCTGGACAAGAGCTGCTCAGAGACTCTCATGTATGCATTCATTGCTTTATGTATTATAGTCCAGTCCAACCTTTGTCTGAAGAATTGGCTTTGTTGCGGGTTTCAGCTCTGGACTAATAGCGAGTTCCAGGGCCATGTCCTCAGGAGACCCTCCAGTCTGATGGACCATCAAGTGTGATCTTTATTAACAGAGTTTTAATTGTGCGCATTCATTTTTCTCCTGCTACACCAGGGGCTTTAACATTGTATTCCCTGTCAGGGCAGTCATTGGTGTCCTCAGAGTCTTTATTACCCAATCTTAAGTAGTAGCCCTCCCTCCCCCTCTTATAATATCACACATCCACTTTTACCTTCTCAGAATTTATCTATTATCTGAAATTATCTTTTATTTAGTTGTTTATTATGTATCCCCCCTTGTGGAATATAAACTCAACGAAATAGGACTCTCGCTTGTCTTCACTCATGTGTAGAACTGTGCATAGAACTGGAGTAGGTACTTAATAATTATTTTGCATATAAATGAAAGGTGTGAGTTACTAATGAGCTTACTTTGACTTTAGAATTTTCAGGATACAAGGGGTAATCCTACATGGAGCCTAACATTGTAGTTTATAGTTCTTTTTATTTTACTGGTGGGAGAAAGGGAAAGTTAAAGGAAGCAGGGAAGTTGGCAGAGACAGAGGACTGCTCAAATGTTGTCCTGTCAAGGTTGACAAATCTATGAATTAATAATAACTCTGACTGAGTTCTACCACCTGAATGAACCCAGAGTTATTCACTAAAATTTAGGGCAATTGCTGGTGAAGTCTTGCGATTCAGTAACCACAACTGCAAAAAAATACATTTCGTGAGAGAGTAATGGGGTAGAAAAGACTACTCTTCCTGTTCAGGGTTTATGTTTTTTAAGCTCGTGTATTTCCCAGTTTACGTCTGGTCTTACTGCTGCTTTTGCTTCTGAGAAAACAGATGTACACAGCGTCAGCATGGTTGCAGGAGCAGTGACAGGCATGGTGGCTGGAGCTCTGCTGATTTTCCTTTTGGTGTGGCTGTTAATCCGGAGGAAAGACAAAAAGAGACACGAAGAGGAAGAGAGACCTAATGAAATTCGGTAAACCTTCTCTCAAAATCCCTCAGTCAGACTTACTTCCTAAAGCCAGTAATCCATAGTAATTTCCATAGTAACCAGCAAACATAAATGTACCCAGTTTCTTCTTAAATTTGCATCTATTAAAAGAGTTCTGAGAGATGGGGAAGTCCAGCCCTGGCACAGACATTCAGGTTTACCTTGACTTTATTGTGAAACTATTTAACGGAGACTTAAAGTTCAACTCTATTACTTATGATTCACTTCTACTTTAAAGTGCATACAATAAAAAACAGGCCCAGCCAGTGAGCCATGCAAAGGTTCATGTAGACAAATATCCAGTCAGGGGGAGTGCCGTCTAACCCATCTCAGCAGGGAGTGCTATCCTCTCAGTGTTAATAAGGTTATCTCTGGGATAATAAAACATGTGTTTGCCTAAGTCAAGCGTTAAGTCTCAAGAAATGGGGAAGTGGCTATTTGCCTCACTGGCTGTCTTCCAGTAACATTATTTGAGGTTTTCAACTTGAGGAATTTATTAAGAAACCTCAAAAGAAAGCAGTCATAATGGAAGGTATCAGATCCCTGCCAGTGTTGAATCTTACTTTTTTTTTTTCCTCTTCAGGGAAGATGCTGAAGCTCCAAAAGCCCGACTTGTAAAACCTAGCTCCTCTTTCTCAGGATCCCAGAGTTCACGCTCTGGTTCTTCTTCAACTCGCTCCACAGCAAATAGTGCCTCACGCAGCCAGCGGACGCTGTCAACTGAAGCAGCACCTCAGCCAGGGCTTGCCACTCAAGCCTACATTCTAGAGAGGCCAGAAAGGAGAGGTTCTGAACCAAAGCGAGTCCAGCATGCTACTCTGACCAAAGCAGAAACTATGTCTAGCATGATCCCCAGCTAAAGCAGAGCCTCCCAAACTGTCTGAATTGAGAGCGGACATGTCAGGGTCTTAGAACTCTTGGAGCTCAGTTATGAGCCACACGACCCCCTCAGACCAGATGCACGGTCATTTATGTAACAGCATTGCAGAAATGGATTCAAGTGAGCACTTTCCTTATATGATACCAAACAAAAGGATTTAAGTGGATCACCCCCCAAAAGGCATCTCCTTGTGCCTTTAGACTAGCTGGGGAACACTAGCATCTAAATTTATTTGTTGTCTGCAACCTGTGGTGAGAAGGTTGGGAAATCAGAAGTGAACAATTTAAACCGTCTCACCTGGAATGTCTTGTATCAATGCTTTGATTCACTGTTGTCAAGGAATGGCTGCGTGTTGTTTGTAATGTTTCTACGCATTTCTACAAACCTACTTGGATTACTGTCATTATTGAGATAAACAGAACCCACAGCCTTACCCTATACCTATCTGCACCAGGTACTAGGCTTGACCACTTCTAAGAAACCCCATAAAACACATCTCTTCTATCCTGACTTGATTTCCTGTGCTGTAAGATTTGGGTATTCATTTCAAAAGAAGTTGAAATAGTGGGAGATGGGGAAGACCGAGTTGTTCCCACTCTACTTCTAGCCTTACTTACTTTGAATGCTAAAAGGAGACCAAAATGTGTGACAAGGGATAGTACAGAACATTCCTTCTTAATGATCTTCAGAGGATGACTAACCGAAATTTATACTGCAACAACTGTGGATTTTCCCTCCAATCTACTGTCTCTAAGGACTCCCCTGCGGGGTATCTCTGGAAGAAAATACTCCCTGCATGCCACTTAACAATGTCTTTAAAAAGAAATCTTTTAGAGACATCTTTTAGGGATAGCCTCTTATGAGAGGACATGAAACCAGAATTTCGGGGCTGACTGAAATGAAAAAGGAGAATAGGCCTGTTTCTCTTAATATGTCAAGGAGTGGCATAAAGAAGTTCAGTATTGCATCATACTTGGCTTATTCTACTTCTTTCATTTTAGAAACTATGAATCTGCACTTTTGATCATTTTAGGCCTTAAATTGTCAAAAAGATCAAGGATTGCCAACATTTCAATTTAATGACATTGTAAGTAAATTTATATGTCATAATCATTCTTCTCATAGGCTGAGATAGAAATTCAGTATTTTCATCACCTCAACCTCCAAGCTGTGACCTGGAAGGAGGGAAAAATTAAGGGTAGAAATGTTAATAAGGAGAACTAGCGTGAGGCAACAGTGGGCTTGGAAGGTGCTTGTAAACATTTTAGTTGTCAGCATGGAAGGAGTTAGCAGACAATGATTCACAGGATGGCTATCGGAAGACCAGATTCCTGGGGGAAGCAAGGTATGAAAAATAAAAAGCAGCAGCCTCCAATGCAGTAACTTGATAGTTTTGACCACTCTGCTATCTATGGCATGGCTAAAATAGCTTTTTAAGGACTCCAGCTCAAATATCAATCATAACATAGGTACAGCAGAACTTTTCGTTTTATTAAAAGGGCAGCAGGCTAGAAGAAAGAGTAATTCTGAATATGGGAATCAGATGCTAACAGCAAAAGGCTGATTTGGAATTTTGCCCAACCTCTCTGATTTTTCCTTGCTACTTTTCATTTTCATAGTCGTGCCCTCATGCAGTACAAATGTATTTCCTTCTAAGGTCCTCTTTTTTTTTTAAAAAAAGGGGGGGGTTTACTCAAGGTTTTTTTTATTTTTATTTTTTATTGTGCTTTAAGTTTACAATCCAAATCAACTGCCATATAAAACCTTGAACACATACCACTGTGTGACTTTAACTGCTCTCTCCCACCACCACCCTGACAACATTCCTATTTTCCACCCTGTACTTCCTGTATCCATTCCGTTGGCTTTTACTTTTGAGTGAAAAATTTTAATCTGAATGCTATCTTTCACCAAAAAATGTGGGAAATGAGACATCAAGGACGTAAGATGAAGACTGTCTGCTTTTTAATTTTAGAGGTCTGACAAATTTGAGCAGACAGATGTGGCAGTCTGCTTCTGTAAAGATGTACAGCCTTGGAAACCCTATGGGTTCTACTCTTGTCTCATAGGGTTGCTATGCACTGGAACAGCAGTAGGTTTGTTTCTGGTTTGGAATATATCTGGAAAAGTTCTTTTATTAACACTGCTGCACTGTTATGATATAAAACCCCTTACATTTTTATTCCACCCAAGCAATGTACTTTTGTTATATGTAATGCTGAGGATTCTCATTCCTAGAGTACCTAAGGCTATTCTCATTACTGTCTTCAAACATTAAGGTTTCCTGCCTCTGAAGACAAGAATCAGTTGTCGCTTTTGCATGAAAAAGGTTTATTTATTGTTGTTGTTCTTAGGTGCCATTCAGTCAGTTCCAACTCAGCGACCCTACAGGTCAGAGTAGAACTGCCCCATAGAGTTTCCAAGGAGCACCTGGTGGATTTGAACTGCTGACCTCTTGGTTGGCAGCTGTAGCACTTCACCATTACACCAGATTATTTATTAGATGACAAAATTACCAACCGAATGACCAGCTTAATTTGGAAAATCAATTCACTGGAAATCTACAACAAATTTCAAAACAGATTACTGAAGCGCTGAAAAATTTACCAGGAATTGAAGAACCTGAACACTAAGTTGCTGTGGGCTTAGTGATGATAACTGTACTTCTCTTTGAGTCAGGTAGTTTGGTTCAGATAATGCAGCTCTGAGATTAAGAAACAGCACCCAAAGATACAAGAGAAAGACACGTCCAAAGGACTTATGAATCACAAGTACCACAGCATCCACTAGACTGAGTCCAATGCATCTAGATGGTGTCCAGCTACCACCACTGACTGCTATGACAGTGATTACAATAGATGATCCCAGACAGAGATAGAGAAAAATATAGAAAATACTAATTCACAGAAAAAGACATGACTTAACCAGCCTGAGAAACTGGAGAAACCCTGAGAATATGGCCCCCAGACACCCTCTTAGCTCAGTAATGAAGTCACTCCTGAGGTTCACCTTCAAAGATTAGTCAGCCCCATGAAACAAAAAGAGACTAACAGAGCACACCTGCCCACGGACAAAGATGACAAGACAGGAAAGGACAGGAAAGTTAACACAGAACCCAAGGTCCGAAAGGGAGAGCACTGACATGTCATGGGGTTGTTAACCAATGCCATAAAAGAATGTGTATTGTTTAATAAGACACTAGTTTGTTCTCTAAACCTTCATCTAAAGTACCACCTAGAATAGGCCTTTAAAAAAAAACAATTACTGGTTTCAAATCCCATTTTACTGACTTTGCAAATCAAACTTTTTTAAAACATGGAATAAACAAAAGAATGAAGTAATTAAATGGTAGAAGAAGAAAATCTGTAGGAAGAAGATGCAGATGAAATGATGCTGAAATAACCTTTCAATCTAACAAACTTAATTTTGAGAAACAATGAAGTTCATACCTTTATTACTGCATAAAATTTCAAAATCACTTGTAAACATAAATATATAATGTTGCTTCATTTTTGGTGTAAAGCTGTTTATGATTCTACTTCTAAGCTATCTTGTAATTGAGGCTATATTTGAACATCATGAAAACCAAATATTTATTATAGATGCATCTGTATCAGCAGTTAAAACATAAATAAGGTGATACTGTAGGAGAGGCTGAAGCTACTGGAAATTTGCAGTTTGCTGCCAACTGAAGAATACGAGAACTCAGACTGAATATGATCCATTATTTATTGATTTAAGTTAACCAATACACCAAGTACTTTTTTTTTTGATACAAGATGCTAAATAGTACAGTGATACCAAGAGATGATAGACTGCCTGCCTTTAAGTGGTTGACCAAGTAACAAAATCTACCAAGTGTTTTGTGCCAAGATGCCAAGAGGTACCTAACTGATTCAAGGAAATATGAAAGAAAAAAAACTCCACAGACATCCATCATAACATATAGCAGTAACAGTAATGATCATTTTCTGAATCACTAGCATGTGACACTCTATAAATACATTACATATTTTATCTCAATTTAATCTTCACACCCATCTTACAAGAAAGTACATTTTCATTTTACAAATAAGAAAACTAAGGCTCTGAGACGGATAAGTAAATAGCACAGCCAGGATTCAAACCTAGCCACTAATTTAGTATGTTCCATCAGAACTGCTACCTAAAACCCAGTCACTGAGTATTCACTCACCGCCAAGCCAAGTGCCGTCGAGTCACTCACAGTGACACTACAAAGTAGAACCACTCCATGGTTTCCATGGAGCACCTGACCGATTTGAACCGCCAACCTTTCTGTTAGCAGCTGTAGCACTTTATCCCTACACCACGAGGGTTTCCTCAGAGCTGATACCAAAAACACTAAACCTACTGCTGTTGAGTCAATTCTGACTCATAGTGACCCTATAGGACAGAGCAGAACTGTCTCATAGAGTTTCCAAGGAGTACCTGGTGGATTTGAACTGCCAACCTTTTGGTCAGCAGCCATAGCTCTTACCAATACCACTATGTCACCAGTTTCCTCAGAACTGGTACACTATTTAATGTCTATTCTCACTCCAGAACTCCTGAAACCTTTACTCTAAATTCTCGTTTTTCCCTCCTTGCCCTAAGACTTTTCAGCACACCTAGGTCACACTTAGCTCACTCACACAGTAAGTCCAAATTGCTTAGTTTTCCCTTCTCTGTAAATTAGATAAAATTTTCATCTGTGGAAATTCAACTGTAATGTTTCTACACCAGGATGATAGGCCCAGGTCATCACATACAGTTTTTGCTGAATGTTTGCATCAAGTACTTTGAGCACATAAGGGTTAACAAATCTGTCAGGTTTTCAGTGAGACAAAAAGGTAAACTGCACTGAGACTATTCAATAATAGGTATAGTTGATTATCCAATAGTTAAGAGCACATGTGCCAGCCAAGCCAAGTGCCGTCGAGTTGAATCCGACTCATGGCGACCCTAAGTCTATAAAAAATGATTCCATGGGAGCATGGCCCCTCGCCCTGATGCTGCCCTTGACCATTAATCATAACAAAGGTCCACGCTTCAGACAGGAATGGACTGCACTTGGCGATGCAGTGACCATATACTGGATGCACTTTATGGTTCTATACATCTATAGGATGTCATCCTGCTGACCTCTGGCTGGAGGAAGGAGAGTGGGTGGAGAGGAGGGAAGAGAAGACTGTTGGGAGAATGAGACATGTATGGAGCAGAGAGTAGTGTGCTGTCACCAGGCAGGGAGAGCAGTGGAAGCTGCATATAGGTGGGTGTGTAAATTTATACGGGAATGTACATTTTCACTCAGTTGTATTAAATAAAAAATTAAAAAAAAAATTGATTCCAGAGTTTAAACTTCAGAGACCTCATATTTAGAAGTAATTATATGTACTATTATTTAGGTTTGCTTTCTCCCTCGCTTTTTTTTTTTTTTAATCTCCACTTCTGTTTCCATTCTTGGATAGAGGAGTTACAAATAAGGAAATTCAATAGTCTTGCTATATGGAGAAGTTCAGATAAAGATACCATTTAACAGGGCACAATTTGCAGTGCACCATCTCTACACAGTACAGGGATTGACCAAAATGACTTCGCACAAGATTTTTTTTCTTTAATTAATAAAGAATATATAGCACAGTAGGGTGCACAAGCTGTAGAGTTGAATCTAATTTTGAATAATCCAGGTTTTGCTAGGAATCCTAAACAATTACTTGATCTATCTGAGCCTGTTTTCATATCTGAGAATCAGGATAATAAGATCGGCCCAAATAGCTGCTGTGAGGGTCACTTAAGAGTGTATGTGCATAGCATGTTGTCCTATACATAAGTGTTGAAGAAAATAGCACAGGCAAGGGTTCCACCATCAGTAAAACACTACCCTAGTCATAGAGCTGTCCTCAAGTATGTTAACAGGGTTAGGAAGCCAGAAACAATGGGGAAAAGATTTGAGATTATTTTTATGTTGTCCTCCAACAACAATAATTTACACCTGGCTGCTACTGGAAAGTCCAAGGTTCAGTAGCAGCTTGACTCATTCCGGTTTCATATTTTCCTGATGAAATGCACTCAAGTCTTCGGGATCCACTTCAGGACAACTGGAACCCCTGTGATGGAATGACTAAGAGCCACAGCTGCTATCCAAAAGGTTGACAGTTCAAATTCACTAGCCACTCCTTAGAAATGTAAGGAGCAGTTTTACTCGTACAGGCTTGTTATGAGCTGGAACTGACTTGATGGCAATAGGTTTAATACCCATTTCAAAATTAATGATTACCAGTAAATGATACAGCAATGCAATAAATCAGTCTATAAAATCTTATTTCGTTCTTTACTTTGGCCTGACCTTTTTCAGCTTCCTTCCCTTTCTCCCTGGAAACCCTGGTGGCGTAGTAGTTAAGTGCTATTTCTGCTCACCAAAAAAGGCAGCAATTTAAATCTGCCACGTGCTCCTTGGAAACTCTATAGAGCAGTTCTACTCTGTCCTATAGGGTCGCTATAAGTCAGAATTGACTCAATAGCAGTGGGTCCAGTTTCTTGAGTTTTTTGGTCCCCTTCTCCCACATCTTTGACGAAAAAGTTGGTGTCTCTATCCAATAACATCCAAAAAACTTTATTTCTTAAACACAAAAAATGCTATCCGTAACCACACCCTCAACATAACTTGGCATGGCAGCTTGTTTCTCCTAATCTGTTTCCTTATCAGAGTAGTTTTGAATGCTAAGGGTAAGACAAAAACAATTGCCTTAGAACCAAAACCAAAACCACTGCCATCCTGTCAATTCCAACTCTAGTGGACACACAGCGCCACGGAGTTTCCATGGAGCAGCTGATGGATCTGAACTGCCAACATTTTGGTTAGCAACTGTGGCTCTTAATCTCTGTACCACAAGGGCTCTCTACCCTAAAGTGGATCCCAGGTGTTTCAGAGAAAAAACAAATAAGGTTTTCATGGCTGTGATCTTTTGGAACCAGACAGCCAAGCCTTTCTTCAGAGGCACTTCCGGGTGGCTTCGAAACATCAACCTTTCAATTAAAAGTCCAGTGCTTACCTGTTTAAGTCGTCCAGGGACTTCAAGGTTAAGATAGTGGTTCTTAATATTTTCTGAGTTTGGGAGTTTCCAAACACTGATAAAAAACGCTGGACCCTCTGACATCGACTAATAATCCCAAATGGTACTGGAAGGGACTGGACATTAAACTAGACAACGTGTTATGCATTTTACATGTTATTTCATTTTATCCCTAGAACGACTCTGAACATACTGCTTTTACAGAAAGAGAAGCTGATGGGATTAGCTCAAGGTCATAAAACTAGTAAATGACTTGAATTCCAATTAGGGTCTGGCTTCATACAAAGTCCATGCACTTCAAATTCCATTATGTTGCTTAAACAAAACACAAAGACTTCGGAACAGACAAAGGGACTCCACAGGCAGATCACACTCTGATAGAATTTGAAGATTATGAAAAGACTTTACAAGCTATACAGTACAATCTTCACTTTAATCTGATTCCACTGATCTTTACAAACGTTGGTGGTGCAAAGAGCAGGAAAAACTCATTTTAAGAGCACAGGAGGCCCAGTTGTGAGTCTCAGGTTCTACAATCTGCGTGGCTTGGTTAAGTCATTACCTTTTGTGTGTCTGCACTTCCTCACAAAATGAAAATCATAACAGATCTGTGACAAGAATTTAATAAGGCAACACGCAAAGAACTTAGAATAGTGCTTGGCATGTGGTAGGCACTCCAAGACGTCAATTATTATCCTTATTACCCAGGCCCCAGACTCCTCCAATGCAGTCCCATGCATCGGAACCTTAGACCCTGAATAAATGTGCCGTTTGAAACTCTGTGTGTTTAAAGGGGTGGAGACAAGACAGTCATATTCTGAGCTTTAAATACATCAACTCTGAATTATTCCATTTCGTTAAGTGCATAGCCCAATTCCTGGAACACATTTTGAAAATGCTAAGAAACAGATTACCTGCTCCCCTTTCAGTATCAACTCTCCCTTACTACCACAGTAATAGCCTTTCATCTGGGCACATGGGCTTTCAGAGTTAAGACTGGTTCACTGCTTGTTTCTCTAGAGACCCACCTAAGAGTGCTGCCCCACCCAGTCAGATCCGACAAGAGCAAGAAGCTCTTTCTTTTGCTACAAGGGAGACCCCTGAAATGTAGAGTACCAAGGTCTGCATAAAATAAGATCTCAGGATTTGGGCACTATTCCACTGGTTGTATGTAGTTCAGAAGTCAAAGTAGCAAGATATAGGGTACAGTTCAAAGACTGTACGTTACAGACTTCAGGCTGTTGGGTGGAATGAACAATTACATGTATCAGAGAAAACCGAAAGGGCCAGTTTCCTTTGTTGCAGTTATATGTTTTTCTAGAAAAAAATTACTTGGTGTAATTAATTTAAAAAACCACCAAAAACCTGACATCTTAGGAGCGTAACATCTATGTGCTTCATTTTTCTCTTAATACAGAAATGAATATTTCTGACAACTGATTGATTATACACAGTAAAACGAAGTTAGTACAATTCAATACACCATGTAAAATTAATTTATGGAAGCGTGGGGAGAAGAGAAGTATACGTTTTCGTGGATCCAAATCAACAAGCCTTTGAAAAGGTGACTAATAGGAACATCTTTCCTTCACATGTCTCTATGTAGGCTTTACACTGGACAAGAGGTCCTCACTCTTCGGACAGCTTTTTTTCCCACTGCCTGGAAAGATTCCAATTGTAGTTCTGTTAAGGTTGCCCTAAAAAACTCTCTTCACTTCCGTGCCTACTTATCTATATAAAATCACAAGCGCCCCTGCCAGTCTGAGTACAGCGGGAGGCTGTGATGAGAAGGCCCATATGCCTGCCACCACGCAAGCAAGGCATTTAAAGTTGTAGACATACCATTGTTTCAGGCAGCAACGAGCATTAATATTTTTTCAACTTGTCTTCGCAAGTTCTATCGTTTGCTTTTTGATAAACGACAAAGCAGTAAAAATACAGCCTGTTGAACTGAAAATAAAGAAGCTCAGGACACAGGCTTTCTGGGATTACTAACGCTTAGTTTGCTTAGACATTAAAAACTTGCTAGTTTTTGTTTTTTCTCACAAGATACGGAAAAGCGTGGAGCTTTGGGCGAGTTGAGAAGCGGGGGAGCTAACAGCCGTACCACTTCTCTGGGGCTAAGGCTAGGTCCCCGCACCGAGAAGCAGGTTTCGCTGTACTTCCAGACACAAAATCGTGCCCTGGGGTTTTTGAGAAGCCAGGCATCTCAAATCTCTGAAGCAGATGCTGCCAGACTTTTGCTGTCGTAATGAAAAGAGGGTTCCGGAGGCCTACCAGCTAACCTACTTCACCCCTCGCAGAACGTGCGATGGGACTCCGCGGCAGCCTGGCGGTTCCCTCCAACCCCAAATGAATATTCCCTTAACAAGCTACCCTAACAGAACCCCGAGGCTGCAACCTTCACCCAGCCACCCACGTCAGCCTAGCCCAAAGTCACACGCTAGCTACAAAGCGTGAGTCTGTGGAACCTGAAAGAAGCCACACAGTCGCTTACAACGCCAGAGCGGAGAGCAGGACTCGAGCGGGGGAGGGGCAGGGCACCCTTCGCCGCCATTTTGTTCTCTCTCCACTTCCGTCTTCTCTCAGCGGCTCACGGCGACCAGACCGCTCCCTTCAGGCCCTGCGCCCTTTCTCCCCTGGTTCTGCGCAGCCCAGAATTGCGGCTAGTGCTAGTATCATTGGTTGGTTCTAAGTGTGCCCGCCCTTCGTCCTCCTCTTCCTGCCGCCGGTTCCCGCCCGCGCAGTGTGCTTACACATGCGCAGAGGCGGGCGATCGTCCCCTCCCCCCAGCTTCCGCCGGGGTGACCAAGGACTCCCGCGCGCGGGCTCTCTCGAACCCCCCCGCCCGGGGCCGTTCCGAGGGCGGGGGCAAGAATGAAAGTTCCAGAATGCTGCGGAGAGTGCGTCATGCGGAGGCAGAGTGGGCTGGGCGGGAGGGGGCGAGGCCCGAGGGGCGCAACCGCTTAGTCATTGGGTCTTGTATATGTGGCTGGGCGCCCATTGGTCGAGATAACTATGATGGGCATCTGTTAGGGGCTGGCCCTTCTGGAAGGTTCTGAGGCAGGGTATAAGAGACAGGGTGGCGGGCGGAAATCGGTCTTATTGAGCGTGTGGGTCTACCGCTGTGCTGGTTTTGTTGGGTGGCCGGGACCTACTCCGAGGTAAGCTCTGCATCAAGTGCTTTTTAGTCGTTAAGGCAAATGATACTTCGACAGAGACCGAGGGGACTTGCTGCAGTGGGAGGTTTCTTAACATTCAAAGTAGTGTTTGTGCTTGTATTTTCTGTCAAGATGTAGGTAGTGTTCTTTAATGTCAGTTGTGGAAGCGGCTCTTTCCGTTCGAGTCGGGTAGGACAGAAAGATAGGCTTTTACGGTGGGCTGGTGCCTTTTCTCGGCTGGGGCCCGGGCGATCTACTGCGTGGGGGGAGGATGGTGCCGCTTCCGCTTTCGGGGCTGGAGCAGAGTCAGTGCTCGAACGATTTAATCGGGCCTCTTTTGGGTTCTGAAAGTAAAATCTTTCGCTCGCACCTAGAATCAGGGGCTTCGTGAAGCAGTGAAGACAGGCCGTCTGCGATGTTTCTGAAAAGAAGGGTTATAGGGAGGGGTTAAGGCCCTTAGGAGCTGAGACCACGTGCTTGCCAAGTCGCAAACTCACCAGATGGTTTTCCAGCCTCGGGCGTGCTCTGCGGAGGTTGGCGCGGCAACCAACCTCAAATGCGGCAGTTTGTCAGACTCCTCCCACGTGGCTACCTAGACAAGGATAAGATTCAATGGGGGAGGGGGCTGGTCGTGAGTCATAGATTAAAGTTGAATTACGGGGTTTTAAGTGCTTAAACAGGTTTGTTCAAAAGCACGGTTTTTTTTTTTTTTAAATCCCCAGCAATCATGTCTAAGGGACCTGCAGTTGGCATTGACCTTGGCACCACCTACTCCTGTGTGGGTGTCTTCCAGCATGGAAAAGTGGAGATAATTGCAAATGATCAGGGCAACCGAACCACCCCAAGCTATGTTGCTTTTACTGATACTGAACGATTGATCGGTGATGCTGCAAAGAATCAAGTAGCTATGAATCCCACTAACACAGTTTTTGGTGAGCTTAAATCACTTTAAACACATTCAGTTGGTTTGGGAGGGAAGTAACTTAAGAGCTGTTGGAAGTTAGTTACAAGACAGCTAGGAAAGCCACGAAGAATTTAAAGCCATTGATCGCGCAGTCATTAAAATGTCAGAGGTTTGTATGGTCGCTTAAGGGTAAGTTGGAGATTCAATTTGCAGAAGGTGTTTGAGCTGTGATAATTTGACAGTGATACAGTAGTGAATTTGAGTTTTGATACCTTCTCTAGATGCCAAGCGTCTTATTGGACGAAGGTTTGATGATGCTGTTGTCCAGTCTGATATGAAACATTGGCCCTTCATGGTGGTGAATGATGCAGGCAGGCCCAAAGTGCAAGTAGAATATAAGGGAGAAACCAAAAGTTTCTATCCAGAGGAGGTGTCATCTATGGTGCTGACAAAGATGAAGGAGATTGCAGAAGCCTACCTTGGAAAGGTGAGTCTGCAGCAGCTGTCTAAACAGTTTCCCTGGCAATGGAGATTTTGGGACAGTAAACGGATGTTGTCATCTGTAATTGATGACAAAATTATGTTGTCACCTGTTTTAATTTTGAGTGCGTACCTGGATTAGGCAAAGGAACTGTTTGACGTGGTGACTTTCAAAATGACAAATAACGAATGGTGTGGTTTTGTTCTCTTTTTTGGTATTAGACTGTTACCAATGCTGTTGTCACTGTACCAGCATACTTCAATGACTCTCAGCGTCAGGCTACCAAGGATGCAGGAACCATTGCTGGCCTCAATGTACTGAGAATCATCAACGAGCCAACTGCTGCTGCTATTGCATATGGCCTAGACAAAAAAGTAAGTAGCATTTGTGGTGCAAGTTCAAGTTTAAATGAATTATCACTGATAATTGTAAATGCAAGATAAACAAATTATTAATCTGATGACAGGTTGGTGCTGAAAGAAATGTGCTGATCTTTGATTTGGGAGGTGGCACTTTCGATGTGTCAATCCTCACTATTGAAGATGGAATCTTTGAGGTCAAATCCACAGCTGGAGATACCCACTTGGGTGGAGAAGATTTTGATAACAGGATGGTGAATCACTTTATTGCTGAATTCAAGCGCAAACATAAGAAGGACATCACTGAGAACAAGAGGGCTGTTCGTCGCCTCCGTACTGCTTGTGAACGTGCAAAACGCACTCTGTCCTCCAGCACCCAGGCCAGTATCGAGATTGACTCTCTCTATGAAGGAATCGACTTTTATACCTCCATTACCCGTGCTCGATTTGAAGAATTGAATGCTGACCTCTTCCGTGGCACTCTGGACCCTGTGGAGAAAGCCCTGAGGGATGCCAAGCTAGACAAGTCTCAGATACATGACATTGTTCTCGTGGGTGGCTCTACCCGTATTCCCAAGATTCAGAAACTGCTTCAGGATTTCTTCAATGGAAAAGAATTGAACAAGAGCATTAACCCTGATGAGGCTGTTGCTTATGGTGCAGGTAATTAAATGTTTTTCACCTAATCACTAAAGAGACTTTAACTGAAGCTAATTGATGGTGGTGTGAGGACTCATTCCTAGACGTTCCACTGAATGTTTAGTGATAACCTGACTTGTATGTCTTAGTGATAACATTTGTTGATGACATTCGGACTTGTGTTGGTTGTTTTTAACACTAATTATTTTTTTAGCTGTCCAGGCAGCCATCTTATCAGGAGACAAATCTGAAAATGTTCAAGATTTGCTGCTCTTAGATGTCACTCCTCTTTCACTTGGTATTGAAACGGCTGGTGGAGTCATGACTGTCCTGATAAAGCGCAACACTACCATTCCTACCAAGCAGACACAGACCTTCACAACCTATTCTGACAACCAGCCTGGTGTGCTCATTCAGGTTTGTGGCTGTACAGCCTTGTAGTTAAAGGCCAGTTAAAATTGGGAAAACTTGTTTCCGCTATGATGATGGATTTCAGAACCATTCGTAGTTTCCACCAGAAGTTGTAAGACAAGTGTTGGCTAATTCCTTCCTTGGATGTCTGAGCGAACAGTCTTCCGTGATTTGAGATGATGTGTAGTTAAGACAGCAACCCTAGATAGCTTTTGATTTGTTTTTTCCTATTAAGGTTTATGAAGGGGAGCGTGCCATGACCAAGGACAACAATCTCCTTGGCAAGTTTGAACTCACTGGTATACCTCCTGCACCCCGTGGTGTTCCTCAGATTGAGGTCACTTTTGATATAGATGCTAATGGTATCCTCAATGTTTCTGCTGTGGATAAGAGTACTGGAAAGGAGAACAAGATCACCATCACCAATGATAAGGGTAAGTGGGCATGGTATATAAAGTTCGTAGTAGTAAAATGGGTTCACTGTAGTACTAGATTTCATTAAGAAGGATAGTTAAGTGAATTTTTATAGCTGGTAGAGCCAAAGGGGTTTATAGTTTGAACAGTTATAGGCGTAAGTTTTTGAAGACTTCTGATTTTTAAAAAAACACATGATTTAACTTCATAGGCCGCCTGAGTAAAGAAGACATTGAGCGTATGGTCCAGGAAGCTGAGAAGTACAAAGCTGAGGATGAGAAACAGAGGGACAAGGTGTCTTCTAAGAATTCCCTTGAATCGTATGCATTTAACATGAAGGCAACAGTTGAAGATGAGAAATTTCAAGGCAAGATCAATGATGAAGACAAACAGAAGATCCTTGATAAGTGTAATGAGATTATCAACTGGCTTGATAAAAATCAGGTGTGTGACTTGAAGGGGTGTTCCCCCCCCCTTTCAAAGGTAAAACTGGTGTGAGTGGGTTGGGGCCACCCAACAGCCCAGTGTGAGTTTTAACATTGCTGAGGTCACAGTGATGAATGGTCCAAACATTCGCGGTTTCCACCAGAATTGACTTGTGTTGGTGTAAACTTCCTTGGATGTCTGAGTGATCCCAGATTTCATACAGTAGACGACATTTTTTGGTACTGTGTACTGTTGTGCTTCAGTATTAATCTTAGGTTCTTAAAAGCAGTTTTTACCAGGCTCAGCTAAGGGAATGTTCAGTTATTTTAAGGAACTGTTGCCAGTAAAATGTTTTTTTTTTTTTTTTCCTACCTTCTAGACAGCAGAAAAGGAAGAATTTGAACATCAGCAGAAAGAACTGGAGAAAGTCTGCAACCCCATCATTACCAAGTTGTACCAGAGTGCTGGTGGCATGCCCGGAGGAATGCCTGGCGGCTTCCCTGGTGGTGGAGCTCCTCCATCTGGGGGTGCTTCTTCTGGACCCACCATTGAAGAAGTTGATTAAACCCAGTGTCTTGAGCAGAGATAACTTAGCATTGTTCCACAGTAAAAAATTGAAGGACCCAAATTTGTAGTACATTTAATGGCAGTTTTTAAAAGTTAGACTGCTATACCAAGTTTCTGGGTATTCTAATACTTGAACATGCAACATGCATAGAGAAAGGAAGTCAACACTGCACTTTACTAGCACTGTATTATAAGTGGAAAATGCAATGTCTTAAATAAAACAATTTAAATTGGCACTGTACAGTTGTCTTCATTCTGATTAAAAGAAACAGATTAGTGTTAACAAGTTTTCATGGCTGGATTTTTCTCTGCTTGTGTTCAAGCATTGAGATTCCAAAGGAGAATGGTTGTGTTTTTTCCTGAAAGGGTGAAGAAAGAGGACCCATGCCTGACATGATTGAACAAGTTTTCCAGGTTTTACAAGACGTGATTGGGTAGAAGGGGGTAATAGGGTGGTCATTCCAGCAGAGGGAAGAAACAACAGGATTTTAGACTACCTGATAAGGAGAGGCTGCCAGAGGTAGAGCAAGCCCCTTTTTATCTCAGCGAGTCAGCTAGATGGTAGTCACAGGTGGGTTGGAACTCTAGGACCTAATTGATAGAATTTAGGAAGGGGAAGTTGAACTGAGCGCCTAAGTGATTCAGTTATAAGCTATAAAAAAAGTTTCAGTAGATGTGGCTCCCAGACGGGTATTAATGTGACGCTTTTAGTTAATACCTGGCTGTAACCAGTGTTACATGTTCTCTCAAGTCTTCGCATTAACCTCTTTATTGAGGGAGTCAGGATAATTGCTAACCTGAATAGCCACTAGTCTACAGGAAAACGTGGTGGTGTACAGGTTGAGTGCTATGTCTGCCAAGCAAAAGGTTGGCAGTTCTCAAGCGTGCCAGATGTTTTTTGGAAATGATGGGACAGTTCAGACTTTAAATGTGTAGGATCACTGAGGTGGACTAGACTGGTAGTGGGTTTGCTTGGTTCATGGTAATCACTATCTGGGAGTCAGTGCATGGTATGTTTAGGTTACAAGTCCAGAGTACAGCACCATTAGTAAAAACAGCCTGAAAGGAACTTCAGCTGGGTGGAAAAGATTAAAGAATGTTCTGTATTTAGAATAACACAATGTACTGTATGTAAACTGTAAGCTGTCCACCTGAGTGGTGAATTTTTCTGGGAAAGGTAATCATGGTGTTTTGACTGCTAAGCAATAATGTTGACGGTATTAGCAGAAATACAGCTTTGCTTTTTTTCAAAATCCCGTTTTAAGGCTCAGCCTTGCATGAGACATCCAGGGCTGAGAATTCTAGATGTGCTTCTATTGGGAACATCTTAACAGGCATTACCTGGTTTCACTTTCTTAACACACGTTCACAACTGGATCAGGTTTGGCTCTGAACGCAGCTCAACACATTTCTTTCCTCCAACTTCAGTAAGAGTCTTGTTAAAAACGATAACGAGTGAAAGAAAATGCAATGCGTAGCCCCTTCAATGTGATAATTCAGGTTAACGTTAGGCCTGTATCAGGGATGAGAGAAAGGCATGGCCAGTCTTGAACTGAAGGAGGAGAGAGGAGAGGGAGAGTTACCAAAAAGTGTGTAGATGAGAATAGTTCGATAAGCTCAAAGCTCAAAATTACACAGTGAATTTGGAGACCCAGGCATTTGAGTTCTGACGTGTAAAACCTGTGCTTGAACATCACAGTGCAATCCAGAGCACTTGGGATTCCCAGTGTAGCAAATTAAAATCGTTGATTTTTTATAACCTCAGCACACAAGCAGTATGTGCTTGATAACATGGTAATTTCATCTAAAACTTCCGTTTAGGTTCACTGTCAGCCTGCTACACCATTAGGGTCCTGCTCAAAGTAATGTTGAAACAAAACTTGCTGTTGAGGTGATTGTGATCCCATTAGTGTAAAACAGCATGATTATTCTGGGAAAAATTCTGGAAAGACTATAAATTGTTCATTGGGGAAAGCTAGGAGGTAAGGCAGAGGAGAGAATGGTAGGGCTGCTGACTACTATTTCCATTTAGTTATGGTTGATGAGGGCGTTAAGTTCCCTTCATCCTTCAACGACCTTGAAAAGTGGTTTGGTTATGCATTCATAAATATATAGTGCAAATAGAAAAAAAAGAGTAATGAGCAGTTTTGAATTGTTTACAGTAAGGAGATGGTCATGATGGTTGGTTCTCACATTTGGTACAGGACACCACCAGATGGGAAGGAGGTGCAAAAATAACACTGTCCTTCATTCCTCAAGTCCAGGAGTTACTTGGTGGCTACCGCAGAATTTAACCAGTGAAGAATGTGTTTTTAATTGTGATTTTATTACTACAGACCTCTATGACGTCTTAAATTATCAGTAATTCTTGTCTTCAAAGCTAGAGCAATGGAATCACATACTTGCAAAATGATCTGTTTTGTTGAGTGCCTGTAATGTTCCAGGCCATGTGCTGTCTCAGGAAAAGTGGCCTTTTGTGTTCTTCCCAAGGTGAAATACAGTGGGACATAGAAAAAATTTAAACCTGTTACTGTGAATTCCGACTCATAAATGACCCAGTAGGACAGAGTAGAACTTCCCCAGAGTTTCCAGGGAGCACCTGGTAGATTCAAACTGCTGACTTTTTGGTTAGCAGCTGTAGCGGTTAACCAGTTTCCTGCCAGTTTCCAGACTGAAAAGGTGGAGAGCCATTTTCATTTCTGTAAATTTGTATGCTGCTTCTAAGGACATTTTTGGCCACTAGATGGCAGTAACCTTTTGAAATGACCACTCAAGGTAGGTGGAGGAAACCCTGGAGCTATAGTGGTTACATGCTAGGGCTGTAAACGGAAAGGTCGGCAGTTTGAATCGACCTGGTGCTCTTTGCAAACTCTATGGGGACAGTTTTACTCTGTCCTGCTGGGTCGCTGTGAGTCAGAATCGACAGCATCAGGTTTGGTTTTGGTTTCACAGGGTAGCAGGAATGTTTTCGTTAAGGTTTGTGGGTTTTGTTTTGTTATTGTCACAAAATGTGAAACAGCAAATAGAAAGTTGGCCTCATCACCACATTGACATTCTATGAAATCACACCTGGATGAGCAAGTGCGCTGCTGAGATGTATGGTTTTAGTAGCAGTCTCAAGGTACTTGCTGGGACAGCATAGCCAGAGCGACCAAACCAAACCGTTGCTGTCAAGTTAACTTCAACTCATGATGACTCCATGTGCTAGAGTACAGCTGCTTCCAGGAATTTTCTTCTGTTTGTTTTATAGTTTATTCATTGGTGTTTTAATATGCACAGCCAAACACACCAATTCAGCAGTTTCTGCATGTAAAATTTAGTGACATGGATTACGTTTTTAAAGTTGTGCAATGGTTCTCACCCTCTTTTCTGAATTGGTCCTCCTTCATTCACACAAACTTGCTGCACCCTAAGTGTCATATCTAATATTTTGAGTTTATTGTCAATTTGATTCCATCTAGATAGATCTTAGAAAAGCATGTTTGGTTTTAAGATCAGGGATATTTTTGGTTTAAGGTTTAAGGATTATCTCAGGGCAGTAGTTTCAGAGGTTTATCCATGATTCCAAAAATTTGGGTTCTATGAGAATTTGAAATCTTGCGTTTTCCACTTTTGATCATGATTCTATTGTAGAATCTCTGACCAAAATGTTCAGTGATAATAGCCAGACACTATTCAGTTTGTCTGGACTGGCAAAGGAAACAGGGTGTTCGTGGAGCCCATCAGCTACATGTTTCACATCTGTTCTGATTGCTGGTTCTCCTGCCTCTGTTGCTACAGGAGAATAGAGACCAATTGTGCCTTGGATTGTTGCTTGCAAGCTTTTAAGAACCTAGGCAATAGTCAGCTAACTAGGAGTTAGAACAGAAGCACTAAACATATTATTAGGTTAATTAACTGGGATAGTCCAAAAAGAAAAAATGACACTAAACCTCCAAACCAAAGAAACAAATCCTGTAAGCAATTTGTGCGTAAGTAGCCTCAGCAGCTGCTCTCTTATGGTTGTAAATACAGCTATCTCACAACTTTGGCCAAGTTGAGTTTTTACAAGTGTACAATTTATTGACGGTACTTAAAATAATTAGCTATGCAATGCTGTACTTAATTTTTCCATCACCGTAAACTGAAACTCAGTACTCCATAATCAAAAACCCTCTCCTTTCTCCTTCCAGTCCTTAGTAACCGCTAATAAAATTTGTTATTTATACACTTGCCTACTCTTGTCTTTTTATATAAGAACATGTAATATTTGTCTTTTTGCTATTCACTCAACATTGTGTCTTCAAGCTCCATGCATAATGTAACATGTATCAAGTTTTAATTTTTCCTATTGGCTTAATACTATTCCATGTATGTATGTACCACGTTTTGTTTACCCATTCATCTGTTGATGGGCATTTAGCATGTTTCAACTTTTGGCTACTGTGAATAGAGCAAGTCTCTGAGTCTGTTTTCACATATTCTAGTGTGCATTGGTGTGTGTTTTGCTGTGTATATTAACAACACTAGCAAACAAAATTATAAAACTTACAAAAAGGAAAAAAGAAATCCTATGGAGCAGTTCCAGTAGTGAAATTCCTGGATTCGATGGTGTTTTCTTGACTGTAATCATGGAAGCAGTTTCCCAGGCTTGTATCCTGCAGCATAGCTGGGTAGGTTAGGACTGCCTACCTGAAATCAGCAGTGCAGCGCGTACTGTGCTGCACAGACCTCGGAGCTCTGGGGCGCAAGAAGGACAGAAAGATTCATGAGACAACAGCCTTTCCTTCTTCACTTCTCCTGGTTTGAAGTCCCATATGATTTCTCTCCTCCCTCTGAAATGGTGCTTCTGAGACCTTCATCTTACTTGGATGAAATGCTTAAATTCCTCACCAAATTTGCCCAAGAATGCAGAAACATTCTCATAATCATGTATTCTCTGGCACATAATAATCACCATAAATAAATATAATAAAAAAGGAAGGAGCAGACACAAAAGAAGGTAGTGGTAGAATGTACTCCCTTTGGGGTTTGTGATAGTTTTATCAGGGATGTCAGAACTCTTGGGGGCTTGGGAAGGTGGGGCTGGATGAGCTCAGTCTCCCTCCATATCTCACTAGAGTTGAACCTTACAGATTTGGGGAGCTAACATTAGGGTTGCATGAGATAAGGGGAAAGTGATCAAGCCTGAAACACCTCTGGCCTGGTGAAAGTGGCAATAACAGAACTGCTGGGATCCTTAATTGGGGTAAAGGATCATGTGATATCTTTAGATTGAAATTTGGGCAGTAGGTGGAAGGATGGGGCTGTGCAGAGGCAGTGTAGTTTGCAATGAGAGGGCAGTCAGACAGGACCTTACTAGAGCACTGAAACCTGTCCCAGGATGCTAGGCCATAGCATGGAACATTTGGAGGATTAGGCCAGCCCCAGGGACCTGGGAAACCAAAAGAACCAAACTCATTGCCAGCAAGTTGACTCAGACTTGCAGTGACTTCAAAGGAGAGAGAAGTGCCTCACAGTAAAGGTCAGCAGCTGAGCTGTGAACCACTATACCCCCAGGACTCAGAGCCCTGTGAAAGAAGTTATGAGTCCTTTTGATCTTAGTTTAGGCAAGAGTTTCTTAAATGTGACTCCAAGAGAAGAAGCAACAGAAGAAAAATAGATGAATTGTTGTGCTATAACAGATTCTTAACAACAACAACAAAATCAAAAGAAAAACAGTGAAAAAAGAAAACCCATGGAATTGAAAAATATATTTGCAAATCATATATCTGGTAAGAGACTGGTATTTTGAATACATAAGGGACTTTTACAACTCAAGAAAAAGAACATACTTTCCAAAGAAATGCCAATAAGCATGCTTTTAACATTATTAGTCATCAGGGTATGCAACTCAGAACCACAATGAGATACCACTTCCCATTCACTGGAATGGCTAAAACAAAAAAGATAGATGAGAATAAGTACTGGCATTACCAAGTGTCATGGAGTGAATCATGTCACCCAAAACTGCCTTGTCAACTTGACTAGTCTATGATTCCCTGTATAGTGGGTTGTCTACCATGTTGTCATCTGACGATTTTCTTATGTGTTGTAAATCCTACTTCTATGATGTTAATGAGTTGGGATTAGTGGCACTGATACTAATGAGGCAGGACTCAATCTACAAGTTTTTGTCTTAAATTAATCTCTCTTAAGAAGCAAGCAAAGAGATGGTGAGGTGCTTCATACCACTAAGAAATAAGCATTGAGAGCACAGCATGTCCTTTGGGCTCCAGGGTCCCCGTGCTGAGAAGCTCCTCCAAGGGAGACTAATGACAAGAAACATCACTTAGACTCAATAAGATAGAAAGCCTTTCCCTGGCACCCTAAATTAGGACTTCTGTTCTCTGAAACTGTCACAGAATGAATTTCTGTTTGTTAAAGCTATCCATCTGAGGTATTTCTATTATGGCAGCACTAGATAACTAAGACATTATGGATGTGAAAAATTTGGAGCTCTGATATACTGCTGGCATAAATGTAAAATTGATGCAGCCGCTTTGGAAAACAGTAGGGTATAATTCTTCAAAAAGTTAAACAGGATTATGATGTGATCCAGCAATTGCCCTTCTAGAACTGAGAGTTAAATGAAAATATATATCCAACAAACTAATGTGTGAATGTTCTTAGCAGCGTTATTCATAATAACCAAAAAGTGGCAACAACCCAAACGTCCATCATATGATGAATGCATAAACAATGAAATATTATTCAGCCATAAACAAGACTGAAATACATGTGCTACCGCATGGACAAACACTGTAAGCATTATGTTAAGATAAAGAAGCCAGCCTTAAAAGACCACATATTGTATAATTCCATTTAAATGAAGTGTCTAGAGTAGGAAATTTATAGAGACAGAATGTAGATTTATGGTTGCCTACAGCTGGAGGTGGGGAGTTTGGGAAGAAAGAGAGAGTGATAAAGGGTCTGGGTTTGGTTTTGTGTTATGAAAATTCTCCAAAATTGGTAGTAATATTATGATAGTTCAAGTTGTGTGTCAACTTGACCGGGCCATGATTCTCAGTGGTTTGGCAGTTTGGCAGCTATGTAATCACCTCCATCATGAGTTCTGATGTAACTGCTTCCACGATGAGATCTGCTATGCAGAGCCAATCAATTGAAAGGGAGTTTCTGTGGGGTTGTGGCCTGCATCCAATATACAGTGGACTTCCTGGGAAAACTCTCTGGCTTTTGCTCCCTCTGGATCCTGCAGCTGGATCTTCATCTGATCCCCAGTTCTTAGGACTTAAGCTGGCAGTTCACTTGTCAATCTTGGAAACTGTCAGCCTCCACCGTGTGTGAGCCAGAGTTCTGCTGTCTAACCTGCTGATCTTGGGTTCACAAACCCTTGCAGCTGTGTGAGTTGGGAAAAGCCTCCAGTCTGATCTGTGGACTTAGGACTTTCCAGCTTCTATAGTCATGTGAAACATTTCCTTAATCTAACTCTCTCTCTGTATATGTGTTTCACTGGTTTTGCTTCTCTAAAGAACCTAGCCTAATATAAGTATGGTTCCACAATTCTGTGGACATACTAAAACAATATTAACTTGTAAGTTTTAAAATGGTGAACTGTGCAGTGTGTGAATTGTATCTCAGTAAAACTGATCTCTCTATGTATTTTTTAAATCTAAAAAAGAAAAAGAAAAGAAAGACTGCAGAGCTGGCTTTGCCCACAAGGGTTGGGGTTGTGTGTGTTCATCCTGCCATAGCAATTGGAAAGATAGAGGAAGAGGGATGACAGAAATGTGAGACAAGACTCCTACTTTCCAGGAACTGAGTCAACTTCTGTTCAAGACTCTGTGAACTTTCAGACCAAGCGGATATAGGTCCCACACTTAAATCCCACTCCCCAAGTGTGGGGGAAACTTGTCTTCAATTCCAACTTGTAGAACCACTCCATAGAGTTTCCAAGGAGTGCCAGGTGGATTCGAACTGCCAACCATTTGGTTAGCAGACATGGCACTTAACCACCATGTCACCAGGGTTACCACACTAAGGGCCTACAGTTAAGGGTTGAAGAATTATATTGTACTGCAAAGGATGCAGGCCACAAACAAGTAATGACTTGAAGAAAAGACATCGGAAATATTCACCAAAGCCTTTTTATCTGATAGTTTATTGATTTAGTATTGCTCAGATTTCTGTTTAAGAGTGCTTTTGTGCCATTTACTAGGCATGTAGTCTTAAGCAAATTACTCTATCTGAAGCTCAATATCTTCACTTGTGAAAAGGGAGTGACAGTATTGAACCATTAAGTTTGTTATGAGGTTTGAATGAGCCAGTATACATACAACATTTAGCTCTGTGCCTGATCCATATAAGTGCTCAGTAAATGATAGCTGTTATCACTGTTGAAGCCCTGGTGGTGCAGTGGTGAGGAGCTCAGCTGCTAACCAAAAGATCACTATTTTGAATCTCCCAGCTGCTTCTTGGAAACACTATGGAGGCAGCTCTACTCTGTCCCATAGGGTCACTGTGAGTTGGAATGTGACTCAATGGCAGCAGGTTTTGAGACTTTGTTTTGTTTTTAATCACCATTACTGGAGTTCATGAGTGGAGAAAATGGTTAATGTTTTTTGGCTGTTAGCTAAAAGACTGGAGGATGGAGTATATTCAAAAGTTCCTGGGGAAAAAGGCCTGGTGATCTACTTCAAAAAAAAAAAAACAGCATTGATGCTTTCTGCTTCCTTAAAAAGCTAGAAATAGAAATACCATACGACCCAGCAGTGAGACTCTTAGGAACATAACCTGAAGAAATGAGAGCCATGACATGTGTAGGCACATCCACACTCATCTCGAGTGCAGCATTATCCCTGATAGCAAAAGGATGGAACAACCTAACTGCCCACCATGAGATGAACAGACTAACGAACTGTAGTATATACCTACAACGAAATAGCACTCAGCGATGAAGAGTAACAAGGACTCCACTAAACATCTAATGGCATGCATGAATTTGGAAGACATCATGCTGAGTGAAATAAATCAATCACAGAAAGAAAAATATTGTATGAGACCACTATCATAAAAAAAATAACAAAAAGTGTGGACACAGAAAAAAATTATTTGATTGTGACCAGAGATGGGAACGAGAGGGAAGGAAAATCAAGGCAAAGGAAGACACTGAAAAGAATGCAAGAAAGAAAAAAAAAACAGCTATAGTAATTACTATAACATAGGAAATCCTGCAACAATAGTATTAACAAACAGTAATTTATGAATGGAAACATAGGTAAGTAAATTCATTACTGTAGAGCCAATTTTGACTCATAGAAACCGTATAGGACAGAGTAGGACTGCCCCATAGGGTTTCCAAGTAGTAGCTGGTGGATTTAAAGTGCCAACCTGTTGGTTAGTAGCCAAGATCTTAACTGCTATGCCACTAGGGCTCCTTATAGGTAGATAAACCAAAAAAACTCAGTGCCATTGAGTTGATTCCGACTCCCAGCAACTCTGTAGAGCAGAGTAGCACTGCTCCGTAGAGCCTCCGAGCAGTGCCTGGCAGATTTGAACTGCTGATCTTTTGGCTAGCACATGTAGCACTTAGGCACTATGCCACCAGAGTTTCCTATAGGTAGATAGGTATGCTAAATAGGTGTGGCTGTAAAGGACACATCCACCTTGAGATAGAGGTTTGGTGGCAGATATTTCTGCATATGTAACTGTAGGTGCTGCATGTGTATTAATACAGACAATGGCGCAGACAATAGCACAGTCATCAGACATAAGCAAACACCAGCAGGACACAGTTCCTGGGCTGGAAGGTGAAGGACCACTTGCTTGAGGGACAACCACTTCATACAGGTAATATTCTGTGTCCTACTTCGCTGAGCAGCCACCTAAGATACAATTAGTGGTGTCTTCCCATCCTGAGCCAAAGGGAGTGAAAAAAACCAATGATGACAGGAGCAGTTAGTACCAAGGACTAACGGGCCACATGAGCCCTGGCCGACCCTGAGAGCAGAGCTACGTGGTGCCTGACCACCATTACTGATCGCTCTGACTGAGGCACAACAGAGGGTGCTGGCCAGAGTGGGAGAAACTCGTACAGCAAAAAATCAAATTCACAAAGAAGACCAGACTTACTGGTCTGACAGAGAGTGGAGGAACCCCGGAGACTGTGGCCCTAAGATACTCTTATGACCTGGAACTGGAGCCATTGCTAGATATCATCTTTCAGCCAAATGATATTCAGGCCCATGAAATAAACAATAATACCTAAAAGGAATATGTTCCTTGGAAAGCTCAGTTATAAGAGATCAAAAGAACAACAGTTTCTCAAAAAACAAAGAAGAGAGCACAGGAATCATAGAACATTTGGATTAAAGGAAATCGAGCAGCCTAGTGTAGAAATGTGGACAGTGCTGACACACTATGGGGAATATAACCAAGACCATAGAACACTTGATTGGATATACTACCAAATGGGAAACCAATTTGCTCTGTAAACTTGCATTAAAAGTAAAATAAAAAATTTAAAAATTAGCCATTGATAACCCTATGGAGCACAGTTGTGCCCTGACACATACAGGGAGCTGTAAGTCAGTAACAACTGGGGAGGGGGAGAGGGTGGTATTACTGTTCCTTATCACCAGGTAGGCATTCCCTCCCCACTCCTGTGAGCCTTAGATCAACTCCAAATATCTGTTCTTTAGTAGGACCAAGGAGGCCCTGGGTGGTGCAAGTGATGAGGTTCAACCTGCACAGAGGTATCTCAGAAGGAAGTCCTGGTGATCAGCTTCCCAAAAGGTTACAGCCTTGAAAATCTTATGGAGTATGTTTCTACTTTGCACACTTGGGGTCACCATGAGTCAGTATCAGTTCTATGTCAATTACAACAACAAGGCCTTTTAATTGCAAACTCTCTCTGAAGCTGCTCCTACCACAGGCAGCCAGTGGTAGACAGAGTCAGTCCCTTCCGCCTCTCCCTCTACCAGCTCACCCTCCCTCTGGATTCCCAAACAATGCCTAATTCTATTACTTCCAGTGATTTCCCCATGGGCAGCAGTTTATTTCTGTCATCAAGTATCTGATGAAACCTTTAGCCATGAAATATTTAGTCCAATCCCAACAAATCGCATATAGTGTTAACATGTCACAAACTGCCTGTGGCCTGCGTTATGTGGTAATTTTGAAGCAAGAGAAACAATAATATAGGGCTGGGCTTCTTTTGTGAGCTTGCATTAATGCTGTAGCTGGCAACGTCAATTGACAGTCCATCGATTTGGGCTAATAGCGCCTGTAGGGGACCGAATTGGGGCTAGGCAGGCAACAAAGGATATCGACAGGTGGTGGCTGGGATTCCTGCAGCTTTTAATCTATTATTGCCCTCTTTTAATGCAGCTTCTGTGTCAATTGCATTTAGTCTCCTCAGTTCTGCCTGCTTAGCTAAACTGTGAGGCCAGTGGGATGCCACCCCCAAAGTGGCCCAAAGTTCCCAGTATTGATCTTTGATGCTCTGGGGTGTGAATTATAATTATTTCATTAAGTCCTTTAATGGGTATCAACTATGAATCTGCCACAGTTCAGGCTGGGGTAGCCAAGGCAAAGTTCACATCATTAATCTGTGTTCATCTCGTTGCCATCAATTGTCCAACTCTCGACTCTTATTTTCTTTTAACTCCTGTTATAGCATCTATGGTTTTAGTGGGAAGCAGGTCGATCTACTCCCAGAGAGGACTTGGGAAGCTGAGTTGGCTTATTTGGGGAGGCTAAGCAGATTGCAGTGCTGGGTATTTGCTCTAAGGGACTAATTAATCACTCTGTAGGATCTGCTCTGTCTAGTTCTACTTTGATTATGCTGATATGGTGGAAGAGACTTTGGGACAAGCAAGAGATTTTGCAGCAACTCAACTTCTTTGTGTGGCTTTGAGTCCTCTTAAGCCACTGAAACCCCACCCCCCTCTTATGTCCCCTAACCAAAAGGTTAGCAGTTGGATCCACCAAGTACTCCTTGGAAACTCTATGGGTCAACTCTGTTCTGTAGAGCTGCTATGAGTTGCAGTCAACTCAACAGCAAAGGATTTGGTTTGTAGTAGGTGCCATGGACACAAAGGGATATAAAGTGTTCCCTGTGCTCTCAGGAAGTGGAAAGGAGTGTGTTGTCACAGGGTGGGGAGAGCAACTGGAGTTACATAGCGGTGCTTGTGTGCAAAGTTTTGTAGGACAAATTAACTTGGAATTAAACTGTGACTTGAAGTACAATAAAACATTAATAAATAAATAAAAGTTAAAAAGAGAGAGAGAGAGATGCCTGAGAAGCTCCACTTGCTCCAGTCCCCAGATCTTAGAGTGGTCCAAGTCCAGGCATCAGAAGTCTTGGAGATAACCCTATCCCTGAACACTAATTGACTGAACCTTCATGAGAGACTCTGGGTGAAAAACTATTCAGTCAAGTCCAGTCAACCTCCAGATCTGTGAACAGAATAAATGACTTCTATTGCTTTAAGCCACAGCTTTAGGGTGATTTGTTACACAGTGATAGACAGTGGAACAGTTAGATTTTGTTAAATTTGTGTTTAATTAAGTTTGACCGGTATCCCTTTGTATGAAAACTGAAAGTTGGAATTCCATGGAACTGTCTTGTTTTTCCAGATCTCACACCCTTTCTGTTTTTGACAGGGGGCAGTATAACCACTTCTCTTAGCATTCATTTTAGTGGAAAATATTTGAGTTGTCCTTCTCTGACAGATTTCTACCTCACACAGTTTCCAGCTTTCAAATATTTTACTCTAGGTAAGTCTTGAAAAACAGAGGGTGTGAGTCTTGCAACTTGATCATTCTTTTCCAGCATTGTTTTAGTACTTCTAGATTCTTTGCTCTTCTGTATAGATTTTAAAATCAATTTGGTTTCCATCAAAAAATTTTTAAAAACTTTAAATAGAATTAAAAAGGTTGTATGGATTACAATTGGGCAAAATCCAATTGACTTTCAAGACCAAATAGGATAGAGCTGAATTTTGGCTATGCTGAGTCCCAATCCGTGAATGTGGTACCTCCTTCCACTTATTTAGGCCTTCTTTGGCTTCTGTTAGCAATGTTTCATAGTTCAGAGGTCTTACATGTCTTTTGCTAAATTTGTTCCTAATCACATTTGGATGCCATTGTAAATGGTACTTTACAAATTTTATTTTCCAGTTATTTTTTACTAGTATTTAGGAATACATTTGAATTTAAATACTGATCATGTGTCTTGTGATCTTGCTAACTTCTTAATTTTAGTGGTTGTTTCGTGGAGTTATTTTTAGGAGTTTTTTTTTAAACAATCACATAATCTAGAAGTAAAGCTGATTTATTTCTTCCTTCCCAGTTTGTCAGCCCCCTACCCATTGTACCAACTACGACTTCCATTAAATACTTCGAATAGAACTGTAAGAATACAAATTCTTGCTTGTATGCAATCTTAGGGGGAAAGCATTTCATGTTCTATCATTAAGTATGATGTTAACTTTAGGTTTTTCGTAGCTGTCCTTTAACAAATTGAGAGTTGGTGTAATGCTCATATTTAGGGTGAATTTGTTAAGTATGTCAACCTATCAACAACAAAACTGTCAACAGAGACCAGAATGAAGAGGATTAATGTCAAGTAAACTTAGGCACTTACCACTTTGAGAATAGTTTTAACTTAGTATCCTCCATAGTTGATTTTTTCATGTGGTAATAACTTAATGAATATCAGTACATTAAATAAATTAATAGAATACAGTAAGGTGGAGCCCTAAAAAGATAAATAGGGTTAAAGGGAGTGATGGAAACTGAAGTAGTAAGAAGCATAGCAATATACGACTATCAGAGAAAGCCTGGGAAAAATGGAGCTGGGGTGAGCCAAAGTGAACAGAATTCACAGAATGGATTTACGAGCTTTGAGAAGACTTAATACCTCCTCTGTATTCTGAAACCCTGTGGTGTAGGGTTAAGTGCTGTGGCTGCAACCAAAGTTCAGCAGTTTAAATTCACCAGGTGCTCCTTGTAAACCCTATGGGGCAGTTCTATTCTATCATGTAGGGTTACTATTAGTCAGAAATCAACTCAACAGCAATGAGTTTTTTAGTTCTACGTAGTAATCTAAGGAGCCCTGGTGGTGCAGTGGTTTATTGCGTGGTTTCTAACCAGAAGATTGAGGGTTTAAATTCACTAATTACTCTGTGAAAGAGACATGTGCTTCTATAAAGATTCATAGCCTTGGAAACCCTATGGGGCACTCTACTGTGTTCTGTAGTGTCATATAAGGCAGAATCAACTCGATGACAACAGATGTGGGTTTGTTTTGTTGTTGTTGTTATTTGTTTGTTTTTGACCTAGTGACATAGTCACATTTCAAAAGCCACCTGAAGTATTCCCTCTCTGGAACTCTACTAGGCAAAGTCAGTGACTCCTGATACATGTTGTACATTTACTATAACATTTTTAAGCTTCTTGGAGATGTTCTGTGCTTAGCTGTCTCTCCGCCGCTGGACAGTGAGAGCCTGTAGGGCAGGGCTGTGTATTCTTCAGTTTTATCTGCCTTCTGTATGCCCTGCCTCTTTGGGAATCATGGATTAGAGTTGAATTCTGGAGTTTGGTAACATATTCCTCCAGCTATGCAAACTTCACCAAGTTTTATCATTGAAGTACTTTTCTTTAAAATAATAAAATTCCTTTCTAAGAACTTATTCCCACAAGGTGGTTACTTATATTTTGAGGGACTCAATTTTCTCTTCTGTAAATAAGGAACAATAATACTGTGTTATTATTACTGCCTACTCTTTTTGGTGAGTAGGCACTCAGAGAGTATTTGTTGAGGGAAGAGATGCAGTTTTGTATTGGAACAGAATTGTGGCCTCAAGTGTAGTGAAGAGGCAATCTTACATGAACCTTGATACCAGAGTGTGACAGTGTGTGAAAACCTCAGTAGTTAAATTTAGAGAATGGTTACTGTGCTGCAGTGGGGTTCCCAAGCCTATTAGAGCTTTAATTTCCTTTTTATTTTTTAAATTACATATTGGATTGTTTCCAGTATAGCAGTATCTTAGTCATCTAGTGTTGCTATCACAGAAGTACCGCAAGTGGATGGTTTTTAAAAGAGATATTTTATTTTGTCACAGTCTGGTAGGGTAAAAGTCCAAATTCAGGACATCAGCTCCTTGGGGAGGTTTTTCTCTGCTCACTCCATAGAAAGGCACTTTTGTCCATCTTACCCTGGGCAGGGAAAATCTAAGGCGCAAGGACCCTGGGTCCTTTCCAAAGGATGTGCTATGCTCCTGGCACTGATTCTTCGCTGGTTGTAGGAGATCCTGCTCTCTGCTAGCTTCTCTGCTTTATAACCCAAGCGACTGCCTCAAGGTACAATACAATCTTCACACTAGTCCTGCCCCACCAATACAACTGCTGTTCATCTTCCCTCATTAACATCATAGATGCAGGGTTTATAAGACATCACACAATAGCAAGAATCATGGCTTAGCAAAACGGTCATACGTATTTTTTTAGGGGGGACACAATTCAATGCACAACAAGTAGAAAGAACATAAATGATATTATTTTAAGCCACTGCTTTAGGATGGTTTGTTACAAGATTTGATTAACTTGGAAATAGGTTTTATTATTATCATTTTTTAATAGATTTTATTTTTTAAAACAGTTTCAGGTTTACAGAAACTGTTTAGCAAACAGAGAGTGTTCCCATGTTATACTCTCTACTTCCTGCTCATGGTTTCTCCTATTATTAATGTCTGCCATCTGTGTGGTATATTTCTTATAATTAATGAACTAACATTCAGACATTATTCTAACTAAAGTCTATAGTTTGCATCGGAGTTCACTCTTTGCATTGTACAATCCTATGAGTTTTGATAAATGTACAATAACATGCATCCACCATTATGATATCATATGGAATAGTTTCACTGTCCTGGAACCTTCTTTCATCATTCCATTATCCTGAAATAAAATTCATAGTTAACTTACCCATCATTAAAAAAAAAAGAGCAAAAAAACTTTCTATAGAACTTTCTAATTATAAGTATGAAGGGGAATTGCTGTAAAAATACTGTTTGCTTCAGTGGATAAATGCTCAAGCTCGCTTAACTAGAAGACAGTAAGATGCTAACACCTGCTACAGAATCATGATGGAACAACTTAGAACACAGACTGATTTAGGCCCAAATGCTTTCTGTGGCTCAGGCATCAGAGGCACTACTCTGAAGCCATGTTTCTGAAATGATGAAGAAATCTTGGTAAAGCTCTAAATGAAACAAAGTATGTTTATCTCTCATTTTACATGGGATTTGCATTCTAGGAAAATTCACTGTATTTTAAAACTGTGGGGAAAATACTTTCTGTTACTTTGTGCAGAAACCATTGCCTTCTGGCTAATTCCAACTCACAGAAACCGCATGTGTTATGGAGTAGAACAGCTTTGTAGGGTTTCCTTCTTTCTTTTTTTTTGGCTGTAATCTTTTCACAAGCAGATCATCAGGCCTTTATTCTGCAGGATTGCTGAGGTGGGGTGAGTGGGAGGGGCGGGGGTTTGAACTGCCAATTTTTAGGTTAGTACTTGTACCACCCAGAGACCTTATTTTTATACAAGATAGTTAATTATGAAAAAAATATTTTTCACCTATATAAGTGACTGAGGGACATTCAGAAGTCACTTGGGATGTGGAAATTTCTTTGACATTTGGAACTGGCCTGTGCATTGCAAGATGTGAAGTATTCTTCCACCCCACTAAATGCCAGTGGTGCCCTCTGACCAACAGCAACAACCCAAAAGCTGCCACAAGTTTCCCTGACAAGAACCATTGTTAGCAGTTAAGAGCCCAGATTCTGGAGTTAGTCCTGGGTTCAAAAATCCTCGCTCTGCCTCTCTATGTCTGTGCGGCTGCTTCACTTGCCATTTCTGACAAAGTAGTAAATGAAGTACTTGGTTCAGTGTCCAGCACATAGTGCTCAGAAATAGCTAATGTGTATTGTTCATCTGGAATTCCTGGCTGGGCCAGGATGTCCTGTATTTTGTGATTGCCCTCCATTTTGTGGTTTTCTGATACTGTAAATGTACTCTCTGCCTGTGGCTAATAGATAAGGTGATTATTTAGAGGATTAGGGTGGGACCGCCACACTCTTCCAAAGGGAGTTTCTGTGGAATATGGCTTGCACCACCCTTTATCGTTTCGTCCTACAAGAGATAAAAGGAAAGGGAATCAAGCGGAGAACTGGGTAGGAATCTCCCACCATCAGAAAAGCAGCACCTGGAGAAGAGTGCATCCTTCAGACCTGAGGTCTCTGTGTCAAAATGCTCCCTGAACAAAGGCTGATACAACACATGGATTTTCCTCCAGAGCTCACAAAGGGAAAGCTTTCCCCTGGAATGGATACCCTGAATAAAGACTTGTAGGTTACCAGACTCTGTAAGAATAAACTTTCCCTTCTTAAAGCCATTCACGTTGTGTATTTCTGTTAGAGCAGCACTAGATGACTGAAACACCTGCAAAGATGAGAAGGCAGACAGGGACAGGAAAACTGGACAAGTGGATATGGGGAACTCAGAAGTAGGATGGGGGAGAACACTGACAAATTGCTGTGATTATAACCCATGTCACAAAACACTTGTATGTAAATTTTTGAATAGGAAACTAATTTGTGCTGTAAATTTCACTACAGCACAATTAAAACTATATTAAAAAAATGAAATGAACCCTCCCTACAAAAAGAAAACATGCTAAATTAAAATGATAAATACTGTGGCATAATTAAAACTTTACATTTAATGACCAAATGCTTAAAAAAATGCAGTGCTATATACTTGTCCTAGAAAAAAATTATCTGTTGGTCTATCTGTCGGTCTGTCTACCGACCTATCTATTTATCTATCACTTATCTATCTATCTATCATCTATCTATTGTGATTAAGTGAAAGTATACATTGAAAATTAAATTTGCATGCCCGCCTATCTGAAGCTCCTTCTGCTATCCTTGCCCACTGACATCACATCCTCCTTTTCGTTTTATATACGTTGTATCCTCTTAATCTCCTGTTCCCTCCTCTCCATCCTCTCCTGTCCCATCTAGAAAGAGCTCAGTAGGACAGCATCCTATAAATGCATAGAACCATAAAGTGCATATGGTCACATTGTGTCCCTGAGTCCTGTCCCTTTTTGTTCAAAGAGATGACCTCAGTAGGATGACCTCAGTAGTGTCTTCTGGTCAGGTACAGCAGCAGGTCTAAGGGTCATGCTCCCAGGGGAATTCCCAGGCTGTTGGACCATCTATTGTAGTCTCTTAGTAGAGTTCTTGAGGTGTACCCCTCTTTTTCTCTTATTGCCACAGGGACTCTACATTGTGTGCCCCATCATGGCTGCCTTTGGTGGTGGTTGGTCACCATCTGTTTCTTCTGATCACATGTCGATACAGTCACCATTCACATGGGTCCTTCTGCCTTCTGGACTCCTTTGTTCTTGTGTCTTTGTTGTTCTTGTTGATGCTCTCTTCTGGACGAGTTGGGACCATTTGGTGTACCTCAGATGGTAGCTTGCTAGCTTTTAAGACTCCAGATGTCACTTACCAGTAAGGGTGCAGAAGACTTTCTTAGCAATAGGCTAATTATGCCGAATGGCTTTGATGTCCCTTGAGAGCATGGTCCCCAGCACGTGCCCCTGCTACCATTTTCTTGCAATATTGGGTTAAGATTAGAAGAGTTTTCACTTTATGTTGAATTACAGTTAAGTTGATCTTGTTTTTGCTGTGTGCTGTCACTGCTTTCACCCAACCAAACTTCTACCAACTGTCTAATCTATGACCAGCCCTCTCCTACCCTCCTCACCCTTGCAACCATCAAAGAGTCTTTTCTTTTGTGCGTAAGTCTATCTTTAAGTCCTTATAGTAGGGGTCTCATACAATACTTGGCCTTTTGCTGCTGGTTTATTTCACTCAGCATAATGTCTTCCAGTTGAAACCACGTTATGAGATGCTTCCTAAAATCATTATTCTTTATCATTGCATACTGTTCCACTGAGTATATGTACCATCATTTGTTAATCCATTCATCTGTTGATGGGCATCTAGGTTGATTCCATCATTTTGCTATTGTGGACTGTGCTGCAGTAAACATTGGTGTGGATGTATCTATTCGTGTGACCACCTTTGCTTCTGTAGGATAAATTTCAAGCAGTGGGACTACTGGACCAAATGGTATATCTATTTCCAGCTTTTTAAGGAAGTGCCAAATTGCTTTCCAAAGGGGTTGTACCATTTTGCAATCCCACCAGCAGTGTAGGAGAATTCTGATCTCTCTACAGCATCTCCAGCATTTATTGTTTTGCATTTTTTGGATTTTGGCCAACCTTGTTGGGGTGAGATGTATCTCATTGTAGTTTTGATTTGGATTTCTCTGATAGGTGATGACTGTGATCACCTCCTCATGTGTCTTTTGGCTGCCTGGATGTCCTTTTCAGTGAAGTGTCTGTCCACCTCCTTTGTTCATTGCTTAATTGGGTTATTTACCTTTTTCTTGTTGATATTTTGCAGTGTCTTCTAGATTATGCAGATCAGACATCAATCTGACATATAGTTGCCAAATATTTTTTCCCATTCTGTGGGTGGTCTTTTAATTCTTTCGATAAATTCTTTGGATGAGCAAAAGTGTTTGATTCTTAGCAGTTGCCATTTACCTACTTTTCTGTTGACTGCTTTGTCAGATTTTGAAGTCTGTCTAAGCTGTGCATTAAAATTTCCATTATTGACCCTATTTTTTTCTCACATAATCTTTATTGTTTTAGGTTTGATATTTAGATCTTTGATACAGTTTGAGTTAGCATTTGTGTAAGGTGTGAGATACGGGTCTTGTTTAAATCTTTTGCAGATGGATATCCAATTCTGCCAGGACCATTTGTTAAAGAGACTGTTTTTACCCCAGTTTACAATCTTAGGGCCTTTGTCGAATAACAGCTGTTCATAAGAAGATGGTGACATCTCTGGTGTCTCAACTCTGTTCCATTGATCTCTATATGTCTCTTTTTGTACTAGCACCAGGCTGTTTTGACTACTGTGGCAGTATAATAAGTTCTAAAGTTGGGTAGTGTGAGGCCTCCAACTGTGTTCCTCTTATTCAGTAATGCTTTATATATCCAGGGTTTCTTTCCTTTCCAAACAAAGTTGGTGATTTGTTTCTCCATGTCATTAAAAAATGACACTGGAATTTGTACTGAGATTGCATTGTGTAAGTAGATTGCTTTAGGTAAAATAGACATTTTCACAATGTTAAGTCTTCCTATTCTTGAGCAGGGTAGGTTTCTCCACTACTGTAAGTCTCTTTTGGTTTCTTGCAGTTAGATCTTGTAGTTCTGTTTGTATAGGTCTCGTGTTTCTATGGTTAGATTTATTCCTAGGTATTTTATTTTCTTGGGGCTATAGATTTGGTTATTTCTTCTTTGATGATCTCTTTGTTGTTGTAAAGGATTCCTACCAATTTACTTATGTTTATCCTATATCCTGATACTTTGCTGAACTCTTCTATTAGTTCAGGTAGTTTACTTACAGATTCTTTAGGGTTCTCTGCATATATAATCATGTCATCTGCAAATGGAAAGATTTTTACTTCTTTGATGGCACTTGGCTTTTTGGCTGGCTTGCCAGTGTGGATTCCTTTTTTTTTTCTTTGTCTTGTCTAATTGCTCTGTCTATAACCCATAATGTTTACAACATTACAACAATGTTGTAAAGACATGGTGACAGTGGGCATCCTTGTCTAGTTCCCATTCTCAAGGGGCATTGTTTCAGTCTCTCTCCATTCAGGCTGATGTAGGTAGCTTTGCATAGATGCCTCTTATTGCACTGAGGAATTTCCATTCTATTCCTATTTTGCTGAGAGTTTCTAGCATGAATGGATGTTGTACTTTGTCAAATGCCTTTTATGATCAATTGACAAAATCAGGTGATTTTTACCTTTTGTGCTGTTTACATGATTGATCACATTAATCGGTTTTCTGATGTTGAACCAGTCTTTCATCCCTGATATGAATCCAACTTGGTCATGATGAATGATTTTTTTTAATATGTTGTTGAATTCTGTTGGCTAGGATTTTGTTGAAGATTTTTGCATCTAGATTCATTTAATGTTTTTGTTTTGCATCTAGACTCATGAGTGATACTGGTCTATAATTTTCTTTTTTTGTGGGATCTTTCCCTTGCTATAGTATCAGGGTTATGTTGGCTTCACGGACTGAATTTGGGAGTATTCCATCCCTTTCTCTGCTGTGAAATAGTCTCAGTAGTACTGGAGATCACTCTTCTCTAAAAGCTTGGTAGAATTCTGCAGTGAAGCCATCTGGGCCCAGACTTTTTCTGGTTGGTAGTTTTTTGATGACTTTTTATCTTTTCCTTTGTGATGGGCTTCTTAAGTTGTGATGTGCTTCTGAAGTTGTTTTGCTTCTCCTTGTGATAATTTTGGTAAGTGATATGAATCTGGGAATTTACCCATTTCCTCTAGGTTTTCAAATCTGTTAGGGTACAGTCTTTCATAGTATTCTGTCATGATACTTTTGATTTCAGTTGGGTCTGTTATGACGTCTCCCATCTCATTTCTTATTTGGATTGTTTCCTCTCCTGTTTTTCTTTTGTAAGTTTTAGCCAATGGTTTATCAATTTTGTTAATCTTTTAAAAACAAAAAACAGCTTTTGGTTTTGTTAATTTTTTCAGTTGTTTGTCTATTTTCTAATTCATTTAGTTCTGCTCTAATCTTTATTGTCCGCTTTTTTCTGGTGACTGAGGGGTTCCTCTTTTGTTCTCTTTTTAATTTTTCAAGCTGTAGGGTTAATTCTTTGGTTTGGGTCCTTTCTTACTGCCAGACGTGTGCATTTATAGAGATAAATTGACTTCTGAGCACTGCCTTTGCTGTAGGTACAGGTTCTGGTGGGATATGTTTTTATTCTTATTTGATTTCATAAATTTATTTCATCTTTAATTTCTTCTATAATCCATGGATTCTTGAGCAAGGTGTTCAGTGTCCATGAGCTCAAATTTCTACCTATGTTTTTTCTGCTATTGATTTCAACTTTTATGGCTTTATGGCCCAAGAAGATGCTTTGCAATAATTCAGTGGTTTGGATTTTGTTGAGACTTACTTTGTGTCTTAATGCATGGTCTATTCTGGATAATGTTCCATGAGCATTGGAGAAGAAGGTATACTTATCTGTTGATGGGTAAAAAGCTCTGTGTGTGTCAATGAGGTCTAGTTGGTTAATTGTGGCAATAAGATCTTCTGTGTCTTTACTGAGCTTTTTTACTGAATGATCTGGCAGTTTATTCAAAGTGGAGTGTGGGAGGCTCCAACTATTATAGTGGAGTGATCTATCTCATTTTTCAATGTTGTCAGTGTTTGTTCGATGTATTTAGATGCTCTGATACTGGGCGCATAAATATTTAATACTGTTAAATCCTGTTCATGTATTGAACCTTTCAGCAATAGTGACCACCCTTTTCCACAATGGTGGATTTTACATTAAAGTCGATTTTATCTAAGACTAGTATTGCCACTCCTGCTCTTCTTTGTATGTTGTTGGCTTGGTACATATTTTTCCAAACTTTAATTTTCAGTTTGTTCATATCTTTGAGTCTAAGGTGTGTTTCTTGTAAGCAACATATTGACAGATTGTGTCTTTTGATCTGGGATATCACCCACCGTCTCTTTATTGGAGCATTCAGTCTGTTTACATTCAGCATAATTGTTGATAGGTATGTGTTTAATGCTATCATTTCGATGCATTTATTTTTGTCTTGTTGATGTTTTCTATGTTCCTGCTAATATTCTGTTCTGGGTCATTCTTCTTTATGGGTTGACTTTTCATCTTTTTCAGTGTTTTTTGAGACTTCAGTATTATGTTTCTTGTTTTGATATGTTGCACTATTATGATGCTTTGTGGCTACACCTATGATCCTATTTAAGATTCTAAGTTTAAATCAGATTTAACTTCTGCATATATTTTTAATTTCCTTTCCACCAGAAAGCACTGTAACTACTGTACTATATCCCTCTTTTTAGTGTGATGGTGTCACAGTTTTGTCATATGATCAATGGTTCCTTTCTTCTAATGTTGTAACTTTGAGCTTTGTGACTTCCCTAACTGAGTAGGATTCTGGATGCTGTGTCCCGAATTATCACCTTTAGTATCCATTTAATGTTTTTGTTTTTCTATGCAAAGACTGTCTTTCAATATTTCTTTTAGTTTTAGTTTTTGTTTTTACAAAGTCTCTAAGCTTCTGTTTATCCACAATACGAAGATATTTCATCTTCATATTTGAGAGACAATTTTGCAGGATATATAATTCTTGCTTGGAAGTTTTTCTCCTTCAAGATTTTGAAAGCACTACCTCACTGCCTCCTTACCAACATTGTTTCTTCTGAAAAGTCAGATAAAATCCTACAGGCTTCCTTCTGAATGTTATCTTTGCTTTGGCCTCACTGCCTTTAAGAACCTCTGTTTATGTTTCATTTTATTAAGCTTGATTATAATATGTCTTGGTATCTTTCTTTTGGGGTCTAGATTTTGTGGTGTTCAATACACATCTTGGAAATCTATTTTCTCTTCTTTCACAATTTCAGGGAAGTTTTCTGTCAGCAGCTCAACAACAATACTCTCTGTTTTCAGCTATCCCTTTCTGTTCAGAAACTCCAGTTATTCATAGATTATTCCTGTTAATAAAGCTCCACATGTTTCTTAATGCTTCTTCATTTTCCTTATTTCTTTTCTCTGATTTGTCCTCATAAATGCTGGTGTCAGTTACTCTATCCTCAAGTTTGCTAATTCTTCAGTTTTGCTCTTTTGGCTTTGTATTGAATTGTCTAATTCTGCAGTTTTGTTATTCATCTGCTGGATTTCAGATTATTGAAATTCCATCAGAGCAAATGCTTGCTTAATCTTTCATTTTCTTCTGCTGTATTTTGTTTAATCTCTAGGAGGGTTCTATATATAATCCTTTTGTACTTGTCCGCCAACAGTTTCAGAAAGTCTTCTTCATCTGGGAAGTTTTTGATTCTTTGAGATTTTTTCCAGAGCCTTGGTGGGATGGTTCTTTAAATGGTAAGCAATTGACTATTGCCTATGTGCTATGTAGACACTGTTCAGTTTCTTTGGTGTTACTTCAACAGAAGCTGAGGTATAGTTCTAAGAGGGGAGTTGGTCACCAGCCAGCTCTGTGTACTCTAGTGACAGGCCCCAGGTGGACTCTCTAGGATAACCAGCTCTGCCTCTGACTAGCAAAGATGGTGCCCTACTTGTGGAGTCACTGGAGGGCCATCAGTTGACATTATCATGTGGATCAGTGATAGGTGGAGGAGATTCTGCCAGGCTTCTCGGCACTTAGTTCTCCAGGCAGTCTTATTTTAAACAGCTACTTTACTGCTGAGTGAGGAGCTGTCCAGCAGCTGCCAAAATCAGGCTGTGGCAGGCCCCGCCTTCCAGCTGACAATGAAAGTACCTCATAGGTTGTCCCTAGATGTTATGATATAGTTCAAATAGTCAAGGTTTATGGCCTTGCTGTCATCCTCTGCCAGGCCCCACCTGTAAAGTACCACTGTCCTAAACACAGATTTTCTGCTGGAGAAGCACTTTCTAGACAAGTACTGCTTCTCAGCTTGGAAGTTCACCCCCAGTGAGACCTCTGGTTGGGTAACTCTGCCTCCCAGCTGACAAAGATGGCATCTTGCCCAAGCTGCCTTTCCTGCCATGAAACAGTAGAATCAGCTCAGAAAAGAGAGGGTGGAGGGGCAGTGGTGCCCTCAGCCAGCAGCCAACCTCTCAAAATGTGGCTATCCCATGCACAGTCTTTCTGCTGCACTATATGCTGTTTACTTAAGCACTGTAGTTCAGTGTATTGGCCTGCTCATGGTCATTTCCTGCCTCTCAGATAACAAAGGAGGCATCAGTACCTGCAGTTCTCCCAAACGGTGAGACAGCTGAAGTGGGATTCACCGTGTGCTGCCTGGTGTTAGAGACATAGTTTCCAGTATACTGATGTGTAGTCCAGTCTGACAACAATATGCCAGATCCTAGGGCTCCCTGGTTGTCCATATAGCTCCATTAAATTATTACTCCAAGTCTTAGCTCTCAGAGGGAATTGAGGAGATATATGCCTAGTCTGCCATTTGGCCCACCCCCCAAAGTTTATTTTTAAAATTCATTTAGAGTGTTCTGAAGAAGGTGTGGTTCAAAAATGACATGTAAGTTCCAAATTGGATAATAAACATCTGATTTTAATTTTAGTAATGTTTCTCCTTGGCTAAATGTATATTTATTTAGAAGTTGTGTCCACACCTCAATTTGAGGCCTTTCATTAATGTGATGTTTATGTGGGTGAAACAGTCATTTCACCCTTTCCACCAAGCCTTGCCACTATGAATAGGGGGCTGATCGGCACTTGGGTTGGGTGGGTCATCTGCATTTTAAAAATCAACAGTGTCAGCAGATTTTGCTTCTTGCTGAAGCTAGTAGCACAGAGTTGGTCATGGGGTCAAGACCTGAACTCAGGTTTTGGCTATGAGCCTAAACACTTCTGTGCCAAACACAGCTGACTGGGGCTGTTCATTTGAACATTCAATCAACAATATCCGTGTAATTTACATGTTTTAGTTCACCGTTAACACAACAGAATGTTAATATGACTATAAAAGAGGACATACTGAGTTCTAGCAAGCATGCCAATTGAAATGTGCTACCTTGGGAGAAGTGAAATCCCAGACTTTGAGAGTATTCAGAGGTCCTTTCCTGGGTGGTGCAAATGCTTTGTGCTTGGAGCCTAGCTAACCAAACCCTCAGCAGTTTGAATCTACCAGTGGCTCCTTGGAAACTCTAGGGGGCTTTTCTGCTGTGTCCTGTAGGATTGCTATGAGTTGGAATTGACTCAACTGCAACAGGTTTATAAAAGCACGACAGTTAGAAACCACCCCTCAGTGCTATGGAAGAAAGGCAATCTGCTTCCATAAGATTACAGCCAAGAAAACCTGATGGAGAGTTCTACTCTGTAACACAGGGATTTCCATGAGTCAAAACTGACTGGATAACAATGGGTTATTTTTTTGTGTTTCAGCAGTGTTCACGAAGAGGTTTGACAGTACAATTTGAGTTTGCTGCAGAGGAGATTCAAATATAGAGGTTTGGTGGTGGGCAGGAGGGAGTTGTATTAGGTTATTTCCAACTTTTCTTTGATCCCTCCAGCACAGAGGCCAAGCTCAGACCATCAGCACATCTCCATCCCCTGGGGAAAAACAGCATGGTCTTTTGTTGCATTTTCTTACCTTTTCATTTGTAGCAACCTGCCGCAGTTGCTGGGCAGCCACAGCTTAATTTGAAAAATTGGGCTCTGGGTTCCCCTGGCAAACAGCCTGGGTTGCGTACACTTCCATCAGTATTCTCTGCAGTCCCCTGACAGCTGCTCACACCAGCTGCCTCAACCTGCACTGACCTCATCTTCTCACGCAGAGCAGAGGATTTGGAAAAAATTAGCTGTATTAGTGGCTCCCTGAAACACTCCGTTTACTTGTGATATGACAAATATTTCAGCCATTAAGATCTCTCTGTCTCTTATCATCTTATATGCACTCACTTACATTCCAAATCACTACTTAATTTAAAAGCCTATTTGCTGAGATTGTCACAGGCCCGGGGAAAAGGAGAGACAGACGCTTACTCAGCTCTGGCTAGAATAGAATCAGACGTGGAACTTTGATTGAATCTTTCTGCCCTAGGCTTTATGCTCAGTCAGGTACCAGCTAAACAAGTAGGAAGCAACAGAGACTTAAAGGGAAAGGCACAAAGAAGAGATTTATAACTTCTGCTTTGAAGTGGCAGTGTGGCAGGGTGACCACAGGCAAGTCACTTTATTGTTCAGTGTCTTTATACTCCTTGAGCCCAGATAAAGTGAACATTTTTTTTTTATTAAATAAATAAAAAAAAGAAAGTGTACATACTCTGTGCTTACAATACTGGGTTAAGAGAGGAGGAGTACACAAGTTGTGTCAAAGTCCCGTTAATATTGATCTTCTTACTAATGTTTATTGTCACCAATTTCACCCTACCAAATTTCTAACAACTATCTAATCTAAACCCTCACCGCTTGCCTTCCCGCCTTGTAACCGTCAAAGAGTCTTTTCTATTATGTATAAGTATGCTTTTAAGTTTTTATCTGGGGGTCTGATATACTAATTGTCCTTCTGTCGCTGACTAGTTTCACTCAATATAGTGTCGTCCAGTTGAGACCAAATTGAGAGATGTTTCCTGCTATCATCGTTGTTCTTTATCAGCGTATAGTACTCCATGGAGTATATATACCAAAGTTTACCCATCTATTCTTCTGTTGTTGGGCATCTGGGTTGATTCCAACTTTTTGCTATTGTGGACTGTGCTGCAATGAACATTCGTGTGCATGGAGCAGTTGGTGTGAATGGCCTTGATTTTGCAGGATATATTCCGAGCAGAGGAATTACTGGGTCAAATGGTATATCTATATCCATTATTTTAAGGTAATGCCAAATTGCTTTCCAAAGAGGTTGCACTACTCTGCAATCCCACCAACAGTGAAGGAGAGTTCTAATCTCTTCACAGGATCTCCTTTTAGAGAAGTGTCTGTCCATCTCCTTTGCCCATGGCTTAATTGGATGATTTGTCTTTTTCTTATTGATATTTTGTAGAACCTTATAGATTATGGACATCAGGTGTCAGTCTGACATAGAGTTGCCACATATTTTTTCCCATTCTGTAGGTGGTCTTTTAATTCTTTTGATGAAGTCTTTGGATGAGCAGAAGTGTTTGATTCTTATTAATTCCCATTTATCTATTTTCTCTTCTGATGAATGTGTTTTGTATGTCAGACTTTGAAGTCTGTCTATATTGCGTATTAAAAAATCTGTTGTTGACCCTATCTTATCTTGGATGAGCTTTATCGTTTTAGCTTTTATATTCAGGTCTTTTATCCAATTTGAGTTGATTTTTGTATAAGGTGTGTATCCAATTATGCCAACACCATTTGTTAAAGAGACTGTTCTTACCCAGTTCAAGATCTTAGGACCTTTGTCAAATATCAGCTGTTCATAAAAGAATGGTGGCATCTCTGGGGTCTCTACTTTGTTCCATTGGTCTATATGTCTCTTTTTGTACCAATACCAGGCTGTTTTGACTACTGTGGAAATGTAATAGGTTTTAAAGTCAGGTAGTGAGAGGCCTCCCAGCATGTTCTTCTTTTTCCGTAGTGCTTTACTTATTCGGGGTTTCTTACCTTTCCAAATAAAGCTGATAATTTGTTTCTCCATCTCATTAAAAAATATTGCTGGAATTTGTGTTGGGATTGCATTATATAAGTAGAGTGCTTTGGGTAAAATAGACATTTTCACAATATTGAGTCTTCCTATCCATGAGCAGGGCAGATTACTCCACTTATGTAAGTCCCTCATAGTTTCTTGTAGCAGTGTCTCGTAGTTTTCTCTAAAGATCTCTTATTTCTCTAGTTAGATTTATTCCTAGGTATTTTATCTTCTTGGGGGCTGTAGTAAATGGAATTGATTTGGTGATTTCTTCATTAATAATGTCATTGTTGGTATAAACGAATCCTACTGATTTAGTTATGTTTATCTTGTATCCCGATACTTTGCCGAATTCTTCTCTTAGCTCTGATAGTTTACTTGTGGATTTAAAGTGAACATTTATTGAAGCCTTAATACATGCTAGGCTGTGGGATAGATTCCATGGATACAAAGTTAAATGAACCATGTTCCTGTGCTCAAAGCTATTCTCAGCTTATTACCAATAGTAAGAGCACTTACTCTCTGTCTGGTATTGTGATAAATACTGAGGCAGTGGTGGTTCAGTAGTAGAATCCTTGCCTTCTTTGCAGGAGGCCCAAGTACAATTCTCAGCCAATGATCTCATGTGCAGCCACTACTCATCTATCAGTGAAGGCTTGCCTGTTGCTATGATGATGAGCAGCTTCAGCAGAGCTTCCAGATCAAGACTTTATAGGAAGAAAGGTCCAATGATCTACTTCTGAAAATGAGCACAGGAAAACCAAGTGAATGGATAGTGGGCATGGCATGGGGTTGGGAAGTATTTTGTTTCATTGTGTTTGGAATTGCCATGAATTGGGAACAATTCAATGGAAGCCAACAACATCAAATATACTTCTTTCATTTAATCCTCACTATAATCCTTTTACACATTAGGTACTTATTTTATTCTCATTTTATAAAGGAGGAAACTGAGTTTTAGAGAGAGATTTTCAAAGTACACCCTGTCTCCTACAGTTACTACACAGCAGAGCCAAGATTAAAGTCTAGACTGTCTGACTCTTTAATTTGTCGTAAACACTGTCTCTCCAAATAAAATGATTTCAGTGGAATTAATGAATTGAAAGTTCTCAGAGCAGATTATGTTTTATAGACAGTTGTATTGCATGGCCAAGATACCAGTATGCTGTTGAATCTGCTATAGGGAAAAAATTACTCAGTGCCTAAGAGTGAGAACTGCAGGACTTCATGATATGTGTCTTCACTGCCTGCCTAGCACACATTGGAAATCTGTTTATTTTATATCTCTTGTTTTTCATTTTTTAGATCTTGTTTGTGCCGCTTATTTAGATTCTTCTGTCTCTTATTTTTCCTTATACTCAGGTCTTGTTTATGCCCCCTGAGGTTTTAGCAAACTAATTTTTAAGATTCAGCATTTCTCAGCTGTGTTAAATAGAAAACAGGAGCCTGGGCTGTGGTTTGGAAAGTTAAAAACAGGATAGCAAGCTCTTGGGGCACAGCATGGAGGTGACAGAAATACTACCCTGGGTGACTGACTCCTAGGGGCCCTTTGTGTGTTGAGTGACTGTGAGCCCACCTCCCTACCACAACTGGTTGATGAATCTGTAGATTCTGGTCTCACCCTTGGCAATCTTAGAGCCAAGAGATTGGAGCAGTCACATTAGTGGCAACTCTTAAGGACTTTTCGTAATCCCAAAGTACCCCTGGTGGCAAAACGGTTAAGCACTTGGCAGCAGATAACTGAAAGTTTAATGGTTCAAACCCACTCAGTGGCTCCATGGAAGACTTTGCAATCTGCTTTTGTGAAGGTCAAACAAAAAAACCAGACCTGTTGCCACTGAATCAATTCTAATTCACAGTGATCCTACAGGAAGAGTAGAACTGCCCCAAAGAGTTTCCAAGGAGTGTCTAGTGGATTCAAACTGCCAGCCCTTTGGTTAGCAGAATTAGCACTTAGCGACTATGCCACCAGGGTTTCCTTGCAAAGATTACAGCCAAGAAAACCCTCTAAGGTAGGTGTACTCCGTTACATAGGGCCACTGAGTTGGTATTGACTCAACAGCACTGAATGACGATGTAAAATGTTACCGCAAAATGCAGTGGTTTGAAATAATCGATTGCTTCTCATCAGCCTAGGGGTTGGTTGGGCAGTTCTTCATCTGGTCCCCTGTGAACTCTCTCAAGCAACTGCATTCATTTAGCTAACTAGTAGGTAACTGATCTCAACGTGTGGAAAATGATGGCCTTGTCCTCAGGAGGCTTTTATCCTCATAGAGTCTAGACCAGGCGTCTTCACGTGGCAAGGCAGTATCCCAAGACAGGGAGGGCAAGACTGTGCTCAGACACTGCAGAAAGTGTCTTCTGTGGCATTCTAGCATTGCTTTGCAATTCTAGTTCACATTTAAGGGATGGAGAAATAGACCCCACTTCAAGACTGAAAGAACTGCAAATAATTGTAGCCAGAGGGTGGATTCTGATGGATTAAAGGTGTTTTTGTTGCTGTTGTTGATTGATTTGACTCATCCCCTGAATTAACGGTTACCACATGCAAAACAGAACAAAACACTGCCTAGTCCTGTGCCACTCTTGTAATCAGTTCCAACTGAGACCATTTTGATCCAGAGTGTTTTTCTTGGCTGATTTTCAGAAGCAAATCACCAGGCCTTTCTTTCTAGTCCCTCTTAGCCTGGAAGCTCCCCTGAAGCCTACTCATCATCATGGCAACATGCAAACCTCCCCTGACAGATGGGTGAGGGCTGTGCATGAGACACATTAAGTGATAACTGAGCCTAGGAATGAAAAATGAGAACACACATGGAAGATGAAAATCCCGCAAGTGAACCATCAGTGTATTCTAGATTAAAAATAGTCATAAATTACATGCATTCTTTCCTATTATCAGATAAAATTTTTCCTGTCTTGAATCTGGGATGGCATTGTGATCTTTGACCAGCAGAATGTGGCAGAAGTGATGTGCAGCTTCTGCTCATTTACCATTGCCTAGAAGATAAAGGACCACAGGGAGAGGCCCAGTCTTTTCAGTCCTCCAGCTGAGTCCAGTCCCCAGTTTGTCCATCAGCTGAGTACAGTCACAGGAAGGCATTCAGAGAGATCAACACAAGAATCTCTCAACCGACCTGCAGAATCGTGAGAGATAATTCATTGTTGTTGTTTCAAGTTACTGAGTTTTGTGGTGGTTTGTTATGCTTCAATAGATAATAAGCCGTCTGTCTTAGCTTCCTAGTGCTGCTGTAACAAAAAATACCGCAATTGTAGGGCTTTAAAGAACAGAAATTTAGTTTCTCCCAGTTTTGGAAGCTAAAAGTTCAAATCAGGGCTGTGGCCATGTCAGTTTCTTCTGCGGGCTTCTCTGGTGACAGTCGTCAATCCTCGATATTCTTTGGTGTGCATTGCTCCCCTGTGGGTGTGTCGTATCTATTCAGCTCTTTTTATAACTCAAAAGTCACTAGATTTAGGGTCTACTGTACTCTGATATGAGTACACAATAAAGTTGGTCACTGTCAGGTTGATCCCAACTCATGGTGACCCTATAGGACAGAGTAGAACTGTCTCATAGGGTTCCCAAGGAGCAGCTGGTACATTCAAACTGCTGACTTTTTTGGTTAGCAGCCATAGCACTTAACCAGGGCTCCAACATAATGGAAGAACTCCTTATTTCCAAATGGGGTTATATTTACAAATACAGGTGTTAGGATTTTAGCATACAGTTTAAGGGAACATAATTCAGTCTCTAACATTATCATTCCCACTTAAATTAGCCAGCATCTATTTCTCTTATAACTAGTACATAGCATAAGAGAATCCCAAATGAAGGAAGAAAGCACTGGATATTCTAGTCTCTTTGGCCTAACACCCTCCCAAGGTGTAGGTTCTCTTTCCAATAAAAGAAACCCAAAACAAAGAGCTATGATCTATAGAATAATCTCTATTTGCCAATATTTTTATGTTTGTTTTGTTGTAATAAAGCTACAAGTCAAAAAACATTTGCCATTTCAACATTTTTTACATGTACAAGTCAGTGGCATTAATTATTTTCACCATATACGACCATCACCACTACCCATTCCCAAATTTCTAATCACCCTTAACAGAAACTCAGTGTTTCCTAAGCAATGACTCCCCTGTCCCCGCCTCCCCCAAACAGCCACTAATAGACTTTTGTCTCTATGCATTTGCCTATTATAGATACTTCATGGAAACCCTGGTTGCGTAGTGATTATGTTGGCAGTTCAAATCTTCCAGGCGCTCCTTGGAAACTCCATGGGTAGTTATACTCTGACCTATGGGGTCACTATGAGTTGGAATCAACTCTACAGCAGTGGGTTTTGTTTTTGGATAGATACTTCATGTAAGTAGGATCATATAATACTTGTTCTTTTGTGACTGATTTATTTCACTTAGCTTAATGTTTTCAAGGTTCATCCATGTTGTCGAATGTATCAGAATTTCATTTCTCTTTGTGGCTAAATAATATTCCATTGATATGTGTATACCACATTTTAATTTTCCATTTCATGTTGACAGACTCTTGGCTTGTTTCTATCTTTGACTATTGTGAATAATGCTGTAATGCACACTGGTGTACAAGCATCTGTTTAAATCCCTGTTTTCAAGACTTATTGCTATATACCTAGGAGTAAAATTGATGGGTCATATAGTAATTCTATGTGTAATTTTTGAGGAACCACCAATCTCCTTCCTTCATTAATGCTCCCCACCTTGTAAAAAAAAGTATTGTGCTTTAGGTGAAAGTTTACGGTACAAAATAGTTTTCTGTTAAAAAATGTAGATATAGACTGTTTTGTGATGTTGGTTGCAGTCCTGCACTGAGTCAGCACTCTCTGCCTTTCTACTCTGGGTACCCTGTATCCATTTGTCCAGTTTCCCTGTACTTTCCTGTCTTCTTGCCTTGCCTTTTGGTCTCGTACACTTGATTGGTCTAAGAATTATATTCCTCATGTGTGTTACCATTTGTTTTCTAAGCCTTCTAATCATTGGTGGAAAGGTGGACTTTGGGAGTGGCTTCAGTTCTTAGTTAGAAGGATGTCCAGGGTTCATAGTCTTCGGGGGTTCTTCTAGTCTCTGTCAGACTAGTAGGTCTGGTTTTGTTTTGTGAATTTGAATTTTGTTCTATATTTTTCTCCTGCTCTGTCTGAGACCTTCTGCTGTGATTCCCTATCAGAATCCTGGGTGGTTATAGCCAGGCACTGTCTAGTTCTTCTGGGCCCACACTGGTAGAAGCTGTGATTCATATGGTCCACTAGTCCTTTGGACTAATCTTTTACTTGTGTCTTTGGTTTCTTCATTTTCTTTGCTCCAAACAGGATAGGACTAATAGATATCTCAGAAGACTGCTTACAAACTTTTAAGACCCCAGATGTTATTCACCAGAATAGGATGTAGAACATTCTCTGTATGGATTCTATTATGCCAGTTGATCTAATGTCTCTCACGACCATGGTCCCAGTCCCAAGCCCCAGCAAGCCCCTCAAGGTATTTGGATATGTCTGGTCGTGGTCAAGTTTTACTGACTTCCTTTGTATTGTGTGCTGTCTCTCCTTTTACAGAAGTACATACTTACCTAGTTTAGTTAGTGATTTCCCCTTCCCCTCCATGATCATCAAAGTTTTTTCTGTCTGTACATAAATTTGTGCTTGAGTTTTTTAAAAAATGTACTTTAGATAAAGGTTTACAGAGCAAGTTAGTTTCTCATTAAACAATTTATACACATGCTGTTTTGTGACATTGGCTGCAAACACCGTAACATACACTCTCTGCTTCTCGACCTTGGGTGTCCAGTTGCCAACTTTCCTGTCCCCTCCTGTCTTCTTGACCTTGTCCCTGGGCTAGTATGCTGATTTAGTCTCATTTTACTTTATAGCCTGCCTAGTCTTTGGTTGAAGGCTGAACCTGAAAAGTGACTCCAGTACTGAATTAAAAGGATGTCTAGGGTTGATAATCTTGGGCTTTGTTTAAGTTCTTACAGTAGTGGTCTCATGTATTTGTCTCTGTAATTGACTTAACTTCACTCAGCATAATGCCCTCCAGATTCATCCATATTGTAAAATGTTCCACAGATTTATTATTGTTATTTATCATTACATATTATTCCACTGTACTTATGCACCATAATTTGTTTATCCATTCATCTATTGATGGGCACTTACGTTGTTTCTTTTTGTTGTTGTTGTGAATAAGACTACAGTGAACATGGGTGTGCATTATGTCTACTTGTGCAATGGCTGTGACTTCTTTAGGATATCTTTCTAGGAGTCGGATTGCTGAATCACATGATATTTCTAATTTTTTAAGGAGGTGCCATATTATTTTTCATAGTGGTTGTACCATTTTACATTTTTACCATTAGTACAGAAGAGTCCCAATCTCCTCTCTGATTAATGTTTTTTAATTTATCCCTTACATCTTTTTAATTTTCTTTTAATAAATTGTGTTTTAGGTAAAATTTTATAGAGCAAATTAGTTTCTCATTCAAAAATTTATATGTAACTTTTTTCAAAACATTGGTTGTGTCATAGATTGAATTGTGCCCTCTCCTCTACCCCACCCCAAATGTGTGGCACCTTGTTTAGGCCATGATTCCCAGTACTGTGTGGTTGTCCTCCATTTTGTGATTGCAATTTTACGTTAAAAAAGGATTAGAGTGTAATTGTAATACCCTTCCTAAGGTCACATCCCTGAGCCAATGTAAAGGGAGTTTCCCAGAAGGGTGGCCTGCCTCACATTTAATCCTACAAGAAATAAAAGAGAAGCAAGAAGAGCTGAGGACCTCATACCGCCAAGAAAGCAGTACCAGGGCACAGTGTAGTCTTTAGACCTGGGGTTCCTGTGCAGAGAATCTCCTAGTCCAGGAGAAGATTGACAAGAAGAACCTTTCTCCACAGCCAAGAGAAACAGAAAGCCTTCCCCTGTAGTGAACACCCTGAACTTGGACTTCTGGCCTACTAGACTGTGAGAAAATAAATGGCTAAGACAGTTTGCAATCCCTGCACTGTGTCAGCACTCTCCCCCTTTCCACTTGGCTTCCCCATGTCCATTTGTCTGGTTTTCCTATCCCTTTCTGCCTTCTTGTCTTTTGTTTTGGGTGCATGTTGCCCATTTAGTGTCATATACTTGTTTGAACTAGTATGTAAATTCCTCCTGAGTGTCAGATTACTTGTTTCATAGGCCTGTCTAATCTGTTTCTTTCTTCATTTTTATTTTATTTTTTGTTTTTTATTGTGCTTTCAGTGACAGTTTACAGTGTAGGTTAATTTCTCATACACAAATTTATATGCATATTGTTATGTGTGGAACCCTGGTGGTGTAGTGGTTAAGCACTATGGCTGCTGATCAAAAAGACTGGCAGTTTGAATCCACCAAATGTTCCATGGAAACTCCATACTCTATCCTCTGGGGTAACTATGGGTTAGAATCAGCTCCTGGTACTTTTTGGTTTTGTTTTATTGTTATATGAGATTAGTTGAATCCCTACAATTGACAGCACACTCCTTTCCACCCTAGGTTTCTTGTATCCATTCAACCAGTTCCTGTCCCTTGCTTTCTCATCCTGCCTTCAGACAAGAGCTGCCAATGGAAGTAACAATCACACACCTCATGAGCATTATTTTTTGTGTTGTATTCCAGTCTAATCTTTGTGTGAAGAGTTGTCTTTGGAAATGGTTTAATTCCAGGGTGTCAAAGTGTTTGGAACCACAGTTTTGGGGATTCTTCCAGTTTCTATTAAACAATTAAGTCCAGTCTTTTTAAGTGAATTTGAATTTTGCTCCATACTTTTCTCCTACTCTGTCCAGGATGCGTTGTGTTCCCTGTTAGGGTGGTCATTGGTGGTAGCTGGACACTATCTAGTTCTTCTGGTCTCAGATTGATGGACTCTCTGGTTTATGTGGACCTTTTATGTCTTGGGCTAATATCTTCTTAGTGTCAGCAATGTGGGCTGTCTAATCTTTGGTTGAAAGGGAAACTTTGGGAGTGACTTCAGTTCTGTGTCAGAAAGGTATCCACAAGCCATAGAGTCATCAGTTGAATTGTGCCCCCCAGAAATATGTATAGAAATTTGGCTGGCCTGGTGGTTACCAATGTTGTGTGATTGTCCTACATTTTGTGATTTTCTGATGCTGTAAATCCCAATCTCTGCCTATGTTAAAGAGGATTAGGATAGGCCTGTAAAACCCTTCCTAAGATCACCTCCCTGCTCCAGTGTAAAGCAAGTTTCCCTGGAGTGTGGCTTGCACCACCTTTTATCCCACAAGAGATAAAATGAAAGGGAAGCAAGCAGAGAGTTGGGAACCTCATGCCATCAAGAAAGCAGCACTGGGAACACAGCATGTCCTTCAGACCTGAGCTGAGGTTCCTGTACCAAGATGCTCCCTGACCAAAGATTTATGCAACACAAGAAACTTCCTCCAGTGCGACAAAGAGGGAAATTTCACCTTCCCCTAGAATGGACATCCTAGATTCAGACATATAGTCTACTGGTCTGTATAAGAAGAACCTTTTGTTTGTTAAGGCCATCTACTTTGTGGGATTTCTGCTAGAGCAGTACCGGGTGGCTAAGACACCAAGTCTCAAGGGTTCCTCCAGTCTCTGTCAGACCAGTGCCTTTACATCTCGGTTCCTAACAGTATTAATGTAGATACTTGTTAACATTGTTCTATAATACATAAAATGGTTTCAACCTAATCAAATGCAAATTTTAAACAATAATTAGACTGCCAAATCAAGTTTAAAATTTCTTTACAGCCTTATTTGTCTCTATTTCTCTAAGAATATACAATCTACTACTACGATCTAGTGCTACTTGAAATAATTATTTTCCCCAGTGCTTATGATGTCAAATTGATTTATAAAGTAAAACCAAACCCACTGCTATGAGTTGATTTCTGGGTCATAGCAACTCTGTAGAGCAGAGTAGAACTGCCCCATAGAGTTTCCAGGGTGTGCCTAGTGGATCCGAACTGCTGATTTCTTTTGGTTAGCAGCCATAGTACTTAACTACTCTGCCACCAGAGTTTCCAAATTGATTTATAGGTGATATTTTTAAGTTTAGGGATTTCTTGTTTATTTAATATCATCTGGTAGCACAAACAGTTAAGAATCCACCTACTAGCTAAAAGGTTGGTGGTCTAAGTTCTCCTAGAGATGCCTTGAAAGACAGGCCTGCCAAACTGCTTCAGAAAAGTTATAACCCTAAAAATCCAATGCAGCTGTTCAACTCTGTATACATAGGATCACATGATTTGGAATCGTCTCAATGGCAATTAACAACAACGAAGTCAAATTTTTATAATGAAGTATAGCCAAGCCAAGTGCAGTCAAATCAGATAATGAAGTATAAAGATATCTTATTTCTGGCTATACCCATGTTAGTCCTCTCCTGTTTTAATTAGTTTTATTTTTCCAGTGTTTCTATTTTGCAATTAGAAGTAAGCATATATATAATTTCACTTGTTTCCCCTTTTTATGCAAAAGGTGACATTCTTTATACATATATATTCATGTCTTGCTTTTTCCACTTACTGTATCCTGAAAACCACACCGCATCAGTATATACAGATCTTTCTCACTACAACTTCAGAGTATTCCATTGCATGGATGTCCCATGAACTGTTTCTAATTACTTGCAATTACAAATAATGCTGCAGAGATGAACCTTGTGCATAAGTCATTTCATATTTTTGCTAGTGAATCTTTGGGATAGATTCCTGATGGTGGGATCTCTGAGTTAAAGATTTTTTTTTTTGTAATTTTTTTCCAGATATACGCAAATTGTGTTCTAATACGGTGGTGCCGTTTTGAATCTCCACAACAACGAATGACTGAGTGTTTCCCAACTATTTTATTAGTAAGATATATTCTTGAACTTTGGGGATTTTGTGAATCTAATAGATGCAAGTTAGCATATCCATATAGTTATATTTTGCATCATTGTTTAAGTGAGGTAGAGCATCTTCCCATCTCTTGAAGAGCTACTTTCATTTTTTCTGCTGCAAACTGCTGTCTGCTCAAATCCTTGCATGTACTTTTATTTATTTATTTTTATTATGACTGAGTGAAAATGTATATTCCCATATAAATTTACATGCCCACCTATATGCAGCTTCCGGTGACAGCACACTACTCCTGTCTGCTCCATACATGTCTCATCCTCCTTTCCCCTCCTCTCCACCCACTCTCCTTCCTCCAGCCTGAGGTCAGCAGGATGATATCCTATAGATGCACAGAACCATAAAGTGCATCCAATGTATGGTCACTCTACATTGCCAAGTCCAATCCATTTGTATCTGAAGAGTGGACCTTCGTTGTGATTTATAGGCAAGGGCAGCATCAGGGCCAGGGGCCATGCTCCCAGGGGAACCCCGAAGCCTCTGGACCATCAGTTGCAGTCCTTTAGTGGAGATCTCAGGGTGCATCCCTTTTTATTCTTGTGTTGCCAGTGAGAATCAACTTTGTGAGTTCCATCGCAGCTATCACTGGTGGTGGCCGGGCACCATCCGGTTTTCATGGTCCCAAGTCATGTGGGTCTTTCTATCTTCTGGTTTGTCTTTACCCCGTGTCATTTTGGTCCTCGGTGAGCATCCGTTCCCACTGAGTTGGGGCCATTTGCTGTGCCCTCGGATGGCAGCTTGGCAGCTTTTAAGACCCCAGACGCCACTCACCAATGTGGGGTGCAGAGAGCTCTCTTAGCAAAATGCTAGTTGTGCCAATTGGCCTCGATTTTGCCTAAGAGCACCTCGAATGTACTTTTAAATGCACGGACCTTTAATTTCGACAACAACCCAGTGAGGTAGGCGTTAGTAAACATGATGAAGTTATTTCCCACTGTAAAGATGATAAAATTGAGGGTAGAGGGTCAGGAAACTTACTCAAGATTGTGCAGCTAATATGCAACTGAGTTACATATTAAGCTGCTTGTGATAGGTCCTGTTGACTCACTATGGAGGTACTTTCAGGGATAAACCTAGTTTCTGTGTTTCGATTTTAATAAACAGACAGTGTGCAGTTTCACATCTCAAAGGACTGCTTTGAGAGGTTCTATCATGATTGGTTCTGGGGGGCTGTGCTTGTAAAGAGGCATATGGTACTTGGCATGCCACCTAGTAGCACCCTTGCAGCAAGTACTAGGACATTTTGAATCTCGAAGCTAGAGGAATACAGTGAGACTTGCAACCGATTTAATTCTGTTGGAGAATCAGTGAGGTGCTTGATGAAGCCATTAACAAGGGTTCGTGTCTCCATTCTACTTATAAGACTCCAGGAGGGCAAATGCTGATGGAAATTTATTGATTTTTTTCCCCTGCCTTTACCAAATGTGTCAAAAACATGGTATAACGCTGCTGGTTCCAATTAAAATCACCTGTTATCTTACAAAGGTTGGCCCTCTCTACTCTCCTCCTCCTACTCCATGTAAAAAGGGTTTAAAAGATTTTCATTTAATTGATTTGCTGTAAAATGCCCTTTACAATTACCCAGATAAACTAGGCATCACCTGTGGAGTAAGAGCCAATTTGAGCTGTTTATCAAGACTTTGCCTCGGGCCACTTCTCACCCTGGGATCTTGAGTTTTGTATTGATAGCTTACATCTGTCAACATTAGATATTTTTAGTGGGCTGCAGAAAGCTTTTAGGGAGATGAGGATGGTGGGCTGCATCTTTGAGCAGGTGAAGAAATCATGATGGCGTTATTGTTAGAAACAAGAATGCCCTGTTGTGCTGCAAACCAGTTGAGAAAATCAGGCCTGGCCCCATATACCTAAAAACAATCAGAGTTAGCCTCCATTTAAAAAATCAGACAGTGGACCTCAAGGAAATGAGAACAAGAGCAACGGGTAAAACTTAAGTAACAAAATTTGTCCAGCTTTTCTTGGTTTGGCTTTAATTTATAACACTGTTTAAGGCTAGAAAGGAGAAGTCAGGGAGCCTCTGGAAGAGTTGCCTTGAAGAGATGTGTGTGTTCATGAGCTCATGGAGAGCAGTACTGGGAGTTACTGAGGGTGGGAAACAAAAAAATAAGGACATTTGGACATGCGTAGAAAACCATGGGTATTTCTGAGACCATACATGTCCATCCACTTAGTCATGTAACCAGTGACTGTCTTGGCTAAAGAATTATGGACAAAATTGGTGACTGAGAGCAAAAAGAAAGGGAAATATGGAAAGTGAAAAGATAAATTCTGAAAAGCATAGATCAGTACTTTTGAAATTGATTCTGGCAAAGTTCTAGAATTATTTATGGGGAAAAAAAAGTTTTGCAAGGCTTTGAAAGAAGGTTTGCTGAGAATGAGGTATAATTTCCTTCTTGACTGCTTCTTGACTGTTTCCAAACAGGTCCACTAGGGAAGTGCTGCCAGTTGACGCAGAAAGTCTTGACATTACAGTGTGGTTGAAGAGACATTTATGAAAGTTCTTGGCACAGAGCAGATGCATGATAAACATTAGTTGCTTTACTTGAGGTTTGATGTTATCTGTCATAGTCAAACTATTTCAAAAACTGGTCTGCTTTTACCATCTCTGTTTTCTCATCTCCCTCACTATTGAGGACTGACTGCTCTTGCCCTACCACCAATGACTAGTGGACACTGAATACAATGGATATGCTCAGTTTTTGTTTTACACAAACTCTTACAGAATCTGACATAACCAACTTCTTTCTCTACAGAGTTTTCTCTTCCCTTGGGTTCTTTGATGCCACACTACACTCTCCTGGATTTTCTTTTTTGTCTCTGGACATCACAAACTCTTCTCTTCTATGTTCTTCAACTAGTAACATTCCTCTGGTTTCTCTTCTAGGTTCCACTCGCCACATTTCTTAGAAGCCATTTCACCTCTATCTACGGTCTTTTGTTAACGTATGTGATGCATTGATTGTGTCCCACAAAACACATGTTGGAATCCTAACCCCTATACCCATGGATGTAACCTAATCTAATCTAATCACTTTTCACAGTACAGTCTAATGTAACGTGATGTGATCAGCTAGTTAAGGTCATATCAGTGTAGGGGGACTCCTAAACTTAGTTACTTCTAAGTTATGTAAAGAACATAGGCATAGAAGCATGTGAGCTCATACTGGGGAAGACAAATGCCGCGTTGCTATGTGAGAATCACCAAGGAGCTCTTGGACTGTAGACAAGGAAGGAGCTGATGTAGTTGAGACCCTGATTTGGACTTTTAGCTTCAAAAACTGTGAGAAATTGAAGTTCTGTTATTCAAAGTCACCCATGTGTGGTAGTTTTGTTACAACACCACCAAAATATGAGTCATTATTATTTCTAGATAGATAGAAGATTAGAAAATCCACTGGTGTATCTCCTGTGAGAGGCTAGTTCTGACTTCTGATCTCAGATGTCTTAAACTTACCTGTCCAGGCATGAATTCCTCTTTTCTCTCCATTAGGCCTACTCTGTGTTCCCAACTCAGTTACAAGCAGTCTTATCATCCAGATCCCCTGTATTGAAACCTAAATATCATCCTACTCCCTTACTAAACCTACTGCTATTGAGTTGATTCTGACTCATAATGATCTGATAGGATAAAATAGAACTTACCCATTGTGTTTCCAAAGAACAGCTGGTGGTTTTGAACTGCCAACATTTTGGTTAGCAGCAAGCTCTAACTACTTTGTCATCAGGAACCTAGCCTGTGGCACAGCCCTCATTAGGTCCTGTTAATTGAATGAGTAAACTGATTTATTGATCACCCCACATCCAATGTGTAGCACAGTTGTTCAAGGTGTCAACTACTAGCCAGAAGGTTGGCAGTTTGAACCCACCGAAAGGTACCATGGAAGAGAGGCCTGCTTATTAGCTTCAGTAAGGGCACTGTTGTAAAAATTCTGTGTCGTAAAAACCCTGCTCTTCACACATGAGTTTACCATCTGTCAGGATTAACTTGATGGCAATTAACAATAACCACCACTTTGAAGCTAGTATGGGTGCTGAGGCTGTGACTACAAATAAAATGGTCATGCCTCTGAGGACTCACATACCTAGTTTCAAATCTCACTGCAAAGCTGCAGTAATTAAGACAGTGTGGCACTGGTATGAAGGTAGACATATATATCAGTGGAATAGAACTGAGAGATAAAACACTTAACAAGGATGTCAACACAAATCGATGGGGAAAGAACTGTCTCTTCAACAGGTGATGCTGGGACAAATGGATGTTCACATGCAAAAGAATAAACGTGGACTCTTCATAGCATAAAAAGAATTAACTCAAAATGGATCAAAGACCTAAATGTAAAAGCTAAAACTATAAAATTCATACAGGAAAACATAGATGTATATCATTTATTTGTGACAATGCTTTCTTAGGTATGTGGGGTACAGTGAATTATTTAATATGGCCCTTCTAGCCACAGTCTTTGTGGTAACCACTCAGTGATTGAGCGGGAGCATGCAAATAAGTTATGTGTAACTCTAATGAGGTATGGTAGTTGGTGTTGTGTGTCTCCATGATTTTCAATATTGTGTGGCTGTCCTCCATTTTGTGATTTGATGTAATTATGCTGATTATTCCCCATTTGGGGTGCATAAGTCCTAACCTCTATACGCTAATGAGACAGAATTAGTGTGGAGTGAGTGTATCTTGAGTCATAGCCCTGCAGGAGGGTATGATTCCAGTTCTATGCTTACTCAAGTCATGCCCTTCCCTGGGGTATAGTCTACAGCCAATCTATGTTCTGCTGAATCCAATATATATGTATGTGGGTGCCATGATACAGCTCTCTCTCTGTATCTGGATCCTGGTTCCAACTCATCATTGCTTCACCTCTGTTTCTTGGGACTTGAGCCAGCAGCCTGTCATCTGGTCTACTGATTTGAGGTTTTTGGCCCCTGTGGCCATGTGAGTGAGAAGGCTTTGCCTGAACGACAGATACTGGGCTTTGCCAGCCTCCGTAATTGTGTGAGCTGCTTCCTTGATACAAGGACTATCTTATGGGGCTATTATAAATGATATTGTTTTCCTGATTTCTTTTTTGAAGTTCTCTTTGTTAGTGTAGAGGACGCCAACTAATTTTTGTAAGTTGATCGTATACCCTGCCACTTTACTGATTCCTTCTATTAGTTCCAGTAGCTTTCTAGTGGGTTCTGTGGGATTCTCTAAGATCTTATCATCTGTGAACAGGTATTTGACTTCTTCCGTACCAATTTTGAAACGCTTTATTTCACTTTCTTACCTCTTTAAGTAGGATTTCCAGTACAGTGTTGCATAACTGTATCCTTACTGTTTCCCATTTTGGGGATCTAGTGGCTACTGGTTTTGTGTATATGCCCTTAGTTATACTGAGGAATTTTCCTTCTAGTCTTATTTTGCTGAGAGTTTTTTTCTTTCTTTGTTAATCAGGAATAGACGCTGAACTTTATCAAATGCCTTTTCATTGATTGAGATGATCATGTGCTTCTCTTCCTTTATTTGGTGGATTAGATTGATTGATTTTCTAAAGCTTAACCATCCTGGCATACCTGGTGTGAATCCCATTTGGACATGATTTATTACTTGTTGATATGCTGTTGAATTCTATTGGCTAGAACTTTGTTGAGAACTTTTTTGTCAATGTTCATGAGGGATGCTGGTGTATAATTTTCTTTTTTGTGGCATCTTTGCCTGACTTTGGTGTCAGGGTTGTGTTGGCTTCATAGAATCAATCCAGGATTATTCCTTTATTTTCTAAGTTTTGGAATAGTTTGATTATTATTGGTGTCAGTTCTTCTCTGAATGTTTGGTAGAATTTTCCGAAGTAATTAATTGTCTAGGCCAGGTTGCTGTTTGTAGCTTTTTTTCTTTTTAACCTCTTCAATATCTTCTTTTGTTATAGATCTGTTTAGATTTTCTACTTCAGTTTCGTTTAGGTAGATAGTGTGTCTCTAGGAATTGGTTTCACTTCCTCTTGGTGTTCAGATTCATCAGAGTGTAATTTTTCATAGTATTCTGTTATGATCCTTTTTACTTCAGTTGGTTCTATTGTGATGTCATCCACCTAATTTCTTACTTTGTTTAATTGCATTGTTTCGTTTTTTTTCTTTTAAAAGTTTGGGTAGTAGTTTGTCAGTTTTATTAATGCTTTCAAGGAATCAGCTTCTAGCCTTGCTGATTGTTTCAATTGTTATTCTGTTTCACTTATTTCTGCTCTAATTGTTATTATTTCTTATTTCTTCTTCTTCTTTTTATTTTGGTCACAGAACACTGCTTTTGTGCTTTGGTGTGTCCTGAAAGTTTTGGTATGTCACTTTTGCATTTCCATTTGATTCTAGGAATTTTTTATTTAATTTTTAATTTCTTCTATTTGGTTTTTTTCTACTTGTTCTTTCTATTACTGATTTACAATTTTATAGCATTGTGAACTCAGAAGATGTTTTGTATTAGTTTAATATTTTTTAATTTGTCGAGGCTTGCTTTGTGGCCTAGCATATGGTCTAGTCTAGAGAATGATCCATGTCCACTAGAGAAGAATGTGTACTGCACTGCTGTTGAGCAGAGTGCTTTGTATATGTCTATGAAGTTAAGTTGGTAGATTGTGTTAGTTAGATCTTCTTTATCCTTGTTGAGTGTCTTTCTAGTTGTTCTATCCATTGTCAAAGTGTTGTATTAAAGCTTCCTGCTATTATTATAGAACTGTTTATTTGTCTTTTCATTTCTGTTAGGTTTTGTTTATGTATTTTGGAGCTGTGTCATTGGGTGCATAGATATTTATTATGGTTGTGTTTTCTTGGTGAAATGATCCCTTAATCATTATGTAGTGTCCTTTCTTGTCTCTTATGGTAGAGTTTGATTTAAAGTCTATTTAATCAAGATTAAAGTTGCCATTCCTGCTGTTTTTTGGTTACTGTTTGCTTGATATATTTTTTTCCATCTTTTGATTTCTAACCTGTTTGTGTCTTTGCGTCTAAGGTATGTCTCTTGTAAGCAACATACTGGTGGATTATTGTTTTTTAAATCCATTCTGCCACTCTCTGTCTCTTGACTGGTGCTTTTAACCCATATACATTTAGTGTGATTACTGACAGATATGAATTTACTGATATCGTTTTGTCACGTTTTATATTTTTTGTGTGTGGTGTTTTTGACAGTTCCTTTGTTCCACTTAATTCCCATGAAGTTCTTTTTATTCATGAATTGACTTTTTTATTCCCTTCATTTTTGTTGATTTTGTATTTACTGAGTATTTTTTATTTTCTTATTCTTTATTTTGGTGAGTGGATTAGTTAATTTTCTTTGTGGTTATCCTGAGGTTTGCTTTTACCATCCTGTGTGTAAAATAGTCTGTTACTTTTTAGATACCACCTCAACTTCTCTATATGGAAGTTCTGTAACCATACCATTCATTCCCCATTTTTGATCTTGAAATGTTCGCTGCATTCAGATTGATATCTCTGATTTCCTGTTTCTGGTTCTGTAGCTTTATTTTACTTTTGGGATTTCTCTGCCTGAGTTGGCATCTTGTGATGGCTGTCATGTAACTTTCATGTTATATCTGCTGTCATTAGTTCTGTATCCAAAAGAATCCTTTTAATACTTATTGTAAGGATGGTCTACGTTTTACAAATTTCCTTAATTTTTTCTTTTTGAATCTGCAAATGTCCTAATTTTGCAATCAGTCATGGGTTGAATTATATCCCCCAAAATTGTGTGTATTAGTTTCACAGGGCCATGATTCTCAGTATTCTGTGATTGTCTACCATTTTTATCGTTGGCTGGGATTTTCCTATGTGTTCTCAATTCTATCACTATGATTTAGTAAGATGGATTTGTAGCAGTTACATTGATGAAGTCTACAAGATTGTGTCTTAAGCCAATCTCTTTCAAGATGTAAAAGAGAGAAGCAAGCAGAAAGATGCAGGGAACTGACACCACCAAGAAAAAAGTGCAGGGAGTGGAGCACTTCCTTTTGACCTGAGCTTCCTGTCCTGATATGCTTCCAGACCAAGAGAAGACTGATGACAAGGGCCTTCCTCCAGATCCAACAGAGAAAGACTTCCCTAGAGCTGGTGCAGTGAATTTCGACTTCTAACTTGCTGTACTGTGAGAGAATTAACTTCTCTTTGTTAAAGCCATCTACTTGGGGTATTTCTGTTAGAACAGCACTGGATGACCAAGACATCATCATATTTTAGAGACAACTTGCTGGATATATGATTCTGGGTTTGAAATTCTCTTCTTTCAGGATTTTATATGTGTCATCCCTTTGCTTTCTTGCCTGCATGTCTCTGCCAAGAAATCAGAGCTTATTCCTATTGAAGTTCCTTTGTAGGTGATATTTTGTTTTTCTCAAGCTGTTCTCAGAATTCTTTCTTTATCTTTGTACTTGGAAAATTTGATTGTCATAAGTCTTGGTGACTTTCTTTTGGGGTCTATCCTAAATGGGGTTCTTTCTTGGATGGAAATCTAATCATTCATGACACTGGAGAATTCCAGCAAATCCTCAAAATTTATCTCAGTGCTTTGGGCTCTGTGCTGTGTGTGTGTGTGTGTGTGTGTGTGTGTACTGTTCTGGGATTCCCATCACATATAAGTTATTCCTCCTCATAATGTCCCATATAATTCTTAGGCTTTCTTCATTTTATAAAATTCTTTTTCTAATTGTTCCTCAAACAAACTGATATCAAGGGATTTGTCTTCTATCTTGTTAATTCTTTTTTCCATTTTTCAATTCTTCCATGTCCTTCCACTGAGTTATCTTTTCCTGATATTTTATTGTTAATTTTCTGGGTTTCTAGTTACTGTTTTCATACGATTTCTAAATGCTTGTTTGACTTGCCGTTTTATGGTTGTATTGTTTTTCTGTTTTTTTCCTAGAGTTCTATCTGTGTTTTCCTTTTTTTGCTTTCTTTGCCTTGATTTCTTTGAGGACTCTATATGTAAGTCTTTTGAATTCCTCATCAGGTAGTTCCATTACCATCTTTTCCTCAGGAAGTTTTCCTCCCTTTTATTTTGGTCATTTGTTTAAGCTATCTTGTCTTGTTCCTTTATACTATTTGGTATTATCTGGTATCTCCAAGGCATTAAAGTGTTATCTTATTATTTATGATTTTTGTTTTGGTATATCACTGCAGGCAGGTCAGATGTGCTTCAGTGGTCACTCATCTGACATGACAGGGGCTTTCATATCCTGACTTTAGTTGAATGGGACAACCTCAAGCATGGCAAGCTGTGTTCACTGTTCATCGTATGTGTGAGATGGCTGAGGGTGTACTGGGCAGGTCTATCCAGTAGTATAGGAATGCCCACGTTGCTCACCATGTGGGTGGGCAGTGAGCAAAGAACAAGGCTAGTGTCTGAGGGGTGCTGAGGCACCCCCTCCATTAAGTGGGACAGAACAGGTGGCTAGGGGTATGAAAATGCTTTCTTGGTAGGGAATGAGAGGGGCAGTAGGTTGGTGGGTATGCAGACACTCTCCTCAGTCACAGAGAAACAGAGCAGGAAACCAGGGGTTGTGCAGGTGCTCTCTCCAGTGGAGTAAGGGCAGTGGAGAAGACCAGGAGGAATGTAGGTGCTTACACAGATAGCCTCTTTTCCCATAGATCTTACCCTGGAACCACCTGAGAGGCTGCCAGAGCCCACTGCTACATGGGCAGTGCCCTATGAACAGCTCTCTGCTGACTAGCAGAAGGCTCCATGGTTCACAGATGGCAGCTCTAGGAAACAGACAACATGTGATGTGGAAAACTACTGCACTGAGACCAACAGATGGAAAGACTGAATCTTCATTCAGGTAAGAACAGGTCAGCTCAGTGGGATGAACTGCATATTGTCTTCATAGTCTTGATGGAAGCATTGCACAGCGATGAGAGCCCATATATTTGGATTTTTACCAATTCATGAGCAGAGACCAATGGCCTGGATATATGGCTAGGCAAAGGGGCAATGGAAAATTGCACTATTAATGGGACACTTACATGCTGCATGGGAAACACTATGGGAATTTAGAGGGTGCGTTAGAGTAGGACATGTCAATGCTTATCAGAAGGACATCCCCTTCCTGTATCAGAAGGCCCTTAGAACAGCAAGTGAGCTTGTTGATACGCTCACCTCAGGTGGCCAATTGGGTCCATGAAATGAGTGGACATGAGGGTGCTGCAGCAATGCAGCAATGGGCAGAATTGAGACACAACCCCCATGCACTCTCTAAGGCATAAAATGCCAATAAGGATTGCTCTGTCTGCCAACAAGAAAGACAGAGGTTGCAGACATCTATGAGACAGATTCCCAAGAGGGAAAGCCCTACGTACAGTTGACAGGTTGATTATACTGGACTAGTGAAGTCAGTGGCACCAGATGGCTATGAATGGGTCTTCATATGAACAGATAACTCCTCTAGTTTGGAATTTGCATATTCCATGACAAATGCCAAAAACACTATTGTGTTAGTCATCTATTATGTGTTATTATAACAGAAATGCCACAGATAGATGACTTCAACAGAGAAATTTAGGTGTCAGCTCCAGAGGAAGACTTTCTGTCTGTGTTGGCCTTCTCATCAATCTTCCCCAGACTGGGAGCTTCTCCACACAGAGACTTTAAGTCCAAAACAATGTACTCTGCTCCTGGCACTGCTTTCTTGGTGATATGAGGTCCCCCTGTCTCTCTACACACTTCTCTCTTCTATATCTACAGAGCTTGCCTCAAGATACAATCTAAAGTAACAAAACTGTCACTCATCCTGTCTTATTAATATCATGTGGCAGGATTTACAATATACAGGAAAAACACAATACGGGAATCATAGTCCAGCCAAACTGATACATACATTTTTGGTGGGACACAATTCAATCCATGACAATCATTAAGGTGTTGGAACAAAAGATACTGCAGCAATTTGTGCCACCAAATTATATTTCATCAGACCAAAGAACACACTTTATGGACCACAGTGTGCAGCAATGGGCCAAGAAACTTCATAGCAAGTGGACATACCACACTGCACACCACTCTCAGAGTAATGAGCCAATAGAATTAGAAAGGGTAATCAAAACATTTGTTGTCTAAAACAGGGGCAGACAGAGGCATGAAGGACTGGTTCACACAGTTTCATTAGTATGTGTTCATGCTCAATATGAGGTGGGCAAAGGGAGTATAACTGCTAGACAGATCCCTAAGCTTCTCTGGAGGATCTCATAGTGAAGGAGTACCACTGTATAGTTCCCCCCCATGTCAGTAAAACTGCTTTTTTCCTGCTGGATGCTACAGTCCCAGGACTAGGGATGCATCTTCAGGTGCCAGGAACAGAGGTGATCTGTAAGCAAGGAATTGAAACTATACCACAGAACCTGTATACCAGAATTCCCAAGGGCCTCATGGGATAGATTGTACCTTGACCCGTCTGGTAAAATCAGGTTGGTGGTGAATACTGTTGTATTGCCCAGTGGGTAAGATAGTCTAATAGTGCTCTGTACCTATGTAACCCTACTCAGCATGAGTGGGAATTGACTAAGGAGGAAGTTCTCGCCAAACTTGTCTTGATACTAGCAACCTGGACAGACACAGCAGCTAAACCTGACATCCCTTCCCCAGGTGGAAAAATCTGAGTACAAATTAATGACAAATGGAAGGAAGGAGAAATAACAGCTAAGGGTAAAGGAATGAACAAATGGGTTATGTAGTAGGGGAAATCTAACATTATGCTGATACCTTGAGAAAGACTCAGAGCAGCAGATAATCTCTCAGTTAAATTTTAACAAAGGCTAGAAAGAATGAATGTGGGGTGGCTTTTGGAGATTCTGACTAGATCAAATTGACACCTGTAGCAGGCTGAAATCTGGTGCTTGAGTAACCTCACCCTGAGGACTTGGTGCTAACCCGAGCCCAAACGCAAACCCAAACCCAATCCACCACTGTCAAATCAATTCTGACTCATAATGACCCAGTGGGACACAGTAGAGTCACCCCAGGAGGTTTCTGAGGCTGAAATCTTTGTGGGAGCAGACTAACACATCTTTCTCCCACAGAGTAGCTGGTGGTTTGGTTAGCCACTGAGCACTTTAGCCTCTGTTCCACCACCGCTCTCTTTTTCCCCTGCTGAAGGACTAATTATTAATGGCTGTTTTGGACTGGTAAAATGATTGGGAGGGGCAGTTAATCCTTAAAATATGAAAGGACCAATAGTTAGAAGAGCCAGGTACTGCTTGTGATACAGTGAATTCATTAACACGGGCCTTTTAGCCATAGTCTTTGTAACTACCACGTAATGACTACATAGGACCACGAAAGTCAGGTGTAGAGAATCATGATGAGTTGTGGTGGTGTTTTCTGTTGGCTTGGCTGGGCCATGATTCCCAGTATTGTGTGGCTGTCCTCCATTTTTTGATATGATGTAATTATCCTAATTATCCTCCATTTTATGTGTTACAAATTCTATCTTCTATATGTTAATGAAGCAGGATTAGTGTGGGGTCTATCTTCTGTCACAGCCTTGCAGGAAGGTGTGACTCAAGTCTCAACCTTACTCAAGCCATGCCCTCCCCTGGGTTGTGGCCTGTACCTAATGTATGTATGTGGGTGCTTTGACAGGACTCTACCTATATCTGGATCCTGCATCCAGCTCATCACTGTTTGACTTCTGGTTCTTGGGAATTTAGCCTGCAGCCTGCTGTCTGACATGCCAACTCTGGAATTCTCCAGCTTCCATAGCCCTGTGGGCCAGCAACCCATCATCTGATCTGATTCACCAGCTTCTGTAATCTTGTGCCACAGCATCCTGTCCTCTGCCTACCAATGTGGATTCATCAGCCCCTGCAGCCATGTGAGTCAGGAGAAGCCTACACTTACCCATGGATTTAGGACTTGCCAGCCTCCACAACCAGGAAAGCCATTTCCTTGATATGGTTTGTGAGCTCTGTTTGATGTTGTAGCCAACCACAGAATCCAAAGATGGGAGGAAGAGGATTGAGGAGAGGAAAAGTATGGTAAAGTGGTGCGGCAATTTGGGAAACTTGGACACTTGGACATCTTTAACCTCTGTCGCAGAGGAATAAGTTTTGTGCTGATCCTTACAAAAGAAATTACAGAGTATGACACCAAAAGCACAAGCAACAAACTGAACATCATCTAATGTAAAGAAAAGTAAATAATTGCATGTTTACCAAAAAAAGTCAATAAAATGAAACCTAAAATAGGAGAAAATATTTGCAAATCTTATATCTCATAAGGAACTTATTTTGAGAATGAAGGACTCCAACGACTCAATAATTAACAACAACAAAAAAAACAACATTAAAAAAGGGCAAGTGATCTGAACAGATACCTCTTCAGAGAAGACCAGAAATGGCTAATAAGCACAAGAAAAGATACTTAATGTCATTAGCCATCAGTGAAATGCAAATCAAAACCACACTGAGAGACAACACTCCACCCCCACCAGAACGGACACAATTAAAAGACAGATCATAATAAGTGTTGGAGAGGGTATGGAGAAGTTGGAACCCTCATACATTGCTGGTGGTAATCTAAAATGTTGTAGCCACTTTGGAAAACACCCTGGGAGTTCCTCAGAAGGTTAAGCATAGAGTTAACTATGATCCAGCAGTTGTACTCCTAGGTATGTGTTCAAGAGAATGGAAAGCAATTTCAGACCAAAACTTGTGCACAAATGTTCGTTGCAGCATTATTCGTAAGAGCGAAAAAGTGCAACAGTCCAAATGTTCCTGAACTGATGAGTGGATAAATAAAACGTGGTCTACCCATATAATACAAACTATTTGGAAATAAAAAGGAATGAAGTACTGACACATGTGACAACTTAGAAGAACCTTGAAAACATTACATGCTAAGAGAAAGAAGCTAGTCATGAATGACCTCATATTATATGATTCTATTTCGGTGAAATGCCCAGAATGGGAAAATACAGAGAGACAGAAAGTGGATTAGTGGTTGCTTGGTGCTGGGCCATGGTGGGGAAGGGCATAGGGTACTGGGAGCAAGCAGGTAAGGGATACTTGGTAACTTCTTGGGTTAACAAAAATGTTCTAAAATTTATTGTGGTGTTGAATAGACAATTCTGTGAATATACTAAAAGCTGTTGAACTGTACACATTAAGTGGATGAATTGTGTGGTATGTTAATTATATTCCAATAAAGCTGTTAAGGAAGAAAAAAAATCCTTCCTGCCGTAATCCTTATATCTTTGTAAAATAAAAAAAAAAAATTGATTCAGCCTGCTAAGTATCTTTCAAATCTGTTTGGTTCTCTTACTCCCCACTGCCACTGCTCATGTCCAGCCACCCACCATCCTTTCTCTGAATTACTCTGACAATTTCCGACAGGCTCTTGTTTGGCCATTGGTAAACATATTTGGTAAATCTCCACTCTGTTTCTTTCTTTGTACTTTAGATAAAGGTTTACAGACCAAACCAGTTTCTCATTAACAGTTAGTTAACATTGGTTAACAACCCCATAACAGGTCAACATTCTCCCTTCTTAACCTTGAGTTTCCTACTGTACCAGTTTTCCTGTCCCCTCCTGCCTTCTAGTCTCTGACCCTGGGCTGGCATGCCACTTAAATTTTGTTTTGTCTTATGGGCCTGCCCATTCCCTGGTGGAAAGGTGAACCTTGGGAGTGACTTCATTATTGAGCTGAAAGAGTGTCTGGGGCCATACTTCCAGAGTTTCTCCAGTGCCCATCAGGCCAGCAGTTTGGGGTTTTCCTTTTTGAGTTAGAGTTTTACTGTACATTTTTCTCTAGCTCTGTCTTGGACCCTCCTTTGTGATTTCTGTCAGAGTAGTCAGTGGTGGTAGCCAGGCACCATCTAGTTGTACTGGATTCCGTTTGCTAGAGGCTATTGTAGATGTGGACTAATATTTTCCTTGTTTCTTCAGTTTTCTTCATTCTCCCTTGCTCTTGAAGGGATAAGAACAGTGGAGTATCATAAATGGCTGCTCACAGGCTTTTAAGATCTCAGACACCACTCATCCAAGTGGAGTATAGAACATTTCCTTAATAACTCATGCTATGCCAGCTGAGCTAGATGTTCCCCGAGACCACGACCCCACAGCTTTCAACCCAGCAGTTTGTTCCCTCAGGGAGCTTGGAAGTGTTTATGGAGTTTCTATGACTTTGTCTTCTACAAACTGTATGGACTTCCCCAGTATGGTGTACTGTCTTACCCTTCTCCAAAATTACCACTTATCTATTTAATGTTTTTCCATCTCTACCCCTCCCCTCCTGGTAACCATCAATTGTTTCTTTTTATGTGTAAACCTCTGAAGATATTTCTAAACAGCAAATTGGTCAGGTCACTTCCTGCTTCAGTCTTGGCGTGGCCTCCCGTATCCTTAATCGTAAGGTCTGGACTCCTTAACCTTTCTTGAAAGTTCTGTGTGACCCGGTTCCCGCTCATTTATTTCTCATATGTAGTATCTCACTGCTTTTTACATTAGTTATTTAAGTCTTCTTTCAATATTGAGAATCTCTGTGCCCTGTCACATTTCTGCATTATGGCAGAGGCTGCTCTCGGGGCCTTTTGGATCTCACTTTAGATGTCCCTTTCTCTAGAATATCTTTTTTTAAATACTCTCAACACAAGGGGCTTAGATGTCCCCATCTGTTTGCTTTCATTTATCTTAAAAAGCTTTTTTTTTGTTAATGTGCCAAGCACTGTTCTAAATGTTTTATAAAATTAACTCATTTTTTTTTTCACAACACAGAATCATATAATATAGGTACAATCATTATCATCCTTATGGTAGAGATAAGAAAACTGAGGCACAGCAAGGCTAAGTAACTTTCCCAAGGTCTCACAGCTAGTGGTGGGGCCTGGATTTGAACCTAGAAAACATGGCTGTATAGTTTGTGGTAACTACTATGCTATACTGCCTCCAACTAACACATTTCACTTACTATACTCGAGGCTAGATGGTTGTTTCATCATATCTCCATGTCATTTTTCACTCATTGAGGATAAGGATCATGTCTGCCTTATTCACTGTTGTACTCTCAACATGAAGTTTAGCCCAGTCTTTTACTTTAAAAAAATGATGAAATGGACTGGACTCGAGGACACAGTGTGACCGTATGGTGTGTGTCCTTTATGGCTCTGTGCATTTATAGGATGCTGTCCTTCTGGTCTGTTTCTAGATGGGAGACAAGAGAGGGGAGTGGAGAGCGCAGGAGCTTGTTAACAGGATACAAGAAACATAGAATGCAAAGGAAGAGCCATGGAGCAAGGAGAGCAGAAGGAGCTGCAGACAGGTGAGTATGCAAAATTAATTTAGATTGTATACTTTCACTTAATCACAACAATAAAAAAAGATGAATGCACAAACTACTAGATATGTGAGATGTACAAAAAGAAAGATGTTCGTGAATGAGCCTTGAAAACATGCTAGGTGAACTATGTCAGTCCCAAGGGGGCAAATATTATGTGATTCTGTTTATATGAAATATTTGACTAGGCAGCTATACAGAGACCGGCAGGAGGAGTGGAAGAAGGTGAACGTTGAGTTTTCTGTTCAAGGTGATAGGAAAATTAAAAAAAGGGTAATAGTGTACATGTATATGTACATATATACATACATATATATACACCTAAATACTAAAAGCAAAACTACAACAACAGAAAAGAATAAAGTTGTTGGATTTCTAGATACTAGAAGAACAACCAATGCTCTGATAAATAATCTGATACATGTTAAAAGATCTCCAACACGCAACTCACATGTCTGGAGATCTTATGTTCTGATGAGGTGTCTATATATAACAGTAAATGATCAATATTATTTTTTAATTTTTCATTTTGAAACGATGTAAGACTTACAAAAAGTTTCCAAAATAATTGGGAGTTGTGTGTACTTTTTACCTAAGTTCCTCAAATGCTAGCATATTATTGCCACAATATAATGACACTGTGGTATCATTATAATGATAACAGATTATTACCACAGTATATAATGATAAAATGAGGAAGTACCATTGATACTGCACTATTTTTTAAAGTATTTTATTTTTTGTTGTTCAATAGATACTCAGCAGAACATACACCACCTATTCAGCAATTTCTGCTTGTGCAGTTCAGTGACACGGATTACATTCCTCAAATTGTGCAGCCATTCTCACCCTCCTTTTCCAAATTTTTCCTCCTCAGTTAACATAAATTCACTGCCTCCTAAGCTTTCTATCTAACTGTTCCAGTTGCTGTTATCAGCTTGATCTCATTTAGATAGTTCTTTAAGAGTACGGTGCTCAAGGCAGGCATTCTTTACCAATTAAACTAAACTGCTGTTTGGTTTGCAAAAGACTTCAGGGGCTATTTTTGGTTTAACCGCAGGTCTTCTTTGATTTTCATTAGCTGTCCCACTAATGTCCTCTTTATGATCCAGAATCCAATCCAGGATTAGCCAAGTGCCGTCGAGTCGGGATTACACACTGCATTAATCTGTCACATCTCCTTGAGTCCGGAACAATACGTCAGTTTGTCTTCATCTTTCATGACCTTGATACTTTTGAAGAGTATTAGCCAGTTGTTTAATTTTTATTTGTTTTGTGTTTCCTTTGATTGAATTCAGTTTATGCAATTTTGGCAAGAATACCACATAAGTGATACTGTGCCCTGGCCCATGCATGGTATAAGGGGATACATGATGTCAGTAGGTTTCTTTACTGTGGACTTTAAGGTCGATCACTTGGTTAAAGTAATGTGTGCCAGGTTTCCTCACTGTGAAGTTGCCATGTTTTTAAATAATTAATAAGTATCTGTAGAGAGATACTTTGAGATTACAAAAATAATCCTCTCTCTGATTATATTTTTACTCACAAATTTTAACATTTACCGGTGAAACTTGCTTGAAACCATTATTACTGTGGTGTTTGTCGAATGAAACTTTTCTATTTCTGTCATTCCTGTGTTTATTCACTGGAATGTTAGAGTAAGAAAGAACTCCTACGCCTCCATTCATTCATTCATTCATTTGTATCAGCATGGACTCATGATTGATTGTTTTATTTTGTGGGTTACAAACCATTAAAATGATTTTTATTTTGTTGTTCACATTGTTCCAGATCTGGGAACCCAATCAAGTTCATGTGTGTCCTTTCAACTTGTCATCATTGTTTTCTAAGTACTTCTTTGCTTTTTGGCACCATGAGAAATTTGAGGGTTACCCTGTACTTTCCCTGATCTGCCATATGATCATTTAGCTCTCTAAGTAGCCCTGGTTCCTTTTTATTGGAGAGTAATAGTTAGAAACCAGTATCTAGGCAGCAAGGGCTCCTTGCTACTGGGGTATTGTTGTTTCTTCACTCAGTAGGCAGTTAGGAAATATATATATGGAAGCACATACACTCATATTTGCATCTGTATCTATTTCCATATGTGTTTACCTATTAAAAGCCATGACTTCATATTGATGTCATTGATTCCATCCCAACATTAAGGGTTCAGTTTAGTAGTTAGGGTTCATTCTAGTATTTCTTTTCCTTATCAGTAATTGCTATTTTTAGTACTGAAAAATCTAGTGCTTATTATTTTCAGCTATACGTACATAAGGAGCCCTGGTGATGAAATGGTTATGAACGGAGCTGCTAACTGAAGGTTCCTGGATTTGAAATCAGCAGCCACTCCACAAGAAAAATACCTAGCAATCTGCTCCTGTAAAGATTACAGCCTAGGAAGCCCTATGTGGAAGTTCTACTTTATCCTATAGTATCTCTGTGAGTTGGAATCAACTCAACAGCACACATGAACAGCAACAGCAGCATATCACATATAAAGTGGTTTCAGAATTGTACCCATTTGAAAAACAAATTTATTGTTTAAAGTACAATATTTGTTTATAGTTCTTTTGGTCTTTTGCTTTGGCGTATTTAGCTGAAATATTGCTCCAGATTGTTTAGCTTAATTATTGAAGTCAATAAATGTTTTTTAAAGTGAGTAATATTTGTAAAAAGATTTTGAAAAACATCTTGTATGTGCAATTACTTCTTTCTCTCTCCCAATGCCTGGAAGGCCTGGAGTAATACCCCTAGCCTAGGTACTCAAGAGCCTGCGGACAGCTAACAGCCTTGATTTCTTTCTGCTATCCTCCTTTCACCCATATTCCTCTCTCTTTGGGTCATCTGCTTCTTTAGTGTTCTAGGCAAGAATTCTTGCACATGGCTTTAAAAATCCTGAGCTTCAATCTAGGGCATCTCCACTGAACTTCCCACTGTTTCAGCTCTAGGCCAAGTAAAACTTTTTGATATCTTTGAAAGTTCATCCATGGGAACTTTCTGTGCCAAGTATCAGCCCTACCTGGACCAAACATCTTACATCAATCTTTTTCTTTTGTCATTTCTAAAGATAGCCACCAGGTGGCGCTTCAGAATCTACTGTGGTCCCATTTTTAAAAGTTGTTGGGTTGACTAAAGCAATTGCATTCCTGAGAAAGAGGAATATTTTAGTTGTATTTTTAACTTAGTTCAGAAATTTCTTGCCGTTTAAGACCTCAACTCAGCTCTAGGCAAAATGACAAGCCGAAAAAAAAAAGTCACCATTGATTCTGACCCACAGTGACCTTGTAGGACAGGACAGAGAACGGCCCATAGTCTTCCGGGAGCCCTGGCAGAGTCACACTGTCCACTCTCGATGAGCAGCAGTAGCACGTGACCACTATGCCACCAGGGTTTCCAGTGACAGAGGAACACAGCTAGCTTCCCTCTCACTCTTTGCTTAGACTCCTTGGGCTTTCTCTCCTCTTCCTCATTCTTTGTTCTGCTTCACTAAAACTGGTTTTCAGTGTCAAACAAGCTTGCAAATTCACAGGGATGATAGCCATAAGGGATTTGCTGGCCAAGGGGGCCTTCACACAATGTGTAGCTGGGCTTCCTAGTCTGTCAGACTGTCTGCAGAAGCTTAGTCGAGAGACTAGAATTCTTGTAGAAACTTCATCACCAGCTCAGTGCTTCCTTCAGGAATCTCTTAGCTTCGGGGCACTGTGTTTTCCTCATCTGCAAAGTGAAGACATTGAGTTCCACTGGGCTCCGAGCCAGATCCTTCAGGAGCCAGGTTGTTGCTGTTGTAGTGTGCCATGGAGTCAGTTCCAGCTCCTAGTGACCCTACAGGAGCCAGATAGATAACTGAATCTGTGAAGAACAGAAGAGTGTTTTAAGGCAACAAAAAGTTGTTTTGATAAAGTTAGAATTAGAAAAAGCATGCCTTACTGAAAGGCATTCAGATTCAAACTTTTCATCTGTGAAGAATGTTGAAGTGGCAAATGTTTGTTGCTTGTGAAAGATCCCTGGTTGTGCAATGGTTAAGATCTCAACTGCTAACCAAAAGGTCAAGGGTTTGAACCCATCAGCCACTCCAAGGAAGACAGATATGGAGACACTATGGGGCGATTCTACTCTGTTCTGTAGGATGACTATGAGTCGGAATCGACTTGGGACAGTGAGTTTGATTTTTTGGGTTCTGTCGGTTTGGAGCGTGCTCTTCTCTTACTGCTCTCCCTTACTTCCACATGACTAAATCCTAATTTCTTTCTTTGAAACCCATCAAATAAATTTACCTCCTACAACAGGAAATTACCTTTGTTTTGTCTCCTCTAAATTAGAAAAAATTCTCCTTTGAATTCTCCCACCATTCCAACGCACATTTTTTGTGGTCCTTATTGTTTTCTCTTATTAATGTCAGTTTTTAGGACTAAGGTGAGTGAGCCAGACCCAAACCATGGTCTTCTCGGTCACACAATATGCGTGTGAAAGCTGGGCAGAAAGTAAGAATAGTGAAGAAGAATTGGTGCCTTTGAATTCTGGTGCTGATGAAGAATTATGAATATGAGGTCTGACAATTAAGTTCATGAACTCATCCTAGAAAAAGTGCTACATACCTCATTGCTGAATAGCACTATGGTCAACTTTGAAGTACTCCACTTGGGAAGCAGCTCTGCACCGATGCCATCACCTAGTCCACTCTTCAAAGCAATTTTGGAACTCCTTTTCTGGAATGGCCATCAGAGCTGTCATCGTATTACCCTTGAATGTCATCAAAATGTCTTTCTTTCAATATTTCCTTTATCTTTGTATAAAGGAAAAGGCCATTGCGGGTCAGATCAGGTGAGTATGAAGGGTGTTCTAATATACTTATTTGTTTACTGGCTAAGAACTCCCTCATAGACTACTATACAAGTGAGTTCACAAACTTGCCACTGTGTGTAATGGCCATTCCAGAAAGAGTTCCCAGATTGCTTTGAAGTGTGAACTAGGTGCTGGCATTGGTGCATAACTTCACAAGGGGAGTACTTGGAAGGTGACTGTAGTGATATTCAGCAATGAGGTATATAGCACTTAGAACAATTAAATTCGTCGACTTAATCGTCAGACCTTGTGTACCACCGACTGCCAGAAATATGAATGGATGAAGTATAGTCAGAATGTTCTTTAGAAGAGATGATGGTGAGACTTTGCCTCATATACTTTGGACATGTTATCAGGAGGGACCAGTTCCCAGAGAAGGTCGGCAAAAAGAGGAAGATCCTTAGTGAGATGGAGCAATACAGTGGCTCCAACAATAGGTACAAACTTAGCAACAGTCAGGAGAATGGCACAGGACCCAGCAGCGTCTTATTCTGTTGTTCACAAGGATTGCCATCAGAACCGACTCTAGGCACCTAACAACACTGGTCTCTACTGTGTCGTGGTTACTTGTGTGCTGCGTATGCAGTTGTTGTTGTTAGTGGCTACACAGCTGACCTCCAATTCACGGGAACTGGAGGCAACTGAGCAACTACAAGGTGTTTGGCTCGAGCATCTGGAGGAATTGTTCTTGTTGTTAGGTGTGCTTATGACCTTTCGGTTACCGGATTTTTGGAAGTAGATAATCAGGATATAAGCACATATGTATGTTCCCTTCGAGACTGAGCCTTAAAGATTACATGCTAGAAAATCCCATGGGAGCAGTCAACTCTGTCACATGGGATTGTGATGAGTCTAAACTGATAGCAAGTAGTCTCTGACTCACAATGGAAGGGAACCTACTTGGTTTTGTTGTAAGTCAAATATCTCTTTTTTAAAAAATACATAGTTTTCATTATTATTGCTTTTTATTATCAGTATCTTTAGCAATATGGCAGTGTTTTGAACAGCAAATCATAAATTGAGTACCTGTGAGTGAATGCCTGAGAATAGTAACATCAGCGAATTACACACTGCAACATTTAATGCACTATACATTACTAACCATAAGGATGGTTATAAGTGTGATTCATTACATGAGTTCTGACAATTAAATCCACAAACTTAATTGTTCCAAGTGCTACATACCTCTTTGCTGAGTATCACTATGGTCACCTTCAAAGTACTCCCCTTGGGAAGCTATACACAGATGCCAGTGCCTAGTCCACCCTTCAAAACAATTTTGAAGCTTGTCCTGGAATGGCCATTGTGCACAATGGCATGATGGCAAGTTCGTGAACTTAATTACGTAGTTGTCTGTGAGGGAGTTCTTAGCTAGCAAACAAATAAGTGTATTGGAACACCCTCCCTACTCACCTGATCTGGCCCCCAGTGACTTTTTTCTTTACCAGAAGACAAAGGAAATATTGAAAGAATGACATCTTGATGACATTCAAGACAGAAAGGGTAACCAACAACAGCTCTGATGGCCATTCCAGAAAGAGTTCCAAAATTGCTTTGAAGAATGGACTAAGTGCTGATACAGGTGCATAGCTTCCCAAGTGGAGTGCTTCAGAGGTGACCATAGTGATATTCAGCAACGAAATATGTAGCAATTTTTCTAGGATGAGTCTGCAAACTTAACTGGCAGTCCCCATTATTTGCATAGATACAGGAAACTACCTGAAAACTGTGAGAGTCAGAACTAGTGGAAAATCCTTGTTTTTTCAGGCCTCACAAGTCATTTTTTCCTTTGACAGTTTAATTATTAATGTTGTGGTCCACTTGGCTGGGCCATGATTCTCAGTGGTTTGGCAGTTAGGGTGTAGTTTGGCAGTTGTATGATAATGTAACCACTTTCGTGACAAGATTTCATATAATGCGATCATCTCCATGATAGAATCTGCTGCGAGCCAATCAACTAGCTGAAAGAGAGTTTCCTTGGGGATGTGGCCTGCATCCAATACAGGTGGACTTTCTGGCAAAGTTTACAGGCTTTTACTTGCTCTAGATCCTGCAGCTGGCCCCTGTTAATCCGACCTGCGGTTCTTGACACTTGACTTATCTGCTGTCTTGCCTGCCAGTCTTGGGATTTATTGGTCTCCTCAGTCTGTGAGCCAGCAGAAACCTCCAGTCTGACCAGCCTCTACAACCAAGGGAGCCATTTTTTGATATAAATCTCTATTTTTATTTTATTTTAATTTACTGGCTTTGTTTCTCTAGAGAACTCAGCCTAAGACAGACAGTGTACAGTATTACCACTTTTCTATCATTCTTTTTAGTGGAAAATATTTTGGTTTTCCTTCTCTGACAGATGTTTGCAATACCTGTATTCCAGCTCTCACAGGTTTTACTGCATGTGTATGTTTGTATGAATACGTGTAATGGAAAACTCTGGTGGTAGTAGCTGAAAGTTCAGCTCCTAACCAAAAGATTGCCAGTTTGAATCTACCAGGTGCTCCTTGGAAACACTGTGGGGCAATTCTACTCTGTCCCATAGGGTCATTATGAATAGGAAATCACTTGATGGCAATGAGTTTTTTTTTTTAAACATAAGGAGACCTGGTGGTGCAGTGGTTAAGCATTCAGTTGCTAACCAAAAGACTGGTGACTTGAGCTCACTAGCTATGATGTAAAGAAAGATATGGCAGTCAGCTTCCAAGATTTATAGCCATGGGAACCCTATGGGGTGGTTTAACTCAGTCCTAAAGGGTCACTATGAGTTGGAATCAACTTGAAGGCAATGAATGGACATTTTGCTTTTCTGTATAAAACTCGGAAAACTTGTAGTTGTCAACTTGATTCTGACTCACAGTGACCCTATAGGACAGAGCAGACCTGTTCCATAAGGCTTTCAAGGAGCAGCTGGTGAATTTGTGCTGCTGACCTTTTGGTTAGCAGCTGAACCCTCAATCACTGTGGTGCTAGGGCTCTGGTTTTATAAATGCGTGTGAGCACACACACACACACACACACACACACACATTACCCACTGCCATCAAGGAGATTCCACTCATAGAAAACCTATAGGACACAGTAGAACTGCCCCACAGATTTCCAAGGCTATAAATCTTTATGGAAGCAGACTGCCACAACTATGTTAACAAATATTTATTGAGGCCTACTATGTGCTAGACACAACAAGGTTCTATTTACTATGCTCAGCACACCATAGTAGGAACTCAATAATTATTTTGCTAAATTAATGATAATTTTGTAATTAATAATGCTAATTTAATAATGTTCAACCAGAATAATGAAAATAAAAAACACAGACAACATCAAGTGTTGGTATAGATTTGGAGCAACTGAAGTCTCCTGTCTGTTGATAGAAAAATTGTGGAACGTTATTAGGCAGTATCTGCTAATGCCAAAGATCTGCACATCCTATGACCTTGCAGTTCTATTCCCAGTTATGTACTTACAAGAAATGCATATATACGTGTGCACCAAAACTGTGTACTAAAATATTCACAGCAGAATAGCACAATCCACTGCATAATAGCAAAAAGTAGAAAATAGCTAAATGTCCATCAACAGTGGAATATATAGATAGGTTATATATTCACACAGTTGCATAACATACAGTTGTAAGAATGAACATTCTGTGGGAAAGAAACATCTCAAAAGGAGAATGTTGAGTGTAAAAAGCTAGAGACAAAAGAATATTATTATATGATGAAAAGTACAAAAACAGGCAAAATGAATCTATGCTATTAGAAGTTAGCATAGCGGTTACCTTGGCATAGGAGTACCGACCAAAGGTAGGAATAAGGGGTTGTTATGGTGCTGGGAGTACTCTATTTTGAAACCTGAATGGTAGTTTCTAGGACTGTGTTCAGTGTGTGAGAATTCATCGAGCCGTAATTTTGTGATATGTATACTTTTCAGTATAGTTAAATTAAACGTTTTTGAAAATCTGTCTAGTCTTTACTTATAGTTCATCTCACACATCTCTGATAGTCTCACATCCCTGTCTTCGTTCCAAAGTGTTTTTCAGTAGAAAGATACTCCTTCCTTCCTATTCAGCTCAGCCCCTGACCTGCCTAGCCGAGTCCACTACACTCTCTCTGTCTCTTGAAGTCTGGCTGCATATATTTATGTATGCTGATCTCTATATTTCAATATAATCAGCTTCCTTTGTAATCTCTATATTTGACTTTATGCATCTAAAAGTATTCTGTATTGTAGACTGGAGGATCAGCCAAAACCAGGAAGATCCTCAATAAAATGGATTGGCACATTGACTGAAATGATGGGCTTAAGCATAAAAACTGTGGGCATGGTGCAGGACCAGGCAGTATTTCATTCTGTTGTACATGGTGTCACTGTGAGTCACAACTGACTCAATGGCACCTAAGAACAACAAAAGCATTCTGAGAAAGAAGTCCATGGATTTGACCAGATTGCAGACTGCCAAAGGGCTCCACGATCATAAAAGATTAAGAATCCCTTTTTGAGAAGATGTTTTTAGGCTGAAACCTGGATAATGAGTAAGAGCCCAGCACAGTGCTTGACATATGGTGGGTATGGCAACCAGTCTTCAAGTTGGCCCCGGTGATCCTCACCTCTTGGTATTCATTGGCCTGTGTGATCAAAAGAATATGGAAGAAGCAGCAGTCTGTGACTTCCAAGTTTGTTTCTGCTTTGGTCTCTTGGGTTGCTTACTGGGGGAATTCAGATGCCATGTTGTCAAGGATACTTGAGGTAGGCAGAATTCCAAGGTTTCCCGTTACCTTTGCCCCTTATCATATTTTGTATGGCAAGAGGGATTTTGCAGTTGTAATAAAGGTTACTAATCAGTTGACTGAAACTGGGAATATCATCTAGGTGGGTCTGACCTAATATGAAGCTTTTAAAAGTAGAGTTTTCTTTAGTTGGTAGTAAAAGAAGACGTCAGATTGAAGCATGAAAAGGATCAGCAGTGTGATGTCTCATTTTTGTATGACTTTTATGGTCTTAGTTTTGTAACTCCCCCAAACTGGTAGGGACCATGCAAATAAAGTATGTTTGGTCCCTCAAGAGGATTGGACAGGTTGCTAATAAGACAAACAAGAGGTATGGGGCCCTTGTATGGCTGGGACCATGCAAATAAGGCATATAAAACAGAGGGATTGGACAGTTTTGTCATCCCATCGGGCTTAGGAGAGCCAATCCAAGAGCGGAGGGAGATGTGACTGCCGTTAAGAGATGGGAGTGCAACAGGTCCTGTAGACTCAGGATCCCTGCACTGAGATCCTTCTTGACCCAAGAAACAGAGAGAAAGAGCTGTGACACCGAAAATGGCAAGATGGCAAGAAGCAGTGACTAAGAAATGGTGGCAGCAGAGGCAGCAGAACCAGGAGACTGGTAGAGGACACCTCAGGGAGCTTCCAGGCCCATAGAGTGAGAAAGCTGAGAACCTTTGGGCAGGAAGATTGCTGGCAGAATGGGTTGCCTTTGAGCATGTGACTGAGCTAGGCTTGCAACCCATGGAGCAGGGTGAGAAAGCTAAGTACCTTCAGGCAGGAGGTTGCTAGTGGAGTGGGATGTCTCCAAGTACTTGGTTGCAGAGCAGCTTGGCTTGATGACTGTCTTAGTCAGCTAGTGCTACACTAACAGAAACACCACAAAGTGGATGGCTTTAACAAAAGAAAAGTTTATTCTTACACAGTCCAGTAGGCTACAAGTCCAAATTCAGTATGTCTGCTCCAAGGGATGGCTTTCCTCCTTGTTGGCTCTGGAGGAAAGTCCTTGTGTCACATCAGTCTTTGTTTAGGGAACATTTGGTGCAGTAACCCCAGGTCTGAAGGATGTGAAGGTGTGCTTTCTTGAAGGTGTGAGGTTCCCAACTTTCTGCTTGCTTCCCTTTCATTTTATCTCTTGCAGGATGGAAGGATTAAGGGTGGTGCAAGCCATGTTGCTGTTGTTGTTAGGTGCCGTTGAGTCAGTTCCGACTCATAGCAACCCTATGAACAACAGAATGAAACACTTCCTGGCCTTGCACCATGTCCACAATTGTTTTTATGCTTAAACCCAATTTTGCAGCCACTGTGTCTGATCCATCTCGTCAAGGGTCTTCTTTTTTACTGACCCTCCACTCTACCAAGCATGATGTCCTTCTCCAGGGTCTGATCTTTCCTGACAACATGTCCAAAGTATGTAAGACGCAGTCTTGCTATCTGTGCTCCCAAGGAGCACTCTGGTTGTACTTCTTCCAGAACAGATCTGTTCTTGTGGCAGTCCATGGTACATCCAACATTCTCCAACACCACAGTTCAAAGACATCAATTCTTCTTCTGTCTTCTTTGTTCATAGTCCAGCTTTCGCATGCATATGATGCAATTGAAAACACCATGGCTTGGGTCACACGCATTTTAGTCTTCAAGGTGATGTCCTTACTTTTGAATACTTTGAAGAGATCCTTTGCAGCTTTTGCTGCAAAGTGCAAGGCATAGTTCAGGGAAACTCCCTGTAAGTAGAACAGGGAGGTGATCCTATGAAAGGATTTACAGTCCCACCATAATCCTCTAGCATACAGCATACAAAAACCACAAAGGGGAGGACAATCATAAAACATTGGGACTCATGTCCCAGCCACATGGCTACATATATCTTTGGGGGAAACAATTCAATCCATGACAATAACCTACAGAAACAGGGAGCTGTGTGGCTGAGGCTTACTAGTAGACTAGGGTGCCTCTGGATGCTTTCTGGTTGAGCTCAAAAGCTTTGTAACACTTGTTCAAGCAGGGCAGAGGGTAGGCTTCAGGGGTTAGAGCCAGAGAAAGACCTGACTGTGGGCACAGCTGAGAAGAGGCTATCCTAAAGGAAGGTCATTTTTGATCCTAAATTGTAGCTTGCTACTTGCCTAAAAAACCCTCATAATTGTGAATATTGTCTTTGAGCCTGTGGGGCCATTGCCATCAAACTATTGACCCAGCAGAGGGGTAGAGAGTGTCATAGGAGGGACAGCTGATGTCAGAAATAATGAAAATGTTACTGGGTGGAGGCATGTCTGACCTCTGTCTCATAGCACTCAGCCTTGGGTTGCTGTTGATTCTGTTTCCCCTATGTGAAGTTAGACAAGGTCAGACACCTCCACCGCTTCATTCTTACAGCATCTGTCACATCATTGCTGGTTTAAAGTTGGAGGTAACCACTGGGGCTGAGTCTGGCTTCTAGAAGCTGAGATCAGCCCCTAGAGGACAGCTAGTAAGAAAACGGGGGTCTCAGTTCTATAAAAGCAGGAATAGTTTTGTCAACAAGCTGAGGGAGTTTAGAACCTGATCCTTGACTACAGCCTCGAGATAAAGGCCCAGCTTGGCTGACACCTTGGTTTTGGTCTTGTGAGACCCTAAATAGAAAAACTAGTTGAGTCTGCCTGGAGTTCTAATCTACAGGCTGTGAAATAACGTACCCATTACAACTGAGTGAGTTATGACTCACAGGCATCCTGAAAGACAGAATAGAACTGCCCCATTGGGTTTCCAAAGAGTGCCTGGTAGACTGGAACTACCAACATTTTGGTTAGCAGACATAGCACTTAACTACTACATCACCAAGATTTCTGTGAAGCAATAAATGGGCGCTGCTTTCTTTCTTTTTTTTTTTTTTCATATTTTATTGTACTTTAAGTAAAGATTTGGCACTTGGCAAGTGAAGATTTATAATCCAAGTTAATTTGTCATACCAAAATGTGCACACATACTGCAGTGTAACTCTAGCTACTCTCCTTGCCCTGTGTCAGCATACTTCTCATTTCCATCCTATATTTCCTATGTTTATTCAGCCAGCTTCTGTTCCTCTCCATGCTCTCGTCTTGCCTCTGTATAGGAGCTGCACATTTAGCTTCGTGTATCTACTTAAGCCAGGAAACACACTCTTTGCCAGTATCATTTTATATCTTACAGACCACTCCGACCTTTGTCTGAAGAGTTGGCTTCAGGAATAGTTTCCGCTCTGGGCTAACAGAAAGTCTGGGAACCATGTCTTCTGGGGACCCTTCAATCTGTTAGACCATCAAATGGTCTTTGTAATAGAGTTCTAGTTCTGCACACCCATTTTTCTTCCTCTGCATCAGGGACTCTCTGACATATTTGCTGTCAGGGCAGTCACTGGGGGTGGCCGAGCACTGTCGAGTTCTTCTGGTCTCATGCTGGTGTAGTCTTTGGATTATATGGTCCTTTATATCTACTGGGCTCATCTTTTCCTTATGTCTTTGATGTCTGTAATTCTCTGTGGCAGGTGGGTTGGGACCGACTGATGCTACTTAGATGGCCTCAGGTGTTATTTTAAGTTACTAAGTGTCTTAGTTATCTAGTGCAGTGCTGCTATAACAGAAATACCACAAATGGATACCTTTAACAAGCAAAAATTTATCCTTTCACAATTTCAGAGGCTAGAAGTCCATCAGATCACCAGCTCTAGGAGAAGACTTTTTCTTTCTGTCAGCTTTGGAGGGAAGTCTTTGCCTCTTTTCAACATTTAGGGGCCAGCATTCCTCTACACATGTTTTGGCATCAATCCTCCCCTAGGATTAAAAGGTTCTTAGTGCTAGGACTTGGGTCCAAAGGACATACTCTACTCCTGACTCTTGGTGGTGGTATTCAGGTTCCTTACCTTGCTTGCTTCTCTTTTACATCTCAGAAGAGATTGACTCAAGATACAACCTAATCCTGTAGATTGTTTCCTGCTTTAACCTTAACCGTCTCGTATCCTGCCTCATTAACATCATAGAGGTTAAGATTTATAAGATAAGAAAAATTACATCAGATCACAAAATGGAAGACACAATACTAGGAATGATAGCCTAGTTGACACAAATTTTGAGGGGACACAATTCAGTCTGTAACACTCAATTTGTGGTAACTTATTATACAGCAAAAGAAAATTCACCTACTCCAGGAGTTCCATGAAGAGGCCCAGATGGAGAGGAACTGACTTCTCATCACAAGAAAGGTGAGGGAGCCCCCCTGGAAGGGGATCTTCTAGCCTCAGCCAACATCTTGAAGATAACCTCATGAGAGACCCTGGACCAGAAGCTCCCAACTAAGCTACTCCTAAATTCCTGACTCACAAGAAACATGAGAAATAATAACTGCTTTTCTAATAAATAATAAATAACGTATTAAATGACAGACCATTTGTCTTTCAGTTTGTCATATAGCATGTGTTTGTGTGTTGCTAGGATGCTAGAAGTTATGCCACCAGTATTTCAAATACCAGCAGGGTCAGCCATGATGGACAGACTTTGGTGGCGCTTCCAGGCTCAGACTGTGAGGAAAGGCCTGTCAATCTACTTCAAAACAGTAGCCAGTGAATACCAATGGGTCACAGTATGATATTGTCAGATACAGTGCTGGAAGATGAGTCCCCTAGGTTGGAAGGCGCTCAAAATACACAGTGGCTACAACACTGGGCTGGAGAATACTAACGGTTGTGAAGACGCAGCAGGATGGGCAACTTTTCATTCTGTTCCATGTGGGTCTGCATGAATTGGAGTTGAATCAGTGGCAACTAACAACAACAACACTGTTTTAAGCAATTCACTTTAGGTGTAATTTGTCATGCAACTAAATAGATGACTAATTCATATGTGCTCAGTAAAGGTTTACAGATGAGTTATCTACCCTACGGCAGTATAACCAAGCAGGAGAATTTCAGGTGTCTTTGGTTTCTGTTGTGTGCTGTCAAGCTGATTCCAACTCATAGTGACCCTATATGACAGATTAGAACTGCCCCATAGGGTTTCTAGGCTGTGATCTTTTCAGACACTGATCAGTATCTCTTTCCATGATGGAGCCACTGTGTGAATTTGAACCACTAATCTTTTGTTAGAAGCCTAGTGCTTAACCATTATGCAATCAGATCTCCATTCTTTGGTCTCCACTACCCCAAATTCAAAGTATATAGCGTCTACCAGAGGTCCCTGTGTGGTGGAAATGGTTAAATACTGGACTACTAGCCAAAAGGTAGGCAGTTCAAACCCATCCAGGGGTGCCTTAGAAGAAAGATCTGATGATTTGCTTCCAAAAGGTCATAGCTTTGAAAACCTTGTGGAGCAGTTCTATTCTACACATATGCAGTCATCACGAGTCAGAATAAATTCCATAGTAACTAACAACAACAAAGTGTTGACTGGAAATGATGGTGACCAGTTTACAAGGTCTGACAATTAAATCCATGAACTTAATTACTCTAAGCGCCACAAGTATCATTGCTGAATATCACTATGGTCACCTTTGAAGTACTCTCCTTGGAAAGCTATGTACCTATGCCAGCACCTAGTCCACCCTTCAAAGCAATTTTGGAACTGTGTTTGAAATGGCCATTGCACATGGTGGCACCGTGACAAGTTTGTGAACTTAATTGTATAGTTGTCTGTGAGGGAGTTTTTAGCCAGTAACAAATATATTGGAACACTCTCCCTACTCACCTTATCTGGTCCCCAGTGACTTTTTTCTTTATACAGAGATAAAGGAAATATTGAAAGAAAGATATGTTGATGACATTCGGGACATCACAGTAACATAACGACAGCTCTGATGGCCATTCCAGAACAAGAGTTCCAAAATTGCTTTGAAGGTGGACTAGGCACTGATGTAGGTGCATAGCTTCCCAAAGAGAGTACTTTGAAGGTGGTTGTAGTGATATTCAGCAATGAAGCATGTAGTACTTTTTCTAGGATGAGTTCATGAACTTTATTGTCAGTCCTCGTAGACTAGCCTCAGAGGCTTCCACCTGTAAGCCTTCCTTAACGGGTTCTTTCCAAATCCACATTCTCCTGAGAATCCATCACAGTAAAGCCATGAACCCTTGCCCCTGTAAAAAACAAAAGAAAGGACACAATCACAATGTTGTCCCTGCTTCAGAAGGACCTGTCTTTGCTTAAATGACAGCTTTCCGAGACCTATTTCTTTTTTCCCCATCTAAGTTCCTTTAAGCTTCTTACAAAAGGAGACTACTAGCTTTCTCAAACTGCTGTCCTCAGCATCTCCCTTTGTGGGCCAGGCTGCCCTGCTGCAGCACTTTTGGTTTACTTCCCAATTTAATCTTTGTTTAAATGTTTATAATTTGACTCCAGAATTTGTCATTTAACAGCAGATAGAGTCCTTCTGCTCTTTTGTTCAACTCCCTGGCCCCTTATTCTCCAGTCCCTGGCTGAAGTTCTTGCCTTGGGTTCTCAGAGTCTAGAGTTGTCTGAGTTGCCTTGATTAAAAGTTTAGAGATTATCTTGGGACAGCAGTTTCAAGGGTTCATCCAACCTTCATGGCTCCAGAAATGCTGGGTCCATGAGAATTTGAAATTCTGTTCTGCATTTTCACCACATTGATCAGGATTCTTCTATGAAATCTTGGATCAAGATATTTAGTAATGGCAGCTGGGCACCATCTGGTTCTTCTGGTCTCATGACAAAAAAGGCAGTTGTTCATGGAGGCAGTTAGCCACATTTTCCATATCCGCATTCTACTCCTGGTTTTCCTTCTTCTTCCATTGCTCCAAACGAATAGAGACTAATTGTGCCTCACTGTCTTTCTTTTTTGTAGCTGCTGAATCTGGAGCCATGTACATGAATTATCCATTAAAAATGAGTTACTTTATTTGAAAAAATATAGTAGATGCTAGACAATAATTTCTTGCTTCTTACATCTTTTCCTCTGCACACAAACACAGCTAGAATTCTCTGCCACACACCTTAATTTCCACAAGTACACTTAGACACCGAACATGCTCTCCCTTATAGCCAACCACTCAGCCTGAGTACATACAATGGCAGTCAAGCATCTGCTGCACTAACAGACATCTCCATGTATATAATTAACTAGCACGCGGTCCCATGCATGTATGTATGTGCATGTGTATGTTTGCATATATGCTTTGTGATTCAGCCTCTTTACTGCCTATCCTCACCTATGCCTGATGCTGTGTATATACTCTTGTGTGTATGCTCCTAATTTCAAGGTAGAAACAGGTTAAAAGTATTCCATTCAGAAGCCCTAAAAGAGCCTAAATATAGGTGACTATGAAACTCTAAATAGAGAGGAATTGTTAGCAGCTAAATTAGGGAGGACAATGCAGACCTGAAATGAACTGTTCCACTGACAAATGCAGCCTCCTGTGACAGCTGGGAGAAAGGGACTTAATTGCTGTTTGGTATAACTGGAGCAGAGGACAGGAAGAGGAGGGAGGCCAATAATCAAAGGAGGGGAGTCCACAGACAAGGCATCTCAGCAGGAAGCCCCCTCTTGGCTTGCTCTTCCGGTGTCTTCCTAGATGTTGTTTCCATGAAAACAATCATACACCTTCTCCTGCTGGCAGAAGGGAGTAGGAGAAATATGTTGGTGGGCCTTGGCCTCCCTTACCCGTACCTTCTGAACTACCCTTTCAGTTCCCTGCCACCTATCAAAAGCCATTCTTGGGGAGCTGTGAGCTTGCCTTGTGGAGAGATCAGACCTTGTAATCGTGACCCAATTAATCATGTGTGTGACCTTAAGTGGTTACCAAGCAAATCTGTTTCCTCCTTTACCAAAGATGACTAATATCCTCTACTTTACAGTTGTGAACATTTATGAAATGATAAATGATGAAGCACTTTGTAAATGGCAAATCGCTTCATAATTATTAGCTATTATTATCCACTAAATGGAGTTCCTAGGTGGTATGAACAGTTAAAGCCCTAGGGTGCTAACCAAAAGGCTGGAAGTTTGAATCTACCCAGAGATGCCTTGAGGAAAGGCTTGATGATCCACTTGTGAGAAATCAACTGCTGGAAAACCCTGCTGAGCAGAGTTCTACTCTGAAACACATGGGGTTGCCTTGAGCTGGGGTCACCATGAGTGGAGAATAACTTGACAACAGCAAATTGAATGTGTTTGGAGGGCAGGAATCACGTCTTGTCACCTTGCTTTCAAATGCCTACCACATTCATTCACAGAGTGGAACTGAAGAGTTATTTTCCCTGTGGGTAAATGACAGACCAGAACAAATAATCTCTCTCCCCTGGTGTGAATGAATGGACAAAACCTTTGACAATGGGATGGCTGTTCTACTAATTCTTACACACTGTGCTGGAGGCACCATCCTAAGCAGTTTGCAGGTATTCAATGACCTTGTGAAGACGAACATCATCAGCATCATCCAACTCTAAAGCTGAGGAAATAGTCTCAGGTTAAGGAACTTCTCCAAAGTCATGCTGCTAGTAAGTGGGGGAGCAGGACTTGAATCAAGGGAGATTGGCTTCTCAAGTGCATACACAAACTGCAAACATCTAGGCACCAGCCAGCAGGTGATAAGGGACATTTGGGGTTTGGGGCCCTTTTGGTGCCCTTGAAATTAAGTTAGAACTCACTTTTCTTATGCTATGCCTGACACCGTGCTAAGGGTTTTTACATATCTTATCTCCCCTAATCCTTCGGTAATTCTATGAAATAAGACTGTTACATTATCCTCACTTCATAAAGAATCTGGGGCCCAGAAAAGTGAAATAAGTTACTCACTGTAACAGTAAGACCTGCCTTGGCATTGACAAGGAGTTTGGTTATGTATGCAGCCAACCCCGTAGAAAATGGCAGACAGAAGAGGAAAGACAAACGAAGAGAGAAGCCGCAGAGAGAGAACAGGCAAAGAGCCTCCTAAAAGAAATAGAACATAGGTTAAGAGCTGTAACACAGAGGAGGACACGTGGCAAAGCTGGTGTCAGGGAGGCTAAAGGCAGAGGGCTGTCTTCAGGGGGCCAAGAGGAGGCTTATCCTGAGAAAGCTGAGGGAAGACTGTCCTGAGGGAGCTGAGAGGAGGCTTGCACAGCTGAGAGGGCATGGGCCTGGCAGAGAGAAGGGCCTGTTTGCTTGCCAGTGAGAGCCGCTGAGAGATTTGTGCCTGCACTGAAGACAGGAGGGCAGTGTTCTCCCCTTCAGGAGGCTTCCAGAATTTGCCTGAATACTTCCTGATCCTGATCTCAAGTTGCACCTTGTTACCCCATTAATAAACCATTCAACTCTAAGTATGATCTGAGAGTTCTATGTGGCCATTGCAATTGATTATTGTGATGGTTACGATTGTGTATCAACTTGGTTGGGCTACGTTTCTCAGTGTTTAATTTAAATATGATCACTCCCATGATTGTATCTGCTGTAAGTAGCCCATCAGTTTAAAGGGAACTTCCTTGGAAGTGTGGCCTGTATATGTGTATAAGCTGACATTGTGGCTTTTTGCTGTTCTGGATCCTGCTGCTGCCTCCTGCTCACTGGACCTTCCACTCTTGGGACCTGAGCTATCAGCTTATTTACAGACCTTGGAATTCATTGATTTTCATAGCCTCAGAGTGGGAGCCTTGCTCTCTGACCTGCTGATCTTAGGTTTGCCAGTCCCTGCAGCTACTTAAGTTGGGAGAGGACTATCCTGACCCACTGACTCAGGACATTTTAGCCTCTAGAATCACGTGAACTGTCCCCTTGATAGAAATCTCTATCCATATTTACATACTTCACTGGTTTTCCTCCATAGAGAACCCAGCCTAGGACAATTATAGAACCTGAAGAGAAGTAGAGAGTGCCATGGAGCAATGGCTCATGTCAGAATTGGTAAAAAGATCATCAAGTGGAAGTAGGCTGACCTCCATCTCATAGGAATCAGCTTTGTGTTGGTCCTGGTCATATTCCCTTTGAAGTTAGGCAAGTTCTGACAGTATTACCACTACCATTTTATAGCTGTCCTCCCCCACCAAAGTGTGAGAAATTAAATTTCTGTTTATTGAAGCTACCCACTTGTAGTGTTTCTGTTACACAGCCCTAGATGACTAACAACTAACACAGTCACAGACCCCTTGGGCCAAGGCCCTAGCCTGGAAAGCTGAATTATATGCAAGAATGTGTTTGAGAAATGTGGGTGGTCAGGGTACAAGGACCCCAGAGTGTGTGAGATACACAGCTGCATGGCACATGGTACGCCGTGGCAGAGGGCCCTGAGTGCTGGGCTGAGGACTAAGCCTGGATGTGGAAGATTCTGGGTAATACAAAATTTTGACTTGATTGGAATCATATTTTAAAAAGATTACTCTTACAGTAACATATGGGCTTTGGGGTTGAGAGAAACAAGAGATGATTGGTGTCATTAATTTATCAGTGGAGAGAAAGGTAATCAGTAGCTGAACAGAGATGGTGAGAAAAAGAAAGGAAATCAGGTATGTCAGAGTATATTCAAATGACCCAAAGTTAGTGACAAGAGAAAGTACAGAGACTTATTTGCAACAGGTGGGTAAGGCAAGTAGCTGTAAGGTTTCTGCGCTGTTCCTAGAGTGTTATCCTAGTTATTTAAGACCACACCTTTAAACTAGTTGTCTTAGTTAGGAAAATCCTGGCGGTATAGTGGTTAAATGCTATAGCTGCTAAAAAAAAAATGTCAGCACTTTGAGTTTACCAGACACTCCTTGGAGACTCTATAGGGCAGTTCTACTCTGTGCTTCAGGGCCACTATGAGTCAGAATCAACTCACTGTCAAGGATATGCATATCACCAGTTTAAGGAGCCCTGGTAGTACAATGGTTAAGTGCTTGACTACTTACCAAAAGGTTGGTGGTACAAACCTACCCAGCCATTCCATAGGAAAAGGACTGACGTCTGCTTCTGTACAATTACAGGAAAGAAAATCCTAATGGGAAGTTCTACTCTGTCACATGGAGTCACTATGAGATGAAATCAACTCCATAGTGTTTAACAATATGTGTATGTGTATATACACGTGAGAGAAAGAGAGATACTTTCTGGAATTGGCTTACATGATTGTGAGAGTTGACAAGTCCAAAATTTATAGGTCAGTTGGCAGGCTAGAGACTCCTGCAAGCTTGTGTCCCAAGCTCCATTGTTCATTGACAGAAAAAGAGCAGAGCAAAGAGAGAGCAATTTATGACAAAATATCTATATGTAGTCTGGAGGCAGAACACATCCTAAGGTAACTTCCTTGTCAGTTGATTACATGACATCATAGAAAGTGATTATATTGTATTAAATTGCATTATGGAATAGCAACTAGTCTAGTGTTTGGCCCAACCGCTGGTAACTAGACAAATGGACACGTAAAATCACCATCACACCAGTCATCTCAAGTAGCACCTATGGTCAGTCATTTCACAAGCCAGCATTTATTAAGCATTTAGTATTATATGCTTACTGTATCAGTATCAACTGTTTTTTTGCACTTTGGGCTTAGTTCAATAAAATGCCTTAAGTATATACTGTTTTAGGGTTTGAAGACACAAGGAGAACAACAGTACAGCACCTGCTAGGCTTCCTACTTTAATCTGTATATGACTTTGGGAAATTGACTTCTTTGTCTTTCAAATGCCTCATCTGTAAAATAAGGGCAATTACTGCACCCAATTGTAGGACTGCTGTGAGGATTAACTGAGTTAATATAGTATGTGCAAAGTATCTAGAACTATGCCTGGCTTGTAGAAAGTCAATTATAAGTGTCACGTGTGACACAGGTCCACCCCTCCAGGACACAAACATGTAACCAGATTCATACAACCCCACATGGCATGACAGTGATAGATATAAGGGGCAGAAAGAGTTTCACAGAGGGAGGGCTCCTACAGACATCCTTTTCTTGTTCAGTTGGATCCTTCCTGTGCACAGCCAAGTTCTTTGCAGTCTCTGAGACTACTGCCTTATCTCTACTCTTCCTCTGTGATAAAATGACTATCACCTCTACCCAAGCCTCAATAACCCTTGGATTTCTCCAGTGTGCAAAAGCCAGAGCCATGTTAGAGGTCACCTTTGTCCGTCCTCAAGATCTGCAGATCTGCTAGCAATTAAATATTTGCCTTGGACAAATGAGATTTCATTCCCTTTGGAGAGAAAAAAAGGCTATCTTCATCTCTCTCTGGACCCAGATCTATCTGCATTTGCTTGATCTTCTGCATGGCAGATGAGTCTCTGAGACGCTCTCTTTCTTGTTCATTTAGGGGTGAAAAATTATCAGCAAGAAACCAATTAGTATCCTTTACAAACAGGTCTCAAGCCTTCTGAAGCCAACTCTTTCACTCTACCCTCTGTATACCAGCAGCATCTGTTTTCAGACAGTGTCCTAATTGAGTCCAACCTGTGTGGTTATCATTTGTTAATCAGAGCCCCAAAAGAGAAGTAGTGGCATCCTTCCTTTGTCTCCAGCCCAGAGAAAGATAATTAAGATGGAAAGTGATTGGCCAGAGGGATCAGAGCTCAGCAAAGGAGGAACTATCTAGACAGCTGTGTGACTGATTCATATGCAGTGAGGAATAACGAAAACCAATCTTTCTTGAGCATTTATTATGTACCAGAAATTATTTTAAGTGCTTTTGAAGATGAACAGATTCAACTGTCACAACTCTCTGCTATTATTATTGTTAGGTTGCTATTATTAGTTACTATGTTTGCTGTTGTTAGTTGTCATTGAGTCAATTCTGACTTAGGGCAACACAGTGTGTGCAGAGTAGAATTGCTCTGTAGAGGTTTCAAGGCTGTGAACTATCAGAAATAGCTTGCACAGGTACCTTCCACGATGCCTCTGGGTGGGTTTGGGAAGTGAAGGCACTAAGAGTTATTTGTCCAAAGTCATACAATTGGATAGAAAGGAAGCCAAGATTTGGACCTGTCATTGTTATTCCTACTTCTGTGCTCTTAACCACTATGCTGTACTACTACCCATATTCACTGGTCACTTAGCTGAACTTGATTGCTAAACCAGCAGCAGCAACACTAGAGCCAGGATAGAATGCTGCTGCTGAGAAACTGCCACACTCTGTCTTCATAATCTCCTAGTTATCTGCTGGGAGAGTCTTGGTGAGCACCACTAGGGTGTGCTTCCAGAATGTGGAGCTCTAGCTACCACAGTGGAGACACAGAGGGAAGCGACAGGGAGATACAGTGGGAAGCCTAACTAACCATGAAACTTACTGTGCAAAAGATTCAGATAAACAAGGGCAAATCGATGCCTATCATTAGGGCAAGTGGCCTGGAACCCCAAGTCCACATTCCCTAGTAAAGCATGCAAGGCCCTTTCCCTGGGGCCTCTGCCATCCTTCCCAGCCTCAGGGTTCTTGCTGTGGTTGAAGACTGAAAATAAGAAAATTATCCTCTCCAATTTCTGCTCTTTCTCATTTTAACCCTCCTGACAAAGCCCCACTTTGAACTGCTTGGGTTCAAACACAAAAACCAGATTCTGATCCTCTTACTAAGTTCAGAGGTCTTTAGGGTTCTTGGCAGGTAAAATATACAAAGAAGGTATAATGCAAAGACTGAGGATGCTGCAGCACCAGGCAGTGCTTCATTCTGTTTTTAATAGCACTGCGATGAGTCAGAATGGGTGCCATAGCACGTACCAGGAATGATTTACCCAGTAAGTAAGGTAAGCACAAGTTTACTTCTGCAGTGCACAATGTCACCAGTTTTAATATTTGGTGTGGTAAAAGCCATGTGGAACTGTGCACTACAGATTATCAAGTAAACACAGTTAAGCATGTGTGTTCTGTGCTTACTGGTTAATCTGCTCCTGGCACCTAACAACAACATAATACAATAATTGATGGAGCAGTATGCTTTACGCTATAGAGTATACATTCTGCCTAAAGGCCTTTGAGTTAAAAAAAAGGTAAAACTTTGTGCTTGCTGGACAATGGGTATATCTCTGCAAGGCTCATAGCTCTTAGTGCCCAATAGGGAGAAGGAAGGAGAGTAGACACAGAATTTCTCCTTTTCTGTGAATTTCCTTCCTGCAAGGAGGTAGTACAATGCGGTCCATCCACAGGGGAGGGTATGGGTGGGCTCTGAAGCTAGATTCCATGAATCTGATCCTGTCTATTTATTAGCTTTATGGCTTTGAACAACTCACATGCTTTTCTCTGCCTCAGTGTCTTTATCTGCAAGGTGAGAATAATGATAGTTTCCACTTCATGAGAGCTACTATGGGAATTTGGCTACCAACTGAAGGGTGGCAGTTCAAACCCATCGGCCACTCCATGGGAGAAAGATGTGGCAGTTTGCTTCCATAAAGATTTCAGTCTTGCAAACCCTATGGGACAGTTCTACTCTGTCCTATAGAGTCACTCTGAGATGGAATTGATTCAATGGCGATGAGTTTTAGTTTTTGTATTTATTGACCACACGACCTACTGCCATTGAGTTGCGTCCAACTCATAGTGACCCTAGAGGTCAGAGTAGAATGACCCCATAGAGTTTCCAAGGAGTTCCTGGCAGATTTGAACTGCCAACTGTTTGGTTAGCAGACGTAGCACTTGACCCACTATGCCACCAGGGTTTCCTTAGATTTATTACAAGAATTAAGTAAATTATATGCAAGGTCCTCCACTTGTCTGTCAGTTTGTTGTACTGTGGGGGCTTGCATGTTGCTGTGATGTTGAAAGCTTTGCCATAGATATTCAGACATCAGCAGGGTCACCCATGGTAGACGGGTTTCAGCTGAGCTTCCAGACTACGACAGACTAGGAAGGACCAGACAGTCTACTTTGCAAAAGAATTAGCCAGTGAAAGCCATATGAATAGCAACAGAACATTGTTAGACACAGCACCAGAAAATGAACCCGCAGGTTTGAAGTCACTCAAAAGATGACTGGGGAAAAGCTGCCTCCTCAAGGTAGAGTTGACGGGGCCAGCCGTCTGTCTACAGGTGAACAGGACTGAAGGGAGGGCGTGGGAGCTTAAAGAAAGATGCTCACATCAGGAGGGACCCAGTCAAGCTGAGACATTTATTTCCTTATTGAGCAAACTTTTATACAGTACACACTTCTTTGTTTATTCTTAACTCTCATCTTTCTCATGCATCCGTGTTCCCTAGTTCTCAAAACCTCTGATCTAATGATAGCCCTATCGAAGGACAGCCACATCTTGTTATTCTTTCTTGGGATATTGCTAAGCAGTCAGTTCTCATGACCTTGCTGGCACAATATTTTTCTTAAGTGAGCCTTGCCCAGTAAATTTCTTTAAGATGATTTCTGCTCCCCACATAGAGTTGACCTTAGTGATGTGGAAGGAGTCAAGACTTCTGGGCCTTCATTTGATGATGGCAAAGTTTTGTCTCAAAATGAGAAGAAACAGCTGCAAACATCCATTAATAACTAGAACATGGAATATATGAAGTATAAATCTAGGAAATTAGAGATTGTCAAAAATAAAATGGAATGTGTAAACATTGACATCCTAGGCATTAGTGAGCTGAAATAGACTGGTATTGGCCATTTTAAATTGCATAATCATATCATATATTATGACAGGAATGAAAACTTGAAGAGGAGTGGTATAGCTTTCATGTCAAAAAGAACACTTTGAGATCTGTTCTGAAGTACAATGCTGTCAGTAACAGGATAATAGCCACATACCTAGAAGGAAGACCAGTTAATAAGACTATTATTCAAATCTGTTCATCAACCACTATGGCTAGAGATAAAGAAATTGAAGATTTTTACCAGCTTCTGCAGTCTGAAGTTGATTGAACATGCAGTCAGGATGCACTGATAATTACTGGTGCTTAGAATACAAAAGTTGGAAACAAGAAGATCATTAGTTGGAAAATACAGCCTTCATGACAGAAATGATGTTAGAAATCATGTGTTAGAATGTTGCAAGACCAATGACTTCTTCATTGCAAACACCTTTTTTCACCAACATAAATGGTGACTTACATATGAACCTCACCAAATGGAATATACAGGAACCAATCGACTACATCTGTGGAAAGAGACAATGCAAGAGCTCAATATCATCAGTCAGGACAAGACTAGGTGCTGACTGCAGCATAGACCATCAGTTGCTCATATGCAAGCTTAAACTGAAACTGAAGAAAAGTAGAACAAGTCCACGAGAGCAAAAGTATGACCTTGAGTATATCTCACCTCAGCTTAGAGACCGGCTCAAGAACAGATTTGACATGTTGAACACTAACAACTAAGACCAGACAGCTGTCAAATGACATCAAAGACAACACCCATGAGGAAAGCAAGAGGTCATTAAAAAGACAGGAAGAAAGGAAAACACCAAACTAGATGTGAGCAGAAACTCTGAAACTTACTCTTGAATGTCAAGTAGCTAAAGCAAAAGGAAGGAATGACAAAGTAAAAGAACTGATCAGAAGATTTCAAAGAGCGGCATGAGAAGACAAAGTATTACAATGACATGTGCAAAGAGTTGGAGATAGAAAACCAAAAGGGAAGAACACATTCCACATTTCTCAAGCTGAAAGAACTGAAGGCAAAATTCAAGCCTTGAATCACAGTAGTGGAGGATTCTACAGGGAAAATATTAAAAGACTCAGGAGGCATCAAAGAGGATGGAAAAGAAGGATCAAAAGAAGATGGTAAGAATACAGAGAGGCTTTATACCAGAAAGAACTAGTCGACATTCCAACACTGTGAGAGGTAGCATATGATCAGCAACTGATGAAACCGAAGGAAGAAGTAGAAGTTGCACTGAAGGCATTGGTGGAAATCAAGGCTCCAGGAATTCATGGAATATCATTTGAAACGTTCCAACAAATAAATGGAGCACCAGAAGTGCTCACTTTTCTATGCCAAGAAATTTGGAAGAGAGGTACCTGGCCAACTGACTGGAAGAGATACATATTTGTGCCCATTTCCAAGAAAGGTGAGCCAGTCAAATGTGGAAATTATCAAATAGCATCACTAATATCACACAGAAGTAAAATTTTACTAAAGATCATTTAATAGCAAGTGCAACAGTATATTGATGGGGAACTGCCAGAAATTCAAGTCAGATTCTGAAGAGGACATGGAACCAGGGATATCATTGCTGATGTCAGACGGTTTTTGGCTGAAAGCAGAGAATACCAGAAAGATGTTTACCTATGTTTTATTGACTGTGCAAAGGTTTTCAACTGTGTGGATCCTAACAAATTGTTGATAACATTGTGGACTATGGGAGTTCCAGAACACTTAATGTTCTCTTAAGGACTCTGTACATGGATCAAGAGGCAGTTGTCTGAGTGGAACAAGGGGACATGGTTTAAAGTCAGGAAAGGTGTGCATCAGGGTTGTATCCTTTCACCACACCTTTTCAATCTGTATGCCAAGTAAATAATCCAAGAAGCTGGACTATATCAAGAAGAATGAGACATCAAGATTAGATGGAAAACTGGTTAACAACTTGCATTATGCAGATGACACAACCTTGCTTGCTGGAAGTGATTAGGATTTGAAACACTGATGAAGATTAAAGACAGCCTTCAAATATGGATTACACCTCGATATCAAGAAAACAAAAATTTTCACAACTAGACTAGCAAGCAACATCATGATAAACAGTGAAAAGATTGAAGTTGTCAAGTTCATTTGACTTGGTTCCAGAATCAATGCCCATGGAAGCAGAAGTCAAGAAATCAAAAGAGGCATTGCATTAGGAAAATCTGCTACAAAAGACCTCTTTAAAGTATTGAAAAGACGTTACCTTAAAGACCAGGGTGTGCCTGACTCAAGCCATGGTATTTCAGTGGTGTCATATGATGCAAAAGCTGGACAATGAATAAGGAAGACAGAAGAACTGACACCTTTGAAGTGTGAATTGTGGTATTGGATAAGTGTCTTGAACTGAACTTCTGTCCACCCCAAGATGTGTATAGAAATGTATGTGGTGTTTTGGCTGGGTCATGATTCTTGGTGTTGTGTGAGGTTTCTATATCCTGAAAACCCAGCCTCTGTGATGAATGAGGGAGGATGGGTGGCAGTGGAGTTGGCAGGGAAGGACTTAAGGAGAGGGATTGTATTGCAGCAGCCTATAGGGATATAAAAGAAAGGGTGGGAAGTAGAGGGTTGGAGACTTCATACCATTGAGAAAGAAAGCAGCACCAGGAGCTCAGCACATACTTCTTTTGGAAAGGACTGGGGACACTGTGCCTCAGAAGCTTCCAGTCCAGGGGAAGATTAAGGACAGAGACCTTTCTCCAGAGCCAGCAGAGAAAACCTTCTTCTGGAGCTGGACTTTTATCTTACTGGACTTTGACAAATAATATTTCTCTCTTTAAGGTCATCCAACTGTGATATTTTTGTTAAGGCAGTACTAGATGACTAAGACAAGAAGAATTTTGAATGGATTGCCAAAAGAACAAGTAGATCTGTTCTGGAAGAAGTACAACCAGAAGGCTCCTGGAAGCAAGGATGGCAAGACAGTGTCTTCCGTAATTTGGACATGTTGTTGGGAGGGATCACTCCCTGGAGAAGGATATCGTGCTTGGTAAAGTAGAGGTCAGCAAAAAAAGAGGAAGACCCTCAACAAGATGGATCGACACAGTGGTTGCAACAGCGGCTTTAAGCATAAAAACCATTGTGGGCATGGCAAAGGACCAGGCAGTGTTTTGTTCTATTGTGCATAGGGTCACTATAAGGAAGAACCAACTCAATGGCACCTAATAACAACATATGCAAGATGTTTAGAATACTGCTTGGCACACATTGAGTGTCATATAAATGTTGTTAGTTGCCGTTGAGTTGATTTTTACTCATGCTGACCCTGTGTGTGCAGAATAGAACTGCTCTATAGAGTTTTTAAGGCTGTTACTTTTTGGAAGCAGATCGCCAGGCCTGTCTTCTAAGGTTCCTCTGGGGGAATGTGAGCTGCCAGTAGTTGAGCACTTAACTGTTTGGTCTACCAGAGGACCTTATATAAATGCTGGCAATGATTATTTCTGTCACACACAATTCACAGGGGACATTTAATTACAGTCTACAGTCTAATATATGGTCTGACAACAGGAAAGTAATTGAAAGTTATATTTGTGGCAATAACTCATACTTCTGGAATTGCCTGGAGTTCACCTTTACACGTGGTCTAACAATCAAGTTTGCAAACTTGCTACTCTGTGTGTCTGTTGGTAGCACTGTACAAACAGCTCTGTTAGGTTTCATAACACGGCTGTGTTCTTGTCAGCGTGTGGCAGTGTCTTGCTGAGTGGCATTCACTATTGTTGTGTGTTTTTGTGTGCCATCATGAGAATGTCAGAGCTTGAATTACAGCAAACATTAGATTTCTTGTTAAGCTTGGCAAGAGCAGAAGTGAAATCAGGGACGTGGTAGTCCAGGTTTATGCGGACAATGCATGAGGAAAATGGCAGTGTACAAGCAGATTAAATGTTTTTCCTGAGGGGAGAGAAAGCATCACTGATGAAGAGAGGTCAGGGTAGCCAGCAAGGAGCAGAGCTGACAAAAACATTGCAAAACTTCATTGAACTGTGCATCCAAATTGCCACCTGACTGTGAGAACCATAGCAGACCAAGTAAACATTGATAGAGAAACAGCTAGGAAAAGCTTAGCTGAAAATCTTGGCAGGAGAAGGGTGTGTACAAAAATGGTCCTAAAGGAGCTCACCAATGAAAAAAAGCTAAGGAGAGCTGAAGTTTCCCAAGACTTTTAGAGAGGCAAGACAAAGTTTGGGGCCATGTCGTCACTGCTAACGAAACATAGGTGTACCACTACGAAGCCTGAAACAAAGCACCAAAATGCACAATGGAGGTCAGCCATTGTCCATGACCAAAAAAGTTCTCAGTCCAAATCAAGAGTAAACACAATGTTGCTAACCTGTTTCGATATCAGAAGCATTGTTCATTATGAATGTGTACCAACTAGATAAATAGTTAACCAAGTTTACTATTTGAAAGTGCGAAAAATGCCGCATGAAAAGTTATAAGAAAATAACCTGAACTTCTCGCTAGCAACTCGTATCACAACAGTGTACCAGCTCACACAGCACTGTCTGTGAGGGAGTTTTTAGCCAGTAAACAAGTAAGTGTATTGGAACACCTTACCCACTCACCTGGTATGGCTCCTAGTGACTTTTTTTCTTTACACAAAGACAAAGGAAATTATCAAAAGAAAGACATTTTAAAGACATTCAGGACATCAAGTGCAATACAACAACAGCTCTGATGGCCATTCCAAAAAAAGAGTTCCAAAATAACTTCGAAGGACAGACTACATGCCGGCATTGGTGCGTGGCTTCTCAGGGCGGGTATTTCCAAGGTGACCATCGTGATATTCAAGAATGAGGTGTGTAGCACCTCTTCTAGGATGAGTTCAGAAACTTAACTGTCAGACCCGCATACAGTTACCCGCCACCCACCGCCTTAGCCATGGGTCTACTTCCTGCAGCTTCCTTAACCAGCAGTTCTCCACAGGCAGAAAATGTTGAATAACTGGTGTGATGACATCTCAGCTATCCTACTCTGTTCTGCATAGGACTTAAATCACCCTTTCTACTGCATTTCCATGCTATCTGTGCCACCTGCTCACTAGTCACTTAGCAGCCACCTTGTTTATGAGATTGACTCACAGTTATCTCAGGGCTTGTATTCAAGTGTCATAGATTGAACTGCATCCCCTGCAAAATGTATGTAGCTATTTGATGAGGCCATGATTCCCATTGTTGTTGGTGTTCCCATATTTTGTAAATCCTGCCTCTATGATATTAATGATGGGAGACGGGCAGTATGCTGGTAATTTGTATATGCCAAAAAGAAGCAGTAAAGTGGTATTTTAAGTGAAAAGAAAGTTTTCAACATGATCACAAGAAGAAGGGTATGTACACAATACGATATTTGAGAGAGGCAGAGATCACAGTCACATAATTTCTATTACATTATACTGTTATTATTGCTGCTGTTAATCTCTTACTGTGCCTAATTTATAATTTAAACTTTATCACTGGTATGTATGTATAGGACAAAGCATAGTATAAATAGAGTTCAGTACTATCCATAGTTTCAGGTACCCACTGAGGGTCTCAGAACATGTCTTCTGCAGATAAGGGTGGAACCACTATATCTTCATTTCTTATTTTTTAATTATATAATAATAGAGTAATAAGTAATAACAATAGATTATTATTGAGTAAAACATTATACTTAATATTATGTGTATATTAGCCCAACACTCACACTAATCCTGTGTGATCATTAGTATCTTAATCATTATTTACAAGAAAGGAAACCCTTGTAGGGCTTGTTTCCTGTTTGGCTAGGGAGAGACTCTTGGAGTGACAGCAAGCAGAGAAACTTACAGCTAAAAATGTGCATTTGGAACATTTGCACAGCATTTGACATTTTATTAAGTGCTTTCTAGTTGTTTCACATCCTTTTTCATAAGAAGACAATGTGTAACTAAATAATGATATCATATTCTTTTTTTTGAACAACCCTCACAACAAAGCTATGGGATTAGCTTTTTGATTCCCATTTTACAAAGGAAAAACTGAGGCTTAGAGGGCTTAGGTGACCTTCCCAAGGTTACATAGCCAAGTGCAGGGCCAAGACCCATAGTTTTCTTATCATTTTATATAATCTTTCTCTGTACTGTGCTACCTAAAAGAACTAGTGCCCCTGTTGTTTGACTCAATCCATTTGCTGCACTGGGGGCATGCAATAAACACCATGCACGGTGCGACCAATGCAGGTTCCTGAAGACATTCCTTACCCTGCAATCAGAGAGGCAAGACCCATACAGGGAAATGATCAATGATACAAGAAATGTCCCAAAGCAGTATAATCGGAAATGAAGGAACCTGCTCACAAACATTAATGAGAAAGTCAGGGTCTGAGCCAGTGCTTGGGGCAAAACAGCTTTTGTTATGAGTGATGGCAGAATTTGGGATCAGTAAGGGTAATGGTTGATTAGCATGAATATAACTAATGTCACTGAACTGTACACACAAACATTCTGAGATGTCATCTGTTTTGTTACATCTATACCCAAAACAAAATCCACTGCTGTTGTGCTGATTCTGACTCATAGTGACCCTGTAGGACAGAGTATGAGGACTGCCAATTAAATTCACAAACTCATCCTAGAAAAGGTGCTACATACCTCATTGCTGAATACCACTGTGGTCACCTTCAAAGTATTCTCCTTGAGAAGCTATGCACTGATGCCAGTGCCTAGGCCACTCTTTAAAGCACTTTTGGAACTCCTCTTCTGGAATAGCCATCAGAGCTGTCGTCTTACTACCCTTCATGTCCTGAACATCATCAAAATGTCTTCCTTTCAATATTTCTTTTATCTTCAGGTAATGAAAAAATTCATTGGGGGTCAGATCAGGTGAGTAGAGAGGGTGTTCCAATGCAATTATTTGTTTACTGGCTAAAAACTCCCTCACAGACAACTATACAAGTAAGTCCGCAAACTTGCCACTATGTCAGCACGCACAATGGCCATTCCAGAAAGAGCAGCAACATTGCTTTGAAGGGTGGACTAGGTGCTGGCATCAGTGCACAGCTTCCCAGGGGAGTCCTTTGAAGCGGACCGTAATGATGTTCAGCAATGAGTATGTAGCACTTAGAACAATTAAGTTTGAGGACTTAATTGTCAGACTTCATAAAACTGCCCCATAGAGTTTCCAAGGAGTACTTGGTAGACTCCAACTGCTGACCTATGGTCAGCAGCTGTAGCACTTACCCACTATACCACTAGGGTTTTATATATGTTACATATATATTTACCACAATAAAAGAAATTTAAAAAAAGAGAGACTTATACACAAGTATATGAACAAGATGCTGACTGAATAGAGGAAGCAGTTGCCGCCATGCCTTGCCCCATGACCCCAACCATCATTGATCTAAATGCTCACACACAAAACTCCTCATTGCTGCTACATGTCTCCTCTGTTTTCTTTTTTCAAATTGCACATGTGTGCATTTTATTATGTCTTTAATTGAGGGTTAGGGAATTTATGCCTGCAACTCTTCTCACCAGCATTCTCCTCACTTCAATTTGTTGAGCTGATTAATTACCTCAATGCTGTTGTCCAACAAACAGAATGGGGGTGGTGGGGCTGATGTATCACCTTCCTCCTCACAACCCAGCAGTGCCATCCCCATCTCAATTCGAAAGGTCCAGCAGCTTCCACTGAAGTGTGGCAGCTCCATTTCCTTCCAGTATTAATAATTATGGCATTAGGAGGGTGATCTGCTGTGATTCAGCCTTTCTATTTGCAGGACAGTGGCTGCATATCAATATCATGATTAAGCAAATGAAATCAGATTGACACTGTTAGGAAATATTTACATGGCCGGAATGCATATGCTTCAATCTCATTGTTCCCATTATTAAGCCATTTTATAATCTCATAACATTTAGACTCACACTTTGCATTTCTAATTAACTTGAGGAGTGATTTCCCTGGGAATTAATTGCAACTTTTGCATTTTTACATATGCAAACTCTCTGAGAAACAAACTCTGGTTGACAATCACACAATTCACTCCCAAAATGGACTCCAGGCAGATTTCTGTTCTAACCCATCCCCTCTGTTGGCTACAAAAAGAGGCTGGGGACATTGATTTTCACAAAATCACAGGAACATTCTGAGTACAAGGGTCCCTTTGGTGGAACTCTTCTCTACGTGAATCGCCTTTCACAAATAAGCAGTTCAATATAGGGCTGTGATTTCTAGGCTTCCAAATTTCAAGAAAGAGTAAGATTTTCTAAAATGATAAGAAGATCTGTGATACTGTCATGGGCTGAATTGTGTCCCCTCAAAAATATGTGTGGCCATTTGGTTGGGCCATGATTCCCAATATTTTATGATTGTCCTCCATTTTGTCATTTTCCTATGCTGTGTTAAAGAGGATTAGAGGGGGACTGCAAATCCCTCCCTTGATCCACTGTAAAGGAAGTTTCCCTGGAAGGTGGTTTGCACCACCTTTTATCCTACAAGGATAATAGGAAAGAGAAGTAAGCCGAGAGTTCAGAACCTCACACCATCAAGAAAGCGGCGCTGGGAGAACAGTGCATCCTTCAGACCTGAGGTTCCTGCACCAAGATGCTCCCTGGACAAAGACTGATGCAGTACCAGACTTTCCTCCAGAGCCGACAAGGGGTAAAGCACTACCCTGGAGCAGACATCCTGAATTTGGACTTGTAGCCTACCGACCTGTGTAACAATAAATTTTCCTTTGTTAAGACATCCACTTTGTGGTATTTCTGTTACAGCAGCACTAGATGACTAAAACAGATACCTAAACAGCTATTCCACCATGCATCTACCAGTTTGTCAAACTATGATAATTTGTGTGTTGCTGTACTACAGACATTCCAAATACAAGCAGAGTCATTCATGGTAGATGGCTTTCAGCAGAGCTTCCAGACTAGGAAAGACTAGATGAAAAGTCCTGGTGGTCTCCTTCAGAAAATTAGCCAATGACAACCTACGGATGACAACAGAATACGAGGACTGCCAATTAAGTTCATAAAACTCTTCCTAGAAAAAGTGCTACGTGTTTCATTGCTGAATATCACTATGGTCATCTTCAAAGTACTCACTTTGGAAAGCTATGCACTGATGCCAGCATCCAGTCCACCCTTCAAAGCAATTTTGGAACTCTTTTTCTGGAATAGCCATTATAGCTGTCACCATACTACTGTTGATGTCCTGAATGTCATCAAAATGTCTCCCTTTCAATATTTCTTTTATCTTCAGGTGAAGAAAAAAGCCATTGGGGGCTAGACTGAGTAAGGAGGTTATTTGTCTTAGTTACCTAGTACTGCTCCAACAGAAAATACCACGGGTGGAGGGCTTTATGAAGAGAAATTTTTATTGTCACAAGATGTCTGGTAAGTTGCAAATCTAATTTACATATTGTAAGTCCATTCAGCAAGAAAATTTATCACAGTCTAGTAGGCTGAGTCCAAAGCCGGTGAGAACATCTCAGCACAGGAACCTCAGGTCCAAAGGACGTGTTTTGCTCTTGGTGCTGTTTTCTTGGTGGTGTGAGGTTCCCAACTTCCTCTGCTCACTTCTCTCCCCTATATCCGACAACTGCAGCCCATTCTCCATCATTAGTATCACAGTGGCAAGATTCACAACACATGGGATTGGAATGGCACCATATTGGGACTCCTAGCCGAGTCAAATCAACACATACATTTTTGGGGGGACACAATTCAATCCATGACAGTGTTCCAATACAGTTATTTGTTTATTGGCTAAAAACTCCCTCACAGACAACTATACAATTAAGTTCATGAACTTGCCACCATGTCATCATGTGCAATAGCCATTCCATAAAGAGTTCCAAAATTGTTTTGAAGCATGGACTAGATGCTGGCATTGGTGCATAGCTTCCCAAGGGGAGTACTTCAAAGGTGACTGTGGTGACATTCAGCAATGAGGTATGTAGCACTTAGAACAATTAATTAATTGTTTCACAATTAATTTTTGAACCTTGTATTAACTACTGTAGTGCTGGTCAATAAACCTTCTAGGTTGGAAAACACTCTAAAATATACTTTATCCACAACAATGAACTTAAACATCATACCAGTGACTGTGAAGATGGAGTAGGACAAGGCCATGTTTCATTGTGTTGTATAGGGGGTCACCATGAGTCAGGGAAATCTTGATGGCAACTAATAGCAACAACAATGCATAGCTGTTATTGTGCTTTTACCTAAAATTACTTCAGTATGAAGAGTGTGGTATGTATCTTACACTTCAGGAGTGATTAGTTAACATTTCAAAGTCTTTAATCAAAATTCCATACCTCTCTAACGACACTTTAATGTTCTTTGTCTCCTATTCACACCAGAATTTGTTAATATGCACATTTAGTGTTAGAAATCATTACTGGTGAAATGAGTGGTGTTCAAAATATGTGGACTGGCTAGATTGTTGAGTAGTGTCTGGGGTCTTAAAAGCTTGCAAGAAGCCCATCCACGACACAATAATTAGTGTCTATTCACCTGGAGCAACAGAGAAAGAAGAGGCAGAAATAGACGTGGCATAGGGAATATGTGGCTAATTGAACAATATCCTTTGCCATAAGACCAGAAGAATTTTGATGGTGCCCAGCTACCATTACTGAACATCTTGATCAAAGATTTCACAGAAGAATCCTGATCAAAAGGAGGAAAATGTAGAACAGATTTAAAATTCTCATGCAATTCAGACTTCCTGGAGCCATGAAGATTGGATGAATCCCTGAAGCTGTTGACCTCAGATAATCTGTAAACCTCAAACAAAAAATATCCTCTGAAGTCCTCTTAGAGATGAACACTAGTTTAGCTTAACTAGGAAGAAATATTTGTTTTCAGCATTATGCTTTTTAAAGAACTATCTATATGGTATCAGACTGACAAAAGTAATTTGATAGTAACCTTAGAGGGCAGTGAATTTATGTTAATGGAGGAGGAACAACTCAGAAAAGCGGATAATAATGATTGCACAATTCAGTATAATCAATGTTACTAAATGGTACATGTAGGGATATTGAATTGGTGTATGTTTTGCTGCCTATAGTAGCAACAACAATAATAAAATAAAATATGTGATTGGTCAGAAATATTGATCAAGCACTTTTTCTGCAAATGAATAGAGAATGTGCTTCAGGCATGTATAGTGGCCTAAACCTTTAGCACTGTGCCCTGGGCTAGAATTTCATCTGGTTATTATTATGTTTTTAATTTTTGGAAGACATTTTTATTCTTTGTTCCTCCCCTCATTCAATTTTTTTTTTGTTATTATTGCTGTACCTCAGTTGAAGCTTTACAGAACAAACTAGCTTCTCATTAAATAATTGGTTCACATGTTATTTTGTGACATTGGTTAACAACCCCACAATATGGCAACACTCTCTCTTCTTGATCTACTATGGTTCCCTTCTACCAGTTTTCCTGTTTCCTCCAGCCTTCTAGTTTTTACCCCTGGGTTGGTGTGCCTGTTTAGTCACCTTTTGTTTTATAGGCCTGTCTAATCTATGGCTGAAGAAAGAATGAACCTCAGGAGTAACTTCATTACTGATTTAAAAGGGTATCTTGGGGCCATACTCTCAGGGTTTCTCCAGCCTCTGTTAGGTCAGTAAGTCTGGTAGGTCTTGTGTGAATTAGAGTTTTGTTCTACATTTTTCTCTAGCTTTGTCCAGGATTCTCTATTGCAATCCCTGTAAAAATAGCCAGTGGCGATAGCCAAGTATGGGTTAGTTGTTATGCTAGACTCAGCCTGGTGAGGGCTGTGGTTGTTGTAGTCTATTAGTTCTTTTGCCTGGTTATGTTTTGGGGAAGCTTTTGCTCCCTGGCTCTGATTAAGAAATGCTATAGTCTAGACTTACCAGACCAGATGAGACTAGAGGATTCCCTGAGAGTATTGCCCCAAGATACTCTTTAAACTTTGAACCAAAGCTACCTCCTTCCACTACCTTTTAGTACACAAAATAAAGAATATTATCCTCAAGTACAGTAGTCCATTAAAAAACCATCTATATGAGACCTAACTTGGCAATTTGGAGGTAGCCAGCTTTCCCTACTTTGCACAACTCCTTAGTTTTGCTTTACAGAAAGGAAATTCTATCTGACGAGGGTCTTTAAGGAAACACTGGTGGTACAGTGGTTAAGTGCTATGGCGGCTAACCAAAAGGTCCACTGTCTGAATCCACCAGGTGCTCCTTGGAAACTCTGTGGGGCAGTTCTACTCTACCCTATAAGTTTGCTATGAGTTAGAATCAATTCAACAGCAGTGGGTTTTTTTGGTTGTGGTCTTTAAAGGAGTCGTTGCACGGCACAAATGTTTAAGCACTTCACTACTAATCAAGAGGATACTGTATTGAGCTGACCCAGGAGCACTTTGGAAAAAAGGCTCACAGTTTGCCTCAGAAAGGTCACAGCCCTAACTACAAAATCTGACAAACGATGCACGAACAACAGAAGAGAAAATAGATAAATGGAAACTACTAAGAATCAAACACTTATACTCATCCAAAGACTTTATCAATAGAGTTAAAAGATTAGCCACAGAGTAGAAAAGAAAATTTGGCAACTACATGTCAAATTGATGTCTAATTTCCATAATCTACAAGGTACTGCAAGATGTCAACAAGAAAAAGATAAGTAAGCCAATTAAGAAATGGGCAAAGGAAATGGACAGACACTGTACCAAAGGAGACATCCAGGCAGCCAGAAGACACATGACAAAATGCTCACCATCATTAGCTATTAGAGAAATTGAAATTAGACCTACAACAAGATACCATCTCACCCCAGCAAGGTTGACAATAATCCAAAAAACAAAACAACAAATGCTGGAGAAGCTGTGGAGGGATTGGAACTCTCCTACACCGCTAGTGGCAATGCAAAATGGTACAACCTCTTTGGAAAGCAATTTGACACTCTTTAAACAGCTAGAAATAGAAACACCATTGATTTAGCAATCCCACTGCTCAGACTACATCCTGCAGACATAAAGGTGCTCACACAAACAGATATATGCACCAAAATGTTTATTGCAGCACTGTCAACAATAGCAAAAAGGCGGACTCAACAGATGAAAGGATAAACAAACTATGGTACACAGACTCAATGGAACACTATGGAATGATAAAGGACAATGATGATTTTAGGAAACATCTCATAACCTGGTTTCAACTGGAGGACATTATGTTGAGTGAAAGTAGTCAGCAACAAAAGGACAAGTATTGTATAAGACCTCTGCTATCAGGACTGAAAAATAGACTTAGGTACAGAAAAAAAGACTCTTTGATGGCTACAAGGGTGGGGAGCAAAGGAGATGGTTGGTCATAGATTAGACAGAAGACGTGAATTTGGTTAGGTGAAAGCAGTGACAACATGCAGTAGAGAGCAGATCAACATAACTGGACTACCCCATAAACTGAAAGGTTTTCTAAACTCAATGCAAAATTTCAAAGGATAGAGTAGCAGGAATGGGGGTCTGGGGACCATGTCTTCAGGGGGCATCGAGGCCAACTGGCAAAACCAGTATTTTGTTAAGAGAGTCTTTTGCACTCTATATTGGTGAGGTGTCTGGGGCCTTAAAAGTTAGCAAGCTTTCGTCTGAGGTACATCAAATTGTCCCAGCTCATCTGGAACATATGATGACTGAGAACAACAAAGACACAAGGAATAAAAGAACCCAGGAGACAGAAGGACCTGTAAGAATGGGAGACTGTATCAACATGAGACCAGAAGAACCGGATGGTGCCCAGCTACCACCAAAGGCAGCTGTGACTGGGGACACAATTGTAGAGTCCCTGAGGCAAAATGATAAAAAGAGGGATGCAGCTCAAGAACTCTACTAAAAGACCAGAACTGATGGTCCAACAGCCTGGAGGGTCCCCTGGGAACATGGCCCCTAGGTCTGCTACTGTGGACCAGAAACCAGTACTGAGGTCAACTCTTCAGACAAGAATGAAGTAGACTTGGGGACACAGTGTAACCACATGGTGTGTACTTTATGGTTGTATACATTTACAGGAAGCTATCCTTCTGGTTTTTCTCTAGATGGGAGAGAAGAGGGTGGAGAGGAGGGGACAGGTACTTGTTAAGAGGATACTAGAAATGCAGAGTGAAAAGGAGGATTATGCTGTTGCTGGGTGAGGAGAGTAGATGGAGCTGCAGCTAGGTGGTCATGCAAAATGGATTTGGATTGTATATTTTCACTTAATCACAATACAAAAAAAGAAAAGAAAGGTCACTGCCATGAATATTTATGGAGTTCTATTCTGCCACACATGTGGTGGTTAGGAGCTGCAACTCAGTCAATGCAAATAGTTTGGTGTTTTGGTAGTCATTACAGGATTCACTGTTTCTTCTCTGGCCTCTAAGCAAGGCTACATTTGCACTGCTCCTGGCTGTGGGTGTCTGGCAGTGCTCCTCTGCCTCTTGCCAGAAGTGAACAAACACCATCTCCTGAGACTGTGATGTGTGTTTAAACACACATATTTTAACATTACACAGGTGTTACAAAGGCAAGAATCAAGGACACAGCCAAGGAAGCATCTGCTACTGCTGGGCTGAATCCCTAGATCATCAGGTGATCAATCTACCAGAGAATGGAAGGTTCAGCATTTCTTCATGTGAGGGTCTCTCCTTCCTGCCTTCCCTTTAAGATCCACTTGCCTTTCTGGAACACAGTACCAGCCTGACACACACGTCATAACTGATGTGCAGCAACTGATTTTTGTTTTGTTTTGTTTTTACATTAACCACATGGACACCAGGGGCCCATGGCCAGGGGTTTCCTTGCCACAACCCATCATGGAATGTTAACACCTTTAGAAGTTTCTTTAATTGAAGCAAATGAGGTTTTCTGTGACTCTTGTTTGCATGTGTTTTCTGTTTGTGGCTATGTTCTTTTTTTCCCTTCCTAATGGATAAAGTTGGGATAGGGTCGCTGCTTTCTTTTCAGCAAGCAGAAACCTCCAGGTTGCTGAGAACGTCTAAATGAGAAGAGATGCTTTTTATAAACCGTCTCAAACAATCACTTAATAGCCACAGGAAATTTCTGCAAAATGGGTGAATAGTGTGGGTCTGTTTTATCAGCCCCTCAATGAAGTAAAGGCCGCTGGCTTTTAAGATCCAGGCAGCAAACAAAAAGTGGTCTTTATCCTCACACACCAAATTTGTGCCTCAGTAAAGTGCAGGCCCTGACAGGAATTTCAATTATTTAATCAAAAAGAAAATGAAAGGGGTCTTAAGTGTTGTGATTCGAAGACAGCCTTTTTATAGACCAATCTAGCGTGCACTCACATTGAATATGAAGCAAAATGGGAAGGAAATTAAGGCAGCTTCGTCTTAAATCATGTGATTGCAAATAGTAAATTAGTTTCTCGATGTTTTCATTTAAGTGTTTAAGTGGGAGGTTTTATTCCTAATGTAGTGTAGTGCCACAGAAGAAAACTCTCAGCCAGTTCCAGGTTCCCCACCCTCCCATCAGCAATGAATTTGCCTTGGGGAGGGAGAGGGAGCAAGCAAGGCTGAGATAGAGGGGAAAGGAGAAGCAAAGCCTCAGTCCTGTTAAGGTGCTTTTGTTTCAAATTGCTACCAAAGTAGGCTTTCACAGAAACTCATTAATCGAACAGATGAGTAACGTCTGCTGAAAATGTACTAAGCCTAATGCATTTAATTTGGAAGGGAAATCAGAGGCTGCATTAGTCAGAGCATTTAAATGGCAACATCTTGGGTCCTGCTGTCATTTTGTTTGCTGAGAACTGTGAATTTGGTCTTAACGGTGAAGTAAAAATGGTCAACTTTGAACTTGAGAAGAAATAAGCAGTTGGGAAGGGTGAAGAATCTCTTGGGAAGAATCCTAATTGCGCTGGATTTAGTTGCTATGGTGGGGTGCAACAAGTAGCTGAGGGTCATTTCTCTGCAAATGAGTATCACTTTGTGTTTGTAATTAGCTTTGATTATTCAGCTGGGAGCTTGTAGTGGCGCCCTGCGGGAGGTCAGGCTCCAGGTTCACGCTCCACAGACCACTAGTGAGCAGACTTTTATTACCAAATTAGGCAATGAAGCCTGGTGTCTCCTAGGGTTAGATTCACCAGCACCCCTCCTGCCAGGTACAATGGAAAGAGAATGAAGGAGAGGAGTCTTTTAAACTGGCAACTGTCTTGGTTTTGCTATGGTTACAGCCCCCTTGTAGTTAGGAAATCCTCCTTTCTGCCAGCGCACATTTCAGTTCCATTCACCCAAGTCTGACCTCTTTCTGGAAGGATTCCTTGTTCACCGCAGACCAGGTCTTTTTTTCTCCAGGCTGTGTTGCTTTGGGGATCCTGGGTACTATACAACATAGTTGTTTAACTTTCTCTCTCTCTCTCTTTGTTGTTTTGGTTTTGGAATCCTGGGTATTATACACACATGCACAAAAACAAGGTCTGACAAGTCCACAAAATTAATTGTTCTAAGTGCTGCATACCTCACTGCTGAATATAACCACAGTCACCTTCAAAGTCCTCCCCTTGGGAAGCTATGCACTGATGCCAGCACCTAGTCCACCCTTCAAAGCAGTTTTGGAACTCTTTCTGGAACGGTCATTGCTCATGATGACATGGTGGTTTAAGTTCAGAAACTTAATTGTATAGTTGTCTGTGAGGGAGGTTTTAGCCAGTAAACAGGTAACTGTATTCAAACACCTTCCCTACTCACTTGATCTGGCCCCAATGACATTTTTCTTTACCCAGAGATTAAGGAAATATTGGAAGGAAGACAAAGAGGACATCAAGGGTAATACAATGACAGCTCTGATGGCCATTCCAGAAAAACGGTTCCAAAATTGCTTTGAAGGGTGGACTAGGAACTGGCACTGTCTCACAGCTTTCCAAGGAGAGTACTTCGAAGGTGACCATAGTGATATTCAGCAATGAGGTATGTAGCAGTGTTTCTAGGATGAGTTCCCAACTTAATTGACAGTCCTCGTTTGTGTGTGTGTGTGTGTGTGTGTCTATGCCGTTGCTTAACTTTGTGTGTTTTAAGAGTTCTGGTAGTGCAGTAGTTAAGAACTCAGGCTGCTAACCAAAAAAACGTTGGCAGCTGGAATCCACCAAGTGCTCCTTAGAAACCCTCTGGGCAGTTTCACCCTGTCCCATAGGGTTGCTGTGACTTGGAATCAACTCAACAGCAGACAACAACAGCAGCTTCCTTTTTTATGGTGGAGTAGTATTTTAGCTCTCTCCTTTGTATTATGGAGGTTTTCTACAAATACAAAAATAAAAAAAAATAACCCAAGGAGCCCTCATGTATCTACTACCCAGATTTAACAGTTGTTAACCTTTTGTATTTATTTCATGCCCCCCAATTAAAGTAAATTAAATTCAGACATCATTACTAATCCTAATTATTTCAAAATGCACCACTTTCTTTTTAAAAATGACATTTTTAATGTAACCACAATGCCATTATTATATCTAGCAAAATTAACAATTTCTTAACATCATTTAATACCATTCCATATTCAAACTTCTTGATTTCTCAGAAGTCTTTTGCAATTGGTTTGCTCAAACTAGTATGCACTGAAGGACCTCACCGTGTACTTGGTTATGTTTCTCGTTTCTGGCAGTCGTCTTCTTTCTTCTTTCTTTTGCCTTTTTTTTTTTTTTTTTGATTTACCTTGGGACATTGCCTCATTGAAGGAAATGGGAAATTGCTCATAAAATGCCTGATCTCCTGGATTTGTCCAATTGTTTCCTTACAGTACGGTTTAACTTGCTCTTCTATCCTTCATATTTTCATACTTTGAATTCAGGTGGAAATCTGTTTGGATTCAGGTCAGTCATTTCAAAAGGAATACTTTATAGGCATTGATACGTAGTTCACTTAGCATCACAAGGGCACACGTAGTATCTAGTTGCCCCACCACTGGAGTCCTTGGGTGGTGAAAACTGTTAACATACTTGCTTGCTAACCAAAAGATTGGAGGTTCAAGTCTACCCTGAGCTGCCTTGAAAGAAAGCCCTGGTGATCTACTTCTGAAAAATCAACCACTGGAAACCCTATAGAGCACAATTCTACTCTGACACACATGGACTTGCCATGAGTTGTGTAAAAATGGTATGGCATGGTGGAGGCACCTGATCTCCTCTAACTTCACAAGAGGGAAGGAGAATTAAGATCAACAGCCCAACCTGATTCTTATGAAGGGAGGCCAGACATACCTCCTCTTGCCAGCCCTTTTACCAATTCTGACACCAACAGTCCCTCTCACATCACTCTTCTCTGTTGGGTTTGGTAAGTCACTACAGTGGCTGCACAGAAATAAAAAATCATACTCATAGTTATGTGGTTTATTAGGGAAATAACAGGTTATAGTTCAGGTTCAGGAACACTTGGGATTCAGTTCTTCAATCAGGACAACCTCTTTTCAGCTATATCCAGAGGCAAGTCTCTGGCTCTTGGCTCCTTGGCCTCTGGCCTGCTCAGGCAAGTGTTCCAAAGCTATTTTAGCTCTGCTTCAGGCACTCTAATCCACCAATAAGCCTCAACCCAAAGGCACTCAGCTGAAGCTCTGTGGACCAGCAAACCTAGCTCTACAGGGCCCCTAATCTGCCAGCAAGCCTTAAGGCACCTCAGCTTTCTTGCTTCATGGGCCTGGTAGCCCACTGTGCTCTCTTCTGCTGCCACAGTTTCTCTGCTGTGGCTTCACACTGTCTTCAGTGCTACAGCTTGCTATCTCTTGATCCCTAGTTTGAGGAGCGTTTCATTGCAGGGATCCAGGTCCAAAGGACATACTTCTTTCCTGGCTCTTCTTGATGATGGTGAGATCCTCTCCTCTTGTCTCTGGTATGGCTCATTTGAAGCCTTGCCGTATGACAAAATTGACTGACCAATCCCTTCACAAGGGTTCCTTATGACCTTTTTAGCATGGTCCTACTCAGTCATTGTGTGTGAGTCACAAAAAGACTATGGCTAGAAAGGCCATGTTAAATCACTCAGTGCACCGTAAGTTGAAATGGACTTGAAGACAACTGGTCCCACCACTAGTGGTGCTAAGATTCATCACTGGGTGTCATGGGTTGAATTGCGTCCCCTCAAAAATACGTGTAGCCATGTGGCTGGGACATGATTCCCAGTATCTTGTGACTGTCCTCCATTTTGCAGTTTCTCTAAACGGTATGTTAAAGGATTAGGGTGGGACTATAAATTCCTTCATAGGATTACTTCCCTGCCCTGCTGTAGGGGGAGTTTCCCTGGAGTATGGCTTGCCCCACCCTTAATCCTTTCATCCTATGAGAGATAAAAGGACAGAGAAGCAAGCAGAGAATTGGGAACCTCGTATCATCAAGCAAGCAGCAGTGGGAGAAGAGCGAGTCCTCCAGACCAGAAGTTCCTGCACCAAGACGCTCCCTGGACAAAGACTGATGCAATACCAGACTTGCCTCCTGAGCCAACAAGGGGAAAGCCTTCCCCTGGAGCAGACACCCTGAATATGGACTTGCAACCTACTGGACTGTGTAAGAATAAACCTTCCTTTGTTAAAGCCATCCACTCTGTGGTATTTCTGTTAGAGCCGCCCAAGCTGACTAAAACACTGGGTTAAAGCTGTGCCATCCTGATGCCTTCAAATCAAGTTACATTTTCCTGCTTGTATGTAGCAAGTAATCTGTAATTCGGCACCATGGAAATACGTAGTTTCCCACATTTCACTTTCTGTTTACAAATTACATTCCTAGTTAAACCAAAATCAAGAGGGTTTGGGATTCAAGGTTAAGAGAGTTTTCTTCTGTAGCATTCAGTAACACTCAGTAAATATTAACTGAAGAAGTGAATGAGTGAGCAAATGAATGAGTGAGGTATGAGGTGAATGAACCGAAAAATTTTAACCTAATGAGAAATTTTGCAAACCTATCTATGACTGATACATTTGTGAAAGAGCTGTGAAATGCTAGTATCCAACTGAATGTGGAGAGGCAAATTTTCTAGCTTTGTGTTTGCCACTAATTTGCTATGTGACTTTGGATGAATCATAAACCCTCTCTGGAACTCATTTGTAGAAAACAAATAAACATCAACAAAGGACTCTAGTAACTACAAAGAACTGTGCAAACAAGTGTGTTGGAGCCTTTGATTCAGGGTCTTTCCTGTGCTGTGCAGGCTTAGGAAATCCTCGTGGCATAGTGGTTAAGCGCTAGTATGCTAACTAAAAAGTCAGTTATTTGAATCCATCAGGAGCTGCTTGGAAACTCTATGGGGCAGTTCTACTCTGTTTATAGGGTCACTATGAGTCAGAGTCCACCCAATGGCAGTGGGTTTATTTTATTTTATTTTTTTTAATACAGGCTTATGGTGTTTAATAAGTTTAAAGGTGGTTGTAACAACCACCCTATCAACCACTTGATACCATCTAGATCTTCTTTCCATTTGATACTGAATTGGAAAGGTGACCAGGTATTGATTAACCTTCATGCTATTTTACAAATAGGGGAAAACACTTGGCTTCCTTCCCAAGCAAGGTAAAATCTTTTAGGTTGAATCATTCGAGTGGTTATTACACTTACATTATTTATTCAGTCATTTATTTATTGAGTCAGTTCATCAACATTACCACATGTCAGACCTTGTACTAGATGCTTGGAATATAACTGGTCCTCTTTACATAGACTTTACACTCTAGAAGAAGAGATAAACAAGTGGTAATAAAACACAGTGAGGGGGCAGAGTATACTCAGAGATCCAGATATGACATGGATGAATGTGGCATCTTAAAGAGCTTGAGGTGGTAGTGAACCACCAAAGGGGATTTTAGGTAGGGATGGACATCATTAGATTTGCATTTTTTAATGATCACTCTGCCTAGTGGATAAAAGACTGGAAGGAGTAGAGAAAGAGGAGCAGAGTGACCTGCCAACATTGTAAAGAGGCTTGAAAGCCTTAAAGGCAGAGATCGTAGTGTGTTTATAACAGGACTGCTAATTAAGTTTGAGAACTCATCCTGGAAAAAGTGCCATGTATCTCATTGCCGAATATCACTATGGTCACCTCTGAAGTACTCACCTTGGGAAACTATGCACTGACACCAGTGCCTGGTCCCCCTTTCAAAGCAATTTTGGCACTCTTTTTCTGGAATGGCCATCAGAGCTGTCATTGTATTACTCTTGATATCCTGCATGTCATCAAAATGTCTTCCTCCTGATGTTTCCTTTATCTTTGGATAAAGAAAAACGTCTTTGGGAGCCAGATCAAGTGAGTAGGGAGGGTGGTCTAATACAGTTAATTATTTACTGGCTAAAAACTCCCTCACAGACAACCATACAATTAAGTTTGTGAATTTACTACCATGTCATCATGCACAATGGCCATTCCAGAAAGAGTTCTAAAACTGCCTTGAAGGATCGACTAGGTACTGTCGTGGGTGCATAGCTTCCTAAGGGAGTACTTTGAGGGTGACTGTGGTGACAGTCAGCAATGAGGTATATACAACTTACAGCAATTAAGTTTGTGAACTTAATTGCCTGATCTTGCATTTAAATCTTCTAAGTTACTACTGAGGAGTCCCAGTGGTTTGGCGGTAGAGAGCTTGACTGCTAACTGAAAGATACATGGTTCCAGCCTACCACCAGCTCTACAGGAGAAAAACGCCTGATGATTTGCTTCTGTAAAGATCATAGCCCAGGAAATCCTGTGGGTGTAGTTCTAGCCTGTCCTGTAGGGTCACTATGAATGGGAACTGATGCCACAGCACACAGGTTAGTATTACCATAGTTGACTTTGATAGAAAGTGACTAGTAAATATCTGTTGAACAAATGAGTGGTTGGTTGTTTGTTGACTGAATATTCAGTAAACTCGATGGCACTTGGCTGGCTTGGCTATATGTACAAATATCATTAGTTAACTTTCTGGACTTTCCAGTTTCTTTTCTGTGTTTCCTGTGCATAGAGACTTGAGATAAAATTTCCTGAAATATTACCACTCACTACTAAACTCTGTTTAAAACACCTTTATTGACCCATTTCCCCATCCTCAAAATTGTAGAACAAAATCTTCTTTCAAAGTACTCAATAATGAGACCCTATCCACACTTTCAACTCCTACCAACCCACTACCATCAAGTAGATTCTAACTCACAGTGACCCTATAGGACAGAGTAGAACTGCCCAATAGGGTTTCCAAGGAATGCCTGGTGGATCTGAACTGCCAACTTATCCACTAGACCACCAGAGTTTCCTGCTAATCTCAGTATCCTGCAAATAAATATACCCTGCTCTGTCCCGCTCATAGGCACCTTGCAGTGTGGATTAGACAGAATATTATTAAAGCATCTAATACAGTATCTGTCCCTAAGTTAGTGCTAGATGCTGCTATCCTTAGTAAAAAGTCAAATCTGTTGCCATTGCATTGTCTGACTCAGAACAACACTATAGGACAGAGTAGGGCTTCCAAGGAGTGGCTAGAGGATACTAACTGCCAGTCCTTTGGTTATCAGCCAAACACTTAACTACAGCATCACTAAGGCTCTATCATCCTTCTACTGTATGAACTGTTCTATAGTGAAAGTATGAAAAAGTTATTGTTAAGGATCATCCTTAGTAATAATTAACACTCATCATGCAGGACAGTTTTCAAAGTTCTTTTGCATAGTGTCCTCCTTGATGAAAATGCTAATTATTATTAAGGGTAATCCTTAAAAATAACCAACATTTCCAAAATTCTTTCATATACTTCCATCACATAGCAATCCCTAGAATAGAGCTCTGAGGTAGGAGATGTTATCTACTGTTTGCAGGTGAAATAATTAAGGCTGGTAAGCACTAAGTGGCCTACTAGAAACAAGAGATTGTCCTTACGTAATTTGCTTGGAACCACCTGGAGCTCTCAAACATGTTACCAATAGGAATATACATTGACACCACCTCTATGGAGAACCGTTTGATAAAGCTTATCAAATTTACAAACTTGGTGCAGCAATTTATCTTCTACGAAATTATTTTAGAGGGTGAGAGCCAACATGATGGACTAGACACACCTCTTCTGAATTCCCTCTGAAACCTAAGGCCTGGACTGATAATTGAATGGGATTTTCTGAATACCTAGTGGGCCCTATGACACAGCATAGGGCTGTCAGACTGGACTACATGTCACTAAATGGGAAACTTCCTCCCTGTTGCTGAACACCACTCCTGCTGCCTCTCTGCTTGCACAGACTGAAGGTACTGGCACTTTTAACTTTTTTTTCTCTTTGTTGGCCAATAGGCAGGGAATGGGCTTGAGCTGGCAGATACACCAAGCAGCAGTGCTGAAATGACCAGTGGGTGCTGCAGTGGAGAGACAGTGTGTAGGGTAGCCACATTTTGAGAGCCTGGGGTGTACTGAGAACTCCTCTACACTCTCTTTTCTGAGCTCCACCATAGATTCTGCTGTTTCCTGGTGGAAGGGGCAGCTTGACCAGGAGACCATCTTGGTTGGCTGGGAGATGGAGTCATGCGACCAGAGGCCTCAGCAGGGGCTAATTCCCAGGCTAAGAGGCAGTGCCAGTCTGGGGAGTGCTTTTCCAGCATAAAGGCTGTGCTTAGCACAGTATAGCCTTACAGGTAGGGCTGGACAGAGGATAGCAACAAGGCCCTAGCCCCTCCCTACTTTGAACTACATCATAGCATCTGGGGACTGCCAAACAGGTGCTTCTATGCTTAGCCAGAAGGTGGGGCCTGCCACACATGATGGCCTGACTGATTTTGGAAGCTGTTGGCTAGCTTTTAGCTTTTCAAAACAGGACTGTCTGGAGAAATAACTACTCTGCAGCCTGACAGCATCTCTTCCAGCTATTACTACTCCTCATTGTAGGGTTGGTTGATGGACCCTCCAAGTGACTCCATAAGTAGGGCACCTTCTTTGCCAGCCAGTAGGCAGAGCTTGCAACCCCAGAGACTCCACTGGGGCAGTCACTAAAGTACACAGATGTCACTGATGACCAACTTCTTTCTCAGAATTACACCTCAGCTCCTCTTGAGGTAACACCAGAGAAACAAAACAGCCTCTAGATGGCCCATAGACAACAGGCCATTGCTAAGGATTTAAAGAAACACCTCACCGTGGCTCCAGAATACTCCCAAAATAAAGAATCAGAAAACTTCCCAGATGAAGAAGCCTTTCTGAAACGATTGGAGTTTGAGTACAAGAGATTTATATAGGGAGCTCTCCTAGAGATTAAACAAAATGCAGCAGAGCAAAATGAAAAATTAAACAAGCTGTTCAAACTGATGGAAAATCAATGTTTTGAAATCCAACAGATCAGTAACAAAATTAAAGAACTAGACAATTCAATTCAAAGACAAACAAGCAGAACTGAGGAACTGGAAGTCAGACTTAGTGATGTTGAGGGCAGAGCAACTGACACCAGTATTTATGAGGAGAAATTAGAGAAAAGAAATAAGAAAAATGAAGAAGCATTAAGAAACTTGCGGAATGGTCCCAACTCAGCAGGAACGGATGCTCACCAAGGACCAAAACGACATGGGGTAAAGACAACCTAGAAGATAGAGAGACCCACATGAGTGGGTGCCTACATTGACTTGGGACCGGAAGATCCGGATGGTGCCCGGCCACCACCAGTGATAGCTGCGATGGAGCTCACTAGGTTGAGTCTCACTGGCAACACAAGAATAAAAAGGGGTGCATTCTGAGATCTCCAATAAAAGACCTCAATTGATGGTCCAGCGGTTTTGGGGTTCCCCTGAGAGCATGGCCCCTGGCCCTGATGCTGCCCTTGCCCATAAATCAAAATGAAGTAGATTTGGACACAAGTAGATTGGACTTGGCAATGCAGAGTGACCATATATTGGATGCACCTTATGGCTCTATACGTCTATAGGGTATCATCCTGCTGACCTCTGGCTGGAGGAAGGAGAGTGGCTGGAGAGGAGGGGAAAGAAGGCTGTTGGGAGGATGACACATGTATAAAGCAGAGAGGAATAATGTGCTGTCACTGGACAGGGAGAGCAGTGGAAGCTGCATATAGGTGGGCATGTAAATTTATACGGGAATGTACATTTTCACTCAGTTTTATTAAATAAAAAAAGTGTTAAAAAAACTTGCGGGACTCTATCAAGAGGAATAATCTACAATCAATTGGAGTTTCTGAACTCCAATTAAGTAAGGGACAGCAGAAAACATGGAGAGTATTGTTGTTGAGTTGCTGAACAAAAACTTCCCTGAATTTATGAAAGAAGAGAACATAGATATCCAAGATATGTATCGAATGCCACAAAAACCAGACTCCAAAAGAAAGACACCAAGACATATTATAATCAAGCTTAACAAAATGAAACTTAAGCAGAAACTGTTAAAGGCACAGAGACTCAAAGCAAAGCTAACATTCAGAGGGAAGCTGAGTAGGCTTTTGTCTGATTTCTCAGCAGAAATAATGTAGGCAAGGAGGCAGTGGGATGACACATTCAAAGTCTTGAAGGAGAAAAACTTGCAACCTAGCATTATATATCCTGCAAAACTGTCTTCCAAATATGAAGATGAAATTAAGATATTCACAGATAAACAGAAGCTTAGAGACTTTGTAAAAACCAAACCAAAACTACAAGAAATACTGAAAGAAGCTGTTTGCTTAAAAAAAAAACAAAACCATTAAGTGTATACTTAAGGAAGCAATGCAGGACACAACATTCAGAAATTTATTCAGGTAGAGAAGGCACAAAACTCAATCAAAGCAATAATATTAAAAGAAAGGAACCAGTGATCATATAATGAAAACTATGACACCATCACATTAAAAAAAGGGATATACTACAGTAGTTACATGAGTCGAAATTTAACTTGACGGCAGTGGGAGTGGGACAGTAGTTATACTCCTTTCAGATGGAGAGGAAGTTAAAAAGAGACGTACAAGTTAAAATTGAATTTAAACTTAAAATATTAAGGTGGATTATAGGGACAGTCACAAAGCACAGTAACAACGCAACATATCAGAATAAATGCCCCAATAAAGAGACAATGAGTAACATCTTGGATCAAAAGACCTGACCCGTCTATAGGTTTGCTTACAAGAAACACACCTTAGACTTAATGGTATGAACAAACTGAAAATTAAAGGATGGAATAATATATACCAAGCTAACAATATACAAAGAGGAGCAGGGGTGGCAATACTAATTTCAGATAAAATAGATTTTAATGTAAACCATCATCATGGACAAGGACAGTCACTATTTATTGCTGAAAGGATCAATACATAAGAGGACTTAACAATATTAAATATTTATTCATCCAATACTATAGCATCTAAACACATCAAACAAACAGTGACTACACTGGAAAATGAGATAGATCACTCCACAATAACAGTGAAGACTTTAACACTCCACTTTCAGTAATGGACAGATCATCTAGAAAAAAACTCAGTAAAGACACAGAAGATCTTTTTGTGACAATTAACGAACTAGACCTCATTGTCATATACAGAACTGTTAATCTATCAACAGATAACTACATCTTCTTCTCCAATACACACGGAACATTTTCCAGAATAGACCATGTGTCAGCACATAAAGCAAATCTCAACAAAATTCAAACCACTGAATTATTGCAAAGCATCTTCTGGGAACATAAAGCCATAAAAGTTGAAATCAACAGCAGAAAAAACTTAGATAGAAATTGGAACTTGTGGAAACTGGACAATACTTTGCTCAAAAAGCCATGGGTTATAGAAAAAAACAAGGATGAAATAAAGAAATTCATGGATTCAAATGAGAATGAAAATACATCGTATCAGAGCATATGGAATATAGCCAAAGCAGTGCTCAGAGGTCAATTTATTTCTGTAAATGCACACATCCAGAAGGAAGAAAGGATCTAAACCAAAGAATTAACTCTACAGCTTGAATAAGTAGAAAGATAGCAACAGAGGAACCCCTCAGGTACCAGAAGAAAACAGATAATAAAGATTAGAGCAGAACTAAATGAAACAGAGAATAGAAGAACAATTGAAAAAATTGACAAAACCAAAAGCTGTTTTTTTGAAAATATCAGGAAAACTGACAAACCTTTGGCTAAACTTACAAACAAAAAACAGGAGAAGAAATGAATAACCCAAATAAGAAATGAGATGGGAGATGTCACGACAGATCCAACTGAAATCAAGAGTATCATAACAGGATACTACGAAAGATTGTACTCTAACAGATTTGAAAACCTAGAGGAAATGGACAAATTCCTATATTCTTATCACCTATCAAAATTATCACAAGGAGAAGTAGAAAAATTTCATAAATTCATCACAAAGAATGAGATTGAAAAAGTGATCAAAAAACTACCAACCAAAAAAAGCCCTGGCCCAGATGGCTTAACAACAAAACTCTACCACACTTTTAGAGAAGAGTGACTTGAATACTACTGAGACTATTTCACAGCACAGAAAGGGATGGAATACTCCCCAATTCATTCTATGAAGCCAGCATAACCCTGATACCAAAGCCAGGGAAAGATCCCACAAAAAAGGAAAATTATAGACCAATACCACTCATGAACCTAGATGCAAAATCTTCAACAAAACCCTTCCCAATTGAATTCAACAACATATCAAAAAAATAACTCATCATGACCAAGTTGTGTTCATGCCATGGATGCAAATCTGGTTCAACATCAGAAAAACAATGTGATCAACCACATAAATAACACAAAAGATTAAGAATGACCTGATTTCATCAATTGACGCAGGAAAGGCATTGGACAATGTCTAACACCCATTCATACTTAAAACTCTCAGCAAAATAGGAATAGAAGGCAAATTTCTCAATGCAGTAAGGGGAATCTATGCAAGACCTATATCCTACATCATCCTGAACAGAGAGAAACTGAAAAAATTCCCTTTGAGGACAGGAAATAGACAAGGATGTGCACTCTCACCACTTCTATTCAACATCATACTAGAACTTCTGGCCAGAGCAATTAGACAAGACAAAGAAATAAAGGGCATCTGCATCGTCAAAGTTGAAGTAAAAAATCTCCCTGTTTGCAGATAATATGATTGTGTATGCAGAGAATCCTAAAGAATCCATAAGTAAACTACTTGAACTAAAAGCAGAGTTCAGCAAGGTATCAGGATATGAGACAAACATAAGTAAATCAATAAGATTCCTTTACACCAACAAAGAGATCATCAAAGAAGAAATCACCAAATCAACACCATTTACTATAGCCCCCAAGAAGATAAAATACTTAGGAATAAATCTACCTGGAGAAATAAGAGAACTACAAGACCTTACTGCAAGAAACCAAGACAGTCTTACATAAATGGAGATATGTTGTTGTGAAAATGTCTATTTTACCTAAAGCGATTTACATATACAATGCAATCCCAATGCAAATTCCAGTGACATTTTTTTAATGAGATGGAGAAACAAATCACCAACTTTGTTTGGAAAGGGAAGAAACCCCAGATAAGCAAAACACTACTGAAGAAGAGGAACACAGTGGGAGGCCTCACACTACCCAAACTTAGAACCTATTACACTGCCACAGTAGTCAAAACAATAGACTGATGGAACAGAGTTGAGACCCCAAAGATACCATCATCCTCTCACGAACAGTCGATATTCGACAAAATCCCTAAGATTGTAAACTGGGGTAAAAAATTCTGTTTAACAAATGCTGTTGGTAGAATTGGATATCCATCTGCAAAAAATTGAAACAAGACCCACGTCTCACAACTTACACAATAACTAACTCAAATTGGATCAAAGACCTAAATATCAAACCTAAAACGATAATGATCATGCAAGAAAAAATAGGATCAACAATAGAAGTTGTAATATACAGCTTAGAGAGACTTCAAAATCTGACAAAGCACAATCAACAGAAGAAAAATTAGATAAATTGTAACTACTACGTATCAAATATTTTGCTAATCCAAAGATTTTATCAAAAGAATTAGGACCATTAAAAGACGGTGGACAAGATACTTGTCTCCTCATTTCCCTCTGAGAACTAAGGCCTGGAATGATATTTGTATGGAGCACGGAACATTTGAGGAACCCTAGGACCTAGCATATTTGACTAGGCACCAGTACTGGACTAATCTTCCCCACTCAAAAACGAGGCAGTGGCCATCTGACCTCCGCTTCTGCTGTTTCATGGTATCGGAGAACTGCAGCTTCTGTGAACCGCTGGTAACATACTTTTGTTATCAGCTGGAGGGCAGAGTCTGCTGCTCCTGAAGGCATGTTTCAGCCAGCATGCTGGACAGCTCCTAGTTCAACACCTGGACAGCTCTCCACATAGAAGTGAAGTATACTTTTAAGGCTGAGAGGCCTATATATTTGCCTGGAGTTCTGTCTGTTGAGAGGCCCAGCAGCTTTTCCTCACACCCTTCTCTGACACACATTGTAGGGTTGGCTGACAGTCCCCAGTTTCTCCATAAGTAGGGTAGCATCTTTGCCACCCGATAAACAGAAACTTCCAACCCAGAGAGTCCACCTGGGGCAAATCACTAGAGTATTAGAGACAGCTGGTGACCAACAATTCTCTTATATCTAATACAAGAGAAATCAAACAGTGTCTACATGGCAAACAGGCAGCAGACCATAATTAATCATTTAAAGAAGCAGCCTTCAAATGCTCCAGAAAACTCGCAAAATAAAGATTCAAAAATTTCCCAGATGAAGAAGCCTTTATGAATCTATTGGTATACAAGAGAATTATATATAGAACCCTCCTAGAGATTAAACAAAACACAGCAGAACAAAATGAAAAATTTAGTAAGCTATTTGAATTGATGGAACAGCAATAATCTGAAACACATCAGATCAATAACAAAATTACAGAATTAGATAATTCAATCCAAAGCCAGAAGAGTTGGATTGAACAGATATAAGTTAGAATCAGTGATCTTGAGGACAGAGCAACTGACACCACCATTTATGAGGAGAAATCAGCAAAAAGAAATAAGAAAAATGAAGAAGCATTAAGAAACATGTAAGACTCCATTAAGAGGAATGATTTATGTTTAATTGGAGTTTCTGAACAGGGGGGATAAATGATAATAAAGAGGATATTGTTGTAGAGATGCTGACAGAAAACTTTCCTGAGATTATGAGCAAAGAAAACATAGATATCCAAGATATTTATTGAACACCACAAAAGCTAGACCCCAAAAGAAGAACACTGATATATATCATAATCAAGCTTAATAAAATGAAACAAACAGATGCTTCTAAAGACAACAAGGCTCAAAGAAAAGCTAACACTCCGAGGGAAACCCTGTAGGCTTTTGTCAGACTTCTCTGCAGAAACAATGCTGGCTAGAAAACAGTGGGTTGACACATTCAAAGCCCTGAAGGAGAAAAACTTCCAACAAAGAATTATTTATTCTACAAAATTTTCTATCATATATAATAGTGAAATTAAGATTTTCATGGATTGAGAGAAGCTTAGAGACTTTGTAAAAACTAAACCAAAACTACATGAAACATTGAAAGAAGCTCTTTCCTTAGAAAAACAAAACTATTAAATGTGTATTTAAGGTGACAATGCAAGACAAATCATCCAAAATTCTAATCAGTTAGGGAAGTCACAAAACTTAATCAACGATGCAATATTAAAATGAGAAGATATGTGATCATATCATGACAACTATGACACCATCACATTAAAAAAATGTATCTGTAAAATAGATTGAGATGCTTTCTACTAGACTGTCATGTCTTGGTGTATAGCTGTATATATTGTTTGATATTCAGAGAATCTAAAGAGCTCGTCTTCTGTGTTAATAAGAGTTAGTGGCTTTTGACGGTGGGTTTATCATATTTAACACAACTAACATGCCTCTTCTATATTTGTTTGCCAACTGTGCCCTCCCCCTACAAGCTATTTTGTAAATGCATTAAGCTAATCTTTTTTTTTTTAACAGCCATCTGTAAAAGAAAAAAAAAGCCATAACAGTGGTGCTTATGAAAATACCTCACTGAGGGAGGGCACAATTGGCAAATAGAAGTGGAAGGTATGTGTTATTTGCGTAAAAATACAATAGTTCATAAACTGCTTGAAGCTTGTGATTGCCATATGAGCCTGGTCAGTAGGCTGGGCTGTGAGGAGGAGACGTGGGCTGTAGTGAAATTGCATCCACTCTGGCCAGCCGCAAGGCCAGCGTTTCACTGGCCTTCGTGTTTCCTGTAGCAGAACACTGTAAAGTTTCCTGTGCCCTCCCAGCAGTTGCAGATTTCACAGCCATTGTATTCTTAGTGAGCAAACAAAGGCTGGGTCTCGTCCACAGCACAGGGTCTCCCGAGAGTCCTCCACTCCCGGCATCCTCCATCCCCAGGAGCAGAGGTGCACAGCAGAAAGCAGCACTGTGATCACCATGTGGGGACAGGGGGGTAGGGGACACCCTCTGTTTAGAGAGCACAGACCCAGTGGGATTACCGCCACCCCACATTTATGCAGTGACAGTGTTTCCAGCGAGCTCCGTGTCTGGCTTGGAAAGTGAATGTGCGTGCGTTTGCCATGAAATCCCACCAGCAGAATCTGCATTCCTATGCTACAGATTTACCAAAAATTGTCAAGTCTTTTCAGTTTAGGCATTTCTTTATTTTTTTTTAATTTTTATTTAACATAACTGAGTGAAAATGTATATTCACATATGAATTTACATGCCTCCCATATGCAGCTTCCACTGCCCTCCCTGTCCGGTGACAGCACACTATTCCTCTCTGCTCCATACATGTCTCATCCTCCCAACAGTCTCCTTTCCCTTCCTGTCCGTCCACTCCCCTTCCTCCAGCCAGAGGTCAGCAAGATGATATCCTATAGATGTATAGAACCATTAAGTGCTTCCAATATATGGTCACTCTGCCTTGCCAAGTCCAATCCATTCCTGTCCAAAGAGTGGACCTTTGTTATAATTTATGGGAAAAGGCAGCATCAGGGCAGGGGGCCATGCTCTCAGAGGAACCCCCAAACTGCTGGACCATCATTTGAGGTCTTTTAGTGGAGATCTCATGATGCACCTCTTTATTCTTGTGTTGTCAGTGAGACTCCTCTCTGTGAGCTCCATCGTGGCTATCACTGGTGGTGGCCGGCCACCATCCGATTCTTCCGGTCCCAAGTCGATGTAGGCACCCACTCTTGTAAGTCTCTCTGTCTTCTAGATTGTCTTTACCACATGTCATTTTGGTCCTCGGTGAGCATCCGTTCCTGTTGAGTTGGGACCATTTGCTGTGTCCTCAGATGGTAACTTGGCAGCTTTTAAGACCCCAGACACGACTCACCAATGTGTGGTGCAGAGAGCTCTCTTAGCAAAACGCTAGTTGTGCTAATTGGCCTGAAATTCGCCTAAGAGCATGGTCCCCCGCCCCCCACCCCAGCTACTCTATCCTTGTAGTATTGAGTTAAGATGGAAGGAGTACTCAAGTTATGCTGAAGTCCACTTAATGTTGTTCTTTTCCTAATGTGTGCTGTCACCGCTTTCTCCCAACTAGATTTCTATTAACTATCTAAACTAAACCCTCCCCCCCTCACACTCCCTCCCTCCCCTCCCTTGCAGCTGTCAAAGAGTCTTTTCTTCTGTACACAAGTCTGTTTTTGAGATCTTATCATAGAGGTCTCATACAGTGTTTGTCCTTTTGTCACTGACTACTTTCACTCAACATAATGTCTTCCACTTGAAACCAGGTTAGGAGATGTTTCCTGGAATCATCATTATTCTTTATCATTGCATAGTGCTCCATTGAGTATATATACCACAGTTTACCTATCCATTCTTCTATTGTTGGGCAACTGGGTTGATGCCATCTTTTTGCTATTGTGGACTGTGCTGCGATAAACATTCTGGTGCATGTGTCCATTGGTGTGAAAGGCCTTGAATCTGTAGGATATATTCCAAGTAGTGGAATTACTGGGTCAAATGGTATATCAATATCCATTTTTTTAAGGAAGCGCCAGATTGCCTTCCAAAGAGGCTGGACCATTTTGCAACCCCACCAACAGTGTAGGAGGGTTCCACTTTCTTGACAGCCTCTCCAGCATTTGTTGTTTTGTGTTTTCTGGATCATGGCCAATCTTGTTGGGGTGAGATGGTATCTCATTGTTGTCTTGATTTGAATTTCTTTAATAACTAAAGATCGTGAACATGTCCGCATGTGTTTTTTGGCTGCCTGGATCTCCTCTTTAGTGAAGTGTCTGTCCATCTCCTTTGCCCATCGCTTAATTGGATGGTTTATCTTCCTCTTCTTGATATTTTGTAGTATCTTATAGATTATGGAGATCAGGTGTCAGTCTGACATCGAGTTGCCAACTATTTTTTCCCATTCTGTGGGTGTTCTTTTAATTCTATTAATAAAGTCTTTGGATGAGCAAAAGTGTTTGATTCTTAATAGTTCCCATTTATCTATTTTCTCTTCTGTTGATGGAGGTTTCTTTGACAGATTTTGGAGTCTGTCCTCATTGTGTGTTAAAGCTTCCATTGTTGTTCCTACCTTTTCTTGGATGAGCTTTATCGTTTTAGGTTTGATATTTAGGTCTTTTATCCAGTTGGAGTTGGTTTTTGTATAAGGTATAAGATATGGATCTTGATTCAGTTTATTGCAGATGGATAACCAATTTTTCCAGCACCATTTGTTGAAGATACTGTTTTTACCCCAGTTTAATGTCGTAGGGCCTTTGTCGAATATCAACTGTTCATAGGCAGATGGTGTCATCTCTGGGGTCTCAATTCTGTTCCATTGATCCATCTGTCTGTTCTTGTACCAGTACCAGGCTGTTTTGACCACTATGGCAGTGTAGTATGTTCTAAGGTTGAGTAATGAGAGGCCTCCCAGGGTGTTCTTCTTCTTTAGTAGTACCTTACTTATCCGGGGCTTCTTCCCTTTCCAAATAAAATTGGTGATTTGTTTCTCCATCTCATTAAAAAATGATGCTGGAACTTGTATTGGGATTGCATTATATAAATAAATTGCTTTGGGTAAAATAGACATTTTCACAATGTTAAGTCTTCCTATCCATGAGCAGGGTAGGTTTTTCCATTTATCTAAGTCTCTCTTAGTTTCTTGTAGTAAGGGCTTGTAGTTCTCTTTGTAAAGGTCTGTTGTTTCTCTGGTTAGATTAATTCCTAGGTACTTTATCTTCTTAGGAGCTATTGTAAATGGTATTGATTTAATAATTTCCTCCTTAAGAGTCTCGTTGATGGTATAAAGGAAACCTACTGATTTACTTATGTTTATCTTGTATCCTGAGACTTTGCTGAACTCTTCTATCAGTTTGAGTAGCTTACTTATAGATTCCTTGGGGTTCTCTGCATATACAATCATATCATCTGCAAACAGGGAGATTTTAACTTCCTCTTTGCCGATGCAGATGCCCTTTATTTCTTGGTCTTGTCTAATTGCTCTGGCTAGAACTTCTAGCACAATGTTGAATAGGAGAGGTGACAGTGGGCATCCTTGTCTAGTTCCAGTTTAGGCGTTTCTTGAAATATATTTTAGAAAATCAATAAAGAGTTGATCTCAAGAAAAAAGAGGGATACACTACAGTAGTTATAGTCATTTCAGATGGAGAGGAATTTAAAGAGTTATGCAGTAGTTAAAATTGGGTTGAATCTTAGTATGTTAAGGGGGATAATAGATCTAGCCATAAAGCAAATTAACAATGCATTGTATCAAAATAAGAAATGCAATACAGGAGTCTCAAAAAACACAAAACCAACACTGAAAAAACAACCCACAAAGAAGAGTGGCCCAGAACAGAACATTAACAGCAATATAGAAAACATCAACACGAAAATAATTACATCAAAATGATGGCCACTAAGCCAAGTGCCGTCACTAAGCACATATCTATCAATAATTACACTGAATGCAAATGCACTGAACGCTCCAGTAAAGAGACAGCAAGTGACATCCTGGGTCAAAAGATACGACCCATCTATATGTTGCTTACAAGAAATACACCTTAGACTTAAAGATACAAACAAATTGAAAACTAAAGGGTGGGATAATATGTAGCAAGCTAACAACGTACAAAGAAGAACAGGTGTGGCAATACTAATCTCAGATAAAATAGATTTTATGTAAAATCCACTATTGTGGACAAGGATGGTCACTATTATTGCTGAAAGATTCAATACTTAAGCAGGACTTAACAATATTAAATATTTATGCACCCAATACCAGAGCATCTAAATACATTGAACAAATACTGACAACACTGTAAAATGAAATAGGTCATTCCACAATAACAGTTGGAGACTTCAACACTCCCCTTTCAGTTATGGATAGATCATCCAGAAAAACGCTCAGTAAAGATACAGAAGATCTTATTGCAACAATCAACCAACTTGACCTTATCGACATATACATATCTTTTCATCCATTAATGGATAAGTACACCTTCTTCTCCAATGCACGTGGACTATTCTCCGGAATAGATCATGTGTTGGGTCATAAAGCAATTCTCTATAAAAGCCAAACCACTGATTTACTGCAAAGTATCATATCAGACCATAGAGCTATAAAAATTGAAATGAATAACAGAAAAATCATAGGTAGAAGTTCAAACTTATGGCAACTGAACAACACTTTGCTCAAAAAGCCTTGAGTTATAGAAGAAACCAAAATAAAGAAGTTTATGGAATCAACTGAGAATGAAAACACATCCTACTGGAATCTATGGGACACAGCAAAAGTGGTGCTCAGAGGTCAGTTTATCTCTGTAACTGCATACATCCAGGAAGAAGAAAGGGCCCAAACTAAAGAATTAACCTTATAACTTAAACAAGTAGAAAGAAAGCAACATAAGAACCCCTCAGGCACTAGAATAAAACAGATTATAAGGATTAGAGCAGAACTAAATGAATCAGAGAATAGAAAAACTGTTGAAAAAATCAACAAAACCAAAAGCTGGTTCTTTGAAAAGATCAACAAAATTGATAAACCTTTGGCTAAACTTACAAAGGAAAAACAGCAGAAGATACAAATAACCAAATTAAGAAATAAGATGGGAGGTGTTACAACAGACTGAGCTAAAATAAAAAATATCGTAACAGACTACTATGAATGGCTGCACTCTAGCAAGTTTGAAAATCTAGAGGAAATGGACAAATTTCTGATTCATATCACCCACCAAGATTATCACAAGGAGAAGTAGATCAACTTACTATATCTATCACAAAGGAAGAGATTGAAGAAGTCATCAAAAATCTACCAAAAAAAAAAAAACCCTGGCCCAAATGGCTTCACCAGAGAATTCTACCAAACTTCTGGAGAAGAGTTAACTTTGATGCTGTTGAGGCTATTACACACCATAGAAAGGGATGGAATACTCCCTAATTCATTCTATGAAGCCAGTATAACCCTAATACCAAAGCCAGGGAAAGATCCCACAAAAAAAGAAAATTAAACACCAATATAATTCATGAACCTAGATGCAAAAATCTTCAGCAAAATTCTAGCCAATAGAATTCAACAGCATGTTAAAAAAAAGATTCATTGTGATCAAGTTGGTTTCATGCCAGGGATGCAAGGCTGATTCAACATCAGAAAAACAATTAATCAACCACATTAATGACACAAAAGATAAGAATCACCTGGTTTTGTCAACTGATGCAGAAAAGGCATTTGACAAAGTTCAACACCCATTAATGCTAAAAACTCTCAGAAAAATAGGAATAGAGGGGAAATTCCTCAATGCAATCAGTACCACCTACACAAAGCCAACTGTCTTCATCATCCTCAATGGTGAAAGACTGAAAGAATTCCCTTTGCGTAGGGGAACTAGACAAGGATACCCACTCTCACCACTTGTATGCAACACTGTGCTAGAAATTCTAGCCAGAGCTAGAAATAAAGTGCATCCATATTGGCAATGAAGAAGTAAAAATCTCCCTATTTGCAGATGATACGATTGTATATACAGAGAATCCATAAGTAAACTATTGGAACTAATAGAGGAGTTTAGCAAAGTATCAGGATACAAGATAATCATAAGTAAATCAGTAGGATTCCTTTATACCAACAATGAGATTATTAAAGAAAAAAAATCACCAAATGAGTTCCATTTCTACAGCCCCCAAGAAGATAAAATACCTAGGAATAAATCTAATTAGAGAAATAAGAGACCTGACAAAGAGAACTACAAGACCTTACGACAAGAAACTGAGAGACTTACATAAATGGAGTAATCTACCCTGCTTACGGATAGGAAGACTCAACATTGTGAAAATGTCTGTTTCAGTAAAAAAGCAATCTACTTAAATAATGCAATCCCAATCCCAATTCCAGCGACATTTTTTAATGAGATGGAGAAACAAATCACCAACTTTGTTTGGAAAGGGAAGAAGCCTCGGATAAGGAAAGCACTACTGAAGAAGAACACTCTGGGAAGCCTCTCACTACCTGACTTTAGAACCTATTATATTGCCACAGTTGTCAAAACAGCCTGGTACTGGTCCAAAAAGAGACATATAGACCAACGGAACAGAGTAGAGACCCCAGAGATGCCATCACCCTCCTATGAACAGTCGATATTCGACAAAGGCCCCAAGATTTTAAACTGGGGTAAAAATGGTCTCTTTAACAAATGGTGCTGGCAAAATTGGATATCCATCTGCAATAAATTGAAACAAGACTCATATCTCACACCTTATACAAAAACCAACTCACTGGATAAAAGATCTAAATATCAAATCTAAAATGATAAAGCTCATCCAAGATAAAATAAGATCACCAATGGAAGTTTTAATACACAGTGTAGACAGATTTCAAAATCTGGCAAACAAAGCACGATCAACAGAAGAGAAAATAGGTAAATGGGAACTACTAAGAATCAAACAGTTGCTCATCTGAAGAATTCATCAGAAGAATTAAAAGACCACCCAGAATGGGAAAAAAATATTTGACAACTATATGTCAAACCAATGTCTGATCTCCATAATCTACAAGGTATTACAAAATATCAACAAGAAAAGTATAAATAATCCAATTAAGTGATTGGCAAGGAGATGGACAGACATTTCTCTAAAGAGGACATCCAGCAGCTGAAAGATACATGCAGAATTGCCCATGATAATTAACTATTAAAGAAATTCAAATCAAAACTACAATGAGATACCATCTCACCCCAACAAGGTTAGACTTAATCCAAAAAGCACAACGAAATAAATGCTGGAGAGGCTGTGGAGAAATTGGAACTCTCCTACACTGCTTGTGGGATTGCAAAAATGGTGCAACCTCTTTGGAAAACAATCTGGTGCTTCCTTAAAAAGCTGGAAATAGATATACCATTTGATCCTGTAATTCCACTGCTTGGAATTTATCCTTCAGAAACAAAGGTTGTTTCTGACACATGTACATGAATGTTTGTTGCAGCACAGTCTACAATAGCAAAAAGACGGATAACCCCGATGCCCACTTACAGATGAATGGAGAAACTAACTATGGTACATACACACAATGGAATACTATGCTAATATAAAAAAAATGATGATTTTAGAAAGCATCTCATAACATGGTGTCATTTCGAAGAGATCATGCTGAGTGAAATCAATCAGTGTCAAAAGGACAAATTTTGTATAAGACCCCTGTTATAAGGACTTAACAAGAGAATTATCCACAGAAGAATAATGACTATGTTGACTACATGAGTGGGTAGGAGGCTGAGGGTTTATCATAGAGGAGATGACTGACAGATGTTAGGAATTTTATTCTTTTACTGTAATTAATAAAAAAATAAAATTATGGGGGGAAGAATTAAAAGTCCACCTAAAGAGTGGGAAAAAATATTTGGCAACTACACATTGGACTGATGTCTGATCTCCATAGTCTACAAGGTACTGCAAAATAACAACAAAAAAAAAGTAAATAACCCAATGAAGCTATAGGCAAAGGAGATGGACAGACACTTCACTGAAGAGGATGTCTAGGCATCCAAATGACACATGAAGAAATGCTCACAGTCACTAGCTATTAAAGAAATCTAAGTCAAAACTACAATGAGATACCATCTCACCCCAACAAGGTTGGTCATGATACAAGAAACATGAAACAACAAATGCTGGAGAGGCTGTGGAGAAACTGGAACTCTCCTACCCTGGTGATGGGGATGGAAAATCGTACAACTTCTTTGGAAAGCAATCTGATGCTTTCTTAAAAAGCTGGAAATAGATATACCTTTTGATCCTGTAATCACACTGCTCGGAACTTATCCTACAGAATCAAGGGCAGTCACATGAACAGATACATGCACACTAATATTTATTGCAACACAGTGCACAATAACAAAAAGATGGAATCAACCCAGCTGGCCATCAACAGGTGAATGGATAAACAAACTATGGTACACATACTCAGTGGAATACTATGCAATGATAAAGAACAGTGATGATTTTAAGAAACGTCTCATAACCTAGTTTCAATTGGAAGACATTATGCTGAGTGAAATCAGTCAGCATCATATATCGTATGAGACTCCTACTATAAGGACTTAAAAACATACTCATGTACAGAAAAAAAAACTCTTTGGTGGCTGCAAGGAGGGGGAAGGAGGGAGAGGGCTGGTCATAGATTAGTTGGAGGGCTGGTCACAGATTAGATAGTTGATAGAAATTTGGTTAGGTGAAAGCAGTGACAGCACACACTAGAAAGAAGATCAACTTAACTGGACTTCAACATAAACTGAAAACTCTTCTAATCTTAACCCAATACTGCAAGGATAGAGTAGCAGGGGTGGGTGTCTGGGGACCATATTCTTAGGGGACATTGAGGCCAACTGGCATTACTGCCTATTGCTAAGAGAGTCTTCTGCACCTCATATTTGTGAGTGGCGTCTGGAGTCTTCAAAGATAGAAAGCTGCTACCTGAGGTACACCAAATAGTCCCAACTCATCCAGAACAAATGATTACTAAGCACAACAAAGGCATGAGGGATAAAGAGCCCAGAAGCCAGATGGACCCATGTGAATGGGTGACTGTATCAACATGTACTTGGCCACCACCAGGCAGCTGTGATTGGGCACACAATGTTGAATTCCAGTGGCAACACAAGAAAAAGTGGGGTGTACCTCATGAACTCCACTAAAAGACCACAATTGATGGTCCGAAGGTCTGCTGGATCCCCTGGGAGCATGGCCACTAGACCTGCTGCTGCCCCTGACCAGAAAACATTATTGAGGTCAACTCTTTGGATAGGAATGGATTAGACTTCGGTATACAATATGACCATATGGCGTGTGTACTTTATGGTTTTATGAATCAATTTAAGATTCTGTCCTACTGGCCTCTTACTAGAAAGGAGAGGAGAAGGTAGAGAGGAGAGGACAGAAGATTGTTAAGAGGACATGACATGTACAGAACAGAAAGGAAGAGTGTGCTGTCACCGGCAAAGAGAGCAGAAGGAGCTGCAGATAGGCGGGCATGCGAATTTAATTTGGATTGTATACTTTCGCTCAATCACAATTAAAAAAAAGAAATTATTTTATAGATATACTAGCCTATGTGCAAAATGATGGATGTGTACAGTTATTTTCCACCAAAAAAATCCCCACCACCATCGACTCGATCACAATGCATAGGAATCCTATAGGTCAGAGTAGAACTGCCCCATAGAATTTCCAAGGAGTGCATGGAGGATTTGAACTGCCAACCTTCTGGTTAGTAGATATAGTACCTAGCCACTATGCCACCAGGGTTTAGGAAATAATAAAAAAATCTCCTAAGTATCCTTATCAACATCAACAAAGGACTGGTTAAATAAATTATGGTACAACCAAAAATACAAAAAAGGAGTTGTAAAGCAAAAAATCAAGGTGCAAAAACTGAATATATGACATGCTACCCTTTGTGTAGAGAAAAGTCAGAGAAAGTGTGTGGACTAGTAAAGAATATACTGAAAACAGTGACTGCTTCAAAGAGAAAGTTGGGTAACTGAAAGAGAAGGAATATAGGAAGACTTCATTTTACAACTTTTGACTTGAATTACTTGGTTGTACTACCTATAGAAAAAAAAATAATGCATAGTCTAGTTGGAAAAACAAAACATAACCATGAAAAGGTAAAGTGTATCAGCTTAGTATTTGTTAGATGCCATCCCCCTCATTCCAACTCATAGCCACCCCATGTAAACTGCCCCACAAGGTTTTCTAGTCCATAACTTTTATGGAAGCAGATCTGGGACTTTTCTCCTCCTGAGCCACTGGTTGTGTTCAAAGTGCCAACCTGTCAAGTATTTAAACATTAAAACACTGGGGCTCCTATGTAGCAGTTAGACTTTGCCAAAAGGTCAGGGAGTGGAATATCTGCCAATATGGTGTGCCTAAGTATTGTGAGCAGTGGAGAAGGGAATGAACTGGATGGAGATTGACTATGTAGATGGAGAGGTGATAGAGAAGATCCTTCCAGAAAGAGAAGAAATGAAAGCAACTTTTCATAAATAAGTTTTAAGGGACCAAGAACCCAGAGTAGAAAGTGGAGGCTCTGTTTTAGTTCAATTTTGAACTAAACGCTGAACTTCAGATTTTAAGAGGATTCCCCAGAATTCTTCCAACAGTCTCTTTTTTCCCTCCTCTCCACCCACTCCCCTTCCTCCAGCCAGAGGTCAGCAGGATGACATCCTATAGATGTATAGAACCATAAAGTGCATCCAATATATGGTCACTGCATCGCCAAGTCCAATCCATTCCTGTCCGAAGCGTGGACCTTCGTTATGATTTATGGTCAAAGGCAGCATCAGGGCGAGGGGCCATGCTCCCAGGGGAACCACGAAACCACTGGACCATCAATTGAGGTCTTTTAGTGGGGATCTCAGGGTGCACCCTTTTTTATTCTTGTGTTGCCAGTGAGACTCGACTTAGTGAGCTCCATCATACTTCTTCTTTTTCTATGAAACCATGTGGTATTGACACACTATCCTCCTTACCTCTCAACCACTAGTATGGGATCTGGTAACAGCACTGTACCATTTTTTCACTTGGAAACTGTCAAACTATACTGAAGTCAATCATAGAAATCTTTTCACGTCAATGTTGGGAGAGATGGATATTAAAGACACAGTAGACAAAATTAAATCTTTGGCCTAAAAGCAAAAGCAAGGTATATGCTTGAGAAAAGCTTCCAGATGCATTCCACATTTCTCATGAGGTGCATATTCAGGAAACATTTGCAGATTTGAGCTGAATAAGCCAGAATTCTTTGATCCAGAGTCTCTGAATGTCATTTACAAGCCTATTTGCAAAGGCAATTAAGCCTGTATCACCTCAATGATGTAAATATTTTCATAATTAAGCAAACTTGCACAGAAAAGCTTTTATTTATTCATTTTTTCTCGGTTGCTTTGTTTCTGCATCTGCTCATTTTTTTTTTTTCCTTTATCAATTTGGTCAGTGCTTTGTCAATTTTATTAATCATTTCAAAGTGGTTGCATTTGTTCTTGAATATGTTTAGGAGTGTGGGGGGAGGGGGGAGAACGTGTTTGAAGTATATCAGTGCCTTCGTATACTTTCCTTATATTTCTTTTGTGACCCGCACGTCTCTGCCCTCTCTCCAAACCACCTGACACAGAGCTTAACAAAAAAGTGCGTGCAGACACTCAGTAAATACTCTTTGACTGTATGTCATTCCCTGAGCAAAATACTTTATACATTACCTTGATTACTCCTCAAAACTATCCTATAAAGTAGGCATTATTTTTATCCCCAATTAAAGATGAGGGCAACTGCTTGGAGGGGTACAAGATCATACAACTGGCATTTGACTGTGGTGGAGCCAGAATTCTAACCTAGGTCTTTTTGGCCACAAGCCCTGTTCTGGTTACCACCGAGTTATATACTACCTTCATCATTTTGAAGTGAAGAATATGTATTCCAAATTCAAAACCTCACAACATCCTTTCTATTATTTTAGCTTTAACTTTTGCAGGTAATGGTATGATTTTCTTTGCTGCTTTCTTTGTTTGCATTTAAACTTTTTTTTATTTTGTTGTTGAGAATATAGACAGCAAAACATACACAAATTTAACAGTTTCTGTGTGTACAATTCAGTGACATTAAAGACATTCTTTGAGTTGTACAATTCTCATCTTCTTTGGAGTTCTTCCTCCTCCTCTGACAAAAACTTAAGGCCCTCTAAGGTTCCTATCTAATCTTTTGAGTTGCTGTCACTTTGATCACATGTAGATAGTTCTTAAAAGAGCATTATGCTCAAGGCAGACATTTTTCACTAGTTAAGCTAAACTGGTGTTTGGTTTTAAGAAGACATCAGGGGATACTTTGGGTTTAAATTTTAAAGACTGTCTCAGGGCAATAGTTTGAAAGGTTTTTCCATCTGCCATGCTAGAGTCCACAAGAATTTGAAATTCTGTTCTTCATTTTCCCACTTTTCATCAGGATTCATCTATGGAATTTTTTTTTTTTTTTTAATCAAGATGCCTAGTAATGGTAGCAGGGCACCATTTAATTCTGGTCTCACAGCCAAGGTGTTAGTTGTTCACAGAGGCAATTAGTCATATATTCCATTCCTCCTTCTTCCTCTGTTGTTCTGGGTGAGTAGAGACAAACTGCCATGACTTGCCTGGCCTTCTGCAGGCTTGTAAGACCCCAAGCTCTGTATAATGAACTAGGAGGTAAAAGAGAAGCAATAAACACATTATTAGGGCAGTTAAATGGAATGTTCCACAAAACTATGACCCTAAACCTCTAAACTAAGGAAACAAATGGCATGAGGATTTTGGTGGTACGTAAGCAGACCTGATGGCAGCAGGTACGGTTTTTTGGGAAGCAGCTTCTGTGACTACTGTTTTTTGGGTTTTTTTGGTGAATGCATCGATCATACAGTTTCTGCCAGTTCAACTGTTTTAGAGGTATTTAAATTATTGACATCAGTTACAATAATTAGCTGTGCAACCCTTCCCTCAATGCAATTTTTCCCTCACTGATACAGCCCTCTTTCCCCTTCTCTAGCCCTTAAGGACCAGTAATAAAATTTGGTGTCTATATATTCACCTTTTCATGTCTTTTTATATATGAGATCATACAGTATTTGTCCTTTTGTGATTGACTTCTTTTACTCAGCATAATATCTTCAAGCTCCATCTATACAATAGGCTTCAAACCCTGATGACACAGTGGTTAACAGCTCAACTGCTAACCTAAAGATCAGCAGTTTAAATCCACCAGCCACTCTTAGAAGCCCTGTGGGCAGTTCTCTGTCCTGTAAAGTCACTATGAGTCAGATTTGACTGCCAGCCAGCCAAGTGCTGTTGAGTAGAAGACTACACAGCAATAAGTTTTGTTTTTCTGACAGGGCAGGGTGACAGGGTGTTGTTACCAAGACTTCTACTGGCTGAGTAGTATTCCATCGTATGTATATACCACATTTTGTTTATCCATTCATCTGTTGGTGGGTATTTAGGTTGTTTTTACCTTTGGCTATTGTGAATAATGCTGCAGTAAACATTGGTATACAAGTCTTTGAGCCAAAACAGAGAAGTGGAATTGCTGGGTCATGTCTGTTCTTCAGGGTCACTGTGAGTCAGAACTGATTCTATGGCACTGCATTTGGTTTCGGTTTATAGTAGTTCAACCCACTGCCGTAGAGTTGAATCCGACTCATAGTTCAGGAAACCCTGGTGGTGTAGTGGTTAGGTGCCACATCTGCTAACCAAAGGGTCAGCAGTTTGAACCTGCCAGGTGTTCCTGGGAAATTCTATGGGGCAATTCTACTTTGTTCTGTAGGGTCACTATGAGTGAGAATTGACTTGACAGCACGGGGTTTGGGATTTGTTTTCTTTTTTTGGTATAATAGTTAAATTTTAATTTTTTTTTCCACAATGGCTTTACCATTTTGTTTTCCACCAGCAATGAATAAGGCTTCCAATTTGCTCACATTCTCAACATTTGCTGTTTTCTGATTTTTTTGTTTATCTTAGCCATCCTTCCAGTGCCATTGAGTCGATACTGACTCATAGTGACCCTATAGGACAGACTAGAACTGCCCCACTCTGTAGAGTTTCCAAGGAGTGCATGATGGATTTGAACTGCTGACTTTTGGTTAGCAGCTGTAGCACTTAACCACTATACCACAAGAGTTTCCTTAGCCATCCTGGTGAGAGTAGAATGGTATCTCACTGTGGCTTTCATTTGCATCTTTCTGATGGCAAAAGACATTGAGCATCTTTTCATGTGTTTGGTGGGCATTTGAATGTCCTTTTTGGTGAAATGCCTATTCAGGTTCTTCCCCTGTTTCATGATTGGGTTATTTGTTGTTGAAGTTTTAAACATTTTTTGGATATTAGATTTCTGTTAGATACATGATTTCTGAAGATATTCTCCCAGGTGGCTTGTCTTTTAACTTTTTGTTGAAGTATTTTGATGAACAGAAGTTTTTAATTTTTATGAGGTCTCATTTATTTGTCTTTTGCTGTTTGTGCTCTTGTTGTTATAGTAGATAATCCTTTGCTAAAAACTAGGCCTGGCGATGGTGCTCGTGCATTTTCTTCTAAGAATTTTATGGTTTTAGCTTTCGCATATGGATGCTTAATCCATTTTTCAATTTGTCTTTGTATACTTTTCTTAACACCATTTATTGAAGAGACTCTTCTCATTGAATGGACTTAACACCATTGGGTAAAAAAATCAGTTGACCTTAGATACATGGATTTATTGCTGGACTTTCAATTCTATTCCATTGGTCTATGTGTCGTGGTATGAATTTATTATAACATACCAATTACAAGAGTTAGGAAGACTGGCTTGATCAATCAAAGGCTACAGTTTCAAGTTTCACTCCAGATGAGAAACAGGCATAGCCTATTATTGCTTTACTTGTTAATTTTTTTAACATAATGTGGTGGAATGAACGGTATGGATTCTGGGGTCAGACAAACCTAAGTTCAAGTCCTGGATACAAGCTGTGCAATACTGAGTTCATGACCTTTCTAGGTAACCTTGTAGTTCCTTACCTGTGAAAAAGAAGAATTGTGATGTTCGAATGAGAAGGCAGAGCAAAACATATAGACAATATAAATGTAAGAATGTAGCTCATTATCAATAGCATCATCTGTGATAGAAAGTATTCTTTAAGATTTTTCTTCAGGTAATTTAATAGATATTTTCCCTAATCTCTGGATACAAGGGGAACATGCAGTCACCATTTTGAAATCACATATAACTTACATGAAAGTAGAGAGTAATAGAAACTTTACCAAAGTATAAATATTTAATGTCTTTCACAGGCAAATATCAATTAAACAACACTGGTAGCACAGTCGTTAAGAGCTTGGCTGCTAACCAAAATATCAGCAGTTCAAATCTGCCAGCTGCTACTTGGAAATCCAATGCGGCAGTTCTACTCTGTCCTATAGGATCACTATGAGTTGGAATTGACTTAGCAGCAATGAGTTTGTTTTTTGGATTATAATAATTTCAGTCTAGTAACTCACAGAGAAGAAAGAAAATCATAATAAAAATAATAGTTAATTTCAGTTTGAACATTTTTGTCTTGCAGTAAAATAATTCTTTTCCCTTTTATGTTTTAATTTTTGAAATTAAGTTTATGCATAAGATTCTTACCCAAAAGGTACAAAAGTGTATACAGGGAAAAATCTTCTCACCAAGTTGCCAGTACCTCAATCCCTAGCAGCAAACCAATGCTGTAAGTTTCTTGTGCTTCTTTTTAGAGAGGTATGCCTAGCACATATAATCAAACTTACAGTCATCTCCTCTGGTTACTTTAAACCACAGCTATCACTTTGTGCTGTACTCTTCACTTAGAGTTCCCTACAATCTGAGTTTGTATAATTTAAGAATGAGGAATGCACATACTGTCTGTTGGATAAATTTTAATGTGCATTTGTAATTTCGAGGAATACTATCAAATTGTTCTATATAGATCCCTTGCCACTGACTGAATTCTGACTAATATCAACCCTATAGGACAAAGTGGAACTGCCCCATAGAATCTCCAAGGACTGCCTGGTGGATCTGAACTGCCAACTTTTTGATTAGCCACCATAGCACTAACCACCATGACCAGGTCATGCAAATTTACATTCTTTGCCTCAATATATGAGGGATTCTTTCTCCACAGTTTACCAGCAGAGTGGGTACTTAGATTTTTTAATTTTCTAATTTGGTGAAAGATTGTTAAACTTTCATTGTCATTGTTAGTATCCTTGTAGATGTTTAAGAGCCATGCATATTTCCTTTTTTGTGAACTGTTTCTGTTTACCTTTTGCCCGTTTTGTGATTGTGTGTCTAATCTTTATTCTTGCTGTTTTGTAGGAATTTTTAATATATACTAAAGTAACCTGTGTCTGTAACATGAGTTGCAAATACTTTCTCCCAGTTTGATATTTGTCTTCTTACTTGAAGTATGAGAATTCTTGCCATATAAGATTTTTTAAAGATTAAAGTAGTCAAATTTATCAATGTTTTATTTATGATTTCTATATTTATATGATATACAGAATGATATCCTCTATTTTAATTTATTAAGAAAGCCTCATCAGTAGTTTTCTTTCTACTTCCTTTTAAGGTTTTCAGTTATCTCAGTAGAGCTCTTGTAGCATAGTGGTTGAGTGGTTGGCTGCTAACTGAAAGGTTGGTGGTTTGAACCCACTAGCTGCTCCAGGGGAGAAGATGTGGCAGTTTACTTCTGTAAAGATTACAGCCTTCGAAATCTCATGGAGTGGTTCTGCTATGTCCTATAGAGTAGGGACTGACTTGATGGCAATAGGAATGTATTCCTCTATGGGGACACTTGTAACTTCAATTTTTTATTGCATTTGATAGCAGTGTCAATGGAAGTTAAAATAACAGAAAACAATTTAACCTCATGAACATTATTCTCGACCAAAGAAAAATATTCCAAATATCTAGCTCCATGCAGAGTCCTTTTGGAAAATGCTTATGAGCTCATCTCTATATCTCATAGTACAGTTTGAAAGGGTCTTAAAATCTGGTAGCACTCAAAACTCACAACATAAAGGTTTCATTCATACACCATTATTCTGAAAGCTGCACATACTGATTTTTTGTTTGTTTTTATTTATTTTTTGTTAATTACAGTAAAAGAATAAAATTTCTTTTTTCTTCTTTATTTAACATGACTGAGTGAAAATGTACATTCCTGTATAAATTTACATGCCCACCTATATGCAGCTTCCACTGCTCTCCCTGTCCTGTGACAGCACACTATTCCTCTCTGCTCCATACATGTCTCATCCTCCCAACAGCCTCCTTTCCCCTCCTCTCCACCCACTCTCCTTCCACCAGCCAGAAGTCAGCAGGATGATATCCTATAGATGTATAGAACCATAAAGTGCAACCAATATATGGTCACTCTGCATTGCCAAGTCCAATCCATTCCTGTCCAAAGAGTGGCCCTTTGTTATAATTTATGGGTGAGGGCAGCATCAGGGCCGGGGGCCATGCTCTCAGGGAAACCCCGAAGCCTCTGGACCATCAATTGAGGTCTTTTAGTGGAGGTCTCAGGATGCACCCCTTTTTATTCTTGTGTTGCCAGTGAGACTCAACCTAGTGAGCTCCATAGTGGCTATCACTGGTGGTGGCTGGGCACCATCTGGTTCTTCCGGTCCCAAGTCGATGAAGGCACCCACTCTTGTGGGTCTCTCTGTCTTCTAGGTTGTCTTTATTGCATGTCATTTTGGTTCTCAGTGAGCATCCGTTCCTGCTGAGTTGGGACCATTTGCTGTGTCCTCGGATGGCAGCTTGGAAGTTTTTAAGACCCCAGACGCCACTCACCAATGTGGTGTAGAGAGAGATATCTTAGCAAAACGCTAGTTGTGCCAATTGGCCTCGATTTCGCCTAACAGCATGGTCCCCTGCCCCCTGCCCCAGCTACTCTATCCTTGCAATATTGGGTTAAGATGAAAGGAGTACTCAAGTTTTATGCAGAAGTCCACTTAATGTTGTTCTTGTTTCTAAAGTGTGCTATCACCGCTTTCTCCCAACCAGATTTCTAGCAACTATCTAAACTAAACCCTCACCCCTCCCCCTCCCTCCCTCCCCTCCGTTGCAGCTGTCAAAGTCTTTTCTTCTATACACCAGTCTGTTTTTGAGATCTTATCGTAGAGGTCTCATATAGTATTTGTCCCTTTGTCACTGACTACTTTCACTCAACATAATGTCTTCCACTTGAAACCAGGTTAGGAGATGTTTCCTGGAATCATCGTTATTCTCTATCATTGCATAGTGCTCCATTGAGTATATGTACCATAGTTTACCTGTCCATTCTTCTATTGTTGGGCATCTGGGTTGATTCCATCATTTTGCTATCGTGGACTGTGCTGCGATAAACATTCTCGTGCATGTGTCCGTTGGTATGAAAGGCCTGATTCTGTAGGATATATTCCAAGTAGTGGAATTACTGGGTCAAATGGTATATCAATATCCATTTTTTTAAGGAAGCACCAGATTGCTTTCCAAAGAGGCTGGACCATTCTGCAACCCCACCAACAGTGTAGGAGGGTTCCACTTTCTACACAGCCTCTCCAGCATTTGTTGTTTTGTGTTTTCTGGAACATGGCCAATCTTGTTGGGGTGAGATGGTATCTCTTTGTTGTCTTGATTTGAATTTCTTTAATAACTAAAGATCGTGAACATGTCCGCACGTGTTTTTTGGCTGCCTGGATCTCCTCTTTAGTGAAATGTCTGTCCATCTCCTTTGCCCATCACTTAATTGGATAGTTGATCTTTTTCTTATTCATATTTTGTAGTATCTTATAGATTATGGAAATCAGGTGTCAGTCTGACATAGAGTTGCCAACTATTTTTTCCCATTCTGTGGGTGTTCTTTTAATTCTATTAATAAAGTCTTTGGATGAGCAAAAGTGTTTGATTCTTAACAGTTCCCATTTATCTATTTTCTTTTCTGTTGATTGTGGTTTCTTTGACAGATTTTGGAGCCTGTCCTCATTGTGTATTAAAACTTCCATTGTTGTTCCTACCTTTTCTTGTATGAGCTTTATCATTTTAGGTTTGATATTTAGGTCTTTTATCTGCACATACTGATTTTGATATCATTATTTGAAGCACATTGTGCCAGAAGGTGCTACATTTATATCTGATCATAGGATTTGGATGGTTTAGAATGGAAGAAAAGGACATTTAAAAGACATTTTTATTTAGCTTAATTTTTTTTGTTGTTTGTTTCTGCTTTTTTTTTTTTTTTTCCTAGAAATATATTTGGCTACTCTTTTGGAACTTGATGGGGAAAATTGTAGACTCTTATTCTACACATGCCTTTTGAAAGATTAAGCAATGTTATATGATCTATCATATTTCAAACCTTTAATAACCTGCTTTGAATCCTTTCTCTCATTTTATGAAGTAAGTTTTGAATTCAGGCATGGAAGTCTGCATAAAAACTTGGAGAAATGCAATAAACATTTGATCTGCAGACTGACCCTGTACTGAATGATGGAATTGAATGAATTTTGTCCTCCTGATATTTAGGAGCACTGTAACTCAAATATCCCATCCTTGCCTGTGTTCTCATAGGAGTTTACATCCTATTTTCCAGTATAAAAGCATTATCTGAAGATGTATTTTTCAGGAAGCAGCCAGCGACTGCCAGTCTTCCTTTAGACATGTCATCCACTTTGATAGTGCTTAAAATAAGTACTCAGACAGAAGGTAAGCTGAAACAGACAACAAAGCAATATAACACAAAATGTTATGAGTAAAGTGCGTTACTCAGATCCTTCTAAAATACATTCTCCCTTTATTTTGAAGGCAATGCCATAGACAACTTGGCTAATGGAACCAGTCTCTTTCTTTGATCTCAATAGGGTTATCTCTCAGGGAAACTAAGTCCCAGCTCCGATGACAGTTTTTGCTGAGGCTGACATGAAAGAGGAAGGCTGTTTAATTATTGACTCGCTGAAAAACATGTCTTTTGTTTCTTTAAATTAATAATCCTTTGGCTAAAACCATAAGCAAGAGCTCCATCAGCTCTTGCAAATGAGGTGGGGAAATCCATTTGATATTTACTTTTTTAAACAAGGCAGTGTGCAGGCCCTGGCTTTATGTATCAGCCTTGCATATAGTGATAGCCCTACCAGCTCTGGTGACAGATTCTAGTCAAATGAGAATAAAAAATAAATCTAACTTGGCTTGGCTTTGGCAATACAGGTGTATTTCGTTAACCTCCTAAGACTTGGGAAAAGCTTCGGAAGATGTGTGGCAAGAGGCCTGGCATATAGTGAAATACCAGAACTCAAAACTGTTGCCATCAAGTTGATTCTGATTCATAGTGACCCTATAGGACAGAGTAGAACTGCCCATAGGGTTTTTAAGGAGTGGCTGGTGAATTCAAACTACCGACTCTTTGGCCAAGTTCTTCACCACTGCACCAGGTCTCTTGGCATATAGTAGATGCTCAATAATACTAGAGTAATTGAATATCATGGATGGATAAAGGACAGGCATTGAAACTGTGCCAGACTGATTTCAACAACTGCTTTCCATTTTCTGGTGTAACTATCTATAATGGGGAAGGGTGATAAGGAATAAGACAATGAATTAGAAACATGCTGTCCAATATGGTAGCCACTACGAGTCAGAATCGACTTCACAGCAGTGGCTTTGTGACTATAAAGCCAAAACCCATTACTGCTGAGTCGATTCTGACATTGCTATGGAGATGATTCTCTGCCCCGTATTTTCCAAAAACCAACTGGTTAGCAGCAGTAGCACTTAACCACTATGCCCCCAGAGTTTCCAGTGTGGCTACTGAGTACTTGCAATATGGCTAGTCTTAATTGAGATGCATTGTAAATGCAAAATACTCTCTGGAGTCTGAAGACATAGTATGAAAAAAGGAATGGAAAACATCTTCTTCATTGTTTTTTACATACTGGGGCTACGTTAAATATATTAAAATTAATTTCACTTTTTACTTAACAATTTTTTATTTTGGTGAAAATATATATATGAATTAGCATATACTTCCTTATATACATTTTTACCACAATAAAATTTTCTTCTTTTTAAATATAAATACTAGAAAAATTTTAATTACTTACGTGGCTCACATTGCATCACATGGACATTGATGGTCTGGAGTTTACAGATAATCCACCAATGAAACATCTCTGCTTTTAAGAGGAAAACTGTTTTCTATCTCCCAAACATCAATCTTTACAGGGTGTCTAAAAATACAACGTTTGCTCTCCACTCTGGCTGGTCCCCTGGGTTTGAGGGGATGGAGGCTGGAGAGGACCAAGGGGTACTGCCAAATAGGAACCGCTAAATGCTACCGCAGGAAATACCAGGATTGATCGGAAGGGCCGGCTGAACACCACATTCACCCCACCGAGGAAACAGCTGGACTAGCCCAAGGCCCTAAGGAGTGAGGTCAGAATTCTAGCTGGGGCAACCTCAGCGCTTCCGGGTGATTCAGTTCAGCAGGCAGCTTCAAAGCAGTGAAACTTGTCTGCTTTCTGAGCCTCACAATTTCCCGGAAATGCTGTGCAGTAACTCCCTCAGAAGCTTGAGGCCCGGTCGGGATCAGGTGTGACTTTCCAGGACACATTTATTTGCATAGGCAGGGTATTTAGGCACCGGGCGCGGGAACCCCAGCAAGTCCCATCTCTGGTTTATCAGAGCGCCCAGGGAGAAGGAAGTCTTCTTATGGATAAAGGTGATGAATGAAAATTCCTGTGTCTGCCTCAGTTTCCTATCCTGTGTTCCCGCTTCAGCTCCCCGGTGGGCTTGCTTTGCTGTAGGCAACCGGGCTGTACTCCGCCACTGAGCTTTGTTTCCATGCCTCGCTGCAAGGGAAAAGGGGAGGGGGAGGAAAACGGCGCTAGTTTTCCAGGGCCTGCCCCTTCCTGTAGCATTTGCTTCCTCCCTCTGTCTCCCACTTTTTAGGTTCCTACTGGGATCTAGGCAAAGATGGAGTAGCCAGACTGGCAAGGGAACACCTTCGGGTCTTTCTCTGCAACACTGGGTTCTCGGAAGAGCTGGACAGAACCAGTAGAACTAGAGAAACCCGAGGTTTGGGAGCTGTCCTCCTGGCTTGGGAGCTGGGTCTGAAGAGAGAGCTTTGGAGTTGAAGGGAAGGGAAGCCGGGTACTGGGTCCAGGACGTTGGAAATGAGGGGGAGGGTAAGGTTGGATGACTGTCCACTCTTCACTTCCCACCTCTTCCCTCCCCGGAGCTGGCGGGGGCACTGTACCGGGAAAGCTCAGAGCTGAAGGTTGGCCACAAAACACGTGGTTTTTATTTTACTCCCAAAGGTGTTTTCACTACCCTTGTTTCCAAAAGAATGTTCATTAACCTGTTCGTTTCTGCTCCTGCGGCAGAAGTGTGCCCCTGGTCTACAGCGTAAGTGGCATGACTGGGTCCTTCTCTGTGTAGAGAAGGGGCTTGGGCATTCGCAGGCACACTCAAGCCCTTTACTGAGGTCCAAGTGTGGTAGTTCACCCACCCCATCCTCTATAGCCGCTCAGCCTTTAGCACTGGGAGACTGGTGAGCTTTATTTTCATTGATTGGTTAGCCAAGCTGACCCTAAGAGAGGAAAGAGTCTGCAAGGCTAAGGCATGGGCTACCACTCCAGCGCCTCTTCCCTATTCTCCTACCTCTCTCACCAGGCCTGTGGGAGATGACTGGTTCTGGGCAAATGGCTGGAGACTAGCTCCTGGAAAAACTACTGCCACATTTTCTGTGGCCATCTGCTTTGGGACTTTGAGTTATAATCTTAAAACAAAAATTGCATTTCAGACTCCAGGACAAAGCATTCTGACTTCATTTAGATACCTACTAGCCAAAATCTTATCTGAAAGTCGTTTTTCTTTTTCTCCTCTTCTTTTTGCTCTACGTCTATTTACCAGTTCATCTATATGGAATACGAAGCCCCACTTTCTGAAGCACTGTAGTTTGGGGTCTAATTGATTCTGGTAATTAATTTGTTCTACCTGCTAGATCAGATGGAAATCTTAGCCCAAGCACCCAAGGATTAGCTCTTGGCTTTCTAACACCTTCTCTAATTATCTAATAGCATGGGTTGTGAGGACTCAGTCTGTATTAAAACACTTTTACTATTAGCAGTAGTGATTGGAATTGTGATGATGACTAGATCTCAACAAATTAGAGCTTAAAAATGGGGAGATGGGAGAGAAGTGGCTTCTTTTAATTTCCCCGAGTTTAACATCAATAATTAGAACAATTTTCGGAGATGTGAGCTGAAATTACCCCTGCTGTACTGTAGATGATCACCTTAATTTTAGCAAATTGACTCCAGGGAGATAAATATGACAGATTAGAAAAAAGACAAACAGGGAAAAAAAAGAGAGGCGGGCAATGAAAGCCAAGAGGCTGGGAGCAGAAACGGGAGCAAAAATCCTAGTACAATTATTTTGTGGGATACAAGTTAAAGGAAGTAAGTAACATGACAGAAAAAGCAAACTGTGAGGGATGTAAAGGAAGATGGAAATTTGAAGGGAGGTAGAAGATTAACAGATCGTTTTAAACATAGATATAAATACATATAGGTATATTCCTCCCCATATGCATACCGCGTAACGAGTAACGGAGATAAAGAATGTTATGGTCGTCAGTATTTTTCTTGATTTACCTTAACAGTGGAGCCATCCCCCAGGCAGTAACTTTAGTTGGGTTTGGCAGATGTGGATTACTTTTATCCTCACCTTTTCCCTTTCCCCTTTGTTGTCTTTCCTGAAAAATACCCCCTGTCTCTAAACTCTTAAAACTCAGATCCAAATGCTTGAGTAAGTGATGTATACTTCTTGCTCTGGGGACTGTTTAATGCCTTCTGCTTTCTAAACAGGAGCTTGCCAGAAGCAGAGACTTTCCCCCTTTTAGCTTTCTTATAGATGTCTGGAAGCAAAGCAGCTTCTGCAGGTTTGGGTCAGAAGTTCAGGTCGGAAAAACTCGTTAGGAACGGGAACTGACTCCGCTCTCCACCCGTCAGGCCAAAGCTTTCAGCACCACAGACAGCTCCCCGCCCCGCCCCGAGCCCACCGTACCCACCCCTCGGTCTCTGGCAGCCTTGCCATTGGCTCTCCGGACTCCCCTCTTCTAGCTGCCAATTCTCCTACACAGAGACCTACCCCATCCAGGAGCTCGTCTTCTCTCCAGAGCCAGGGCTAACCCAGGCCTGGCAGAGAGTGGCGGGGATCCGAGCCTCGGCGGAGGGCGGTAGTTGGCTCTGCACCAGGTTAGCTGTGGTGCTTCTTGCTTCCCACACTTCTTCCCTGTCCCTTGCCCTGTGGCAGGTGCTGGGCTCAAGATGAATCTTAACTTCACCTCCCCTCTACACCCAGCGTCTTCTCAGAGGCCCACGTCCTTCTTCATTGAGGACATCCTGCTGCACAAGCCCAAGCCTCTGAGGGAGGTGGCCCCCGACCATTTCACCAGCTCGCTAGCTTCTCGGATGCCTCTGCTAGACTATGGCTACCCCCTCATGCCAACACCTACCCTCCTGGCTCCTCACCCCCATCACCCTCTACACAAGGGGGACCACCACCACCATCACCCTTATTTCCTCACCACCTCGGGTAAGTAACAGGGCTTCTGGGGATAGGGAGCGAAAGAGCTGGTCTTTCAGGGCAGCCTAAGCCGGAGACAGAGCCCAGAAGACCAGAACAGGCTAAGCCTGGTTCTCTGCCTTAAATGACAGTCGAAGGGTGAGGATAAGGCTGACAGCAAGCGAAGCTCTTTGAGGAATGCTAGTCCAGAGAGCGTTGACGGTTACTCGGCACTTCTTATAACAGAATAGACGTGCTTGGCCAAGAGGCAGCTGGAAATTTTTACAGTATCCTTAGCAGGCAGTGACCACTCTCCCTCATAGTGGTCTCCTGCTCCTGGTGGTCCCGGCCACTTTGGTCCGTCCCTCAATCCCAGCTCGCCCGCTCTCGCTCGGATCTTCCCGCTCAGAGGGGAAAACCTTTTTGGTGGAACCTAACTTCTCAGCTCAGAAGCCCAAAACCCTAATGCCTGACCAAATTTTCCCCAGCGCTGAGCATTCGCTGATCCTTCGGGTATTTAGAAGTGAACCAGGATTTGGGATGCTCTGAGGACAGATGTCTGAGGTGACCCGAATATGGGGATAAGGGTAAAAAAAAAAAAAAAAACAGAGAGTGAGTGGGACGCGCCTCGCTTTTAGTTCTCTTCCGCACCAAAGTCTTAGGTCTAGCATTTGACTCAAAGTCACTGGCTGGACTGCTCTCCTCAGCTCCGACTTCCAGCATCACTGGAGCTGGGCAGCTCCACATTTTGATGTCCTGGACCCAGAAAGGTTCGGAGGAGGTGGGAGGGATGGGGGAGCAAAGTTAGTTTCTGATGGAGAGATATGGGGAAAACACACAGATTTTTTTTCTGTCTTTCTCCAAAAGGCCATATTCAAGCTTTCCTTACTGGAATTTTTAGTCAACAGAAAAATTGATTGAGTTTACATTGGAAGTGCAAGGCCAGGAAACCGACCCTGGTCAGTGCCAAATTTATAAAATGTGGAGGCTGAAATCAAGGGCAAAGCTAAGGGTGTTTCAGTGAAGCTGTAAAATCCAGACTCTGGGGCACTAAATTGGAGAGGCAATTATTTAAAGCATGTGTAGAGGTCTCGTCTCAGCAAGGCACTGGCTGCATCACCCTGTCCGAGACAGTGTCTGCTGGGCTGCATCGGTGTTCTCCTGAAAAAGCAGTGGCCAACGCCAGTGATTAACGGACCTGGTTGATTTTTGTTTTTATTGTTCTGGGATGGACCCATATGGAAGCCCGTCCTAGCTCCTGTCTGCTCCTCCCACCTCAACTGCAGAGAAAAGCCTGAGAGTGTGAGGAAAAACAGAAGTCTCCCCTAACCCAGCCAGGGAGAAAGCTCTTCCAACTTGCTCCACAAGGCTTGGAACCGAAGGGAGGAAATAAGAAAATAAAATGAAGACCAGAATAAAGAACGGTGTCCTTCTTGTGACCCCGAAACTGACAAGGAAACGTGCTAGGTGGAAGGAGTCCTTGGGTTCTAGCTACGGGACCTCTGGGCGAAAGGTTTTCCTTTTGGTGGCTCAGCAAAAAGAAAGGCGTTTTTCTGGGAGGTGGGAGGCAAGATTGCATTCATTCTTTTACCAAGAACAGCGCCAAGTGTCCTCAAGGGTCTGGCAGAATGAGGGGAACTTGTGATGTTTGCAAGAAGACTTCCCGAGGCGCACCAGCAATCTCAGGGCAGTTGGAAGTTCAAGACATCTCTCCAAGACGCCATTTTTAGAGGCTCTTGGATTTATTTTCTAACTTGGTTTCCCATTTTACTTACTGGCTATTGTTTTTATTTGTAGATGACCCTCCTGTTAAAGATCTCCAAGTGCTATTCTTGCAGACCGTTTGTGTCTGATCTGTCCTGGAAATCCTGGGAGAAGGGCTTCCGGAGCTTTGGGGGCAAGGAGGGAACTGAGGGATGGCTGGAGACCTAGGAAGGCAGAGGGAGGCGCTGGAGGTGAGAATGGGCAATTGAGTGAAAGTTGCTTCCCTGTGATTGGGACTGAGGCGCTGGGCTGCTGTTGTCTCCGCAGGTGTCCCGGTGCCGGCTCTGTTTCCGCACCCCCAGCACGCTGAACTGCCGGGGAAGCACTGCCGCCGCCGCAAAGCTCGCACTGTTTTCTCCGACTCGCAGCTCTCGGGCCTGGAGAAGAGATTCGAGATCCAGCGCTACCTGTCTACACCAGAACGTGTGGAATTGGCCACTGCCCTCAGCCTGTCCGAGACACAGGTGTGTGGGAGGGAGCGCAAATCCCTGCTCTGCTGTCCTTTCTCCTCAACTCCCAAGTCTTCTGGGCCCACGTACAGAGTTCTTCGAATGGGAGTGACCCCTTCCCAAGGACCTTTAGCAAAAGTACCGATACCCAGTCTCTTGGCTGATTTTCCGGGGATGATAATCGAGTGGAACTCAGACATGAGAAAAAACGCTCCTCCGGTAATTTCGATTATCATCCCAAGTTTATAGTTATTACTCTAGGACATCAAACCTGTGTTTCTAGCACTTCCCTCCAACTGGGGCTTTAACCTGGATCAGATGTAACTGATGGAAGATTGGGTTGTTTCTTGTTCTGAAGCCTTGTTTATTTTCTTCTTTTAACCACATTTTCATATCCAACCCAAACACACTTAGTTGAAGCTCTCTCCCTATTGCTCTGTCCGAAACGGAAAGAACTGTTGCATCTTCTTCCAGATGCTGTTCACCAAATCCTCAGAATTCCTCCTCTATTCCCTCCGTTTATTCTCTCTGTACGTGAAAACCCGTGTTGCTGCGAAATCATTACCTCTGCTGGTCTGGGTCTGATTTTATCTCTGATGAGAAACAGCGATTTTAGTTGGGTGTTCCGGTCCACGAGTCATGGTAGACCAAGTGTATATACGTCTTAATCAGAGAAACCGCTGAATTTACTATTAGCAATTGTGATTCGCACTATTAGTGATTACTAACAGTAACTACACCATTTTATATTAGTATTTCGGGACCTAGGAGCCTTAGGTTGTTTGATTCTTATTCTGCCTGAGAGGGTAACTGTTGAGCTCAGGTGTGAGTTAACCCAACGGAGAGGCTTTCACGTCTTCTGGGTAATTGGATAACGAATTGCATTCTATTTTCCTAAAACACGATAATCACTCAGATCTCAGCTCAGCAACCACAAGTCTGGGTGAAAAGGTCTTTTTATTTGTTTTTCTCCCTGAAATTAGGTGAAAACCTGGTTCCAGAATCGGCGAATGAAGCATAAAAAGCAGCTGAGGAAAAGTCAAGACGAGCCCAAAGCACCTGACGGGCCAGAGAGCCTTGAGAGCAGCCCCCGCCGCCCAGAAGCCGCTTCGGCTGAGGCTCGGCCCGGCCTGCCCGCTGGCTCCTTTGTGCTGACCGAGCCGGAGGACGAGGTGGACATTGGGGATGAGGGGGAGCTGGGTTCAGGGCCTCACATGCTCTGAGCCGGCGCACTGGCTGGGTTGGGGGGAAGGCGGGAGACCAGATCGCTGAGCCGGCGTGATTTCTTAAGGACTCAGAGACTTCCACCTGGGTCCCGCTTGGGTCTGAGAGATCCTCTCTTGGAAGAGAATCGAAAGCCACCTGTCAGTTCTCCCGACAGCGGCTGGACTGCAGTCACCTTTCCGCCCCGTTCTTGGCCCACCCGAGTGCGTTCCAGCACTGCCCCTTCTAGTGCTCTGAGTCTTCAGCTACCCAGTGCTGTCAGCCGCCCCAGCCGGCACTGGAACCCGGCTCTCAGCTCTCAGTTCGTTAGGAGGAGTTGTTCACCGCCGCGACCCAGGTCCTCCTGGCCCTTGAGGCACAGCCAGCTCAGTTAAAGGGCTCCTCGGGCTCTCCCCCTGAACCTTCTGCCCTTCCTCGCCAGACCATTTGGTTGCAGGTAAAGGTCCGAAGTCAGGGGCTGTTAGCTCCGAGGTGATCCAGAGTGCACGACCGTCCTTAAAATTTTCAGTGCCGGCACAGACTCTCGCCCTTTTGGTCAGTTGCACCCCATCCTCCCTTGTTTAACTCAGAGACTAAGGCGATTCCCTCCTTCTCCTGGCGGCGCTTCCAGCCTTCCGCATCTCCACACCCTCCAAAGCTCGCAGTTCTGCAGTCCGGAGCCCTTCCCTGCGCGCGTGCCCCCTCCTGCCCCGGCAGCGGCATCGGGTACACCTACGCCTGCCCGGAACGCAGAGCTGCTCCCAGGCGGCGGGAAACATCTGCAGAGACGAGGCTCGGAGCAATTTCTGTTTCCCGACCTATAATTGTTCAACGGTCCTGCAACTCTTATGGGCTACTGATATTTTGAAAGTGAGTGTTCCTCGGGTTATGTAGGGAACTGCTCCTTCTCACTGCATTGTCAAGAATGGAGAGTTCCATCGAGATCAAGGGGTCTGTGCACCTGTTTGGGAACGAGGTGGCGGCAGGGTTCTGATTAGCCTTGTACCTTACTTCTGGCCCTCTGTTCGACCAAAAAAGAAAGAAAGAAAAACATACAAACAAACAAACAAACAAAAAAAATCAAACCTAGTGCCATCGAGTGGATGCCGGAGGCCTTCTGTTCTCTTCTTCTGGGGCTTGCAGTCTCTTTAAATAATAAAGGGCTAGCTCGGCAAAAGTGGGAACTAACTGGAGGTTCCAGGAATCATTTGTTACCGAGTCTTCCTAGGCTGGCCCCTTCCCCTCCGTCCAGGATAGTTCCTATTCCCGGGAGAAATGAACACGGCCAACGACCTTGCATTAACAGAATCTGTCTCTCTCCACCCGAATTTTTCTGCTTTTAATCCTTTGATAAGTGATCTTGAGCTCCACTCACGTGGACAGGGGCATAGTAAATGGCAAATTGGGCTCTGAAAAGCTGAAGAGAGCAATCTCTTGATATTTGGAATTTGAAATTTGGCTTCCAAATTGTGTGATGAAACCATATCCCTGGTACACGTGCTAGAGGCGCCCTCAGCTTCTAACCAGCCTCTGTTTCTGGTGGTGGTGTCTTAGGGTAAGCGAACTCAGGTGGCTGGACAACAGTGAGTGGCTCCGTGGAGTCCTGACCTTTGGATTCTAATGATTAATAATCATATAGACCACAGCAGTGTAATATCTAATTACACTCGTTTAGCTTCCTTCTTTCTCTGATGAGAAGATGGATCCCAAAGATCCTTCTAGGTCTAAGTTTTAAAAGTCTATGAATGTAGTAGTAGGCAATTTTCAATAGTAGGCTTGTTCAGGGAAGTGATTTAAGCATAGGTAAGTGTCCTCAACCCTCATCATTTAGGAGATAAAACTTGCTTTGAAAACATCAGCTTTGTATAGCCTTTTAGGTTTTCTAAGGGCTCAGTCATAATTCAACAATCATATGAAGCATACGAGACAAGTGTTCTTTTTCCCTTTGTAAATAAGGAAATCAAGGCTCAGAAGACTGGAAGATTCACCCAAGACATCAGGACTAGCTAAGAGCCAGGACAGGATAGAAAAATCTCTCTTCGGATTCCTTGTTCCTGTCTTTTCCTGGTACACTTTATTTCTTCCCGATAACAGTATATTTGCTAGTATTTTGACTCTGTCACTTTGTAAGGACCCATTCTTGATTTGTGTTGTGTAGGTGTGGCTATCAGAAGCAAATCTACGCTCAGATTTCTTCCTTGCTTACCTGTTCAGACAGTGACAGTACCAGTTTTAAGGTAGGAGTTTATAGCAACTGGTCTATACTAAGACAAAAGACTTAGTTATGGGGGAAACAGTGGTTTATGAATAAGGATGCTCTTGATAACCTGGAAAAGATAGTAGATATTATTATACAGGATCTTAACTATGAAGCCAAAAGAAAAATCTTAGATTCTTCAAGTTACATTAAGTACAATTTCTAAAAGAGATTTGATAAGAATCTTTACAGTGGATAGAAACTCTGTATTTGCATAAAAGGTTTTTTTTTTTTTTTTAATTTAAATTACGTGGTAAATAGAAGCCCCAAAATACCACATACTTCTTCTGGATCTAAGAGGAGCAAGTTAGGTGCATTTCCTGACCTTTTGTCTTGAAAAAATAGGCAATAGTTAACCACTGTTAGCTTGTGATCAGAAGCAGGATAAGTCCAGAAGCCCAGGGAATGTCTGTCTTTGACTGATGAGCATTAAACATGGGAAGATGCTCACTCCCCATCATCTTCCTCCTTCCTTTGTGGCTGTCACTGGCTAGGTTACATGGGAAGAGCTCAGAACTGCAGCACTTCCCACACTGACTGTTTCACTGTTTTCTCAGCAGACTGTGTTCCCTGGAATTGGTGGCAAACAATTTAACATTTCAAAAGCTCTCTTGGTTTTTTGCTTTTTTACTCATGAGATTAGTGATGATGGTAGAAGATGGACATGACTTAGTCTCGTTTTGATATAACATGATAGCACTCTTTGTTTTGGGCCTTCAATCCTGGTGAGCACCTCCAAAGGCTGAAACATCATTTTGTTTGGATTACTCAGGCTTTTGCTTCAATTCCAGTTCACTTGGTGGTGAAGATCTGACAAAATCCTGTTCATTATGATGTATTAAAGAACAACATACATTAAGTTTGATTCTCAAGGTGGTAAAATCATCCCATAAAGAAACAAATGTAGTAATAAATAATTTGTTCTATTTCTGCTGGACTTCAATCTATAGATTCTTCCCCCCCAAAACCCCAGTGCCGTTGAGTCAATTCTGACTCAGAGCAGCCCTGTAGGTCAGAGTAGAACTGCTCCACAGATTTTTTAAGGAGCATATGGCGGATTCTCAGAGGACTGTAAACATTTCAGTTGACAGGACAGAAGAACATTAGAAATGGAGCACACACCATTCAGCCCAATATTAGCTGTTGATGACACTAAAATAGGATTAATTGGAATCCATGGCACCACCTTAAAAGACAGAAGGCAAGCTGTCTTTGGTGTATTTGAGAAACAGAGATATAGTGGCATGAAGGCGAAGAGAAAGTAGATGCTTTCTGGTGCTGAAAGGATCATGCAGTTAACATGTTTAGTTGAAGCAGTTGGTCCCTGGTCTCCTTGAAGTGGGCTCAACACACGTGCAAACATATAGTAAGTAAATTTAAAATCTTGTTTTATATTTACGCTATAATCTTGGCATCACATTTTGAAGAGGAAGTTCACAAACTAAAATTCATCCAGTATCCAGGGATCTGGGTAGAAAAGGGTATAGAAAACAACAAATAAAGGAACATGAACTTTTTAGCTTAGAGAAGCTAAGCTTTGGTGGGGGTGGGGTGGGGAAAGTTAGTTATGATAGTTGTATTTGAGTAGTTGCAGGGCTACTAACTATAAAGTAGTATATCTAGCCATGCTTAAAAGAGCAGAACCATAATCAAGGGGTAGTTCCAAGGAAGCAGATTTTGGCAGAACATTAAAAAACAACAAAACAAACACTTAAGTATGTACTAATCATTTCATTCAGCAAACTGAGTGTCTTCTATCAACAGCTGTCTATCAACAGAACAGGCTAAATCCACAAAACACGAAGCACCTTTCACTAGAAACGCTTAAGCAGAAGCTGAGAGGCAAAACGTAAGGGATGCTATACTACGTATTTCTCCATTAGTGGGGGGTTGGACAAAATATCCTACATGGCTCCCTCTAACCCTTAATTAAGATCATTTGTTCTTTTTCTTGGAGGAGAGGAACCATAACATCAAAGCTACTAGAATTACTGGCCACTTCACTGGGAATAAGGTTTTAGTTTATACATTCTAATTTTAACAATCATGTTCATAAAAATTAGAAAAGTTAAGAAAAACAAAGAAAAGAAGTGAATGGTATTCACTTATTCATTACAAAGTCCCAGTTTATTCCAAAAAGTAGTAAAAATAAAAGTGATGTTCCACTAGGTTAAGGCCTGAAGTATAAACAAAAAGAAAAACCCAAAGCTGCTGCCACTGAGTTGATACCAACTCATAGTAACCTTATAAGGCAGTGTAGAGCTGCATCATAGAAATTCCAAGGAGGGCCTGGTGGTTTTGAACTGCTGACCCTTCTGTTAGCAGCCATAGCACTTAACCACTATGCCATCAGGAATTCCAAGGTCGAAGGCAGAGTAAGGAAATGCCCTGAAACTGCCAATCTTAGGAGAAAGTTTGACAAGACAACAACAATGAAAGAAACCTAAGCCCTTTGTTTTACAAGTGAAGGAATTAAGGTCCCTAAGTAATGGCTGTCTTGCCAATGTCATACAGACAGTGGTAGAATGAGGACAAGACGTAAAAAGTAGCAATCTCTTTACCAGTTTTAGTGATCACACCTTACAACTCACTCGTGTTGTGGTAAACTTGTTGGTGAGGATATTGTTGTTGTAGCCTGTGAAAGAGAGGATTTTGCATAGCAATTATGGATGTAAAATAAAAAAAAAACTACAGCTGGAAATTATATAGTGAAATCTTAGGTCAGTTTATGGAACTGCTTCTGATTAGGAGCAACCTGAAAATCTATTGAGCTCTCCTGGGGGGTTCTCAGTTCCTTAGCCCTGTTTTCATTCAATTCAAGGCTGAATAACTACTTGCTGGGATGTTTTAGAGGAGCTTCATACATCTAACAGGGCTGTAGACGATCTCTAAGGTATCTCAAATTTCTACATTTCTCTGTTCTAAAAACTGTGGCCTAATCTCTTTAGACTACAAATGAGGCAACAGAGAGCCCAAGAGATTGGCTTGCCCATTGTCACACTACCTATTAGTTTTGTAAGTTCCAGATTACTGAGAGATCATAAATAATGCTAGTATCTGTTTAGGAATGGGATAAAAATTTGAAGAGTTTCTTATGGTTTCTGTCCAGAAGGATTCTAAAACCATACATTTTCTGCTTGTAATTCTCTCTCTCACCAACACAGTTCTTCTCGATTTTATTTAGTCCTTCTCTCTCAGAATTTCCAGTGCATGCATCAGAAAACCTATTCTCCATAATTTATTTTACATTTACCTATTCACTTCAGGAGTTAGAATAATTCTGAGTCTTCTCTTACAACGTGCTTTCTAGTACTGGGGAGGAGCCCTGGTAGTATAGTGGCTAAGATCTCTGCTGCTAACCAAAAGATTAGCAGTTTGAATCCATCAGGCACTCCTTGGAAATCCCAGCAAGCAGTTTTACTCACATCCTATAGGGTTCCTACGTGTTGGAATCAACTCGACGGTACACGAGAACAACAATATTGGGTAGCTACAAGTGGGTTGTTAACATAGCTCACTAGCTAAATGATTTGGCTTTGGGGCTTAAATTTTAGTCTTAATTTTGCCAGTGATTATATTACTTCACTTTGGCATTTGAAAAATGAAGAGAATGACCTGTAAATCAATTAAGAATGTTGAGCGGGAATGAGATAAGAGATATGAAAATAGCTACTGTAAGATCTTGGATGAAAGGGGCTAGATAATGAATTACAATATAGATCTAAACATGCCAGTGATAAATAATGTTCTTGATGACAGCCTTCATAGAAGTACAGTTGTTCCAACATGGTTAACGAAAGGGTGAGCATAAGTCTCATGGCCCATTACCATCATAAAATATTAATTTTAAGCTAATGGTGGATTCAAACTGCCCACCTTTTGGTTAACAGCTGAATCCTCAACCATTATGCCACCAGGGGTTCCTTACCATCATTATAAAGGGGTTATTATGCACGTCTCCAAGGAATTTTAATTTTTAATAATGTTATTTTGTTTTTCTCTGTCTGTCATTGTTTTACTGAGTGGGCCAGGAAAGGGCTTTTGAGACTGGAGTGGAAAGGGAGTCAAACGGTGTCACTGAGCGTGTTTCATTTAGAAGACTTCTTTTACTCGTATGCCAACCACACCACCATTCGGCTCCGGGTCTCACTTATCCTGTTTGGTGACAAACATGATGTTGTTTTGGAAAGGAAGTTAGCTTTCAAATTTATGGAAACTCTACTACATCACAAAGAAGCACTATGATTCCACTATACAATATACTAGGGGAAATCCAGGATTTAAGCTTCCTTCTGAAGCTTATCAGACTCCTAGTTTTTAAAAATATGATACACTTTATTAGTGTATCTCCCATACTAGATATAAGTAAGATACTAACAAAACCCTTGGTGCTTTTCTGAATCTTTCTTTAACATCCATTCCTTTACTTAGCCACTGCAACTACAGATAATTAAGTGTACTTGTTAATATTCTGGAAACTCTGGTGACATAGTGGTTAAGTGCTATGTCTGCTAACCAAAAAGTTGGTGGTTTGAATCTGGCAGGTACTCCTTGGAAACTCTGTGGAGCAGTTCTACTCTGTCCTATAGGGTCACTATGAGTCAGAATGAACTCAACGGCAGTGGTTTTCTTTTCTTTTCTTTTTGGTTAATAATCTAGCTGGAAGTTTAAGTAATGCCTAGACAGTCTTTACTCCTCCTCAAGGTTTAACTGAGGATGGGAAGTAAGCTGGGAAAGCCATGGGAATCGTGGCTCTTCAAGCTTCAAATGGGAATAACTTACAAGTCAAAAGCAAAAAAATTAGTATTTTATGCATGCTCTATTCTTTTCTCATGTGCTTTCTTTTCTCCTTCAGTTCATAATTCTTTAATTTGAAAGCTAAAGACTTGAGTTTTATCAATTACACATGTACCTTATTTAGACTCAAATAGTTCCACAAGCATTCTTATGGGAAAAGATCAGTCCGGTGTCCCTTTCCTTCACCACAGAGGCAACCACTTTCCAATCTGGCTCTTTGTTTTGGTATTTATCTCTGTGTTTCTCAGTGTTTTCATTGAACTGATGATTTTTAATGTTACCTAATAGCTTTACTAGGAAACCCTGGTGGTATAGTAGTTAAGTGCTACTACCGCTAACCTAAAGGTTGGCAGTTTGAATCTGGCAGGCACATCTTGGAAACTTTATGAGTTAGTTCTGCTGTGTCGCAGAGGGTCACTATGAGTCAGAATTGACCTGATGGCAGTGGTTTGGTTTTAATAACTTTACACTACAAAAGATGAAGCACAAACCCCTTTTTGTCACTGCTTCCACCACTTAACACACACTCTTCTCCATCTCCTGTCATGATATTATTGTTTTGATTAGGTCAAAACAGTTCTCAGCTAAGTAAGATAATCAATTAGATTACTTTTTTTCCCTGCAAACATTTTATTTTCTTAGTATTAGTGCTTATCATTTTTTACTCTTAATTTTTAATGTACTCATTATTAATTTGGCACCCTATGGCACTTGGCTTGGCTTAGTGGTGTAGTGGTTAAGAGCTTTGCTTTTAAGCAAAAGGTCAGCAGTTTGAGTCCACCAGCTCCTTCCAGGAATCCTATGGTGCAGTTCTATTTTGCACTATTCTGTGCTAATATGATCATTATGAGTTAGAATCTACTGGAAGGCAACAAATTTATGGTTGTATCACAAATTTAACTACAAATTCTTCACCATTTATCTATATATCCATCTCACAATATTGAAGTATCTTAAATTTAATTTCCCCAAGGGAGAGATCTCTCCAAGAGCCTCCTGATCTGCTTTATTCTGGTGTCTGTGCCCACACGTCTCCTCTCCCGGTCATCCTGAGGATTTCTTTCCCTTTGGTCTTATTTCCCACATCTTACTCTTTCCTAGTTTACTCTCTCATTTTGGTGGAGCACATTCTGCCATAGCTTTCTGAGAATGGATGCATGAGAGATAAATATTTTGGAATTATCTTTATGTAAAACAATCCCTATTTTAACCTCACACTTCAGCATTTTTACTAAGTGTAGAATTCTAAGTTGGAAATAATTTTTTAATTGTTCTGAAAACATTGCTTTATTGTTTGTTAGCTTTCAGTTGCTATTGTAAACTCTAAAGCCATTTTGATTCTTGATTTGTTGTGTGCTCTATTTTCTTTATTCATTTATTTTTCTTGCATGAAAGCTTGTAAGGTATTCTCTTTGTAACTAGTGTAGTGAAATTTTACAATTGTGTGCCTTGGTGTAGGTCTATTTTCACCCACTACTCTAGATACTTAATAGGTCATTTCAATCTGAAAACTCATTTAGTTATAGCAAATTTTCTAGAATTGATTCTTCGGTGATTTCTGTTCTTTTTCTTTCTCTTTGCCTATTATTTAGATTTTATACCTCTTGTGTTGGTCCTTTAAAATTTCTTTCTTTTTTTCACTTAATTTCTATGTCTTCACCTTTTTGGTCTGCTATCTGAGAAACTCCCTTATTGATAGCTTCTAATCTTTCTTTTGCATTTTTATTTTTATTTCTGATATATTTCTAATTCTTAAGATCTACTTTTGTTTTCTCCTTCTCATCTTTACCTTCCTCCTCCTTCTTTTAATGGTATCCTATATAATATCCTCGGATGTTTGGAAATCCTTGGTTGTCTGCTCATATTTAAGTATGAGAAACTAAAAAAGCTTATTGAGACTTATTGACTGTGTTACTGTAGGACAATTTGGTTTGTTTTTTTAGTTGGATGGCTTCTGGTGTCAGAATCTTTAGGTCTTTCAGGCTGTTCATATTTGTCAGAGAAGACATTTGCAAACTCCTGCTTACAGGATGAAGACCCTAGATTCTGGCAGTCAAATGGATGAAGAAGACACACATAGTCACTGTTCAACCTGTTTTCAGTACCATGCCACCATCTTCAACAGAGCCAGTTACCCTTCTGCCTAGGGACACTGTCTTTACCTTCTGCAGTGGGTATTGTAAGTGGAGAAGCAGCTATGTGACTTCATGGAAACTGGGGAAGGAGTTTACAGATGTGACTGCTTTTAACAAATATTTTCATCCAAACTAAACCCGTCACTGTTGAGTCGATTCCGACACTTAATGACTGTACAGGACAGAACAAAACTGCCCTGTAGGGTTTCCAAGGAGTAGCTGGTGAATTTAAACTACTGACTTTTTGGTTAGTAGACAAGTTCTTAACGACTACATCACCAGAGCTCCCTAGACTCCCATCCAGTGCTCTTTAATTTAGTGCCACTACTCCCTTTCACCGCTAACTCCAGAAGTAATTGACACCACCACTTCCTGAGATTTTTTGGGTATTCTCTATAAGTCAGATTGGTTTGTGGCTTCTGCTTTTACTAGTTTAGAATGTAGTACTTTCAGAGTCTTCTTTTTTTTTTATTTTTTTGCAACTTATCCATCAGCTTTCTAATTTTCAAAACTTTGTTACATTTTCTCTCTTCCTGTTCGCCTTGCTTATATGTTCACGCTTTTAAAAAGCCCTTTACTGTGATTTTGGTATCCCTGAATGGGGCAAACATTTAAGTGCTCTATTGCTAACCTAAATGTTGGTGGTTTGAATCTACCCAGAGGAACCTTGGAAGAAAGACATGGCAGTCTACTTCTGGAAGATCACAGCCATTGCAAACCCTATGGAGCACAGTTCTACTCTGTAACACATGGGCTCACGATGGGTCAAAATTGACTCAAGAGCAACTGGTGCTGTGATTTTAATGGTGAGCTTGCCAAGGCAATGAAATAGATTTGTGTGTTTGTTTGTGTTCAGTCTACCATATTTATGCAGAAGTCATAATTTGATTATAATGTTATTTTACAGTGAATGATGAATGTGTAGATCTTCCTTTGATATTTCTTTTATGTAACCGAATCTGTTGAGATACAGTAGAACTGCATTACTATCAAAACAGATTCACAGGGTGACTTTATTTCCAAAACACAGAACAGTTCTGGTAGTGCAGTGGTTAAAAACTACGGCTGCTAACTACAAAGGCTGCCAGTTTGAATCCACCAGCCTCTCCTTGGAAAACCTATGGGGCAATTCTTCTCTGTCCTGTAGGGTCATTGTGAGTCATCCACTGTAAGTCAGAATCAACTAATGGCAACAGGCAATCTCACATTAAGTGATGCAGTGCTAGTGTGTTGGGATCTTCTAAGTTGAGAGCATTGGAAGTTAGAGTTAGTCCTTAAGAATCATTGTCTGTGGAAGGTGTTAAGTAATTCTATAGGATGTCCTAAAATCCCAATGTGGGGGAGTCTTGTTATTTTATCTCCGCTGGTCTCAGATTAATTTAAAACCTATGTCCCTAATTCACTTAAGGAGAGTAAAGAGATAGAGAAGATAGTAAAGCAGATACAGACACACAGCCGCACACTGTTAAAGAGAAAGATGCTAACAGGACAGGGAAAACTGGAAGGGGATCAATTAAGATGTTAAGCATTTTGTTGCCTGTGTGCTCATCTGCATTTTGCACTGATGATAAGGTCATCAGCTCATTTTCAGAGGACTTTGGCCTTCCTCAGCTCAGTCCTTAGATCAAAGCAAAACTCTCAGTTTGCGTTTTCCAGTCAGAATGGAGATGCTAATTTATACTCCTTCACATGTGATGGTAAGAGACTCCTTCAATTAACTGAATTCTATAGCTAGCAAAATAAAAGATATACAAAGAGGTACAGGCTGGAAGAGCTGAAATTCTCATTAAATCAAAAGGTCCGGTGTTCATTATCTCGTGCACCTGAGGCTAAACACTAAATATACGACCACCAAAGGAAATTTCATGGGTTAAATTGAGAATATAGTCTAATTAAAATACTAGACATAACTAAATAGTTCACTGATATTCATCTAAAGATTTCATTAAAAAATAGGTTCTTGAAGTTTGTATTTTAGGTTATCAATTTTATGTAGAGACAGCAAATTTAGGGACCACAACAGTGTTTCTTTGAAGTGTCACCATCATGTGAGAGCCAGAATGTGGGGGAAAAAAATCACTTCCAGGTGACAGGATAAGGAGACAAGGCCAGGCCAGCCACATTAGTGATTCTAGTAGTTGTGTCGATGGTTGTCAAGAGAAAGTATGAGATTAATTTGGGAAACAAATTTGCCATAGAGGAAAGAGTACATTTGGAGTTAGTAATCTACACTACTTTTATTCATTTGATATCTGTTTCATTCTTGACTTTCTTCTCCTGTGTAGACAGCTTTTTAAGTTCTGTCAGTTTTTTTTTCCCCGACTGTTAAATTGGCACCACAGGGGTAAACAACAAAAAGTACAAACCAGTTGCTGTTGATTCAGGCTCCTAGTGATCTCGTGTTTCAGAGAACTGTGTTCCATAGGGTTTTCCAGTGGCTGTGATCTTTAGAAAGTAGATTGTCAGGCTTTCCTCTGAAGCGTCTCTGGATGGATTCGAACCACCAGTCTGGATTAACTGTTTTTGCCACCCAGGACTTCACCACAAGGATATCTACTATATAAACATCTTTTGTAAAAGGCTGGGATCACAAGGACAGAGGGTGTCCTCAGAAACCAGTTTAGCAACCCCATTATCAGGTTCTGGACTCTACTAACTGCCAATTCAGTAAAGGATATTTATAAAATCTTTTGAGAAATTTCCAGGTTTCCACTAACTACATTTGTCTGAAATACTCATCATTGTAATCCTCTCAATCTGTTAGAGTCATTTAACAGCAAAAGACCATTTATTCAGCTTATTGAAAATTAATTACTTACATTGCCCAGGTATACAAGGAGAAAATGAAAACGCAGTGGAGAGGAAACAAGGGAGATAAATTCTTCCCATGAATTCTTTTTTCTTCTCTTTCTAATGCCCAAAGAGCCCCTATATTTAGGGATAGAAAGGGCTGGGATATCTTTTCACTTTGCACCTCATTGCATCTTGCAACGTAGTTTCATAACATTTTAGAAGGCTCTCCCTTCTCCCCAACTTTCCAGTTTTTTCTCTGAGCCAAAATTAAGCAAACAAACAATGGGAATGTTTCAAACTGAAGAGTGATTTATAGAGTAAAACAAAACGAAAGCTGCCACTTGAAACATTTTGCTTTCCCAAATTGACCAGACTTTTGCTTAGGAAATTGACACATTTTATGTTTTGTCAGTCCACTATTGAGAAGGACACATCGTTCTTGTTAATGAAACTAGAAGCAGAAGAAAAAAATCCTGTATTTAATCTGGACCTATGGGGTGGAGGGACAATTCTGAATATCAGAATTTTTAGCTACTTTAAGGCTATACTCCAGTATATTTAAAAAGTGGAATAAATATCTGAATATGTTTATTAGATTACTTAGTTTTCCTTATTTTGCCTGTGTAACATAGATATAATACTGTTTTGTCTTATGGTATAATCAACTCATTATAATCAGGGTTATGGTGGTGGGGGTGGTGAGAGAAACACTATGGATAAACAAAATCTATAGTAATCTGAAAATTTTACTTTGTGCTACTGTTTTAAGTCCTTTTGTCATAGGGAAAGCAAATAAAGAGGCAAATGGAATATTCATGATCTTTTTGCCTGTTTTTATGTACCCAAACCCTCCCCCAAAATACAGCACTAGAGGGAGAAGTCCTATAGTCTCTTATGAATAATTAATAGCTGGACGAGCTCTGTGTTATTTCAGACTTTTATTTTTTTTATTTTTAAAATTTGTACTTTAGATGAAGTTTACAGAGTCAGCGAGTTTCTCACTAAACAGTTCACATGTGTACTGTTTTGTGATGTTGATTGCCACCTCCATGACCTGTTGCACACTCTCCTCCTTGACTTTGTGTTGCCTGTGACCAGCTTTCCTGTACCCTCCTGCCTCCTTGTCCTTTCTTCTGGGCTGGTGTGCCCCTTGAGTCTCCTTCTGTCTCATGGGCCTGTCTATCCTTGGCTGGAGGGTGCATTTATTGAGCTGTAAGGGTATCTGGAGACCACAGTCTTGGAGTTTATCCGGTTTCTGTCAGAGTGGTAAGTCTGGTCTTTGTTGTTGTTGTTGTTGAGTTAGAATTTGTTCTAGAGTTTTCTACAGTTCTGTTAAGACTTATTCTTGCTCTACTAGAAAAAGATAGCCTTAAGAGAAACTAATTTTCTTTAAAAACTTTAAATCTTCAAATGTTGCACAAAATAAAATGGCATTACATACGTTTTACAACACATTTCGGAAAGGAATTAGCTGATCTTCACCTGATTTCTGCAGACTGTCACCCAAATTCAATTCATTTCCTGCTTGTTTTCAATAATTAATTAAAAAAGAATCCTTCCCACCCGCATTTCTCTGGTCTACTATTGTAAGCCATGTGTTACCAACTTAGAGTTCTCAATTAACTCTAATGTTGTTATAATTACTGTATATGTTTTCAGACAACTCCTGGCTAATAACTGTTGGGATGAACAGTCATTTTCTTGCTATAGACTAGACTGTGCTTTTTCATGCTTGCTGTGATGTTTTGACAATTACTCATTAACCAATAATAAGGCCCCAACTGGAATCATGAAGCATTGATGCCTTTGCTAGGCTTATCTTTTATTTTCTTCCTACATACTGTCTTTTCTTGACTTGGCTTCTAGATAACCCCCAAAAGACTCCTTATGATACAAAACAATATCATGGAGACAGCTGTCATTAAATTCAGCTATTTGTAACAAAGCTCCTTCTGAGAGTAAGCTCATTTTGGAAGCTTGAGATGGAAAAGTATCATAAAAGAAGGCTTCAACAAGAGACAATCCCTGGGTTAAAGCACTTTATTGCACCAGCTCACAGAGACCAGGCATCTGTCTATCAATGCTATGTTTACATCTGGTACATCATCGTATCACTCACGTTTGAAGTTCCTTGCTTTACAATAAGCAGATTGTTTTTAGTAATTGAATATCTGAAACAGAAATGCTATAAAATTGGTCACTGACCCACCAGGGTCTAAAAAAATCAATATTGTTGTTATGAGCAGAATTTACTCATTTAAAGGAGCAAAAAAATGCTTGCTACTATACTGTTTCCATGCAGTCTTTGCCCTATGTTAGTATATGGTTGCTTGTGACATTCTGCTGTGTCTTACCATTATAAGATGATTTGGGACTGAGTGAAAGTCTGTTTTCATCCCTTCTTTGATTTCAACCACTTATTTCCATCGGATATATTTTCTCTAGTCAGAGTCATTCTAGATATTACGTGGCACTTCCATATTTCTGTATAGAGAATTTTGTTGTTCTTGAGTCTTATACGCTAGATGATAAAGTCTTGTTTTGGCAGTAAGAGTCCTGTGAAATGTTGTTTGATATCAACGGAATCATTTAAGCTGCTGTAGCTGAGATGTGGGTTCCTGATTGTGTGTGTGAAAGTGTCTAAAGGATTTAGTAGTGCTTAGGGTCAGGCAGAAGCGATTATAAAGAGGGTTTTTGTCGTTTTTTTTTTTTTAAGATTCTGGACAAAAGATGAAGTTCTTTCTTTCATTGGTCAACATCTAATTTTGAGTTGTTTTACGTCTTTTACAACTTTATGAATGCGTAAAACCTTCTTTGGAACACTGAATTTCCCAGATTGTGCACACTAAAAAAATTACAGGGTATACAGTAATGATGTATTTCTAAAGGTTGAATTTAGTGATGGTAATTCAGGTCAAAATTGAAGTTTATAACAAATATATGTCCTTGTCCCACCCAGAAAAACAGAACAGCCTCTTCCTACAAACAAGTATTGTCCCTGTTGTTGAGAGCTTGGGGAGTTTATGACTGGTTACTCTCTAAGAGGGAGGGAGTGACCTTAGAGTCACTTATGCTTTCTTAACCTGTTTCATTTCTGAAAAATTGGCAGTTGAACAAGTAACCTCTTTCAAAACTTTATTCTTCTAATATACTTTAATGGAAATAGAATTTTCAAATTTTTTTTACCCTACCTCTTTAAATATGAAAACAAGAGAATGTTTCTATATGCATTATTTTATTTCCCAGAGTAAGTTCAAATTTAAGGCCATGTATGGAAAAATTATGAAGATTGTTCATTCTTTTGTTTTTTCCAAATAACTTGCCCAGTTTTATTCTATGCTTAGACTTTTTATTTAATTTGTACTTTAGATGAAGATTTACAGAGCAAACTACTTATTAAACAATTCATATACATATTATTTTGTCATATTGGTTGCCAACTCTACAACAGGTCAACATTCTCCCATTCTGAACCTTGGGTACTCCTCATTACCATCTCTCTAGTCTATTCTGAAGGCTTTTCATTCTACCTCATACTTATAGAAATGTCTTCACTGTGTGCCCTGAAGGTTCCTCCTCTTTTACAAAACATGGCAAGAACAGTTTAGGCTGTGACTTTCCTGAACTAATTCCTCATATATGACATTGTTTTACAAATATCATGGACACATGAGTTTATCTTCAGATACTTGCTATCTTTCCAGACTCTGAGCTTTAATTACTTCCACTATTAAGAGGAAGCCACATAGAGGCAGCTTTTATACTGTGTCACAGTGTTTGTAAAATGTATCTAACATTAAAACATTTACATTTAAAACATTTAAATTTGTAAATGTATCTAACATTAAAACCTTGATTCTGACTCATAGTGACCCTATAGGACACATAGAGTTTTCAAGGAGCAATTGGTGGATTTGAACTGCTGAACTTTCTGTTGGCAGTCATAGCTCTTAACCACGATGCCACCAGGATCTCCTATATCTAACATAGGAACAGTCTGTCTATATAGATTACACTGTATGTGTAACATGTACGCAACCACAGGAGTAAGTCTATCTTTATAGATTACAGGGTATATGTAACATGTATACAACATAGAAGATTATCTATTCTTGTCAGGAAGATAAGAGAGAAGCAGAAGTAGGTAAATTTATTTCTAGGTAACTTCACAGTTTTCATTTAGCCAAGGAAGAGTAGATTTCTAAGAAATGAAGAGATCCAATGTAAAACAAAAGGCTTTATTCTCTGATTCTCATTCAGTTCCAATTTCTGTGGGTTTGAAAATGAATAATTATAATTTTTTTCTTCCTAGAAGGTAAAAATATGGCACCATGTAAAAGGGCCCCTATTTAAAATCTTGCATAAAGCCAACCACTGCAGTTTTGAGAATAATGCTCAGCCATCACTCTAAATGCAGACAAGATGGATGGAGTTTCTTTTGCCCATGTCCCTTCCTAGAGTATATTTTGTCTTCTACATACAGCATCTATACAATGTGTAGAACTTTGAAAGCAGCCACAGCCTGTTTTTCTCTTTCGTGTCTATTCTGCAGCATTTCCAACAATGGAATTTCAGGTAAACTCTCTTCCTTTTCAGTATAGGCTCGATTTTTTGTTTCCTTTGATGCTTGATCAGTCACATTTGATGATTTGGGTTTTGGGATGCTCTTAGCATATTCCAAAGCCTAAAAGCATAAAGATAAAATTCTCATTGAAATGAGAAGTGAGTCTAAGATTTCTTAAATTAAATCTAGTCTTTAGAAATGCTTACTTATAACGTAAATGTAGATTACTGCTATGACTACTTCCCTAAGATAAAATGGAAATAGAAATCAAATTAAAAACTTAAATAATGTAATACAAACAAAATAAATCAGCCACAAAATGATATGCTGTTAAAAAAAAAAGTTTAATACCTACAATTGTGTCTTTGTAATGTTTTGTTCATAAAACTTAGTTTTGTTCAAGTGTATGGAAATAGATTGTCTAATGTATTCCATTTAGTTTTGGCAGTCTTATTAAAACCAAACTTCTATTTAACAAATAACAAAGAGATCTTTCCAACCAAAGAGCTTGCAGCCAAAGATACTGCTGTAGTTGGTATAAAACTGAGCCTCTATTACATCATTCTTGTTCCTAAGTTCTTAGAACTCTAGAAGTTATTAGTTGTCAAAAGTTACTTTTTTCTTTTCTTCAGTATAATCCGTAGAAACCTAGATGCTGACAAAAGGCAGTCTTTTTTTCTGTGTATGTGATATTAGTTCTGAAAAGCAGCACAATGGAAACGAGATGACTAAATATGGTTTTGAAATGTGTCGTCTTACGAGTTTTGCCATTGAATAAGAGTTTCTTGATAGCTCAAATGGGAATGAATAGTACATTTAGATGCTGGAAGGGGAAAACCTCCACAACATTAGCAAAATTCTAGACATCCTACTGTATGTAGGTGATTTATATAGGAATTCCTAATTATAGATTTGTTGCCTTGAAACTTCTCATGAAAAAATCGTGGAGTAGAGGAACAAAAGTGGACTATGAAACCTCGGTCAAGTGGACTGAGGTCTTCAATGTCTGAGGAGGAAAGGCAATAAATAGAAAATATGATGGTCTTTGAAAGAGCACATTTAGTGCAAATTTCTAAAAGCTCTGAAGGATCATTTGTCCCTTATGCAAAGGGTCCCACAGCACTGCCAGGAATAGATAGATTGATTGAGGCAGAGGCTTGTACTTTAGACCGCTGTGTCTCCATAATACATATTTCATTAACATCACAACTTATGACTGGAAGCCATCTGAGAGAGGGAACATTCTGTATTTTATGAAATTACTTTTCTTAGACAGAAACCAGTTACCGACAAGTTGGCCCCAACTCACAGTGACCTATGTATGTCAGAGTAGAGCCATGCTCCACTGGGTTTGGGGGTGCTAATATTTTGGAAGTAGGTCACTAGGCCTTTCTTCTGAGACACCTCTGGGTGCACTTGAACCTCCTTTCTTCTGCTTAGCAGCCTAGTATGTTATCTCTTTTGTACTACCAAGGAATTCCTCCTTGGGAAATTAGGGGAATGAGCTTGAAAGAAACAATAAAAGACTTTTTTGACATAAGAGCCAATAAACAAGAAGAAGACACTAATTACCTCAAAACTTATTTAATGGTAGAAGGTAAAATTGGAAATCACTCAAGATTGCTCATTTCTTCTAAGAAATCAGTTTATTATTTAATGTCTGTGGGTGACAAACTTAAAATACTCTCCTTGGAAGAAGACAAGTGGAAAGACAACGAACTTTAGAATAAAATGGCTTCTCTTACAGCCCATGTGTCTGTACGCCACTGTGACGTCAGTATCTCTGAGTGATGGGAAGCTGCTAGAATGGCGGTAGCTATAACATCTGCCATGTTCAAAATAATGTGGGTTAACTTATTACATTATGCAGGAACAAAAGCTTCCTTTTGAGTTAACCTGATCAAACAGGAAATAATGCCTCTATGGGGATTTCTTACTTTCTGCCGAGGGATGACAGATTTAGTCTCAGTTTTTGCTGTTTGCGGTTTCGACAGGATGGATAGCATCTTCATGTTGTATTCCTTAACTTGCTTTGCATATTCCTTTTGCTGTATTAATTTGTGCATCTGTTCGGAGAAGCAAAGGTATGATGAATCACAGGGTCTGCTACATCTCTCCGCTGTCTATTTAAAGCAACACTCCTTGAGCCAGGCATGTTGTATCAGTAGCAAAGCAGAAGGGGGTTGCCATGTGAAAGGTGACTGCAGGGAAATGGCAAAGTGATTGCTTCTCCTGGCAACACTCTCTCTGAGGAGAGGCATCCCTGAATAGCACACCCGGTGCTTTCTCAACAGTGGCTGAATCACATTCAGCCCCTTTGTTGTATTTACCCTATTTATTTTCATTTTTGCTTCCAACTTTGGACTATACTTTCTCTTTATGCCTTGAATGCAAATGCAGTTAAAACATATTAAATGAAGATCTCTTTTCACTAGTGGAAAGAGAATAAAGTGATATGTACTTTTCAAGGGTTGAGAAACTCTTACCCTGAGTGTCTTCTTTGTAGACACTCTCCAAAATTATCAAGATATGACTCTTCTGGAAAAGACCAATAACCACATAATATTCACATCTGTTTTCATGTACATGTGTCTCACTTTTCTGCTTGGGGCTTCAAAACTAAGAGGTGGATACATAAAACAACATTGGTCACGTATTTTTGTTTTACAGAAAAAGGAGCAACTCTCTGTTACCAATGCTACTTCAGAGGCATCTCTACTCAGAGCAAGACACTTGAATTAAGACTTGGCTTGGGCAGTGTGTGTGTGTGTGTGTGTGTGTGTGTGTGTGTGTGTGTGTGTGTGTGTGTGTGTGTGTCCATCTTTATATTGTCTTGCTAAAAGGCAGATGGTTGGAGTCCAAGCCTGAGACTGCAGTATGGCCAGCATACTCACTTTCTCTCTGATGGACTCAGTGTCAGGTCCGAGGCCTCCAAGCTTCACGTCTCTTTTCTGATAACCTTTCAGCTTGGAACTCTGCAAAGACAATCATAGAGACAGTTTCTTTTAAGTGCTTGTATATCCTCCCACCTTGCCATAGCCACATGAGAAAGGGAAGAAGGAAGATGAAGAAGGGGAAGACTGTGTGGGCTTGTGTTAGACTGTGGGTGCATCTCCTGAAAATTCTTCCATTTCAATGGTAGTTATTGATGTTAGACTCTTTGGTGATTTTTAGCTGGTTTGCTAACACGTTTCAGCTTTTCTACTTCTGCAATAAAAAAAAAAAAAACGAACTTCTGAAAATTATCAATAAACCATTTCAAGCTAGTAAAGTGCTGTTTTGTTATTAATTTTTTTTTATGTAGCATGTATACTACCACATTGCTGCTGCTGCTGCTGCTGCAGTTACCGTTATATCCAGTATTGTAGTTTGTAAAACCAAATGTTTCCCCTGGAAAAGGTAATCTGCATGAATTAGGCAAGCACATTACTTTAAAAAGAGTCACCCTTGTCTTATGCTGTCTGCCCATTAGCGACACTATGGGATGAAAATGAATAAGGTGGCAACTTTTAAACTTCTGTTATTGACGTGTAGAAAAAAGATAAAAAGAAAAAACTGTTTATAATTCATGTATGATTAAAGACAAAGTAACCATTTAAGGTCTTGAAAAACTACCGAGAAGCATATTTTGTGCCACCACAAAGAAATTGTTGTAACTCACTAGTACTATACATTTAAAAGGACAGAATAACAAAGTGAGACAATTTAATTGCTGGATTATGACACGAGCACAAACCTGGTGCTGTGGAGTCAGTTCTAACTCACAGTGACCAAAAATGCTGCTTTTAACATTAAAACTGAAGTCAGACTTGCCACTTGTAAGTAGGTTGCTTGTAGGGAAACCAAATCCTTTTTTTTTTTTTTCATCTTCAGTTTGTGAATTAATTTGATCACCTTCTTTGGGAAAGATTAGAAAGGCAATGCAAAAGTGATGGCTTGAACGGCAGTGACTTGGGGGAAGCACATCTCCATTGTGTTTGCAGGGAAGCAAGAAAAAGCCTGCTTAACAGCCAGCTGCTTGGTACTAGCTCTGATGTTAATATAGATGTTAATGATGACGTATATTCTTTTTGTACATTTTGAAAGCTCCTTTTAATTATTAAGTCTTAATATATACCATGTATCTAATATGCCCTTTTCTAAGAATTTGGCAGAGACTGGAGACACATAAGTAAAAGGAATATTTATTATATTAGATCAGTTAATCATTATAATTCCCCAAACTTAAAAATGAATTCATGTATATGTGTTATATTAACAATTACAAGAATAGGTTCTACTCACATGCATTGTTAAGTAGTGGCCTTTCAGATGCCATCATCAATTAGCTTCACCACTGCTATTTCCCACTACAGTACTCCAAAGAAAAAATCTTTCCCCAGACTCCCCAGCACTGAACTTTAGTCTATGAGGTGGATGTGGACGTTTTCTGGAAGCTTCCCCTGCCTTTTTCCGTGCCTCAGTGTGGGCATGATAGCAGGAGATGCAGGTAGTAATCTTGCAGCCAAGAGAAAAAAAAGTGTAAGATAATTACACAAACAGTGGTTTTGATGCTTTGAGCTGCAGAACCACCAGCACTAGAGACCACCTACTGTGGATTAAATGCATGTAAGAAAAAAGGGGAAAAAACTGTTTTTGAAGTTACTGTAAATTAAAATTCTGTTACCTGTGGCTGAAGGCAGTCTTTCTAACACTTCATGTGAGTCTTTCTAACATGAAAGTTATGTCATGTTAGTTAGTGAGAAAGTTAGTCATGCTGGTCTTTCTAACACATCATAATCCAAAAGGGCCCCAAATCATGTGGCATTTAGGCAACATTTCTACACAAGGATTAAAAGTTCTGTAAATAGACTCTGCCCATTTAGAACATTAAACATTTACAGTCGAAACACTTTTAGTATGTCTAATTCTAAAAAGGGAGACAAAATCTTTTTCTAAGGAAGGTTTCTAGGAGGTGGAATCATCTCAGAAGCAATGGGCTTTGTTTTAGGGCTAAAATTGTTGAAAAACTTAATAGCCCTAAAGTATATAGAAGAAATACTGTTCATTGGAAGGATATTTCAAAATCATTAAACTCCTTTAATAAAATCAAAGTCATCATCTAGCAAATCATACTTGCTTCCAGCCTTTTGGAAACCCTGATGATGTAGTAGTTCAGAGTTACAGCTGCTAACCAAAAGGCAGGCAGTTTGAATCTACCAGGGGCTCCTGAGAGACTCTATGGGGCAGTTCTACCTTGTCCTTTTGGGTCACTATGAGTTGAAACCAACATGATGGTAATGGCTTTTTTCCCCTCAGCCCTATATATCTATCTGTTCATACTTTTACAAAATTGTCCATACACTAAAACTATTTATATCATATTCTTCACTAAGCATTTTAATATTGTACTTTATTTCCCAGTTACCAAAGTTTTTAAAAATTGTTGTTTTTATACATAACATTCAATTGCCTAGTTGCAGTTAAATTATTTAACATTCAAGATGTCCCAGGAATGACCAAGTAATCTTTGTGGGTGACTTATTTCCTTGAGATAAAGTCACAGAAGTGGAAGCATTGAGAAAACATGAAGAACATAGGGCAGGCCATCAGTTAACATTTCCATTAGCAACTGGACAAAAAAATGAAACAAACAAACAAAAAAAACAATGACCTTTGTCCAAACTTCAACCACACAGGGTGTTATCACACTTTAAAAGTTTGCTAATTTTCCATAGGTGAATGAATTTGTATATCTTACCCTTTGCAATTGTAAATTTGTGCTTGCTCACATTTGCCATCTGTACCATTGTTTTGCAACCACTAAATCACTATCCATATGTCAAAGTGAAACAATTGTGAAAAAGAAGGGAAAAAACCCCACTGGTATGCAAATCACAAATCCAATTTGTCCAAAACTGATGGGGAAGAAATGGTTGGTGCCCAGAAATCACATCCTTAGTGAGAAGCAGCTTAACTTCTTAACTTGTAATCATTCCACTGACTCACAAAAGAACACTGTGAAGCATGAAGAAATTACTCACTGACTTCCAAACACAGTTCTTATTATCACCGCAAATAGATGCCTTGGCTATGAAAGAAAAAGACAGCCCATAGTCCGGCCTGACTGAGCAGTGGGAAGGGAAGAAGGGTGGCCAGCGGGGCTCTCTCCAAACGCTGTTGACCTCTTGGCAGGACGAGCTCTTTATGCCAAGAGACCGAGATCATAACAGTGCCTAAAGAGTCTGCGCTGGCTGACCAGCAGCTGACAATGCTGGGTGGGCTGAAGCGTGGCTCAGGTCACTTTGATTAGTTTCCAGTGGTACAATTTTGTTTGCTCTTTCTCCTCGCTGAATGTCTTTTTTCTTTTCTTGGTGACAGTTTTTTTGGGAGATAGAATTCATATACCATGAGGTTCACCCATTTGAAGTATACAGTGCAAAGGCTTTTAGTATATCCACTGAGTTGTGTCACTGTCACCACAAAGCAATTTTAGAGCTCTTTCATCATCCCCAAAAGAAATCTTGCACCCATTGGCATACTACCTCCTACCCCCAGCCCTAAGAAAAAGAAAACAAAATCCCATTGCCATCAAGTTGGTGCCAACTCATAGTGATCCTATAGCTCTAAGCAACCACTGATCTACTTTCTGCCTTTTCCAATGTCTTCTATAGTAAAGTAATTCCCACAATTGACTTTGATTTACCACTCTTTGGCTGTTGTTATTACAAGCCAAAGTAGCAACTTACAATGTAAACTGCAGACAAAGTGTGCCTGCACTGAAAGTGCCATTGGCTGTTCTGAGATGGCTTATTTCATCTCTGAAAAGTTGTACCCCACTGTGGGGGACACTGCAGTGCTATTCTCCAGAAAATTCCTCAGATGTGTAAGTGTGAGAAAGTTACTGACAAACAATACAAAAAACAATGCCTCAAATACTGAGGAACAGCACTTGAAGGAAATTTGCTCTGCAGTTGCTAAATTTAATCCAAATAAAGCTCTTCTTAGAAGCAGCCAGGCAGCAATACCCAGATTGCCTGTGACAACAAACACATGAGTTAATTACTTCTGCTCAGCACCGTCTGCTGCCAGAGAACTCCTTATGTGGTTATTTGGTTGAGGGTTGCAGCAGATCTTTTTATACAGTCCATCAGCCCTTGCACTCTGCTCATCTTTACTGTCTGACACCTGGATTTAACGGTGCCGGTGACTCCTGGTATTCATCATGAATCCGTCACAACACAACTTCCCAGAGAACAGGAATGGTGCTTGGGCCTGTGGTCTTTACAAATCCTCAGGTTATCAATGTGAGTCACTTTGATTCCCTTGGAAACCACACGATTTGAGGTGACTAACAAATGGGCATGACCTGGATAATGATTTGCTCTGTCTGGTGCCCCAGCTACCTGCTGTCCTGTACAAACAGCTCCGTTATAAGTCGTTTTAGCTTCTAAAATAGCTTAAAACACAAAGGATGCTTCTGCGTGTTGGTAAGAATTGGGCTGAGGGAATTGGACTAAGAAAACGGATACATAGGGATTGAAACATTCCCGACTGAAAGCAGGAAGGAAGGGATTTTCTGAGTTTGTAAAGAGGGTTCAGGGAGGCAATAGTAGGAAGTTCTCCTTCCATTTCTATCCTTTCCCATGCTCTTTGATTTCTGGTTACACAGGGTAACCAGAGCACTCATCTTCCACCTTTTCTCAGCAAAATATGATTGCAAAGTGTTTTTACTAATAGGGAAGATGGAAAAGGGAATTAGAATTTATTTGATGTGTATTCTTTGCTTGAGATTAAACTAAGGTTTATTACATTATGTAATTTAATTATCACTATAAATATATAACCCCCTTAAAACCTAAAACAGTTCTGATTGTACATGGGAGGAAACAGGGGCTCAGGTAGATTAGTACGCTTGCCCATGGCACAGAGATGTTAGGTGACAAAAAACAAATCAATTGTTGTCAATTAGTTCTGACTCATTGGTTGTGAACTTTCAGAAACAGATTGCCAGGAATTTCTTCCTAGGTACCTCTGGGTGGATTCTAACCTGCAACCTTTTGGTTAGTAGCCGAGTTCTCAACTGTTTGCACCTTCTAGGTACCTCTTCTTAGGTAGAGCTAAAAACTCAGGGATGACTGAATCTAAGACCTCCTCTAAACCCTGGTGACTAAGAATTTAGATCAAAGTTTGCATTTTCAACAGCAATCCATAATGGGTAAGGACCATAAAGTGCCCATTTGAGCTACTTTTTTAGGGCCATGGTCTCTGATGTGCATAATGTGCACAGGCTGTCTTCACCTTGAGAATCTGTCAGTTTCAAAGCTCTGAATACATCTTCCTATTAACATGTATGGTGACTGGCCTCTAGTCTAGTCTACAGAACATCTTTTATTTATGAAGCACTTGAAAACAGCACCAACAGTATCTTAGAATCCAACTACCATATGATGACATTGGTGAGGAAAAAGAAGTTATCTTTGATTCCAGAAATTTCTTTCCCCTTATTTACAGTAAAAACAAACAAAAAACAAGCCTGTTGCCATCAAGTCAATTCCAACTCATAGTGACCCTACACAGCACAGTAGAACTGTCCCATAGAGCTTCCAAAGAGCAGCCAGTGGATTCAAACTGCCAACCTTTTGGCTTAGCAGCTAAACTCTTAACTACCGCACCACAAGGGCTTCTTATTTATGGTAAAACTAGGGGTTCTGCCAGCTCCAAACCTAATTGTGATTTCCATGGCCTGGGCGGGGATTAGGGACTGCAGTGGAACAGAGACCATGAGGGAACAGAGACAGATGAGGCCTTCCGAGAGCACTCAGGCAGGAGTGCATGCAGCAGTTGGGTAAGGATTCTACGATGCCAGTGAGTGAATGTCCACAGGGGTATTCAAAACACAGGAGCTCTGAGAGTGGGCTAGTTTGTCTTGTCTTCCTCAGCTTCTCAGGTCATATCTCGGCCCCCAGCCAGCCTCCTTTTCTCTCTTTAAGATGACCCACTGTCTATTCTAGACCAGCTTCTCCTTCTTCTCCTTTTTCTTCCTGGCACTCCACTGACATTATAATCCCCACCTTCCTCAAATGTCTTACATCTGCACTGAACTCTAGCCAGAGCAGTCTTGCAAAAATACGTCTGACCTTGTTTAGAATCCTTCTTTGGTTTTTTCCTTCCCCACCCCCCCACCCCCCTACCCCCCACCGTTTAGCATAAAGCCCTTCTAAGAACAGTAAACAAGGCCCTCTAAGACCTGGCCCTCACTGCCTCTTCTGCAGTAACTCCAGGGCTCCTCATTTCCTAATTTCAGTTACCACAACCCATGAGATGTGTGTAAATTCCCAGCATGCACCATGTTATCTCAAGGTCCAGAGCATTTGATCTTGCTGGTTGCTCTGCCTGCAGTGCCCTTTCATCTTTCCACTGCTAACACTTCATCTTCCTTCAAGACTCAATCAGCTCAAATTTTATCTCCAGAAGCTTACTTGAAACACCAGGTTGTGTTAAGGTCTTCCTTTGTGCTCCTCTGCAATCTCCATGTAGCCTTCCTTTTTCTTTTATTGCTTACAGTATTATACTGAAGTTATTTACATGTCACCTCCCCCAGTTTCATTTAACTATAAGCTTTTTCTGGGGGAAAGGTCATGGGTAATGCATCTTTGCACCCAAGCAACCACCACATTCTCAGTAGCAATTCAATAACTACACGCTGAGTCAAACTAAGGGATGAGCTACTCAATTCCCAGTAGCTGCACTATAAGGGATGGTGTTCTGGACTGAGGCATTCATTCCCTGGGTTACTGAGGGTGTTAGCTGCTGATGGCTCACAGTCCAGTCCCCTTCTCCCTTCAGCACTGTCTTCAACCAAGTAGAGTTGCTTCGCCCAAAGTTACAACTCTCCCCAGGGGGGTGGCCAGTATCTAATGGCTGGTGAAGAAAAGCCTAGGTCCCTTGTCTTTCAAGGACCATCCCAACTTCAGAATTCCTGTGGGACTGGCTGAGGCTTCAGTTGTAGCTGCATCACAGTTCGACTTCTGCCCAGTGCTTCGTCCCTCCTTCCCTCACAACATTTTTTTCCTCAGGAGTCTCCTTAATCAATCTCCTGCATTAAAAATCTCCATTTCAGAATCTATTCCTAAGTAACCCAGTTCATTGCAGGATTCCCAACTGGGGTTTTCCCTGCAGCACTGTTAAGACAGAGTATAGTGTCCCGCTTTTTCCTCACACTTTGACACGAGAAGCAAGTGATCTTTCCTGAGGGGTTTTTATTGCTTGCAACAGTAGAAAACTACACACTACTTAAACAGATTTCTCTCTGTGCTCCTTCATTTCTTCCTTGAAAACCTTCCACTTCAGTCTCTTCAGTTTTACTTATTTAACCATATAGGCCCTATGGGGAAAAAATCTAAGTGCACACAGGCGCTAGTACTGGTGAATCTGACTGTAGATTCTTAATCTAGATAAAGAACTCAGTGAAGATTAGGCAAAATTAGGAGGAAAAGTGAGTCACTGGCTTTCCTGCTTATTTTATCGCAGAAGCTGGGTGAGATTAGGACCAAGAAGAGTTCTTTGGGGGTTGGGGAGTACCTGGGTTGGGCAAATAGGTAACACAATTGTGTCCCCCCAAAAAATGTGTGCAGCCATTTGCCTAGGTCCCAATTTCAGGCACTGTGTGATGTTCCTGTAGGCTGTAAACCCTTCCTCTATGATGTTAATGAGGGAGGATGGGCAGCAGTCCCGCTGTTGGGTGGGGCAGCATTGTACTGTGCCTTGAGACAATCTCAAGTTTCCTTCCGAAAGGACCCAGGGACCCTGAGACTCAGGAGCTCCCAGTCCAGGGAAAGGGTGACCACAAGGACCTTCCCTCCAGAGCCAACAGAGAAAGCTTTTCTCTGGAGCTGATGCCCTGAATTCGGACTTGTAGCCTACCTGACTGTGACAGAATAAAACTTTTCTTTGTCAAAGCCTTCCATTTGTGTTATTTCTGTTATAGCAGCACTGGATGACTAAGGGAAACCCTGATGGGTGTAATGGTTAAGTGCTATGGTTGCCAAACAAAAGGTTGGCAGTTCAAATCCACCTGGTGCTCCTTGGAAACTCTATGGAGCAGTTCTACTCTGTCCTATAGGTTTTCTATGAGTTGGAATTGACTTGACAGCAATGGATTTGGTTTTTGGTTTAGATGACTGTCATGGATTGAATTGTGTCCCCCCCCCCCCCAGAATATCTGTAGTGATTTTGAAGGAGAAGCCAGACTGAACACCACCCCCGCACTGTTTGCCCCCTGCCTCATTTCAGGAAATTCGCCCCTTGCTGCCCTCAGCACTAAATATACTCTGCCCCTTGCTACACTTGCTGCCAAGCTACTTGCCCTTGCTGCACTCAGTCCCTTGCTACCCTCAGCACCCAAAATATCTTGCCCCTTGCTACACTCGCCACCCAACTACTTCCCCTTGCCGCACTGAGCACTCAGCCCCCTTGCTGCATTCATCACCAAGTATACCCTGTTGCACCTGACCCAGAAGACCCCAACCCATAAAAGCCTGCTTAACTTTCCCTTTGGGGCCAGTTGTTGGAGGTTTGTGAGCCCCCACTGGCCCACTGGCGTTACTACAATAAGCGGCTGCTGCTTCTCTCCTTGGTTGTTGGTTGATTTCCTGTAACAATTTGGCTGGTCCAAGATTCTATGTATTCTGTGATTGCCCTCTATTTTATGATTTTTTTGATGCTGTAAATCCTAATCTCTGCCTGTGGCTCATAGATAGGATGATTACCTTAAAAGTGGATTCAGGTGGTACTGCCACACCATTGCTAAGGAAGTTTCCCAGGAGTATGGCTTGCACCACCCTTTATCTTTTCATCCTACAAGAGACAAAAGGAAAGGGAAGCAAGCAGAGAAACGGAAACCTCATGAAGTTCCTGAGCCAAGATGCTCCCTGACAGAAGACTCAAGCAATACAGGGACTTTCCTCTAGAGCCAACAACGGGGAAAGCCTTCCCCTGGAGAGGGCATCCTGAATTTGGACTTGTATCCTACTGGACTGTGTAAGAATAAACTTTTCTTTGTTACGGCCATCCACATTGTGGTATTTCTGTCACAGCAGTACTAGCTGACTAAAACAATGACTGAGACACGCAGTCAGCTGCTAACCACTGAAAACCCTGTGGAGAACGGTTCTGCTCTGATGATGTACGTCCAGTTGTCAATGCATGGCCGCTGGGATAAAAAGGAGAGGGAGAAGTGGTAGATGTGGTGAGAAATGCAGCGGCAACAGGGGCCTTTACTCACTTGGCTCTACTTTCTCTTCCTTTCAGATCTGAGACTGTACCTGGACAGACTCAGCCTGGACTATGTTTGGAACGGAGGATGTGGTAGCCTTCTCCGAGGAAGTCATGGCTGAACTGCGGTTGGAGGGAAGGCTACCGCTTATTTGCAAATGGAGACTGTCTTAGTCATCTGGTGCTGCCATAATAGAAATACCACAAGTGGGTGGCTTTAACAAAGAGAAATTTATTCTGTCATAGACCATTGGGCTACAAGTCCACTTTCAGGGCATCAGCTCCAGAGGAAGGCTTTAATCTCTTGGCTCTTGATAAAGATCCTGTTATCAATCTTACCTTGGATTATGAGCTTCAGAGTTACAAGGATCCGGGGTACAAAGGACACACACTGTTCCTGGCACTGTTTCTTGATGATATGAGGTCCCCAACTTGCTTCCTTTTCCTTTACATCCTAAGAGATTATCTCAAGTCACAACACAATCTTATGCACTGAGTTCTGCCCCATCAACACAACTACTGCCCTCCGTCCCTCATTAACATCATAGAGGCAGGGTTTACAGCATATAGGAACATCACACAATACCAGGAATCATGGCCTAGGCAAACCGCTGCATACATTTTTGTGGGGACACAATTCATCCATGACTGTCTACCCCTTTGTCTCTCTCAGAAAGTCACATCCTTGCAACACGCTCAACCTATTCAACCCATCATAGCAAAAGCCTTAAGTCTAAGTCCAAAATCCGGAAGTTCCTCTTCACCTATGAAATCTAGAATACAAGTTACCTGCTTCCAAATTACAATGGCAGAACAGGCAGGCACAAGCTAGCCATTTCCACTACAAATGGGAAAAACTGCAAGAAAAGAAGGCATGATAGCCAACAAGCAAACTAACAGAACACATTACATTAGCCCTCAAGGCTTTGAAAATAATCTTCCATTCTCTGAGACATTTTGCACAATGGCCCTATCCTGCAGACTCTAGGTACTGGCCATGCTGTCCAGATTCTGATGTGGAGACCCTTCAGCCCTGGGCTACAGCTTCACCTTCCAAGCCCACAGGAAGACCAACACTGCTACCTCAGCTTTAGACTTTAGACACATCATTTTCCTAGGTCATCTGAGTGACAACTCCATCCTTAGAAATACCAGAGGCCATAGTGCCACCCTTTGACACCCCTGAGGTCATGGCTATACCTTCTGAGACTGAGGTAGCTCAGCTTCTGCTTCCTGTGGCCTCATGACCCAGGCTAAAATGAGGACATGTATGTGTATGTATACATACACATATGTGTGTGTGTGTGTATACACATATACACAGGCATATATATATTAAAATAAAATATATAGTAAAGTGGAGTCTTGTCATAAACATAACTTAAAATTGGCTAAACTGTGAATTGACTAAACTATTAAACACAAAATGGCTGTGCTTGAGCTAAGTAAGGCAGTGAGAAAACACAAAGTCATGGTGAAGAAGTAAAAGTGAGAAAAGCAACTGCCAGAGGGACATGGCCACAGTTGGTCAGAGAGATGATAAAAATAATAACCAATCAGAAAGAAATAAACAACGTGAGGTTCCAGAAGATAAGACTTACGGACTGACCAGTAACAACCAGAACCAAGGAAACAACTAGTATTAAAAACCCAACACTCCAGACTTGGGGCACAGCAGTCCCCTCCAGGGGTCCGTGCCCGTGGTCTGCTGCCCCGAACCCATTTGCCTCATCTTTGAAGGCCTGGGGGTTCAGTCTCCCTCTGGGAGTTTGTGCCCACAGTCTGTTGCTGTGCCTCATCTTCAAAGGCCTGGGGCCCAGTCTCCTTCTGAGAGTCTGTGTCTGCTGGTTTGCTGTGCTGTGATCTGATTCTAGGACCTTATCTGATTGCCATCAAAGGTTGGACTGGTTGTAACTGTTTTCCCGTTGTTGCATAAGTCTCCTGTGCTGTCCTTGCTGGTGGATCTACCTCCGAGATGCTTTATCATTCTCTTGACGTCTAAATGGTCTGCTTCTGGTGACTGTGACTAGTCTTCTGTTAGTGTCTGAGCCTGGTGTTGTATTCCTGCCTGCTTTACTTTGGAGATGTCCCATCAATCTAAAATTCTGCTTCTAATTCTCCTGATGTCAGAACAGTAAGAGCACAGCCAATCCTTAAATTCCTAAGAGTGAACCCTGCTTTTAGGGAAGTGAGTATGTTGACATACTAACTTGGGACTTGACTGCTGCAGTCCCTGTAGGACCTGGTGGAAACTGTGGGGGTCTTAACTAATGTAAATGAGAGTTTCCAACTAATGTGAATATAGAGAAGATTCCTTAAGTAATGTAAATAAGACTGCTTTGTGTCCTGGTGCTAGCACCTCCCTCGCCCCTGCTTAATTATAAATGTGTGGTTTGATTAAATAAAGCTTATTACTGACCCCAAGACTTGTTAGTTATTTATTTTCCTCTTGTGACCACTGACATTTTCTAGGTGCTCACAACACAGGCCTGATGCCTTCATCTGCCCTGCTGGTGCAGTGCTCCACTGAATTAAGTACCTAGAGGCCCCCTACTCTGCCAGTAATCCTTCCACACACAGGCACTCACCTCTCTTGTGTGGGTCCACAAGCCTAATTCACTGGGAAGAGCCTGGAGGCACCCCACTCTGCCAGGAAGCTGCCTGTGCGTAGGCATTCAGCTCTTGCTCTGTCAGTTACCTCCTGGTTCTGCTACTGTCTGTCCTCTGCTGCTTCTCACCATCTGTGCCTTCCTTGGTGTTAACAGTTTCCTCAGTTCCTCCTGAGTCTACCATTCATTTACAGTTTCAAATTGCTTCCACATTTTAGGTATCTGTTAGAGTAGCACCATGCTCTCTCAGTACCAAATTCTGTCTTAGTCATCTAGTGCTGCCAAGACAGAAATGCCACAAGTGGATGGCTTTAACAAAGATAAATTTATTCTGTCACAGTCCAATAGGCTGTGAGTCCCAATTCAGGGCATCAGCTCCAGGGGAAGGCTTTCTCTTTTGGCTCTGGAAGAAGGTTCTTGTCATCAATTGTCCCTTGGATTGGAAGTTTCTGAGGCATAGGGACTGTCATGAATTGAACTGTGTGTCCCTAAAAAAGTATGTAACCGTGTGGCCTGGGCCATGATTCCCAGTATTTTATGATTGTCCTCCATTTTGTGATTTTCCTATGCTCTGTGTTAGAGGATTAAGGTGGGACTGTAAATCCTTTCATAAGATCACCTCCCTGCTCCCTTGTAATAGGAGTTTCCCTAAGAGTATGGCTTGCACCAACCTTTATGTTTTCATCCTACAAGACATAAAAGGAAAGGGAAGCAAGCAGAGAATTGGAAACCTCACACCACCAAGAAAGCAGCGCTGGGAATAGAGCATGTCCTTCAGACCTGACGTTCCTGAGCCAAGATCCTCCCTGACCAAATATTGATACATCAGAAGGACTTTTCTCCAGATCCTATAGAGGGAAAGCCTTCCCCTGGAGTGGACATCCTGAATTTGGACTTGTAGCCTACTGGACTGTGTAAGAATAAACTTTTCTTTGCTAAAACCATCCACTTTGAAGTATTTCTGTTACAGCAGTACTTGATGACTAAAACATGGATCCTAGGTCCAAAGCATTCACTCTCCTTGCAATACTGCTTCTTTCCTGATGTAGGAGGTCCCCAAATCTCCCTGCTTGCTTTTTTCTTGTCTATCTCAAGAAAATGCCTCGAGACACAGTACAGTTTTACACACTGAGTCCTGCCCCACAAACACAACTGCTGCCCATCCTCCCTCATAAACGTCATAGAGGCGTGGTTCACAGCCTACAGGAACATCACACAATACCGGGAATCATGGCCCAGTCAAACTGCTACGTAGTTTTTTGAGAGGATACAATTCAATGCACAACTGACACCTTCCCCTGAGATAAAGCAAAAAGTGGAAGGAAATGGCACCTCTGTAAGCAATAGCTTCCAGGAAGAAGGTAGGAAAATTCTAAGGAGTAGCAACAGCTAAAGTAAAGACTATCCTCAAGACCCTAGGACACCCAGCTGTGGCAGCAACTCAAAAATGACCACCTGTATTCCAGGGTTGTAAGTAAGGGCTGTGAGCATCAAAGTCTGTGTGTATTATCAAAATTAAAAAGACATTTGGTAAAAGGATTTTATAAATAAAATTGAGAGACAACCTACAGAATGGGACAAAATTTTGGGGAACCATATCCAGAATATATAAAGAACACCTATACTTTAACAAAAACAAAAAACAAAACAGAAAAACCCACAAACAACCCAATTACAAGAGCCCTAAGAAGACATTTCATCAAAGAGGGTACATGAGTGGCCAACAACCACGTGAAAAGACACTCAACATCAGTAACCATTACAAACAAACAAAGAAGCAAACAAGCATGCAAACACACAAACAAAACACCCTATTGCGTTGAAGTTAGTTCTGACCCACTGCGACCCTATAGTACAGAGTAGAACTGCCTTTCAGGGTTTCCAATGAGTGGTTGGTGGATGAGAACTGTTGACCTTTTGGTTAGCAGCTAAGTTCTTAATCACCCCAAATCACAATGAGATATTAAAAAACATAAAATAGCAAGTATTGGTGACGATATGGTGAGAACACTCATCCATTGCTGGTAGGAATGCTAAATGGCATAGCCATTCTGGAACCATATGGAAGTTCCCCCCAAATAAAATATAAAGCTACCATAAGACCCACCAATTCCTCCCCCTAGCCCTTATACACCAGTGTTCATTGCAGCACCATTCACAATAGCCAAAAGATGGAAACGAGCTAAATGCCTACCAACAAATGAATGGATAAACAAAATGTGGTACATAAATACAATAGAATATTACTCAGTTATAAAGAGAAGTGAAGTTTTGATACATGCCACATTGTGGATGAACCTTGAAAATAACATGCAGAGTGAAATTTGTCAATCACAAAAGGACAAATACTGCATGAAGTCACTACTATGAAGTACCTAGAATATACAAAGGCATAGAGATTAGAGTTTAATGTTGGTTACCAGGGACAGCATGGATGGTGGGAAAGAGCACAATCATTGTTTAAGTGGCACAGAATTTTTGTTCATGTGGATGGAAATGTGGCAGTGGATACTGGTGATAATTGTACAGCGTGATTTACATAACTGGTTTTAGCGAATTGTACACATGAAAAATGCTGAGTTGGCAAATGTGTTCTTTTATGTTTTTGCAACAATAAAACATTTTTTGAAAGGTTATTTGGTCAAATAGTGCTTGTATTACCTTTATGTTATTTCTTTTCTTGTGCCTTTTTCCTTTTTCCATCTGAAACAAGTAGCCTTCGGAGTTGCTACAACTAATTTTCATTTGGTTTCTTTGGCTTCTTTCTGAACTTAGTTGGGATTCACTGCCTACCCTTGGTATTATGGGTGGAAATGTGATGTTGGATAAGCCCTCTTCATTAGGCTGCACCTCAGTCAGCTGCATTAAGGCTTGCTGATGCTGATCCATTATCTGAGTGAGATGAGTATCCGGAGAAGCTCTAAGAGGTTGGCTGTCAGAGGAAGAGTGGAATTTCCTTGTTGGAAAGAAAAGCAAAAACTGGTTAATGAAACCTGGGTACGTAAGACATCTAGAATAAAAAGTCATTATGGATCAGTAGGAAACCCTGGTGGTATAGTGGGGTCAGTGTTATGTTTGCTGACCAAAAAGTTCAGAAGTTCAAATCCACCAGGTGCTCCCTAGGAAACTCTACCGGGCAGTTTTACTTTGCCTTATGGGGTCACTATGAGTTGGAATCAACTCGACAGCGGTGGGCAGGTGAATGAATCATTAATTTGATGTATTTATCACCCTTCAAATTAAATTAATGATGTCTGAGTTAATCTTTTCACCAATGCATTCATTTCTTATCTTAGAACCCTCCTTTTTCTTTTTTGAGGTTATTCTATCTATCATTTAGAACTTTTATTTAGCACATTCAGAATAGAAGAAACATTTTAAAAGTCAAAGACCTTTCCATAACAAAATAACTAGAAATGCTGGATTAAATTATTAAATAACTAGTTGAATTTTCAAGTGACGCAGGGATCTCCAAGGACCGAACACAAAAAAGGAAGTAACTCCAAAGCAGAAAACGGATAAGCTGAAGCTGTGGTTTCTTTTGTGGGGATGCTGTGCCTTGTTTATCTAAAAGTGTGAGTTTTAACATTTAACGTGGTAGAGGAAATGTAAGGACTTCGGTCTCATGTGAGGCAGGGCATCAAAACTCAGATGACTGCATAAAGGTTGTAACCCTTGAAGGGCTACATCCTCAGGAAAAAGGTGAATTAGTTAAAAAAAATATTCAACAGCCTTGGGAAACAACAAAGGAAGCCTGTCTGTCTTGGTTTAGGCTCTAAATGAGAAAAAGCAACAAAACAAATAAAACCAAAAACTTCCCTGTGAATTTCTACAGGAGAATATTTGAAGCTCAAATTTATCTTGTGAAGAGGACTTGAACCACTTACTGATGAAGATCAGAGACTATAGCCATCGGTACAGATTATACTTCAACTTAAAGAGAACAAAAATCCTTACAACTGGGCAACATCACGATAGTTGGAGAAAATATTGAAACTGTCAAGGACTTCATTTTACTTGGAGCCACAGTAAACACTCACAGATACAGCAGTCAAGAAATCAAAAGACATACTGCACAAGGCAAATCTGCTGCAAAAGATCTATTTTTAAAGCCCCGAAAAGCAAAGATGTCGCTTTGAAGACTAAGGTGCACTTTACCCAACTCATGGTGTTGTCAGTCATCTCATAGACTTGCAGAGCTGGACAAAGAATAAGCAAGTATGAAGAAGACATGATGCTTTTTTGAACTATGGTGCGGATGAAGACTACTGAATATGCCATGGGCTGCCAAAAGAATGAACAGATCTGTCAAGTACAGCCAGAATTTCATATACTTTGGACATGTTATCAGGAGAGACCACGCTCTGGAAAAGAACATAATGCTCGGTAAAAAAGAGGGTCAGCAAAAAAGAGGGCCCTCAATGAAATGAAATAACACAGTAGCTGCAACAATGAGCTCAAATATAGCAATGATTAAGAGGTGATACTTCATTGTGTTGTACACAGAGTCTCCAGGAGTCAGAACTGACTTGATAACACCTAACAACAACAATAAAACTGGTGAATCAAAACCCTGCAGTAAATAAATAGAATTTATTTAATTATGGGTATGTGTAAATACCAGAGGAAAGCCAGAGTCTATGGGTTGCCAATACTCAGCAATTACTACTCACACTAAGTATTGTACACCTTTATACACCTTTAAGAGTTATTTGACTTTTTAACCTACATGCATTCATTATCTTAACAAAACAAAAATTAAAAATAAGAGAAAAAATATTAGAAATTATAAGAAGGACATAACCATAGACAGAGGTTAAGTAATCAGTGTACTATGAAAAGTTTATGACAAATTAAAAAACTTAGTAAACATGAACATTTTTTTCCTAGAAAAGTATAATTTATCAAAATGACATAAGAGGAAATAGAAAGTTTGTAAGGACATATTACCGTTATAGTAGCTGAATCAGCAGTTAAAAATCTGCCCACAAACAACATAAAAAAAGCAAAAGAAAAACACAACCCAAGGTTTTACAGTAAAATTCTATCAAGCTTTTAAGTAGCAGATAATTCCCACTTTATACGAAGTGTTCCAGAAGTTATAAAAAGAAGTGGTCCTCAATTCATTTTATAAGCCTCATTCAATCTTCCTAACACATACAGCCAAGGCTAGCAGTAGACAGACCAATTAGAGGTCAATTTCACTTTTGTATCTGGACATTAAACCCTAAACAAAGAGTTCACACATTAAATCAAGCAATTTATTAAAAATACTGTATGGCAAGCTAGATTAACCCTAGGAATAAAAGGATGTTGTGTGTAATATTAGAAAATCTGTTAATATTTTTCATTGCATTTATGACTAAAGGAGAAATTTTTCAATTGATGCAGAAGTACTTGATAAAATTCAATTTCCTTCCATGATTTTAAAAATAACAAAAACTTCTTTGCCAAAAGGAAAAGGAGGGACTGTCCTATTTCCCTAACGGTCAAAAGTCAAGTATGATTTTTAATGGTAAAAATGTTAAGATGCAATTTGTCTAAAATCAGGGGGAAAAAAAGATAAGGGTGTCTGCTATCTATTGCTCTCTTCCAGGAAGCTAACCCTGAATCTTATTTATTTATTTTTTATTTATTGTGATTGACTGAAAGTGTACAATCCAATATAAATTTGCATGCCTGCCTATGTGCAGCTTCCACTGCTCTCCGTGTCCGGTGACAGAACACTCCTCCTATCCATTCTGTACATGTCATACCCTCCTAACAATCTCCTGTCCCCTCCTCTTTGTTCTATACATGTCATATCCTCCTAGCAATCCCCTGTCTCCTAACAATCCCCTGTCCCCTCCTCTTCATTCTCTTCACCCCCCTCCAGTAAGATGCCAGCAGGATGACATCCTACAGATGCATAGAACCATAAAGTGCCCACAGTATATGGTCACTCTGTGTTGTCGAGTCCAATCCATTCCTGTCCAACGAGCTGACCTCAGTAATGATTTATGGACAGAGGCAGGATCAGGATCAGGGGCCATGCTCCCAGGGAAACCTGAAGGCCCCTGGACCATCAGTTGTGGTCTTTTAGTGGAGTTCTAAGGATGCACCCCTTTTATGCTCTTGTTGCCAACGAGACTTGACTTTGTGAGCCCCATCATAGCTATCACTGGTGGTGGCTGGGCACCATCTGGTTACTCAGGTCACATGTCAATGCATACTCATGAGGGTCTCTCTGTCTTCTGGGTTCTTTATCCCCCATGTCATTTTGGTTCTCATCAGTTCCTGCTGAGTTGGGACCATTTGATGTGCCTCAGATGGCACCTTGCTAGCTTTAAAGACCCCAGACACCACTCATCAATATGGGGTGCAGAAGACTCTCTTAGCAATACACTAGTTATGCCAATTTGGCCTTGATGTCTCCTGAGAGCATGGTCCCCAGACCCCTGCCCCTGCGACTCTGTCCTAGCAATATTGGGTTAAAATTGGAGGAGTAATCATGTTATGTTAAAGTTCAGTTAAATTGATCTTCTTTCTAATGAATCTTATTATATGCATATTCCATCATCAAATCTAGTACTTAAATGTCGTCTAATCAATTTAGATGTACAAAATTGTCCCCTTACGATGAAAGTTAAATGGAAAAAAGAACTCTTCAGATAAGAATGGATTGGACTCAAGGACACAGTGTGAGTATATGGTGTGTGTACTTTCTGGGTTTATACATTTATAGGAGGCTGTCCTACTGGTTTCTTTCTAGATGGGAGAGAAGAGGGTGGAGAGGAGGGGACAAGTGCTCATTAAGAGGATAATAGAAGTATAGAGTGAAAAGAGGAATGTGCTGTCACAGGGTGAGGTGAGCAGATGGAGCTACAGATAGGTGGGCACATGGAATTTATTTGAATTGTGTAATTTCATTTAATCATCATCATTATCATAATAATAATAAAACAGCAAAAAGATTGAGGTTGTCAAGGATTTCATTTTATTTGGATCCACAATCAACACTCATGGAAGCAGCAGTCAAGAAATTTGAAAAACATTGCATTGGGAAAATCTGCTGCAAACACCTCTTTGAACTATTGAAAACCAAAGATGTCACCTCAAAAACTAAAGTGAGACTGACCCAAACCATGGTATTTCCAATTGCATCATACTCATGCAAAAGCTGGGCAGTTAACAAGGAAGACAGAAGAGTTGATGCCTTTGAATTTTGGTGTTGGAAAAGAATATTGAATATATCATGGACTGCCAAAAGAATGAATAAATCTGTCTAGGAAGAAGTACAATCAGAGTGCCCTTTAGAAGCAAGGATGGTGAAACTACATCTTACATACTTTGGACGTGTTGTAAAGAGGGATCAGTCCCTCAAGAAAGACATCATACTTTAGGTAGAGTGTCACTGATAAAAAGGAAGACCCTCAACAAGATGGACTGGTATACTGGCTGCAAGTAATGGGCTCAACATACCAATGACTGAGGGCATGGTGCAAGGCCAGGCATTGATTAGTTCTGTTGTACGCAGGACCACTATGAGTTGGAGCTGACTTGATGGATTCTAATAATAACAACAACCATGAAAAGAAGCTCTTTGAAGGTTCTCATTCATTGTTGTTTTTCCTATAGCATTTTAGCATTGTATTCAGCATATTTTAGGAATGTAATGATTTGATTAAATTGCATCAATAAATGTCTCCTGAGGTCATTTTAAAACAACTTTTTCCTGATAATAGTTGTAAAATACATAAATAATTTGGAAAATACTTTGAAAAAAATTAAAAACCACTCTAATTTACTCTTGTCAGGTATAATAACTATTGACATTTTTCTGTATTTCTTCCTTTGTGTACATTTTAACATAGTAGAGATCCTTTAGTGTAATTTTGTACTCTATTGTTTTATTTTTACAGAAGCATTTTCTCAGGCCATGATTTTTAATGTTTACATGATACTAAACACTATAATTATCTAAATATTTTCCTGTTGGGATTTTAGATCACTTCTGTAAATGATGTTATTGGGGGGGCATATAGATTTGATTTTTAGATTATTTTCTTATGATATGCCATAACAATATTGAAGAAAATTTGTTTCCTTTAAAAATTACTTTAGTCCTCAAAATATACTGATCTATTTTGACTGAGTGTTTCTGAGCTTTTTCTCTCCCTCCAACTTCTAGTTTAACTAAAGTGGAAAGAAAAATAGAGGACACAGAGGACAGAAAAGAAATAAATCAAAAATGGGCTATCAGAGCCAAGGGAGGTGTTAAGTAGATCTTTCCTTTCAGGTGACCATCCCCAAACACATTTCTCCCCGTTTTCCTCCTGCCTTTGGCCAACAGTCTACTGTTACTTCTCTTAAAAAAACACCGTGCAAGCCCAGGGAAGAAAGGGAATTCTTACCATAACATTTCCAGGTTCTTATATTTGGTCTCTGCATAAATCCTTCTGGTTTGCCTCTTATTTTCAGTTGCTTGGTTGACCTTTATGCTGTAAACGGGCTGAGGGTCTTTCTGGCTCTGGAGCACTTGTGTCTTAGAAGGTTGATTAACGCAGTTCAAGTCCATGTTGGAAAGAGTATCAACGTGTAGCTGCTGATAAGAAAATCCTTTCTCTTTTTGGTCATTGTGTGCCCTTTCTTGAATATTCATCACTAAGTAAAAGCCAGTAGAGTTTTTATACGGTACCTTGTCAAAAGCAGATTTATTGGAGGTTACTTTGGGATTCTGGCTCCAAAGTGCACTTGAGTCTTGTAAGTTGTCATTAGAGGCATTCATAATCACAGCTGATTCATACTTTACTGAAGTGTCAGTAGGCTTATTTTGGTTTTGCTGCTCTCTGGGTATATTATTCTGGTTTTCTTGACTGGCAACTAGCTCTTTAGTAGCTAAAGCTTTCAGGCCATTCTGGTGCTCATGTTGCTTTCGAATCTTGTGCTTGGCTGGTCTTCTGGAAGGTTGCTGGCTGTCAGCTGCTTCCAAAGACTGATGCCTGGGTACATTGCTTGATTTCGTATTTTCATATTGAGACCAATGTTCCTGGTAATTCTGAAAACAGGTTTTCAATTAATGCAAAAATAAAAGATCAACACTTTTCATCAATTTTAAACGAGAATTCTCAAAGTGGAGGTTGAGTCTTACTGGGACAATGACCAGGGTATTCAAGGGAGAAATAAGAGCAGAGGGAGTCTTTTCTCAATTTTAGGCAATAGAGAGAAGTTACCTCCTGGCAACATAGATTATAAGCCTGGACAGAAACAGAGAACTTGGAATGGGCTTTGTATTAAGGACAAGAAATTGACTTAAAAAGTTGTGGGTCATCGGTGAGTGGCGTCTGGGGTCTTAAAAGCTGCCAAGCTGCCATCCGAGGATACAGCAAATGGTCCCAACTCAGCAGGAACGGATGCTCACCGAGGACCAAAATGACATGTGGTAAAGACAACCTTCTAGACAGAGAGACCCACAAGAGTGGGTGCCTACATCGACTTGGGACCAGAAGAACCAGATGGTGCCTGGCCACCACCAGTGATAGCCATGATGGAGCTCACAGAGAGGAGTCTCACTGGCAACACAAGAATAAAAAGGGGTGCACCCTGAGATCTCCACTAAAAGGCCTCAATTGATGGTCCAGCGGTTTCAGGATTCCCCTGAGAGCATGGCCCCTGGCTCTGATGCTGCCCTTACCCACAAATTATAATGAAGGTCCACTCTTTGGACAGGAATGGATTGGACTTGGCAATGCAGAGTGACCATATATTGGTTGCACTTTATGGTTCTATACATCTATAGGATATCATCCTGCTGACCTCTGGCTGGAGGAAGGACAGTGGGTGGAGAGGAGCGGAAAGGAGGCTGTTGGAAGGATGAGACATGTATGGAGCAGAGGGGAATAGTGTGCAGTCAGCAGACAAAGAGAGCAGTGGAAGCTGCACATAGGTGGGCATGTAATTTATACGGGAATGTACATTTTCACTCAGTCATGTTAAATAAAAAAGAAAAAAAAAGTTGTGGGGTGGGAGCGAAGTTGTGAAGTGTTGTGTTATGGGGTGGGAGACAGCTTTACTTTCCATGACCTACATGGAAGGAAAGGGCAAAACTACCCAAACTGCAAATAAGGGCTATTCCAACTTATTTTAACTAAGGTGAATAGTAAAAAAAGAAACAAAAAAACTTAACTTTAAAAAGAACATCAAATATTTGCTTTCCCAAACAAGTACACATTTTAGTATGAAATGCAATTGAAATTATTAGGTCCTCTTACTCCTTCAAGTTAGAAGCTAGATGAAACAAATTAGATTTTATTCAGGGGATCACAAAAAGACATCTGTAAAACCACAAGAGTTGTTTTCCTTCTGTTTCTTAATATAGCCTGTACTTAGTCAATCAAACATCTGGAGGAAATATTTCAATTTCAGAACAGTCTTTATGCTTTTCAAAGTCTGGTAACAACAAAATGCACTCCTCACATAATAGCTACACTGTGTAAGTATATTGCACCATACAGCCATTGAGAAATATTTTTCAAGGAATAAAGCTCTCATTAATTTTTGAAAAATGAGCTGAATGAAGGGGCCTTTGGAAAGAATGATTAAATGTTTATTGAAAACAGTAAGATGACCATATACATCAGTGTCTTATATAATTGCAATGCATTTCTCCCTTTCTGAACATACAACAAAAAATCTCTATGGTCTGTATCTATGCAATATTAATTGAAAAATGCAAGTCATCTGAATCATTCAGGGAAAAAACATCTTGAGGCATATAAATCATGTTATTACTTAAATTGTTTTTGCTTGTTGTGAAGAGTGATCAAATTATTGCAGTGAGTCCAGTATTTATTTGGTTTCTCCTATATAATTACTAGCCAAGCCAATTAAGACTTGTTCTATTCATGTATAATATTGAATGACATTCTATTTCAAATAACTCACAGAATAGTAAGGCTGAGATTGTTAAATTTAAATCAGTAACAGCATACAGTATTATCTCTTACGTCAAACTTTAAAAGGAAAGGAAAACTTCAAATCTGGAATTTCAAATATGTTCTCAGAATTTGAGCTTTCTTAGGGATTGACCAGGTTCTGATTCGCTTCTGCATGTTTTAAATTTTTACCTGTGGTGTTTCAAAACCAGAGAGAAACTTCTTTTTCTATACTCCAGTTAAGAAAAAATTCTTCCTTCGATGCATTTTCTTGGGGAAAAGGTGGCAAGAAGACCCTGAAAATATGCAGTCTCTAGAGCAACCCTCCTTAGAGTGGGTCCAGAGGACAGTCGCTATTTATAGCCCTTCAGGTGTTCCTGAACCACAGCAGCACTTGTCACAGCTCTCATCATTGTTCATGAAGGCCAGTAAACCCCCCCTTGGCTGCATCTATAAATACTCATTGATGCCGATAATGTGACTCTTTGCGATATTTGTTCAGCCTTTAATTACACAGGAGTCCCTGGTGGCGCAAATGGTTAAGTGCTGGGTTACTGACTCAAAGGTTAGTGGTTAGAACTCATGCAAAGGTACCCCAAAAGAAAGGCCTGGTTTTTAGAGTCCGAAAGGTCACAGCCTTGAAAACCCTATCGAACACACATAGTTGACTCAGCAGCTACTTTTTTAAAAAAATTGCTTAGCCCTTTACTCACTTGAGAAACAAGTGACCAGGAACTTTTTTACCACTGCCATCTGACTGTACTTTTCTTAGTTTTCTCCTCATTCCCATTAAAATAAAAGAGAAACACTATCAGATACTTCTTTTCTAGGATACCAGGTCTGAAATCTTCAGTTACCACTTGATTTTAATCATGTTATTATGACAGTTCACATCCCAGTAGTTCTCTTCATAGGGTGCTTTGTCAGCCAGGCCAAGGTACTCATCATTTTGTGAAGCTTCAATTGTCTCAAGTGTTAAATCTGCTATTCACACAAACGTAAATGCCCAGAGATGGCATTTCCATCCCCAGAAAGGAAGACATTTATGGGCTTGATGGGATTTCACTCACCTTCCAAGTAGTCTACTTGAGATCTGGGGTTTACTAAAGATTTATTTTCCTACAATGGAGGCCTCAGGTGTCTCTTTAGGTGGCAAGACCTAGAGTTCTCTGAAGTTAATACACAAAGCCATTCTCAGGCTATTTAATCTCCATCGGTGCTGAAATCCTCTGTTTCATCCTGTTCTCACTGGGGGTTCTTTTGTTACCAACGCTCATAATCAGGACATGCTACATGCACTCAGAGTAACTGCTTAATGGTAGTCGGTCTTTACGTCACACACAGAGTAGGTAGGGGTCATGACTGGAACTTAAGCATTGTTGATTCCTGATACCTAATGCTGGGATGATAATTTGTTAGTCAGAACTGTCTGTACTCATTAATGCTCATTCATACTAGGAAGGCTAACCCCACCTTGCACAAGGTAGTGTCTGGCTGTTTCTTACACTTTCTTACTCACACGGCATGAGCACAGGGGAAAACATGTGCTCTGTTCTCAGTCAGAAATTTCATCTGCGGTAAAACAAACACCTCGCTTGCTCTTAGTTACCCTGACTCACCCTAGAGCCCTGAGAATTGTTTCTAGGCTCTAAGATCAGCTCCGATGTTGATAAATACAGCTCTATTGTGCTTATCAACAATAAACATGGGTTATAAATTCCACCTGATAACGTCATGAAAACTTAGAACACTGTATTTGTGTTCAGATGAATAAAAGAAGCATAGTAGATGTAGTGACAGTGTTGGATTAACAGCTTTTTGGGAAGATAAGAAGATGCCTTAGGATGTGATTAAAAGAACTTCATATTCATTACGGAAGGTCCTATATTCAGACTATCTTATGAGGACTGAAAATTAAGTCTGCGAAATTGTTTTAAGTGTTGCATACCTCATTGCTGAATATCACTACGGTTATTTTCAGATTACTCCCCTTGGGAAGCTATGCATTGATGCCAGCACCTAGTCCACCCTTCAAAGCAATTTTGGAACTCTTTCTGGAATGGCCATTGTGCATGGTGGCAAGGTGGCAAGTTTGCAAACTTATTTGTATGGTTGTCTGTGAGGGAGTTTTTAGCCAGTAAGCAAATAAGTGTATTGGAACACCCTCCCTATTCACCTGATTTGGCCCCCAGTGACTTTTTTCTTTACCCAAAGATAAAGGAAATATTGAAAGGAAGACATTTAGATGACATTCAGAACATAAAGTGTAACATGGTAACATCTCTGATGGGCATTCCAGGAAAAGAGTTTCAGAATTGCTTTAAAGGGTAGGCTAGATGCTGGCATCCATGCGTAACTTCCCAAGGGGAGTACTTCAAAGGTGACTATAGTGATATTCAGCAGTGACGTATGTAGCACTTTTTCCTAGGATGAGCTCATGAACTTAATTGGCAGTATTCGTACTTTGTTCTTGCTTGGAAAATCAAGAATGATTTTAGAGACAAGAAAAAAAAAAACCATTCTGTTTCACACTTTGAAGCCTTACTTAATTGAAGAAGTTCCTTCCACTGCACCCCCCCCCCCCCCAGCATGTTCCTTGCCTGGGAAGAGTCTTTCTGTAGCTAGAGTTACTGCCCAGCAAGGACCTAGTTCTGAGATGGAGAAAATCTGCAAAGACTCACAGAAGCACAAATGATATGGACAATATGACCTGTGTGGCAAGGTTAAGTGAATAGGGATTACTTGGCTTGTGGTAAAGATGGCAGGCATGCATAAGGACCCTTCGACAGACTCTCAGGGTTTTGGAGTGAGTGTTCCTGGCCTTCAACGGCCTCAGGACAATTTGGTCTGCTTAGCTGCTCCCAGCACATCTTTTCTCTTTCCTCTGCCCTATGTTTTCTCATTCTCTCCAACATGCAAACATGTGTAAGCCTCTGCTATTTAAAGAATGAAAAAAAAAAAAACAGATGAAAGAAAGCCTCACCTAATCCCATTCTTGGGTGACACTCTGTAACTCTCAAATCAGAGCGGGAATGTGGATGTGCTGCTCTCCAATTCCCCAGCTCCACTCTGACCTCAACACCTGGGAGGACTTTTATTCTCAGTGCCTGCTCCACCAGGTCACTTGTGAGCCCTTAGGTGCCAGATCCTATGGACCTTTTAATTTTTTAACTTTTTGTTTTGTTACTATTTTTGACTTACAGAAAGACTGTAAAAATAGTACAGAGAACTTCCAAATGTCTTTATCCAGATTCTCCAGTTTTTCACACTTGACATTTGCTCCATCCGTTATCCATTCATTTCCTCTCTGCCTGCCCTTAAAGTCCTGCCATTCTCTCAGGGTCCTGCTCTGGACCCTGCTCTTGACCCTCTCTTCTCCTCTCACTACCGACAACACCCAGGTGGTCTCAGTCCCTGTAGCTTCATTTCGCCATCGAGTGGTTATGAAGCAAACACATTGCTCACTCAGATGTCCACCCTGAACTCTAACACCAGATGTCCTCTCTCCCGCAGGCGCCTCCCGACACCAGCGCAGGCCCACCCACCCTTGTGCCTGCTCCCCTTTCAGCCCCAGCACTGAAGTCATCCATCCCTCCATTAGTGGTATTGTTACCACTAACTGGACATTTAGAAATGGTTCTTTTCAGTTCTCTTTCTCTACCCCCATATTTACTTCCCAGCTATCTTTGGGAAGGAAGTGTGGGGGGTTAAGTGCTATCCCAAAGACATCCTGGTAGTTCAACTGTAGAGTGCTCAGCTGCAAACCAAAAGGTTGATGGTTTGAGCCCACTGGCTGCTCTGTAGGAGAAAAGACCTGGTGATCTGCTCCAGTCACGATTATTAAACCCCCAAACAAAATACGTTGCCATCAGGTCAATTCTGACTTATGCCAGTTCTATAGGACAGTGTAGAATTGCTGCACAGGGTCTTCAAGACTGGCAGTAGACTGCCACATCTTTCTTGAGCAAAGCAAACGGTAGGTTTGGACTGCCAGATCTTTTGGTGAATAGTCACAGACTTCTTGTGGGAAAGATTACAGCCTAGGAAACCCTATGAGAGACTTCTTTCTCTTATAAGATCTCTGTGAGTCAGAATCAACTTGACAACACTTAACAGGTACTGTCCTGACCTTCAAGAAGTTTAATCCAGTTGGTGGAAAAAGACATACCCACAATACTGAAAATTTAACTAAATGAAATGCAGAGGTTATGACAAACACAGAGTGCCACCTCTTTCTTATTCTCTTGTCATTTCTTGCAGAAAATATGGCAAAAGTCCCCTTACTGACTGCACCGTCTCACTAGTTGTCTTAGGCTAGGATCTCTAGAGAAACAAAACCAGTGAAATAAGTATGTGTGTGTGTGTGTGTGTGTGTGTACACATTGCCATCAAGTCAATTCCAGCTTATAGGGATGCAATACTGATCCTACAGGACAGAGCGGAACTACTCCATATGGTTTCCAAGGAGCAACTAAAAGATCCAGCTGCTGACCTTTTGGCTAGCAGCCAGGATCTTTAACTACCGCAACACCAGAGCCCCAAATATATACGTACAGAGACTCATTTCAAGGAAATGGCTCACACAGTTGTAGAGGCAAGTCTTAAATCCATGGATCAGGTGTCAGGTTAGAGGCATCTCCTAATTCACATGATTGCAGTGACAGAGAATCCTCAGGCTGGTAGGTCAGGTGGTAGGCTGCTGGTTCATGGGGCTGTGGGAGCTAGCAAACCCTAAAATATGCAAGTCATATTTCAGGCTGCAGGCTCACATCCCAAGAACCAGAGATCAGAGGATGATGAGTTGGATACAGGATCCAGAGAGGGCAAGCTTTGCCAGAACATCCATCTGGCCATATCCCAAGGAGATTTCTCATTTAACTGACTGGCTGCTCATATTAGATTACAAAATGGAGGATGATTATATGATATCTGTTAAACCACTGAGAATCATAGTTTAGTCAAGCTGAAACCTAACCTTAACCATCACAACAGTCTTATTCCCTTCTAGTCTCTTCTTCAGACCCTAGCTGTTTTAGTCAGCTAGGGCTGCTCTAACAGAAATACCACAGAGTGGATGGCTTTAATAAAGGAAAGCTCATTCTTACATCATCTGGTAGGCCGCAAGTCCATATTCAGGGTGTCCACCCAGGGGAAGGCTTTCCCCTTGTCGGCTAAGGTGGAAAGTCCAGTATTGCTTCAGTCTTTGTCCAGGGAACAACTTGCCACAGAGAACCTCGGGTCTGAAGGATGCGCTCTTCTCCCAGTGCTGCTTTCTTGATGATACGAGATTCCCAATTCTCTGCCTGCTTCTCTGTCCTTTTATCTTTCATAGGATGAAAGGATTAAGTGTGGGACAAGCCATACTCCAGGGAAACGCCCTTTACAGTGAAGCAGGGGGTAATCCTATGAAGAGTTTTACAGTCCCACCCTAATCCTTTAACATACAGCATAGGAAAACCACCAAATGGATGACAATCATGGCCCAGCCACATGGCTACACATATTTTGGGCAGGGACACAATTCAATCCATGACACGAGCCAAAGATATTTTTCTAATATGCAAGCCTAATTGTGTCACTAACCTGCTCCAAATTTGCTAGTGGCTTCCTGTTATCCACAGGATGAAATCAGGTTCTTTTGATTGACATATAAACCCTTTCATGCCCTAGCCCCTTCCCTACCTTTCCAGCCCCGTTCCGTCCCACCCTTACTCACAGTATTCTCTTTCAGTCACTGAGCTCCAGGTCATACACAGGGTACCCTGATTTCTCCCACTGTCATTGCCTTTGTCTTCACTTGTTTGTTCAGCATATTTTGACTTATTCTTCTAGGGTCAGCTCACGTGCTGGGTGAAGCTTTTCCTGCCTTTTTTAGGGCAGAATTAGGTGCTTTTTTAGTTCCACTGGATTTTGTACCTATTTGCAAATGGTTGCATAACCATATTCAGGATTACTTTACTACATTCCCACTAAAGTTCTGAGCTCTGGACAGTAGGGACCATGTTTCTTTGTTTGTTTATCAGTCCTTGGGACTTACTATTATTTTGACAGTGTCTTTTGGAAGCAGGCATCTAATCTTCAGTGCCTAGAGTAAAATGGGTACTCAATGAATATTTCTCAATGCACTATTTTGATTTTACATGAACATATTTCTTATCAGTGAGAGTTAATAGTTAACTAGATTTACTGAGGGACAGAAAGTAATCTTCCAAGAAAACATTTTAAAATGAGTCCCATTTCCACTAGGAGACATACTAAATTGCCTCTAAAAGTTTCATAATCAACTAGTTAATAATTACTGAGCATCAGCTTTGTGAAAAGCATTGTGTATGCAATACAACCTGTTGCCATCTTTGAGGCGATTCCAACTCATAGTGACCCTAAAGGACAGAGCAGAATTGCCCCATAGGGTTTCCACAGATTGGCTGGTGGATTTGAACTGCTGACCTTCCAGTTAACAACCAATCTCTTAGCCACTGTGCCACTAGCTGATATAAACATACCTGCTCTGCCTGCATGTATGCATGAACTCAATGAAGCCACTGCCCATAACATGTGAGTTCTGCTGGCTGTGAGATGTGAGATACAGAGGAAAAAGCAAAAATCTTTGACTTCATGAACGTACAAGGTGGTAGGTACAAAAGAAACATAGGCAGCAGGTAATAAGACATGGTAAATACGATAAGCCCTGAATGAGCCTTCCAGATAATAAGGATGAAAGGGGTAGAGAAAAAGGATGGAAGAAGCTGGAAAAGTTTCACAAAGAAGGTCTGCCAATTAACTTCAAGAAACTTAATTGTTCTAAGTGCTGCTTGCCTCATTGCTGAATATCACTGTAGTCACCTTCCAGGTACTCCCCTTGGGAAGCTACACACAGATACCAGAACCTTGTGTACCTTTCAAAACAAGTTTGAAACTCTTTCTGCAATGGCTGTTACACACAGTGGTTAGGTGGCAAATTCACTAACTTAACTGTACCATTGTTTGTGAGGGAGTTTTTAGGAAGCATACAGTACCAGAACCCTTTCACTACTCACCTGATCTGGCCCCCAGTGACTTTTTTCTTTACCTAAGGATAGAAGAAATATTGAAAGCAAGACATTTTGATGACATTCAGAACATCAGCTCTGAGGGCCATTCCAGAAAAAGTTTCAAAATTGTTTCGAAGGGTGAACTAGGCCCTGGAGCCAGTGGATAGCTTCCCAAGGGGAGTACTTCAAAGGTGACCATAGCAATGAGGTACGCATTACTATTTTCTAGGATGAGATCACAAATTAAATTGGCAGACCTTACAGAAGCAGGACTTGAAAGGGGAACAGAAAGAACACATCAAATTTAGGTAGCTGAAGAGAAGAAAGACAGTTCAGAGTGCTTGTGTGCCAGTGTCAAGAATGCAGTGCGCAGTTGACATATCCTTTTTGAATAAAGAAAGAGAGACCTCCATTAGTCCACTCTGTGTTGCTGTCCTTTTAGGTCTAGTCATCGTTAGATATTTTGTTACTCTTTGCATTCATTCAGGATGCTCCAGAACACATAGAAAAGAAAAAGCATTCTCTTGTCTTTCTTCTGCATTTTCTTCCAAATGTTTTAACTGCCTTTATCTAGGGTTATGCTACAAATCAGCCCTACAATTTTACCTTAATTATTTTATTGACTAAGGAGTCTGTCATTTCCCTACGTGAAAGTATGAAAGTTATAGGTTGTGATGACCTTACATGCTTGCAATGTTTTTTATAGTAATTTAAATAATTAGAAATAAAGGGTCGCAAAATCACAGCATTTGGGAACTGGGATATACCTCCTTGAGGTTCCTTTAGGCCAACCTTACATTTAATAAAGAAGGAATTAAGGCCTGGGGTAATCGAGATTTGTCCAAAGACTTGCATCAAGTAAATGGCAGGTCAAGGCCCAGAAGCCTACATTTATTGACACAGTCCACTACCCATCATGCACAGCAGAGGGACTTCCTCTTTCCTCTTCATCACTTGGCCAAGCTTCCTGGGTTCTTACTTCAGGTCTGATAGTGCAGCCTCTCCTCTGTGTTCCACTGCCACAAAGCATTGCATTCCCCAGCTGCTCACCTTCTGGGTATGACTTCCCTGGCATCAGCTTCCTGGAAGCTCTGGATGAACAGCTGTTTTTAAGTCTTTATTTGCAACTCTATATGGTGCCTGGAGATCACTGGGAAGGGAGAGATGGTTGAGACTGTTCCTCTTTTCTATCTTCTCTGAAGTTGGGACAAACTGTTATTTTTTATTGTTACTTTTATCACTGTATGTAGTTTAACTGATGATGCTGACAGGTTCTTCAGGCTGGGTGATTTCAAAGGGCTCATCCCTTCTAAAACACTGATAAAACCCGCCCAAAGAGGGACTGCTCCACATAAGTCCATATACTGGTTCAACATGATGTCAGAGGCTCGTACTCTTTCTCTTAGACAAACAGCCAGTGGGGACAAGTCATGTTCATCTTCCTTGAAACAGCATTATGGTATCAAATGAGTAAACCGATGGCCTAAGGGGGTCTTGTCACGCTAAATGACTGGTCGGTCTGCTGTCACATTCTGAAAGCAAGGCTTCAGTGAGGCTCTAGGGATTCCTACCTGTTTTTAGGGATAGTGTCCCCCCATCACCTAGGAATTCTATGTAATTGCCAATTCCTGACAGAAACAGACTGAACAGTAGCACAGAATTAGGCATTATTTTGGAAAGGTGATTTTTTTCTGGGTCTTCCCTACACCTTCCATCTGTGAGGGGTTTTAACTTGATGTTTAAAGAATGATAGGACTGTTGTCCTCTAGGAAACAGTACTTTTGGAAAAATGTTCAGGTAGCTGTCTGAGTAACCAAGGACCCATCAGAGCAGAAGCTAGTCTTACCCAAAGGAAGATGGATAACCGTTCTCAGGCATATGAATAAACCCTCTGTGTACTAAAGGCAGTCACTGTTATATTCACCAGTATCCTCTGAAACACACTTAACATTCAGTCTAGCAGGTAACCTTTAGCTGCTGGGCTCTTTGGTGCCATTTGTCTTCAGGATTGGTGGCAGCATTTTCAATCTCTTTGGCATTCTGAATAGGCGTCTCGTCAGTTACTCTGACGGAGTAGGAGATCTAAGGGTAAAACATATATAGCAAGTTAACAGGATTCATTCTGTCCTTAAGAGCCATGAGGTTCAAGTCTACGTACTTTAGAAAGAGGTCCTGCAGGGCTACGCTTTATTTTCAGTTAACTTCAGGGTCTTCAGGAACCTGGAATGTTTCCAAGGAAAATAGGAATAAACAGTGTTTTCTTGCAGGCATGATGTGAGAATAGACACTTTGAGGTTAAACTTCTACTTACTTTAAATAGTAACAGGGACCCGGGCTCAGAGGAGTTATCTAAACTGGACACTACAACTAATATTAGAGCATGCCAATAGAGACATGATGAATAACACTACAGTAGCAACAGCAATATTAAATGCATACTGAAAGTTTACAGGGTATCAATAGCTGTCCTAAGTACTTAACAAGTAAGATATCGGTTAATCTCCGCAACAACATTATGAGGTATATGCTATTACTAGCCCTTTTCTACAAATCAGAAAATAGAGATAAAAGATGTTGAATAACTTACCCAGATTCAACAGCTCACAAGCAGAGCAGCCACACAATCTGACTGCAGAGCCTGAACACTGAACAATTTTGCTAAACTAATTCCCTTGTTAGAAATATTTTTATCCTTGAATTGCTGAATTTGTAGTTCTGTTATTCAATAAATTTGAGCTATGCAGATCAATGGCTCTCAAATTTAATTACACATTAGAATACTCTGGGAAGCTTTTAAAAAATACTAGTGCCCTGGTGCACTCCAGATACCAGTTTACTTTAGACCCAAACAAACAAAACAACCCAAACCCATTGCTGTCAAGTTGATTCTAAGCATCTAAAAACTGAACAGGTTTGGGAACTTCCAATGAGGGCAGCTACATGAGATTTAGGCCCCCAGATTATTCAAGAGACCTCCAGTCCCTCAACCGACTACCTGTTCTAAATCAAGAACTGAGATCATTTCTGTGATATGTGGAATTCTAGCCATCAGGTTACATTTATGAAAACAAGCTTTTAAAGCTATAAAATTTTAACCTTGGAAAAGATTCAGGATGCAGTTCACTTCAACTCCAGCATTTCTATACCATCTGCGGCAGATGTTTGTCTGCTTCTGCCTAAATACTACTCACTGTCTTGGCAGGAGTCACCTGTTTATCAGTCTTGGGATGTGTCAGAGATCTTCTCTGGGTTGAAGGGCAGAAAAGGATAAGGCTGTGAATATTCATTTTCTGTGGGACACCTGGTTCTTTCAGCCATCCCAGAAAGTACAATACTAGATCTTCAAATCTGCATTTCATGGCTGAGAATATAACATCATCAAGTGACCTCAGTGTTAAGTTTTTCCTTACATGAGCAGAAACAGAACTTACTACAACTTCCTCTAAGCTCTGGAATAACAGAGAAGTCCCTTTTGTAAACAACAGTGCTAAACATTTGAAACTGAGTAAGTCTTCTCTCATAAGTCTCTTATTTACAGGAACTATCTCAAATTTCTCTGATGTTCCTCTTGTGACTTGTTATCCAGGTTAGCTTCTCTGGGCACTCCCTAGTTTATCACCTGTAAGTACTGTCATGTCTAAACACACGTAATTAACTTTTAAATTTGATTTAAGACTTTACACTTGTTTTGCTACATATCCTTTTGGTGGACTGTGTATTACGAGAATGAGCAAGTTGTATCAATGGAGAGAATATAGGGTTTAGAATCTGTCATGTTTGTGTTTTGATTCTGCTGCTGATTTTTACTGTGTACTTATGTAGACCAATATTCAATACAGAAAGAGGCAAGAATATTTGTTAAATAATAAGTGATAAGTCAATATGTAACAGAAATTTGACCTTATGTTTTACAATTCAGTGTAGCTCCCATGGCATAAGAGACAGATTTTTGTTTCTTTTATTTTGGGTGTAACCTTATCATTACCTATCTCTCACTATCATAATTACTGTGGTCATATACACAGGTGAAACAAATAGGTGATGTAGAAGTTTAAATACCTAAATTGCAACCCCAAAATGGAAAGAATGAAAAGAAAACTTAAGTTTTGTAGTTGAATTTCTACTGCTTACATAAGCGACTACTACAATATATTGACAAGGAACTGCCAAAAATTCAAGCTGGGTTCAGAAGAGGATGTGAAACCAGGGATATCATTGCTGATGTCAGGTGGATCTTGGCTGAAAGCAAAGAATACTAGCAAGATGTTTACTTGTGTTTCATTGACTATGCAAAAGCATTCATCTGTGTGGATCATTCTAAACTATGTGTAATGTTGTAGAGAATGGGAATTCCAGAACACCTAATTGTACTCTTAAGGAATCTGTATATGGATCAAGAGGCAGTCATGTGAACAGAACAAGGGGACATTGCATGGTTTAAAATCAGGAAAGGTGTGCATGAGGGTTGTATCTTTTCACCAGATCTTTTTAATCCGTATGCAGAGGAAGTAATCTGAGAAGATGGATTATACAAAGAAGAACGAGCCATCAGGATCAGAGGACAACTTATTAGCAACCTGTGTTATGTAGATGACACCACTTTACTTGCTGGAAATGAAGATTTGAAACACTTACCGATGAAGATCAAGGACCACAGCCTTCAGTGTGAATTGCATCTCAATATCAGGAGAACAAAAATCCTGACAACTGGACCAGTAAGCAACATTGTCGTAAGTGGAGAAAAAATTCAAGTTGTCAAGGATTTCATTTTATTTGGGCCCACAGTCAATGCCCCTGGAAGCAGCAATCAAGAAATCAAAAGACACATTGCACTGGGAAAATCTGCTGCAAAGGACCTCTTCAAAGCATTCAAAAGTAAGGATGACACCTTGAAGACTAAAACGTGCCTGACCCAAGCCATGGTATTTTCAATTGCATCATATGTATGCAAAAGCCGGACTATGAACACAAAAGACAGAACAAGAATTGATGTCTTTGAATTGTGGTGTTGAAGAACAATGTTGAATGTATGATGGACCACCAAAAGAACCAACAGTGCTGTTCTGGAGGAAGTACAACAGAGTGCTCCTTGGAAGCAAAGATGGCAGGACTGTGTCTTACAGACTTTGGACATGTTGTCAGGAAAGATCAGTCCCTGGAGAAGGATATCATGCTAGGTAGAGTGGAGGGTCAGCAAAACAGAGGAAGACCCTCAATGTAATGGATCAACACAGTGACCACAATAATGGGCTTAAGCGTAAAAACAGTTGTGAACACAGCACAAGACTGGAAAGTGTTTCTTTCTGTTGTTCATAGGGTCGCTATGAGTCAGCACTGACTCGACAACACGTAACAACAACAACACATAAGAAAGAAAATGCACTATTTGATCACAGGATTTTTCTGATTACAAGTGGAAGCAAGAGAAAGTTTGGGTGATGATTTTGCAAGTGGAAAATTTTACAGTACCATGAGGCTATTGAACCTACAGTTGAACTTCAAATGCTGCTGCTCCAGGAAAGTAACCAAGTTCCATGTTGCATCTCCCAGACTCCCAGACTCTCAGTGCTGGTTCAAGAAACACCCATGGAGTATATGTCATCAATACTGCAAAGGTTGGTTTCTATCTCTTATTACTATGGTGTTAAAAACAAACAAAAACAAAACACAACAAACAAACAAAAACAACTCACCTGTCCTGGAGGAGAAATGCAAGATTAAGAGAGTAAAAATCTACATAGGCTGCCTAACTGGTATACCTGTTGCTGTGGAATAGATTCTGATTCATAGGTGAGGAAATAATCCTTCAAAACTCAAAGAGACAATGACTGGGGAGATTGGAGTCTCGGAGGAAGAAAAGAGGAGTTCTTTGATAGGCCTGTGCTAGAGCAGCACTGAGAGAGTAGGGTAATGCTCTCACAAACACCTACAATGTGGAAGCAGTTTTAAAACTGTGAGTGGATAGAAGACTCAGAAGGAACTGAGGCAAACTGTTAATACAAATGAAGGTGCAGATAGTGAGAAATGAACAACAGAAGACCAGCAGCAGCAGCAATGGACAGGTAGCAGCAAAACCAGATCAGCGTGAGACAGTGCTGCAGCCTACCCACGGAGTGAGAGAGCTAAGTACCTGTGCATAGGGGTTTCCTGTCAGAGCAGGGTGCCTCCAGGAACTTGAATCAGTGCAACTAGGCTTGCTGACCCATGGAGTGAGAGACCTGAGCACCTGTGTGCAGGAGGCCTCCTAGCAAAGTGGGGTGCCTCCAGGCACTTGAATTGCTAGAGCTACAGAGCTTTGGAACACTTGCTCCAGCAGGGCAGATGTGGGCCTGAGGCCCAGGCCGTGAAGCCATAGGAAGCAAAAACTAAGTGTGAGAAGCTGAGCCACCTCAGTCTCAAAGGTATGGCCATAACCTCAGGGGTTTGAAATGGTGGAACCACGGCCCCTCTAATTGTGGAGTTGCTATTCGCATAGATTTGGAAAATTGTGTGCGTGAACCCAAGGTAGCAGGAGTTGCTGCCCCAGTGGCCTAGAAAGCAGAGATGTAGTACAGGGCCAGGGGTCTTCTACTCAGAATCTAGCAACGATGTCTAACACCTGGAATCTGGAAGGCAAAGGCTGTTGAGTAAAATGTCTCAGAGAATGGGAGATTATTTTCAAAGATTTAAGGGCTACTGTAATGTGTCTGCTGACTTGCTTTGCTGCCTGTTTTGCTGCCTGTCTCCCATTTGTAATGGAAAATTCTGACTTGTGCCTGCCTGTTCTGCTATTATATTTTAGAAGCAGATAACCTGTATTCTAGGTTTTACAGCTGAAGAGGAATTTCTAGATTTTGGACTTGGACTTTAAGACTTTTGGTATGATGAGATGAATATGTTTTACATGTTGCAAAGATGTGATTTCTTTTAGAGAACAAAGGGTGGTATGTCATTGGTTGAATTGTGTTCCCTAAAAAATCTGTAACAGTTTGGCTAGGCCATTATTTCTGGTATTTTGTGATGTTCCTCCATATTAGAATTCCTACCTCTATGATAATGAAGGTGGGTGGGTGCCAGTTGTGTTGGTAGAACAAGATTCAATGTGTAAGATTGTTGTGTGCCTTGAGGCAGCCTCTTGGGATATTAAAGAAGGGGTGGCAAGCTGAGATTTGGGTACCGGCACACCACCAAAAAACAGTGCCAGGAGCTGAGTCTGTCCTTTGTAGCAGACCAGGGTCCCTGTGCCTCTGAAGGTTCCAGTCTAGGAGAAGATTGATGACAAGGACCTTCCTCCAGTGCCAGCAGAGAAAGCCTTCCCCTGGAGCTGACTTCCCGAATTTGCACTTTTTCTTACTGGACTGTGACAAATAAAATTTCTCTTTTTAAAGCCATCCATTTGTAGCAATTCTGTTAAAGTAGCACTAGATAACTAAAATAGCCCACCACTAGGATATTTGATTCTCTGACTTCTATAAAAGGTGAGTGTTTAGTTAACTGAGTTTTTCACTGGTTTTTGACTGATGATGATGGAATTTCTTATAAATTATTTTAAAAGGTTTATAAATTAAAAATATACTGTCTTTTTGTGACACTCCTTGTTTTAGTCAGCTAGGCTGCTCTAACAGAAATACCACAGAGTGGATGGCTTTAACAAAGAAAGATTTATTCTTACACAGTCTGGTAGGTTGCAAGTCCATATTCAGTGTGTCTGCTCCAGGGAAAGACTTTCCCCTTGTTGGCTCTGGAGGAAAGTCCGGTATTGCATCAGTCTTTGTCCAGGGAGCGTCCTCACGCAAGAACCTCTGGTCTGAAGGATGCACTCTGCTCCCGGTGCTGCTTGCTTGATGGTAGTGAGGTTCTCAAATTGTCCTTTGTTTCTTTTTTCCTTTTATTCCTTGCAAGCTAAAAGCACTAAGGGTGGGGCAAGCCATACTCCAGGGAAACTCCCCCCGCAGCAGGAATTCGCAGCCCCACCCTAATCCTTTAACATACAGGTTAGCAAAACCACACAATGGAGGACAGTCCCAAGATACTGGGAACCATATCCCAGCCACATGGCTGCACACATTTTTGGGGGGACACAATTCAAACCATGACATCCCACCCTTTGACAACCCAAAAATCACATCACAAAAACATTTAAGACATTCATCTCACCATAGCAAAATTATGTCCATCCATATAACAGAAGTCTTAAATCAGTTCCAAGTCCAAAATACAAAAACTCTTCTACATCTGTGAAACTTAGAAGGCATTAACAGGCAACAGGCAAGTCAACAGAACACATTACATTAGCCCTCAAAGCTTTGGAAATACTCTTACATTTTCTGAGACATTCTACACAACAGCAATGCTCTCCAGACTCTAGGTTTCAGCCACACTCTCAGGTTTCTGAGTGGAGACCTCCAGCCCCGTGCTACAACTCTGCCTTCAAGGCCCACTTGGATAGACACCCTGTCCCATTGGCTTTAGGAGCACCCTAAGCCCAACTGAGTGGCAATTCCACCCTTACGAACACAGCACGCCATGGTTCCACCCTTTCAAACCCCTGAGGTCATGGCCATACCTCTTGAGGCTGAGGCAGCTCAGCTTCTCACACTATCTGCCTCTTCAGCTTCAGCTTCCTATGGCCGCATGGCCCGGGCCTCAGGCCCACATCTGCCCTGCCGGGCAAGTGTTCCAAAGCTCTGTCGCTCCACTGGTTTAAGTGCCCGGAGGCACCCCACTCTTGCTGGAAAGCGTCCTGCCCAAAGGCACTCAACTCTCTCACTCCGTGGGTCAGCAAGGCCAGCTCCACCGATTCAAGTGCCCAGAGGCACCCCGTTCTGTGAGGAAAACTCTGCGCAGGCACTGACCTCTCTCGCTCCACGGGTCGGCTCCAGCGCTGCCTCTGGTTCTGCTGCTGCCACTGCCGCTGCTGCCAGTCCTCTGTTATTTCTCACCATCTGCGCCTTCTTCGTTCCTTCAGAATCTTCTATCCATTCGCAGTTTCAAAGTGGCTTCCACATTTTAGGTATTTGCTAGAGCAGCACCCCACTCCCGGTACCAAATTGTCTTAGGCTGGGTTTTCTAGAGAAGCAAAATCAGTAACACGTGTAGGTACAAGGAAAGATTTATAATATATATATATAGACAGATAGATAGATACAAATATAGGAAACAGCTCACGTAATCACAGAAGCTGAATGTCCCAAGCTCTGGCACAAGCCTCACGTGTCCACAGAAGCTGAGGAACCCAAGGTCAGCAAGTCAGAGACCAGATTGGCAGGTCGGGGAGCAGGACTCTCAAGTGCTGACTGTAAGGACTGATAAGCCCAACAGCTGCTAGTTCCGGTCCCGGAACCAGATGCTGGAACAAGAGAGCAGGAGCTCCTGGCCACGTGAGCGATCAGCAGCCGTAGTCCAGTGTCATGAGATGACAGCTGAGGGGCAGGGAGCCACCACAAACCCCGCCCTGCCACTTAATACAGCAGCCAAATAGGTAGTAGCCAAGTTGACATAATCCTGACCACCACAATCCACCCCTTGTCAACTTGGCATCTGCACACATCTCACCTTACCATGCACAGTCTCTGAAGGGGTACAGTTACAAAGCCATACGTATGTCAATATGTTATAACTAACACATGTACAACTGAAAATGCATTAACCCATTTACATCTTACGTTTTATAAGTAAACAAAATATGCAATACACACATACAAAGCAGGAATACACATAGCAATTACAGTCCTCGTTTCTGCAACTGGTCGCATGGCCGTAACTGATATTTAGAACTACCTTCTTCTACAACCCATTCTGTATTCCCTTTGCCCTCAGCAAATACCTCAGCTGGTTGTGGTTCCTTGCCTAGTGAGGTGACCCAAACCTTCATTCCTGAAGGGTCTGGGCTGTTAATCACTCATTTTGGAGTTGGGTTGCTGTAGTTTTCCATTGACCTTAATCACAGGACATGGTAGTACCAGGAGGCGTCCTAAGGGATCTCCTGCATTCCAAACATACTCTTCTTTACTTCCGTTATGTAATGTCAATCCAATTTCATCTTCATAGTCAGGATCAATCACACCGGCCAGTATTGTAACTCCCTTCTTTGTCTGTTGATCCAGAGGTACAAGGAGCCCAAAATGGCCTAGTGGCAAATTTAGCTTCCAGTTCAGTGGAATCGTTGATGTGTCTCCAGGCGGCAGCATTCCTCCCTTTGGAACTAAGACATTTAGTCCTGCAGAACATAAAGTCATGGGGACAGGAAGCAAAAATCTTGCAAGTGGGTCACTAGGGGTAACAGTGAGTGGTGCCACTCCCATTTCCACCCCTTGATTCCTGGACCCATGAATCCTGGCAATAGGAGAAACAGCACCATATATTGGACGCTGGTTTAGAGCATACACAGCCTCCTGGAGAACATTTCCCCAACCCTTCAAGGTAGTGCCACCTAGCTGGCAGCGTAATTGTGTCTTCAGGAGACCATTCCATCGTTCTATCAAGCCAGCTGCTTCAGGATGATGGGGAACATGGTAAGACCAGTGAATTCCATGAGCATGGGCCCACTGCCACACTTCATTTGCTGTGAAGTTAGTCCCTTGATCAGAGGCAATGCTGTGTGGGATTCCATGATGGTGGATGAGGCATTCTGTAAGTCCACGGATGGTAGTTTTGGCAGAAGCATGTCGTGCCGGGTAGGCAAATCCATATCCAGAGTAAGTATCTATCCCAGTAAGGACAAAACGCTTTCCTTTCCATGATGGAAGCGGTCCAATGTAATCAACTTGCCACCAGGTTGCCGGCTGATCACCTCAAGGAGCACTGCCATATTGAGGACTCAATGTTGGTCTCTGCTGCTGGCAGATTGGGCACTCAGCAGTGGCTGTAGCCAAGTCAGCCTTGGTGAGCGGGAGCCCATGTTGCTGGGCCCATGCATAACCACTGTCCCTGCCACCATGACCACTTTGTTCATGGGCCCACTGAGCAATGACAGAGGTAGCCGGAGAAAGAGGATGATTGGTTCCCACAGAGCGGGTCATCCTATCCACTTGACTGTTAAACTCATCCTCTGCTGAGGTTACTCTTTGATGAGCATTCACGAGACACAAATATCTTCACTTCTTTGGCCCATTCAGAGAGGTCTATCCACATACCTCTCCCCCATAAATCCTTGTCTCCAATCTTCCAGTCATGTTCCTTCCAAGTCCCTGACCAACTGGCCAAGCCATTGGCCACAGCCCATGAATCGGTATACAGCCGCACATCTGGCCACCTCTCCTTCCAAGCAAAGTGAACAACCATATGCACTGCTCGAAGTTCTGCCCACTGGGAGGACTTGCTTTCACCACTGTCCTTGAGGGAGGTCCCAGAAAGGGGCTGTAGTGCTGCTGCTGTCCGCTTTCGAGTGGTGCCGGCATACCGCGCAGAACCATCTGTAAACCAAGCACGAGTTTTCTCTGCCTCGGTCAGCTGGTCATAAGGAATCCCCCATGAGGCCATAGGTGCAAACTGGGAGACAGGAGGTAATGTTACAGGAGTGGAGACCATGGGCATTTGGGCCACTTCCTCATGCAATTTACTTGTGCCTTCAGGTCCTGCACGGGCCCGATCTCGTATATACCACTTCCATTTAATGATGGAGTGCTGCTGTGCTCGTCCAACTTTATGACTCTGTGGGTCAGACAATACCCAGTTCATGATAGGCAGCTCAGGATGCATGGTGACCTGGTGTCCCATGGTTAAGCGCTCAGTCTCTACTAAGGCCCAGTAACAAGCCAAAAGTTGTTTTTCAAAAGGAGAGTAGTTATCTGCAGAGGATGGCAGAGCTTTGCTCCAAAATCCTAAAGGTCTGCGCTGTGATTCACCAATAGGGGCCTGCCAAAGACTGCAAACAGCATCTCTATCTGCCACTGACACTTCCAGCACTATTGGATCAGCTGGATCATATGGCCCAAGTGGCAGGGCAGCCTGCACAGCAGCCTGAACCTGTTGCAGAGCCTTCTCCTGTTCTGGGCCCCACTCAAAAGTAGCAGCCTCTCTAGTCACTTGATACATAGGCCGAAGTAGCACACCCAAATTGAGTTTTTCACTGGTTTTTGACTGATGATGATGGAATTTCTTATAAATTATTTTAAAAGGTTTATAAATTAAAAATATACTGTCTTTTTGTGACACTCCTGAAACCATGGCCCTCAGACATTCTGTTAACCCACATCTGAAACGATTTCCAAAGCCTACTCTTCAGACAAAGATTAAGCCGGACTACAAAGCAAAAAATAAGACACATGAGGAATGTGCTTCTTAGTTCAGTCAGACATATACCACCAAATGGGCAGCTCCTGTCCAAAAGCAGGATGAGAAAGCAGGAAGCGACAGAAACTAGTTGAATGGATGCTGGGAACCCAGTGTGGAAAGCAGAGCATACTGTCACATTGTGAGGATTGCAACCAGTGTCACAAAACAATAGTGTAAATTTTTGAATGAGACATTAACTTGACTATAAAGTTTTACCTAAAGCATTTTATATATGACACACTGTCTGTTATAAAGTAAAAACAAAAAGTTTACATACAGGGAAAAGAAAGACAAAAAACTCTTTGATGGTTACCAGGGATAAGAAGGGGAGGGAGGGAAAATTACCAAAGTGATAGTAGACACTTGTTAGTACTAGTGAAGGGAAAAACAATACACAATATAAAACAGGTCCGCACAACATGAGCAAGACAAGAGTGGACACTGAGAGAAACACAGGACTAAAGGAAAACAATGATGGAAATCCTAGTGCATAGCGGTTAAATGCTATGGCTGCTAACCAAATTGTCAATAGTATGAATCTGCCAGGTGCTCCTTGGAAACTCTGTGAGGCAACTCTGTCCTATAGCGTTATTATGAGCTCAAACCAACTCAATGGCAATGGGCTTTTTTTTATGCTTAACTGTTAGAGGCCTCGCAGTACAGTGGTTAAGAACTCAGCTGCTAATCAAAAGTTTGGTAGTACAAATACACTAGCTGTTCCTTGGATACTCTATGGAGAAGTTCTGTTCTGTCCTATAGAGTCACTATGAGTCAGAAGCAACTTTCAAGGTAGTAGGTTTGAACAGGCTTATGGTAACTGCTACAGTATAGACAATCATGAAACACTGGAGTTGACAAACAATAATCTATGACTAGATATAAAGATAGACAGATATGCCAAAAGATGAGGGGGGGGGATAATAGGGCACATCCAGGTTTGGTGGTAGAAATTTCTAAATATATGACTGTAGGTGCTCTCCTTGTATTAATATAGACAATAAGGCACACAAGTGGCACAACCAGGGAACTCTCTTAGATGTAACTCAGGCTGTAAGGCAAAGAACCATAGACTCAGGGAACATCTACATCAGTTGTCACAACATAGTCATTAAACACAATATTCTATAGTCTACTTTGCTGAGTAGTGTCTGGGGTCTTCAAAGCTTGTGAGCAGTCATCTAAAATACAGCTATTGGTCTTTTCTAGTCCAGAGCAGGAAACCTTAATGGCATAGTGGTCAAGTGCTGTCATGGATTGCATTGTGTGCCCCCCCCTCCCAAAATGTATGTATTGATTTGACTCAGCTATGAGTCTCATATGGTGCAGTTTCTCCCATGTGTTGTGAATCCTGTCTCTATAATGTTGATGAGGGAGAATGGGCAGCAGTTGTAGTGGTGAAGCAGGACTCAAGCTATTACCTTGTGGGATGTAAAGAAGAAAAGGGAGCAGAGTAGGTAAGGGACCTCATACCACCAAGAAGGTAGCACTAAGAGCAGAGCATGTCCTTTGGACCTGAAGTTCCTGTGCAAAGATGCTCTCCTTGAATTTGGACTCAGCCTACAGGACCGTGATAACTTCTCTTGTTGAATGGACTTGTGGCTTACTGGACTGTGACAATACAAGTTTCTCTTCGTGAAGCCTTCCACTCACGATACTTTCTATTGAACAGTACCAGGTGACTAAAACAAGTGCTATGACTGCTAACCAAAAGGTCAGAAGTTCAAATCCACCAGGAGCTCCTTGGAAACTCCATAGGGTGGTTCTACTCTTATAGGGTTGCTATGATTTGGAATTGACTTGATGATACTGATTTTGTCTGTTAGTTTTTAGTCCAGAACAAAGGAACATGAAAAAAGCTAAAGTTTCAAGGAAGCAATTAGTCCAAAAGATTAATAGACCACATGAACCCATAGTTTATACAACCATGAGATGAGAAGAATTAGATAGTCTTGGCTTGGCTGGCTAGCTACCACGACCTACTGCTCTGACTGGGATTACAACAGACATTCAGATTATGAGAAAACGTAGAACAAAAGATCAGATGCACAAAAAAGGCCAGAATTACTGATTTGACAGAAACTGAAGGAACTCCTGAGATGATGGCCCCTTGGGCATCTTTCTAACTTGAAGAACTGGAGTTCTGAAGCCATTTTTGAAGTTCACCTTTCAGCCAAAGATTAGGCAGTCCCACGAAACAAACAATAATATGTGTGAGGATTTTGCTTCTTAGATCAACCAAGTCTGTGAGAACAAAGGGAAACACTTGCCTAGCAACAAAGACAGAGAGGCAGGAAGAGCAATAAAACTGGAGAAAAGGAACTGGGAAACCCAGGGTGGAAAGGGAAATACAGTGCTGACAAAATGTGACACTTCAGCTAATGTCACAAAACAATTTGTGCATGTATTTTTGCATGAGAAACTAATTTTCTCTGTAAACTTTCACTTAAGGCACAGTTTAAAACAAAACAAAGAAAAAACACTGCCGTTTCCTCTAGGCCCTGAATGGCACAAATGATTTGCATTTGACTAACTAAAAGTCTGTGGTTTGAACCCACCCGGCAGTACCGTACTGTAGTAGAGACCTGGAGATTTGCTTCTGGACAAGTTACAGCCAAGAAAGCCCTATGAAGCACATTTCTACTCTGTAACACACGGGGTCGCCACAAGTTGGAGGCCAACTAGATGGCAGCTAACAGCAATGCTTCTCTGCCCAGGCAAGTAGAACATGCACTATTTTCTGCACCGAATGTTTTGGAGGAACTTGGTGACTGAATCAGCCCAGTGAGAGTTTCTGAGCAACTAAAGCATACTTCTTCTACATTATCTCTTTGAAAGTGGCACGGGACACAACCTTTGCTAGCTTTTATTTTTTTATTTTTTGTGAACCATTCTATTAATACCAATCAAATTGAGAAAATGATCAAATGAAATTGCATTTTGAGCATCATAAGCTGTGTAATGTCTATTCTGTTAAATTGGGGCCTATAATTGCTTCTCTGCTGAAAAGATACAACAAAGACAGCAATCATGGCATGTCATTATCCCGGACTAGAAAACCGCCCTTTGCAGGGAGAACTTCAAAGGCTTGTGGTTCTCGAATTGCATTTGGCTGCTATTGTTGAAGCGCGGGCCATCTTGATTAGGTGTTTACACTGAGGTAAGGCGCAGAGCAGAGTCTGAGTGCCTGGGTCTAGAGCCATTAAAAAATTGTACATTATGTTCCTTGCTTTGAAGTGAGGGCTTGTAGGTAGGAAAGCAACTCATATTGAGTACAGCTGAACTAGATTGGACTGCTGCTTTTTTGTCAAGAAACTCATCAAGTTCTTAGAGAATCAGGCAGCACCACACACAAAAGTTGACGTTTTACCAAAGGCTGTATGTGAGTTAGTGTGTCTACAGACACCTACACAGTGAGACCTGCCGAAACAGCACTCTACCACAAATTCAGCAACCACAGAGGTTTTGCCCTCTGTTTTCCTTTTATGTCTGTTTTTGTTACTGTCTTTATATATTGTGGGAAGCAATATTAATTTATTAGTTTTCTCAGTTATTCTCCTTCCTTGATACCATTGACCAATAGCACTTAACTGAGTTAAATGGGCCCCCAAAGCAGGCTTTTTAATGTACCATTTACTTAGTATCATTCCAACACATCTGTAGTTTAATCCTGCTCTTCTGGGCACAATTTCTGGATTTTATTAACTTTGCTAATGAGTGAGCTGAAGTATTTATTTCACTATCTTAATTCTAATGCATTTTGCCACGTGCTGGCTTTGACCTGCTTTCATCAGCACTGCCACGAAGAAAGGATGAAACTCCACAGTACTGTCAGTCAGTCTTCAGCAATCATTGAGCAAGGCTGCTTCAGTGATCAGGATTTGTACCAATTACTCAGATATTTAGAGATAAAATACATGAAATATGTTGGCTGTTGGCTGCGTTCTCCATTCTCACAGAATATTTTGTATTTTCAGTATAAGGTCCTTGAGCTTTTAAAACCCCCGAGCTAATTATGTCAATCTCCTGCTCAAAAGTCTGCCGGTGCTTTTCCACTGCCCTTAATCTTCAAAGACTTATAAGGCCCTATAAAGTGTCAATGATGATTCGCTGACAAAATCCTCACCTTCCATGCAGGAGACCAGGGTTCAATTCCTAGCCAGTGTACCTCATGTGCAGCCACGGCCTGTTTGTCAGTGGAGGCTACCATGTTGCTGTGATGATGAACAGATTTTAGTAGGGCTTGTAGTCTAAGACTAGGAAGAAAGATCTATCTACTTCTGAAAATCAGCCAGTGAAAATCCTATGGCTTGTGATAGTTCAATCCCTAATAGGTCACAGGAATGACACCCTACTGGGCAGCATTTCATTCTGTTGTATGTGGGTGTTTTAGTCAGCTAGTGCTGCTCTAACAGAAATACCACAAAGTGGATGGCTTTAACAAAGAAAGGTTTATTCTTACACAGTCCGGTAGGCGACAAGTCTAAGTTCAGGATGTTCGCTTTTGTCAGCTCTGGAAGAAAGTGTGGTATTGCGCCAGTCTTTGTTCAGGGGGCATCTTGGTGCAGGAGCCTCAGGTCTGAAGAACACACTTTTCTCCCAGTGCTGCTTGCTTGATGGTGTGAGGTTCCCGGTTCTCTGCTTGCTTCTCTTTCCTTTTATGTCTTGCAGGATGAAAGGATTAAGGGTGGTACAAGCCATACTCCAGGAAAACTTCCTTTACAGTAGAGCAGGGAGGTGATCCTACGAAGGGATTTATGGTCCCACCCTAATCCTTTAACGTACAGCACAGGAAAACCACACAATGGAGGACAGTCATAGAATACTGGGAATCATGGCCCAGGCACATGGCTACACACATTTTTGAGGGGATATAATTCAATCCCTGACAGGGGTTGCCACGAGTAGGGGCCAACTCCAAGGCAGCTATCAATAACAACAAGGCCCCATATTCTCGGGCTCTGGTTTGCTTCTTCAGCGTCAACTTCTTGGTCCCTCACTACTAGACTCTTTCAGTTCTGCTGAGGGGTTTTCACTGCATTATCTCTGAGCACACACACATTTGCCTGGAAAACCCCCTTCAGCTGGCTTCATCTGACCAGTTCCATCTACTGTGCCAATAGATGCCCCTAAGCGTTCTGCCTTAGTACGTTACATGTATGCTTTTGTAACAAGCATTCCCCTAGTAATTGTGCTTGTTTTCCCCTCTGGACTCTAAGTCGCATGAAGGCAGGAAACAGGAGGGACAACAAACTGTGGTGCTGTGCTGCACAGCCCCAGGCACTATTCACAGCTGAAGTGTGAACACTGATGAATGTCCTACATATAGGTACTCAATAAACATGATCAAACAACATCGTTCCCTGAATTTCAGTTTCCGTCTACAACAAAATACATACAATTGACTTGTTTATCTGGTTATATTTCCAGTTTATATGAAAGACAACTGGCTGATTATCAACAAAACAAGGAAGAAACTGGGACCTCATCTATTTCTCTCCCTCCTGCTTGCTGTCCCCTGGCTCACTAGCCCTCCAGTCCTATGCCTTTGCATTTGCTGTTCCCTCTTCTAAGAATGTTCTTTTCTCAGATATTTGAAGGGCAAGCTCTTTTACGTCCCTCAAATCCTTGTCAAGGAGGCCTTGCCTCATGACTTACCTGACATTGTAGTTTTGCCACCAAGCATTCTGTACCTCTCTGATCTGTGCTATTTCTGTGTCTGGCACTTACCACCTAATACACTATTTGGAGTCTCCGAGTGCTACAAAAAGTTAAGGCATTCAGCTGCTAGCAGAAAGGTTCGAGCCTGATGATATGCTTCTGAAAAACTAGTCACTAAAATCCGTATGGAGCACAGTTCTATTCTGACACACATGGAGTTGCCATGAGTGGAAACTGACTGGAGGGCAACTGAAAATACACTATATAATGTATTTATTTTGTCTATCATCTATCACCCCCTAATAGAAAGTAAGCCTCAAAAGGGCTGGGATTTTTGTTGTTCTGTTCAAAGATGCATTTCAAGCAGGGCTTCAAACCAGTTTTGAAGCCTGATTCAGTTATGGCTGATGAAGCAAAATGCAGACGAACGTTTAAAATGTGGGTGAAGTTGAACAGGAAAAATTTCCCATAGCAGTCCTGCTGAAAACTTAATCTTCTTTTTAGAAAGGCAGCATGTGTGTTGCATAACAACCAATCCTCTTGACTGGCAGAGTTGGAAACAGTGGCGCTCTGCTCAAAGATGTCAGATGTCCACACCCCTGCGAATGTGTGTTGTTCTCCACAGTCCTGGCGATAATCCGGTTTCCTGCAGAAGGGTTCACTACATCTCTTCTGAGTCTTCCAGACCAGGGCTTGGACCCCTAATTTTTCCTCTTCTGCTTATCATTCTGCTTCAGCCAAATTAAAAGAATTCAGTTCTGGGCTGATTTTGCTTTATCAGCCGTGACTGAGCCAGTTCAAAGTGTCGATTTCAAGTACTCAGGACAACGCCCGACACCCCCTCACTGCCGTCAAGTTGGCTCCCGGTGAGAGCAGCCTCATGTATAGAATGATGCACTGCCTAATCCTGTGCCACACAGTCACTGGTACCCTCAAGTCTATTGTTGTGGATATCGAATGTTTTGAGTGCCTTTCAACTTAGCAGGCGCACCTTCAAGCACCATATCAGACAACATTCTGTTGTGATCAATAAGGTTTTCAATGACTACTTTTCGGAAGTAAGTTGACAGACCTTTCTTTCTAGTCTGTCTTAGTCTGGGAACTGCTGAAACCTGCCCACAATGGGTGACCTTGCTGGTATTTGAAATACCAGTAGAATAGTTTCCAGCATTATAGCAATACATAATACACAATATACAATATGACAAACTGATAGATTACTACCAGTCCTGACATACAATAGACTTTTAACAAATATGAATGAATGAAATGGGGCATTTTTCAAGAATGAGAAAGAAATTTTTACAGGAATAACTTACATCCAATATAATCCTGCATATGTAACCTTATACGAACCTTGTTTATCCAGCAACTTGAGCTCTCCATGAGACAGCTAAGAACATGTAAGTATTCTGACGCTGAATGTCGCAGTAGGAATATAAAAACTGCTTGCTGCAAAGCTCATATTATTGTGCTCAAATTGTTTCATTTATAAAATCTTTCAATGATTCTGTAGCACATAAAGAAAAAGTCCAACTCTTTGGTGCAGAGGTTTCCAAAATTTAGTAGGCTTCAGAAGCAACTGGAAGGCTAATGAGAACACAGTTTGTGCGACTCCACCAGAAGTTCCTGATTCAGTAAGTCTGGAATGGGGCCCAAGAATTTGCATTTCCAACAAGTTCTAATTGATGTCAAAGCTGCTAACTCAAGGGCTATCTTCTGAGTATTACTGCTTTAAAATTATGTAAGGGCCCACATGAAAGCCACCTGCTCTTCTCTTACCTAATTACTCACAGGCCCATCCTTGTAGTTGAGTGGCATCCAACATAGCAGTATCCAGCTTCTGCTTAACAAAGTTGCTGGTTAAGTGGCAGTTTCCACTCCTTTAAGATATCCTAACTAATGTCCACAGCTAAATTCTCACAGCCTATAAGCTACTCTAGTATGTCCTGGTACTTTTATTTATTTTCACTACTTAAGGCTTCTATGTTTGTTTCCAAATCTGTTTATTCCTTTTGTAATTTTCTTAAAAGTATGAACTTTATTTAAAAATTACAGTTTGGAGAAATAGCAGAATAGAAAGATAGGTATTCTGTTAATGAAAACTAAGTTAAAGGATTCAGAATGATACAATAAAAGGAAAGAGCAAAATAACACTTGGGAGAAAAGACCATACAAGATCAGGGAAAACAGTCACAAAAATCTAGATAGATTACGTTCTTAGATTGTTTCTAAAAGGTTTCTAAGTTCTCACTTTGCTCTCTGGAAATCAAAACTGAAAGTCACAGAATGAGTCTGAGGACAACATGAAATCATAGTCCATAGAATCTGTACTAACAGAAAGACCTTGGCCCCTGTCATGGATCTTATTGTGTCCTGCCAAAAATATGTGTAGCCATGTGGCTGGGCCATGATTCTCTGTCTTCTATGACTGTCCTCCGTTTTGTGATTGTCCTATACTGTATGTTAAAGGATTAGGGTGGGACTGTAAATCCTTTCATAGGATCTCCTCCCTGCTCCACTGTAAATGGAGTTTCCCTGGAGTATGGCTTGTCTCACCCTTAATCCTTTCATCCTGCAAGAGATAAATGGAAACAGAAGCAAGTAGAGAATTGGGAACCTCACTCCATCAAGAAAGCAGCACCGGGAGAAGAGTGCATCCTTCAGACCCAAGGTTCCTGCAGCAAGATGCTCCCTGGACAAAGACTGATACAAAACTAGACTTTCCTCCAGAGCCAACAAAGGGGAAAGCCTTCCCCTGGAGCAGAATCTGGAATTTGGACATGTAGCCTACCAGACTGTGTAAGAATAAACTTTCCTTTGTTAAAGCCATCCACTCTGTAGTATATCTGTAGAGCAGCCCTAGCTGATTAAAACAGCCCCTCAATGCAAGACCGGTGAATTAATGTATACTTATGTGTTTTGAGTAAAAATCAAATTATTTTTGATGAAGATATACCTGAAAAAACATACACCATTTTGACAATTTCTGTCTGTACAGTTCAGTGACAAGGACTACATTCTTTAAGTTGTGTTACCTTTCTTGATATCTTTTTCTATGAAAATCAAGTATTTACGTATGTAGTTATCATTTTTCCTCCTTGTCTGTCAGCTGTTGTTATCCTGGAAGCCATGCCACCAATATTCAGATACCAGCAGGGTCACTCATGGTGGACAAATTTCAGTTGAGCTTCCATACTAAGATAGACTAGGAAGAAGGACTCATCAGTCTACTTTTGAAAAGATTTAGCCAGTGAAAACCTTACAATAGCAGCAGAACCTTGTCAGACATAGTGCTGGATAATGAGCCCCTCAGGTTGGAAGGTACCCAAAAAGCTGCCTCCTCAAAGTAGAGTTGATCTTAATAATATTGATAAAGTCAAGGTTTTTGGACTCCATTGTAAATACCTTTTCTCACCAACATAAATGGTGACTATACACATGTACCTCACCAGATGGAACACATAGGAATCACATTGACTACATCTGTGGGAAGAGATGATAGAGAAGCTCAATATTATCAGTCAGAACAGGACCAGATGCTGACTACATCACAGCCTATCGATTGCTCATATGCAAGTTTAAATTGAAACTGAAGAAAATTAGAACAAGTCTGTGAGAGCCAAAGTACAATCTTGAGTATATCCCACCTGAGTTTAGAGACTATCTCAAGAAGATATTTGATGCGTTAAACATTAACAACTGAAGACCAGATGAGTTGTGGACTGACATGAAAGACATCATCTGGGAAGAAAGCAAGATGTCATCAAAAAGAGAAGGAAAAAAAAGACCAAACTGGATGTCAGAAAAGACTCTGAATCTTGCCCTTGAATGTCAAGTAGCTAAAGCAAAAGAAACAAATAGTGAAGTAAAAGAACTGAACGGAAGATTTCAAAGGGCAGCATGAGAAGACAAAGTAAGGTATTATAAAGACTTCTGCAAAGAGCTGGGGATAGAGAACCAAAAGGGAAGAAAACACTCTACATTTCAACAGTTCTGAAAGAATTGAAGACAAAATTTAAGGCTTGACTTGCAATAGTAAAGGATTCTACAGGGAAAATATCAAACAACTCAGGGAACATCAAAAGAAGATGGAAGGAATACAGTCTTATACCAGAAAACATTGGTCAATGTTCAACCATTTCAAGAGGTAGCATAGGATCAGGAACAATATTCAAGGAAGAAGTCAAGTGCATTGAAGGCATTGGTGAAGAACAAGGCTCCAGGAATTGATGTAATATCAATTGAGATATTTCAACAAATGGAGGCAGTACTGTGTTTACTCATCTATGCCAACAAATTCGGGAGAGAGCTACCTGGCCAACTGCCTGAAAGAGATCCATATTTATGCCTATTTCCAAGAAAGGTGATCCAACTGAATGTGTAAATTATCGAACAATATCATTAATACCACACTCAAGTCAAATTTTGATAAAGATCATTCAAAAGTGACCGTAGCAGCATGTTGACAGGGAGCAAGCTGGATTCAGAAGAAGACATGGAACTAGGGTGTTTTAGCCAGCTAGGGCTGCTCTAACAGAAATACCACCGAGTGGATGGCTTTAACAAAGGAAGGTTTATTCTTACACAGTCCAGGAAGCTACAAGTTCAAATTCAGGATGTCTGCTCCAGGGGAAGGCCTTCCCCCTTGTCGGCTCTGGAGGACAGTCCAGTATTGCATCAGTCTTTGCCCAGGAAGCATTTGGGCACAGGAACCTCAGGTCTGAGGGATGCACTCTTCTCCTGGTGCTACTTTCTTGATGATGTGAGGTTTCCAATTCTTTGCTTGCTTCTGTTTCCATTTATCTCTTGCAGGATGAAAATATTAAGTATGGGACAAGCCATACTCCAGGGAAACTCCCTTTACAGTGGAGCAGGGAGGAGATCCTATGAAAGGATTTACAGTCCCACCCTAATCCTTTAACATACAGCACAGGACAATCACAAAATGGAGGACAGTCATAGAAGACAGGGAATCATGGCTACATATATTTTTGGGGGGACACAGTTCAATCCATGACACAGGGATATCGCTGCTGATGTCAGATGGATCTTGGCTGTTTACCTATCTTTTATTGACTATACAAAGGCATTCACCTGTGTGGGTCATAACAAGTTATAGGTAACTCTGAGGAAAATAGGAATTCCAGAACACTTAATTGTGTTCATGAGGAGTCTGTATATGGATCAACAGGCAGTCATGTGAACAGAACAAGGGGATACTGCACGGTTTCAAATCCAGAAAGGTGTACATCAGGGTTGTATCCTTTCAGTATACATATTCAGTCTGTGGCATAGTGGGTTAAGTGCTACATCTGCTAATCAAGAGGTGGGCAGTTCAAATCTGCCAGATGCTCCTTGGAAACCCTATGAGTCAGTTCTACCCTGACCTCTAGGGTCACCATGAGTCAGACCCGACTTGACGACATTGGGTTTTGGGTATTCATTCTGCATGTTGAACAAATAATCTGAGAAGCTGGACTGTATGAAGAAGATGAGGCATCAGGATTGGAGGAAGACTTATGAACAATCCACGTTATGCAGATGACACAACTTTGCTTGTGAAAAGTAAAGACGATTTGAAACACTTACTGATGAAGATCAAAGATCACAGCCTTCAGTATGGATTGCATCAATAAAACAACAAAACAAAAGAAAACAAAATCAAGAAATCAAAAATTACACAACTAGACCAATAAGCAAGCTCATGATAAATGGAGAAAAGATTGAGGTGGTAAAGGATTTCATTTTTCTTGGTTCTACAATCAATGCCCATGGAAGCAGCAGTCAAGAGGTCAAAAGACACATTGCTCTGTAAAAATCTGCTGCAAGAGACTTCTTTAAATTGTTGAAAAGTAAAGATGTCAACTTGAACAGCAAGGTGTCTGTGATGCAAGCCGTGGTATTTTCAATCACATCATAAACATTTGAAAGCTGGGCAGTGAATAAGGAAGACAAGAAGAATTGATGCTATTAATTGTGGTGTTGGAGAAGAATATTCAATATACCAGGGACTGCCAGAAGAACAAACAGATCTGTTCTAGAAAAAGTACAATTGGATTCCTCCTTAGAAGCAAGAATGGCAAGACTCTGTCTTATATACTTAGAATGACAAAACTCTGTCTTATATGCCAGCCAAGCCAAGTGCCGTCGAGTCGGATCCTTAGCACATATTGTCAGGAGGGATCAATCCCTGGATCAGGATATCACGCTTGGTAAGGTAGAAGGTCAGTGAAAAAGATGAAGACCCCAAGTGAGTTAGACTGACATAATGGCTGCAACAATGCATTTAAGCATAAAAATGATTGTATGCACGAGATGTAGGACTGGGTAGCGTTTTGTTCTATTATGCATAGTGTCACTATGAGCCAGAACTGTTGACAGCACCTAACAGCAACGAGTTATTATTTAAAAAACAAAAACAAAAAACTCTTCACTAACTTATTTAATTGACCCACTACTACTGTACTGGCTGTTTGCTACTTAAAGAGTGTTCTTTCATACCGTTGTACTATTGTATGTGCTCACTTTGCTTGCATACCTTGGCTGTTCATCTGTTAACTTCTATTTCTTTTTAAAAAATTAGTTAAATGACTACCCTTTCTGTGAAGTCTTCTCTGACTTTTCCAGACCTGTGTAGGTATTGTTACTTCTGAGTGCCTCAGGACCTTCAAAGTCTCTAGTACACAGAACCCCGGGGGCACAGCGAGTGAATGCTCAGCTGCCTATGAAAGGACTTGCAGTTTAAACACCAGCCTACTTGAGGGCACTTGGCTTGGCTGGCCACTCAATGGAAGAAAGATGTGGCAGTCTGCTCCTTTAATGATTATAGCCTTGAAAACCCTATGGGGCAGCTCTACTCTGTCCAGTAAGGTAGCTGTGAGTCTAAGAATTGACTGAACAGCAATGACTTATGTGTCTAGTATAGCAGTTATCCTTCTGTACTTACTGCTTCTGTGTCTGTTTCCCTCTAGGCCATAGCTCCTTAAAAGCAGTACCACAGACTCGTTGTAGTCTGTGTCATTTAACAAAGAGGTGAAGCATCTTCCATATCTCCGCAGCTCCTGAGCTCATTACAGAACAGTGCCATAGCCAGCAATATGTTCTGTGTGAGATAGCACAGAATGGTTAGGTACACTAGGTGTATTTTTGAAAGCTATCTTTAACTTGATAAACTATGTTACATTTCTGGTTTTCAAAAGGACACATGTGAGCTACATGGAAAGTTTTCTCTTTGTGGATCCCTCCTCAGTAATGGCAAATTAATGTTAAGTGTCATTCTCTATATCATAAAAATTGACAGTTAACTAAATTCTGAGCACTGCATACAAGAAAGCTGCCTTAAGAAATGTGTAGTATTGATAAAACCATAAAGTTCAATTTAGATTACATTATTATAAATAAGTGCTCTTGTAGTTACGTAGACAAAAAACAATCTATCAATCAGTGAACTCATACTGAGTGTCTGCTTTGTAACTGAATAATGTTTACAAGCCTAACAGCTGAGTTATGACTCAAAAGCACCATCAAACTGGAAGAACTCTAAAAAAAAGAGTTCCATGTTTCTAATTAAATATAATTTTGAAAGATTATCGTAATTTCAGTGAACATAAACCTTAACCTTATAGTCAACAAAAAGTTTCACTAAATTCAAAACTATGGAAAATAAGTGCAGTCTAAGACTAAGATATTATCCAGTTGCCTTCAAGTTGGTTCTAACTCCTAGAGACCCCGTCCACATATGTCAGAGTAACACTGTGCTTCAAAGGGTTTTCAATGGTTGATTTTTCAGAAGCTGACTGCCAGGAATTTCTTCTGAGTTCACTAGGTGAGCTTGAACCTCCACACTTTCAGTTAGCAGCTGAGTGTGTTAATCTTTTGCATTACTCAGGACCACCCTTACCTGGTTAAGAGACTATAAACTGACTCCATATAATAGATGAAGGAGATAAGCCTTAAAGAGTCACTTGCTGAAATACCTAGTAAATGTAACCAACTAAAATTTTATTGTTATGGAATCAAGGTTTTATCCACAATTTCTGACTCCTAAATTGGTGTTTTGTTTTTATTTTTTTCTCTCACAATATGCTATAGTTCCCTATGTAAGAATGTTGCTACTAAGCCTGGGGCAACTAAAAGCTCCTCTCCTGGATTTTGCATAGTCTTTATGTCATCATTCATGTCTCAACTGTAATGATACAGCATCAGAGGGACTTTCTCCAAGCACAATGCCTTCACATCCCCCACATAAATACAGTTTATTCAGTCTCCTTTATAGTATTTATCAGATCTAAAACCATTTCATCACATGTTTCTTGTCTATACCACATGGCAATTGGAATGCAAGCCTCTTGGAGATTGGGACACTGTGTGTTTGTTTTCTGTTACATCCTTAGCATTGAGAAGAATACCTAGCATACAGCTGATGCTCAATAAATATCTGTTGGCCGACTGACCTACCGTCTCAGAGACACAAATCTGTTGGTCCTCAGAATGGATTAAAAACACCCAACCTATTGCTGTCAAGTCAGTTCTGACTCACAATGACCCTATATAACAGAGTAGAACTGCCCCGTAGAGTTTTCTAAGTTAGAATCGACTTGATGGCAATGGGTAATATTTATGGGAGCAGACTCCTACATCTTTCTCCCAAAGAGCAGCTGGTAGGTTTGAACCATTGACCTTCCAGTTACCAGGTAAGTGTTTAACTACTGTGCCACCAGAGCCCTGTGAGAATGGATAGTGGATTCTATTTACGGTTTTATATTGTCTTGATGACTATAGGCAATTGAATAATCTTTCTGTAGTCACATTTGTAAGATATTTGTAATATCTTTCTAAGAAAATACCAAGAAAAAGCAGAAAAACACGTGTGAAGCACTTGTAACGCCTTTTTGAATCCATACTAAATTTCAACTCATCACTCTTCAAAATCATGAGAAACAAGATATAAAGTCAGCTCATGTTTCAAGACATGTGTCCCTTTAATGATAGACCACAAAGGGACTCAGTAATGAGTTTCAAACATGCAGATGCTTTTGACTACTGAACAAATCATAAATAAAAGTAATCATGGAGTATCTCCAGCAAAGTTATTTGTAGACTGCAATACTTAGGTGCCCTCTAGTGTGTGTTGGTTTTTACATCTATTCCTTGATTCATACATCATATGATTAAGATCAGATATATTCAGAGACGGCTTTTCTACTGCATTTTACTGTAAACTCAACAGATCTATGAAAAGTGGCAGAAAGATTGTGGAGCAATTGAATATAAAATTTTTGACAATGGTCTACTCTGAACCAAGATTAATAATAAAAAAATGGAAATCTTTTAAGCCACCTGGCTAGAAAGTTAAGACTTAGAGAAGGGAGAAGTGGGGTACAGTATGAAGCTGGAAGAGCTAATGAGAAATGTTGGATATTGTAAATATTTCTCCTATGTTTGGTTGCTATTTTCCAATTGAATTGTTTAAAAAAGTAATACACAGGAATAGTTAAAAAATAAAAGATGTGAAAAGGGATAAAGTGTAAAGTTTGGCTCCTTTCCCTGATGCCTCTCCATCTCCTACAGTTAACCACCTGTGTATTTTGATGTATACAAAGCAAATGTAAGTATATGTTTTTATCCCCCTCTTTTTACATTGTTGAAACCCTCGTGGTGTAGTGGTTAAATGCAATGGCTATGGGAGGCAGTTCAAATCCACCAAGGCCTCCTTGGAAACTCTATGGGGGGCAGTTCTACCCTGTCCTGTAGGGTCACTATGAGTCAGAAGCAACTTAATGGCAATGGGTTTTGATTTGGGTTTTTCACATCATAAACACTGTACTACTACTTGAAATTTTCTCTTAATAATATTGATAAGTTGCCTATGCAGCTCTTACTGTCTTCACTTATTTTAACAGCTACTGTATACTCTACTGCATAGGTGTGTCATGCTAATTTAATGACTCCCTAAATGATGGACATTGGCGTGGTTTCCAATCTTTACTGTCACAAATAAAACTGGAATGAAAAAGCTTATACAGATGTTACTTCAAAACTGTACAAATGTAACTAGGATGAATTCCCAGGAGTGGAATATATAGGGACAAATAAAAATAATATTTGCTAAACACTTAAGTAGTACTTGCTGAGTGTCAGGCATTGCTCTAAGCATTCTACATGGGCTAGTCCATTTATTTAATCTTCTTAATAATCCTAGGGGTGTGCAGATGGGGCCAAGACGGCAGATTAGACACCTGTTTCATCAATTCCCTTTGAGAACTAAGGCCATACTGACAACTGAACAAAGCACTCTGGACACCCAAGGAGCCCTAGGATATGGCATAGGCTTGTCAGATTGGACTATGTGCCACTAAATGGGAAATTACCTCTCTCTAACATAAGGCAGCACAAGCTGAGCCCCAATCCTGGTGACTCACCACTTAGGTGGACTGCAGGTACTGATGCCTTCTTTGTTATTCAGGAGGTAGGGGATGGGCATGAGCCAGCAAACACACTGAACTACAGTGCTAAATTAAACAATGTATAGTGTAGCAGAGAGACACTGAGTAGCATAGCCACATTATCAGAGCCCAGCTGCTGACTAAGGGTACCACTGCCCCTCCACCTTCTCTTTCTACTATTTCATGGCAGGAAGGGCAGCTCAGTCAGGAGGCCATTTTGGTAGGCTGAGAGGCAGAGTCACCCAACCGGAGGACTCAGTAGAGGCTAATTCCCAAGCTGACAAGCACTGCTAGTCTGGAAAGTGCTTTTCCAGCTGAAAGGCTGTATTTAGGACAGTACTACCTTAAGGGTGGGGACCAACTGAGGATGGCACCAAGGCCATAACCCCTTCGTATATGAACTGTATCATAGCATCTGAAGATGGCCAAAGAGGTGCTTTTGTTGTCAGCCAGAAGGCAGATCCTGCCACACCTGACGGCCTGACTGATTTTGGTGGGTGTTGGACAGCTCCCAGCTTTTTAAAATAAGACTTCCTAGAGAAGTAACTGCTGAGTAGCCTGAGAGCATCTCTTCCAGTCTTTTACTGACACACAACATAGAGTTGGTTGATGGGCTCCAGTGACCCCATAAGTAGAGAGTCTTCAACCCTAGAAGGTCAGCTGGGGCCAATCACTAGACTACACATCTCTCTTCTCAGAACTACTCCTCAGATCCTGTTGAGGAAACACCAGAGAAACTGAACAGCCTCTAGATGGCCCAACAGCAACAAACCATTGCTAACCATTTAAAAAAGCAGCCCACCATGGCTCTAGAAAACTCTCAAAATAAAGACTCAAAATTCTTCCCAGATGAAGAAGCCTTTCTGAAACTATTGGAGGTCAAATATCAAAGAATTATATAGAGAGCTCTCCTAGAGATTAAACAAAATGAAACAGAACAAAATGAAAAATTAAACAAGCTATTTGAATTGATGGAACATGAGCAATATGAAATCCAGCAGATCAGTAACAAAATTGCAGAATTAGACCATTCAGTCCAAAGCCAAAAAAGCAGAACTGAGGATATAGAAGTCAGACTTAGTCACCTTGAGGACAAAGCAACTGACATCAGCATTTAAGAGGAGGAATCAGAGAATAGAAATAAGAAGAACAAAGAAGCATTAAAAAAACATGTGGGATTCTATTAAGAGGAATAATCTAAGATTAAATGGAGTTCCTAAACAGGGAAGGATAGCTGAAAACACAGAGAGTATTGCTGTTAAATTGCTGACAGAAAACTTTCCTGAGATTATTAAAGAAGAGAACTTAGATATCCAAGATGTGTATTGAATGCCACAAAAACTAGACCCCAAAGGAAAGACATCAAGACATATTATAATCAAGCTTAATAAAATGAAACATAAACTGATACTCTTAAAAGTAGCGAGGCTCAAAGCAAAGCTAACATTCAGAAGGAAGCCCAGTGGGCTTTTGTCTAATTTCTTGGCAGAAACTATGCTGGCAAGGATGCAGAGGGCAAAAACATTTGAAGCCCTGAGGGAGAAAAATTTTCAATCCAGAATTCTATATCCTGCAAAATTGTCTCTCAAATATGAAGATTAAGTTAAGATATTCACAGGTAAACAGAAGCTTAGAGACTTTGTAAAAACCAAACCAAAACTACAAAAAATACTGGAAGAAACTCTTTGCTTAGAAAAACAAAACCATGAAGTGTATATTTGAGGAGGCAATGCAGAACACAGCATCCAGAATCCTACTCAGTTAAGAAGGTCACAAAACTCGTTCAAGCCTACAATCATACAATATTGTGATCGTATCACAAAAATGGTGACACCATCACACTAAAAAGAGGGATATACTATAGTAGCTATAGTCCTTTCAGATGGAGAAGTTAAAAAGGTTGCCTATGCAGAAGTTAAAATTGGGTTTAAGCTTAGAAAATTAATGGGGATCATAGGAGTAGCCACAAATCACAAAACAATGCAACATATCAAAACAAGAAATATAATACAGGAGTCTCAACAAACACAAAACCAACACTGAAAAAGATGAAAGGTCAACTCATAAAGAATAACACAGAAGAGATTATAAAAGCAACATAGAAAAAAATCAACACAAAAATAAATACATCAAAATGATAGCACTAAACATATATCTATTAATTACACTGACTGTAAATAGACTGAATGCTCCAATAAAGAGACAGTGAGTAACATCATGAATCAAAAGACATGACCCATCTAAATGTTGCTTACAAGAAACACACCTTGTTGTTGTTAGGTGCCATCAAGTTGGCCCCAAATCATAGTGACCCTATGAACAACAGAATGAAATACTGCCCGGTCTTGTGCCATGTCCATAATCGTTTTTATGCTTAAGCCCGTTGTTGTGACCACTGTGTCAATCCATCTCATCTGGGGTCTTCCTCTTTTTCGCTGACCCTCCACTCTACTAAGCATGATGTCCTTCTCCAGCGACTGATCTTTCCTGACAACATGTCCCTGCATCTAACACACCTTAGACATAGGGATATGAACAAACTGAAAATTAAAAGATGGAATAATATATACCAAGCTAACAACATACAAAGAAGAGAAGGTGTGGCAATACTAATCTCATGGAGAATAGATTTTAACGTAAAAATCCACCATCATGGACAAAGATGGTCACTATTGCTGAAACGTTCAATACACAAATGGACTTAACAATGTTAAATGTTTATGTACCTAATACCACAGCATCTAAATACATTGAACAAACACTGACTACATTAAGAAATGAGATAGATGGCTCCACAGTAATAGTTGGACACTTCAACAGTCCACTTTCAGTAATGGACAGATCATTCAGAAAAATGCTCAGTAAAGACACAGAAGATCTTCTTGAAACAATTAACCAACTATACTTCATCAACATATACAGAACTTTTTATCCATCAACAGTTGAGTACACCTTCTTCTCCAATGCACATGGAACATTTTCTAGACTAGACTGTGTGTTATGACACAAAGCAAGTCTCAACAAAATCCAAACCACTGAATTATTGCAAAGCATCTTCTTGGATCATAAAGACATAAAAGTTGAAATCAATAGCAGAAAAAACAGATACAAATCTGAACTCATGGAAACTGAACAACACCCTCCTCAAAATGCTATAGGTTATAGAACAAATCAAGGACAAAATAAATAAATTTATGGAATTAAATGAGAATGAAAACACATCCTACCAGAACCTATGGGATACAGCAAAAGCAGTGCTTAGAGATTACTTTTTCTCTGCAAATGCACACTTTCGGAAGAAAGAGGGGACCCAAACTAAAGAATTAACCGTACAGTTTGAATAAGTAGAAAGAGAGCAACAGAGGAACCCCTCAGGCACCAAAATAAAACAGATAATAAAGATTACAGCAGAACTAAATGAATTAGAAAATAGAAGAACAATTGAAAATATTCATAAAACCCAAAGTTGGTACTTTGAAAAGGTCAACAAAACTGATAAACTATTGGCTAGACTTACAAAAGAAAACCAGGAGATGAAAAAAATAACCCGAATAAGAAATGAGATGGGAGATATCACAACAGATCCAACTGAAATCAAAACTATCATGAGAGAATACTACAAAAGATATGAAACTAACAGGTATGAAAACCTAGAGGAAATGGACAAATTTCTAGATTCATATCACCAACCAAAATTGTCACAAGGAGAAGTAGAAAAATTTCATAAATTCATCACAAAGGAAGAGATTGAAGAAGTCATCAAAAAACTACCAACCAGAAAATGCTCTGGCCCAGATGGCTTCACCTCAGAATTCTACCAAGCTTTTAGAGAAGAGTTAACTCCAATACTACTGAAACTATTTCACAGCATAGAAAGGGATGGAATACTTCCCAGTTCATTCTATGAAGCCAGCATAACGCTGATACCAAAGCCAGGGAAACATTCCACAAGAAAAAGAAAATTACAGACCAATATCATTCATGAACCTAAGTGCAAAAATCTTGAACAAAATCCTTGACAACAGAATTAACAACATGTTGAAAAAATAATTCATCATGACCAAATTGGATTCCTACCAGGGATGCAAGCCTGGTTCAACATCAGAAAAACAATTAATATGATCAACCACATAAATAACACAAAAGATAAAAATCACCTGATTTCATCAATTGATGCAGAAAAGGCATTGGACAATGTCCAACACTTATTTGTGCTAAAAACTCTCAGCAAAATAGGAATATAAGGCAAATTGCTCAATGCAGTAAGGGGAATCTATGCAAAGCCAACCACCTACATCATCCTGAATGGAGAGAAACTGAAAGAATTCCCCTTGAGAACGGGAACTAGACAAAGGTGCCCACTCTCACCACTTCTATTTAACATTGTACTAAAAGTTCTGGCCAGAGCAATTAGACAAGACGAGAAATGACGGGTGTTCACATAGGCAAAGAAGAAGTAAAAATCTCCCTGTTTGCAGATGATCTCATTGTATATGCAAAGAATCCTAAAGAATTCATAAGTACACTGCTCGAACTAACAGAAGAGTTCAACAAAGTATCAGGATATAAGATGAATATAAGTAAATCAGTAGAATTCCTTTACACCAACAAAGAGACCATCAAGGAAGAAATCACCAAATCAGTACCATTAACTATAGCCCCCAAGAAGATAAAACACTTAGGAGTAAATCTAGCTAGAGGTACAAGAGACCTATACAAAGAGAACTACAAAACCTTACTGCAAGAAACCAAGAGAGACGTACATAAATGGAGAAACTTCCTCTGCTCATGGATAGGAAGACTTAACATTGTGAAAATATCAATTTTACCCAAAGTAATCCACATATAAAATGCAGCCCCAATGCAAATTCCAGTGTCATTATTAATGAGATGGAGAAACAAATCACCAACTTTGTTTAGAAAGTGAAGAAACCCCAAATAAGAAAAGCACTACTAAAGAAGAGGAACAGAGTGAGAGGCTTTACAATACCCAACCTTGGAACCCATTACCCTGCCACAGTAGCCAAAACAGCCTGGTACGGCTACAGAAAAAGACATATAGGACAACAGAATAGAGTGGAGACCCCAGAAATGCCACCATCCTCTTATGAACAGTTGATATTCAACAAAGGCCCTAAGATTGTAAACTCTTTAACAAATAGTTCTGGCAAAACTGGATACCCATCTGCAAAAGATCGAAACAAGACCCAAATCTCACACCTTATACAAAAACTAACTCAGTTTGGATCAAAGACCTAAATGTCAAACCTAAAATGATAAAGATCATGCAAGAAAAAAATAGGGTCAACAATGGAAGTTATAATACACAGCTTAGACAGACTTCAAAATCTGACAAAGCATGATTAACAGAAGAGAAAAATAGATAAATGGGAAGTACTAAGAATCAAACACTTTGGTTCATCCAAAGACTTTATCAAAAGAATTAAAAGACCACCTGCAAATGGGAAAAAATTTTTGGAGACCATGTTAGACTGACATCTGATCTCCGTAATCTACAAATTACTGCAAAATACCAGCAAAAAAAGGCAAGTAACTCAATTAAGTGATGGGCAAAGGAGATGGACAGACATTTCACTAAAGAGTGTGTCCGGGCAGCCAAAAGACACATGAGGAAATGCTCACAATCACTAGCTATTAAATAAATTCAAATCAAAACTTCAATGAGATACCATATCACTCCAACAAGGCTGGCCATGATCCAAAAAACACAAAACAACAAATGCTGGAGAGGCTGGGGAGAAACTGGAACTCTCCTACACTGCTGGTGTGATGGCAAAATGGTACAACCTCTTTGGAAAGCAATCTGGCGCTTCCTTAAAAAGCTCAAAATAAATACACATTTTGATCCAGTAATCTCACTGCATGGAATATATCCTACAAATGCAAGGGCAGTCACACAAACAGATACATGCACACAGATGTTTATTACAGCACAGTCCACAATAGCACAAAAAGTGGAATCAACCCAGGTGCCCAACAGAAGATGAATGGATAAGCAAACTATGGTAAGTATACTCAATGGAACACTATGCAATGAGAAAGAACAATGATGATTTTAGGAAGCAAGTCATAACGTAGTTTCAATTGGAAGACACTATGCTGAGTGAAATCAGTGAGCAGCAAAAGAACAAATATTGCAACAGATCCCTAGTATAAGGACTTAAAGATAAACTTATGTACAGAAGAAAAGACTGTTTGACAGCTGTTAGAGTAGACATGAAGGGAGAGAGCTGATCATAGATTAGATATTTGATAGAAATTTGGTTGAGGGAAAGCAGTGACAGCACACAGTAGAAAGAAGATCGACATAACTGGATTTTAACATAAACTGAAAACTTCTAATTTCAACCCAACATCACAGGATAGAGTAGCAGGGGCGGGAGTCTGGGAACCATGCTCTCAGGGACATCGAAGCCAATCAGCATAACTAGCCTATTGTTAAGAGAGTCTTCTGCACCTCATATTGATGAGCAGCGTCTGGGTTCTTAAAAGCTAGCAAGCTGCCATCTAAGCTACACCAAGTAGTCCGAATTCATCTGGAACAGACAATCACCAAGAACAACAAAGGCGTGAGGGAAAAAGAGCTCAGAAGACAGAAGGACCCATGTGAATGGGAGACTATATCAATATGCGACGAGAAGAACCAGATGGCGTCTGGCCACCACCAAAGAAGCCATGATAGTGCACACAGTGTCGAGTCCTAGTGGCAACACAGGAAAGAGGAGTGCACCTCAGGAACTCCACTGAAAGGTCTCAGTTGATGGTCTGGCAGGCTGAGGGTTCCCCTCGGACCATGGCCCCTAGACCTGCTGCTGTCCCTGACCAGAAACATTACTGAGATCAACTTTTCGGACTGGAATGGACTGAACTCGAGGACACAATGTGACCATATGGTGTGTGTACTTTATGGTCCTATGCATCTGTAGGATGCTGTCCTACTGGCCTTTCAGTAGAAGGGAGAGGAGATGGTACAGAGGAAGGGATAGAAGATTGTCAAGAGGATACAACGAATATAGAATGGAAAGGAGTGCTCTGTCACTGGGCAAGGACAGCAGAAGCAGCTGCAGATAGGTGGGCATGCAAATTTAATTTGGATTGTGTACTTTTGGTTAATCTCAATTAAAAAAATCCTAAGGAGGAAGGTGCTATTATTATCCCCATTCACAGATAAGGAACTGGGACAGTTAAGTAACTCGCCCAAGACTAGACACCCAGCGGGTAATAGTGCCAACATTCAAACCCAATCAGCCTGAATCCAGTGTCTTTATAGTTGATCATTATGTTTTCCTTCCTCAAGAAGCCTATAGCTACTAAGTTTGTCCCCACAGAGGTTATCCCCTTTGATTGTCTCATCAACTTGACTGTAATTTTTCCGTACAGGTTTATCAAACTTTTGGCTTTTAATTGATTAATTATAGGTAGAAAATGGAATCCTACTATAGTATGGGGATGCATTTCCTTTTTGACTGAGTTTGGATATCTTTTTATATATTCAAGAGTTATACGTATTAACTTCTGTGATTGCCTATTCCTCTCTTATGAATTTTCCTATCAGGTTTTTAAAAATAGCTTTCTAGGAACTCTTTACATCTTAAAGATGTTAGTGTTTTGCTTATGATAAGAATTTCTTTTCTAATTTATTCTTTATATCTGAGCTTTGTTTATGCTTTTTCTTGCAGAACTTTTTGATAGCCATGTAGTCTAATTTACCAATCTTTTATAGATCTGGAAAGACTATAAGATAATTTTCCTATTTTTATAGCATTTTTATGGTATAGTTTTAAAAATTAAATTTTTTAGAACACAGCAGTCACATTTATCTTTATAGATTCCTTTCATTACAAGCATAAGAAGAGGCAAAAGGCATAGAAATTTTAGAGAAATCATGTAAATCACGTACAGAATCATATAAATCACTCCTAGCTAATAGTAAACCACCTTCCCATAAGCAAGCCATACATATTTTCTTAACATAAGATGAATCAAATGAACCTGAAGTCAGGATTGGCAAACCACTGCTATGGCCTTCCTTGTATCTTCAAATAATGCACACAAAAAAGTTAATTGCCAACTATTAAGAATCAAACACTTTTGCTCATCCAAAGACTTTATTAATAGTTAAAAGAACACCCACAGAGTGGGAAAAAATATTTGGCAACTCTATGTCAGATCGACACCTGATCTCCATAATCTATAAGATAATACAAAATATCAATAAGAAGAAGATAAACCATCCAATTAAGCGATGGGCAAAGGAGATGGACAGATACTTCACTAAAGAGGAGATCCAGGCAGCCAAAAAACACATGCGGACATGTTCACGATCTTTAGTTATTAAAGAAATTCAAATCAAGACAACAATGAGATACCATCTCACCCCAACAAGATTGGCCGTGATCGAGAAAACACAAAACAACAAATGCTGGAGAGGCTGTGGAGAAAGTGGAACCCTCCTACACTGTTGGTGGGGTTGCAAAATGGTCCAGCCTCTTTGGAAGGCAATCTGGCGCTTCCTTAAAAAAATGGATGTTGATATACCATTTGACCCAGTAATTCCACTACTTTGAATATATCCTACAGATTCAAGGCCTTTCACACCAACGGACACATGCACCAGAATGTTTATCGCGGCACAGTCCACAATAGCAAAAAGGCGGAATCAACCCAGATGCCCAACAATAGAAGAATGGATAGGTAAACTGTGGTACATATACTCAACGGAGCACTACGCAATGATAAAGAATAACGATGATTCCAGGAAACATCTCCTAACCTGGTTTCAACCGGAAGACATTATGTTGAGTGAGAGTAGTCAGCAACAAAAGGACAAATACTGTATGAGACCTCTATGATAAGATCTCAAAAACAGACTTGTGTATAGAAGAAATGACTCTTTGACAGCTGCAAGGGAGGGGACGGAGGGAGGGAGGGCGAAGTGGGGAGGGTTTAGTTTAGGTAGTTACTAGAAATCTAGTTGGGAGAAAGCGGTGACAGCACACATTAGGAACAAGAACAACATTAAGTGGACTTCAGCATAACTTGAGTACTCCTTCCATCTTAACTCAATACTGCAAGGATAGAGTAGCTGGGGTGGGGGGCGGAGGACCATGCTCTTAGGCGAATTCCAGGCCAATTGGCACAACTAGTGTTTTGCTAAGAGAACTCTCTGCACCCCACATTGGTGAGTGGCGTCTGGGGTCTTAAAAGCTGCCAAGCTGCCATCCGAGGACACAGCAAATGGTCCCAACTCAACAGGAACGGATGCTCACTGAGGGCCAAAATGGCATGCGGTAAAGACAACCAAGAAGACAGAGAGACCCACAAGAATGGGTGCCTACATCGACCTGGGACCGGAAGAACCAGATGGTGCCCGGCCACCACCAGTGATAGCCATGACGTAGCTCACAGAGAGGAGCCTCACTGGCAACACAAGAATAAAGAGGTGCATCATGAGATCTCCACTAAAAGACCTCAATTGATGGTCCAGCGGTTTTGGGGTTCCTCTGAGAGCATGGCCCCCGGCCCTGATGCTGCCCGTTCCCATAAATTATAACAAAGGTCCACTCTTTGGACAGGAATGGATTGGACTTGGCAATGCAGAGTAACCATATATTGGAAGCAGTTTATGGTTCTATACATCTATAGGATATCATCTTGCTGACCTCTGGCTGGAGGAAGAGGAGTGGACGGACAGGAGGGGAAAGGAGACTGTTGGGAGTATGAGACATTATGGAGCAGAGAGGAATAGTGTGCAGTCACCGGACAGGGAGAGCAGTGGAAGCTGCATATAGGGGGGCATGTAAATTTACATGTGAATGTACATTTTCACTCAGTTATGTTAAATAAAAATAAAAATTAAAAAAAAAGTTAATTGCCTTTTTTCTTGGAAATTTATTAAGTTACACAAAAACTTAGAAAACATACTCAAAAGTAATAAAATTCAAGTATTCATAGTATAAACACCTAGGGAAATCCTGGTGGAGTAGTGATTAAGTGCTACAGCTGCTAACCAAAAGTTGGCAGTTTGAAATGCTATGGGGCAGTTTTATTCATCTCCGACTCGACGGCACTTGGCTGGCACAGGGTCATTATGAGTCAGAAGTGACTCAGCACAGTGGGTTTGGTTTTCTGGTTTTGATAAATACCTAGGCATAGGCACTGTTAACATTTCGGCATCTGTCCTTTGATCTCCGTGTTATTTACTGTGTTTGTATGTGTGCATTTTTTTTCCCCCTACAGTGGAATTATATTTTGGTATCAGGGTTATACCAGCTTCATAGAATGAATTTGGGAGTATTCCATCCTTCTCTGTGCTCTAGAATACCTTTAGAGGTAGTGGTGTTAGTTCTCTGAATGTTTGATAAAATTCTGCATCTGGGCCAGGGCTTTTTTTGGATGGAAGCTTTTCAATGTCTTCTTTTGTAATGAGTTTGTTCTATCTCTGATTTCACTAATTTAGGTAGGTAGTGTTTTTCCAGGAAATTGTCCATTTCCTCTAGGTATTCAAATTTATTAGAGTATAAGTTTTTGTAGTATTCTTCTATGATTCTTTTAATTTCAGCAGGATCCGTTATGGTATCACCTATCTGATTTCTCATTTGGATTATTTGTTTCTTCTCCTGTTTCTCTTTTGTTAGTTTGACCAACGGTTTATCAATTTCATTGATCCTGAAAAACCAGCTTTTGGACTTGTCTACCCTTTCAATCATTTTTCTGTTTTCTATTTCATTTATTTCTGCTCTAATTTTTTCTAATTATTTCTGCCTTCTTCTGGAGCCTGATGAGTTCTTTTGCTGAGATCTTTCTACCTGTTAAGGTTGATGAGTTAATTCTTTGATTTAGGCCCTTTCTTCTTTTTGGATATGAACACTTATTGAGCTGAATTGACCTCTGAGCACTGCTTTTGCTGTTGGAATTACATTTTACGCTCTCTTTAGAAACCAGTCTTTTCACTTTACATCACTGACATGTTTCTACAATGTTAACTCTTTGGAAACATTCAGTAGTTACATAATATGTATGAGTTTACCATGGTTGAAAAAAAATTTGTGTTTTAGGTGAAAGTTTGCAACACAAATTAGTTTCTCATTCAAAAACTTACACACAAATTGTTTTGTGACATTGGTTGCAAACCCCACAGATTGTCAGTACTCTCCTCCTTTCTCTTTGCACTCTGGGTTTCTCAAGTCATTCATCCAAGTTTCCTATCCCTTCTTGTCTTTGTTTTTGGTGAAATGTTGCCTGTTTGATCTCGTACACTTGATTGACTTAAAAATCATGTTCCTCACATGTGTTACTATTTGTGTTCTAAGCTTCTCTAATCTTTGACTGGAAGGTGGACTTCAGAAGTGGCTTCAGTTCTGAATCAGCAGGGTGTCTACAGCCTGTAGTTTTGGGGGTTCCTCTGGTCTCTTTCAGCAAGTTTGGTCTTCTTTTGTGAATTTGAACTTTGTTCTGTTTTTCTCCTGCTTTGTCCAGGACCCTGTATTGTGATCTCTGTTAGATTGGTCTGTGGTGGTAGCTGAGCACCTATCTAGTTCTTCTGTGCTCAGGTTGGCAGAAGCTGTGGTTCATGTGGTCCATTTGTCTTTGATCTAGTATTTTACTTGTGTCTTTGGTTTTCTTCATTGTCCTTTTCTCCAGATGGGATGGGAGAGATAGACAAAAGCTTACAAACTTTTAAGGCCCTAGATGTTACTCACCAAAGTAGAATGCAGAACATTTTATGAACTATGATATGCCAGATGACCTACATATTCTCTGAGGCCATAGTCCCCAGCCCTCAGCCCAGGTAACTTGGTCTCAAAGTGTCTAGGTGTGTCTAGGAAGCCTCTATGACTCTGCTGAGGTCAAGTGGTGCTTCACCTATACTGTTCCCGTATACTATGTGCTGTCTTTCCTTTCACTGAAGTTAACATGTCTACTATTTAATTAGTGATTTCCTAGATACTTCTTAAAAGAGCATAATGCTCACAGCAGACACTTTGTTTGTTTTACTAGTTAAGTTAAACTACAGAAACCCTGACGGCTTAATGGTTAAGTGCTATGCTTGCTAACCAAAAGTGGGCAGTTTAAATCCATCAGATGCTCCTTGGAAACTCTATGGAGCAGTTCTACACTGCCCTATAGAGTCACTATGAGTCAGAATCTACTCAAAGGCACTGGGTTAAACTAAACTAGTGTTTGGTTTTAAGGACACTTCAGGGGTTGTTTTTGGTTTAACATTTAAAGATTATTTTAAAGCTAGTTTTATAGATTCTTCCAAGCTCCATAGCTCCAGAAATTCTGGAATCCATAAAAATGTCAGATTCTGTTCTACATTTTCCACCTTGTATATCAGGATTCTTCTATAGATTTGTTTGGTCAAAATGTTTCATAGTAGTAGCTAGACACCATCTAGTTCTGGTCTCATAGAAAAGGAGTCAGTTGTTCATGAAGGCAGTTAGCTACACATTCCATTTCCTACTTTATTCCTGATTCTCTTTTTATTTATTTATTTTTATTTGTTGCTCCAGGACAATAGACACTAATTGTTGTCACTTGGATGGACACTTGGAAGCTCTTAAATCCCCAGGCACATGTGGTAACGTTGATGAAGAGAAAAGCTATACACTACATGGAACAAGTCAACACAGTACAGCAAAGACAAAGGCAGAGACTGAAAGAAACACAAGAATGAAGGGCAACTGTAGAAATTACCATAATAGAGACAATTCCTCAACAAGTGTTAAACAATAATTTGCAAAGGAATACATAGGTAGACAGGTATGTTAAAGTGGCATGGAAGAGTGTAAGGGAGTGCACTCATCTGCAAGTTGTGGTAATCTCTGTATATATATTTGTAGATGTTGCACACATACTAATATAGATAACAGAACACACAAGGTTCACAGTCATGGAAACTTCTTACACACAACCAAACACGTCCCGGGATGAAGATACTACACTTGAAGGCTAAGGGCAATAGACTCAGGGAACATCTATGTCAATTGGCATAAGTTAGTGCATAAAAATGTTTTACATTCTACTTTAGTGAGTAACATCTGGGTTCTTAAAAGCTTGTGAGTGGCCATGTAAGATACAGCTAGTAGTCTCTGCCCATCCAGACTAATGGAGAACGAAGAAAACCAAAGACTTAAGGAAATAATTAGTCTAAGAGACTAATGGACCAATCCAACCATAGCCTACATGACCCCAACACCAGAAGAACCAGGTGGTACCCAGCTACCATTACTGACCCTTCGGGCTAGAATCACAATAGAGGGCCCTGTCAAAGTAGAAGAAAAATGTAGAACAAAAAATCAAATTCATAAAAGAGGACCAGAATTACTGGCCTGATAGAGGCTAGAACAACCCTTAAGACATCCCTCTGACTTGGAACAACAGCCATTCCCAGAAACTACCTTCCAGGCAAGAAGAAGACAGGCCTACAAAATAAACAATAATACTTGAAAAGAACATGCTCTGTAGAGCAAACAATTACATGAGTCCAAGAGGTCAACATTTAGCCTAAAGTAAAGGTAAGAAGGCAGGAAGGGATAGGAAAACCAAATGAAAGGAAACAGGGAAACAAGGAGAGAAATCACAAAAGTGAGTTTGTAGTGATGGTTTAAACAGTTTGGAAAAGGCTGTTGAGGAGGGTGGTACAACTTGAAGTATGTAGCCAGTGTTACTGAGTTGTACACATGGGAATTGTTGAAGTGGTGTATGTTTTGTTGTATATATTTTAAGATAACACAAATTAGTATTGACTTTCAAAAAGTAACTGAAAATGTTTCCATGAAACTCTGGAAAAGGTTCTGTTGTTGTTGTTATTGTTGTTAGGTGCCATTGAATTGATGCTGACCCACAGCGACCCTATGAACAACAGAACGAAACACTGCCTGCCCTGCGCCATGTCCACAATGGTTATTATGCTTAAGCCCATTGTTGTGACCACTGTGTCAATCCATCTCATTGAGGGTCTTCCTCTTTTTCACTGACCCTCCGCTCTACCAAGCACGATATCCTTCTCCAGGGACTGCTCCTTTCTGACAACATATCCAAAGTATGTAAGATACAGTCTTGCCATCCTTGCTTCCAAGAAGTACTCTGGTTGTATTTCTTCCAGAACAGATCTCTTCTTTTGGAGGTCCATAGTACATTAAACATTCTTCTCCAACACCCCAATTCAAAGGTATCAGTTTTTCTTTTGTCTTCTTTGTTCATAGTCTAGCTTTCGCATGCGTATGATGCGACTGAAAATACTATGGGTTGAGTGAGCATGTTTTAGTCTTCAAGATGACATCCTTACTTTTGAGGGGTCCCTGGCAGCAGATTTTCCCAATGCAATGCATCTTTTGATTTCTTAACTGCTGCTTCCAAGGGCATTGATTGTGGACCCAAGTAAAATGAAATCCTTGACAACCTGAATCCTTTCTCTATCTATGACAATGTTGCTTACTGGTCCAGTTGTGAGGATATTTGTTTTCCTGATGTTGAGATGCAGCCCATACTGAAGGCTGTAGCCCTTGATCTTCATTAGTAAGTGTCTCAAATCTTCTTCATTTCCAGCAAGTAAGGTAGTGTCATCTGCATAACCCAGGTTGTCAACGAGTCATCCTCCGATCCTGATGCCTTGTTCTTCTACGTATAATCCAGCTGCTTGGATTATTTGCTTGGCATACAGATTAAAAAGATCTCTTGGAAGGATACCACCCTGATGCATGCCTTTCCTGACTTTAAACCACACAGTGTCCCCTTGTTTCATTCGCACTACTGCCTCTTGATCCATATACAGATTCCTTAAGAGTACAATTAGGTGTTCTGGAATTGCCATTCTCCGCAACATTAGCTATAATTTAGTATGATCCACACAGTAGAATGCTTTTGCATAGTCAATGAAACACAAGTATACATCTTGCTGGTATTCCTTGTTTTCAGCCAAGATCCTCCTGACATCAGCAATGATATCGCTGGCTCCATGTCCTCTTCTGAACCCAGCTTGAATTTCTGGCAGTTCCTTGTCAGTATATTGTTGCAGTCACTTTTGAATGATCTTGAGCAGAATTTTACATGTGAATGATATCAAGGATATTGTTTGGTAATTTCCACTTTCGGGTGGATCACCTTTCATTGGAATAGGCATAAATATGGATCTCTTCCAGTTAGTCGGCCAGATAGCTATCCTCCAAATTTCTTGGCATAGACGAGTGAGCACTCCCAGTGCTGCATCTGTTTGTTGAAATATCTCAGTTGACATGCCATCAATTCCTGGAGCCTTGTTTTTCCCCCGTGCCTTCAACATAGCTTTGACTTCTTCCTTCAGTACCATTGGTTCCTGATCATATGCTACCTCTTCAAATGGCTGAACACTGACCACTTCTTTCAGGTATAATGACTGTGTATTACTTCTATCTTCTTTTGATACTATCTGAGTCATTTAATAGTTTCCCTGTAGAATCCTTCACTATTGCAACTCAAGGCTTGAATGTTTTCTTCAGTTCTTTCAGCTTTAGAAATGCAGAACATGTTTTTCCCTTCTGGTTTTCCATTTCCAGCTCTTGGCACATGTCATTATAAAACTTTCTTTTGTCTTCTTGAGCTGCTGTCTGAAATCTTCCGTTTAGGTCTTTTACTTCACTATTCCTTCCTTTTGCTTTAGGTAAGGAAGGTAATAGCATTAGGTAAGGAAGGTAACACCACCAGGTAAGGAGGGAGTGAGCAGCCCCCACTTGTCTATCAGTGGAGGCTTGCTTGTTGCTGTGATGCAAGAAGCTAGGCCACTGATATTTAGGTACCAGCAGGGTCACCCATAGTAGAAAAGTTTCAGCTGAGCTTCTAGACTAAGATAGACTAGGAAGAAGGACCTGGCAGTCTACTTCTGAAAGGAATTAGCCAGGGAAAACCTTATGAATAGCAGACAAACACTATCAGATATGATGCTGGAAAGGGAGATGCCCAGGTTGTAAGACACTTGGAAGATGACTGGGGAAGAGCTGCCTCCTTGAAGCAGAGTCAACCTTAATGATGTGGATAGATTAAGCCCTCTGAGATCCTCATTCACTCATGTGGCACAACTCAAAATGAAACAGCCACAAACATCGACTAAGAACAGGGACATGGAATGTACAAAGTATGAATCTAGGAAAACTGGAAATTGTCAAAAACAAAATGGAACACATAAACATCGAAATCCGAGGCATTAGTGAGCTGAAATGGGCTGGTTTTGGCCATTCTGAATCCGACAATCATGTAGTCTACTATGCCAGGAGTGAAAACTTAAAGAGGAACGGTGTTGCATCAAAAAGAACACTTCAAGATCTATCCTGAAGTACGATGCTGTCAGTGATAGGAAAATATTCATGCGCCTACAAGGAAGGCCAGTTAATACAACTATTATTCAAATTTACACACCAACCACTATGGCCAAAGATGAGGAGGTTGAAGATTTTTACTAGCTTCTGCCGTCTGAAATTGATCAAGCATACAATCAGGATGCATTGATAATTACTGGTGACTGGAATACAAAAGTTGGAGACAAAGAAGAGGGATCAGTAGTTGGAAAATACAAACTTCATGATAGAAATAATGCCGGAAATTGCATGATAGAATGTTGCAAGACTAACGACTTTTTCATTGCAAATACCTTTTTTAACCAACACAATACACAGGAACCAAATTCACTACAGCTGTGGAAAAAGATGATAGAAATGCTCCATATCAGCAGTCAGAACAAGGCAAGATGCTGACTGTGGCACAGATCATCAATTGCTCATATGCAAATTCAAACTGAAACTGAAGAAAATTAGAACAAGTCCACAAGAGCCAAAGTATAACCTTGAATATATTCCTCCTGAGTTTAAAGACTATCTTGAGAACAGATTTGATGTTGATCACTAATGACTGAAGGCCAGACCAATTGTAGAATGACATCAAAGACATCAACCATGAAGAGAGCAAGAGGTCATTAAAAAGACAGGGAAGAAAAAGATAGGAAGAGCTTGTAAGAACTAACTATCTGACTTTTAATTTAAATAAGAATTAGAAGACTGTATTCCAAGAATTAAAAAAAAAAAAAATCAAAGACTAATAGGCTACAATTACAAAACCCTCCACTAGACTGAGTCCAGCATGATTAGATGATCCCTGGCTACCACCACTGACTGCTCTGATGGGAGTCACGATAGAAGGTTCCAGAGAGACCTGGAGAAAATGTGGAACAAAATTCTAACTCACAAGAAAACATGAGACTTACTGGCCTGACAGAGACTGGAGAAACCCTGAGAGCACGGCCCCCAGATACCTTGTTAGCTCAGTAATGAAGTCACTCTTGAGGTTCACCTTTCAGCCAAAGATTAGACAGGTCCATAAAACAAAATGAGACTAATGGGGCACATCAGCCCAAGGACAAGCACTACAAGGCAAGAGGAGGCAGGAAAACTGGTAATAGGGAATCCAAGGTTGACAACGGCAGAGTGCTGACACATCATGGGGTTGTTAACCAATGTCATAGAACAGTATGTGTACTATTTGCTTAATGGGAAGCTAGTTCTGAAAACTTCCCTCTAAAGTATCATAAAAAAAAAAAAAACTATACTCAAGACAATAGCCTCCCAACCTGTCACCTGTACCTTCTCAACTTCTACCCTCAAACCAACAGAATAACCCTGTCAGCCATTGAAAAAATAACACTGTGTGGGTATTGGCTCATACAGCATTGGCTTTTAGGTTTCTAATAAATTCTTCATGTTCTTTACTCAACCGCCTTGCTACTCAAACTGTGGTCCATTGGCCAGCACCACTGGTATCACCTGAGAGCTTTTCAAAAAGTCAGACTCTTTAGAGTCTCATCTCAAATGTACAGAATCAGAATCTGCATTTCACAAGTTCTTGAGGTGGTTCACAAGCATATTAAAGTTTGGGAAGCAAAAGAAAAGTGGGTCTCAAAGTGTGAACTCAAGAGCAGGAGCAGCATCACCTGGAAGCTTGTAGAAAATTTGCAGTCTCAGGTCCCAATCTATTACTATGAATCAGCAGTTCTTGAGGTGAGGTCCAGAAATCTGCTTTAATGAGTGATTTTGATGTACACTATGTTTGAAAATCACTGCTGTAGATCAGTGATGGTCAGTCTTAGCTAAACATTAGAATGACCCAGGGAGCTCTGAAAACGTCCCCATTTCAGAGAACGAGTGTACCTCAGATGAATTAGATCAGAACTCCAGGGGTTGAAGAATCAATATTTTTAAATTCTGTATGTGATTCCAATGTGAAACTATGGCTGAGACTCACTGCTACAGTTTAGAACAATGGTACTCAAACCTGGGAAGCTAAAAAAACAGATACCAAAAAAATGTGATGGTCAGGATTTCTCTTAGTTAACTAGTACTGCTATAATGGAAACACCACAGTGTATGGCCTTAACAAAAAGAAATGTATTTTCTCACTGCCTGGTAGACTAGAAGTCTGAATTTAGGGTGCCAGCTCCAGGGGAAGGCTTTCTCTGTCAGCTCTGGAGGAACGTCCTTGTCATAAATCTTCCCTTAGTCGAGGAGCTTCTCAGTGCTAGGAGCCTGAGTTCAAAGGACATACTCTGCTCCTGGAACTACTTTCTTGCTGGTAAGAGGTCCCCGTGTTTCTCTGCTCAGTTCTCTCTTTTATGTCTCAGAAGAGATTGATTTAAAACAGCTAATCTTGTAAATTGAGCCCTGCCTCATAAACATAACTGCCACTAATCCTACCTCATTAACATCATAAAGGTAGGATTTATAACACAGTGAGAAAATCAAACCAGTCACTGAAATGATAGACAATCACACATTACTGGGAACCAAGCTGAAATAAATTTTTAGGGGATGCCATTTAGCCCATAACAGGAACTCACCTAAAGAACTGGTCTGGGTGGAGCTCAGAATCACTTTTTGTTATTTGATTGGAACATCAGCCAGGATTGTAAAGTGCTGTTCTAGAAATGCTCTTTCCCCTACGTAAACTTTAATTCATACAAAAGCAAATACAGTTTAGAGGTAATGGAAAAGATATATTTTTCACTTGCTTTATACTTACTGAGCTCTTGCAATATATTAGACTAGATACTGCGAAGACTATCAGATATGACGCAAGTACAAACAAATTCCTGCCCATAGGGAGCACATAATCTATACTGGCAGAAAAGATCTGCACATGTTTCACATATAAATGATGATTCAAAAACAACATACCAGACTATGTTACTGATGCATTTTCTGTTACTGACATATTATTATGTCATTGATGGGCCAAACTGATAGAAGAATAGAAAAACCAATAAAAAAAAAAACCCCAAAAAACCAAATCCAGTGCCATCCAGTAGGTGCTGACTCATAGCAACCCTATAGGACAGAGTAGAACTGCCCTACATGTTGCCAAATTGAATACAGGTTTGTCTGCCCATCACTGTAACCAAAAATTCAGAGACAGTGTGGAGTTCAAGGAATAATTTATTTTCAGATCTGTAGGAGCCTGGGGCACAGAGGCCAATGTACTGTCCCTCTTGGGTTACATTTCTAGTGGTTCTTATAGCCAGAATTCAAAGGGGAGAGGGTTTGTCACAGAACAACTGTCAGGAGTCACAAGATTTCATTACATCATAAGGTTTCATTACTAACAAACAGTGTGAACTGTCCAAAGTTTGTCAAGGAAAATCAGAGTAAACCCAAATGTCTGTCACAGAATAATTAATCAGAGCAGACTTAAAGTTTGTCACAGGATAATTAAACAGAGCAGACTATCCAAAGTTTGTCGCAGGATAATCTAGTAGAGCAAACCATCCAAAATTTTTTTACCTGTCTTTGAGATCTCAGTCAACTCTATGTCTTCAGAGACAGGGAGAGGAAGAGATTGGGGGAGGACTGCAGACCTGTTAGCCCAGTTAGAATGTAGCTTAATAACCTAAATGACCTTTTTTAGAAGCGCCTATCACATGGAGTTTTCAAGAAGCGCCCGAAAGATTTGAACTGCCGACATACTGGTTAGCAGCCGTAGCACTTACCCACTATGCCATCAGGGTTTCCAAAAAGAATAGAAGAGGAAGGAAATATGTATCAGAAGAAACAATTTTAAATATAATTAGCAATCAGTCCCGAGGCATCTGAACCTAGAAGGAGTGGTAGGGAAGCTTAACAGCCAGTTCCAAGAATAATTCAAGAGGTTAAAGACTGACCAAACCTACAATTTTAAAAAATTTCCTCTGTGGCATAACAAGAAGAAAAGTTTGCTGTGGAATCACTGACAATCTTCTTATCCCAAAATAGTTTAGTAAATCAAGCTGTAACTATCAAGCAGTATGAAAAGAAACCTATGAAGAATTATAATAAATTTTTAAACTTTTTCTTCTTTACTATTAGACATGTAACTTCTTTTTTCTTTTAACTCACTATTTGCCCCTCATCGTAGACTGGCTTCTTTAAAGACTAGATTTTAAAAATAATGAAAAGTATCACACCTGCCTGGGTGAAACTACTAGCTATAAACATTTCCTGTAGATACCGGACTGTTGGGTTTATTCAAATTTTCAAATGAGCAATCAAGCAAAATCCAAAGTTTCACAAATTTTATGGAACGTAAAAACAAACTAACATCTGATTTGGGTCAATAACCTTGAAAACTGTTTGAATTCAACTGTTTCTGTTTTGATAATTTAGCTAAATATACTATACCCTGTCCTTTGTTTTATTGTTAGTTACAAAGGCAAAGATGTTACATAATCCTTTAAAATTATAAAGAGATTTTCTGAATCAAGGAAAATCACAACTGTTCAGCCACTTCATCTATCTTGTTCCATTAGAAGACTTTTAAAAGGTTAGAACACTTCAAATTATACCAGCTTGGATATGGAATAGGTCTATGAGCATTCATGTTTAGTATAACAATCTCTCCTTCATATCTGAAGTTGATCCCACATTAGCAGATGATGAACTTCAAGTTGTTTCCCCAGTAGGGTAAGGAAGTGTACTAGCCCAGCCACATTCTTTCCTTGGGTCCGTGACTTTTTCTTGGGTATGATTCTTACATATGTCCATGAAATAGAGCTAAGTTTATTGGCACCAAAAGATTTTGAATACATCATCTGGGATAGGATTTACCTTCAAAATGGATAAAGGGGGAAAGGCATTGTTATTCCATATTTGTATGGAGAGACACTCAGGTTTGCTCATATCACATCACTTGCTGGGACAATGAAGGACAGGTAGATATTACCAATAGGGTAATATTGAAAGGGTAATAGGATTGCCTGGAGAACTTTAAAAAAGATCCTGTATCATACTGTATCCCTCCCACTCCCACCAGAATTCTGAGATTCTCAGCTCAGAAAGTATGTGAGTTGCTGTTATTAATATGTCATGTCACCTGTAATATGTTGAGGCATTAAAAGAAGTTTGAGAACCAGCACTATGGTAGAAACAAAGGCAGTAAACAGAGAATTAAAAACTCAGTCCTGTATTTTACCTATTGGAACATATACTTTTTAAATGTTAGACTTCCTCAAATGGAGGCATTTTGGATACATTAGTTACAGCACAATAATTACAATTTTTCTCTTAAGAATTTGTGGAGTAATTCCACTCATTCTATAAAGAGGGTAAGGTGTAGTGCATCTTATGGAAGCGTTTGTTTTACCTAGCCAGGTGGTTACAGTGACATCATCACCCTCCCAAATGTTGATGCCCAAATGTTGCAGACAATCATAAATTCTAGTTTAGGGTTTCAGAAGAGATTTTTATATAGCTGCTACATACCTGTTCTTGGCAAGTTTCTCCCAATTGTCTGTTATGAAGTTGAAGATAAGAGTCGGTTTTAGGAGTGGGTAATCCCAAAGTCAGCTTATTTTTTTCCACAAAATATTGCTTGGACTTCTTTCGCCGACGGCCACGTGATTCTGGCAGGAAAACCTCATTGTGCGAACTTGAACTCTTTAAGCACTGAGAGAGATTGCTAGACTTCCTGTGATCACTCAGCTCTGAAAACGGCCGGCTGCAAAGAGCGTGGTGCTCATAGGTGGGGCTTAAAAATTCACTGCCAAGTAAGGAGGCCTCGCTTTGTGGGCTCTTCTTGCTTTCCTCTTGTCCCCCTGAGGGCTCCACTGAAGTCTCCTTGGAAGGGTACAGTGGGTCCAAAGCTAAATCTTCTGTAGAGCTGGCTAGAGACTCTGGCAGTGCTTCCACAGTCAAAAACTGCCCTTCTTCTTTCTTATTTTTCCAGTTTGGGTCATATCGAAGGTCTGAATATTTGTCCTCTACTGGCTGTTGGCTGCCCAAAGCAAAAAAGAAATACCAAATCCTTAATCAGAATAACTATATTCGGTCTGCTCATTTTATTTAAAATCAAGTCTATGCATACAAGTCAGCAAGCACCTTCTACCCTATGGCAGCCCGGTTGGAGTAAATGGTGGAGTATATGGTTCTGCCCAAAGAAAGCAAACTAGTACATAATCCACCTACAACCCCAAATAAGTCCTCCACTTTATCCAAGGCAATCCCAGTTTGTAAAGTACTCCCCAGCCTTAGCCAAAAAAAAAAAAACTGGTAACATGACATACTTAATGGCCCCTTTGATCTTCAAAAGCTAAATGGGAGAGGTTTTCCTTCCTTAAGTATACTAGATGCAATTCTGTAATCACAAAGAAAATGTTAATCACCTAGGCTTTTTATGCTATTTGATATTTCCATTTGCAGAGGACACAATTTTATGCTGGGTAAACAAACTAATGGTCTCTCCCAATGCTAATTTATTCTTCTTCATGAGGACCTCGAAAGTCACTGGGCCACGCACACGGGAAGTGGTGTGTTCCAGCAGGACACAATCTGAACTTGAAACTGGACAGACCTGGACCCAAGTTCTTGGTCTATCACTACCTGCCCATGTATCAGTTGGCAAATCATTTCGTCTCTGAGCCAGTTTCTCTCATCTGTAAATGGGGTTATAAATTATATTTGTTCTGTTTATTTCTCAGGACTGCTTAAGGATTAAAAATGTGACCAGGTACCTTAAAGTGCCTGCATTTATGTATGTTTAGCTCTTCACTGTGGTCGTCTTGTCTCCTCAGCTAGACTCTCTGGCTCTGGTCAGTAGGATTGTGGCTCACCCTTCCTTACCTATTTCCCGGTCTAGCGCTGTGTACTGTGTTCTGGACATGAAGGTGAAGAATGCTTCTAGAATAAATAACTGAGCTTTTAAAAATATGTTAGTCAACACAGATGCAGCATTAGATGTTTATTTTTTTTTAAAAAGATAGTAGTTAATTGGAATATAAACATATAGAAGCCTTATGCTTTGGACAAAATTAGGGTTTATCTTGCATAGAGTTAAATCTAAGGTTGAACTGTGATTGTTTAGGTAGGTGAAGAAAAGATTAAAAGCTATTTTAATTATTGTCTCCAAGTAAATAAAAATTTTTAAATGAAGATGCAGTTTTCCTACAGCCATGATACACTGAGAAGAGACAATTTAATTTTCCGTATCCTTTCATTTACTTGTGTTTTGACAGAATTTCACTTTCCTCACTCATTTGTTCCCTCATTGATTCACTGGATATTTACTGAACATTGACTAGCTGAGGAGGGGGCGGGCAGTGTAGTGATAAAAAACTCAGAGGCAGATTCAGTCTTGTGAGAATATAGACAAGGAAACAAGCAATCCACGATAAAACGTACGTGTGCCCTAATGAAGAGGACAGTGCCATTGAGACCCAAAGGAATGACATCTAATCCCATCTTGGAAGGTCAGGGAAAGCTGATCACAGAGCCTGTGGCGAAGAGGGGCAGGAGTGTGAGCTAGGTAAAAGAGCAGCGGGTAAGAAGGAGGCAGTGAGCAAATTCTGATGGGTGGTTGGAAGAGGAAAGATAGGGGAGTGCAGCTCAAGGTTAAGGAAAGGTGAGATCTTGAAGGGCTTTGCAAGATAAATTAGGGAGTTTGGGCTTAAAGAAATTAACTTGAAGGTTTGGACTTCATTCTGAAAAAAAAAGAAAGAAAAAAGATTTTAGCAAGATGTAAATACTTCTAGATAGCTAGAGTGGTGACTTTTTGGAAAAAGCTTTCTTCAGAGGCTATAATGTCTTTTTTGGAAAGCTTTAGAACAGGTAGTTCTCTACTTTGAGTTGTTTAGAGCAAAGGCTGGCAATCTTTCACAGGTGACATCACATCGATCACCATACTTCTCTACAATGTAGTCACGGGGAGAGATGTGGAGTGGTGACTTTGCGGATAGCACACATTACAGTAAATCGCTAGTCTTTTCTTGAGAACAGCCCTGTGAGGGAGATACTATTATTATTTCTGTTTAACAGACAAGGAAACTAAAGTTAGAGAACTTATGTAACTTGCCCAAGGTGTGCCAGGGTATGGACCATGGAAGTTGGCCTCTGGATCCTGGCTCTCTCCATCATGTTGCACTATACTTCACTTGAAGTAAACATTTTTGCAGAGTTTGTTTTATATGAGAGAGTCAGTCCAGTCTGCCAGCTAGTCAACAAATATTGCCTATGTTCAGGCAAAATATCAGGCATACAAAGACATGTTGTTGTTACTTTCTGTCAAGTTCGCCTCCTGAGTCCTGTTGGTCCCACGCGTAAAAGAGCTAAATGCCACCTAGTCCTCCAGCATCCCCATGACGGCATACCAAACTGTAGTGAGCCTTAAGCTTTTCACTGGTTAATTTTCAGAAGCAGGTCTCCACGCCTTTTTTCCCAATCTGTCTTAGTCTGGGAGCTCTGCTGAAACCTGTTTAGCACTGTAGCAACACACAAACCTCCAGTGATATAGAGGCAATGGCTGCACATGAAGTGCATGGGATGGGTATTAATCGTGTGTCTCCTGCTTGGAAGATGAGAATTTTACCATTCAACTACCAATGTCCCATTACATATATTGTGGTATACAAAACAGAAGCAGCTTCTGCCCTAATGGGACTTACTTTTAGTGACGAAGACAGGCTTTATGTATCAACTATAAGTAATTAAGTAAGAATTAGTGTATATAAAATGCTGCAAAGAAAATAGGCTTGTCTACATAAACTTGGGACCAGAAGAATTGGATGGAACCTAGCCACCACCAGTGATAACCGTGGTGGAGCTCACTAAGTTGAGTCTCACTGGCAACACAAGAATAAAAAGGGGTGCACCCTGAGATCTCCACTAAAAGACCTCAATTGATAGTCCAGCAGTTTTGGGGTTCCCCTGGAAGCATGGCCACTGGCCCTGATGCTGCCCTTACCCATAAATTATAACAAAGGTCCACTCTTTGGACAGGAATGGATTGGATTTGATGATGCAGAGTGACCATATATTGGATGCACTTTATGGTTCTATGCATCTATAGGATATCATCCTGCTGACCTCTGGCTGGAGTAAGGCGAGTGGGTAGAGAGGAGGGGAAAGGAGACTGTTGGGAGGATGAGACATGTATGGAGCAGAGAGGAATAGTGTGCTGTCACTGGGCAGGGAGAGCAGTGGAAGCTGCATATAGGTGGGCATGTAAATTTATATGGGAATATACATTTTCACTCAGTCATAATAAAAAAAGAAAACAGGCTTATGTAAATATATATATATATATACACACGCACACAGGCTGTTAAAGTCATTGCTGTTGAGTAGATTCTGACCCACAGTCACCCTATAGACAGAATAGAACTGCCCTGTAGAGTTTCCACGGAGTGCATGGAGGATTGCTGCTGACCTGCTGGTTAGCAGGCATAACACTTAACCACTACAATACCAGAGTTTCCATATAGGCTGTTAGGGTATTTAAAATAGGAGAACATAACTCTGTTTATGTCTGTTATTTCCAGACTCAACTGCTAAATGCTTTCTCACAGTAAATCTCAGCTCTACTGTTCTATGATCCTATGATACATTCACAAAAGAATAAATAACAGTAATATCCACTTTTTTTCTTTTTTAATAGACAGTCTTTAATGATCAAAGGATATGGAGAAGACTCGGAGGAAAGCCGGCGGCATTCAGACCTGCTCACGTCTCTATTGAGCGCCAGCTGATGAGGACGTGAAGCCCGCAGTCAGGACTACAGACCTTCCTCAGTCCACTGTAACATCCAGGTTGTTTTGCTCCTCTGAATGAAGATAAAGAGTATTTTTGGTTCTGAAATGTGGTAAAGTAGCGTCCATCAGGTCGAAGGTCCCAGAGTTAGACTGTCTGCACTCAATTTCCAGTCCCCCAGTTTCCATGTGAGTGTGGGTAACTTGCTAACATTTTCTGTGCCTCAGCTTCCTCATCAGTAAAAATGGGAATGATAACAGTGCCTACCTCATAATTTCACTGGGAGGACTAAGTGAATGAACATGTGAAATGTCCTGGCACAGAGTCAGGACTCAGTGAATCTGGGCTGTAAAAGCATCCATCCGCGATAGATGCCCTTGCCTTGCTGTGTATTACACTCAGTGGCCATGGTGAAAAGCTGTTGTGTACTGTCCTTCCTGCTGATAGCTCTCAGGAGGTGCGTCTCTCTCCAGGGCTTAGGTTATTTCCAGGGCACACAGTTGCCTTTGTGACATAGTAAGTGGTACCCTGGTGGCCTGAAAGAATAAATACCCAACTTAAAAAATCCAGTTTCTTACCATGAAGAGACTTAGGCACTACAGAGAATCTATTTAAACCATAATTTAGCAAATGAGATTTAAAAAATGCCAGTGTTTCCACATTATTAAATATTTTAACAATTGCTAAAAGATGATAATGAAGATAAAACTGAGAGAATTAAATTGTTTTAGGCCTTCAGAAAAAGCTGAAATTTCTAGCCTTAACAAATTTTCCTTCTTAAATGCAAGCAAAAGCAGTATCACTCATTGCAGAAAATGACTGACATTCTTAGCAGAATCTATGAAATATTCAGGTTTTGACACAATTCAACACAGTAAATTGTTTTGGCTAAGAAAACTGTTTTTGAACTAATTGTTTGAAGAGAAATACTGAGAAAGTACATATACCAGATTAGAATCTACAAGTGTGGTTCCTAAGGGAGCTTCAATCACACTGCATTGCATATACCTGTGGAGCAACAGACACTACCTTAAAACATCCCTTTCTTCCCCTTTCTGGATAGAAAGCATATGTTGAAACAAATGGGTAGTGATATTTTGCAACATCACAAGCATGGAAAGCTGTAATACTTCACAGAAGCAAATCTAATGTTTGAAATAGAACATGATACTAAAGAAACTCATTGTACTGGCCTCGTGTGCTAAGAAGCTCAATTGTGTTTTGTGGTCCAGGTCACCACATTGGAACAAAATGAGTGTGAAGTGGTCCTTCATCAGTAATCATCTGCACACAAAGCATGCACCTCTTTCCCTCCCCGTTTGATAGAAAGCTTACACAGACAATGAGTATATAACTCTTTTGTTACTGTTCAGACAACAGATGCTGAGTCTCCTCTTCTGATGCGTGGGTTAGAAATGAATGTGGGGTGGGTGGTCTCATATACATGCACCACGATATTTGCTGTCTTTAATGGACACTGTTTGAGTACTTAGTCCGATAACTTCAAACAAAATAAATTCAAATTTCCATTTAATGAAGAGCCTCATAGTCAGCCTAGCATTCAATCAAAAAATTACTAAAATCAGAGCATGTTTCTAGTATAATTAACATCCTTTACACTGACAATAAACTATTCAATAACTGGCCATTTTGCCTGTTGAGGAGGTGAATAAAAGCATTGCTATTAATCATTTAGCTGTTACTTATTTGCTGCTTTATTTTAAGTAGGTAGTTAAATTGAAACTGCACAAGTTACTACTGATTTAGGTTTAATTTAATCCTTTTTAACAGAACAATTATTTCCAATTTATATGCCATTAAATCTTTTATGCGTATGAATGGCAAATTCAATTTTCATTTAAGTGTAAAGTTTCTCATGCTTCCTTAAGGAACTATAAAACTGACAATTGTTTCCAAGGATGTCTGAATTCAATGCTTGCCTTAATCTTCTTGTCAATAGATTTTAAGTAAATAAAATGAAATAAACCCAAAAGATTGAAGAGTCACTCTGGCAAGAATGAAATAAAATAGTCCCACAGATACACTGACATTGCTTCATGGAGGTTATTTGTAATCCAGAAAATTTTATGTAATGCACTTTGCTAAAAATGAAACAAGCATTTTAAAAGGAAAAGCTAGTTTAATGAACTCAAGACCAAATACTATCTACAGAAGCACATTAAAGTGAAGGGGCTGAACTGTTTTCCTACTGAATTTTATTTACACAATCATATAATGTAGATAATTCTAACCAAAGTCCCTTCTTTCATTTCAACAGAAGATTTGTGGATGCAAAACAACCAGATATTTGCCCTGAGTTCTTACTAGTTCCAGTTATGATCCCAAGATAATCTGTGAGTTAAATGAAAACAAATTATCTAAAGAGGGCATGTCAGTGATTGTAATATAAAATTCCGGTACCTCACTTTTGTGAAGGTTGTTACGTGAAACAAAGCCTGCATTTTCACAGGGGAAGTGGTGTGTGGTGCAGCATTTAGTGAGACTTTACAAGGCTAATGACACACTTTTTTCATAGAAAGCTAGGCCTGGTGACATAGTGGTTAAGAGATACAGCTGCTAACCAGAAGCTCAAATCCTCCAGGCCCTCCCTGAAAGTCCTATGGGGCAGTTCTGCTCCATCCTGTAGAGTCGTTATGAATCAGAATTGACTTAGCAACAGTGGGTTTGAGTTTTACAAGGCTAATGACACACTTCTTTTTCATTGAAGGATCCATAGAGGAAGAGACTCAGATTTACTGTATTTTATAATAGTATTTGAATTGCTAGGTAGCTGTGATGTCATCCTGAGAGAGGAAAGCCTGAAGAATTGTAGCCTTTCCTAAAAGACCAAAAGCCTGAGGGCTTCAAACTTGAAGAGTTATAGCCCTGTTAAAACCACCAGGAGCCTGGAAGCCTAGCACAAGAGAAATCCCCACACAAGTGCTTCCTGAGAGCAATCTGACCCCAGAGAAAGGAGAGCCCCTCCTCTCAACTTAAGAATTTGCTTATCTTTATCTTTGCAACCATGTGACACCAGTTAGAAGGTAAAATGATAATTTGTGAAATTGCTATGCCAATGAAATTGCAATATGAAAATCCGTAAACCTGTAGTTGCCCAATTGGAAGAGTGTATGAAAATTCCTTTGCTTGCTTCTTTGAGAAAACGTATAAATAGGTATGTTTGATATCTGGATGGGGTGTGCAGCGATTTTTCAGACTTGAGTCTGACCGCCGCACGACTGGTAATAAATCCTCTTCCTCTTAAAAGACAAAATGGTGTTTAAGGAGTTTTCTGCTCTTCGGGCTGAACTTGTCTTTTTCCTGCAACAATCCAAAAAGCAATGGACAGGTCCTGAGATTTTTGTCATTGACCAGCTATGTGAATTCGTGCCAGTCTGTTAATGGGACTAGGCCTTGAGGTTTCCCCTGTGTACACTAAGGAGAACAGGCTGATCCCCAGAAGACCTAACAGGTTGAATACGCCATTATGTTTTTATTTGGATTAAATATATTGTGCAAAACTCAGTAATGTACATAAATGTTGAGAAAATAATTTATTTTAAATTCAATACTTTAAAAATTATGGTTTTCAAAGTTTTCTATACTTACAGACTTAGCAAGGAGTGGTAATAAATGTAGTAAACGCCACGTATTAAGCTATATCCTTTTAGTAACTTGGTTATAAGCTTCTTAATCTTCTTGATAAACTCATATTAAAGGTGCTATAAATTTAAATTTATTTTATAAGGCTTTAAACCGATTGTTGATTTACTTATTTTAATACACGAACGCATCCCAGTTTTGAAATAAGCTAGAAAGAAACCAGTGGTTGTCTCCAAGCACTACAACCCAGAAGTCACTGTGACTTGAACATTTCTGGTTGGAACCCTGCCTTTAATAGGCACAATTCATGCCCACACACGCTTTTTCCTTCCTTCCATGTCTGCTCATCTGTTAGGATGGCACTCTGCCTGCTTCGAGGAGTACATCAGGGTGAAACCAATGCACAGGGTGTCAGTAGATGAATGAACAGAAAACAGATGACTAACACCCACACAAAAGCTACTTCTCTCATGTCACAATTGCTGGGTGATCAGAAATAAATAACTACACTCCTACTAAATACCTCTCAAACACTACACAGGACCTGTAGGACAAGGTGTGTAATATATCTGAAGAGACTGAACAACCCGTTGCCTTAAATTGAACATCTGTCTAATAAAGCCAATGGAAATCAACAGAGATGAACACTACTAGAAACTAGTAGAGATGAAAGTTGATGCCTAGAGGCTCTCAGAATGTCCTTAAAAATCAAAGAATATTAGAACTACCCTTAAATGTCTTATTTACTCTCCCAAGAGGCACACATACACACAGAAAATTCTCTACAACACCTATGAGATACAGTTGTCTAAACTGAATATTTCCAGCATATTTTACAAAATAGCTGGGGGAGGGGAGAGGATCTAAGGGGCAAATGCAAATTGTGAGTTGTTTTTTGAACTGAATCTCTACTTACCCACCATTTATCTGTTTTATTTGTCCAGTAATGCTCTTTAAAAGTCCTAGAAGTCATCATTCAATGCTTCATCTAGTTCTAGTATTAATCAGAAGTAACATCTATGAAAGCATTTAAGAGAAAAGTTATACAGCATCAAAACACACAAAAATGCAAATTGTGACTACTAAGCCCCTTTCTTGGTTTCAGACAGTTGTAAATACTTCTATTCAACTAATAGTTTCTCACTGTGCCTATCTTCTTCCCCTTTACTTCTGGCTCAAGGTGGACAGAACATGAAACATTTCAGGGAGGTGGTTGTTCCCAGGTAAAGAGAAAGACATCGACAGACCTCAAATTTTCCACTGAGAGAAAACATTTCTGTTTCCCAGAAGAGATACTGAAGAATATTGGCTACTATGTCCCTATTGCCCAAAGCAAAATACAATTAATTTTTATTTCCTCTCAGTCTACAGTATCTTTTGAATTTTTATTACTTTACTTAAATTTAAAATTTCACATGAGTATTTACTCTGGCTTCAGCTTAGTCCATCTTGGAATGTTGTATCTTTACTTCTCACTAGATAGTAAAATTAAGCCCCATATCTGATCAGTCCTTGGTCACTTACACAGATACTTAGAATTAGAAGCCCAGACTTTAGAGTTGGGAGAGAATTCAGTTCCATCCTGGCTCTGTCACTTAGTAACTATGTGCCCATAAGAAAGTCTCTGAGCCTTGGTTCTTTATCTGCAACATGGGGATAATAATGCCCATCTAGGAGATTCTGGAAAGGATAGATCATACAAAGGAATTAAATAGTTCTACAAATGGCAGCTAATTATATTTAAGTATTCTGGTAAATGAGACCTTATTAAACACATATTCTATGTACTGCAGTGCTGCTCTCTGATTTTTAAATTTAATATCAAGGGTTTCAGCAGACTCTTGGACTGGAGAGGTTATTTCTAATGCTCTAGGACTTACATTGATCTTTTCTTTATGAGTGTCGTGTGTCATAAGGCTAGTTTTGGAGTAGGGTTTAAGGATTATCATGTGAAGATTCTCTCTCCACTTTTGATTCATTCACTACAGTAAATGCTGCTCCAATTTCCATTAAGTAAAAGGTTTTCTCTAATCCACATACATTGAACTGTGGCTTGACTATGGTGAGATACACAGGAGTAATTGTCTTGAGAAGCTTCTAGTAACAGCAAAACACAAGAGTAAGGTTCAAGTGATTCGTCAGTTAGCTTTTAAAAGTGTTGCTTATAAAAGCAATAATAAAGAGGTTTTCCTTTGCTTTAAGGCAAAATTTGACTAATTTTTTTTGAACTACAATTCCCAGAATGCTGTTTGTTTTACAGAAGTGAAAGCCTACTTTAACGTCATATTGAGAGCCTGAAATCAATTTGGGGAGGGGGGGAGTGGAAATTATGGTCTACCATTAAAAATTTCAAGGGCAAATAAATCCAAGTAAAAGGAAAATACCATTATTTTTAGAGCCTCTGAAACAGGAATCTAACCATAATTTTGAGTTTTGTAAACATTATTCTTTACTTTGAAAAATGTTGAGCAGTTTTTAAATTGTCCTTGGCTAACCAGCAAGAGTTAAAGTCAGGTCCCTAAGCACTGGACTCAAAAGGAAAACCTTAATATTGGGGAAAACGAAGTAATTTAATAGGTTCTTTCCTTGGTTTCTTCATCTTAAAGGAATAGACAAGAGGGTCACAGAAGGTCATTTCTTTCCAGTACCCCATTTCTGTCAATAAAACCACTAGCATTTCTTACTTAGAAGACTATAAAGCTTTTAGACTGGAGCTAGAATGAAAACATAATTTAGTGAATGAAGTCATACTGCCTGCATCTTCAGCTCCACCTCTCACTGTATGCAACAGGTATAATGTTTAAACCCAATGTTCTTGAGTTGATGCCAAATACTTCTGAAAGGAATTAGCCAGGGAAAACATTACAAATAGCAGCGGAATATTGTCAGAGACAGTGCAGGAAAATGAGCCCCCCAGGTTGGAAGTCACTCAGAAGATGACTGGGGAAGAGCTGCCTCCTCAAAGTAGAGTCAAACTTAATGACGTGGATGGAGTAAGGTCTTTGGGATCTTTGTTCACCTCTGTGGCATAACTCAAAATGAGAAGAAAGAATTGCACACATTCATTAATAGTCATAACATGGAATGTACCAAGTATGAGTCTAGGAAACTTGGAAATTGTCAAAAATGAAGTGCAATGCATAAACATCAATATCCTAGGCATTAGTGAGCTGAAATGGACTGCCACTGGCCATTGTGAATCTGACAATCACATGGTCTACTATGCGTTCATCATCAAAAAGAACATTTCAAGATCTGTCCTGAAGTACAATGCTGTCAGTGATAGGATAATATTCATACACCTACAAAGAAGGCCAGTTAATATGATTATTATTCAAATTTATGCACCAACCACTAAGGCCACAGATGGAGAGATTGAAGATTTTTACCAGCTTCTGCAGTCTGAAACTGATTAAACATGCAATCAGGATGCATTGATAATTACTGGTGACTGGAGTGCCAAAATTGCAAGCAAGAAGAAGGATTACTCGTTAGAAAATATGGTCTTGATGATAGAAACAATGCCAGTGGTTGCATGATAGAATTTTGCAAGACTGATGACTTCTTCATTGCAAATCCCTTTCTTAGTCAATACAAACAGCTACTGTACACATGGACCTCACTAGATACAATACAGAGGAAACAAATCAACTACAACTGTGGGAAAAAAAGATGGAAAAGCTCCACATCAGCAGTTGGAACAAGATCTGTGGCACAGATCATCAATTGCTCATATATAGATTCAAACTGAAATTGAAGAAAATTAGAACAAGTCCACAAGAGCCAAAGTATGACTTTTAGTATATCCCTTCTCCATTTAAAGAGCATCTCAAGAACTGATTTTTGATATGCTGACCACCAATGACTGAAGACCAAACAAATGTGGAATGACACCAAAGACATCACCCATGAAGACAGCAAGAGGTCATTAAAAAGACAGGAAAGAGATAAAAGACTAAATTGGATGTCAGAAGACACTCTGAAACTTGCTCTCAAATGTTGAGCAGCTAAAGCAAAAGGAAGGATCGGTGAGGTAAAAGACCTAAAAGGAGCATTTTAATGTACAATGCTGTCAGGAAAATTGGAAATCGTCTTGAGAAAACAAGATAAAGTATTATAATGACATGTGCAAGAGCCGGAAATGGAAAACTGGAAGGGAAGAACACCTTCTGCATTTCTCAAGCAGAAAGAACTGAAGAAAAAATTCAAACCTCGAGTTGCAACAGTGAAGGATTCTACAGGGAAAATATTAAACAACTCAGTGAGCATCAAAAGAAGATGGAAGTAATGCATAGAGTCATTATACCAGAAAGAACTGGTTGATGTTCAGCCATTTGAAGAGGTAGCATATGATCAGGAACCAATGGTAATGAAGGAAGAAATCAAAGTTGCATTGAAGGCAATGGCCAAAAAAAGGCTCCAGGAACTGATGGAATATCAATTGAGATATCTTAACAAACAGATACAGTGTTGGAAGTGCTCACTTGTCTAAGCCAAGAAATTTGGAGGACAGCTACCTGGCCAGGTGACTGGAAGGGACCCATGTTTATGCCCATTCCAAAGAAATGAGGAAGTTACCCAACAATATCATTAATATCACACACAAGTAAAATTTTGTTTAAGATCATTCAAAAGTGACTGCAACAGTATATTGACAAGGAACTGCCAGAAATTCAAGCTAGATTCCGAAGAGGATGTGGAACCAGAGATATCACTGCTGATATCAGATGGATCTTGACTGAAAGCAGAGAACACCAGGAAGATGTTTACCTGTGTTTCATTGACTACGCAAAGGCATTCAACTTTGTGGATCATAATAGATTATGGCTAAAATTGCAGAGAATGGGAATTTCAGAACACATAATTGTGCTCTTAGGAATCTCCATGTAGATCAAGAGGCAGTCATACAAACAGAACAAGGGGACAATGCATGGTTTAAAGTCAGAAAATGTGTGCGTCAGAGTTGTATCTTTTCACCATACTTTTTCAATCTGTATGACAAGCAAATAATCCAAGAAGCTGGGTAATATGAAGAAGAATGAGGCAACAGGTTGGAGGACAACTCATTAACAACCTGTTACACAGATGACACCACCTTACTTGCTGGAAATGAAGAAGATTTGAAACACTTACTGGTGAAGATCAAGGACCGCAGCCTTCAGTATGGATTGCACCTCAACATAAAGAAAACAAAAATCCTCACAACTGGATCAGTGAGTAACATCAAACATCATCATAAATGGAGAGAGGATTGAGGTTGTCAAGGATTTTATTTTACTTGGGTCCACAATCAATGCCCACAGAAGCAGCAGTTGAGAAATCAAAAGACACATTGCACTGGGAAAATCTGCTGCAAAGGATCTCTTTGAAGGATTGAAAAGTCAAGATATCATCTTGAAGACGAAAGCATGCCTGACCCAAGCCACAGTATTTTCAATCACATCATAAGCATGCAAAAGCTGGACAATGAACAAAGAAGACAGAAGAACTGATGCCTTTGAACTGTGGTGTTGGAGATGAATGTTGAATGTAGCATGGATTCCCAAAAGAACAAACAGATCTGTTGTGGAAGAAGTACAACCAGAGTACTCCTGGGAAGCAAAGATGGCAAGACTGCATCTTACAGACTTTGGACATGTTGTCAGGAAAGATCAGCCCCTGGAGAAGAACATCGTGCTGGTAAAGTAGAGGGTCAATGAAAAAGAGGAAGACTCTTGATAAGATGGAGTGACACAGTGGCCACAACAATGGGCTTAAGCAGACATGGTGGCTACAACAATTGGCTTAAGCATAAAAACGATTGTGGTCATGTGCAAGGCTGGGCAGTGTTTCGTTCTGTTGTGCATGGCGTTGCTATGAATCAGAACTCAGTGACACATAACAACAACAACAGCAACAGTAGATTCAAACTTCTGAAGTTTTGGTTAGCAGCTGAGCTCTCAAGCACTATGCTACTGTAGCTTTGCTATTGTTATCACCAACAAAACAAAAAAACCCACTGCCAACTCATACTGACCTACAGGAAAGAGTGGAACTGCCCGGTGAGTTTCCAAGGAGCACCTGGTGGATTCAAACTGCCACACTTTGGTTTAGCAGCCACAGCATTTAACCACTATGCCATCAGGTTTTTCGCTCTTATTATTAGAACACTTACAGTAATCTTTGGCATCTCCTGTTCCTTTAGCCCCCACATCTGATCCGTCATTATGTCTTGTCAACTTTTTCATTATCAATCTATCTATCTATTTACCTACCTAGCTATCTATCTAATCTATCCATAAAATCTTGGTCAAACAAGTGAGATACACAGAGAGAGAGAGAGTGTGTGTGAGAGAGAGAGAGAAACATATATATACACACTCACATGCATACGCAACAAAAAAAGCAAATCTGTTGCTGTTAAGTCAATTCCAACTCATAGTGATCCTATAGGACAGAGTAGAATTGCCCTACAGGGTTTCCAAGGAGTAGCAAGTAGATCTGAATTGCTGACCTCTTGGTTAGCAACTGTAGTTCTTAACCACTATGGCACCAGGGCTCACCCACATACATATACAGCCTATCTATCACAAAAGATCTTTTCTTTCTAATGCCCCCATTTCTGTAAATAAAACTACTAGCATTTATTACTTAGAACACTATGAAGCTTTTAAATTAGAGCTACAATGAAAACATGATTTAGAACACGAAGTCAGAGTGCCTGCATCTTCAGATCCACCTCTCACTGTATGCAACAGGAGTTCAGCAAAGTATTGGGATACAAGATAAATGGAAGTAAATCAGTATGATTCTTTCATACCAACAAAGAGTTCATCAAAGAAGAAAACACCAAATCAATCTCATTTACTGTAACCCCCAAGAAGATAAAATATCTAGGAATAAATCTAACTGAGAAATAAGAGACCTGTACAGAGAGAACTACAAGGCCTTACTGCAAGAAACCAAAAAAATACATACAAAATTGGAGAAACCTACCCTGCTCATGGATAGGAAGACCCAACATTGTGAAGATGTCTATTTTACCTACGGTGATCTTCTTATACAATGCAATACCAATACAAATTCCAGCGTCATTTTTAATGAGATGGAGAAACATATCACTAACTTTGTTTGGAAAGGGAAGAAACCTCAGCTTAGTAAAGCACTACTGAAGAACAGAAACACAATGGGAGACCTCACACTACTTGACTTCAGAAACTATTACACTGCCACAGTAGTCAAAATAGGCTGGTACTGGTACAGAAAGAGACATATAGACCAATTGGATAGACTGGAGACCCCAGAAATGCCACTATCCTCTTATGAACAGTTGATATTTGACAAAGGCCCTAGGATTGTAAACTGGGGTAAAATAGTCTCTTTAGAAATGGGGAAACCCTGGTGGCTTAGTGGGTTAAGTGCTATGTCTGCTAACCCAAAGGTCAGCAATTCAAATCCACCAGGCAATCCTTGGAAACTCTATGGGCAGTTCTACTCTGACCTCTAGGGTCGCTATGAGTCAGACATGACTTGAGGGCGGTGGGTTTGGTTTTGTTTGGTTTTTAGCAAATGGTGCTGGCAAAATTGGATATCCATCTACAAAAAACTGATACAAGACCCATATCTCACGCCTTCACAAAAACTAACTCTAAATGGATCAAAGACCTAAATATCAAACCTAAAACGATAAAAATTGTGCAAGAAAAACTAGAATCAATGGTGGATGTTCTAATACACAGCTTAGATAGACCTCAAAGTCTAACAAAGCACAATTAACAGAAGAGAAAATAGATAAATGGGAACTACTAAGAATCAAACACTTTTGCTCATCCAAAGAGTTAGCAGACCACCTACAGAATGGAAAAAAATATTTGGCAACAGTATGTTGGACCATCATCTGATCTCCATAATCTACAAGGTTCTGCAAAATATCAACAAGTGAAAGGTAAATAACCCAACTAGGCGATGGGCAAAGAAGATGGGCAGACACTTCACTAGAGAGGACATCCAGGTAGCCAAGACATATGAGAATTTGCTCATGATCGTTAGCTATCAGAGAAATCCAAATCAAAACTGCAATGAGATGTCATCTCACCCCAACAAGGTTGGCCTTGATCCAAAAAACACAAAACAGCAAATGCTGGTGAGGCTGTGGAGAGATTGGAACTCTTCTACACTGCTGGTGGGATTGCAAGTTGGTACAACCTCTTTGAAAAGCAATCTGGCACTTCCTTAAAAAGCTGAAAATAGGTATACCATTTGACCCTGTATCCTTCAGAAACAAAGGCTATCACACGAACAGACTCATGTATGTGAATGTTTATTGCAACACAGTCCACAATAGCTAAAAGATGGAATCAACCAGATGCCTATCAACAGATGAATGGATAAACACACTGTGGTACATATACTCAATGGAACACTATGCTGTGATAAAAAACAATGTAGATTTTAGAAAACATCTCATAACACGGTTTCAGTTGGAAGATAATATGCTGAGTGTCAAGAGGACAAATATTGTATGAGATCTCTGTTCTAAGAACTTAAAAAAATAGAATTATCTACAGAAGAAAAGAACTTTGTTGGCTACAAGGGTGGGTATAGCGGTGAGGGTTTATCATAGATAATTGATAGATGTTAGAAATTTTATTCATTTACTGTAATAAATAAATAATAAAAAATATGTCAAAATTTAAACAATATAATATTGAATGAATAAAACAGGGTGTAACAGAATACATATAGGAATATGTCTTTATATGCTAGTTGCAGGTTACCTACGAAGGAAATAAAGCACAGGTTACAAGGATACACACACATCTAAGAGTATATATTGGTTAACTTGGAGGGGAAAGATAGCAGATTGGGCTTGTGAAGGGGTTCAAGGAATGTTCAACTATAGCTATAATACATTCCTTCTTTAAAAAATAGACAAACAAGATTTGGCAATAAGGGCTGTTTTGTATTTTTCTCTGTGGGTTAGAATTTTTTTAAATAATTTAAAGGCCAACATCAATAACAAAAGAACAAAAGTCCCTCATAGCACTGTGACTTTGGATGTTATTTCATCTCTCCTAGCCTCATTTTCCTTATCTGTAAAATGGGAATAATAGTATATTCCTTGCAGAATAATGATGAAGAATTACATGAAACTGCAGGTAGGCCTTTAAAAAGTGACAGTATTCTTATTCTTCTTATAATTATTACTGTCAAGTTCATCTCTTTGAACACTGTGTTATCTTCTAATTCAAAATGTACCAGCTTGCAGAATAATCTTCCTTAATATAGCTGTATAAATCACTGTCTTTTCCAAAAACCTTTATTCTCTGCTTGTTGCCTACCTGATGCAGTAAAGTGTGACTGACTCTTTTAAGCCTTGCCTTCCTAAGACCCTTTCTGTCTCCCACCCAACACGACAGCTGTGCCTCGGGCACAGCACTAACCACTTATCCTGGACTTTGAGATCCCCTCACAACTGTATGTGCTTGATTCAAATCAATATTCCCAGTGGAAGAAACAAGAATGGAAGGAAAAAGGAACAAAAGAGACTCAAGCACTCCACTCGGGGTTTGGGCTTGAATTCTGGATTCTACATGAGCCCTTCCTGGGACTACACATTTGGGACAAGTCATTTAGGTCCTTTGGGACTGCCATGTGGGGCGGCTGGACTTGATGACCTGTAAATTCTCACCCCATGCTAACAGCAGGTTTTTGTAGCCCCTGTATTCAGGCCCTACTCCGTGTACTTTCCCTCCACTCAGAACAAGTCCTCTGTGATCAGCTTGGGTTCCTTAATGCACCGGAGAGCTGTCACCCTAATTTTACTCTTTTATCCAGATCTTAGTTTATCTTTAAAACTTTGCTCAAACTTTACATCTTTCAATAAGCCCTCTTTAATATATTTGACTTCCAATTTAAAAAATCTAATACATAGCAGTCACTGTTCCTAGAAGCTTATATATATTGATGTAAAAGTCACTGTTCTTACGAGTTTATAGATATTGATATAATAGTCACTGTTCTTAGGAGTGATGTACTTTAGTCTCACACTAACACCGTGAGATAACCATTATTATTTTCCCCACTTTAACTGGGGAGGAAGCAGAGGCACAGAGGGATTAAGTGCAAATTGACCAGCTAGTAAATGGCAGAATCAGTACTCGAACCCAGATAGTCGGCTTCAGAGGAGCCCTGGTGGCATAGTGTTTAAGCGCTTAGCTGCTAACTGAAAGGTTGGCAGTTCAGACCCACCAGCTGTTCCACAGGAGAAAGATGCTGCAGTCTGCTTTCATAAATATGACAGACTTGAAAACCTATGGGGCAGTTCTACTCAGACCTATGAGGTCGCTATGAGTTGTCACCAACTGGGTGGCAACATCTTTGTTTTATTCAGTTTGGTCTGCTTCAGACTCTATGCCTTAACACTACACTAACACCCCTTTCTAATCTTTTAACTTAAGTTTTCTAAAGCTTTTAACCTCTGTACTGTCATCAAGGTCCCTAGATGGTTCAAAGCTTGGTAGTCAACTAGCCTGAAGACTTGTGGAGTATTTATACTCTGTAACACATAAGATCACCAAGAGTCACAACTGACTTGATGGCATGAGCTTGTTACACTGTATCATATCATTTAGTAGTCCTTTAAAGCTGAGTAATATTGCATTATTTTATATTCTCTTGTATTTTTTTATAGCTCACAATGTAAAGTTAACACTGTATAAACACTGATTCTTTGGTGTATACTAATTGGGGTCCCTGGGTGGTACCATACTCAGCTGCTAACCTAAAGTTTTGAGGTTGGAGTCCACCCAGAGGTACCTCAGAAGAAAGATCTGGAAATCTACTTCTGAAAAATGAGCCACAGTAAACCCAGTGAAGCACAGTTCCACTCTAACCTACGTGGGGTAACCTGGAGTTCAGCCAACTTGAAGGAAACTGGTTTTATTGGTTTATTAATTAATCAGTATTAAAGTGCTGATTAATCTTTGTATGCTCACACAAGTCCCAGAATGTAGACTTCTCTCAACCCAGAAGGAAAGGGCTGGGTAGGATTTTACCCTCAATTTTTAGTCTACACTTTACTGACATTCATAGTAATCCTACCAGATAGGCAGGACTAGACCATTTGACATATGAGAAAAACTGAGACAACATAAGAATTAAGTGACTTATTTCTAACAACACACTGAACATCAGCAGCTGGACCAAACCAAGACTATCTGACTGCAACTCATATGCTTTTCATGCATTGTAAAATGATGATAGACTTTCTCTGAACTACTTCAGAGTTGTTGTATACCACTGAGTCAATTCCAACTCACTGTGGTCCTATAGGACATAGTAGATCTGCCCAGTAGGAAGGACTTCCTAGGCTATAATGTTTATGGGAGTAGACAGCCAGGTCTTCTCTTCCGTGAGGTGGCTGGTATATTTGAACTGCTGATATTTCAGTTAGAAGCTGAGCATTTAATTACTGTGTCACTAGGGCTCCTCATATGCTTTTACCAGGCTTTCTGGGTTGCCCCCAAGGTGGGGTTATAGCAATGGACTCCCTTGGAATAAAGGCAGGAAATAAGGAGTATAGAAGATGCAAAAGCCCTTAATAATACCTATCTTTGCTTTGGCACAACATTTACTATTTCAACATTTTTTACATGCACAACCAAATGACATTAATTACTTTCATAATGTTGCACAACCATCACCGCTCTCCATTTCTAAATTTTTCCACCATTCTTAGTAGAAAATCACTCAGTGTACCCTAAGGAATGACACTGCCTTTCCCTCTTCCCTCCTACCCCTAGTAACAACTAATAAACTTTAGTTTCTATATATGAGCTCTGAAAGTTAAGTTCACAAACTTAACTGTTGTAAGTGCTCCATACCTCATACCTGAATATGGCTACCGTCACCTTTGAAGTACTCTGTCTGGGAAGTGATGCTCCAGTGAAGCGCCTAGTCCACCCTTCAAAGCAATTTTAGAACTCTTTCTGGAATGGCCATTGCACACGATGGCGAGGTGGCAAGTTTGTGAACTTCATTGTATTGTTGTCTGTGAGGGAGTTTTTAGCCAGTAAACTAACAACTGAATTGGAACACCCTCCCTATTCACCTGATTTGGCCCCCAGTGACTTTTTTCTTTACCCAAAGATAAAGAAAATATTGAAAAGAAGACATCTGGAGGACTTCAGGACATCAAGGGTTATACAACAACAGCTCTGATGGCCATTCCAGAAAAAAAGTTCCAAAATTGTTTCAAAGGGTAGAATAGACCCTGGTGTCAGTGCATAGCTTCTCAAGGGGAGTGCTTTGCCGGTGACTAAAGTGATACTAAGCAATGAGGTGTGTAGCACTTGTTCTAGAATGAGTTTGCAAACTTAATTGTCAGTCCTCGTATTTATCCATCCAAGATACTTGATATAGGAATCCTGGTGGTACAATGGTTTAGCGCTCAGTTGCTAACTGAAAGGTTGAGGGTCTGAATTCACCAAAGGCTCTGTAGGAGGAAAGATGTGGCAAAATGCTCTCATAAACATTACAGCCTGGGAAACCCTATGGGACAGTTCTACTGTGTTCTATAGGGTGGCTATGGGATAAGACTAACACAGTGGCATGAAACAATAGGTTTGTAATATAACTGAGGTCATACAATACTTGTCTTTTCATGACAGATTGATTTCACTAATATTTCATCTGTGTTGTAGCATGTACCAAAGTTCATTTTTCTTTATATAATGTTTTATTAATTCCATTCTATGTATGTATCATACTTTATTAATCTATTCATTTATTGTTTCATTGATTTTTTTTTTCCATGAAAGAAAGGAATGTAACAAAAAGGATGGTATTCAGCTGTTCCTAGGTGCTTGGAGGCCTGTATCATACCCATTATCAAGTCTTTGTGTTAAGCTTGTCCTTGCTCTCATTTAGAATGTCACAGCAAGCCATTCTCTTACCTCTGTTTCATGCCATTGCCCTGGGAATGGTGGTTTTCCTTGCCGGCCATCTGAGCTACTTTTTTACTTGCCTCTTCTTCTGTCTCACTCAGGCTTTCCCCTTGTGGGCTGTCTTCCTCTAAACTGTCAGGTTCCATGTCATTGTCCTGGATTAGGCCCTCAAATTCAGACTGGGATTTCATCTCTTGAAGAAGGCCTTCTGAGTTAGATTCCAAGGAGTCTTTTGAAATAGCGTGTAAATCTTCTTTCTTAGGAGACTGGACTGTGGACTGGACATTTAATTTGGTGTGAAGGACAGGAGATTGAATACAGAGCTTAGGAATTACTTTACTGTGTTTCATGTTGAAAAATTCAAAAATTAACAGTGAGTCCTCTTGTTGATAGGAGGAGTTGACTGAATATTTAAAGCTGTGGTTCACAAAACATTACCTACAAAAAAATTATATACATATATGTATTTATATAACTCTGTGGCTAATAAAGGAAACCCTAGTGGGGTAGTGGTTAAGAGATACAATTTCTAACTAAAAGGTCAGCAGTCTGAATCCACCAAGAGCTCTTAGAAATCCTATGGGACAGCTCTACTCGGTCCTACAGGGTTGCTGTGAGTTGGAATTCACTTGACGGCAAAGGGTTTCGGTTTGGTGACTACAGACTTCATTCTCAGATCTTGTAATAACAAGCTCTTGGGTGACAGTTTGAACCCCCCCAGAGCCACCTCACAAGACAAGCCTGGTGATCTACTTCTGAAATGTCACAGCCTTGAATACGCTATGGAGTAGTTCTACTCTGCAGTGAGTCACAGCAGAGTCTAAGGCAGCTGTGTGTGTGTGTGCATGTGTGTGTGTGTGTGCGTGCATGTGTGTGCAAGACAGAGACAGAGAGAGACAAAAGAAATCTTTTAACACCAATGTTAATCAAAAAATTAATGAATAAGGGAATCTTGTTTATTATCCGCAGGCTTTTGTATGAAGCCACGTGTGTGTGTCTCTGTGTGTGTCTGTGTGTGTGTCTGTGTGTGTGTGTGTCTGTGTGTGTGTCTGTCTGTGTCTGTGTCTGTGTCTGTGTCTGTGTGTGTGTGTGTCTGTGTCTGTGTCTGTGTCTGTGTGTGTGTCTGTGTCTGTGTGTGTGTCTGTCTGTGTCTGTGTGTGTGTGTGTGTCTGTGTGTGTGTGTGTCTGTGTCTGTGTCTGTGTCTGTGTCTGTGTCTGTGTCTGTGTCTGTGTCTGTGTCTGTGTCTGTGTCTGTGTGTGTGTCTGTGTCTGTGTCTGTGTCTGTGTCTGTGTCTGTGTCTGTGTCTGTGTCTGTGTCTGTGTCTGTGTCTGTGTCTGTGTCTGTGTGTGTGTCTGTGTCTGTCTGTGTGTGTGTGTGTGTGTGTCTGTGTCTGTGTCTGTGTCTGTGTCTGTGTCTGTGTGTGTGTGTGTCTGTGTCTGTGTCTGTGTCTGTGTCTGTGTCTGTGTCTGTGTCTGTGTCTGTGTCTGTGTCTGTGTCTGTGTCTGTGTCTGTGTGTGTGTCTGTGTCTGTGTCTGTGTCTGTGTCTGTGTCTGTGTCTGTGTCTGTGTCTGTGTCTGTGTCTGTGTCTGTGTGTGTGTCTGTGTCTGTGTCTGTGTCTGTGTCTGTGTCTGTGTCTGTGTCTGTGTCTGTGTCTGTGTCTGTGTCTGTGTCTGTGTCTGTCTGTGTGTGTGTGTGTGTCTGTGTCTGTGTCTGTGTCTGTGTCTGTGTCTGTGTCTGTGTGTGTGTGTGTGTGTGTCTGTGTCTGTGTCTGTGTCTGTGTCTGTGTCTGTGTCTGTGTCTGTGTCTGTGTCTGTGTCTGTGTCTGTGTCTGTGTCTGTGTCTGTGTCTGTGTCTGTGTCTGTGTCTGTGTCTGTGTCTGTGTCTGTGTCTGTGTCTGTGTGTCTGTGTGTCTGTGTGTCTGTGTGTCTGTGTGTCTGTGTCTGTGTCTGTGTCTGTGTCTGTGTCTGTGTCTGTGTCTGTGTCTGTGTCTGTGTCTGTGTCTGTGTCTGTGTCTGTGTCTGTGTCTGTGTCTGTGTCTGTGTCTGTGTCTGTGTCTGTGTCTGTGTCTGTATGGGCAGCCCATTTGAAAAACAATTGTATTTTTCTCCATAGCAACACATTCCATGTAGAGCTCATAAGCAATCAGAATAATTGAATGCAGTTTTACTGAGGGAATCTAATGGCTGCTTGGAGGAAGACTTGCATTTCTAGCTTCTAAAATCTTGCTATAGATAAGCCTGGATGAAGCCAAATGGTCACTTATGGACCATATTTCAATGGCTTCATTTCAAATTTCTGAGGCAGGCAGCCTCAGAGCCCAATCCTTCTAAAGAGACACTTGCTTTGGTTTATTCTCATATATTGAACACATAGTTCTGAAATTGTCCTTGACAAAATAACCACAGAATGGTCCATGGATGGCTGCAACCAGTTCTAACATGTTTTGAACACCATCTTGGCATTTTAGGTGACCTGTTAGCTCTTTAAGTGAAAAATGCATGTGAGCTCCCAATCTCTGGGTAGAGACTTAACATGCTAATTTTCATGGATTGAATTGTATTCCCTAAAAAAAGTCTGTAACAATTTGGCTGTGCTGCAATTCTGGTATTGTGTGATGTTTCTCCATGTTGAAATTACTGCCTCTATGATATTAATGAGAGAGGATGGGCAGCAGTTGTGTTGACTCTACTGGAGAGACTAGACTGTGCCTTGAGGCCATCTTTTGGGATATAAAGGAAAGGGAAGCATGCAGAGAGTTAGGAACCTTATACCACCTAGAAAGCAGCACCAGAAGAAAGTATAGCCTTCAGACCTGTGGTTGCTGCACCAAGATGCTCCCTGACCAAAGACTGATGCAACACGAGGACTTTTCCTTTAGAGCTGACAGAGGGAAAGCCTTCCCCTGGAGTGGGACACCCTGGATTTGGACTTTTAGCTCCATGGATTGTGACAAATAAAATTTCTCTTTTAAAAGTCATCCACTGTGGTATTTCTGTCAAAGTAGCACTAGGTAACTAAAACACTAATGAAGGAAAATGGACCTCTTCTCCCATCCCAACTGATCGAACCCTGGCCTAAAGAAAATGCCTACTCATCCTGAAGTTTTGACTGTCCTAGTAAGGGTCAATCCTGAATATTCAAGTTGAATTTACATTTCCTTGTCTGCTCTCTATAAAAGCCCACCTCAGCAAGCTGCTTAAGAGCACCTTTCCTTGTGCAACAAAATGAAGGTATCTTTCTTCTCTCTTGCCTCAGCCTCTTGTTTATGGATTGTAACAAGTAACACCAAGTAGAACCTGGGATATCCACTGGGCTACATCCTCAGGACAACAATGTAAATAATGCCAGGTACTGTAGTATTCATGGAAACCTTGGTGGCATAGTAGTTAAGTGCTACAACTGCTAACCAAAAGGCTGGCAGTTCAAGTCTTCCAGGCGCTCCTTGGAAACTCTATGGGGCAGTTCTACTCTGTCCTATAGGTTTGCTGTGAGTCAAAATCAACTTGACAGCAGTGGGTTTTGGGTTTTATCGTGATGTTCATGGATAGAGGAAAACAGGTTCAGGGCCCACCTTTTGACAGACGAAGAGAGAGGTTTCCACACCTGGAATAGAGAATAGGGAAGATATTTTGTTCCTAGACCTACTTTGGCTGGCTGCATGACTTTTTGATAATCAGGTTGTTCGTTTCTGGATACGAAAGTATAATTTAGGTGAATCAACCTAGCTATTGTTAGCTGCCATCAAGTCAGCCCCTGACACATAACAACCTCTCGCTCATGGTGATGCTCTGTCAACAGGTTTAGACAATTGTAATCCTTATGCTTTTCCTGATTTTTTTTCTGATTTTTGAAAGTAGAGTGTCAGGCCTTTCTTCCTAGTCAGTCTTAGTCTAGAAACTCCCACTGAAACCTGTTCAACGTCAGAGCAACATAGAAACCTCTACTGACAGACAGTTGGTAACTGTGCTGGCGGCTGCACATGAACTGCATTGGCCAGGAACTGAACCCAGATCTCCTGGATGGAAGAAAAGAATTCTACAACTGAATCCCTATTACCTCCCCCTCTCCCTCCCCCAATATCAACCTTAGCTCAGTATAACAAAGACCATAATAATTATAAAAATGTTCAACCAATATTTGGTGGCCTTGTGAATTCTGCCACTGAGAGATTTAAAACAGAGGCCTGATGTCCACTGGAAAAGATGCTGTCCTGGGGAGTGCTGGGTGGGTGCGAGAGTGGCCTGAACAACAGCCAGGTGTCCTTGCAACTTGCCTAAGGTTATGATTCTGTGTGAACCCTCACTGTCTAAAAGGCTGTTACGAAGACTGATGAGATGGTTTATGGAAACGGTGCTTGGAGCTCATAGAAGATTGAAAGGAAAGATGTTTTTGGATTGTGCTTCCTTTCACCTCTACCTAACATTTCTATTCTGGTCTGTCTTTTGTCTCACTGCCTTTATGCCATTCTTATGTCAGATAACAGATACCTTTACCATTAGAACTTACTGTAAAATTTGTTTTAGTGACTGTTATTCTTTTGGCAAATCCTAACTTTAATTAGATAACATACCTTATTTCTACTCCTAGGATTGCTTAGGAGGTTTAATGTTGACCTTGTTGTTAATGTATCCAAGGAGCATCATCAACTCCCTGAAGGGAAGTGCCTTAACAAACACAACAGATGAAAGGTAGTGTTCATATTTAAATACACACCAAGTGGTTTTTTTTTTTAATTCAACTGGCACATTACTGTCTAATTTTACAGACCAGTTTGCAGAATTAAGTTTCTTATTTTAAAAATACACATTATATTCTACAGTATTATTTTAATCCTGATAAACCAACTAGCTGTTGATTTTTTAGGCTGTTTTTGAAAAGCAATGAATCCACCAAGTAATAACTAACACATTTTATTTAACAAGGTTTATATAAACTGCTATACTTAAAGAGTTAAGGGTACTGTATTCAAGATCTTCAAAAACCAGTTAAATAATTATTATAGTTCAATTTAGAATTGCTCCTTCATGAAATAATTCAGTCTAGAAAACAGATACTTTAAGTTTGACTAACATGGCACTATAGTATATCACAGTAGACAGTTGTGGTCCCACTGAAGTTTCTAACCAGGAAAGGCTGTCAAATCTCTAAATAAACAATGACAGACAAGGATATATATCTCTTGATTAATTCGACAGAGATCTCTTGGGTCTTGTCAACTAGTATCCAAACCAAACACATTGCTGTTGAGTGGATTCCAACTCACATTAAACCAGCAGGACACAGCAGAATTGTCGCATGGGATCTCTAATGAGGGACTGGTGGATTTGAACTGTTATCCTGTTGATTAGCAGCCAAGCTCTTAACCACTGTGCCATCAGGGCTTCTCTACTACCAGGAGGAACGAATTTCCTTAGGTAGATGAAAAGGAACTCTGCCTGATTATCACCAAGACAAGGATATAGAAAAAATTGCTCTACTTTAGAACCTGGGAAGCCACTCTTAAGAGGCACTCCGTAGCTTTCTCCCTTGGCCTTTTTGTGAGAGTCAAGAACCGGCAGCAAGGGGAGTTTTTAAGGTCCAGGAGGTGATGACGGCTGGCGAGTCCCGGACCAGTCTTCATAACCGAGAAACACGGCTGTTTTATCAGTCTGGTCTTCAAAGCCTTTCCCTATCCGGCCACAGGGCCCGGACCTCTTGGTCGTTGCGTGGGCCACCGCCTGTCCTTCTCGTTCCCGTCCCAAATTGCTCTTGTGCAGGTTTCTGCAATTTCTCCTAATCTGATCGTTTCTACCACGTCCTTGTTCCCTGTCCCCCGTCTCAGCCCATCCTGTCTCCCTCCCAGGCGCATCGCCTACCCCCGTTCCAGGAGGCAACCGCCCTTCACCTGCCAGGAGCTCCCTGCAGCCGTGGCAGCCGCTTGCATCCTCCAGTGCCACTCTCCTGGCTTCCGCGTCGCCCCGCTGCCCAGGCGACCGTAGGCAACAGAGCTGCGACTGCGATTGGGCCTGGCCGGCAGGCAGGACAGCGCAGGGGGGCGGGGACGGAGGGGCCAGTCCTCGCGAAGGTGGTGGGTGAGGGTTGAGGCCACTGCGTCCCGAGTGGCGCCGCTGTCGCGGAAGCGAGGGTGGAACAGTTGTGACAATGGCGTCAGGGGCAAAACCCCAGAGGGCCCAGAGAGCTTCTGGCAACCTTCAATTACCAAAGTCAAGGCAAAGCAAGGTAAAGACAGGCAGCTGAGCGGGAGAAGATACTTGCAATGAATAAAACTGCACGGACGTCCCTACTTCCACAAGGAGAAGAAGAATGTAATTAAAGAACAGGTAAATGATTCGAGTCCTTGGATGGTTCAAACGGTTGACACACTAAGCTGTCTGAGCCCACCCAGCGGCACCCTGGAGGAAGGGCCTGGAGATCTACTTCCGAAAAGTCGATCACAGGGATCCTTAAGGAGCGCAATTCTACACTGACATACATAGGGTCACCATGAGTCACAGACAACTTACAAATGACTTGAACAGGTTTTCACAAACGAAGAACTCAAAATGGCCAATAAGTATTTGCTGTTTATTTTTTAAAAAAAAGAAAAAAAGCTTCATTACTAGTAACAATAAGAAGGCAAATTAAAACCAAAGTAAATATCTGTGCTCACAAGATAGGCATAAATGTAAAAATATGACAGTGCCAAGTATTGGGAAAGATGCAGAACAAGAGTCTTCATATATTGTATGTGGAAGTGTAAGCTGGTACAACCACTTTAGGAAATTGTTTGGCATTAGCTAGTAAAAGAGGAGGTATATATACCTTATCATCCAGCAATTTGAAATCTTAGGTATTAACCCTAAAGAAGTATGTGCTTATGGGCTCCCAAACTAGACATAACCAAAATGTCTGTCAACAACAACAAAAACCCAAACTCAATGCTGTTGAATCTGGCTAATGGCAACCCCATGTCCTATAGAGTAAAACTAAGCTCCATATGTTCTGTTGGCTGTAATCTTTACAAAACTACATTGAAGTGCAATTGGGTGAGCTCAAATCAACAACCTGACTGATAACCAGGCACAAACCATTTGTGCCTTTCAGGGACCATTATCAAAAACAATTAAATTGCGGTATTGCACACATTGGCAAGCAATATAATAGTGAAAATAAATATAGCCACATGCAGCAACATGAAAATACCTTAAAAATACTATTGAGGAAGGAAAAAGTCAGCCTAGGGGCAGGGTGGTGGTAGTGGTGGTGGTGAGAGTGTGCGGAACTATGTGATTTTTGTATATGATAACTAAAAACAGGCAAAATTAAACTGTACTATATTAATGGATGCATACTTAGTGGAGTGATCCATGGAGGCGGGGTGGAAAGCAAAGTTGTAATTCCTGTAAAAGTTAGGATCCTGGTCAGCTCTAGCGGGCAGAATGGGGAGAGTGTTTTTAAAATTTTATTTCCTAGCCTTAACTGTAGCTACATAGATGTGTATTTTATAGCAATTCCTTAAGCTTGTCCATTTACATATGTGTAGTATGTTGTTGTTAGATGCCATGGAGTCAGTTCCAACTCAGCAGCCATATGTACAACAGAAGCAAGCGTTACCTGGTTTTGTGCTGTACTCACAATCATTGTTAGGCTTACACTCATTTTGCAGCTGCTATATTTAGTCCGTCTCATTGAGGATCTTCTTCTTTGTTGCTGACCCTCTACTTTAACAAGCACGGTATCTTTCTCCAGGCACTGATTGCTCCTGACAACACATCCAAAGTAGGTGAAACTGTAGTCTCCCCGTCCTTGCTTTCAAAGGAGCACTCTAGTTGTACTTCTTCCAAAACAGAGTTGTTCGTCCTTTTGGCAGTCTGTAGTACATCCCGTATTCTCCAGCACTACGTTTCAAAGGCGTCGGTCCTTTTTCGGTCTTCTTTATTTATCACCTAGCTTTAACACACATAGGAGGTGATTCAATTTTTAGAACTCTGCCGTTACTACTGAACTTGGATATCGATTTTTTTTTTCTTTCTTTTTTTTAATGGTTTCATCTATTTACCATTATCTTAACAGTTCAAACCTTGACCCCTTTTAACTACTCCAGGATGGCTAAAAGACCATCATTCAACTCAAAGAAGTATCAATTAACACTCCTGCTCTAGAACTTCGTAAATATAATTCAGACATTCCACTTTTCATCCACCAAGCTTCTAAAATACTCTAAGAGTCCTCACTCAAAAACATGGCAGACAACAGAAATGCATTGGTTATTGTGTTATCCAGCTGAACCCTGAAGAAAGCAGCTACCTTTCTTGTACTATAACAGTCACTACAACTGTTAGGTTAGTTAATGCCTTAGCAGGTATAATTTGAGTAATTTTATTAACATTTATGTTCCCAAGATGGTGTCAGCCATTCTAAAGTCATCATTAATTCAACATCTTTCAGTTGATAGGCTGACTGTTTCAGCGCCTCTAATATTTGGTTCCGTACTGGATCCTTTCTGAATCCAACTACATAGTTACCTTTACCGAAAAATAACTATCTACTTCATGATTGCTTAAATCTTCCTAAACAGCTTTTTGTATCCTTGGCAACACTCACAAAAACCCCCATTACTGAATACTGATTTAATCATATTTGTTGGTGGGTCATATTTTAAGCTCTCATTACCACAGAGAATATACTGTGACTGTCTGTACCAAGGTCCTTGCACTGTTCTGATGTCACTTCAGCTCAGTAAGTTGGACTGATTCCACTCACCAGAGCTTGCAAACTGGCTTCTGGATAGTTGGTAAATATTTACACAAATTCAAGGTATTTTTTCTTAAGAACAGTACTCATGATTTTGGCAAAGAGGCTTCCTAAAGTCTTCTAGGACCTAGTTGAAAATAACCCTTTAGTAGCAGACCTCCTGGAAGACCTTTTGCCAGACCCATCAATCCACAGAAATTCCATGAGCAAAGGAAATTAAAGGAAAAGATATAGCTGATAGAACAGCTACACAAGGCACTTCCCCATCACCCTCTAAAGATGCTGTCCTGATTCATGACCAAGATAATTCCACTTGTGAGCATAATGAAAAGGAGGGAATGTATAATGATGATAGAAAAACTAGGATGCCTGTAAATATGGCACCCATAAAATGTTCACCACCACCCCCAAATTCAGAATCACTCTTTAAACATCAACAATTGACCCCTACAGATAAAGAAGCAAAACAAACCTACTCACTACACATGAGTACCCATTTGGTACTGTGTCACAGCATACTCCACCACACTAGTTCCATTTTTGTTGTGATAAATCAAATCAAATTTTCCAGGTTCTTTTATGGCAGGAATAGATGAAAGGCTTTCTATATTAGTTTGCTGGGTCTCTGAATTGTGGCTTAAATTTTCCTTCCTTGTAATAACAGACAGCAGGAGAGTCACCAGATGTTAGTTCCAAAAGCTTAATACAATTTTTTTTTCCCCACTAGCTTGAGGGGCAGCTGCTAACAGTTGTAGCATACTGTAGTATCTCTACTGGATTCTGAATTATAGTAGATTAGTTTGTTATCATTTCATTTAATTGCTTCTGCTTCTGATATTTATTGTTTCTATTTAAAACACAGACGATAGTTTGCCCTCATCTTTGACCTCTCACTCACATGCTCTGATCCTTAGTCTCTTTTCTGGGAAAGAAGACCCTCTACTCTACCCGTCCTCTTCCCAAATTATTGGGGAAAGACAAGTTTGGAAGAGGACCAGGACCCTATCTGTGACCATTTGAATCAGAATGCTCCCATCCAGTAGCACTTGGAGTCTATGCTGATGATGAGCCTAACCCTGGACAAGCTCTCCCCGCTAATAAGGCCAATGTCTTTAAGAAACCTGCAGTGCACTGTAAGAGTCTATGTGACATTGTGCTCTGGTCATCTGACTCTGAACTGGAGCCTGAACTAGAAGATGATGTCTTGGCTCCCTTGCTTTTGACAGGGATAAAATTGAAACTAGCTTTTGTAACCTTCTTGTTTGTAGTTGTGTTTTTCATGGAGAGTCCTTTTTTGATAGCCCACTTGATATTTTTTCTGAGGGCTTTCTGACTTCCAAAACAATAGGCTGAGACCGTTGCTGCTTGATGCATGAGAATATTTAGATTCTGAAGAGTAATTTGGATTATCCTCTGCACAAATGCCTACTCCATCTTTCTGTTTGGTTTAAACACAGCTCTTTCTAACTGGTGAATCTTTTGGAGAATTATAGATCTGAGTGGTTTCACTCACTGTCTTGTGCATTAGAAGGCTTGGGATTCTTTATCTGTCTTATATTCACCTGTCTCCCTTTTCTTTGGTGATTTTTCCACTGGTTTCTTCACCATAAACACTCACTATTTCACATATTTGTTTTCCTTCTTAGTGTTTTCCCACCTGCCATCTGATCTATGACAGCTTTTGGTTCCAGATCCAGGGTTTTCTCATTATCGTTTTTCTCTTAATTATGGATATCTATAACCTAGTTAATCTTCTCCCTCCTCCCAATGAAATGTCTACTTCATTGCTTTTCTAGGTAATAAGGTAGTTCTGTTACCATTACTGACTACTACAGAACTTCCAGTAACTTTACTCTCTTCTAATTTAACTCTGAGACAATCACTGCACCAGGTGTGTACTGTCACAGGGGTAGTGAGGCTCGCCTTCCAGGTAGAGGCCGAAAAGATCCCAGAACTGAAGCTCAAGTGGTGGTGGACAAGACTAATGGTATCTGTCACAACTCAGCATCTGCTCAAGCCAGAAAACCATGCAGTCCAGGGTGGCCGTATTTTCATAGTTTTAACAATCAAATTCTTCTGTGGTGCCACCTTCTAATCATCATTATGATTTTTGCTTGTTGGACCAATAACTTGTCATTGCTTTTGAAATTTTTAATGTAGTAAGAAATAAATAAAAAATTAACTGTGGAGGTTCTATGCATTTACTTTCTGAATGCCCTAATCCCTTTTGTTGTCACTGGACTCCAATTGTGTGGTATTATCCCCTGTTTTCATAGACTGTGTGTCTCCTGAGAACTCAAATCTGTTTCTATAAACACCACTTCCAGAGAATAGTTATATTTCTTATGATCTATCTGGGATTGGAATCCATATTATTTCTTATGTTTTAAATTCTAATCACTTTTTTAAGTATCTGCTTTTTCCTATGACATTACATTTTTTTTTATTATGACTGAGTGAACATGTACATTCCCATATAAATTTACATGCCCACCTATATGAAGCTTCCACTGCTCTCCCTGTCTGGTGACAGCACATTATTCCTCTCTGCTCCGTACACGTCTCATCTTCCCAACAGTCTCCTTTCCCCTCCTCTCCACCCATTCCCCTTACTCCAGCCAGAGGTCAGAAGCATGATATCCTATAGATGCATAGAACCATAAAGTGCACCCAATATATGGTCACTCTGCATTACCAAGTCCAATCCATTTGTGTCCAAAGAGTGGAACTTCATTATAATTTATGGTCAAGGGCAGCATCGGGGCGAGGGGCCATGCTCCCAGAGGAACCTCGAAGCTGCTGGACCATCATTTGTGGTCTTTTAGTGGAGATCTCGGGTGCACTCATTTTTATTCTTGTGTTGCCAGTGAGACTCAACTTTGTGAGCTCCATCGCGGCTGTCACAGGTGGTGGCCGGGCACCATCCAGTTCTTCTGGTCCCAAGTCGATGTAGGCACCCACTCATGTCGGTCTCTCTGTCCTCTGGGTTGTCTTTCCCCCATGTCGTTTTGGCCCTCAGTGAGTACCCGTACTGCTGTGCCCTCAGATGGCAGCTAGGCAGATTTTAAGACCCCAGACACCACTCACCAATGTGGGGCACAGAGAGCCCTCTTAGCAAAATGTTAGTTGTGCCAATTGGCCTCGATTTCACCTAAGAGCATGGTCCCCTGTCCCCTGCCCCAGCTACTCTGTCCTTGCAATATGGGGTTAAGATGGACAGAGTATTCATGTTGAAGTCCACTTAATATTGTTCTTGTTTCTAATGTGTGCTGTCACCGATTTCGCCCAACCAAATTTCTACCAACTGTCTAATCTAAACCCTTCCGCCTCCCTCTCCCTTCCTCCCCTCCCTGGCAGCCATCAAAGAGTCTTTTATATGCATAAATCTGTTTTTGAGTTCTTATCGTAGGAGTCTCATATAATATCTGTCCTTTTGTCTCTCACTACTTTCACTCAAAATAATGTCTTCGGGTTGAAGCCAGATTATGAGATGTTTCCTGGAATCGTCATTGTTCTTTATCATTGCATAGTGCTCCATTGAGTATATATACCATAGTTCACCTATTTGTTCCTCTGTTGTTGGGCATCTGGGTTGATTCCATCTTTTTGCTATTGTGGACTGTGGGGCAGTAAACATTCTTGCACATGTGTCCATTGGTGTGAATGGCCTTGATTCTGTAGGATATATTCCAAGTAGTGGAATTACTGGGTCAAATGGTATGTCAATATCCATTTTTTTAAGGCAGCGCCAGATTACTTTCCAAAGAGGCTGGACCATTTTGCAGTTCCACCAACAGTGTAGGAGAGTTCCACTTTCTCCACAGCCTCTCCAGCATTTGTTGTTTTGTGTTTTTTGGATTATGGCCAACCTTGTTGGGGTCAGATGATATCCCATTGTAGCTTTGATTTGAATTTCTTTAGTAGCTAAAGATCGTGAGCATGTCCTCGTGTGTTTTTTGGCTGCCTGGATCTCCTCTTTAGAGAAATGTCTATCCATCTCCTTTGCCCATTGCTTAATTGGATGATTAATCTTCTTATTATTGATATTTTGTAGTACCTTATAGATTATGGAGTTCAGGCATCAATGTGACATAGAGTTGCCAAATAGTTTTTCCTAATCTGTAGGTGGCCTTTTAGCTCTTGTGATAAAGTCTTTGGATGAGTAAAAGTGTTTGACAGATTTTGAAGTCTGTCTACATTGTATATTAAAACTTCCATTGTTGTTCCTACTTTTTCTTGGATGAGCTTTATCATTTTAGATTTGATATTTAGGTCTTTTATCCAATTTGAGTTCGTTTTTGTATAAGGTGTAAGATATGGATTTTGTTTCAACTTAATGCAGATGGACATCGAATTTTGCCAGCACCATTTGGTGAACAGATTGGTTTTACCCCAGTTTAATGTCTTAGGGCCTTTATTGAATATCAACTGTTCATAGGCAGATGGTGTCATCTCTGGGGTCTCGATTCTGTTCCATTGATCAATCTGTCTGTTCTTGTACCAGTACCAGGCTGTTTTGACTACTGTGGCAGTGTAATAGGTTCTGAAGGTAGGTAATGAGAGGCCTCCCAATGTGTTCTTCTTCTCTAGTAGTACTTTACTCATTCGGGGTTTCTTCTCTTTCCAAACAAAATTGGTAATTTGTTTCTCCATCTCATTAAAAAATGACGCTGGAACGTCTATTGGGATTGCATTATAGAAGTAGATTGCTTTGGGTAAAATAGACATTTTCACAACATTAAGTCTTCCTATCCATGAGCAGGATAGGTTTCTCCATTTATCTAAGTCTCTCTTAGTTTCTTGTAGTAAGGGCTTGTAGTTCTCTTTGTAAAGGTTTGTTATTTCTCTGGCTAGATTAATTTCTAGGTAGTTTATCTTATTTGGGGCTATAGTAAATGGTATTGATTTGATGATTTCTTCATTAGCAGTCTTGTTGGTATAAAGGAATCCTACTGATTTATCTATGTTTATCTTGTATCCTGAGACTTTGCTGAACTCTTCTATCAGTTTGAGTTGTTTACTTATAGATTCTTTGGGATTCTTTGCATATGCAATCATATCATCGACAAACAAGGAGATTTTAACTTCTTCTTTGCTGATGCAGATGCCCTTTATTTTTTGGTCTTGTCTAATTGCTCTGGCTCGAACTTCTAGTACTACATTAATAGGAGAGGTGAGAGTGGGCATCCTTGTCTAGTTCCTGTTCTCAAGGGAAACTCCTTCAGTCTCTCTCCATTCAGGATGATGTAGGCAGTTGGTTTTGTATAAATGGCCCTTATTGCATTGAGGAATTTCCCATCTACACCTATTTTAGCATGAATGGGTGTTGGACTTTATCAAATGCCTTTTCTGCATCAGTGGACAAAATCAGGTGATTCTTGTCTTTTGTGACATTTGTGTGGTTAATCACATTAGTTGTTTTTCTGATGTTGAACCAGCTTTGCCTCCCTGGTATGAATCCCACTTGGTCATGATGGATTATTTTCTTGATATGTTGTTGTATTCTATTGGCAAGAATTTTGTTGAAGATTTTTGCATCTAGATTCATAAGTGATATCGGTCTGTAGTTCCCCTTTTTTTGTTGGGCCTTTCCCTGGTTTTGGTATCAGGGTTATGGTGGCTTCATAGAATGAGTTTGGTGGTACTCCATCCCTTTCTATACTGTGAAATAGTCTCAGTAGTATTGGAGATAACTCTTCTCTAACAGCTTGGTAGAATTCTGCAGTGAAGCCCTGTGGGCCCGAGCTTTTTTCAGTTGGCAGTTTTTTGATGACTTTTTCAATCTCTTCCTTTGTTATGGGTTTATTAAGTTGTTCTGCTTGACATTGTGATAATTTGGGTAAGGTGATATGAATCAAGGAATTGGTCCATTTCCTCTAGGTTTTCAAATTTGTTTACAGTCTTTCATAATATTCTGTTAGGATATTTTTGATTTCTGTTGGATCTGTTGTGACCACTTCCCTCTCGTTTCTAAGTTATTTGTTTTCTTTCCTCTTTTTCTTTAGTAAGTTTAGTCAGTGGTTTGCCAATTTGGTTGATCTTTTCAAAAAACCAGCTTTTGGTCTTTTCAATCTTTTCAATTCTCTAATTCATTTAGTTCTTCTCCAGACTTTATGATCTGTTTTCTTTTGTTGCCTGAGGGGTTTCTCTGTTGTTCTCTTTCTACTTGTTCAAGCTGTAGGGTTAGTTCCTTGATTTGGTTTCTTTTCTTCCTTCCAGATTGTGCATTTATGGAGATAAACAGACCTCTGAGCACTGCTTTCGCTGTATCCCATAGGTTCTAGTAGGAAGTGTTTTCATTCTCATTGGAATCCGTGAATTTCTTTATTTCATCCGTGATTTCTTCTAGAACCCATGGTTTTTTGAGCAAGATGTTGTTCAGTTTCCAAGAGTTCCACTTTCTATCTATGTTTTTTCTGCTATTGATTTAGACTTTTATGGCTTTATGATCTGAGAAGCTGCTTTGCATTAATTCAATGGTATGGGTTTTGTTGAAAATTGCATTGCGTCCTAACACGTGATCAATTCTGGAGAATGTCCCATGTGCACTGGAGAAGAAGGTGTAGTTGTCTGCTGATGGGTAGAAAGTTCTGTATGTATCGATGAGGTTTAGTTGGTTAATTGTGGCAATGAGGTCTTCTGCATCTTTACTGAACTTTTTTCTAGGTGATCTGTCCAGTATTGAGGGTGAAGTGTTGAAGTCTCCTACTACTATTGTGGAGTCATCTAACTCTTTTTTGAGTGTATTCAGGGTTTCTTCGACATATTTAGGTGCTCTGATATTAGGTGCATAAATATTTAATATAATTAAGTCTTGCTTGTGCACTGAACCTTTCAGCAATAAATACTGTCCATCTTTGTCCATGATGGTGGATTTTACATTAAAATTGATTTTGTCTGAGATTAGAATTGCCACCCCTGCTTTCTTTGTTCATTGTTAGCTTGATATATATTCTTCCATCCTTTAATTTTCAGTTTGTTCCTATCTTTAGTTCTCAAGTGAGTTTCTTGCAGACAGCATGTGGATGGATCATGTCTTTTGATCCAAGATGTCACTCGATGTCTCTTTACTGGAGCATTCAGTCCATTCATATTCAATGTAATTATTCATAGATATGTGTTAATGGCTGCCATTGTGATATGTTTATTTTTGTGTTGGTGTTATCTCTGTTGTTCTTATTAGTCTGTTGTGGGACATTCTTTTTTGTGAGTTGATTTTTCACCTTTTTCAGAGCCGGTTTTGCAGTTGTTGAGACTCCTGTGTTAGATTTCTTGACACAGTATGTTGCATCTTTGTTGTGCTTTATGGCTGGCCCTATGATCCCTCTTAATAAACTATATAAACTCCATTTTAATTACAACCAGTCTTGTCAACTTTCTCTCCATCTGGAAGGACTATAATGACTGTAGTGCATCCCTCTTTTTAATATGATGGCACCATAGTTTTCATGATAATCACTGGATTGTTTCTTTCAGTATTAAAGCTGTGATTGACTTTAGAGCCTTCCCTAACTGAGTAGAATTCTGGATGACGTGTCATTCTAAAATATAAAGTTAGTGGTTTTGTTCTTCTAAGCCAGAGCCAAGAACTTCTTTCAGTCTTTCTTGTAGTTTTGGTTTGGTTTTTACAAAGTCTCTGAGTTTCTGTTTATGTGGGAATGTCTTAATTTCATTTTCATATTGGAAAGATAGTTTTGCAGGATATATAATTCTTGGTTGGAAGTTCTTCTCCTTCAAGGCTTTGAATGTGTTGTGCCACTGTCTCCGTGCCAGCATGGTTTCTGCTGAGAAATCTGAAGAGAGCCTACAGGGTTTCCCTCTGAATGTTAGCTTTGCTTTGAGTCTTGCTGCCTTTAAGAGTTGCTGCTTGTGTTTCATTTTGTTAAGCTTGATTATAATATGTCTTAGAGTCTTTCTTTTGAGATCTATATTGGGTGGCATACAATATGCATCTGAGATGTCTATATTCTCTTCCTTCATGATCTCTGGGAAGTGTTCTGTCAGCAGCTCAGTGTGTATACTCTCTGTGTTCTCAGGTGTCTCATCCTGTTCAGAGACTCCAATTAATCAAAGGTTCTTTCTCTTAATAGAGTCACACATGCTTCTTAATCCTTCTTCATTTTTCTTGTTTCTTTTTTCTGATTTCTGCTCATAGATGCTGGCATCAGTAGCCCTGTCTTCCAAGTCAGAAATTCTTTTTTCCATTTGTTCCATTCTGTTTTCTTCACTTTGCATTGAGGTTTCTATGTCTTTAATTTTGTTCCTGATCTGTTGTATTTCAGAGTACTGGTGTTCCATCAGATTGAACAGCTTGCTTAATTTTTCATTTTCTTCTGCTGCATTTTTTATAAGGTCTAGAAGGGCTCTGTATATAATCCTTTTGTATTCAGCTTCCAGTGATTTCAGTAATGTTTCTTCATCTGGAAAGTTCCTTGGTTGTTTTATTTGGGACCCTTCTGAAACCGTGGGTGATTTCTTGTATGCCAGAAGTGTCTGTTGCTTTTTGGGTCCCATGTGAGTAAGTAGAGGCTGGGAGAGATACAGTGAGGATGGACTGCAGATGTTTCTCTAGGCTGTCTTAAAATGCAAAACAAAAGATATCTGATCACTTCCCAAGTCAGTCAGGGTTTCAGGTGTAGAGGTCCCTCTTCCCATCTGGCAATGTAAGTGCCTCTATATCCAATCTCAGATGTTATGAACTAGTTCAAAATACAGGAATGCTACTGCCTTGTTGGCCTCTGCTTACAGGGCCCAGCCTTAGGCAACACTGTGTCAACTACTGCTTTTCTGGCAGAGAAGTGCTCTCCTGTGGGCTGACCCTCGCTCCCAAGCTAAGAATTAGGTCAAGCTGGGCCACCGTTTCTAAGATGGCACCCTCCACATGGTTAGCAGATAGACAGGCTAAAGGTGCCGAGAGGTAGTGAGTCCTCAACCTCTGTTGCTGGGCCCCCACCATAGGTAACACTGTGTAAACTACTGCTTTTCTGTCAGAGAAATGTTGTCCTGTTCACAGGCACTGGCTCTAAGGCTAAGAATTAGGTCCCGCTAAAACCTCCGTATCCAACATGGCGTCCCATGCACAGGCACTATGGTTCAGTATGAACCACACTCTGGCAGAGATGAAAAGATAAGCCCAAAGTGGCCAGACGAACAGAGTCCTAAGACTGGCTTTAAAAATATGGGAATTTTGTCTGCCTATCCCACCAGCAGTGCATCTGAGTCTAGCCACTAGGCAAGACCCAGCTCCACCACCAGCCAAGACAGAGAAAAAAAAGTCGAAATGGTGCATTTACTTTCAGTTCGTGAGAGCAAGGGCTAGCCAGGAGCGGGAGTCAGCGAAAGAGAGTAAGTTTTTCATTCAGTGGTATCAAGCCCTGTGCCATGTGCTGGGGGCTCACTAGGTGACTAGAAGGCTCTGTTTGATTATCAGTTCAGGTCTTGTCTTCCCGACGGATATCTCTAATCACATTCTAAAGATAATTTATAATTGTTACAATCATTTATGTATTTAACCACTTGCTACTAATGCCAGTCACAGATTAATTTACTGAGATACATGAATATTGAAATAGCATTGTATTTTTATCGTTAGCAATTTGTTTGTCCTTTATTGGATAGTAGTCATTTTACCCTCCTTTATGCCTTCCATTGCTGAAGTCTATTTTGTCATTACTATTATTTGTATGCTGATGCCAAGCCAGCCAAGTGCAGTCGAGTCGGATCTGACTCATGGTGACCCCAGCTGATAGCCCTTGTTTATTTTGGGGGCTGTGTTTCTCTTCTATGAAGAGCCCTGCTTAAACTTTCTGCCCATACTGCTTCTCATTGTAGTTTCTATTCATTCCTGGAGTGAGGATGCCTTTGTTCAGTTCACTCAAGCTGTTGCAGCATCCACAAATCTGACTGAATGCTGGGTCTGTCATCCTTTAACCAAAATTCTAGATGAAAATTCAGATTCATAGCTATTCCCATACTGAATTGCAGCTTTGTTCCTCCTGTTACTGTCAAGTTTAACGTCAACTCTAGGCAAGCCATACTTTTGAGACCATGGCATCTTCCTGAGATACTGACTTGGCCCCAGATTCCATGTTTCAGTCTCACTTAAATTAGAAAGTGTTCCAAAACACTCCTGGAACTCCTTTTCAGGCTGTGAAAAATGAGCCTTTAATTTCATATAATGGCCTTTCTAGATGGTAGCAAATTTCTTTTTCATGAAATTTAACAGCATACCTATAGGAAAAAAGATCTTTTTGTGTTTAAATGCAGAATTGGCTAAGGTTAGGATGACTATTGCCAACAACTCCTTGACAGAGACTTGGCTTGAAGTGATGAATCAAACCATCCTTTTTCCCAGGAGAAGAAATAAGGATCAGCATAATATATTCCTCATATGGTTATGCATTTTTGCGTGCAGGATCAAGATATCCCACATTTGCTAATTCAAATGCAAATAATGAGTCTTACACCTGGGCTTTATTCTGTTTAGATGATTGGAATGTGGGCAATTTACCTTAAGCCACATGAGAATCCCTTTAGACATCCATTCATACAAAGAAAATTGACTGACAATCTGAAACTGTTAGAAAGGAGAAGAAGATATGGGCAAGAGATAAGCAAGAGAGAAATAGAGTGAACTCCTTAGTTTCCAAGATAAGTTTGTAGTTCTTTTCAGGATAGTCTTCCTTCAGTATAAAGTAGGGGGTTTAAAATATGTGTCCATAACATCTCCAGAACCAAGAAAAGAATAGCTGATGATGTTGCCAGAGCTATGACTGCTCAAGAAAAATCACTGAACTTACTCCCCAAAGTACTTACAGATAATTGCATTTTCCTAGATTTCTTGTTAACCCAACAAGAAGGGGACTGTGCTATACAGCTAACCTTCTTGATCCAACTAGGTAAACATCTCAAGAGAGAAAGAACAAGACATTGAACTAGTTCTCCAGAAAGACCTTCACTCTCACACTCCCATTTTCGAGATATTTTCAGCTGTCCTTACTGTGGCATTCAATCACACTCCTTAAGTCTGTACTCTCAACTGGGTTGATAATATTCATTGTCATTGCAATAACAGTAGAGACTGCTAAATGGTGTCTGCAGCTTTTGACAAATGTTGTTACCCAAAAGACTCATATAATGCCCATGAAAAGAATAATGTACATTGACAGTACTTACATTTCAGGTGGACTCAACTCCACTCCTTGAGTAAGCCATGACATGTCAGGTTATTCTAATGTAGCCTGCCCAGCACTTACTGTCAAATAAAATGACAGAAGCAAGAGACTAAAAATATGACATGGTGAAGATATAAAAAGGTGCCTAGCTATGTGTTTCACATGTTCTGCTGCTACTTATAGTTTGATTTCATTTTTGTTTTTTAATCCACTTTTGTCACTCCTGGAAGCAGTAGTCAGGAGATCATATGACATACTGTATTTGAATGGGTCTGCCGTAAAGCAGTGTCTTAAAAAGTTAAAAGACAAGGATATCATATTGAGAACTAGTGTATCCTTGGCCCAAACCATGGTATTTTCAAACACCCCATATGCATGCAACAACTGGACAATGCATAAGGGAGGTCAAGGGAGAATTGATACCTTTGTCTCAGGGTGATGAAGAAGAATATTGAGTATACCATGGACTACTGGAAGAATGAACAAATTCATCTCGGAAGAAGTACAACCAGAATGCTCCTTAGAAGGGAGGACAGTGCAGGATCAGGCAGGTTTTGTTCTGCTGTGTGTGAAGTCACTATGAGGTACAGCCCACTTGATGGCACAGCCTACTTGATGGCACCTAATGACAGTTACAAACCTTTCACAAGCATGGTGTTTGATGTTTTAAAAGCTTATTAAGTGAACAACTATCCAGAATATGGCATATACTCAAAGTTCATGGACAAGAAAGTCTTCTTGCAGAATTGTCAGTGAACTGATCAAGTAGTTTATTTCAAAATGCTTGACTGGAAGAAGGAAATGTCTAAGGAAATATTAAATTTGAGGTATCTGAGTTCTGAAGTGGCCCGCTTGAGGTCTGAGTATGACTCTTGTGTAGGTTGTTCTATTTGTACCCTTGCAACAACCATTTCCCATGAAGACATAATCAACTAAAAAATGTGCAGCAATGATGGTATAACTACACTGTGACTCCCCTGGGAGGGGATTGTTGAGTAACAATGACATAAAACTGCCATTGACAACTACCCTGCAGTCCCCCACCTGTCACATACCCTTATGATTACCACATTGTAGCCAATCTAAGAAACACACATATGTCCATTTAAGCCAATTGCCTTACGAAATTCTGCCACAGAAAGTCCTGCCTTATGAGTTTCTGCCACAGGAAGTTCTGCTTTAAAATTATCTACTAACAGTTGAGTAATATATTTTGATGCTTGTTTTAGTCAACTAGTGCTGCTCTAACAGAAATATCACAGAGTGGATAGCTTTAACAAAGGAAAGTTTATTCTTACACAGTCCAGTAGGCTACAAGTCCAAAATCAGAATGTCTGCTCCAGGTGAAGGCTTTCTCCCTTCTCGGTTGTGGAGGAAAGTCCTTGTGTTGCATCAGTGTTTGTTCAGGGACCATCTTGGTACAGGAACCTCAAGTCTGAAGGATGTGCTCTTCTCCTGGTGATGCTTTCTTGATGGTGTGAAGTTCGTAACTCTCTGCTTGCTTCCCTTTCCTTTTACCTCTTGTAGGATGAAAGGATTAAGGGTGGTGCAAGCCATACCCCAAGGAAACTCCCTGTACAGTGGAGCAGGGAGGTGGTCCTATGAAGGGATTGCCAGTCTCATCCTAATCCTTTAATATACAGCATAGGAAAATCACAAAATGGAGGACAATCATAGAATACAGGGAATCCTGGCCCAGGCAAATTACCACACATGTTTTTGGGGGCACGCAATTCAATCCATGACAATAATCTAAGCCTGTAATTACCAATCAAGTAATGTCTTTCAGTGATCTAAATTTGGAAATATGAACAAATACTATACTTCACGTCCTTTGTTTCCCACCTATAAAATGTCTCTTCTGAGTTACCGTATTTGATTTCTGGATTATACTGTGTGGAATTCAATCTAGCTCTAGTTCTAGCTCTTACTTTCAATAAACCTCTCAATTTTGAATTAATCAGAGTATGGATAGTTACCCTATGACATCATTATGAGGATGGCAAGACATTTATGACATGTCATCAGGAAAGACCAATCACTAGAAAGAAGCGTGTTTAGCAAACTAGAGGTTCAGGGAAAATATGGACAATTCACAGTAACCACAACAATGTTTTCAAACATACCAATAATCACGGAGATGGTGCAGGAGAGTACAAAGTTTTGTTCTGTTTAGTATAAGGTCACTGTGAGTCGCAGCCAACTTGACAGCAACTAATGACTCTTAGTGTTACCATCTTTTATTCTCTCATACATTATTTACATCTTTCTCTCTTCCATTATGTATTTTTTTCTTTTTAATAGCAGGGATCTTTTTTTATGAGTTCATAATATAGAACTCATTGTTAAAGAAATGAAAGCAATGTAGCTGAAAGCATCGGTATACTGCCCAGTATGTTACACTAATTAGAGCAACTCTGAACATGCAAACAAACCCCAAATACAAGGATTTACCACCAGGGCATATTATGGAATCAGTGCTTAGTCACCCATACTTGTCCACCTTCTCATCTACTGGCTAGTGTAAATTGCATTTTGTGTATTGTACACAAAATATTTTATTCTCCTTTTCTGAAAATTAGTGGTTTGTATGCGACTCAAAGGTCTATAAATCCAGCAGCTACTTGCATAGACTAGTCTACATGTAGAACATGGAATGCCCTGAGTACAATTTTCTTCCTTTCTCTTATGTAATAACCTTCTTGATTATCTTTACTTAGAGAAGCTAATGACTGGAATAATGACTGAAACAAGTGACAGAGTCTAGTCAGGAGATAGAAATCATGTCAGTTATTTTAACAGAAATAATTTATTATGAAGATTTATTAACTGAAAATTTGAAAGGGAACATGACAGTAGTAACTGCAGAAAGAAACTACTGCTCCTGGGGCAGACAGAACATAAGGAATAACCTGAAATTGTTAACACTTAGAGCTTGCAGGAGGGACCCGCAAAACTGATATTCGGCCCTCTGAGGAGGAGATCCCTGCTGACCACTGCTAGAATCTTTGAAAAGGTGTGATGAAGCTGATTCTGGGAGTAGCAGAAAAACACTACATTCATTGCTGCTGCTAGAAAAAGGCAGATTCTGCTGGTGTGAAGAAGCATTCAGAGGAAAACAAAGTGAACAACAAAGGAAGTCCTTTTTCTCATCTCCAGCCTTGCCATCTCCCTCTAATGCCCCCTATTGGCAGAGCCTAACAAGATGCCAGCTGGCAAAGGATGAACAAGGTTGTCCCCAAATCACAAAGCAGTGTACATGGTGTCTTTGCAGCTGAGAGAATAGTTTATTAAGCAGCACAGTGGTAGGCTGTTCTTCAGAATTCTTAAGAGTTATAGAGTCTGTATAAACAAAAAACCATAAAGTGCATTGTTTCTATCTACTGTTATGGTAATAATGATCCTAATTTACATATGAATAATATTTCACAGGATTTTATTTTGCATATGTTATCTATTCAGAATTCAGCTGTCAACTTGACCCTCAACTGTGGGAAATCATGTTAACTCTCTTGACATGAGTGCAGCCATCTTGGCTGATGTATCATTACTTCAACTCTGTATAACCTCTTGTACTGTTTGTGTGCTGTAACCTAGAGGCAATCTGGGAACACCTCCAAGTCCTTATCCCGAACATGTGGAACAAGGTACAACCGAAACTGTAAACAACTGGCTTAGTTACTGAATGTTTCAGTTCCTTGTATTCTAAGTTACCAAAAGGGTACAAAAACTCTAATAAAACTTTGCCCTGGGATCTCAGCTGTGGGATGCCGTTAGCCACCTGATCCCAAACTGTTTTATGTCTATTCTTTCTTAGTCTCGTCGCTGCGTGTCTCTCCTCTGCCCGCATGGTTTAGTCGGTATAAACCCGACACTCAGCAAACCAAATTACAAAGAAGAAACAAAAATCAAAATGTGTGAGTTATTAATGCTGAGCTGATTTTGCTCAGTTGCTTCTCCTTCTTTCACTCTTCTGTGCTGTTATTCATGTTATGCCTGCAAAGCCATTTTCTCTACCCTGTTTACCCTTATGGTGTGACTAAATCCTATTCTATCTCTAAGACCTAGCTCAGAAGCATCTCTTCCAAAAAGAATTTTGGAGTCATCCCACAATGCTGTCCTCCTGGAATTCTCAGACTGATGCAGTTTTTCCCCAGGAAATACTTGGCAATGTACGGAGACTTGAGACATGTTTTATTGTCACAATATGCTGAAGTACTACTGATATGTCGTAAGTAGTGAGTAATGGCTGCTACACAGCCTGCAATGTACAGGATAGCTCCCTACAACAAGAAAAAGAAAAAAACCTTACCTGGTCCAAACTGCCAGGCTCAGAGTCATCCCAAATGTACTCAAGTGCATGTTTCTATCTTTATATCTACACATGTTCAAGATTATATTGCAATTATTTGCTTATATGTTTATCATCGCCTTACCATATACAATAAACTTGCAGACACCAAGAACTAGCAATGTGCACGGCACTTAATAGATGCCTAACAAAGTCACAATACTCTTATTATAGCTTAACAGTTTGCTAATAAGAGCAACCTGTTAGACTCTTCAATAGAAACATAATCTTCTTAGGCACATAAGTAGGATGATCACATACTTTATTAATGAAACCAAAGAAACACTGAATAGTGTAAGAAATGATGTTATTTTGTGTTCTGAGGCTGGGTTCTCTAGAGAAGTAAAACCAGTGATGTATGTACTCAAATACGCACACACACACACATATATATATATGTATAAAGAGACACTGATACTAAGGAAATGGTTCACACAGTTTTGGCAGACTGTAAGTTCTACATATGTGAGGCAGAAAAGAGAATTCTGATTCATATCACTACAGGGGCTGGCAAACCCGAGATCTGCAGTCCAGAAAGCGGGCTGCTACAAGCCGTGAAGATCGAGAATCTGCAGGCGAGACCAGTAACAAGCTATTAGCCCAGATTCCAAGAACTGGAGACCACATGAATGGGAGCCATTTGCAGGACCTGAAACAAGCAAAGGCCCAGGCAACGAAGCAAGAAGGAAGTGGGACACGGGAGGGGGGCGGGAATGGGGGCTGAAAGGGAGGTGAGCGGCCACAGACTCTGCCCCTGCCAATAAGCACTCTGCAGATTCCATCACGGGGGCGATCAGTTATCAGATTTCAACAGAGTAGTGATAGCAACATTATACAACTGCCAACATAGTGAGAGCTGCGGCCCAGCCAAGTCGACATTCTCAACCACCACACTACTAATAATTACACCAGAATGAAATTTTTCTGGCTAGAAAGAAAGCGTCTTCAGTCTACATGCGAGGTCTGATAAATAATAAAGCCTGCGAACTTAATTGTTCTACGTGCTACATAACCCATTGCTGAGTATCTCTCAGATCACCTTTGAAGAACTCGCCTTGGGAAGCTATGCACAGATGCCAGAGCCTAGTCCACCCTTCAAAGCATTTTGGAACTCCTTCTGGAATGGTCGTGAAGCACGGTGGCAAGGTAGGAAGTTCGCGAACTTAATTGTTTCATTGTTTTTCAGCCAGTAAACAACTCAAGAGTGACACCCAGTGACAGCCAGTAAGCAACTCAGAAGTGACACCCTCTCTACTGACCTGATTTGACTTTTTTCTTTACCTGAAGATAAAGGAAATATTGAAAGAAGACACTTGGCTGTCATTGAGAACACTACGGGCACTATGATGACAGCTTTGACGGCCATTCCAGAAAAAGTTTCAAAATTGCTTTGAAGGGTGGACTAGGCACTGGCATCAGTTCATAGCTTCCAAAGGGGAGTACTTTGAAGGTGACCATAGTGATATTCATCAGTGAGGTATGTAGCACTTTTTCTAGGATGAGTTTGTAAAGTTAATTGCCAGACCCCATGTAACTCTAACAGGTTTAGTTGTCTTACTCCTTCACACATGCATTAAGTTAGAAGCAGCAAGCTAGAAATGGGCAATAGCATACTAGAAATAGGCAAGGAGGGCACTCCAAAGACAGAAGGATGACATAGTAGTATCAAGTGAAGGGACAGAAACATCACAAAGAGAACAGGAGTTCAAAAAAAAAGAAAAACAAAAACAACTTGAAATCATTTGGTCTTGGGAACAACCAACTTTATAGTTGACTACCACCTTGAGAGTCACACTACTACAGTCAATAAAGAGGTTAATTTTTAAATCCGGGGCCATCAAGTATAGAGATGAGTGAAATAAATACTAATGAGAAAGGTAGAAAAATATGTGATATATTTTACAAAGATTTTCATCTAAAACATTTAAATAAAAGCATTGCATTAAAGGACATACTCTCAAAAATACAAAAAAAATATTGTTATGCATTAATGATTTATACTCTGATTAAAGTAAAACTCAAAGTAAAGAGAAGCCAGCAATCCAATATGGCAACTCAGGAATGATATTCTATAAACAGGAAACAAAGGTCCTGAAGTACAGTACTTGACTGGTATTTATAAAATTAGGTCATTGAAAGACATTACTTGATTGGTAATTACAGGTTTAGATCATCTGAAGACATTACTTGATTGGTAGTAAATAAATTTTAAGGCAGAACTTCCCATGGCAGAAGCTTCTAAGGGAAGGCTTCTTTTAGCAGAGACTCATAAGGCAATTGGCTTAAGAGGATATATATATATATGTTTTCCTTAGATTGGGTATGATGTGGTAATCGTAAGGTGTGTGATGGGAGCAGTTGTTGAAGAATAATTACATCATTGTACTTTAGCATGCATATGGGGTGGTCGAAAACACCAAGGCTGGAGTCAAGTGCATCTAAGTCCTCAATGGACATCTTCAAATTTCAGCATTTTAAGAAGGTTCTGTGCAGCAGATGCATCCAAAAGTAATGTCATTCTAACCTCTTGACTGTAGATCCCAGAAGCATTGACTGTGGATTCAAGCAAAAATGAAATAAAACTATGAATAGCAGTAGAATATTGTGAAAAGGTAGTTGGGCACTATTTGATGTCTTTTCCATGCCTTAACTTTAACCTCTTGCTTCTGTGGTTTTATTATTTGACAGAGAGGGCAGGGCAGGCCACATTAGGGGAATAATCTGACATCTGATGGCTTACTAAGAAGTGGGCTCGAGTCCTTCTAAAATGTAAGTGCTGTCAATGTACATTATTCTTTTCATGGGCATTATATGAATCTTTCAGTTAATGGCATTTGTCAAAAGATTCTTACCACATTTAGTAGTCCCTGTGATTATTGCAATGACAATGAGTATTCTTTATACTGTTGACAATGCAGACAATCCATGATCCAACTTCTCAGGGTTGTTGTTGTTAGATGCCATTGATTAGATTCCAACTCATGGTGATCCTATGTACAACGGAACACTACCTGCCTGGTCTTGAGCCATGCCCACAGTTGTTTTTATGCTTAAGCCCATCATTGCAGCTCACTGTGTCAATCCATCTTGCTGAGAGTCTTCCTCTTTTATGCTGACCGTACACTCTACCAAGTGTGATATCCTTCTCCACGGGCTAATCCCTCCTGACAACATGTCCCAAGTATGTGAGATGCAGTCTTGGCATCTTTGCTTCCAAGGAGCACTCTGGTTGTACTTCTTCCAGAATAGGTCTGTTTGTTCTTTGGGCAGTCCATAATAACATTCAATATTCATCTCCAACACCACAGTTCAAAGACAACAATTCTTCTGTCTTTCTTATTCATCGTCCAGCTTTCACATACATACAATATGATTGAAAATACCATGGCTTCGGTCAGGCACACCTCAGTCTTCGAGGTGACACCTTTACTATTCAATTCTTTAAAGAGGTCCTTTGCAACAGATTTTTCTGATGCAGTGCATCTTTTGATTTCTTGGCTACTACTTCCATGGGCATTGATTGATTGTGGAGCCGAGTAAAACTGACAGCCTCAGTCCTTTCTCTATTTATCCTGATGTTGCTTACTGGTACATTCTAAGAGCTACTGCTTGCCTCACTGGTTGTGACAGCTAATCTAGCCTGTAGGATTTCAGGACTGGACAGGTCAGGTCCAGCAATTCCTCACTGCTTCTGAACCATCTCTGCCTCCCCATGCTGCTCAGTCCAATTTATCAGCTTTGCCTTTGATGTTCAGGGTTCCTAGATTATCATATGTAATTGATTTACTCTTTTTGCTTTTGGTCTTTTCGTAAAAACAAACAAAGGAAGCATTTGACCTACTATGCCATCGTGGCCCCACCTCCCCACCAATATTTAGAAAAATCTTCTATCATCTTATTTCTTCCAAAATGGGTATTCATGGGCAATCGGTAGGTCTGTTTTCATTCTCTAATTCTGTCTGTAACGGTTAATTATTGATGTTTACAAACTGACTCTGAAGTTTCTTTTGGGTCAAATTTTGGTGGGTCATATTATATAGGTGGCATATTAACAGGTACCTTAAGTGTTCTGTTATCAATTTATAATCCCCCTTTTTCTTCATGAACATGAGTAAAATTATTGTGGTCATGAATAAGGGCAGCATCTTTATAGAATGATTGGGAAGTGTCTTGTTTAGGTGATCTAGTAGCTAAGTCATTCCCTTTAATTTTCTCAAAAGTGGTCACAACAGATCCAACAGAAATCAAAGATATCCTAACAGAATACTATGAAAGACTGTACTCTAACAAATTTGGAAACCTAGAGGAAATGACAAATTGCTTGACTCATACCAGCTACCCAAATTATCACAATGTCAAGCAGAACAACTTAATAAACTAGGCACAAAGGAAGAGATTGAAAAGGTCATCAAAACACTGCCAACGGAAAAAAGCTCGGGCCCAGATGGATTCACCACAGAATTCTACCAAGCATTTAGAGAAGAGTTATCTCCAATACTACTGAGACTATTTCACAGTATAGCAAGGGATGGAGTACTCCCAAACTCATTCTATGAAGCCAGCATAACCCTGATACCAAAGCAAGGGAAAGACCCAACAAAGAAGGAGAACTATAGACCAATATCACTCACGAATCTAGATGCAAAAATCTTCAAGAAAATTCTTGCCAATAGAATACAACAACATATCAAGAAAATAATCAATCATGACCAAGTGGGATTCATACCAGGGATTCAAGGCTGGTTCAACATCAGAAAAACAATTAATGTGATGAACCACATAAATAATAAAAAAGACAAGAATCACTTGATTTTGTCCATTGATGCAGAAAAGGCATTTGATAAAGTCCAACACCCATTCTTGCTAAAAACTCTTAGCAAAATAGGCACAGATGGCAAATACCTCAACTCAATAAGGGCCATTTATACAAAGCCAATTGCCCACGTCACACTGAATGGAGACAGACTGAAAGACTTTCCCTTGAGAACAGGAACTAGACAAGGGTGCCCACTCTCACCTCTCCTATTCAATACTGTAGTAGAAGTTCTAGCTAGACAATTAGACAAGACCAAGAAATAAAGGCATCTGCATTGGCAAAGAAGAAGTCAAAATCTCCCTGTTTGCAGATAATATGATTGTATATGCAGAGAATCCCAAAGAATCTATAAGTAAACTACTCAAACTGATTGAAGAGTTCAGCAAAGTCTCAGAATACAAGATAAACATAAGTAAATCAGTAGGTTTCCTTTATACCATCAACGAGACTGTTAAGGAGGAAATTATCAAATCAATACCATTTACGATAGCCCCTAAGAAGATAAGGTACCTAGGAATTAATCTAACCAGAGAAACAACAGACCTTTACAAAGAGAACTACAAGCCCTTACTACAAGAAACTAAGAGAGAGTTACATAAATGGAAAAACCTACCCCGCTCATGGATAGGAAGACTTAACATTGTGAAAATGTCTATTTTACCAAAAACAATCTACTTATATAATGCAATCCCAATACAGTTTCCAGCGTCTTTTTTTAATGAGATGGAGAAAGAAATCACCAATTTTGTTTGGAAAGGGAAAAAGCCCTGGAAAAGTAAGGTACTACTAAAGAAGAACACACTGGGAGGCCTCTCATTACCCAACCTTAGAACATATTACGCTGCTACAATGGTCAAAACAGCCTGGTACTGGTATAAGAACAGACAGATCGATCAGTGGAGCAGAATTGAGACCCAAGAGATGACACCATCTGCCTATGAAGAGTTGATATTGGACAAAGATCCTAAGACATTAAACTGGGGGAAAAACAGTATCTTCAACAAATGGCAAAATTTGATATACATCTGCAAGAAACTGAAACAAGAGCCATATCTTACACCTTATACAAAAACCAACTCCAACTGGATAAAAGACCTAAATATCAAACCTAAAATGATAAAGCTCATCCAAGAAAAAGTAGGAACAACAATGGAAGTTTTAATACACAATGTGGACAGACTTCAAAATCTGTCAAACAAACCACAATCATCAGAAGAGAAAATAGATAAATGGGAACTATTAAGAATCAAACACTTTTGCTCATCCAAAGACTTTGTTAATAGAATTAAAAGAACGCTTACAGAATGGAAAAAAATATTTGGCAACTCTATGTCAGACCGACACCTGATCTCCATAATCTATAAGATACTACAAAATATCAACAAGAAGAAGATAAATCATCCAATTAAGCGATGGGCAAAGGAGATAGACAGACATTTCTCTAAAGAGGAGATCCAGCCAGCCAAAAAACACATGAGGACATGTTCATGATCTTTAGCTACTAAAGAAATTCAAATCAAAGCTACAATGGGATACCATCTCACCCCAACAAGGTTGGCCATAATCCAGAAAACACAAAACAACAAATGCTGGAGAGGCTGTGGAGAAAGTGGAACCCTCCTATACTGTTGGTGGGGTTGCAAAATGGTCCAGCCTTTTTGGAAAGCAATCTGGCACTTCCTTAAAAAAATGGATATTGATATACCATTTGACCCAGTAATTCCACTACTTGGAATATATACTACAGAATCAAGGCCTGTCACACCAGTGGATACATGCACAAGAATGTTTATCGCAGCACAGTCCATGATAGCAAAAAGATGAAATCAACCCAGATGCCCAACAATAGAAGAATGGATAGGTAAACTATGGTACATATACTCAATGGAGCACTACGCAATGATTAAGAATAACGATGATTCCAGGAAACATCTCCTAACCTGGTTTCAAGTGGAAGACATTATGTTGAGTGAAAGTAGTCAGCAACAAAAGGACAAATATTGTATGAGACCTCTACGATAAGATCTCAAAAACAGATTTGTGTATAGAAGAAAAGACTCTTTGACAGCTGCAAGGGAGGGGAGAAAGGTAGGGCGAGGGGGGGAGGGTTTAAATTAGATAGTTGTTAGAAATCTGGTTCGGTGAAATCGGTGATAGCACACATTAGAAACAAGAACAATATTAAGTGAACTTCAGCATAACTTAAGTACTCCTTCCATCTTAACCCAATATTGAAAGGATAGAGTAGCTGGGTCAGGGAGCAGGGTACCATGCTCTTAGGCGAAATCAAGGCCAATTGGCACAACTAGCATTTTCTAAGAGGGCTCTCTGCACCCCACATTGGTGAGTGGCGTCTGGGGTCTTAAAAACTGCCAAGCTGCCATTCGAGGACACAGCAAATGGTCCCAACTCAGCAGGAATGGTTGCTCACCGAGGACCAAAATGACATGGGGTAAAGACAACCCAGAAGATAGAGAGACCCACATGAGTGGGTGCCTACATCGACTTGGAACCGGAAGAACCGGATGGTGCCCGGCCACCCCCATTGGTAGCCGCGATGGAACTTACTAAGTTGAGTCTCACTGGCAACACAAGAATAAAAAGGGGTGCACCCTGAGATCCCCACTAAAAGACCTCAGTTGATGGTCCAGCAGCTTCGGGGTTCCCCTGGGAGCATGGCCCCTGGCCCTGATGCTGCCCTTGCCCATAAATCATAATGAAGATTCACTCTTCAGACATGAATGGATTGGACTTGGCAAGGCAGAGTGACCATATATTGGATGCACTTTATGGTTCTATACATCTATAGGATGTCATCCTGCTGACCTCTGGCTGGAGGAAGGAGAGTGGGTGGAGAGGAGGGGAAAGGAGACTGTTGGGAGAATGAGACATGTATGGAGCAGAGAGGAATAGTGTGCTGTCACCAGACAGGGAGAGCAGTGGAAGCTGCATATAGGTGGGCATGTAAATTTATACGGCAATGTACATTTTTCACTCAGTCATATTAAATAAATAAATTAATTTAAAAAGAAACGGTATTTGGAAACGTATTGCTTGTAAATCTTGCCTAGGTGACAAAAGCTGTTTATTCAGATTCAAGTAATTATGCAGTAGACAGTTATTATGATTGGGTAAAGGTAAACATGTAGCTTGATTCAGAGATGTTACAGTTTGTAACCAAATGTTAGAAGCTGCCAAAAGGAGAGCTTCCTATGAAGTCAGCCTGCTGGCTAAAAGATGTTGAATTAACGTTGAATTTAGAATGACTGACAATGTCTAAGGAACATCAGTGTTATTAAAGTTACTCAAAACTATGTCTGCTGTGGTATTAAGTAGTCTAGCAGTTGTGACAGCTCTAAGGCAAGAGAGGTAGCCCATTCCTATGAGATTCATCTGGGTGCTGTAATAACCAATATGTTTCTATTGTCCCCTCTGTTTTTGAATAAGGACTCTAGAGTATTTCAGAAGTCCTGTAGATGGAAATTTGAAAGTCTGAATTATAATTAGGAAACCCTATCCCCAAACCAAAACCAAACCCATCATCACTGAGTTGATTCTGACTCATAGTGACTCTGTAAGGGAGAGTAGAACTGCCCCATAGAATTTCCAAAGAGTACTTGAGCTGCTGAAATTTTTTGGATAGCGGCTGTAGCTCCTAACCGCTGGTCACCACCAGGGTTTCAGGAGTAGAGTGTTAGTTGGTGCTTCTTTTAATTGAGTGGCTATCTTCAGACAGTTGAAAGGGATCAGCCTTTGAATTCTTAAGATAATGGTAAAGAGGCTGAGCCAGTAAAAAAAAAAAAAAAAAACTCTGTAGTAACCACAGAGTTCTGAAAATTCTTTAAGCTTTTTTTTTTTTTTTTTTTATTAAAGACAGGATAATCTAAGATGGTCTCTTTTTTATTACAGGGTTTATGGTGATTGCTGGTGCCATAGTGCTTAGGAGCTACAGCTGCTAACCAAAAGATAGGCAGTTCAAATCCAGCAGCTGCTCCTTGGAAACCTTATGGGGCGGTTGTCCTCTGACCTATAGGGTGTCTGTGAGTCAGAGTTGACTGGACACCAATGAGACTGTTTTAATGTGTAATAAATATATGTTTATATGGACTATCCACTTCAATAGACAGAAATACAGGAGTGGAATAATTTTTTAAATTTAAAATAGATACTTTTATCAAGAGGCTATTTTTATCCATGAATCTGAGGTTTGCCGACTCAAAATAATTTCTACCTGCAGCTTAGCTGGCCTCCTTTTTGTTTTGTTTTAACTCGTTTGCTAATTGACTTGATTATCTTGTGATTTAGTGAAGAAGACTCTAAGTGACCTGACCTGCTGCTGTCCAGTGCATTCCGACTCACAGTGACTTGTAAGGCAGACTAGAGCTGCCTCGTTGAATTTCCAAGGAGTAGCTGGTGGATTTGAATTGCTGACATTTTGGCTAGCAGCTGTAGCTCTTAATAACTACAATACCAAGATTTCCGAGAGGACTCTAGCCAAGACAAGTGCCCGATTTAGGTTTTCTTAATTTAAATTTCAAAAGGTCTCAGTAAAAGCAGAACGGCAGAGTTCAATCAAGCCCTTCTTTGCTTTCTTCCTCCCTTCCTTGCCTCCTTTTCCCCTCCCTCCCTTCCTCCCTCCTTCCCTCCTTTTATCCCTTCCTCCTTCCGTTCCTCCCTCCCTCCTGATTCAGAATGGTCTCCCTATGTAGAGAGAATAACTGTTCAGAATAAACCTTATATTTCTATTTCAGTTTTTATAAAACAAACAAACAAACAAACACATGAATAATCCTAGTACCATTCCAGAACAAGCCAAGAACAAGATGGAAAGGCCCAGAAAAGGAGACAGACATTCTGTCTGGAGTTTATTCTGAGCACTTATTCTGTATGCACATAGGGAAACCATTCTGATTCCTAAAAAAATGCAAATTGCTTGTATCATGGATTGAACTGTGTGTCCCCCCCCCCCCAATGTGTGTAGCCATTTGGCTTGGCCATCATTCCCAATATTTTATGATTTTTCTATGCTATAAATCCTAGTCTTTGCCTGTGACTAATAGGTAGGATGATTATGTTAAAAGAAGATTAGCGTGAGACTGCAATACCCTTGCTAAGGGAGTTTGCCTGGTGTATGGCTTGTACTACTTTTTATCCTTTCATCCTATGGGAGATAAAAAAAAAAAAGGGAAGCAAGCAGAGATTTAGGAACCTCACACCATCAAGAAAGCAACACTAGGAGTAGAGCATGTCCTTCAGACTTCAGGGTCCTGCGCCAAGGTGCACCCCGAACAAACACTGATGCAACACAAGGACTTTCCTCCAGAGCTGACAATGGGGAAAGCCTTTACCTGGAGCAGACATCCTGAATTCACACTTGTAGCCTACTGGACTGTGTAGGAATAAGCTTTCCTTTGGTAAAGCCATCTACTTTATGGTATTTCAGTTAAAGCAGAACTAGATGCCTAAAACAGTTTGCAATAAGCTGGTTATAATGAGGCTTATAAGGAGAAGAGAGGGGAAAAGACTAGAAGATCAATCATTGGCTAATCTTAACATGATTGAGACCTATCTATCCTCTTGTACTGAGATCAACTGATATCCAATCACATGGTGGTCTCTAGCCCTCTATCACCTTCAACCAAAATGCTTTTTGAAATTTAAACTAAGCAAGTCTTGATCTGAATAAGAAAGAAAGTATTAGCAACTTTGGATGAAAATAGTATCTGGCAAGACTTGGAAAGGAATGTTTGTGGTTAATATTTGATTTTGTGAGTAAGAAAAATCTTAAATCAAAGTAAGGTATCTATTATTAATTTTTCTTTTTGATATTGTACAATTTTTTCTGCACCTTGCTTCTTTCCACTCAACAATATATCCTAGAGATGATGCTATACACATATGAAATTCCTTATCATTCTTTTTCACAGCTGTATGATACTTCACCATGTGGTCAACCAAAATCCAAACCAAACTCATTGATGTTGAATTGATTCTTACTCACAGTGACCCTATAGGATAGAGTGGAACTGTCTTATGGGGTTTCCAGGGAGAACTTGGTTAGCAGATGTAGCTCTCACCAGGGTGGCCAACCAGTTCTCTATTAATATTTGAGTTGTTACTGCTAAAAATGATAGTTTCTGTAAAGCAGGAGTTTTGTTTGGATTCAAATAGAGTCAGCAGTAGAGGCCCTAAGACAAAGCATTAAAAACCCACTGCTATAGAATTGATTCTGACTCATAGTGATCCTATAAACAAGATAGAATTGCCCATAGAGTTTCCAAGGAGCACCTGGTGGATTGGAACTACCAGCCTTCTGGTTAGTAGTCATAGCACTTAACCACTGTGCCACCAGGGTTTCCAAGACATAGCATCAACGGGATACAAACCAAAGCTAACAATACGCCACCCCCAGAAGATGAACTAGATGTCTCAGGCAGGATTCTTTAGAAACTAAAACCAGTAAAACATATGTCATGGATTGAGTTATGTTCCCCTACAAAATGGGTGTCAGTTTGACTGGGCCATGGTTTCTGGTATTGTGTGATTTTTCCCACATGGTAAAAGTCCTGTCTCTCTGATGTTACTAAGGGAGAATGGGCAGCAGTTGTATTTGTGAGGTGAGACTCAATTTATAAGCTTGGATTGTGTTAAGGCAATCTCTTTGGGTATAAAAGAAAGGAATGAGCAGAGAGACCTCATACCATCAGGAAAGAAGCACTGAGAGCACAGCACATCGTTTGGGCTCAGGAACCCTGGGCCTGAGAAACTCCGAGTCCAGAGAAAGTGTGACAACAGGGACCTTCCTCCAGAGACAACAGAGAGAGAGAGAGGCTTCGCCTGAAGCTGATGCCCTGAGTTTGGACTTTCAGTCTACTTTACTGTAAGGAAACAAATTTCTTTGTTAAAGCCATTTACTTGTAGTATTTTCTCCTATAGAAACACTAGATAACTAAGACAGATTTTAAATCTATCTACCTAGACAGATAGATTTATGTTAAGGTAACAGCTCATGTGTCTATAGATGCTGGAACATTCCAAGTCCATGGATCAGGAAGGAGGCTTCTCTTGATTGACATAGCCATAGGGGCTGGTAAATTGAAGATTGGCAGATCAGAGAGCAGGGCTTCTGTTCTCAAGCTGTGAAGTTTGTGGAATTACAAAATTTGCAGATAAGCTGATAGCTTAAGTCCTAAGAGCCAGAGGTCAAATGAACAGGAGGCAGTTACAGGATCCAGAGGAAGCAAAAAGCTAGAACATCTACTTATACATGAATGTAGGCCACAGTGCCAAGGAAATTACCTATAAACTGATTGGCTGCTCAGAGCAGATGCAATCATAGGAATGATCAGATATAAACACTGAGAATCATGGTCCAGCTGAGGTGACACACGGTCCTAACCATCATACTAGATAACTGGGCTCTTCTAAAAACTAAACACTTATGCTCACCAAAAGATTTCACCAAACGAGTAAAAAGAGAACCTATAGACTGACAAAAAAAAAATGGCTATGACAAATCTGACAAAAATATAATCGCTAAAATCTGCAGTGAAATTCAACATCTCTATAGTAAAAAGACAAATATCCGACTAAAAAAATGAGCAAAAAATATGAATAGACATCTCACCAAAGAAGACATTCAAGTGGCTAACAGATACCTAAGGCCATGTTCACAATCACAAGCCATTAAAGAAATGCAAATCAAAACCACAATGAGATACCATCTCACCCCAACATTACTGGTACAAATCAAAAAAACAGAAAATAACAAATGTTGAAGAGACTACGAGGAGACTAGAACTCTTGCATACTGCTAGTGAGAATGGAAAATGGTCCAGCCACTTTGGAAAATGATATGAAGCTTCCTTCAAAAAATAGAAATAGACCATATGATCAGCAATTGTACTCCTAGGAATATATCCTGTAGGAATAAGAGCCACCACATAAACAGACACATGCATGTCCAAGTTCATTGCAGCATTATTCACAATAGCCTCCAAATGGAAATAACATCAGTGTTATTAGCAGATGAATGAATAAGCAAGCTATAGTACACACACAGTGGAATATTACACAATCATAAAGAATGATGATGAATTTGTGAAGCATTTCACAATATGGATTAATCTGGAGAGCATTATGCTGAGTAAAATAAGTCAATCAGAAAAAGGCAAGTGTTATATGAGACTACTACTATAACAGTTCATGAAAAGCTTTAAACACAAAAAAAGCAATGTCTGATGGGTACAAGGGAAGAGAAAGGTAGGGATGGAAAAACACTAGGCAATAGATAAATGGTAACTTTGGTGAAGGGTAAGACAGTACGTAATACTGGGGGAGTCAATATGACTTGTCCAAGGCAGGTTCATAGGAGGTCCACAGACACAGGTAAATGCCCTGAGGGACCAAATTACTGGTCTGAGGGTTCTGGTAACCACTTCTGCAGGAATATCTAGCTCAATAGGCATGACAAAGTTTATAAAGAAAATGTTCTACTTTCTACTTTGATGAGTAGTGTCTGCGGTCTTAAAAGCTTGTGAGTAGCGCTCTAATATACTATACTTGTCTCACTCCATCTGGAGAATGGGAGGAAGAAGAAAACTAAAGACACAAAGAAAAGATTAGTCCAAAGGACTAATGAACCACAGCGACCATGGCCTCCACCAGACTGAGTCCAGCACAAGACGGTGCCCTGGTACCACCACTGACTGCCCTGATGGGGATCACAAAACAGGGTTCCAGACAGAGCTGGAGAAAGAAAAAAGACTAGACTTACACTGGTCTGAAAGAGACTGGAGAAACCCCAAGAATATGGTCCTTGGATACCCTTATAGCTCAGTCATGTTGTCATCCCTGAGATTAACCCTTCAGCGAAACACTAGGCAGGTCCACCAAACAAAACAGGGTTAAAGGGATACAAGGCAAGAACTGGGGGGCGGGGGGGCAGGAAAGCTGGTAATGGTCAAGAAGAGGAGAGTACTGGCATGTCGTATGGTTGACAAGCTGTCAGAAAATGATACGCATATCATTTAATGAGAAGCTTGTTAGCTCTGCAAACCTGCATCTGAAGTACAATAAAATAATTATTCAGATTCAAAGATTTGCAAAATGAAAGTTTAAGATGAAGTTCTTCTGTCACTGTAGATTGCAGTGAGAAGAAGCCAATGATAATATAGTTCTCTCTAGACCCTTCTTAACAACAAATGTTGCAGTTGCTTGTCAAACAGGATAAACATCAAGTCATGAGATAAAGCCAAAACCAAACCCCTGGTCCTCAAGTTGATGCTGACTCATAGTGATGCTATAGGGCAGAGTAGAACTGCCTCGTAGGGTTGCCAAGGCTGTCATTTTAATGGAAACAGACTGCCATATATTTGTTCCGTGGATAGGCTGGTGGGTTCAAATTGCTGACCTTCAGTTAGCAGTCAAGTGCTTTAACCACTGTGCCACCACGGCTTCTTACCCAGTGAGAGTGCATACAATTCATTACTAAACCAAATTCATATCCTACAGTGGGAGGAGGCTGAATGAAATCTATCTGCTATTCCAACATCAAACTCAGAGGTGGAGAAAATTCTCTTGGCAATGCCTTTAAGGACTTCCCTGGATCATGCTTTTGACATATTTGACACTGTGTATATACTTGTTTGGCTATATGGTGAAAATTCTCACACCAATATTTTTCCATAATTTGAACCATTTTACCAACTGCATAGTGGCTTAGAGAATAAATTACATAAAGCACATGTGTCTTTAGGCTTTCTGCTAGTGTAGATTTTTTTATATAACGCCACCCATAACTTGAGATTTTTGTTATATTTGCACCCTTGTGATTTCCATTCATTTCACTCCTTGTTAGGTGCTTGTGCTCGTTTCGTGGCCAGTTCACAAAGTGAAACTCACATGTTAGGGAGTGTGACTTAATTCGTTTCATACCTAGGTAGGGCTAAGGAATAAATCATCTAACAACTGGCATATTTGGGGCCCATTTTTTATGTTATCATCATTAGAGATTAAAGTCCTTGCTGTTTCCATAGTATCCCAAAGTCACCCATGAAAATAATAATTCTTTCATATTTAGCTAGATGACGAACTTGATTTACCACTATGAAGTTAAGGCTTCTATTTAGCACACCACTTGTTGGATGAAATAAGCTTCAAGAAGAACAAAGTTTATGCCTGTAAGTAGTAACAGCATATCGAGCTCAGTAAGAACCTTTAGAAGTGTTATATGGTTATAAGACCCACAGGTATATATATCAAGATCTGGATTATGTAAAGGGATATCTTTAAGGTCAGCTCTAGGAACTAACAGTTGTTAAGTCAAATCTAGGCAACCGTGATTAACAGCTTTATCATCAGGCAAAGATAAGTGAGTAGCAGGATTAAATAGTCTGTTGTGATGCAGACAAATCTGTGCTGGGGTTAAAAGAATTTCATGTAAGAAATGAATCAGCTAACAGAGGGATACCGACTAAAAGCAGAATTTAATAAAGATTCTATCAAATGTAAGGTGAGTACATCTAAATCATTTCCCACAACAGTGTCAGCAGTGGCTTCAACCAGTTTGGCAGCAGCTACAAATGTTCACAAAAAAGTGGGCAGCTTCTGACTACAGGATCTAACTGGAGATTATAATATCCAGTAAGTCTCTCCTGATTTGCATGTGATTGAGTAGGGACTCCTAAGGCCTTTCTGGTTTGTTTGTTTTTTTTTTTTTTTTTCATGAACAAATAATGATAAAGGTTTGTCATAGCTAAGTAGGCTTAAAATCAGGGGATTGATTAGTATCCTTTTAAGCTCATGGGAACATTCTGTTTGTTCAGGAGTCCATTGCAGTGGCTCTGGATTCTTTGTTTTAAGCAAAGCTTAAAGTGTTTGAATAAAGAAAAATTTGGATTGAAGTTGTCACAGTAGCCACAAAGGTCTTAAAACCTCTAAGCATTTATTTATTTTGATAAGGGATAGCTACACATGCTTTGAAGTCTTTTGGGATCTAATTGAATTGCCTATGAAGTTAGAATATGACCTAATATTTAACTTGGCTTTATCTTTAGAGACTTTGTGCCTTCTAGCAGCCAAACAATCAAGCAGATGCACAGCATCTTCTTTATAGTCTGAGGGATTCTTGGAGCAAAGCAGCAAATTACAAACATAGTTAATGAGGAGTGTGTTATGTGGAAACATTAGGTCCTCTAAATGATCTTTTAAGACTTGGGAGAAATAGCTGGGAGATTCAGTAAAGCCCTGAGTCATGACAGTCCAGTTATATTGTCATCAGTCTTAATTGAAGATAAAGAAATATTGACTGGGTGGACTAGGGTACCAAAGAAAGTACTGCGTAAGTCCACTACAGTAAAGACCTTAGCCTCAGGATGTATTTGAGGCAATAAAAGATGAAGATTTGGAACCACAAGAAATTATCAGATGGCCCTAAGGTCTTGAACAAATCTCTGACTTTCCATTAACGTTCCCAACTGGAAGAATTGGGGTATTACATAGACCAGTGCAAGATATTAAAACACAAAACCAAACCCACTGCCATTGAACCAATTCCAACTCACAGCAACCCTGTTGACACAGTAGAACTGCCTCATAGAGTTTCCAAGGAGCATCTGGTGGATTTGAACAGCTGACCTTTTGGTAAGCAGCCATAGTACTTATCCACTATGCCAGCAGAATTTCCATGCAAGATGTTTTTAGCCCTCGATTAATTCATAATTTCTCAACTACAGGGGTTAACCCTTGAATTGCATATCACCTAGGAGGGTATTCAGAAGTCATGGGAAGTGGTTTCGTAGGGTCAATTTGAACTTCAATTGTTTACATACTTCTTCCCACACCTGTGGTGGAAGAAGCTTGTACAACTGGGGACATAGAGGACAACAGTGGGTGCTCTTTTTCTAAAGACAGTTATCTAAAAGCCTCTATGTGACACAAGAGGTCTATTTAGGATTTCTCTAGAAATTGTACAGTTATTTCCCTACTCACTTAATAGATCACATCCTAAAAAACTTGCAAGTGTTGTATCACCAAAGAGGAAAGAGTGGCTTTAAGTAAGGATCCTACTGACACATTGATGCTAACATAGATGGTAGTATGTGTTGAATATGTTTCTCCAGTGTCCAGCTGTCTTGCAATGACAGCACACTCCAGAAGTGGGTGGCCTAGGATTATTGCTTCTCAAAGGAGTTTACAGCTGTTGGAGTTGCAGTCATAGGGCAATTTGATTTCTTTATTTCTTGTTTGGAGAGTGTTGGCCACTTTATTTATTTATTTTTGGCTGCGTTAGTAAGTTCAGGTATGGGAATAGCCTAAAGGCTGCCAATTCTGGTTTGTGACCATTGATGAACACAGAATTGAAAGTTATTCCAGCATTTGTAAGTTCTAGACCAGTGTGCTCAGAGAAAGTCTTGGTAAGTGTTTAAATTTATACAGAGATTCATAAAGTTCTTTTTTGTATTTCATATTTATTCCCCCATCAGTTTTATGGGAGAAAGCCCTCAGAACTGCTTCTAGTAGTTTTTTTTTCTCTCTCTCTCTCTTTCTTTCTCTCTCTCTCTTCTTGTTGGTTTTGTTTTTAACAATACCTTTGATTCACTGTAATTGGCTGCTGAAGTGATATGATTTTTGAGATCAGCTAATTTATCGGCTTCTTTCCAATTGGTGAGGCTAATCCAATTTTGTGCCTCTCTTGATCCAAACAGCATATAGATTACCTGATACAAATCAGCCAAATTAGGTTGACAAGCCTGAATTAAAATGTGAAATTCCTCTTTAAATTTTTGACAGTCCCAGATAGGTTTTAGAATCCTTAGCTATTGCTCTTAATTTGGCTTTAGACCAGGAAGAGAAAGTAATTACATAGGGTTTGTTCTGTCACTTTTCAACTAGTTTGACCTTAAAGGACATCTGAGACACCAGAAGAAGTTTAGAGTCAAGAGACAGATCTTTGTTTGCAAGCAGCATTTCGGATAGATCTAGATCCTTTGCAGGATACAAACGAGACTAGACTACGAAGACGGAGGAGGAATAGAGGAGTCAGAAGTGGACTTGCCTCTGTGTTTTCTCCCTAAGAGAATTATTAATCTTGCTTAACTGGGGTACTGTGCCTTCTAAAGAATTCAATTTGGAATCATTGACCCTTTTTAGAAGCTTCAAAATACCAATTGAAATAAGTTTTCCACTTTTTGTTTAGATTTGCAGTTCTCTAATGTAGATCTCAGGTGTACCAATTTTCACAATTCAAAGGAAACCTAAAAGTGGCCATTGGTCAGACAAATTAGCTTTGGTCAAGGTATGCCAGGGATATAAATACAAACATGACTGAGCCTCATAAAATGGAACTAAGCAGTAATGGAATGATGTGGAGCTCCAGATCCTACAGGACTCATCAAATAGCCTCCAAGCCTCCTCAAAAAGATGGAAAACCTAACGAGGTCAGCAGGATCCTTCGTGTGTGTTAGATGAGGGCTTCAAGGCTGAAGTCTAGTCCCTTCAGTCATGCTTCAGACATCAAATAATTGTTAAAAATAAACAGACTTTGTAAAATAAGAGTTTCATTCAGAATCAAAGGTTCACAAGTTGGAAAGTGCCGAAGTAAAGTTCAAAATAGCGACTCAAAGAGGAAGCACAAGAATATCTTTTATCATAACTTTGTACAAGGTGGGGAAAGAGAAGAGGAGTACACTTAGTTGGTTGGCATTCAACATGCTCTGTAAGACTTATTTATCAAGAATTCTTTTGGTTGGGATACCGAAACCTAGCCATAGCTTTTTGCATTCTAGAGCTAGTTCCTTTTGTTTCCTGTAGTATTGTGGGTAGGCCAACTCAGAAAGTTGAAGAACAAGTTATCTTTATTAAAAGCATTGTCATGAGTCATACACTGTTAAAAAGCAGAAGCAGGGACTTAAGACAAAATGGAGTCTGATTCAGACTTGTGTTATTCATTTTAGTTACATCAGGCACCTGAGTTTTAGAGTATTCTTTCACATTAAAGATGGTGCTATAATATCCTTGTGCGTGTATCTAATTTATAATTTTGCTTTCGTTCTGCAGTATAGATTCCTAAAAGTGAAATTGCTGAATCAAAAGATAAGTTAAAGTGTTTGTCTTAGTCACTTGGTACTGCTCCAACAGAAAATACCACAAGTGGAAGGCTTCATAAAGAAAAGCTTTTATTGTCACAGTCCAGTAATCCACAAATCTACTAACAAGTTACAAGTCTATTCAATATGAGACATCATCACAGCCCGGTAGAATAAGTTAAAATCCAGTAAGAGCGTCTCGGCACAGGGACCTCAGATCCAAAGGATGTGCTCTGCTCTCGGTGCTCCTCTCTTGGTGGTATCAGGTTCCCAACTTCCTCTGTTCACTTCTTTCCCTTATATTCCACAAGCTGGTAGCTGGAGTCCTGCCTCACCAACACAACTATTGCCCAGTCTCCATCATCAGCTATCACAGAGACAGGATTCACAACACATAGGAGGGGTAGTACCATATTGGGACACATAGCCAAGTCAAATCAAAACATACATTTTGGGGGGGACACAATTCAATCCATGACAGTGTTTTTTTACTAAAGGTTGGCAGATTCCCCTTCATGAGAGTCCCATTATTTTATATCCCAGTCATCAACATATGACAATGCCTTTTCCCTACAAACTTGCCAGCAAAATATATAGTCAAATGATTAGATCTTTACCAATATTATAGACTATAAAATAGTATTTCAGTGTAACTTTATTTTTACATTTCCTCTTTTATGAGTGTCTTATCATATGTTTTAAAACAATTTTTCTTCTTTTGTCAATTTATTGTGGAGTGGTTCTAATTTTTTTCTTCTCATTTTTTAGAAGCTTATATAAGAATAATGTAATATATAAGAATAAAGTAATAGAATAATAATAATATAAGAATAGTAACCCTTTTACTGTAAGTTGCAAATACTTTCCGAAGTTTTTTGTCTGTTTTTTATTTTCCTTTTGCCATGAAAAGGAATTTTTTAAAAGTATACTCTAGTTTATTAATATTTTATTTTCTTCTGGATCTTGAGTCATTAGTAGGAAAGTTTATTCCACTCCCAGGTAATGAAGCAGTTAAGCTATTCTTTTCAGATTTCCATGGTTTCATTTTATACACTTCAATCTTGTGTCCATTTAGATTTTATTTGTGGTGTAAAAAGTGAGAAATCGATCTTTATGGCTATCCAATTATTCAGAAACTTTGTGGTAAAAAGTTGATCTTTTCCCTTGGATTTGAGATGTCACGGTTATACAAAATTTTTACTTTAGTGCACCAATATTAAAACACATTCCTAGAATTGTAACTGAGATTGTTATTAGAACAGGTGATGAAGTTTGTTAAAGTTTCAATCCCATGGAGTCTGAGAGTGACATCTTCTATAGAAGTCACTCTCACGCCCTGTTAGCTTCAGAGTTAAAATTGTGCGCATCTAGTTTTCATGTTGTTCTCAGGAAGTAAACTAAGATATAGTGTTTGTCATGCCATTGTCTAAAAATAGTACAGAGACGTAACAGTGAACCTACTGTGGATAAGAAAAGTACTAAAATTTGTTATAAACGGAGTAAAACATATTGCCTACATTCTCTTATCTCAGTTTTTGTACTTACTCTGCATGATAACTATTCTTATTCCCATTTTGCAGATGAGGAAACTGAGGATAGATGAGCTTATTCCATGATGGGGGGGTGGAGGGTGTGATGACTACTTAGAATTTGGGAGTAAGACATAAAAAGGAAGCAAGAGAGAGCATTCCTTCGCTTTAAAGAGTGTATTTATTGATTTATTGATTTGTTTTATGTTTCAATTGTTCTGCAAAGAGGGATGACTCAATCCCAGAGTTTGGTTTTGATAAGTGAGGCTAACCAGTCTCCCTCATAAAGACTTTCTTATTCTTCTAAAGTGACCTCCTTTGTTCCGAAATGAGGACCTAGTTCCAAGAGGTGCCATGTCTTGCTTAAAAATTGGGTCACAGTGTTTCGTGGCATTGCAGAATCCTGGCACAATTATTATCTCTTCTTAAATGTCAATGTAGAGTTATCTTAGGCTGGGGTCTGTAGAGAAGCAAAACCAGTAAAATGTGTAAATATGCATATAGAGAGATTTATACCAAAGAAATGGCTTATGTGGTTGTAGAGGCTGGTATGTCCTACGTCTGTGGGTCAGGATCTAGGCTTCCCCTGATTCATGTAGCTACAGGGACTAGTGAGCTCAAGATTGGCAGACCAGAAAGCAGGGCTGTCAGGTCATAGTTGGTTGGCATTGATAGAAAAATTCAAGAATTGTCAGAAAAGACCACAGGTAAACTACTATCTCAAGTTCCAAGAACCAGAGATCAGAAGAACAGGAGCCAGCTGCAGGATCCACAATGAACAAAAGCTCATTAGCCTTGCCAAAATGTCCCCTTATGTTTGATGCATGGCACATACTCCAGGAAACACCATCTGAACTGACTGACTGCACACAGCAGAGTCCATCAAAGAAGGGGTCACATGGTATCAAATCTCATCATGAAAGTGGTCATAACATCATATGACTGCCAAAGCACTGAGAATCATGGCCTAGCCAACGTGACATGCAACCTTAATCATCACAAGTGAGGATTCACAATGCTAGGCCTCTGAGAATGAGAAAAGACATCTTTTTTTAATATACTGTGAGGTACTGGGGGTGGGGGGTGTGTGAGATGTTTCTGTCTCCTTGGTTTGGGTTTACTTGTCTGAAAGCAAGATGTAGAACAGAAAAGACAGGGAAAAATGAGCATATTTCCACAGGTCTACAGCAATGATCAGTGAAGACAAATTTGCATATGAATGCACTACAGGAAGGAAGAGGGCTTCTCTATGAGAACCTGCACATTGTGAAAATAGAACTACATTTCATCTTAATCAAAATTCCATTATAAATACAGCAAACTGCCGTGACTTCATCCAAGGGAGGTAATAGGAGACTGTGTTTCTCTGTTAAATTAATGGACTCATTAATGTTCAGCAGTTCAAATATCTTCTCCACATGGTCCACATGATGCAGGGAACCTTACTTCATGATGGCTACTCAGTCTGTGAGGTACTAGAATTTTTCTCTATTATTTTTGCCTAATGATAGATAGTATAGTTGATGCTTAAAAACCAAAACCCATTGCCACTGAGTCAATTCCAACTCATAGTGACCCTAGAGGACACAGTAGAGCTGCCCTACAGTGTTTCTGAGAAGCACCTGGTGGATTCAAACTGACAACATTTTGGTTAACACCTTTAGCTCTTAACCACTGTACACTGAGGTCTCCAGTTGATGGAAAAAATATATAAGCATCCTTTTGACTTACTTCCCAAAAGGTAAGTTTCAGAAGGATCATTAAAGAGATTTGTCAGTTGTTCTTTGTCTCCACTACCAAATAACAAGGAGTATGCACAAAATGCAATTTCAGTGATTGAAGTTAAATGTAAGGAAAAAGGCAGGATCTTGTTTTTGTCCTTTAGGAGTTTTGAGACTGAGGTTCTAATCTCACGTATTTTACTCATTAGTGTTTTCCCTTTGATGTCCAATCAAACCTTTATGGATCTCAGTTCACTCCTCTATAAAACAACAGAATTGCTCCAGATCTATGTTTCCTAAATTGCGTTTTTTAGAACACCCTAATGTTCTGTAAAACAGGTGTTGTACGTTTTAATGGGTACTTCTTTTAGGAGCTATAAGTAATTGAAAATCCAATCCACTTGGCTTAAGGTTTCCCTTATTGCATTTAACAACATACTCAGCAGCTTAACAACGTCATGAAGGATTCAGACCTGCTTTGTCTCTTTTCTGTGTCCTCACTGCACCAGCTCAGAGTCCCCTCACAGGGGTTACATGGCTGTGGCAGTTCTTGGATTCACCTGTAGTTACAATTTTGGGGGCAGGGAAGAAGGATGTTTTCATTCTGAGTGTCTCTTATTACATGAAAATCCATTAACAAATACAATCACATATGATAAAAAATAGATAAATTAAAAAAGTAAATATGCAAATAAAAACAAGATGGTCAAATATGAAATCGGATAAGTGTGTGTGCAACCTGCCAGTCTAGGATGATGTGGGACAATTGTAGCTCAAGCAACACGTAAAAGAACCACAGGGAGAGGGGAGGAGAGTTAAAACTTTTTCAGTCAGATGGAAAAGGAACAACAAATGTTTAGTGTTTTAGGTAGTACACAGAATTCTTTTTTTTTTAACCAGACAAAAAGAAACAGGGAACCCGGAGCGGAAATGAGGAGAGTCTTGATATCAATGTCTTGGGACACTTTGTGTACAATTTGTCCACCCAAACCCAAACCCACTGCCGTCTAGTTGACACTGACTCACAGGGGCCCTATGAAACAGAGTAGAACTGCTGCATAGAGTTTTCAAGTAGTGCCTGGCAGACTCGAACTGCCAACCTTTTGATTAGCAGCTGTAGCACTTAACCACTATGCCACCAGAGTTTCCACAATTTGTTGGAGGGAAGACTAATTTGCTTGAATCTGGCAGACGCTCCTTGAAGTCTCTATGGGGCAGTTCCACTTTATCTTACAGGGTTGCTATGAGTTGGAACCGACTGTGTAGTAAATTTTTCTCCCCCTCACACTTTAAAACTCTCTTAGAAATCAGGACCTCTGGCTCTTTTCTGTGCTCCTGCTTCTTCTGAACAGTTCAGTCCCAATGTCATTAGGTGGGAGTATAGTAACATAGGTCTCTCCAGTGGGGCTGGAGGAAAGCAGTGAGGGTCCAGAGAGGTGTGCTATACCCTAGCCGTCTGGGGAGGCAGTACATTTCAGAGCGTGCTCACTATGCAGTGTCTGACTTTCAGTGGGTGAAGAGGGCTTCTGGGCAGCTGTGTGTGTGTATGTGTGTCTTGACCTGATGTGTCAGACCCAGGTTTGCTGAGGGGAGCAGCCACTGGGTAGTGAGAAGGAAGGAATGGAAAGTTGGAGTCTGAGCAGGAGGAAGAGGGCATCCTTAAGGAGAAAGAAGTAGTGGCAGAAATAGGAGATTGATTATATACAGGTGATTGATAAAATAACTAGACACATTGAAGGTAAAAGCCAGCTTTCTCAAAAAAGGATTTCTATAAATACAGAAAGAAAAGAAAGTAGAATAAATTTATGGATTTCAGTGGATAGATTTAAATGCACATGTACACACATTCTCCTGCACTGACAGGATGTGAGTTCAGTGAGCACACCTAGCTCCTGAATCTTAATGTTTTTCATTGTGCTTCAGATGAAACTTTCCAGAACAAATTAGTTTCTCACACATATTCTTTGGTGAGATTGGCTTCCAACCCTGAAACATGTCAAAACTCTCACCTTTTGACCTTGGGTTCCCCATTTTCATTCTTCCAGCTTTCCTCTTTCTTTCTGCCGTCTTCTCTTTGCCCTGGGCTGGTATGTCCATTTACTCTCACATACATGGTGGAGCTACGTGTATTGTTCACTGCCTGTCTAATCTTTGGCTGAAGGGTAAACCTCAGGAGTGACTTATATACTGAATTAAAAGGATGTCCAGGGGCCACACTCGGGTTTCCCCAGGCTCTGTGAGATGAGTAAGTCTGGTCTTTTTGTGAGTTAGAATTTTTTTCTACTTTTTTTTCCAGCTCTGTCTAGGACCCTCTACTGTGATTCTTGTCAGAGCTGTTGATAGTGGTATCAGGCTATCATTTAGTTATGCTGGACTTGGGTTGGTAGAGGCTGTGGTAGTTCTGGTCCGATAGTGCTTTGCTTTATTTTTTTTTTATTAGGATTGAATGAAACGTACATTCCCATATAAATTTGCATGCTGCATGCAGCTTCCACTGCTCTCCCTGCATGGTGACAGCATGCTCCTCGTCTCTGCTCCATGCATGTCTTATCTTCCCAACAGTCTCTTATCTTCTCCTGTCCACCCGATCCCCTTCTTCCAGTGTGAGGTCAACAGGACGACCTCCTATAGATGCCTGGAACCATAAAGTGTCCACACAGTATGGTCACTCTGCGTCACCAAGTCCAATCCATTGCTGTCTGAAAAGTTGACCTTCAATATGGTTTATGCACAGAGGCAGCATCAGGACCAGAGGCCTCACTCCCGGGAGAACTTCGAGGTCCCTGGACCACCAGTTACGGTCTATTAGTGGAGATCTCAGGGTGCACCCTTATTTGTACTTGTGTTGCCAGTGAGACTCAACTTTGTGAGCTCCATTGTGGATATCACTGGTGGTATCACTGGTGGTAGCTGGGCACCATCTGGTTCTTCCAGTCACAAGTCGATGTAGACATCCACTCACATGGGTCTCTCTGTCTTCTGGATTCTCTTTCCCCTAAATCATTATGGACCTTGGTGATCATCCATTCCTGCTGAGTTGGGATCGTTTGCTGTACCTTCAGATGGCACCTTGGCAGCTTTTCAGACCCCAGATGCCACTCATCAATGTGGGGTGCAGAGAGACCTCATTAGCAAAATGCTGGTTGTGCCAATTGGCCTCTATTTACCCTGAGGGCACGGTTCACGGTCCCCTGCCCCAGCTACTCCGTCCTTGCAATATTGGGTTAAGATGAAAGTACACAAGTTGTGTCGAAGTCCCATTAATATTGATCTTCTTACTAATGTGTGCTGTCACCAATTTCACCCAACCAAATTTCTAACAACTATCTAATCTAAACCCTCCCCCCTGCCCTTCCCACCCTTGCAGCCATCAAAGAGTCTTTTCTGTTATGCACAAGTCTGCTTTTAAGTTCTTATCGTAGGCGTCTGATACAATGTTTGTCCTTGTTTCGCTGACTACTTTTACTCAACATAATGTCCTCCAGTTGAAACCAGGTTAAGAGATGTTTCCTACTATCATTGTTGTTCTTTGTCATTGCATAGTGTTCCATGGAGTATATACACCATAGTTTACCTATCCATTCTTCTGTTGTTGGGCATCTGGGTTGATTTCATCCTTTTTCTATTGTGGACTGTGCTGTGATGAACATTCATGTGCATGTATCAGTTAGTGTGAACAGCCTTGATTCTGTAGGATATATTCCAAGCAGTGGAATTACTGGGTCAAATGGTATATCTATATCCATTATTTTAAGGTAGCATCCAATTGCTTTCCAAAGAGGTAGCACTATATTGCAACCAACAGTGTAGGAGAGTTCCAATCTCCCCACAGCCTCTCCAGCATTTAGTGTTTTGCGTTTTTTGGATCATGTGCAACCTTGTTGGGGTGAGATGGTATCTCATTGTCATTTTCATTTGAATTTCTTCAATAGCTAATGATCATGAGCATGTCCGCATGTGTTTTTTGGCTGCCCGGATCTCCTCTTTAGAGAAGTATCTGCCCATCTCCTTTGCCCATCACTTAATTGGATGATTTATCTTTTTCTTGTTGATATTTTGTAGTACCTTATAGATTATGGAGATCAGGCGTCAGTCTGACATAGAGTTACCAAATAGTTTTTCCCATTCTGTAGGTGGTCTTTTAATTTGATTAATAAAGTTTTTGGATGAGCAAAAGTGATTGATTCTTAGTAGTTCCCATTTATCTATTTTCTCTGTTGTTTGTGGTTTGTTTGACAGATTTTGAAGTCTGTCTACATTGTCTTTAAACCTTCCATTGTTGTTCCTACTTTTTCTTGGATGAGCTTTATCATTTTAGATTTGGTATTTAGGTCTTTTATCCTAATATTTAGTTTTTGTATAAGGTGTAAGGTATGGGTCTTGTTTTAATTTTGTACAGATGGACATCCAATTTTGCCAGCACCATTTATTGAAGAGACTGTTTTTACCCCAGTTTAATGTCTTAGGGTCTTTGTCAAATATCAACTGTTCATAGGCAGATGATGTCATTTCTGGGGTTTCAATTCTGTCCCACTGATTTATCTGTCTGTTTTTGTACCAGTACCAGGCTGTTTTGACTACAGTGGCAGTGTAATAGGTTCTAAGGTTGGGTAATGACAGGCCTCCCAGTGTGTTCTTCGTCTTTAGTAATGCTTTACTTATCCAGGGCTTCTTCCTTTTCCAGACAAAGTTGGTAATTTTTTCCTCCATCTCATTAAAAAATGACACTGGAACTTGTACTGGGATTCCATTATATAAAAGTAGATTGCTTTGGGTAAAATAGACACTTTCACAATGTTAAGTCTTCCTACCCATGAGCAGGGTAAGTTTCTCCATTTATGTAACTCTCTCTTTGTTTCTTGTAGTAAGAGTTTGTAGTTCTTTTTGTACAGGTCTGTTATTTCTCTGGTTAGATTAATCCCTAGGTAGTTTATCTTCTTAGGGGCTATAGTAAATGGTATTGACTTGGTGATTTCTTCCTTAACAGTCTTGTTGTTGGTACAAAGGAATCCTACTGATTTACTTATGTTTATCTTGTATCCTGAGACTTTGCCAAACTCCTGTATCAGCTTGAGTAGTTTCCTTATGGATTCTTTGGGATTCTCTGCATATACAATCATATCATCCGCAAACAGGGAGATTTTAACTTCCTCTTTGCCAATGCAGATGCCCTTTATTCCTTGGTCTTGTCTGATTGCTCTAGCTAGAACTTCTAGTACAATGCTGAATAGGAGAGGTGAGAGTGGGCATCCTTGTCTAGTTCCTGTTCTCAAGGGAAACTATTTCAGTCTCTCCCCATTAAGGATGATGTAGGCAGTTGGGTTTGTATAAATGGCCCTTATTGCATTGAGGAGTAGGCCATCTATTCTTATTTTGCTGAGAGTTTTTAGCAAGAATAGGTTTTGGACTTTATCAAATGCCTCTTCTGCATCAATAGGCAACATCAGATGATTCTTGTCTTTTGCGGTATTTATGTGGTTGATCACATTAATTGTTTTTCTGATGTTGAACCAGCCTTGCATCCCTGGTATGAATCCAGCTTGGTCATGATGGATTATTTTTTTGATATGTTGTTGTATTCTATTGGTGAGAATTTTGTTGAAGATTTTTAAATTTAGATTCATGAGTGATACCGGTCTGTAGTTCTCCTTTTTCGTTGGGTCTTTCCCTGGTTTTGGTATCAGGGTTATGCTGGCTTCATAGAATGAACTTGGGAGTACCCTGTCCCTTTCTATACTGTGAAATAGTCTCCATAGTATTGTAGATAAGTCTTCTCCGAAAGCTTGGTAGAATTCTGGAGTGAAGCCATCTGGGCCTGGGCTTTTTTTGGTTGGCAGTTTTTTGATGACTTTTTCAATCTCTTCCTTTGTAATGGGTTTATTAAGTTGTTCTGTGTCACCTTGTGATAATTTTGGTAGGTGATATGAATCAAGGAATTTGTCCATTTCTTCTAGATTTTCGAATTTGTTAGAATACAGTCTTTCATAGTATTCAGCTATGATATTTTTTATTTCTGCTGGATCTGTGGTGACAACTCCCCTCTCATTTCTTATTTGGGTTATTTGTTTCCTTTCCTGTTTTTCTTTAGTGAATTTAGCCAATGGTTTATCAATTTTGTTGATCTTTTCAAAAAACCAGCTTTTGGTCTTTTCAATTTTTTTCAATTGTTCTTCTATTCTCTAATTCATTTAGTTCTGCTCTGATCCTTATGGTCTGTTTTCTTCTGGTGCCTGAGGGGTTCCTCCGTTGTTCTCTCTCTACTTGTTCAAACTGTAGGGTGAATTATTTGGTTTGGTTTCTTTCTTCCTTCCAGATGTGTGCATTTATGGAGATAAACAGACCTCTGAGCATGGTTTTGGCTGTATCCCATAGGTTCTGGTAGGAAGTGTTTTCATTCTCATTGGAATCCATGAATTTCTTTATTTCATCCTTGATTTCTTCTGTAACCCGTGTTTTTTTTTGAGCAAGGTGTTGTTCAGTTTCCATGAGTTCCACTTTCTATCTATGTTTTTTCTGCTATTGATTTTGACTTTTATGGCTTTATGATCTGAGAAGATGCTTTGCATTAATTCAATGGTATGGATTTTGTTGAGAATTGCTTTATGTCCTAACACATGGTCTATTCTGGAGAATGTTCCATGTGCACTAGAGAAGAAGGTGTAGTTGTCCACTGATAGAAAGTCCACTGATAGAAAGTTCTGCATATGTCGATGAGGTCTAGAAGGTTAATTGTGGCAATGATGTCTTCTGTGTCTTTACTGAGCTTTTTTCTAGACGATCTGTCCAACATTGAGAGTGGAGTGTTGAAGTCTTCTACTATTTTTGTGGAGTGATCTATCTCCTTTTTGAGTGTAGTCAGTGTTTCTTTGACGTATTTAGGTGCTGTAATGTTAGGTGCATAAATATTTAATATTGTTAAGTCCTGCTTGTGTATTGAACCTTTCAGTAATAAATAGTGTCAGTCCTTGTCCATGATGGTGGATTTTACATTAAAATTGATTTTGTCTGAGATTAGAATTGCCACCCCTGCTCTTCTTTGTTCATTGTTAGTTTGATATATGTTCTTCCATCCTTTGATTTTCAGTTTGTTCATATCTTTAGGTTTAAGGTGAGTTTCTTGTAGGCAACACATAGATATCACTCGATATCTCTTTACTGGAACATTCACTCCATTCACATGCAATGTAATTACTGATAGGTATGTGTTCACTGCTGCCATTGTGATACGTTTATTTTTATGTTGATATTTTCTCTGCTGTTCTTATTAATCTATTTTGTGATCTTTGCGAGTTGACTCTTCACCTTTTTCAGGGTTGGTTTTGTGGTTGTTGAGACTCCTGTATTACATTTCTTGATATGGTATGTTGCTTCTTTATTATGCTTTATGGCAGTCCCTATGATCCCCCTTAATAAACTATATATAACCCCAATTTTGATTGCTACCAGTCTTGTCAACTTCCTCCCCATCTGGAAGGACTATAACAACTGTAGTACAACCCTCTTTTTAATATGATGATATCATAGTTTACATGATATGATCACTGGATTGTTTATTTCACTATTATAGCTTTGATTGTGTTTGGAGCCTTACCTAACTGAGTAGGATTCTGGATAATTTGTCTTTCTAAAATACAAAGTTAGCGATTTTGTTCTTCCAAACGAAGAGATTCCTTCAGTATTTCTTGTATCTTTGGTTTGGTTTTTACAAAGTCTCTGAGTTTCTGTTTATCTGCAAATGTCTTAATTTCATTTTCATATTTAAAAGATAGTTTTGCAGGATATATAATTCTTGGTTGAAAGTTCTTCTCCTTCAAGGCTTTGAATGTGTCATGCCACTGTCTCCATGCCAGTATTGTTTCTGCAGAGAAATCCAACAAAAGCCTACAGGGTTTCCCTCTGAATGTTAGCTTTGCTTTGAGTCTTGGTGCTTTTAAGAGTTTCTGCTTCTGTTTCATTTTGTTGAGCTTAATTATAATATGTCTTGGAGTCTTTCTATTGAGATCTATATTGAGTAGTGTTCAGTATGTATCTTGGATATCTGTATTCTCTTCTTTCATAATTTCTGGGAAGTTTTCTGTCAGCACCTCAGCCACAATACTCTCTGTGTTCTCAGGTGTCTCACCCTGTTCAGGGATTCCAATTAATCATAGATTGTTCTTCTTAATAGAGTCCCACATTCTTCTTAATGCCTCTTCATTTTTCTTGTTTCTTTTTTCTGATTTCTCCTCATAAATGCTGGAGTCAGTGGCTCTGTCTTCCAAATCAGAAATTCTCTTTTCCATTTGTTCCATTCTGTTTTCTTGGCTTTGAATTGAAGTTTCTATGTCTTTGATTTTGTTCTTGATCTGTTGGATTTCAGAGTACTGATGTTCCATCAGATCAAACAGCTTGCTTAATTTTTTGTTGTGCTCTGCTGCATTTTGTATAACGTCTAGTAGGGCTCTCTATATAATCCTTTTGTATTCACCTTCTGATAGTTTCAGAAAAGCTTCTTCGTCTGGGAAGTTCTGAGGTAGTTTCTTTTCAGGGCCTCTGATGCCATTGCTGACTTCCGGATTACCATCCTCTCCTATGTCTGCTGCTTTTGGGGCATCATGTGGGTCAATAGAGGCTGGGAGAGACACTGTGAAAATCGACCATGGTTGCTTCTCTAGGCCATCTGAAGATGAGAAGTAAAAAGTATTTTGCACCTTCCAAAAACAGACAGGTTTTCAGGGTCTACGTCCCTCTTCCCAGCTGGCAAAGTAAGCACCTCTATATTGAACACCCAGTGTTATAAACTAGCTCAAAATACAGAAAGGCTACTGGCCTGCTGGCTTCTGCTATTGGGCCCCAGCTGTAGGCAATATTGTATAGAACTCTGCTTTTCTGTTAGAACTCTTCTGGGTAGGAACTGCTTCTCAGCCCAGGAATTAGGTCCAGCTGAGGCTTCCATATTGATGACCTTGCCTCCCAGCAAAACAAGATGGCTCCCACGTAAGCTCACCAGCCAACCAAGAGTGCCGAAGTGCCCAGAGTCCACAGCCTCCACTGCTGGGCCCTGGACCCAGGCGACACTGTGCAAAACACTGCCTCCCTGCTATAAAAGTGCTCTCCCCCCAGCAGGAGCCACCTCCCAGCCTAAGAACCAAGTCCAGCTGGGGCATCTTCCTGGGCCTCTCTGTTTCCCAATAGGCTAGAGGAGCCAGGGTGTATAGAGTCCAAAGCCAGGCTCTCAGAACCTGGCAATTACACTTGCCAGTCCCACCAGCAGTATGTCTGAGACCAGCAGCTAGTCAAGTCCCAGTACTGCCCACCGGCCAAGACAGAGGCAAAAAAAGTCGAAATGGTGAGTTACCTTTGGTCTGTGCAAGCCTGTGCTCGTGGAAAGTGAGGTCAGAGAAAAAGAGGAGATTTTGTGTTCAGTGGTATGAAGTCCAAATTAACAGTCCTATGCCCCATCCCAGGTCTCACTAGGTGTGCAGAAGGGTCCGTTTAACTAGCATATCACGTCTAGGTTTCCAGAGGGATTTAGGGAGATGTGCATTTAGTCCGCCACCTTGACTCCGCCCCTGATAGTACTTTGTACTAACCTTTCCCTTGTGTCTTTAGTTTTCTTCTTTCTCCCATGTTCCAGGCAGGGTGACACCAGTGGAGTGAGTGTCTTAGATGGTCACTCACAGGCTTTTTAGGCCTCAGATACTACTCACCAAAGTAGAATGTAGAACATTTTCTTTATAAACTATGTTATGCCAATTGTGGTAGATGTCCCCTGAGATCACTGTCTTCAGTCTTTCATGCTCAGCCCAGTGATTTGATCCCTCAGAGAATTTAGATGTGTCTGTGAAGCTTTGGCGCTTGGCTGGCATGAAGCTTCCATTCCCAGAACACCTAATTGTGCTCTTAAGGAATCAGTATATGGGTTAAGAGGCAGTTGTGGGAACAGAACAAGGGGACATTGGATGATTTAAAGTCAGCAAAGGTGTGCGTCAGGGTTGTATCCTTTCACCATATCTTTTTAATCTGTATGCCAAGAAAATAATCCAAGAAGCTGGATTATACAAAGAAGAACGAAGTATCAGGACTGGAGGACAACTTATTAACAACCTGCATTAGGCAGACTACACTACCTTACTTGCTGGAAATGAAGAATATTTGAGGCATTTACTGATAAAGATCAAGGACCACAGCCTTCGGAATGGATTGTGCTTCAACATCAGGAACAAAAATCCTCACCATTGGACCAGTAAACAACACTGTCATAAATCAAGAAAGGATTGAGGTTGTCAAAGATTTCACTTTATGTGGGTCCACAATCAATGCCCTTGGAAGCAGCAGTCAAGAAATCAAAAGGCGCATTGCAGTGGGAAAACCTGCTGCCAAAGACCTCTTCAAAGTATTCAAAAGTAAGGATGTCACCTTAAAGACTAAAACACGCCTGACCCAAGCCATGGTATTTTCAATTGCATCATATGCATGTGAAAGCTGGACTATGAACAAAGAAGACAGAAGACGAATTGATGCCTTTGAATTGTGGTGTTGGAAAAGAATGTTGAATGTACCATGGACCGCCAAAAGAACAAACAGATCTGTTCTGGAAGAAGTACAACCAGAGTATTCCTTGGAAGCAAAGATGGCAAGACTGTATCTTACATACTTTGGACATGTCAGGAAAGATCAGTCTCTGGAGAAGGACATCATGCTTGGTAGAGTGGTGAGTCAGAGAAAAAGAGGAAGACCCTTTACGAGATGGATTGACACAGTGGCCACAATAATGGGCTTAAGCATAAAAACTATTGTGCCATAAATCATAATGAAGGTCCATGCTTCAGACAGGAATGTATTGGACTTGGCGATGCAGAGTGTATTGGACTTGGATGCACTTTATGGTTCTATACATCTATAGGATGTCATCCTGCTGACCTCTGACTGGAGGAAAGAGAGTGGGTGAAGAGGAAGGAAAAAAGAGACTGTTGGGAGAATGAGACATGTATGGAGCAGAGAGGAATAGTGTGCTGTCACCGGGCAGGGAGAGCAGTGGAAGCTGCATATAGGTGGGTATGTAAATTTATATGGAAATGTACATTTTCACTCAGTTATATTAAATAAAAAATATTAAAAAAAAAAACAAACTATTGTGGACATGGCACAAGACCAGGCAGTGTTTCATTCTGTTATGCATAGGGTCACTATGAGTCGGAACCTACTCAACAGCGCCTAACAACAACATGAAGCTTCCATAAATTTGCTTTGGTCAAGTTTTGCTGACTTTCCTAGTACTGGGTCCTGTCTTAGCCTTCACTAAAGTTATCACTTACCTCTTGAGTCGGATCCGACCCGACGGCATTTGGCTTGGCTACCTCTAGTCTATTTGATGTTTTTGTTTCTACCCCTTCTTCCCCTTGTAACCATCAAAGATTGTTTCTTTTTATGTGTAAACTTTTCCAAGAGTTTTTATTACAGTGGTCTCATACAGAAGTTGTCCTTTTGTGATGGACTTATTTCACCCAGCATAATGCTCTCCAGATTCGTCCACACTGTGAGATGTTTTGCAGATGTATCGTTGTTCTTTGTTGGTTTGTAGTCCTCTGTTGGGTATATGTACTGTAGTTTGTTTATCCATTCATCTATTGATGGGCACTTAGATTATTGCTATCTTTTTGCTATTGTGCATAATGCTGCAACAGACATGAGTGTCTATTCTGGTGATGGCTCTGATTTGCTAGAACATATTCCTAAGAATGGAATTGCTGGGTTCCATGGGATTTCTGTTTCTACCTTTGAAGAAAGCGCCAAATTGTTTTCCAAAATGGTTGTACCATCTTGCATTCTCACCAGCAGTGCGTAAGTGTTCCAGTTTACTTGCAGCCTCTCCAAAATTTGTTACTTTTTTTGTTTAATTTCTGCCAGTATTGTTGGAGTACAATGATATTTCATTGTAGCTTTGACTTGCATTCTCTAATACTTAGCATTTTGTCATGTATTTGTTAGCTGCCTGAATATCTTTTTTAGTGAAGTGTAAATCTTTTGTCCGTTTTTAAATTGGATTGTCTTTTTGTTATAGAGGTATTGGATTTTTGTATAGATTTTAGAGAAAGTTCTCAAAGATTGATGAATACATATCAAAAGGATGCAGAAGACAGCCTCCACAATTTGAGCTTCAAGTTAGTAATAGGTTTACTTGATAATAACAGATTATAAACATATAGACATTAAATAACATAGGAAATCTTGAGTGTATCACATGCAAGTAAAAAACTTGAAGAGGAATAAATGTATCTCCCCCCTCACCAATGTTATTAATTTACAAAGGAAAGTAGAATAATTTTACAGTGGAGAAGTCTAGTAGCTACCAACCTAATAAGGTGATCAAAGTGTAAATCACCAATAAAATGAGCTAAGGTGAAATCATGTACCACCTTATAGGCTGCAATGAGATAAACATGGCATCACTTCTGTGATAGTCATGTCAGAATTCCAAAACTTGAATTAATCATGAAGAAACACCTGACAAACCCCAAACAAGGAACAGCATACAAAATAACTGGCCTGTAATCTTAAAAAAAAAAAATTTAGTTACGAAGCATAAGGAATATTGAGGAACTGCTCCAAAACTGAATGAGATTAAAGTGAAACAAATGATTCTGAACTGGATCCTTTGGGATTAGAGAAAACTGAATGAAACTGAAGATTGTTAGTGGTAATATATCAATATTGATTTCCAGATTTTAAAAACCACATTGTGGTTGCAGGAGAGTATCCTTGCTGTAGTCAATACATGCTGAAGTATTTAGGGGATGAGGAAGCATCATGTTAGCTTACTTCCAAATGGTTCAGGGGGAAAAATACTTTATACTATCTTGACAACTTTCTGTAATCTTGTGATTGTTAAGAAATCACATAAATATCAGAATTGCTATACCTTAAGTAAACATTTTTTTTTTAAAAAGACATGTCACAAGACAGCAAAAATGACAGCAGGAAGTATAACTTGGAATACAACCACTAGAGAGACAAGTATGTATTTTGCCCTTTATTAAATAAGGTTTTAAAAAAATTCATTATGTCAACAAACAACAAATTAAATTATTATTTTTCTTTTGTACATTTTTTTTTAATGATGTGTCCAAGTAAATACTTGGTTTATCAGGCCAGTTTACGTGATTTGACAAGAAAATTTAAGAAAATATAACCTTTGAGTCTACTTCAAACTAACGTGTTGGAGCCTGGAGCATTTGTGCTCATCAGACGCATTTGTTATTATATATGTTTGTATGCACACAGACACAGACATACACACATGAAAATCCACACAGCAAAACACTTTTTCTATGTACAAATCAGTCACATTGATTACAGTCTTCAAGTTGTGCCAGCATTCCCACTAGCCTTTTCCAAACTATTCCTCCTAACATGAACTCACTACCCCTGAGTTTCTCATCTCATCCTTGACTTGCTGTTGTCAGTTTGATCACATGCAGACATTCCTTCCCAATTAAGCTAAACGACTGCACAGTTCCATTCATTGTTATGCATTGTTTCTCCCCATTACAGGCAGATGCTTGTTACTCTTCATAAAGTCAGTCTTTAAAGTAACTCTTCGGAGCCAGGATCTTCTCGAGCTCCTTTTCATCCTAGCCTTTTTTATTTGGAGAGGAAGGACAGATTTAAGAAAAGGTTATTTATTTATTTATCTTAAAGTAGTTTCAGTAGAACCTAGCATTTGAAAAATCCTGTTCCCTATACTGTAAGATGTTAGCTGGTCACATTGATCCTGACCCACATAGCCTAGAAGAATTTGAAGTAGTTTCCCGCGTAACAGGTTATGTTTCTTTAAACTATAATGGTCTTCATTTTTCTGCCCTGACCCTGGGGCAGTTTATTATCAGGAGACATCTACATGCATTCAACTCAAAGTATATTAGTCCTGTCACAATGATTGTGCTCCTTCCTATGGACTGATCCATTGAGGAGACAATGTGGCTGCTTGTTACATGGAGCATTAAAATATCCTCTAGTGTATGAGTGTGTGTACCTTTTAATTGTGAATGTTGTGTATCTCCCTCTTTATTTTTGCTTCTGTGTATAATTGTATGATATAGTCGATGCAGCTCTTAGGGTGAAAAATTGAAAGAAAAACGTGCTGATGATACAGAAACATGTAATGTTATGGAAAAAGAACAGATTGCATATAATTTGCATACATGTTCCCTCCCACTTCTAATTTTCACATAGCTCGCTCCTAGCCCTCTCCCAGTGAACACATCATCTATTCTTTCCATTTCACATTCTAGGTGGGAAAAAAAAGGCAGTTGTAAAGGATGAACATGCTACAAAACCTCGTTACAAAAACATGCTACAAAACCAGTTACACACATGGGAAGACAGACGGAATAAATCAGGAGGGAGAGGAATGGCTGGAAGGTTTAAGATTGTTTTATTATAATTCTATTTTCTTCCTACTAGATCCTTGTCAAGAACACATACACACAATCTTCCTCCCATTGAAACTTCTAAAATTTTCCTTACATATTTTGCATGAGGAATTGTAATAAAGTCATCCAAAAGTTTTTCAATGTTTTTGCTTGAATTGTTTAAGCATGTATTGTTTCAAAGTCCTGGGGTGGTGTAAATGACTAACATGTTCAGCTACTAGGAGAAAGGTTGGAGGTGTGAGGACAAGCAAAAGTATTTTAGAAGAAAAACCTGGCATTCTACATCTAAAAAATCTGCCTCTGAAAACTTATAGAGCATACTTCACATGAGGTTACCATGTGTTGGGGTTGACATGAAGGCAATGGCTTTGGGGGGGAGGGCACTCTTTTATTCAATATAAATTCATCCATCACTCAGTTGGTACCAGGCCCTGTGATAGGACAGAGTAAATGGAGTGGTGTGGTAGCTAAATCAAAATACCAAAAATTACACTATAGTGTAGGCAGTGCATCACTGATGAAGTACATAGGATTCACTGGAGCCAAGGAGGAGCATACAGTCCAGGGATTGTGCCTGTAGGAGGCAGCAGAAGGGTCCAGGGTGGCTTCCCAGGGAGGCATAACTTCAGCTGCCTGAACTTACCTGCTACTTTGTATTTTTTGAGATGTTCCGCAAGATGATTTAGGAGATTGATTTTCTAGTGCTAAAAACTAAATTTTGATTTTTGCCCTCCCTTTGATAGGCAACAAGTTAACGAACCTTATTTTTTTTAATTTCAGGTCATACAGTTTACTTACTTTGGCCATTTTTGTCTTGGGATGATGTTTCTTCAGTATTTGACCTAGATTTGTTTTTATCTACTGTGGGACCTGGAATGTCAGTTTCTGTAAGGAAAGAAAATTAATTTACTAATTTCTCTTGCCATAGATATCAACTGGAGCTCTACTGGCTGCTAGCTAGAAGATCAGCAGTTTAAATCCACCAGCCACTCCTTGGAAACCCCATGGGGCGGTTCTGCTCTGTCTTACAGGGTTGCTAGGAGTTGGGTTATCTTGACAGCAATGGATACAGACACTGGCTACATGTAGAAATGTATCTTTGTAAAGATGACACCATTGTTATTGTACAGTAATACTAATACCACTCTTTCTCCTATACTCTGTAGCTTTATTAATTTAACAAATAGTTTTGAAATCTTTACCATGATTCCTTATTTTACTGTGCCAGGCAGTATAAGAGTTGTGGAGCAGATTATAATCAAGAATTGTCTAGAACGGAACAATTCAAGTAGTCTTTCTAAAGAACTCTTGGAGTGAAACATTAATGGGAGATTTTGAAAGCATACTATAATATTTGCTTATTGTGGAAATATAGCTGAAAATTCAGACCCTGTTGCTAGGTCTGTTTGTAAGTGTGTATGCCAGAATATGTAGCCAAAGCCAGCCAAGTACCGTCCAGCCAGATCATGGTAGAGTGACTGATATTAAACTAGGAGAAGTGGTGCCTTTAAGACGGTCAGAGCTATTAAAAGACATGCTGCTTTACCTTGGGGCACAATCAGTTTTCTGTCACTGAAAGTGTCTGTGCCACATGTGGCAGGATCAGCACTGTCCAACAGCACTATGATGTGAGCCTCACTTGTAATTTAAAATTTTCTAGTAGCCATGGTAACAATGTAAAAAGGAGGTAAAGTTAATTTAATAATAGGTTTTACTTAGCAGATCCAGAAGTTATCAGACAGATAACACTCTGTGTGTTTGTGTGTGTATGTATACTGAGTGTTCAAAATTCACTGTGTGTTTTACACTTCCAGCATAATTCAGTAGGGACTGACCACAATGCAAGTGCTCAATAGCAATATTGTGGTTACTTATGAAAACTCTGTTGGTGTGGTAAAGTGCTATATCTGCTAAGCAGACGTTGGCAGTTCTAATCTACCAGGCACTCCTTGGAAACTCTATGGAACAATTCTGCTCTGTCATATAGTGCTGCTGTGAGGAATAACCGACTCAGTGGCAGTGGGTTTGGTTTTTTTGTATTAGATAGTGCAGGGACGGATAATGACTCAGAATTAAAGGAAGAATTTAATCCTGGCACACGTTTATGGAAAGAACTGAGTAGAAATGGTCACTCTGTATAACTTCTAAGGTCCATTCCAGCTTTGACATGTGTTGAGCATGTGCATTTTAACAGGTATCTCCCATGCTCCCTAAATAATACATATTTTGTCTCCAGTGATAACTTTTAATAAAAGTACAGATAAAAAGTACTATTATGGCAGCCAGGCACCATATTTTCTGGTCTCACAGCAAAGGAGGCAGTTAGTCATGGAAGCGATTAGCACACATTCCATATTCTCTCCCTTTTCCTGACCCTCCTTTCCCCCTATTTCTCCAGATGATGAGAGACCAATCTGTTGTTGCACCTTGAATGGCCACTTTCAGGCTTTTAAGACCCTAGGCACTACTCAACCAACTAGGAGATAGATAGAACAGAAGCACTAAACATATTATTGGGGTAATTAATTTGGATGTCTCATGAAACCATGACCCTAAACCTCCAAACCAAGGACCCAAAGCCCTTGAGGCATCTGGTTGTACATAAGTGGCCTCAGTAGCTACTTTTTGGGGGCGGGGTCATTTTTGTAAATACATCTGTTACACACTTTTGCCAGTTTAACTTTTAATAGGTATACAACTTGTTGACTGCAATACAGTGGGAAAAAATACAGACCAGAGTTTCAAATTCTCATGGACTTCAGACTTTCTGGAGCCATGGAAGATGGATAAACTCCTGAAAGTATTACTCTAACATTATCTTTAAACCTTAAACCAAAAATATCCCCTGAAGTCTTATGTTAAAGCCAAATAATAGCTTAGTGTAACTGGTAAAGTATGTCTGCTTTGAGCATTGTGCTCTTTCAAGATTTTACTACATGGGATCAAATTGACAAAAGCAAATAGAAAGATGAGATAGGGACCTCAGGGACCAGTGAGTTTGTGTTAATGAGAAATAACAACTCAGAAAATGAGGGTGAGCGTGTTTGTACCACTTGAAGAACGTAATCAATGTCACTAAATGGTACATATAGGGGACTGTTGAATTGGTGCATGTTTTGCTGTGTGTGTTCTTCAACAACAAAATAAATAAAATTGAGAACAATATTATGATAGAGTAAGGTTGAATGCATTCTTGCAATATAGAAATGAAACAGCAACAGTCTATTATAGTCTATCTTTGCTCAGTCATTCCTAGAATATGAACTTCTTGAGAGCACAGAGCTAATGTACTCTATTAATAGCTAAGTCCCAAGTGCTTGTAACAGTTGCTGACAGACAGTAAGTACTCAACAAACATTTATTGAATAAATGATAACTTAATACTAATTACCAGAGCTACTCTAGTTTCCCTTGGGTATAAACTTCCTGACTGTAAACCAAAAATCAAAACCACTGCTGTCCAGTCAACTCCAAGTCATAGCAACTCTATAGGATAAAGTACAACTGCTCCATAACGTTTCTAAGGGCTGTAATCCTTACAGAGGCAGAGTCCCAAATCTTACTCCCAGGGAGCTGGTGGTGGTTTTGAACTGCTGACCTTTGGTTGGCAGCTGAGTGCTTTAACTGTGGTGTCACCAGGGATCCCTTTTTTGACTATAAAACAACAACAACAACAAAAGAAAACGCAAACCCATTGTCACTGAGTTGATTCTGACTCATAGCAGCCCTATCAGACAGAGTAGAATTGCTCTATAGGTTTCCCAAGGAGCAGCTGATGGATTTGAACTGCTGACCTTCTGGTCAGCAGCTATAACTCTAAACTGCTACCCCACCAGGGCTCCTCTTTGACTATTTAAAAATAAAAACAAACAAAAACACACCTCACTGCTGTAGAGTCAACTCAGACTCATAGCAACCCTATAGGACAGAGTAGCACCGTTTCATAGGGTTTCTAAGGAGCGCCTGGTGGTTTTGAACTACTGGCGTTTTGGTTAGCAACCACAGCTCTTAATCACTGCACCACCAGGGTTTGTTCTTTGACTGTAGCCCTTGGAAATTCAAATCCCAAGTTTACTGGAAAAGAACTGATTCCTTGAGTGACAGTACTTATCAAACAGACTGCGCTGCCTCTGATGGAGAAGCTTTAATTGACAGCTCTTTTTGGCATCCTGTGGCCTCCATCTGCCTTTCTGCCCACTCACCTTTTTTCCATATCACATGTGCTTTCCACAGCCTCATTATGAAGAGCTGGACAATGATGAAGAGTGCCAAAACCAAGAAAGACACAAGAGTGAGCAAGATGATGCCATTTTTCTTACTTGTCAAGCCAAGTAACTTGCGATTCTCTTCTATATGAAAAACAAAAGAATTTCAGACACATTTATTTTTGTTCCTTTGTTTTGGTCACTGAAGAATATACATTACTTTGACAATGCAATTTAGGCTGATGGGCAGTTCAGATGAAGAGACAGGGGAAGGCTTTACCAGGAGGGTAAAGAGATTCATATTATTCATTCTCTGAAAACAAGCAAACAGACAAAGCAGTCCTGTAAGATGATTTGAAAATGGTCTTGAAGTTACACAGATGTTGAGTGAGTTACTTTTCATTTCTGCAGATTCGCAAGAAGATTGATTTAAATTACAGCCAAGGATTCAAATGAGTCTTAAGGAATGATTTCTTAAGCCTACCTACTGCTGTCGAGTCGTATCTGACACACAGAGACCCTAGAGGTCACAGTAAACCACCCCGTAGAGTTTCCAAGGAGTACTTGGTGGATTTGAACTGCCCACCTTTTGGTAAGCAGGTGTAGCACTTAATCCACTTTGCCACCTGAGTTTCCAAGCCAAGTGTAACTAAGTTACAATACAAATTGTTAAGGAGCTTAGAATATTACCCAAAATAAAATGAGAATTCATTTATTTTGGCTAGGTTAACTGTGGTCCAACGTGAAGTTATTTGAGGATAAACTAGATAAACTCTCAGAGGGCTTTATGAGCCTGGATTCTGTGGACTGCTGTTTTGCTGAACATCCTGGTTCCTTTCAGTCACAAGCATTTAAGAGTGTCAGCTGTGTGTAGGGCTGTCTTTCTGGAGCTGCATAAGACATTATCCTTACTTTTTTAGGGGGATGTTCTCTGTACATGTAAACAAATGAGCTAATGAAAACAAACAAAAATAAGATATGCTAAATGCTAGATCCATCTGTACTCAGGGGAAGTACTTGACGAGCAAACTGGTCCCTGAGGGCTGAGTTGGTGGAGACAGTTTTCAGTGAAGATATTGGTTTTGAACAGGAGGGCAGGAAGAAGGGGAGGAATGATGAAGTGTTTCCTTCCATCAGGGCAGTTAGGATAAGTGAGAGCTATACAATAGAATGAGGATGATGTTTTTAGATAAGAATGTGAATCTATGTAGGGACTGCTTAGAGACAGGACTGCAAATGTGGTGGAGGGAATGCAGGGCAGGTAGTGGAGGGATAGCTCGGATAGGTGGTGGAGGGACTGCAGGGGCAGGTGGTGGAGAGACAGCTGCGGTTGGTGTTACAATTTGGGAGTTCAGACTCTGTTTTATGGACTATAGGAAGCCATAGAAGTTTTCTTAACATAGATGTGACAGAGTCTCTGACAGTAGGGTGTCAAAAACAGACCAAAGGAGGAGAAACTAAAATAGCAGTACTTCATTCACAAGATGATGAGCATCTTCATTCATGAGATTATGATTGTCTTGACTAGGGTAGTGGCAGAGATGATGGATAAAATACTTGAAAGAAAAGACTCAAAAGTCCTTGGAAACTGACCAGACAGGTCCAAAATATTCTGCTTCATGCTAACAATGACAATCAGAGCACAGTTCTACTCTGATACACATGCATCACTGTGAATTAGAGTCAACTTGACAGCAGCTCAGTTTTGGCATACACACACATACCTATATACACGCATTCATGCACGCACGCACACACACACACATATACATATAGTACAAAACCCACTGTCATCAAGTGGAATCTGACTCATAGCAACTCTGTAAGATAGAATCTCCCCATAGGGGAACAGATAAACTCTTTATGAGAAGTAATGGAAGATGAAGAAGTAAACTCAAGCATAACAATGTGAGAAACAGGAGGAGCAAGTGGAGTTAGCTGAAAGACTTAGGGAAGGAGTGGTTAGCAACAAAAGAAAAGGACAAGGCAGGGTATGTCAAGGAAGCCAGTGAGGAAATCAAGTCAAGAAGCGGCAAGGGAGTAATTAACTAGCTGATCATGTCTGCAGGGCAGAAAGCTCAAGAAAAATGAGGACTGAAAAAGGCCATCAGACATACTGATTAAGAGGTTAAAATGTTCAGTGTTTATTCGAAATTCAGTGGGTGGCACTTTCTAATGGTCAAGCCATTGTCTTGAATGGTTCTAATGGTACTACACATTTGCATTAGTGTGACTAAGATGAAAGAACACAAGACACAATGTGTAAATGATCTATACACATATTATGATGTATACATGTATCATATATATAGGTGACGACTGATTGATAGATATAGATATACACTGCTGGGGAAAGATGTGGCAATCCGTAAAGTTTACAGCCTTGGAAACTACGGGGAAGTTCTGTCCTCTCCTATAGGGTTGTTATGAGTCAGATTTGACTCGATGACAATGAATTTTGGTGTGAGTGTATGTGTGTGTGTATATATGTGTGTGTGTATATATGTATGTATACACATACACCCCCCCCCAAAAAAAAAACCCAGGTGCGTCAAATGGATTCTGACACACCCATACGTGTCAGAGTAGAATTGTGCTCCATAGTTTTCAATGACTGATTTTTTTGGAAGTAGTAGCCAGGCCTTTCTTCAAAGGTACCTCTAGGTGGAATCCAACCTCTAACCTTTAGATTAATCATTTCTACCCAGGGATTCTTTCTCTCTCTCTCTCGGTATATTCTTCCCAAAGCAGCTTGAGAAATGAAAAAACAGTGATCCACTTTAAAGGACAAGGTCATTTTTGAAATAATTTCTTAGCAAAAATAATTACAAATAGCCAGACTCACAGCACTTTATTATTGTTTTTAAGGTAAAAATTTATTGAACACTTAGTCTGTGCTAGACCTTGTACCTCAGCTCTGAGAAAGCAGAGAATTGGTAAGCTGTCTAATTTTTGACATCAAGTCAGTGACAAAGCCAATACTGAAACTCATTTTGTTTTTTTGTTTCAATTCCAGAGCCCAAATCTTAAAACATTGTACTATATTAGAAATGTGATACTTCCTTTCTGAATCAGGCCTACAACAGAGAAGGATGCTTCCAGATGACAACCTAGCCTAATATTAAAAGAAACAATCTTTGATATTACCAGGGAGGGGAGGAGTAGGCATGGAAAAATACTAAATAGACAATAGATAAGTGCTAACTTTGATGAAGGGTAGGACAGTAGACAATACCATGGAAGTCAGTATAACTTGTGTAAGACTAGGTTGTGGAAGCTTCATAGACACATCCAAGCTTCCTTGAGGGACAGAATTGCTGGGCTGAGGGCTGTAGGGACTATGTTTTCAGGGAACATCTAACTGAACTGGTATAACATAATTTATACAGAAAATGTTCTACTGTTCTACCTTGGTGAGCAGTGTACGGTGAGTAGTGAGTAGTGTACCTGTGAGCAAGCCATCTGGGATGTTCCACTTGGGCTTACCCCTTCGGGAACAAAGAAGAATGATTAAACTAAAGAAACAAGAGAAGGATTGATCCACAGGACTAATGGAACCCATCTACAATGAGTGACTCAGTCCAGTGCAACTAGGTGGTGCTGGCTACCACCACTGACTGCTCTGATAAGAATCGCAGTGAAGGATCCCAGCCAGAGCTGCAGAGAAATGTAGAAAAAACTCAAAAGAAAAAAGAAAAAACATAGTTGCTGACCTGACAGAAGGGAGAAAAACTCAGTGTATAGCCCCCCAGTACTCTTTCAGCATAGTGGTCAAGTCACCCCTGAGGTCACCCTTCAGCCAGGGAAAGGACAGGCCCACAAAGCAAAATGAGACATAAGGGGCATGCTCACCCAGGGGCAAGGACTAAAAGGCAGGAGGGGACAAGAAAGCTGGTAATAGGGAACCCAAGTTTGAGAAGAATGAGTGTTGACCTGTTGTGGGGTTGTTAACCAACGTAATAAAACAATGTACGCACTGTTTAATGAGAAACTGGTTTGTTCTGTAAACCTTCTTCTAAAGTATGAAACAAACAAAAAATCCAAACTCAGTGCCATCAAGTCAATTCCGACTCATTTTGATACTATAGGGCAGAGTAGAACTGTGCCAAGTGATTTCCAAGGCTGACTGCCACATCTTTGTTTAACACAGCAGCTGGTGAGTTGAAATGGCTGACTTTTTGATTAGCAACCAAGCACTCAACCACTGAGCAACCAGTGTTCAGGATGCAAAACCAAATAAAAATTACAATATGGTATTCAGAACTATGAACATGATACTATGAAAGCCTTATCCCACTAAATTAAATTATTATAGGGACAGCCTATGAAACCAAAGATGGAGAAATACCTGCCTTTCTGGATAAGGCTAACTGTCTCGCTAAAAGCAGCATAACAAACTCATTCATTCATTCTGCATTTCTGAGCACCTACCATTGCCAGATAGCATGATGGGTAAAATGCAAAGATAAATATATGATCATTGCCCAGAATTAATCATCTAGTAGATTTCTAAAGTGTCCCACATTCACATTAAGTCCATCAATGAAAATGGTCTGAATGTAATCAATGTAACTGAATCATATGTGTCAGAAATGTTTAACCGGCAAATTTCTTATTACGTATATTTTTACCACATTAAAACAAACAAAAAAATCTGGGCTTTTGACAACCACATAACTAATATGCCTTCACAGATGATTTGTTATTCACTGATGAAGTACTCCAAATCCTGCTTCTTTGGTCTTCATTTTGTGTTTGGTCAGTTTTAGACAGCAATATAAACAAACTCACCATCCCATAAATGAATTTAGCTTTGCTCTTCACTGCAGAGGAAGGTAAAATACCACAATCAGAAAAAAAATTTATTATCATGACTTTGACTTCATACATGTTTTTATTGAATATATATATTTACATAGATTTATTTGTGATATATACATATAGGAAGCCCTGGTGGTGTAGTGGTTAAGTGCTATGTCTGCTAATCAAAAGCTCAGCAGTTCAAATCCTCTAGGCATTCCTTGGAAGCTCTATGGGGCAGTTCTACTGGGATCTATAAGGTCATTGTGAGTTGGTGTCAACTCAATGGCAGTGACTTCTTGCCCTTGGCATAGACATATATATGCATATATGTGTGTATGTGTATTTGTATAGATTATATTTAAATACACACACATACGAGGTCTAACAATTAACTGCATGAACTTAATTGTTCTAAGTACCTTACTGCTGACTATCACTATGCTCGCCTTCAAAGTCCTCCCCTTGGGAAGCTGCGTACTGATGCCAGGACCTAGTCCCCCCTTCCGAGCAATTTTGGGATTCTTTCTAGAATGGCCATTGTGCACAGTGTCACCATGGCAAGTTCGTGAACTTAATTGTACAGTTGTCTGTGAGGGAGTTTTTAGCCAGTAACCTGTATTGGAACACCCTCCCTACTCACCTGTTCTGGCCTCCAGTGACTTTTTTCTTTACCCAGAGATAAAGTACATATTGAAAGGAAGACATTTGAAGGACATCAAGGGTAATAGGATGACGGCTCTGGCAGTTGTTCCAGCAAAAGAGTTCCAAAACTGCTCTGAAAGTTGGTCTAGTTGCTGGCATCGGTGCACAGCTTCCCAAGGAGAGTACTTTGAAGGTGATGATAGTGATATTCAGCAGTAATGTAGCACTTTTTCTAGGATTAATTTGTGAGCTTTATTGCCAGTCCTTGTATACATATATGCATGTATATACATATATATATATATATATATATATGTATGTATGTATTTCCCCTTAAGGAACCAAATAGCACTGAATCTACAAGGTGTCGTGTTAGCCTGAAGACTATCCATTCCTCATACACCACTACTCCAGACCACCACAAAGCTGGAGTCAGCTGAAGGGAGCCCTGCGTGGCCTTTAATAAAAATAAAATGCTCTTAAAAATTAGATTCGGGGAAGTGATCTTTCCAAGAAGGCATGCTTAAACAAACAAGCAAAAAGACGATTTAAACAATTACCAGCACCAGTGGAATGCTGAGGGCTTTGAGAAGATGGAACACTTGTCTCCCAAGCATCTGAAGAATCCTTTTGATCAGTAACTAGGAAAGGAGAAAAGCAAAATTCCGCAGTTACAGAGAGCAATTTTACTCACACTGTGCACAGTAAAATCAATTTGAGAATGTATCTGGCAGTTAACCGCTTGCGGAGGTTTTACAGAAACCTGAGAGCTATGCGTTCCGAAGCTCTAGCTCTGGTTTTTAAATCTACGTCCTGCTGATTACCCACCTGCTAACCTGTCTAGCTTAAAATTTAGCAAGAGGTGAAGGGTATTCACCATGTCTGCCTGTATTCATCTGTATGTGACTGTTCTTCTATCCATCCCTCCATCCATTTGTCTGTCTACCTGTCTACCCATTCGTCTATCTATTTTCCTACTTACTAGCTAGAATTCCTGGGTGGTGCAAATGTTTAATACACTTTGGCTACTCACTGAAAGACTGGGGGTGTTAGAGTCCATTCAGAGGTGCCTGGACAGAAAGGCCAGGCCCTCTAATTCTGAATAAACAACAGCTGAAAACTGTGTGGAGCACAGTTCTGCTGTGACAGATATGGGCCCACTCTGAGTCAGAAACATTAGAGGAATGGTGATATAGCCTATGTTGTTAAAATAAGCTCTGTGACCTCAAAAATGCCAGAGAGTACTGAAGACAGAAGAAAGCCAAGAAAATAGAAAGGGGGAAAAGCCTGAAAGCTAACTAATAGAAGTACTGGAAGCAAATTAAAGGAAGAGTATAATACAGGAAATTCTAGGGAAAAACAGTGACATTTATCACTAATAATTAAGATCTGTCAGTACAATATACACTATGCTGATATAGCTAGTTACATATTTATATATAAAACTAGTGTGTGTATATATACACACATATATAAACTTGTTTTTTGAAATGAGAATCTGTTCTTATTTTGATTTATTCTTTCAGTTGACAAGCTGATAAATAGGTGCATTTAGATGGAATGTTGTTTTGATTAGGTGGATACTAGTAAGCTATGATTTCCTTCCCTTAATCTATCAGAGTGTTACAGACCTGAGCTGTCCAATACAGTAGCCAGAGGCCGTGTAAATTGATTAAAACTGAATAATTAAAAAATATTTTCCCTCAGTTGCACCAGCCACATTTCAAGTGCTCAACAGGAAAATTAGAATTTTAGAAACCTGGCATTCACCACTATGTGCTTGACAGCTTCCCAGTATTTAAGTCTTTTCTAGTGAGACTGATGATGACATTGATATGAACACGTTTTTGATGTTGAGATGTGTCAACATTTGAAAGACCTGCATAAATCAGTGAATCAGTACTTGCCAAATGACCAGTGCATGATATTATCAGGTCATACATGGGTAAAAAATTCATTTGAAAAGTAAGACAACTCAATGGATTTTCATGTATCAGAGCATGAAACAGGTATTGCTGGGACGTCAGAGTCCATATTTCAACAAACCTTTAAGAAACCACTTGGATGTTCCACAGCATCAAAGAAGAAAATCCACAACTACCATAAAACCAAGCAACCCAACCCACTGCTACTGAGTCAAGTCCAACTCATTGACCCTAGAGGTCAGAGGAGAACTGCTGCATAGAGTTTCCAAGGAGCACTTGGTGGATTTGAACAGCTGACCTTTTGGTTAGCAGATGTAGCACTTAACCTGCTAATACTCTTTCCTTCCAACTATATATTTGTGTGAGGCTGAATTTTTAAAATGTAATTTAAGCAAAGCAACATTTTGCAAGAAATAGAATGTAGAAGTTGTGAGAACTCATTTGTCTTCTATTAAGCATTCAAGGGATTTCCATAAAACATAAAAATGATGCCATTTTTCTTACTAACTTATTTTTGGTGTTGCAAGGTATTTTTTTCTCCACAAAAAAAGTGATTTTCTGTTAATTCATAACACGTTTATTACCTTTAAATCAATTAATAAATACACATTTAAAATTTTTCTCTGTTTTAATTTCAAATGAGTAAATATTGACAGATAAACCAAATCAAACCCTTTGCCATCAAGTTTATTCTGAGTCACAGTGATCCTACAGGGCACAGGAGAACTGCCCCACAGAGTTTCCAAGGAGCACCTGGTGGATTCAAACAACCAACCTTTGGTTAGCGACTATAGCTCTAGTATAAATTTATTTTAGTTAGTATTATCTGCTTTTGCAGTATGTTTTTTCTGTTCTCTCTAAATATGCAAACACAAACTATTTAAGGTCAAGTTATGTTAGGTGTCTGTCATGGATTGAATGTTTTCCCTAAAAATCTGTAACAATTTGGCTGTGCCATAATTCCTGGTGTTGTGTAAGGCTTCTCCATACTGGAATTCCTGCCTCTATGATGTTAATAAGGGTGGATGGGCAGCAGTTGGGTTGGCAGAACAGGATTCAATGTGTAAATTTGTTTTGTGCCTTGAGGCTATCTCTTATGCTATAAAGGGAAAAATTTGGCAGAGAGATTTGAGAACCTCACACCATCAAGAAAGCAGTACCAGAAGAAGAACGTGTTCTTCAGACCTGAGTTTCCTGTGCCAAGATGCTCCCTGAACAAAGACTGATGCAACACAAGGACTCTCCTCCAGAGCTAACAGTGGGGAAAGCCTCCCCCTGGAGGGGGCATCCTGAATTTGGACTTGTAGCCTACTGGACTGTGTAAGAGTAAACTTTTCCTTGTTAAAGCCATCCACTTTGTGGTATTTCTGTTAGAGCAACACTCCAGCCAGTGTGACTAAAACAATGTCATTATCAAAACACAAACATGAACTAGTGGTAGTTGGGTGGCCTTTCTACATAACCAGGCTTCTTTTGAACACTGGAACAATTACAACCCTGTGACCCACATGGAAAAATTTCTGTTATTAAAGGAATTTACTATTAAGGATAGCTTGGTTGTTAGTAATCTAACTCTGAAGGACTTTAACCATCCAATTTGTGTAACAGTTTAATATTTTGGTAAATTATAAATCATTAAAGAATCATACCTGCTCTTACTAATGGCCTCATTAGGGCTGCAGTCACCCAGTATGGTAACTCATAGTGTCATCTCCTGATGGACTTTATCCCATACCAGATCATACAGAATGTTTTTCATACCACATTACTAATAAATTGTAATGCCTGTATATTGCTATTTTTCTTTAATTACTATTTCAGTCTTAAAAAAAATCACTGACATATGTTTACAAATACTGATTACACAATTCTACAATTAAAACACTAGAAAAATTGAGAGAATCAGCTACTACAAACACACCAGCAGCAACAGAAGCAATACACCATGCTTGTAGCACATGCAGATGAAACCACATGATTGGCAGCATCACTGGAATTAAATAATAGTGGTAGTCTTCATCAGAGGGCTTTACCCATATTCATCACTGTCAATTCCAACTCAGAGCAACCCTTCTGGACAGAGTAGAACTGCCCCATAGAGATTCCAAGGAGCACCTGGCAGATCTGAATTACTGACGTTTTGTTTAGCAGTCATAGCACTTAACCACTGTGCCACTAGGGTTTCTCAGAGGGCATTAGAAGTTGTTCAAAAAGTAAATTAGAATAGAATTTTAGCCTTGTAGGAAGGTTGATACAGGTAAAATGGGCTTACAACAATATTTTTGTTGCTGTTACTCGATGGCAGTGGATCTTTTGGGGGGCAGGGGTAGCTAACTACACGGATATTTTTATAAAATAATAATAGAATTCTGCTAAAACACTGTATAAAGTTTTGCAGACATTCTGATGTCACCCTCTGGCAGTGTCTCTTGGTGTAGTACACACCCCTCTACCGCCCCCTGATGACATCACTCCTTCTTACCCAAATCTTTGAACTGGAAGGTTTTTATCAGTTCTCCATTTCTCAGGCCTTGGTGCCGGACAATGCAGTCCACAGTTGAGTTTTTGTAATACTCATGCACATGGAGTATGCTGGTAGTATTAGATTTCTTCTTGTCAGGTTCAAGACTATGAAAATCTCCACCTACACAGATTTAAAGAGGTATATGAGGTTGTGACGAAGCACTGCTATTGGAAGAGTTTGGTTCTCTCAGACACCAGTGGCTCTGTGGCAAATACGTTATACTTCTAGCATCAGCTAGCCTTCCTCACACATATTCGTCTCTGGTCACACAGGGAAGCAGGTGACAGTGAATAGGTTTCCACAGACTCTTTACTACCAAACCCCAGACATGTTGTCTTTGAGTTGATTCCAATTATGGGGCTCTATAGAACAGAGTAGAACTGTTCCATTTGGCTTCCAGGGCTATAATCTTTATGGAAGCAGACTGCTACATCTTTCTCCCACAAAGTGGCTGGTGGGTTCCTACTGCTGACTTTTTGGTTAGTAGCTCCTTTTAAATCATTCACTACTGGAGATAAATTCAAGGCTTATAGTAATCATGCAAGGATAACCTGATGTCATTGTGAGAACAAAGACACAAAAGATTATTTAGGTTGCATGAATATAGGCAAATTAATAGAGATTTTATAATGAAATAGATTGATAGTGGATGGGGAATTGGATCTGGGTTTTAGGTCTTTTCTCTAGAACTCCATTTGCCCCTCAGTTTTCTGAACTACAAAGGATTTCTTCCAGTTCTAAAGACCTATGATTACAAAAATATTAAGTGGAATGTCTGTTGAAAGGTGTACAAATTATGAAGTTTCCAAGCATCACAGTTAATGAGTTATCCTGCTTAAATCAAATGGCTCCATGTTAAGGTTTTTGTTACCATATTATTTTTACCTGTAATTGGGAGCATGACATAGTAGTACACTGTGTAAGGATGGTCATGTCTGTGCCAATTACATGTATCATGTTAAATGTATTCTTAGCTTTATGCCTGGTAGAAAGTTTTAGCTCAGGGCTAAAAGTTATATCACACTTCCAGTTTTAGGAAGTTTTGTCAACTTTTAAGAAGCCATAATCAACATTCCATTTTAAATATATACCTTGTTTTATCTGAATTTTTTAAGTTATTTGTTATTTAGCTTTTTAAAATTAAGGTACAGGATTGATTGATCATTATAAAGATAAATCAAGAAAGAACAAACAAAAAGACTGAATGATGTCCTCAGGCAATTCTGCCACCAGAGGGTGCCAGAACATTTTTAAAAAAATCCCTTGAAACTTGCAGTAGGAAAGGAAACCAGAGAAAGCCGGGAACTGCTTTGCTTGCCTGAGACCTCAATGCGGTTGTCCAGCCTCCAGGTTATCTGCGGAGCAGGCTTACTTCTGACGGAGTAGCACGTGAGTACTACGTGTGGTTTTGCATTTTGACATTCGATAGGTGAAACTTCCAGGAATGCCTGAGAAGGAGTTGCTAGAAGAAAATGGATTTTCCTGTGTTTTATTAGCTGGTCTACGTATCTCAGCAAAACACAGAGCCTAATAATCTCTAAGGATCTCTCTAGGTTGTGTCAAATTTATAGGCATACATCTTTTTTACTTGACCTTTCCCAGAATACAGCCATGTTAAAGGGCTTTTATGTGCTTTCAGAGCTCTTTTGGGTAAATGCAGATTTGTTACTCAGCGTGTGGTTAGTCCGAAGGTCTGAAACTAGTTCCGCCTCTGCTACCAACTGCAGGAACCTGGGTAAGTCGCTTAACTTCCGGGTGTATGAGTTTCTTTTCTGTTAAGAAAGGGGAGCTTTATAAACTCTTCAGTCTTTCCAGCTTTACAGATTCATGAGCCTGTAACTCACCCCAAATAAGTTACTTCTGTTTCCCGCTCCTAATATTAAAGATGCATTTCTCTTATAAAGAAAAATACGTTATACTTTTTGTTTTTCTTCCTGCTCCTGTCTTGGAAAATTTTTTTAGTGCAGCTTCCTTCTTTCCCATTCAACTTGACACTTCGATCTTGAGTACAGAGACGTGTTCATTTACTCAGCTATCCAGGCATTCTACAGACACTTCAGAGCTCCAGCTGAGCACTAGCTGTGCTAGATGCTGGCAAAAAGAAAAAAGAAAAAAGCAGGGCCCCTCAAGGAGCTAATTCTCTAATGATGGACTCAGATCTTTAATAGTTCATTAGAAGACCATGTGCTGAGCATGTTGGGATGGCCAGGATGGGTGGGTGGAGGCAATCCCATTGGTTCTCAAAAACTCCTAGGAGGCTACTCTTTCTCAGCTACTTTCCCACCATGCACTTGCTTGTATGTTAGGCACCGTACTCTAATAATTCAACAAGAGAAGTTTAAGAAATTCATTTGTGTAATTGTTTTTTAATTGAAAAACAACTATCTGTTCTGTATACACACATATACACACACAGGGAGTAAAGATAATGAGACTTATACTGGACACAGATGTTACTTCACAGCACTGAGACCCAGACTGTTAGGAGGCTGTCACTGTCTACCCACATCAGTGCACTCCCAACAGAAGACAGAGCTCCTGCTGGGCACAGGGTGGGAGCAAATAACTGGCACCTTACATCTGAACAAGTATTATTTTGGTGGGTACGCTCATGGAGTTTTACTTTATTTACATACATGTTTTGATTTCCTCATGGTCAGAGATTTTGCCTGATTCATCTTGATTCCCTAGAGCGTAGCATGATGCCTAGCAGAGTTGAAGTTTATTACTCTCTTCCTGAGAGTTATCCTGAGGAAATTTAGTTGATACCAAAGACAAATTTTGTAAGCGTTATCCAGAATTTGTCCTAAGCATGTCACTCAAAATGTTCACCTCTGTTTCCTTTCAACAAAAGACTGGAGAGGTGGCCTATGAAATAACTTGCTATTGGCAGTCATTTTACTGTTGTTGTTTTACTAATATGTTAAGTTTAAAAATGATACATCCTGTCCATAAGCGTAGTGTTCCCTTACCAGGATTACTTGCTTCCTCGCACATACCTAGCACAACCACTCTTATTTCCACTGTTTTCACAGAGGTGCTGTTGTAACATAAACACTTGTAGTCACCTTCATCTTGCACAGTTATATTAGGCAATCTGATGGACAGCTCATTGGCAGAGTAATGAAGAAGCTGGAATCTGGAATTTTTTAAAGCTGCACAAGAATGAAAGAGAGGGGTTATGAGGAAAGGTGTCAGATGAATATAGACTCTGAGAGAATTTATAACTCACAGGAATATCTTGATTTTCACACTTTCAAGAAGCAAAGTCACTTCTTTGATTTAGCTGCCTTCAGAGTTCTAGTGCTGATTTAAGAAATGAAATGTTTTGGGGATCTGCAGTAAACAGATTTTGGTTATTTGTACTTGGAAATAAGAACGCTATGCTTGTGCAGGAAACCCTGGTGGTGTAGTGGTTAAGTGTTACCACTGTTAACCAAAAAGTCAGCAGTTTGAATCAGCCAGGCACTCCTTGAAAACTCTATGGGGTAGTTCTACTCTGTCCTACAGGGTCACTGTGAGTTGGAATCGACCTGATAGCAGCAGGTATTTACTCTTGTGCATGGTTCAGGTTGCCACAGGATTTTAAATAACTTAAAAATATGTTCTGAAAAATGCCCCAGTAGATTAATTAAAAGTCTGATTCACTTGAAGTCATCTTGTCACAGTGAATGTGAAGAATGGGACATAAATGGGCAGATATTCATTACTTCAGCCTTTTACCTTTTAATTTTAATAAGTTCATTATAATTTGAAGTTTCCCAAAGATTATGACTTAATCCTTTCAGGTGTTTAGCTAGCGGCAAATAGGAAAATCCCAGGAAGTTCTAGGCAACAGCAAACATTTTTCTTGATTGTACGAGATTACCATCTTAAGTCAAAGATCAATTTGCAAATTAGATGTTCCTGAAATGAGTCGGGTTTTTAAAATTTTATTTTTAACTTTTGCTGTTAAGGTATATAATGTGAACAAGCCTGAAAAAGTTTTTTTCAGTGACTGACTAGGGAAGGCTGTTCTCTATCAGGAAAAGTGGTTTTGAGACCTGTGTCACTGTAACCTGTATAAGCTGGAAGTCATAGTTTTCGGCTAGCGCTGCTGACATTTTGAGCTGTCTGTTCTTTCTTGTGGGGGCACTGTGCTACGCATTCAAGGATGTTTAGAGTGGTTAAGAGTCCAGCTGCTAACTAAATGGTCAGCAGTTTGAATCCACCAGGAGCTCCTTGGAAACCATGTGGGGCAATTCTACTCTGTCTTATAGGGTTGCTATGAGTGAGAATCGACTCAACGGTAATGGGTCTGGCTTTTTTGGTAGCAGCATCCCTGACCTCTACCTACTAGATTCCAGTTGTAACAACCAAAACTGTCTCTACATTGCATAATGTCCCTTTGGGGGGCAAAAATCACTCCTTGTTGAGAACCACTGAGTGGGCTCAAGGCACTCAGCTGAAGAAATCTAAGACTAGCCAGCTTCTTCCTATTTACCAAAAACAAAAACAACATAAAAGAGATTTATTAGACAGGATTATCCTCAGATTTTCTTCACAGGAATTTTGTTAAACAATTTACCATTGCTGTCAATTTCAACTCATAGTGGCCCTGCAGGACAGGCTAGAACTACCCCATGGAGTTTCTAAGGAGTGCCTGGTAGATTGGAACTGCTGACCTTTTGGTCAGTAGTGGTAGCTCTTAATCACTACACCACCAGAATTTCATGTTTAACGATTAGTATCTGTTTATTCTATTGGAAACTGGGATTAAAAAACATAGCCAATTTAGGCCAAAGTAATATATTCTATTTTACATTTAAAATATCAATATTTAATAATGTTTTCAAAGAATATTGAATTCTTTATAGGTCTGCATCATAAAGAAGACAAAAGTTGCTGTTTTGGTGACTTTACTAAGCATTTGGAGGTTCAGAATAAAATGTGCAGTTAGATGGTGCTGAAGTCAAAGCGAAGAACTTGATGGTTTTTCAAAGAGTCCATCTCCATCTCAAACATCTAGGGCTTGTTTCTTACGTGTCTGTGAGGAGAGGAATGACTGACTTTCTGTCCAAAATAAAATATCATGTTAGTTCCTCTTGTTCATGATCTAGATTTTATGCTAAAACCTACAGGAGGAGAAGGATCTTCAAGGAAGGGAGCTTTGTGGTGAGACTTTGTGTGGCTCAGAAGAGAGACAAAGCAGCTAACTCCAGATGTGAGGTGATGGTGTCAGCCTGCTACCTGTCAGTCATTATGTTGACAGTTTTTCCAAGATCACGGACAGTCAGAAAGTGAATGTGGGACATAGGATAGGGGCATGAAAAGGCTATCTGTCACGTAAGCCCCTTTTATAAACTATTCTGGTGGGATTTCCATTTCAGACTTCCTGTCAGAAAAGGCAACCACGTGTGAAGTAACAGGCTTCAGGATGTGATAAATGTGTGAAAGTGGGCTGAGACTACCCTTCGGGTGACTCACAATGGACTTTTCTATCACCTTGTCAGTCTAGAAAATCCCTCAAGTCGAGATCTGGTAGCAATTTTATTTTCCTTTCACTTACCAGGATGGTCATTAAAAAAAATGGTAAACCCTGAGGGGGCCAGCCACTGAAGGGAAGAGTTGTTCTCCTGAGAAAAAACACACTTTAGAACAAGCATCTGGCCTTCTTCGAGGAAAACCATTTGCTGAGTGAGCATGGCATTGGTGTGGTTGACAACGAAGAAGTTGGTGGAGTTCATTGGAAAGGCCTCTGCAAAGGAAGAGCAAGGAGGACAGTCAGGCTTGTGAGCAGAAGGCTTTCCAGCACTGAGGCAGGGACGGAAGTTTCAACACCATTCATTCACTCATTCATTTTGTCATTTAATCCCTATTCCTTATATAAATCAAAGCGTAAGTGCAAAATATGTGAGGAAGGGAGAAAGCACTGTATGTAAGGAGCAGTAAAAACAGCTTGAATGAGGAGGGAAAGGGAAACGAAGAAAGGGAAAAATTTAACATCTATTAGGCACTTGCATCCTTGGGTGGAGTAACTGATGAAAACATTCAGCTGCTAAGTGAAAGATTGATTGTTCATGTATGCCTGGTGGGGCCTTAGAATTTGCCTTTGCAGCCCCCATGGAGCACGGCTGTACCGAGACACAGACGGGTTCACCGTGGATCAACACTGACTCCATGGCAGTTGTTTGTTTGTTTGAATTTTACTTGGCACTTACTCTGTCATATGTGCTGGTAACTGTTGCAGACCATATTACCTGTATTTAATTTAATACTCAGCATAACCCTCTAAAGGAGGAATTATTTTGCTCCTTTTACAGTGAAGGAATAAGGCTCAAATCACACAAGTCATGGAAGTGGAAGCTGTCCCAGACCTCTGTGTGGACTTCAAGTCCATGCTCATACTCATCTGCAGTTCAAATCCACCAGGCACTCCTTGGAAACCCTATGGGGCAGTTCTACTCTGTCCTATAGGGTCACTGAGTCAGAGTGAACTCAACACACCTGACAACAGCAAGAAGCAAACCGCAGAAAACTCAGCCTTACTGATCTTGGCATATAAAATGGGTGACTTGTACCTTCAAACTGTTGATACTTGTACCATCAAACTGAGACAGAATTGTATAATGCACGGTTCTGTCTTGAATTACAGAGCTGCTCTTCATGGGGAGTGTAATGGATTGAAGCGTGTCCTCCAAAAATATGTGTGGCCATTTGGCTGGGCCACGATAGCCAGTATTTTATGGTTGCCCTCCATTTGTGATTTTTCTATGCTATACCTCCTGATCTCTGCCTGTGGCTAATTGATAGGATGATTATGTTACAAGAGGATTAGGGTGGGACTGCAGTGTCCTTGCTAGGGGAGTTTCCTCGGAGTATGGCTCCTGCCACCTTTTATCCTTTCATCCTACGAGAGATATGAGAGGAGAAGCAAGCAAGAACTGGGAATCTTACACCGTCAGGAAAGCAGCACCAGAACAAGAGCATGTCCTTCAGTCCCAAGGTACCGGTTCCAAGGTGTTCCCTGACCGAAGACTGATGTCACACAAGGACTTACCTTCAGAGCCAACAGAGGGAAAGCCTTCCCCCGGAGCAGACACCTTGAATTTGGACTTACAACCTATTGTATTGCGTAAGAATAAACTTGTCTTTGCTAAAGCCATCCATGCATGGTATTTCTGTTAGAGCAGCACTAGCTGACTGAAACAGGGAGTTTTTAAACTCTTCCTGTCAGAAGGCCACAAGAGAGTCTATACTGGAGGGAGATGTTCTCAAATCTCTTCCAATCCAATATTCCATTGCAGCACTTCTTTCAGGCAAGTATGAGTCTCATTTCTCTGAATCACAACCCCTAGGGAATGGCACATAATTGATTCTAAGCACCTGCTATTCTATTTTCCCCTAAAAGGAAAGTGATTGAAAAATAAACTGCCTTTACTGATGATGTGCTGCACTGACTATCCTTTGTTGTTTTTCCAAATTTTAAATTATTTTTATTTTTTTTCCTGAGGATAATTCTTATCAATGAATATACATATAAAACTCTTTCATAAACACAATATACTGTGGGGTTATAAATTATGAATAGCAAATGTAATGAATTTTACCATATCATTTTGAACCTTAAAAAAAAAAAAGAAGGGAATATATTTCCTCACAATTAAATTTCAAATGTTAAGAAAAGGGCTTTGGAGAGCTCTGGGAATTAATTGGTGCAGATATGTTTCTTTGTTTCTGTTCCTAGGTTGGTCATTTCAATCTAGCCTCTGGCAGTAATAATATAAAAGTATTGTGTTGTATTGTATTGATAACGACTTTCCTGGAAAACCATTTCCTTGAATAAATACCCATATCATCAGCCAATACTATAATGAACAACAAGGAGTCAATAAAAAAAGAGTTGTATTTTCCAATCGAGGCATAAAGCTGGACTACTGTGATCTATAAAATTAACCCATAACTGAGTAAAAAGGATAGTATTAATAGAGATGCTTTGAAACAATGAGGGAATTTCTTCTGAGGAATTTTTGTTGATAATAAAGATTTTAGAAGCCATTTGTTTCCTATTCCTGTATCTCTGTCATGTTTATGTTAGGTAGCTAGAGGAAGCAGTTTTTTTCAACCTTGGCAGTACATTAGAATCACCTGGGGGAGCTTTAAAAAAAATTAGGTTCCCAGGCTGCACCCATGACTAATTAAACACCAGAATCTGTGAGTGTAGGATGTAGGCAACAGTTCTCTTGGCTCCCAGGTTTGAGTGTTCAGAGCATTTTGTTTCCCCAAGCCCAGTTGCAGTGCAGTGAGCAATTAGCATTCTAGGGCATCAAGGGTGCTCCATAGGTGCTCAGGGACATCAATCTGCTTCTACAAGAATCATATGGATCGAGAGGGTAAGCATCAATCTAATTTTCAAAGACCTCCAGGGAAAGCCTTGCCACCATCCAACTGCATCCAATGCCTTGCAGCCCTGGATTGACTGAGTATCCTCTCAGCAGGGGCCACCTCAGTATACCAAGCAAAAAAGTGAGCCAAGACCTGGATCTCAAGGTAATCTACACATTAAATAGAGTGTGGGGTTGGGGTGGGCAAGGAGTTAAGAAGGAGTCATGTTTGTCTTTCTATAACTTTCCATTTTGATCTTTTTGTCCTCTAAAGATGTATAGTCTAAGCTTCTTGCCTCTTCCATAGGAAGATACATTTTTAGCTCCATCATTGTTTCTTCATCCTTGCCCAACTGCAACACCTATCAATCTCATCCCTCTCAAAACATGACTGTCTGTCTGCAACAGGTGGCTCAGATGCCATCCAAACTTGTCAGAGCATTAGGAAGCATCCACATTGGACCCTTAAGTTGCTTGCTTCCTGTTAAGCCTGGTGTCTCACTTTTGAGTTGTAACATCTCTGTGAGCTCATGTTGCGACAGTAGTCACCCAAACTCCCCAAGTCCTTTTAGAGAACTTGTGGTCATATCATGTTTTCCTCATCCCATGTTTATAAATTTCGTTTTGGAATCAATGTTCAAGATTTGTGTTCTCTCCAAATCAGTATTATTTGGTGCATTTGGATCAAGGGTGTAAGTTTTCAGAGGACATTTTGCTTGTTGATTCTTATTTATACCTAGTCTTCTAGGTTTTGTACCATCTGAACTTGTTGCAGAGTGTATGGCAGTGGTATCTATACTCCTAACATGAGAGGCCATATGAGGCCATATGTGATTAAAACACATATGGCCTCAACCAGAGTGCCTGGTTTGGAATCCTGGCTCCTCCACTACTAATAGCTTGAACTCAGGCAATTTGTGTATCTCCATTTTTTCACCATAAAAACATGAAAAATAATAGTACTTATTTCATAGAATTGTTGTGATGATTGAATAGCACATAAAGTGCCTAAAATAATACTTAATGTATGGTATAAGTGATTAACTACTGTTGGTTAGTAAAGCAATGAACTAACAAGTTGTCTAATAACTGTTTAAAGAGCTAAACTAATTCTTGCTTGCAAAATAAAAATGGGAGAGTGGGGCCAAGGTGGCAGAGTAGACACTTGTCTCCTCGATTACCTCTGAGAACTAGGGCCTAGAAAAATAATTCAGTGGAGAAAAATAATTCTGGGAGACCCAAGATCTGGCATAGAGTTGTGGGATTGGACTGGGGGACAGGAAGGGTGATACTACCTCTATCAGAAAAGAGGCAGCAGCCCACTGAGTCCTGCTGCTGCTGGTGCGTTGTTTGAGAGGATTACAGGCATGGATGCCTTCTTTGTTAAACAAGAGGCTGGGACTAGGACTGCTGAGCCTGTGAGCCTGGTACAAGTTGGCTACTATGCTGAACTGCAGTGCTTAAGTAAACAGCATATCCCACAGCAGAGAAATGGTGCTTGGGAAAGTCCCATCTAGAGAACCCAGTTGTGGCTGGCAACTGAGGGTCCCATTGTCCCTCTGCCTCTCTGAACCATGTAGTAGATATTGCTGACTTACTGCAGGGAAGGTGGCTCAGGTGAGACTCCATCTTGGTCAGCTGAGAGGTGAAGTTAGCCACTCCTGAGATCTCACCTGGGGCTAATTCCCATGCTGAGCAACAGTGCCTGTCTGGATAGTGCTACTTCCAGCAGAAAAGCTGTTTTTAAGGTGATCACACCTAGAGAACATAGTAGGGGCTAGCAACCAAGTGAGACAGTGCCCTAACACCTCCCTTACTTGAACAATGTCATACGGCCTACAAGGTACCATCTCTGTCAGCCAGGATGTAGGGCCTGCCACCCTTGAGGGCCCAGCAGCATTCAGCTACAGATGGTCGATGGCTGTCTCAGTGGAAAAGCAGATTTCATGATAAGAGCAGCTAGAGAATTCAGTGGTGACTGGAGCCTGAGTGTGATGGTGCCACTTCTACCACACTTCACTGAGCCACACTACAGTGTTGGCTCATGGCCCCCTAGAGACTCCATGACTAGAACATCCTCTTTGCCAGCCTGGCTGCTTCTGGAAGCAGCTGGACAGCACCCTTCTTGGCAGAAAAGAAGTTTTTAAGACAAATATGTCTAGATAACTCAGTGGTCTCTGGCTGCTAAGCGTAGTGGCACCCTCCTCTCCTCCCTTCCCTGAGCTACACCATAGCCCCCACTGGTGTGATGATGGAGAGTTGGCACACGTGGCTCACCAACTGTAGCAGCTAGGAGGTGGGGTCTGCCACCTCTGAGGGTCCAGCTAGGGCCAGCCACTAAGCCATGTAACATCATGGGGCTTGACAGTGTCTATATTTCCAGAGGAGCAACACATAAGTCAACTGTACCTAGAGAATGCAGCAGCAGCTGGCAACCAAATCTAGCAGTGCCCTTACTCCCTTCTTAGAACTACACCACAGCTCCCATTGGTGTAACACCAGAGAATCCAAACAACTTCTTGATTGCATCTCACCATTTAAAGAAGAAGAACACCATGGCTCTGGAAAACTCCCAAAATAAAGAATCAGAACAATGTCCCAGATCAAGAAGCCTTACTGAAATTATTGGAGGTAGAATACAGAAGAATTATGTATAGAGCCCTTCCAGAGATTTTTTTAAAAATGCAGCAGAACAAAATGAAAAATTAAGTAAGCTATATGAACTGCTCAAACATCAACAGTCTGAAATCCAGCAGATCAATAATAAAATTACAGAATTAGGCAACTCAACACAAAGCCAAAAGAGCAGGATAGAGGAAATGGAATGCAGAATTAGTGAGAATGGAGATAAAGCAACTGCTGTCAGCATTTATGAGAAGAAATCAGATAAAAGAAACAACAAAAATGAAGAAGCATCAAGAACTATGTGGGGTTCTGTCAAGAGGAATAATCTATGAATAATTGGAGTTACTGAACAGGGAAGGGCAGCTGAAAATACAGAGAGACTTGTTGAAGAGTTACTGAAAGAAAATTTCCCTGAAATCAAGAAAGAAGAGAACAGATATTCGAGGTGCTTATCAAACACCACAAAAACTAGACCCCAAAAGAAAGACACCAAGCCATACTACAATCAGGCTTAATAAAATGAAACATAAAGGAAGGCTCTTAAAGGCAGTGAGGCTTAAAACAAAAGTAACACACAAAGGGAAGCCCTGTAGGCTTTTGTCTGACTTCTTGGCAGAAACCACATTGGCAAAAAGATAGTGGGATGACGCATACAAAGCCTTGAAGGAGAAAAACTTCTAACCAAGAACTATATATCCTGCAAAATTGTCTCTCAAATATGATGGTGAAATTAAGACATTCATAGATAAACAGAAGCTTACAGACTTTGCAAAAACCAAACCGAAACTACGAGAAGTACTGAAAGAAGCTCTATATTTAGAAAAACAGTAACATCAAATGTGTACTTAAAGATGCAATTCAGGACACAGCATCCAGAGGCCTACTGAGTTAGAGAAATCACTAAGCTTAAACAAAGCTAAAACATTAAAAGTAAGGACCCAGTGATCATAACATGAAAACTATGACATCATCACACTATAAAGAGGGATATATTATAGTAGATATAACCATTTCAGATGGAGAGGAAATTAAGAAGATATACAGAAGTTACAGATTGGTTTAAACTTAGAACTCTAAGAAGAATCAAAGGGGTAACCACAAAGCAAATTAACAGTGTGCCATATGAAAACAAGAAATGTAATATAGGAGTCTGAACAAACATAAAACCAACACTGAAAAAGATGAAAAGTAAACCCATAAAGAAAAATGACCCAAAACAGAATATTAAGAGGAACAAGGAAATATCAATGCAAAAATAAAGTCACCAAAATGACAGCCCTAAATACATATCCATCAATAATTACACTGAATGTAAATGAACTGAATGCTCCTTTAAAGAGGCAGAGAGTAACAGCTTTGTTTTAGTCAGCTAGTGTTGCTCTAACAGATATACCACAGAGTGGACGGCTTTAACAAAGAAAGGTTTACTCTCACACAGTCCAGTAGGCTACAAGTCCAAAGTCAGGATGTCCACTCCAGGGGAAGGCTTTCTTCCTTGGTGGCTCTGGAGGAAAGTCCTTGTGTTGCATTAGTCTTTGTTCAGGGAGCACCTTGGCACAGAAACCTCAGGTCTAAAGGACACGTTCTTCTCTTAGTACTGCTTTCTCGATGATATGAGGTTCCCAATTCTCTGCTTGCTTCCTTTTTCTTTTATCTCTTCTAGGAGGAAAGGATAAAGTGTGGTGCAAGCCACACTCCGGGGGAACTCCCTTTACAGTGGAGCAGGGAGGTGATCTTATGAAGGGATTTACAGTATCAGAAAAATCACAAAATGGAGGGCAGTCACAGATTACAGGGATTCCTGGCACAGCCAAATTGTTATACATATATTGGGGGGCCACAATTCAATCCATGACAACCTTAGATAAAAAAACACAATCCATCTATATGTTGCTTATAAAAGACACACCTTAGACTCAAAGATATGAACAAACTAAAAGGATGGAAAAATATACACTAAGCTAACAACATAAAAAGAAGAGCAGGAGTGGCAATACTAATCTCAGATAAAATAGATTTTAATGTAAAATCCACCATTGCATACAAGGATGGTCACTATTGCTGAAAGATACAGTACACAAGCAAGATGTAATAGTATTTAATATTTATGCACCCAATACTACAGCATCTAAATATGTTAAACAAATGCTGACTACACTGAAAAATGAGATAGATCACTCCACAAAAATAGTAGGAGATTTCAACATTCTACTTTCAGTAATGAACAGATCATCCAGAAAAAAGCTCAGTAAAGATACAGAAGATCTTACTGTGACAGTCAACCAACTAGACTTCATAAACATTACAGAACATATTACCAAACAATAGGTAAGTACACCTTCTTTTCCAAGACACATATAACATTCTCCAGAACAGACCATGTAGTAGATGATAAAGCAAGTCTCAACAAAAACCAAACCACTGAAATATTGCAAAGCATCTTCTTGGACCATAAAGCCATAAAAGTTGAAATCAATAACAGAAAAAAACATAGATAGAAATTGGAACTTATGGGAACTGAACAACACCTTGCTCAAAAATCCATCGATTATGGAAGAAACCAAAGATGCAATAAAGAAATTAATGGAATCAAATAAGAATGAAAATGCATCCTACCAGAACCTATGAGATACAGCAAAAGCAGTGCTGAGAGGTCAGTTTGTCTCTATAAATGCACACATCTGGAATGCAGAAAGCACCCAAACCAAAGAATTAACCCTACAACTTGAACAAGCAGAAAGACAGCAACAAAAGAATCCCACGGGCACCAGAAGAAAATAGAATGAACATTAGAGTAGAACTAAATGAATTAGAAAATAGAAAAACAATTGAAAGAATTAACAAAACCAAAATCTGATTTTTTGAAAAGATCAACAAAATTGATAAACCACTGGCTAAAGTTACAAAAGAAAAACAGGGAACTAACAGCCTGAATAAGAGATGACATGGGAAATGTCACAGCAGACCAAATGAAATCAAAAGTATCATAACAGAATACTACGAAAAACTGTACTCTAATGGATTTGGAAACCTAGAGGAAATGGACAAATTTCTAGATCCACATCACCTACAAAAATTATCGCAAGAAGTTGAACAACTTAGTAAACGCATCACGAGAGAAGAGATTGAAAAAATATTCAAAAAAAACAACTGACCAACCAAAGTCCTGTTCTGACAGCATCACTGGAGAATTCTACCAATTTTTTAGAGAGGAGTTAACTCCAATACCACGGAGGCTATTTCACAGCATAGAAAAGAAAGGAATACTTCCAAATTCATTCTGTAATACCAAAGCCAGGGAAAGATCCCACTGAAAAAGAAAACTATGACCAATATCACCCATGAACCTGGATGCAAAAATCTTCAACAAAATCCTTGTCAATTGAATACAACAAGACATCAAAAAAATAACTCATCATGACCAAGTTGGATTCATACCTGGGATGCAAGGCTGGTTCAACATCAGAAAAACAATTAATTTGATCCACCACATAAATAACACAAAGGATAAGAATCACCTGATTTTGTCAATTGATGCTGAAAGGACATTTGACAAAGTCCAACACCCATTCATGTTAAAAACTCTCAGCAAAATAGGGATAGAAGGGAAATTCCTCAATGCAGTAAGTGGCATCTATGCAAAGCCAACCGCCTACATCATCCTAAATGGAGAGAGACTGAAAGAATTCTCCTTGAGAATGGAAACTAGACAAGGATGCACCCTGTCGCCACTTCTATTCAACATTGTGGTAGAGGTTCTAGCCAAAGCATTTAGGCCAGACAAAGAAATGAAGGGCATCTGCATCAGCAAAGAAGAGGTAGAAATATCCCCATTTACAGATGATATGATCATATACACAGAGAACCCTACAGAATCCATAAATAAACTACTGAAACTAATGGAAGAGTTCAGCAAAGCATCAGGTTAAAAAAAAAAAACATAAGTAAATCAGTAGGATTACTTTACACCAACGAAGAGATCATCAAAGAGGAAATCATGAAATCAATACCATGTACTATAGCCCCAAGAAGATAAAATACCGAGGAACAAATCTAAGCAGAGAAATAAGAGACCTATACAGAGAAAATCACAAGACTTTACTTCAAGAAACCAGAGACTTACATAAATGGAGAAACCTACTTTGCTCATGGATAGGAAGACTTATCGCTGCAAAAATGTCTATCTTATCCAAAGTCATCTACATATACAGTGCAGTTGTAATACAAATCTAGTGTCATATTTTTTAAGGAGATGGTGAAACAAATCACCAACTGTCATGGATTGACTTGTGTTCCTTCAAAAATATGTGTAGCCATGTGGCTGGGCCATGATTCCCAGTATCTTGTTACTGTCCTACATTTTGTGGATTTCCTAAACTGTATGTTAAACGGATTAGGGTGGGGCTGTAAATCCCCTCATAGGATTACCTCTGTGCTCCCCTGTAAAGGGAGTTTCCATGGAGTATGGCTTGCCCCACCCTTAATCCTTTCATCCTACAAGAGATAAAAGGACAGAGAAGCAGGCAGAGAATTGGGAACCTCGTACCATCAAGCAGGCAGCACTGGGAGAAGAGCGTGTCCTGCAGACCTGAGGTTCCTGTGCCAAGAAGCTCCCTGGACAAAGACTGAAGCAATATTGGACTCACCTCCTGAGCCGACAAGGGGGAAAGCCTTCCCCTGGAGCGGACAACCTGAATATGGACTTGCAGCATACCGGACTGTGTAAGAATAAACCTTTCTTGGTTAAAGCCATCCATTCTGCAATATTTCTATTAGAGAAGCCCTAGCTGACTAAAATACCAACTTTGTTTGCAAAGGGAAGAAACCCCAGATAAGTAAAGCACTACTGAAGAAGAGAAACACAGTGGGAGGCCTCACATTAACTGACCTTAGAACCTGTTACTCTGCCACAGTAGTCAAAACAGCCTGGTACTTGTACCAAAAGAGACATATAGACCAATGGAACAGAATTAAGACCCCGGAAATATCACCATCCTCTTATCAGCAGTTGATATTTAACAAAGGCCCTAAGGTCATCAACTGGGATAAAAACAGTCTCTTTAATCAATGGTGTTGGCAAAATTGGATATCTATCTGCAAAAAAAAAAAAAAAACTGAAACAAAACTCATATCTCACATCTTACGAAATGAATCGAAGACCTAAATATCAAACCAAAAACAATAAAGATCATGCAAGAAAAAATAGAGTCAACAATGGAAGTTCTAATACACAGCTTAGACAGACTTGAAAATTGGACCAAAAAAAAACATGAACAACAGAAGAGAAAATAGAATAAGAAGAACTAAGATTCAAACACGCTCATCCAAAGACTTTGTCAAGAGAATTAAAAGACCACCTACAGAATGGAAAAAAGATATTTTGGCAACTACATGTCAGATAGACATGAGATTTCCATAATCCACAAAGTACTGATAAATGTCAACAAGAAAGAGGTAAATAACCCAATTAAGCAATGGGCAAATGAGATGGACAGACACTTCACCAAAGAAGACATCCAGGCAGCCAAGAGACACATGAGGAAATACTCAACGATCATTAGCTATTGGAGAATTCCAAATCAAAACTACCATGAGACACCATCTCACGCCAACAAAGTTGGCAATAACCCAAAAAATACAAAACAACAAATTCTGGAGAGTCTGCAGAGAGATTGGAACTCTCCCACACTGTTGGTGGGATTGCAAAATGGTACCACCTCTTTGGAAAGCAATTTGGCACTTCCTTAAAAAGCTAGAAACAGAAATACCATATGACCCAGCAATCCCACTGCTCAGAATATATCTTACAGAAATAAACATGGTCACACAAACAGATAACCACATATGAATGTTTATTGCAGCACTGTGCAAAAGACAGAATCAACCTAGGTGCCCATCAACAGATGAATGGAAGCTATAGTACATACACTCAATGGAACACTATGCAATGATAAAGAACAATGATGGTTTTAGGAAGCATCTTGTAACCTGGTTTCAATAAGAAGACTTTATGCAGAGTGAAACCAGTTAGCAGTGAAAGGACAAGTATTATATAAGATCTCTGCTATAAGGACTGAAAAGTAGACTTACGTACAGAAGAAAAGACTCCAGCAGCTACAAGGGTGGGAGGGAGGGGAAGGGTTGGCTGTAGATTAGATAGTAGATAGGAATTTGGTTAGGTGAAAGCAGTGACATCATGCAGTACAGGGAAGATCAACATAACTGGACTACAGCATAAAGTGAAAGGTTTTCTAAATTCTAGCCAATGTTTCAAAGGATAGAATAGCAGGGACAGGGGTCTGGGGATCATGTTTTCAGGGGACATTGAGGTCAACTGACACAGCTAGTCCTTTGCTAAGAAAATCTTCTGCACCCCATATTAATGAGTGGCATCTGGGGTCTTAAAAGTTAACAAGCTGCAATCTGAGGTATACCAAATGATTTCAACTCGTCTTGAACAGATGATGACTGAGAACAATAAAGACACAAGGAAAAAAGAGCCCAGGAGACAGAAGGACCTATAACAATGGGAGACTGTATCAACATGAGACCAGAAGAAGCAGATGGTACCTGGACACCACCAAAGGCAGCTGTGATGGGGGACACAATGTAGAGTCCCTGAGGAAAAATGATAAAAAGAGGGATGCAGCTCAAGAACTCTACTAAAAGACCAGAATTGGTGCTCTAAGAGCCTGGATGATCCCCTAGGGACATGGCCCGTAGACCTACTCCTGGCCCTGACCAGCAACCAGTACTCAGGTCAACTCTTCTGACAACAATGGACTGAACTCAGGGACACAGTGTGACCATACGGTGTCTGTACTTTATGGTTGTATACATTTAGAGGAGGCTGTACTACTGGTTTCTTTCCAGAAGGACGAGAAATGGATAGAGAGGTGGAGACAGGTGCTCATTAAGAGGATACTAGATTCTACAAATGGTGCTGGCAAAATTGGTTATCCATCTGCAATAAACTGAATCAAGATCCATATCTTACACCTTATACAAAAACCAACTCCAATTGGATAAAAGACCTAAATATCAAACTGAAAACGACAAAGCTCGTACAAGAAAAGGTAGGAATAACAATGGAAGTTTTAATACACAATGAGGACAGACTCCAAAATTTGTCAAAGAAACCTCCATCAACAGAAGAGAAAGTAGATAAATGGGAACTATTAAGAATCAAACACTTTTGCTCATCCAAAGACTTTATTAATAGAATTAAAAGAACACCCACAGAATGGGGAAAAAATATTTGGCAACTCTATGTCAGACAGATGCCTGATCTCCATAATCTATAAGATACTACAAAATATCAATAAGAAGAAGATCAACCATCCAATTAAGCGATGGGAAAAGGAGATGGACAGACACTTCACTAAAGAGGAGATCCAGGCAGCCAAAAAACACATGCGGACATGTTCACGATCTTTAGTTATTAAAGAAATCCAAATCAAGACAACAATGAGATACCATCTCACCCCAGCAAGATTGGCCATGATCCAGAAAACACAAAACAACAAATGCTGGAGAGGCTCTGGAGAAAGTGGAACCCTCCTACACTGTTGGTGGGGTTGCAAAATGGTCCAGCCTCTTTGGAAGGCAATCTGGCGCTTCCTTAAAAAAATAGATATCGATATACCATTTGACCCAGTAATTCCACTACTTGGAATATATCCTACAAATTCAAGGCCTTTCACACCAATGGACACATGCAGTAGAATGTTTACTGCAGCACAGTCCACGATAGCAAAAAGATGGAATCAACCCAGATGCCCAACAATAGAAGAATGGATAGGTAAACTATGGTACATATACTCAATGGAGCACTACACAATGATAAAGAATAACGATGATTCCAGGAAACATCTCCTAACCTGGTTTCAACTGGAAGACATTATGTTGAGTGAAAGTAGTCAGTGACAAAGGGACAAATACTGTATGAGACCTCTACGATAAGATCTCAAAAACAGACTTGTGTATAGAAGAAAAGACTCTTCGACAGCTGCAAGGGAGGGGAGGGGAGAGGGTTTAGCTTAGATAGTTACTAGAAATCTAGTTGGGAGAAAGCGGTGATAGCACACATTTGAAACAAGAACGACATTAAGTGGACTTCAGCATAACTTGAGTACTCCTGTCTTGACTCAATACTGCAAAGATAGAGTAGCTTGGGGCAGGGGACGGGGGACCATGCTCTTAGGTGAATTCCAGGCCAATTGGCACAACTAGCGTTTTGCTAAGAGAGCTCTCTGCACCCCACATTGGTGAGTGGCATCTGGGGTCTTAAAAGCTGCCAAGCTGCCATCCGAGGACACAGCAAATGGTCCCAACTCAGCAGGAACGGATGCTCACCGAGGACCAAAATGACATGTGGTAAAGACAACTGAGAAGACAGAGAGACCCACAAGAGTAGGTGCCTACATTGACTTGGGACTGGAAGAACCTGATGGTGCCCGGCCACCACCAGTGATAGCCACGATGGAGCTCACAGAGAGGAGTCTCACTGGCAACACAAGAATAAAAAGGGGTGCATCCTGAGATCTCCACTGAAAGACCTCAATTGATGGTCCAGCGGTTTTGGGGTTCCTCTGAGAGCATGACCCCTGGCCCTGATGCTGCCCTTTGCCATAAATTATAACAAAGGTCCACTCTTTGGACAGGAATGTATTGGACTTGGCAATGCAGAGTGACCATATATTGGAAGCACTTTGTGGTTCTATACATCTACAAGATATCATCTTGCTGACCTCTGGCTGGAGGAAGGCGAGTGGACGGAGAGGAGGGGAAAGGAGGCTGTTGGGAGGATGAGACATGTATGGAGCAAAGAGGAATAGTGTGCAGTCACCGGACAGGGAGAGCAGTGGAATCTGCATATAGGTGGGCGTGTAAATTTATATGGGAATGCACATTTTCACTCAGTTATGTTCTTGGCTTGGCTTATGTTGAAAAAAAAAAAAAAGCTATGGCTGCTAACCAAAGTTCAGCAGTTCGAATCCCTGAAGCACTCTTTGGAAACCCTATGGAGCAGCTGTGGTCTGTTCTGTAGGGTTGCTGTAGTTGGGACTGACTCTGGCAATGGCTTAGGTTTTTGCTTCACTGAAGGTGATCTTTGTCAAAGTCAACAAAACCTTCATGTTGCCAAAACCAGTGGTCCATTCTCAGTCCTTACCTTATTTAACCTATTTGGTACTTTTGCCACAATTGATCATTTCCTGCTTCTTAAAACAGTGCCTTTGCTTGGTTTTCTAGATGTTACTTTTTTAATTTTCTTCCCAAGTCACTGGTTACCTCTTCTTCGTGGGTTCCATTCCTAGATTTTCCTAATCTACCAAGTCTTGATACAACAGAAGTCAGACATTGGCTATCTTCTCTTCTGTCTGTACTCACTCTCTAGATTATGTCACCTTCACTGTTGATCCTAGCTGATATCTCTGACTCTGAGTTTCAGACTAATTTGCCTAACCATCTATTTGGTATCTCCATTTATGTATCTAACAGGTAGTTCAGACCTAACAAGTACAAAGCAAAGTCTTTTCTCTCCCAAACCTGTTCTCCTAATCTTCATGACTAGCAAATAGCAAATGCAGCCATTCAGGCCAAAAATGAATAACCCTGTAAAGAAGTTATTGTTACTTCCATTTTATAGATAAAGACACCAAGGCTTCGAGGTTACGCAGCTTCCAAGCCATAATTTGAATCCTGAACTGTCTGACTTCTATTGCATGATGATGATTCTTTCTTAACTCTCATTTTTTGTCCATTGTAGTCTTGCTTCCCACAGACTTGTTTAGAGGGCAGTGACTATGTTTTAAGTTCCTGTGAAATTCATTCCTTATACAAGTTTCAGTGTGAGCCTGAAGAGTAATGGTTTAATGCCCGTTTGCATAAAGTAGACAATGGGTAAGTATTCTCGCTTTGCTATTGTTAATGAGAATGCTAAAATACAAGACGGAAGTTACTTAGAGAAAATTATACATTGAATTGATGATAGAATAAAGCCTAGTGTCTTTCAGTCCTAGTCTGCTTTAAGACATATACCCTAATTTCATGTTTCAGGGCCAGAAGTAGACTGTTAGAGGTTCTTCCAGTGTTCATACCCATTGCCGTTGAGTTGATTCTGATTCATAGTTGCCATACAGGACAAAACAGAATTGTCTCATAGAGTTCCTAAGGCTGTGTACATCTTTACAGAAGCAAACTGCCATATCTTTCTTCCCCAAAGTGGCTGGTGGGTTTAAACTAGCACCTTTCTGTTATCAGCAAGGTGTTTAACCATGGCACCACAAGAGCTCCTTCCAGTGTTTCTACCTTTGGTAAAATGATTGTCTAGACATGAAGCCACATTTAGGAAGGTGGAAATGGTGAGATTTATTTGCAACCTGCTTAGGAATAAATGTCTCCCATTTTAAAGAGGTATATATCATTTGTCTTTTTCTTAGCATGCATATTTATGAAATGAATGGTGTCACTTAACTCTTAAAAATTGTGACAAAATGTGATGTCTTCTCAACATAGGCTAAAGAGTTGTATTTCTGAAGATTAGTGTTTACTCTTGCTCTTGAGAATACCACGTCAAGCTTCTGACAAGACAAATTACAACTACAGATGTGTGAACTTCAGGCAGAATGGGTCATGTTTGATGCATAGAATACTAGTTGTTTGCTTCACTCTTTGTTCCATGTATAACCTTTGGCTTCACAGGCTTATTGTTTTGCAGTATTTTCGTGTAGTCTCCATGTTTGATTTAGAAACAGGAAGTTATCGTAGAAAGGAACAATAGCCCCAATTAAAAACCACAGACCTGTCTTGCGGAGACTTTGCTGCAGCTGAAGTGTGTAAAAAAAGATGGTGAATGTGTCTAGGTCATGTAAAACGGTGGAAGAAGACAGCTATGCCTAAATTTTGATGGGACATCTAAGGCAACTTTCCCCTGTGATCTTCTTACTGCCATTGGAAACTATACTCAAACTCAGTTTTTGTAGACAACATATGGATGGGTCATGTCTTTTAATCCAAGATGTCACTCGATGTCTCTTTACTGGAGCATTAGGTCCATTCACATTCAATGTAATTATTGATAGATATGTCTTCAGTGCTGCCATTGTGATAGGTTTATTTTTATGTTGATGTTTTCTCTGTTGTTCTTATTAGTCTGTTCTGGGACATTCTTTTTTGTGAGTTGATTTTTCACCTTTTTCAGCTGGTTTTGTGGTTGTTGAGACTCCTGTGTTACATTTCTTGAAATGGTATGATACATCTTTGTTGTGCTTTACAGCTGCTCCTATAATCTCCCTTAATAAACTATATATAAACCCAATTTTAATTGCTACCAGTCTTGTCATCTTCCTCTCCATCTGGAAGGACTATAACAACTGTAGTACATCCCTCTTTTTAATATGATGACACCATAGTTTTCATGATGATCATTGGATTGCTTCTTTCCTTATCGAAGCTGTGATTGGCTTTGGAGCCTTCCCTAACTGAGTAGAGTTTTGAGTAGTATGTTGTTCTAAAATATAAAGTTAGTGGTTTTGTTCTTCTAAGCCAGAGCCAAGAACTTCTTTCAATATTTCTTGTAGTTTTGGTTTGGCTTTTACGAAGTCTCTGAGTTTCTGTTTATCTGGGAATGTCTTAATTTCACTTTTGTATTTGAAAGATAGTTTTGCAGGATATATAATTCTTGGTTGGAAGTTCTTCTCCTTCAAGGCTTTGAATGTGTCATGCCACTGTCTCCGTGCCAGCATGATTTCTGCTGAGAAATCTGACGAGAGCCTACAGGGTTTCCCTCTGAATCTTAGCTTTGCTTTGAGTCTTGCTGCGTTTAGAAGTTGCTGCTTATGTTTCATTTTGTTGAGCTTGATTATAATATGCCTTAGAGTCTTTCTTTTGAGATCTATATTGGGTGGTGTATGATATGCATCTGAGATGTCTATATTCTCTTCCTTCATGATTTCTGGGAAGTTTTCTTTCAGCAGCTCAGCAATAATACTCTCTGTGTTCTCAGATGTCTCACCCTGTTCAGAGACTCCAATTAATCAAAGGTTGTTCCTCTTAATAGAGTCCCACATGCTTCTTAATGTTTCTTCATTTTTCTTGTTTCTTTTTTCTGATTTCTGCTCATAGGTGCTGGCCTCAGTAGCTCTGTCTTCCAAGTCAGAAATTCTTTTTTCTATTTGTTCCATTCTGTTTTCTTGGCTTTGCATTGAAGTTTCTATGTCTTTGATTTTGTTCTTGATCTGTTGGATTTCAGAGTACTGGTGTTCCATCAGGTCGAACATCTTGCTTAATTTTTCATTTTGTTCTGCTGCATTTTGTATAAGGTCTAGAAGGGCTCTGTATATAATCATTTTGTATTCACTTTCTGATGCTTTCATAAAAGTTTCTTCATCTGGAAAACTCCTTGGTTGCTTTGCTTGGGAGCCTTCTGAAGCCATGGCTGATTTCTTGTATGCCACAAGTGTCTGTTGCTTTTTGGGACCCATGTGAGTATGCAGAGCTGGAAGAGGTAGTGTGAGGATGGACTGCAGATGTTTCTCTAGGCTATCTTAAAATGTAAAGCAAAAGGTATCTGACCACTTCACAAGTCAGTTAGGTTTTCAGATGTAAAGGTCCCACTTCTCAACTGGCAAAGTAAGTGCCGCTATATCCAACCCCAGATAATACAAACTAGTTCAGAATACAACAATGCGACTGCCCTGTTAGCCTCTGCTGACAGGGCCGATGACACTGCGTAGAGTACTGCTTTTCTGATAGAAAAGTGCTGTCCTGCGGGCAGGCTCTGGCTCCAGAGCTAAGAATTAGGTCCAGCTGTGGCCACTGTATCCAAGATGGCGTCCTCCACACAGGCAGCAGATAGAGGGGCTAAAGATGCTGAGAGGTAGTGATTCCTCTGATTCTGTTGCAGGACCCCCAGAGCAGGTGGCACTGGGTAAATTACTGCTTTTCTGTTGGAGAAGCGCTGTTCTGTTTGCAGGCGCTGGCTCCCAGGCTAAGACTGAGGTCCCGCTAGAATCTCCGTATCCAACATGGCGTCCTGCACACTGGCTGTGAAACTCCATACAAACCCTGCCGAGGCAGATATAAAACGAAAGGCTCAAAGTGGCTAGATTAACAGAGTCCTAAGCCTGGCTCTCAAAACATGGGAATTTCATCTGCCTGTCCCCCCAGCAGCGTGTCTGAGTCTAGCTGCTAGGCAAGACCCTACTCTGCCCGCCAGCCAAGACAGAGGAAAAAAAAAGTCAAAATGGTGCATTTACCTTCAGTCTGTGAGAGCCAGGGCTAGCCAGGCATGGGAGTCAGTGAAAGAGAGGAGGTTTTTTGCTCAGTGGTATGAAGTCCAAAGTAACAGCCCTGTGCTGTGTCCTGGGGCTCATTAGGTGATCAGAAGGCTCCATTTGATTATCAATTCAGGTCTTGGTTTCCAGAGGGTTATAAGGAGACGTGTGCTTAGTCCACCATCTTGACTCCGCCCCCCGGCACTCAGTTTTTAACCTTACTTTTTCATAAGCTTGGAGTCAAACTTTCACCTTTTTTTATCAGGGGGAGGGGTGGGGATTTCCTTTTCACTTACCGCATCTTCCCAAATGTGCTGTAAATGCAGCTATATCCTTGTTTGTCCTTAGCCTTTCTGTGCAGACTTGGAGGGCCCTGTGCCTTCTTCC